>CM061553.1:231251929-234204429 GCA_030864225.1 Capsicum baccatum var. pendulum
AAAATTAGGAAAATTCTACACGGTCAAAAATAATACTCAGTTAGGAAGTCATTCCTTAACCTTCTTAAGGAAAATTTAAGCTTAGGAAAAGTTTGAGGTATTACAATATCTCCCCCTTGGGAACATTTGTCCTCGAATGTCGCTATTTAAGCTAACAATATAGAAGAAACTAAGTACATCAGGCTTGAAGAACTCACTAAGCTGACTCTTTGTCTTCTTAAACTCTTGAATACTTAGGGAATGCATACACTTAGAAAGGATTGATGCATAACTGAAACTTTGATTAGAAAAGGGCTGAATTAAAGAAGAATAATACCTTCAGCTTGATCGAAACTTGCAGAGAAAGGATTCGGGTACTTGGATCGCATATCGCCTGCGGCTTCCCAAGTAGCACCCTCAACTAACTGGTTTCGCCACAAAACTTTGACCAATGGAACTTTTTTGTTCCTTAGTCTACGGACTTGCTAATCTAAGATTTCAACTAGAACTTCATCAAATGAAAGACTACTCTGAACATCTGGACTTCTCGAAGGATCTACAACAATGGAATCACTAATATGCTTCCTAAGCATGGAAACATGAAAGGCAGGATGAACAACTGATGGTTCTGTTGGGAACTCAACTTGATAAGCTACTTTCCCAACACGGTTAAGTACTCTATAAAGGCCAACATAACGGGGACTAAGCTTCCCTTTCTTCCCAAACCTTTTCACCCCATTCATGGGTTAAATTTTCAGATACGCAAAATCATTAACTTCGAACGCAAGGTCTCTTCTTCTCACATCTGCATATGACTTTTGGCGACTCTGAGCTGCCTTCAACCTTTCTCTAATCAACCTCACCTTCTCCATAGCCTCAAATACTACATCAGGTCCAATCATAGCAGATTTGCCTACTTCGAACCAACCTATGGGTGACCTATATCTTCTACCATACAGGGCCTCAAAAGGATCCATCTTGATACTAGCATGATGAGTATTGTTATACGCAAACTCTATCAAAGGCAAATGCTCATCCCAATTCCTTTTGAAATCTAGAGTACTCGCCCTCAAAATATCCTCTAGGGTTTGGATGGTCCTATCATCCTGACCATCAGTATGTGTATAAAAAATGGAACTTAAATGAACTTGGGTACCAAGACACTCCTGAAAAGTTTTTCAAAACTGCGAAGTGAACTGAGTAACCCTATCGAAAATATAGACAAGGAAACTCCATGCAACCTGATTAACTCCGAAATATATAATCTGGCATAGTCCTTAGTTGTATAAGATGCATGCACAAGAAAAAAATACACTGACATAGTCATCTTGTCAACAACAACCCTAATAGAATCATGATGGCATTGGGAAAGAGGTAAACCAGTCAAAAAATCCATATTCACCTTTTCCCACTTCCAAGTGGGAATGCCAAACTCCTGCGTATTACCACCTGGTCTTTGGTGCTCTATCTTGACTTGTTGGCAAGTTTCACACTTCACCACAAACTCCTCTACATCCTACTTCATACTATTCCACCAATAGATTTCCCGCAAGTTGTGGTACATCTTGGTAGCGTAGCGATGAATAGAATATAGCGCGCCATATGCTTCATCCATAATTCTCTGCCTCAGATCATCCACACATGAAACACACAATCTACCTTCCAATCTCAAAGCACCATCTCCCCCTTGGGAGAAAACCTCTACCTTTAAGTCCTTAACTAACTCTTTTAGTCTAACCAAACTAGGATCCCTATCTTGCTTCTCATTCGCCTCTGAAACTAAAGAGGATTTGAAACTACTCTGCACTAACATATACCTATCAACAGAATCAAGCAACCTAACACCCAGTCCATCCAAATAGTGCACATCACAAGCCAACTCCTTCTTACCTTCCTCTATGTGCGAAACACTACCCATAGATAATCTACTAAGGGCATCTTCCACTATATTGGCCTTTCTCGGATGATACAACACACTCATTTCATAGTTTTTCAACAATTCCAACCACCTTCTCTGTCAAAGATTTAATTCCCTCTGAGAGAACATGAACTGCAAGCTTTTATGATCAGTAAAAACATCAACATGCACACCATACAAATAGTGTCTCCAGATTTGCAGGGCAAACACTACAGCATCATGGGTTGGGTAATTGTTCTCATGAGGTTTCAACTACCTAGAAGCGTAAGTTATAAATTTACCTCTCTACATTAACACACAACCCAACCCAACTCTAGAAGCATCACAATACACCATAAAACCATTCGTACCATCAGGCAAAGTCAACACCGGGGCTGAAATGAGCCAATTCTTTAAATCCTGAAAGTTCTTCTCAAAGGAATCTGACCAAAGAAATTGAACTTTCTTTTGGGTCAACCGGGTCATAGGGGACGCAATAGAGGAGAAGCCTTCAACAAAATGGAGGTAATAGCCAGCTGGACCTAAGAAACTCTTAATGTCAGATGGAGAGATAGGTCTAGGCTAATTTCTTATAGCTTCTGTCTTTTGGGGATCAACTCTAATACCTTCAGCTAAAATGATATAACCCAGAAAAGAAACTGACCTCAGCGAAAAATCAGACTTGCTAAATTTGGCAAACAATTTATGATCTCTAAGGGTTTGCAAAATAATTTGGAGATGGTCTGCATGGTCATCCTCACTATGGGAGTACACAAGAATATCATTTATGAAAACTATGATGAATATATCAAGATATCGCTTGAACACTCGATTCATGAGGTCCATGAAAGCTGTTGGAGCATTGGTTAACCTGAAACACATAACAAGAAACTCAAAATTTTGGAAGGCTGTCTTCGGGATATCACACTCCCTTACTTTAAGTTTGTGATAGTCGGATCTAAGGTCTATCTTGGAGAAATAACTTGCACCTTGCAATTGGTCAAACATATCATCTATTCTAGGGAGAGGGTACTTGTTTTTGAGAGTGACTTTATTTAGCTGGCAATAGTCGATGCACATACGCAAAGAACCATCCTTCTTTCTCTCGAATAGGACAAGTGCGCCCCAAGGAGATACACTGGGCCTTATAAAACCTTTTCCTAAAAAATCTTTGAGTTGCTCTTTCAACTTTTTAAACTCTGCGGGTGCTATACGGTAGAGAAGAATAGAAATAGATTGTCTGTCGGGAAGAGATCAATCCCAAACTCTATCTCTCTATCAGGAGGTACCCCTGGGAGATCTTCCAAAAAAACATGAAGAAACTCATTTACAATGTTGACTGACAGAAGAGTTGGAGCCTCAGACTTAGTGTTTTTAACTCTAACTAGGTGATAGAAGCAACCTTTGGAAATAAGCTTTTTGGCTTTTATATATGAGATAAAATGACTCTTTGGAGATACTGAACTCTCTGACCACATGAAAACTAGTTCACCGGGAAACTGAAACTTTACTACACTAGTACGACAGTCTATAGACGCATAACAAGAGTGAAGCCAGTCCATACCTAGAATAACATCAAAATTTATCATGTTCAACTCTATAAAATCAGCGAATATAGCTCTATGAAGAACAGTAACAAGACATTGTCTATACACTTTGTTAGTAACAATAGACTCACCAACTGTGGTAGAAACTAGAATAGGCTCAGGGATATTTTCAAGACTCATTTCAAAATTTACAGCAACCAATGGAGTCACATAAGAGAAACTTAACCCAGGGTCTAACAACACATTAACATCAAAGTTAAATACACGGACCATACCAGTAACAACGTAGGGAGAGTCCTCCTTCTTATGATAGGAAAGTAGGGTATAGAATCTGTTCTGGTGCTATCCTCCAGCTGTACTAGAAGAAGCACCCTGAGTAGGGGATGTACGGGCTACCATAGCTGGAGCAATAGTAGTCTGAGTCTAAGGGCCAACCCCCACGGTTCCCCTGCCTTGCATGTGATCACTCTCTAAGTCTATGGCCCAACTTTCCACAACCAAAGAAACCTCTCCGCTCAGCCAAACACTCACCCAGATGGGTTCTGCCACACATAGCACACTGGGGATAATTAGGCTTGTTACTCATGCTGTTATAGGATATAGAAGACCTATTCCCTTTCTCCTTCCTACCTTTAGTCGTGGGAGCACTAACTATAAATGGCGTTGGCATGGATGAACGACTCTGGAACTGAGGGTGATTTCCCCCATGGTACCTAGCTTGGTCATACTCTTACTGCTCGGACGTAGCCCTCTTGTTACCTCTCACTCTATCCTTCTCCCTTAACTTATCCACCTCTATCTGCTCATATGAATCATCAGCCTATCCAAATCCATGACCCTATTTAGCATTGCAGTTCGACACTCTTTCAACACAAAACTAGACATACCTGTCACGAACTTACTCATACTGGTACGGGTGTCAAAAGTCAAGTCTGGGACATATTTGGTCAGCTGGTTGAACTTCAGGCAGTACTCCGTAATAGTAATTGAGCCCTGCCTCAAGTTCATAAACTCCTCTATTTTTGTCTCTCTTATCTCCAACGAAAAGAACTTATCCAAAAATGCATCTTTGAATACCTGCCAAGTCAAGGGAGCTACATTCTCCCCTCTACTCTTTCTCCACAACACGACCCAATCATAAGCAACATCCTTCAGTCTATAGGACGCCAACTCTACACTTTCCTCCTCAGACACATGCATAACCTGGGTGATCTTCCCCACTTCATCAATATACAACTGCGGGTCCTCACCACCTTAGACCCATAGAACTCTGGAGGATTCATCTGCATAAATTTATAAATCCTAACAATAACTAAATCACTTCCCTGCTGCTGTGGGGCAGTGGCCTGATTATTATCCTGAACATTTGTAGTGACTGCCTGGGCTGGTTCCTGAAAAGCTATCCGTAACTCAGCATAAGAAATATTTGTGCTCAAGGGGTTAGCAGGTTAGGGTTGCTAATCATCGTTATTTCTGCAGGCTCGACAAGAAGGCATTTTCACACTATCATAAGAGAGGGAGCATGAGTTAATAGCAAAAAGAGGGACAAATTTAAGCATGATAGATTCTGAAAGAAAGAACCGACCTTTTCCTAAAATGCTTCATAGACTCTACTTAACAAGGCTTTTTAGACTCCCTAGGACTCCTTAAACCTTAGGCTCTGATACCAAGTTTGTAACTCCCCAAAAATAGGTCCCAAAGCGTCACACGGTGCTTAAGACTACAAGTAGACCCAAGCTAAACCTTTGAGCCTGCTACTACACAATATGCTTACTTAAAGGTGAATAAAGCAATCACTAGAACGATCATATCATAACCATAAGAAATAAGAAGGAAATACTTCGTCCGAATGGACCCAATACTGAAAATCTCAATAAACCAACAATCTAATACGCTAGTCTGACCAAGCCTCTACTACTCAATGAACTAGAGAGACATTGGGATATATCCCCAACTAACTCAAAATAGACTGAAAGAAATTAAAATATCTGCTCAAAATAATGATACATCTGAAGATAGGTCTTTGAACCATGAGGACTCGCCACTGTAGAGATATAGGTGAAGTACTCGGGAATCACTGATGATGGGACTGAGCACCTGAACCTACATTATGAGAAAATGTAGCACATAAGCAAGTATGTGGATCAGTACCTTGGGAATGTACTGAGTATATGGGGGTGTATGCAAGTGCATAATCAATACCATAAGTCTTTATAGAAATAGAACATGCATGCTATAACAGAGCTTTAGGTAAACTTTCATAAATCGTGAATAGGAGATACATATAATGTAAATCACGGGTCATTACACTTTAATCTTGTGAAAATGAGAAACTTCAGCAAAACTCATAGACTTAGTACCTTTGAATTTCTTTAGACTTGAAACTTTAGTTAACTTCAAAGGCTTCGAGACTTTAAAAGTTTATAGCTTTAGAATTTAGACTAGGGACTCTATTGGACTTGGGAGTTTCTTCTCACAGACATAAACTATGTTAGATACATGGAGTCCAACGTCTTACCTACATTGGGGAGAGCTGTTCTATCCTTGCCATCGGAGTAGAACCTTTACTTTTAGAGATCAATAGCTTGACCCATTTGGGGTAAATCAGAAACCTATGGGGGCACATAGTTCTGTGACATGAGACCTCAAAATCAAGCCCAACTCGGTGCTAAATACTACTCCCTTACTTAGCTTAAAACATTAAGAAAATCCACCTTAAAACATTTCAACAATATGTGACAGGAGACAAAATGCATCCCCTTTATCTCAAAATCAAGAATGCGGATTTCTTTCTTAACTTAGGATCAAACTCACTTTTTTTCTTGAAACCTTAAGGGATGTATCATGAAAGCTTTAGAAATTTCAACAACATCGAAATATAAGCATACTTCTTATAAAACTTTAGAAGACATTGATAACTCATTCTCAAAACTTTACAAATTCATAATAGGGGTCAATTGTTGATAGTAAATCTTGGAAATTATTTGAAAACATGATATCAATACATGAATGTGCAATTTATATCATGAACTCTCAATTTAGATCATTATTAATCAAGAAGTTCATGAAATTCAAGGCTTGAACAATTCCATAATCTCATAAACTTGGAATATAGCAAAATAGTATGAATTCATCTTAGAAATACGTAATTCTTTAGGAAAAATGACAACTTTTGGGCATAAGAACGAAAGGGTGTTCTTGTTCAAGCCTCACATACCTTGAATTAGAAGCTGTGGATGAACTCTAGCTTTAAGGACACTATTCGTACTCTTTGAATGAGGGTTCTTGAAGCCTTTAACTTGGGGACCTTGAATCTTGACTCAATTTAGAGAATCTATGGAGAAATCTTGAGTTTCTCAGAGGAGAAGTATGATGAACTAGGGTTTTGGGTTGAGGGATTTTGAGAAGAACTAGTATATGATGCTTGTAATGACCTTGAATTTGAGGTTTGGATGATTTAAGAGGCTTGGAAAAAGTACAAAATGCCCTTTTTAACTTCTGAACGAAACTGAAAAATTTTAATTGGGAACCTTATTTTATGGGTCACCGCGACGCGCCACTATCGTGGTGGCTCACTGAAAATTGACAATTGAGATTCTTGGGAGTACCGCGACGCGAAGACATTGCGTTGTCCCATTGGTTGGGACCTGGGACTTCGGCGCGACACGCCACTATCGCGCTAGGTTATTGGAATTTGACGATTGCAAATTAAGCCACCTCCGCGATGCACCAAGCCTTAAAATGATGGTGTTTTACGACTATGACTTAAATTAGGTATAATTTCTTGCCCGGGTATCGAATTTGGATGAATCTTATATTGACGGAAAGCTTATTAAATTTTCCACATGATAAAAAGTTGAAATTAGGGAAATTCTACAAAGTTGAAAATGATACTCACTTAGGAAGTCATTCCTTAAACTTCTCGAGGCGAAGCTTAAGAAAAGTTTGGGGTATTACAAACATCTTAATTAAAAAAAAATATAAAATAAATAATTTTTTAAAATATAATATTTTCACTAGAGAAAACTTCTCATAGGGGAGAGAGAAGATAGTACGAGGAATAATTAAGAAGAAAAGTTAAACTTGAATCTAAGACGCCAATAATTATTCCATTACCCTGATTTGTTTTGTTGAGAAGATTATCGGGATCATTTTTATTAAGACCCCAAAAATCCCAACTCCTTGGTGTGTGAGCCTTATAAATAGAATTTTATTAAATTTGGAGCACACCGAGTAATTCTGAAAAAAGAATACATGTATCAACAAGGAGAAAATTGGTTGTTTTTAAAAATTTAGAGGAAGTTATTAGCTTTATAGATTTTATTTGTGCTAGTTTATGAGGTAAACCAAAAAAAAAAAAAAAATACCTTCAATTTGTTTGGCTTGATAATTAGTGAGCTTAGCAGCAAATACAGAGAAACCATGTCTATAGCTATAGACTATTAATTTTTGGGCTTCTTCCTTACTGCATGATGAGGATTCATTTATATTTTCATAATTAAATTAGATCACTCATAAGGTAATTACAAGTAGATATCTCTATGATAAAAATACATCCCTAATAAGTAATAACGTAAAATTTATACTTTCCAGCTACTTGACTTAAAATATCATGATGTGAATCGATGATAAGTTCATGATTATTGTGTGGCTTGTGTCCCAAATAGACATTGAAAAATTGTAGATCCAAACATAATACAATCAAGAACCAGTATATATATATATATATATGTATGTATGTATGTATATATATATATGTATGTATATGTATATATATGTATGTATATGTATGTATATGCATGTATGTGTGTATGTACGTGTATGTATGTGTGTCTGTGTGTGAGTGAATCAGAAACAAATGGAAGAATTCTACAAAATAATAAGAAGAGAAAATACATAATTACACCACTGATCTTATTCGAGATTTGCAAAAAGACACCTAAACTTTAACTTCGACCTAGTACCCCACGATTCTTCTTTATTTCATTACAAACACACCGTTTTGATCCTCTGCGTCTACACACGCTCCACAAGCGCGTGAAAGGGCTGAAATTTGACTTTTTTTGACCAATTACAAGCTGCCACGTGTAAATAATTAATATATAATTTATATTTTTTTTAAACAAAAAAATTTAATATTTATTTATTTATTTAAATCACCCTCCCCCTCCCCAAACCACCCTTTCTTATTCAGCATCTTTAACACCATTAAAGCTTCATTGAAGCTTTTTTTTTTTTTAATATCATTAAATCTCCATTAAAGCTCAACACAATGTCTTCTTCAACACAATAACTTCTCAACACCATTCAAGCTCCATTGAAGCTTTAAAAAAAAAAAAAATCTTTAAAACTCCATTAAAGTTCCTCCACCAAAGCTCCATTAAAGCTCATTTAATTATCTTTAAAACTCAATTCTCAATTCAATCATTTAACTATCCTTAAAACTCAATTCAATCATAAAATAATTTTTTGTATTGATTTGAACAAAAAGAAAAAAAAATGAAGGTGGGGGTGGAGGGTAGCTGCTGAACGTCGGGGGGAGGAGGAGCTGGATGGGGTGGGGTGGGGCAAGAGGGGGTGGTGTGAGGGGCGGGTGTTAAATTAAAAAAAAAGTAAAATTTTATTAAAAAAAATATATATATATAAATTAAACGTATTTGACACGTGGCAGCACCTGATTGACGCGTGTATTCACTCTCCTTATTATTACTGAGATTCAGCGAAAAATGGTGTGTTTGCAATGGATTAAGTAAGAATCGTGGGGTCATAGGTCGAATTCAAAGTTTAGGTGTCTTTTTGAAAATTTCGGCCAACATCAGTGGTGTAATTATGTATTTTCTCTAGTAAGAAAGATAACTTTTTGTACCACTTATGCCATATTTGCATACTCAAAGGATACTATACTACCTCCATTCTATTTTACTTGTAACGTTTTCTAAAAAAAATAATTAATCGAAATATTTATTATCTTAATTTATAATATATTAATAATTAATAATTAATATTAATAATTAATAATATATTAAAAGTATGAAGATCATTAGAAAAGTGATTGGAACTTTTTATCCTTCATTAAAAGACTCTTCTTTAGACAAAATCATCTTTTCACTATTTTATTTAATTTATTATTTAATTATTTTTTATTATATCAACTAAACCTCCTAATATATATGGGACTCTTAAAATATATGGAAGAAGAATTAATTAATATTTTTCTTTCTACTATCCAACTAAAAAAAATACTCTTAAAATAAAACTTTATTAAGGAAATACTTCTATAAATATACGCAAGGACTCTATTACCATTAATTAATGAAGACGTAATTTAGGAAGGAAATTGCAAAAAAGGAAAAACTTCGGTGGGTGGAATTCACAAGTTGTAATTTTGAATTTTTGATTCCATCTTAACAAAACTTTTAAAGAAAGACCTTTATTTCTGCATAAATTCTACTTTTAAGAGAACAAAGAATATCTGTTACGATTCTTCTGCTTCTTATTCTTATTTTCCCATTCCCATGTTTTAGATCTAGACAATTTGTCATCTAATATTCTCCAAAGTGTTGTAGGTAATTAATTCAATATTGTGGATTGTATTTTTTTCCCTTATGAAATTATGCTATGAATTATTATATATGGTAAAAATAAATTCGTCTATGGACAATTGATTGTAGGGGTGCAGATAACTTGTGAAATGGATAACTTGTGAAATAGATCTATTATATGTAATGGATCTATTTTTTTTTGTACATGGATACTTCTTAACTTCTCTATATATTTTTATTTTAAGTTTATTTATGTTAGTTTTATCGATATTCATATTTTGGGGGTGATAAATATCCAATTAGATTATCTTTCGTAAGTTTTACTAATAATATTATTTCATCCATATTTTTTCTCCAATATTTTAAATATTCATAGTCTATCATTTTATGCTGTAGTAATTACAGAGTTACAGATTTCTGTATAACAATTTATCCTAATTGTACTGTAATGTATATCTAATTCTAGATTTTCAATGTTATTTATTATCTTGTATTGTTCTTCTCGTAGCGAGTTTTTTAAATTATATAAACTATCACATGTAGTTTTTCCTTAATTTTCTAAGGTTTCTTCTATCCATATTAATTTTTCTTTTAGATTCTCCATTATTTTTCTAATTTGGTTTCTATAATTAATTTATTCATTTAGATTATCTTGATTTTCTCTAGATTTTCTAATATATTCTAACATCTCTTAATCTGAATAATATCCATCTGGGAAATTATCCAGGTATAACTGTGCTATCCAATTTATAGTTTCAATTTCATAGTCTAATACTTTTTCTAATATTATTCTCTTAATATCTATAAGTTCTATATCTCTAAGTATATATAAGATTAAGACTTTAAGATTATCTATCATTTAAAATTGACTAAATATTTTATTATAATATTTTGTAGTTGTTTGTTTTTAATCTTATTAACTCTTTTATATTTTACTAAGAAATTGTATGTATTTTATATCTATTTTCCAAAATTCTAAATATACATAATTTATCATAGTTAATGTGTATATAGGTATTTATAAGATTAATTAGGTAAGTGTGGTATGTAATTTATTCTAACTATATAATCTTTACCGAATATTTTTTCTAATATGATTTTCCTTATATCTATTATTCCTATATCCTTAATCACATACAAAATAAGTATTCTAAATTTATCTACCATTACATCAGATAAATAATTATTCATTTTCATAAAATTGCTCTTTTCAAAATATTCCCTTCAATCATGTACATGACAAAATATGATCATCTTAGATTAATATATACTAGATTATTTTTAAATAATATGTTCTTTGATCACTATTAGCATGGTAATCTGGATATTTTTCCCTTAAACAACGCCTCTACTATGGTTACTCCCCACCACGGCTTCTTGCCTCATTGGTTTCACCTTTAGGATGACATAGTTCTTAGGGATTTTTCTCCTTTTTCACTTTGCTAATAAACTTCTTAACATATTATTCTTCGAATAATTCTACTATAAAGTAACTAACATGAATTTATTTTATCATATCATGATTGTTGGGAATTATGAATTTAGCTATTCATAATCATAAATAAATATACCTGTTCGGATAGGTTTGATATTTCTAAGGTTTGTTCCTCCATAGCTTTTTTTCATTGAAATATACCTAACTTTTAATAATTAAGCAAATTATTTGTTGTGGACAAGAGAGAGTTTTTTGCTTCAACACATGAAGGCTTGCCTTACAATGCATTCGGTTCATCTTATTTATAGACTGAAACTTCACAAGAGTATTTCTATTTTTTACACGTTTCTAAAATTATCTACCTAATCTACTTTACTTTACAAAAAGTCTTCTAATAAGACAAAAGTTATTAATTCCTAGACTAATAATAGTCAAAAGCCTATACAAAAAGTTTCAATAATTTACGTAAAGCAAATTGTGAAAGTTTACATGTCGCTTTCACAGTTTAATATCTTGTCTTCTATTATTACTCCGTTGATATCTTCTCATTGTCGTATCTGCTTCTTTTCCATATCTCCATTATTGCTTCTTATCTTGTATCTTCCAGCTGGCGTTCTTATCTTCTTGGTTGATTTTTCTTCTATTCTAGCTGAACTTCTGGGATATCATTATCTCCTCCATTACATTTTGAACATTTATGATTTGGATATTTATGTCCAATTGTCTTGCAATATCTAGTTAATAATTCTTCTGAAATAAATTTCTCTAATAGCTCTGGCGATAGGTTTCGTCTTTGGTTTGAGCAACGTCAGAATCCATTGCCTAATAGTTTCCATATCTGTTTCTCGTAATTCCTTTGAATTTGAATATATTAGTACATGATTTCTTGAATAATAACTCCATATGGGATTTTGGTTGCGGTATGTGTTTGCTAGCTCTTGCAAAATTGTAGATAGTCCGATAATCCTCTTATTCGCATAAAATTTTAGTATCTCAATTATAAGTATTTCTGGTTGTGAAATAATATCTTGTGGTATAATCATATCTCGTGTCATTCCTATCTTTAGAACTTGTATGGGTTTTTTAACTTCATCATATAATATCTCTGCTGGTGCCGTGTAGATTTTTATAAAAAATAGGGTACCTTTGGTTATTCTTTTAAAAATGCTAAATGCTTCATATATTTTCGGTATAGTGGATATCTCATTTCCGTTAGAGGTATATACAGTACTGAGTAGTCCATATTCATAGCAAGTTTTAACTAGACTTGGTTTGGTTTTAGGTAAAGCAATTAGCTTATTATATCCGGTCAATCTTTGGGTTATATAGTTTGTATATGGTTCTTGGATGTTTATAGCTCTGGGGTTAGTATTTAAAAAGGTTTGTACATTGTAGATATTTTCTATATATGTCTGGGCTGTGTAGTTGTAAGTCTTTTTGTCTTGGTTTAAACTATCTCGGTATGTGGTAATTTGTGTGGGTATAAACATGGGATCTTTTGATGTATTTGGTATATATGGTTTATCAAATAGCTTGTTTAGATTCATGTTTGTGTTTTTCCTAACTCCTTTGCTTGTACTTGCAGAAGTAGATTGATAAATGTTATGGGTTTTATGGAGTGTCCCATCGTCTTCTTCTAGCTCAGGAACTTTAATGTCTTCCGATCGACATAGTTCTGCACACTACTGAGTTAGCTGATTTGTAGCTATAGACTTCAGTTTAACTTCATTAGTCTTTAGCTTTTCTATTTCATTACTCATACTGTCCACTTTCATTGAAAGCGTAGTTAGGGTGTTGAATATCTTTTCTAGAGTATCCTCTTCTATTATATTAGTCTGTGTAGCTTTGTCTTGATATGTAATCTGCAATAACATTTTTGTTAGTACTAATTACTTCAATTATAAATGTGAAATTTAATATATTCAAGACTAGTCTCCGAATCTCATTTGTTGTAACTAAATTTTGTATTTTCTTTGTTAACCACCAGTGTACCTGTGTATTATCCGTTCGTACAATAAACTTGTTATATACAATATATGGCTCAAATGCTAACAAACATTTATATAATGAACATAATTCTTTCCTATTTATTTTTCATTTTATTTCTGTTTCATTGAACGTACCTGAGTAGTATCTACAATGGTGTTCTAATTTTTCTGCTTCATATCTGTATTTAAGTACTCCTCCATAACTACATTCACTAGCATCTGCTTCTACTATATATATAAAATTTCTATTTTCATCTGGAAATTGTAGTTTTGGTAATTTTTTACAAAGTAATTTTATTTTCTGAACTTGTTTTTTATCTTCTTCATTATAGTTATATTCTCCATCCTTTTTTAATTTTTTCTGTAGTGGTTTTAAAGTTTCTGCCAATTTTAGAATATATTTCCTTACTTGGTTTACTAATTCTAAAAATGATTGTAATTTCTTTTTTGTATCTAATTCTTCTTTCGAATTTATTATTTTTTGTACTATATGTTGTTGAGGGATGACCTTGGCTCAGCGGTAAGCTTGCTTACCGTGGTGTGCCAGGGTCGGGGGTTCGAAATGCCCCTCCAGCAAAGCTGGGGTGAGGGCGCGTAGGTCAATCCCGGAGTGGTCCCCCCCCTCCCCGACACCTACGGAGTAGGTATGAATCGGGTCGTCCCTTTTTGTACTATATGTTGTTGCATTTTTACGCCACTCATATCTATTTGTATTCCTAAAAATTCTATCTGATTTTTCATAATTTCAGCTTTCTTTTCACTTAGACTTATTCCCGATTTTTCTATTATATCTGTAAATTGTCCTAATAATTTTAAATGTTCTTCTTTAGTTTTTGTATATAATAATATATCATCTATGTATACTATACAATTAGATAATTGTTAAAAATAACTATACATAAAATGTTGATATCTACCTGGTGCATTTTTATATCCAAATGGTAATATGTTCCATTCATAAAATCCTTGTGGTGCCGTAAATGCGGTTAATTCCTTAGATTCTTCTTCTAACTTTAAATGGTAAAATCCTGATTTACAATCGAATTTACTAAAATAATTATATCCCTGTATTTGTTTTATTTTTAATATCTTATTTGGTATTGGATAATTATATGTCATAGTTTTTGCATTTAAATTTCTATAGTCAATAACCATTCTACTTTTTCCTCTTTTTTGTTCACTATATTTATTTACTATAAATGCTGGACTATTATGTTTACTATTACTTTTTTGTATATATTGTTTTTCTAATAATTCATCTATATGCATTTTAATTCTTTTAAATTGTCAAAATTATATGTTAATGGTTTGTGGGTTATTATGCTATTTTTATCTATTAATTCAATTTTTATAGTAGTTTTATGTTTTTCCCATCCTTTTAATGGATCTTCACTATATAATTGTTCTAATTTTTCTTAATTATTTCTATCTTATTTATTGAGAATATAGTTATTTCTGTTTTATTTATCGAAAATACGACTAGTTCTATTGTATCTTCAGTATTTTTTATATTTTCTAACTTTTGTGTAATTTTTTCACTTCCTTTTATCCAGTCAGTTTTCTTTCTTATTTTATTATTAACTCTTTTTGCTCTTACTTTCTGTTTACATGGTGTTGTAAACCACCAATCTGTTCTAGTTATTATATGTGGGTATAATCTATCTAAAAACGGCATCCCTAAAAGTATATCTTTTGATGTTAGTTTATAATTATAAATTTCTTCTATTGTTAATATCTTATCCATACTTGTAATTTTACATTCCTAGCTTTATAAGTAATTAAGCTTCCTTCATTATTAAATCCTTTAACTATTATTGGTGATTTTAATTTATCCCATTTGCTTTCTGATAAGCAATTATATCTACATAAATTAGCTTCTGCTCCTGTATCTATCATAGGCATATAATATCTACTGTAATATCCTTCTACTACTATCTTCATTAATACATATATTTTTATTTTATGTTAAGGCTGTTTTTAAGAATAATTTCTCTCTGTTATATGTTAAGGTTAATTGTGTATGTTCTATATTATAGATTTTACTTGTTCTAGCCATTTTATTCCTAATATTATGTCTGCTTTTTGCATTTCTTCCTTTACTTCAAATTCTATTTTTATTTTTCTAATTCCTATTATTATTTTTTTTTCTGCTATATTTTTACTATTTATTAAACTTCTTGGTAGATTTGGGCATATATCATTATCAGTTTTTCTTTCTTCATTTTTTACTAGATATTTTGCTATATAATTTTCTTCTTGTCCTGTATTTAAGAGTATTAAATATTCTTTTTCATTTACTTTTCGTATTATGTAATATTGGTTTAAATTATTTATTGAATTTGTTTCATAACTTGTTCTTTTTGATGAGCTTAATGATTCTGGTTTTTCATCAGCTATTCTTTTTGTTGTACTTATTCTATCATTTATTATTTCTATATTTTCTTCTATATCTATGTCTTTATAGCTATAATCATTATTATCTATTGTTTTTACAATTTGTTCGACTGGACTTTCGATTCGTATTTTGTTAATCTTATTTTTTCTTGTTATTTTATGTTTTGTTGTTAATACATATAAATTTTTGCATCTTGCTGTAAATATTTTACTTCCTGGGTTAATTCTATTCCTGATATTTTCCAATATAATACTAATGATTTATCTATATTTTTATCTATTACCTCTACTGAAGAATTTGCACTTACTATAAATTTAAATTTTTGGTATATTAAATTTCCTTTTATGGCAGTTATTATGCTTTTTTCTATAGGTTTTATAATTCTATCATCTGCTAAATATAATTCTATTGGTGTATCTATTCCTTCTCTAAAACATGATTTTATTAATATCTCTATACCTCCAAGGGGTACATATTTTATTAGGTCTCTACTTTTTATATCGTTTATCTCTTTATTATTTATTCTTTTTGTTACTAGTGGTATACTAGCTTTACCTTTTGCATATCTACAGTCTATTGCATGTTCCTTTTGGCTTACTACATAATATTCTTCTTTTTTCCTAGTAAATATATTTTTTATTGTTGGTATTTTAAATATTTTTTCTACACTTAAGTCTAATTCTTTTCCTTTTATTTCATCAAATATGTTACTGTCAAATATTATTTTTTGGTCTGTTCTTTCATCATTTAAATATTCTTCCTTTGTTATTATTTTTATATCTTCTTCAGTCATTTGATTCATCTATTTCACTATCTATTTCATTATCTGTTTCATTTTCTGAAATTTCATATATACTATCCTTACTTTCTAATTCATAATCTATATAATCTATCTGCATATATTCTGTATTTTCTATTTTTATTTCTAATATTTGTTTATTTTTTGGATTTTTAGGTAATTTACAATCTCTAGCTATATGTCCTAATTTTCCACAATTATAACAAGTACATTCTTTTATAGATTTCTTTTTTCTATATGGCCTTTTGTATTTATAATTTTTTACATAATATCTTTTTCTTGGTTTCTTGTATTAATATTTTAATTTTTTATATTTCCTATATTTCTTATGTCTTTTTCTTTTCTTATAATATCTTTCTTCACATCCGAATTGGGGTGCTATTTTATCTTTGCAACATGCTAAATTTCTTATCAATGTTTTTTCCATTTTTAATTCTTCTCTATATTTTTCACATAAGTTTCTATACCATTGTTGTAAAATTTTTATTCTTGCTCCTAGAGTATCTACTATTTTTGAACTAAATGCGCAAGTATATTCATCTATATAACACATATTACATATTGCTAATTTTAACATTAAATTCCTATTTATATCTTCTTCTTCATTTTGTTCTTCTTCTATTGTTGTCATACTACCAAATTCATCTTTTATAGCTGTTTCATAATTTTTTAATAATTCTATAGGTGTTAGTTTAGTTGTTGTTGATGATGTTCCTTCTGTAGGTTTATTAGTTCTTAATACCTTCTTGCTATTTTCAGTTAAATTTGAAAACCATAATTTCACTGTTCCTATTAGTGTTCTTTCTATATTTCTGGTGCATCTGTTATGTTTATATTATTATCTAATAATTTTTTGTCACATATCTTATCCATAATTGTATTGTTTTTTCTGTATCTATTACACAATCTAAGTCTAAAAAGTTATAATTTTTATTAACTATTTGTTTTGGTGTCCATTTTTCATATTCATTCTTTAAATTATATCTTTTAAACTTATTCTTATAATATGTAGGTTTTCTTATTTCTGATGTTCTAGGTATTATATTTTCATCTTTTTTTTTATCAAGATTATTTATTTATGTGTTGATATTTTCTAAGTTTTCTTCATTAATTACTTCTTGTTTTTCATTGATTTCTAATTTTTTTTGTATTTGTTAATATTTCTGTATATGTTTCACTATCTTCTGAATCATAATTATCTGTCTCTTCAACATCTATATTATTTATTTCTAATTACTTGTTTAGTAATTTTTGTTCTTTATCTTTTTCTTCCTTTTCTTTTTTTCTTTCTTCATACAAATCTTTTAACATTTGTAGTTCTTTTTCTAATTCAACAATCCTACTATTTTTAGTTTCTTCTATTTTTCGTATTTCTTCTGTAGTTTGTTTTTTTTTTTTATTTCACATTTTCTATCTATTTCTTCATTTTCTCTTTCTATTCTTACCATAGCTGCCAATTTATCTTCTAATTTTAATTCTTTTTTTTCTAACATTAAATATAAATGTTCACCTATTTTCTTATATCTTCTTCCTAGATTAGAAAATACTATTTTTATTTTTAATCCTTCGTGATTTTCATATATTTTTTCATCTATTATGAATTCTTCTTTGTTCATTTTATTGTAAATAGTTCATGTTGATATATATATATATATATATATATATATATATATATATATATATATATATATATATATATATTCTATACTATCTATTTGTGATTCTAATTTTGATATTTCATCTTTTTGTGCATTTATTGATTTTTCACTAACTCCGGCAAATATATTATAATGTAGTCTTTCTATATTCTTTACGTTTTTCAGAAATAATTTGTTTTAGTTCTTTGTATTTTTGTACTTTATTCATTTAAACCATATTTTATATTTTGGTGGATATCTAAATCTGGTTTTATCATAATTAGGTGGTATGTGTCTCATTCTTCTAGATTTTAAATGGATTATTAATTTTGCTTCAATACTAGATATTAAGGTAATTAGGTAGGCTAATCTTTGTGAGTTTTCTTTTATTTTATTTAGACTTATATATTCTGAATAATTACTAATTAAAGATTCTTTAATTTTTCTAAAAGCTTCTCTGTTTTTAAATGGTCTTCTCATAATTAATCAATCCAATCTAAATTCAAACATATATGCTACTTCTGTATTTTTAAAATAACTAGGCTCTGATACCATTTGTAGGAGATGCGGATAACTTGTGAAATGGATAACTTGTGAAATAGATCTATTAGTGAGAATGATGCTTTCTTATATGCATCTTGATGTTTTGTAAGTATGTCTTGTTAATATTTATATTTATTGAATTATGTATGTTCTTATGGAGTATTTTATCAATTTGATGCTCTCTCGATTTATTAACTTTGCGGTTATACTTTAATCAATTAAAGTTAATTTTTCCTACCTATTGAGAGAATATGATTGATGCTCATCTACCTTGATTCGGTTGCAGGTCTAGATTTATGGATGCTTGATTTTCTAACCCTCGGCTTCTTTACTGTTCTTGTCAGTAGAATAGAATTCAACGTGTGTGTATATATGTATCTTCTTTGTTTTCATTCAAGTCATTTTTTAGGGTCAAAGTTTTCGCTCAGACGAGAACTATTTTCATCAAAACCGAAGCTTTGTGATCACTATTGTATTGTTTTGTTTTAATTTGCCGGTCGTAGATGAATGTTGGTTGGCTTTAAAGAATTTCTTATGTGTATTATTTTGACATTTTTATTATAAATTCTCCATATTTATATAGTCAAAAGATATTAAATTTAATTATTGTATTCATGTTTATTATTTAAATAAATATCCTATTTAGTGTAACGCTTAAACTCATTACAGTTAGATACACGCGCGGGGCGCGTACAGCTAAACTAGTTGTTAGAAAAATAGAAAGGACTTTTTATTTTCTTCAATTTCATGCTTCCACTATTTTTTTTTTAAAATTTCTTCCAAATGGCGTGTCTAAACAAAAATAAAAAAGTAAAAGCAAGGAAAGGAGTTCAAGTTTCAATGATTATTTTTATCTGAATGCTTTACATTAAATCTAATAATATCATAAATATACCTTAGAAACAGCTTCTTCATTTGCTTTTAGGGTTGTTTGGCATAAATAACTAAAGATTAACAAAAAAAACATAAAAAAACAAGAGAAGAAAATGAATTATTCATTTTTTTTAACTTCTCTCCTTTCTATCAAAAATTGTGAAAGGGAGAAGAGAATTCAACTTCTGGTTGAATTCTAAAACTTTGGTTAATCTAATTAAATAATATACTTGCAATACCTCAAGCCTTATATAGCCTACACTCATCACTCATAGTAGAGAAAAATATAATGTGGGATAAAAGTATCCAATCAAAGATATATAGAATAAACACATTCTAAAATTAGTCTCAGAATTAATTAACCATTATTCTTGTACCATATACGTGTTAAGCATTCATTTAGGTACAAGAAAACTATGATCCTAGGTTTATTTCTATGAAAATGGTTATCTTTTAAAATTTTAGAACATATAATTTATATTTTTATAAGTGATAAGTGTTAATTAACCTCCTATATCAAAGTATCATCTTTTAATAATAACAAACTAATTTATTGCTAATTTTTAGGATACATCAAGAAGGATAATCAGGACAAGAAGATCATCATAGAAGGTATATTTGGAATTCTAGATACAACATCAATAATAGATCTCTCAAGGATCTCATAATGCAAGAAAGATACATCAAGAAGCATAGAGCAAGAAGAGCAAGAAAGATCTTCGTAGAAGAGATACTTGGAATCTTGGATATGACATCAATAAAAGATCTCTCAATGATCTCATCAGTGCAAGGAAGTAAATCAACAAGATCAAAAAAGAAATCACACCCGCTTTATGGACATATCTAATATGGACATGAATGGTCGTGATGAAAGGCAAGCAACCTAGTATATATGAACATATCTGATATGGACATACAATCCTCAATCAAGGAGCCAAATTAAATCATTGATTGAGAACAATTCTCTTGGGTTTCCTTTTGGAGCAAAGTGTCAGTACCAACTGAAGAACATAAGTAGAGAAGACTGAAGCTACAAACACTCATGCAACTTCACAAAACATCTTATTGTGTCTCAATCTTATTCTTGATAAAGATTTGTACTCCTTGTTTACAATAGTTACAAAAGAAAGATCGAGTCAACTTTAGTTGTACCATTTGAAGTTGTGTCACAAGATCTGAATATCAAAATACACTTCCGAACTTGTTTTCCGCATTTGTATTCCAGCTCTACTTTGAAGGATTGAAAGGAAACTCTTGAAACCTAAGGGGACTGGAAGTAGGCACCATATCGATGGTTCTATGTTGTTACTTTTTTTATTTTTCTACATAGTTACTTTTCACTCTATTATGTTTCAGTACATGTTTGCAAGAGAGTCGACTGTCTAACCTGATCAGTCAACTCAAGAAATTTCAATTGACCCCCCTCTTGATTTTCAATTGGTATTAGATCAGGTCTCACTAACAGTGTTGCGTAATCAAACATGATAAAAGATCCAATAGGAAACTATCAATCTCCGGGAGCTCTCTTTCAAGACGGACATTCTTCCCTAAGACCACCATACTTCAATGGATAACACTACTCCTATTGAAAAAATAAATTCAAAATCTTTGTTTAGGCAAATGATTTTCAAGCATGGGTTGTCATTAAAAAGGGACCAAAGCTCATTCTCAGACTCAAAGAGAAATTGAAGGACAAGGAATCAATCAGTTTTTACATGGAGGACTTTGAAAACTTCAAAGTCAACAACGAGCAACAAAACATAATTCAAACTAATGCGAGAGCTATATGTTACTTCTTTGTGCAGTTAGCGGTGAAGAATATGACTAGATATCAACCTGTGAAACCGCAAAATAAATGTGGAACAAATTAAAAGTAACGTACGAAGGAACCACCAAAGTCAAAAAGGCAAAAATCAGTGCCCTGATTAATAAGTATGAGCTTTTTAAGATAGAAGAAAATGAAAGTATGGGATCAATGTTTACTTGATTCAGTAAAATTGTATTTGCACTGAAGTCATTAGGGATGATCTATCCACACAGTCCAAAAACTTGTGAGAAGCCTCCCAAAATCATAGGAGACCAAAGCTTGCATTTTAGAAAATAGAGATCTCTACAATATGACTTGCGAAAAAATACAAGGTAATCTCATTGCCTATGAACAAAATTATATCAACAGGTACAACTAGGAAGAAAAGAAGAAATCAGTGGCCTTCAATGTCATAACAACTGGAGAAGAAATATCCCTGTAAGAAGACAATAGTGAGGGTATGGCTCTTATAAACCACGGAGTAAGGAAGATCTTGAATGAAAGGCAATTGAGACCACAACGGTTCAAAACAATGAATTCATAAGGAATGATGATCACTGTATTACTGTGGAAAGACGGGTCACATTAAATAAAATTTCCTAGAGTTGAGCAAAGATCATCGAGAAAAAATAAAAACTTTGGGGCATGGAGTGATAAAGATGAAACAGAAGCAGAGATTGGTTTTTGAGAAAACATAGGGTATAATACCTAGTTGCTAATATAAAAGAAGGAATATTGTTGAGTCAATGGCATTGTATTTCCATTTTTAAAGCAACGTCTGGTGGAGAGGTGTTCGTTAGTGAGACGTCTAGTCAGAAGGTGTTCCTTGGTGTCCATTCAAGAAGTGGATTACTAGATAGGGTTGTAAACTAAATTTAGCGTAAATAGGATTTTGGGGTATTTTTAGAATTTAAATAATTTGGCTTTAATTAAATAGACTGGGGAAACATTGGTAATTTCACTTTAGCATTTAGTAGTTCATGCTTTTAAGGTATTATATATAATAAATATAGATTATAGATCTAAATAAAAAGTCAAATATTCTTTAAAAAAAGGGCCAAAAATACCCTTCAAGTATTGAAATTGGTCCAAAAATACACCTCCGTTAGACTATTGGGTAAGAAATATCATTCAAGTATTGAAATTGGTTCAAAAATACCCCTCCATTCACCTTTATAGCTCAAAAATACCCTTGCAACTGACAGTTTTTAAAATCATAATTAAAAATTCTGAAAAGGGTCAGAAATACCATTCAAATATTGAAATTGGTTCAAAAATACCCTTTATTAACCTATTGGGTCAAAAATACCTGTACATCCACCTTTATGTCTCAAAAATTCCCTTGCAACTAATAATTTTTTAAATCATAATTAATTTTTTTATTAAATACGCAACGACTTTCTATTAGTTGAAACTAAATTAATTAAAATGTTAAATCGAATCTAGAACCAACTCAAGCTACCCAACCCAAATAGAAAGCTTGCCTCTACTCCCGGTAGTATGAGTAATTTTTGCTATAAAATGTAAACTTTGTTGACGTAGAATCTGCCAGTCTAATGTAATGTTGTGAAGAATTCTATCCCCTAATTATAATGTTAATTTGGCATTTCTTTGTGATGTATATTTCTCTGTGTTTTCTAGTAAAACTAATTGAGATATCTTGGTTGTGCCACATCTTAAGAAACACTATCTTGGGGCTTTGAGCTAAAAGTGATAAAAGAGTTTGAAAATGAGGTGTAGGTGACTCAAGTCTTAATAATTGAGAGGAGGTGACAATTACTTTACTATGGATTAAGAAAGTTGGGTAAGTTTGTTGTGATAGATGTATAGTCTGTTGCAATATACGATTCAGCTGTTACAATAGATGACTCATCTGTTGAAATCAACTTCAGAAGCGTAACATGAATCCCAACAGGTAAGCAATCTGTTGAGACTGATCACTTTCCTATTGCAACTTATTTTTCACCTATTGCAATAGATTACACATTTGGTGAGATTCATGTACGACACCATGAAATCACTATTAGCTTTTTTAAAAAAATTACTTTATTTAGGTACCACTAATGGAGGGATCAATAACAATAGGGGTGGATTGTCATGGTCAATGATCGAGAAGAGAAATCGATACGTATGGCGTTAAGAGAAGGGTGAAATGCTAAAGACAATAGCTATGAAAGTTCAAAGTGGTGTTTCGTATGATGATTTTGTGAACTTAATCAGTAGCTATTGTGGACTGAATTGTCAACCGGAAGAACTCTTCATCAGCTATATGTACAGCTCCTTTGAAAATCAGAGGGTACTACCTTTCAAGATAATCAATCAAGTTCTATTGTGTTCTTATCATAGTGATTCATCCAGGCCGGTATTAAAGGTGTGCCTTGTTGAAAAAATGAGAGAGAATAAGAACCAGAATGTAGAAGAAGATGAACAATAAGAAATCTTTGATAATAGGTTGGATGATCTAGTTATGAATATTCCAGATGATGATCAAACACCTAAGCCCATTGATGCAACCAATACGGTGGGCAGTTCTTCTCGATCGACACAGTCTAAAAATCTTCAAGACGACATGACCATCTTTTTCAATGGAATGTCATTCAATGAAAAGAAAGAACTATCTACTACTTTGTTTATTTCTTTCTTGAAAAAATATTTCAGAATAACAAGGTGATTAATTTGAGCAAAGTCTTTTGCTACAAATGTGCTAATCCGAACTGCAAGTGGTGGTTTAGAGCAGCGAAGTACGTAAGTTTTGAAAAATTCATTATTCAAAAATATGAAAAGTATCACATATGTGGTTCAGAGCACATCCAGGGCCAAAATCCTTATGCCACGTCAAAGGCCCTCGGTGAATATTTTTAAGAATAGATTCCCAAATGGTAAAGTCCCTTCTACAAGGGTTATGGCCAATCAAATCCTTACGGAATTGGGTGTCCTGTTCAATTATTGGAAGATATATACGTCCATAGAAATTTTCAAGGACTTGGTTAGGGGGACACATGAGCATGGGTATGCAATCCTCGACGCCTACCGTTACATGCTTAAGTCCACAAATCCCGAAAGTAATACGACATTGTATGTCCATGAAAATAGAAGGTTCAAGTACTTTTTTATATCGGTGCTTGGATTCAAGATTTTCAACATTTGAAAAAAGGAATAGCCGTCGATGGTACCTTCTTGAGAAGCAGGTATAATGGAGTTCTGCTAGCGGTGGTGGCATGGGATGCGAAGAATCACAGTTTTCATGTCGCTTTTTATGTAGTGTACAAGGAATGTGATGCCTCTTATGGAGTTTTTTTGAACAAATGTGAAGCTAAATCGAAGATACCAAAGAATTGTGTTTTGTTTCGGATAGGCATCCATTCAAAAGATAGGTTTAATTTTCTTCACTTCAACTTACTTTGGATGTTGCATCAGGCATCTTGGAGAGAACATTCGTACCAACTTTCACAATAAAAGGGTCTTGACCCTTTTTTATAGATCATCTAAAGCATATATTAGAGAGGAGTTTTAAGACCATTTTAATCAAATGGCGGATATGCATCTCATGGCAACAGGACATCTCGTACGTGTCGATTTTGTGAGATGGAACCAGGCATTCTATCCGGAAAATAGGTACATTCTTATGAATTTAATGTCTTGTTTGAGTTACAAGTTTAGTATGATGTCATACTGAGTGATTCTTTTGTATGGGTACAATATTATGACGTAAAATATAGTTGAATTGGTGAATTCATTATTTGGTGATGAAAGAGAATTTCCCATCAAGGCTCTATTTGAAATAATAAACAAGAAGTATGGAAAATTTTTTAATGAAAGGCATGTGGAGTTCAAGGACGCGTGAACCCCATTTGTTCTAGAAGTGGAAAAAAAAATATCAACAAACATCGGTCTAGGAATAGGTTATTAAATCTTCAATTAGCAGATTACAAGTTCAATATCAACGGTTATGGTTATGTTTCCATGGTCGATCTTCAAACAAGATCTTGGAGGTGAAGAGTTTTGACTTGGACAAAATACCATGTCAACATGCTATGGCAGAGCTTCAAGCTCAATATGGTACAAAATATGGACGTAAAATTTACAAGAACTCCTCTTCATATTATTCGGTGGAAAAATGTACAATGGCATATAGTGGGCATATTACTCCGGTGCCTCCCGAAGAATCTTGGATTGTTCCTGTAGAGCTTTTAGAAAGATTAATACCTCCTCCATATATTGACCGAATCACTATCAAACCAGAAATAAGGCCAAAAAAAAGGACGCGTGGAGTTAGAGAATCATTTCCATCAAGAAAAAACAAATGCTCCGTATGTAAGCATGCTGACCATAAAATAACTACATGCCTGGATCATAATCCGTCATAATTGTTGTAATTGCAAAAACCTGTGTTGTTGTTTGTTGTGGATTTTTATATATTTAACTCATTGTTGTGAACGTAATTGTTATCATTTATTATATATAAAATATCTTTTTTAATAACTTATGCATCAATAAAAAGAGGCAAAACATGAACTAAATACTGTAGACGACCAAATTATTTTCAATAGATTACCCATCTATTGCAACAGATGGACATTAGCTGGAAGAACACAATACAGTTCATCAAACTGAAATGTTTTCCTCCAAAAGATGATAAATCTATCCCAACAGATGGATAATTTATTGACAGAAACCCAACCACTGACCAATCTATTCAAACACATGGTCCATCTATTGAAAGAACTCAAAATCCAAAATTGCTATTGCCTGAATTCAAAATTGCTCCTTACCTCTAACCGTTGACATGTTAACATGTATGTTTTGAAGAAGAAATAGACAAAATAAAAATGAAAATTGAATAACAATTAAAAAGCCAAAGTCAACTAAAAATAAATTTTTCATTAAACGAAAAATAAAATACATTATATAAGATCCGATTTAGAAGAATTAAAATACATACGCTAAAAGGAGAAAAAAAACATACTAATTGTAATTATTATCATCAACAACATTATTATTTCCAGCCGACCAATCTTCAGTTGGCAACAGCAGGGCCCTCCTAATCCTGCAACTCTCCCTGATCATCTGTGATCTCATGATAGATAACTCTCGTTGTAGGTCGTGAACCTACGACTGAAGTTCTCGCAAAGTGCCTTGTAGAATTGCCACGCCTTAATTTGGATCAACCATATCTAGAACACACATAAACTAACATAAAAAGTAAATACAAAAGTAAAGAAAAGAGTCTAAATGTAATACAATGTATACTATCAACTGGTAGATTTACACACACAAAAAAACCTTACCTCAACAAAAAAGAAATATGTTTTTTGAAGATAAGTGGATGAAGATGTAATATGAAAAGAAAAAAATGCAAGAAATAAATAAAGTGGAGTAAAATGAATATTAAGGAGGGGCCCATTTTAGAGGATTGAATCTGAATGTGTTAGGAAAAAAGGTACGACTGTTCAGCTCCATTGTATTAAGTACATTCAAACTGCTGGCTTTTTATTTTCTGTGAAAAGTTGAAACTTTTTCTTTTACATTAAAACTTCTCACTTTTTCAAAATGGTTTGAGACATGGTAAAAACCATTATTATTGAGTTGTTGCAATAGATCGTCCATCTATCACAAAAGATAACCCACTGTCGCAACATATTTACCATCTGTTGCAACAGATGATCTGTATGTGCAATAGATGAGACATCTATTGTAACATACGTATTATCTGTTGTAACAGATGGACCATCTATTGGAGGAGATATTTTGATTTCTACTAACAGCTGATTCATCAGTTACAACAGATGGAGAATTTGATTCATCAACTGTTTTGAATGTGTTAGATAAAAATTTATGACTATTCACCTGTTTTTTAATAGCCATCATATACGTGCAGATGAACAAACACTGCCAGACATTAATGAGGTAGAAAGAATAAAGTGTGTGCAGATGAATAAATCCACTTTCATGCGTGGGAGTTATGTATTATTAATCAGACTATCGTGATAAACACACATAAAGTATAATGATTTAGTGAATGCAACTTTTTTATTGATTAGACATTGATCCTAAAAATAAGATCCTACATTTTATAGTTTAGTTTGGTAGGTGCGAACTGATAAGGCCAAAGGGTTCCAAGACGGTAGTGTTAATTCTCTGTTATAATTTAGTGATGGTTTTGCTCATGTTTATATGTCAAGTTTGGAGAAGTGTTGAAGTTTCGGAAGAAGTGTAAATATCCAATAGTGATTAGACCAATTTTAATATTGCAATGGACTTTTGAAAGGCCTCCGAAGCCTCTCAATGTAGCAAACATGAATGGAAAACCAATAGAAATTCCCCTAGTCCAAATTTATATCAATGGGTTACTCGAGTAACTATTATACAGCAGAAAGTGCTTTTGAGAATACTTATGCAGCAAAGGGGAGGTGGAGAAGATCATATATCATCTTGGACCTAGTTTAAGAGGAAATATAGGGAATAAAATAAGAAACTTCTAGCGAATCTGGCCAATGAAATTGACTCGAGAGATGAAAAAGCTGAATAAGCTTCAAATGTGGAAGTGTATCCAAATATTAAAATCAATTAGTCATTCTTGAAAAAAAAATCTCAAAAAGACTGGAGCTGGCCCTTTGCTCGAGACTACGACTAGTAAGCATGGCCTCAATGAAGACCCACAATGTGCAGGACAAGAACTCTAAGGAAGCAACTAGGCGAGCATAGAGTATTAGTAAGATTTTCAGTGCTCGCACCATCAGTGCTCGCAAAGCTGTAATCTTAGAGTTATGGTCCTTTAATTTGTGGGTCTTCATTCACGCCATGCTTGCTAATTTCATTCTCCTAAAGAAGTGTATAGCTCCAGTCCACTTCTGTATTTTTCTTTTCAAAATAGACTGATGGATTTTTATTTTGGGATAAACTTTCACATTTGCAGCTCATTCAATTTTTTTCATCTTTCATGTCAATTTCATTAGCTAGTTTCGCTGCACTTTCCATCCTACCCGGTGTTTCTTCTTAAATAAGGTCTGAGTTAATATATGGTCTTCTCCACCCCTCCTCCTTCAGCACAAATATTCTTGCAATCAACTTCTGTTGTATAATAGTCTCCTCGAGCAATCCATCCATATAAATCTGACTAGAGCAATAATTGTATTCATTTCCATTCTTGTTTGTAGCAGTGCGAGGCTTTGGAGGCCTTTTAAGAGTTTATCAAACCCCTAAAATCAGTCCAATCACTTTTTAAATATTTACACTGCCACCAAAAACTTGAGCCCTTCTCCAAACTTGACACATAAACCTTAGAAAAATCTTTATTAAATCGTAACAGGGTATTACACCACCTACTTGGTCCCTCATCCTTACTAGTTTGAACCTAACAATGTTAACTGTAAAATGCCATATCTTATTTGAAAGATTAACTCAAAATAGGTGAAGAAACAACATTCACAAAATCAGTGTACCATATGTGTGTTTTCATGATAGGTTGATCTGTAATACATACCTCCCACATATCAAGTGGTTCCATCTGCAAGAAGAATATTCCTCCGAACCCATCTTTACTCTAGCCTTTAATTCTAGTCGGGCAAAACTTTATCCAGTTTCACTTCCTTTAATCTACAAACAAGAGAAAAACATTTGATATCAAATATGAGAAGAACAAAAAGAACATTACAAAATGGTAACACAAAATTGAATTAATCAATAGATGACACATCCGATGCAACAGATTCCTCATCTGTTCAATAGATTGGTCATCCGTTCCAAAAGGAGATGCATCTATGGCAACATATGGATGATATGTTGCAACAGATGGGTTATATGTTGGAATAAATCAAACCAGCCTTGCCACTAGTTTGATTTCTTCCAATAGTTCCTCCGTCTATTCTAACAACTCATTCATCAGTTGATACAGTTGAGGAAACTATTGCAACAACAACATCAACAACAACATAAAAAAAAGGAACAAGAAACAACACCTTAGGTTCAAACACCATCAACCACACAAATACCACATGTTCCAACAGCACCAACACTCATTTCTCAATAAATAGAAAATTAGTAATGGGTAAATCAATAATAATAACAGATGTAAATATCTAATTTAAATAACATACAAAGAAGAATATGAGAAGGAAAGAGCAATAGTGAACCATACCGGTAATGTCAAAAAGCAAAGGGATTAAAACACCCATCTTAGTTGAGCAAAGATATTAGGGAGATCAGTTGATATTCGAAAGGGTCCTCATGTAAAAAAGGAGAGAAAAAAAAGAAACAAAAGAGGTGGTTGTGATTATACCTTAAAGAGGAAAGAAAGAGAATTCTAAATCTTAATAAAGAAAAAAGAGAGATGAGTTGAGTTAATTTATGGCTGAAGGAGAGAGAATTCTAGAGATGAGTTATAAATATTCATTAATAACTTTTGAGGGGCATGAGAAGATGGTGATGTTGAAAAGACAAGATAAAACTACTCAAGGAGGTGACTTTTGAGTTATCCAAGTAATATGTTTTACTGCCTTAGTATTTTATCTTTTTTATCTCGAACAAAAAATTAGGAAATTTCTTTAAATTAAAAACAAGATAGGTTAAAACATATAAGTCATATGTTGCAACATATAACAATTTCTGTTTGAAAATTTCCAACGACTCAATCATCTGTTGCAATAGATGACAATATTTATTTGAAAATTTCCAATGGCTCAGTCTTCTATCACAATAGATGGAAATGCCTATTTGATATTTTACAATAGATAGTTAATATGTTGCAATAGTTGAATTAATCTATTTGATAAGTTCCAATAGATAAGTCATCTGTCGGAACAGATGGAAACACCTATGTGATAATTTACAATAGATAGTTAATATATTACAACAGATGACTTAATTTATTTGAAAATTCCGACAGATAAGTCATATTTTGCAATAGGTTGAACATTTGTTTTTATTCAATTTCAATTGAGTTCATATGTTCAACTACAACTTCAATTTATTTATCTAGAACTAGGGGTGAGTTCATGGGGTCAACTACAACTTCAATTGAGTCTTTGGCAATTGCATGATACTGGTATCATTCCTCTTGACCTGAGTCATCGATCAATCACTCTGAGTTAAAATGGTTCTTATTAACACATTATCAAGACAATACCTGAATTGATTTAGCTAGAGCTAGGGGTGAGTTCATGCAGTCAGCTATAGCCTTAATTGAGTCTTTGGCAATTATATGATGTTGGTATTGCATTTCTCCAGACCTGAGTCATTGATCGACCACTCCGAGTTGAAACGATTCTTATTAACTCAATTAATTATCAATCCCATTCCTAATTTGATTTATCTAGAACTGGGGTTGAGTTCATGGGGTTAACTACAACTTCAATTTAGTCTTTGGCAATTGCATAATGTTCATATTGCATTCCTCCCGACCTGAGTCGTTGATCGATAACTTTGAGTTGAAACAATTCTTATTAACTTAATTAATTATCAATCCAATTCCTAAATTGATTTAGATAGAACAAGGGGTGAGTTCATGGGGTCAACTATAGATTCAATTGAATCTTTGGCAATTGCATGATGTTGGTATTGCGTTTTTCCTGACATGAGTCGTCGATCGATCACTTTAAGTTGAAAAAATTCTTATTAACTCAATTAATTATCAATCCAATGCCTAAATTTATTTATCTAGAACTAGGGATGAGTTCATGGGGTCAACTATAGCTCTAGTTAAGTCTTTGGCAATTGCATGATGTTCATATTACGTCCCTCCCGACCTGAGTCATCGATCAATCACTTTGAGTTGAAACGAGTCTTATTAACTCAATTAATTATTAATCCAATGCCTAAAGCGATTTATCTAGAAATAGGAATGAGTTCATGGGGTCAACTACAACTTTAATTAAGTCTTTTCTAATTGTATGATGTTGGTATTGCGTTCCTCCCGACCTGAGTCATAGATCGCTATTTTTGAGTTAAACAAAATTCTTATTAACTCAATTAATTATCAAGCCAATGCCTAAATTGATTTAGCTAGAACCAGGGGTGAGTTTATGGGGTCAGCTACAACTTCAATTGAGTCTTTGGCAGTTGTATGATATTGGTATTGCGTTCCTCTCGACCTGAGTCATTGATCGATCACTCCGAGTTGAAACAATTATTATCAACTCAATTAATTATCAAACCAAATCCTAAATTTATTTAGCAAGAACTAGGGGTGAGTTCATGGGGTCAACTATAGCTTCATTTGAGTCTTTGACAAATGCATGATGTTGGTATTGCATTTTTACTAACCCTGAGTCATCGATAGATAACTCCAAGTTAAAATGATTCTTATTAACTTAATTAATTATCAATTCAATGCCTAAATTGATTTATCTATACCTTGGGGTGAGTTCATGGGATAAACTACTCATTCAATTGAGTCTTTGGCAATTGCATGATGTTGTTAATGCATTTCTCCCAACCTGAGTCGTTGATCAATCACTCCGAGTTGAAACAATTCTTATTAAGTCTATTAATTATCAAGCAAATGCCTAATTTGGTTTATCTAGAACTAGGGGTGAGTTCATGGGGTAAACTACAACTTCAATTGAGTCTTTGAAAATTGCATGATGTTGGTATTGCCTTCCTCCCAACCCGAGTCTTCGATCGATCACTCTGAGTTGAAATGATTATTATTAACTTAATTAATTGTCAAGCCAATGCCAAAATTATTTTAGTGTTCCATATGAACTTAATACAATTTATTGTGATTAGACGGTTAAAATTAACATTTACAAAAATTAACGATTTAATTAATATCAATTCAAACCAAATTAACATTTTAAAAACTTGTCATTCTTTTTCAAAATGCAAATCAACCCCTACAAATCATCCATTTGAGGGAAAAAATGTTTCATCATTTCAAATCTTGAGTTCTCGCTCTTTCCTTTCTCTCTCAACAATACAGACCACTACTCAACAAATTGCTTAATCCTTCAGTACAAATAAATTTTCTTTCCATTTCTGACTACATAGGTGTTATTTTCGACTTCATTCTTGTTTTTATCCATTACTTTCTCTGTCTTTGTAGGTAACAGATTTCGAGAAGAGTTCTATATTTGTAATTTTTTTAAAAAATTAGGGCTTTTAAGTTAATGATAAAAAAGAAAAATTTTTGTTGTATTAACTTTGAGAATGGGTTTATAGTTTTTAGTTTTGATGGTAAAATCGTAGGAAGAACCCGATAAAACTCTAATTTTTGTTGCAGTGTTCTGTCGACTGTTATGGAGGCACTGGTGGTATTTGTGGTTGTTGTTGGAAGTGGTGTTGGTGGCATTGGTTGGTGGTATTAGTGGTGGCTGTTGGTGGTTTCGGTATTGGTGGTATTTCTAATGTATTTTTTAAAATTTATGCATATATCAATTTTAATATAATTTTTATTTTTCTACTGTTTGTAGGTAAAACATGTCTCCCGAAATAAAAGAAAGTGAAAGTGAAAGTGGATCAACTTTTGACCACCCAACAAAAAAGGATATAGTACAGAAGGATTTAGAGGAGCTTCCTGATCAATCTCAGTCAGGGAAAAGTGAAGAGGAGAAAAGATATGAAAATGATATTGAGGGAGGTGAACAAGGGTCTATAGATGGTGATGAGGAAAATAAAAGTGACAAAGAAGGAGAAGAAGATAAACAATAGTAGGAGGAAGAAGAAACTAAGAAAGAGGATAGTTATAAACATGATGATAATGCCTCACCAAGCGGGCGTGAAATAAGATCGAAAACCCAGCATGAGGCTGTCAAAACTATTAGTATTGACAGATTTCAAGTTGCGATGTCGATGGATGACCCTACAAAACTAACTTGTGAGTTTTTACTTAAATGCCAGTTGGGGATATGACAGCTACTGCTAGATTGTCAAATATTTACTGACAATGCTATCCCCAAACACGATCACATTATATAGCTTTTCTTGGTATTTCATGGCAAATTTAATCACTATTTGTTTACTCATCCATTAATTTATATTGAATAATTATTATGAATTTTTTTGCTTGCATAGTGTTTACATTTTTTAGGATTGGGCATTTGAAGCCCTTCTCATCCAAGGATCCTTAGGTGGATGCCTACAAAGAACAACAAAAGAATTAAGGAGGTTGATCTCTTTAACCTTTTATATGAGGCAGTACGTCTTCTTTTGAGTAAAATAATTTGACTCAAACAAAGATATTGAAACAGATGTGCCATATGTTGCAATAGATAGGTCGTCTATTACAATATATTACCCATCTACTGACATTGATACAACAAATAGGTAATCTGATGCAATAAATTGTTAATCTATTGCGATAGACAGATCAACTATTTTGACAGATAGATCATCTACTGCATAAGTTCCGTCCACTACAAATGGTACAACAGATGGGTAATCTGTTGCAACAGACAATTCATATGTCGCATCAGATTACATATCTATTGCTTTGTATCTTTGAACCCGACTCAATAGATTAGCCATTTACTGTAATTTGTGCAACAAATGGGTAATCTGATGCAATATATTATTAATCTATTGTGATGTACAGATCAACTATTGCATAAGTTATCTATGTTAATAAGTAACCTAACAGATCGTAAATTATTATATGATTTAAATGTATCAGTTTTTTTATAGGTTGTGCTCCATGGATCGTGCCTATTGAGCAGGAGTTAGGGATGATTTCTTTTATTACTCTAGGTCTTGTTGATACAATAGCAGACTCAATGGTAGAGTTAATAAAGAAGGAATTGGCAATAGAAATTTCCATAAGAAGAGTAGTTAGGCAACGTGAGCCTATTGAGGCTCTTCATGACCAACCTACTGCAACAGATCTGTGTGCTTCTTCTGGGCTATTGCTAGTGGAGTTGTTGATGTTTGTGGTAGGCATGCTGTTGCTGCTTTCAGTCATAATGAAGAGCATGTTGATGCTCAATAAAAAATAAATATGTTTGAAAATACCCATTTCACAGGTCCCTCTCACCCTTAAAAAGATCCCTTTCACCTTTACACCTGTCCCTCTCACCCCTCTTCACCTTTATGTTCTCATTGCAAATGCAAAGAGTACAAGGACAGCTAGGATAAAATCTTTGAAAAAGTAGAGTCTATTGCTAAAGTTGTTGAGGAATTGAAATCCAAGAGGGGTTTCAAACAATCCAAGAAGGTGAGGGAGTCATACACTCCTACAGTGGTGGTTAGGAGGAAGAAAAGAACAATTAGCCAAGTACTTTCTAATTGGAAATCTAAAAAAATTACAACTCCTCCCTCTCCAAAAGTTATTGAAGCTCAAGGTCCATTGAAGAATGTGGACATATATGTGAAACTTGGTGCCAAAGAGACAAGGGATCTACGATGGGCCAAGAATGCCAAGCAAGGTGCACAAGATTACCCCATCCATACCTTTTCATCCCAAGACTTCAAGAATATGAAATATATGCATATGCATTACTTGGACATGGTAAGTTTACTTTTCCTAACCTTGCCTTCTAATCTACTCCATAAAGAAGAAGCTACACAACAAATGTGTTATCTGTTGCAACAACTGTGTATCTTGGAGAAATTTATGGTGGTTCTGTTGCAACATATTACCCATCTCTTGTATAAGTTGTGTTAGATGGGTAATCTATGAATAGATTCATAGAACCCACTACAACAGATGGACCATCCGTTGTATCTTTCCACTATGTTTTGCTTCCTTCTTTACAATTACTAACCTATTTAAAAATTGACTTCTTATATCACAATATGTTGAAGAAATTCTCTGCCTCACGAGGGGAAGGCAACTAGCGTACCCAGAGGCTTGGGATGTTGTTGATAGGATAGTGGACCTCAATTTCTACAAGAATTTGAAGGATAGGTATGATGATCTTAGTATGCTAGTGTCAAATTCCGATGGCACGGAATTTTATTCATTACTTTCTGAGTTCCAATAGGAAGAAAAATTGTTAAAATATGTTAGAGAGGAGAGGCCAAATACTCAAAACAATATCTGAATCGGGGAAAAGAGGATACTTGGATTCATGAATGTGGAAGACATATGTTATCGGGTTGTTGAGATACTACTCAAGGAGGGAAAGATCAAGGTTTATGAGTTCAACTTACCTGCCTTGGACGAGGCCAATTTTTTTACCCACATGTAGCCACTATTGGAGTTATTCCTCATCTTGTTAAGGCAGCGTAAACTCATGGATCATTTGCCAGCAGAAGTGTTGATAAAGCAACCATAGGATTTTGAAGGGAGAAACAAGGACATGGACCTTCCAATAAATGAAACCGGTGCTGCGTGCAAGTCGCATGCACTTGCACACATTGAACGTTTGCTAATCGGCACAGAAATGGTTGAGCCAACGACCTTTCTATATGACAACATTGTGGAAAACATGCAAGAGGTCTGGGATTATAAGGTACTAACTGGACACTTGCATCCTGTGTATAAACAAGAGCCTATGAAATAACAATTTTTTATTTCGTCACTTCACTTTACATACGTAACATAACTTTACATGTAGTGACAATTTTTTGATATTTTACAAAAATTATGCTTGTATATCCATGAGCTCAACAACACAAAACCAGTAGCAAATACAACTACACCGCCATGAGAATTTCAACAATTAGGCTTGAATATCCACGTGCCCAGTAACACCAAACCAGTAGCAATAACGCCAACAATGTAGTATCTTCTGGCTCGATTTTCTTTCACTTCAAAAGCCTTGACTTTCTTCAAAAAACTTCAAATTACATAATTTGCTTGTGAAGGGTGTCGTTCTTCATACCAATCAAATTAATCACATCCACCCAACTTTTATAAAAACAAGACCACAATTACAAAACAATTACAAGTCAATAATTAATTAACTAATTAAATAAAAAAATATTACCTTTGAAATCTTACAAGTAAAAAACCATCGACCTAAATTTTGTTGAGTCCAAGAAGACTTCAATAGAGCTTCATCACAACACTTATAATATAAAAATCTTTATCACAAAAATAGTGGAAGATGAGTTCGACATTGTCAAGCTTAGTTAGAAAAAATAAAAAAATATGAGAAAAAACAAATACAAATAATTTAAAGAATTTGGATTGAGAAAAAAAGATGATGAAGAAGAAGATTTGGGAATTTAGGGTTAAATTTTAGAAAGAAGATGAATACATAAGAGGAAAAAATAATCGTTGGGGGCCAAATCAAATCAGATTCCAAATCAGCTAAAATAGGGGTTCAACGAGCCTTGGATGCATGAATTACACGTGGGCCGCCAACAGATTGTCCATATGCTGTAATAGATATTCTACTTGTTCTGACAGATAGCCTATCTCTTGCAATAAGTTGGTCATCTGTTGCGTTATGACGATGTTTTAATCTAAGTCTATCTGTTGCAACAATGGGAAGACCTGCTTGATAATTTCCAACAAATTACCTACATGTTGCAATATATGTTAAAATCTGTTTGATATTTTCCAAGATAAGTCATCTGTTACAACAAATACCTTATCTTTTTTAATATTTGAATCTAGTATTCCATTTCAATTAGTTAGTTCAAATCTAAGTATAAAATAAAATAAATCAAATCCTTAAAAAATTACATGAAATAAATTAACAAATAAATGAAATGTAAAAAAATTGTTATGAGTACAGATCTCAACAAATAAATCAGCAATTTAAGTTTTGATGCCAACAAATCCAAAGGAGGGGTGAAGCTATTACTTTGACAGTCTCAAGCTATAAATATCTACTCAATATGGAGAAGTTTTTCTTCATTCGGTGCTATAAAATTCGGCTTCAATAGTCGTGGATCATTAATGTCGTCTGCGTATGGTTTCTCTCGGTGTCTGCACTTTCACATCTCCGTATTTCCATAAAAAAAAGTAATATATTGTCAATGTTGTTCAACAATAGCTTCTACATGACATCCACCTAGAAAGCCAGAATTGATCAATGTTAAGTACAGATACAAAAAATAACGGAAAAGGATAACTCAAGATCTGTTTTAGCAAATCAAACATGTCTTTCACTTGTTTTAAATTGTCCCAAAAAGATTATATTTATGTTACATAGTTAGATCAACTGTTGGGAAAAATTATAACATGAGGAAGACTTATGATAATTTCCAATGGATGAACCATTTGTTGCAACATATGACTCATCTATTTGAAAAAACTGAAACGGTTGGAAGATTTGATTTAATTTGTCCCAATAGATGACCCATCTGTTGCAGCAGGTAGGTCATCTATTGGTAAAAATAAAAATGGTACGTAAATCTATTTTATTTTCTAAAATAAATGAGACATATGTTGCAACTGATATTGTATCTGATGTAATAGGTTAGTCAACTGTTGCAACAGATGTATATATTTGTTTGATAATTTTTAGCAGATGTGTCATCTATTGAAACAGATATGTCTCAGTTTGTCAGTTGGAACAGATGATATATATTCACCTTTTCAGCTCTTACTTCTCTCCTATGTCCCTTGTATATTACTCAATAGTGCAACACACATACAGAGGAGTTTCAATTTCTCTTTTTTGGATGCTTGATAATGCCTTGGAAATTACTTTCCTTCTCCTCTTATCCTTAATCTCTAATGGAGTGGATGGATATAAAATACTCTTTGATGGAATGACACCCCACTTAGATGACAATTCCAGTATAGAAGCAGTTAATGCATTAATGACATTAATCACTACATCATATTTTGCCTTACAGTATTAACATTTGCATGTAGAACATTCGGTAAGAGAGGTAAAATCTGTATAACCAGTATGATCATACTTATAATGGTTTATTTTAAAAAAAGTAAGAGGAGCATCATTAGCACCAACAACAGCACCACTACTACCACCAACAACTCTATTATCACTAACACCATAAACAACAATAAGACCACCCTCCAAAATTATTTTTCTTCTGATGGTTGTTGCTCTAGACAATTCCATTTTTATTTTGTCAATGACCTTAGGGTCCGATAAAGTTTTCACAAACCGTAAAGTAAGAAAAAATGGCATCTTCAACTCTCGATTGGCCGGAATAAGTGATGGATGTACAATCTAACATAAATCATTACATATATTAGAATGATGATTAGATCATTCAAAAAATAATTAATTAAAATAAAAATTTAATTATAATTATACTTACTGCATATCTCGACGGGTTGAAGTGATCAAGAATTTTTGTATTTTTATCAATTTTGGCTGACAACTATCTCAAGATTGTTGGACAAGAAACTTCTTCTTTATAGTTCACTTGTTGTCTCAAATAAGGAATAACTTCAAATGCCCAACCTATAAAATAATGACAATAAATCAAAACCATTATAAATAAAAAAAAATGAATCCTATTATAATAAAAGAAACATTTACCATGAAAGCCCATGGAAACTTATATAAGTTCACAGTCTTTGGTATTTACGAAGTCAACAAATATTTGACAGTCATTTTGAAGCTTTCATAGCCCTATGGATAGCTGTTAAATGCATCAGGATCCTCGAAGAGCTTTATTAAACCAACACTTATGTTGTTGTTAATGTCTCCTTCGCCCAAAGAATATTATGTACAAACCAAACCAAGCACAATGATTGCTTGTGCTAATTTGAAATTCTTTTACCTTTTAACGCTTTTATCAGATTTTTGTTTTTGAAGCTTGGAACAACAATGGACACCAGGTCATCACATCACTCAACTTGTCTTTTCTTTTTTTGGTTGTGCGGGGTGATTTTTTGGGTTAGAATAGGTATAACTTGGAAAGGAGAAAATGGATAACATTTTAGTCCAGTAACTATAGAAAACTCATTCCAACAAAACAAACAGGCATGCCACAACAATTTATCCACACCTCATTCATCTTATCTTTGTTTTCATACATAACCTATGCTTGGGAAGATCATATACCATTTTAATTTAGAAACGAGCACTGTTGTCCTCCGGTAAATCAAGATATTGCCCAAAGAAGCTGTCCCTAAAATAAGAATCAAATTTTTATTCTTGAATTATTTTTTTGAAGGCATCAAAAGATTTTTCCATGGTTGACTTAACCACAAAATCATCCGTTAAATCTATGGCACCATCACACTGCATTCTCATACGATAACAATCAATGTTGAAGGTTTTGACCAACTCTTCGGTGGAAGGGCTATTAGCATTTGGATCATCTCTTTTAAAAGATTCCCGCCTATGTTTATTATATTCTGCTCTTGATTGAGATAATATTTGTAAAGCAAACTCATAGAGTTGTAGATGTAGCCTGGCTGCTTAACTTGTTCCTTCACTTGGACTTGATTTGGTTTCTGCTCTTTTGGGAGCCATATTATCTAAAGTTAATAGGAACATAAAATAGATTATAATTAATTAATGCATTGTTAAAAAATGATAAGAGTAAATCTAACATGCTAAATAATAAAATAACAATTCTAACAGATCAAACATCTGTTGCAAAAAATAACTAACTTATTGCAACGGATGAGTAATCTGTTACAACAATAAAAATAGATCACTCATATGTTAAAATAGATGATTGGTGTGTGCAACAAATCACACATTTGTTGCAATGGATGAGTAATCTATTGAAATAATACAAAATATATCACTCATCTATTGAGACAAATGAATAGTCTATGCAATATATAACACATCTATTGCTTCATATGAGTGATTTGTTAGAACAATTATCAACGGTCAATATTATTTAGATTTCTTCCAATAGAAGGGTCATATATTGTGATAGATGAATGATCAATAGAAAAAAAATCAAGTTTTTGACAACTCCTGTTGGAATAGTTGATAGGGTTTTATCCAACAAAAGGTTTATCTGTTGCAAAAGATGATTACTCTAATTAGTCTGATGGTTCCTTCATTGCATCAGATGGTTAATCTATTGAATTAGATGGTTAATTCGATAGTTAATCTGTTGCATCAGGTGGCTAATTTGTTGCACAAGATTTTTAAATCTAATGGTTCCTATGTTGCATCAGATGGTTAATCTATTGCATTATATTCTAAATTTGTTACATCAGATGGTTAATCTATTGTATCAGATAAAAAAAATAGTAGGATGATTTTGTTCAATAGAACAACAGCAATACCACCATTTTTACCAAGAACAAGGATGAATCAATCCAGCAACACCAAAAACCCCAACATTGTTGTTTTATTTGTATAAACACAAACAAAAAAAAATCAAACTTCAAAAAAATGCAACAAACAACAAAAAAAGCATAATTCACTCCTAAAAGAGAAGACAAGAAATACTAGAAATTAGGGTTTTATTCAGATCGTATTTCAAATTAAAGCACCAAATATGGAAATTGTTAACCAATACTAGAAAAGAAGTTGGTTCAAGTTCCTCATTTTCTTTAAAACTAAAAAGGCCATAATGTAACACCCCAATTTTCTAAACTAGAATGCTACACGATGCTCATGACCTCGATGGACCATAAGCTAACCCATGACTAATATCTGTACTGGTATACTGCATAATGTAACATGAAAATATGGAAACATGTACTAAATAGCCATAAGGTTCAAATCTAAATAAACATCTGAAAAAAGTAATATCTAAAATAACTGTATGACATGCTATAGTCTGAAAAGCCTCTAAACAATCTGAATAAGGAGTTGATGGGACATATCCCCAACTAACTCCAACTACTAAAATAAACTAAAAACTGAAATAGTAGTGAAATCATCATGTCCTCGAAAGATGAGGACTCATTTCTAACCCTGAATACTGAGACTGAAATCTACTTCTGATCTAGAGCTCGTGCCTCTGAACCTATGGTGTAACATAAGAGAAAGCACCATAGATAAAATGTATCAGTATGTCTGAATGTACTGAGTATACGAGTGAGGTAGGCTAAATACAAAGGGTTATATGCATGAACAATACTGACTAATATGAACATGAGATACATAAATGCATAAGTAACTACAACTGAACTCATTGAGATACTGACTACTGAGTCTGAATACTGACGCCATAACTTTACTGATACTGAGATACTGAATAGATGAATGTCTATTTCTAACAGTTCAAATTATCAAGAACTGGTCTGATTGACTGTGTCTAATAGTCCTGAAACTGAACGCTAACATTGTAAGCTATGACAACTGATATAACTATGATAATCAGCCTAACCGGTGTAACTGATACTAAGTGACTGTATCTAACAGTCTAAATCTTCTAATAATGGTTAAGAGTAACTAAGCTTGAGATCAGGCCTAAATAATGGGTGATCTTTGGAATTGATAATGAGATTACTCAACTGAATCTGAGATTAAGATCAAGCCTATCTGTCGGGTGACCTCTACAAGTACTAATACTGAATAACTTAATGAGAGACCAATCCTATATGACGGGTGGTCTTTAAGTCTTTATAACTATCTGAGTTCCTTACTGAGATTGATAACTGTATCTGATAGTCTTGATTTCTGACTTCTACTCTGAAGACTAATATTAAAACTGTAACTGTGGGAGATAATCACCTAACCGATATGCCCCGCTACTGAATTGGTAGGTTCCAATCTTTTCCCTAATTGGAAGGGTGTCAATACCATACCATGGGTAAATACACTGCTAACTGAACCCAGGATACCATGCCTACTATAACGAGAGACACCTGGTAGGATCTAAGACTAATATTATGGGCGACTCCAGGGAGGTAGTCAAGCCTAATATTATAGGTGACACCTGGTGGGAGCCAAGCCTAGTATGATGGGTGACTACGGGTCCTACACTAGCTACGCAGTTCTGGAGTACAGGAATTGCTGCTAACAACTCTGCCTCTATAACGGGGAAGCCGCCATCACCATACTTGATCGATGATAGTTCTAACTCCCAACTGAGAGGCTCTAAATAGAATAACTGAGCTGAACTGATTGACTAAATTGAACTGATTAGCTGAACTGGACTGGGATGAGTTAACTGAACTGATACTAGCGGTATTATTTAGCAGAGTTAAACTAAGTTTACTGGGTTCCCTAAATTGAAAGAACTTACTAAGTTTTGAGGACTGACTGAGAGTACTGAAACTACTGAGATTGCTAGGAATACTACTATTACTAAGATCACTGAGATTACTGAGTACTGAGATTACTGAGATTTATGAGTATTGAGATTACTGAGATTTCTGTGGTTTCCTGAGTCACATGACTGACTGAATTCTATAGATCATGGCTTGACTAAGAGTATCATTATAACATGCCATGGCTCTAGGCACACAACTATATTTTTTGGTTACAAGTACCCCCAAGACTCGATGGAAGGAAACTGACACACATGACTGATTTGATTGTAAGAATGGAGTCAACAATTCACAATATCATAAGTAGGGGATTTCATATTACACATGATTATCATATTCTTTATCATGAAAGATAATGCAAATAATATGTACATAATTGCACGATTCTAATTTCACGAGCATTCCATAGCATAACAACATTACATAATAATTTGTATGGAATTCAAGTTGAGTTATAAGGGATAGAGCATGAACTTGTGATTTAGGTTCTACTTAGCTATATTGCATGATTTATAGTCTCTTAGGTATTTTATCGAACACCTTTCATGCACACTTTATGGCATAGGTTTATTCATGAATTCAACAACTAAAATCACTCAAAGTTCGTATATTTCAACTAGCATGCCATCCTAATTTCATACAAACCCATAAAGATTCTATCTTGACATCATTCAACACATAAAAAAGATCAACAATCAAATCAAAACATAACAAGCATGGCATATATTTTAAAATAGGGTTCTTGAGCTCTATGAACGAAATGGATCCATAGATGAACACTATGCATACCTTATCTCTTAAATCAATGTAGATTGACGGAGAGAATTGCTTGAACTTGAATATTTTATGAAAAACCCTAATGTTTTCTAGAGAGTGTTTTGAGACAAGATTATATTTTGGTGTTATGGAGTCTTAATACCTTGTTTTTGAGTACATATACTAAGGCAAAATGACCAAAATAACACTGAGATCAGGGAAGTGGAATGCTGAAAAACTGGTAAGCACTGGAGTTTCCCAGGCGGTGCCTGCCTAATCTCGAAGGACTTTCCTGGGCGGTGCCTGCCTTATATCCCATGATCCACCAGGAGGCGCCTGGCTTATAGCACTTCTATAGCTGGGGCGATGTGGGCTTATCACCCCGAGGTACTGTTTTGGAACCAAAATATACCCTTACGCTATCCAAAAAATTTTGAAACTTATCCGAGATGTACTACGACCTTGTCCCATTGCAATACAACTTGAAAATCCAAAAACGAAGGTCGGGAAGGTCGTCAAATAAATCCTCAAATTTTGGAGGTCTAAAATGAGACTAAATGTTGAATCCTGAACACTTAGCAAAATTTTCTAAGTCTTGGAGCTTGGAAAGCTTAATGAGCTGAACTTTAGACTTAGGATTTTCCGGGGTATCACAATATCTCCCCCTTGGGGACATTTTTCCTCGAATGAGACTGACTAAGAGGGAAAAACCATTAGCTCAACATGAAATGAACATGAATGACTGAAATATGATCTTATGACTGACGTGACTGATAAACTGATTCATACTGAATATGCATATCTGATGCACAACTGAAAGGATGAATCCATGCATATCTGATGCATGATTACATAACTGATTAGTACGTGACATATTAACTGAACATTATGAACTGAACTGAACCTATGAATACTTGACTTACAGCTGAGGTTTTAACCTGAGGGTTAACTTATGAGCACCCTCTATTCTAGACTTAATTCATTATGCAAGGAGAAACTAAAGGATCTAACATATAAGAACATTAATAATCTCCCCCTTGGGACACTATGTCCCTCTAGGAATGTTTACCTTGCTGAGATATTGGGGTGATGCACAGGACATCTACAAACTAGCTTATATCTGAACATTGGAGAGCTAAAACTAAGGAATGATGCATAGAGATAGAATATTCATTCGTACCTGAATCTATGTTAGGAAAAATTTATGGATCATGGTGAGTCTGAACTGAATAGAGTCGGTTTTGATGCTGACCACTATTGGTACTGGAATTGGCGGTCTACTGACGTGAATCTCTACCTTTCTGAGCTAAAACTCTACACTCCCGCATTATATGACCTGGCTTACCGCATCCAAAATATACTTGACTATTATCTCTGCACGCACCTAGATGATTCTTGCCACATTCTCCACAAAGCTGATAAGTACGCTCACTTCTAACACTACTCTAGATTTTGGAGCCTGGTGCCCATCATTACTAACATCTCTAAAGTTTGGTATGGTCATACTAGCTGAGGATGGAACTGGTACTTAATTTTTCTGACTATGGTGAGAACAATTGCCACCCTGTGACCCAGCTAGAGAAAAGCTGTAACTACCTATTCTGAATCTCTTATTAGATCTCTCCCTCTCGTTAGACTTATCCGTCTCTATCTACTGGGCATGCATCATTAACCTAGAAAAATCCATGTCTCTATTGAGCATAGTTGTTCTACACTCTTTCAATACTAACCCAGATACACCAGTCATAAACTTACTCATACTTGCTCTGAGGCCAGCTATCAAGTCAGGAGCATACTTAGCTAACTTGTTGAACTTAAGACAATACTCCTTCATTGTCATGGAGCCTTGTATCAGGTTCATACACTCTTCTACCTTATCTTATCTTATTTTTAATAGGAAAAAATTATCTAAGAAGACATCCGGAAATATCTGCCAAGTTATGGGAGTTGCATCCTCCCCTCTACTTTTCTTCCACAACACTACCCAATCATAAGAAATATCTTTCAACCTATAGGACTCTAATTCCACACTCTCCTTCTCTGAAACATGCATAATTAAGGTGATCATCTTCACCTCTTCTAGATACAATTGTGGGTCCTTACCTGCTACTGACCCAAAGAATTCTGGAGGGTTCATTCTAATAAAAAAATTTATTTTGGCTACGGCGAAATCCCCATCTTGCTGAGGTGGGGCTGCAGTTTGACGGTTTCCCTGAACACTAGTGGTCACAACTTGGGCTAGCGCCTGAAAAGCTACCCGTAATTCAGCATGTGACACATTCTTATTCAAAGGATCTGTGGGCTGCGGGACTAACTGATTCCCTGTTCTCTTCTTAGGAGGCATGTTCTGCAAACAAAAGAGGAACAAGGATTAGACTGAGATTTCAACTTGAGCTTTTGCTCACTGGCATGACATGAATACTGAAAGAAGGGAAACTGTTCCTAAAACATCTTATACCTCATGTTCATAAATATGGCATGCAACACACCTATGTACAAGACTCTACTAGATGTGGCTTTCACACTTCCTAGGACTCTATTAAACCATAGGCTCTGATACTAAGTTTGTAACACCCTAATTTTCTAAACCGAAATAATACACGGTGCTCATGACCCCAAAGGACTACCAGCTAACCCATGATTGATATTTGTACCTGTATACTACAGAATATAACATAAAAATGCAAAAACATATACTGAATGACATATGGTTCAAATCTAAATAAACATCTGGTAAAAGTAATGTCTGAAATAACTGTCTGACTTGCTATAGTTTGGAAAGCCTCTAAACTGTCTGAATAAGAAGTTGATGGGACATGTCCCCAACTAACTTCAACTACTGAAATAGTAATGAAATCATCATGTCTTTAAAATATAAGGACTCACTTCTAACCCTGATTGTTGAGACTGAATCTACTGCTGATCTGGAGCTCGTGCCTTTGAACCTATGATGTAACATAAGAGAAAGCACCATAGCGTAAATGTATCAATAAGTCTGAATGTACTGAGTATATGAGTGAGGTAGGCTAAATGTAAAGGGTTATATGTATGAACAATACTGACTAATATGAACGTGAGAATACATACATGCATAAGTAACTATAACTGAACTCATTGAGATACTGACTACTGAGTCTGAATACTGACATCATGACTTTATTGATACAGAGATACTGAATAGATAAATGTCTATTTTTGACAGTTCAAATTATGAAGAACTGGTCTGATTGACTTTTTCTAATAGTCCTTAAACTAAACACTGACATTGTAAGCTATGACAACTGATATAACTATGATAATCGGGCTCACCGATGCAAGTGATACTAAGTGACTGTATCTAACAGTCTAAATCTTCTAATAATGGTTAAGAGTGACTAAGCTTGAGATCAGGACCAAATAATGGATGATCTCTGGAACTGATAAGGAGAATACTCAATTGAATCTGAGATTGATATCAAACTTATCTGTCGGGTGACCTCTATAAGTACTGATACTGAATAACCTAATGAGAGACCAAGCCTATATGACGGGTGGTCTTTAAGTCTGTGGAAGTATCTGAGTTCCTTACTAAGATTGATGACTGTATCTAACAGTCCTGATTTCTGACTTCAACTCTGAAGACTGATACTGAAACTGTAGCTGTAGGAGGTAATCACTTAACCAACATACCCCAATACTAAATTGGTGGGGTCCAATCTTTGCCCTAATTAGAAAGGTGTCAATACCGTGCCACGAGTATAGAGCTGCTAACTGAACCCAGGACGCCATGCCTAATATAATGGGTGACACCTAGTAGGAGCCAAGACTAATACTATGGGTGACTCCGGGGAGGTAGTTAAGCCTAATATGACGGGTGACACCTGGTGGGAGCCAAGCCTAATATGATGGGTGACTCCAGGTCCTGCGCTGGCTACGCAGTTCTAGCGTACGGGGATTGCTGCTAACGACTCTGCCTCTATAACGGGGAAGCCACATCCCCATACTTGCTCGATGATAGTTATAACACCCAATTGAAAGACTCTAAACAGATCAACTGAGCTGAATTTATTGACTAAACTGAACTGATTAGCTGAACTAGACTAGAATGAGTTAACTGAACTGATACTAACATTATTATTTAGTCGAGTTAAACTAAGTTTACTGGGTTCCCTTGAATAAAAGAGCTTACTGAGTTTTGAGGACTGACTGAGAGTACTGAAACTACTGAGATCACTAGAAATACTAATGTTACTAAGATCACTGAGATTACTGAGTACTGAGATTACTGAGTCTTCTGAGTACTAAGATTACTGAGATTTCTGTGGTTTCGCTGGTCACATTTCTGTGGCTCCTAGGTACACAACTATATTTTTCAGGCACAAGTACCCCAGGACTCGATGGAAGGAAACTTACACACATGATTGATTTGATTATAAGAATGGAGTCCACAATTCACAATATCATAAGTAGGGGATTTCATACTACAAATGATTATCATATTCTTGATCATGAAAGATAATGCATATAACATGTACATAATTGCACAGTTCTAATTTCATGAGCATTCCATAGCATAACAATACTACATAATAATTTGTGTGGAATTCAGGTTGAGTCATAAGGGATAGAGCATGACTTGTCATTTAGGTTCTACTTAGCTATATTGCATGATTTCTGGTCTCTTAGGTATTTTATCAAACACCTTGCATACACACTTTATGGCATAGGTTTATTCATGAATTCAACAACCCACGTCACTCAAAGTTCGTATATTTCAACTAGCATGCCATCCTAATTTCATACAAACCCATAATGATTCTATCTTGACATAATTAAAAACATAAAAAAGATCAAATCAAAACATAACAAGCATGGTATATAGTTTAAAATAGGGTTCTTAATCTCTATGAATGGAATGAATCCATAGATAAACACTACACATACCTTATCTCCTGATTCAACGAATATTGATGGAGAGAATTGCTTGAACTTGAATCATCTATGAAAAATCCTAATGTATTCTTGAGAGGATTTTGAGACAAGAGGTTATGTTTTGGTGTTCTGGAGGCTTAATCCCATGTTTTTGAGTATATAAACTAAGGAAAAATAACCAAAATAACCCCAGAGCACAGAAGTGGAATGTTGAAAAACTGGTAAGCATGGGAGGTTCCTAGGCGGTGCTTGCCTAATCCTGGGGGACTTTCCTGGGTGGCTGCTGGCTTATAACACTGCTATAGCTGGGGCGACATGGGCTTATCGCCCTGACCTACTGTTTGGGACACCCAAACATGCCCTTACGCTATCCAAAAATTCCAAAACTTACCAGAGATGTACTATGACCTTGTCCCATAGCAATGCAACTTGAAAATCCAAAAACGAAGGTCAGTAAGGTCACCAAATAAATCCTCAAAGTTCGTAGGTCTAAAATAAGACTAAGTGTTGAATCCTGAACACTTAGCAAAATTTTCTAAGTCTTGGAGCTTGGAAAGCTTAATGAGCTGAACTTTAGACTTAGGATTTTACGGGGTATTAAACATAATTTTTTACCAATGAAAAAAAAAGGACGATGAATAATTCGAAGCAGTTGTGGCCGGAGAGCAAGGCTGTCATGTCGATTGACGGTTAAAATTCAAAAAGGAACTCGAAGACCAACTATTTGTCACTAGAGGTTTAAGTCGCCAAGGATTGAAAGCAGAAATTTGCAGAACTATTGGTTGGGAGAAACTGTCGAGAGAGAGAAGAGAGACGGTTAATTTGGAGAGGAGAGGGGTGTGAGTTGGTTTGCATTTTTGAAAAGATTAGAAAGTTTTTAAAATATTAATCAAGTCCACAATTAACTTAATCAAGTTTCCTAATTATGTTAGACCCATTAAGTTGGTCAATGTCACTAATCCTTTATTCAAGACTTATATGACACTTTTTCTTCAGTTTTCTCCACTATCTTGTTACTTCCTCCATTTCATTTTGCCTAACACATTTAGTTTGTATTAAAAAAATACTACAATTTTTCCTAAATTATTGTTACTATTATTATTTATATTGCAACCACTGACAAGTGCATTTTTCGTGCGATACCACTTCACGCCACACACTTCACATCATTCACCGATCAAAATTATGATTGATTTTGTAGGGTTTAGATAAGATAGTTTTTGTTGAGTCCGAATTGGAATTATTATTTTAACTAATTTAGTTTCGTTCAATAGAAAATTGTCACGCATTTAACAAAATTTTTAATTATGATTTAGAAAAAATCATTAGTTGCAAGGGCATTTTTGATCCATAAAAGAAGACGAAGGGTATTTATGAACCAATTTCAACACTTGAAAGGTATTTCTGATCATTTTCAGAATTTGTAATTATGATTTAAAAAACCGTTAGTTGCAAGGGTATTTTTGAGACATAAAGGTGGATAGATGAAGGGGTGTTTTTTAAATAATTTTAATACTTGAAGGATATTTTTGGACCAATTTCAATACTTAAGAACATCACTATTTGGTACGTCATCACGACTTTCTTTGGGAAAAAAAGGTTAAGCTTTTATCTGATATATGACAACAAAATATAAATACCCTAAATATTATAGGAAATCTTGTTGTCAAATCATAAAAATAATAAAATATTCTGAAAGCTTAACGCATCTACGACATTGTCCTTAAGGATATTTCACCAATAAGGTGTATCCCCTAAAACTCATGAAGTTCTTCTAGTATAAATTAAGTAGGAGCAGGAACAACAACAAAATTTAAACAATCTACACCAACAAAATGTAAAAACGACTATTCATTATCAATAAAAGAGACGTTGGCAGATGTAAAAAAGAGACATTATATATATTATGTATATTATTCTTCGACTGTAAAGTTTGACCAAAAAATAACTACTATTTCATTTGAGATAATTTTAAAATAATTTTCATAACATGATTTTCTTTCTAACAAAATTGTTATCATCATCACTTGATATATGCCAAACTTCCAAGAACTACGTAGCCAACGTAGGTACGAGATGTCACCATTAAATAGGACTGACATACTCAAGGATCATCCGTTAGCACATTTAAATGTATAGGACTTGTCCCACGGGTCACCCACTAGATTAGAAATGACTCCACAGCAGTTGTCTTTACTAGTGGTGCGGTACTTACACCCTTCAAACTGGGGTTACAGGTTCGACCTCAGTTAGCTTAGCATGGGGCATGTCGGTTAGATGAATACATCCTAAAGTTTCAGTTACAGAATCAGGACTGTTAGACATAGTCAATTCAGCTCAGTAATACAGATTTAGGACTATTAGATACGGTTAATCCTTATCACTATAAATAGACTTTGGGATCACCCATTAGATAGGACTGATCTCAACTATGGTCAATCATTATCAGTATCATCAGATTTAGATTTCACCCGCTAGGTAGGACTGATCTCAGACTAAGTCAAATGATCTTTAGTATCAATATACTCAAAGATCACCCGCTAGATAGGACTGATCTCAGATTTAGTTACTCCATATAGAACGAAACTCAATTAGTTCCATCAGAATCTAGACTATTAGATACAGTCGCATAGTAACAGTATCAATTATCAAAAATCACTCATTCAGTATCTCAATATCAGTAAACTCATGTTGTTAGCATTCAAACTCAGCAGAAAGTATAAACACGAGTTCAGTTTCAGTTACTTATGCATGATGTATTCTCATGTTCATATTAGTCAGTATTGTTCAAGCATATAAACCCTTTGCATTTAGCCTACCTCACTCATTTGCTCAGTACATTTATGCGTACTGATGCATTCGCGATATGGTATTTTATTTTACGCCATAGGTTCAGAGGCACGAGTACCAGAACAACAGTTGCATTATAGATTTCAGCAGCCAGAGTTAGCAGTGAGTCCTCATTCTCCGAGGATATTATTACTACTTTATTACTTCAGTATTTTAGTTTGGCTTTCAGTAGTCGGGAGTTAGTTGCAAACGTCTTTCTTCCACTCCCTACTTCTTAGAGGCTTTCAGACTAGATTCCATACTAAATTATAGGCTAGATTCAGATTTTAATATTTCAGTTTATTTTGGTATTGTGATACCACTTTATTCAGATTATGTTCAGTATTGAACCTTATGGTCTTTTAGTTCATGTTTTTGCATTTATGTTCATATATTATGCAGTGTATAGGTACAGATATCAGTCATGGGTTAGCTTGTGGTCTTTTGGGATCATGACCACTATGTAGTGTTTCGGTTTAAAAAATTGGTGCGTTACAAAGTTAGTATCAGAGCCTAAGGGTCAATAGTATCCTAGAAAGTCTAAAAGCCGCATCTAGTAGAGTCTTGTACATGGGTGTGTTGTGCGCCACATTTATGTGAAGAAGGCTATGAGATGTTTTAGGAATAGTTTCCCTTCTTTTAGTATTTATGTCTTGCCAGTGAGTATAATCTCAAGTCAATCTCTCAGTCTAATATATTTCTCCCTTTTTTCTATAGAATATGCCTCCTAAAAGAAGAAATAGGAATCAGTCAACCCCTCAGCCCAAAGACTCTTTGGGCGATCATGTTTCTCATGCGGAGTTCAGGACCACATTCACCACTCTTGCTCAGTCAGTCGCTGCCCAGAATAAATAAGCAGTTGTCATTTCGTCCAACCCAGTGGCAAATTCAGCTATAGCTAGAATTTGGTACTTCACCCGAATGAATCATCCAACCTTTCTCGAGTCTAAGACAGATAAGGACCCTCAGGAATCACTAGATTAGGTTCAAAAGGTGACAGACATGCATTCTCATTGTGAGAACCTCAGCTTATCAAAACGCTCAGTTATGCATTCATGAATCAGTTACACATACATCAGATAAGCATGTTCAGCATGAATCATTTTATCAGAGTCAGGAGATCACGTTTCAATCATTCATATTCAATTCATGTTCAGTTTATGTTCATTTTATTGTTTCCCCTCTCAGTAAGTCCCATACGAGGACGAATATTCTCAAGAGGGAGATAATGTAATACCCTGTAAAATCCTAAGTCTAAGATTCAACTCGTTAGGCTTTACAAGGTCCAAGACTTAAAAAATTTTGATAAGTGTTTGACATTTAGTCTCATTTTAGACATCCAAAATTTGGGGATTTATTTGATGACCTTCCCTACCTCCGTTTTTAGATTTTCAAGTTGCGTTGCGATGGGGCAAGGTCGTAGTACATTCCGGGTAAGTTTCAGAATTTTTTGGATAGCATAAGGGCATGTTTAGATTTCCAACCAGTAGCTCAGGGCGATCCCTCAAAGCAAGGCGCCGCCCTGGCTAGAGCGGGGATAAAGGTAGGCGCCGGCTTACAAATCCGGTGGGTACCCAATTTTTCAGCACTCAACCTCCGTGTTTTCAAGGGCAATTTGGTTAATTTTCCCACCTTATATAAGCCTAATAACACGAGATTTGGCCATAATTCAGCTAATTATACTCAATTTCTCTCTAAAACTCTCAAGAACACAGGCTAGTGTTTTCATAGAAGATCTAATTTCAAGAAATTCTCTCTATCAATCATCATAGATTCACGAAATAAGGTATGCGTAGTGCTCATCCACGGATCCCTTTCATCCGTGGAGCTCAAGAACCAAGTTTTAAATAATAAATCATGATTTTCATGTGTTGTATGATTATATTTATGTTGATGGTTGTTATTTGGTTTTCAAGATGGTATCTTGATGTATTTTCATGAAGTATGTAAGAATGCTAGTTGAAATCCATGAATTTGGGTGGTTTGAGATTGCTAAATTTATAGGTACACCTATGCCCAAAGTTGTGCATGCATGTTGTTGTTTGATGAAATGCCTAGAATGATAAAAAACCATATTTCCATGACTCAACAGTGTTTAAATGACAAGTCTATGCTCTAACCCTTATGATTCAACATGAATTCCATGCTTTTGTTGTGTATTGATTGTTGTGATAAGGAATGCCCATGACATTGAAGTTATGCAAGTATTTACATGTTATACTCATTCCCTTTCATGTATAAGATATTGATAACTATGTGTGGTATGAAATCCCCTACTTATGGTATTATGAATTGTTGAGTATGGTCATGTATTCAAGAAAGTCATGTTGTGTCAGTTTCCTTCCATCAAGTCCTGGGGTACTTGTACCCAAAAAATATAGCTGTGTGCCTAGAGAAAAGTCATGTTTTCACAATATCTTCAGTCAAGCCACGATCCCTGGAACTCAATTAGTCATGTGACTCAGAAATCTCAGTAATCTCAGTAGTTCAGTAATCTCAGTGATTTCAGTACTCAATAATCTCAATAACCACAGTATTCCCATTAATCTCAGAAATCTCATGAACTTAGTCAGTTGTCAGATATCAGTAGTATTCTGCCAGTCACAGAACTCAGTAAACTCAGTCTAGTTCAGTTCAGCTAATCAGTTCATTATATTTCATATGGAACTAGGATTCAGCACCGAGCTAACCTAGGGATGGGGGCTCACCTGCTAGATGGGACTAAGATCCCTTGAAGAAATCCCTAAGTTCCAGAACTACGTAGCCAACATAGGTAAAAGATTTCACCCGTTAGATAGGACTGACATACTCAGGGATCACCCGTTAGCACATTTAAATGTATAGGACAGGTCACAGGGGTCACCTTCTAGATTAGGACTGACTCCACAACAATTTTCTTTTCCAGTGGTGCGGTATTGACACCCTTCCAACTGGGGTTACAGGTTGGAACCCAGTTAGCTTAGCATGGGGAATGTCGGTTAGATGAATACATCTCATAGTTTTATTTATAAAATTAAGACTGTCAGATATAGTCAATTTAGCTCAGTAATACAGATTCAGGACTGTTAGATACGATCAATCCTTATCATTATAAATATACTTTGGGATCACCCATTAGATAGGATTGATCTCAACTATGGTCAATCAGTATCATTATCATCAGATTTATAGATCACATGATAGGTAGGAGTGATCTCAAACTAAGTCAAATCATTTTTAGTATCAATATACTCAAAGATCGCCCCCTAGATAGGACTAATCTCAGATTTAGTTACTCCATAAAGAACGAAACTCATTTAGTTATAGTAGAATCTAGATTGTCAGATACTGTTGTGTAGTAATAGTATCAGTTATCAGAACTCCGCTATTCAGTATCAGTAAACTCATGTTGTCAGCATTCAAACTCAATAGAAAGTATCACCACGAGTTCAGTTTTAGTTACTTATGTATGTATATATTCTCACGTTCATATTAGTCAATATTGATCATGCATATAAACCCTTTGCATTTAGACTACCTCACTCGTATACTCAGTACATTCAGACGTACCGACGCATTCACACTATTGTGTTTTATTTTACGCCATAGTTCCAGAGGCACGAGTTTCATAACAGTAGTAGCATTGCAGATTTCAGCCGTCAGAGTTAGCAGTGAGTCCTCATTCTCCGAGGACATGATTACTACTTTATTACTTCAGTATTTCAGTTTGGCTTTAAGTAGTCGGGAGTTAGTTGGATACATGTTTCTTTCACTCCGTACTTCAGACCGTTAGAGGCTTTCAGACTAGATTCCAGACTAGATTACAGGCTAGATTCAGATTTTAGTATTTTAATTTGTTTTGGTATTGTGATACCACTTTATTCAGACATTGTTATTATTTAGATTATGTTCAGTATTGAACCTTATGGATTTTCAGTTCATGTTTCCGCATTTATATTCATATATTATGCAGTGTACAGGTACAAATATCAGTCATGGGTTAGCTTGTGATCCTTCGAGGTCATGAGCACCGTGTAGCATTCTAATTCAGAAAATCGAGGCATTACATTCAGCCTCCATGGTATAGTTAGCAATATTGTTTTCTTTTTAAGCTTTCAACAAATATCACCACCGCCCAAAGTAAAAACATAACCAGTAGTCGATAAGGAAGCACCTAATAAAGTGTTCCAATCCGCATCACAAAAGCCTTCAAGTACAGCATGATATTTTTATAGAACAAACCACAATTTTTCATTCCAATTAAATATTTTACTACTCTCGTTATAGCATCTCAATGTTCATTACCTGGCTTGCTAGTAAACCTGCTAAGTACTCCTACTGCATATGCAATATTAGGCCTAGTGCAATCAGTCACAGATCTTAAACTTTCAATTATGCTAGCATATTCCTTGCAATAATATGCTAGCATATTCATTTTCAACGGGAAACAAGTGAACGCTAGAATCAAATTGAGTTACAACATGCTTGCAATCAAGGAAATTATATTTTTTCAATATTTTCTCTATATAATGTGACCGGTAACGGAAAATTCCATTACATGTTCTAGTAATTTTTATTCCTAGAATAAAATTTGCCTCACCAAGATCGTTCTTATCCAAATGGCTTCTAAAAATATTTTTAGTTTCACAAATAACACTCATCTTAGAGCCAAAAATTAATAAATCATCAACATATAGGTAAATAATAACATGCGAATTATTCCAAGACTTATGATATATGCACTTATCGCACTCATTTGTTTTAAACCCATTATCAATCATGCACGAATCAAACTTTTCCTGCCATTGCTTTGGTGCCTATTTTAAGCCATATAGGGATTTATTAAGTTTACACACTTTTCTTTTTTGGTCAGCCTCAACTAAACACTCGGGTTATTCCATGTAAATCTCCTCATTTAGGTCTCCATTAAAAAAAATATTTTTTACATCCATTTGATGAATTTTTAATCAAAAATTACCGCAATAGCAACTAAAAGTCTAATGGATATAATTCTAGTTACAAGAAAAAAAGTATCAAAAAATTCTAGTCCTTGTAGTTGTTTAAAACCTTTAGCCACTAGCCTAGCTTTGTATTTATCAACAGATCCATCCGATTTTAATTTTTTACGTAAGACCCATTTACATCCAATTATTTTACAATCCGGTAGTAAATCAACTAGCTTTCAAGTTTTATTGGAAATTAGTGATTCCATTTCATTATTTACAACCTCTTTCCAGAAAATAGCATCATGTGAAGACAAAGCTTCTTTTAAAGTGATAGGGTCATCTCCAATGTTAAAAACATAATAATCAGGACCAAAATCTTTTTCTACTCTAGCTCGTTTTCTCAAAATCATCATTTTCTTTATTTTTTAAAGTAGAAGTAGAAGAACTAGGTAGTGACAAAATATTTTCTTTATTCCTTAGACTCCCACTATTTTTAGAATCAAAAGGGAATTTATTTTCAGAAAAAATAGCATCACCTGATTCTATTATCACATTATCTTCAAGATTAAAAAATCTATAGGCCGTACAATTTGACGCATAATCAAGAAAAGAACAAGTAGTAACTTTTTTACCCAACTTAGATATTTTAGGATCCATTAACCTTATATAGGCTAAGCAACCTCAAACTCTTAGATATCCCAAATTTGGCTTATGACCTTTCCACAACTCAAAAGGTATTAGTTTGATCTTTTTATGAGGCACATGATTCAACACATAATAAGTAATCAAAAGAGTTTCACCCCAAAAACTTAAAGGTGCACAAGACTCAATTAACATGGCATTAGTCAACTCAACCAATGTTCTGTTCTTCCTTTACTCTAAACCATTAGATGCATGAGAGTAAGGAGGAGGAGTTTCATGAATTATACCCAATGATCTAATGAAAGAATTGAATTCATGTGACTCATATTCATGGCCTCTATCACTTCTTGTTCTTTTTATTTTTCTATTAAACTGATTTTCAACTTCATGGAGAAAAGTTTTAAAATTCTCAAATGTATCACTTTTATTTTTCATTAAGTAAACATATGTAAACTTAGAAAAATCATCAATGAAAGTGATAAAATTTCTATTTCCTCCACGAGTTAAAATTTCACCAAGTTCACAAATATCACTATGAACTAATTCTAACAATTCAGTTTTTCTTTCAAATTGAAAATGAGGCCGTTTTGTGATTTTGGCTTTACTACAAGCCTCACATTTTTTAAAGTTATTTTTCATCGCTGGACTTAATCTTAAGATACTCATAATTTCCACATAGCGATCATTTATATGACACGAACGAGCATGATAAAAATTAGTAGAAGAAAGCATATAGACAAAAATAGATGCTTAATTTATTTATTTCAACATTCAATTTGAACATACATCACATGCATACCCCTTTCCCACAAAAAAAATTATTCTTAACAAATACATACTGATCATATTCAACAATGTGTTTGAAGCCTGCTTTATTAAGAAGAAAACTAGACATCAAATTTTTTCTTATAGGAGTATAAAGTACATCTTTTAAGATTAATACTCTTTCAAAAGTAAACTTCAGCTCGACATCTCCAATTACAAGTACTTGAGTTGTGTGTGAATCTCCAAGTATGATGGTTTTGGGCTCCTCAAAATTTATATATTTTTTAAATCAAGTTTATCATAACAGACATGACGGTTTGTACCAGAGTCAACCCACCATCCATCAACATTCTCCACCATGTTAATGTCTGTTATCACTGCTACAAATAGTTCGTTGGTAACATTTTCCTGAGGTGTAGGCCCACATTTTCAAAATCTACAATATCAAGCAATATGCCCACTCTTACCACAGACAAAACACGGTCCTTTTGTTGTACATATTAATTTTTTACTTGGTTGTTTTCACCATTATTGTCCTTAGGAGCTGCAACATCGGGCTACAACAATATTTTGAAAAAAAAAAAACTTATAAATCATTTAAAAGATTAGAGAAAGACAATTTAATAAGAAAAATTGTTAACTCAAGATTAAAAACAGATAATTATATAAACTCTTGAAGTTAATTTGAAGTTATTAGTATTAAACTCATATAAAAAAATTATAATTATATATTTACCTTCATAATTTCTGGGGCAAAAGAATTTGGACCTCTTGATGAGAACTTAGCCACCTTTAGGGCTATCTCTTTTCCTTCAACAACTTTAAATTGACCTAATTTGATCATTGAACCTTGCTTACTGTTGCAAATCAAGAACAATTTGTCCATAAATTACCCAACTAGATTTTGAAAAAAAAAAAAAAAGCAAATAATACTTGGTCATACAATTTATCATTGTCTGACAAATATTTTTGATAAATAATTCAAATTCTTAAATACCAGAGCCGTTAATATGGGTCAGGCCCATTGGGTTGGCTCGACCCAACCTGTAATTTGATGAGGTTGGGCTTAATTTTTTGTTGCCTATTTAAGAACAAAGCTTTTAGTCCGTCCCGAATAAGCCCGTAGCCCGTGGGACTTGAGCAATGTGGGTTGGGCTATCCTGTAAGTCAAATACATACAACTATTTAGATTGTTTATTAGTATTTTTATTTGGTTCGAATGATATCATGTCAAAAGCTATTTAATTTTCCTATTAGGAGTAGTTTTTGGGGTGTTAGAAACTTGATTAACAAATATTAACACTATGTAATATTGTGTGATAATATTTATGTTTATTAGCATTCTAAAATTAAATTATAAAATATTACTTTTAAAAAAGTGGGCTGGCCCATGAGGCCCACAACCCACAGAGTTATGGTGCGGTCTTGAAAGATGGGCCAACCCGGCCTGACCTATCAAACTCAAAACCCGTGTGGGCTAGTCCAAATGGATTGGGTCAACCCGTATCGATAGCTCTACTAAATACTAGTAAAAACTAATAGAGAAAATGCATTGTTTCCACCTTGAACTGTAAAAAAAATTGTTGAGACACACTCTAACTTATAAGGGGTCCTATTACCCCTTGGACTAATTAAAATCATATTTTTGGCAACCTTAATGTCTACGTGGCACACTGCGTGAATCAACACATTGAATATCCACGTATGTATTTATCTGTAGCCAAACGCTAGCTAACTTATTTGTATTAAATCAAATATACCCTTGAAAGATTATTTAAAACAAAAAAGGTGAAATACAAGAAAGAGTAAGATAAATAAATGCTTACTTCGATTTACATAGTTGAAAATAATCAAACATTTGATTTCCTTGCTCCAAATCAACATTAACGAATGGTGTACTAAATATATCATCTCTTTTTTGAATGGAAAGCATTACAACTTTTCCGTTCACTTGATTGACAACAGATTTAAATTCTTCAGGGCTACAAAAACAAAATACAAGTATTAACAAAATTAAATTATCAAATAATTTTTATTAATTGGGTGATGCAATATACATTCCATACCTTGTTATATTTTCAAAAATGATCAAAGGAGTAAAGGCTTGCTCATTCCCTTTAAAATATCCTTGACCATATAATTAATCAAAAAGAAAATTAGAAGTCTATATTATAGTATATCTACAAGAAAAGAACCAACAATTTATCAATTCAATGATACAAATATATTCATAGAAAAAATTAACAAATATTTATTATTGTTAGCCTTGTATGTTTCAACAATTATATGTAACCAAGTTACTTAACAAAGCACTAACTAATAGTACCCTATAACTAGGGGTGGACGTTTGATATTTTCAAAATTCGGTTATTATTAATACTGCTAGGCATTTTGAGACAACTTCATTCTATCTTTAAAAAAAAAAAAGAAAAAAAGAATTACATTACGTGCCTAATGATTGATACACCGAAATAAAACAACATGTCAGTGTGCTCGATTTCTTTATTAATTTAAACTTCAAAAATATGAGATGGATCAAGTCTTCAATAATACCTTATAAATAGCCAATCGTGCAAGTGGTGCTCCACCTCTGACTGATCCCATATTAAGACCAGAGTATTGGACATTATTAACATAAGAACCAGCAGCTGTAGAGGCGCAATGAGTACCATATCCAGTTGAATCTAATGGTGATAAATTATTTACTTTTTCGACCATTGTTTGATTTAGTCCTTCATATTGCATCAACCCTCTTAAGTATCAACGAGCACCAATGATTTTTTTATTACAAGGCTTTGTGGCGTTGAAATTCCCTTCAAAATTGCAATTATCGTTAAAAGCTTCCGTATCCCCCCATATACCTGTAAAGTACTGTATGTTTAAAACAGAATTTCTAGACTTAGGTGGCGCAAAAAAATATTCAGTAACCATCAATAAAACTAGTTTTATAAAAAATATTTTGCAAATGTATTTAGATGAGTACTTAAAATTAATCACCTTAATATTTGAATTTCAACATCTTAATTAAAAAATATATAAAACAAATAATTTCTTTAAGAATAATATTTTCACCCAGAGAAAACTTTTCTTAGGGGAGAGAGAAGATAGTACGAGGAATAATTAAGAAGAAAAGTTAAACCTGAGTCTAAGACGCCAATAATTATTCCATCACCCTGATTTGATCTGCTGAGAAGATTATTGGGATCATTTTTAGAAAAAACCCAAAAAATCCCAACTCCTTGACGTATGAGTCTAATGAATAGAATTTTGTATAACTCGAAGCACACCGGGTAATTCTGAAAAAAAAAAATACATGTATCAACAAGGAGAAAATTGGTTATTTTTAAAACTTTAGAGGAAGTTATTATCTTTATAGATTTTATTTGTGCAAGTATATGAGGTAAACCCGAAAGAGAAAAAAAAAGAATACCTTCAATTTGTTTGGCTTGATAATTAGTGAGCTTAGCAGCAAATCCAGAGAAACCATGTCTATAGCTATAAACTATTAATTTTTGGGCTTGTTCCTTACTGCATGATGAGGATATATACACAGATTTACATTTTATGAGAAATTACAAACATTTATATTTTCATAATTAAATTAATTACAAGTAGATTATATCTCTACGATAAGCATTGGGGTAAAACTAGGGGTGGGTTTGTTCGGTTTGTTGTTTAATATCGGTTCAATTTTTTAGTTTTCGAAATGACGAAATGACAACCGAATAAAACCAAAATAAATGCGGTTTGGTTCGATTTCTACAAATTCTATCCGGTTATTTCGGATTTTTATTTTGATTTTGAAGATTAAAGTAGTGAGCCTTTCTTTGTCATGACTGAGCATTTAAAATTTGTGATTTTTTTAGAAAAATATTTTTTAAAAAACTATTTTTCATTCCAAATATAACTCAGCACGCATGAAATGAAATGAAATAACCATAAGTTTAACATAATTTATAACTGCATCCGAAAACTCGACAGTCGTTATCTCTTCTCCTCGAGGCACCGTTGGAAGCCTAAAACAAGTCAACGGCCAGTGTTGAAATGAACACTTAAGGTTAGAGACATAACTCGTAACCCCTAAGACGTTTGACGGTTTTGATTACTTATTATATATTATATTTGTACTGAATATACATAATAAAATATATAAATATTTTTTTAAAATATATATATAATAAAATATATAAATATTTTTTTAAAATATATATATAATAAAATATATATATTATTTATATAATTTTGGTTTTTCGATTTAACCAAATTTTTTAAGGAAAAAATCGAAAACCAAATCGTTTAACAAAATTTTTAAAATTTGAAAACCGAAATCGATCCAAGAAAATAAAACCAAATCGAAATTTAAATTCTGATTTGATTTTTCGATTTGAACCAAAATATGTCCACCCTAGGTAAAACAGTAACAAGCACCTACTACTATATCATTGGTTAAATTAAATTTAATTATTAACATACATCCCTAATAAGTAATAATGTAAAATGCATACCTTCCGGCTACTTGACTAAAAATTTTATGATGTGAATCGGTGATAAGTTCATGATTATCATGTGACTTGTGTCCCAAATAGATAATGAAAATCTGTAAATCCAAACATAATAAACTCAAGAACCAAAATGCCATAGTATATATATATACATACATACATATATATATATATGTGTGAAACAAATGGAAGAATTCTACAAAGTAATAAAAAAAGCTAACTTTTTGTACCACTTATGCGATATTTGCATATGCTCAAAGGATATTATACTACCTCCATTTTATTTTACTTGTAATGTTTACTAAAAATAATAATTAATCGAAATATTTATTATTGTTAGAAAAAGTAGAAAGGACTTATAATTTTCTTCAATTTCACGCTTCCACTATTTTATTTTATTTTAATTTCTTCTAAATGACGTGTATAGACAAAAATAAAAAGTAAAAGCAACGGAAGGAGTTCAAGTTTCAATGTTTTTTTTTTTAATCTGAATGCTTTATATTAAATCTAATAATATTATAAATATACCTTAGAATCAGCTCCTTCGTTTGCTTTTAAAGTTATTTGGCATAAATAAATAAAGATTAACAAAAAAACATAAAAAACAAGAGAAGAAAATGAATTATGCATTTTCACCTTTCTATCAGAAATTGTGAAAGGGAGAAGAGAATTCAACTTCTAGATGAATTCTAAAACATTGGTTAATTTAATAACATACTTAAAATACTTCAAGCCTTATATAACCTACACTCACCACTCATAATAGAGAAAAATACTATGGGCCCCATACTTTAAAGGGCTCGTTTGGTTGAAAAAAATGTTATCTCGAGGATAGTTTAATTCTTAAAATTTGTATTCTATATTTAACGTGGGATAAAAGTATCCAATCAAACATATATAGAATAAACACATTCTAAAATTAGTCTCAAAATTAATTAGACCTTATTCTTGTACCATTTACGTGTTAAGCATTCATTCAGGTACAAGAAAACTATGATCCTAGTTTTATTCCTATGAACATGGTTATCTTTTAAAATTTTAGAACATATAGTTTATATTCTTATAAGTGATAAGTGTTAATTAACCTCCTATATCAAAGTATCATCTTTTAATAATGAAAAACTGATTTACTGCTATTTTTCAGGATACATCAAGAAGGATAATCAAGACAAGAAAAATCATTATAGAAGGTATATTTTGAATTTTGGATACGGCATCAATAACAGATCTCTCAAGGATCTCATAATACAAGAAAGATACATCAAGTAGCATAATCAGAACAAGAAAAGATATACTTGGAATCTTAGATACGACATCAATAATAGATCTCTCAATGATCTCATCAATGCAAGGAAGCAAATCAAAAAGACTGCAAAAAGGAAATCACATCCGCTTCATGGACATATCTAATATAGATATGAATGGTAGTGACGAAAGGCAAGCAACCTAGTATATATGGACATATATGATATGGACGTACAACCCTCAATCAAGGAGACAAATCAAATCCTTCATTGTGAACAAATCCCTTGGGTTTTTTTTGGAGCAAAGTGGCAGTACCAACCGAAGAATATAAGTGGAAAGACTAAAGATACAAATACTCGCGCAACTTCACGGAAGATCTTAGTGTGTCACAATATTAGTCTTGATAAATATTTGTACTCCTTGTTTACAATAGTTACAAAAGAAAGATCGAGTCAACTTAGTTGTACCAGTTGAAGTTGTGCCAAAAGATCTGAGTATCAAAATATTATTCCGAACTTGTTTTCCGCATCTGTATACCATCTCTACTTTGAAGGATTGAAAGGAAACTCTTGAAATCCAAGGGGACTGAAAGTAGGTACCACGTCGATGGTTAGGTACCCCCCCCCCCCCCTTGATTTTCAATTAGTATTAGAGCAGGTCTCACTAATAGTGTTGCTTAATCACACATTAGAAAAGATTCAATAGGAAACTATCAAACTCCGGGAGCTCTCCTTCAAGATGGACACTCTTCCACAAGACCATCATACTTCAATGGACAACACTACTTATAACACCCCGTACTTTTGGGCTAGAATCTAGACCGTCGTTCCTGCGCTTATAGATCCGAACTAGATAATTACTTATTAATATATGTGTGGTTATCAATCCTATAGTGTGGGAATACCTTTGAATATTAATTGAGGTCACAAAAATCCCCTAACTCTATGAAGAGTTGAAAACATTTCTAGCGATTAAATTTCAGCAGATGTTTAAACTTGGGTCAACTTCCATTGACTATAACTTCCTATATATATCGAATTAGGGGTCCTAATATATATCAAATGAAAGATATTCAAAGTATCTTTCCAATGATACTAATTTTGCCAAAATCTGATACCCGAATGAAAAGTTACAGCCATTTTTGTGAGAGAGGCAGTAGCTGCGCACAATTAACGTGCAACGCACGCTCCGTCGCACGCACCTAATTTTCAGGTTCTGTTTTCGCATTTTAAGGGTAATTTGGACCTTTACCTCACCCAAGGTCTGTCCATAACATAAGATTCACGCCTCTAAAGCAGAATACACTCCATAATTTAATTTTTCCACTCAAATTAAAACCCTAAATCTTTTTCCTCAAGATCAAGAATCGAGATCTTAAGTTCAAGACTCCAACAAAAAGGTCATGATCCGGGTTCCATCTATCAAGATCTAGGTTTCATCTTTCAACTCTTATAGTCTAAGGTACGTGGGGTTTATCCTAAAAACTACATGGGCTTAAAAATACTAAAGCATGATTTTAAGATTATTAAGCATGAATTTTAAAAGGGTTTTGGAATCTATGTTTTAAATTATGTATTTCGAATGTTTCAATGTTACTATTGTTTTGGCCTTGTGGTCCTTTCCCCTAAATTGATTTACATGTATATGTATATGTATGAAAATTGAGATTGAAGATTGTTTGAGAGCCTAAATTATGAACTTCCTCTCTTGTATTGAATTGAAGTTTATGATTTTTTTCGGAAAAGAGTTGAAATACATGTTTTATGATTGAAAGTTGTTTTTTCAAAGTTATAGTATTCAAACATGATTTAAAGATGATGAGAGGGTGTTTCTTGATATAACTATGTTTTGTGTTAAAGAGAAAGAATTGCATGAAATTAAGAATTTTGATATGACCACCTTTGTTTATTGAATTGTTGATAAAGAGAATTACTTGCATGGTTTTGTATGAGTTTTAAAGAATGAGTTTCTTGAAAAGAATTGTTGATATGGTGGTCCTGAATTTCATGATTGGAGTATAGTGAGTTTCTTGAAAAGAATTGTTGATATAGTGGTCCTGAATTTCATGATTGGAGTATAGTGAGTTTCTTGAAAAGAATTGTTGATATGGTGGTCCTGAATTTCATGATTTGAGTATAGAGACATAAGTTACTATAAATGGCTCAGAGAATGTGACTTGCAAGTCAATGGTATGACGATACCATGCAAATATATACCATAGCAGAATAAGAGTTTTCAGAACTTGATTTCAGAGTTTGCATGTTGTAAGAAATAAAAATGGGCTTAAAGAGGGTTAGGTGGTTACCCGAAGAGGGCATGAGTCAATCGACTCATAGCCTAAAATTGTATTTTGCCGATGCGGGTATGTTACTTGTGTACGCTGGCAATGGTTCTGTGGCATAATAGAGATTCAGAGACTCCGACCCTTGCAACAAACTTGGGTTGGGGGCTTGGCTACCGAGCTAAAGGAAAATTCCATATAGCCCATGAAATTACAAAATTGTAAGGAAGCGCAGAAGTTAAACAAAAAGTGTCACAGAATTTAGATGATTTTACAGAGTCTTTTAAATATGCCAATGTGATTTTACCTTATGATATATTTATGAATTGTTTTAAATTGCTTTCATATATATTGAATACCAATTACTATTTTGGATTTGCTCTGCACACTAGTACAACTGTATTGAGCCCCTACCTCTTAGGTTCTGAGGCACAATCTAGGGGTTCGGATAAACAGTAGATTTCTTCAGACCAAGGTACAGAGTTCAGTTGGTGAGCCTTTCATATTTTAGAAGGCCTCATTTACTTCAATCATTTATCGTTATTATGGTTTTGGTCTACTTGGGTCCTTGTCCTAGTTTTTAGACAGCTTTGTTCTTATGTAGTAGAGATTTTCCAAACTGAGTCAGATATTATTTTAATGTTGTCGAATTGCAGTCTTTAACATTATGTTGTTTTCAGAGCATGGTCATGATCCCTTATTCTGTTATATTTCTGCATTTCTTTTCTGTATATGAATGGTGTATGTGATTATAAGTTAGATGGGTGTTCGGGCCTTCATGGTTTGATTTGCTCAGCACATCCAGGGCCTAGGTTCTGGTCGTGACAAACTTGGTATCAAAGCACTGTTCATGGTCCCAGGGTGTCTGGAAAATCACATCGGGTAGAGTCTTTTTATGGGTGTGTAGTGCGCCATACTTATAAGCCGGAGGCTACTAGGTGTTTAGGAATGCTTCCCCTCTTTGTGATTTAGTTTATGCTTTGGAGTATAATCTATCCTCTAATCAATGATCTCTTATATTTTAGAAAACAGCCATGCCTCTACGTCTCTTTATCGATCAAAATACCCTGATTGATAAGGTCTGTCCCACTCATGGGATGAGGATATGAAACAGAGCTCAAACTCCAAAGGCTTTTGTTACTATGGGAGTCCCACATAGTTAGACCAGCCCACCCAGGGCACCTCGATCTTTCCAAACGGGACTAACCGCACTCAGCCTCGCGAGAGAAAGGTATTTACTACAGAATTCAGACAGTCCATTCATATGCTTGCATAGCTAGTGGCCATACAGACTCAACAGTTAAAAGATATGGGGTTTGAATCTGTTACATCTGAGGCTACTAGGGTGGTTCATTTCGTGATAATGAACCCGCCCAAGTTTACTAGCACTAAGGTAGAGAAAGATCCACAGGAGTTTGTGGTTGAAATAGAGAAAATTTTTAGGGTGATGCATGTAGACGGGGTGGAAGGGGTGGAATTGGAAGCTTATCAACTTAAAGAAGTTGTGAATCAGTGGTATAGCGAGTGGGAGGATTCTAAGGTTGAGAATGTTGAGCCCACAGTATGGGGCGAGTTCGTGGAAGATTTTCTTGATTGGTTCTTTCCTCTAGAGTTGAAGGAGGCCAAATCTGAAGAGTTTATGAATCTAAAGCAGGGAAAAATGAGTATTAAGGAGTACACTCTTAAGTTCAACCAACTAGCCTGTTATGCTCCAGAGATAATTGGTAATATGAGAGCCCGAATGAGAAAATTTGCATTCGACCTTTCCGATGACTTAGTACTCGACTGCAAGGGGACAATGCTAAAAAGGGATATGGACTTCTCTAAACTGACAGTCCACATACAGCAGGTGGAAGAGTAGAAAAAAATATTCGCTGAATCTAGGGAGAAGGACAGGAAAGCAAAGAGAGCCAGGATTGCAGACCAGGGCCAGAGTCAGCCGTAAAGTGGTAATTGGGGGTAATAAATGGAAGAAGAAGATTGGGGTAATGCATAATCTACAGTAAGTGCTCTGGTGTTCAGACCCTCAGCCAACCAATGACCCTAGAATTTTCAATCTAGTCAGGGCCAAGAGTTCAGGGTACATAGTCTCAGGGAAGTGTAGCTCAGACCTCTCGGTCATAACCGCGTTGTGGGAGATATGGGAGGAATCATCCAGGGAGATGCCAGTTTGGCACTATGGTGTGCTATTTGTGTGGCCAGCCAGGCCATATCCATAGGGATTGTCCAGCAGCGAGAGGTACTGTTAGGAGAGCCAAGTCACAGGCTAATTCTTCTGCTCCACCGCCATCTCAAAAGGGTGCCACTTTAGCTGCCGGGAATAGTTGCAACCGATTGTATGCTTTGACCAATCACCAGGATACAAAAACTTCCCCAGAGGTTGTCATGGGTATATTACAGATTTTCTCTCATGATGTGCATGCGTTACTTGATCCCAAGTCTAGCCTATCTTATGTGACCCCTTATATGGCTGTTGGTTTTGGGTTTGAGCCCGATGTAATTATCGAACCTTTCTCTATTTCAACTTTAGTAGAAGATTCTGTTGTGTCCAGGAGGGTATATAGAAATTGTGTTGTGTCTGTTTATAGTCAGGATATGGTGGCAGACCTCATAGAGCTTGAGATAGTTGACTTTGATGCTATTTTAGGGATGGACTGGCTCCATTCGTGCTATTCTACACTAGATTGTAGAACCCAAAGATTCACTTTTTCCTTCCTAAATAAATCGGTGATAGAGTGGGAGGGATATTTTTTAGCACCTAGAGGGAACTTTATATCTTATCTTAGAGCCCGTAAGCTCATTTCCAGAGGTTGTCTATATCATCTAATCCGGATAAAGGATTCTAATGTTGAGAGTCCTTTTTAGTCAGTCCCTATGGTAAATGAATTTCCTAAAGTCTTTTCGGATGGTCACCTAGGAATACCACCTGATATGGAGATAGATTTTGGTATTGACTTACTGCCAGACACCCATCCCATCTCTATTCTGCCATATAGAATGGCTCCTGCAGAACTAAAAAATTTGAAAGAACAGTTAGCCCTTCTAGACAAAGGTTTTATTTGTCCTAGTGAATCCCCTTGGGGTGCACCTGTACTCTTCGTGCGAAAGAAAGATGGTTCCTCACGTATGTGCATAGATTACCGCCAGCTGAATAAGGTCACTGTTAAAAATAAATATCCTCTTCCTAGAATTGATGATGTTTTTTACCAGCTGCGGGGTGCTAGATGTTTTTCAAAGATAAATCTTCATTCAGGATATCATCAGTTGAAGATTAGAGGGTTAGATATTTCCAAAACAGCTTTTCAAACCCGCTACGATCATTATAATATCTTAGTCATGTCCTTCGGGTTGGCTAACACCCCTGTAACCTTCATGGATCTTATGAATAGGGTTTTCCATCAGTTTCTAGATCTTTTTGTTATAGTTTTCATTGATGATATTCTGATTTATTCCAAGAGTGAGGAGGACCATGCCAATCACCTCTGAATCATCCTTCAGACTCTTAAAGATCATAAGTTGTATGCAAAATTTTCCAAGTGTGAATTCTGGTTAAATACTATTGCTTTCTTGGGGCATATTGTGTCTAGTGAGGGAATTAAGGTTGATCCCCAAAAGGTTGAGGCAGTGAGAAAATGGCCCAGACCCACGACTCCAACCAATATTCATAGCTTCTTTGGTTCGGCAGGGTATTACAAAAGGTTCGTAGATAGTTTTTCTTCCATAGTTGCTCCAATTACTATGTTATCACAGAAGAAGGTAAAGTTTGTGTGGTCTGACTCCTCTAAGAATAGTTTTGAGAAGTTGAAAGATAAGTTGACAACTACTCCTATTTTGACTCTTTCAGAATGTACAGAGGGTTTTATTTTGTACTGTGTTACATCCCGTGTGGGACTTGGGTGTGTACTTATGCATCATGGTAAGGTGGTGTCTTATGCATCTACTCAGTTGAAAATGCATTAGCGCAATCACCCTACCCATGACTTGGAGTTTGCACTTAAAATTTGGCAACATTATCTTTATGGGGTACATATTGATATATTTACTGACCATAAGAGTTTACAGTATGTTTTATCACAGAAAGAATTGAACCATAGATAGAGGTGTTGGTTGGAGCTTTTGAAGGATTATGACATAAGCCTGCACTATTATCTAGGCATGGCGAATATGATAGCCGACGCCCTTATTAGGTTATCTATGGGCAGTCTTTCTCATGTTGAGAAAGGGAAGAGGGAGATGGTGAAGGATATTCACCGACTCGCAAATCAGGGATGTCACTCTTGGATTCCAAAGATGGGGGAGTGATTGTCCATGAAATAGCTAAATTTTCCCTTTGTGCAGAAGTTAAGGAGAAGAAGGTTGAAGATCCCATCTTGATGCAGATCAAGAAAGATGTGGGTCAACAGAAAATGATTGTATTCTGAGATACCAGGGTAGATTATGTGTGCCAGATGTAGATGTTCTGTGGAAAAGAATCCTTGATGAAGCTCACACATTGAGGTATGTTGTTCACCCCAGCTCTGCTAAGATGTATCATTATCTAAAGACTATATATTGGTGGAATAATATGAATCGTGATGTGGCAAACTAAGTTTCCAAGTGTTGAACTGCGAACAAGTTAAAGTAGAGCATATGAGGCCAGGTGGTATTTCCCAAGAGATAGCTTTGCCTTTGTGGAAGTGAGATATGATTAATATGGACTTTATTATAGGGCTTCTGAGGTCCCAGAACCGGTATGATTCTATCTAGGTGATTGTTGACCTGCTGACCAAGTCAGCTCACTTCTTGCCTGTGAGGACTAATTATTCGAGAAATGATTATGCCATGCTGTACATTGAGGAGATAGTCCGCCTGCATGGGGAACCTATATCCACAATATCTAATGAGGCACGTAATTCTCTTCACTATTTTAAAGGTTTTTTTAGAGGGGTTTAGGTACCCAAGTAAACCTAAGTACTATGTTTCACCCTCAAACCGATGGGCAAGCCTAGCGCACCATTCAGACCCTTGAGGATATGTTGAGAGCCTGTGTAATTGACTTCAAAGGTAGCTGGGTAGATCACTTTCCATTGATAGATTTTGAATATAATAATAGCTACCACGCCAGTATTAAGATGGCTCCTTTTGAGGCATTGTATGAGAGGAGATATAGGTCACTGATAGGGTGGTATGAAGTGGGGGAGATGCATTTTTTTGGGGCTGATCTTGTTCATTAGGTGATAGAGGATGTGAAAATCATTAGAGAACTACTCAAGACAGCTTAGAGTCGTCAGAATTCCTACGCTGATGTTAGGAGAAGATTTTAGAATTTCGGGTTAGTGATTGGGTGTTTCTCAAAGTTTCCCCTATGAAGGGCGACAAGTGCTTTGGGAAGAAGTCCTCTCTATATAGGGCCATATAAGATTTTTAGAAGGATAGGTGGGGTAGCGTATGAGTTAGAGTTGCCCACAAGATTGGGTTCTGTTCATCCAGTATTTCACATATCCATGTTGAAGAAATGTATTGGAAACCATTCTTTAGTGTTGCCTGTAGAGGAAATTAAAGTGACAGACTCCTTATCCTATGAAAAAAAGCCGATTGCAATCATGGATCGCCAAGTTCGAAATTTTAGAAGCAAAGAGATATCTTCGATTAAAGTGTTGTGGAAAAAACAAAATGTTTAAGAAGCTACTTGGGAATCAGAAGATGACATGTGAGAAAGATACCCAAACCTTTTCGAACCGATTGATGAAGAAGCGGAAGGTACAATCTTTGTTTTTAATATTTCCATGTCCTTAGTATGCTTGTAATCGTGCTTGTCTATGCTCCGCGTTATCATTCGGGGGCAAATGATCCCAAGGGGAGATAATGTAACACCTTGTACTTTTGGGCTAGAATCTAGACCGTTATTCCTATGCGTATAGACCCGAACTAGATAATTCCTTGTTAATATATGTGTGGTTATGAATCCTATAGTGTGGGAATACCTTTGAATATGAATTGAGGTCACAAAAATTCCCTAACTCTAAGACGAGTTGAAAATATTTCTAGCGATTAAATTTCAGTGGATGTTTAAACTTGGGTCAACTTCCATCGACCATAACTTCTTGTATATGGTCTGAGTTGATATATGGTCTTCTCTACCTCCCCTTTCCCGCACAGATATTCTTCCAATCACCTTCTATTGTATAATAGTCTCCTCTAGCAACCCATCTATATAAATTTGGACCAGAGCAATAACTATATTTGTTTCTATTCTTATTTGTACAAGTGTGAGGCTTTGGAGTCCTTTCAAAAGTCCATCGAACCCCTAAAATCAGTCCAATCACAATTTGAATGTTTACACTGCCACCAAAAACTTGAACCCTTCTCCAAACTTGATACATGAACATTAGCAAAATCTTCATTAAATCGTAACAGGGTATCGATACTACCTAGTTGGTCCCTCAGCCTTACCAGTGCGAACCTAACAAACTTAACTGTAAAATGTCATATCTTATTTGAAAAATTAATGCCTAATAGGTAAAGAACCAACATTCACAAAATCAGTGTACTACATGTGTGTTTTCATAATAGGTTGATCAGTAATACATGTCTCCCACACATGAAGTGGTTCCATCTGCAAACAGCTTATTCTTTCTCTCTAAAAACTGCCCCTTTCCCCTCTACATTCACTGCTGCCCGTCAGTCCTGCCGCTACCGCCAGAGCTCTACTGGTGGAAAACTCAACAACAACCTACTACCAAACGACCAAAACTTAATAGAACATCAACAACACAACAACAATACCAACTAGAAGTCATCACCATCGTTTTCAGTGAGCTCTTCCAGATCTGGTCATCACATGCCAAGACATGGTGTTATGAGCTTCCCAATGCAGATCTGGCCGGAATGATTATCTCTGCCATAACACCATATTTGGCGAACAAGAACTACAATTTTATCAGAAGAGTTCAAACTCTAGTAACCTTTATCTTCGTATATCTTATATGTTTTAATGTTATTTATGTTAGTACGTTCCTTTGTTGATTACATTGACTGTCTGGGCTGCATCATTTGTATAATGAGTGTCTTTCTATCTATTTTGTGTTTATGTTTTAATTGTTACGGTGAATTTCTTTTTTAACTTAATTTTTTGGTTGTTGATTGCTGGGAAAGTTGAACTTCAATGATGACACCCTTTTAGCTTTCTCAGTTATTTCTAACATGTTATTGTTGTATTGTTAACATGTGTTTGTTCCAACATAAATTTTGCATTGTTGGCTTTAATGATTTTTGTTAATCTATGTTAGTTCTCTTTCTAATTATTTACTCGTAGTTTTACTATTTTTCTGCTTCAGTTTACAACTTTGTGACTTTTTCCTTCTATTTTATTTTCTGAGCCTTGATTGTCGCATAATCTATCGCTCCGTCCGAATATTTAAGGTCATCCCATTACAAAAGACGATTCTATTTTATCAAAGTTATTATTTTATATTAAGGACCGACATTTGGCCAATGAAAAAAATTCTCCGTCGATTTTAGAGGCCTTCACAAATAAAAGACGATATTGCGTATATATATACGTAATAAAATAAATATTTCGGGCAATGACGAAATTCTTATAACAATGCAAAAAGATTTTATTATTTTATTATTTGTATCTTGGCAACCGATTTGGGACGACCAATTAATTGAGCAACAACTTCGTTGCCATGAGATATCCAAAATTTAATCTGAGCCCACTTTTTTAACAAAAAAATTATATCTTTTTATACATATAATGCACTCACACCTTCTCAATTTATTTTAATAGTTATTCATTTGTTACTAATATTTTTATTATCAGTGTTTGTATAGGTTCTCGAAAATATTTGTTCAAAAGAGCACTCAAATGAAGAGTTCGAGTTTTTATGTTTTATATTTTTACATTCTTTTTTTTCTTGAGCCGGGGGTCTACCGGAAACATCCTCTCTACCTCATTAGAGGTAGTGGTATGGACTGCGTACACTCTACCCTCCCCAAACCCCACTAAATGGGAATATACTGGGTTTGTTGTTATTTTTGTTGTTGTATTTTTACATTCTTACAATTGTACAAATATTATTATAGTGAAAATTTTATTTTTGGGGTGTTGGGCAGGGATGTTTTATTTACACAATAGTCATCACATGTTTAGGAAAATTTAGGCCGTTAATATGTATATTAAATTGATTTAGATTATTTAATCAAATAATTCACACTTTTTATACTGAAAAATATTACGTAGTCTCTTATTTAGAACAATTTTTCTTTATTCAATCTTGTCTTTATGAACATATATTTATATAATTTTATTTAACGATAGCATGTGCATTATATTATTTCAATACATTTTTTATTTGCATTTACAAACATTGATTTTTCTCTCTTTCTCGTTTAATAAACCTAAGTTTGACCGGGAACTACATTGGTGGATTCTGAAGGGTGTTTAACCCCTTCAATTCGGAATAATTTTAACCCCTACCTAGAATCTAAATTGGTTTGCAGATTGAAATAAAAATCATACTTGTTTATAAATAAATAGCTTTTCTATTTTTCCTTAAAAATTAGGTGGCGACTCTGTACGAATTAATTCTTTTTTTAGAGTCCATAATGTCGTGTTCATTTTTGACCTTAGGTGAAAATAGGATATGACAGGGTGTTCAAGCAGTACTTGGACATGTTCATCATAGTCTTCATTGATGTCATTCTTGTTTATTCCCGTAACAAAAATTATCACGCAAATCACCTCAGAATCGTACTTCAGACCCTCAAAGCTCATCTGTTGTTCGCCAAATTTAGTAAGTGCGAATTTTGGCTAAGATCAGTAGCTTTCCTTGGTCATATTATTTCCGGTGATGGCATTAGATTTGATCCTCAAAAGATCCAGGTGGTAAGAAACTGGCCTAGACCCATCTTTCTGTAATACATTAGGAGTTTCTTGGGTTTAGATGGCTACTACCGTTAGTTTGTTGAAGGGTTTTTGTCTATTGCATCCCCTATGTCCAAATTGACTCATAAGAAAGTCAAGTTTCAGAGGTCCGATTCTTGTGAGAAGAGTTTTCAGGAGTTGAAGACTCGACTCACTTTAGCCCCAGTTTTGACTTTGCCAGATGGTTCGTATAGGTTTGTTGTATATTGTGATATTTCTAGAGTTGGGTTGGGTTGTTTTTTGATGCATAGAGGCAAGGTAATAGCCTATGCCTCCAGACAGCTTAAGCCCCATACGAAGAATTACCCCACCCATGATCTTGAGTTAGCAGTTATAGTGTTTGCCTTAAAGATTTGGAGACATTATTTATATGAGGTGCACGTTGATGTGTTCATAGATCACAAATGCTTGTAGTATGTGTTTTCGCAGAATTATTTGAATTTGCATCAGAGAAGATGGTTAGAGTTATTGAAAGATTACGATATGTGTTCTGTATCATCCGGGCAAGGCCAATGTAGTGACAGATGCTCTCAGTAGACTGTCTATGGGTAGTGTTGCTCACGTTGAGGATAGTAAGAAGAAATTAGTTAGGGAGTTCATCAGCTTACCAGATTAGGTGTCCGTTTAGTTGATTCAGCTGAGGGTAGTGTTTGGGTTCAGAATAGTTCAGAATCAGCTCTAGTTTTCAAGGTGAATGAAAAGAATGATTGAGATCCTAGTCTTGTGAAGTTGAAAGAGTCAGTCAGAGATCAGAAAATAGAGGTTTTCTCCCAAGGGGGAGATGGTGTACTGTGTTGTCAGGGGAGATTGTGTGTGCCCCGTGTTGATGAGTTGTGACAGGAAATTCTCACAGAAGCACATAGTGCGCGTTATTCGATTCATCTAGGGGCCACTAAGATGTACCATAATTTGAGGGAGATCTATTGGTAGAGTGGGATAGAGAAGGATATCACAGAGTTTGTGTAACACCCCGATTCGCTGAACCGGAATGCTACACAGTGCTCATGACCCCGAGGGACCACAAGCTAACCCATGACTGATATTTGTGCCTGTATACAGCAAATCATGATATAATAATGCAGAATACATAGAACTATAAGGCCATAAGGTTCAAATGAATAAAATTATGTGGGTGAAAATACCCAAAACAACTCAATCTGAAAGCTAAGTCTGAACGTAAATCTGAACGTAAATCTGAAAGCCTCTAAGCTATCGGAATAAGGAGTTGAAGGAACATGTCTCCAACTAACTCCATAAAACTGAACTGAAGAAATAAATAAATGTATCAAATCTTATTATCCTCAAATCAATGAGGACTCACTGTGTCTCTGCGATTGGAATGCTACCGCTACTGCTGGGCTGTAGTTCGTGTCTCAGAACCTATGGTGTAATATGAAAAGAAAGCACCATAGTGCAAATGCGTCAGTACAACTGGAGTACTGAGTATACGAGTAAGGTAGGCTGAACATAAAGGGTTTCATGCATGAACAACACTAACTGACTAATATGAATGTGGAAGTGCAAACACACATACATAGAAACTGGGATCGTGAATACGTGATAGCATGACCTGTAAGGTAATACATGGTTTACTGATAACTATCATGACTGATATTGAAACTAATTACATGGATGATTGTATCTGACAGTCCTGTATATACTGAAATCTGAAGAACGCCCTGAGTTCTTTTATTGAGACTGATACTGAAACTGTGGGAAGTAGTGTTTAACCGACATGCCCCATGTATGCTGTTATGGCTAAGCTGGGGTCCAATCTCTGCCCCGACTGGAGGGGTGTCAATACCATGCTACGGGTAAGGAAGGCCTGTGAGTGACCCTTATCTGGCGGGTACTCAATGAGAACGGTGGTAACCCTAAACTGACGGGTTAAGCCACCTCATCAACCCAAATCTGACGGGTTAAGATGTCTCAACCTACGCTGGCTACGTTGTTCCGGAACACAAGGATGACTACTAAGAATCACACCCTGAACTGGCGGGTGAGTTCCCATCCTTGGGTTCATTCGGTGCTAACCTCTACTCCCATCTGGAGGGACTGGACATAAATAATTGAATGTGATGACTTAATCTTACTGAATTCCATTGACTAACGGAATGTTACTGATATTTGACAACTGACTAAGATCATGAGGTTTTCCTAAGTTACATGACTGACTGAAGTCTATGGAATCATAGCTTGAGTTTGGATATCGTGAAACATGACATAGCTCTAGGCACACATCTATAGTTTTCGGGTACAAGTACCCCCAAGACTAGATAGGAGGAAACTGACACACATGACATGACTTGATCACAAGATTTGAGTCCACAATTCACAGTATCATAAGTAAGGCTTTCATAATAAGAATGATTCACAACAAACTATCATATGATCGGCAATGCACACAACATGTATATACTTGCATGGCTTCAATAACATGGTCATTCCATATTACAACAATATCATGAGCATCTCGTACAACTTCTTCAATTCAAGACAATAGCACGGGGATCACGTTGAACATAAACTTAGAACATGAAATAGTTATTTAGGACTTATTATGTTATAAAAGCATGATTTCTATTCCCTTAGGTATTTTCACAAACACCTTACATGCACATCTTAGGCATAGGTGGATTCATCAAGATTACAAATATTCAACCACCAATTTCACATATTTATACATTAAATACCACCATATCCTCACAATAAACATACAAAGATCCCATATTAGGCATCATCAAACTCCAACCACATGAACATCAACCACCAAAAATATAAACATCATGATACAAAATTTAGAAGATGGTTCTTGAGCTTCATGGACGAAAGGAGTCCATGAATCAACTCACGCATACCTTAGAAGGAAGATTCTTGATGATTGACGGAGGAATTTCCTTGAAATCGGATCTTCAAGCTTAGTTACACAACCCTAGTTGTTCTTCTCTTTTAGTTCTCTTGGATGATGAGCTTTGAGATGATAATAGGGTTGTAATATGTTTAGAAGCTATATATTTCGTAGGGTTAAGGTTAGGGACGTGTAAGGAGTGTTAAAAGACTTAATTACCCTTAAACTAACTCAAAACAGAGTGTTTTTGGCACCTGGAACTGACTTAGGTGGCGCCCAAGTTATTGCCTAAGTTAGGTTGGGCGGCGCCTAACCAATCACCTATGTTTGGTTGGGCGGCGCCTAACCAATCGCCTCTCCTTACTGTCTCTCACGAAAATGGGCATAACTTTTTGCTCGGGTATTGGATTAAGGCAAAATTGGTATCGTTGGAAACCTAATTCAATTATCTACAATATAGTGGGTCTAAATCAGACAATATACCATATTAACATAGAGTTATACTCATTCAAAGATGACCCTTGCAAAATCAAACACTAAAACTTGATGGATTCAAAAACTCTTAGCTTGTATTACCTTAAGTGACTCATATGAACATGCTTAATGCATCACAAGCAATACTATCACTAGGATATTCATTGTAAGTCATGTACTCAAGTATGAATCACAAGATAGGAGATTTCATACGTAGGAATACTTATTCACTTCCTAGCTTAGAAACATAGAGGCTATTACAGTTTGTAGCTAAGTGCTCTATGTGTCCGCAGGTTAAGATTGAACATCAAAAGCCTAGTGGATCTATGTAGTAGTTCAGTATTCCCACTTGGAAGTGGGAGAAAGTGAACATGGACTTTATGACGGGTTTGTCTCATACTCGTCGTCAACGTGATTCTGTTTGGGTCATTGTGGATAGGATGACCAAATCAACCCATTTCTTGCCAGCCCATTCTTCCTATTCAGCTGAGGACTATGCCAAACTATCTATCAGAGAGTTGGTGAGGTTACACGGAGTGCCAGTATCAATTATCTCAGATAGAGGTACCCATTTTACCTCTCACTTCTGGAAAGCATTTCGAAAGGGTCTTAGTACCCAAGTTTACCTCAGTACAGCCTTCAACCATCAGATAGATGGCCAATCAGAAAGGACCATTTAGACTCTAAAAGATATGTTAAGGGAATGTGTTTTTGATTTTAAAAGTAGTTGGGATGACCTTTTTCCTTTGATTGAATTATCTTATAATAACAGTTATCATTCTAGTATTCAGATGGCTCCATTTGAGGCTCTTTATGGTAGGAGGTGTAGATCTCCAATTGGTTGGTTTGAAGTAGGTGACACCTCAGTAGTAGGGCCTTACTTAGTATTTGATTCCTTAAAGATGGTTTAGTTGATTAGAGAAAGGCATAAGGCAGCCCAAAGATGATAAAAATCGTATACATATGTAAGGAAAAAGGATATCGAGTTTGAGATCGGTGATTTTTTGTATCAAAAAATTTCTCCCATGAAGGGAGTGAAGAGGTTCGGCAAGAAAGGGGAACTCAGTCCCCGATATATCGGTCCTTACAGAATTCTTAGCCATTTTGAAAAGGTAGCTTACGATCTTGAATTGCCTTCAAATCTAGCCTCAGTGCACCTAGTATTCCACGTTTCCCTACTCAAGAAATTATAGGTGACGCGACAGTTGTAGTCCCCTTAGAGGGTGTGGATATTCAGAGTGATCTATCTTTTGAAGAGGTCCTATCTTTTGAAGAGGTCCTGATAAAAATTCTTGATTGTCAGATTTGCAGACTGAAGAAAATAAAAGTTCCCTTGGTCAAAGTTCTTTGTCGAAACCAGTCCGTTGAGGGAGATACTTGGGAAGCAAAAGCAAATATGCAAACAAAGTATTCTCACCTCTTCTCCGCAAACTCAGATTCAACTAAAGGTAACAGTCTTCCTTAGATTTACTTTTTTCCATGTTTAGTTATATTTACAAATTTGGTATCCATTACCGTTGCATATCATATTCCCAACAATCATTCATTCATGAATTAGTTCAATCATGTGCTCATGCATCAGATATGCATGTTCAGTATGGAAACTCAGTTTATTAGTAGTTTTAGTCATGTATTCTATGTTTTAGTTATGATTATTCAGTGTGTAAACTCAGTCTATCAGTATTTCATAGCTTAATTAGTCATATTCGATAATAAATGTTCCTAAGGGTAGATATTGTACTACCCCGTATTTTCCTAGCTCATTTTAGCTCTTAGTACATGAGTAATCCTATGTAGATTTTTCTAAATACTCAGAATTTTTCAATTTAGATCTTACCATTGCGTGGAAAATTCAGTCATGTTTTCAATGATATAAAATTCACCTAAATCTGATACCCGGGTGAAGAGTTATAGCAGTTTTTGTAAAACAGTGTGCCAACTGGCACATCAACGTGCCGCGCTAAGGGTCCGAATGGCGATTGTCAATTTCTAGTGAGACTCTGTGTAGCGCCCTGTAAAATTTATGCGATGCGTTGTCTCTTATTAGCATGTGAATGGAATAAGAAACTTGAAAATATTATAAGTGTCCAAGAGATTTAGTCTCATTTTTAGCTTGTAATCTTTGGGGATTTTATTTTCAACCGTCCCGACCTCCGTTTTAGATTTTCTTATTGTGTTCCGATGGGGTAAGGTCGTAGTACATCTAGGGTGAGTTTTGGAATTTTTAGATGAGTATAAGGGCACGTTTGGTGTGCCATTCCAGTGAGCCTCCGCAATCTACAGGCATCGCCTAGCAGATCGCCTGGCCTAGGAGAACCACCACGATAGAGCAGGTGATGCCTGGCCTAGAGCGGTGCTCCAAGGTAGGCGATGCCTGGCTTATCGCCCTAGGCCAAATTTCAGTTTTCTCTGAGATTTTAAGGGTATTTTGGTAATCGTCCATTCCCCAATCATCTTAAACACAGGATTTAACCCCAAATACTCAAAAATACACCCACATTCATCATATTACTCCAAGAACTCTCCTTAGGGTTTCAAACTAAAAACCTAAGTAGTTCAAAATTCAACCGTGGGTTTTCAAAATTGATTAGAGATTTGAAATCCCCAATCCGCAAGATTCAAGAATCATCCATTATCTTCCAAAATAGAGGTACGTGGGATTTATCCTAAAACTACATGGGCTTGTTGAAAACACTTAGTCTTGATGTAAAAATCATCAAGCATGAATTTGTTAAAGGGGTTTTGAAATCCATGATTTTATTATGCTTATTGCATGTTTAATGATATTGTTGTTTTGACCTTTAGTCCTTAGCCCCTTAAATTGATTTACACATATATGTATATGTATGAAACTCAAAATTTAAGATTTGTTTGAGAGCTCAAATAATAGAAATCCCTCTTTTGTGATAACCTTATGTTTATGATCTTATGGTGATTGATTGAAATGCATGATTTATGTCTTGAAAATAGTTTACTCAAATACCATAGTAATTTGAGCATGTTTTAGAGATTTAAGAAAGGGAGTTTCCCGATGTAAATATGTTTGATTAAAAGAGAAAGATTTGCATGAAATTAAGAGTTTGACATGACCACCTTGTATTATTGAAATGCTTCACAAAGAGAGTCACTTGCATGTGTTTACATGAGATTTGAGAAAGAGTTTCTTTGAATTGATTTATTGATATGGTGGTCCCAAATTTATGTTTTGAAAACAGAGATTATAATAAGTTATTGATGGCTCGGAGATGTGACTTGCAAGTCAATGGTATGATGATACCATATGTATGAATGCCATAATAGAGTATGATTTTTAGAGTATGATTTCACGTTATGTTTTCAGAGATTGCATGTTTTTAAAGAGTTAAAAGTGGAATTAAAGAGGGTTAGGTGGTTTCCCAAAGAAGGCTTGAGTTCAAGTAACTCGTAGCCAGAAACCGTGTTTTGCTGATACGGGTACATTATTTCCCCATGAGGGATTATTTTTACGCTGACCTAGTGCCCTGTGGTATATAGAGCAGAGACTCCGACCCTTGCGGCAAACTTGGGTTGGGGGCTTAGCTGCCGAGTTAATGACAGATCCCATATAGCCCATGGGATAATAGAGTTATAGGGTATACCACCTAACGCAGAAGTAATACAAAGAGTGTCACAGAATTCAGAGGTTTTCACAGATTCTTTTAAAATGCCCATGTGATTTCTTACTACATGACATATTTATGAACTGTTTTAAACTGCTCTCATATATGTTAATTATAAATGATTATTTTAGATTTGTTGTTCATACCAGTACATCTGTATTGACCCCCCTCCTCCCTCCAAGTTTTGAGGCTCAGTATAGGGGTCCAGAAAAGCAGTAGCATTTATCAGACAGAGTTACAGCATCCAGTTGGTGAACCTTCTCTATTTCAAAAGGCCTGCCTTTTTATATTATGTTATTTAATTTCATTTTAGGTCTAACCGGGGCCTTGTCCCAGTTTTCACACAGTTTTATTTAGTTCATAGTAGAGATTTCGCAGACTGAGTCAGACATTATTATTCAGAATTATTTTGGATTTCAGTTTTCAGTATTATGATCACATTCAAATTGACCATGTTTCCGTATTAGATTTCTATTTCCGCATTATCTTTTATTATATGAATGTTGTGCATGATTACCAGATAGAGAAGGGTGTTCTGGGCCTTCATGGTTCGGAACGCTCGTCACAGCCAGGGCCCCGGTTCAGGTCGTGAAAAACTTGGTATTAGAGCACGGTTAATGGTCCTAGGGTATCTGTGAAATCGCGTCGGGTAGAGTCTTGTTTATGGGTTTGTAGTGCACCACACTTATAAGTAGGAGGCTACTAGGCATTTAGGAATGTCTCTTTTTCTTTATGTTCTAGTTCATGCAATAGAGTCAGAATGTTCCTTTTTCATACTCTAATACGTGCTATGGTGTCACCTATACGAAAGTAAAAGTCATCACAAATTCTTTCCTTACTCTGATGTTCTCAGACATGTCCCATTATTGGGGTGATTGAAGTGAAGAAAGCTTAGAATCTACATGATATAGTCCTTTCCGATTGAGTCATATAAGATTTTAATAATTGTGCAAGGACTTGAGAAGAGTCCATTTTCTTCAAAGTGTATTGATGCGAGTGTGAACCTTGATATTGATGAAATCATGCTTTTCAGCCTGCGGTATTGAGTGTATTCAGTTACTTTTCAAAAAAAAAATTATGTTGTGGATGTCTTGCTTTAGGGGGAATGATGTGTAACAGAATGTTGGAACTGTATTTCCACCAGAATAGTAGAATGAGTTAAATTGCTTTCTTGACCTACTGGTAATGAAATTAGACCAAGAAGTTAGTGATGTGAAGTCACAATGTTAGAAGTCAGAGTGAGAGTGGCTTATGTGTAAATAAATATTTCAATTGAATAACCGATGTTTGAGGATGATTTACCCCTTTATAGTGATAAACTAATGTGGTAGCTAGTAGCATGTGTGGATGGTATGGTTGTCCATTGAGGAAGTGTTTGAATCCAATTTTATTTATACAGAGTAAGATGTGTATTCTTAGTTCTTTTGATACTGCATATTAAATTTCTATCTTATGTAATCTTGTCATCAAGGTGTTGTTGAAAAATAAAGTCTAGTGAAGCCGTGTGGGCTCTTTCGATTCACTAGCATAGTTGCCTTTCCATTCATCTCATTTTCTTGTTCAAAATACAAAAATCAAAGTCTAGTGAAGCTGTGTGAGGCCTATTTTGATTTACTAGTAACTTGTTGTCCAACTTGTTATTCTTGTGTGGTTTAATATATGTATAGCTGAATCTGTTTGCATGAGATTGAGTTGGTAAAGAGGTGATTCGTCCTTGTGTGTTAGTTTAGTAGAAGGTAGATAAGGAGTTGTTAGTCAAGGAGATTTGTCAGTTGCTTGAAGTGTGAAAATGGCTATATAAGCCAGTAAGTTATAATTATAGACTCATGGTTGTTGTGAAAATTGAAGGTAGTCTAAATGTATGATTGAGTAAGTAAGTATGAGGTAAGAAATTCGTATAAGTATATAATATGGTATTGGGTTATAATATCATATTAAGGTTGATCATGTCTATTATGTGACTTTACCCCTTGACCTTTTTTTTTCGTTGGTAGTTGTAACTAGTACTACTTATGAGAAGGTATGTAGCAGATTTCGAGGTATTTGGATAGAATAATCTAATTTGATGGATTAGTATGGTATGTTGCTCTCGTCATTGGTGGTAGATGATTGATGCTAAACTATAGGCTTGAATTCAAGTGTAGAAGGTGGTGGTAAAAAATAGTGGCATGAGATTAATGATGTATGTTTTGAATTTAGTAGGCTTAATGTGTTGAAATAGTATGTGCTAATGATTTATGATAAGGAAGACCGTAAGGTCAATATCGATTATTGTTGTTATGAAGTTCTAGTGTACCAGTGTTTCTTGATGTTTATTTCATGGTTTCCAAGTAAGAATCATGCGTAAGGTTGGGTTGTAAAAATCATGTTTAGCACTAGACATTAAGTTTTGAACAGTTAAAGTCCATGAAGGTGGATGTGATGATTTCTTGGTTAATGATGCTAGTTATATGGAAGTGATCTAATAGGCTTGGACGGTGTATGAAATGGCTTAAGTTTAAGTTGATTCGTAATGAAGTATAATGTTGTAGGTATGGTGTGTAGGTATGCCCAAGGTGATATGGAGTTGTGGCTAGTAGTACTGTTGAGTTTCTAGATGGAGAAAGACTAGTAGATGTTATATGTGTTATAAATAGCCAGGTTAAAGAGTTTTGATTGATAGTGTTGGGCCTTTTTAAATGATCTTGATTCTCGTAGTAATGAGACATAAGTTTGGAGTCGCGATATTGGTTGGCTATGTCGAAAGTGGTATGGTTCATCAAAGTCTTGGTAATATCCATGTTAAGTGTTAGAATCTAAGTTTGAATTTTGAAGGTTGAACCGATAGAAATAAGTGTGCAAGAATTAGAACAGCGTGCCCGAAGAATCACTGTCGAACCTGGAACTGAGCAGCTGAACCTACATTTCGAGAAAATGCAGCCCACATCCGAAGATGTGGGTCAGTACCATGGAAAGGAACCGAGTATATAGGGGTGTATGCAGTTTTATAAACATCATCATCATAAATATTTATAAGAAATATGCAGGATATATGAAAGACTCACATAGCCCGAAGAAAATCATCATAATCATGAGAGGATGGAATAAGTATAATAACACATGTGAGTCATCATATAATTTATCAATCACTTTCAGTTCATCAAGAATATCAATTCTCATAATGTAAATATCATTTAAATCTTTCGAAAGAATAACTTTCACAATTCCACTTTCAAATCACTTCACCATTCACCATAGACACAAGGAAATACACACACACTGGGAGATCCTATAACCGACATAAACCATGTGAGCTACATGGAGTCCAACGTACAACCCACATTGGGGAGAGCCGTCCTATCCTTGACATCAAAGTAGGACTATCGATATCAAATCCACACAAACTAGTGATCACTATATAAATCAGCCTTAGGCTCACTCCTACGGGGGTACGTAGTTCTAGGGAAGTAAGGTCGCTTTATACCTCCCACTCGGTGCTAAAAATTTCTCCCAAACTTAGCTCAGATCATTTCAAAGACAATCCACAACAAAATAATTTCAGTAACACATAAATATACATCGGGAGCCATCATGCTTCCCATCTATCAAAATCAACCACGTTGTGGATTTCTTTCACACTCGAGTTCAAAATAACTCCATTAAGACCAAAAGGTCAAATCATTCAAAATATATCAAATACTCAACATCAACATGCTTATAACACACACTTTCTCAAAAAAACATAATTTTCAATGGGGATTCATGACCCAAATATCAAAATCATGATAAATATCATTCAAGATTCATGCTTTATATCTCCACACGTGTAAATTCATCTTTCAAAATCATAAACATCAAGATTTCATAATAATCATCATAAGATATGGGTTCATGCTTCAAATTCGTAAAAAATCAAATAAAAATCATGCCTTTATAAAGAAAATTACTTTTGGGCACAAGAACGAAAGAGAGTTCTTGTTGAAAAAACCCACATACTTTGAATGACGAACTTTAGATCGATACTTATTTTTGAGATGTTAATCGTGACTTTGAATGATGGTTCTTGGAGTTCGTGAACTAGGAACTTGGAATTTTGAATAAATTTGCAGAATTAATGGTGAACTTTGGAGGTTCTTGAAGTTCTTAAACTAGGAACTTGGAATCTTGAATAAATTTGCAGAGTTAATGGTGAACTTTGGAGGTTCTTGAAGTTGGATGTAGGAGCTTAGGGTTTTATTTTTTAGGGAATTTGATGAAATATAACATATAATGCTTCTAATAGGCTTTAATATAGGATTTGGATGGATTTTGGGTGAGGGGGAATGACCAAAACTCCCCTAAAAATCAAATAATTCTCAAATCTATCCTTTGGTGGACTGTTTTGATAGTCTGAAGTAGATCAACCATAACGTTTTACTCCGATATCCAAATTTGATTTAACTAATTTCATTAGAAATAGGACTCTCATATCTTTCCGTTGATATATAGTATCTTACCTAGAACATTGTGTACGAGGAGTTATGATCGTTTGAAGTTGACCAAAAATTTGCTTTTGTTAGGCTGAAGTAGATCGACTATAACTTTTTGCCCCGATTGACAAATTGGATGAAACCAATTTCATTGGAAATAGGACTCACAGAGCTTTCCATTGATATATAGTAGATCACCTAGATCATTATGTACAAGGATCTATGATCATTTAAATTTGGAGAAAAAATACGTCAGGCCTTAGTACTTTTTCCTGCATGTTTTACAGTTCACTACTATTCACAGTTCGATCGGAATATTCATAACTCGTTGCTCGGGTGTCCGTTTTATATGATCCATATATTTTTGGAAAGATTATTTGATACTCTACGTAACAGTGGGTCATAATCTATGACATTCCGCATGAAAAATTTATAATTTATTCTAGAAGATAGAACCCAACACGTTTACGCACAAAATTTCAACTAAAAATTTCTTGGGGTATTACATAGGGCTATCAAAATATAGAGTGTATCTCAGAAGGTAGTATTAGTAGTGGGATTTCCACTTTTATGTGTGATCTTTTGGGTTAAGTTCTAGTAATTTTGCGTATTGTCATATTTCAGACCCCAGAGTGCAGTGAGTGTAGTTAAGTTTAAAGTCTAGTAAGGGATCTCCTAAACTTAAGACGATGGCTTAAAGCCAAGGGGGAGATGATAGAACAAGTAACCAAGTCCGGCCCTCAGATTCTTGTAATGATGTCAATATGACATAGAATATCAGAAGGGAAGAGTAAGGCTCAACCCATTCCTATCTCAGTATTTTTTAGTTATCCTAATACCTACTCATACCTCACGTTTCAGTTCTATGATCATAGTTCATGTTTATGTATATGATAGAGAATCACATGCTCTTCCAGATTTCTAAATGAGGAACTTCAGTGCATTCAGCAGTCGGAATCATATTCCATATGTTATGAACTCTACATTGAGGTCATGCAGCTCATGACTCATGTATTCACGCTTTATAGTGTGCTTAATTCTCATAATTCATGTTTTACTCTTTATGATGGGCAAAATATAGTTCATATCCATGTATGCCCCAATTCAGATTCTTCTTTGATAAATCCCAGATGTTGTTTTGCTATTCCTCAGGCCTCAGTTAAGTGTCAAGTTTCATAAAATATCCTTCCATGCTTCAAGATCTTATGTTCTAATCTTTAGTGACTCCTCTCTATGGGATGATAGTGGTGATTAGTAAATGTTTCTTGTTGATGGAAGATCATAGTATGCTTGTTTTAGATAAGGCCATAAGTGTAAAGTAAGGTTGGGACCAAGTCCTTGATGCATGTGATGGTTAGCTGAAAGGTATGTGTATGTTCTTGGGGTAGCGTGTGGGAGTTATATCGATAGATGGTTAGTAGAGTATGTGAAGTGTATTTTTATGAGTGTTTAATTTGAAGTTCATATGTGGTTATAAATATAGGCTTGAATGACATGTCGGAATTTTTGTAAAAGAACGCTATATGCACTAGCGACCTCATAGTAATAGTTCAGAGTTAGCCATTGAAGTTGTAAGGCATTATAGGCTTAGGGTGTGATCTTTTAAGAGAGATATAAGGTTGAATCTTATGGTTTAGACTCATATCGTGGAGTGGCATGTAGTACTTTGTGAGTTGTATTTAGGCCTGATCACGGTGAAGAGGATTTAAGTACTATAGACATTAGTAGAAAGATTTAAAAATGCCAATACGAGAACAAATAAGTTGAATCGAATGAATGTGGTGTCTACGGGAAATAGTATAGTTAAGGGAGTATTCGAGGAGTGTTCTAATATTTAAAGTAAGAAGTCTCATTGACTAAGGCCTGGCAATTCTATCCTGATTTATGAGTTATACGTCTATATTCCAGGCTGCAGAGTAATGTCAATGTTGGGTCCTGTAGTCGGATGTCTTATGTGACTTATACCCAAGATCTTTTGCTACCTAATTCTAATAGGACTTCTTTAGGAAGAGTCTTGGTAAAATACTCCAGATTGAGTATATGTTTCCAGTATAGTTCAGTCTATGTAGCCAGCGAATCAGTTTGATAGTGTAATAACCCGTATTTTTGTGCTAAAATTATAACCGTCAATCTTATGCATCTAAGCTCTAATACAAATGAGTTGAATGTGAATACAAGTTTCATGATAATTATACTAGTCTATGGAGTAGTTTAGAGGTGAAAAATGTTCATATCAATGACCTAGAACAAAGTTGAGCTAAAACCAATTGATTCATCCAAAGTTTCATATTTGATTCTATAAGGGTAAACTTCAAACGTGTATATCTTTTAATATACATGTAATTTTTCATACCAAGACCTATCAAATTATAGATAATTGAATTATCTTTCCAACGATACCAATTTTGCAAAAATCCAATACCCGAGCGAAGAGTTATGCCTATTTTTGTGAGAGACAGTAAGGGTATGCGATTGGTTAGGCGCTGCCCAACCTAACTTAGGTAATTGGTTAGGCGCCGCCCAACCTGGCCTATGCAATTACTTGGGCGCCGCCTAAGTCAATTCTAAGTGCCAAAAACACTCCATTTTGACTTATATCAAGGGTGTTGAAGTCATTTCACACCCCTAAACCATCCCTAACCACTCCAAATCGTTGATAGGGGTTTTTAAACACATAATTATAATCCCTAAGCCCTAAATCAGTCAAGTTACGATCCAAAAACCTTCCTCTCTTCCCAAGAACAAAATCTCAGTTTACCTCTCAAGAATCAAGAAGTTAAGCTCCGAATGCAAAGTTCTCTACAAAGATTCTTTCAATCAAGCTTAAAGGTCCAATCTTTCAACGAATCCGTTACCATAAAGGTATGTGGGGTTTTCAACAAGATCCTTCTTTCATTCTTGTGTCCAAATTGATGTTTACGTTTACAAATATACATGATTTTATATGCTTTACTATGAATTTGAGATGGAAACTATATTATATTTTGTTCAAGAAACTATGATATTTTGATGTCTTGAAGTTGAATTCCATGAACTTTGATGATAATATCATGTTTAAAGTTAAAATTTCATATTTGGTATGAATTATATATGGTTGCTACATAAAGTATGAATCTTGAAGTATTTTGCTCAATGTTGATATATGGGATATAAACCCTATTTGAGATTATGATATTTGGTGAAGTAATGTGTTATACACACCTTAATATTTGAATGATTTGACCTTTTGGTCTTGAAAGAGTTATTTTTGAACTCGAATGAGAAAATAAATCCATATGTTGATTTTATTATGAAAAAAGGGTAGCATGACGGCTCCCGATATGAATTGCTGAATTGTGTTATTGTGGGTTTTCTTTTGAAATGATCTGAGCTAAGTCCAGGAGTAGTCTTTAGCACCGAGTGGGAGGTATAGATATGATTGGTACTTCCCTAAAACTACGTGCCCCCATAGGATGTGAGCCTAAGGCTTCTTGATATAGTGATCACTAGTGAACCAAAGGTTAAGGTCCTACTCCGATGGCAAGGATAGGACAGCTCTCCCCAACGTGGGTTGAACGTTGGACTCCATGTAGCTCACATGGTTTATGTCGGTTGTAAGAGGCTCCCAATGTGTGTGTGTGTGTGTATTCTCCTATCTAATATGAAAAGTCTTATTCTTCTATCTGAGATGAAAACGTATTTGTTTGAAAAACAAAGTTTGAGAAAGTCATTGTTTTCGAAAGATTTAATGAACATATATTCCAAAGAGAATTGTTATGAGATTTGATTGCTTTGATGATTTGGAATCGAGATGGAAGTGAATTGAGATTTATTATGATGACTCACATGTTTCACCTGATATATTTTACTCTCTTATGATTATGATGATTTTAATTCAAGCTACGTGAGTCACTTATATCAGCATGCATAATTTTATAAACTGTGATGATATTAAGATATTATTTTATATATGCATTGCACCCCCATATGCTCGGTACATTTCCATGGTACTAACCCACATATTCGTATGTGGGCTATATTTTCTCGGAATATAGGTACAAGGTCTAGTGTACATCTTCAGATCCAGTCAGTTCGTGGCATCCAGTCAGCAGGTGATGAGTCCTTTTGATTCAAGGGCTTGAGTTAGTTATATAGTTTGAAAAGTGTTGTATTTTATTTATTCATTCGTATTGAGTTAGGTTAGTCGGGAATCATGACTCGGCTACCTACAGTCTGTACCAGTAGAGGCTTCATAGACAATCAGTAGAAGTTGATGTATTCTGTTTCAGTTTTGGTTGTAATCTTGTAAATTTTTGTTTTGTATCTATCATATTCAGAATAGAGTTATTTTCCGCAGATTTGTATAGATTTATACTTTTTGTTCAGTTGCTTATGAGTTATGCCAGTAGAAGGGTTAGCTTGGGGTCACTTGTGATCCTAAGCACCATGTGACATCTCTGAACTGAATTTTGGGGCGTTACAGATAGATGGTAGACAAGTACTGTGGTTTCCTACCTTTTCACCCAATCCTACGATCCGAAATCTTATGCGTATGACCATCCCAAGATATATTTTATTCCATCCTTGTAAATTTGGAATTCAGTTCAGTCCAAGTAGTATGTTTCAGATTCATCGATTTAGTCATGACTCAGTTCATAAGAGTTCAGTGAATAATCTCAAAGTTTTTCCAAGTATTTTAGCTCAGACAGTGTAATACCTTCGTATGGTTAAAATCTAATTGCATTAGGATTCGTACTTGCATGAATTATTATTTCTGGTTTCAATATGTAAGACTGTATCATGAACACTTCAAGGAAAATCCTAAATTCTCAGCATGAATCAGCTCCTACAAGCAAGTAAAGTCAAGCCAGCTCAGGGTCCAGTTTCATGATATAAGTGTAAAGGTTTCTAATCAGTCAGATCCCATCTTAGGAGATATGTCTTACCCCCATTATTCCATACCTTTGAGGCTTCAACAAGTTCCTACCCATCATTCGGGGATGAATGATCCCAAGGAGGAGATAATGTAACGCCCCATAAAATTCGTGCAATGCATTGTCTCTTATTAGCATGTGCATGGAATAAGAAACTTGAAAATATTCTAAGTGTCAAAGAAATTTAGTCTCATTTTTTTCTTGTAATCTTTGGGGATTTTATTTTTAACCCTCCTAACCTTCATTTTTAGATTTTCTAGTTGCGCTGCAATGGGGAAAGGTTGTAGTACGTCTCGGGTGAGTTTTGGGATTTTGAAACAAGCATAAGGGCACGTTCAGAGTGCCATTCTAGTGAGCCCCCACGATCTCCTGGCCTAGGAGAACTACCGCGATAGAGCAGGTGACGCCTGGCCTAGAGCAGTGCTCCAAGGTAGGCGACTCTTGGCTAATCGCCCCACGCCAAATTTTAATTTTCTTCAAGATTTTAAGGGTAGTTTGGTAATCGTACATTCCCCAATCATCTTAAACACGGGATTTAATTCCAAATACTCCAAAATACACCCATATTCATCATATTACTCCAAGAACTCTCCTTAGGGTTTCAAACTAATAACCCAAGTAGTTCAAGATTAAACCGTGGGTTTTTAAAATTGATTAGAGATTTGAAATCCCCAATCCGCATACTTCAAGAATCATCCATGATCTTCCAAAATAGAGGTACATGGATTTTATCCAAAAACTACATGCACTTGTTGAAAACACTTAGTTTTGATGTAAAAATCATCATGCATGAATTTGTTAAAGGGGTTTTAAAATCCATGATTTTATTATGCTTATTGCATGTTTAATGTTATTGTTGTTTTGGCCTTTAGGCCTTATCCCCTTAAATTGATTTACACATATATGTATATGTATGCAACTCAAAATTTAAGATTTGTTTGAGAGATCAAATAATGGAAATCCCTCTTTTGTGATAACCTTATGTGTATGATTTTATAGTTATTGATTGAAATGCATGATTTATGTCTTGAAAATAGTTTACTCAAATACCATAGTACTTTGAGAATGTTTTAGAGATTTAAGAGAGGGAGTTTCCCGATGTAAATATGTTTGGTTAAAAGAGAAAGATTTGCATGAGATTAAGATTTTGACATGACCACCTTGTATTAGTGAAATGCTTGACAAAGAGAGTCACTTGCATGTGTTTACATGAGATTTGAGTTAGAGTTTCTTTGAATTGATTTATTGATATGGTGGTTCCAAATTTATGTTTTGAAAACAGGGATTATAATATGTTATTGATGGCTCAGAGATGTGACTTTCAAGTCAATGGTATGACGATACCATATGTATGAATGCCATAATAGAGTATGATTTTCAGAGTATGATTTTAGGTTATGTTTTTAGAGATTGCATGTTTTTAAAGAGTTAAAAGTGGGCTTAAAGAGGGTTAGGTGGTTTCCCGAAGAAGGCTTGATTTCAAGTAACTCGTAGACAGAAACCGTGTTTTGACGATAAGGGTACATTATTTCCCCGTGAGGGATTTTTTTTACGCTGGCCTAGTGCCCTGTTGCGTACAGAGCAGAAAATCCAACCCTTGCGGCAAACTTGGGTTGGGGCTTGACTGCCGAGTTAATGGCAGATCCCATATAGCCCATGGAATAATAGAGTTGTAGGGTATACCACCTAGCGCAGAAGTAATACAAAGAGTGTCACAGAATTCAGAGGTTTTCACAGATTCTTTTAAAATGCCCATGTGATTTTTTACTACATGACATGTTTATGAACTGTTTTAAACTGCTCTCATATATGTTGATTATAAATTATTATTTTGGATTTGCTCTTCGTACCAGTATATCTGTATTGACCCCCCTCCTTCCTTCAAGTTCTGAGGCTCAGTATAGGGGTCCAGAAAAGCAATAGCATTTATCAGACAGAGTTGTAGCATCCAGTTAGTGAGCCTTCTCTATTTCGGAAGGCCTGTCTTTTCAGATTATGCTATTTAGTTACATTTTAGGTCTACTAGGGCCCTTGTCCTAGTTTTTAAACAGTTTAGTTTAGTTCATAATAGAGATTTCGCAGACTGAGTCAGACGTTATTATTCAGAATTAATTTGGATTTCAGTTTTCAGTATTATGATCATATTCAGATTGACCATGTTTTCGTTTTACATTTCTGTTTCTGCATTATCTTTTATTATATGAATGTTGTTCATGATTACCATATAGAGAAGGGTGTTCCTGGCCTTCATAGTTTGGAACGCTCATCACGGCCAAGGCCTCAGTTCAGGTCGTGACACTTCGCGATAATGACACATCCCGCCAATGTCAACTTTCACAATTGTCATCTTTTAGTAGCTCAACGTGATATCACCGCGTCGCGGCAAAGGCCAAATACGCACCCAGTGGGGTACCGCGAATGTACCGCATTACTTCAAACTTCTAGTTCGCAGTTGTCAGTTTTCTAGTGGCCCAACGCGATTGTACCGCATCGCGCCGAGTGTCAACATTGGGATTTTTTCCCAGTTCCGCGATTTAAATTCCAGGGACCCTTTTGTCTTTTCCCAAGACCCTACATTCATCTTAATCACGAAATTAAAACCAAAAAGGGCATCATATGCCCCATTATTCACAAATTACTCTTTAAGAAAAAAATCCTCTTTGAAGAACAAAAACCCTAGCCTACAAATTCAAGATCAAATTTTAAGAATTCACCGTCAATCCTCACGAACTCATCAACCCGAGTATGTCAGTGTCCATTCATAGGTTCCTTTTACCCATAGAGTCTAAGTACCATGTTTTAAATCCAAATTGTGATCTTTATAAGAAATTATGATTTTTAATTGAGATTTTAAGCATGAATTTCCATGAATCTTGTCCTATACCATGTTTTCATGAGATTTATGTTGATTATTACACTCCACATGTCAAAATGTTGTTGATTTCTAGTTTAATTCATGACTAGTGATGTTGGTATTGAAATCATGATTTTACTACAAGCTCTAAATTATCCCCATTCTTAGTTTACAACATGCATGTCAATTGTTTGATAAAATGTCTACAAGAATGGATTTTAATGGATGTTTCATATTTGATCCTCCAAGTTTTTTACTATTTTACTATTATTGCTATTGAGTTCTAGGGCTTATGAATACTTGAAAAGCATAGTCGTTTACTTAGTCTTATCAGATTCAAAATAGTTTCAAACATAATATGTGCAATATCAGTTCAGTCAGTTATAATAATCAGTTAAACTCATAACAGTCTAGTATTCTGAATTAGTTCAGTTGGGAGTAGGATTTAGCATCGAGTGAGGACAGGGATGGCGGATTCTCCGTCAGATAGTCAGAGTCATTAGTAACAGTCCTTGAACTCTAAAACTACGTAGCCAGCATACGATATGAGGAGTCACCCATCAGTTTAGGCTTGACTACCTCACAGGGGTCACTCATTAGTTTAGGCTTGACACCCTTAGTCCTTTGGACAGTACATCAGTTTAGTGGATCCACACAACTAGCGTTGGTAGTAGTGGCATAGTACTAACACCCTTCCAACCAAGGTTACAGGTTGGACCCCAAACTTTCACTTGGGGCATGTCGGTTAGATTATACCTCCCACAGTCTTAGTCCAGAAATCAGTTCAATAACTTATTTTTAGGTTGCTTGACTATAGCATACAGATATCAGATATTCGGTCATCAGATTTAGGTGTTTCAATATTTTAGTTTAAAGAATATGTTCAAAACATATTTTATGCTTAGTCATTCATCCTCAGTATTTACAGATTTCATGCATCATCAGTATTTACAGATTCTATGCATTGTATTCAGTACTTCATGCTATTAAGTTAGTTAGTATTCATGTACATGAAACCTTGCACATCATCCTACCTCATTTAGCATACCAGTACATTCAAAGTACTGATCGCATTCTTTTTTTTTGCGCTATGATGCATCATATCATAGGTTCGAACGCCCAGTTCCCACTCTCTGACTCTCAGCAGTAGCAGTGGTGAGTTCTCTTATTTCGAGGAAAGACTATTTTAATTCATTTTTAAGTTCAGTAGTTAGATGTAGTTAGTTGGGGTCTGTCCCATCAACTATATTCAGTCAACATGTCATTTACTCATTTAGTTTATCATTATTTTATCAGTTTCAGATAGTTGTTTCTCCAAATTCATAATTCAGTATTGTTGTAGTTGTTAAAACCTTATGGCATATCAGTTTTCCTTCGACGTATACTATGTTATTTTTTTGTGCTTACAGCAGGTACCAGCTCATGGATTAGCTTGTTGTACCTCGTGATTGTAAGCACCATGTAGCACCCAGGGTATACTCTGAGGCGTTACATGTACGCATTACGTGGACAGGGTAAGTTTACTTTTCCAAACCTAGCCTTCTAATCTACTCCATGAAGAAGAAGTTCCGTAATAAATGTGTCATTTATAGCAACAGTTGTGTATTCTGGTGCAACTTGTGGTAGTTCTGTTGCAACATATTACCCATCTCTTGCATAAGTTGCATTAGATGGGTAATCTGTTAACAGATTCTAAAAACCCTTTGCAACAGATGGACCATCAATTGCATCTTTCCACTGTGTTTTCCTTCCCTCTTTACAATTACTAACCTATTTAAAAATTTACTTCTTATAATACAGTATGTTGAATAAATTCTCTACCTCATGAGAGGTAGGCAATTAGAGTACCCGGAGGCTTATGATGCTGCAGATAAGATAGTGGACCTTGACTTCTACAAGAATTTGAAGGATAGGTACGATGATCTCAATATGCTAGCGTCAACTTCTGGTGGCGTGGGATTTTATTCGTTACATTTTGAGTTTCAATGGGATGAAAAAATAATAAAATATGTTAGATGAGAGAGGACAAATACACACGGCAAGATCTGGACCGAGGTAAAGAGTATTATTTGAGTCATAAATATGGACGACATAAGTTATTGGGCTATTGACATACTACTTGAGGAGGGAAAGATCAAGGTTTATGACTTCAACTTACCTGCCTTGGACGAGGCCAATTTTTTTACCCACATGTAGCCACTGTTGGAGTTGTTCCCAATCTTGTTGAGACATAGTAAACTCATGGATAACTTGTCAATGGAAGTGTTGATAAAGCAACCATGGGATTTTAAAGGTCAAAACAAGGACATGTACCTTCCAAAAATTAAAATCGGTGCCGCGTGCAGGTCGCACGCGCTTGTATACATTGAACATTTGTCGACCGGCATAGAAATGGCTAAGACAACAACCTATCTGGGCGACAATGTTGTGGCACACATGCAAGAGGTTTGGGCTTATGGAGTACTAACTAGACGCTTGCAACCTGTGTATAAAGAAAAGACTATGAAATAACAATTTTTTATTTCGTCATTTCATTTTACATACGTAATGTAACTTTACATGTAGTAAATTCTTTTTTTTATATATTTTACAACAATTACGCTTATATATCCATGTGCTCAACAATAACAAACTAGTAGCAAATACAACTACACCCCCATACAAATTTCAGCAATTAGGCCAGAATATCCATGTGCCTAACAACACCAAACTAGTAACAATAATGCCGATTATGTAGTTCCTTCTTGCTCGATTTTGTTTCTCTTCAAAAGCCTTGACTTTCTACAACAAACCCTAGATAACATGATTTGCTTGTGAATGGTGTCGTTCTTCATACCAATCAAAGTAATCGCATCCACCCAAGTTCTATAAAACAAGACCACAATTATAAAATAATTACAAGTCAATAATTAATCAACTAATTAAATAAAAAAATTACCTTTGAAATCTTACAACTAAAAAACCTACAACATGAATTTTGTTGAGTCCAATAAGTCTTCAATAGAGCTTCATGACCACACTTATAATATCAAACATCTTTATCACAAAAAATAGTGGAATATGAGCTCGACATTGTCAAGCTTAGTTAGAAAAAATGAAAAAGATATGCAGAAAAACCAAGTATAAATAATTGGAAGAATTTTAATAGAAAAAAAAACATGAAGAAGAAGCAGATTTGAAAATTTAGGGTTAAATTTTTGAAAGAAGATGAATATATAAGAGGAAAAATAATCGTTAGGGGCCAAATCAAATCAGATGCCAAGTTAGCAAAAGTAGGGGTTCAACGAGCCTTGGCTGCATGAATTACACATAAGCTACCAACAGATTGTCCATATGTTGTAACAGATATTCTACCTATTCTGACAGATAGTCTATCTATTGAAGTAGGTTGGTCATCTGTTGCATTATGTCGATATTTCTATCTAAGTCTATCTGTTGCAACAGTGAGAAGACCTGTTTGATAATTTCTAATAGATTACCTACATGTTGCAATATATGTTAAACTTTGTTTTATATTTTCCAACAAATATGTAGTTTGTTGCAACAAATACCTTATCTGTTGCAATATTTGAATCTAGTAATCTATTTCAATTAATTAGTTCAAATCTAAGGAAAAAATAAAATAAATTGAAGGATTCTCGAAAAGCTTAGTTGTTAAATGCCTCAAGATCCTCGAAAAGCTTTATTAAATCAACACTTATGTTGTTGCTAACGTCTCTCGCCTAAAGAATATGATGTACAAACCAAACCAAGCACAATAATTGCTTGTTCTTCTTTGAAATTCTTTTACATTTCAACGCTTCTATCAAATTTTTATTTTTGAAGCTTGGACCAATAATGGACAATAAGTCATAACGAGCACTTGACTTGCCTTTGCCTTTTTTGGGTGTGCGGGGTGTTTTTTGGGTTATAATAGGTATAACTTGAGAAGGAGGATAACATTTAAGTCCAGTAACTATGGAAAACTCCTTCCAACCAAAAAAAACAAACATGCCACAGTAATTTATCCACACCTCATCCATCTTATCTTTATTTTCATACATAAACCTATGCTTGAGAAGATCATATACCATTTTTATTTGATAATGAACACTATTGTCCTTCGGCAAACCAAGATATTGACCAAAGAAGCTCTCCCTGAAATAAACATCCAATTTTGTTCTCAAAGGATTTTTCTAAAGGCGCCGAATGATTTTTCCATGGCTGACTTAACCATAAAATCACCCGTTAAATCTGTGGCACCATCGCACTGCATTCTCACAGGATAACGATCAATGTTAACGATTTTGACCAACTCTTCTGTGGAAGGGAAATTAGAATTTGGATCATCTATTTTGAAATATTCCTCCTCCCCATCTTCATCATATTTTGCTTCTGATTGAGATAACGCTTGTAAAGCAAGCTCATAGAGTTGTGGATGTAGCCTAGTTGCTTCACTTGTTCCTTTACTTGGACTTGATTCAGTTTCTTTTCTTTTGCGAGCCATATTATCTAAAATTAACAAGAACATAAAATAGATTATAATTGATTAAGGCATCATTAAAAAAGAATAAGAGTAAATCTAACGTATAAAAAAATAAAATAACAGTTCCAACAGATCACATATTTGTTGCACTAAATAGGTTATCTGTTGCAATAAATAACTAACCTATTATAACGGATGAGTAATTTAGTGCAATAATAAAAATAGATCACTCATATGTTGTAAAATATGACTGGTCTGTGCAACAGATCATACATCTATTGCAACATATGAGTGATCTGTTGGAACAGTTAACTAACTTGTTGCAACGAATAAGTAATCTGCTGCAACAATACAAAATATATCACTTATCTGTTGAGATAAATAAATAATCTATATAACAGATAACACAGTTGTTGCAGCATATGAGTGATTTGTTTGAACAGTTTTCAACAGTCAATATTGTTTAGATTTCTTCCAACAGAAAGGTCATCTATCGCGACAGATGAATGATTAGTTGGAAAAATCAAGTCTTGGACATGTCCTGTTGGAATAGTTGATAGGATTTTATTCAACAGAAGGTTCATCTATTGCATTAGATGATTAATCTATTGCATCAGATGTTACTCCGATTAGTCTGATAGTTCCTCCATTGCATCAGATGATTGATTTGTTGCATCAGATTTTTAAATTCGATGATTCCTCTATAGCATCAGATGGTTAATCTATTGCATCATATGCTAAATCTGTTACATCAGATGATTAATCTATTGCATCAGATGGTTAATCTGTTGCATCAAATAAAAATAATAGCATAATTTTGTTTAATAGAATAATAATAATATCACCATTTTTACCAAGAACAAGAAAAAATCAATCCAGCAACACCAAAATCACCAACACCATTGTTTTGTTTTATAAACACAAACAACAAAAATCAAACTTCAAAAAATGTAAAAAAACAACAAAAAATCATAATTCATCCCAAAAAGAGAAGAGAAGAAATACCAAAAATTAGGGTTTTATTCAGACCGTATTTCAAATTAAGTAACAAATATTGAAATTGTTAGCCAATACTAGAAGAGAAGTTGGATCAAGTTCCTCATTTTCTTCAAAACTAAAAAGGCCAAAAAAAATTACCAGAAGAAAAGGGACGATGAAGAATTTGAAGCTGTTGTGGCGGAGAGCAACGTTGTCACGTCAATTGACAGTTGAAAGTCAAAAGGAACTCAAAGCTCAATTTTTTGTCGCCAGAGGTTAAAGTCGTCGGGGATCGAAAGGAGAAGTTTACAGATCTGTTGGTTGGGAAAAAATATCTCTCGAGAGAGAGAGAAGAGACGGTTGATTTGGAGAGGAGAGGGGTGTGGCTTGATTTGTATTTTTTAAAAGATTAGAAATTTTTGAAAATATTAATAAAGTCCACAATTAACTTAATCAAGTTTTCTAATTATGTTCGACCCTTTAAGTTGGTCAATGTCACCAATCCTTTATTCAAGATTTAAATGACACCTTTCCTTCAATTTTCTCCACTATCTTGTTACTTCCTCCATTTCATTTTACCTGACACATTTAGTTTGTATTAAAAAAATACAACAATTTTTTCCTAGATTATTGTTACTATTTTTGTTTATATACATCAAATTGTCTTGCAACTACTGACAAGTGCATTTTCCATATGATTCCACTTCATGCCACACGCTTCACACTATTCACCGATCAAAATTATGATTGATTTTGTAGGGTTTAGATCAGGTAGTTTTAGTTGAGTCCAGAATGAAAATAACATTTTAACTAATTTAGTTTCGTTTAACAGAAAATTGTCCCGCATTTAACAAAAATTTTAATTATGATTTAGAAAAATCATTAGTTGCAAGGGTATTTTTGATCAATAAAGGTAGATGGAGGTAATTTTGAACCAATTTCAATACTTGAAAGGTATTTCTGATCATTTTTTGAATTTTTAATTATGATTTTAAAAAACCGTTAGTTGCAAGGGTATTTTTGAGCCATAAAGGTGGATGGATGGAGGGGTATTTTTTAAGCAATTTTAATACTTGAAGAGTATTTTTGAACCAATTTCAATACTCAAGCACATCACTCTTTGGTACGTCATCACGACTTTCTTTGGCAAAACAAGGTTAAGCTTTTATCTGATCTATGACAACAAAATATAAATATCCTAAAGATTATAGGAAATCTTGTTGTCAAATCATACAAATAATAAAATATTCTCAAAGCTTAACCCATCTATGGTACTGTCCTTAAGGATATTTCACAGATAATGTATATCCCTTAAAACTCATTAAGTTCTTCTAGTATATATAAACTAGGAGCAGGAAGAAGAACAAAATTTAAACAATAAACACCAACAAAATGGAAAAAGGGAGACAAGAACACAGGAGGAAAATATATAGCAAAATTAAATCATCAACCAACGGCCAAAAGATTATAGGCCATATACATTATATTATATTGTATAAATAACTGTAAAATTTGACCAAAAATTAACTACTTCTCATTTGAGATAATTTAAAACTAATTTTCATCATAACATGACTTTCTTCTTCTAACAAAATTGTTATCATCACTTGATTTATACCAAACTTCCAATAATTTTCTTTAGACATCTACTTGTTTCCTCACAGCAATAGGAATTCTAACATAATGCTTGTCATGACATCACTCCATGCCAAACTTCCAAAGTTATATTTACTTGTCCTTTGTACGGTAGATGTGATATTGACCATAAAGGAAATTTTCTTTGTTTTGGAATTGAATTTCAATACATTTGGACTTACTTCCACTAGGGTATTTCTTGGAGGTTTAATCACGAGTTTGTACTGTGTATATAGAGTTGACATTATTTCCAACATTGGTAATAGTTCTTTTGATAATAACTGAATTCTTCAGATTTGGAATAGATATTGATGGGAGATTCAAATTTAGCCCAGAAGGCACTTCATTGGGACATATAATGCCTCCTGCTGCTGCTGTAGTTGAATTATTTTTTGTAAAATATGTAGTTGCATTGAGAACTTTGGCATTACTATAGCCCACTGCAAAGATAATTCAAGTAATCAGTATTATCCATATCATAGACTAATCCAAGATCTGTTGCTCCATTTGCATTACAAATTCCCCCTCCAAAATCAAATGGATCAGCAATTTTTCCTCCTGTCCTTCTGAATAGATTTCAGATTTATATGTGTCCTCATTCCATGCTACAAAACAAAAAAATTATTAGAATTTTTCCTATAAATTTTAATGTTACCAAAAGAGAAGAAGCTATTTGTATTATACATCCTTTTATTGTTCTTATTATTTTTTGCGAATATGCGTTGTTTTCACCCTAAATTATACACAAAATTGCTGAGACACATCCGAACTTTAGGAAGGTCCTATTACCCCAAGACTAATTAAAATCGTATTTTTGGCAACTTTAGCACCTACGTGGCACATACGTGTGGACCTTCAGTGTCTTGATTCACCGATGTGCCACGTAGACACTAACGTTGTCAAATATGTTATTTTAATTAGTCCAAGGGTAATAGGATCCTCCTAGAGTTTGGGTGTGACTTACCAATTTTGTGTATAGTTCAGGGTGGAAACAGAGCGTTCACTCTTATTTCTTTATACGTAGAGTTCAAGAGTGTGTGTGTGTATATATATATATATATTCATAAAAGTGTCAACTCCATCTTTTATAGCATCATCAATACTAATAGACTACATATATAATTATTAAATACATCTGGGTTATTCTGTAATTAGTTATTCTTCAGTTCTCTATATATACAGCTGTAACCCCTTCAATATCAATAAGATCAATTATTATTAAATTATATCATGGTATCAAAGCTAGGGTTTCTTCTTCCGCCCAAACCCTAATCTCTCCTCTTTTTCGACGTGTGTGCGCCGCCGCCACCGTCTACACCACGCCGCACGGCCTCCCTCCTCCGCCGTAGGTCGGCGCCATGGACAAGGTTGTTGATCCTCTGTCAAATTTACCGTCTGGAGTAAAATTACTGCTCAGGAATCTCCACAATCTCATCCCCGAAAAATTATCTGACAACAACTACCCGGCCTGGGCACTTAACGTCCGCACCGCCCTCGCAGCCAACTTGCTGCTCGGATGGATTGACGGTGCGGAGAAGCCGCCGCCCGAGACAGCCGAGGAGGACGGCGTCATGCTCCCAAATCCCGACTACCTTCCGTGGATGATCGTAGACACTCAGATCCGAGCCTGTCTTCTCGCCGTTATTAGCCCCTCTGTGCACAAACACGCCCGGGGTTTTCTCATATCAGCTTCACTTTGGGACGCACTAGCCACAAGGTACAACTCTGTGTCCACGGCTCATATTTTTCAGTTGCGTGACAGATTGCATACTCTTCGGAAGGGAACGAAGACGATCACTCAATACCTTGATGATGTGGCCTCTATTCTGTCTGACCTAGATGCTGTGAACGAGATTATTCCTGAACGAGACGTGGTGAATGCCGTGATACGTGGTCTTCCGTCTGGCTATTCCTCTCTCAAACAGCATATTCGCCTCTCACCTGTCGAAATCACTCTGAATCAACTGTCTGGATGGCTTAATGCAGAAGAATTGAATCTAGACATGGAACACAAATTACTGCTCGGAGAAGCCAGTTCCACCCCTGGCGTCACGGCTCTTTACTCGGCTGGCAGCGGGGGCTCGGCCAGGGGTCGCGGTGACGATCGCCGTAACCAAGGGCGAGGCAGCGGCGACGGTGACCGTCGGAACGCCGGGCAGCAAGGCAGAGGCGGGCCTCCACCGAGGGACGGCTTCCAGTCAGGCCGCGGACAGGGACGAGGAAACCAGCGAGGGCCCACACGAGATCTTCCGACGTGCCAAATTTGTGCTAAACGGGGCCATTCTGCGGCTAATTGCTGGTATCGTTATGATGACTCGCAGAATGTAAATCGCCAGTCCGGCGGATCAAGGGCGATGCATCCGTCCACAAACGCTCAATCTGGCGATTGGTATCTAGACACAGGTGCTAACACCCATGTGACGTCGGATTATTCACAACTTCAAGCTCCTCATCCGTATCATGGCTCAGAAACTATTACAGTAGGCAATGGTCAATCCCTTCCTATCACAAACACCGGCTCTGGGTATGTCTATACCCCAAATGGTAAATTTCATCTCTCAACCCTTCACCACGTCCCTTCCCTCACATCCAATATTTTATCTGTTTATCGCTTTACTAAAGAAAATAACTGCACCCTCATTTTTAATGACACCAATTTCCAGATAGTGGACAATACCACGAACCGGGTGCGGTACATGGGCCGCTGTGAGCATGGGCTATACACTCTTCCATCCAGGTCTCCGTCTGTTGTGAGTCAAGCCATTCTCTCGTCCACCTGGCATCGCCGGCTTGGGCACCCATCATCCGCCATCACCAAATCCATTTTATCTTCCTTAGGTTTTAATTTTTCAGGGAAATTACATTGCGAGTCCTGTTCAGTGTCTAAATCTTGTCGTTTACCTTTTTCACTGTCTGAACACAAGGCCACTGCGCCATTTCAATTAATTCATTCTGATGTTTGGGGTCCAACCTCAGTTCCTTCTGTTCAAGGTTTTCGTTATTATATTTGTTTTGTTGATGATTACAGTAAATTCACTTGGCTTTATCCTCTGAAATTTAAATCCGAAGCTTATACTGTTTTTGTCAACTTTGACCGAATGGTTCAAAATCAATTTAATGCCAAAATCAAAATTTTTCGAAGTGACAATGGCAAAGAATTTGTCAACAATGCATTTGGTGTTTTTCTTCAAAGTCTAGGGGCTCTTCATCACACCTCATGTCCATATACCCCTGAACAAAATGGCGTTGCTGAGCGCAAACACCGTCACCTAATAGAAACAATTGTTGCGCTCCTCCATGATTCCACCTTACCTGTTTCCTTTTGGGTTGATGCCCTTGCTACTGCCAACTACCTCATAAATCGCATGCCCACTCACACTCTCTCCAACTCCACTCCATATGCCCGTCTCTACAATCATCCACCCGACTACATCCATCTCCGCCCGTTTGGGTGACTGGTTTATCCCTGGTTGCGTCCACACACTCAACATAAACTTCAACCTCGGTCCACCCCTTGTGTCTTTCTAGGCTATCATCCCACTATCAAAGGTTACAAATGTTTCGATCCTGTATCTCAGAAAACATATGTTTCCCGTCATGTTCGTTTTGTGGAGGAACAATTTCCTTACACAAGTCTTTCCTCTACTCCATACTCCCCCAATCCACTTGGCATTGTGCCATTATTTCCGTCCTTTTCACACGCTCATGCTCCGGCTCACTCGGCACCTAACCCGGTACCCCACTACGCCACTACCCACTTGAACCACCCACCCACCCACCCGAACCCCCAAACCCCCCACCCGAACACCCAGCCGACTGCCATACAACCCACCACTTCCCTACATCATACTCCTAACACATATACAGCCACCCCATCCACCGCTGCACATCCCAGCTCCCACGGCAGCCCCACCCAACCCCCGTCCACACATCATACAACTCCACCACCCCTTTCTAATCACCCTCCACTCAACACTCACCCTATGACAACCCGAACCAAGGCCGGTACCTTCAAACCCAAAGTCTACCACACTCAAATACCCTTTGATGCACATCCCATAACTGAGCCTACTACCTACAACCAAGCCTCCAAAAATAGTTTCTGGTGCCAAGCTATGGATGAGGAATTTCAGGCTCTGAATGAACAACGTACATGGGATTTGGTACCTCTGCCTAGTAACCGAAAGTCTATTGGGTGCAAATGGGTGTTTCGCATCAAACGAAATTCAGATGGATCTCTTTCTCGCTATAAAGCACGTCTGGTTGCAAAAGGGTATCATCAGGAGTATGGTGTGGATTATAAGGAGACCTTCATCCCTGTTGTTAAGCAACAGACTATTCGTCTGGTCTTGTCTCTTGCTCTTCACTATGATTGGCCGCTTCATCAGTTAGACGTCAGCAATGCCTTTCTTCATGGTCATCTTGAGGAAGACATCTATATGGTTCAGCCACCGGGATATGTTAATCCCAACCGTCCTCACTATGTTTGCAAGCTTCGCAAATCACTGTATGGCCTGAAACAGGCCCCACGTGCCTGGTACACACGCCTCTCTACTTTTCTGCAGGGTCTTGGTTTTCGCACCTACCATCATGACAACAGCCTCTTCACCCTTCACTGTTCTCGAGGGACAGTCATCATTCTTATTTATGTGGATGATATTGTTATTACAGGCAGCTCGTCATCACTCATCACTGAAATTACTGAGGCTATGCATCGTGACTTCAAACTTAAGGACCTCGGTCCTCTGTAGTTCTTTCTTGGCCTCGAACTCATCCGCAAATCGGGAACCATATTGATGCATCAGACAAAATATACCCTTGAACTTCTAAATCGAGCTGGAATGACAGACTGCAAACCCGCGGTCACTCCCATGGCAGTCCGCCAATCCCCAGGGCCGAATACTCCCTTTGCCGATCCTACACTATATCGGAGCCTCGTCGGTGGACTTCATTATCTTGCTGTTACTCGTCCGGACATCCAATATGCAGTCAATCGAGTCTCCCAATCAATGCATGCTCCCACAGAACAACACTTTCAGGCCTTGAAACGCATTCTGCGCTATCTTAAAGGTACTCTTCAATGTGGAATTTTATTTCAAAAGGGCTCGTTTGATATATCTGTTTTTTCTGATTCGGATTGGGCTAACGACAAAGATGATCGGAAGTCCACTACTAGATATATTGTTATGATGGGACCGAATCTGATTTCCTGGTGCACCAAGAAGCAAACGCGAGTGTCCCATTCCTCCACAGAAGCAGAATATCGTGCCATGGCTGCGGGTGTTGCTGAAGCCATGTGGTTACGATACCTTACAGATGCACTTGGCATTCCCCCGACGAAACCACAGATTTATTGTGACAATCAGTCCACTATTTGTGTTACCAAAAATCCAGTCCTTCATGATCGTATGAAGCATGTTGGGTCCGACTGTCACTTTGTTCGCGATGAGGTACTTGCAGGAACGATGGCCACGCACTATGTCCCATCTACTGACCAGCTTGCTGATATTCTCACCAAGCCTCTTCCGTTACAGCCTTTTCAGTATCTCTGCTCCAAGCTGCCCCTCGTTACCGCTGATCAGCTTGCGGGGGATAATAGACTACATATATAATTATTAAATACATCTGGGTTATTCTGTAATTAGTTATTCTTCAGTTCTCTATATATACAGCTGTAACCCCTTCAATATCAATAAGATCAATTATTATTAAATTATATCAAATACCAATAAGAATATCAGCGTCAGAACGTTATGAGCCAGTTCTATTGTCTTTCCAACATACCTGATGAAAAATATAATTAACTTAATAAATGTATGATCACATCTATCTTTAAAAAAAAAAAATAAAGGGATTGCATTACGTGCCTGATGATTGATATGACGAATTAAAACAACATGTTAGTGTGCTCGATCTCTTCAATAATTTAAACTTATAAATGATGAGATGGATCAACTCTTCAATAATACCTTATAAATAGCCAACCGTGCAAGTGGTGCTCCACCTCTTACTGTTTCCCATATTAAGATCGGAGTATTGGACATTATTAACATAAGAACCAGCAGCTGTAGAGGTACAATGAGTACCATGTCCAGTTGAATCTAACGGTGATAAATTATGTACTTTTTCGACCGTTTTTTGATTTAGTCCTTGATGTTGCATCAACCCTCTTAAGTATCAACGAGCACCAATGATTTTTTTATTACAATGCTTTGTGGCGTTGAAATTTCCTTCAGATTTGCAATTATCTTTCCATCGAGATGGAATTGGACCTAGCCTATTAGCGTTAAAAGCTTCCGCATCCCCCATATACCTGTAAAGTATGCTATTTATAAATTTTTTCCTATTTAAAACAGAACTTCTAGACTTAGGTGGCGCAAAAAAATATTCACTAACCATCAATAAAGCTAGTTTTATAAAAAATATTTTGTAAATACATTTAGATTTGTACTTATAATCAATCACCTTAATATTCGAATTTCAACATCTTAATTAAAAAAATATATAAAATAAATAATTTTTTTTAAAATAATATTTTCACCCAGAGAAAACTTTTCTTAGGTGAGAGAGAAGATAGTACGAGGAATAACTAAGAAGAAATGTTAAACCTAAATCTAAGACGCTAATAATTATTCCATCACCTTGATTTGTTTTGTTGAGAAGATTATTGGGATCATTTTTTAGAAAGACCCAAAAAATCCCAATTCCTTGACGTATGAGTCTTATAAATAGAATTTAGTATAACTCTCAGCACACCGGGTAATTCTGAAAAACAATACATGTATCAACAAGGAGAAAATTGGTTGTTTTTAAAAATTTAGAGGAAGTTATTAGCTTTATAGATTTTATTTGTGCTAGTATATGAGGTAAACAAAAAAAAAAAATACCTTCAATTTGTTTGGCTTGATAATTAGTGAGCTTAGCAGCAAATCCAGAGAAACCATGTCTATAGCTATAGACTATTAATTTTTGGGCTTCTTCCTTACTGCATGATGAGGATATACACACAGATTTACATTTTATGAGAAAGTACAAACATTTATATTTTCATAATTAAATTAATTACAAGTAGATTATATCTCTATGATAAGCGTTGGGGCAAAACTAGGGGTGGACATTCGGTTTGTTCAGTTTTGTTGTTTAATATCGGTTTGGTTTTTCAGTTTTTAGATTGACGAAGATGACAACTGTAACCAAACCAAAATAAATTCGGTTTGGTTTGATTTCTACAAATTCTGTCCGGTTATTTCGGATTTTTATTTCGATTTTGAAGATTAAAGTGGTGACTCAGTCTTTGTCATGATTGAGCATTTAAAATTAGTGATCTTTTAGAAAAATATTTTTTTAAAACCTATTTTTCATACTAAATATAACTCAGCATTCATGAAATGAAATGAAATAACCATAAATTTAACATAATATATAAGTGCATCCGGACACTCGGCACACGTTATCTCGTCTCCTCGAGGCACCGCTGGAAGCCTAAAACAAGTCAACAACCAGTATTGAAATTAACACTTAGGGTTAGGGACATAACTCGTAACCCGTAAGACGTTTGACGGTTTTGAATACTTATTATATATTATATTTGTACTGAATATATATAATAAATATATAAATATTTTTTATATATATTATTTATATAATTTCGATTTTTTGATTTAACCAATTTTTTTTTAGGAAAAAACGAACCAAAACCCAATCCATTTAACAAAATTTCTAAAATTTGAAACCGAAATTTGTCCGGAAAAAAAAATTAAATTTCGATTTGATTTTTCAATTTTTGCAGTTTGAACCAAAATATGCTCAGCCCTAAGTAAAACACTAACTAGCACCTGTTACTATATCATTGGTTAAATTACATTTAATTATTAATATACATCCCTAATAAGTAATAACGTAAAATGCATACCTTCCAGCTACTTGACTTAAAATATCATGATGTGAATCGGTGATAAGTTCATAATTATCGTGTGGCTTGTGTCCCAAATAGACAATGAAAAGTAGTAGATCCAAACATAATACAATCAAGAACCAAAATACCATAGTTTATATATATATATACACGTATATATTTATATATATACATACACATATATGTGTGTGAGAGAGATAGAAACAAATGAAAGAATTCTACAAAATAATAAGAAAAATTTACTTTTTGTACCACTTATGCCAATCCAACATATATAGACTAAACACATTCTAAAATTAGTCTCAGAATTAATTAGCCCTTATTCTTGTACCATATCCGTGTTAATCAATCATTTGGGTATAAGAAAAATATGATCCTAGTTTTATTCCTATGGACATGGTTATCTTTTAAAATTTTAGAACATATAGTTTATATTTTTATAAGTGATAAGTGTTAACCTCCTATATCAAAGTATCATCTTTTAATAATGAAAAATTAAATTATTGCTAATTTACAAGATACACCAAGAAGGATAAGGAAGAAAGATCATCATATAAGGTATATTTGGAATTCTGGATACGACATCAATACCAGATCTCTCAAGGAGCTCATAATTCAAGAAAGATAAATCAAGAAGCATAATTAGAGCAAGAAAGATCTTCATAGAAGTTATACTTGGAATCTTGGATACGACATCAATAAAAGATCTCTCAATGATATCATCAATGCAAGAAAGTAAATCAACAAGATCGCAAAAAGGAAATCACACGCGCTTCATGGACATATCTAATATGGACATAAATGGTAGTGATGAAAGACAAGCAACCTAGTTTATATAGACATATCTGATATGGACATACAACCCTCAATCAATGAGCCAAATAAAATCCTTGATTGAGAATAAATCCCTTGGTTTTCTTTTGGAGCAAAGTGGTAGTACCAACCGAAGAACATAAGTAGAGAAGACTGAAGATACAAACACTCGCGCAACTTTATGGAAGATGCCTGTTCAGGGAACATGTTACCCTTTAAATAGGCGAGATTTAGGGTAAAGTAGCCTTCTAGAACTCTAACAGAATTTGAATTCTTATTGAAGAGTCCACAAATTTTAGATGTCTACACTTAGTATGTCTCAATTTTAGTCTTGATAAAGCTTTGTACTCCTTTTTTACAGTAGTTACAAAAGAAAGATCGAGTCAAATTAGTTGTACCAGTTGAAGCTGTGTCACAAGATCTGAATATCAAAATATTCTTCCAAACTTGTTTTCCGCATCTGTGTTCCAGCTCTCCTTTGAAGGATTAAAAGGAAACTTTTGAAATCCAAGAGGACCAAAAGTAGGCACCACATCGATGGTTAGAACCAGGATAAATTACTGTGTTGTTACTTTAATTATTTTTCTACAAAGGTACTTTTCACTCCGTTCTGTTTAAGTACATGTTTGCAAGAGAGTCAAATGTCTATCCTGATCAGTCAATTCAAGAATTTTCAATTTACCCCCCACCCTCCCCTTCTTGATTTTCAATTGGTATTAGAGTAGGTATCACTATCAATGTTGCTTAATCACACATAAGAAAAGATCCAATTGAAGACTATCAAACTCCGGGAGCTCTCCTTCAAGATGGACACTCCTCCCCAGGACCACTATACTTCAATGGACTGCACTACTCCTATTGGAAGAATAAATTTAAAATCTTTGTTCAGTCAAATGATTTTCAAGCATGGGTTGTCATTAAAAAGGGAGTAAAGCTCATTTTAGGACTCAATGAAAAATTGAAGGACAAGGAATCAATTAGTGTTGACGTGGAGGACTTTGAAAACTTCAAAGTCACCAACGAGCAACAAAAGGTAATTCAAACTAATGCAAGAGCTCCATGTTTACTTCTTTGTGCAGTTAGAAGTGAAGAATATGAAAAGATATCAACCTGTGAAACCTCAAAATAAATGTGAGACAAATTAGAAGTAGTGTACGAAGGAACCACCAAAGTCAAAAAGGCAAAAATCAGTGCTCTGATGATCTTTTCAAGATAGAAGTAAATGAAAGCATGGAATCAATGTTTGCTAGATTCAGTAAAATTGTATTTGAACTGAATTCATCAGGCATGATCTATTCACACATTCTGCAAGTCCAAAAACTTGAGGGAAGCCTTCCAAAATCATAAGAGACCAAAGCTTGTATTCTAAAAAATAGAGACCTCCACAATATGACCTACAATGAACTACAAGGTAATGTCATTGCCTATGAACAAAATTATATCAACAGGTGCAACTAGGAAGAAAAGAAGTAATCAGTGGCCTTCAATTTTGTAACAACTGGAGAAGATAAATCCCTGGAAGAAGACAACGGTGAGGGTATGGCTCTTATAAACCGCTTAGTAACCCAGATCTTGAAACAAAGGCAACTGAGACCACAAGGGTTCAAAATAATGAATTCATAAGGAATGATGATCGTTGCTATTAATGTGGAGAGTCAGGTCACATTAAATAAAATTACCCAGAGTTGAGAAGAAGATTATCGAGAAAAAATAAAAACTTTAGGGCATGGAGTGATGAGGATAAAACACAAGAAAGGATTAGTGTTTGTGAAAACATAGGGCATAATACCTAGTTGCTAATAGAAAAGAAGGAAGACTGTTGAGTCAGTGGCATCGTATTTTCATTTTTAAAGCAACGTCTGGTGGAGAGGTGTTCATTAGTGAGGCATTTTTTCAAAAGGTGTTCCTTGGTGTCTATTCATGCAGCGGGAGTACTAGATAGGGTTGTAAACTAAATTTAGAGTTAATAGGATTTTGGGGTATTTTTGAAATTTAAATAATTTGGCTTTAATTAAATAGACTAGGGAAACTTTGGTAATTTCACTTTAGCATTTAGGAGTTCATGCTTTAAAGGTATTATATATTATAAATATAGATTATCGATCTAAATAAAAAGTCAAATATACTTCGAAAAAGGGCCAAAAATACCCTTCAAGTATTGAAATTGATCCAAAAATACCCTCTGTTAGACTATTGGATAAGAAATACCATTCAGGTATTGAAATTGGTTAAAAAAAATACCCTTTCATCCACCTTTATGGCTCAAAAATACCCTAGCAACTGATGGTTTTTAAAATCATAACTAAAATTTCATAAAAGTGTCAAAAATACCCTTCAAATATTGAAATTGCTTCAAAAATACCTTTTATTAACCTATTGGGCCAAAAATACCTCTACATCCACCATTATGGCTCAAAAATACCCTTGCAACTAACGATTTTTAAATCATAATTAAAAATATTATTAAATACGCGACGACTTTCTATTAGTTGAAACTAAATTAATTAAAATGTTAAATTCAATCTGTACCCAACTGAAGCTACCCGACCCAAGTACAAGTTTTCCCCTACTAAAACTACCCGGTAGTATGAGTAATTTTTGCTATAAAATATAGCAATTTTGTTGACTTAGAATCTGCCAGTCTAATGTAATGTTGTAAAGAATTCTATCCCCTAATTATAATATTAATTTGGTATTTCTTTGTAATGTATATTTCTCTGTGTTAGCTAGCAAAACTAATTGAGATGTCTTAGTTGTGCCACATCTTAAGAAATACTATCTTGGGGATTTGAGCTAAAAGTGACAAAAGAGTTTGAAAATGAGGTATGGGTGACTCAAGTCTTAAAATTGAGTGGAGGTGACAATTACTTTATAATGGATTAAGAACTTTGGGTAAGTTTGAGAATAGCCCACAAGTTTTTAAATTTACACTTTGACCCAAATATTTACCTAATATAATAGGAAACCAAGGGAAACAAAAGCATGTTTCTCTCTATTCTCATCCATTGATGTTTTCTCTCTCTTAGCAATTCTTATTGTTCATCGTTGTTGCTGCTTTATTCATCTTCTGTTTCATTATCATCATTTTCTACTTCATTATCACCTTCAGCTTCTTCTTGTTGACCATTATTGTTACCACTACTGTTGTTATTTGACCAATTTTTTAGGTCAAATTTTATTTCGTACATCACTTTCCACTTTGGCATTGCTTAATAGGAGACTTTGGTAAGTCAATTTATGATTTTTAGTTGAATTTGTCATCTAGGTAACTACTATTGTACTGTTTTTTCAAAAATAGATAGCATGCGAATATGAATGCAACATAAGAGCCTTTTGTTTAAATAGATAAATCATCTGTTGCGACAGATGAATCATCTGTTGCAATAGAAGACTTATATGTTGAATTCATGTTTATGGTTCTATAGTGCCATAACATGAATCAAACAGAGGGGTTATCTGTTGCAACATATGATCAATCTATTGGAATAGAATAAATATTCGTTGCAACAGATTCGTAACCTGTTACAACATAATCTGAACTCGATTCCAACAGACGTGTCGTCTGTTGGAACGGGGTAAATATCTGTTGCAACAAATTAGTAACCCGTTGCAATAGAACCTAAACTTAATTCAAACAAACGCATTGTCTATTACAACAAGTAAGTTCTCTATCGCAACAGGTTAATTAGCTATTGCAACATGTCACTCATCTGTTAGAATCTGTTTCAAAGGTTCCTTAGTACTGTAACATCTATCCAAACATGCACTTTATCTATTGCAACAAATTTATAGTTTTTTGCAACATATGATTCAGCTGTTACAATAGATGGCTTATATGTTAAAATCAACTTCAGTAGCGTAACATGAATCCCAATAGGTAAGTAATCTTTTGCGACTGATCACTTACCTGTTGCAACTTATTTTTCACCTGTTGCAATAGATTACACATCTGTTGGGATTCATGTACAAACAAGATCTTGTACGTGCAGAGTTTTTGACTTGGACAAAATACCTTGTCCACATGCTATGGCAGCGCTTCGAGCTCAATAAGTGCAATATATAGACCTAAAATTTATTATCACTCCTCTCCATGTTATTCGGTTGAAAAATATACAGTGACATATAGTGAGAATATTACTCCGGTGCCTCCTAAAGAATCTTGGGTTGTTCCTGCAGAGCTTTTGGGAAGATTACTATCTCATCCATATATTGATCCAAGCACTATCAAATCGGAAAGAAGGCCATATAAGAGGAGGAGTGGAGTCGAAGAATCATTTCCATCAAGAAAAAACAACTGATCCATATGTAAGCACGCTGTCCATAAAATAACTACATTCCCAGATCGTAATCCACCATGATCGTTGTAATTACAAAAAATTGTGTTGTTGTTTGTTGTGGACTTTTATATATTTAACTCATAGTTGTGAACGTAAATATTATCATTTATTAAATATAAAATATCTTTTTAATAACTTGTGCATCAATAAAAAGAGGTAAAACATCAACTAAATACAGTAGATGACAAAATTATTTTCAACAAATTACTCATCTGTTGCAATAGATGGACATTAGCCAGGAGAAAACAATACAGTTCATCAATCTAGAATATTTTCCTCCAATGGATGATAAATCTATCGCAACAAATAGATAGTCTATTGATAGAAACCCAACCGATGACTAATCTGTTCAAACACATGGTCCATCTATTGAAAGAACTCAAAAGCTAAAATTGTTGTTGCCTGGATTCAAAATTACTATTTACCTCCAACCGTCGACATGTTAACATGTATGTTTAGAATAAGAAATAGGCAAAATGAAAATAAAAATTGAATAAGAATTAAAAATCTAAAGTCGCCTAAAAATAAATTTTTCATTAAACAAAAAATAAAATACATTAGGTAAGATCTGATATATAAGAATTAAAATAATACGCTAAAAGGAGAAAAAACATATAATAATTATTATTATTATCATCAGTATTGTTATTGCCAGTCGGCCAATCTTCAGCCGACAACTGTAAGGCCCTCCTAATCCTTCAAATCTCTCTGAATATCCGTGATCTTTTGGCGGACAACTCCCACTGCAGGTCATGAACCTTCGACTAAAGTTCCCGCACGATGTCTTGTAGAATTGCAACATTCCAATTTAGATCAGCCTAAAAAGTAAACACAAAAGTAAAGAAAAGAGTCAAAATGTAATGCAATGTATACTACCAACTGGTAGATTTACACATAAAAAAACTTACTTCAACGAAAAAGGAATATGTTATTTCAAGAGAAGTGATTGAAGATGTAATATGAAAAGAAAAAATGCAAGAAATAAATAAAGTGGAGTACAATGAAGATTAAGGAGGGGCTTATTTAGAGAGGATTGAATCTGAATGTGTTAGGAAAAAAGGCACGACTGTTCAACTCCATTGTATTAATTACATTCAAAATGCTGACTTTTTATTTTCTATGAAAAGTCACAACTTTTTCTTTTACATTCAAACTTCTCAACTTTTTAAAACGGTTTGATAATAACAACCATTATTATTGAGTTGTTACAACAGATCATTACTCTATCACAACGGATAGCCCATTGTCACAATAGATTAACCATCTATAATAATAGATGGTTTGTATGTGCAACAGATGAGACATTTATTACTATCTATGGATTATCTATTGTGACAGATGGACTATCTATTGGACGAGATATTTTGATTTCTTCTAACAACTGATTCATCAGTTGTAACAGATGGAGAATTGATTCATCAGCTGTTTTGAATGCGTTAGATAAAAAGTCATGACTATTCACCTCTTTTTAATAGTCATCACATACGTTCAGATGAATAAACACTGTCAGACAATAATGGGGTAGGAAGAATAAGGGGCATGCAGATGAATGGATCCACTTTCATGCATGAGAGTTATGTATTATTAATCAGGCTATCGTAAGACACACACATAAAGTACAATGATTAGGTAAATGCAAATTTTTATCGATTATACATTGATCCTTCAAATAAGATCCTACATTTTACAGTTTAGTTTGGTAGGTGTGACCTGATAAGGCCGAACGGTTCCAAGACAATAGTGTCGATGCACTGTTACAATTTAATTACCTTTTTTCTTATATTTATGTGTCAAGTTTGGAGAAGGGTTGAAGTTTTTGGCGGCAGTGTAAATTTCCAATAGTGATTAGATCGATATTAATGGTGCAATGGACTTTTGAAAGGCCTCCGAATCCTCGCAATGCAACAACAAAAAAATGAAAAACCAATAGAAATTCCCCTGGTCCAAATTTATATAGATGGATTGTTTGATGAGACTATTATACTGCAGAAGGTGCTTGCGAGAGTACTTGTAAGGGAAAGGGGAGGTGGAGAAGAACTTTATCATCTCAGACCTTGTTTAAGCGAAAACACGGGGAAGCAAGTAAGGAACTTCTAGCAAATATGGCCAATGAAATTGACTTGAGAGATGAAAAAGCTGAATGAGCTTAAAATGTGGAAGTGTATCCAAATATTAAAATTAGTCAGTCGTTCCTAAAAAAGAAAAATGCTCAAGAGGACTAGAGTTGGACATTTTGCCCGAGACTGCAACTAGCGAGCATGGCCTCAATAAAGACCCATAATGTGCAGGACCAGAACTCTGAAAGTAGCTTGGCAAGCACAGAGGATTGGTAAGATTTCCAGTCAAGAATGAAACCTGAACCAAAAACTCCAGAAGTAAAAATAAGGGAAGACAAAGCGTTAATTTTTGAAGTCTAACTTTCATCCCATGTCTTCTGTCTGTGGTTCTGATCAGTTCAATGCTAGTAGAAACAAAAAGGTTTCAAGTTGGGAAGAAATACCATGCCTTGTTGTTTGTAGTTCCTTTGACCTGACCAAAACCATAAGCGAAAGGCCTAGGATGCATGTTTAACTTCAGAGATCACCACCTTGATTTGATCCCTTATTTTTACTTCAGGAGTTGTTAGCTTAAGTTTCAATCCTGACCGACAATATTACCACAATCGGTGCTCGCGAAGATTTAACCTTAGAGTTCTGGTCCTGCATTTTGTGGGTCTTCATTCAGGCCACCCTAGCTAGTTCCAGTCCCCTAACAAAGTGCATAGCTCCAGTCCACTTCACTATTTTTCTTTTCAAAATAGACTAATGGATTTTCATTTTTTGGATACACTTTCACATCTGCAGCTCTTTCAACTTTTCATTTTTTATGTCAATTTCATCAGCTAGTTTCGCTACACTTTTCTTCCTACCCTGTGTTTCTTATTAAATAAGGTCTGAGTTGATATATGGTCTTATACAACTCCCCCTTACTGCACAGATATTCTTCCAGTCACCTTCTATTGTATAATAGTCTTCTAGAGCAACCTATCCATATAAATTTGGACTAGAGCAATAACTATATTTATTTCTATTCTTGTTTGTAGAAGGACGAGGATTCGGAGGCCTTTCAAAAGTTCATCGAACCCCTAAAATCAGTCCAATCACTATTTGAATGTTTACATTGCCACCAAAAACTTGAACCCTTCTCTAAACTTGACACATAAACATTAGTAAAATCTTTATTAAATCGTAACAGGGTATCGACACCACCTACTTGGTCCCTTAGCCTTACCAGTTTGAACCTAACAATCTTAACTATAAAATGTCATATTTTCTTTGAAAGATTAAATCTTAATAGGTAAAGAACCAACATTCACAAAATCAGTATATTGTGCGTGTATTTTCACAATAGGTTGATCAGTAATACATACCTCCCACATATGAAGAGGTTCCATCTGGAAGCAGCTTATTCCTCTAAACCCATCTTTTCTCTAGCCTTTAATGCTGGTTGGGAAAAAAATTATTGTCATGACCCGAACCAAGGCCCTAGCCGTGACTGACATCCTGAATCATGAAGGCCCAAGAGCCCTACTAACTTGTAATCATATACACCGTTCATGTATAAATAGAAAATGTGGAAATAAAATCTTCTACGGAAACATGGTCATAATCTAAATTTAGTTTAACAATGAGGAATAAAATTCAATATCAACTAAACACCGTCTGAAAATAGTCTGCAAAATCTCTACTTCATGATGAAATAACAATTGTCTGAAAACTGGGACAAGGCCCCCAGCAGACCAAAACCATAATAAATAATAACTGTATGAAAGAAACTAGGCCTTCTGAAATATAGAAGGCTCACCAACTTGTACTCTTCACTCCTGTCTGATGAAATCTATTATTTGTACCCCTAGATTGTGCCTTAAAACCTGGAGGGAGGGGGGTCAATACAGATATACTGGTATGCAGAGCAATCCAAAATAATGTTTTTATATAAATAAAATAGTTGAGAGCTAGTCATAAACATCATGAAAGATATAATTTTCAAAGCACATGGGCGTTCTTGAAAAAAAAACATAAAAACCTTTCTGTCAAAAGTAGTTTTTGATCTTTGTATTACTTCTGAGTAAGGTGGCACTCCCCTACAAGTCTGATATTCCACGGGCTATACGGAATCCGCCATTGACTTGGCGGGGAAGCCCCCAACTCGAGTGTGACGCAAGGGTTGGAGTGTCTGACTCTGATACACCACAAGGCTATAGACTAGCGTAATATAATAAACCCGGATCGGCAAATCATAGTTTTGGGCAATGAGTTGTCTGAACACATGCCTTCTTCGGGGGACCACATAAGCTCTCTTTGTGCCCAGTTTTATCATGTTCAAAATCATGCATTTTTCTAGTTTCAACATCTGAAAAGTCTAATTTCAAATATGCATTCTATTCTGCTCTGAATTATCATGGCATAATCTAAATTGTGTCGTCACACCAAGACTTGCAAGTCCTATTTCTGAGCCATAATGTATCATGCATAATTCTGTCAAGAAAACACAATTCAAACCACCCAAACATGCAAACAGTATAAAAGATTTCATGTTCCAAAAACACAAGTCAATACTATGCAAGAATACTTCAAACATGTGGTGGCCATGTACTTTTGGCAAAACGCACTCTTTCATTATATGTATTTTCAACATTTATCAACATGCATAACCCTCTCTTTTGAGTTCAAAATTCATATACAAGTCATAGTAAAAATCAAGGCATTTCATATCATGCTTTCAAGATGCAATTTAGAACAATTTATATCATATGAGAGATGGAAAAGATCATAACAAGAGAAGGGTTCATTATAAGTCATGCTCTCAATTGAATATTAATCCTTAAACACATTCATACATATAAATATATAATTTTTCAATCAATTTGGGGGAAGATCTAAAGACCAAAACAATGTCATTGAGACTTCTAAAACATGATTATAAATCATAAATCTAAAACCCTTTTTCTTAAAACATGATTTCTATACCCAGGAGATTTTAGGAAAACCTCATGTACCATAAATTAGAAGCTTTTTAATGAACTATAGATTTTGCGATTCTGTACGTATGATTGATGGGTGCCTCTTGTAGCCGTCGTAATGGAAATTCCGAACCTTGAAGAATTAAGAAAAACCCACGGTTGAATCTTGAGTTATTTGGGTTTTTAGTTTGAAACCCTAGAGAGTGTTCTTAGGTAATTTGGGTGAATAGAATCATATTTTGGTTTTTTGGGAGTTTAATCCCGTGTTATAGCTTGATAAAGGGTGGAAGATACCCATTTTTCCCTTAAAAACACGGAAACAAAATCTGAAAATTTAGAGTGTCCGATTGGGCGTGCGTCGCACGCTTATCGCATGATGCTACTATCTCAGTAACTAAAACGGCCATAACTTTTTGCTTGGGTATCGGATTTAGGCAAAATTTGTATCGTTGGAAAGATAATTTGAAGACCTTTAATTTAATATATAATAGGCCCTCTAATTTATTGTATACTATGAGTTATGGTCGATGGAAGTTGACCCAAGTTTAAACATACACTAAAACTTATTCTGTAGAAATGTTTTCAACTCGTCTTAGAGTTAGGGGATTTTTGTGAACTCAATTTATATTCAAAGGTATTATTACACTATAGGATTGATCGCCACACATATATTAACAAGGAATCATCTAGTTTGGTTCTATAAGCATAAGGAAGATGGTCTTGATTCTAGCCCGAAAGTACGGGTGCTACCTTTTTCCAAATTTTTTTCCTTTAATTTGCAAACAAGAGAAAAACATTTGATATCAAACAAGAGAAAAACAAAAAGAACATTACAAAAGGGTAACACAAAATTGAATAAATCAATAGATGACCCATCTGATGTAATAAATTTCCCATATGTTCAATAGATTAGTCATCTGTTGCAATAGGCGATGCATCTATGGTAACAGAAGGATGATAAGTTGCAATAAATGGGTCATATGTTGGAATATATTAAACCAGCCTTGCCACTGGTTTGATTTCTTCCAATAGTTCCTCCGTCTATTCCAACAACTGATTCATCAGTTGCAACAATTGAGGAAATTGTCGTAACACCAACAATAACATCAAAAACAAAGAAACAAGAAACAACACCATATATTCCAACACCATCAACAACACAAACACCACATATTCCAACAACATCAACACCCATTTCTCAATAAATAGGAAACTGGTAATGGGTAAATCAATAATAACAACAGATGTAAATATCTAATTTAAATAACATAAAAAGAAAAAGACGGGAAGGAAAGAGAAATAGTGAACATACCGATAATGCCAAAAAAGTAAATAGATCAGAACGCCTATTTCAGTTGAGCAAAGATATTAAGGGAATCAATTGAGATTCGAAAGAGTCCTCGTGCAAAAGAGGACATAAAAGAGAGGAAAAAAGAGATTGTTATGATTATATCCTAAAGAGAAGAGAAAGAGAAAGAGAATTCCGAATCCGAATAAAGAAGAAAGAGAGATGAGTTAAGCTAATTTATGAATGAAGGAGAGAGAATTCTAGAGATGGATTTTAGATATTCATTAATAACTTTTGAGGGGCATGAGAAAATGGTGACATTGAAAACACAAGATAAGATTACCCAAGGGGGAGATCTTTGAATTATCCAAGTAATATTTTTTACAGCCTTAGTATTTTATCTTTTTTATCTCGGATAGGAAATTAGGAAATTTCTTTAAATTAAAAAAAGATGGGTTAAAACATATAAGTCATTTGTTGTAACAGATGACAATTTATGTTTGAAAATTTCCAATGACTCAATCATTTGTTGCAATAGATGACAATTTCTGTTTGAAACGGCTTAGTCATCTGTTGCAATAGATAGCAACTCCTATTTGATAATTTACAATAGATAGTTAATCTATTGCAACAGATGAATTAATCTATTTGATAAGTTCCAACAGATAAGTCATATGTCGAGACAGATAAAAATACCTATTTGGTAATTTACAACATATAGATAATATGTTGCAACAAAAGACTTAATCTATTTAATAAATTCCAATAGATAAGTCATCTGTTGCAACATATTGAACATTTGTTTTATTAAATTTCAATTGAGTTCATATGTTCAATACAACTTCAATTGATTTATCTAGAACTAGGGGGTGAGTTTATAGGGTCAACTATAGCTTCAATTGAGTCTTTGGTAATCACATGATATGGGTATTGCGTTCCTCCTGATCTGAGTCATCGATCGATCGCTACGAATTGAAACAATTCTTATTAAATCATTATCAAGCAAATATCTAAATTGATTTAGCTAGAGCTATGGGTGATTTCATGGGATCAACTACAGCTTCAATTGAGTCTTTGGTAATTGTATGGTATTGGTAATATGTTCATCCCGACCTGAGACATCGATTGATCACTTCGAGTTGAATTGATTCTTATTAACTCAATTAATTATCAAGCCAATGCCTAAATTAATTTAGCTAGAACTAAGGGTGAGTTCATGGGGCCAACTACAGCTTCAATTGAGTCTTTGGCAATTGCATGATGTTTGTATTGCATTTGTCCCGACCTGAGCTGTCGATCAATAACTTTGAGTTAAAACAATTCTTATTGACTAAATTAATTGTAAACCCAATGCCTAAATTGATTTATGTAGAACCAGGTATGAGTTCATGGAGTCAACTATAGCTTCAATTGAGTTTTTGGTAATTGTATGATGTTGGTAATGTGTTCCTCCCAACCTAAGTCGTTGATCGATCACTCCGAGTAAAAGGATTCTTATTAACTCATTTAATTATCAATCCAATGCCTAAATTGGTTTAGCTAGAATTAGGGGTAAGTTCATGGGGTCAACTATAGCTTCAATTGAGTGTTTGGCAATTGTATGATTTTGGTATTGCATTTTTCCTGACTTGAGTCATCGATCGATCACTCTGAGCTGAAATGATTTTCATTAACTCAATTAATTATCAATTCAATGTCTAAATTGACTTAGCTAGAACTAGCGGTGAGTTCATGGAGTCAACTACAGCTTGAATTTGGTCTTTGGATATTGCATGATGTTTAAATTGCATTCCTCCCGACTTGAGTCATCAATCGATCACTCCGAGTTGAAACAATTCTTATTAACTCAATTAATTATCAAGACAATGCCTAAATTAATTTATCTAGAACTAGGGGTGAGTTCCTTGAGTCAACCACAACTTTAATTGAGTATTTGGATATTGCGTGATGTTGGTATTGCGTTCCTCCCAACCGTAGTCGTCGATTGATCACTCCGAGTTGAAACGATTCTTAATAACTCAATTAATTATCAAGTCAATTCCTAATTTATTTAGCTAGAACTAGGGGTGAGTTCATGGAGTCAACTACAGCTTCAATTAAGTCTTTGGATATTGCATGATGTTGGTATTACGTTCCTCTCGACCGAAGTCATCGATCGATTACTCTGAGTTAAAACGATTCTTATTAACGCAATTAATTATCTAGACAATACCTAAATTGATTTATCTTTAGCTAGGGGTAATTTCATGGGATCAACTACAGATTTAATTGAGTCTTTGGAAATTGCATGATGTTGGTATTGCGTTTCTCCTGACCTGAGTCGTCGATTGATCACTCGAGTTGAAATGATTCTTATTAACTTAATTAATTATCAAGCCAATGCCTAAACTGATTTATCTAGAACTAGGGTTGAGTTCATGGGGTCAACTACAGCTTCAATTAAGTCTTTGTAAATTTCATTATGTTGGTATTGTGTTCCTCCCGGCCTGAGTCGTCGATCAATTACTCCGAGTTGAAATGATTCTTATTAACTTAATTAATTATCAAACCAATTCCTAAATGTATTTAGTGATCCATTTGAACTTAATACACTTTATTTTAATGAGACGGTTAAAATTAACATTTATAAAAATTAACATATTAAGATCAATTCAAACCAAATTAACATTTTAAAAACTAGTCATTCTGTTTCAAAATACAAATCAACCCATACAAATCATCCATTTGCGGGAAAAAATGTTTTATCAATTCAAGTCTTGAGTTCTCACTCTTTTCTTTCACTCTTAACAATACAGGAAACAACTACTCAACAAATTGCTCAATCCTTCACAACTAATCGATTGTCTTCCCGTTTCTGACCATATAAGTGTTATTTTTTACTTCATTCTTGATTGTATTCATCATTTTCTCTTTTTTTGTAGGTAACAGAGTTTGAGAAGATTTCTATATTTGTTATTTTTTCTGAAAATTAGGGATTTTAAGTTAATGATAAAAAAGAAGACTTTTAGTTGTATTATCTTTTAGAATGGGTTTACAATTTTGAGTTTTGATGGTAAAATCGTAGGAAGAAACCAAGAAAACCCAGTTTTTGTTGCAGTATTTAGTTGACTGCCGTGGTATTGTTGGATGGTGTTTGTGGTATTGGTGGTCGTGTTGGTGGTGTTGGTGGTCGTCTAATGGCACTAGTAGTGTTTGTGGTGGCTATTGGTTATGGTATTGGTGCCATTGGTTGGTGGTGTTTGTGATGGCTATTGGTGTTGTCGGTATTGGTGGTGTTTGTAATGTATTTTTTATATTTATGGATACATCAATTGTAATGTAATATTTGTTTTTTCATTATTTGTAGGTAAAACATGTCTCCCAAAAGAAAATAAAGTAAAAGTGAAAGTGGATAAACTTCCGACCACCCAACAAAAAAGGCTACAGTACAGAGGGATTTGGAGGAGCTTCCTGATCAATCTCAGTCAGGAAAAAGTGAAGTTGAGGAAAGAGATGAAAATGATGTTGAGGGAGGTTGACAAGGGTCTATAGATGGTGATGAGAAAAATGAAAGTGAAGAGGAATAAGAAGAAAATAAACAAGACGAGGAGAAGAAGAAACTGAGAAAGAGGATCATTATCAACATGATGATAAAGCCTCACCAATGGGACGTGAAATAAGATCGAAATCCCAGCATGGGGCTTTCAAAACTATTAGTATTGATATATTTCAAGTTGAGATATCGATAGATGACCCTTCAAAACTAAATAGTGATTTTGTACTTAAATGTCAGTTGGGGAAACCTTTTGATGAGTTTAGGAAAATTATGAATGATAAAAACATAGATGGACATTTTAAGAAGAGCTACTTTGGATGCCTTCTTGAGATGCCTGAGGACCATACTCTCTGTTTCCAAATGAGCATGGTATATGGTCTTCTCAAGTGTCGGATCAAGTACGTGGGGGATGATAAAGATTCAAAGGAGTAGGGAAAAAAGATGAATGAAATCTGGATCAACTACTATGGCATGCCAGTTTATTTTGGCCTGAAAGAGTTTCCCATAGTGACGGGCTTGAGATGAGATCGTCCAAAAGAACTTCTCACTAATAAAAAACCCCACAAAAGGCCCAAGGAAAGCAGGAAAGCCAAACCGCCACCATTAAAGAGAGAGAAGGCATTGTCCCAACGAACCCCAATCAAAACCAAAAGATTCAAGAAAAAAATAAATGCATTGTTGGATATTGCTAGACGTGGGTACAAAGCCAATTAGTTGATAGAACATCTAAAGGATAAAACCATACCAAAGTATTACAAGGAACAATTGCGCTTAGTTTGGTTTGCCTATCTTATTATATTGGCAAGAGATGTCCATAAAGTCATAGAAGAAGATTTTTTAAAGCTTGCTGGGGATTTTGTGAAATTCAACAATTATCCCTAGGGATATGACAACTATTAATTGACTGTCAAACATTTACTGACAACATTGTCCCCACACACGATCACATTATTCGGCCTTCCAAGGGCTTTCATTGTAAATTTTATCACTATTTGTTTACTATTCTATTAATTTATATTGAATAATTATTATGCCTTTTTTTTGGTTGCATCCTATTTACATTTTAGGCGTGGGAATTTGAAGCCCTTTCTCACCTCTAAAAGCAGGTCAAGGATTACCCGAAAGAGGTTTCTCATCCAAGGATCCTTAAGTGGTTGCCTGCAAAGAACAACAAAAGAATTAAGGAGGTTGATCTCTTTAACCCTACAGATGATGCAGTACGTCTTCTTTCAAGTAATATAATTTGAATCAAAAAAATATATTGAAACAGATATGCCATCTGTTGCGATAGGTGGGTCATCTATTGCAATAGATTACCCATCTACTACAATTGATGCAACAGATGGTAAATCTTATGCAATATATTGTTAATTTATTACAACAGACAGGTCAGTTATTTCGACAGATAGATCATCTATTGCATAAGTTCCATCCACTACAACTGGTACAATAGATGGGCAATCTGTTACGATAGATAATTCATATGTTGCATCATATTTCCCATCTATTGCTTTGGTTCTCTAAACCCGACACAACAGATTACCCATCTACTATAATTTATACAACAGATGGGTAATCTGATATAACATATTGTTAATCTATTGTGACATACAAATCAGCTGTTGTATAAGCTGTCTGTGTTAATATGTAACCCAACTGACTGCAAATTATTATATGATTTAAATGTATCTGTCTTTTTTCTATAGGTTGTGCATCCATGGATCGTCTCTACTAAGCAGGAGTTGGGGATGACTTCTTTTATTACTCTAGGTCTTGTTGATACAATAGCGGACCCAATGGTGGAGTTAATAAAGAAGAAATTGACTGGAGCAATAGCCATAAAAAGAGCAGTTAGGAAAGATGAGCCTAATGTTGAGGCTCTTCAAGACCAACCTACTGCAACAGAACTGTGTGATTCTTCTGGGGTGTTGCTGGTGGAATTATTGATAATAGGGGCAAGCATATTGATGCTACTTCCAGTCGTGATGCTGAGCATGTTGATGCTCAAGAAAAAATAAATATGTTTGAAAACACCCCTTTCACAGGTCCCTCTCACCCTTACATAGGTTCTTCTCACCCCTCTTCACCCTCATATTCTCATTGCAAATGCGAAAAGTGAAAAGACATCCAGGATAAACTCTTTGAAAAAGTAGAGGCTATCGCTAAAGCTGTTGAGGAATTGAAATCTAAGAGGGTTGTCAAACCATCCAAGACGGTGACGGAGCCATACACTCCTACAGTGTCAGTTCGGAGAAAGAAAAGAGCAATTAGCCAAGTACTCCCTGATTAGAAATCCAAAAGGATTACAACTCCTCCCTCTCCAAAAATTATTGAAGTTCAGGAGCCATTGAAGAAGGTGGACATATATGCGGAACTTGGAGCCAATGAGAAGAGGGGTCTGCGATGGGGCAAGAATGTCGCGTACAAGATTACCCCATCCATACCTTTTCAGCCCAAGACTTCAAGAGTATGAGAGATATGCGTACGCATTATGTGGACAGGGTAAATTTATTTTTTCTTAACCTAGCCTTCTAATCTACTCCATGAAGAAGAAGCTACACAACAAATGTGATATCTATTGCAACAACTCTGTATTCTGGTGAAATTTGTGGTGGTTCTGTTATAATAAATCACCTATCTCCTGCATAATTTGTGTTAAATCGGTAATCTGTGAACAGATTCAGAGAACCCTCTGCAACAGATGGACCATCCATTGCATCTTTCCACTATGTTTTCCTTCTTTCTTTACAATTACTAACCTATTTAAAAATTGACTTCTTATATCACAGTATGTTGAAGAAATTCTCTGCCTCATGAGGGAAGGCAGTTAGAGTACCCAAAGGCTTAAAATGCTGCTGATAGGATAGTGGACCTCGACTTATACAAGAAATTGAAGGATAGGTACGATGATCTCAGTATGCTAGCGTCAACTCCCAAGGCGTAGGATGTTATTCGTTACTTTTTGAGTTTCAACGGGATGAAAAATGATAAAATATGTTAGAGGGGAGAGGCCAAATCCATACGACAAGATCTGGACCGGCGCAAAGAGAATTCTTCGAGTCATGAACGTTGACGGCATACGTTATTAGGATATTGAGATACTACTCGGGGGGGAAATATCAAGGTTTATGACTGCAACTTAACTGCCTCTGTAGAGGCCAAATTTTTTTACCCACATGCAGCCACTGTTGGAGTTGTTCCCCATCTTGTTGAGGCAAAGTAAACTCATGGATCATTTTTCAATAGAAGTGTTGATAAAGCAACCATGGGATTTTGAAGGTCGAAATAAGGACATGGACATTTCAAAAAAGTTGCATGCGCTTGCACACATCGAATGTTTGCTGACCAACACAAAAATGGTCGAGCAACGACCTTTCTGTGCGAAAACACTGTGGAAAACATGCAATAGGTCTTGCTTATAGGGTACTAACTGGACGCTTGCAACCTGTGTATAAAAAAGAGCCCATGAAATAACAATTTTTTATTTTGTCACTTCACTTTACATACGTAATGTTACGTAACTTTACATGTAGTGACAATTTTTGGATATTTTACAACAATTACGCTTGTATATCCATGTGCTCAACATCACCAAACCAGTAGCAAATACAACTACACCACCATGAAAATTTCAGCAATTAGGCTTGAATATTCATGTGCCCAACAACACCAAACCAGTAGCAATAATGCCAAGAATGTAGTATCTTCTTGCTCAATTTTGTTTCTCTTCAAAAGCCTTGACTTTCTTCAACAAACCAAATATTACGTGATTTGCTTGTGAAGGGTGTCATTCTTCATTCCAATCAGTGTAATCACATCCACCCAACTTCTATAAGAACAAGATCACAATTATAAAATAATTACAAGTCAATAATTAATCAACTAATTAAATAAAAAAATATTATCTTTGAAATCTCACAAGTAAAAAACCTACGACCTGAATTTTGTTGAGTCCAAGAAGTCTTCAATAGAGCTTCATGACCACACTTACAATATCAAATATCTTTATCACAAAAAATAGTGGAAGATGAGTTCGAAATTGTCAAGCTTAGTTGGAAAAAATGAAAAAACAATATGTGGAAAAAACAAATACAAATAATTTAGAGAATTTGGATAGAGGAAAAAATATGATGAAGAAGAAGATTTGGGAATTTAGAGTTAAATTTTAGAAAGAAGATGAATGTATAAGAAGGAAAAATAATCGTTGGGGGCCAAATCAAATCAGACGCCAAGTCAGAAAAAATGAAGGTTCAACGAGCCTTGGCTACTAGAATTACACGTGAGTTTCCTTTTACAAGAATAACAAGGAAACACAAGAAACACACATCAAACAGTCCACTAGTGCAAGAAACCATGGACCTCCTTTGGTGACCACTCTCGGATTCAAGAACAAGAAGAAAGAGTTTACAAGGTGTTTAACACCATAAATAGCCAACCACTAAACTATATTAACAACAACAAAAGGAACAAAATAACAACAACAATCCACATGGCTTCACTACTACAATACAAACTACAAAGTTACAACAAGATAAAGATACAAAGGTAGACAAATGGAGGTATAATCTTAAGAACCCAAGAGCCTATTCCACTCTTGGACCCTTAACACTACACACTACAATCACCTATCTCTTACAATGAAACAAGATAGGATTCCACCACTCATGCACCAACGTATCAAGGAAAATGCAACACACAAATGATTCCACACTTGTGCAATTCCCTAGTTTTGATTTTGGACTCTCTCTCTAAGAGAACTGTTCTTTCAATATCTGTAAACAAATAAAGAACTAAAAACCTTTAATGTTCTATTTATATTACAGTACAATATAGACAAATGACCAAAGGGCCCTTTAGTGGCTAGTCTTTAAAATGGCCGCCCATTGAGTGCACATTATGGATGATTTTGGGCCTCTTTCATACTTAGGCTTGTGCACTCTTTTAAGTGGTATTCAAAATACTCAAAAATTTTCCATTTTCATGATTGCACTCGTATCATCCTCTCTATCTAGACTGGAATTTTCCCACAAATTCACGACCTCACCTCTTTTACAAAGGCACTTCACAATCTCCTTCACACGGCCGCATATCTTATCCATCTTCCTCACCTTGAATTTTAACCTCTTCTTGCTCTCCATATTGAGGCTTGCGATCACCCTTATCCAATTCAATTACTATTTCTTCCCCAAGATAGTACAATTTTCCCTCTCCTAGGATCACGTTCCTCTGGTTTGGACACTCACTAACCTTGTGTCCCCACCCTTGGCAATTGAAGAATTTAAATCCCTTGGAATTGGAAGTGGAATTTAGTTTACTTTTATCCCTAGTGGACTATATTGGGGAAGCCTTGGTGCTCTCGGTTTGGCAGCCATGAATGAGCTCTCTTTGAGCTCTCTTTCAACCTCTAATGACGCTTGAAAGATACTATCAGTGGTGTCAAACTTATGAAGTGTCATCAAAGTGTAGATGTCCTTGTTTAACCCAAATTTGAAGTGCACGATGTCATGACTCACTTGTTCTCCCCGGTGATTTAGTTTCAACATCTATTACTAAAATTCATCGTAGTAAGCAATGGCACTCTTTCTCCTTTTCCTCAAATTGTACAATTTGGCAAGGAGCTTATGTCTATATGTCTTGGGCCTTTTCCACATAATATTCTTCAACCGAAACCAAGGATGAGGTTGTCCCCCAATCATCTCATTCCCAAATCATTTAACATACTCCCACCAGGAATTAGCATACCCTTCAAAGAGAGCTATCGCATAAAAACTCATATTTTTCTTAGGTGAGATCATTAAGTTGGAATATCTTATCACAAGATGACTCCCAATCAAGATAAACCTTGGGATAATTCTCACCCTTGAAGATTGGAAGGCTAACTTTAATGAAGTTTATGCATGAGTCTGGTCTTCGGTGACCATCTCTCACCTCTCAGCCTAGATTACCATATCAACCCCTCATTTTTTTTTCATCAAGTAAAAATCATCATACGGCCCACATACCTCGTGTTGGTCCTATCTTCCATATCCCTCAACATGGCAGTTCTATTTGGATTTGGAGGAAAGTATGGTCTTTAGTTTAGTGAAGTTTGGCTTGGAATGTGAGGCCTTTGGTTAAGTGGAGGGATTGCGTTTGGTGTTTGTATTTGGTTTCCAAATCCTTCTTGTTGGACTTGGTGAAGTGGAGGGTAGGTTGGTCTATCAAACTTCCATCTTTGGAAGGCATTTTGTGGTTGTCTCGGTGGATTGATCATTTGGTGTAACATTTCGGGGGAGATGGTAGGGAAAGTGTTTTGATCATGTCCACTCAAGGACATATGATAGTTTTGAGGAGAAGAGGGATGGCTCCTTTGTCTTTCCACACATTTCAACCTCCCACTCATAGTAGATACATCCTCTTTCAACAATGTTACATCCCTTTTCACCAAAGAAACATCCATTTCTAACTTCCCCAGACTCACTTGCATTATTTATAAAGTGAGGTTGAGGCCCTCAATAGAAGCCATGAGGACATTGGTATCAATGTTTCCCACAATTTAGGAGGTCGTTCCCTTCATTACAATGTACCTAAGAAAACACCTACAAAACAATAAATGAGACAATTGTAAAAGAAAGGTCCTCACACTCTCTATTTAGTTCTTTGCCTCTGGGTTTCTTCACTCAATCACACAAGTGTAGCACGCTTGATTGTATTCCATGCTAGAGAGGTAGACCAAGAATTTACAATGACTCAAAAGAATAAACACATAAAGGAACATACATGCAAAGAACAGTTTCAAAACGAACTAATAATCTAGTACTAGCTTGTAAGTTAGATTTGGAGTCAACAAACAAAACTAAAGACACAACAAAATGAAATTAAGAGATCACAATTTAAGCTTAAAATATGTTTCGTGAATCGCACAACTGATGACGTGAAAGCCCACTATTGGTCACTGCTTTGAAGCCATTTTATTTACCAATTTGAATGCTTGATCACTTTACAATTTGAAATGGTGAATTTTTGTTAATGGAGGGAAGGCTATAAGTCTTGGAACTCTTTTCAATTTTCAAACACAGGTCTTGACTTGAATATCACTATTCCTAGAAAACAAGGCCCTTGAAACAAGGAAAAGTGGTTGAAAAAGTTGATGTCAAGTCTAGGAAGTGACGGGTTCAAGTCCTTTCACCAACAAGCTTTATAAATTTTATCTTCAACTTTTTGAATCTTTTTGGCACTTTTTGTTAGTTAAGTTATAAGACTAGGTGAAGAACAAGATGAATATAACAACAATCTTCAAGAGCTACAACAACAACACCTCCAATGCCCACTCAAATTCTTCACAACAACAACAAAACACATGGACACCTTTCAAGTTCACAACAAAACTTCAACAAGTTCAATATCAAACATAGATTTAGACACCTTTAGTGTTAGTGAATCAAGAAACACACTAGACTAAGAAAAATATTACTAGATCTAGACACACAAACAAGTGTTTGTCCAAGACAACAACAAATTTCAGATTCGACAAAGAACAAAGAACAAGAACAAGAACACTTTGTTTTTTTTATTTTTCTAACAAGAAAGCCCAAGATTTGATCTTTTAGGAACAAGATCAAGCCATGCTTTGATGCCAAATGATACAATACTAACTAGGAAACACAAGAAACACACACCAAATAGTCCACTAGTGCAAGAAATTGTGGACCTCCTTTGGTGACCACTCTCGGATTCAAGAATAAGAACAAGAAGGAAGAGTTTACAAGGTGTTTAACACAAAAAATTGCCAACCACCAAACTCTATTAACAACAATAAAAGGAACAACAATAACAACAACAATCCAAACGGCTTCACTACTACAATACAAACTACAAAGTTACAACAAGATAAAGATAGAAAGGTAGACAAATAGAGGTATAATCTTAAGAACCCAAGAGCCTATTCCACTCAAGGACCCTTAACACTACACAATACAATCCCTTGTCTCTTAAAATGACACAAGAGAGGTGTCCACCACTCAAGCACCAACATATCAAGCAAAATGCAACACATAAATGATTCCACACTTATACAATGCCCTAGTTTCAGTTTTGGACTCTCTCTCCAAGAGAAGTGTTCTTTCAGTATCTTTAAACAACTAAAGAACTAAAAACACTATAATGTTCTATTTATATTACATTACAAAATATACAAATGACCAAAGGGACCTATAGTGGCTAGTCTTCAAAATAGTCACCCATTGAGTGCACATTATGGATGGTTTTGGGCCTCCTGTCATGTGAGTTGATCCCATTAAGGCATTAACCCTTAACCCAAAGGTTAAGGCCCTTATATTCCATGTAAACCTTTTAATTTCCCCGCAAGCATTTTTCCTAATTTGAACAAGTGATGTTTTTGTGATAACCCTTCAAGTTTGCAACCAAGAAAGGTCATTATTGTGAAGAAGGGTTTGTACAACTTTAGTCAACCATATAAATCAAATATTTTCACAAACCCCAAATAGCTGTTCACATCAAGGCTCCCATAAGCTTAGCCACACATCTCAACAGAAAAAGAAAAGAGAAAAAGAATTTATTATGTTTGTCATAAATAAATTTCAAAATTACTTACAAAAATCACAAGATTTGTTCTTGAATCTTCAGAAGAGAATAGGCATAAAATTTTTAGATCCACAATTCTAGCTTTAATATCAGAGAATACTACATTACAATGATGTTCAAGGATAGAAATATGATAAATATACCAAAATAAAACCTAAACTATGTATTTATATGTTCTAACATACAGAAGATTTAAAATTTAAACTCAAAAAAAACCACATCCAAGTTGACAGTCACCTCGAAGGCTCGTCGATAGAATGATGATCCATTGAGTGGACCGTCAATGAGAGTCCCAAAAATTCCATGTTCAGGATAAGAGTTGACGGTCATATCAGAGGTCCGTCGCTGGTCCAGCAGCCTATCGCACGGGCCATCACTTGATCCTCCAAATATTTTATGTCCTATTCCAAACTGACGTCCAAGTTGGCGGTTCATCAAGTTACTGATGGTCTGCCACTTGGACCGTCATAGGGGTTACTCATTTGCTCCTTTTTATTTTACTCTAACGGTCCGTCGAATGGCTGACGAACTGCCAGTTTGACTGTCAGTGGCCTTTTTTTGATATTTTTCCAAGTTTCTTCTTCAGAAAACACTCAAATCCAGTATTAAACACAACATTAGTTTCTTGAAAACATACAATTATCCTTTAGAAAAGATGAAAAATGTTCCGTCAAAACCTAGAACATCAACACTCCCAACTTCAGACAATTGCTTTTCCTCAAGAAACTCAACACCAAATTGCATACATTAACAATACAATGATAGGCACTCAACTATTGAACTAGATTTCACACAACCATTCACTTGGTATCCCACTCATATGGGCTCAACACATCAAGATCTATAACCGGCATTATTTCAAACTCATCACACACAAGATCATGGACATCATATCCTATAGAGACCAGTAAAACTAAGTGTAACTCAAGTTGCCCTCACAGTCAATGAAATCTACCACTCATTATATTTTGTGGAAACAATCGAGACTCTCCCACTAAACAAAGAAGTTACAGGCATAGCACACATACCCATAGGCTTGCTGTTATCATCTCCCTTATGGTTGATTCAGAAAGATCAAGCAGGATTTTTTTGGGCTTGTAATGAGGCTCCGAGGTTAGGTGAGGACAAATTTTTGGGAAAAGTGACTGAAATTGACTTAACAAGGCTACTGCTTTACCGGCTCAATTATAATCCTGATTATTCACCCACACTTTACCATATTTTCCCCATTTTTCCTATTATCATTTATTGTTTATATATATAAGCATTAGCCACTCTCAACTTATGCTGATGCAGTCAGTCAAGGTGCACAATATCTTGAATAAATCAGGGCCAAATACTTTAAATTAAACTCTAAACCAACTTTCCTTTAAGCAGCTAACATCTTGACAATAGCCACCCTTAACTTAGGTGTTTTGCCTAAGTTAAGGTGCACAATGTCCAATATTGGACCATGGCCAAAGTTAGTTGTTAACAACCTAAAAAGAGTTATTAGAGTTATTGGTGATGAAGAAAACTAATACAAGCTCAAAAAGAGTTCAAAAATGGAAATTTCTTTTGGTTGGGTTAATTATTTTGGCTAAGTGGACTAAATGTTCAAAGAGGCCTGCTATCCTATCCTACTGAATCAACCACAAGACAACATCAATAAACTAGGCAAGTTCTAAGTATTACACCATGCAATAACTAACACAAATATTCGTACACACAGGCAACTAAGTCAAACTCATTCTACTACTCTTTGTATTTCCATCACATAAATGTGCCTATCTTACGTGTTAATGCCAATTACAGAATCACTAAAGGTTGCTCACATATGATAAATGACAAGAGTAAATAATCATACAAACATGTTCAAAGCCTTATGCCAACATCATTCATCATCCATATATGCAATAAGATGCTAAAATAAAAGACACTTCATTTTATAAATAAATATTAACAAACAGATATTTACAACACAACCTAAGAAAGGAAAATGCAATCCAAGACATGTCGGTTCAACTAGATAGCACACGGGAGGAAAATAACATTGGCAATAAAAACCCCATGGTACAAGTACACCCCACCCCACAAAAAATAAATGTGTTGTCCTCAATGCAAAAAATTAAAGTACAGGGGATGGGAAATACTTGTAAAGCCTCTTATTTGGATGAGGCATTAGTGAAATATGGTGAGGCTCTAGTGGACTCACCTACAGCAACGTTGACCCCTAAGGTGGCAGGGGTACTCACAATCTTTTTCTCCAAAATTAGAGGTATCACATCCCGAACTGGGTCTGAATTGGGCAGCCTTATTGGGACGAAACTGGTAGATACTCCAGCAGCTTTATCTTCTGACTTCTTCCTTCTTCTTTCTTTATGTCACCTCGATCTTTTTATAGCTTTTCTCATCATAATTTACTTTCTCTTCCGGTGTCATTACTTCCCTTCTCCTTATGGCAACTTTTCTTTCTGTGCTTTTACCTATACTTTCATCCACCTACTTGTCTTTGTCTTTTAAAAGATTCCCCATTAAGTCGACAATACCTTCATCTTCTTCCCTTATCACTAAAGTGGGATCAAATACCAGTTATTATGACTGCTTGCTCTTTAATTCTACTAAGTCCTCTTGTGCTTGTTTAAATTCTGCCATAAACTTCGCAAGATCTGGAATGGACATTGCATCCAGCCTTATGTTGATTTTCTCTTCCATATTATCCATCTTCATTTGAATGTTCTAAAATGGATGGATTGCCTCAGCCATAATTTGATCAAAAAAAGGCTTGAATTGCAAAGCCCATGTGTCTAGTTGCTTCTTAAACTTCTTTTATGGTTTGACTGACTTAGCAAAATTTCCTTGCATTATCCTATACTTCGAATAATCTGTCCCACCCATTGGTGATATAGAATCTGATCCTGCATATGAACAGGGCGGAACATAAGTAGTGATGGGCAGTGGCATACCTATGGGAACTTTGGAAGTATCGGGGGATGGTGTTGACTGCATCTGATAGGTTGGAGGTTTGGTGACTCGTATCTCAAACTTCGAGTGATCTTTTGATTTTTTAATGTCTTGCCTGTATATAGCCTGAACTGCATTATCAACTCCTCGAATCAGAGGCACATTTGCCTGCCTTCATAGCTCCGTTATTAAACATATGAATAGTAGTATGCTTTTCACCTTGTGTGCCCTCACAAATATTTCATCAGCAATGATTTGGCCGAAATTGATCTTCAGCCCTGCAATTAAAATAGCCACCAGTACAGCTCTGTGGTTATCCAAATTAGCATCCCCTCCTGTTGGCATCAATCTTAACCGAACAATGGCCCACTAGGACTTAGCTCGAAAGCTAAGGAAGGACTTAGCAATACGCTCTCGAGGGTTTGTTGCCCAGGCGGGGTTTCCATCATTAGTCAGTATCCCAGACAACCACAACTTTTGAGTTGATGCTAAAGTCATACAATACCTCATAGTCGAGCATAAAAAATATCATGTTGATTGTTTAAGCTGATATATCAATGTTGATTCCTCTCACTAGGACTAATTCCTTATTTGGAAAGTCTTAGATCTTCGTGTCTTTGGGGCAATCCTACTCTATTAGAGCCAAATAGTGGCAAAAACTCCCTTACTAGATACAATTGATAAGAACAAAGAGGCTTGCTCATCCATGCCAATTCATACTCATTGAACCTCTGCTCCATTTCTGGATATTCGTGCAACTCACTCGTCACACTTTGGTACTCTTTGAAAATTAACCTTTTGATTGGCCTACTCGCCGTCGATTCCAATCCATCAAGGAACTTGTCCTTCGACCCATTAATCATCCACCTGAGTTCTTACCTCATTTGACGGTCTTTGCTTATAGCAACAGTTTTTTCCTTGGTTTCTGTCTCAACATGGCCAGTTTTTTCCTCAATGGGATTGGGATTAGATGTGTTAATCCCTTTCTCTTCTGGCTTAAACTGGTACTGCTAGTGCTGCACTCACTCTCCTCTTCAGTCTAGGAGAGTGTGGGGATTTCCCTATCTCAATGTCAGGTATTGAAGGTAGGTGCCTCCTCACTCCAAGTGGCTCGCCTCTTCTTCGTGATCTACCACCACCTCTAGTTAAAGGGAGCTTTCTTTCCATATTGCCTGAAAAAGGAACAAAGGATTAATTTTCAATTCATAACAAATTGAAAATAGTAAAAAATATGGCGTGATAGGAGGTCTACTGTCCATCAAGATAGGGACAGTCCGCCAGACTAACGTCAGGCCTTAACCAGTGAGTATTGTATTTAAAAATCTTATGACAATTGACCTAACGGTCCTTTAGGTGACTGACGGTCCGCCAAGTCGTCAGTTGTAGCTTATCTATTGAACCTCATGTTTGGTATCTATGCAATGGTCCATCAGGCGGTCCGTCATAAATTCGACGGTCTGCCAAGGTGGCCGTCACAACCCTTTTTCAGTTTCAGACTTTACTTCTACATTTTGTTGAACAACTGGTGTGCAATCTCGACTTTTAACACAACAATTGGCATGAACTTAGTGTTTAAGCACAACTTTACTTACTTTTAATACATGGGTTACTCATATTTGACCTAGAATAATGCACACTAAGATTTGACTTTAAGATTACAATCAGAACAAAGAAGAAAGAAGAAGATGGAATTTCCCTTAATAACTAACAACTTACTTCACTCTATAATTAGCAATTCAAAGAATATGAATAAGGTTGTGATCATACCTTGATGCAGTAACTTCACTCTACTCACTTGCAACTTCAGAAAATTAAGAAAAATTAAGGCCGTTGTCAGTGATTGATAACTTTTAGTGTGATGAGAAGAGGAAGGGGAAGGTATTGTTTAAATATTAGAGAAAAATAAGAGGGAGAGTCCTAAAGGGGAATAACTGACCCCAGATACTTTGAATATAGTGGAAGTTGAACAGTTTTAGGAGTTAAAAAGGTGTCAACGTATGTAACCGCCTCTTCTTATTGGTTTAAAACTGTTTGGATCGGTTTCAGACAATTTAAATAGCCTTTAAAATCAATCCGACCCGACCCGACCCGACCCGTTCTTAGGGTTAAGTTGACGGTACACTTGACGGTCCATCAAGGGTCCAACGGTCCGCCAGGTGGCCCATCATAACTTAACAAAAACCTGGAATTCACACCTTGCTATGATGACAAAGCTGACGGCCCGTCAATTATGCAACGGTCCGATGACCTATCCATCAATCTGTACAGTACTTTGAATTTCATCTTCTGGTTGACGGAGGAAGTGATAGTCCACCAACCCAGGGATGGTCCACTAAATCAACCGTCAAACCTTATCCAAAATATGACTTTTTTATAATGGCTTTGACGGTTCAAGTGATGGTCCGTCGAGACCTTGATATTCCGTCGAGACCTTAATGGTTCATCAGTCATCTCGTCACCTTCTTATCAACTGTAAAACTCTCTTACCTATGCATTCTCAGTCCTATAAATTTCCATAAACATATCAAATTGAACAAAAATAATAAATAAATTCTAACTATGGTTAAAACAATACTTTATAGGTTGCCTCCCACTAGCGCCTGATTTATTATCGCGGCACGACTAAGTGGTCTCGATTACTCAGACTTCATCGAGATAGATAGTAGCTATGCACTTTATCAAGTCCATTAGACCGATATAAAACTTCTCTCATTGCCTGTTATCTTTGAAGACACTTCCATCCTTATTTTGAAGTTCAACTACTCCAAATGAGTAAACTTGATTAACTTTGAATGGGCCAGACCATTTTGATTTAAGCTTACCTAGAAACAGCTTCAATATGGATCTAAAAAGAAGTGCCCAGTCACCTTTTTAAAAGTCCCTCTTTGTGATCCTCTGGCCATGGTACTTCTTCATCTTTTCCTTTTATAGGTTTGCTTTTCCATATGCGCCGAGATGGAACTTATCCATCTCATTTAGCTAACCCAATCTCAACTCCGCTGCCTTATTCTAGTTCAAGTTCAGCCTCCTAAGTACTCACAGCGCCTTATGCTCAAATTCAATTGGAAAGTGACATGCCTTTCCATAAACCAATTGGCAAAGTGACATACCGATAGGTGTCTTGAAAACTGTTCTATATGCCCACAAGGCATCATCAAGCTTCCTAGATCAATCTTGTCTGCTTGTATTCACTGTTTTAGCAAGTATGTCTTTGATCTCTCTATTTGAAATATCCACTTGCCCACTAGTCTATCGGTGGTATGGAATTGTCACCTTATGCTATTTAACTTCATACTTCACCAAGGCAGCCCTAAGCACTCAATTGCAAAAATGTGATCCATCATCACTTATGATGGTGCGTGGAACCCCAAAATGAGATTAAATGTTCCTTTTAAGGAACGAAACAAATCTCTTCCCTTCATTATCGGCTAAAACAATGGCCTCAACCCATTTCTATACATAGTAAACGGTAACCAGAATGTATTTCATCCCATATTAGCTTATGAAAGGCCCCATGAAATTGATGCCCCAAATGTCAAACAACTCTACTACCATCATATTTGTCATAGGAATTTCATAGTGCCTTGAAATTGACCTTTGCCTCTGACATTGGTCACATCTCCGCACGAACTCACAAGCATCTTTGAATAAAGTTGGCCAATAATAGCAGCTCTACAGCACTTTTCTCATAGTTAGATCACTTGCATGGTGACCTCAAACCGGGGAAGCATCACAAGCTTCCAAGATACTCAGCATATCTACTTCTGGAATAAACCTCCTTATAATATTATCAGCACATCCCCGACAGTGGCGCAAAAATTTGATACGCCCAAATCACAACTCTTTTGCGAAAAAGTAAGCGGTCGCTGTCAAATATATAACCCAACTAGCTTGGGGTCGAATACCACAGGGAATACTGTGTTCACTAAGTATTGTGGTTGTTACTGGACTATTGATCAAAGATTCCAAATTAAAGGGGAGTTTGATTTGTAAATTGTATCTCACTATTTTTAATAGAAAGTGTTTCAGTCAGTGATCCTTGTAGCAAATAATAATTCAATGAGAGTAAACAAACTAGAGTTATAGTTACCAAGATTCAAGCAGCTAGGGTTGTAAATTATTTTTGAATTTCCAATTCATCACTTCAATTGCAAGAGTTTTTGAATCCTATAACTTCCCATTAGTCTTTCAACCTAAATGAGTAGATTACCATCCAATTCTCTCAAAATTAAAATATGCATTTATTTATTCAACTTATTCTGTCATGTGAGTTGATCCCATTAAGGCATCAACCCTTAACCCAAAGTTTAAGGCCCTTAGATTCCATGAAAACCTCTTTTTTCCCCACAAGCTCTTTTCTATTCAAACAAGTGATGTTCTTGGGCTCACCCTTCAAGTTTGTAACCAAGAAAGGTCATTATTATGAAGAAATCAAATATTTTCATAATCCCAAATAGTTGTTCACATCAACGCTCCCATAACCTTAGTTATGGAAGCTTAGCTAACATCTCTATAGAAGAAGAAGAAAAAGAAGAAGAAGAAGAAGAAGAAGAAGAAGAAGAAGAATTCATTATGTTTCTCATAAATAAATTCTGAACTTAGTTACAAAAATCACAAGATTTGTTCTTGAATCCTTAGAAGAAAATAGGCATAAAATGTTTAGATCCAAAATTCTAGCTTCAATCTTAGAGAATACTACGTCACAATGATGTTCAAGGATAGAAATATGATAAATATACCTAAATAAAACCTAAACTAGGTATTTATATATTCTCAGGTATGGAGTATTTAAACTTTAAACGTCCAAGTTGACGGTCACCTCGATGGCCCGTTAGTAAAATGATGGTCCATCGAGTGGACCATCGTTGAGAGTCCCAAAAATTCTATGTTTTGGATAAGGGTTGACGGTCATATTGGTGGTCTGTTGCTTGTCCAGTGGCCCATCACACGGGCCATCACTTGATTCTCTAGATATCCAGGTTCTGTTACAGACTAACGGTTAAGTTGGCGGTCCGTCAAGTTACTGACGGTCCGCCACTTGGACCATCATTGGGGTTATTCATTTGCTCCTTTCTATTTTACTTTGAAGGTCACCCTGATGGTCCATCTCGTGGATGACGATCCATCAGTTTAACCGTCGGTGGCCTTTTTCTTTTATTTTTCCAAGTTTCTTCTTCAGCTAACTCCTTAACCTAAAAACACTCAAATCCAATATTAAACACAACTTCACTTGCTCAAACACATACAATTATCCTTTGAACATAAATGAAAAATATTTTTTCAAAAGCCAAAACATCACGTAACCACAAAATCACCCGTTAAATTTGTGGCACCATTGCACTGCATTCTTACAGGATAATGATCAATGCTGAAGGTTTTTACTAATTCTTGGGTGAAAGGGATATTAGCATTTGGAACAACTTTTTGAAATATTCCTCTTCTCCATGTTCATCATATTTTGATCCTGATTGAGATAACGTTTGTAAAGAAAGCTCATAGAGTTGTAGATGTAGCCTAGTTTCTTCGTTTGTTCCTTTACTTGGAATTGATTCATTTTTTGTTCTTTTGGGAGCCATATTATCTAAAATTAACAAGAACATAAAATAGATTATAATTGATTAATGCATCATTAAAAAGGATAAGAGTAAATCTAATATGAAAAATAATAAAATAACAGTTCCAACAGATCACACATCTGTTGCACCTGATAGATAATATATTACAACAAATAACTAACCTGTTGCAATGGATGAGTAATCTATTACAACTACAAAAACAGATCACTCATACGTTGAAATAGATGATTGGTCTGTGCAACAGATCATACATATGTTGCAACATATTAGTGATCTATTGGAATAGTTAACTAACCTATTGCAACAGATGAGTAATCTGTTGTAACAATACAAAACATATCACTCATCTACTAAGATAAATGAACAATCTATGCAACAGATAACACATCTGTTACAACATATGAGTGATCTGTTGGAATAGTTATAATGGTCAATATTATTTGGATTTCTTCCAATACAAAGGTCGGCTATCGCGACAAATGAATGATTACCTGGAAAAATCAAGTCTTGGACATGTTCCGTTGAAAAGGTTGATAGGAATTTATCCAATAGAAGGTTCATTTGTTGCATAAGATGATTAATCTGTTGCATCAAATGATTACTCTGATTAGTCTAATGGTTCTTCTGTTGCATCAGATGGTTAACCTGATGGTTAATCTGTTGCATCAAATAAAAAATAGTAGCATGATTTTATTCAATAGGACAATAGCAATATCACCATTTTTACCAAGAAAACATACAAATCAATCAAGCAACACCAAAAACACCAACATCATTATTATTTTTGTATAAACACAAACAACAAAAATCGAACTTTAAAAAAATGCAAAAAACAACAAAAAATCATCACTCACTTCAAAAAGATAAGAAAAGAAATATCAAAAATTAGGGTTTTATTCAGACCACATTTCAAATTAAAGCAATAAATATTGAAATTGTTAATAAACACTAGAAGAGAAGTTGGATCCAAGTACCTCATTTTCTTCAAAACTAAAAAGTCCATAATTTTTAACCAGTGAAAGAAGAAAAGGAATGATGAAGAATTCGAAGTTGTTGTGTATGGAGAGCAAGGCTGTCAGGTTAATTGACGGTTGAAAGTCGAAAAGGAACTTGAAGCCCAACTATTTGTTATTGGTGGTTGATGTCGTCAGAGATTGAAAGGAGAAATTTACAGAACTGTTAGTTGAGAGAAACTATTGAGAGAGAGGAGAGACGGTTGATTTGGAGAGGAAAGGGGTGTGGGTTGATTTATATTTTTGAAAAGATTAGAGAGTTTTAAAAATATTAATCAAGTACAAAATTAACTTAATCAAGTTTTCTAATTATGTTTGACCCTCTAAGTTAGTCAATGTCACCAATCCTTTATTCAAGATTTAAATGACACTGTTCGCAACAAATTTTCATGGTGCTGAAAATTAACTGCAAGCAAAAATAAAATGGACAAAAAAGAGTAATTTTATTTAAATGAATCTTGTGAATACAATTCCATAACTCTCTTGATTCTTCTTTCCTAAACTTAGAAATGATCTAACGGCCTTCAGTAGTGTGTTTATCGAAATGTTGGATGATTTGAACTCCTAGAGACGTATTTCAATTTTTGAGAATGTCGAAAAGTGTTTTGTCACTTTGGAATAATCTTTAGAAAGAACTCTTTTGATTACTCTTTGCAAGAGCTTCATAGTCAATCCCGACTTTACCAATTCTTGTCAAAGTCCTCTTTTCTGAATGTTCTTTAGAATGTTATGTTACCCCCTATGTATATTTGTAGGGAGCAGGCTTGGTTGCTTGTGATTGGCCAAAATATATTACTTTGACACTTGGCAACTTTTGAATGGTTTTTGAATTTGAATGAGATTTTCACATCATCTGGACATGTGGTGTTACCTTGTTGGTCTTTAATTTGACAGAGATGTCAAGTCACTCTGACACGTGGCATGGGTTTAGGCTACAAAGTGTAATGGACCTTGGGATTGAATTTAATAAAATGGACTAATTAATTTGTAGGTCCTAAATTAGTTAATCAACCCAAGTGATCATGAATTAAACTCAAATTTTGTATGAATTTAACCCGTTGAATTGTGTACAAATGCCCCTTACTTCGACACTAGTGGACATGTAGGCTTGCCAAAACTTGATGACGAGACTTGAAGTACCTATGAATGTGTTTTCATTTTTTTAACTGCAAAGGTACTTGTTTCTTATCGGTGCCTTCTAGATAGACTACCACTTGTGAGTGGTCTAAAATTTTTGCCACATATTTTCTCATAGCAAAAATTCTTCTCTTGGTTAAACATGAAATAAATGACCCTTAATATTTGTTCAAGTCATTACACACTAGACAATATTAAGGCCCCTCCATATGGATTTAAAATAGGACCATATTGAGTAAATCCTTAACTTACTGCCTCTTGCATGTTAGTAAAGATTCTTGAATTGAACTTTTGAACCAAGCAAATATTAAATTTCCTTTGGTGTTCAAAAAGAATCAATTTTTTCCAAAGAAATCTTTCAAACATGGAAATTTTCTTTTAGCAACTTGGAGACATGAAATTCCTAGGGATTTTTTCTTCCAATCTTATTACAACCTCCCTTATATATGAAATTGAGATTTTCACCAAAACTTCTATATAAGATTTTCCCTTGCAGAAAAATTCATCAAAGCACTTGGTAGCCACAAATAAAAGTGTTAGACTGTGTTTGATTGTCATACTGTGAAGTTGTGACCTTGACCGACACGATTCAATCTACAAACTGCTCCTCAGGTAACTGTAACTTTAATAGTAGCTTGTTGTCTCTTTCTTGATCAAATTTGCACAATATGAAATACGTGACTGCAATCACAAGCTACTCATTTTTTTAATAAATAAAAACAAGGAGTTGTAACTTAACCAAGTTTTACAATTATGTTTATTGCAACTGAAAAAAGAAATAGCAACTAAACAAAAATTTGCGGCCAAGTTTAACCTCTGTAGCTATAGTTAATTTCTTTTAAACACTCAACTTGGGGTTCTCTTATTTCCCAACTTGTGCGGGTCCATGACGGTTAATATTAATTCTTTTATTGATCCTCAAAAATGGCGTAGGGAGATCTTGGTCCCAACAATGACTGGTTTTAATGATCGTGAAACTCAATACCCTTGCCTTGAGATTGTGGAAAACAAACCAGATTCGCATACAAAACCCCTCACTTTGAAAGTTTATCCTCTGGTGATTGGAGCCTTCCTGCTTGTTATAAAGCAACTGGAAACTTCCCTCCATCTCACAAAATGGTCAATGACAGAAACTAAGGAAGTCATGGACAACTTTTCGGGCAAAATTGTGACTAGAAAGTTCTCCTTTTGAAGTCTTCTACACATCAAAATATTGTTGTTATGAGCTCTCCTAACCGAAATGGGAGTCTTAGCAGTTGGGGTGTTCCTTACTCCGAATTTTGTGAGGTTCGATATACATCTGGCTATTGGGAGTGGATAGAAGATGTTCTTTCCTGTAATAAGAAGACCATGGAGAGAAACAAGACTTATGACGTTGTCTTTACTTCATTGTTCACATATGACCACAATAATAATGTGCTCCAGGCCTTCTGTGAGCATTGGCTTCCATCCACCAACACAGTTTCTACTTTTATTAGAGTTGTCCATATATTTATGGGACTTGAGAAACATTGGAGGCCTTCATGTTCATGGGTTATTTTACGACAAAGTCATTCCCTCGGCCAAGGCGTTGACATATGTGGATGACAAAGGGAAGCCTATTCTCCCTAGAAGTTTCTCACACTTATTTTTGGCACTCTACTGGCGTACAAAAGGTTTCATTGATGATGTCTCTTCTCTGGATTGAACTAATTTTTTATTTCGAGGACCACGAAAATATGTTGAGCCTTGACAAAAGATGTCAAAAAATCGGACGAAGCCAAGAATGAATCATGACCCTTTGGGGAATATTGACATGAATTTTTTATCATAACCCGAAGAAGAGAATGCCTTATCGAGTTAGACGTATAAGAATCACTCTGATATGAAACTTATTTGGCGGCTTTCCTTGCATGTTGGCTCTATAAATTTTTACTCCCGAGCAAGAAGGCTGATTGTATTCGTGCTAGTGTCTTCAAAGTTGCAAGCTTGATATCTCATGGAGAAAAATTTTCCTTAGCGGTCCCAGTTTTTGCAAGCATCTATCGCGGCCTTAGGGAGATCTCTACTTCTTCAAACTTGGGGTCCTGCCATGCACTCTTTCCCATCTACTATGTTTATGGATGGATAGGTGAGTATTTTCAAACTTATTACCATGTAAATCGTCAGTGATGAGGGGTACAATATGGCTAATTTTAGGAGAAAAGACGACAAAATAATTTTACCTTGTTGATGCTTGCAAATTATTTCAATAAGTCAATGTAAAGAAGTTTCCCTATTTGGCCTTGCTACAGCGAAAAGAGGTACAAATTGATGGTAGTGGCAAACTGTCTGATTCTTGGAGTGACTTCTTCATATTCTTTCAAGTTTTGTCACTTTGAGGCATGATAATGATTTGATTGTGGAGCCTTATATCCCTCATCGATTTAGTTGCCAATTTGGATTTTGTCAAGACATTTCCGGCATTCTGACAAAGCATCATTTTGATGGTTTACTGTTAGCTTTGGTTTATTTGGAATTCTTGTGTTCGCCTTAGAAGTTTGTTAAAGCCTAACACACTAATGCATCCATTAGACAATAGACCTCTTATGACTCAAGAGTACTCGGATTGGTGGCCAACCCATCGAGAGACTGTGTTGAGATGAAGTACCCACATTATTTTAAGAGGTCTAAAGAAAAATGATGCCCCTTCATCAACCAAAGGAGACCAACTTCAGCTGAATGGTCAAGTCAAGCTTCCTCTCTCTTCAAAGTCCAAGGCGGTAACGGGTAATCTTGCTCAATCTATCCAAATCGCTCTTAAATCTAAAAATTCGAAGGGCAAGGATACACATATGGATAAAAGAGTAAAAATCCCCTCATTGGCCCCAATGCAGTAGCCATCTCCACTTCCGAAGTGATCAACATTGTCCACAAAAGAAAGAAACCTTCCAGACCGTTGAATAGAGGCGTTGAAAAGTCGCTAGACATTGTGCCATTTTGCAGTGACGCATCCAAACCACCAGTTTCACTCAATGGAGTTGCTATTGGTAGTGTTGCCCCTAGTTCAAATAAAAGCAATGCTAGCCAAAAACCACACTAGAGGTGTTCGAATAAAAAACATAAGGATTTAAGCGATCAACATTGTGAGTTTGCTGATTGGGATTCCATAAGTATTGACATCGGTATCTTTGATGAGAGTGCTACAGGTTCAACAATGCTCTTGGCTGACTTGGCACATCAGGTAATAATTACTTCTTTAATATCACAACTTGCCTCTTTACTTGCTATTAACTTCTCTTTTTTTATTTATGTTGGCTCTTGTGGATGTTTCCAGTAACATATTTGGGGATGATGTATTTGGTGAGGATTATGTCACAAGCTCGAATCCTTTAAGTGTGTTGAAGAGTCCCAATCTTTCTCTTGATAATGCCATGACCCATGCTACAAATAAGGATCCATCGACAAAGTTATCAGAAAATGTTGAATCTTTTCAAAATATTCCAACTACTGATATGGTAGCTGAAGAAAATGATAATAGACCTTCAAATGTCCCCAAGAATTTGGTTTGGCCATTAAAGTGGATTGCCCTAAAATTTAAACCACAAAAGGCAATTTTGACTTTTAAATAATCGTATGTTTCTGGATTGTGGCATACCTTGTGTGAATGTATTACATGATTCACTGCTGAATACTTAGAAAACCTCAAAGATTTAGAGAAAGGTGTTTCTCTAATCCTTACAGGTCTTTGGGAGGTTAACGCCATCGACCTCTCTTCTTTGGAGGCTCTACTTGCAGACTTTTTTAAGAAGCATGGAAATTATGATGTTGCAAAATTGTCTAGTTCCTAAAAGATAACTAGAGATGCTCATCAAGAGTTGCTTTCAGTTGTGCAACAATGTCTTCGTAATGCAAATGAAGACAAAGTCAAGATGGACAGGTGTTTATGAGAGCTTTAAAAAGTCCTTAAGAGAGCTGAAAAAAGAGTTAGAAGCCTGGACGTCAAAGAAGAAGACGATTTTACTTATTGAAGATCATTAAAAGAAATTGTCCAAAAATCAAGAGAGTGTCACCAATATTGAAGGCGAGATTCATACCCTTGAGAAAATTAGCCCACTGTCGGAAACAGAAATTGAAGAACTTGCTAAGCTAAAGGAAATCGCTGAGACAAGTCGCCTTTAGATTCGTGGCTGTAATCTTTTTCCGTAAATTTTTTTTTTTTGCTTAAGAATACTCTCTTTCTCCTTCTTAGTTTTACTTTGGATCTTATCATGATGTATAGGCAGTCTTTCTTGGAGAAATAAAAGTGGAATTTCTCTTTAAATATCTCTCGTGCTATGTAGTTTTTTAAATAAAAATAATTAACATGCCAATATGTTGATTTATTTGCCTTCCCAACCCATATACTTTGACATTTGTGACATGAGATTATAATTCAAAATTATGAGTCACTTGTGTCGTGGGAACGAAAATTCTCAAAACTACAATACACGTGAAATTCATGACCAAAAGATTTTTACACTTGTGTAAATCTTTTATAAAAGGCTTCCCTCGAACTTCGTTTCACCCAATTTTCTTCAGCTTTGAGCGGCTATATTAAAAAAACTTCATAACTCGAAATAGGAATGGTGAAATCACGGAATTCTTATGCTGCTGGTAGGCTAACTCATGAAACTATAATGTATGTAAAAATTATGGCCAGAAGTTCTCCGGATTTGTCCAGGTACCCTTCTGAAATCAGTCTTTCAGTCCTGTTTCGTCACTTTTTGTTAGTTTGTACAGCCTCATGAAAATTCTCATATCTTGACTTAGGAACATCAAAATCAGGAACCGTTTTTTTGTGTCGGAAACTAAACTCGTAGAGCTACGTGACACGTGTGAATTAGAATCAGATTACACCCAAATAGTCTCAGATATTGCCCCAAATCCACTCTTTTTATCTTGGTTTGCTAGTTTTATCAACTTTGCGCTACATCGCGATAAATTTTGTATTTTGACGTAGAAGTATCGAAATAAGGTGCCATTTTTTGAGTTGAAAACTACAATCATAGATATATGTCTCACATGAGAATCATAATCAGATTACACCCGAATAATCCCAGATATTATCCCAAAACCAACCTTCTAATCTTGGTTTACTATTTTTTATCAGCTTTGTAGCATCACAATAAATTTTGTATCTCGACGTAGGCGCATCAAAATCAAGTGTCATTTCTTGAGTTGAAAACTAGATTCGTAAAGATACACCTCACATAGGAATCATAATCATATTTCACCCAAATCATCCCATATTTTATCCCAAATCTGATCTTCTAATCTTGATTCGCTAGTTTTTATCAACTTTCCGCAGCATCACGATAAATTTTGTATCTTGACGTAGGAGTATCAGAATCAGGTGCCATTTTTTGTTAGAAAAGTAGTTTTCCAGATCTAAAACATATATAAAAACCACACTCAACTCTTTTACATATTTATACAGATACTTCATCAAAGTAATCTTAGTTCAAAATTTGATGGCCTATTTTGCAACTTTAAGCGGCTATGATAGAAAATTCATAACTTGGTGTAGGAGCTTTTGAATCATGGTACATTTTTTATTGCGCAAAGACTCTAAGATATACCATATATGTAAAAATGATGGTGAACACCTGTACGGATTTATATAGATATATTGTAGAAATCCACTTTACCTTGCTTGTCTCTTCACCGTTGCACGTCCATGGTGAGCTTAGCGAAGGAAAGTCTATCCTCATGTGGTATCTATGTCAATTCAAAGTATTGTTGTCGTGCTCAAATAATGACACACATTTTTCCTCCTTTTTTTATTTTTTTAACTCATATGACTGAACTTAGAGTAAAAATACTCTAATCTGCCTACGTACCTCGGAAGGATTAAGTCATAACGTAGTTCAAGAATGATAAGTTATTTTATTTTATTTTTATTTTCTAAAACTTTTATCCCTTTTTTTAGTGTTATTCACAGTTTAGACTCATGCAGGCCAAGAGTGACATGCAGTTTAAGCTCGTGCCTTAAGGAGCGTAGGCAATCTTCATGGAAAGTACTACTTCAGGAACTTTCCATTGATGGAACCAACTCTTACACCATCTTGATCGACAATCTTATAAGTGCCACTTAAATAAGCTTGATTCACTACATATGGTCCATCCCATTTTGATGTGAACTTTTCAGCTATGTGTTTGTTGAGGATTATGGGTCTTCAAACTGCTAAGACCAAGTCACCTACTTTAAATGATCGTGGTCGTGCCCTCTTATTGAAAGCTCTAAAAGTCGAGCTTGATAATACTCCAACATTTGTTGCACTTCTAATCTCTTCTCATCCAATGCCTCTAACTCTGCTATACGAAGTTGAGCATTATGTTCAATTGAAAGCCCTTCTTGAATCACAATTTGCAATGATGGAATTTGTTGTTCTAATGGAAGTACTACCTCTACGCCATACTCCAATGCATATGGAGTTGCTTGTGTTGCAGTTTTGAAGGTTGTATGATATGCCCATAAAGCTTCATCGATCTTCTCATGCCAATCCCTTTTATTTTTTTGCAATAACTTTCTTCAATAGGTTACCAAGTGTCTTGTTAAAAGCTTTGATAAGACCATTGGCAGGTGCATTGTAAATTGAAAACTTGTGCTGCTTAAAATTGAACATCTCACACAAAGTCTTCATGATTTTATTGTTGAAGGGCGTTCCCTTATCCGTAACTATGCATCTTGGTATGCCACACCCAAAAATTATGTTTGAATTGATAAAATCAACAACATTTTCCTTTTTCACTTCTTTTAATGGCATAAATTTAGCCCATTTTGAGAAATACTCATAGCGGCTAAGATGTGCATTTGCCCTTTTGACAACTTTGGAAGTAGTTCAACAATATCAAGTTCCCAGGAATCAAAAGGCAATGAGGCCACAGTTGGATGAAGAGGCTATGGAGATTGATGGATATAATTAGCATCTAATTGACATGATTGACACCTTTTGGCATGCTCTAGACAATCCACCATCATTGTCGGAAAATAATAGTTCATCCTCTTGATGCGAAAATAAAGTTTAGGCCCTGATTGGTGTGCCCCACACATTCTGGAATGTGCTTCCTCCATTGTATTTTGAGCTTCTTCTTTTTCAAGACATCACAGGAATAACCCCTCATAGGAACGATGAAATAATATTCCTTCATGAAAGATGAATCGTGGTGCCCTTCTCTTAATGTCGGCGGTTTTTCGTGGATCCTCGGTAGCTTTCATGCTCAAGATACTCAATTATTGGTTTTCACCAATCTTTTTATTCTACCACTTGAATAGATGTATGATGGTTTTCTTCTATTTAGAGATCGAGGAAACTAGGAATAGCCCATCGATGACATACTTGCACCTTTTTTGACTCATTCTTTTCGAGTGCCAGTGTTGTGGATAAGTTAGCCAGAGCATCTGCCAGGTGATTTTCTTCTCTTGGGACATGGTTTAGGAACACCTGATCAAACCTTTCAAGCAAAAGAATAGCATATTGGTGATAAGACAAAAGATCTTCCTTTCACCTCGTAATTCCCCAAAAGTTGGTTTATGATCAACTTAGAATCACCATAGATATCCGATTATGGAATCTTCATATCTAATACCATTTCTAGGCCAACAATTAAAGCTTGGTTCTCTACAGCATTATTGGAAAATGTTTCACCCAAAACAAATGAGAATGGCAAGATTAATTTTTCTAGTGATATCAGCACAACGCCTGCCCCTGCATTAATTTTTCTAGTGATATCAGCATAACGCCTGCCCCTGCACCATCTTGGAGTGTAGATCCATCAAAGAGCATTATCCAGGGTGGCAGATCTATATTAAAAAGTATATCTTCATGAAGATACTTATCTGAAACCTCTCATTCTGCCTGCAAAGAGTGATCGGTGAAGAAATTGGCAAGTGTTTGCCCCCTCACAGCCTTTTGAGATGTGAATACGATCTCATATTGATTAAACAATACAAACAATCTTTCTAAACTCCCTAACAAAATTGGTCGTGTCATTAAAAATTTCACGAGATCAACCCAAGAAATTAGCTTGATGGTGTATGCTTCAAAATAATGCCTCAATTTCTTTATCGCATAAAGCAAAGCTAAACATATTTTCTCAATGAGCGTATAATGTATCTCAGCTCCTATCAAGGTTTTACTTAGATAGTACAATTCTTGTTCTTTCGTATCTTCATTCTCCTAAGCAAGAAGTGCTTCAAGTGATCGCTTTTGTGATGCAATGTAAAGTATCAACGGCCTTCTAGGAGTTGGAGCCCCTAATACGAGTGAATTCAACAAGTATCTTTTGATGTTTTCAAAAGCATTTTGACATGATTGGTCCCAGCGAAAAGGTGCATCTTTTTTCATTAGATGGTTGAAGTTTTAAAACCTTCCAGCCAAGTTAGAGATGAACCTTCGAATGAAAGCCAAATCTCCTTGTAGACTGCGGAGGTCTCTTAAGTTTTTTGGCTCAGAAATTTTTTGAATAGCATCAATCTTTGTGGGATCAACTTCAATTCCTCTATGATGCACAATAAAGCTAAGAAATTTTCCCTAAGTAACCCCAAAGTCACATTTGTATGGGTTCATTTTCAAGTCAAATTTTCTTAACCTCTCAAAAACAATTTGAAGGTCTTCAAGATGGTCGTCCCTGCACTTTGTTTTTACCACCAAGTCATCAACGTAACATTTCACCATCTTATGTACCATTTCATCAAAAATGTTTTGCATTGCAGGTTGGTAGGTTTCACCCGCATTCTTTAGACCAAACGGCATAACTTTGTAACAATATATCCCTTTTGGAGTTCGAAATGCATTCTTCGTCCTTTGGAGACATTCTGACTTGATTATATCCGGAATACCCATCCATAAATACCATATCTTCATGTCTAGTTATTGCATCAACCATGAGCTCTATGATCGGTATTGAAAAATCATCTTTTGGACATGCCTTATTCAAGTCTTAAAAATCAACACAGACATGTATTTGACCATTCTTCTTCTTCTTGATAGGCACAATGTTTGAAATCCATGATTGGTACTTCACTTCTCAAATAAATCTGGCTTCAATAAGCTTATTGACCTCTGCTTTAATTTGTGTTGCCAACTCAGGATAAAACACTGTTGTGACTGCATTATAAGACATGCTCCTTTTTTTATCCCCAAATGATGAATAGCTACCCTTGGACTAAGGCCTGGAATTTCTTGGTATGACCATCTTTGTACTCAACTAATAACTTCATGAAGTCCCATTTCTTCTTGCGGTTTAATAAGTGCACTAATGAACGTTGGGTACGATTCTTCCAAAGTGCCGACATTAAGTCCTTTGAGTTCATCTGTGGTTGACTGTACGCCATCCTCCAGTTAGGGCGGAGCCTTTTGAACATCATCATCCACACTATCCAAATATGGACCTTCTTCCACTGTTATATGATAGGATGCTTGTACAAAGTTAGAATCTTCCAATTGACTTCTTTTGAAGGTCGTGACAACATCTTCTTGCTCCTTCTTTGTCTGTCTACAAAACTAGTTAGTGAACACAATGGTGATCCTTTTCACTTTTAATGAACCGTCTGTGGTTATTTATAACACATTCTTTCTCTTCATATGTGATGGGAAGATACTATGAATGTCATTGTCATCGGTTCCTTCAAGAAAACCTTCCTTTTTATTCTCCAGCAACCTTTTTTATGCTAATGACTTTCTTTGTGGTTCCTAAATGCTGAAAGACAAAAGCTCTTGAGGTGTTGACCTCTTTTTTCATTTGTTTAGAGGCTCTACTTTTGGCCTTGCAACCCAATCTTTCAAATACTAAGACACGATATGTCAATCTTCCTATGCATTCAAGCACAGAAGTTTGTTGTAGAATTTTCTCATCCTCGGATTCCTTGTGTTTTTCTATTGAGTCATAATGTGATGAAGTTGTTTCCTTTCCCTTCTTAGTATAAATTTGAAGAGGTTCCTGCAATTTAAATCCCAGACCAAACTTAGGAGTGACAACACAATGCCCTTGCTTTCTCAAATTTATTTGTTCCTTTTGTAAGACCATGTATCTTCTCACCAGTGACATCATCTTTGAGTTCACCTAGTCTTGTCGGCTTGGAGAAATCGTAACCTAATTTTTCAAGCATAGTAAAGGCTTTCTCAAAAAACTGACCTTTTATATTATGAGCCAAAGTATTGCTTCCTAGAAGCTCAAGCGTGATAGATGGGACCTAAATAACTGGGACAATCATAATCTCTTTTAAATCTTGGAATTCTTTATGGCTCATTTCTCTCCTTGGAGGGTGGCTTTGTTAAGTACATACTTCTATAGGGGGTTGGCTGTCCTTTCGATGCTCACGAGGGATGTAGCAAAAAATTATATGTTCTTCATCCATCTTCATCTCAATATATCCTTCAGATGATGAAAGCTTAGTGGAGAATTTTTCAATTCTCTCCTTAGGAATCTTGACAGTAGCCCACTGAACCTCTACTTCTTTTACAACAACATTAGTTGGGTTGGCTAGTGTTGGTTTCTCCATACCCAATTCACAAGAATCCAAGTAAAATTTTGCATTTGCAAAGTACGACTCTATCTCAATGTAAGTATTGATATCCACATTAATTTTGACTACTTTACCATAGTTTATATATTTTATGTATTGATGCAAAATAGATGACACCACTCCATTTTCGTACATCCAGGGCATTCAAAAGGCAAGTTGTATGATGTTTTAGCATCTATAACATAAATCAAAATGTTTGATGTCATGTCGCCAATGGATCATCCTACATGAATCTTTCCCAAGGCTCGTTGTCTTCCTTGATTGAAGCCTTGAATCATTATGTTGCTTTTGGACAATTCATTAATAGAGATTCCAAGCCTTTCGAGCACTTTCTTTGGCATGATATTGACTGCCGAACCATCATCGATAAATATGCGATTGAGATGTTGTTCTCGAATAGACCCTACGAAAAACAAAGGTTTGTTATGTAGTTTAGACCCTAACAATAAATCATCATTCGTGAAGGAATTTACAGCACAACATGATGCAACTTCTCAATTAGCATGAAATTTTTATGTTATTGTTGGACAATTCCCTCCTTTTCTTTCCTTTAATTCCTCTGTGTTGGAAATTACATGAGTGGCACCAATTTGACTATCTTCAAGAAATTTTTTTGGAAAGAACTCATACAATGTAATAGGCTTTCGGTCCTTCCGTGACAATGCACCATCAATCTTCTTGCTAGTATCAAACATAAAAAGTTTTGGTGGTTGTAGATGCACCACGTTACTATTTATCACTATTGGATTAGGAAGTCGTATTCTTAGAACCGCCTGGTGTCTCCTTTTCTTATGAGAAAACAAGGTCCAAACATCATCATTATTACCTTTATCTTTGTTGTCTATTCCCAATGAGCCTTCAAGAGTCTTCCTTGGAAAATCCACTTCAACCGGCTCAAAGCTCCCAAACTGCAAGAAGATTGAGCTTGGCATAGTTTTCAACATTGAACACACCTTCTTCTTGGGAATGATACTAGCATAATTTGCCTTTACTATTTCATCCATGTCAATGATGATTTTTCCTTCACTTACTAGCGTCATGATTTTCTCCTTCAAGATAAAGCACTTTCTCATTGGATGGCCAACAACGAGATGATACTTGCAGTACTTGAGATCATTGACCTTATTGATTTCCTCCGACCAGTTTGATTCAGGAAGATCAATCATTTTCTTGACTATCAATTCATCCAGTATCATAGATACATCTAAATCTGGAAATGGATAAACCTTAGCTTCTAATTCTTTCAAGGTTGGACGACGTTTATCCACTCTTGGATATTGCCTCGAGCCTTTATCCTCCTTTACCTTTTTCTTTGTTTTGACCTTCACTGAAGTTGCTTTAATTGCCATAGACTCTTTAGTCTTTGAGGTCATACCTTTCTTGAACTCTTATTTCTCTCTCATTGGGTCAATAGGAGAGAGGATGCCTTCCCATGACTTAGGATGCTTAACTCTATGTCGTGTGCTCATGTAGCCAGCTCTTCAAATGTTCGCGGTTTGATTCACTGTAGTATGTATAGGAGGCCCCAATGCATTCCTTGAATGCACATTTCTACCGCATATATTTTAGAAAGGTGGTCTTTACAGTCCAAACTCAATGATCTATATCGATTTATGTAATTCGTTACAGGCTCATCCTTTCTTTGCTTAGTTCCTGTTAACTCTATCATGCTCATAATTACTGTAAAATCGATTGAGAAATTTCTTCTTGAGCTACTCCCAACTATCAATTGACTCATGCTCCAAGTCAATATACCAGTCAAATGTGTTCCTCTTTAATTAATGAACAAACCGTTTTACCAAGAGATCGTCATGTGTTGGCAATGTTTTTCCTTGGGTTTCCCTTTCCATCAAATTGTTGCAACTTTGGTGGTTGATAGCCCGTTGGCATGGGTAGACAATCAATTCGACTTGTGTAAGGCTTAGAGAATTACAACGAACTCTGTGGTGCTTCACCATATTGAGCCCTGATGGTGTTTGTTATCATGTCTTGCAACTGTTGGACAGATAAATCCACAATCGAAATAGATTATTTTTTCTTTTAAAATTGAGACTTAGCAGATAATTCCTCAACATCTTTGTCCTGTGGAGTGAAATCGGGTAGATAAGTAGGGACGTGACTCGACTTTCCTGGCTCATAGGCCTCTAGTTTGTTCATGTGTTGAGCTATATGAATATTTTTATCGTCAACTGACTTCTTTGAGGCTTCAATGGTTTGATCTATCATTGCGAATTTCTCGTCAATGTCAGTTGAGTCAGCCATTAAGGCATTGACCTTCATTGAAACTGGAGAATCCGTTGAATCTTCAGGTTCATCAAAGTTTAATCCATTTAGATAAAGTTCACCAAAGAACATGGATGCAAGATTGCCCCTAGCAGTCGTCACACGAGAGTTATTATTTTTCGCCACCTCCAAAGAAGTGAAGTATTCAGATTCATCCAGGTCACCGGCCTTGAACTTTTGTCAAGTAATTGGTCTAACACAACTAAGGTCAGCAGATGCAGTAGTAGAACCCTTGCAAGTAACATTGTTTTTTTTGAAGTCCATCGAATAGTTGAATTTGTAGCTTCCAATTTACAGGAGGAAGAGATGAAGAGCAGAATCGATCCCACTGGGCGTGCCAAAATTTGTACGTAATAAATTTTTGTGGTGCTGAAAATTAACTGCAAGCAAAAATAAAATAAACAAAAAAGAGTAATTTTATTTAAATGAATCTTGTGAGTACAATTCTGTAACTCTCTTGATTCTTCTTTCCTAAACTTAGAAATGATCTGAGGGCCTTCAGTAGCGTGTTTCTCAAATTATTGGATGATTTGGACTCCTAGAAACGTGTTTCAATTGTCGGGAATGTTAGAAACTGTTTTGTCGCTTTGGAATAATCTCCGGAAAGAACTCTGCTGATTGCTCCTTGCAAGAACTTGATATTCAATGCCGAATTCCCAATGCTTGTCAAATTCCTCTTTTCCGAATGTCCTTTAGAATGCTATGTCACCCCCTATTTATAGTTGTAGAGAGCAGACTTGGTTGCTTGTGATTGCCGAAATGTGTAATACCCCAAAAAAAAATCCGTTGAAATTTTGTGCATAAATGTGTCGGGATCCTATCTTCAAAAATGATTTATAATTTTTCTGTGTGTCCTTTCTTGGATTTTGACCCACCATTTTGTAGAGCATCGAATAATCTTTCCAACGATATATGGATCACCCAAAACGGACACTCGAGCGATGAGTTACGACCATTCCGATCAAACTGCGACCATTCCGATCGAACTGTGAACAGTAAAATGTGCAGGAAAACAAAATACTGCAGCCAGGCGGTTTTTTTTGGTCAACTTCAAATGATCATAACTCCTTTTACATAATGAACTGTGTGAGATGCTATATATCAACGGAAATCCCTAACAGTCTTCTTTCCAATGAAATTGGTTTCATCCAATTTGGACATCGGAGTAAAAAGTTATGGTCAATTTACTTCAGCCTATCGGATAGATCACTGAAGGGCAGATTTGACATTAATTGATTTTTAAAGGTATTTCGGTTATTTCCCATTATAGTAACCCTCTATATATACCCCCTTTGAGCTGAGAATTGTCATTCATTTTTTCCTCATTTCTCTTATATCTCTCTCTCAAAATATATGTATATATATATAGAGAGAGAGAGAGAGAAGAAGAAGAGTTAGGGTTAGGGTTCCAATTGGGGGAAAATCGATTCAAGGCTTCGCTTTGTGAATTGCTTCCGTCAATCTCTTCGGCTACAAAATCTAAGGTATGCAAGTGTTTATCTATGTGCTCCTTTCATCCATAGAGCCCACAAATCCTTTTTCAAAGGCTCAAGATACATGTGTGTGTGTGTGTGTATATATATATATCTATATATGATTATACTTTCTAAATTTTCATTGTGTATGTGTGTAGTATTCACATGATGGTTGAGATATATGTGTGGGATGATTATGTGTGTTGGTTGAAGTATATGTGTGTAGTATTTGTGTGATGGTTGGTGATTATGTTGTTGAAGTTGATGATATCCAAGAAGGTATCTTTGTATGTTTGTGGAAACTATGGTGGTGTGTGATGTATAAATATATGAAATGGGTGATTGAATACTTGTAATCTTGATAAATCCACCTATGCTTAAGAAGTGCATGTAAGGTGTTTGTGAAAATATCTAAGAGACTAGAGATTTTGTTTTTATAAGATAATAGGTCCAAAATTAATTGATTATGAATATATGATGATTTAAATTGTTAAGCCTTGATTTATACTATTATTTCATTATTTTCTTGTTATAACTTGATAACTATTATTGGGAATTATATATCCCTACTATTGATTGATATGTCAAATATTTTCTAAATGTGAGTTTGATTGTGAATTGAGAAATGTGGATGTTGAAGTTGAAGGATGATGGTGTTGTGGTGCATGAAATTGAGCATTAAACATATGCCCTAAATGGTGCATGTAAGATGATTACTAAAATGCCTATGTGAAGAAGAATTTAAGTATTTGACATGTTTGTTATCCAAATTATGATTTCATGCCATATCCATATGCTTAACTTATGTCTACCATATGTTTGACAAAATATTTAAGAGAATAGGAAACTATGCATTGTGATTCATTAGGTCTTAAAAGATAAATTCATGCTTTGTTCCTATGGATAGTTGATTTCCTTGAAGTTGTGGTGCGTTGTGGGTGTATGATGGAATGCCATGATAAATTGTTGAGGTAAATATGATATTTGTGCGTAGTATTTGTTGTGGACCCAAAGCATGCTCCCCACGTGTTCGATTGGATGCTTATATGAAGAAATGAGGCCATTAGATTTGCTAAGTGTGAAGTCCTCAATTATGTGTTGCGTATGATGGCCTATGGGCATGTTGTGTATGAGTTATCTATCTTGTGTTACTTTATGCTATTGTGTGCTGGGGGTACATATGCCCAAAATAGTCTGCTGGTCTAGAGCCGAGTCAATTTCACGGTAATCTCAATCGAGCAATGAACAATGAACTCCCGGTTAGTTTCAAAACTTGGGGGAAAACTCAGTAATCTAAAAAATCATTTTTTATCGAATAATCGGGCCATGAAGCTCTGAAATCTTACATATCAATTCACTCCATTACAGACCTCTGTACATTTTGTGAGATAGTAAGCTTATCTTAAAAGTAAGTGGCATTTAGAAATACTCCGTCAGAGAACGGAATCAAGAGAACTCTGTCATATTGATAAAGTATCATAATGTGAGAACAGATTTAGTTCAGTTGAGTACAGTTAAGAACAGTTTAAATGTCTTTCAGTTGGGAGTAGGATTCAGCACCGAGCGAGCTAAGGATGGGAACATTCCTGCGAGGGTTTGATTCTTGGTAGCAATCCTTATGCTCCAGAACTACGTCGCCAGCATAGGTTGAGACATCTATCCTACGAGTAGAGGGTTAGATGAGGTGGTTGTCCTGCGAGTAGAGGGTGCCACTGTTCTTTTTTGAGGTCCTGATAGTAGAGGGTCCTATGCAGTTGACTTTACTGATGGTGCGGTATTGACACCCTTCCAGCTGGGGTACAGGTTGGATCCCACTTGTGGTAAGTGGGGCATGTCGATTAAATGATCACTCCCACAGTTTCAGTAACAGTCTCAGAAAAAAACTCAGTTAATGTGCAGAAGTTGAGGCTGTCAGATACAGGCCTCCCAGTATTGCTATCATTAACATTGAGCAGAGAGACTTCCTACGAGATGAGGGTTGATCTCGAACTTATTTACCCATTATCATTATCACTGAGTATAGAGACTTCCTGCTAGATGAGGGCTGATCTCAGATTCAGTTGTTCAGTGTTCCAGAGTTGGTGAAGTTGAATATCAAATATCAGTAATATGTTCTAGTAGCTTCAAATACTCTGTATCTTATTGTCAGTATTATTATTTTCAGGTGTCAGCATTCAAAATGTAACATTCGGTGTCATGATGATTTCAGTTGTACCTTATGTATCCATGTGTGTATTGTTGATCAGACAGGTTTCAAAATTGGTAACTGCAGAGTTTCTATATATGTTTATCCCAGCGAATACATATTATTCAGATTGTTATGTTTATGCATAAGCCTTATATTTTACCTTACCCTATCCTTGCATACTCGGTACATTCTTTGTACTGACGCATTCGTGCTATGGTGTTTTCCCCACCATAGGTTCAGAAGAGCGAGATTCAGAGTATATTTAGCTGTCAGATCTTGTAGCAGTGGGTGCAGCAATGAGTCCTCATAATCCGAGGATATTCTATTTCAGTGTTTTGATGATTTTAGTAGACGGAGTTAGTTGGGGAATTGTCCCTTCAACTCCACAGTTCAGACAGTGTAGAGGCTTTTCAGACAGATGTATTGATATTTAGTTTTCAGTACTGTATATTTAGATGTTTGAACCTTATGGCCAGATTTAGTCAATTTCTGCATTTATCGTATTATATTATGCAGTGAACAGATACGGATATCAGTGAAGGGTTAGCTTGTGGTCCCTCGGGGTCACGAGCACCGTGTGGCATTTCGGTTCATGGGAATCGGGGCGTTACATATGTCACTTTGACATTTGGCGACTTTGACCAGTTCTTGAATTTGAATGATATTTCCACATCATTTGGACATATGGAGTCACCTTGTTGGTCTTTAATTTGACGGGGATGCCAAGTCACCCTGACACGTGACATGGGTTTGGGCCCCAAAGTGTAATGGACCTTAGGCTTGAATTTAATAAAATGGACTAATTAATTTGTAGGGCCCAAATTAGTTAATCAACCCAATTGATAATGAATTAAAATCAAATTTTGTATGAATTTTATATGTCTACAGACACCTTTCCTTTAATTTTCTCCACTATCTTGTTACTTCCATCATTTCATTTTACCTGACACATTTAGTTTGTATTAAGAAAATACTACAATTTTTCCTAGATTATTGTTACTATTTTTGTTTATATACATCAAATTGTATTGCAACCACTGACAAGTGCATTTTTCGTGTGATACCACTTCATACCACGCATATCACACCATTCACAGATCAAAATTATGATTGATTTGTAGGGTTTAGATTAGGTAGTTTTAGTTGAGTCCGAATTGGAATTAACATTTTAACTAATTTAGTTTTATTCAATAGAAAATTGTCACGCATTTACCAAAATTTTTAATTATGATTTGGAGAAATCGTTAGTTGCAAGGATATTTTTGATCCATAAAGGTAGATGGAGGGTATTTTTGAACCAATTCAATACTTGAAAGGTATTTCTGATCATTTTTTGAGTTTTTAATTATGATTTAAAAAAACTGTAAGTTGCAAGGGTATTTTTGAGCCCTATATGGATGGAGGGGTATTTTTGAAATAATTTCAATACTCAAGAACATCACTCTTTGGTACGTCGTCACGACTTTCTTTGGCAAAACAGGGTTAAGCTTTTATCTGATCTATGACAACAAAATATAAATATCCTAAAGATTATAGGAAATCTTGTTGTTAAATCATACAAATAATAAATATTCTCAAAGCTTATCGCATCTACGACACTGTCCTTAAGGATATTTAACATAAGGACAGCGTCGTAGATGCGTTAAGCTTTGAGAATATAAAAGAAAATTAACGACAGTGTAAATATTCTTTCCACTTGTTTCCTCACAGCAATAGGAATTCTAACATAAGGCTTGTCATCACTCCAAGCCAAACTTCCAAAGTTATATTTACTTGTCCTTTGTAGGGTAGATGTAATATTGACCATAAAGGAAATCTTCTTTGTTTTGGAATTGAATTTCAATACATTTGGACTTACTTCCACTAGGGTATTTCTTGGAGGTTTAATCACGAGTTTGGAGAGAAATACTAAATCATACAAATAATAAATATTCTCAATACATTTGGACTTACTTCCATTTTCATGTTTCTTGTTAAATCATACAAATAATAAATATTCTCAATACATTTGGACTTACTTCCACTAGGGTATATATTTTTCATATTTGTTCTAATTATTATGCTTCGTTACATAATTATAGTTAGTTGAAAGTTAAAAAAGTAATGAAAATTTAGTTTTAGTTAGTTCAAGATTCAATTCTAGTTCAAGAAATTTCCTTTTAGTTAGTTCAAGATTCAATTTTAGTTGAAGAAATTTTCTTTTAGTTAGTTGAAGATTCAATTTTAGTTATTATGATTCATTACATAATTTTAGTTGGAAATTTCCTTTTAGTTAGATCACGATTCCATTTTTGTTCAAGAAATTTCCTTTTAGTTAGTTTAAGATTCAATTTTAGCTAAAAGTTCACCTCTTTGTGTGTTTTAGCAAGTAATTTAGGGTTTATTTTTGTTGATACTCCGTTGTAGCTTTAGTATGTTGGTGGTTTGTGTATGGTGATTTTAAGCTAAACTACGAGAAAATAAGGATGCCAAGATTTTTGTTATTTTGCATAATGATCCAGTTTTTTTAATTCTACTAGCCTAATGGGTTGCTTGGAATTTGATGTTACCGTCTGACAGAATCCGAATTCAGGAAAAGGATTGCTTTGCTATTTTTTCGATGACCAACTTATCTCTTTCACTTTAATTTAGGTCAAGCTAAGGTAAGTTGACTTCTCTTTAAATTATTATAATAAAACCTTGTTATTTTTCATATTGAAGTCTAGTGAAGACGTGTGTGACCTTGTTCGATTCACTATTATCTTCTTGTTATTGTTCATATTAAAATCTAGGGAAGCCGTGTGAGGCCTTATTCGATTCACTAGCATTGTTGTTGACATCTTGTTGGTCTTTTTGTTTCTTTTTTCTTGTATTGTGGACTTGAACTTGTATCATTTGGTTGGTACTTTAAAGGAAATTTTGTTATTTTGAATGTGGTTTGTTAGGTGACTTAGTCACTTGAAAATGGTTAAGTGTAGGGACTTTTAAGGGGATTTTGTTGTTATGAATGTGGTTTGTTTGGTGACTTAGTTGCTTGACAATGGTTAAGTTTAGGGACTTTAAAGAGGATTTTTTTGTTTTGAATGTGGTTTTATTTTGATACTTAGTTGCTTGAAAATTGTTAAGTTTTGGGACTTTAAAGAGGATTTTTTTTGTTTTTAATGTGGTTTTGTTTTGAGACTTAGTTGCTTGAAAATGGTTGAGTTTAGGGATTTTGAAGGAGATTTTTTGTTTTGAATGTGGTTTTGTTTCAATACTTAGTTGCTTGAAAATGGTTAATTGTAGGAACTTTAAAGGAGATTTTTTTGTTTTGAATGTGGTTTTTTTTTTTTAGACTTAGTTGTTTGAAAATGGTCAAGTTTAGGGACTTTAAAGATGATTTTTTTTGTTTCGAATTTGGTTTTGTTTTGAGACTTAGTTGCTTAAAAATGTTAAGTTTAGGGACTTTGAAGGATTTGTGTTTTGAATATGGTTTTGTTTTGACACTTAGTTGCTTGAAAATGGTTAAGTGAAGGAACTTTAAAGGGAATTTTGTGTTTTGAAAGTGGTTTTGTTTTGATACTTAGTTGCTTGAAAATGGTAAGTGTAGGAACTTTAAAGGAGATTTTTTTGTTTTGAATGTGGTTTTGTTTTGAGACTTAGTTGCTTGAAAATGGTTAAGTGTAGAAACTTCAAAGGGGATTTTTTGTTTTGAATGTGGTTTTGTTTTGAGACTTAATTGCTTGAAAATGGTTAAGTGCAGGAACTTTAAAGAGTATTTTTTTATTTTGAATGGGGTTTGATAGGTGACTTAGTTGTTTGAAAATGGTTGTGTAGGAACTTTAAAGGGAATTTTTTTATTTTGAATGTAGTTTTGTTTTGATACTTAGTTGCTTGAAAATGGTTAAGTTTAGGGACTTTGAAGGGGATTTTGTGTATTGAAAGTGGTTTTGTTTTGATACTTTGTTGCTTGAAAATGGTTAAGTGTAGGAACTTCAAAGAGAATTTTTTTATTTTGAATGTGGTTTGGTTGGTGACTTAGTTGCTTGAAATTGGTTAAATTTTTGTGACTTGATCTAATTAGTTGAATCTGATTGATTGCGTAGATGAAACCTGATTACAGCTTATCAACGGAATAATGATAATAGAATGGGTATTAGGGAGGAATTTGTTGAAGGTGTCAAAATATTTGTTGAACATGCTAAGACACTTCATATGTGGACATGTTATCGGATTATTCACTGTCCTTGTGTTAGATGTGATGGGATAAATCTTGTAAGTGAAGAAGATGCAAAGGAACATCTTTATAGAAAGGGATTTCACGAGGACTTTTTAAGATTGCATTGCATTTATGGGGATGTTACGCAAAATAACTTTGTTGGTGGAGAAAGTAGTAGGTCTGCAAGGCATAATGAATATCAAGATACTAGGATGACAGAAATGGTGAACGATGCTTTTGGGATGCAACACGGGATTAAGTTTAGGGAAAATGTTGAAGATGTTCCTAATAGCGAAGCGGGCAATTTCTACAAAGAATTGCATGCTTCTAGTCATCCTTTGTTTGACGGGTGTTCGTACTCTTATTTGTTGCTGTTAGATTATTAAGTATTAAATCTAATTGGAATATTGCTGAAGGACTAATGGACTCAATGATAGACCTTATTAAGGAGTTAGTTGACTCCGGCTTGGAGGTTCCTGATTCTTGCTGTAAGGAAAAAAGACTGGTGTCGAAGTTAGATCTCTCCTCGGTTAGAATTGATTGTTGTGAAAATGATTGCATATTATACTTTAAGGAAAATGCTAAGCTAAAGTTCTGTAAGTTTTGTCAGCACTCTCAATATAAGTGTGGTTCTATTGGAAATAAAATTGTTATTAAGGCGATGCATTATCTACCTCTTATACCAAGGTTGGAGAGGTTGTATGCTTCAAACAGCTCAGCTCCTCATATGAGATGGCACAGTGATAATAGAAGGCCCACTGGTGTTATGTGTCATCCATCTGATGGAGAGGCTTAGAAGCATTTTGATGCAACTTATCCATATTTTGCAGTTGAGCCATGAAACATTCGATTGGATTATGTGTGGATCGGTTCTCTCCTTTTTCAGTTGGTGGTGCGCCATATTCATGTTGGCCTGTATTTATCACTCCTTATAATCTTCCTCCTAAACTGTTGATGACTAGTCCTTATATATTTCTGAATTATGTTATTCCTGGCCTGCGTAATCCAAAAAGCGGAATAGATGTCTACTTGCAACCTTTGATTGATAAACTTTAAGTTTTTTGACATGAGGAGGTTGAAACTTGGGACATCTCTCTTAAACGGAATTTCAATCTGTGTGCATATCTAATGTGGATTTTTAATGATTTTCCTACTTATGGAATGTTGTCTGGGTAAATGACATTTGGAAAGCTGTCCATACTGCTTTTACAGGCAACAAGTGTATTCCTTGAATCTTTCTAACATGGCTCTTACAGGCAGGATTCCCCGTGAATTTGGAAACCTCTCATTTATTGTTTCTCTTGACTTGGGAAGCAACAATTTCCATGGAAATTTGCCTCAAGAAATGACACGCTTGCGTCGACTTAAGTTTCTTGATTTAAGTTTCAACAGCTTCAGCGGAAAGGTTCCCTCTTGGTTTGGATTCGTACACCAACTTCAAGTTCTAAGTCGTAGGAATAATAGTTTCACTGGGTCCATCCCTTCTTCATTTTCTAATATTTCCACACTTGAGACTTTGAATCTGAATTTCAATTCCATAGAGGGTCAAATCCCAAAAGTGATTGGAATTCTTAAAAACCTTAGAGAATTAAAGTTGAGGGGTAACAAGCTCATAGGCTCTATTCCCCTGTCACTCTCGAATGCCTCAAGGTTAGAGATTTTGGAGATATCTTTAAATTCACTTCAAGGAAACATTCCAGAAGGGATCGGCAATCTTCACAACATGAAAATGCTATCCATACAATATAATCAACTTACGGGTTCTATACCATTTACAGTTTTCAATATCTCTAGAATTGAAGTCATTGCATTTATAGGGAATAGCTTATCAGGATATCTTCCCAATGGTTTATGCAATGAGTCCTCCGAAACTCAAAGGGCTTTATCTATCCACAAACAAGCTTCGCGGTCATATGCCTACAAGCCTGTCAAATTGTTCACAACTTCAAGTATTGTCTTTATCTGAAAATGATTTTGGTGGACCAATACATAGTGAAATTGGAAGATTGAGTAACTTGCAGATATTACAACTCGGAACTAACCATTTCACTGGTACGTTCCATCTTATTAATTCTTGTATCTAATTGCTTCAGGATTTTATTTTATTACCCAGTAATTGCAGGGATAATTTGACTTATTGAATAATTGAGGTATCTTATAAATTTTGTGATATTAGGCATGGAGAGAAGTCAGATTAATGACTTTGTTCAAATATATTTATCTTCTATACGCACTTTTTTTCTTTTAATAGTTTCGTATCACCACGAGAGGTTGACAACTTCAATAGAGACGCAATTCTTATATCTTAACGAAAACCGATTGAACCAACAATTTAAACTCACTAGTAATCCACTATATGTGCTTCCAGGTGAAATACCCAAAGAGAGAAGCAATCTCATTGAGTTGGAGATACTCAGTCTTAGGAATAATAGATTTAGTGGTTCACTTGATATGGAGATCTTCAACATATCCAGGCTGAGACTGATTTCTCTTTCATTCAATAATCTGTCAGGAAGCCTCCCACCAAACATAGGTTCTATTTTACCCAACATAGAAGATCTTTATCTGGGCTTAACCAATCTTTTTGGGACTATTCCTCATTCCATCTCCAATTGTTCAAAACATACTATTCTAATGCTTGCTGGCAACAAACTCACTGGCTTGATTCCCAACTCACTTGGATATTTGACTCATCTACAGTTACTAAATTTAGGGGGAAATAATTTAACCAACGACTCATCATTAAGCTTCCTGACTTCCTTAACCAATTGCAGAAATTTAACAGATCTTGAAATATCTTTCAACCCGCTAAATGGCATGCTTCCAGCTTCGATGAGGAACCTTTCTACTAGAAAATTTTAAGCCAGCAATTGCATAATCCAAGGGCGAATTCCAAATGAAGTTGGGAATTTAAGCAGCTAGTTGGACCTTAGACTTTCTGGAAACAACTTGGTCAGATCGATTCCAACATCAATTGGCAACTTGAGAAACCTTCAGGTCTTCGACTTGAGAAACAACAAATTAACAGGATTTATTAGAGATCAGATATGTAAATTGCAGCATTTGGGTGATATTTACTTGGGTCAAAATCAACTTTCAGGGATATTAGTTCCCTTAGGGAGATACATCTGGATTCCAATTAATTGAGTTCCAATATACCATCAAGCTTAGGGGACCTTAAAGATCTAGTGGTTCTTGACTTATCGTCAAACAACATGCTTGGTTTTTTACCTCCTGAAATCGGAAAATTAAAGGCTGCAACACGAATAGATCTGTCGATGAATCAATTCGCAAATGGAATTCCAAGAGAAATTGGAGGGCTGCAAAATTTGGTGCAGCTTTCTTTGAGGAACAACAAGTTGCAAGGATCTATACTTGACTCAATGAGCAACATGGTAGGTTTGGAATTCCTAGACCTTTCTGATAATAATATATCGGGAACTATTCCCATGTCGTTGGAGAAACTTCTATTCCTCAAATATTTCAATGTTTCTATCAATAAATTGCATGGTGAAATACCCTCAGGGGTCCTTTCAAGAACTTCTCAAGTAAGTTTTTCTTCTTCAATGAAGCATTGTGTGGTTCTTCAAGTTTTAGTGTTCCACCACGCCCCACTTTATCAAAGCATAGATCTAATAGGAAAGAAAAGTTTGTTCTATTTCTTTTGCTTGGAATTGCACTAGTATTTGTTCCTATCACCTTGGTGTTTTTCTGGATAAAGTATAGAAAAGGTAAAAGAGCTCCTTAACAAGCTGATTCATTGTCTGCCATAACAAGAGAAATAATTTCATACTATGAATTGCTCCAAGAAACTGATGCGCTTAGCGATAGTAATATGATTGGTTTTGGAAGTTTTGGCTCTGTCTACAAATGCTTTCTTAGAAGTGGAATTTCCATTGATGTTAAAGTGTTCAATCTTCAACTAGATGCAGTATTCAAGAGCTTTGATACGGAATGTGAAGTTTTGTGTAGCCTTCGCCATAGGAATCTCGTAAAAGTCATTACTAGTTGTTTCGACCTTGATTTTAAGGTTTTAGTGCTCGAGTATATGGCTAATGGGAGCCTGGAGAAGTATTTGTATCCACACAACTTCTTCTTAGACACCATGCAAAGGCTAAGCATAATGATAGATGTGGCATGTACATTGGAATATCTACACCATGGGCGCTTGTCGCCTGTGATTCACTGTGATCTTAAGCCGAGTAATGTCTTGTTGGATGAGGATATGGTTGCCCACCAAAGAGACTTTGGCATTTCAAAACTACTTGGTGAAGATGAGAGTGTTATACACTAAAACTTTTGCAACATTAGGATATATTGCACCAGGTACGTCTCTTTTCTGCATTTGAACATTCATGATTTTTCTCTCTTTTTTTTTCACCAAGAAAGCTTATATTGCATGTTTAAATTAATTGTTTGACTTTAGAATATGGACTGAATGGATTGGTCTCATAAAAAATGTGATGTCTATAGTTATGGGATCATGTTGTTTGAAACGTTTACTTGGAGAAAGCCTAATGAGTTTGTGTTCTAATGCAGCATGGTAAAGTGGTAGCTTATGCGTCTAGGCATTTAAAGTTGCATGAGCGAAACTACCCCACTCATGACTTGGAGTTAGCGGTCGTGGTGTTTGCACTTAGAATCTGGAGGCATTATCTCTATGGGGTGCACGTTGATATTTATACTGACCACAAAAGTTTACAGTACATTTCCTCACAGAAAGAATTGAACCTCAGGCAGAGGTGTTGGATGGAGCTTTTGAAAGACTATGATATGATCCTGCATTACCATTCAGGCAAGGTAGTTGTAGCTGACGCTCTCAGCAGGTTGTCTATGGGCAGTTTTTCTCATGTTGAAGAGGGTAAGAGAGAGATGGTGAAGGATATTCACCGCCTTGCAAATCTAGGAGTGCGACTCTTAGATTTCGAAGATACAGAGGTGATTGTTCATAAGACAGCTAAATCATTTCTTTGTGCTGAAGTCAAATAAAAGCAGGCCGAAAATCTCATCTTGATGCAGATTAAGAGAGATGTGGGTCAACAGAAAGTAATGTCATTTGAGATTGGTGGCGATGGTATTCTGAGATATCAGGGTAGATTGTGTGTGCCTAATGTAGACGGGTTACGGGAAAGAATCCTTAGCGAAGCTCACACGTCGAGGTATGTTGTTCACCCAGGCTCTACAAAAATGTATCACGATTTGAAAAACAATTATTGGTGGAATAATATGAAGCGTGATATGGCTAAATATGTTTCCAAGTGTTTGAATTGTCAGCAAGTTAAGGTGGAACACATGAGGCCAGGTGATACTTCTCAAGAGATAGCATTGCCTTTATGGAAGTGGGAAATGATCAATATGGACTTCATTACAGGACCTCTGAAGTCCCGAAACCAGTATGATTCTATATGGGTAATTATAGATAGGCTGACCAAGTCAGCACATTTTCTTTCTGTCAGGACTGACTATTCGGGAGAGGATTATGCTAAGTTGTTCATCGCAGAAATAGTTTGTTTGCATGGGGCACCTGTTTCTATCATATCTGACCGAGGTACGCAGTTTTCTTCTCAGATTTGGAGATCTTTTCAGAAAGGTTTAGGTACCCAAGTGAACCTAAGTACAGCATTCCACCCTCAGACTGATGGGCAAGCTGAACGCACCATCTAGACACTTGAGGATATGTTGAGGTCCTGCGTAATTGACTTTAAAGGTAGTTGGGTAGATCACTTGCCATTGATAGAGTTTGCTTATAATAATAACTTCCATTCCAGTATTAAGATAGCACCGTTTGAGGCACTGTATGGTAGGAGATGTAGGTCTCTGATAGGGTGGTATGAAGTAGGTGATACGCAGATGTTTGGGCCTGATCTTGTTCATCGGGCAATGGAAGATGTGAAGCTTATTAGAGAACGACTTACAAATAGCTCAAAGTCATCAGAAATCGTATGCCGACGTTAGGGGGAGAGAGTTAGAGTTTGAGGTTGGAGATTGGGTATTTCTTAAGGTTTCTCCCATGAAGGGAGTTATGAAATTTAGAAAGAAGGGTAAGCTGAGTCCTCACTATGTAGGACCCTACCAGATTATGAGAAGGATAGGTGGAGTTGCGTATAAACTAGAGTTGCCTGCAAGTTTGGGTGTTGTCCATCCGGTATTTCATAAATCTATGCTGAAGAAGTGCATTAGAGATCATTCGTTTGTCGTACCCGTCGAAGAAATCAAAGTGACAGACTCTTTGTCCTATGAAGAAGAGCCGGTAGCAATTTTGGATCGCCAAGTTAGAAAGTTGAGAAGCAAAGAGATTGTTTCGATTAAAGTGTTATGGAGAAATTAGAAAGTTGAAAAAGCTACTTGGGAATGAAAAGATGACATGAGAAATAGATACCCAAATTTATTTGATCCGACGAGCGAAGTGATGGAAGGTACAATCCTTGTCCTGTTCTTTCTATGCCTTTTTTTCTTGAAATCATGCTTGCCTATTTTTTTTCCGCATCATCATTCGGGGATGAATGATCCCAAGGGGGGATAATGTAACGCCCTGTAAAATTTTGTGCAATACATTATCTCTTATTAGCATGGCCATGGAATGAGAAACTTGAAAATAATTCTAAGTGTTAAAGAGACAGTCTCAATTTTAGCTCTTAATCTTCAGAGATTTTATTTTTGACCTTCCCGACCTTCGTTTTTAGACTTTCTTATTGTGTTGCGATGGGGCAAGGTTGTAGTACATCTAGAGTGAGTTTTGGGATTTTTAGACGAGCCTAAGGGCACGTTTGGGTGTCAATTCCAGTAGCATCGGGCGATTAGCCCGCGCTGCCTGGTAGATCGCGGGGTTGTGTTAGGATTAAAGGGGGAGATATAGCAAGCGTCGCCCGTTGGATCACGCGCGACATATCAGGTGCCGCCCAGTGAACTACGCCGCTCTAGGCCAGGCGACACCCGCCTAATCGCGCCAGGTCAAATTTCAGCATTTCCTATCTGTTTCATTAAGGGTATTTTAGGTATTTTCCATCCCCTATTATCTTAAACACGGGATTTAATCCCTAGAAATCCAAAATACACCCACATTCATCAAATTTTCTCAAGAACACTCTCTAGGGTTTCAAAATAAAAACCAAGTAGTTCAAGATTCAACTGTAGGTTTTCGAAGTTGATCGCATATTTGGAAACCCCAGGTCGTAGGCTTCAATAAGCATATATTGTCTTCCTAATTCGAGGTACGCAAGATTTTCCTAAATTCTCATGGGCATAGAAATCATGTTTTAAGAAAGGAGTTTTTGAATTCATGTACATATTCATGTTTTAGAAACTTTAATGATATTGTTTTGGCCTTTTGGCTTTCCCCCAAAGTGATTTCAAAGTTATATAAAGATGTATATATGTGTTTAAGTCTTGAAATATGAATTGAGAGCATGATATATATGAAATCCCTCTCTTGATGTAATTTTTCCCAATGTTTCACATGATATGGATTGTTTCGAAATACATCTTGAAAATCATGTTATGAAAAGTCTTAAATAATGATTTTGGATTATGATTTTTGCTTTCAAAAGAGAGAGGAGTGTTTGTATTGACAAATGGTGAATATCCATATAATGAAAAAGTCCATGGTTTTGCCAAAAGCACATTACCACCATATGTTTTGAAAAGTTTGCATGAGTTCTGTCTTATGTTTCGGGACATGAAATCTTTTGTACTATTTGCATGCTTGGTGGTCTAAATTGAGTTTTTATGAAAGAATTATGCTTAATGCATTATGGATTAGAAATAGAACTTGAAATTCTTGGTATGACGATACCAAATTCAGACAATGCCGTAACAGACCCAGACAAATGCAGAAATCAGACTTTATCAGATTTTCATGTTTTAAAACTTCAGATTGATGCATGCTCAGAAAAGGCTAAAATAGGGCATAAAGAGAGCTTAGGTGGTTCCCCGAAGAAGGCTTGGTTCAGACAACTCATTTCCCAAAATCGTGATTTGTCGATCCGGGTATATTATTATATGCTGGCTAAGTGCCTTGTGGCGTATCAGACTCAGACACTCCAACCCTTGCGGCATACTCGGGTTGGGGGCTTCCCCGCCGAGTTAATAGCAGATTCCATATAGCCCGTGGAATATCAGACTTGTAGGGGAGCTCCACCTAACTCCGAAGTAATACAAAGATCAGAATTGTTTTGACAAGAATGACTTATGATTTTCGAATAATGCCCATGTGTATCCAGAAACTATTTTTATGCATGATGTTTGATGAAAATTTGCTCTCATTTATTATATATATATATATATATATATATATATATATATATATATATATATATATATATATATATATGTTCAAATACTCTATTTTGGATTGCTTCACATGCCAGTACTTTTGTGCTGACCCGCTCCCCCCCTCCAGGTTTTAAGGCGTAGTCTAAGGGTCTAGATAAATAATAGATATTTCAGATCGCAGATCAGATAGTGCAGTGGTGAGCCTTCTATGATCTAGAAGGCCTGGTTATTTTAGATAATTATCTTTAGTTATGTTTTAGTCTACTGGGGGCCTTGTCAAAGTTTTCAGGGCCTTGTCAAAGTTTTCAGATGGTTTTTTTAGTTCATAGTAGAGATTTCGCAGACTGGGACAGACATTATTATTCAGACACATTTGCGAATTTCAGCTCAGTATTATGATCATATTCATATTGACCATGTTTCCGTATTAAATTTATATTTCCGCATTTTCATTTATTTTATGGATGTTGTGCATGATTACCACATAGAGAAGGGTGTTTCGGACCTTCATGGTTCGGGATGCTCGTCACGGCTAGGGCCCTGGCTCGGGTTGTGATATTTGGCTTAGACCGAAAATCTGGCCTAGAAGGGCTTTGGTATGTTTGTCAAGTTGGAGGGTGACTCTGAGGAGTTGGTGCATGTCATTGTAGGTAAGATGGGGGTTGAACATGTGGTTGTGTGCTATACACTGGATATGGAGGTGGAGGAATGGAGTATAAAGGATTTTCGGAGTGATTCTGTGGAGCTTGGGCATGAACTTGGGTTTGAGCCTGAGGGTAACGACGACGTGGTCTTCTTGACTGTTCCCGTTGTCTAACTATAATAGCAGATACATCTTACTCATTCTTCTTTCCCCTAACACTTCCTGAACCCCTTTAAATTTCTTTAGTAGTTGCTTTCAATATTGCAAAACTCACAATGCGACCAGACTTAATTCCATCCTCTATCATCTCCCCTATTTTGAGAACCTCAATAAATGGCTTACCTAATACAGGTAACACGTGTTTATAATATGTTTCATCCTGTGATTGTGTAGACACCTCCTCTATTTTCTTTCTTTCATTGGCGGTTTCACCGTAGCATCTTGGTCACGCCATCGAATCGCATACTCTTTGAAACTTTCAGAACTCTTCTTCTTTATGTTAGTTAGGAATTTTTCATCAAGAATCAACTCCACATTGTATTAAAATTGTTGCACGAACTCATTAGCTAGGTCATCCCAACTAATCCACTTGTCAATTTCTTGATCAATAAACCATTCTGAAGCTAGACCTGAAAGACTCTCACCAAAATATGCTATAAGTAATTCTTCCTTCCCTCCAGCGCCCGTTAGCTGGTTGTAATAACGTCTTAAATGTGCTACAAGATCGCCACGTCCATCATACTTCTCAAACTTTGAAATTTTAAAACCAATAGGGGGATGAACACCTGAAAACATGTACAGATCTTTATATGAGACACTTTTGTACCCCTCAAAGTCCTTGGAAGTTTTTTATAGCCAGTTCCAAACTTCTCAATTTTCTGGTCATTTTTTGTTGTTCTTCTGTCATAATAGGTTTTTCAGTGTTAAGAGGACACTCAGGCGGTTGAGTGTAGCAATAAGGTCCAGTCGACTTACATGTGGGCTCGAGAGCACAATTTTGATCACCAAAAATGTTTAATACAGGGTCGCTTGTAGAGTGAGGAATCACAACCGTTGTATTGACATTAAAAGCAGGAGCTTTAGGCTGAGGGTGGCATTGCAAAAGCATGAACAGTAGGTAGATTCGAGCATGTGGTAACTTTATGTTGAGGAGTGAGGAAATAAACATTAGAAGTGTTTGGATAGCGTTTTCCCGGAGTAGTTCTAATGCATGTTGTGGTGTGTCAACAAAAATTAAAAATTATGCATATGACACAAGAGGCAAACTAGAAAGATATTTCAGATTATTAGTGAAAAATGGAGGCGGGGCGACCCATTAGCCCAAGCTTGATGCATTTTTATCATTTGTGGTCTTAATTTCTGAATCTCTTCATCCTAAATTCTCATTTTCCGAACTCCCTATCTGATTAGTGACAACAATATCAGTATCCTTGTTGGCCATAACCTTCTCTTAGACTTGGTGCAATGTGGAGGACCGGCCAGAAATGCCACAAACCAACCACCTTAAAATAACTGAACAAGAGATAACAAATGCGTTAGAGTTCAACACTTTTTCAAAAACCTCTCTTCTTTTTTTTCCTTTTTGAAAATATCACAGAACCCGAGAAGGGAGCTTACGTATCTCACCCTTGAGAGGGGAGAATCAGGTGTGCATAGTTCGTGAAGCTTGACCAAAAATGACCAATCAAACTCTTTTTCTTTTTCTCTTATTTTTTTGGAACTTTGAGAAGAAAAGAAAATAACAAATTGTCAAAAGAATTGACGAAAATCTTTTAACATTTTTCTGGTTTAAATCCCTATACAAAATGAAACCTATAATTACCAAAGAAAAATCTTTTTGGGTTTTCAATTTTTAATTTCATAAGAAAATAAACTTGAAACTATTAAAGGAAAATCTTTTGTGGTTTTCTTTTAGAGATGTATATGACATCTACTCTAAATGAATAATGAAGAAAAAATCTTTTTGAATTTTTCAGATTCTTATACAAAATAAAACCTATGATAACCAAGGAAAAATCTTTTTGGGTTTTTAATTTTGAAATTCATACGAAAATGAAACTTGAAACTATTAAAGGAAAATCTTTTTGTAGTTTTCTTTTAAAGATGTACATGGAACACCTACTCTAAACGAAAAGTGAAGAAAATTTTTGTAGATCTTTGAAATAAGATCCCCGAACCCACAATAGGTTGCCTACATATTTCACTCCCGAGAGAGGAGAATCAGGGGTGCGTAGTTCATCCAGATAGGACAATTAAGGATTATATAACCGACTGAACCCTGACTTGAGAGACGCGACCACAAACAAAAGATGAAAAACATCAATAAAATTTTTTTGAGTTTTCAAATTGATACTTAGCCTAAAAAAATAACACCAACAAATATGAAAAGGAAACCTTTTTTGGTATTTTTATTATATGAAATGTACCAAGCTTCTACCATTTTTTTTGAATTTCTTTTATAAAAAATTTCTATTAAAGAAAAAAATCTTTTTGAAATTTTCGAATTATGAATGCTTGATATAGAAATAAAAGGAAAAATTTTTTGATATTTTTGATAAAATGAGTGCGAAAGGTAAAAAGAAAAATCTTTTTTGAATTTTGAATTATGGAAAACAAAAGCCATAAAGAATCCTAAAAATTACGAAACTCTTTTTTGATTCACCTTTTCTCTTATATCTTCTTTTTATTTTTCATGCCTACACACCTTTCTTTGATTCTAGCACATGCTTTCCCCAAATCAATCTATCAAATGATCCCGTTACCCTCAAAGATGCAACAATTAGCACATAGAGATGCTTTAGAGGTGAGTCTCTTACAAAGGATCAAGTGGGTCCCGCTAGATCTTAATATGATGCAGATAAGCATGACCTAAAGGCTGGCCTACGTTGGGGTCCACTAATAAGGTCATTCAGGGGAGCATATGGTCGATAGTGGTTGTTTTGCTTTCCACCTACTCCATATAACCGACGGATCCCCTCCTAAAATAAGGGTGACTCAACTAGAGGTCATGGACACACGTGTACTACGGACTTATTGTAGAAAGAATGACTCGGGTTATCTGCATGATGCCAGATATAAAGCGGTAACACATAAGATAAAAACTGTAGACACGTAGCACATAGGTAATCAACAATGATAAAACGATAACACAAACAATGTTTATACACCCATAATGTCAAACTAAGCCGATACAACTTCAAAAAGAGTCGTCAGAGCTGTCACACCCCTTTTTTAACCAAAAAAAAATAATTTTAAGTTTGAAAGAATTTTATTATTAAGTGACAAAATAAAGATTTATTTTGAAAAGGACCTTTTATATTAAAAACTCAGAATCACCACTTGGCATAAATCGAGTGTGCCAAATCACCCTTGGATATCCTTTTTCAAAATAAATTTGACACTTTAAAAACGATCCACGAACGGAGATTCCAATTAAGAAATTCTATTGATCGAGTGGAAGGTGTTAGGCACCCCTCGATCCCGTGGTTCGACCACGATAGCTTGGTAGAGCATATCAGCTAGTATGATGCTATGAATGTATAAAACCACATAAAACACACAAAACAATCAATCAAACTAACAAAACAAAACAAATCCAAAATAAAATGTCCAGTCCAATTATTACAAACTGGAATATAAAAATAGGAAAATGTAAACCTACTTTATTCTAGACTAATCCTAAACTACGCTCAAATGTTTTACCCAACGCCTCGGGCTTCATCACGAATGTCCTTCGAGTAGAAGATACTACAGGACATCCCCGGTGAATAAATACAAATGAACTCGAGGCATTCCCCGGCTAAATGAAGACATTTTCAATCTTTGCGATAAAGTATAAAGAATCATTCACTCCCACATTCAAACTTTCAACAAACTATAATATCTAAATTTGCCTACCCATTTGACGGCCCAACGCACAATACTATCGTGTTCAACAATTACCGTTCATTTTTAAATCGACAAATCAATCAACGATGCAACAGGCCAATATTCAACATTTATCGACTTTCAACTCTCGCCCCAAATAATCGATTTTAATCCTTAATGTGATATTGTTTCATCACACAACCCCTAATCAATCCATAATCAAGAAATCAAACACCGAATTAAAACAAACAACAATTCACATCATCACAGATCAACCAACATAACGCGTTTAATTCAAAGCATCGAACATGAAAAACAATGAAATAAAGAAAAGAAGGAATAGAATTAGACCTCGATTAGAAGGTTTCGAAATTCAATAGTACTTCAATGAAAGGACAGAATCCGCATTGAAGAACCTTGATTCTGAACCTCCATTCGAACCCCAGCTCCGGTATGTATCCTTTTTTATCTTCCACTAACCCAAAACAAAAATCGCGGAAAACAGATAATACCCGAACACAATTTCCAATTAATTCTCGCTTGGAGTCAACTTGAATAGTCGGTCATGGAGGATTTCGGGACCGTGATGGGTCTATCCAATGAGCTCAAGTCAATTCCAGAGTAGAGTTCGCCGGAATAACTAAAATGAAAGTTGCGACTAATAAATTTCGGTCCGATTTTGCTAGTTTTCAACTAGTGGAGCCGATTTTAAGTCTCTATGATGGAATTTGACGAGGATTGGATAATTTCGACGAGCTGGGTGTGTCGGATTTGAGCGAGAACAGTGATTCCGGTAAAACTTTGTTGGAATTTTAGAGTAGTGCGAACTGATTTCCATCCATTCCTCTCTCTCTATTTTTACTCAATTTTACCCCATTTTCGTTTCTCCTCTCTCCCTGATTCTCTATCCCTATTCGTTCATGGTGTGTGGGGGTATCGTGTATGGTCGGTGTGTGAATAGAATTGAGAATGGTGTTGTTGTGTAATTGATCAAAAATGAAAGATCACTGTCCCCTTCTTTTTTTCTATTGTATGTGTATATAGGAAAAAATGGAGGTCTGGTGTGTGTATTGTGTTGTTATGTGGAGTGTATGCGTATCCCTATTGTGGAAAAGATGTTGGAGCATATAATGGCTATGAGAGTGTATGCGTGTGAGGTGGTAAATTACAATGGGCCCCTATTTTGCCGTGCCTTTTTGTGTGTGTATTCTTTTTGCAGAGTGAGGATGAGAATATCCTCTGTGGGGTCCATGAGAATGTGTATATATTATTGCTATGCATCTGTTAAGGGGGAAAATGGGAAAAATATAAGTAGGGTAGGGGGATTGGGCAGGGGTAGGGTGGTGAGGTGGGTGAATTGGTTGGGATCGGGTTGTTAATTTGTTAGGAAGTTTGTTATTTTTTCATTTTATAGAGGAATAATTACACGAGGTAGGGTACATAGTGAGACGAGGGTAAAAAAATGGATAAATTGGGTATTTAGGAGAGACAAAATTAGGTGTCTATAACCACCAAAATGTCCCCAACGGACCACCCACATCTTCTCTATAGCCCGTTGGGGAGCCTATCTATTTTTGCATAGATCCGGCAACAAGCCCTAGGCTTACCCACCCTACCGTGGTCTAACATCCACCAAAACTAGTCAAAAATGGCTCTAAATCCGTCTATTAGTTTTTTCCCAAATCCATCACCAATCCCTGAGCCCACCAACCAAACTGTGGGATAACACCCACCAAAACGTGCCAGAAATGGCCTGTTGGCATTGTTTTGCCTGTTTGGACACCAAAATGGACTTAACAGCCCTATTAGACCACCTAAAGCTGCTCCACAACCCGTCGTAGGTCCGCCTGTCAATTTTTGCCAAGATTCAGCCTCTGGCCCTCGGCGCCCCATTGAACCGTGGGCTAACACCCCCCGAAATGAGCCAAATACAGCTTGTTTGAGCTATTTTGCTCGTTTCACCACGAAAATAGCCTCAACGGCCCTACCGAACAACCCACATCTTCTCCACAACCCGCATCGAATTGTGGGCTAGCACCCACTGAAATGATCCAAAATGGCTTATTCCCATTGTTTCGCCCATTTGACTACCAAAATAACCCAGCGGCCTCCCCAGGACACCACATCTACTCCATAGCCTACCTGGGGGGAGGGGGTGCTTGTCGATTTTCATCTATATTCGTATCCAGGCCCACCCATCGAATCCTAGCTAACACCTACCGAAACAGGCCAAAAATGATTTGTTCGCATCGTTTTGCTCATTTGACCACTAAAATGGCCCTAGTAGCCCCGTCGGACTACCCACATTTGATTCACACCACGTCGGGAGAGGGGGCATGTCGATTTTTTCCTAGATCCATCATTGAGCCTCGGGACCAACCACCGAAAGAAGCCAAAAATGGCTCGTTCACGCAGCTTCGCCTATTTGACCACCAAAATATCCCCAATGGCCCCGCCAAACCACTAGTCTTTCCTTATTCAAGATTGGTGTATATTAACTATTATAGTACTTATGTTTCTTTTTACTAGTGGCTCTTGTACTGACACTACTAGGTCGTCGGATGTTATTATTGTCTTTATCTATCTTTCAGACTATTCTTATTACTTAAATTATTGTTGTGAGTCTTTACATACTAATTTTCGGCTTTTATGCCCTTTTCCCAGTAAATTAGACCATTGTTTCTAGCTTTGGTCTATGGTTTGGCTTACCTACTGGCAGGATGACCTGTAAAACTAGTTGTGATAGGGCTAACACCTACCGAAAGTCACAAAAAAATTGCAATTCCTGATGTTTCGTTTGTTTGACTTAGAAAATGGCTACCCTAACCTCCCTAAACCAACTCGATCCATTTAATAGTCTTTCGGGGGACCACTCGAGAAGATTTGGCTAAAATTCTTCCTGGAGCTCGGTCCCACCCCCCAAATCATGGACTAATATCCATCAAAAGTCAGAAAAAAACCTGCAATTCTAGACGTTTTAGCTCTTTGGCTTGGAAAATAGATCCCCCAGCCCCGCTAAACCAATATGATCCATTTAGTAGACCATTGGGGATTGCTCGAGAAGTTTCGCACAAAATCATTCACGATGCCTGGGCCTGCCTCTCGAACCGTGGGTTAACACGTACCAAAAGTCGCAATAAATACACGATTCCTATTGTTTTGCATGTTTGACTTGGAAATGGCTCCCTCGGCTTCACCAAACCAATTCAATCTACAAAATAAGCCATTGGAGACCATTTGAGAAGTTCCGCCCAAAATCCTTCTAAAGCACAGACACCTATCAAAAATCTCAAAAACCCCATAATTCCAGTCATTTTCCCATTTAATTTGGAAAATGACTCCCCCGACCTTGCAAACTAACATGAGGTACGGAGATAGCTTGAGAAGCTTCATTAAAAATACATTTCGGAGTGAGAGCCCACTCCTCAAACCGTAGGCTAACACCCACCAATACTCACAAAAAAATTGTATTTTTTGTTGTTTTGCCTGTTTGAGTTGAATCCATCGGCCATGCTAAAAAAACTCGGTCTATTTAATATGTCGTCGGGGGATCACCCGAGAATTTTTACCCAAAATTATTTCCGAAGCACGAGCCCACCCCCCGAACCATGGTCTTACGCCCACTGAATATCCTAAAAAACTGCAATTCCTACCATTTCGCCCGTTTAACTTGGAAAATGTCTCTTCCAACCCCGCCAAATCAACCTGGTCTATTTAATAGGCCATATGGGGACCGCCCGAGATGTTTCAACCGAAATCCTTCCTAGCGCATGAGCCCACCCCCCGAACCATGGGATAACACTAGGGGTGTACAAACCAAACCGTCAAGTCAAACCAAACAGACGAACCAAATCAAACCGAGAAAAAAATTGACTTATGGTTTGGTTTGGTTGGTTTGGCGTTAGAAAAAAAATCCAACCATTCTTGGTTTGGTTTGGTGTTGACCAAAAAGAATCAAACCGAACCCGAATCAAACCGACATAATATATAAAAGTATGATGTAGATATATATTCAGATTTGGGCCTTTAAGTTGTAATATTTGTCGATTAATTGATAATCAAATTATCCAAAACCTAATATAAACTTAAAACATAAATTTCTCACTCTCCACCTCACTTTTTAGTTTCAAGGGAGTTTTCATCTCCTCATTTTTTCATAATTGTGGTTTTTAATTAGCACATGAGTGAAAACATATTTGATCTAGTCTTCGATCACAATATAATTGTAAAAATTAAAGATTATAAAAAAATATCAAAAAACCGAAAGAACCGACTAAAATCTAAACCGAAAAAAACAATTTTATGTTGGTTTGATTTGGTTTACATTTTTAATAAACCGATATGATTGGTTTGGTTTTTTTTTAATAAAATCTGAACCAACCCGACCTATGTACACCCCTATCTAACACCCATTAAAAGTCGTAAAAACCTAGTAATTCTTGTCGCTTAGCCCGTTTGACTTGAAAAATGCTCTTGCGTCCCCACCAAACCAACATGACACTTTTAATATGTAATCGTCAGGACTGGCTGTGAATTTTCGCCCAAAATCCTTCCCAGAGACCATGCCCAACCCCTAATAGTGGGCTAACACCTATCAAAAGTCGCACGAGACCCGCAATACCTGTTGTTTCATCCGTCTAACTTGAAAAATAGCTTCTCCAAACCCGCTAAACCAACATGATCCATTTAATAGGCCATCGGGGGACAACTCAAGAAGTTTTGCCCAAAATCCTTACAAGAGCTCGGGCCTACCCCCGAACCTCGGGATAACACCCATCGAAAGTCGTAAAAACCCCACAATTCCTGTCGATTTGCCTGTTTGAATTGAAAAATGGCTCCCCTAACCCCGCCAAACCAACCTGATCCATTTAATAGGCCGTCGGTGAACCGCCCGAGACATTTCTCCCAAAATCCTTCCAAGAGCCCAGGCCCACCCCCCGAACTATGGGCTAACACCCACTGAAATTCACAAAAAAAATAATAATTCATGTCGTTTTGTCTGTTTGACTTAGAACATAGCTCCCCCGACCCCTCCAAAATAACTCAATCCATTTAATAGGCCATCAGGGCCCGCCTAAGAAGTTTCACCTAAAATATTTTATGAAGCCTGAACCCACCCACCGATCTGTGAGCTAACACCACCTAAATTCGCAAAAAAATTGCAATTCCTGTCGTTTCACTCATTTGACTTGGAAAATGGCTCTCCCAACCCATCCAAAACAACTCAATCCATTTAATAGGATGTCGGGGGGGGGGGGGGCTGAGAAGTTACGCCAAAAATAAATTTCGGAGCCTGCACCCACCCACCGATCCGTAGGCTAACACCCACCAAAAGTCACAATAAATCTGTGATTCCTGTCATTTTGCTCGTTTGACTTGAAAAATGGCTCCCCGAGCCCCACCAAAGCAACCCGATCAATTTAATAGTCCGTCGAGGGGCATCCCAAGAAGTTCATTTAATAGGCCGTCAGTGGATCGTTTGAGAAGTTTTACACTAAATTTTTTTCGGAGCGGCACCCACTTACCAATAAATGAGCTAACACACCACCGAACGTCGCAAAAGCCCCCGCAATTCCTGTCGTTTCGCGCATTTGACTTGAAAAATGGCTCCCCAGCCTCTCCAAAGCAACTCAATCCATTTAATAGACCGTCAGGAGGCCACTCGAGAAGTTTCACCCAAAAATTTTTTGAAACCCACACCACCTACTGATCCATGGACTAACATCCATTGAAAGTCGCAAAAAATAGCAATTCCTGTCGTTTCGTCCGTTTAACTTAGAAAATTGCTCCCCCAAACCCGTTAAGCCATCAGAATTGAAAAAGGGAAAAGAAAGAAAGACAAGAGTGTGACACGAATGATTCTGTCTCATATAAAGAGGAAAGATTAAAATACCAAATTCATTGATTCTGGATTTAAGAATGATCATTTTAAGGTTAATAACAAGTTATAAATTTAATGTATATATATATTCAATATTTTTCTTAATACAAATACATTGTTTAATCTAAATCTACTGAGTTTGCTTCCACCTCTGCCTCTTATACAAATACACTGTTTAATTAAAACATTTGGCATTTTAACCAACAAGGTTAATTTTCTTATTCATCTACCAAAAATGACATACTTTTATACTTATATGAAAACATATAAACTTTAATTCTTTAATTTTTCCTTAAAGACATGTTTCGGTAGCCACATAAATCTTGTTTAAGACTACAAATTCAAAAAAAAAAAAAAAAATGAAGTCTTCAATAATATAATAATAAATTCAATAATACAATACAAAAATCATACAAGCATATACACTCAACATCCAAAAAAATAAAAATAACTCCATTCTCTCATAATAGACTCTTACCCTTCTGAATGTCGCGTAAAAGCGAGAGTTTTAATACACCGAACTATCCTTTTCTCTTTTTATCTTCAAATTTTATCGAGTAAAGCATCGAGTACCTCCTTGAACTATGACCAAATTTGCTACGATGCACTCCAACTTCACGAGGATCCTATTACCCCATTGAACTAAACTTTAGCATACTTTTGTCATTCTTTTTAGCTGACGTGGCCCCATTTTATGTAATAAACGTGTCGCATCAGCACAAAAAGGTGACAAAAATACACTAAAATTGAGTTTAGGATAATAGAACCCTGTGAAGTTGAAGTGTGTCGTAGAAACTTTGGTTACTGGATGTTTATCTCAATTTTATTATTCCCATGGATTTAACCAACACTCCTCAGGTTTTTTGGGAAATCTCTCACTATCTTGACAATAGTCATAAATTACAAGATTTCTTTGTACCCAAGCATAATCCAATTTTTGTGAACTTGATAAATGCCAAGAATCATATTGATCCCACCAATTTTTTGTTGTTGTTGAAACACAAGATGGATATGGATCTTCCCATTGACAACCATCAACACTAAAATCTTTGTAACTTGAAACAAATGGTTGATTTTTCCAATTTGTTTTCTCTAAGCCACCTCTTGTAGCCCAATCATCTGCATTCCATATACTTGAAAATAAGTACATTGGCTTCTCATTTGGGAAGAAATTGTTCGTATAATTCGCGTTTTTGTATACCCTTATCGGTACCCTATCCACGAAAAACCTGCATATGTATAAAGAGATCGATGTAAATTCTGATCGTTAACTTGAACAAATTAGAATTAATCGCCTATCGAATCTTTCCTATCTCCTAGCTAGAAACCCTAGCTCGACCGCATAAAAATTGTACATAATAGCCACTTTTCGGACTAATATTTAAAAAATAGCCAGTTGTTAAAATTCATTAACAAGTATCCACTTTTAACCCTGAAACACCATATCATGCGATAAATTTCAAACTTAAACAAGTAAAAAATCCAGAACATCATCCTAGATTCGTAATTTTGAAATCCATAGCACTATCATGGATTTCAATAATTGACTATTTTACATTTACAAGTCCGAAAATGGCTATTTCTTGAATTTTTTCCAGATTCAACCTCCAGACATCTAGTTACACGTGGAGTGGTCTGATCCATCCTATCAAACTTCACGTCGGCCGATAATTCTGAGTGTTTTAATAGTATAATAATAGAGAGTGGATCTTAGACTGGTAGAGTTGATGTCATATCTTCGTAGATTTGTAATTTTGAAATCCATAGCACTATTATGGATTTCAATAAGACTATTTTACAATGACTTTTGAATTTGACGTTGTTTCCTAATTACAAGTCCGAAAAATGGCTATTTCTTGATTTTTCCCCAAATTCAACCTCAAGACATCTAGTTACACGTGGAGTGATCTCATCCATCCTACCAAACTTCACGACGACCGATAACTCTGAGTATTTTAATAGTAGGGAAAAGAGTAAAAAATATTTCTAAATTTTGACAAAATTTGTTGTAACATGCCTCAACTTTGCAGGGGTCCTATGTACCCCCTCGGCTAATTATTATCGTATTTTTGTGGCGTATATTTGTTCAGCAGGACTACTTCAGACTCTTATGCGCTGGTGCGCGTATGTATTCACGCAGTGATCCAACTAGGCAAATATATATCACAGAAATATGGTAATAAACAGTCGAGAGGGGTCATAGAAATCTCGCAAAGTTGAGGTGTGTTACAGCAAATTGCGCCAAAGTTTAATTATATTTCTGACTCTTTTCCATGTTCTCATATGCAAGCATCTTTATAGACCCCACTGATAATTCTGAGTATTTTAATAGTCCTAAACTTCACGAAATTTCTTGTAACACACCTCAATTTTGCGGGGATTCTATGACCCCCTCGACTATTAATTATCCTATTTATGTAGCATATATTTGTTCATCTGGACCACTCCAGACCTTTACGCGCCAGTGTGCATGTACTCATGCAGTGGTCCAATTAGGCAAATATATGCCACTAAAATATGGTAATAAATACCCGAGGGGGTCATAGGAACTCCACAAAGTTAAGACGTGTTACATCAAATTTCGCTAAAGTTTAGGTATATTTCAAAAAAAAAATTCCATTAATAGTATAATAATAGAGAGTGAAAGAGGGACTTACACAATTTGGTGAGTGTTCCAAAGAATTGAGTAAGTGTGAAAATCCTCAGTTGGATCAAACCATAGAACATGTCTCATCTCACGATTACCAGTTCCATTTTTGTATACATTTGTTTGTATAAGATAAGGTTCACCTGTCCTATTTCCCAAAAACTCAAAATCTAATTCATCTCTTGTTGGTCCTGCTCCATCTTCTGTGCACATCTAAAATTCATTCAAAAAATCCCCCATTAAATCAGAGTTTAACTTTTATATACTCATAGTATAAAAGAATTTTTATAATATTCGATCACGTAAAATATAATTATACTCGTCCATAAAAGGTAGAATAATAGTAGCCTGTTTGGCCAGGCTTCTAAGATCTACCTATTTGAAAATGTGCTTCTTCTTTTTTTCTTTAGGAGAGTTTTTCAAAAATACTTTAGAGTGTAGCTATTAATAGCCTAGAAAATAAGATAAATTATCTGCTACGACATGTTAAACTATACTAGAAATATAAAAAAATACGTTCTATCCATATTAATTTGCAATGCTGGAGTTAACAATGCATATCAAATTACTTGCTATAATATGTTAAATTATATTGATCATATATAACTTTTACATACAGTGTATATATATAAAAGTTATATTCCATATTAGTTTCCATGGCCAGAGTTGACAATCCTAAGCAAAAAAAAAAAAAAAAGTGCAAGTTTTTCGAACTTACATAGTAAGCAGTGACAACACCAGCAGAATCACCTCCCACCAATTTCAATTTCATGCTGAACCACCCAAATCTGTATTTTTGCCTTGTCATAAATCCACATCCTACATTTATTTAAAAAAAAAAAACATGTATCAATATTGTCAAGAACATCAATAAATATTCAAATCTCAAAAAAAAATGAAAATGGCATTCAAAAATATCCAGTTATTTGAGTTTTAGTCACTTGTATACCGCGGCCGAGCCACACGGGTCGAAAGGTGATCAGTTGAACATTTTTCATTGCCGAAACAAAAAAATCAAAATGGTATTTATTTACTATTTAAAAACATCCAATTCTTGAACTTTAAGCACTAGTATAAAGTGGTAGAGTCACACAGATGGAAAGATGATCAGTTGAACACTTCGTAGATCTTAAAGATTCAAATGTCAAACAAAAAAAGAAAAAAAAATGCACTATTTTGATCTTGAACTATAAACGAAATTGCTGAAACACGCTCCAACTTAAAGGGGGGCCTATTACCCCTTGACTAATTAAAACCATTTTTTGGCAACCTTAAGGCGTACATGGCACATACGTGACACACTGCGTGAATCAATATACTAAAGGTCCACGTAGGCACATGTATATATAATGACAGATCCACACAGATCAAAAGGTGATCAGTTGAATACTATTCATCATATGATAAACATTCAAATAAAAAAAAAAAGAGTAGTCAAAATGGTATTCAAAAACATCAAATTCTTGAGTTTTAATCACTTGTAACCAATGGCCAGAGCCACATAGACCGAAAGGTGATCTGTTGAAAAGTATCCAAAGGTGATCAGTTGAACACTTTTCGTCAGAACATAAACATTTAAATGTCAAAATAAAAAATGAGAATAATATTACAAAAATTATAATTACCTGCTTTCTTGTCCAATGATAAATACCAGATCTGTCCATCTTCAGAAGTTTTGAAATGAGTTTCTGGACAACTTTTACTAAAATTATCATCAAATGAACCTTGTACTTCAGCTTGTGTTAATTGAATAAGTACAACAATTATTGCACTAAGTACAAGAAAATTAGCTATTGAACGAGCCATTTTTGGAATGGAAAACTTCACAAGAGGAGCTTGAGAAGTGAAGCTTCTTAATAAGTTTGAATTCTTTTAGACAAGAATATAAATAAATAAATAATATATTGTCATGTCAAGGGCAAAAATGGAAATTGGAAGTTGTTCCATGTTTGTTGCTTTATATTGGTCATATACTTCTTTAACCTTTGCTATATAACGATGGCAAAAATTTAAATATAGTGTAATTAGAATATTTATAACTAACTTTCTAATTTAAATTTTATATTTATAATTTATAAGCAAAATAAATGACAGTTTATACAAAAAAAGAAAGAAAAGTTCATAACAATAAAAAGATATAAAAAAAGAAATTTGAATGTAATAAATGTCATTAATCTTCTCCAACTTTTTATTTATTTCTCTGATACAACAGATCAATAAAAATGAATTTATGCGTAAATTACTCCCTCAAAAGTTGATAATTTAAAAAAAAAATTGTGATCTACAGGAGAAAGTTGGTAATTCGTGCATACAAAATTCTGATATATATGATTACGCAAATTATTTTTTTACTTGAATTTATTTATTGAAATATTTTTTTGAATCTAATACGCAATAAAAATTGATTCAATTTCAACATAATAAAAATCGATTTTATTATTGGTTTGAATTAGATTTTCGAAATTGAATGCACAATATAAACTTCAAACACTTTCAAATTGTCAATTTTGTAATTACTATTATTTTTGTATACAATAACTTCAATTGTAATTTTGTGTTTCAATTTCCGTATTCAATTTTTATTTTCGTAATTTAAAAAAAAAAAAATCACAGAAGTTGTTAAAAGGTTATAATCCTTGTTTGTGTTAGTTTTTTTTTTCTTTTCTAAATCCCATTTGTAATTGCAATTTGTGTGATATATTCGTTCACTACTCTACTGCATATTTCATAATATACATATTGATAGTCTTTTAATATTTTTTTATGTATATCTATTAATAGTATATTTGAATTTCTTTATATCCGTTAACATAAGTGTATAATTGTATTTGTATATCTGTTTTAAAGGTTATAAAGATTGTTTTTATTATTTGTATATCTATTGTTTGTATATCTGTATATTAATTTACATAAATTTGATATTTGTATATCTATTGTTTGTATATCTATATATACATATATGCAAATGAAGTATACATATATTCAAATCAAAACTGTTGTTTATTATTTATATATCTGTTGTTTGTATATCTGTATACAAATTTGAATATTGTTTGTAAACGATATTGCAAACGAAATATACATATATTCAAATCAAAATTATTGTTTATTATTTATATATCTGTTGTTTGTATATTTGTATATACAAATTTGAATGTTGTTTGTAAACAAAATATACATATTTGTATATATGTTGTTTGTATATCTGTATATACATATATGCAAATGAAATAAACATATACATATATATATTTATTATTTGTATATTTGTTGTTTGTATATTTGTATATACAAATTTGAATGTTTTACATAATAACAAATTTGAATGTATATACATATATGCACTCTAAAACTATATATATCTCCAAAATGTATATGTGAAAGTTAACTGTGTATACATATATGTAAATTGTATATACATATATCAAAAATACAAACTGTATATACATACATAACTCGAATTCTGTATATATATGCATGTATTATCCTACAAAAAAAAAAGTATACTTATCTACATATTGAAACAAAAATGTATATTGACCAACAATTCTGTTTCATGAGAATATATACAAAAAAAACCTCATAATCATTGTCAACTTCATTGCTCCCCCCCTTTTAGATTTAGATAACTCAAAATATTTTTTCCTTTCCGCTAGATGTAAATTTTTTTATTTTTTTTTTTGATAAGTCATCCATAAAAAAAAAATGGGGGAGTGACTTACATAATATATAAAAATTTATATTATAAAATAAAAATTCGTAAAAACGAAAAAAATTATAAAAATGGGGGATTGCTCCCCCTTTTCTAATTTATTTTGTAAAATATATGAACAACGAAGAAATTTGACGACTAACTGACAAAATATATAAAAAAAAAATTAAAAAAATCTAATGTCAATAAATATCCTAAACTGATTTTTTGTGGTGAAAAATTCGCAAAAACGATTTATCACAGAAAAATCAAAGATTATATTTTGTGATATTAGAGTGACTTTGATAGAAAAATAAGGAAAAAAAATTGAAGGAGATCTCTTGAATACTCATGTATTATGATGTTGTCATTGTTGTCGTTTCTTTAATTTAAAATCAAGGATATTCGAGTGATTTTGAGAGAAAATTAAGAAAAAAATAGTTGAAGAAGATATCATAAAAAATCTTGTGTTTTGATATTCCATTGTTGTCTTTTTTTTAGTCAATAGGATAGAGAAAGAATAGAAAGAAAATACCAAAAATAAATATATGAGAGAGAAAATTGATATATACAAATCTTAATATATTTATATATAGAAGCCCACAAAAAAAACTGACTTTTAACTATCAAATAACTATGAATTATAATTTTTTAAAATATTAACCATATCATGTAATTAATATATTATTTTGTCTATAATATGTAATTTTTCCTTTAATAAGTCACCTTTCAAAGTAATAATATTAAAGTTTGTGCTTCACCAATTTTGAGAATGTAATTTTTTATTTTTTTTTGCTGGTAAGGAAAATGGAAAAGAGAACATCACTAATTATTTTCATACTTTCTATAGGGGTGGTTTGATAGTAAATTAAATTATCCCGGAATTATAATTGCAGAATTATAATTTCTCAATTATTTTATATCATATGGAAGGTGATATGAAATTTTTTCATGATTGATGGAATAAGATGAGAGGTATATCAAGATTAAATTCGATATTAGTTTTACTGTTAGTATTTGCTTCTGTCTATTAATTACATAGACGAATTCAAGATTCGGAGTTTAATTCATCAGATCTATCATGGATCTGCTTCTACCGTTAGATTTTTCTTTTAATACATAGAACGTTTTTATACTTACACTTGATATCTCTAAGTATGTTAACGATCAATCATGTGTCACACTATCAAAGATTATGATGAGATGAATACAAAGAATCAATGTATGTAATCGGATCATGTTACACGCCGTCAAATATTTTGCGAACATATCAAAGTCGAGGCTGCCCTCCCCCCCCTTCCAACCCTCAACCCCAAATTCCACCCTTAAATCCATCGAATTTATCATGGATCTGCTTCTACCGTTACACTTTTCCTATAATCTGTAGAATGTTTTTATACTTATACTTGACATTTCTAACAATGTTAGCGATCAAATCATGTGTCACACTATAAAAAATTATGAAGAAATGAATAGAAAGAATCAACATATGTAATCGAATCATGTTCACATCGTCAAAGATTTTGCATGGGTATCAAAGTCGAGGCACCACAACCCCAAACTCCCCTCTTCCTTCTCCAATCGACGTTTTATTTTTAACTAAATATTTCAAGTTTAATCCCTACAATTGAAAAACAATCCTAGTAAGATGTACTTCCTTCTCTAATGACTCATAGACAGTGCGAATTCGAATTAGTCAAGACTCAGAAAAGAGATACCAACACCAGATAAAAATGCAAACAAAATCAAGTTATTCATAGATTTTAGAGAAAAAGGTTCGAAATAAGCCTAAATTTTAGCAAAATTTGTTATAACACGCCTCAATTTTGCGGGAGTCCTATGACCCTTCCTAGATTATTTTTTACCGTATTCTTGTGGCATATATTTGCTAGTTGAACTATTGCGTGAACACACGTACACTAAGCATGTAAGGATCTGAAGTGGTCCATCTAAACAAATAGATGTCACAAAATTACGATAATAAATGATCAAGGAGGATTATAGGACCCATATATTGAGGCATCTTATAAAAAATTTCCCCAAAATTTAGATATATTTCCAACCTTTTTCCCTAGATTTTACCAATTACAAAAGTTAATTTTCTAAGTGGTAAATACATGTTCAAATTTTTAGAAGGGTAATTTAGGAATTGACTCCAAAATCCATGATAGTCCAAGTGACCGACAAGTTGGGAAAAGCAATTGCCAGAAAGATAGAAGGGGCGAAATGTCTAAAATGCCCTTGAACTTCATTGAATTTTGGTTGCAGAAAAATGTTTGTGGGGTCTAAAGATGCTTGCATATGGGTACATGACTCTTAGTTGATTTGTCTTTATATAATTATAATAATTGAAACTTGTTGGATTTGACAACTGGATTTTGCTCTTCTGATTGGTCCTCTAGTTTGGATTGAGGTATAAGTGAATAATTTCGAGATAAAACGTAAAATTATTTTATTTTGTATTTGATTGGAGGTATTAGTTAGTCGGAGTATTATTTATCCCATCATCTATTCCTTAATAATGAAATAAATTATTCTACATATATATAATAGGATAACTAATTTTAAAATTAATTATTTTGAGATAACTTGTTATCAACCAACCTTAGGTTTGTTTATTGACCTCTTTGCAAAAATTATTACTACTATGTATTATTATTTGTTTATTTTTCTCTTTACGCGTCTCTTACGAAAGTGATGAATGAGAAAGGTACTGCTCTGTTTGTTTTATTTTATGTGTCATTATTTGATAAGATGCGAAATTTAATAAATAAATGATGACTTTGTAAAGTTTATAAAATTTTTCCTCTTAAAGTCACTTTAATATTTACATTTTAGTTATCTTTTGTTATTAAGTGAGATTCAGTAAATATAAAATAGGGATGAGACCATTAAATAGTTGTCAAATAAATAAATAAATATAACATTCTTGTTGGGACAAATAAAAAAAAATGATAATACATAAAATAAGATGGGTACTATTTTTTCCTTTGGCAAAATCCATACGCAGCCCCCTTAAGTACGTGTCATTTTTCACTTAGACACCTGAAGTAGACATTATTCCATTTTGGCACCTCAAGTAGCCACAAAGTGTGTCATTTTGACACCTTTTCTTGAGTTGACCAGATGCGTGTATTGCACCTCCATGAAGGCGCGTGAAAGCCATTTTTTGGCTGATGTGGTACCCAATTTGGCCCCAACAATATATTAACTCATTTTCATTAATTTATACCCTTTTTCTTATTTTTATCCATCATTTTTTGTCAATTTTAAGCTTATTATATGGTGAAAATTATTGGGAGAGATTTAAAAATTAGATACATATTTAGGAGTTTGTCTTGCCAAAAATAATATATTAACTCAACGCCTATTAATTTATACTTCTTTTACATTTTTATCTGTTATTTTTGTCAATCTTAATTTATTTAACGGTAAGAATTATTGAGAGAAATTTATATACGCATTTAAAGATTCGTGAACATTAAATAATAAGCACCTTTTTTTTATCATTAAGGGCAAAATCGATGAAAAAAAATAAAAAATAAGCAACATCAACGAAAAAAACTAAAAATCAAACAAAATTGATGAAGAAAAAATAAAAAATAAAGCTAAATCAGTGAAGAAAAATTAAATTTAAACAAAATTAATAAAATAAAATTAAAATCGAAGCATAAAAACCAAGAAAATTCAGTGAAGAAAAATTAAAAATCGAAGCAAAATTGATGAAAGAAATTTAAAAATAAAGCTAAATCCGAGAAGAAAAATTAAAATCAAACAAAATCAATTAAAAAAACTAAAAATTAAAGCAAAATAGATGAAGCAAATCTGAAAAAAATGAAGCTAAATTCATGAAGAAAATCTAAAAATCAACTAAAATCAGTGAAGAAAAATTAAAAATCAATGAAAAAAATTAAAGATGACTAGGTTGCGGGGGTGTGGGGTCTTTGAAGAAGATAAAAAGGGAAGAAGAGTGGCGGTGTGAGTGGGGTGTTTGAATTAAATATTAGCGGGGTGCGTGGGGTGGGGGGTGAAGGGTGGGTGGGGTGTTTTAAGAAGAAGACTTGTGGGGTGGGGGTGGTGGGTGGGTGGGGTGTTTGAAGAAGAAAGTTGGTGGAGTGGGTAGGTTAGGGGGAGGGAGTATTTTTTATTTAAATTAATTATTTATAAATTATTTGAGTATTTTTTATTTAAAGTTAATTATTTATAAATTATTTGGACAAAAATAACACGTGTCCGCATTTTATTTGTCACTTTCCACCTCTGCAGAGAGTGTTTTTCACGCACTAAAATTATTTTGCTGATTCAGCAAAACATGTCAAAGTGACACACTTAAAGACCGCTTGAGGTGCCAAAATAGAATAATATCCACTTGAGATATTTAAGTGAAAAATAATACATACTCAAACGAGCTGCGTATAAATTTTGTCTTTTCATTTTTAGCTCTTTTCAATATGTACACTTTATATTTATAAAATAAAGTTGATATAAGGAGAGCCTTCGATCAAATGATAAATTTGATGTTATCTGCCATGGAGATTTAGGGGTGGAACCACCTTTCATCTATGAATTATTGTTTGAACCCTCTTCAGTGAAATATTATAAAATTTTTATATGATTAAAAATATCTTTTATATATATATATAGTAGATATTGAATTTCTTTCAACTAGTTCATATATTTACTTCTGAACCTTCTTAATGAAAATTTCGGCTCTGTCACTACAGAAATTATAGGTTCAAGTCTTGAAAACAGTTTTTTGCAAAAATGTAGGTAAGTCGTAAGGTTGCGTATAATATATAAATCCTTATTATTTGATCCTTTTTCAAACCTCATGCATAGCGAAAATTTTAGTCACCGACCTTGCATATAGAGAGATTGTTTCTGCTAGATCCTCGATTCTAGGAAAAAAATAGTTTGGAGCAAAAATATTTTCAAAACAAGGAAAATAATTGGCCAATTAAGCTAAAACTAGGGGGGCGTAAAGCATGGTGATTTTTAATTAAAACGAAGATTATATTAATCATTTGACTTTACTGCTTTGGATCTCTATGATTACCCAACAAAATTTACTTTAATTTTTTAAAATAATCTTTTAATTTATTAAATGCAAATAAATAATAATTTTGGGAAAACGAGCTAGTTGCTGGGAATAAAGATGACCAACATGCCCATGCTTCCATTACTCTATGTATAATCGTATGTTCTCGTCGATTCAAAATTTAAATTTTATGAGTTAAAATTTAAAATTTTATCGGAAATAATTTCAACGTCTTGGATTGAAGTTTATTATTATTTTATTTGATAACATTTTCAATATATAAATAAATTTGAATTAAAGCTATTGAGTTCAAATGATCAATATTTACTATCCTATATATCCACTCATATTATTTATGTATGTACACATTTTTCTCACTTAGTCATGATAAGTAACGTGGTTCGATGTGAGTTAGCGGTATAGCAACATAAAATAAAAAATAGCTAGTTGAACATTCTTTGTCAATTAAAAATATATATAAATAGATTATATATATGCATTAAAAAGAATATACCTTTATATTTAACACTTTTACCAAAATTTCTAATTTCATCAGTAGTGTGGTTAATTATAAGTTTTTTAATTGGTGAATAACAAGGGCGGAATTACATGGATGCAAGAGATTAAATCAAATCTTTTTCAACAAAAAATTACACTATATTTATACATAAATGATGAATTTTTTTGATATTTTAATATATTTATTTTTATTTTTGTGGAAATTTTGACTCTACCAAATATATAATAATGAATTACTCATAAGCAAATGGCCCATGTGAGATCCAACAGTAGTACAGCTGTGAGACAGTAAAGCATTGTCTGGGAAAACATATGCACATACTATTTCTAAGATGTGAATGGCTTAGCCACTTTACTTTTTTTTAAAAAAAAATAATAATAAAAAAATAAATTAGCCACTTTTGTATATTTTGACAACAACTTTTTAGTGATTAGTATAAGTTTAGTGTCATTAATTAAAAAATTGGCAAGTTGTGTGAATTAAAGTTAGTGATATACTACTTTGATTTGTTATTTGACTTACAAACTTTAAATTTCGACCACTATATATATGTCTTGCAATGTATAATATATCTCAAAGTAATGTGGTATGTTTTTTTAAGAAGAAATTTTGTAGTCGTTTTCTCTGAATGCACGTTGAATAAACTCGCTCTGGTTTCTTAACTTGTATATTACACAAAACTATGTAAATTAAATATATGCCTCGAAGTAATGTGGTATGTTTTTTTTTAAGAAGAAGATTCGTACTCGTTGTTCTTTAATATACATTGAATAAACTCGCTCTTGTATTTTAACTTGCATATTACACAAACTATGTAAATCACACTAAATAAGTCCAATGTGACGAGATTTGATTAAAAAATTAATCCCATGTGAGAAACACTCAACCGTCCAACTCAGCTAACTCTTACGTGTATGTGGTGTGTTCTTTTTTAAAGTAGAAAATTTATCGTCATTGTTCTTTGGGTGTACATTGAATAAACTCGCTCTTATATCTTAACCTGCATATCAAACAAATTATGTAAATCACACTAGATAAGTCTAGTGTGACGAGATTTGATTAAAAAATTAATCCCATGTGAGAAACCACTCAACCGACCAACTCAACCAACTCTTACGTGTATGCAGCGTGTTCTTTTTTTCTGTAAGAAGAAAATTCGCAGTCGTTGTTCTTTGGATGCACATCGAATAAATTCGTTCTTTTATCTTAACTTGCATATTACACAAACTATGTAAATTACATTAGATAAATCCAGTGTGACGAGATTTGACAAAAAAATCAATCACATATGAGAAACCACTCACCCGATTAACTCGGCTTACTTATATGTTGTATGTTTTCTTCTTGTATCCATTGATTATTATCCTATTTTGCTCTAAAGAATATAATATTCGTAACGTTTATGTTTTGGCTATAAAAGAAAATTGGATTGTAAATTAAAGTTGTAATTGGGATAGTTGAGATCTTTCGACTCATAATTATGGATCTTTGGTTCGAATTTTTGGAAATTAAAAAGATTTTGTTGAAAGCGCATCCCATAAATAGCTTATTTTAATATAAAAATTTAAATTTAATTGAGTTTCAATATAAATATCAAATATTAGAAGAAGAAAAAAAGTGTGTTCTGAGAGGAAGTGAGTAGACTACTCAGAGTAGTAAACTGAGATTACAAATAATTATTGATCAGTCATGGACAAGTCATGTGCTAAAACTGTCGATGGATTATGTGGAATTCAGAGTCGTTTGGTATGTGAGATAAAACGAAATATTCAAGGATTAAGTTTTAATATTATACTTTTTTATATTTGGTGAAGCAGTTGAAGCTTATGGAGGACATTATCCTCGATAGAAAGTGTGAAGGACGTAAATTATAGTAGAGAGTTAGTGGGTATGAGTGTGTAGTTGTGTCTGTCGTCACAGTGTTATGCATGTATCTTTATAGTTTCTTGTTTATGATGGTTTGGTGTTGTGAGTGATTTCGGATAGATAGTATATAATATTTGTTTATGAGTGTCTTGTTTCTTGTGTTATTCTGTTGTGTGTTTTTATATTTTTTGTTTAATATATCGGTGTTTGTCTTGAGTGGGGGGTCCATTGAAAACAATCTTTCTACATCATCTGAGATAAGTAATATGAACTGCATACACTTTATCCTCTTCAAACCCCACTTTGTGGGAATATACCGATTATATTGTTGTTGGTGAACAACATAAGTTTATCCTAAAATAAAAATTTATAATATCAACTAAACACAAAATAAGTCTAATCTCAAACTTAATCTTAAGATATTTCATCTAATTCTAACCAACTTGAAATTATTTTATCCCACTTTCTAAATGAACAAATTAATTCAGAACTTATAATTTCACATATCAACCAAGCAGTTAAAGTGATATATATTGCTAAGAACAAAAGCATGTAATCATATGACAGTTTGGCCGAGTGGTCTAAGGCGCCAGATTTAGGCTCTGGTCCGAAAGGGCGTGGGTTCAAATCCCACAGCTGTCAGTTTTAGTATTTTTTTTTCTTCCATTTTTTGATTTTCCGCGGCTCTACGTATAAGGATGGGGTTTCAGAACATCTAGACGTTTAATTGCAACGCTATCTATATATCTATGAAATTGTAATAAAAATTAATCACGACACCTGAAATAACAATTAGAGTGTAAGCTTGTAAGGTGCCAAAGGTGCAATGCAATGTATATGTCTATGAAATTGTAATAAGTATTAACCATGACACCCGAAATAAAAACATACACCTTAACTTATCATATTTACCCAAATTTTCATCCCTATAAAGTAATTATCAAAATATCCACTAATTGTGTTGTCGCTGAATGTATCGGGAGCTAATTATGTATCTCGACAGACACTGAATGTATCGGGAGATAATTATGTATCTCGACAGACCCAAAATGGAAAAAAATTGTTTCAGGAGCTAATTATGTATCTCTACGAAAAAAAAAAGTATTTTCGTTAGATGTATTGGGAGTTGTATCTTAACAGACTAAAAATCGAGATTTTCAGTAATTATGCAATAACAACAACAACAACAAACCCAGTGTGTTCCCACAAAGTGGGGTTTGGGGAGGGTAAGATGTACGCACTCCGAAGAAGTTGAGAGACTGTTTTCGATAGACTCCTGGCTCAAGATAAAGAATCGTAGATAATGAGAAAACTAACCCAACAACCACTAGGCCAAGCAACAATGTTTCAGTAATTATGCAAGATGTTGAGTTTTTTTTATAATTAAACTCTAAACTGTCGAAATTTAAGTTGTTTGTCATCCATGATAATTGATCATATGGGCTTTGTTAGCTTTTGTGATCTCATCCAAAAAATTGGGCTTCTTCAAGCTGTGGATTCCGACTACAATTCATTAGTTCACTAGAAATGCTACGTACATAGCCTTGATGGATACAACAGTGCAATTTCATAACTTGTATAGATGTAGATTCGACTGTCGAACACGTAGCATGAACCTATTGGCTCCTCTTACTGCACACATCTCAGTCATACACCAACGCGACTCGACTCGGAGTCATCGATGGGCTTGAGACTTGAGTGCTAAAGAGAGAGAAAAACTTTCACATTGTCGGTCAATAAGATGGGTCTCTTTATAAGGTTTGAGCAATCCTCCTTCATTTGAGCTAGCGTTTGAGATGTAAAATTACATGTTACCAGAGCAGAATCTATCTCACCCAATGTTGAACCCTCAAATTAAAATTTGTTCATGTACCAGATGTCTAACTTTTGAGGTGTGAGTCAGCCTGAGACCTAATTTTACATCTAGTTTCAAATTTTGATTTCGACAATTGACAATTAAAAGTAGAAATCAAATACATTTTGAAAACATCATAACTATATATATTCAGTTTGATACGCTCCCTCCGTCGCATATTAATTATCCTCCTTAATATAAATAGTTGTTGTTTTGCATGAAAACGGTACAACTGAATTTGTATAAGAGGTCAAAAGTACGGACGTTAAATCTAACCCTATTTGCGTCCATTACCAGCGAATGGATTGTTTATGTAACTACAGATAACATATAAAATATAAGTAAACAAGATAACAAATACATCGCGAAGTGAGGTTCTAGATGACGTTCTCCGTCAGTAAGGATGCCTTCCACGAGAGCAATGAGTGAGGGGGATCCTTAATTAATCATAGGGTACAATGAGTGAATAGTAACCCTTTCATATGGGTTTTCTCAAGAGGTCCATATAGTACTATGCTCAATGACGTGACGTCAGTGTGTCTTATCCGTTCCAGGGGCTTGCCACTTGCTTTTTTTTTTTGTAGATAGATACACTGAGCGACTGTTGTTGGTTCTGACACTTGTGTTTCTTTGTTCTTTTCTTCCACCTCATCCACGTTGTTGACACAATGGTGCCTTCCTAGTACGGAGTCATTCTCAAGATGTCACTTTGTGAGAATCCGGCCGGAGGTGCCACACTTTGTCTCGCTACGCCTATCTTGCTTGCGAGAGGTCCCATCACTTTCTTGATAACCCCCTAAGCCTCTTGTCCAATACAAATTTGTCCCAATAATTGTCCATTCAAAAAAATAAAGATAGAGTTAGTTACGTTTTGACAATTTTACTCTTAGATTTAATTCCTTTTTTTAAGTGTGAAATGAGTTTTTTTGTAAAGTTTCAACAAAATATCTTAAGAATATATTATTAAATTTTTCTATCTTATCACAAACATTCAAGTCACATTGACCTGACTTGACCTGATCCGACCCAACCCAACCCAAATTATAAGTCATAGAGAACTTACAAAATGCACCAAATCAGTCCGTTAAACAGCAATAATTGAGAAAACAACAGGAATTGTAGAACAAACAGGAAGATAATTAGCATATATATCATAGTTAAAGCAATCATAATTAGACGTAAAACAACTTAATTCTTCGGAGTTAATGAATTTCACCAAAAAATTCGGCAAACTTTCTGGTGAAAGCCATTAACTTCAGTGAAGTAAGTTATTTTGCCCCCAATTATGATATATACTAATTATTCTTTTTTTTTGGTAACATATATACTAATTATCTCTCTGCTTGTTCTACCATTTGTGTTGTTTTCTCAATCATTGCTATTATCGGACTGATTTAATGCATTTTGTAAGTTCTCTAATGACTTTTGGATACATTGTTAATAATATTTTAAGAATAGGTTATTAAATTTTTATAATTTTTTAAGGCGCGTGTAAGGACAAAAGAAGTATCATAAATTTTGATATTTGTTAATTGAATTTTTGGAAGATTTGGAGAATCTTAGTAATTTAGTTGGTTAGCTATCATAACTCCACCCTTGGTACGGGTTTTATTCGCCTATGATATAATCACCTTCCCATTTTTTCTGCCTGGCTTCCCCTACATCAGTTTTTGAAAAAAATAAATACTCTTCGTTTAAAACAAATGACCTATTTTGAATTGGCAAGAAGTTTAATAAATAAAGAACACTTTTAAATCTTGTGGTCCTAAATTAAAGTTTTATCAAATATACCAAAATATCTTTTAAATTTGTGGTCTTAAAAATATCAAGTGAAAAATTAAAATTAAAGTATCATCAAAAAAGAAAAGAGGACATTTTTTTCAATGAAATAAAAAAAAGTAGATCATTTCTTTTGAAACGGATAGAGTATATTTATTCTGGATTTATCTTCACTTACAACCTTGCTGAATTTCCTCAATGTATTTCATAAACTTGTGTCAATACTCCATCCCTTTCATTTAATTGGTCATCATACTAAAAATAAATGTCTCATATTAGGTGTAAATTTCCTAGATGATCACCCATATTTGAAAAATTGCCTACAAATATCATTTTTGTTTTATTTTGGACAAGAATATTACCAAACTCTTTCTATTTTTCTTAAAATATACTTAACACCTCAAAAATTTTCTCTCTCTTACTTGAAATGCATGTCATTAAAATTCTTTCTTTTTTTGATAAATAGATCTATTTAACTTATCAAACTTATTTAACTAAAGTTTTATCTAATTCTTTTCTGGAAAAAAAAAAATTACACATAATATACTAATCATTAAAGATTAATTTAATTATACCAAAAACTTGAATTATTTTATTTAATATGTACTTTTCAAAATTTCTTTTATTTACTTATTTATTTTACCACTTAACACTATTTAAAACTCAAATACTTATAAAAATTGATACTCGTTTAATTTTTATTTATTTTATATATTAAAGATTTTTAAAATGTAAAAGAAATAAAAACGATGGATTTCATATTTTAGACATTAAATTTGTTATTTTTATGAGAATAAAAGAATAAAATTCACTTTTTTGGATTATACAAAAGAATTTTTGGATTAATATAATCCAAAGATATTATATTGTCTTCAAATATAGAGTAATAGAGAATTAAAAAATTTAATTTATTATGTAAAAGCATTGATGGCAAACCCACGGTATGTTTTGTTGCCAAACAAAATTCAATTAGAAAATTTTAATATGTATTATTTCATGAAAATTTAATTTGGACATAGATTACTTGCAACTTTTTATGCAGGATAATTTTTGATAAATATATAGTGAAAAGATGATTTTTTTGTTCTTGCAGATTTTTTACAAGTAACTGCCCATAAATAAATCAAGTAAATTCGTAAGATAAGACATTAAAATTTAGAATTTTTTATTTTTATTTTTAATTAGTTTCGTCACTTTTTTTGGATCATTATATATTTTATTACACAATTAAATACTAATTTATATCCGTACTTCATTCTAAATTCATCAAAAGCAAAGAATAATTGATTGAGTAATATTTTAAATATCCATTTGTAATACTGAAGAACGTATCATTTTGTTAATATTTCTTAAGATATAATTTGTTTCAAGTCTGCATAATTTTTCTTTCCTTCAAAAAAGAAGATTTTATTCTTTTATTCTCATATAAATAACAAACAGAATGTCTAAAATATGAAATCCATCATTTTATTTCTTTTACATTCTAAAAATTTTTAGTATATAAAATAAACGACAAAAAAAATTATTGTACCAATTCGTATATGTACTTGTATTTTAAAACTATTATTAAGTGGTGAAATAAATAATTAAATAAAAGTAAATTTGAAGATTACATATCAAATAAAATAATCCAAAATTTTAATAAAATTAAATTAATCTTCAATGATTATTATATCAGGTATAATTAAAAAAAATTAGGATAAAAATTTACTTAAATAAGATTGATAAGTTATACATTTATCAAAAAAAATTTAATGACATGATATTTCAAGTAAGAGAGAGAGATTTTGAGGTGTTAAGTATATTTTAAGAAAAGTTGAATGATATTCTTGTCCTAAATAAAACAAAAGTGATATTTGTAGATATTTTTTCAAACATGAAAGACCATTCAGGGAATTTACTCCTCATATTAGTTGATCACTTGCTAAATTAGGATAGAATTATTTTTTTTATTTTACCCCTACAATGAATAGTACATTAAATGTGAACAATTTTTTTTTTTGAGAATGTAACGTTTGTATTATAAACCAGCAATTAGGTAGTGCTGAACACTCCTTTACAAATGTATCTAATTAAATAAATAAAGAGTTCATCAATCTAGCAAGCCTCTAAAACTTCTATGATGTCTTCTTCTTCTACAGGGGAGCTTTTTATACATCAAAAACAAAAAAGCAAAATACAGTCAGTTTTGATCTGTTGCAAAGTTCTACTTCTATCTTTAAAATTTCTAGCGTTCTTTTTCCTCTAGATAATCCACCAGATACTAGCTGGAATGATCCTTCAGTAAGCCCTATTCTTTGCTCCCGTTCCTACTTCCTCCCAGTTAGATAGAGTGTCAACAATCGTGCTGGGCATTACCTATTATATGCCCTGAGATTGATGAAAATCTTCCATAACTGGTCAGTAATCCTACAGTGCAAAAATAGATGTCCCATTGTCTCCGCTGCTTCTCCACACAAGCAACAATGTGTGACTAAAATTATATTCCTCTTTCTTAAGTTTTCGTGTGTTAGTACAGTCTCCTTTGCTAGCAACCATGAGAAGCATGCCACCTTTAGAGGAATTTTAGAATTCCAGATTTGTTTCCAAGGCCACCTGCCAGATTGTGTCATTGACTTATTTAGGAACTTGTATCAGGAACTAAATCTATAAGTTCTATTGCTTTGTTCATTCCACCACATTATGTCCCTTCCATTTTTAATTCCTTGGAAAGATTCAAGCACTTTAAAGAATTCAACCATTCTTGAAATTTCCCAATCATTCATTCTTCTCCTGAAGCTTAAGTCCTATCCTTGTGAAGACCACAAATCAGCCGCTGACCTATCCATGTGTTGAGCTAGTTCAAATAAGTCGGGGAACATTTCTGAAAGACTTCTATCACCTAACCACCTATCTTTCTAGAAATTGGTCTTGCTACCATCATAGACTTTGATGTTGGTGTGGCTTTGCATGATATTCCACCAAACTATTACGCCATAGGGGTTGGTTGCAACCTTAGAGACCCAACCATCTTCCTCCCCATATTTCATCCTGATCACATTCTTCCATAGAGATTGAGATTCATGATCATATCTCCATAATCACTTTAGTTTCAAATCTTTGCTCTGATTCTTCAAATTTTTTATACCCAAGCCTCCTTGTTTTTTACTGGTTATGAGTACTTTCCACTTCACAAGATAATACATATTTTTACTTTTGTTGCTTTGACAAAAAAGGCTCTTCTGATTCTGTCCATCCTCTGTACAACACGTATTGGGATATGAAAAAGGGTCATCATATAGGTTGGGGGAGCATCAAGGACTGCATTGATGAGTGTTTGTCTGCCTCCCATAGATAAGTATTATGTTTTCCATCTAGACAGCTTCCTTTTACACTTTTCTAGCACATTATCCCTGATTTCTATTGACCTTGATTTAGCCCCCAGAGGCATCCCCAAGTAAATAGAGGGTAGAGTTCCCACTTTACCACCCAAAATTGAAGCCAAGTATTCTATATTTGATACGAGACTGATGGGGTAAATGTGACTCCTACGCCAATTGATATGCAATTCTGAAATTCCTTCAAAGAGTATCAAGATAACTCTTAAGTATCTCAACTGTTCTTCATTTGCATCGCAAAATATCAGGGTATCATCTTCATATTGAAGGTGAATCACCTCCAGATATCTTGTATTATTGGTACCCATCTCAAAACCAGATATCCATCCATTATGTTTTGCTGTCTTTATCATATTATTAAGGCCCTTCGTGGCTAAAATAAATAAGAAAGGAGATAGAAGATCTCTTTGTCTTATTTCTCTATGGGCTGCAAAGAAACCTTCGAGTGCCCTATTAATGAGGATAGGGAACTTCACATCGGAGACACAAAAACTGATCCATCTAATCTACTTCTCACCAAATCCCATTCTTCTAAGTATATTCAATAAGAAACCCCAGTTAACATGGACATAAGACTTTTTTATATCCAGTTTACATAGAATTTCTGGCTTTTTTTGTGTCATTCTGGAGCCCACTACCTCGCTTGCTATCAATATAGTATCCATGATCTGTCTTCTCCTCTGATAAATGCCATTTGTTCAGAATCTACCAGTTTGTCCATTACCCCCTTGATTCTTTCAGTCAGTACTTTCGACAATAGCTTATAGAAGCTTTCTATCAAGCTGATTGGTTTGAAGTCTTTTAACTCTTTGGACCCTTTCTTCTTAGGAATCAGATCAATATATGTGGCACTGAAGCTTTTCTGGAACATCTCATGTTCATAAAATTTATGGAATACATCTATGATGTCACTCTTTACCACACCCCAACACTTGATAAAAAAAACATGGTGTAACTATTCGGTCCAGCAGCCTTATATATTGCACACTTTTTCAAACAATTGTGTACATCCGGTTCCTCAAACCTACCTTGTAGTTGGATCTTTTCTATTTCTGAAGTTGTTGGGCAGTTAATCATGTTCCCTGTTGGTCTCCACCTTACTGTCTCTGTATATAATTTCCTGTAAAAGTAAATAATTTCCCCTTTAATTAAGTTTGGCTCTTTCACAGTTTTCCCTTGGATTTCTATGAGATCAATACAATTGTTTCTCTTGTGGCCATTTGCTGCATTGTGGAAAAATTTAGCATTGTTGTTGCCCTCTTTCAACCATAAAATTCTGGACCTCTGTCTCTAAGCAGTTTCCCCATTCTTGATTAACTCTTCATACTCCATAAATGTTGTTGCCTTCTCTTCTACCTCCTCTTCAGTAAGAGCTCTGGACTCCCCTACGGAATCCAACCTTGCCATTTTGTTGAGCAAAGTAGTCCTTTAGTCTTGCAAGCTTCTTTTTTCCTCTTTACTCCATTCCTTGAGCTTTCCTTTCAAGGCTTTTAACTTGCAGGCTAGTATGTAATCAGGTTTACCATCGAAAGTAAAGGAATTCCACCAAGTGCTGATTCTGTCTGTGAAGCCCTCTGTATTTAACCACTAATTTTCAAACTTAAAATATGACTTATTCTGGTCCCAAAGACTATATTGAAGAGCTATAAGAATATGATCTGAGGCCAATCTCTGCAGGACAATTTGTTTCACTTTGCTGAATTGTTCATTCCATTAAGAGGAAAATAAAATTTTGTCTATCCTTGTAGTTGTGGTGTGCATGTCGCCTTTGAACCATGTAAAAGTACCACCCTCTAGTGGCAGGTCAATTAGTTCCAAATCTTCTATAGTGTCTGAAAATTCTACCATAGCTGAAGATCTTCTCTGAACAATTCCAATAAACATTTTAATGCCTAATGATTATCATTAATATGGTTAAGGGGTAAAATAGTAAACTTAATCATTCAATTTATAATTTTCTAATAACTATGTAAAATAAAATCTGTCTAACTAAAATAAGACGAATTGGAGCACTTTTCAGCTTCATGATACCACCCTTCTTACGTGTCACATATCTATTGGTTCCTCTTACACCTCATAAACATCCTAGTCATACATTGACTTGGCTTGACCCAACCCAAACTTCAAGGCATCAGAGACCTTACAAAATACACTAGATCAGACCGCTAATAACAACAATTGAGAAATTAGCAAAAATAGTAGAACAAACACAGAAATAATCAGTAGATATCATAGTTAAAACATTCATAATTGGGGGTAATACAACTTACTTCCCCGAAGTTAATGAATTCATCAAAAAACTTATCGATTTTTTTATTATCAGAGTTTCAGATCGAAATTAAACAGATAGATTCTTTCAAAATCTGTCCATTTATATATGTTTTATGAACAGATTTTGAACGAATCTATCTTTTGACACTAACTTCGATCTAAAACTCTGACTATAAAAAATTCGGCAAACTTTCCGATGAAATCCATTAACTTCGGTGAAGTAAGTTGTTTTGCCCCCAATAATGACTGCTTTAACTATGATATATGCAAACTATTTCTTGTCTTGTCCTACCATTTCTGTTGTTTTCTCAATTGTTGCTATTAGCGGACTGATTTGGTGCGTTTTGTAAGTTCTCTGATGACTTTTGAATATATTGTTAATAATATCTTAAGGATAAATTATTAATTTTTTTCTTTCTTATTTATGATTCTTTTAAGGGGTGTGTAGGAATTAAAGGAGTATCATAAATCTTGATATTTGTTAATTGAATTTTTGGGAAATTCGAAAAATTTTAGTAACTCATTTGGTTAGCTATCTGAATTCTACCTTTGTAAGGGTTCTATTCCCCCATATTATAATCTACTTCACATTTTTCCTTCCCCGCTTCCCCTACACCAATTTTTGGAAAAAATAAATACCCCCCACCCCCAATTAAAAAAGAACGGTCTATTTTAACTTGATACGAAGTTTAATAAAGTAAAAAAGATTTTAAAATCTTGTAGTCCTAAATTAAAGTTATGTCAAATATACCAAAATGTATGTTGATCTCGTGTTCTTAAATATGCCACATGAAAAGTTGAAAGTAAAGTATTGTAAAAAATATCATTTTTTAAAATGAACTAAAAAAATCGGTCTTCTTTTTTAAACAGAAGGATTATAATTATTCTGGATTGTAGAATGGAAATTGTGTTTGATGTTATTCCTAAAGAAGATGAATGCATTACTCCATGGAGGTGCTTAACATGAAAGGAAGATCACATGAGAAGTCAATGAGGCTATTGCCAAGTTCATTAAGTTCAGGTTCAGAATGGAGATAACAGGAAGAAAATAGGTAAATATAATTGATCAGTTAGAGAATTATAGAGTTTCTTCTTCTTTTAAAGTGGTTAAATGGATCATGATGCAAATTCTTAATCTGCAATGGGAGGTTTCATAAAGTGTAACAATGGTGGTCAACTCCATTAGATTATTGATGGAAAACATATCAGTTAAGAGTGATACATTTCCTCCTAAAAGGTAACACTCTAATTGATTTTTTTACTAACCTAGTTTTTGATTTTGCAGGTGATTGTGAATATAACATTTTGAATAAGTACCAGTGGGAGGAAGATGTATCATTAATTTGGACAAGACTGGGACTCCAAATATTAGAAGAATCATTCATGAGACATAAAGACAACAGCCGCAAAAAAATACGAAGTGCATACACAAATCAATAACAGAGATGGAAACAAAACACAACTGATTGGAAAAATGCTTCAACGCTTCATATTTTCAGACCTTGAGTAGGAGTAAAGTGATATCTGAGTCTTGCAACTGATCCTAACTTGAACTCACTCCGTCTCAAAATGAAGTGAAAGCCAGTTGCAGATTTGTCTCGGATTTAATCAAATAAAAAGTGTAAATAGGTTAAACACAAAAATATATCGGGGATTCTCTATGAAAATGATATTACCTGTTGCTGAAAATGATTTCCTTTGAATACAACACCTGCATTCAATGAGATTTTTTGGATGTCGCCGCTCTGAGTATTCAAATAACAACTACGTCAGATCTAAATAGGAAATCTCTAGCTATGGATATGAATAATATATTTACCACTGACAACGCTCATTCAAATATATCTTTCAGTTTAGGTGATAGTATTAACTTTCACTGAATCTCAACTCATCGATCTAGGACAGGGATGAAAGTAAGCCAAAAGGTTAACTACCTAACTTAGAAACAAAGGAGAAGAATCGGGTGTCAATCTCAGAACCATCTGCAGCGGTCAAGGAGCCACAATTCTAAATCGAAACTTCCATGACATTCAAGAAGATGATTAGAAAACAAAGAGGCAGGTGAGAGGATAAGTGACTGTCCTACTTTGACCTAGTGTTAGTTGATACTGTTTTCGAATTAGGGTCAGGTCACTTTTAGGCCTGACCTTTTGGATGTAAACATTGACTACTTTATCCTTTTAAATAGGCTTTTACCCTATTTCAGTTTTAAAAAATATTTATTATGAATTTATTTTCACTTCCAACCAGGGTGAATGAATTCTTTAATGCATATTTCATGAACTTGTGTCAATATTTTTCAACTTCATGACCTCACCTTTCTTAGGTGTCATCTATCTATTAGTTCCTCTTACACCCCACAAAACTTCCTAATCACACATTAACTTGACTCGACCCACCTTCTTAGATGTCACTTATCTATTGGTTCCTCTTACACCTCACAAACATCCTAGTCACACATTGACTTGAATCGACCCCATCCTTTTACATGTCGCCTATCTATTGGTTCTCTTACACCTTACAAAAATCCTAGTCACACATTAGCCCAACCTGACCCGACCCAACCCAAACTTCAAGTCCTTAGTTGACTTATACTCACTCTTCTTCTTTCTATCCTATACACAAAATGCTTCAATGCTTCATATCCACGGTCATGGAGTACGAGTAAAGTGATACCTGGGTCTTGTAATTGATCCTAACTTGAACTCACTCCGTTTCAAAATAAAGTGAAAACCAATTGCAGATTAGCCTGAGATTCAAATAAATAAAGAAGTCTAAGTAGATTAAACACTAAATATATCGGGGATTCTCTATGGAAATGATATTACCTCTTGTTGAAAATGATTTTCTTTGAATGCAACACCTGCATCTAATGAGATTTTGAGATGCCGTTGGTCTAAGTATTCAAACAGCAGCTACGTCAGATCTAAAGATGAAGAGAAAACAAAGAGGCAACTGAGAAAGACAAATGACTGTCCTAATTTGACCTAGTGTCAGTTGATACTATTTTCGAATTAGGGTCAGGTCACTTTTGGATGTAAACATTGACTATTTTATTATATTAAATCGGCTTTAACCCTATTTCAGTTTAAAAAAATATTTATTATGAATTTATTTTCACTTCCAACCATGGTGAATGAATTCTTTAATGCATATTTCATGAACTTGTGTCAATATTTTTCAACTTCATGACCTCGCCCTTCTTAGGTGTCATCTATCTATTAGTTCCTCTTACACCCTACAAAACTTCCTAATCACATATTAACTTGACTCGACCCACCCTTCTTAGATGTCACATATCTATTGGTTTCTCTAACACCTCACAAACATCCTAGTCACACATTGACCTGACTCGACCCTATCCTTTTACGTGTCACCTATCTATTGGTTCCTCTTACACCTTACAAACATCCTAGTCACACACTGGCCCAACTTGACCCGACCCGACCCGACCCGACCCAAATTTCAAGTATTTAGTTGACTCATACTCACTCTTCTTCTTTCTATCCTATACACAAAATGCTTCAATGCTTCATATCCACGGGCATGGAGTATGAGTAAAGTGATACTTGGTCTTGCAACTGATCCTAACTTGAACTCACTCCGTTTCAAAATAAAGTGAAAGTTAACCAGTTGCATGTTAGCCTTAGATTCAAATAAATAAAGAAGTCTAAGTAAATTAAACACTAAATATATCAGGGATTCTCTATGGAAATGATATTACCTCTTTTTGAAAATGATCTTCTTTGAATACAACACCTGCATCCAATGAGATTTTGAGATGTCGTTGGTCTGAGTATTCAAACAACAGCTACGTCAGATCTAAAACAAGAAATCTCTAAATATAGATATGAATAATCTATAACACTGACAACACTATTAGTGTTGGGACGTTAGCTTACTCGAATCTATTTTCTAGTTTAGGTGATGGTATTAGCTTCCACTGAAGCTCAACCCACCGATCTAGGATAGGGATAAAAGTAAGCCACAAGGTTAACTACTTAACTTAAAAACAAAGGAGAAGAACTAGGTGTCAATCTCAGAACCATTTGCAGCCGTCAAGAAGCTGCAATTCTGAATAAAAACTTCCATGACATTCAAGAAGATGAAGAGAAAATAAAGAGGCAACTGAGAAAGACAAATGACTGTCCTAATTTGACATAATGCCTTTTGCTATCAGTTGATATTATTTTCGACTTAGGGCTAAACCATTTTTGAGTCTGATCTTTTGAATGTAAACAGACTTTAACCCGATTTCACTTTAAAAAAATTATTTATTATGAATTTGTCTTCACTTTCAATCTTGGAGAATAAAATCTTTAATGCATAATTCATGAACTTGTGTCATCAATACTTTTCAACTTCATAACCTCACCCTTCCTACGTGTCATTTGTCTATTGGCTCCTCTTACACATTAAACGTCCTAGTCACGCATTGACCTGACCTGACCTGATCCGACCCGACCCGACCCGACCTATCAGTTGACTCATATTCACTCTTCTTCTTCCTACACAGAATCCCCCTTTTCTCTCGACATACCAAAATCCCTCAATTTTCTCCGCTACAATGGCGATCCCCAAATCCCTAACCCTAACCCTAATCTCCATTTTCCTCCTCCTCAACCACTCCTCCTCGTTCGTCGACGGTGGCGCCGGCGATCTCCTCGCCGAGCTAATCCACCTCCGATCACAATCTCCCACCGCCGCAATCCACCTCTCCGACCACCTCCTCCGCCGTATCCTCTCCCTCGATACCCCCCGTCCCTTCTCCTTCCTCATCTTCTTCGACGCTAAACAGCTGCATTCCAAACCTGAACTATCCCTCCCAACTCTCAAATCCGAATTCTCCCTCTTATCCTCTTCCTTCCTCACCAACAACCCCGAAGTCAACAACAATTTCTTCTTCTTCACTATCGAATTCTCCGAATCGCAGAACTCATTCGCTTTATTCGGGGTTAATTCGTTACCCCATTTACGTTTAATTCCAAATTCAGCTACTGATTTAAAGAAAGATTCGATTCAAATGGACGGTTCTGATTTAGCGAGGCTAGCTGAATCGATGGCGGAGTTTGTAGAAGCTAAAGGGAAGGTTAATGTAGGTCCAATTCATAGACCACCAATGATTTCGAAGAAGCAAATGAGTGTTATTGTTGTTGTTGGATTAGCATTGAGTCCATTTTTGTTGAAAAAGATTGTTTCAGGTGACACCCTTTTGCATGATAAGTATGTATGGATGTTGGGTTCGATATTCGTTTACTTTTTCAGTGTTTCGGGTGCAATGCATAATATAATTAGGAAAATGCCGATGTTTATGATGGATAGAGAGGATCCGGGGAAGTTGGTTTTCTTTTATCAAGGTTCGGGGATGCAGTTGGGAGCTGAGGGTTTCGCGGTTGGGTTTTTGTATACGATCGTGGGTTTGTTGTTGGCTTTTATGACGAATGTTCTTGTTCGTGTAAAGAGTAGGACTTTGCAAAGGGTGGTGATGATTATTGCGCTGTTTGTTTCGTTCTGGGCTGTGAAGAAAGTGATTCAATTGGATAATTGGAAGACAGGGTATGGTGTTCATGCTTATTGGCCTTCGAGTTGGTAACTGATGGCAATGTCGTTAGGTAAGGGAATTTGTAACAGCTTATACTACATGTCAGCTAGCTTAATTTCGAACCTTAAGTAGTTGACGTGGAAAAGTTTTAGCTTTTCTCAAGATGGATAGATTTTATGATGATTTATATGGAAACATTTATGTTTTAATTGAGGATTTGAAAATGGATTATGTACAAGTTGCACGTATTTTGTATCAAACTCTTTGCTTGGTTTAATGTTCTTCTGGCATTTATCAAGTTTTGAATTCCTTGCATTTTCTCATGTTATTCTATGTTGATATATTATGAGAAATTGGTCTACCCGAACTTTGGTAATGGTGGTACAGTGCTGGATGTGTGATAGATGTCTAGGCCAACATCAATAGCTCGAATAGACTAAGTCTTGTATTTTAGCAGCAAAGGGCAGAGCTGTAGAGGTGTAGGGCCACAATTGGCAGTTTCCAAGCTGAATTAACAGTTTGTTGGTTCTAAGAAAAGATGAAAAATCAGCAGTTCGATTGAGAAATAATTAAAGCTTTACTGATTAATAAGTTGAAATGTTGGTGATTACCACTTAGTAGGATCGTTTTTTTCGTCTTCTCTGCTTTTGTGGCTAAAAAAGCATATGGCCAGATAAGCTTTAGTTATTGTGTCAGCCACAGAGGTGTCGAACTTGGCCATTACATCCCTCTTGTTATCTCCCATATAGACTTAAAGTGGATTTTAGGGTAACGTTGCTCAAGAGGTTCACCAACATTCTATGAGATGAGATAGTTGGACTATAGATTTCCTATGACAACGATAAGGAGCTTCAGAAATAGTGGAATAATGGCTAAAAATCTACACAATGCCTTCATGTTCCGTCTTAACCTAGCCATAATACACTTTGATATTGATGGAGTTCTATTTCTTGACAAATTTACAATACATCAATGAACTGAGAGAAGATGCTTATGTCTAATATGAGAGTAGACCAAAGATCTGAGTTGGATGGTAGTTGCAAGTAAGTTATGATATCCTAGCTCAATTGATATGGGAGCAGACCAAATTTGGTCTGCTAGAAGCTGATGCTACTGTCTTTGGTGGTTTAATATGTCGCATACCAGAGTAACTTCTGCTATATAATGAGTTTGAAGGTGAATATTAGCGCATTAACTGGTTAGATCTGTTGAGCTTTGGAGACTGGAGCTCAATGCTTACCCCAAAGTCATCTTTTTTTTTTTCTTTTAGTTAGTTTGAAAGGTGTCATGAGAGTCACCTTTCTACTTATAAAAAAAGCAAGAAGGCGTCATGACTCATGACTACGAAGGGAAGGTAACAGCTAGAAAGAAATAGGAGAAAAGAGAGAGTGACACACCCAAGGGTGCGACCTAGTGGTCAATGAAGTGGTTTGAGCACCTTGCGGTCTTAGGTTCACTTCCCAATAGGTTCTAGCCTTGGTGGACTATGTTACCTGATACCTATTGTTGGTGCGAGGTGGCAGGTATCTCATGAAACTAGTCTAGGTGCGCACATAAGCTGTCCCAGACACCACGGTTATCCCAAAAGATATGAAAAAAGAGTGGCTAAGATAGATTTTGGACAGTAATGGCATACCATTTTCTGTTTGCTAAGCTGATAAAGGAAATTGTTCACGACTTCGGATGATAGTGGCTAAGTGTCAGCAAAGCTTATATATATATATATATATAAAGGAGAGAAATAGAAGCCTGCATAGCATTTGATGATATTGACGATAGCTGGAGAATTCGTCGCTGGTTAGGTTTCCTTTAAAAGCATACATGCCAAGAAAGAATTCTCAGTTTGATGATGTTTCTTGATGCTTAGGCGAAGGCCGTGAAATTTACACTTGGAAGAAAGCAATGAAATAGGAATCTAGAGTGAAACTGTGGTGTGATGGTATATATTCCAGTACTTTTATCAACAATTTGAGCATGCAATTTGAGGCATGGTATTAGATGTTGGAAGTGATTTCACTCTTTGTAATTGGTTAAATCTCTTGATCTTAAATGTCTTCCCTTGCTTATAGATTTATTGCTGGGACTTCTGTGCTTTCAAATGAAATATGTGATCTCTTTATTGTTTTCTGAGTAAAGCATCACTTCCAACATCTAAATGAGCGTATTTTTGTCAGCCGTTTTAGCTGACGTGACACCTTTTGCCAACCTTTAGCTGACATAACACCTTTGACATGGACCCTATTTTATGTAATAAAGGTGTTATGTTAGCGCAAAGGGGTGACAAAAATACGCTAAAATTGAGTGACCCTGTGAAGTTGGGGTGTGCCTTTTTAGCTGGCATGACACCTTTTGCCAACCTTTTCAGCCGACTGGACAACTTTGATGTGGCCCCACTTTATGTAATAAAGGTGCTACGTCAGCGCAAAAGGGTGACAAAAATATGCTAAAATTGAGTTTAGTGGGGTTAATAGGACCCCTATGAAGTTGGGGTGTGTCGGTAGCAACTTTGGCCATAATTCGAGGGGATATTGGATGCTTATCTCTTGTTTTTTCTTTTTTTTTTTGGTTGTGAAAGATGTGATCTCTTTATATAGGCGTGAGCTAGCGTCTAAGGCGGAATAATCTTCAAAAAGGACTGTGATCAAAGATCAAAGTTACTTGTTTGTGGCATGCTTAAATAACATAAATATACAACTTACCATGTTTGCCCAAATCCTCATTTTTGCAAAGTAATTACAAAAATTTCAACTGGATGTATTGAAAGTTAATTATGTATCTCGATGGATTTGAAATCAAAAAAATATATTGGGAGCTAATTATGTTTCTTTACAAAGAAAAATGTATTTTTGTTGGATGTATTATGTATATCTTTGTTGGATGTATTATGTATTTCGACAGACTCAAAATAAAAAAAAATATGTTGAGAGCTAATTATGTATATTTACAAAATCAAGATGACATTAATTATTTTTTGATATCAGTTTTTACTTACTGGTCTTATCTTAAGCTTTTAAGAAGTGTTTTTCAAAAAATGCTATACTATTAAGAAGCAGAACTTGCAAAAAGGCACGTATTCTCCCAAGAAATTTGATTTATATAATAAGGTGCTTCAGTTGTTGTAGCCTGTTATATTTTCCAATAAAAATAAATGAAAGTAAGATTCAAATTGTAATCAAGAGACAAATCAAAGGTTTAATTAAAGGTAAAAAAAAAAAATTTTACAACAAAAAATTATGATGAAATGGTAAGTATTCTTTCATCGCAAAATTGAGGTTGGAGTCCTGAAAATGAAATCATCTTTAGTAGAAAATCACTTTACGAAATAGATTTTTTGCAAATTCGCCTCTGCTTAAAGCGGGTGTCAACCAAGTAAAAATGGATGGAACGAGTATTCCAAAAATAAATTTTTATTTTTATTTGTTGTTTTTAACATATCGAGAGATCAATTATTCTGTCCGTTTACTCAACAATAATACTTATTTCTAAAACCATCCATCAATTAATATGAGTATTGTGACAAAATAATCACTCCATATGTTTAAAAATTGGTGACCCTTTTTTATTTGACAGCCCCTTAAAGAAAATATTTATAGGGATTTATTTTACTAAATTAGCCTTATTAATTATACTTTGAAACTATAAATTTGAGTAAATACATTTTGTAATATTGAGGGCAGCATTGGAAGAACATAATAAAATCCTCCTGATTTCATAAAAGGGACAATTAAATTGAAATAAATATTTTTAGAAAGAGGGTCCACTAAAATGAAATGGAGGGAGTATATTAGTTACTCCATCCGTTTAAAAAAGAATGACTTTTCTTTTTAGTCAATTTAAAAAAGAAATGACCCTTTTCTATTTTGGCAACACTTTAACTTCAACTGTTCACGTGACACATTTAAGACAACAAGATTAAAGATCATTTTGATACATCTGACATAACTTTAATTCAAGACTACAAAATTCAAAAGTTTCTTTATTTTCTTAAGGCAAAATGGCTCAATGACCTTTGTACTATGTCCGTTTTGTAACGTGGAGATGCCTACTTACATGTTTATCATCTGTACCCTTGAACCCACTAAAAAGCAACATTTTAAGCACTTTTTTGGTGAGTGTAAACACACTCGCCCCACGTCAGCTGCCATGTCAGCTTCCTCATCTGTCATGTGCGCTACCATGTCATTCTCAAGTATTACATTAAATTTCAGGTCATTTTTTAAATTCTACATAAGAAATTAAATATTAAAAATAAATTTAATTAAATAATTTTTTGTATAAATTGTAGAAAAATTTAAATAATCATGTTTTTATTTTTGCTCACAAATTAAATATCAAATTCATTCCAAATAATTAAAATTCTTCTCCAACTAATTTAAATTTTTAACTATAAATTCATATTTACAAATATAATGATTTTTTTATTTTAAATTTGAATATCTTTAACAAATTCACAAAAACTATAAGTTTTTTCAAGCTTATTCATGAAATTCACTAATTTTTCAACATTCACTAACACTCACTTTCAATTTAAATTTAAATTTTAATCCCCCAAGAATATAAAATAATTTCAAATTTAAATTTTGATCCCAAAAAAAAAGATATGAAAAGATTTGAATTGAGAGGAAAAATTAAAAAATAAAATAAAAAGTTAGGGGTGGGGGTGCTGGACGGGACTGGAGTGGGGAAGGGGGTTGGACAGTGATGGGGTGGGGGTGGCTGGACGAGAATGAGGGGTGGGGTGGGGGTGGCTGGATAGGGGGAAGGGGCTGGGAGAGGGAGGTTGGACGGGGGTGAGGGGGTGGGGATGGTTGGACAGGGGGAAGGAGGCTGGGGGTTGGATGGGGGTGATGGGGTGGGGTGGGAGGGTGGCTAGACTGGAGAGAGGGATAGATGAGGGTGAGGGGCGGGGTGGAGGGTGGCTGGACAGGGGAGGGGGCTGGACGAGGGTGAGGGGTGGCTGAATGAGGGGGGACTGAGGGGTGGGGTGGGGCTGGCTTGACTGGGGGAGGGGGGCTGAAGGGTGGGGTGGGGTGGGGGGTGGCTAGACGGAGGGAGGTAGGGGGTTGGGGAAGGAGATCTTTTTTAAAAAAAATTATTATTTTTAAATTTTTTAAAATATTTTTAAATTAAAAAAAATGGAGGGAAAAGAAAGACCTTTTTTTTAATAAAAAAGATTTAATATTATTTTAATATACATATAATGCTTTCACTCGCTCAAACGCGCGTGACTACACGCGACATATCTTACTCAGCAATTTTAATGTCACATAGATCCGGTCCACGGTTAAAGGACTTAAAATAGTGAATTTTATTGAGTTGAAGGGTCCAAATGATAAATATGTAAGTAGAAGTATTTATATTACAAAACGGACATAGTACAAGGGTCCATCAAGCCATTTCAGAGAGTTCATCCGAATCATCTTTGACGAAAAATCATACTGTTTATACATGATTAAAATTATTTTTTATGTATATATAGTTGATGTTGAATCCTATTCAGCTAGTTCGTATGTTTATACATAATTAAAATTATTTTTTATGTATATATAATTGATGTTGAATTTCATTCAGCCAGTTTATATAAAGTTCCTGACTCTGCCACTGCGTATAAAGTTTAAAGTGGATAAATAAAAGTCAATAGAGGGACCATGAGATAATAACAACAGAAAATAGGATAATAAGTATGCTTTATAATTTATCAAACTTAGTGCGAACTGACAAAGCCAACGGTAACTTAAACTTTATTTATTTATTTTTGTTCCAAACCGTTGTGTCCCCCAAAAGTTCTCCATTATCATCATGTTCATAGTTCATAATAATATTCATAGTTTCCTTCATTGAATTAAAAAAAAAAATGAAGTGCTTTTCAACTTGTTTTCGTACTAATTCCAATCATAAGAAAATCAGCATAAAATCATGTAGTACTACTACCAAGATTAATAGCATCTCCCCTCAAGCTCTCCAGGTACGTAATAATAATAATTACTATTATGATATTGGAGTTATACTTTCGAGATCAAGAAAATTCTGTTGATAAAAAGGAAGTTGTTAGTTAAATCGGATTTTAATACCAACACGATCACTTTAGTTAGTTGTTTGGTTATTGGTATAGATTCTCTTTTTAAAAATAATTCAATTGACTACTGCTAGCAGACGATCAAAAATCTGGTTAAGAAATTCAGTTGACTGAGAGGAAGTTAATACGTTACTTATTGGTTGTTTGAATTTGAAGTTTAATTAACTTCTCATGCTTTTATTTTTCTAAAGGATTTGCTCGAGACTTGCGAAAATGGTAACAAAGATGAAGCTCAGGACGAGGAGATTGTGAAATCCATTACCCTCATTGAAAAATCGAAGTAAGTTTAATTTTTTTTAATTGTTATTATTTTCTTTTTTTGATTTTGAAAAGATGCAATATGTGTTTTTAATTTTCATAAATTTGAACAAAGCAGAGATATAAGTAGCAGAGAGAATTTTCTTGAGTTCGAAGAAAATGGTGAAGTTTTTGTTGAAGCCATTGATATTAAAAAAGATGAAGCTAGGTACAAGATTGTGAACTCCATTAACCTGTTTGAAGAATCCAAGTAAGCTTTTTTCTTTTTTTTTAAAAAAGTGTAATGGTTAAAAATACACCTGAAATATCACTTTTTCGCGAGTTTCACACATCAAAATATCGTGAATTATCTTATGTACGTATTGAAACACACCTCGACTGTCAGTTGTGTTCCCTTTTTTCTACATAAACGATGGTGATAGTTCTGATGGAAAACAGAACAAACAACTGATAGTTGAGGTGTGTTTTTTAATACGTATGTAATGATAGTTCTTGTAGGGTGTAAAACTGTGAAGAAACGATAGTTCAGGTATGTTTTTGACTATCAACTCTTAAAATACACCTGAAATATCACTTCTTCGTGAGTTTCACACCTCAAAATATCCTGAATTGTCTTATGTACATATTAAAACACACCTCGACTGTCAGTTGTGCTCCCTTTTTTCTACATAAACGGTGGTGATAGTTCAGGAAAACGACGGATAGTTAAGGTGTGTTTTAATGTCTATAATGAAAGTTCTGGTAGATGTTAGAGTGTAAAACTCGTGAAAAAACATTGTTCAAGTGAGTTTTTGACTATCTATATCTTAAAATACACCTAAAATATCACTTTTTCACGAGTTTCACACCTCAAAATATCATGAACTATCATAGATATATGTATTTAAATACACCTCGACTATCAGTTGTGTTCCTTTTTTTCTACATAAACTATGGCGACAGATAGTTCAGATGGCAAACAAAACGACTGATAGTTAAGGTGTGTTTTAATACGTATGTAATGATAGTTCTTGTAGGGTGTAAAACTCATGAAAAAACGATAGTTCATGTGTGTTTTTGACTATCAACTCTTAAAGTACACTTGAAATATCACTTTTCGCGAGTTTCACACCTCAAAATACCATGAACTATCATATATATGTATTGAAACACACGTCGAATATCAATTGTGTTCCCTTTTTTCTACATAAATGATGGTGATAGTTTAGATGGAAAAAAGAACAACTGATAGTTGAGGTGTGTGTTTTAGTACGTAGATAAAGATAGTTCTGGTAGGAAAAGGTAACAATCGAGTGTTAGGGTGTAAAACTCGTAAGAAAACGATAATTCAGTTGTGCTTTTGACCATCAACTCTTAAAATACACTTGAAATATCACTTATTCGTTTCACAACTCAAAACATCCTTAACTGTCTTATGTATCTATTAAAACACACCTCGACTATCAATTGTGCTCCCTTTTTTATACATAAACGATGGTGATAGTTCAAATGGAAAACAGAACGACTGATAGTTAAGGTGTGTTTTAATACGTATATAATGATATTTTTGGTAGGAAAGAAAAAATCGAGTGTTAAGGTGTAAAACTCGTGAAAAAACGATAGTTTAGGTGTGTTTTTGACTTATCAACTCTTAAAATGCACCTGAAATGTCACTTTTTTTCTCGAGTTTCACACCAGTATCCTAAATTGTCTTATATATGTACTAAAAAAGCACACCTCAATCATCACTTGTGTTCCCCTTTTTTCTAGATAAACAATGGTTATAATTCAGATGGAAAACAGAACAACTGATAGTTGAGGTGTGTTTTAATATGTGTATAATGATAGTGCTGGTAAGAAAAGGTAGCAATTTGAGCGTTAGGGTGTAAAACTCGTGAAAAACGATAGTTCAGGTGTGTTTTTGACTATCAACTCTTAAAATACATTTGAAATATCATTTTTTGCGAGTTTCACACCTCAAAATATCCTGAAATGTCGGTCTTATATATGTATTGAAATACACCTCGACTATCAATTGTGTTCCCTTTTTTCTATATAAACGATGGTGATAGTTCAGAAGGAAAACAAAATGACTGATAGTTAAGGTGTGTTTTAATACGTATATAATGATATTTCTGGTAGGAAAAGATAAAAATCGAGTGTTAAGGTGTAAAACTCGAGAAAAAAACGACAGTTCAGGTGTGCTTTTGACTATCAACTCTTAACAAATTATTCATTTTTGTCCGTCTTGGCTCACTCAAATCATTCGAAAAAACAGGAAAAATGAGGAAGATGAGTTGCATACAAGCTTCAGAAAAAAGGTTACATTTGATCTAAACATATCGATAAATCAAGTTTGTGCAAATTACTCGGAGATTAGTCCGAGCAATTTGCAGAAACAAAACGGAGAAGAAAAAGAAGAAGCGAATGAGCTTTCGAATTCAAGTGTGTCAAGCTATATATCTTATCCTCCAAACCATAGATATCATTGCTGCAGAAATAGTACTGCTGATGAATTCGATGATATTGATCTCGACGATAATGAGGATGTTGAATGTCCTCGAAATGGACTAATGTTTCAAGAAGAGTCGTCATCTAACGAATCATTATTTTCGCTCTCCATAGACTCTACTAGGAGAGGAAATAATCATACAATAGAAATAGATGAAAATATGGAGGTCAATAGTCCATTGAATCCAACACGAAATCTGAGTCAACTGAAAGATACTGGCGTTACAACAACAACGTCTCCATCACTGTTGAAGACGATGAATCAACAAGAGAAGGAGAACATTGATGTGAATATCCTAGATTATTGTATCACATATGATCAACGCGTACAAAAAGAGTCTAGTTTGAAGCGCCAGGAGAATGAAGTAGTCGCGGTTGATACCAGTCTTTCGAGCTGGTTAGTCCAATCTTCTCAAGACGACACGCCAAATTCCAAAAACAGCGGTGGTTCTGTCGGAAATTCGCCTGTCGATAGACCAATTTTGGGAGCATTGAGACTCGAAGAGTTAAAAGATGAAAAGAACAGTGCAATAGGGACTATTGGAAGCTATTTGAGACATACAGGACAGCAGGCTACTGGCATTTCATCTTACTGAGGCGTTTCGTCGAGGAAAATAGCATGCGCGCGCTCCCAAAAGGAGGCGCGTTTCATGTGTTATGTTAAGTTTGTATTGTTATTTCATATTTAACTGTAAAATAGTTCTATAGATAGTCTAATATAACATATTTGCTTACATGAAATTTACCTTTTAACTTAGGTACCAATGCTATTGTCCCTTGTTTTTTTCGTTTTTCCGACCGATGTCATGTACCTGTTTTATGCACGACTAATTTGAATTTGCGCAAAAAATTTGTGAGTCTGTCGAGATATATAATTAGCTCTTGATACATTTTTTTTGATTTTGAGTCTGTCGAGGTGTATAATATATCCAACGAAGATACATTTTTTCCTTGTAAAGATCCATAATTAGCTCCCGATCCATTTTTCCCGATTTTTAGTCTGTCGAGATACATAATAAATCCAACGAAGATAAAATTTTTCCTTGTAAAGATATACTATTAGTTCCCGATATATTTTTTCTAATTTTGAATCTGTCGAGATACATAATACGACCAATGAAGATACATTTTTTCCAAGTAAAGATACATAATTAGCTTCCGATATATTTTTCCAATTTTGGGTCAGTCAAGATACATAATTAGCTCCGTGATACTTTTGTAATTACTATAAGGGTAAAAATTTGTATAAATATGGTAAGTTAAGGTGTATGTTTATGTTATTTAATTTTTTCTATTTATATATGTACTTACACAGAAATATACAGCTAAATAAATTTAAGTATAACATATTAAATTAGTCATACAAAGACTTTTGGATTTGGAAATAGTCCTCACTCTTGTCTTTAATTTGATAAATATATACCACTTGGTTTAATTATATTAGTAATAATATAAGTAGCATTAGAGTGAACTTTTGTCAATATCTCCTAATTATTGAAGTTTAATGGTGCGATTGCTCTTCAAATGAAAGGGAAACAACTTATGAGGTTGACAACTATATATTATATCAAATTATTAATTTTCTTAAATTAAAGTCAAAATAGAAGTTGATTAAATATTTATATGTCACCTACTTTTCCCTTATCCTTAATTTTAGAAATCAACTATTTACACGTCAAGCCAATATATGCATGCCATGTGTTTGAATTTAGAGTTCATGTTACTTAATCATGATTAATTAACATGTATGTTACTTAATTTAATCACTTAATCATGGTAAAAAATATTAATTTGATGTATACACTGGCTGCGTGTAAGTTTTTACCTTCCTTCTGTCCCATATTTATGTCACACTGGTTTGACACAATGTTAAAGAAAGAAAACCTTTTGAAATTTGTGGTCTAAATAAATCAGACATTGGTGTGACTATGAATTAATCTCATTAAAGATAAAATAAGATTTCTAAAGCTAAATTATTTCTAAAGATAGAAATATGATCTTTTTTTTGGACAAATTAAAAAGAAAAATCTATCTGCTAGAAAAAAAAATAATAAATTTGATCGGCTATCTACATACAGATCCCCAAATAAATAGAGAAAGTAACAAATTATATATGTTGTAATAATTGAGGTATAACAAATTAATCCGAACACCATCATTATAAAAAATTTAAAATTTGTGGTCTAGTATAAATATTAGACATTAGTGTGACTATGGATTAATCTCATTAAAGGTAAATTAGATTTCTAAATATAAAAATAATATGAACTATTTTTTTGGACAGATCAAAAAGAAAAATCTATCTGCTAGCAAAAAATAATGAATTTGATCAGCTATTTATATACAGATTCCCAAATAAATATAGAAAGTAACAAATTATATCTGATGTAATAATCGAAATTTAACAAATTAATCCGAAAACCACCATTATTAAAAAAAAAATACAACTTGTACTATAATAATATCTGTGCATTTTTTTTCTCTCTCTTGTGTCCATGTTCTTTGTAAGCTAAACCTCTCAATCTTTCTTTCTAGACAAAATTTTGTTAGTTGTCCACCTCTACTTCTATTACCATTTTTCTCTTTCATTTTCTATTTTTTCCAAAAAAAAAATTCTTACTCTACCTGTTTGATTATCCAAACAAATCAATTCCAACATTCAAACAACAAATAGAGAAAAAAAAGAGAGAGAGAGACAAAAACAAATTAAAGGTTTTTTTTTTCAAGTCCTCTAGGCATTTTTCGCCCATCATAATCTCATATCATATATATTTTTTTCCCTTGATTTCTTCTTTTCTTTGTTCTTCATATATGCATGCTTTTTTTGCATGCATATATATATATATATAAGAAAAAATAAATAAAAGTTGAAGATATTAATGGAGAATCCAATTAAAATAAGATAGAAAAAGCTTATATCCTTTATCATCACCTTTGTTTATGCATGGCTTAAGCATTTATCTTAAAAGGTATTACAATTATTATATTATTAAATTCCATTTCTTCTTTTCATTATTTTCATTTTTGTTTCTTTTGTCAATAAAGAATTCATTAACTTGTTTGGAATTGAGGCATTGTTTTTATGGTCAATGTAGAATTCTTTCCTCCCAACTTGGGATTTAAGAAAAAAAAATGCAAAAATTTAACCCATGCAAAAATTCCATTTACCATAATGTCGTGGTGAATGAATGGAATATTGGGCTCCCTAGAAGGTCTGGGCAATCCTTCTTCTTTTGAGCTGGTTTTTACGATGTGAGTTGGCGCAATGTAGACCCCCTAGGTGACCATAAAATTGTGGGGTGGGAAAATACCCTCGGTCCATGAATGTGCACGTACCAAACCAGAAAGTGGAACCTCGGGTAAAAATGTCTTGATCCAGGCGTGTGTGGGTGATGAATGGAACCCTAGGATTGTTATAAGCCTCAGACAATCTTTCTCCTTTTGAACTAGCTTTTAGGGCATGAGTTGGCGCAATGTAGACCCCCTAGCCTAGGTGACCATAAAGTTGTGGTGTGGGAAAATACCCTCGGTCCATGAATGTGCACGTACCAGACCAGATAGTGGAACCTCAGATAAAGAATGTCTTGATTCGGGCGTGTGTGGGTGATGAATGGAACCCTAGGATCGTTGTAAGACTTGAATAATCATCCTCCACCATTTAAGCTAACTTTTGGGGCGTGAGTTAACCTCAGGACACAAGTTCGAAACTTCTTTACAATTTGAATATCCTTAGTAAAATTCTGACTCCTCCACTGCGACCTCAACCCTAGGATCGTTATAAGGCTTGGGTAATCATCCTCCGCCATTTAAGCTATCTTTTAGGGTGCGAGTTAACCCCAAGACACAATTTCAAAACTTCTTTACAATTTGAATACCGTTTAGTAAAAAATAAAATTCTAACTCCGCTACTGCGACCTCAACTCATAAATTAGATCCTTTTGCAATATACAACATGTTTCTAATTTTGACTTATTTTCTGCTTAATGTTTTTTTTTTGGTTAGGCAAAGGAATCAGTTCTTGTCATTGGAGTGGTCCTTCTATCCTTGTTTTACTTCATATCTATTATTAGCCTTTTGGGCCTTTACAATCTATACAATGGCAACCAAAGTGAAGGGGATTTACAAATATATCACAAATATTTTTGGTAATCTTTTTTTCCCCTTCTTTAGAAGTGTATGTTTTCTTGATATTTTGGTTAATTTTTTGAGGTTAAAAGTGAAATGATTAGTTTGTAAATTTACAGTTGTTAATAAGGAGAGGGAGTTGGAAATTGGATGTCCAACTGATGTTAAACATGTGGCACATATTGGTTGGGAAGGTCCCTCTGGAGGTGCACCTACTTGGGTATGTTATCTTTTACCTATGCAAAAAATTTATTCGCACTCGATGTTTTATGCAAAAAATTTATTCGCACTCGATGTTTAATTTGCATGAAACTAAGGAAAGTTAGATGTTATGTATTTTTACTCGAGTTTGTAACTCTTAAAGTTGTCTCCGTGAGATCAGAGGCGGAGCCAGAATTTCAACGAAGGGGTTCCATATTCAAAGAAAACTTAGGATTTCAACTAAGGGGGTTCCATATTCAAAAAAAAACTTAGTCGAAGGGGGTTCAACACCTACTATAACCACATAAAAAATTTTTTTAATCATGTATAAATAATATATTTTTCCGTCGAAGGGGGTTCGGCCGAACCCCGAATAGAAGGCTGGCTCCGCCCCTGCGTGAGACCTACCGATCACGAGTTTGATCTGTTAAATCGATCGTTGCTAATGCTTGTGTATGTTAGCTTATGAATTGATGGGAGATGTTGGCGTCCGAATGGTTTTTGGGCGAAAATTTCTCAAGTGGGCTCCTGATGACGACCTATTAAATGGATCATGTTGCTTTGGAGAGACGGAAAGAGCTTTTTTGTGGCATATGAGTGAATAAAACTAAATATTGAGGAGTTTTTCTGATTTTATGTGTGTGTGTTTTTTTTTTTTGGGTTTCCCATCCTGCGTCCGGTACCCGCATTGGAGTCTGACTAATCCGGATTCGCACCGCGTAGGGCTCCATTCGGGGGGAAGCGCTCCCTACCAAGGATTTTTCCATACCTAGGCTCGAACCCGAGACCTCTGACTAAGGGAGAAGCAGCCCCATCCGCTGCACCACATTCTTTGGTGGTGATTTTATATGTGTTGTTAGACTATGCATTGATAGGGGATGTGGGGGTAATGAATAAATTTTGAACGAAACTTCTTGAGTGGGCTCGCGACGACTTTTAAATGGATCATGTTGCTTTGGAGAGACAGAATTTTCTTGTGCATATGATCCCTATGTAAATGCAGTATGCTTCCTTCACCGAGCTGACCTTTTTTATTTTACTTCAGTTTGTGACTCTTAAAGTTGCCTTTGTATGACCTATAAATTCGAGCGGTAGAATCAATAACTAATGCTTGTGTCAGGATAGGCAGCCGCTTATATTACATCCCTTGGGGTGTGACCACTCCTCGGATTCTGCATGAACACGCGATACTTCATGCATTGAGCTATCTCTTTTTCGTAACTCTTATAATTAATTTGTTTGGTTTGATGTAAACACGAGATGTGATTATGTTATTTCCTATATGCCTAACAGATTTTTTTTTTTTGAAATTGAAGATGAAAGCATTCAAGGCTGGGCCTGAATTTGCAGCAACTTCTTTTGGTAACTCTGGGTCTGCTATTTCTTCATGGTCATCTCAAGGTTAGTTTTGCTTAACATCCTTTCTCCTTTTGCACGCGTGATGTTCAGGCCAGCTTTTGGCAAATCGACTATTTTACGAGTACCTTTTACCTCCCATCAATACAAGTACCGAATAACTCTGTCCATCACGACTAAGACTTAACTAAATATGCTACACGTTACAAATTCAACATAAGTGTTTTTTCTTTTCTGTAAGATTTTTTACCATTCTTTGTCTAGATTGTCCTATCTTGAGCCGGGGGTCTATCTGAAACAACTTCTTTATCTCACCTCTGAGGTAGCGGTATGGACTGCGTACAGTTACCTTCCTCAGACCGCACTTGGTGGGAATATACTGGGTACGTTGTTGTTAAGATTTTTTATGTCAGGAAAGGGAAAACTTTTTTGGCTCATCTGTCACAATATAAGATATCTGTAACATGACCCAAGAAAGAGACAGAACTTATCTGTGATGTCTTTGTCTAAAGTAATGTTGGCTTGTATGCAAGATCTTTGACATGTACTATGGCCCCTATTGTAGTCATCACACATTTAAAAAGGGCAGCCCGGTGCACTAAAGCTCCCGCTATACGCAGGGTCAGGGGAAGGGCCCTACGACAAGGGTGTATTGTACGCAGACTTACCTTGCATTTCTGCCAGAGGCTGTTTCCAAGTCTTGAACCCGTGACCTCCTGACCATATGGCAGCAACTTTACCAGTTACACATTTGTGAAAAGAAATTAGAACTTGATTGAATACGGCCCCTTAAACTTGCCCGAGTTTTTGACTTAGACACTCGTACTTATCGAACATCTGAAGTGAACGACAATCTAAAAGTGAGTGTTTATCCCTCGCTACCATGTTAACACATTGTGTTTAGTTGGCATTGTCTTTATGGATGTTGAGTGTTTAATATCCACAAATGCTCCTTCAGAGGCGAATTCAGAATTCAGAGTCTTAACGAATATTGAACTTGTTCGTTTGGAATCTAGGTTCTTCTACTTCATGTTTACATTCTGACTACATACGCTTATGACCTTCCGCGCACCTACTTATGCATATACAATATACAAGACTTAACAACCCAAAAAGCAAACGAATTCAATTGAACCACCTCTGTATACTGCTCGTATTTTACATCAATGCACACGCGTATTTTTGACAGGTTGCGGAGAATCAACAAGGCAACTAACAACAGCTAACATTTACAAAGGCATTTCAACTTCAGACGTTGCTAGTCCTCCGAAGAAACACAGACGTAGGAAGCCTAAGTCGACTACTTCCTCACCAAAATCAAGTTCACCATCCGCGCTAAGATCATCGCGAGCTACTAAACACAAGGCCAAAGTTGTTGAAGGCAATAATTCACCAACAGCCATAGAAGTGTCTTAACTATGCGTTACAAGTTAAAAGAATGCAGTCCAAAATCACAATGTCATTGCATAGTATATATATATATATATATATCATAGTTGTTTGAAAGTCCTCAGAATGTTAAAATCAGACTAAGATATACTTGGAAGTGTGAGGGTAGAAAGTTATGTAAATGTAGAGGGGCTAGATATGGCAAAAACAAAGGTTAAAAAAAATTCTATCAAAATTCAGAACTTGGTGTTTTGTGGAAAATTAAACTAGAATTTGTGTTTCCTTTGTTTATATTGTTATTTTGTTGTCGTTATTTTCGTTCCTATTGTTCTTTGATTGCACCTTTCGGTGTTGGGGGTCTATCGAAAACAACCTCTCTATCTCACAAAGACAGAGAGGTTAGGTCTACGTGCATCTATTCAGAAAAATGAGTTGAGAATGCCTCTCAAGTCTGCAATTAATTAAAAGTGACAAGTGAGTCCCATGGTATTATTAAGTTAAAAAGTCCCTCAAGCGACTGGAGAGAGTTGTTCGACAACTACATTAGTTGTCTAACCAACTATTCAATTGTCCAGCAACTTTGCAAAGTTGTCGAACAACTTTGAAGAGTTGTCGAATAACTTTGGTAGTTGATGGAACAACTTTTACGGTGCTGAGGCAACTTCTACAATTGACAAACAAACAAACAAAAAAACAATGTATCAAATAATTATAGCAGTACAGCAACTTGATATATCTATAGTGACATTATATGTTGCTCGATCTGTTCAAAAATGTCAATGGAAGCATGTCGGATTCGCCAAAAGTCAGTGTATTTTTGGAAAATTCGACATTGTTGCAACATCGAAAGTGAAGAGTCCCCGCAGCTTGGGTGACATTAGTGTTATAATTATGGGTGTCAAACGGGCCGGGCCGGGCCAACCCGGAACCAGCCCTTCCATTTTAACCGGTTTGAGGGTCGGTTTTGATGCTAGATGGGCCGGTCCAAACAGTAAAAAATTAAAATCCACCCTAACCCGACCCACTTAACCCAACCCGATCAAACTCACCAAAACCCGGTCAAACCCGGTTAAAAACCGGTCAAACCCGATTAAAAAATAAATAAATAATCCAATATACAATATATATTTTTAAAAAAAATATATAAACAATTACAAATATATACGCACCATTCAATATATAATTATATATGACTATACGTACTACTTTAAATAAAACATATACTATAATAGTATAATATATATATATATATATATATATATATATATATATATATATATATATATATATATACTAATTTATAAAACATATACACATGTATACGTTAAATACATATTACTTTAGAAGATATATACACATATATATGCATCATTCAATATATATGTACTACTTTAAATAAAATATATACAACAATATACATATATATATATATATATACAACAATATGTATATATATATAGTTACATATTAATTTACAATACATATACACTTGTATACGTTAAAGATATACGTTTATAGAAGATATATACACATATATACGCACCATTCAATATATATGTACTACTTTAAATAAAGTATATACTACAATATATATATATATATATATATATATATATATATATATATATATATACTTACATACTAATTCATAAAACATATACACTTATATACGTTAAATGTATACTACTTAAGAAGATAAATACACATATATATGCACCATTCAATATATATGTACTGCTTTAAATAAAATATATACTACAATATACATATATATATACAACAATATATATATATATATATATATATATATATATATATATAGTTACATACTAATTTATAGAACATATACATATGTATATGTTAAAGATATACGTCTATAGAAGATATATACACATATATACACACCATTCAATAATATGTACTACTTAAAATAATATATATACTTATATACTAATTTATAAAACATATACACTTGTATACGTTAAAGATATAAGTCTATAGAAGATATAAACACATATATACGCACCATTCAATATATATGTACTACTTTAAATAAAGTATATACAACAATATATATATATATATATATATATATGTGTGTGTGTGTGTGAGAGAGAGAGAGAGAGTTAATTAATAATATATTAAAAGTAAGTTTTTAATTTAAATTAGAAATTCATTTTAAATCATTTTAAATCAATATAAAGGTACTACTTTAAATAAAATATATACTACAATATATATATATATGTATATACTATGTATGTGTCTAGATATATATATATATACTACAATATATATATATATATATATGTATATACTATGTAATATATATATATATATATATATAGTTATATACTAATTTATAAAACACATACACTTGTGTACGTTAAATATATACGTCTATAGAAGATATATACACATATATACGCATCATTCAATATGTATGTACTACTTCAAATAAAATATATACTACAATATATGTATATATGTATTACAATGTATAGATGGTTATATTATACTAATTTATAAACATCTATACTTGTATACATTAAATATATACATCTATATAAGATATATACACATATATACGCACCAATCAATGTGTATGTACTACTTAAAATAACATATATACTACAATATACATGGAATAGAATACATATATGTACTACTTTAAATGAAATATATACTACAATACATATATATATATATATATACTACAATATATATATATATATATATATATATATATATATATTGTAGTATATATATATATAGTTATATATATATATATAGTTATATACTAATTTATAAACCATATACATAACGTATACATTAAATATACTCATCTATAGAAGATATATACACACACATATATATATACCATTCAATATATTCACTACTTTAAATAAAACATACACTACAATATATATATATATATATATATATATATATAGTAATTTATAAAACATATACACATCTATACGTTAAATATACACTACTTTAGTAGATATATGCATGCACACACACACACACACATATATATACCATTCAATATATAACTATAACTATATATATATATATATATATATATATATAGTTATATATATATATATATATATATATATATATAGTTATATATATATAGAGAGATATAGATATATATAGTTATATACTAATTTATAAAACATATACACATCTATACGTTAAATATACACTACTTTAGTAGATATATGCACACACACACACATATATATACACCATTCAATATATATATATATATATATATTCACCACAATATATATATATATATATATAGTTATATACTAATTTATAAAACGTATACACATGTATACGTTAAATATATACTACTTTAGATTTAGAAGATACGCGCGCGCGCGTGCACACACACACACATATATACATACATATATATATATACCATTCAATATATACACTACTTTAAATAAAAGTATAAAACATATGCTACTTAATATAATAAATTAATAATACTTGATAGTAAATAAATAATGTATTAAAACTAAGTTTTTAATTTCAGTTTGTGAAATTCTGAATTTGAAAAAAAAAAAAAAAAAACTTAACCGGGTCGGGCCAGACCGATTAATCGGGGGCCCAAATCGGGTTGGGTCCGAGCCGGGTTAACCGGTCCCAAATAAAAAACCCAACCGGACCAGGACCCGGACCCCTAAATCCCTTGGGCTTACAGGGATGGGTCAAACCAGGCCGATTTAATTATGTGGGTTGGTTCGGCCCGGTTCGGGCCGGTTTTAACCGGTCGTTTGACACCCTTAGTTATAATTGGTAAAATTTATAAAGTTAGTTATTATTGTTCATGATGATGGGAGTATATCATATCAATTCATTATGTATATGTTTGAGCTTATGTTGACAATTGATATATAGACCCAATTCTAGGGACTTATTAGAGGGTCCAATTGACGTGCATGCAGTAGGAATTGAACCAACATTTTTGTTAATTATAAGTTGAGCGCTTTAACCCTTAGGACATGGATCCCAAAGACCCCGCGATGAAATAGGTTATGAGAGATCTCGACATAGCGGCAGATTCATAATTTAGAAGAGATGGATTTCAAATTTGAACTTTGTGGGTTTGAGATGTCACTGAACGCGCTGATCATGTAAGTTACTAAGTTTGCAATCTAATATTCGTATATTATTAGTAGTAACATAAATATACACTTTAGCTTATCATATTTACACAATTCTCCATCCTTACAAAGTAATTACAAAAGTCTCAACTAATTAGGTATCTTCCTTGGATGTATCGAAGGGCTAATTATGCATCTCGACAGATTCAAAATTGGAAAAAAAAAATCTGGAGCTAATTACGGATCCTTACAAGGAAAAAAACGTATATTAGTTGGATGTATTCTGTATCTCAATAGATCGAAAATCGAAAAAAATGTGCTGAGACCTAATTATGTATTATTACAAAGGAAAAATGTATCTTCATTGGATGTATCGGGAGCCAATTATGTATCTCAACAGATTCAAAAATCGAGATTTTCAGTAATATTATGCAAAATATCGGGATTTTCTGTAATGAAACTCCAAACCATCGGAATTTTTGTTGTTTGCCCTTTTTGAATACTTGTACATAATTTGAGTTAAAAGGTATTGAATTCGATAAAAATTGTATATTATACCGACCCGGGCGGATGCACCATGAAAGAAATAGAACAAAAATATGTGGGCTGGTTTGGGCCTCTAAGACTTGGGCTGAGGTTGGACATAAGAGTAGAAAATCTGGCCCAACTTGTGAGCTATTGTCCGGTCCAAACACAACTTGGACTGAAGGTTAACTAGCACTCGGTACTCCCTTCGGTTCAATTTATTTATCTGGTTTCGACCTGACACAAAATTTAAGAACGGTAAAAAACTTCTGAAGCTCGTGATACTAAATTAAACATACACATAGAATATTAGTATATTCTTTAATCTTACGATCTTAATTACGGCACGTGGAAAGTTAAAACTAAAGAGATGCCAAAATCAAATTCTTCACTTGCTACTCTTTTGTTCTTTTTTACTTGTCGCATTTTCACTATTCTAGAGTCAAATTACATGAATTTTGACAAATATTTTAAGGCATATCTTTCCATTATAATAATATGAGAATGATTGCAACTTATAACAATTTTCATATAGTTTTTAAATATTTAAATTTTAATTCTAACTTTAATTTAATTTTAAAATTTAGTTAAATTAATTATATAAAGTAAAATATAACCAAAAAAATGAACTAAGGCAAAATGAATATGAAAATCACGTGAATCATGATGAAAAAAAAAAAATCTGACCATATTAAATACTTCTAAATAAACAAAAGGACCATATACCATAATGTTAATTTATACAGGTAGGTCATTTTCAACAAAAAGCATTAAGAAATTAATTACCAAAATTCCAACAATTATTTTTTAAAAATAAATAAATAAATAAAAGAAAGGTTGTGCAGTTGGGGAGCCAAGCAAATTTAATGCCACACATTCCAAGCTTAATACTTGGATAGTGATTTGTACAAATTTTACCCACTATTGGACCTAAAATATTATAAATTCACACCTACTTCTACTTTACTTCCTCTCTTCATATTATTGTATGTCATTTTACTAAAAATAATTATTTTATATTAATAATTAATTATTTTACTAAATTAATTAAATTTTTTAGATATTACCTTTCTAATTAATTTTTTTTTGAAAGTGCTCAAATTTATTTGTAAAGTTCTCAAAAAAAAAATTTAAGGGGTGACGTAATAAAATTATCTTTTTATTTATAATTTTTAATTACCATATAAAATGAAACGTGTATGAAGGGAGTCACTAGGTGGGAATACACTGGGTTTGTTGTTGTTGTTGTTGTTGTATGAAGGGAGTATTATTATTATTATGAAATTATTATAAATATACCATATATAGTGAATGTCTACTTTACCATATATAATGAATACCTACTTTATCATATTGTGTGTGTCTATTTATGAAAAAGTTACAAACCCTAGGGTTAGTTTTCCCCTATAAATAAAGGGGTTTTTCTTCATTGTAATTCCTCCTCAATAATCCCTCAAGAGAAATAAGAAATACCCTCTCTATTCTCTCTACTCTTCTTCTTCTTTATTTTTTTGTTAGTTTATAACACGTTATCAACACGAAACTCTGCCAAATAAGGTGAGATTATAAATCTAAAGGTCAAGGTTAGTAATTCCTTATGTTATTTGTATTTTTCTGTTAATGATATAATTATTGTTGAATTTGAGGAAAAATAATTGGTTTGGAACCATTTATGTTTTTAAATTTATTTCTCAAGAACAATATTATCAAAAGATATGATAATATGTTGGGTTCAAGTCCCATCGATTTATGCCTAAGACGCCTTTATATGGATAAGACGTTGAGTTTGAATCTCAATGCACCATATTGATATATTATGATGGCTAAGGTAAAATGATAGGTATTTGGTAAAAAGTCATAAAATTCGACCCATTGAATATGCTCCATTCCATGAAGTGAATGTGGTAGCAATATATGATAAGTCTGAAATATGACAACTTACTTCATTCTTGAGGTGTATGTGGTAGCAGTGCATAATATGTCTGAAAGAAGACAAGTGATTGAATGCACGAATATACGCGTGGAGGGACAATATGATAATGATCATAAAAAATGATGATATTTTCACACGCTTATATAATTATAAGATATACTAGAGAAAAATTCTCTACATCATATGCATGCCTAGATTTGCTTTTGTAGTAGCAAAATCTTGAAAGAGGTTATAAGTTATCATAATTTGATAGGCTTAAGGCACGATTATATTCCATTCCTGGGGAATGAGAAACTTATTAATGCAAACGTGCACTTGAATGTGATGGTATCACAACTCACCTCCGAATGAGGCAGAATAACTGAGAAGAGTTATTTTGAAATCTTTCGAAATCTATTTCTAAAGTAGTAAATCTGAAATTTATTCATGTAATAGTAAATCTGAAAGTTACTAAAGAAAAAAGTACATGTCATTGTAAATTTGGAGTTTACTAGAATAAAAGTTCATAAATTGATATGAACGATTGTGACATCTCGAAGATGTACATATTGAATATTAGACACGTATTGAAGAACTAGAAGATTTTTCGAGAATTATTTCTGTCGCTTGTTCTCATGATAAGTTGGTTAGACCAACTAATGTAGGGATTGAATTCCTTAAATATGAAAAATATAAAAGGTGAATATAGGCCCGTTCACCTATCATGTGATATGTTGGAAAGATGCATCAATAAGATGATCACATGTACATTCATTGTCAACCTGTAATTTGACATTCATAAAGTTGCCTGCTCAATAAAATTGAGTTAAGAACATAATTTTCAGATTGTGCAATCAAGAAAGTTATCTTGATGATGATGGCTTGGCATTGAATGCCTTCGATAAATAGCTAAACCATCGCTAATGAGAACAAAGTTTCATGTGTTGGTCTGAAATATGATATGTTGCATACAATAACACTTGTATGTATTAGACCAATAAATTATAATTATTTCTTCCCCCTCAATTGGTTCAAGGTCATGAACCAACTATTCCATCTAATAGTTTTGATGCGTGGTATACGATTAATGAATATACCATGATACACAAAGATGGATTCATCAAAGAAGATAGAGAATGTACATTAGTTATCCTAACATAAAAGGGAGATTATAAGAAGCTATGAAATATGTTAGAATTATCACCAGATCCTTATTCAAAAGATAATTCAAGTCAAATGTCGAAAGCATTTCATATTTAAGCTGCAAGTGCTCCTATTTTATGTCCATGAAAGACAAAGTTTATGCATGCATGAGGCGTGGTAGACCAATCAGTTCCAAATGCAATAATCCTTGAAAAGAATAAGGAGCAAATAATCATAATAGGAAGGCAATGTTTATGACATAACACTTCATGAAACCTTATGAGAGGTTCAGGTACCTGAAAATAATGAAGTGATGAGATATCAAAATGTTATATCACATTGTGAATTGATACAAAATAAGAAATCATCGATGATATTTTTGATACAATATTGGCGCAATATTGTAAAAAATTATGAGGATCTGAATTCTACGTTAATTTAAGCAAGCTGACGTAGAAATATTTATCAAGTGACCTGAACGGATGCATTTTGATAAGCGTAAAACTTATTTGATTTGTTGTTCAGACACTTGAAGATGTCACACTTGACATGTTGGATATTGTCACTTAACAATAATCTATATGAAAATTCCTAATGGATTCAAAAATGTCTGAAGCATATAAAGTTTCTGGAAACTTGTTTATTATCCCTATAAGGAATAAATTGATGGTTTGAAAATCATTGAAACACTTGGAAAGTTTTCAAAAGCAATAAGATTATTTGCTGAAATGAAAAACATACCGAATTGGATTGGTCCTGAAGTACCATATCTTAGTCCAATTGGTGTACTAATGTATCTTGCAAATTCTACAAGGCATGATATAGCCTTTCGGTTATTTTGTTAGCAAGATATATTTTTGCTCATAATAAGAAACATCAAAATGAGATAAAAGACATGAGCTTAATTTATTCTAAAGCTTGTAGTCCCGATCTTATTGACTATGCTGATGTTTGGTACTTATCTAACCTGCATAAAGCTCGATCTCAAACAGGCTATGTGTTCGTATGTGATGGTACTGCCATATCTTGGAGATATATAAAACAGTTCATCTTAGCCACTTCATCGAATCATGCTAAGATAATAGCTATTCATGAATCGAACCGAGAATATGTGTGGTTGAGGTCTATGATACATCTCATTCGAGAAAAATGTAGTTTGAAATGTGACAATGTATCCACAGTTTTATACAGAGATAATGCAACATGCATAACACATCTTAAGGGAGAATTCATAAAATAAGAAAGAACGAAGCATACTTCATCAAAGCATTTCTACATACATGAGCTACAAAAGAATGATGATATTAACGTGCAACAGATTCGTTCAAGTGACAATGTGGCTGATTTATTCACCAAGTCTCCTCCAATTACAACTTTCAAAAAGATGGTGCACAAGATTAGGAGGCAAAGACTCAAGGATGTTCTCATTATGGGGAGTTAATACGCGCTGTACTCTTTTTACCGTACGAGGTTTTGTATCACTGGGTTTTCCTTGTAAGGTTTTTAATGAGGCAGCCTATATGTGTATTATTAGAGATGTGTACTCTTTTTCCTTCACTAGATTTTTTCCACTGGATTTTTTCTAGTAAGGTTTTAACGAGGCACATTATCTATCAATTAGACATTCAAGAGGGAGTGTTATAAATATACCATATATAGTGAATGTCTACTTTACCATATATAGTGAATATCTACTTTATCATATTGTATATGTCTATTTATGAAAAAGTTACAAACTCCAGGGTTAGTTTTCCCCTATAAATAAAAAGGGTTTTTTCTTCATTGTAATTCATCCCTCAATAATCCCTCAAGAGAAATAAGAAATATTCTCTCTATTCTCTCTACTCTTCTTCTTTATTCTTTATTAGTTTATAACAGAAATTTAATACAAGACATGCACTGCTATTTATTAGCTACACCCAATATTTATAGTTAATGTATGTTTGGTATGAAAGAAAATATTTTTCAAAAGAACAAATGAATTTTATCAAAGGAACTTTTGATATAATTTGGTAAAAATTGTCATGTGATTGATTCGAACATTAAAAGCTTGAGTTGTGAAAATAATTTTTTGTAGAAATGTATGGAAAGACTGCATACAAGCGATCACTATGGTTAGACTTATTTTCAAACCCTGTATATAGTGGGAGCTTAGTACATTAGACTACCATTTAATTAAGTGAATTTCTCGCTTATTTTTTTGTATTTCGTAAGTAAACAAAAAATATATTATCCTCAAAGTATTTGTACATAAAATTCTATGAAAGGTAAGTAGAAGTATTGTGAGGGTTTGGGGTGGTGGGACAGGGGCTATTAGAGGCAGCGTAAGGATTTCCACGAAGAGAGTTTAAGATTTGAAGAAATACTAATAATATAATTATCCATCGAAGGGGATTTGGTGAACCCACATTCCAAAAGTCTGGTCCGCCCTGAGGGGCTACCGAAATGAGGGTGAAGATGAGGTATATTACAGGGTAGAAAAAACACAATCAATATGAAAAATGCCACTCGTGAAACTTATTAAAGTCATTTTCCTTATTTTTTAAGAAACTTATTTTTCTAGAAAAAATATTTTTCAAAATTTTGATCAATCAAACATAAAAATATTAGATATAACTTTTAAAAAATAATATTTTCCTATATACCGACCACACTCTTAATTTACTGCATTATTTTACGTGCAAGGTTATATCCCACATTTATGTGTGTGGGGTAGCATAAACAAATACAAATTCATGATTTAAAGTTTATAATTTTTATAACCACCTCAAGTTTAATATATAATATAACAATCAAATTTATACTTTATAGTCAATATTACATCCATACAATAATTCTTTAGTTTGACTATAGTACAATGCAATATTAAAATACAGACAATCTCGTTTATTAGCTACTGTGTCTTTCGTGTCAAAATATTTGTCACGTATTTATTGAGAGTTAAATAATATAAATTTAATTTAATATTGTAAAATATATTTTTTATTATAATAGTATAAAGAAGTTTTAAGTCATAGTACTTTTCTTATAGTTTTTGAATATTCAAGTTTTTATTTTAAGATATTTAATTAAATTTTAAAATTAATCAAATTAATTCTTAAAAAATCAACGTGACAGTAAGAAAATAATTATACATTATATATTTGTATTTGGCTTTGTATGCAATGCTAGCTGGCACATTTATATGTTAACTACTACATATGTAGTTCTACTATTTAATTTTTTAACTTGATGATGAAATCTCACTTCCATATATATGGGGGAAATTTTTAATAGCATATATAATCAAATATTGAATTTTTTTTTTTGTTTGAGTGAGATTCTACTTGATTCAAAAAAATTTTAAAGAAAATTTAAAATATAAAAAGTAACCACATGAAGAAGTTAAAGTAAACTCATGAGTGCTTATTAGTTATACATAAAAAAATATTTAATTTTATATATATAATATAATTTTTTAACGAAGCAATTTATTATATTAGTTGTAAGAGGGTAGGGGGTGCGGATAAATAGGTTATGAAATAGATTTATTATATATTTAATGAATCTATTCTTTTTTGTGCTTGGATATTTCTTATATTTTGTTTTAATATTTTTTAATAATTTATTCTTTTTGTAAGATGTATCCATTAATTTATTTGGTTTATTATTTTATCCTGTAGTAACTGCAGAGTTACAAATTTCTGTATAATAATTTATCCTATCTGTACTGTAGTATACATCTAATTCTAGATTTTTTATGTCATTTATTATCTTGTGTTGTTCTTCTCGTAGTAGTTTTTTAAATTATCTTCTCGTAGTAGTTTTTTAAATTATATAAACTATCACATGTACTTTTTTCTAAATTTTCTAAAGTTTTTTCTATCAATATTAACTTTTCTTTTAGATCTTCCATTATTTTTCTAATTCGGTTTCTATAATTAATTTCATTATTTACATTATCTTGGTTTTCTCTAGTTTTTCTAATATATTCTAATATCCACATCATTGATATGAATAATATCCTTCTGGGTAAATTTCTTTTTATTCCGTTCTAGCGAATTTATGATTTTAATTTCGTAGTTTATTACTTCTTCTAATATTATTTTCTTAATATCTATAATTTCTATATCTTTAAGTATATATAAGATTAAAACTTTAAGATAGTCTAAATGATCTATTTTCTAAAATTGATATTTTATAGTTGTTTGTTTTAGCCTTAGTAGTTTTTGCATATTTTTATTAAGAGATTTATTTTTATTTTCCATGTATTTGTCTATATTTATTTTTATTCGTTTTTCTAGTAACTGTATATTTCGCATATCTTTTTCTAAAAATTCTATGTAATTTATCATGATAAGTATTTAAAAGAGTAGTTAGGTAGGCATGGTATATAATTTACTCTAGCCATGTAATATTCTCCAAATACTTTTTCTAATATAATTTTTCTTATATCTGATACATTTATATTTCTAAGTGCATACAAAATAAGTATTTTGAATTTATCTACCATCTCATCAGATAAATTATCATTCATTTTCATAAAATTGCTTTTTTCAAAATATTTCCTTCAACCATGTACATAATAAAATATGGTCATCTCAGATTACTATATACTAGATTATTCTTAAATAACATCTTCTTCAGTCACTATTAGCATGGTAATTCGGATACTTTTTCCCTTAAACAGCGCCTCGACTCTGGTTACTCCCCGCCACGGCTTCTTGCCTTATTGGTTTCACCTTTAGGATGACATAGTTCTTAGGGATTTTTCTCCGTTTCCACTTTGCTAATAAACTTCTTAACATATTATTTTTCGAATAATTCTACTATAAAGTAACTAATATGAATTTATTTTATCATATCATGATTGTTGGGAACTATGAATTTAGTTATTCATAATCATAAATAGATATACCTGTTCGGGTAGTTTTGATATTTCTGAAGTTTGTTCCTCCATAGCTTTTTCCATTGAAGTATGTATATTTAATTAACTGGGCAAAATATTTGTATTGGAATGGAGAGAGTTTTTGCTTAATCGTGAGAAGGCTTGCTTCGCAATGCCTTCTTGCTTCTTTAACACTTTACATGTTTTTACAACCTTACGTAAAGGCTAAAAAGCTAAAAAACAAAACAAAACAAAAGGCTCAAAAGTCCTAAAGCCTACTAAAGCCTATTACCTAAAAGTCTAGGTCTAAAACAAGAAAATCTTTACATAAATAGTAATGTACAATAATTTTGAAGCCTTTTACGCAACTAAAATAAATATCTTGTCTCCGTTGATTTGTCGTATCTGTTGTATCTCCATTATTGCTCCTGATCTTATCTTCCAGCTGTCATCTTGCTTTCTTGATTTTTTATTCTAGATGCACTTTTGGAATAATATTATCTTCTCCATTACACCTCGAACATTGGTGATCTGGATATTTATGTCCAAATATTTTACAATATCTTGTTAGTAGTCCGTCAGATATAAATCTTTTTTTAATAGCTCGTGCAGTAGATGGTTTCTCTGGGTTGAGTAGTGTCATTATCCATTGTCTTACATCCTCCATATCTGTTGGTCGTAGCTCTTTTGAATTCGAGTAAATCATTTGGTGATCTCTCGAGTAGTAGCTCCATATTGGATTTTCATTTGTATAGTTATTTGTATACTCAATAAATATACAAAAAAATGAAATATCAAAATTAAAATCACAAATCACAAATAACTTTTTTTTTCTTTTTGAAGTTATTTTGACAAACCGACCCCTAGATTGTAGTGAAGTTATAAACACTCAATCATTTCACTACAATCATTTTTAATCAGGTTTTGAGTGTTGAATATGTTTTGTCATATATACATGTAAATCCCATTAGTGGCCCACCAAAGATTTTAGCCATGGTCAACAATGACTTAATGAATAATTTGATTTTGACATGAAACCATTAACACCTAAACTACTCATTAATTCTTCTCTTTGCCTTTATTTCAAACGGAGGTGCAGCCACAATCTTAATTCAGGAATTTAATATTTGAAGAAAATCTAGTTGGAGATGGTTCAATATCTACTATAAATACATAAAAAAAAATAATTTTAATCATATATAAATAATATATTTTTTCGTAAAAGACAGTTTAGATAAATCCCTGCTATAAAGGGCTGACTCCGCCTCTGATTACAAGGGTGACACAATTACTTACACCTTTGTTTTCATTTTACTCGATTCATATTAATTTGATATTTTCTTTAAAAAAATATTATTCATTTTATTAATTTAACTTTATTGTTGCATGTGCCAATCAAAGATGAAAATAAGACAAATAATTCTTAAGATTTTTTGAATCCGAAAATCCAGGTGTAGAAATTCTTGTTTGACCTTCCATCCATGCGCTATGAATCAATAATAATTGAAGAGGGCCGTTAACCTTTATCAAAAGAAAGAAAAGCTATTAGTCGTTTTTCAATAACGAGGTAGATGCGACCTCAATCCACTTTTAAGAAAAAGACAAGTACGACTACTCTGCTTTAGAGTAGATCCAGCTTTCCTTTGTCACACGGCCTTTTATTATAGGTTTGCATAATTAATTAAAATAAATTAATATTAATTTCAAAATATTTGAAATTAGTTAGTATTAAAATTATTTATCTCGTCATTTATATCATAGTAATGAGATAAGTTATCTCATATACATGACAGGATATAGAAGACTTCTTTAATTTTAAGTCGTTATTTGAAAATAATTTTTTAACAATGTATGCTCCCCTAATTCGTGATAGGAGAACGAAGAGATTTTATTGGTACACCTCCTTCTTTTCTAGCTTGAACTGATCGTTTATTGACTTCTTTTCTGGCAACTTCAGAATATCGTCATTGGAATTACAATTAATCAGTTACTATATGATAGAACTTTTGAGGTTTCTGTTAAATATAGCATTTATAATGATTTAGAATCAACAAGAAACAATCAAAGGATATACATTAATCACTATATTTTTTATCAGAAAAATAGTTATTGTTGCAGAAAAAAAATACTTTAATGGACGTGGATTGGGCTATGTTAAATGGTTTGTTCTTTTTAATAGGTCTAAGATATCTTAAAATTAATGTTGATTTATTTTAATTAATGACGTGGACCTCTAATAAAAGGCTACGTGACAAAACTGTTTTTGAAAATCCATCATTAAAAATAATGGCATGAATGAGCTAGTTTTGTAACGGCGATGACACGAATGACCCGAACTTTTAACTGATGACATAAATAATCCATTTCGAATAGTTCAATGACATATTTGAGCTTTTTCCCTTCATATTATCAGACCTTCGTCTTTAAATTCTTCTTTAATATTTTGTATTCTTGATACATATTTTTCCAACATCATTGGAACCAAATGAGTTCATTTGAATACATTTAAGTCTACAATATTTCAAGGTTTAATACCACATGAAATTGTAAGGATATATTTTGTTATGATGACTCAGGAATATAGGCTTACATATTTAATTTGTACCAAAACCATTAATATTATGGTATTAATTATAAAAGAACAGAATTTTTCAGATAAAGCAAGATTCACTGTAAAAAAAAATATTTTCATGATTAGTCTAGCTAGTACAATCTGTTTGATAAATTAATGTCCTCCATATACCATGAAATATTAATGTTGTTAAGTGATATATCACTGCAAAAAAGAACAAAAAAAATATTTACTGCTTTGAAGAAAATTAGGATCTATCTAGAAAGTGGTGGAGATTAAAATATATAATATAATAGGTTTACTAAGATTTTTGTTTGTTTTTTCACTAAGATATCTCGTATTCGAGTCCTAAAATAAAATAAAACTTTGTAAAAAATATTTTTTCCTTTAATGAATCTTAAGTGAGTATAGGAATGGATACTCGCGTGATCAATTTATGGATGTGGAATTGTGTGAATAATGAGATCGATGAAGGATATAACTTAATTATGACCATCGACTTTGATCATGTCGCTAGCCACTTGATTAGGACATTACACAATGAATTAAATACTTTATTGTATCTCTTCAATATGAATACAATAATAATGATCGATGAAGGATATAACTTAATTATGATCATCGACTTTGATCATGTCACTTGACATTTGATTACGACATTGCACAATGAATTAAATACTTTCTTGTATCTCTTCGATATGAATACAATAATAATGATCATGTAATTGCAGATACAATCGCAACACACACACATATATATATAATAAGAGGGAAATGGCAGGAGAAGAAGGCAACTCTCCGTCAACATGCCTACTTCTCCTCTCTGCTTCAGCAGCTTCTTCTTCCTTGATTTTAATTATGTGATATCTAATTAATTATTATAATTTATTTATGTATTAAAAGATTAATAATATTTAATAAAAAAAAGTAAAATTGATATTTATGATCCTGCCTGCTTCATAAGCTGATTTCTTCGTAATTTTATTATATCATCTCTAATTAATTATTATAAGTTATTTATATATTAGAAAATTAATAATATTTAATTTAAAAAGTAAAATAGATATTTATGATATGTCTGCTTTAGCGGTTTCACCCAGGTATTTTTGTATAGTAATTTTGTTCTATCACTTCTAATTAGACATGTCTGCTTCGCTATTTCAATCGTGATTTTACTATGTCACTCTTAATTAATTATAATTATTATGAGCCTTTAAATTTTTTCACAAGTATTTTTTATAGTAATTTTGTTGTATCGCTTCTAATTAGTTGTTGTGAGTCATTAAAACATGTCTGCTTCGTTGCTTCACTCATAGCTTTACTAATCACCCAGAATTAATTATTATGGTCATCTAAACATTTGAAAATTACATAAAAAGTTTTATAAATTACAATAGTTAACAATTTAAAATATCTAAAAAAAAATATGTTATATATTTTTAAAAAAATACTATAAATCATAATAATTAAAACAAAATTTTTAAAAATATTTGTTGGCCCGTGCCTTGCACGGGCTATTAGTAACTAGTATATATATATATATATATATATATATATATATACAGTGCCGGCTCAACCCCTTTAAAAAAAAGGCAACCGCCTAAGGCCCCCTAATTTGAGCGCCTCATTTTTATTAACAATAATAGATTATAGGCTTTTATTAAAAAATAATTAAATATTATTTTTAGAAAAAATAAACTTATTATATAAAAGTAAAGAATTTTGATTTATTTAAAGTATGTCTCAAGAAAGATTAAATGTATTAGTTATATTAATGAAAAAAATATTAGAAGAAATCAACTGTAATATTTACAACTTTGCATCTTAGGATTTAAAATATAAATTTTATAAAAAAAAATTAATTTTTCTTGAAAATTTAAGGCCTTCATTTGATTTTCGCCTTAAACCACCAATTTGCTTGAGCCGGCCCTATATATATATATATATATATATATATATATATATATATATATATATATATATATATATATATTACCTCGAGTTAATTCAATTATGTGTGATTTTGTCTCTATAAATACATAGGAAATATATATGTCACGGTCAAATTATTTTTAGAATAATATTATCTTCAAATATGAAGTAACAAACGCAGGTTTACATAAAATATGCGAAATTAGAGCACAAATAATTTATTTAATTTATGATGTTCACACGCAGAAGTATCACAAGTGCACATTTTAATTAATTGATTAAAGATATATATAAGCATATTTAACCTCGAATTAATTCAATTATGTGTGATTTTGTCTCTATAAATACATAGGTAATATATATGTCACGGTCAAATTATTTTTAGAATAATATTATCTTCAAATAAGAAGTAACAAACACAGGCTTACATAAAATATGGGGTATTAGATCACAAATAATTTATTTAATTTATGATGTTCACATGCAGAAGTATCACAAGTGCACATTTTAATTGATTAAAGATTAAACGTGTTTAATTAGACATATCATATACTCCAAAATCAGAAATGCAGGTCAACATCATCATCAAATGAAGTATATGATTATAAATTGCAATACAATAACAACATAATAATAATAAATGAAATCTCACAAATGGGGACTGGAGAAGGTTGAGTGTACATAAATTATACCACTAGGAGGTAGAAATACTATTTTCGAAAGACCCTCGGCTTGAGTGAAACAAATTCAAGAAAAAGAAGAAATGAACAGTGAAGAAAACATAGAAATTAATACAACAATTGCAACAGAAAATAATGTGATGATCGAAATACAATAAACAACATATAATGATACATGTCAAAAGTAAGAACTACAACAATATGATTAGTATTACGATGCACAGCGAGGCGGAGCCAGAATTTTCACAAAGGGGTCTCAAAATTTGAAGAAAAACTAATCGAAGGGGGTTCGCCATCTATAAGATATACATAAAACATAATTATAGTGATATATAGCTAGTATAATTTTTCGTTGAAGGGGGTTCAATGAACCCCCGTGCCAAAGGCTGGCTCCGCCTCTGATGATAGACACCAACAAACCTATGTTACGAACATCAAGACATAGCTCTACTCTCAATTACTTGACTAACCCTCTATCCTAATTCATGTCTTCCATAATCTTCTATCTAAGGTCATGTGCTCGGTAAACTGAAGCTGCACTAATTATTCAATTGTAATACTATATGTTAAAATAGTTTGTAGGCTAAATAATTAATTCTAGAACACACTAAGATTTAATACCACTGGAAAATGTAAGCATATATTCTTATGACCTCGGAATATAGGCTGAAATATTTATACCAAAAACTTTAATATCATGTAAACTGAAATCTACAGCATTAATTACTCCAGAAATTTCCAGATAATTAAAACAAGTTGCACTGTAAAATATTTTTATTGACTTGTCTAGTACAATCTGTTTGCTAAATTAATACCCTCATAAAACCTTGGGATATTAGTGATTTCACTACAAAAAAAGAACAAAAAAAGTTTACTGCCTTGAAAGTTGAAGCAAATTGGGATATATCTAGTAAATGATGGAGATTAATCTTGGCTAATTCAACCTATTAATATTTTTGTTTGATTTTTCACCTAGTATCTCGTATTCAGTCTTGAAAAGAAAAAATACGTATAGAAAATCATTTTTTCTTTAGTGGCCTTGATTGTCGAATTCAAATTAGTTGAGGTTCGAGAGTGAGTATTTGACCTTTAGTATCTCATGTTCGAGCCTTGAAAAGGAAAAAAAAAAACTTATAGAAAATCTTTTTTTCTTTAATGGCTTTGATGGTCGAATTCAAATTAGTTGATTCCAAGAGTGAATATTGGACCTTTAGTATCTCGTATTCGAGCCTTGAAAAGAAAAATTTCTCATAGAAAACCATATTTTCTTTAATGGCCTTGATGATCGAATTCAAATTAGTTGAGGTTCAAGAGTGAGTATTGAACCTTTAGTATCTCGTATTCGACCCCTGAAAAGGAAAAATGCTTATAGAAAATCATGTTTTCTTTAATGGCCTTGATGGTCGAATTTGAATTAGTTGAGGTCCAAGAGTGAGTATTGGACGACCTTTAGTATCTTGTATTCGAGTCTTGAAAAGGAAAAATACTTATAGAAAATTATGTTTTCTTTAATGGCCTTGATGGTTGAATACAAATTAGCTAAGGTCCAAGAGTGAGTTTTAGACCTTTAGTATCTCGTATTTGAGCCTTGAAAGAAAAAATATTTATAAAAAATCATTTTTCTTTAATGGCTTTGGAAAAAGCGATTGTCCGCTAGCGCCATAGCCTTTTATAAATGGATAAATTACATAAAATAACACCTTAAGTATCCTATATTACTTAAAATCTCATCCCACTAAACTAATTACAAAAATCTCTTCTAAATCTCTAAACAAGTTTTTTATTTGATAGATAATACACAACTTCTATTTTTAAGCCCTAAATCACGTTGACATTGTTGCAGATAAGGAAAATTCTGTTTTCCTTGGAAAACATGCCTATTAAATCATTAATCATTAAGTAAGTAATAAAAGCTAGCAATAAATTCATCTGCAATTAACTCTCATTGACAAAATTCCAAAAATAAGCAAAAAAAAAAAGTCGTTGTATCTGTGTTATGGCCATTGGCCGCCGAAAAATTTTCACAAACAACCTTCATTAACGTACTTCTTCATAAGTCTATTGTTGATGTTACAAAGAGAAAATAAAAAGTTGTGAAAAGAGACCCAAAAAAGTCGTAGTATGTGCGTTATGGCCATTGGCCGTAAAAAAAATTTCACAAATAACCTCCATTAACGTAATTCTTCATAAGTCTGTTGTTGATATTGCAAAGAGAAAAAAAAAGTTGCGAAAAGAGACCCTGTCACACCCCTTTTTCGCCCGGAGGGTTCGAGTCGAAGGGTTTTTCCAATTAAAGTGACGATATTGAATAGGGATTAATTTATTTACAGAGTCGCCACTTGGAATTAAGTTTTGGTGTTCCAAGTCACCCTTTTTCTGAATCCCTAATCAAAAAGGAAATGACTCTTTGTTGGTTTGCGAAAACAGAAGACCGAGTAAGGAATACTATTAACCAAGGGAAAGGTGTGAGGCACCCCTCGAATTCCGTGGTTCTAGCACGGTCTCTTTTATTGACTTATCTTGACTTAAACTATTTTGATAAATTATGTCAAAAGACCCAAGTTCGCTCATTTTATTATATCGAAAATATTTATCCACATCTCTTATATTAAATTAGTGAAAATTAATTTTTGAGTAAATATTTTTCAGGTGCATTATTACATCCTTGAATTTTAAAATGTCTCAAAAAGATACGTACGCCGCATTCTTAATTTGAGACAAAATTTTAAACGTGTTTAAAATTTACCTAATGTTAAAATCTTTATTTGGTTTCTTGTAAAATCACAACAATTTGATCTATCCAAAACACTATTTAACTTTAATAATAAATTTAAGCAAATTTTATTTAGGGTGATTAATTAATAATTTTTTTTTGTAAAAAGAAAAAAAAATTCTCAAAACTTTATTAATGACAATGAAATATAATAAAACAACAACAATAGTAAAATAATAAAAACTAAAATAAAATAAAATAATAATAATAATATAATAATAATAATAATAATGATAATAATAATAATGATAATAATAATAATAATAATAATAATAATAATAATAATAATAATAATAATAATAATAATAACATTACAAATACACAAAGCTAACTCCATTATTATTATTATTATATTTTTTTTAAAAACCTTATTATAATCCCAAAATATATCACTACCTTTATTAAAAATTTCCAAATTAACAAAAGTTACTTAACAGAAACCATTTTCCTTAATTTATTAGAATTCTAACGGAGGGTGCCAAATTTATATATATATATATATATTTTCTTTGCATCTATGGCCGCTGAAAAAGGGAGAAGAACGGTGGTTACCGGATTGGTTCACCGAAAACTTCAACGGAATCTTGAAATTCGATTTTTTACTCTTTCTTTTCTTTGTTTTCTCCTTCAGAGTTTTTCCTTACAGTGTTTTTCTCTCTGTATTTTCCTCTCTGGTTTTCTTTCTGTCTGATATTGTAGAGTTCAAGTACGCAGAAAAATCTTTCTTTTTTTAACTGAGTAGGGAGTCCTTTCATAAAAGAACTTTTGGGAGGTAACGGTTAAAAGTCAGATAAGGGGGAGGGGGAAAAAATTTAAAATTTAAAAATCAAAATCTATATATTATATATTATTTAATTAATAATAATAAATAAAGATAATAATAAATAGAAGTAAATGAATAAATAATTAAGATAATAGAAAAATAAACAAATGAAATAATAAAATATTACTATAATAATAATTAACTAATTTTATATTTAATAAAATACAATAACAATTTAAAAATATCTAATAATAAATATAATTAAGATAGTACTAAAACTACTAATTTAATTATTTAAAAAGAAATATATTTTTTTAAAATTTTTGTATTATTTTTTAAAAGTGAAATAAAATAAAATATTATCCTAAAAATAAAATTAAAATTAAAATTATATCGGATCAAATATAAATATTTAATATCGAATATATATATATATATATATATATATATATATATATATATATATATATATATATATATATATATTACACTTGAGGAGGGTCAAAATCACGTGTCTACATTTTGCCCTCTTTGTTTGAAATCTCAAAGAGTTTTCATACAAAGAAGTAGACATAAAAGATGATTTTTGACCCTCCAATTATTCAAAAAGTAAAGATAAAATTAGATATAATAAATTAAAAGATGTGACCGAGTCCTGATTTTAGACCATCTACATATCCCGGGTTATAAGGGAATCAGGTCACTTGTAGTTCAAAGATAAAAAGTGAGAGAAAGATATAAAGGTCGAGTGAGATTCCGTTGAGTTTTCGATTTCCAACTTTCTCGTTTACATTGAAATGAATAACAAAAAATAAAATAAAATGAAGATACAAGTGAAAGATCCTATCTGTGCTGTTTTTCTGGAATCTTGACTTGAATCTTCATGACTTCTCAAATGGTGAGATAGTCGTTATTCTGAGTTGAACTTGATACACGAAATGTTCCTCCTCGTCGGCTTTTGGCATTAGAGGGGATCTTGACAATTGCTTCATTCTTCAGATTTTCTTCTGGCTTGGACTTGAAAATCTTCACCCTATTCTTCAGGTGGGCTCCTGAACTTACAACTGATAATTTTCACCCTATTCTTCAAGTGGGCTCCTGACTTGCTATTTCTTCACCCGGTTCTTCAGGTGGGCTCCTGACTTGTTATTTCTTCACCTTGTTCTTCAAGCGGGCTCCTAGACTTACAATTTCTTCACCCCGTTCTTCAGAAGGGTCTGAGCATAAAATAAATTCTCATTCTTCAGGAGGGTCCTTAGCATAAAATAAATTCTCATTCTTCAGGAGGGTCCTGAGCATAAAATAAATTTCCATTCTTCAGGAGGGTCCTAAGCACAAAATAAATTTCCATTCTTCTGGAGGGTCCTGTCCCATTCTTCAGGAGGGTCCTAAGCATAAAATAATTTCTCATTCTTCAGGAGGGTCCTGTCCCATTCTTCAGGAGGTTCCTGAGCATAAAATAAATTCCCATTCTTTAGGAGGGCCCTGAGCATAAAATAAATTCTCATTCTTCAGGAGGGTCTTGTCCCATTCTTCAAGAAGGTTCTGAGCATAAAATAAATTCCCATTCTCCAGGAGGGTCCTGTCCCATTCTTCAGGAGAGTCCTGAGCATAAAATAAATTCCCATTCTTCAGGAGGGTCCTATCCCATTCTTAGGAGGGTCCTGAACATAAAATAAATTTCCATTCTTCAGGAGGGTCTTGTCCCATTCTTAGGAAGGTCCTGAGCATAAAATAAATTTTCATTTTTCAGGAGGGTCTTGTCCTATTCTTTAGGAGGGTCCTGAGTACAAAATAAATTCTCATTCTTCAGGAGGGTCCTGAGCATAAAATAAATTCCCATTCTTCAGGAGGGTCCTGAGCATAAAATAAATTCTCATTCTTCAGGAGGGTCCTGGCCCATTCTTCAAGAGGGTCCTTAGCATAAAATAAATTCCCATTCTTCAGGAGGGTCTTATCCCATTCTTCAGGAGGGTCCTGAGCATAAAATAAATTCCCATTCTTCAGGAGGTTCCTATCCCATTCTTCAAGAGGGTCATGATCATAAAATAAATTCTCATTCTTCAAGAGGGTCCTGTCCCATTCTTCAGGAGGGTCCTGAGCATAAAATAAATTCTCATTCTTCAGGATGGTCCTGTCCCATTCTTCAAGAGGGTCCTGAGCATAAAATAAATTTCCATTCTTCAGGAGGGTCCTGTCCCATTCTTAGGAGAGTCCTGAGCATAACATAAATTCTCATTCTTCAGGAGGGTCTTGTCCCATTCTTCAAGAGGGTCCTGTCCCATTCTTCAGGAAGGTCCTAAGCATAAAATAAATTTCCATTCTTCAGGAGGGTCCTGAGCATAAAATAAATTCCAGTAAACACGAATAAAATTTTGCCCCAGTTTGCACTAGTAAATTTTGTGAGTGTCATCAGGTCACAACTTTTGAAAAGTACAATAAATAGTGTGAATCAAAGCCCTGCTAAAAAAATACGTCTCATTAGAGTAAAACTGATGACTAAAATTAAGAAGTGTGTCTCCTTAGAGTTAAATTGAAGGAGTCGACTAGAAAGTGCGTTTTCTAAGAGTGAATGTTCAAGTTAGGAAGTGCTTCACCTAACAAATAAAAACTAACTTATTAAGACTAGGAAGTGCGTCTTTTAGGGGTTAAATGAAATGACTCAACTAAAAAGTGCGTCTTCTAGGAGTGGTGGTTCAAGTTAGGAAGTGCTTCACCTAACAAATGAAAATTGACTTATTCAGATTAGGAAGTGCGTCTCCTAAGAGTTGAATGAAATGACTCGACTAGAAAGTGCATCTTCTAGGAGTGAAGGTTCAAGTTAGGAAGTTCTTCACCTAACAAATGAAAACTGACTTATTCAGACTAGGAAGTTGTCACCCTTTCTTTTTTTAACTCCAAAAGAAATATTTAATTTTAAAGTTTGAAAGGGTTTTTATTATTAAAGTGACAAAATGAAGATTTGTTCCAAAAAAGGATTTATTTCAATTAAACTCAGAATGGTATAATCCGGTGTGCCAAGTCACCTTTGAAAAATCCTTTTCAAAACAATTTGACTCTTTAAGTCTGATTTGCAAACATAGATTCCGATTAAGGAATTCTGCTGATCGAGGGGAAGGTGTTAAGCACCCCTCGATCCCGTGGTTTGACCACGGTCGCTCGGTGTAGTATATCGACTAATTTTGCCATTATACAATGTATAAACCACATAAACACATGAAACAAGCAAAACAACCAAACAAAACTCAAAACCAAAATAATGTCCAGTCTAAATTATACAGTCCTGAAGATAGAATATACGAAAATATAAATCCTAATCTAGGTTAATACTAAACTATACTCCAATGTCTTACCCGATGCCTTGGGCCTTCGTCATGAACGTCCTCTGAGTATAAAATACTTTGGGGCATTCCCCGATAAAATAAACATATATATCTCGGGACATTCCCCAGCCAAATTAATACAATGAACTTCGGGGCATTCCCCGGATAAATGAGTATATTTTTTTATGCGATAAAACCAACATCATCAACAAGCACTTCAAACATTCAAAATTTCACTATCCCTAAGTTTTACCTACCCGACCTACCATTTACCTACTGGTTTGTCGGTCTAATATATTATCGGGTGCACATTAATAGCAAGAAACCAAATACTCAAACTAAAGGTCATATGAAATAGAGTTATAGACATATCTTTACCAATTTTATTCTGTCCCACCTATCCCATATGAGTTCAAAATTATTCTTGACTAATTACCCAATTTCAATCAGTCAACCAACCCATCAATTAGCATGGTTCAACCATAGGATCTCCAACATTCATAATCATTCCCACACAGAACCGCAATCAATTTCAAACACAGTCTCACAATCAATTTCAAACAAATCAAGATGAAGAAAAGAGATCAGGTTAATAAAATGGACCTCAACAGAACTTGTTTTCGTCAGAGATAATAAAGAAATCCAAGAACCAAAATACTCGGATGGAGAACCTTAACAACGAGTTCCAAAATAGTAGCAAAACCCGATGAACCCAAACACAACAAAACCAACCGATCCATATGCCCATAATTATCGCGGGATCGACTCAAACTAAGGGCTGATTTTAATGAAAAGCCCATGACTGGTTCATGTTTTCTGTCGAACTTTCACCCAAAAGTCAAAAGAAATGAGGATAAACATTGGTACTTGGGGATCGACTGCTTAAGAGATTAACCGGAAGAATCAATTCCGGCAAAACTTCATGTTTCCCGACTGGATTCGATTGGAAATCAAATGAAGACCACCAGATTCCGTCGAAATGATCATCGGAGGAGCTCAAAACAGGGTTGAATCTCACCGGAAGACTCAAATCAAGACTGAATTCTGTCGTCCCCTCTCTTTTGTGTCCGTTCTCGATCTCACTGTGTGTAAATGATATAGTGTAGTGAGTATGTGTCTTGCCTCAATCATGAAGAAGAAAGAGAAAAAAATGTCGTGTTCATGAAAAAAATAGAGTTTCTCTCATGGTGTCTCCTCCCTTTTTTTTCGTGAATGGCAGTCTTCTATATATCTCCCAAGAATTGAAAAGAAAAAATGTCCAGGGAACCCATGGGGTCCATGAGTGTGGTGTCCTATGGAAGTTTCCTGGAAGATGTATATTGTTGAGGGAATCTTCTTGGTCATCATGAGTTGGCCTCCTTTTTTGTATTGTTCTACTTCTTTGGAGAATAAAAGTTAAGAGGTCACGTGGATGGGGTAGGGTAGGAGAGTATTGGGTGGTGAGGTGTTGTCTTTTAATTGGAGTGGTAGAGGTTAGGTGTCCATTATAGATTGGGTGGGTTGTTGGAATATTAGAATGAGCCAAAGTTTGTTATGACTTGTTATTTAGATAAAACAAACAAAAAATAAATACATAAATTGTCACACCCCTTTTTTTAAACCGCGTACTCCAAAACATTGGAATATTTTTAGTTTGAAAGGGTTTAATTATTTTAAGTGACATGAAATAAAATTTTGATTCGAAAAAAAGGAATTATTTGCACTTTTATTCAGAGTCGCCACTTGGCATAGTCCGGTGTGCCAAGTCACCTAAAAAATCCTTTTTCGAAACCAATTGACTCTTAAACCGGTTTGCGCACAGAGATTCCGGCTAAGGAATTCTGTTGACCGAAGGGAAGGTGTTAGGCACCCCTCGATCCCGTGGTTCGACCACGGTCGCTTGACGAAGTGTATTGGCTATTTTTGGCATTATAAAGTGTATAAACCACAAAAATAAAGCATGCAAAAACAATCAAACAAACAGAACGAAACAAAACGAAATGTAAATCCAGTCCAATTATTACAACCCGAAAATAGAAAAAGAACTGAAAATAAACCTACGCTAATTCTAAACTAATGCTTTACCCGACGCCTCGGGCCTTCATCGCGAACGTCCTCCGGGTACAAAGTACTTCGGGGCATTCCCCGGATAAATCAATACAAATCCTTCGGGGCATTCCCCGACCAAATGAGTACATTTAAAACTTTTCGTACAATAGTAAAAGCATCATTCAAGCACATATTCAAAACACCCCAACAAATTGTTATTCCTAAATTTGCCTGCCCGTCCTACGTTTGCCTATGCGTTCTCGACTAAAGACATAATTCCATCACATTTCCTTATACCGAATAGAACAAATGCAACAAACCAGCGTTAATCTACGTTCAACTTTTATCAATTCCTCCATTGCTTCCCCAAATCCCCTTATCAATCCATTAAAAACATGATCAAATTTCAATCTTAGATACACCAAAAATCAACCCCCCCCGAACATCAGGATCATAACAATCACATCAACAAAGTCCAACAAAACATAATCACATCAAACATAATCACAGCTAATTCAATATACCAAAGATAAACAAAAGAGAGCGGGTTTAAGGAAATGGACCTCGATAGAACGCTTTGTCGATAATAAGAAAAATCCGAAGACCCAAAACTCGATCGGGGAACCTCACGACGAACCGAGCCAAACTTGGTATTAAAATAATAATCCGGACAACTCCAAAACCCGTGAATAACAGACTTTTACTATACGAAACCCAACCGAGAATGACAACACAATTCGATAAAGACGATTCGAGATTTACTATCGACGACGAAACATGGCATAGTCGGAATCAAAATCAACCAACAATAGCAGAAAATCAAAACCCGAGCAGATCGAGCTCCGGTGAGCTCACGGCGATAGACAGGACGGCGGCAACGCCTGTTTCCGACGGCGGCGCCGGTCAGCTTCGGCTGTTTCGCCGGACGTTTCGCCGGAACTGAGCTGATCTCGGTTTGGTCGAAAAATCGCCGGCAGAATCTGGTGACAGATCTGGTTGGATCTCGGGTCCGGTCGGGGGACGCTGAAAACGGCGTCGGAGATCTGGGTGGTGACGGGCCGGTCGGAGCTGGTCGGATCTGGCCGTGTCCGATCGGCGAAAGGAGGGAAGTTCGGCGGATGGGAACTTTGCCGGAGAGAGGAGAGAGATCGGGGAGAGAGAGAGTGTGACGACGACGAGACGACGGAGAGACGACGGCGATGTCGCCGCCGTCGATACTGAAATCCGAGAGAGATCGGGGAGAGAGAGAGTGTGACGAAGGCGAGACGACGACGATATTGCCGTCGTCGGAGCTGGCACCGAGAGAGATCCGAGAGAGATTTTTTAGAGAGAGGGGGAGAGAGTTTATAGAGAGAGAGAGAGTTTCTCCAAAAAAATCTGATGCTTTTCTCTTTCTTTTTTTTTTTTAATCTCTGTCCCCCCTTAAATTGTGTAGGTGTAGGTATATATATTTGAGCTTTCTTACTTGACAAGAAAAGAGTGTGGGGGGGGTGGGGTAACGTGGGGTAGGGGGTAGTGGTGAGGTGTTGTGTTTTTAGTGGGTAGGTGGGTAGGATAAGAGGGTTAGTTATTTTATTAATTGTTTATTATTATTTTATATTTTTTTTATTTTTTTATTTTTTATTTTTTATTTATTTTTTTTATTTTTTAAAAACGAACTTTTGGGGGGGCAAAATTACGTGTCTACATCATGCCCCCTTTGAATGTAAACACACAGTGTTTTCAGACAAAGAAGTAGACAACGAACAGAATTTTGTCCCGACCGTTATTCAAAGAAGAAACAGAAGAAAGAAAGACTATCGGGTTTTGAATTAGGACAGCCTACCCAAACAAGTTGCGAGAGGATCGAATGACAAACATTTCAACTTTTGGACGGCGGTGGACTATACCGAGCTGAAGAGTCGAGTGAGGTTCCATCGAGGTTCCGGTCCGCGGCTCTGTTATCATCAAAAATAAAAATCAAAAGCTGAAATATAAAGGAAATTACAAAAACTATCTAAACTGCTTCTGTTGGTTCTTGACTCGACTTTCATCACCCCGTTCTCCAGGCGGGCTCCTGTCTTGCAATTTCTTTCACCTTATTACTTGACTTTCAATTACTTTGCTTTGTTTGCTTGACTTTGCCATTTCTTCACCCTATTCTCCAGGCGGGCACCTGACTTGCTATTTCATCACCCTGTTCTTCAGGCAGGCTCCTGAACAGAAAGTAAAATCACTAAACAGAAAACAAAGTCCCATTTTTCAGGAGGGTCCTGAACAGAAAGTAAAAATCTTTAAACAGAAAGTAAATTCCCATTTTTCAGGAGGGTCCTGAGCAGAAAGTAAAGTCCCATTTTTCAGGAGGGTCCTGAACAGAAAGTAAAGTCCCATTTTTCAGGAGGGTCCTGAACAGAAAGTAAAGTCCCATTTTTCAGGAGGGTCCTGAACAGAAAGTAAAGTCCCATTTTTCAGGAGGGTCCTGAACAGAAAGTAAAGTCCCATTTTTCAGGAGGGTCCTGAACAGAAAGTAAAGTCCCATTTTTCAGGAGGGTCCTGAACAGAAAGTAAAGTCCCATTTTTCAGGAGGGTCCTGAACAGAAAGTAAAGTCCCATTTTCCAGGAGGGTCCTGAACAGAAAGTAAAGTCCCATTTTTTCAGGAGGGTCCTGAACAGAAAGTAAAGTCCCATTTTTCAGGAGGGTCCTGAACAGAAAGTAAAGTCCCATGGATGTGCATTTCCAATGGTAGCTGAATCAAGTGAAACGAATTTGCCCCTGTTTCAACAAAGAAAATTTGTCAGTTAAAAACTTAGTGGTGGCTTGCAGTCCTTGGCTTTTCAGGCATCTGCCCCAGCACTTGTTCCTTTCATCCTTGCTTCCAAATCGCTGACACCTGTCCTGTCTTGTTGCATCATTGACCCGGACCCTTATTGAGGGGAAGTGATTTCTGACTCGAACAATGAGTTTCTATTTTACCATGCCCCTGAGGTGCACTCTTTTCCCTAATCTGAATATTCTCTATGAATCCAGTAGCCTGTTGGTTGATATACTTCCTTTGCTTGTTGAATTACGGTCCTATTTCTTCCTGTGTTGTTCCTTGGCTTTTCCTCAGATAATTGGAAAGACTGGTAGTAAATTTTGTAATCCTTTCTCGCTTGTTTTGACACAGACTTGACTTAAAATGTAAAGAAAATGATGGAGACTTTTATTTTTGATAAATGACATAAAAAGATAAAAAGCATGAATATGTAAATGAAAGAAAAGGGGCAATGTCCCATATTCAAAAAGAAAACTTATCTGAACACGACAACCAACTCCAGTGAGCATGACATGCATTTTGGATTGAGCTGCCTGATCTTCCTATCCAAACTCCCCCTTTGTTGTTGAGTTCGCACCTTTGCCTCTGAGCCGCTTCTTCAAATCCATCGGACTCATATATCACATTTGATTGATGACATCTTAAAATATTTTTGCCAACAAATCTCTTTCTTCTCACTTTTGCTTTTTCTCTTGAACTCTCCATCGCCTTATGGTGCCCGTGAGGGTCTTCACCAATAAGACTCTCTCATTTTTATTTTCTCTCAACTCTCCATCGCCTTATGGTGCCCGGGAGGGTTTTCACCAATAAGACTCTCTCATTTTCATTTTCCTTTCCTGATCTCTTGTGCTGAGGGAGACAAGTGGTACCTCACAACGTATCATCATGTGCATTGCATGCTTAGCCTTAACATTATCAAAAATTGATCTGAAGGACTTTCTGTGGTTGTAACTTGACTTTTGGTTAAGGTTAGAAAAAAAATGGTAAGAGGCTCAAACGATACTTGAAGTGAGGGTGGGACTTACAACTTTTGGAATCGACTCAAATAACACATTAACTCATGCCCCAGTTTTGTTGACTGGTGAATCTTAAAATTTTATTTGGTTGGACCGAGCCCGAAATAGGGCAGCCTACGTATCTCACCCCCGAGAGAGGAGAATCAGGTCGCACGTAGTTCCATCGGCTTTGTTCTTTGTTTTGATTTGATTTCGATTTGATTTTTTTTTTTTCCTTTACTTTTAATTTTTATTCTCTCTTTTTTTTTTTCGAACTCTTTCTTTTGTTCTTATTTTCTTGACATTTGTCTTTACTCTATTTTGATTCCAAAAGAGGGGTATGAAAGAAAAATAAAACGAAGCTCAAATGGGTAAACAAAGGATGACACAATGTTTGGATAGAAGAATAAAATGCCTTCATCATCTCAATCTTCAAGAATGCAAGTACTAAACATGCAATAAATTCAACAAAGGATCAAATATCATACATAGTATCTTTTGACCGCATCAGCATTGATAGCCATTTCTGCCATTTTGCCTTCAATATCTGTCAAATATAAGGCTCCATTGGGCAACACTTTCTTCACAACAAAGGGCCCTTGCCAGTTAGGGGAGAACTTGCCTTTCGCTTCAACCTGGTGAGGAAGGATACGTCTCAATACCAACTGACCAACTTCAAAATTCCTGGGACGAACCTTTTTGTTATACGCTCGAGCCATCCTCCTCTGATACAACTGGCCATGACACACGGACGTTAGCCTCTTTTCCTCAATCAAATTCAAATATTCCAATCGGGTCTTTACCCATTCGTCATCATCAATCTCTGCTTCTACAATGACTCGGAGAGAGGGAATTTCAACTTCTGCAGGGATGACTGCTTCTGTCCCATATACCAATAAATATGGAGTTGCCCCTGTTGAAGTGCGAACAGTGGTGCGATAACCCAGCAATGCAAATGGCAACTTTTCATGCCACTGTCTAGACCCTTGTACCATTTTTCGCAGTATCTTCTTTATGTTCTTATTAGCAGCTTCTACAGCACCATTGGCCTTCGGGCGATATGGGGTAGAATTTCGATGTGCGATCTTGAACTGTTGACATACCTCTTGCATCAAATGACTATTGAGATTGGCGGCATTATCTGTAATGATCATCTTAGGAATTCCAAATCTACAAATGATATTGGCATGAACAAAATCTACCACAGTCTTCTTTGTCACTGACTTGAAAGTTACTGCTTCTACCCACTTTGTGAAGTAGTCAATGGCTACCAAAATGAATCTATGCCCGTTTGATGCCTTCGGCTCAATCGGTCCGATCACGTCCATTCCCCAAGCTACGAACGGCCATGGAGCGGCCATTGCATACAACTCAACCGGAGGAGAGCGTATCAGATCACCGTGTACCTGACATTGATGACACTTCCGGACAAATTGGATAGAATCCCTTTCCATGGTAAGCCAGTAATAACCTGCTCGAAGAATCTTCTTTGACAAGACATGACCATTCATGTGCGACCCACATACTCCAGAGTGTATTTCAACCATGATTGTCAAGGCTTCTTTTGCATCTACACACCTCAAAAGTCCGAGATCTGGGGTTCTCTTATACAAGATTCCCCCACTTAGGAAAAATCCACTAGCCAAACGCCTAATGGCCCTCTTTTGATCGTTGGTGGCATATGTTGGGTATTCTCCTGACTGAATGTACCGCCTGATATCCGAGAACCAAGGTTTTCCATCGAGCTCTTCTTCAACCACGTTACAATAAGCCTGCTGATCACGACTCTGTATATGCACTGGATCGATGTAGGCTTTGTTCGGATGTATGAGCATTGAAGACAAAGTGGCTAAAGCATCAGCCATTTCATTACGACTCCTTGGAATATGCCTGAATTTCACTAACACAAACCGTTGACATAGCTCCTGCAAACATTGTCGATACGGGATGAGCTTCAAATCTCGCGTCTCCCAATCGCCTTGAATTTGGTGGACGAGCAAATCTGAATCTCCTAACACCAACAATTCTTGGACTCCCATATCAACAGCTAACCTCAAACCAAGAATGCAGGCTTCATACTCTGCCATATTGTTAGTACAGTAGAATCGAAGTTGTGCTGTTATCGGGAAATGTTGTCCTGATTCAGAAATAAGAACCGCACCTATTCCAACTCCTTTCATATTGACAGCTCCATCGAAAAATAACCTCCAACCTGGATCAGCGTCTATAACGACCTCATCGACACACGACACTTCTTCGTCAGGAAAATATGTCTTTAATGGCTCATATTCTTCATCGATGGGATTTTCAGCAAGATGATCTGCCAAAGCTTGGGCTTTCATGGCGCTTCGAGTCACATATACAATGTCAAACTCGGTAAGTAATATCTGCCACTTTGCCAAACGACCTGTTGGCATAGGCTTCTGAAAGATATACTTCAAAGGATCCATGCGAGAGATGAGATAAGTAGTATAGGATGAGAGATAATGCTTCAACTTCTGCGCCACCCAAGTTAGGGCACAACACGTCCTTTCAAGAAGAGTATACCTGGCCTCATATGCGGTGAACTTCTTGCTAAGATAATAAATAGCCTGCTCCTTCTTGCCTGTGACATCATGTTGGCCCAGGACACAACCGAAAGAATTGTGCATGACTGATAAATATAAGATCAAAGGCCTACCAGGCTCTGGGGGTACCAGCACGGGTGGATTTGACAGATATCTCTTAATTCGATCGAACGCTTCCTGACATTCTTCAGTCCATTTTACCGCAGCACTCTTTTTCAACAACTTGAATATGGGCTCACAAGTGGTCGTGAGTTGAGCAATAAACCTGCTAATGTAGTTCAGTCTACCGAGCAAACTCATTACCTCCGTTCTGTTCTTGGGCGGGGGCAAATCCTGAATGGCTTTGATTTTTGAGGGATCTAATTCAATTCCCCGACGGCTGACTACAAACCCCAACAGCTTTCCAGATGGAACTCCAAATACATATTTTGCCGGGTTGAGTTTGAGATTGTACCTGCGAAGCCTTTCAAAGAACTTTCTCAAATCTTTTACGTGGTCGACCTGACTTTTTGACTTAATAATCACATCATCCACGTAAACCTCAATCTCCTTATGCATCATGTCATGAAACATAGTGGTCATTGCTCTCATATATGTTGCTCCGGCATTCTTCAAACCGAACGGCATCACTCGGTAATAATAAGTTCCCCATGGTGTGATAAAGGACGTCTTCTCCGCGTCTTCATCATCCATAATGATCTGATGATATCCGGCATAGCAATCCACAAAAGACGCAACCTCATGTTTAGCGCAGTTGTCTAGCAAAATATGAATGTTAGGCAATGGAAAATCATCTTTTGGACTTGCCCTGTTCAAATCGCGGTAATCAACACACACTCGAATTTTGCCATCTTTCTTTGGTACAGGAACAACATTGGATAACCACATAGGATAACGAGCCACTCGAATTACTTTGGCTTCAAGTTGTTTCATGATTTCCTCCTTGATTTTAATACTTACATCTGTTTTAAACTTCCTCAACTTCTGTTTGACAGGAGGGAATGCGGGATCCGTTGGCAATTTGTGAGACACTAATTCAGTGCTTAAACCAGGCATATCATCATAAGACCATGCAAAAACATCCTTATAATCCATTAACGTTTGAATCATTTCATCTTTTAGCTGGGGCAAAACATGTACACTGATTTTAGTTTCCCTAACATCTTCTTGATCCCCTAGATTTATTGGCTCAGTCTCATTCAAGTTAGGATTCGGTTTGTCTTCAAATTGTTCCAACTCTTTGCTTATTTCTTCTAATGCTTCTTTTCCATCATATTCCCCATCCTGCTCCATTACATCAGGATTATTTTGGATTTTAAGATCAGGCTGAAAATTTCGCATGCATGTCATGTCATTAGAATCAGCATAAAGATAACTGTGTAAGAAAGAAAACAAAAATATATTAGACACAAAATAAAAGGGACATTGCATTTCATTAAATAAAAGATAGAAGGGTTTAAACATAGACACCAACATAACATAAACAAACTAGAATCCGAATTACAACCCTGAAATAACTCGGATAAACAGAGAGAAAAAAAACAAAATGAACTACCAAAACTCCCTCCTGACGGGGAGAGGAGTGACTTCCCAATTATTGAGCCTGACAGCTGGACCTATGAATTGCACATCTGCCATACTGGTGCCTTCTCCTGCTTCAATCATATCAACTTCAATAAAAAGGTTCTGGAAGTCATCAACCACTTCAACTTCAGATTCCACATGTCCCGCGACATCGCTCTTAACAAATGACTCACTGAGTAGTGGTATTGGGCGAGGGAGGGACCATATTTCCTTTTTCCTTCCCTTGGCTTTCTTCAGATCTTCAGCTGTAGGCTCAAATCCTAGACCAAACGTGCCCACGTTCTCACTCGGGCATACGGGATGAACTATGCCGTGCAGAGACGCTCCCAAAACTTTTCCTGGCTCAAATCCATACTTCCAAAGTTCACTCACCATCATGATAGAAGCAGAAGACAATTGCGGTCCCGGTACAACCTGCCATTCAGGGATACGACTCACCGGCACTGTATCAAAAATTTGATAGACGAATGTCTCCTCTACGTTATTTGCTTCGATAAGGGACAAGGGAGAATCTTCATAGGCTGACAAATCTCCTTCACCATGAATAACTACTTCTTGCCGGTCATGCTCAAACTTAATCATTTGGTGTAGCGTCGATGCAACCGCCTTGGCCTTGTGAATCCACGGCCTTCCTAATAACATATTGTAAGAGGATTCTACATTCAACACTTGAAACTCTATGGCGAACTCAACAGGCCCTATGGTCAGCAGTAGTTCTATTTCGCCAATGGAATTTGACTTTGCGCCATCGAAAGCCCTAACACATACATTGTTGGGCTTGATCCTATCAACACCAATATTCAACTTTTCCAAAGTAGAAACAGGGCAAATATTCGCACCTGAACCTCCATCAATCATGACATGAGTGACGTAGAAATCTTCACATTTCACTGTAATGTAAAGGCCCCGATTATGCCCCGTACCTTCAACAGGCAATTCATAATCAGAAAAGCTGATCCGATTGACATCAAAGATTTTTCCCATCATTTTCTCAACCTGGTTGATTGTAATCTCCCTTGGAACATATGCTTCATTCAATACCTTTAACAAAACATCACGATGCTCCTTGGAGTGCAACAACAAAGATAAAAAGGAAATTTGAGCAGGGGTTTTCTTCAGCTGATCTAATACTGAATACTCCGGCAATTTCATCTTTTTCAAGAATTCTTCGGCTTCTTCTTCAGTGATAGGCTTTTTGATAGATGACTGTCCACTCACCGTTGGCTTTGGCTTTCTTAAGCTTTCAGGTACGAAACATCTTCCTGACCTAGTCAAACCGCCTACCTCATCTACATCTTCCACAACCTCTTTCCCATGATAGGTCATCACCGTCCGCCCATAATTCCAGGGAATCCTTTTCGTATCAACTATCGGAGGTTGGGTCACTGGTTTGAGGACAATAGGCGCCGTCAGTGCTCCTTTCACCGTCAAGATGGGCTGACTCAGAGCTCCCACCACTGTTAACTTAGGCTTATCCTGACTTGAATCAACATGTCTTCTGGCGCCTTGTACTGTGATCAGGGGCTTCTTTGTGCTTTCTTGGGATTTATCTTCTCTCATTCCTTCCCGGCTCAATGACATTGCTTTTACAGACTCCGCTACATTCACCGATTTCTCTTCAATGGTCTGTATCTTGACAATAGGCTTATAACCTCTCGAACGCTCTTTCCCGTCATATATCAATTCTAGCATATTGGCTTCAGCATGGGTTGGCAATGGATTCCGGTTAATATTAGGACTCTCCGGGGCCTGGACCAGCATCTGATTTGTGTCAATTAAATCTTGGACAGCTCTCTTTAAGTGCCAGCATTTCTCAATATCATGGCCTGGCATATCAGAGCAGTACGCACACCTTAAAGAATAATCGAGATTCCTCGGCGGTGGATTTGAAAGCCTTCCTTGAATTGGACTCAAAACCTTCAACTTTCTCAACCTATCGAACAAGCTGGCATATGACTCCCCCAGAGGTGTGAATTGATTTTTGACTGCCTTCTCCTTCTTATAATCGGGCCTAGGCTGAAAACTGGATCTAGAGGGGTTTTGATAATTTGGTGGAGCGAAAGGGCGATTTTGTGGAGCTTGCGCGCGCCATTGTGGGTAAGAAGGGGTTTGGGCATATGGCTGCGCGCTGTATACTGGGTATGGTGGTGGTGGAATGGAATATAAAGGGTTTTGTGGAGGATAGTAATGGTGGGGAGGAATATATGGAGCTTGGGTGTAGACTTGGGCTTGGGATTGTGGATAGGGGCGAGGAGGTCTTTTGGGATAGGAATGGGTTCCAGCCACGACAGTCGCCACATCCTCTTTCTTCTTTCTACCTCCGAATGCGCCAGATCCACCTTGAATCGCTTGTGTGGTGGCTTTTAATGCGGCAAAACACACTATTCGATCGGTCTTAATTCCATCCTCTATCATCTCCCCCATTTTGAGAACTTCCATAAAAGACTTTTCCATTGCCGGAAGCAAATGCTGAAAATAGGTTTCATCCTGCGCCTGGATGAAAACTTCTACCAACTTACTTTCTTTCATTGGGGGTTTTACCCTGGCGGCTTGTTCACGCCATCTTATCGCGTATTCCCTAAAACCTTCAGTGCTCTTTTTCTTCATGTTGACCAAGGACTTTTCGTCCGGAATCAGGTCGATGTTATACTGAAAATGCTGGACAAATTCAGAAGCCAAATCATCCCAACTGTTCCATTTATCGATATCTCGATCTATAAACCATTCTGAGGCCAGATCTGAAAGACTCTCGCCAAAGAAAGCCATGAGCAATTCTTCCTTTCCACCTGCGGCCCTCAACTGGTTACAATATCGTCTCAAGTGTGCAACGGGATCACCGTGTCCTGTATACTTCTCGAACTTGGGCATCTTGAAACCGTGGGGAAGATTAATGTCTGGGAACATGCACAGATCTTTATAAGAAACACTCCTGTAATCTCCGATCCCTTGCAGATTTCTCATAGCCTGCTCTAAACTCTTCAGTTTTCGAGCTATGACATCCTGTTCCTCCGTTGTGACAGGTTTCTCCGTATCAAATGGAAATACAGGCGGTTGAGTGTACCTATATGGTTCATTCATTTGCAAAGTAGGCTCCGGGGCATAATACTGACCATCTGAAACCTTCAATACTGGCTCACTGGAAGACCTAGGAAGCGTCATTGTGGGACGCGCGACATATACGGGAGTTTTCTGTGGTGGCGGAGCTACGAATACCGGTGTGATTGGTGGCGCTGGCTGAGCAGTGGGTCTTAATTGGGGAGCTGCCAAGGGCACACCAGAACTGCCAGGATAATAGTGTCGCGGAGTGAATCCTGGTGCTTGGTCGGGCGACTCAGTAGGAACAGAGAATTGCGCCTGAGAGAGCGGTGGGCAACTAGAGATATTTCCAAGACTTTCAGGGAGCGGAGGAGGAGGCATTCCGCTGGCCCATGCCCGATGCAAATCTATCAGTTGTTGCCTGAGCCTTACCACCTCATCGTTGTGTTCAGCACTTTCTTCCCTATGCTCCTGATCCGGGTCAATGAGCGAATTTTCCATTTCTCTGTTAGCCATGGCGAACTTTGCTTTGGACCTGGTGAAGTATGGGTGACTAGCCAGGGCGCTGCAAACCTACCACTGTTATCTGAAAGAAAATGCTCATCAAATACGACATCCGTTAGAATTAGGCACACAACAGGCATGGGAATCGCATTGGTAAATTGCCCTAAATTCATGCTCATTTCTACCAACTTTTGAGGGTAGCGAGGTCATTTTAACATCATCCTGATTTTTGTGCACACTTATTTTTATCTTCTATCAATCTCTGCCCTTTTCTTTTATCTCGTTAATAACCGTTATTTTATCATTCTTTATGGCTTTTGTTTTTCTTTAAAAGAGGAAAAATAATGAAAACAACAAAACAAAAATGGTTAAGATCGAATCTAAAAGTAGGTTGCCTACGTATCATGTTGTACATGAATCAGATCTTGCGTAGTTCGGACCATGTCAAAATGGCCAATTAAACTCTTTTTTTTTTTTTTTTTTTTTTTTTTTAATTTTTATTTTGTTTTAAACTTTAAGAAGAAAAGAAAAATAACAATTTGTCATATCCTTGTGAAGAAAGAAAGCAACAAAAATGTATAAAAGTTTGGGACTACTGTAAAAACTAAAACAAAACGAATACGAAACAACATTATAGACCACCAAGACGACACAGGTGAAATTGCCAATAAAGACTATAATACCAAAACAAACTTGACCTCGACTTAAGACAGACACCACCCTGCAATGACAGACACACATAAAAAAGCTCTGACTGAATAAAGATAAGAAGTGCTCTTTCACACTGGTGCTCTGCGCGATGACCCTGGTTGATATGGACCCGCCTCTGAAGTTCTCTTTCTCCCATTCAAACCTTGTAGCATATCCTGCAAAGATTCCCTGATACCGGGGAAGAAACTTCGGGCCCGTATTCCTGCTTCATGAAGAGTGCATTTGGAAAGATTATTCTGACACCTTTCTACCATCTTGAATAAATCTGCTAACTGAACTCTCAGCGTTTCCACTTTGGACCCTACACTTTCATCCTGGTGATCATTTGTTATGCATTCTTCCTGTATTCTCCCTCTAAGCTGTGCTGGTAAGGGTTGACTGATACCCCAAGGGACAGATTGAAGCCAGATCTCATATCCTTGAGTGTGGCCTGGATTATCCAAACCTTCTTTGAGTGTGTCCACACCTAGCTTTGTTGCATGCTTCCAAAACTGCTCATACCTGCTCTCACCTAAGGCTTGATCCTTGAAATACTCAACGTCCTTCAGAAGATCTACTGCTGGTGGCACTTCCTGTAGCCTACCTAACTGGCGCATTACCCTAGAAGGATTGTATGGTCTAGTGCAATTAAGCCCTAACATAACTAAAGGGAACTGTGTCTGACAACCCAACAATACTACCTTCGGTCGAAGCCACAAATAAGTCCACAAAATATTATCCCTGGTTCTTGATTCAAGAAATTCGATCCAAGCCTTGACTCCCACGGGCAGCGAGAATTTGTCCAACCGCAACCTGGAATCCATGGCTTTCACTCGATTGGGAATACAGCGATCTAACACATCTGATCTAACTAAAGAAGGTGCATGCAAGTGCTCCATCATCCATAACTGCAATATCAAGTTACTACCCTCGAAGAATCTCCTTCCCATTTTCACTTCGGTTAAAGCCTTATATATTTCTGTTAAGATCATGGGTATGAGAGTGAACCTGCCCTTTTGATTAATGCCCTTGTTGTTTTGATCCTTATGAAATAAAGCCATCACCACAGATTGCAAGCGGGTATTAACATGTCTTTCTTCTAGTGGAAACACTAAAGTTCCTAGCAAAGCGAGGGTGAAGACTTCAAGGCGCTTTTTCTCCCACTTCTCCTTAGTCACATGAAATTCTTCCCAAAAGCAATCAAAACCTTCCGAGGGCCCGAATCTATCGAACAAAAAATCTAGGGAAACCCACGATTCACTTAAACAACCCAAACGGATACCCTTACTTTTTAGACCACAGGACTGCAAAAATCTCACGCTAGTATGATTTCGCGCTCGGATCATATCCTTCTCGATATAAGGCAAATGCAATAAACCGGATATTTCTGCCAAAGTGGGAGTCATTTCACATTCCCCAAACCTGAATACCAAACTACTCGGGTCCCAAAAGGTTAACGAGGCCTCTATTAGATCTGGACGAGGGGTAACATGCAGAAGTTCTGTGAGGTCACCTAATATTTTAACCAGTTCCTGCTGATCAACATAATTAAACATTTCCCACCATTTGATTAACTTTTTGGGCACTTTGACGACCATTAGAACTCTAGACTTGGTGGACAAATTCATCCTGTAATAACACACACGACGTCACCTCAAAGATTTGACAGGAGTAGAAGATTCCCAACCCTTGGGATTTTGATGCCAAAATATGTTATGGGACAGACCCCGTTCATGACTCCAATTTGCCGAACAGAAGTACTGAGCGAAATCAGTCTACTTGGCAAACGACTCTAGATTACGGGACGAGAGACATAAACTAATACTAAGACAAAGACCGACACAAAAATTTTACCGGACCCACCGAGGGTTGCCTACGTATCCCAACCCGAGGGAAGGGAATCAGGTATGCGTAGTTCAATCAGATTAAACAATTAACGATTAACTAGCAAATTGATCCTAACTTAAGAGACACAATAAAAAACAGATGAATAAAAACCTTTTTTTTTTTTTTTTTTTTTTTTTTTTAAAAAAAAAAAAAACTAGACGTTTTAACTAAGACTGACACCACCAATTATACAAAAAAGTCTTTTTGGCAAATTTTAGTTTTTGACAAGCAAACAAAACTTCCTCCTTTCTTTTTCTTTTTGAATTTGCGGTACTTTACAAAGCGTAAAAAAAATCTTTTTGAGTTTTTGAATTGTGAAAAACAAAAGCCATAACGAATCCTAAAATAAACTACGACTTTTTTTTTTTTTTTTTTTTTTTTTTTTTTTTCGATTCGACTCACTTTTCTATTCTTTTTTTCCTTTTTATCTACACACCTTACTACTAACTTTTTTTTTTTTTTTTTTTTTTTTTTTTTTTTTAAGAATCAGTCCGTCAAATGACCACGTTACCCTTAAAAATGCAACAGTTAGCACGTAGGGATGCTTTAAAGGTGAGTCTCCTATAAAAGACCAAGTAGGCCCCACTAGGTCTCAATATGATGCACATAAGTATGACCTAAGGGCTGACCTACGTTGTGGTTCACTAACAAGGCTGTTCGGGGAAGCGTATGGTCGATAGTGGCTGCTTTGCTTTCCACCTACTCCATAACACCGACGGCTCCCCCCCTAAAATAAGGGTGACTCAAACTAGAGGTCGTGTACAACACGTGTACTACAGACTTGTTGCAGAAAGAAGGCCGTGGGGTGGACTCATGATGACAGATATAAAGCGGTAACACATAGGATAAATAATATAAACAAAGAGCACGAAAAAGCACAAAAAGTGAAAATAACACAAACAATAACCACAAACAATGTTTATACACTCGTAATGCCAAACAAAGCCTATACGACTCCAAAAATAGCTCGAATTCTGAAAACTCAGCTCATGTCCCCAGCAGAGTCGCCAGAAGATGTCACACCCCTTTTTTTAAACCGCGTACTCCAAAACATTGGAATATTTTTAGTTTGAAAGGGTTTAATTATTTTAAGTGACATGAAATAAAATTTTGATTCGAAAAAAAGGAATTATTTGCACTTTTATTCAGAGTCGCCACTTGGCATAGTCCGGTGTGCCAAGTCACCTAAAAAATCCTTTTTCGAAACCAATTGACTCTTAAACCGGTTTGCGCACAGAGATTCCGGCTAAGGAATTCTGTTGACCGAAGGGAAGGTGTTAGGCACCCCTCGATCCCGTGGTTCGACCACGGTCGCTTGACGAAGTGTATTGGCTATTTTTGGCATTATAAAGTGTATAAACCACAAAAATAAAGCATGCAAAAACAATCAAACAAACAGAACGAAACAAAACAAAATGTAAATCCAGTCCAATTATTACAACCCGAAAATAGAAAAAGAACTGAAAATAAACCTACGCTAATTCTAAACTAATGCTTTACCCGACGCCTCGGGCCTTCATCGCGAACGTCCTCCGGGTACAAAGTACTTCGGGGCATTCCCCGGATAAATCAATACAAATCCTTCGGGGCATTCCCCGACCAAATGAGTACATTTAAAACTTTTCGTACAATAGTAAAAGCATCATTCAAGCACATATTCAAAACACCCCAACAAATTGTTATTCCTAAATTTGCCTTCCCGTCCTACGTTTGCCTATGCGTTCTCGACTAAAGACATAATTCCATCACATTTCCTTATACCGAATAGAACAAATGCAACAAACCAGCGTTAATCTACGTTCAACTTTTATCAATTCCTCCATTGCTTCCCCAAATCCCCTTATCAATCCATTAAAAACATGATCAAATTTCAATCTTAGATACACCAAAAATCAACCCCCCCGAACATCAGGATCATAACAATCACATCAACAAAGTCCAACAAAACATAATCACATCAAACATAATCACAGCTAATTCAATATACCAAAGATAAACAAAAGAGAGCGGGTTTAAGGAAATGGACCTCGATAGAACGCTTTGTCGATAATAAGAAAAATCCGAAGACCCAAAACTCGATCGGGGAACCTCACGACGAACCGAGCCAAACTTGGTATTAAAATAATAATCCGGACAACTCCAAAACCCGTGAATAACAGACTTTTACTATACGAAACCCAACCGAGAATGACAACACAATTCGATAAAGACGATTCGAGATTTACTATCGACGACGAAACATGGCATAGTCGGAATCAAAATCAACCAACAATAGCAGAAAATCAAAACCCGAGCAGATCGAGCTCCGGTGAGCTCACGGCGACAGACAGGACGGCGGCAACGCCTGTTTCCGACGGCGGCGCCGGTCAGCTTCGGCTGTTTCGCCGGACGTTTCGCCGGAACTGAGCTGATCTCGGTTTGGTCGAAAAATCGCCGGCAGAATCTGGTGACAGATCTGGTTGGATCTCGGGTCCGGTCGGGGGACGCTGAAAACGGCGTCGGAGATCTGGGTGGTGACGGGCCGGTCGGAGCTGGTCGGATCTGGCCGTGTCCGATCGGCGAAAGGAGGGAAGTTCGGCGGATGGGAACTTTGCCGGAGAGAGGAGAGAGATCGGGGAGAGAGAGAGTGTGACGACGGCGAGACGACGGAGAGACGACGGCGATGTCGCCGCCGTCGATACTGAAATCCGAGAGAGATCGGGGAGAGAGAGAGTGTGACGACGGCGAGACGACGGCGATATTGCCGTCGACGGAGCTGGCACCGAGAGAGATCCGGGAGAGATTTTTTAGAGAGAGGGGGAGAGAGTTTATATAGAGAGAGAGAGTTTCTCCAAAAAAATCTGATGCTTTTCTCTTTCTTTTTTTTTTTAATCTCTGTCCCCCCTTAAATTGTGTAGGTGTAGGTATATATATTTGAGCTTTCTTACTTGACAAGAAAAGAGTGTGGGGGGGGTGGGGTAACGTGGGGTAGGGGGTAGTGGTGAGGTGTTGTGTTTTTAGTGGGTAGGATAAGAGGGTTAGTTATTTTATTAATTGTTTATTATTATTTTATATTTTTTTTATTTTTTTATTTTTTATTTTTTATTTATTTTTTTTATTTTTTAAAAACGAACTTTTGGGGGGGCAAAATTACGTGTCTACATAAATAAGTAAAAGATGAGGTGGTTATTTATTTTCTTGGGAAAAATTATAAAAATAGGGTTAAATTGTGTGATATCGGAATAAAAAATATTTTTTTGACGGGGAAAAATTATAAACACCAAGTGTTTTCATACAAACAAGTAGACAACGAGACAAAATTTTGATCCGACCCTTAATAAAAGGAAGAAACAGAAGGAAGGAGGAAAACCGAGTCTATATCAGGACATCCTAGCTACCCACGTTATGAAGGAAACCAGTCACAGATACCTCTAAGGGAAGGACAAGGACTATACCGAGTTAGAGAGTCGAGTGAGTTTCCATCGAGGTTCCGGTTTATGGTTCTGTCATTACATCAAAAATAAAAATTACAAGATAAAACATAAATGAGATTACAAAATCCTATCTATGCAGCTTTCCTTGACTCTTGATTCGAGTTTTATCATCCTATTCTTCAGGTGGGTTCCTGACTTGCCATTTTTATCTTTCAATTTCATCACCCTATTCTTCATGTGGGTTCATCAACTTCCCATTTCATCACCCTATTTTTCAGGCGGGTTTCCTGAAACCACAATCAAAGCTAGAACGAAAATCATCACAAACAAAGATTGTAATTAAGAAGAATTTATTTATTTTAAAAGTATGGTCCCATTTTCCTGGAGGGTTCTGAACATAAAGTAAAGTCCCATTTTTCAGGAGGATCGTGAACAGAAAGTAAAATCCTATTTTTCAGGAGAGTCCTGAGCAGAAAGTAAAGTCTCGTTTTTTAGGAGGGTCCTGAACAGAAAGTAAAGTCCCATTTTTTAGGAGGGTCCTAAACATAAAGTAAATTTCCATTTTCCAGGCAGGCCCTAAATAGAAAGTAAAATTCCATTTTTCAGGAGGGTCCTAAACATAAAGTAAATTTTCATTTCAGGAGGGTCCTGAACAGAGAGTAAAATTCCATTTTTCAGGAGGGTCCTGAACAGAAAGTAAAATCTCATTTTTTAGAAGGGTCTTGAAGAGAAAGTAAAATTCCATTTTTCAGGAGGGTGCTGAAGAGAAAGTAAAATTCCATTTTCAGGAGGGTGCTGAAGAGAAAGTAAAAGTCCCATTTTTCAGGAGGGCCCTGAAGAGAAAGGAAAATCCCTTTTTTCAGGAGGGTCCTGAACAGAAAGTAAAATCCCATTTTCAGAATTGTCCTGAGCAGAAAGTAAAATTCCATTTTCCAGGAGGGTCCTGAACAGAAAGTAAAATCCCAATTTTCAGGAGGGTCCTGAGCATAAAGTAAAATCCCATTTTCCAGGAGGGTCCTGAAGAGAAAGTAAAATCCCATTTTTCAGGAGGGTCCTGAACAGAAAGTAAAATCCCATTTTCAAGAGGGTCCTGAGCATAAAGTAAAATTCCATTTTCCAGGAGGGTCTTGAACATAAAGTAAAATTCCATTTTTCAGGGGGGTCCTGAACAAAAAGTAAAATTCCATTTTCTAGGAGGGTCTTGAACAAAAAGTAAAATCCCATTTTCTTGGAGGGTCCTGAACAGAAAGTAAAATTTCATTTTCCAGGAGTGTTTTGAACATAAAGTAAAATCCCATTTTCCAGGAGGGTTCTAAACAGAAAGTAAAATTTCATTTTCCAAGAGGGTCCTGAACATAAAGTAAAATCCCCACGGATGTACTTTTCCAATGGTAACTAAATTAAGTGAAGCAAATTTTCCCCTATTTCAACAAAGAAAATTTGTCAGTTAAAAACTTAGTGGTGGCTTGCAGCACTTCGCTATCCCGACACCTGCTCTAGTGTCCATTCCCTTCATTTTGTTTTGAATTGCTGGCACTCTCCCCTGATTTGTCACGTCATTGACCCAAATTAAGATTATTAAGAATGACTCTGAAATAAACACAGTATCTCTGCTTTGCCATGCTTCTCAGATACACCCTTTAAACCTTGGTATTTCCATGAGTTTCTAAATTTTCCTGTTGACAAAGCTTTCTGCATGCCCTTTTTTTTTTGGTTGACAATCATGTCTCTTTCATGCGTTGGCCTTTCTTTCGTGCTTTCTGCAATTGAAGAAGTTGGTAGCTAGTTTTGAAATCTTTTTTCACTTGTTTTGACATGTACTTGACTCAAAGGCAAGAGAAAAATAACAACAATTTTTTGCTTTATATGGATAACTGACTCAAGAAAAAAAAATATAACTAAAGAGAGAGGAAAAATAAAAACGACAATGAATTTCCCCATTAAAAAAGATGAAAGAAAATTTTATCTGAAAATGACACTCAACTCTAATGATTATGACATGCATATCAAATTAAACTGTCTGATCTTTCCATCCAAAACTTTCTACCAATTGTTGTTGAGTTAATGACCTCAAAATTGAGTTGCTTCCTTAGGTCAATTGCATTTAAGACCTTATTCGGCTAGTGGCGCCTTAAAGGATTTTTTCCAACAAGTCTTTTTTTTCCCAGCTCACCATTGCCTTATGGTGTCCGCGAGGGGTTTTCACCAATGGGACTCTCTTACTTTCATTTGTATCAACTCACCGTCGTCTTACAGTGCCTGTGAGGGTTTTCACCGATAAGACTTTCTCAGCTTACCATCGTCTTACGGTTCCCGTGAGGGTTTTCACCGATAAGACTCTCTCATTTTTATTTCTCTCCTGATTCCTTATGCTGAGGAAGACAAGTAGTTTCTAAAATGCATTATCACATCCATTGCATGCTTAGCTTTAACATTCTCAAATATTGATCTGAAGGTCTTTCTTTGGTTGTAACTTGACTTTTGGATAGTGTTAGAAAGAAAGGATGACATAGAGCCCAAACGACACTTGAAGTGGATGACTCTAAATTGTTTATAGGGTAGGACTTACAACTTTTGGAATCGACTCAAACAATGAGGATTACCTCATGCCCCAGTTTCTTTTGACTGGGTGACTCTAAATTGTTTATTTGGTTAGACCGAGTCCTGGATAGGGCAACCTACGTATCTCACTCCCAAGAGAGGAGAATCAAGTCATGCATAATTCTGGCAGATTGTTCTTTCGATTGATTCTGATTTTTGTTTCTTTTTTTTTTCTCTTTGGGATTTTTTTTTCTGACCCTATTTTTGATACTCTTCTCTTTTCTTTCCTTTTGGACACATTTTTTTTGACACTTTTCTTTTGAGTTTTACTGACTCTATCTTGATTCTAAAAGAGGGGTATAAAAGAAAATAGGACTAAAGCTCAAATGGGGTAAATAAAGGATGACACAATATTTGAATAACAGAATAAAATGCCTTCGTCATATCAATCCTTAAAAATGCAAGTACATATCATGCAATATGGAAGTGAAAGATAAAGATAATTTGTGACATCTTTTGCAGCATTAACTTTGACTGAGTCAGTGCGTCACTACTTTTTCTTCATTTTTCTAGCATACAACTCCACTTTTGTTGCATATTCCTCACATTGAATGACTCATAATTTTGTGGAGCTGATTTTCTTTTTGTTCCTTTTGACATAGGATCACACATTCACAACTTGACCTAATTGAGATATGTCTTTCAATTAATGACCAAGTTATTCTCATGATTCTCAAAATAATTGTCTTAATTTTAAAAGAAGGCTTCAACTTGATCACCAAATGCCCTATCACTCTATCTATTTTCTCAGATGCTCTCTTTTCTAACTTTAACCCTCTGATTTAATGTTCATGCTTAAACTAGATTTTAAGATCTGGATGAAAATTCCGCAAACATGTCATAACACTAAAGTCAACATAAAATGTACTGTATAAAGAAAACAAACTAACAACACATATTTTAAAGCACAAAGGAAAAGGGACGATTCATTTAGTTGGAATAAAAGATAGAAGGGTTTGAACATAAACGAAACAGGACAAAACAAGATAGATCCCGAACTACAACCCTGAAATAATTTGAAAAACAGAAAAGAACATAAAACAAACTACCAGACCTCTTCCTAGTATGGAGAAGGGTGACTTCTCAATTGCTCGGCCTGACATCTTAGCCACTAGTTTGCATATCAGCATGACTAGAGTTTTCCTCACTGTCAATTTTCTGCACCAAAATTAATTTGTCTTGAATCATCTTTTTAATTTCTCTTTTCAAAGCACGACAATCTTCAATACTGTGACCCTGAACATCAAAATGATACGCACATCGTACATTAGGATCAAAACTTCTTGAATGCGGGTCAGGAGTATACCCAAGGAGATAGTGATCATGCCTCATTGTGCCAATCTCTAAAATAAACTGGCATACGACTCTCCAATTGGTGTAAAACTGTCCCTCAATTTCTGCCTCATTTCATTGTTTAACTTGGATCGAACATCGGGCCTATAAGGGCTTTAGTATGTTTGTGGAATTGGAGGATAACTTTGAGGAGTTCGTGCGTGCCATTATGGGTAAGGAGGGAGTTGAACATATGGTTGTGCGCAATATACTAGATATGGAGGTGGTGAAACAGAGTATAATGGATTTTGGGAGTGATTATGGAGATCTTGGGTATGAACTTGGGCTTGACACTGATGGCAACGACGACGTCGTCTTCTTGGATGTTCCTGTTCTCCAACTATAATAGCAGTGTCATCTTTTTCATTCTTCTTCCCTCTAGGTTCCCTTAATTGATTGCAATATTGTCCCAAATGTTTCACGAATTCCTCATGCCCATCTTGCTCCTCAAATTTCGACATCTCAAAGATTGGAGGAAGGTTAGCACTTGAAGGTATGCCCAGTCTTTGTATGAAACATCTTCTTTACCGCAGGTCCTAGAGAATTTTTCATAGCATTTTCTGCACTCCTCATTTTTCAAACCTTTTTCTCCGACTCTTCTGGTACACTGGACTTCTTGTTAAGAAATTTTGGTGGTCCAGTTAACTTAAAAGCAGGCTCAGGAGTATAACAATGATCACCAAGAGTATTGAATATAGGTTCACTAGCAGCATGGAGATGCACAACCGTTGGGTGAACCAGTGTGGAAGTTCCAGTAGAGGATTGAGCAACAAGATCATAGACGACATGTGTTGTTGTGAATGTAGCAGGCTTATGCTGAGAGCTAAAGGAAAAGTGGTGGAAGTATTGAGATGCTTTTGGCTTGGAATGAATTCTGAGTCATGTTGCGGTGCATCAACAACAGTAGAAAACTGACTTTGAGATTTTGGTGGAAAACTCGAGGTTTTTGTAGGATCAATAAAGGGAAATGGAGGAGGAGGCAACCCACTAGCCCAAGTTCGATGCATTTCTGTCATTTGTTGTCTTAGCCTCCTAATCTCTTGCTTCAAACTCTCATCTTCCTGATTGTTTGTTTGATCCATGATGTCACTTTCTATATCTTTGTTGGACACAACTAACCCTTTGAATTTGGTGTGATGTGAAAGACCAGCTAGAATGCCACAAACCAACCACCTTAAATTGACTCAACAAAAAACAACAAATGTGTTAGAGTTCAATACTTTTTCAAAACTCTTTTTCCTTCTTTTTTTTAAAAGATCTCCGAACTCAAAAAGGGAACCTACGTATCTCACTCCTGAGAGAGAAGAATCAGGTGTGCGTAGTTTGTGAAGTCTAGCCAAAATGGCCAATTGATTCTTTTTCCTTTTTTTTTTTCCTTTTCTTGAAACAATTTGTCAAAAGAATAGACGAAAATCTTTTTGCACTTTTCAGGTTTAAACTCCCTATACAAAATGGAACCTATAATTACCAAAGAAAAATCTTTTGGGGTTTTTGATTTTGAATTTCATAAGAAAGTGAAGCTTGAAACTATTAAAGAAAACCCTTTTTGTACTTTTCTTTTAGAGATGTATATGACACCTACTCTAGATGAACAGCGAAGAGAATCTTTTTGATTTTTTCAAATAAGATCCCCAAATCAAAAATAGGTTGCCTACGTATCTCACTCCCAAGACAGGAGAATTAGGGGTGCGTAGTTCCATATTGGACAATTAAGGATTAATTAACAAACTATACCAAACTTGAGAGACACGATCAAAGACTAACAATGAAAAATGTCAATAAAATCTTTTTTTGAGTTTTCAACTTGATACTTCAAATAAAAATGACACCAACAATTATGAAAGAAAAAATCTTTTTGGTATTTTCATTACATGAAATGTACAAATTTCTACCATTTTTTGCATTTTTTTTTTATAAAAACTGCTGAAAAATCTTTTTGAAAATTCGAATTATGAATGCATGCTAAAGGAGACAAAGAGAGAAATTTTTTGATGTTTTGGTTTTTGAACAAATGAGTGCAGAAAATAAAGAAATCTTTTTGAATTGTGAAAAACAAAAGTCATAAATAACTTTAAAACTACGAAACTCTTTTTTTTCTTTCCGACTTACTTTTCTTTTCTCCTTTTTTTCACTTTACTTCTAACACAAGTTTTTCCTAAATCAGTCTGTCAAATGACCACGTTACCCTCAGAAATGCAACATTTAGCACATAGGGATGTTGTAGAGGTGAGTCTCCTACAAAGGACCAAGTGGGCCCTGCTAAGTCTCAATATGATGCACATAAGCATGACCTAAAGGCTGACCTACGTTGGGGTTCACTAACAAGGCTGTTCGGGGGAGCGTATGGTCGATAGTAGATGCTTTGCTTTCCACCTACTCCATAACACCAACGGCTCCCCCCCTAAAATAAGGATGACTAAACTAGAGGTCATGTACAATACATGTACTACGAACTTGTTGCAAAAAGAAAGACTCGGGTTATGCACATGATGATAGATATAAAAGCGGTAACACTTAGGATAAATAATGTAAACAAAGAGCACGAAAATGCACAAAAGTGATAACAATAACACAAACAAAATCACAAATAATGCTTATACACTCGTAATGCCAAACAAAGCCGATACGACTCCACAAAAAGCTCAAATTCTGAAAAGTAATCCCCAGCAGAGTCGCCAGAACTGTCACCCCATTATTTTTGTAACTCCAAAAGAAATATTTAATTTTAAAGTTTGAAAGGGTTTTTATTGGGTTTTTATTATTAAAGTGAAAAAATGAAAATTTCTTCCAAAAAAGAATTTATTTCAATTAAACTCAGAGTCGCCATTTGGCATAATTCGGTTTGCCAAGTCACCTTTGGAAAATTCTTTTCAAAATAATTTGACTCTTTAAGACTGATTTGCGAATAGAGATTCTGGTTAAGAAATTCTGTTGACCGAGGGGAAGGTGTTAGGCACCCCTCGATCTCGTGGTTTGACCACGGTCGCTCGGTGGAGTATATCGGCTAATTTTGTCAATATAAAATGTATAAAACATATAAACACACGAAACAAGAAAACTAACTAAACAAAATTCAAAACCAAAATAATGTCCAGTCCAAATTATACAGTCCCGAAGATAGAAAAATATGAAAATATAAATCCTAATCTAGGCTAATACTAAACTATGCTCCAATGTCTTACCCGATGCCTTGGGCCTTCGTCACGAACATTCTCTGAGTACAAAATACTTCGGGACATTCCTCGGTTAAATAAACACATATACCTCAGGGCATTCCCCGGTCGAATTAATACAATGAACTTCGGGGCATTCCCCGAATAAATGAGTACATTTTTCTATGCGATAAAACCAACATCATCAACAAACACTTCAAACATTCAAAATTTCACGATCCCTAAGTTTTGCCTACCCGACCTACCGTTTACCTACTTGTTTTCCGGTCTAATATATTATCGGGTGCACATTAATAGCAAGAAACCAAATACTCAAACTAAAGGCCGTATGAAACAGAGTTATCGACATATCTTTACCAATTTTATTCCGTCCCACCTATCCCACATGAGTTTAAATTATTCTTGACTAATTACCCAATTTCAATCAGTTAACCAACCCATCAGTTAGCATAGTTCAACCACAGGATCTCCAATATTCATAATCATTCCCACACAAAACCGCAATCAGTTTCAAACACAGACTCACAATCAATTTTAAACAAATCAAGATGAGGAAAAGAGATCGAGTTAAGAAAATGGACCTCAACAGAACTTGTTTTCATCATCGATAATAAAGAAATCCAAGAACCGGAATACTCGAACGGAGAACCTTAACAACGAGTTCCAAACCAGTAGCAACACCCGATGAACCCAAACGCAACAAAACCAACCGATCCGTATGCCCATAATTATCGCGGGATCGACTCAAACTAAGGGCTAATTTCAACGAAAAGCCCATGACTGGTTCATGTTTTTCGTCGAACTTTCGCCCAGAAATCAAAAGAAACGAGGAGAAACTTTGGTACTTGGGGATCGACCACTTGAGAGATTAACCAAAAGAATCGATTCTGGCGAAACTTCATGTTTCCCGACTGGATTCGACCTGAAATCAAATGAAGACCACCAGATTCCTTCGAAATGATCGCCGGAGGAGCTCAAAACAGGGTTGAATCTCACCGAAAGACTCAAACCAAGATTGAATTCTGTTATCCCCTCTCCCTTGTGTCCGTTCTCGATCTCACTCTGTGTGTGTGAATGATATAGTGTAGTGAGTGTGTGTTTTGCCTCAGTCGTGAAGAAGAAAGAGAAAAAAAATGTCTCTGTTCAAGAAAAAAATGGAGTTTCTCTCGTGGTGTCTCCTCCCTTTTTCTTGTGAATGGCAGTCGTCTATATATCTCCCAAGAATTGAAAAAAAAAATGTCCACGGGACCTGTGGGGTCCATGAGTGAGGTGTCCTATGGAAGTTTCCTATAAGATGTATATTGTTGAGGGAATCTTCTTGGCCATGATGAGGTGGCCTTCCTTTTTGTATTGTTCTATTTCTTTTGGAGAAGAAAAGCTAAGAGGTCACGTGGATGGGGTAGGGTAGGAGGGTATTGGGTGGTGAGGTATTGTCTTTTAATTAGAGGGGTAGAGGTTAGGTGTCCATTTTTGATTGGGTGGGTTATTGGAATATTAGAATGAGACAAAGTTTGTTACGACTTGTTATTTTGATAAAACAAAATAAAAAATAAAAAATAAATACATAAATAAGTAAAAGATGAGGTGGTTATTTATTTTCTTGGAAAAAATTATAAAAATAAGGTTAAATTGTGTGATATCGGAGTAAGAAATATATTTCTGACGAGGCAAAATTGCGTGTCTACAGAAGTGCGTCTCCTAAGAGTTGAATGAAATGACTTAACTAGAATGTGCGTCTTCTAGGAGACTTTTACAAATAAGACTCTCATTTTTATTGATATCACAACTCACGGTCGCCTTATGATGCCCAAAAGACGCACATCATTTTTATTTCATTCTGGATAACTTGAATTTTCTTTTGGTTGGATCAAACCCCAGAGTAGGGCTGCCTACATATCTTGTCACAGCAAGAATCAGGTCAAACGTAGTTCAGGCATCTTTTTCTTTTGCTTGATTTTTTTTTTCATTTTCTTTTTGAATTTTCACTCTTCTTTTTCTTTTTTTTTTAGAGAGAGATTTTTCCCGACTCTATTTCTTTTCTTGACACTTTTCTGACTCTATTCTTTTTCTTGACACTCTTTTTTTTAGACTCTATTTTGATTCCAAAAGAGGTGTATGAAAAAAAATAAAATTAAAGCACAAAGGGAATAACAAAGGATGACACAACATTTAGATAGAAGTATAAAATGCCTTCGTCATATTAATCCTTAAAAATGCAAGTACATAACATACAATGAGAGAGTGCAACATAAAAATCATGCACATCTTTTCAACATTGGCCTTGACTGAGCAAGTGCAGATGTGTCACTTCTTTTAAGTTTGTGAAATATATAGACCCATTTGTGTTGTACTTTTCTCACAGCAGATCACTTTTTTTTTTGCTTCTTCTGACCGTTGAGACTATAGATACTCCAATTAATCTTCATTCAAAATGCTTGAGATGGACCTTCTCATTCATAACCAAGTTATTTTCTGATTCGCAAAGTGATTGCCTCAATCTATTCAAATGAGGCTTTAATTCGGTCTTCAAGCATCCCAACAGTTAACTTATTTTCTTATATATATTTTTTCAACTCTAGGTTCTTGATCAAATGTTTCAGGATTAGATTAGGTTTTAATATCTGGTGAAAATTCATCATGCATACCGTATCATTAGAATCACTATAAAAGAATTGTATGAAGAAAAAGAAAGACAAATAAATAATATTTATTTTAAAAAAATGAAAATAGAAATAAAGGGACACACATTTTGCTGACAGAAAGACAAAAGGGTTTGTTTGAACAAAGACGATAAGAAATAAGATAAGATAAATTTTGAACTACAACCCTAAAATAATTCGGATAGCAAAAAGAAAAATAAAACAGACTACCAAAACTCCCTCATCGTGAGGAGTGAAAATTGGCTTCTAAATTGCCGAACTTAATATTTTAGCCATTGATTTGCATGTTGGTCTTAATGGAGTCTCCACCCTCATTGCAACATCATCTATTTTTTCCAACCATTCTGAAGTTATCACCATTAAAATCTCTCCAAAATAAATCGTCAGCAGTTTCTTTTTTCCCTTACTCCTCATAATTGATTTCAAAACCTTTTTAGATGAGTCAAAGGATGACCATGACCCTCGTACATGTCCAACTTGGGTGTTTTGGAGGTTAGAGGCAAGTGAACATTGAAACATGTAAAATTCCTTGTGAGAATTCTCTTTCTCTCTCTCAATATTTACATGTTTCTCATATTTTACTCTAAATTTCTCACTTTTCAGGTCATTTCTTCTTACTCCTCATTTCTAACAGTCTACACCACCTCATATCAGATCCTATACCATATTTGTGTCATCTTACCTGTTCTTTGAACCGGTGTTGTATTGGTGAGATGCCAATTTAGCCATAAGCCAACCACTACATATTATTTTAATTTTGAAGAAAACTGGTGTATCAGAGTTTAATTTTTTTTAAGACCACCGAATCCATGAAGGACTGCCTACGTATCTCATTAAGATGAGAATCAGGTGCTCGTAGTTCTTGAAAATTATGTCGTACAAAATTTAGCCTCAAGACCCCTAAAGGTTCAGGGCTTATTAAGATTTATATTTTTTTTGTAAAAACTTAGCCTCATGATCCCTAAAGATTCAGGGCTATTAAGATATATATATAAAAATTAAACTTGAGAATAAGAAAAATAACTATGAAAGTAATTATATTTTCAAAACATTCCCCAATAAATTTATGAATAATTTTTCAAAAGATAGGGTCTTACCCCGAAAAAGGGCTTCTTACGTATGTCAATTAAGAGTGAGAATCAAACCCTCGTAGTTCATAAAAACTCTAAAAGTATTATTCTATATTTAAAATTTTCCTTTTTTTTTAAAAAAACTTCCTTTGAAAAATAATTTAATGAATTTGAGGATAATATAATTTTTTGCACTTTAAAGTCGCCTAAAAGCCTCAACAATAAAATAAGCCTTTCAAATAAATGTCAAAGAGCATGTAGGATGCATATGTTGGTCTTTATAAAGTAGGTCGATTGTCCTAGACAAACCCGGCCCCTGTGTCGAGTCCCGCTAAGTCAAATGCATATGATGCAAATAAAGCGGCACCTAATAGGGATAACCGGATTCTGAGTTTTCAGTTCTTCTAAGTGTAAGCTTAATAGGAATAGGTGTCTAGACTGGCTTATCTGAGCGGACACTCGAGCCGAGGAGGGACAACTTGATCAGTAGTCGGGCAACACCGTCTTCGTTGTCAATCCGAATCCCGCCTAACATGTGTGACTATAATCCTTCACAGGTCCTTGATACTCCAACTATCTTAAAAAGAAATTAGGATGCATGCGTTGCATTCCTTCTATCCTATTTCAGAGACTCAAAGGGGGTGCGCAAGAGAAGACGGTATATAGTACAGTTCAATCAATATCAAAGTCATAAATAAGCGACAAGTAGCACATAAGACCAACAAACACAATATCAACAATAATTAAAGTAAGTATAAGTCAATATAAAAAGCTCGAATTCTTATTATTCCTCAGCAGAGTCGCCAGAGATGTCACACCCCTTTTTCGCTCGGAGGGTTCAGGTCGAAGGGTTTTTTCAATTAAAGTAACGATATTGAATAGGGATTAATTTATTTACAGAGTCACCACTTCGAATTAAGTTATGGTGTTCCAAGTCACCTTTTTTTTAATCCCTAATCAAAAAGGAAATGACTTTTTGTTGGTCTGCGAAAACAGAAGACCGAGTAAGGAATTCTGTTGATCGAGAAAAAGGTGTGAGGCATCCCTCGAGTCCCGTGGTTCTAGCACGGTCGCTTTTATATTGACTTATCTTGACTTAAACTATTTTGATAAATTATGTCAAAAGGCCCAAGTTCGCTCATTTTATTATACCAAAAATATTTATCGACATCTCTTATATTAAATTAGTGAAAAATAATTTTTGAGTAAATATTTGTCAGGGTGCATTATTACATCCTTGAATTTTAAAATGTCTCAAAAAGATACGTACACCGCATTATTAATTTGAGATGAAATTTTAAATGTGTCTAAAATTTACCTAATGTTAAAAGTTTTATTTGGTTTCTTGTAAAATCACAACAATTTGATCTATCCAAAACACTATTTAACTTTAATAATAAATTTAAGCAAAATTTATTTAGGATGATTAATTAATTAATTTTTTTAAAAAAAGAAAAAAAAATAATTCTCAAAACTTTATTAATGACAATGAAATATAATAAAACAACAACAACAACAATAAAATAAAAAATAAAAATAAAATAATAATACAAATACACAAAACTAACTCCATTATTATTATTATTATTATATTTTTTTTAAAACCATATTATAATCCCAAAATATATCACTACCTTTTTTTAAAATTTCCATATTAATAAATGTTACTTAACAGAAGTCATTTTCCTTAATTTATTAGAATTCTAACGGAGGGGGCCAAATATATATATATATATATATATATATATATATATATATATATATATATATATATATATATATATATTTGCTTTGCATCTATGGCCACTGAAAAAGGGAGAAGAACGGTGGTTACCGGATTGGTTCATCGGAAACTTCAACGGAATCTTGAAATTTAATTTTTTACTCTTTCTTTTTTTTATTTTCTCCTTCAGAGTTTTTACTTACTGTGTTTCTCTCTCTGTATTTTCCTCTCTGATTTTCTTTCTGGTTTTCTTTTTGTCTGATATTGTAGAGTTCAAGTACGTAGAAAAATCTCTTTTTTTTTAACTGAGCAGGGAGTCCTTTTATAAAAGAACTTTTGGGAGGGAACGGTTTAAAGTCAAATAAGGGGAAGGGGGGAAAATTTAAAATTTAAAAATCAAAATCTATATATTATATATTATTTAATTAATAATAATAAATAAAGATAAATAATAAATAGAAGTAAATGAATAAATAATTAAGATAATAGAAAAATAAACAAATGAAATATAAAATATTAATATAATAATTAATTAATTTTATATTTAATAAAACATAATAAAAATTTAAAAATAGCTAATAATAAATATAATTAATGTACTAAAACTACTAATTTATTTATTTAAAAAGAAATATATTTTTTAAAGTTTTTAATTATTTTTAAAAATTGAAATAAAATAAAATATTATCATAAAAATAAAATAAGAATTAAACTAATATCGGATCAAATATAAATATTTAATATCAAAAATATATATATATTACACTTGGGAAGGGTCAAAATCACGTGTCTACAAACCTATTACCAAAGGTATGATTTTTATGTATCAGATTGATAAATTTCGTCCATATACATTCTATTTATGTATCATAATGTACAATGAAACAAATGGAACTGTAAGTATTATTTCTGATACATACATATTTTTTTTACAGAGATATTATATGCATTTTGATACATAAAATTATTTCTAACAGAGGTAATTAATGATTTTTGATACATTCAATATATATTTCTTATTCTGATACATAAATATAAAGAAATTAAGTTTTAAATTCGTTTTCTAATACATAAAATTATTTATGACAGAGATAATCAATGATTTCTGATACATTCAATATATATTTCTTATTCTGATACATAAATGTAAAGAAATTAAGTTTTAAATTCGTTTTCTGATACGTAGAAAGATATATATATATATGTGATATGGAATTCGCCTGATACATCAGATTCTTATAGTATGTTCAATTTTTTTCTGAACGCAGGAAATGAGATATGTTATGATGAACAAGGAATGAACGATTGGAGAAGAAATTAGTTATGGAAGATTGTGATTAATGAAGATTGATTTGATTATTCAAATTTCAAATAATGAAGTTGTTGAAGATTTTATGTAACTAAATGGAAAAATCTTAAATTGAGTGTGTTAATTTCTTAATTGTAGGCACTTTTACAGTTTTTCTCTTTTTTATCTCCAACTAATTGGTTAGTAATGTATCATAAGCTTATGTATTGGGAGGTTAAATAATGTATCATATCCGGAATATCATGTAATTAATATAAAAATTGGAAGAGAGGATAATTAGGTAGCAAAGTGTTGAAATTATGTTGTTTACCCTTTATAAATTGCTTAGGGGGAATCGACCTTTTTTAGTCAAAGTTTTTTTTATTCTTTTATTGATCGATTTATGTATAGTTCACTATGCGCTACTAAATGCGTACTTGCATGATCAATCGATGAATAGAGGAATTGCATGGATAAATAATGAGACTGATCTCATCGACTTTGATCGTGCTACTCATTATTTTATTAAGATAATTGAATAATGATTCAAACATTTGTGTTTTTATAAAAACAAGTATGATGAGTTTACCTTTGATCATTGGTCATTCTTGTTTTGTTCATTTGATATTTCAAATTTCAATAAGCATAGTTAACCTTGAATTAATAATTCAAATGTGTGTTTTTGGTCTCTATAGTTCCCATAGGGAATATGGCATGGTTAGATTATCGTTGGAATTATATTATCTATTGAATAACAATACAAATTTGAATAAAATAATAACAACGATCTATATACAGTATAATTTTGTGAGTGGAGTCTGAGAAAAGTAATTTATACACAATTCTACCCCTATTTTGTGAAGATATAGTGGTTATTTTCAATTGATCCTCGTGATCGGTTCAAGTAAAACATATCATAATCAAGTATGGAAAGGATATATAGTAACAAAGAAGTCATGCTAAAATAAAGGAGAAAGAAAACATTAGCAACAACAAATAATATGGTAACCGAAGTAAATGACCGGATCGAAAAAATTGATAATAATAAAATTAAAGACTAAGATAGTATGAGAGTAATAATAATAATATTGATAAAGAAACTAAACAATGTTCAGCCACTTTCTAACGGTCTACCCTAATACTCAACCTCCACGTCCTCTTAGCTACAGTTACATCCTCAGTAATTAAGTTGTAAGTATGTCATGTCTTGTTAATCTAACCGCCTCTCTTTGATACTTTTTCAGCCTATATACATCTACCTCTCCTCACACCGCTAATAGTCAACCTCTCATAATTCACAGCATGGGTATTTATGCATCTCCTCTTCACATGTCCGAGCTATCTCAACCTCGTCTTCCTTGTCTTGTCAAACGCAGAGGCCATCCTCACCTATCCTGAATACACTGATAAAGCCAGAATTTTCATCAAGGGGATTCAAAAGTATATACATACGAATTAGTCGAATGGGTTCAACATCTACTATATATGCATAAAAAAAAAAATTAACCATGTAAAAATAGTATAATTTTTCGTCGAAGGGGATTTAGATGAACCCCCTCGAGCAAAGGTGGCTCTGCCACTTCCTGAATATCATCATTTCTAACCCTATCTTTTCCTAATATGCCCACATATCCATCTCAATATCCTAATTTCCTCTACTTTTATCTTTTGAATGTACGAGTTGTTGACCGATCAACACTCTGCCCCAACAAATTTACATAAAACATGGGAAATAAAACCATTACACTTAGGGGTGGGCGTTCGGTATTCGGTTAGGTTTTTTCATAATTTTGGTTCGGTAATTCGATTATTGGTAAATGAAAGTAGATACCAAATACCATACCATTAAACTTTGGTTTGGTAATTCAGTAATCGATAAATTAAATTTTGGTTCGCTACGGAATTCATATTACCATATTAAAGTTGGATATGCTTATAGTGATCCTATTTGGTGATAATAGTGGTGATTTTCAGCCAACGTTTTGAGAAAAAATCAATTTTGTTTGGTGGTTTTATACCTCTGAATACACAGTTTTACACCAGAAAAAATTAATTTTGTTTGGTCTTGTTACACGTTGATATGTGTGGCTCAATTAATGAAACACCTTAAAACCTATGTTATTGTAGCTTGATGCAGCTCCAAAAAGGGGTGAACTAGATGTAATACAAATAACATTTACATCAAATTGGATTAACACGAACTGAATGTAACGAACTTGATGTAAATGCGATGCAAAATCATAATATTACTTCTTATAATATGATGGAGAGCAATATATATTATGTTGTCTGTCAAGTGCTGAGTTTTTCGATAATTTTCATCTGCTGTTGACATGTGAACACAAGGATTAAAAAGTCTTGACCAAGTCCCCTTGGTTAAAGCCATATTCCGACCTATGTTAGGAATATTAGAGTTGGGCAAGTGCAGCCAATAATGGTGTTATGTATCATGTCATGAAGACTTCTTTTCTATTGTTCTCTTCCACACCTTAATTTTCATTCTTAGCGTGATATTTTCGTCAAAAGTTGTCATATGTTGATTGCAAGGAAGTCTGTTGTATAAAGTTAAGAGTCTACTTTATATTTATATTTTGCTTGAGCAATATTCACACAAGTATGTGGCCTTTGGATTGTGGACTAGGTATGTGGCCTATGGGTCACTTAACTATTATTGGATATTCGAAAAATACCAAATACCAAACGGTAGTAATATTTTTTACCAATCCCGAACCCAAATATTGTAATTTTAAAATTTTACTCCCAAATACCATCCCAAATACCAATTACCAAATTTTTCGATTCGGTACAGTAATTAGGTTTTTGATATTTTATGTCCCCCCTAATTACACTAATGGTTTGTTTAATATGATGTACACAAGTACACATCTTAATTGATTGAAGACTAAACATGTTTAATTAAATATATCACATACACCAAAATTAGAAATACAGGTCAAGCATATGAAAAATGAAAGGTAGCTAGGTTATCAAATGAAGTAAATGATCAATTAATTGTTTTGCATGCATGCAGAAACAGTAGTGTTCAGAATATTGCAGAAAACCTAATGAATTCATAACTAATTAGAATATTATATTTTTAAAAAGTGATTATAATACTATATGTTAAAATAGTTTGTAGGTGATATACATTTAATTCTAGATTATTTCAAGATTTAATACCACATGAAAATGTAAGTTTATATTCTTATGATGATGACTCAGGAATATAAGGCTTACATATTTATACCAAAATCATTAATATTATGTAAACTGATTTACTGCATTAATATTTATGATCAGAAATTTCCAGATACAGAAAGATTCACTGTAAAATATTTTCATATAGCCAGGAGATATTAATGCTGTTATATGATACAGTCAAATCTTTTACCGTGGCAATATTTGTTCGAAAATTTAATGGTTGTTATAGAGAGGTATTAATATATATATGTAACTGGAATTTAACGTGGATGTTTTATTTAGCTGTTATAAATAAAAGTAGGCAAAATTAGAAAGAGTATGAATATGAAAAAGTCAAACATTAGTATCCTTTTCCTCGTGATATTATGAAATAACTGATGTGCATCATTTTAATAAATTTTTCTCCTTAAATTAGATATTCGTGCTTGAAATTTACTGTGCGCATGACATTAATGACATTATCATAGATATTTTGATATTTTTTTTATACATAATATATTTCTTATAAAATATTACTACATGATATTTGAGTATGCTGTAATAGAGAGGAAATTTTACAAAGAGTGTACTATTGTAATATACGTCATTGTTGTTATAGGTAGAATATCGTTATAAAGAAGTAAAATATAATATGAAAAAATCCGTTTTGAAAAAAATCAAACTGTCTTATTGAAATGCCGTTATAATGAAGTTACGTTATCAAGTCACTATAACCATTTGATTAAGATCACGTTTCACAATAATCCAAACACTATAATAGTTTTATATAAATTAGTTTAACTGCAGATGTATCGCACGTGTAATATTTAATTATTTAAAATTAAATAATTTTATTTATTACGGAGATTTTTAGTGAATGTAAAGAGTTTAATTCACTTTTCAAAGATCCTTCACATTTTAATATAATAATGTAAAACATAAACATATATTTTAGTGTAAACACATATATACTTTACCACCAGAAGTTTCAAATGGATCATCACTTTTGTGGTTGTCATGCAGTACCTCTTTCCCTTACTGTCAGAGGCTAAGAGACACTCATCAATTTGAATTTGCGGTACGATTATTATTTTTTTCTATATTTAAAATCTTTCTTAATTTTTAAAGTCATTTTTTTACAAAATTACTGATTACATTCTTATTACGTACTTAAAACTACTAAAAAAATTGATAATTCTTAAATTTTTCTAATTCTAACGCATTTATATTTATTTCTATATTTTTCAAATCTTCATAAAATCAAATTTAGTTAATTTAAAATTCTTAAACTAATGAAAAATGTATTAGTTGTCATTAATTGTAATGACTTCTAACAAGGAAAGGTTTTACCATAAATATATTTAATTAATTTTCAAATCTTAAATATTTGAAAAAAATAGTGAAAAGATGATTTTGTCTAAAGCAAAGACTTTTAATGAAAGCCAAAAAGTTCAAACTTTATAAGGCATTTCACACTTTTAATAGATTATAGATTATAGATTATAAATTATAGATATAAACTATAGATTATAGATATAGATATAGATTATAGATATATATATATAGATAAGTTTGATGATTTCACACTTAGCCCCTTTGTTATTGGTACGTTTTTATTTTGTTCCTTTTATATTTCACTAAACATATTTAACCACAAATTAATTAAATATGCATGTTTTTGGTCTCAATAATTTCATAGGAAACTTGTCGTAATCTGATTGTTTTTAGAATTATACTGCTCTCAAATATGAAGTATAACAACATAAATTTACACAAATCATGGGCAATTAGAGAACTAAAGATTTATTTAATTTATTATGACGTTGCACATATTAATTGAATATTAAACGTGTTTAATTAATTAAATATCACATACACCAAAATCAGAAAATTCAGGGCAAGCACGTGAACCACTGTTTAAATTGCAGAAACTTATTAAATATATAACTAATTGTAATAATGTAAATTAATAAAAGGGTCCCCTCAAATTTAATCAACAACTTGTTTCCTGCTTAATTCAATATAATGTATTTTCTATATAGCCTCATATAGATATTTGGTACAAAGGAAAAATATTTTTCATAAAAAGAAAATGTTTGTGGTAGAGGGCGAGTCAAATAGAAGGATCAACAGACTTTTAGGCTGATACAAATGTAAAAAAAGAATGTGCATGATATCTTAATTAAGCGAATTTCATATTAGATTGAAAGAGAAACCTGAAAAAAATTATAAAGAATAATACAAGTTCACATGGTATGTGTATTCTTAAGCTCGATAATAGCATAGTCTAAACTCTAAAGGACAAATTCATGATATCTGTTGAGCCAAAACGAATAATATGTTTCATGTTATAATAGGATTATTTAATACTTATATACTTAAAAAGTTAATTTTGCAACATTATACTATCTTTACTACGTTAATATATCTTTTCAAACAAATATTTTCACCCCTCAACTTTAATTTACCAGTGAACATTTTTATGTAACACTCAATTAAGCTTATATTATTATGATCATTAACTCCTTAAAAATTTGAATTAATTAAATTGTGTTGTTGCAGCAGTAACATCTAGAATAAAGAGAGAAGGAAAAATAATTGATAGACCAGCTGAATTATTTTTTTTATATAAAAAAGGGTTTTTCGGTGTTCCGGTTAAGTTTTCGCTATGGGCAGGGTCACGAGAAGCTAAGGACCGAAACACATATCCTAGATTTTTATAAAGACTATTTCAACATACAACTTAATCTCGTGACCTCCTGATAATATATTAGTAACTTTACCAGTTATGTAAAAACTCCCATTCATACTAAACTTATATATATAAGGCAAACAACATAAATCACGATGGTCTGGAGTTTAATTACAAAAAAAAAAAAATCGATATTTTGCAAAATTACTAAAAATTTCGATTGAGTCTGTCGGGATGCATAATTAACTTCCGATACATTCAACGAAGATACATTTTTTCCTCTGTAAGGATACATAATTAGTTCCTGATATATATATTTTTTATTTTGGATCTATCGAGATACATAATACATCCAATGATAATACATTATTTCCTTTGTGAAGATACATAATTAGCTCCCAATACATCCAATGAAGATACATAATTAGTTGAGATTTTGTAAAATAGTTTGTAAGGATGAGAATTTGAATTAATATAGTAAATTTAAGATGTATGTTTGTGTTATTTTTCATATATCTATATATCTATATATCTATATATCTATATAATAATAATAATATATTAAAAGTGTGAAGACCCTTACAAAAGTGATTTGAACCTTTTTATCCTTTATTAAAAAGTTTTGCAATAGGCAAAATTATCTTTTCATTTATTTTATCCAATTATTATATTATTATATTTATAATGTTAACTAGATTCCTAAAATATAAAGGAAAAGAATAAATTAATATAGGAAGAGACTCTAATTAAGGTTTCTGCCGTTTTCTTATTTTTGGTCAAAATTGCCGTGCTCTTGTTTTTGCCAATAATTTTTTCTTATGTTTAGCAAAATTTAGTGATATCCTAATGTAATACAAATAATGTATATTGTTTTTGAAATTTTTATGATTTTGTATATTGAAATAATAAATATATTAAAAATTAAATGCAATTTTTTTTCTTATTATGGTTAAATTACTAAGTTACGCCAAAAATAGGCAAATCTTTTTGAATTAAAATAGGTTTGGTAAAAAAAATGGGAAAAAAAACTAAGAAAATTGGTTTAGGTGTCTTTTTCTAACTTTTACTTATAAAAGTCAGTCTAATTTTAAATTCTTCGTTAAACGTTTGCCCTTCATGTTTTATCCCATGACGGCAAAAGATTCGACTTCAAAAACAGAACCAAGCAACTTAAATTGAGACAGAGAGAAAGAAAGAGAAAGAGAAAATTGTTCGTGAGGTTAGAAGCAACATAGATTGCTGAATCATCAAAAACCAGTAGCGAGTAAACGATATCTAACAGGCCAGAAGTTTCAGAAGTCCAAAAGTCTTCACTCTATTTGAATGGTTATTATGTATTATTTCATGATGTATTGTGTTCTATTTTTTTTATATCTTACTGAATTATTTTAATGTGGTGCAAAAATTGTTACATATTTGATTGTGTTACTAAATTTGATAGGCAACGGTCATTTCCTCTTGATACTTCTTTTTATCTTTAATGTTAGAATCAAGACTAATTTCAATAGTTTATTTTTATTGAAGTTGCTTTGTTCATGCTTTTGATAAGAGGTTTTGTATAACTTTTGGCTATTCATTGTAATACCATCTTCCAAATGTTTTCATCAAAATTTAAAAATTATGGAAGTTGTAAGAAAAATGAGGAAGGATTTTAAGCATAAATCAATGAAATTTTTAGAGAGCGACTACTATTTGGTGCAATCAAAATTTAGAAAGGTGGATGTTGAATTTTTGACTATTATAATAATCACAAGTGTCTAGCTTTTTTACCTATAAAATAAATACAGGACTTAATTTGACAACAATTTGGACGAATAATAGAATTTGCTATTATTGGCTCACCTGTCCAAAAGCTAAATATTTTTATTTAAAGCCTAAGACAAATGCTTTCTACTATGTAGGAGTTCGTTGTTACTTGGGATTGTATGTTGATGTTTGTTATGTATGTTTCCACAGTTGCTAGCCTAACCTTGCATAAAATAAAATTTTCATAGATTTCAGAGGACTTTAATTAAGTATAAATTTATATTTATAGCGATAATTTATAATCTATTAAAAGTGTGAAGATATTTTTTATTGAAAGTCTCTACTTTACATAAAATCACCTTTTCACTTTTTTTTTCTCAAATTATTAATTAATTATTATCTTTATAATATTTAAAACTAACAACAACAACAAACTCAGTGTATTATTTAAAACTAAGGAGTCCTAAAATACATGATAAGATACATTAAAAGAATTATTAATGCATCTTAAAATATATGGTAAAAAGTACAAGAAGAATTAATAATTAAGAAAATAAACCATCATGATTGATTTTTTTACTTTTTCCAACTAAATACTTTTAAAATTGAAGCTAATGTATAGAGATTTATAAATTTTTAAATGATTACTTTTTCTTAATTTACGCGGCATAGTTAAAATTTCGAGTTTCAAATTAACTTTATTTTTTTTGTTTGTGAGACAAATTAATTGAGATACAACAGACAATAAAACATTTGATACAATATTTATTTATATAATTTAAATAGATATTTCATGTATTTTAACGTCAATTGTTATCTTTTAATAATATATTCCTCATATAAATATATTTTCATTGATCGAGCAAGATATACGTGCAAAGCACGTACAATATATATATATATATATATATATATATATATATATATATATATATATATATATATATATATATATATATATATATATATATATATAGGTATAATGATATATCATGTGATCCAATATTGCAGTCATTTTATTTTTTTGAGATAATATCTAATTATCCCCTGAATTATATCCAAAAAGGCTATAACACACCTCAACTTAAAGGGGGTCCTATTACCCCCTGAACTATTTAAAAGTGTAATTTTGATACCCTTAGTGTCTAAGTGGCACATACGTGGCACAACACACTGAAGTGTCCACGTAAGCACACGTGTGTGCCACATAGGCACTAAGAATGTCAAAATTATATTTTTAATTAGTTCAAGGAGGTAATAGGACCCCCTTTAAGTTGAAGTGTGTCATGACCTTTTTAAATATAGTTTAGGAGGTAATTGAGTATTTTCTCTATTTTTTTTTGTCCTTCTAAACGTGTTCATAGTGGTCATTTCTATTTTAAGCTGGAGGACTTTTTCTATTTGACTAGTGAAATTAAGTAAATAAATAATAAATTTTCAACTTGAAGGACAGTTAGTTTAAGGTATTAATTAAAATGTACTAGATGCTACCAATATTTACGACCAAATATTTCAGAAGGTTAGGTAGCTTTAATTTTCACTATAGTAGGATGGATATAATCAGTCATATTTAATTATCGGTCTCTAATATGAATTTTGAAAATAAGATATTTCGAGTGATTAAAGAACGTTTTTCCCTTAAATCAACTTTACGCAACACAAAATTGGATATAAATCAAGTTATATTGATCCACCTTTGATCAGAAACCTCGGATACAAGTATTGAGGATGAGAAAAATCCCAATAAGGAGCTTTTATCTCTTAAATTAGTCTTACACGATGCAAAATTAAATTAATTGGAAAGTTGAATATCGAATACCGAATTATGACTATAAAAAGAGATTATTTTTTTTAGGGAAAAGGCTCAAATATGCCACTGAACTATCAGAAATGACTCATTTATGTCATCTGTTAAAAGTTGGGCTCATTTATGTCATCACCGTTACAAAACTGGTTCATCCATGTCATTACTTTTAACACCCGATTTTTAGAAAACAGCTTTGCCACGTGGCAGCATTTAAAGGTCCACGTCATTTTTTTTAAAAAAAAAATTATAATTTTTTTTAATAATTTTTTATTTAATTTTTTCAAAAAATGGTGTTGGTTACGAAGTTTATAGATTACATATTTCTATGCTTTTATTTATCAAATAACGAATAATAAATTTTGTATATAACTAATGTTCATGTTTTTTCTGGATTCTTATTTTTAAAAATAATTATATATACATTTGACCAATCTTCTAGGATTTATTTATACATGAACCCAAAATATTTAAACCTGAAATTTTTGATCAAAAATAGAAAAAACATGTTATTACAATTCTCGCCGTAATTATTCAGCAATTACAACTATGAATTATTGTAATTACAACAATTCTTAAGTATGTTTCAAACATGTAAATTAATTTTTTTAAAGTTGAAAAAATTATATTTGAATTCACATAAAATAAATTAAAACTAATTTAACTCTTGTACTCTTAATTCCCACTTAAAATGTAACTTAAAGTTGATATTGTTTTGGTAAAAGAAGTGTTCTTATATTCCTCCTCACCCCTTTAAATGACGGGGCACCATTAGGGCAGATGCGCAAAAAAAATAAAAAATTGACTGAACTCAATAGCTATGGCTTAAAGCTTATATATGTGTTAATTAAGAAATTTATTAATTTTAAATTTAAAATCCAGTGACTCATATAATCGGTGAATTATGTGATGAATGGAAAAAAATTTCACACAAATAAGAGATGGGATCTTTGGACTCTTTATAAGGCTTGATCATTACGTTTTTCTTGAACAAGCTTGCTTTTGGAGTATAAGCCCCTCAAGAATGGATTGAAAGGGGGGTGGAAGTGTGGAATTACCCCGATCCTTGAAAATTCTCCACTCTAACATCAAGCAACATCCTGAACTAATAATATTCTCTTCGTTTGGTTTTACTTGTCACATTTTGAGTTAACACACTTATTAAGAATAACAATTTATAACATGACTATTTTACTATATATAGTACCTCTATTAAATGATGCTTATATTTTAGCTTAAAATTAATGTGAAAAAAAAGTAATTAATGTTAAGAGAAAATAGGAAAAGAAGTTGTCTTCTTTTGACATGTTAAAAATGACAAGTAAAATTAGAAAAAATTAAATAAAAAATTATAATTTTTTTTTAAAAAATATTTTTAAAAATGACGTGGACCACTAATATGCTGCCACGTGGCAAAGCTGTTTTCTAAAATCGGGTGTTAAAAGTAATGGCATGGATGGGCCAGTTTTGTAACGGCGATGACATAAATGAGCCCAACTTTTAACGGATGACATAAATGAGTCATTTCTAATAGTTCAGTGGCATATTTGAGCCTTTTCCTTTTTTTTTTTTTAAAAAAAAAACTTTGTTTCTTATTCTAGTTATGGTTTAATTTGTGACAACTTTATTAGTAGCATAAATTCCAACATATTAATAACTTAGCTAAGACAAAAAGAAGTAGAACCAACCCAATGTTATTACTGGAAATATTTAAATGAGGTACCCCCAACAACTTATCAAAAGAGCCATTGTATTTCAAACAAAAAAAAATAAAACAGCCACCTTAAATGGGTCCATAAAATAAATAGAGATGTTAATACTTAATATGCGTATCTTCTTAATTTCTTTTTCCCCTCCCAGTAAGGGGCAGAAAATTTTTAATTAATTAATTAATTATTATTTTTTAATTATTATTATATCAGAGGATAAATAATTTCGCTTATGGGAGCTTGCTCACAAATTCGAATAAAGAAGATACGCAATACCTTGACAACTATAGATATCAAAATTTTGTAGGATTTAAGATTACGTTCTATGAGACGAGTTCAATTCATGTTCTTCAAATTTTAAGATACGTTAAGAGTTTTTTTGCAGGCTATTCATTCTAAATCCTAGATTATCCGTATAAAGAGTACATATTCTCTTAAAGAGACATCAAAGAGATTCTATAAATTATAAAATATTCAAAAAGAGGTCAACACATCAAATACAATCTTTCTCGAAGTCAAAATAATCAAAAGACGATAACTCAAATACAACAATATAAATAGGTCCAATACACAACTAATAACTCTCAAATCACGAAAAAATTAATAGAAAAAAATAAAAAAAAATCTACGAAATTATACTCACAATCTTAATAAATAAAAACCATTACTTCTTTGACAATGTACTCAAATTACATGTAATCAGACCACTAAACTCAAAGTAAAGCTATATAATTTGAATACTTTAATATTAACAACTCCTTAATTTTAACTTTCCACATAACATATTTAATATATAAAATTAAAGATCATTTTGGTACATTCAACATATCTTTAGCTTAATATTATAAGATTTAAAAATCTTTTTTATTTTTTTAAAATTTCCTACCAAATTAAAATCGAACAAACAAATTAAATTAAAATGGATGGAGTATTAGTAGACTATATATAATGCACTTTGGAGGGTAGGTCTGGTGTCCCAAATTTGAACAATTAATTTAATAGGTTTCACATTTCAATTAATTTGCTTTTCTAGATAGACAGAAAATATATTTATCATTAATACATTGAATATCTACTTAGATATTATGCATGATTATTGTCAATCGTTTCATTTAATTTATTGGATTTCTATACAAAATATTTCTATCAGATACTCTATTGTTCTTACATATTTGGACACTTAATTAATTATGTTGGAAAAACTTACCAAAAATTGAATATTTCATAATAAATTTATCCTGTAAAGTTAAACAATAGAGATTTATTTATTTATTAAAAAAAATAGAATAGAGAAATATAAAGACATGGATCCAGCAAGATTTGAGCTGTATAGTATAAGTGCCCAAAGTGGGATTTTTTACCGCGAATTCGAATTAATCAGGTTCTATATATATATATATATCAGACATTAGGTAGGAAAATAAAATAAAAAATTAATAATTAAGTTGTTTCACATAACGAACTCAAGCTCTCATAATAGAATCTCACCACGAATTCAAATTAATTGAACTTCAAAATCGATATTAATCGGACATCGAGTCAAAATCAAAATATAAGTTGTTTCATCATTTCAGGTTCAAGCACGGTGCATAAAGTCACCTTTGATAGAAACATTTGGATTAATTTTTTTTAGTGCAAATCAAATTAATCGAAGGACCACAAAACGGATAGCAAACACCAAGCTATGAGATGATTGAGGTTTTTTCGTTCTTAATAAAACATCTCAAATTTGAGCCCCATGATATGAAAAAGAATCAAGTTACCACCAAATATGGGTCCTGCAATGAGTGATCCAAATTTAGTTATATCAATATGAACAGGGGTGAGATGGTTGAGGTCTCTCTGTCCTTAATCAAATATCACGGACCCCTCGGCCAATCCTCAATCGACAGTAACTCCATCCTAGCGAAGTAAAGTCTCTGCCCCAATCGCTTGATTGATCTGAACAGACACTTACTCTTTCCTACTTTTAACAGAAGAATAAGAGCACAAGTTATCCCTAGCACTATAATACAATATCTCCATATCTCTCAAAAAATGAGTTTGATAAATAAACTCCCGTTCGAGCCTTTGGAGATGAAAAGAATCATGTCTGACGTACCGGCCCCAGAAATGAATCTCACAATACGTGAGTCCAAATTTAGTCAGATTTTAATATGAATATCGAACAACGGCGCAGAGCGTACCCTTAGGTCAGGGGGTTCATCCATGTTAGGATTTTTGCCCCGATTTTCTTACCAAATTTAAGTTTTACTTTTTCTTGTAAGGAAAATAAAAGAAATCATAAATACTTTTACTTTTCCTGAAAGGAAAATATAAAACTTTTCCATATTTGACTAACCTCTTTCTTGGAGGAAAGGTTTTGGACATCTATAAATAGAAGACCCCTCTTCTCATACAATAACACAATAGTATCCACAATGCAGTTCTTTAAAGAGTCTTTGTTTAGGGGGAAATTTTCTCTCTCATTAGTTTTTATGTTTTTATATTAGGTTTTATATGTTGGCCAATTGGCCAAATAATATAATAATATTAAGCTTTTTAATATTGTTTTATGTGTCTTCTGAATTGTCACCACAATGGTTTGCAACTAATAGCTTCCGCAAGATGCCCTCTCGATTTCGAACCCAATAAGTGGTATCAAAGCTTACGGTTCAATGATCCGATGATTCAGATTGAGGATATGTTGAGAACAAAGTTGCAATAAATTTGATGATAATGAAAATATATGTCAAAAAACTACATGTGGAGACGATTGTCAATCATATTTTCAATAATCATGCTATTACATATTTGAAAAGAAAGCTTACTTTTAACCCTATAAAGGGCTCCAATGTTTTTAACCTGAAAGGGCTTATATATTTTTAACCCAAAAAGCTTAAATTTTTAAAGCATGTCAAACAACAGTGATATATGAAGAATATATATGAAAAACGGAGATCATGCACAAGAAGAAGGAGGATCAAGAATATTTTGAAGAAAATCAAGCTAAAAAGGGGAGATTTGTTAGGGGTTTTGCCCTAATTTTCTTATTATATTTAAGTTTTACTTTTTCTTAGAAGGAAAATAAAAGTTACCATAATTACTTTTACTTTTCTTGAAAGAAAAATATAAATTTTTTCCATATTTGGCTAACCTCTTTTTTGGAGGAAAGATTTTGGACATCTATAAATAGAAGACCTCCCTTCTCATACTAATAACACAATAGCATCCACGATTTAATCTTTTAAGAGTTTCGTTTAGGGGGAGATTTTTTCTCTTATTAATTTTATGTTTTTTAATATTTTTTTTTAATATTAGGTTTTATATGTAGGCCAATTGGCCAAATCATATAATAATATTATGTTTTTAGTATTGTTTTCTTTGTCTTCTGAATTATCACCACGATAGTTTACAAACTTTAAGCTTCTGCATGACGCCCTCTCGATTTCGAACCCAACAAGTGGTATCAGAGCCCACAGTTCAATAAATCGATGATCCAATTGTTGAACAAAGTTACAATCAATTTGATGATAATGAAGATATATGTCCAAAAGCTACATGTGGAGATGATTGTCAATCATATTTTCAACAATACTGCTGTCACATATTTGAAAATAAAGCTCACTTTTAACCCTACAAAAGGGCTCCAATATTTTTAACTCAAAAGGGCTCAATTTTTAAGCATGACAAACAACAAAGATAAATGAAGATTACGTGAAGAACCAAAATTATGCATATGACATGAAGAAGACGGATCAAATCAAGAAAATCAAGCCAAAAATGGGAGATTTGTTAGGATTTTTGCCCTGATTTTCTTATCAAATTTAAGTTTTACTTTTTCTTGTAAGGAAAATAAAAGTAACCCTAAATACTTTTACTTTTCCTGAAAGGAAAATATAAAACTTTTTCATATTTGGCTAACCTCTTTCTTGGAGGAAAGATTTTGGACATCTATAAATAGAAGACCCCTCTTCTCATACAATAACACAATAACATTCACAATGTAGTTCTTTAAAAAGTCTTTGTTTAGGGGGGGGATTTTCTCTCTCATTAGTTTTTATGTTTTTATATTAGGTTTTATATATAGGTCAATTGGCCAAATAATGTAATAATATTAAGCTTTTTAGTATTGTTTTATTTATCTTCTGAATTGTCACCACAGTGGTTTGCAGTTAATAGCTTCCGCATGACGCCCTCTTGATTTCAAACCCAACAATCCGGAACACCTTCGACAGAAAACTATACTATTTATATGTAATTAAAATTATCTTTTACGTATATACGATAGATATTGAATCCCCTCGGTTAGTTTGTATATTTACTTAAAAATTTCTTAACGAAAATTCTGACACTGTAACTGATCGAACCGAAAATTTAAACATACACACTTTCTCTTTCTCTCTCTTTTCAACAATATCATTAATACCACCTCTCCCGCCATTAAATGCTATTTGCATCCTCTACATTAACTCCTTTCTATTTCCCATATTTCTTCTTATCTATCTAATTTTCTTCCTCTTTTTTTCTCCCATATTCTCAAGAAAAATTCTTCTTAAAAATTCTATCCCACAAGAAAAAGAAAACCTAAAAGTGGTCTGCTTTTTTAATTTTTCTTTTGGATGAAAAGTTAGATCTAAACCCTAAAACTTCAGGAGGATTTTATGTTCTTATATATACTTCACTTTCAAAGCTTCAAGGATTGTGAGTTAATTACTATACATAATTTCATCATTTCATGTATCTTCTTTTTTTCTTTTGAGAAATTATTAAATTTTACTTAGTCCAAAAAAATTCTAGTTTGTATGTTGTATAAGCATACAACTTTTTTTCAAAAATTTTTTAAAAAAACATTATATGGTCATAAATTGGACTGATTTTTTTATAAGATAAATTTCATGTTTGAGAAAGTGTTTTGACCTGTTTATTAAGTGATAATATTTTTTCATTACAAAATAATTCAATACATATTCTTTTCTTTTTTCCAAATCTGACACTTTTTTATGTTCAAGTGCTAATTTACTTTGACATATATAAATTTTTGCTTTATATTGTTTTGCAGTATGAAAATTATGAGTGAAGTTGGAGTACTCTATCGAAATATTCGCGGACATTATCTGAGGATAATAACTTAAGTAAGTAAAAAAGAAAATATTATTTCGATTTTTATCTATGTTGCTTGAACTCTATTATAATTTTTTGTATCTATGTTAAATCTTTGAAAAAATGCTATTTATTTTTGAAGAATTCGACATATCTAATCAAATTTTTGAAGAGTTGGATCAACTTAGCTTCTCATAGTGTCAACTCTTTCTTTGTTCTTTTCCTAAAAATTTCTCATTTTCAGTACTTTTTTGGGACACCAAAAGTCTTAGCAAGAAAAGTCATATTTTCTCATTTGTTATTTGCAAATTATTCCAAAATTCTTTTCTTCAGACAAAGCCAAAAAAAAAAAACACTCGTAGTTGTATATAAACAAGGAAGAAAAAAAATATTATTCTTTTTTAGGTTTTTCTTGAAAATTATACTCAAATTAAAAAAAAAAAGTTAAAAGTCAGTTTAACCATCATCACTTGACTAACTCTCCATATTCTATAATTTTCACAGTTCATATTTGTAGCCTATTTATTTATTTTATCTCCATATCTATTTTTAAAATCACAATCAGAATTTAAACATTATGAATTCTTATTTAGGATCATAAAAATCGTGTAATTTACGAAAAAATTCCTAAATTATTATTTTTCTTAATTTGTGTTCCTTTATATTAGTATTTACTATTTACCTAATGTCACATATATTTTTTCTTTTGTTTTCTGGCAGGTAAAAGTTGAGAACTTAGCAAGAAGGATATTATTATAAATATTATAAGTGAAAATGTTTCAGCCAAATATGTTTGAAAGCCATCATCATTTACTTGATATGTCACATAATAAATCACCAGAAAATGATTTGGATTTAATTAGAGATGATGAATTTGAGAGCAAATCAATGGCAGATATTATGGAAAATAATCCATGGGGTGATGATAATGAAGATCCTAATCAACGTCCAAATAAAAAGAAACGTTATCATAGACATACACAAATTCAAATTCAAGAAATGGAATCGTAAGTTCTCTTATATACATCGTCAGTGTAAAAAAAAAAGGTTTAATTTTCATGTTGTTTCGACCTAGATTTTTACATGTATTCTAAAAAACAAAAAAAGGTTTGAGATATACCTAAAATTTGACGAAATTTATTGTAACATGCCTCAACTTTGCAGGAGTCCGTTGACACTCTTCGATTATTTATTACCGTATTTCTGTGGCATGTATTTGCCTAGTTGGACCCCGTGTAAATACACGCGCACATGTGCGTAAGGGTTTGAAGTGATCCAGTTGGATAAATATGTGCCGCAAAAATACGGTAATAAATATTCGAGAGGGGTCATAGGACCCTGTAAGGTTGAAACGTATTATAATAAGTTTCGTTGTAGTTTAAATATGTTTTGACTCTTTTCCCTTCTAAACACATTGTTTGGTGATCTTTTGGTTAGTTTTTGAAGAGTTTGAAAATTTGGTTTTGACTACTTTTATTAAGTGAAATATATGTTTTCAAACACAATTTCAGATTTCAAAAAGTAAAATCGTAAGCATTCTTATATATTAGAATCTTATATATACGTTGACAGTGTTGAAAAATATTTATCTAACATAGAGATTTTTTCGTTTTTTCTGAAACATATTTTCAAAATATTGTTTGATTATAAATTTGAAATGTTTTTTGGTTAGTTTTTGAAGACGAGTGAAAATCTTGTTTCGACAACTTTTCTTTTTAAAATACTTCAACTTCTTTTTCTAGTGAACTACATTTTCAAACACAATTACAACAATTTTTAAATATCATTTTCTAACGTCAACTTTAAAAGTGCACATTTCAAAATTTTAAATATCGGGTAATTAATTCAATTTATTATAGACAATAAGATAGTGTAAAAAAAAAACTTTATACTGTTTAATTTCACAATATATATATATATATATATTTCCAGGTTTTTCAAAGAGTGCCCTCATCCAGACGATAAACAAAGAAAAGAACTAGGAAAAAGATTAGGGTTAGAGCCTTTGCAAGTGAAATTTTGGTTCCAGAACAAGCGTACTCAAATGAAGGTGACATTATTTTTCTACTTTCAATTAATTTTTCGAGTTAATTTCTTAAATGATCGCTTAAATTTTGGGATGCATGTTCTTTTATCTTTTATGTTGTATTAGTAATGTATCGTATTAGTTTGGTTACGAATCTCACTTTATTAGTATGTTGATTTTAGGCATGATACCTTTTTAGTAGTATTTTAATTTTATCATAGATTTATATTTCAATAATATGATATGTATATATTTTTTAACATTATTACTACTATTATTTACATATATTTAACTTATTTTTAACTTTTATTTGTTTATTTGGTACGGATATGAATCAAGCTTAAATGAAAAAATGATCGATGAGAATTTATATATATAACTAACCCCGCTGTTTTTTAATTATTTTTTAGTGAGATAATATTGTAATATTTTCTTTTAAAATATTGCAGGTATATTGAAATTAAACTCTATTAAAGATTTATAAAGCATTAAATGCCTTCATATTTGACTTTGGAACTTTTCAAAGAACCATTTAAAATACCGGTTATGCTTAATTAAGTGGTCCATAATGGGAAGCTTATATTCGAGTCGTGGAAGCACACACTAATGCTTGTATTTGGGTAGACTGTCTGCATTACATTTTTTGTCTCGCGACCCTATATATTCTATTTCTTGTGTGAATGTAGAATATTTTGTCCATTGATCTATCCTTTATAATTAATTAAGTGGTACATGATGGGAACCTTATTATTCGAGCCGTGAAAGCACAAACTAATGCTTGCATAGGGTAAACCGTCTGCATCACAACTTTTCTCTTGTAGCCTTATATATCCTAGTTCTTATGTGAATGTAAAATATTTTTGTCCACTAAACTATCCTTTATAATTAATTAAGTGGTCCATCATGGGAATCTTGTCCGAGTCATGGAAGCACACACTAATACTTGCATTAAGGTAGACTGTCTGCATCACACCTTTTGTCTTGCGGCCCTATATATCCTAATCTATGAATGTAGAATATTTTGTCTACTGAACTATCCTTTATAATTAATTAGGCGGTCTTATTATTAACTCGTATTTGGATTGTCATTTATAGGCTCAACATGAGCGCCATGAGAACTCAGAATTGAGAGGTGAAAATGAGAAGCTTCGGGCGGAGAATATAAGGTATAAAGAAGCTCTTGGCAATGCTAGTTGCCCGAATTGTGGCGGCCCTGCTTCCATTGGGGAAATGTCATTCGATGAGCAGCATTTGAGGATTGAGAACGCTCGTCTCAGAGAAGAGGTACTACAATATCAAAAAGATTTATTAGCTACGAACGATTTAGCTATGAGTTAAAGCCATATATATTGTTGATCAGGGTATTGAATTGTAGAATCAACCCCTAGTGTTTGTGTCAACGTATGCTACCTAGAGGCTGAGCTAGAATTTGAACTTAATTTATTCTGAATTTTAGGACAGTGACATCAAGTGTTGCTAACTGAGTTCTAAATTTAATTTTCCCCACAAATTTAGGGATATTTTAAAAAAATATATATATAACATTTGAACAAAAGTTATTGAATTAGATCAGCCGCATCCTTACATCGACTTCTAGTTCCACCCTTAATACCTCCTACATTACACCCTTCAACTGTGTCCCTTTCCCGATTCTTCCATGAATACGAGGTGCTTCGCATATTGAACTATCCTTTTAATGATGTATTTTAACTAACCGCCAAACCGCTTAAACTAAAAATAGTCCATGGATGTATAATATATGTATAATGCATGTATATTTTGTGCATAACTGAGCATAACCAGAGTATAATCTATGTAACCAGCTACAACAAACACTAAACCATTATTTTATGCTTTTTCTTTCATTTTTCATTTTTCAGATTGACAGAATATCTGGAATTGCTGCAAAATATGTTGGAAAGCCCATGCTTACATATCCAAATCTTTCTACTACTGGGCCAGCCCATTCAGTTGATCTAGGAGTTGGTAATTTTGGGCCTCAAACAGGCCTAGTTGCAGAAATATACAATGCTAGTGACCTTTTAAGGTCAGTTTCAGGCCCAACAGATGCTGATAAGCCTATCATAATTGAACTTGCTGTTGCAGCTATGGAAGAACTTATAAGAATGGCCCAAACTGGAGAACCATTGTGGATTAAAACCCTAGATAACTCGTCTGAGACGTTGTCTGAAGAGGAATATTTTCGGACTTTCCCTCGAGGAATTGGGCCTAAACCTTTGGGCCTAACATCTGAAGCCTCGAGAGAATCCGCTGTTGTTATTATGAATCACATCAATTTAGTTGAAATTTTGATGGATGTGGTAAGCGAAAAAGTTTAAATAATAGCCACTTAGTGGCCTATAATTTAAAAAGTAGCCGATTTTTCAAAAATCGTTGAAAATTTTTTCATTTTATTTTTTGAATTCCGACAGTTTATTTTGTATACTCCCAACATATTTTTATAAACTCCAGCAAAATATGCTGGAGCTTTTCGTGTTTTACCTAAGTGCATATTCGTACGGATTATGTTACCTCCTTAAAAATGACCATTTTAACCTTTTTAAAAAAAAATTAAAGATTTAATTACCACTATTTTGGTCTTCAATCATGTTTTTGCTACACTAATTATTGTGTTTTATTATAATGTGGTATTAAATTCAGAATCAATGGACAAGTGTTTTTGCTGGCCTAGTATCAAGATCATTGACATTAGAAGTCCTATCAACTGGTGTAGCTGGAAATTACAATGGAGCTTTACAAGTGGTATAGTTTAAAATTCTTTTATTTCCCTTATATTATTCCCGAGTTTTAACTTTTATATCGTGACAGTATAAAAGAATTTTCACATTGTTAGGTTACCTAAGAAATAACTATAGGTAACTGTTCATAAAATAGTAAAATTCGTAACTGAAAAATAAGACACGTTACCTACTACAACAGGTGTACTTGTAAAATTTCTAAATATGTTCTACAAACTATACTCTAATTGGCATGTCATGTGGTAGCTGTTCATAAAAAAGGTGAAATTCATAACCTGAAAAATAAACTATACTCTAATTGGCATGTCATGTGGTAGCTGTTCATAAAAATGTGAAATTCATAACCTGAAAAATAAGACAGGTTACCTCTTACAACAGGTGTACTTGTAAAATTTCTAAATATGTTCTACAAACTATACTCTAATTGGCATGTCGTGTTGTTGTAACTGTTCATAAAAAGGTGAAATTTGTAACCTGAAAAATAAGACAAGTTACCAGCTACAACAAGTGTACGTGTAAAATGTCTAAATATGTTCTACACATGCCCTATATTCTAATTGGCATGTCGTTCGTGTTGTTACATTTTGGTTTTAGATGACAGCTGAGTTCCAGGTTCCTTCACCACTCGTTCCAACACGCGAAAATTATTTTGTGAGATATTGTAAACACCATGCTGATGGAACATGGGCTGTAGTTGATGTCTCCCTGGACCATTTGCGTCCTACTGCAATGTCGCGTGGTAGAAGAAGGCCATCGGGTTGTTTAATTCAAGAATTGCCAAATGGTTACTCAAAGGTAAAGCCACTCTGAATATCTTAAATAGCTCGTAGAGGCGGATCCAGTATTAGAAGTTATGGATGTGGTGTTTGAAACTTATCTATATATGTGAAAATTTTAAGTATTTATAGTGTTACATATGTATTTTTTGGAACTAACTTATTCGAATTAGGACCAATGTTCAAATTCTGAATCTACCTGTAATCATACCAAGTGTTTATTGCTTGTTTTATACCTCCAGGTTACGTGGATTGAGCACGTTGAAGTGGATGATAGATCAGTCCATAACATCTATAGACCTCTTGTGAATTCAGGCCTCGCGTTTGGGGCCAAACGTTGGGTAGCAACTTTGGACAGACAATGTGAACGACTAGCAAGTGCAATGGCTATTAACATCCCAACAGGAGAAGTTGGAGGTAGGTAACACATGGATAACAATTTGAGATGTAATTTCTTCGCGATCATGATATGCTAATTCAATTTTTTCTGTAGTCATAACGAGTCCTGATGGCCGTAAAAGTATGTTAAAACTTGCTGAGAGGATGGTGATGAGTTTTTGTGCCGGTGTTGGTGCCTCGACTGCCCACACGTGGACTACATTATCCGGAAGCGGTGCTGATGATGTTAGAGTTATGACTCGAAAGAGTATAGATGATCCAGGGAGACCTCCTGGTATTGTCCTGAGTGCAGCCACTTCATTTTGGCTTCCTGTTTCTCCTAAGAGGGTCTTCGATTTTCTACGCGATGAGAACTCCAGAAGTGAGGTAAATCATAGTCGACTTTCAATCCATCGATTACCTTATGATCAATGGTTTGGTTCGGTCAGTTATTCATTGAGTTTATATGCAGTGGGATATACTTTCAAATGGGGGACTAGTTCAAGAAATGGCGCATATTGCAAATGGTCGTGATCCTGGAAACTGCGTATCTCTCCTCCGCGTTAATGTAACATCTTCTTCTTGCTTATCTAGCTCGTTAAACATTACTTCGACACTACTAAAGACACATGAATTTCTAACTGTCAGATATCCCATTTTTCCATCGCCTATTTTTAGTAGTGTGACGTTAGAGAGACCACCTGACATGACACCTTCTTACTTATCTAGCTCACTAAACATTACTTCGACATTGCTAAAAACACATGAATTTCTAACGAGCCTATTTCTGATGGAGGTCCGTCAGAGGAGCCCAAGTTGGCTCATCGGAAGCTTTTCCAATGGACTATTTTCAGGAATTCCGTATCTAATCAGGAATATCATACGTCTTCCTGGAAATATTCTCGTCAAATTTTTGGCGTGTTTTTAGTAGTGTGACATTAAAATGTAGGAACCACTAAAAGATTGTAAAATTTTGGCGCAGAGCGGGAACTCAAGCCAGAGCAACATGCTAATACTCCAAGAGAGTTCAACAGACTCAACAGGATCTTATGTTATCTACGCTCCAGTCGATATTGTTGCAATGAATGTGGTGTTGAGTGGTGGTGATCCCGACTATGTTGCTCTACTACCATCTGGATTCGCTATACTTCCAGATGGTGGTGGAGGAATTAATACTACTTGTACTAGCGGATCGCTTCTCACTGTTGCATTTCAGATTTTAGTCGATTCGGTTCCAACTGCAAAACTATCTCTTGGGTCAGTTGCAACTGTTAATAGTCTCCTCAAATGCACTGTTGAAAGGATCAAAAATGCTTTAGCTTGTGACACAATGCCTAATGGAAAAATCTAAGGTAAATATCATTCTCGTTTTTTATCGACTGAACTTATATATACTGACAGTCTGAAAATATTTATGGTAACATGTAATAATCGGTACCTTTCCTCATTTTTTTTATATCTTAATCTCCGTTATTATTGTCTATTAGAGCCCATCGTCCTTTAGATGACTTGATAGTGTAATTGTTAGTATATAGAAATTAAATTACTAATTTAAGGTAAATCTAAGGTAGTAAAAGCCATTCTCTTTTTTTTTTAAAGATTGAACTTATATATACTGGTTGTGTAAAAATATTTATAGTAACATGTTGTAAGAGGTTACCTTGTCTCATTTTCGAGTATATTAATCTCCGTTATTGTTGGCTATTAGAACCAGTCGTCCTTTAGATGACCTAATAATGTAATTGTTAGTATATGGATATTAAATTAAATAATTTAAGGTAAATATAAGGTAGTAAAAGCCATTCTCTTTCTTTTTTTCTTTTAAAGATTGAACTTATATATACTGATTGTGTAAAAATATTTATAGTAACATATTGTAAGAGGTTACCTTGTCTCCTTTTCGAGTATATTAATCTCCTTATTATTGACTATTAGAACATGTTGTCCTTTTGATGATTTGATAGTGTAACTGTTAGTATATGGAACTTAAATTAACTAAATGTTTACAATAAATTGGATTTAAGCTATATACATTGGAATTTGGCTTACTGACGAGCCAAATTCTGATATGACGTCCGTCAGAAATTACTTACCTTCAGATGATATGTATAGAGTTTAACTTCAATAACACGTATCAATCATTATAAGTGGAATTAATAACTTGAAAGATTGGACAAATGACTCATTATAACAGGTTAAATCGTATTGATAATGTAAATATTTTATTTTGCAGATTAATTTGAAGGATGGAGGAGTAAAAAGCTATGTTATAAAGCGTGGAGCCTTAATTATGTATGTCGAGGCTATGGATAGGAGTCAAGAACGAACCTCAAGTGTATTAGGTTCGGGTATTGACTTCACAAGTGAGGAAAATTTTATTATGTAAACCAAACAAGGCCTTATTTTTCATGATGATAATTAAGCTCCAAAATTTGTCAAATTAATGTTAATTAATTATATTAGTAGTAGTTTTTACTTTTACTATGTGTTTTCAGTGATGGTACGGGGTTTTGCTTCTGGCAGCAACATGCTTGGTCCCGATTGATTACGGGGTATTTTGTTTGGCTTTGTAGCCTAGATTAGTAATTTTTTCTAACAAATTAATTCATGTGTTGAAGTGGGACTTTGATTTTTCATGTTCTTATTCAATGAAAAATTAGGGGCAAACTTAGTAAATGTAAGAAGAAAAAAGATGAATTTTGTAGTGTTTTGTTTGATTTTTCAATCTGAATGACATGTTTCGTGCATCGTGCTATCTTTTTGTTCTGATAAGAATACTTAGCATATCGTAAAGAGTCGTACCTCTTTTATTAAATGAAGAGTGTAATTGGAATTTTAGATAAAGTCGAAAGTATTTCCCTAAAAAAAATGCTAATTTGCGGAGCAAAACAAGTCCTAATTCTTGAAATTTTTGTCAAATATGTTTCAAATAACTACTAGTCAATTGTTCAAAATATCATATCATTGCAAGTATCCTTTACCATTCTTGGTAACTTTTCCTAGTAGTGGAAATATAATGTTGGTGAGAATAAAGTTGAAAATACTCACCTAGTATTCAATGACGTAGTTACATAACGATGAGGTTTCATGTTCAAATTTCAGCAAAAAACAAAACATTAGGTGATTTCTTTTCATCCATCATAACTTTGTTGGATAGAGTTATCTGATACTCATTGCTGGTTGGAGGTGATAAATCTCCTGTAAAATTAGTCAAGTTGTTTGACAGTTGACCAATACACTTAGATTGTAAAAAGAATGTATATACGGACATTCGAGATCCTGATTTTTAGTCAAATGATGACGAATGAGATTAACAAGGAGGTTTCAGATTCAAAATTCAACAAAAACATTAGGTGATTTCAACAATGATAACTCTTGTGGATATAGTTATCTAATACTTGTTGCTAGTTGGAGGTGATAAATATCTTATAAAATTAGTCGAGTTGTTTGACAGTTGACCAATACACACAGATTGTAGAAAGAATATATATACGGACAATCGAGATCACCTGATTCTTAGTCAAAATATAACGAATGCGATTGACAATGAGGTTTCAGGTTCAAATTTCAGCAAAAACATTAGATAATTTCTTTCCATCGATCATAACTTTGGTGGACAAAGTTATCTGATACTTGTTGCTAGTTGGAGGTGATAGGTCTCTTGAAAAATTAGTCGAGTTGTCTGAAAGTTGGCCAATACACTCCGATTATAAAAAAGAATGTATATATGGACATACAATCGAGATCACCCAATTCTTAGTCAAAAGATAACGAATGCGGTTAACAATGAAGTTTCAGGTTCAAATTTCAGCAAAAATATTAGGTGATTTCTTTCCATCTGTCATAATTTTAATGGACAGAATTACCTGATACTTGTTGCTAGTTTGAGGTGATAGGTCTCCTGTAAGATCAGTCGAGTTGTCTGTGTTACTTCCGACAATACGGGTACGTAGAATCTGTATAATAGAATAACAACTTCAACTCTTGAGTTCAAGTATGAACAAGAACACAAAGAAGTTGAACAAATACCCTCAACACAAGATCAAAATGGTCTTTCAAAGAGGTGTATTTTTTCCTTTTGTTTTTCAGAAAGTAGATGAAACAGAAAGATGTTAAGGCTAAGTCGTCCGAATTCACAGACTTTCCTTAAGGAAATAATTCACCTCACTGTACCCGAGGTTGTGGAATCTTCCTCCTGGGATAAAATGGCCTTCAATCCGACTATAGCGGTACCTCAAATAGGTGAATTCTTCTAACACACTCACGGTTTGAATGATCACACTTAAGAGTATTTTTAAGACAAGAAGAAGAAGCTTGTAATCTAAAAATTTCTGTGTCAAAACCTGTGTAGAAAGCAGTTTTTTATAGCCAACATATGCCTCTTTGAAAGGAGGTAAATGTTCATTCCAAAGGTTGCACCTTATCTGAGAAACCATGTCCATTCGCCCAAACAATGTGTATGTTTTGAATAGTCATGCCATTTCAGATGAAACAGTGTGTTATTTCATGAAGAATCGCAACTTTCTGCAGCATCTGTTCGTGAAACAGTGTATCTGTTCGTAAAACAGTGCATCAGTTCTGGAAACATTGCATCTGCTGAAGCTTTTTGCAACTCTCTAAAGTTTCTGCAACAGTTTACTGCATGCATATAAATGGAGTCCAAAATTTCCTGCGTTTTACACATATTCAGATCAGGTTTTCGTCAAATAAAATTTGTCCAAAAAATAGATCCCATCGATCATTTGACCGAAGCCGAAGCCGAGCGAGCGACAACGACAGCGCGAGGCATCTCTATTTCCTTGCCTCACTTACCATGTGAAGTAAGTGTTTCACTTTGTAAACACTTTAAAGTTCTCTTCTTCCACCAATGTGGGAGAAGAGCAAACTTTCCAATTTAAAGAGTACACTTTCCAATTTGGGTCTCCTTCCCTTCACTTGATTTCTCCATTTTCCATTCAACACACTATGAACCCAACAGTCTGAATGGCCAATACACGCTGATTATAAAAAGATTGTATATACGGACAATCGAGATCACACGATTCTTAGTCAAAAGACAACGGATACGATTGACAATGAGATTTAAGGTTCAAATTTCAGCAAAATCATTAGGTAATTCTTTCCATCTGTCATAACTTTGGTGGATAGATTTACCTGATACTTGTTGCTAGCTGGAGGTGATTCGTCTCCTGTAAAATTAGTCGAGTTATCTGAAAATTGGCTAATACACTCCGATTATAAAAAGAATGCAAGGCTAATCCCTAACGTTGGATGATTTCTTTTCATCTGTCATAACTTTGGTGGACAGAGTTACCTGATACTTTTTGCTGGCCGGAGGTGATAGGTCCCCTGTAAAATTAGTCGAGTCGTCTGAAAGTTGGCCAATACGCTCCGATAATAAAAAGAATGTATATATGGACCGACAATAGAGATCACCCAATTCTTAGTCAAAACATAACGATTGCGATGGACAATATCACCATTTCGATAAAGTACAATTTAATTAATGTGAATTAATTACCATCAACAAGAAACTATGAATATGACTGACACTCTAAATTTAATTAGCATCAACCTTTCACTCATAATTTAATAAAGCTGTGTGTTGTTCAGTATCCTTGTGGTTCCCATTTCTGACTCATTTTAACTCAACATTCAATACAAAATACAAATGAATTCAAATTAGTAAGTATTTGGAACCACGCCAGTTGAAAAGGTTGACAAAAATATGTTATAATTTAGTTCTAGGAGGTAATAGGACCATTGTGAAGTTGGAGTATATCGTAACAAATTTGGTCATAATTCGGATGGAGGGGAAGGGGTACTAGATGCTTTACTCTATTCCAAATTGCATCTTACTCTATTCCAAATTGCATCTCTCACTTTGTAAAAAACAATTACCGAGGATCCTATTGATTTATTTTTATATATTATCTATTTTTTATATTATGATTACTTAAAGTTATTGTCATGTGATCAGAAGGTCACAAATCTAAGCCTTGGACAGAGGCGAATCCAGGATTTTGAGGATCCGGGTGCCACGTCCTATGAACAGTAGCACCATATTTACATATGAGAAAAGACTAATAGTCATTGCTCCTAAAATATTTTATTTCTAAAAAAAAAAAGAGATTTTTGACCAAGTTTTTTTTTAAAAAAAATAAGTGTTTTGGAGAGTAACAAATGCAGTTTTCGGAGATTAAAAAATAGTTTATTCACTAGAAAATTACTTTTTAAAAAATATTTTTGAGAAAAATATACTTAAAAATACTTGATTAATCCTAATTGTTACTCAAAAGTGTTTTTAATTTTTACTACTTAAAAAGATATTTCTCATCAAAATTTTTAAAAGTGCTTTTGAAAAAAAAAAATTAAAAAATAAGTAGATTAAGAAAGAACATATTGATTATTTGTCAAAATACTAATCCTAGCTCACTGATACATTTTAAAGCTTAAGATGTCTAGGGTTCAAATCCTGGGAGACACAATGTACTTTTCAACGTTTTGAAATGTCTTCTAAAACAATTGTGCAGAAACATCGTCCAACGCTGGATTCGAACTCGGGACTTCAAAAGCAAATGCCATGCCCTTTGCCATCTGCACTGCATCAAACATGTTAATGTAGGTGCCATGCTTGAAATTTATACTATACCTGACATATATATACCTATATAAAGAGAGTTTGACCGGGTGTTGACACCTAATTTTTATCCTCCACAATTAAATTTAATCCGGAGTTTCTTTGATTTTTAATAAAATTAAAATATTTATTTCATCCGAATAAAAATTTATTAAATATATTTGTATGTAATTTTGTCATTTTAAGTAGTGATTATAGTTTATCGTATTCAATTATCCGAGATTTTAGAATTTTGTTACTTAAATATTTATTTTTTAAAAAATATCGAATTTTAATCAAGGCTTATAGGTTCAAATGGTTAAAGTTTTGATTTTTAAATATAATTTACTCTCAAAAAATAAATTATTCGGATAAATATGTGTCTGATTTTATAAAATCAAGAAGCCCGGGATTAAAGGAAGTATTAATTCGCAACGAATTTCAATTTAATTTAGTCAATCTATTAGATTTGACCATAGTTGAAATCAAATTGGTCATAATTGTAATGCAATCCGTCAATTGATTTGTAATTTGGTCAAAATTAAATAAATATGGCTAAATTTTAAATCTCAATTAGGGTTATATTTCAAATAATCCCAAAATTCCCAAAAACTCTCATAACTTCTACCTAATTCCATAAAAAAATAATTTCAAATTGTACTACATTGTACTATTCTCCCCCAACTTTGTCTTTTCCTAATTTTGAAATTCATAAGTTGTACTACATTGTGCAATTTCTCCCCACATTATCTTCCACCTCACCTTATCTTCAATTTTAAAATTTCAAAAACACTCTTATTTGCTTTTTCTCCTACATTGGTGGAGGACGAGAAATAAATTTTCATCCTTTCCTATAAATACTTTTCTCCCACATTGGTGGAAGAGAGGTAAAAAAAACCTCATTTCTCTCCTATAAATACTGGTTCTAACCAAAACAGAAATGGCGACTCTGCTGGGGACCTTTAACTAGGTTCTAACCAAATGTTTGATTTTGTCTTTTGATTAACTGTTTATGTGTTTATATGTTTCGATTCTATAAAGTTTAACTATCGTATCTCATGGCATATTTCTGCACTATTTAAACTATTTTTTGGTTTCGTGGATGTCCCGGCCCCTATTGTTCAATTCCAATAATGTATTGGAAATACGAATGGTTTATTAGCACCTGAGTCGTCGATGTTGTTCGTATTTTCAAAATCAAGTTGTCCGCTTGAGAACCAGTGTTCAAACTCACTTTAGACACCGAGGATAGAACGAAACCAAAACCAAAAAAAAATTTCTGTTTTCCGAAAATTTTGACTTTTTGAGAGTCGCCACTTAATTTTGAAAAGGAATTAAGAAACCTTTAGAGAGTTACTTCAAACAATTCAAAGCAGAGAAATCGTTTTAAGTTTTGAAGATTCCGAGTAAGTGGTTCCTATTAACGTTTTAGGAAGGTGTTAGGCACCTAAAACGTCCGCTAACTTGCGGTTATTCGGACTATTTGAAAACATCTTTTGATTAACTTCTGAAAAGATTAATTTGTTAAAATAGTGATTTTATTTTATTTTATTTTTTTTAAAAAGACTTGTGTAAAATAGATTTAGGCACCTTAGTAGGGATTTTAACTAAGTCTAAACAAAACTAATAAACAAATAAACACATAAAGGGGAAGGAAGGAGAAAGTAAAGGATTTAGGCCATTGAGCCCAAATCAACGAGACCTGTCCTAATCTAATTGGGCTTCCGACCCATTTCACCTGTCCTAAACTATTTTTCGAGCTTTTGGCTCGAGTCTTGCTCCACCTATATTAAATACAACTTTGACTTCGAGGCCGAAATGAATGAATAAATAAATGAATAAATAAAAAGAAGACAATAATAAAAATTGAGACTTTTCAAGTCTCTTAGTGACCTCATCAATGAGTTTTGACCCATTTTCCTTCTTCGTCTATCTTCTAGCACCCGCACGCCATGTGCTAAACCTTGGGTTTAAACTTCGAACTTGACTCGAAGGTGTGAGCCTCATTTACCCATTACGAAATGCAAGAGGAGAGGAGTCCATTTGGACTCGAGACATTTTTTTGCATGTAAAGAAAAGATAAAGAAATTAATATATGTTCAAGGCATAAAAGTTACATATTTCAAAGTAAAAGAAACTATCAAGAAGCAATTTTTGAATGACAAGAATAAGCACACTTGCACAAGAATGAGAGTTAACAAATAAAAAATGCAACGCAAAGATACTCATTTACATGCCTCATGATTTATGTTCATATTAAGAATGAATAAAGGTAAAAGGAAGAAGGTCATATTCAATGAATTAATGCGAAAAACAAACAACGTAAGCTTGCGAAAGTAAAGGGATGAGGCAATCAGAAAAATACTCATGATTTCTAGAATTGAACAAACATAGACACCAATCCACATAACAAAAGAAAATAAAAGCTAACTTTTTAAGAAAGAGAATCTTTAAATTTTAATTAAGGCGACACTAACAAAAATTCATACATATAAATTACAACCAACATCTTGTTGAAAAACGTGTGTCGACCTATGATTTTTATTTCTAAGAAATCATTGATTCTCTTTTGATATTATGAATAAAAGAGAGACATGAATCAAATTTTTATACTCACAAAGAGCACATATAACAATCCAAAGGGAGTAGGAAAATTAAAATAAAAGTTAGCATTTCCAAAAGTGAAATATCATTTCACAATCATACTATGCGTGACTCGAAAATATCTAAATAATTCTATGTAGCCACAAAAATTCGAACTTTCTCATCATTTTGAAAAATTTAAAAACATGAGAAAAAAAAAATTAAATATCGTGGATGAAAAATAAAGCTATCACTTCTTCTCTTATACGAAGATTTTGGAGATCCCTTAAAATAATTAACAAGCAAATGATAAATTCTTGATTTAATCAATTACTCTTTTTATTAAGGCGAAACAAACAATAGTAACTATTTTTTCAACATAAAAAAAAACAACAACTTTACATGCTAAAACAAATATATCGGCCAACAATAAATTTAAATAAAGCATGAGTTCGCCTTCGAGCAAAGATCAAAACTTTATACATGACAATCAAAGAATAAGTCAAAAGGCAAAACAATCAATATTAACCATTCTTTTCAACATAAAGAAAGTAACTTTACATGCTAAAAATAAACATATTCAACAATAATGAGTTTAAACAAGACAAGATTATATTTTTCAAACAAAGATCTAAACTTTATCCAATATAATCAAAGAATAAGGTGAAAAGGCGAAACATTCAACATTAACTATTCTTTTCAACATTAAGAAAATAACTTTACATGTTAAAAACAAATATATCCAACAACAATGAGTTTAAACAAAGCATAAATAAATCTTTTAAGCAAAGATTGAAACTTTATCCAAAATAATCAAAGAATAAAGTCAAAAAAGGCACATACAACTATTGTTAGCTCATTTTTATATCATGAACATGAAAATAATTAGAATATCGATACCATAACGTCCTAGGGCCTTCAAGGTCATCTACAACATACAATCCCAACAAACAAAATTATATCTACGAACTACAAAGAAGAAAAAAGATGAAGAAAAAAAACGATAATAAAAACTAAAATAAAAAAAGAAAAAGGTGTTTACCTTTTGGGGGGCAGCAAAACGAGACTACGAGCTTCGTCGGAATTAACCACCATCGAAAAACGTCGCCGGCAACTCAAAAATTTTGATTCGCCGACCAACTCTATGAAACAAAAAATTTTACTAAATAAAAATAACTATTTTACTCAAAAGGAGTTTTTCACCTTTCTAGCCTCTTTTTTTTTCTTCTTTTTTTCCCTTTTTCTATCAAAGTAGTGGTAGTATTTACAGGAGAAAAACTCTCTTCCATCAATGTGGGAGAAAAATATTTATAGGAAAGGATGAAGATTTATTTCTCGTCCTCCACCAATGTGGGAGAAAAAACAAATAAGGGTGTTTTTGAAATTTTAAAATTGAAGATAAGGTGAGGTGAAAGATAATGTGGGGAAATTAGTACAATGTAGTACAATTTGAAATTATTTTTTAGTGGAATTAGGTAGAAGTTATGAGAGTTTTTGGGAATTTTGGGATTATTTAAAATATAACCCCAATTGAAATTTAAAATTTAGCCATATTTATTTAATTTTAACCAAATTACAAATCAATTGACGGATTGCATTACAATTATGGCCAATTTGATTTCGACTATGGCCAAATCTAATAGATTGACTAAATTAAATTGAAATTCGATGCGAATTAATACTTTCTTTAATCCCTGGGTTCTTGATTTTATAAAATCAAACACATATTTATCCGAATAAATTATTTTTTGAGAGTAAATTATATTTAAATCAAAACTTTAATCATTTGAATCTGTAAGCCTTGATTAAAATTTGATATTTTTTTAAAAATAAATATTTAAGTAACAAAATTATAAAATCTCGTATAATTGAATACCATAAATTATAATCACTACTTAAAATGACAAAATTACGTACAAATATATTTAATAAATTTTTATTTGGATGAAATAAATATTTTAATTTTATTTAAAATCAAAGAAACTCAGGATTAAATTTAGTCGTAGAGGGTAAAAATTTGGTATCAACACCGGGTGTCGTGGCACCCTCAAGCTATTATATAGATCTGCCCCTGGCCTTGGAAACAGTCTTTGGTAGAAATGCAATGTAAGACTGTGTACAATACTCTTGTGATCAGACCTTTTCTCAAATCTTGCACATAATGAAAGTTTTTAGTGCATCAAAATATCTTTTTTTATTATTATTAGGTAAAAATCATATAATATAGAATCAGCAAACTGAAAATAAGAGATTACTTGAATATTTGTTAGGATTTGACAAAACACTAAAACATTCCTTGTATGATAATTACTTGTCATTGGTATATTTTGACTTTTGGGTTTAGAAAATCATAAACACCAAGTATAAAAAGTGTGCATTAGTCAGCTAAAAGTTGGTTAGGGATTGAAATTGTTAAACTTGTTCCCAACTAGTTTAGATAAGTATAAAATAACAACAACATACTCAATACCTACTGTAGTATTCCCGTATATTAAGGTTTAGGAAAAATAAAGTGTACGTAATCTATATCGCTATCTCAGAAGATTAAGTAAAAGTTATTATGAAACGTTTGTCTGTCGTACGATCAAGCACTACATGTTTAATTAAAGAGGGTAACTATACATAAAGGTAACGTTAAAATTTTAGGGTTTCTAAATTTTTGAATGACGATTTCAAATGTTAAAATTCAAATCCTGCATGGTAAAATAATTCGTTAGTCCGCCAAGAGATGATATAACCCTCTCTGTACAAATGTCACATAGGAAAAGTCTAGAGTCAAATCTGACTTCTAAGTTCTAATTCCCTCATCTTAAAGTTCTCGTGAGAAGATTTTTATGATTGTGTGAGTGGTTAATCTCATTAAAATTTTCCTACGCTATTCGAACAAAAGTTACTGAATTTAATCGAATTATGTATCTGGACTTCTAACTCGACCCCATCTTTATACGTACGTACATACCCCTCATAAGTTCCTCTAAGTGACGTAAATTAACAGTAGCGATGGGCCAATTAATATTTAATGCTAAAATCATAATGTATAGTAGTACTTTTTGATGTATACTATGTACAAATTAAATACTTGGGGACAGTCGAATTTATTATTTGTGACATATAATAAATAATAAAGATATACTTTTATGAAACAGCTAACTGCAAGATACTGTTTAAAGAATAAAGATGGACATATGAAATTAATATTGTATTTAAATACGATGGTTGTGTTAATTTAATTTGATGAAAATGTGATCCGACAAGAATCCCAAAGGTGTCAAATGAGCGGATTGAGTCGAATTTAGATGGATGATTGTGAATGAGTTATGGATCCACTCGGAAATTATTTGGATTGACTGGGATGATAATTTCTCCTTACGTATTTGTAAAATTAAAATATTGATTAAATTACACATCACAATATACTAGGACTTCTAATTTTTTACGAGGTTTATCTAAAAGGTTTACATATGCCTAGAAAGATGTTTTAAATATCGCACATGGGTTACTGGATATGCGAGTTTGATATAACCCATATTTGATACCTTCGTATTCAAGAATCAATTCAACAAATTCGACTCTGCATTGTTCACAAAATTTAGAATCTTGTTTTTTCATCTCCATTTACTTGATAATTTCTATAAGCACAATTTTTTCTTTTTATAGGAAACACTTACTATGTAGCTCAAGCAGAAAGCAATGAATTTTACAAAACCCGCCCTTATAAATTGTTTACCATCTTTTTGACACAGTTGAATTTGTTCATGAGTCAAGAACATGTTACGATCTTAACATTGGGTTAGTAGTAAACGTAGTAATATGAACAATATAAGTTAAAGATTAAATAAATTGAACTAGACAAAGATTCAGGAACAAATTTGTAACGTACAGTGGCGGAGCCACAACCGACGAAAGGTGGTCAGATGAACACCCTTCGTCGTCGAGTATATAGGTTAAATATAAATATTTATGGTTATATACACGTTGTTGCACACTCTTGACAAGTTAGAGAAGCATAGTTCAGTGGTTAAGAATGTGCATTTCTGCATCAACAACTCAGGTTCGAACCTTGACAAGTGTAGTAAAGTAGTGCTTTATTTTTTGTTTTTTAAACAGTTCTTTGCCCAAAGAAAAATATAAATACTCTTAACCAAAAGTTTGGCTCCGCCACTGATAACCTAGGCTGAGTGTTAGATCCTCTTAGCCAAAGAAAAAACGTGATCGAACTCGAGTGAGATAACGAGAAAGCAGTAAACAATTAAAGGAAATATAGATTACTCAATAACCAAGCTAAAGATATACTATTGCTCAAAGGGTAAGAATGAAAAGAAAAAAAATCAAATCCCTTATACTCGGTTTGGAAGGGGGGGCTGTACCGAGCCTGCCTTGTGGTCAATAAGAAATTGTCACTTGTGCCTGTGACGCTAGAGAGCAATCAGTCCAGTAGCGTGTGTCAGACTCAGTTCTGCCGAAGGTTGGAGGTGCCTCTTGAAATCCTTGACACATCGTCCTTCCATTTGTGTGTTAGCGCGCGATCATTATCGTAGTTGATCTCGAGCGCCTCCAGCATGGGCGGAGCTACCTTAAACGAAGGATGGTAAGATCGTCGAGTAATTACGTGGTTTACAAAGGTTAAATGTCAGCTATTATGAGTAAATATTTAATTTTGTACATACTTAATATAACTGAAAAAAAAAATATTTACACATCCTTTACTAAATTCTTGACTCCGCCACTGGCCTCCAGTAGTGCCCGAGCGAGCTTTCGATCCCATTGGTAATGTTCTCGAGGTGATGCCATTGTGGGCCGACTTCACTCATGCTTGAACCAAGGCGGCCCAATTGACCCAATCCTATCCTAAACCTGTAAGCCATCTGCCCCCCATATATAAATCCAAATTTGTTGGTTTATTCGAGAATTTCGATCTTTAAAAACTGTTTGAATTGACTTATTTTTAAGTGTTTTTCGATTTTCAAGCACTTTTTTCATTTGGAGGTATTTACAATGACAAAAAATGTTTTTAAGCTTAAAAAGTAAAAAAAAAAGGATTAAAAGTCAAAAGTTTAGCTTTTGACTTTTAGTTTATAAATCACTTAAAAAAAATCCATTCACCCCCCCCCCCGTAATGACATTCTCCTTTACAATATTGAGTTAAAAAAATTCATTAACTATATATATATAATTATTAACTTTGAAACTCAATTAGTGACACTTGAAATCATTGTCCTACAATTCAAAATCCAATAAAATTTGAATCTTGAGTCCGCCACTAGTATCAAACATACTCTTAATGAACTCAATAGTTAGGCCTGGATCACCTTGGATCGGGCCTTGTTTCACTCGCTGTGGTTGACTGATTAGTGAGGCTGTAAAAACGTCATAGAATTCTTCTAGTATCAAGCATACTCTTAATGGACTCAATGGTTAGGTTTGAATCACCTTGGATCGGGCCTTGCTTCACTCGCGGTGGTTGACTGATTAGTGTGGTTGTAAAAAAGCCATAGAATAGTATCAAGCATTCCCATAATGGACTCAATGGTTAGGTCTGGCTCACCTTGGATCGGGCCTTGTTTCACTCGCGGTGGTTGACTGATTAGTGAGGCCGTAAAAACATCATAAAATTCTTACGATCAACCATATCATTTTTGCTTTGAGCAAGTAGATGACGTGAATCTATGTTTTCTATCTTTTAATATACGTCTGAACAGATGTATAGGTGATAGGTAACATGTCAAATTTCTCAACATAAACAAAACTTACTCTGATGTAATAAGGTAACGTGCACGCAATCCATACCACTACCAAGTAGAGAGGTTGTTTCCGATAGACATAGACTCCTGGCTCTGGACAAATAACAGTACAGGAAGGTTTCAAACACTCAGCTCATGAAAGTGACAAAGAAAACAGGAGTTGAAGAAAAGAAAATGGGAAATGCAGCACATTTTTTGCACATAGTAAACTCGATATGTTACTATGAAGTTATCGATAAATGACAGTTCAGGCTTCTGAGAATAAGTCGGTATCACTCGGATGAAAGAAAGCTATAAAACCTATAATCAGACGCGGATCCAGAATTATAATTCTATAGGTTCAAGATTCTGTATTTCTTTTCTTCTCTTTAAGACAAGTAAAAAAGGACTCACCTAGAAGAGGAAGATACGATGACTAAATGATTTCCCTTATCCCAAGCCCCAGAAATACAAAGCAACTGCATCGATGAAGGCTGCTTCAAAGAGCAAAGACAGTACACGATATGCAATAGAAATTTGGAAAATGAACGTACTTTCAATACAGTAACGACAACAAATCAGAGATTCATCACCACCAATCAGTCTTGCAATTATCTAACATGTAAGAAGTTCCAAAACATACATAGTTCATCTACGCTGATAATCAGTAGCACTTCGATTAAAGATAGAATAACATGTGTTGTGAACTTACTAAACAAAACAACAATCGTATTTACAATCATACCACCTATTGAATAGTCAATTAATTTCCATCAGTAGGCAGTGCTGCCATGAAAGAATTGTATGAGGAATCTAGATCGAAGTGGAGTTGGCGAGCCTGTTGTTCTGTCAACTCATCTGCAGCCCCCATCTTCGACAGCCTTGAAAGCCACTCACTCATCTTTGTCTTCCCCTCAAAATCCACTGGCAGAATCGATAGTTTATTGAGGGAAGATGAAAGATCTGATAACACTGGATGGACCTGGTCAACGGCGACCATGTTCAACTTCAACGAGTCCATTGCAGTAATGAAATTCTGCACACACTCAGCGACAACAGCAGCTGAACTTGCAGTTGACATTGCAGCAGCGGCTCGGTGCTCTACAGTAGCTGGCACTCCAGAGGTCACAAGCCGGTTTAGGGCAGCAGGGCAATCCATTTTGTAGGTGTCATGAAATCGCTCAACGTTAGGTACAGCATCCTTCAACGTAGAAGATAGGGTCTTGAACTGAGCAATGAGTTTCTGGCACTCCTTCTCATATTCAGATGCTGAAATAATGTCACGGACATACGCCTTCTCTAGCTTTTCTGTTGCTTTAATAATAGCAAAGAGATCAGCCAAGTTGTCATACATTACCCTTTCACGCTTGTCGTTCCATAGCTTAACCTCCATCAGAGTTTTCACGTATATTTGAAATAGTAAACCTTTTTCAACAGGGTTGGAGAAGAGAACGGGACACGCGCAAATATGCTAATCTTTGTCACTGCAAAAGTATCACATCGCTGATAAGACTAATAAATCCTATAAAGATCAAATATGTAGCTGAGGTTAGTTTTATCCTCTAAAGATCAATTTTAGTTATAACAACAACTAGGACCACGACCTTGCAAATCAGAAACTACAACAACATATCCAGTATATTCCGACAAAGTGGGGTCTGAGGAGAGTAAGTGTACGCTGCCCATACCACTACCTCCGAGGTGAGATAGAGAGGTTGTTTCCGATAAACCCCCGGCTCAAGACGAAAACAGTCTAGAAAAGAAATAGTAAACGAACAAGAAACAATAGGTATTAACACACCAAATAGTAATATAAACAAGACTATCACCAAGTAATACAACAAACAATAACTAAAAACTTTAAACATTGCGGTCTTATCTTGTACTTATAAGCTAATGCCATATATCAGGAGAAGTGCAACGATGAAGCAAGGGAGGAGAGGGGGTAAATGAAAACACCTAAATGCCACAACTAACACTTTCATGAAGTCCATCCAATTTCAAGATAGCGTAGTGCGAGTAAACAAGACGAACAAACATAGATACACAGATAAATAGAACTATCATGATCAGATGAATGAAATCAACCCACTTAAACCTTAATCCATTAACTTGGTTGTGCCCATATAAGTCTTTTCTCCATTTCTGCATATTTTCCATGAGTACAGTAAAGCATGGAACAGTCTTAATCTACATTGCTCGGACTCTTCAAAAATGTCAAAGATACGTGTCAAGAATCTCCAGAAGTAGTGTATTTTTGGAGAACCCGGTAAGGGTGCCGCATCGAAAGTGAAGAGTTCGTGCAACTTAGATGTTAATCAATATTCCGATCAATGAGCATAAAGAGACTACTTCAGACCACATTAGCCAATTTTTTGCATCTCCTCATTTCTTATTTGATTTTTCTCTTGAACCCACATCCATCTTTGATATATATTTTTAGAGTGAGTTTATCTCATACGTTCATTGCATCGGGTCTTCTTAATCTTATTTCTAAAGAGAAGTTCTTAACATGTGAATACGAGACTTCAAGCAAGTATGCACATTGCACAATAGAACTTCAAGCTTTTAGTAGCAAAACAAGAAAATAAAAAGGAAATAAGAGAAAAAGCAATGGCCACTGCCCACTAGTATGACATCTCTAGTAACACTGTGATTGAAACTTAAAATATAAATACAACACACGAACGTCGGCAAAGTGTAGGTCAATGAAATCCTACTTACATCAGCCACGTTGAATTATCAAAACCTAATTCAGGGAAAAAGGAAAGCATTAACAGTGGTAGCTTCATAACACTAGCAGCGATTGCACCCACCATGTAGTACCCCATCTTCTCCAACTATATATATAGTGGAAATTTATTTAAAGGTATATACATACACTTAGGGTTGTTTGGTAGAGTGAATTCACAAAAATCTCAGCATAAGTAATACTAGCATTTGTAATGCTTGCGTTACTAATACACTATATTTTGCACTATTCTTATACACCCTACCAAAACAACCTCTTAGTCTAAAGCTATTGTTATCTTCGTTTACTAACTTAAAATCTTGAATCCGACTTCAAATATGAATATGCGATATAGATGCAAACATCAGTTTACTCTGCAGCTATTGCTATCTTCATCCACTAGCTTAAAATCCTTCATCCGACTCAAAATATGAAGATGCGATATAGATGCAAACATCAGTTTAGTCTGCAGCTATTGCTATCTTCATCCACTAACTTAAAATCCTGAATCCGACTCCAAATATGAATAAACAATATGGATGAAAACATCAGTGCATTGATGAACTTGATAAATAACAAAGATCAAAATAAAAAAAACACCATTAGCGAGAAATGTAAGGAATCAAATCCTGATTCCGACTCTAAATATGAGTATATACAATATAGATGCATGCATCAGCGCGTTGATAACTTGATAAAATAACAGAGATCAAAATCAGAAGGCACCCATTAGCGAGAAATGTATGAAATCAAATCTGATATCTGACTCAACATATGAACACATACAATCTATTGATAAGGAAATATACCTCCCGCCGCCCAACTCAACCCTAAAAGCAAGTGAGCCGAATGTACATCTAGACCACGGATAAAGTAATAGACTTTCGGCCTAACTCAACCCTAAAAGCAAGTGAGTTGACTGTACATCTAGACCACGGGTAAAGGAATAGACTTTCGGCCTAACTCAACCCCAAAAATTACCTCAAAGAGGTGATCAAAATGATTTAGGAAACCCAAATCAAGAATAAGCAAGACAAGTAACAAGAAAAAGGATTACAAACTTAGATAATACTAGTTGAATAGAATACTAGCAGCGTGTGCACCCACCATCTAGTACCTCGTCTTCTCCAACTATATTAAATAAAGACAGCCCGGCGCACTAAAGCTCCCGCTATGCGCCGGGTACGGGGAAAGGCCCACCACAAGGGTGTATTGTACGCAGCCTTACCTTGCATTTCTGCCACAAGCTTTCAGTATTGCTCCATTTCCAGTTGTTTCAACACCTCTTTGCAATTATAGTTTTTTTTTTCTTTAAAAAAAGAATGTTTACTCATGAGATAAATGCTCACAACTAATAAGAGCTATTACCACATGGCTTTTCTCATATAGGAATTAATTCACCAATACTATGTGACTGTTTTCAAGGATTGAACCCGTGTTCTCCTAGTCACATGGCAGCAACTTTATCAGTTACTCCAAGACTCCCTTCAGGAGAAAAAGACAGTCGGGAGCTCTAAAGCTCCTGCTATGTGCAGGGTCCAAGGAAAGGCCCCACCATAAGGGTGTATTGTACGCAGCCTTACCTCGCATTTCTGCAAGAGGCCATTTTCTAGGCTTGAACCCGTGTTCTCCTAATCACATAGCAGCAACTTTACCAGTTGCTCTAAGGCTCCTCTTCAGTCTTCTCCAACTATATATATAAAAAAAGGGCAGCCCAGTGCACTAAAGCTTCTGCTATGCAAAGGGTCCGGGGAAGGACATATCGTATGCAGCCTTACCTTGCATTTCTGCTAGAGGCTGTTTTCAAGATTTGAACCCGTCACCTCCTAAACACACGACAACAACTTTATCAGTTACTCCAGGTTCCCTTCAATCTTCTCCAACAATATATATATAGTGAAAATCTCTTTAAAAAATATATACATACACTAATCTGCAGCTATTGCTATCTTCATTCACTTAACTTAAAATCTTGAATCCAACTCTAAATATGAATATTCAATATAAATACAAACATCAGTGCATTCATGAGCTTGATAAAAACACAGAAATCAAAATCTTGCATTTCTGCTAAAAAGATTACAAGAAAAAAAAATAAAACTCACATAATTTTTTATTTTTTTTTTAAAAAAGGAGATTTTAACGGAACCCAAATCAAGAATAAGCAAAATGAAAAATAAGAGATAAAATTACAATAACAATTATTCAGATGTGAATAAGCTGGCTCGACCACAACATTTATGAACAAATAAATTTATTTACAAGCTTAAATTAAAAGAACATATTACAAAGTTTACCTCAATGATCAACAAAAAAAAAATAGTCGGATGTGAGTAAGCTGCTAAGAACACCACAATTATTTGAAAAAAATTAACAAGCTTAAATTGAAAGAAGCCAAAATTTTTGAATAATGGGAAGTGTGTTGCAGTCATCCAAATATATTACTTACGTACTTTATTATGAGAGAGAGATTTTTTTTTTTTTTTTCGGTTTGCTTGCGTAATAAATTTATTGCGTGTACATACATTAGATTGCATTTGTTTAAAGAGTTGGTAATGATTAAAAATATGGAAAAATAATTAAATATATATCTTTAACTTATTATATTATATAAATTTTCATCCTTACAAAGTAATTACAAAAATTCTAACTAATTATGACAGATTCAAAATCAGAAAAAATATATTGCAAGATAATTATATATCCTTATAAAGAAAAAAATATATTTTTATTGAATGTATTATGTATCTCGACAGACCCCACATCGAAAAAAATATATTGAGAGCTAATTATATATTTTTACAGAAGAAAAAATGCACCCTTGTTAGATGTATCAGGAGCTAATTATATATCTCAACAGACCCAAAATTGAGATTTTCAGTAATTATACAAAATATCAAAATTTTCAGTAATTAAACTTCAAACTATTTATGTTGTTTGTCCAATTTTTTCTTTTTGATTTTTTGAGTTTTATATCTAAATTGTCAGATGTATGGGGAGCTAATTATGTATCTCGACAGATTCAAAATTGAGATTTTCAGTAATTATACAAAATTTTGAGATTTTCTATAATTAAACTTCAAACTATCGAATTTTATGTTGTTTGTCAAAAAAAAATAATTATTTTTTCGAATTTTATATTTAAATTGTCAAGTGTGTGAGAAGATACACAAATATTTCAGTGCGGAAATGTGTGAAGTTGACTATGAATGGTTTCAGTAGAAGTGAACTTAAAAAGTATAGGGGAGAGTTGATTAGGTAGAATATGACACAGTTGAAATTTAATGAAGATATGACTTTAGATAGGAAGATCCAGTGAAGACACAAATTAGGGCAAAAGGTTAGTAGATAGGAGTGCGTTCATATTAGCAGGTAAGAGCACTTATCTTGTTCCATTTACTAGTAGTCGTAGGATTACTTTTGTAGTTTCTTATACTACAATTTCTATCATTGTGTTTTATACCATATAGTTTAATTATAGTATTATTTTATTGTAGTACTACTTCGCCACTATTGGTTGTCTTTGTTATTTTTTATTGTCTCTTGTACTTTTATTATATTTTTTCTAGACTAAATTTGATTTGAGCCAAGAATCTATCGGAAATAGTAAAATGATCTGCATACATTTTATCCTCTCAAAACTCACTTTATCGAACTACACTGAGTATGTTATTGTTATGATTATTAAAATAATATTTTTATCATCATATTTCATTTGTTACCATCAATAACCATCATTTATAATCACAACAGCGTATCACTGTGGACAAAAATCACTATTAACTATTACTATATAACATACACTAATTATCACTAATAATGGTTGTTATCCTTCACCACAATTATTAATTGCCACCACTAACTATCATCACCATCATCGTTAATCACTACTCTAATAATCGTTATCGTTGTCTATTACACACAACCATCACCGTCAACTAACATCATCATCAACCATTATATTACATTTTTTAAAAATTATTGATATATTATAAATTAATTAATATTTTATTTAAATTCATCAAAGTTGACTTTTGAATTTTAATTTTTAATTAGATTTGCTGATTCAAGGTACTTTGTTTATCTCTTGTAAAGTCAAGTGGATTAACGAAATTATATGTTAAATACGACTAAATTCACATCATGCATACATTGTCAGGAACAGAGAATTAAATAAATTATCGCCTTGAATATATTTTTTTATATGAGAAATATTATTGGAAAAACAACATAAATCTCGGTAGTTTGGAGCTTAACTACAGAAAATTTTGATATTTTGCATAATTATTGGAAATCCCAATTTTGGATTTGTGGACATACATAATTAGCTCCCCGATACATCCAATAATGATACATTTTTTCCTTTGTAAAGATACATAATTAACTTCCGATACATTTTTTTTTGATTTTTTATAAATTAAAATACATAATACATCCAACGAAGTTACATTTTTTCCTTTGTAAAGGTGCATAATCAGCTCCTGATACATCTTTTTCAATTTTTGATATGTCGAAATACATAATATATCTAATGAAGATACATTTTCCCTTTGTAAAGATACATAATTAGCTCCCGATACATTTTTTTTATTTTTGATATGTCGAAATATATAATACATCCAACGAAGATACATTTTTTTTTTGTAAAGATACATAATTAGCTCCTGATATTTTTTTTTTTTCGATTTTAGGTCTTTCGAAATACATAATTAGCTCTCCATACATGAAGATACATAATTAGTTAAGATTTTTGTAATTACTTTATAAGAGTAGAAATTTATGTAAATATAATAAGTTAAGGTATATGTTTATGTTATTCTTTCAATATTTTATACAGCAGAATAAAGTCTTCCTTATGCAGGAAGAGCTGAACTTATCAAATCTGTTATATTTTCCATTCAAAACTTCTGGGCCCAAGTTTTTGTACTACCAAAGAAGGTGATTAAGGTAAGATCATCGAAGCTACTTGCAGGAACGGGAAAACTATAGGAATAGGCCCAAAAATAAGGTGACTTTTAAATTTTGATCTAAAATAAAATAAAAATAGCCTTCAGCTATTATGTGATATATTTTGAAATAAAATTGTAATGGAATAAATTATATAAATAATACTCATAATGGATAACAACTTCATACTTGTTCATTTTTCAACTTTTATTGTTTTCTTTTTAATTTTACTTTAATTTTTATTTTTTCTTTTCTTTTTTTCTTAACCTTTACATTTTTTATTTTTTCCTCTGAACCTATAGCCCACGGTTTCGGGGGTGAGCCCGGCGTGCGAGCGTACTGTGGGACGAAAATCGTTCGGGGCGTGCCAAAGAGGCTGGGGAGCGGCCTAGTGTGGACCGTTGGGGTGGGCGGACCATTTGAGTGGTCAAACAGGCCAAACAACGCGAAAGTGGGTTGGCTATCTTGGAGAAATCCTTGATGAAACGCCTATAAAACCCAGTATGTCCCAAAAAGCTATGAACACCCTTCACAGAAATTGGTGGAGGTAATTTCTAAATCACTTCAATCTTTGCTCTGTCTACCTCAATACCCCTTTTTGAAAATTTGTGTCCAAGTACTATACCTTCTTTGACCATAAAATAGGACTTTTTCCAATTAAGTACCAAGTTGCATTCTTCATAACTTCGAAGAGAATTCACTAAGCGAACCAAGCAGTCATCAAAAGAATCACCAACGACTGAAAAGTCATCCATAAACACTTTGATGATGTCTTCTACCATGTTAGAGAAAATTGACATCATATATCTCTGAAATGTGGTTGGAGCGTTACATAACTTGAATGACATACGTCTGAATGCGAAGGTCCCATAAGGACATGTGAAGGCGGTTTTCTCTTGATCTTCAGGTGAAACAGTAATCTGGTTATAACCTAAATACCCATCAAGAAAATAGTACCATCCTCTGCCCACTAACCTGTCTAACATTTGGTCCATGAAGGCTATAGAAAAGTGGTCCTTCTGAGTCCATGCGCTCAATTTTCTGTAGTCAGTGCATACTTTGCATCCTGTGACTGGTCTCATTGGCACTAGCTCATTCTTCTCATTAGGCACAATTGTAATATCGCCTCTTTTTGGAACACATTTTACCGAACTGACCTACTTACTATCAGCAATATGATACACTATACCAACATCTAACCACTTAATTATCTCTTCCTTCACTACCTCCTGTATAGGAGGATTGAGTCGGCGCTAATGCTCTATACTTGGAATACAATCCGGCTCAAGTTGAATTTTATGAATACACAAACCAGGTGGATTACCTACAATATCTACAATGGACCAACCTATGGCCCTCTTGAATCTTTGTAATATTGACAATAATTCTTCCACTTCTGACTGTATCAAATCAGCTGCAATAATAACAGGCAAAATATTATTTTCCCCCAAATATGCATATCACAAATGAGAAAGGAACTCTTTCTACTCTAAGATAAGTGACTCCTCAAAGGATGGGAGAGCAGGTAGAGCAGTTCTATTCTTCAAATCCAGATCAAGTTTCTTTGGTGCATAAGTATAGGAACCACTCCCAACAAGTGCACACACCGTCTCATCATACTCCCCAATGCCATCACTATTAAAGTTCATGATCACAACTTCAAGAGCTTTAACACCTAGCCTCTATTCAATAGGAACAACATCATCAGAACCATTATCCCAAAGAGTAGCTGCATCAATATCATGAAATAAATCTGCCTCATCATCATACACATCAATCATAGATATCACTCTCAACTGATCAGGTTCCTTTATAGATTTGCATGCATTGAATATCACTTGTTCATGATTGAGTCTCAACATCAGATATCCTTTCTCCAAATCAATCAACGTCCTACCTATAGCCAAGAATGGTCTTCCTAAAATAATTGGGACTTGAAAGTCCACTTTGCAGTCCAAGATCACGAAATCAGCAGGAAAGATGAAAAAAGCCACTTTCATCAATACGACATATAGAATACCAACTGGCTTCGTCATTTTCTTATCCGCTATCACTAGTCTCATAGTAGTTGGTTTGGGATATCCCAACCCCAATTGTTTAAATACTGCAAAGGGCATGAGGTTGATGCTAACACCCAAATCACATAATGTTCGAGTGAAGTTGAAAGATCCAATGGTGAAAGGAATGGTGAAAACGTCAAGACCCTTCTTCTTCTCTACCAATGATTTAGTAACTACAACACTGCAATGATGAATATTGTCAACTGACTCATAGCTCACTGATCTTTTCTTGGTGATTAAATCTTTTATGAATCTTGCATATACTGGCATTTGCTGCAATGCCTCTATAAGTAGTATGTTGACTGACAACTCCATTAACATAGACAAGAATATTTAATACTTACCCTCTTCTTATTTTTTCAGCCTTTGAGGAAAAAGAGGAAGGGGTCTCAAAATAGGCTTCAACACAGGCTTCTCAACCTTGTCTTTTTCTTGTACTCTTTATCACTACTCTCTCCATCAATAGAATCATCAACATTTTTATGCTCATCAACAATGGAAACGAGTGGGTCTGTGGTGGTTTTACCACTCTGAGTGGTAATGGCATGGAAATGAGTATCATTCTTTGGAGTCTGAACTGTATTACTAGGGAAAGTGGCTGGCTGGCTCTGATTTACTGTGGCTTATATCTGACTAAATTATTGCTCCAATTGTTTGATTATTGTAGCATGTAATTCAACTTTCTGATTTAGCCCTGACAGATATGCCTTAATCTCCTTAAAATAACTTTCTTGATTTTTTTGTCCTTTGACTAATTTTGACAAAAGTATCTCCATTCTGAATTCTGAATCCCGACCCCCAGGTGGAACATACTTGTCACACTTTCCCTTGTAGTCATCTTTCTGATGCCAATCATCACCTCTCTCTACTTATATCTCTGTGTCTGTCACTATAATAGCTTTGACCTTGATTCCCTAGCCCTCAACCTACGATCAAGATACTCTGCTTCTTCTTCAGATTCTATCTCAAAAGTTTTTGAAGTAGATGCCTGAGTCCCAAATTCATTTAATTTCTCAGCATCTATTACAATAAATTACTTAGTAAGAAGCCCAATATCCGTTTGAAGTTGAGAAACCTATTGTGCGACCAAGTCATTATTCACGCCATAATCACTAGCTGCTCTAATAACATATGCATCTATACCACGATCAACGTCTCTAGTATGCCATCCTTTATTGGTCGCTAAAATATCATCTAACATCTCTTATGCATAATCCCACTGAAGTCTCATAAATGCATCTCCTAAAATAGTATCTGCCATTGATCTCGAACTGACATTTAGTGATTTGTAGAAGATTTCTAGCAAGTTGACCCTCTGATTCTATGATTAGGTACCATGCTCAGCTTCTTCTTGAATCTAAATAACGCCTCATACAAGGATTCTGCAGGTAACTTTCTAAAATTTTAAATTTTATCTTTAAGCTGTAACATCCTTGCAGGAGGGAAAAACCTGCTAAGAAATTGTTTCCGCAATTCGTGTTAAGAATTGATTGATCCTTTTGACAGTTTCCCTACCCATTGTGATGCTTCTCCAGTAAGCAAAAATGGGAACAATCCCAACCTCAAAGCTTATTGGTCTACCCTCGAAATGATATAAGATATGCAGATCCCAGTAAAGTTAGCAAGAATTGATTCGCATCATCAGTTGCTGCTCCTGAAATCACACCCTTTAAGTTCAACAGTTGGATCATGGCACTAGTAATGCCAAACTTCACATTAGGGGGCAAAGTTATAGGAATGATCGCTTCTGTCTCAGTCGGTTCAACATATCCCATATCCTCGTCGTCTTTCTCATATGGTTATAGAGGTTGATATGCAGGGATCACTGGAACTCTGCCTCTCTGAACTCTATCACCCATTTGTCTTGGCCTGACTAGATCTTTATTCTGAGCTCTCTAAGCCTCTTCATCTAACCTATCCTCTTCAGGTTCTCGTCTCTTTCGCTCTAGAACTTGTTGCGTCTGTATATCTACAAAATTCTACATATCAAGTGGATTAATCGGGATTGCTGTATTTGGATCAATAGGTGGAGGGTCTTGACCATTAGCAGGAACACCATCATGAACTTATTCTACCATTCTTTGTGGTGTTTAAAGCATTCTTTCTGGCTCTGGATTAAAAGAGAGTAAGGGATTGCGTCTTCTCCTAGTGTTTGACATACATCGGTGTATGCCAAATAAAAAACTACAAATAAAACGTGCAAACTTCACCAAATTTAATCAACAATACACTGTCTTACCCGGTAACGACGCTAAAATTTGATGTTGCCTAAAACTAACCTCCTAAAGAAGTATGCTGCGGTCGATGTCAAATATAGTAACCCAACTAGGTTGGGGTCAAACCCATAGGGAAGATGCTGAATAGTTGCTTGGTCTTATATAATTTATGTGCAGTGTAGGAAAGTAAAGGGGGATTTTAGTATCAATCGCAAGTAGTATCCAAATCTTAAGTGCTTTTGAGTTGTAAATAATATAAGATGAATAGTAGGCTTGTGTTTTCCCTGGCTATTCAACTCCATAAATTTCTCATGATCAACCTGACTATTCTGTTTTTCTGCATGTAAAGTCGAAAAGATAGGTATTATCAACCGTCCTGTGAACGTGAAGATAAATCTCACCCTTTACCAGTTCAGTCTCTGGGTGTCGCCTTGTTGCTTCTTGTTCCGACTTCAGTTTACTATCACCTTTTGAGTTCAAGTAATTGGATGGGACGATAGGAACTATAAGATAGAGGTGGATCTTAAATTTCTGTCTAAATCTTCTTTTCCTATTCACAAACTCCCTTGTGAGGACGTTTGCAAATACAGGCGATCTCATTGCAACAACTCTTAGATTAATTATTGTGAAAAACATTAAGATACAAGCATAAACCCTAGAAAAGATGAATATCACACTTCCTCTACGTAGCTAATCTGCCAGGGTTCCCACAACCCTAGTCAAGGAGATTAACCACTCATGTTCATGCAAGAATCCATGATTATCAATGAAGAAAACATGTAATTAATTGCACTAGAATAATATGAATAAACTCCAAAGTCTTGAATGAATAAAAACCCAAAATCTCAAGAATAATTGTAAAGTATGTAAAAGTAAGTAACCTATTGTAAGAATGTGTAACCCAATAAAAGATAAACCCTAGGGTATGTATAGTATCTCAAAAAGGATAGAAATCCTAATATAAAGGGGAAAGGTAAAGTTATATCGGCATTCAATACGACTCGGTATTCAACTCGCATCGACATCATATGAGTTGTACTTGTACCTCTCATATCCATTCCAGTGTCTGATCTCCCAAGGCTTCAACTTTCTGTTCATTATACAACTTCTGCTCACGAGTCGTACATGAGACTATGACTTATGTCTTTCACTCATATTCACCTGAGACTTCTGTCTTTCCAATATTTGAACACTGGTCTACTTACAATTTCCCTATACGGGTCGTACTCATACTTCCAACTCGTTTACTTCTAAGATTTCAACTTTAGATGGTAGCTTCAGATTCTGTCATGCTTACGATTTCTATATATGACTTGTATCCTTGCTTACGACTCAGATGATTGAGTTGTATATTTTCCATACTCAAATTCTCAATTTGGCTTTAGTTTTTTTTGTGCTTACAAGTTATCCTACGAGTCGTATAGTGAGTTCAAGACTCGTTAGATGACTCATATCTTGGTAAGAATTGGTCTTTCCAGGTGTTTTTCTTCTATTTTTATCCTAACACTACTGTAGACCTATTTTACCCGAAATAAACATAAAAGTGCATTATATCCACTAAAATTACTTGAGGACCCGCATAAATTCATGGTTTTAAGCATTGAAAAGTGTCGTGTTTCCACGATATATCAGGCCTAGGGTTTGGGTGTGCTGTAGTCTAAAAATTGATTAGGGCATGCTAGGGAGGCTGGGGAGCGGCCTAGTATGGGAGGGGCCATTTAGGTGGTTAAACAGGTGAAATAGCGCGAACGGGAAATTTTTGGGCTAAATCGGTGTTCTATAGCCTAGGTTCTAGGGGTGGGATCGGAATCCGGGCATGCTGTGGGTTGAAAATCAATTGGGGCATGCTAGGGACGCTAGGAAGTGGCCTAGGTGGGCCTTTGGGGAAGGCGAGGCTATTTGGGTGGTCAAACAATCAAAATGGCGCGAACGGGCCAATTTTGGGCCAAACGGTGTGATATATCCCACAATTCCAGGGGTGGTCCTAGAGTCCATGCGTGCTGTTGGCCAAAAATTGACTAAGGCATGCCAGGAAAGCTGGGGAGTGTCCTAGTATGGGCCATTGGGGTAGGCGGAGCCATTTTGGTAGTCAAATAAGAGAAATGGCGCGAATGGGGAATTTTCGGTCCAAATCGTATGCTATAGCGTACAGTTTCGGAGTTGGGACTAGATCTTGAGCATGCTGTGGGACAAAAATTAAGTGAGGTGTACGAAGGAAGCTGGGGAGGATCGTAGTATGGGTCATTGGGGTGGGCGGGGCTATTTGGTTGGGCAAAGGGGCAAACCCGAATGAGCATTTTCAAGCCAAATTAGTGTGCTATAGCCCAGGGTTCCAGGGGTGGGCTCGGGGTCCAGGTGTACTGTCTATCACACCCCTTTTTCGCCGAGGGGGTCGAGGTCGAAGGGTTTTTCTAATTAAAGTGACGGTTTTGAATAGGGATTATTTTATTTATAGAGTCGTCACTTGGAATTAAGTTATGGTGTTCCAAGTCACCTTTTTGAATCCCTAATCAAAAGGAAATGACTCTTTTTATTGGTCTGCTAAAACAGAAGACTGGGTAAGGAATTCTATTGACCGAGGGAAAGGTGTGAGGCACCCCTCGAGTCCCGTGGTTCTAGCACGGTTGCTTTTATTGACTTATTTTGACTTAAATTATTTTGAATGAATTATGTTAAGGCCTAAATTTGTTCATTTTTAATATATTGAAAATGTTTATTCACTCTTTTGAAATTAAATAAATCAAAAAAAATTAAATTTTAACTATTTGTCTAGGTGCATTATTGCATCCTTGAATTTTAAAATGTCTCGAAAAAGATATGTATGCCGCATTCTTTAATTGAGATGAATATTTAAAATATATTTGTCTAAAAAAATAATTAATTAATTTTAATAATAAAAGAATAAAGTCTTATTAACGACTATAAATAGAATAATATAATTTTAATAAAAATACAAAAGATCCATATATTATTAATATTAATTTCTCAAAACATAAAATATACATATACAACATTCACACACTCATAACATAACTACCTTATTCCATTTTTTCTCTCCTCTTATTATTTCAGCAACGATAGTGCCAGTATGCATATAGTGTTGATTTCGGCAATTTATCGCCGTTTCTCGACGAGATCTGAGGTGTAGAGGGGTCAATGGCATGGGACCGATACAACCATGGGTAGCTGGTTGCCGATGAGAGAGGGGGGACGACGATAGTGTCTATTTGGGGTGGTTCGCCGGCCTGGTTATGCCAGAAATGGCGACAGTGGCGCCAGAAAAAGGATAAAAAAGGGTGGTGGTGGTGAGTTGGCGGAATCCGGTGGGTTTTCAACGGATTTGGTTTTGTTCGAATTTAGTTGTTAATTTTATTTTTGGTTGGGTTATTCGATGACTGTTACTGATTGTTGGCCTGGTGGTAGTCACCGGCTATGGTGGTGTGGCAGTAGTGGAGGAGGGACAGGAGAGGTCCGACGGGTTTTATCCATTTTTCGACGAAGAAGATCGCCGGAATTCCAACAGAGAGATTTTTTTTAATGGTTTCTGATCTGGTTTTGAAGGCAGATGCCATATTCCGCTGAGGGAACGATTCCAGCAAAGGTGGTTTCGTGATTAATTTTTCATTTTTTCTATTTTTCTATTTTTATCCCCGTATGTGCATGTGGATCTGCTATCTGATAAAAGAAAATTGAAGAATGTGTGTAATGTTTCCTACTATGTATATGAATGTGGATCTGTGTATATAAAAAAATGAATTTTATGACTGTGTTTATATGATCTGTGTAAAAGAAAAATATACATTTTCGATTGCATATTTCTTAATTTCTAGACTTAAATTTATTACTCATATACATATTTAGCAAAATATGATGCATAAAATTATATCATTACATATTTACAAACAAATAACATCTTGAATAAGCCATTCATGCTTTCTAATAATAAAATTGATAACGTAAATAATACAGGATTAAACAAGAACCTGTAGTGAAATAATTCAAGGGATGAACAAAGAAACTCGTCACCGAAAACTTCAACGGAACTCTAACTTTCACTCTTTTTCTTCTTTTTTTCTTCTTCTCTGGTGTTCAATCTTTTTCCTTCTCCTTTTTTTTAATCAGTATCTGATGATAAGATCATGTACGTAGTATATATTTAAATAATGGATTTAGGGGGGTGGGAACAATTATTTTTTAGGAGGGAACTATCCATCGACAGATAAGGCAGAGCATTTTTGGACTAAATTAGTGTGTTATAGCTCGCAGTTCCAGGGTGGTCCTGGGGTCCGAGCGTGTTGTGAGCTGAAAATCAACTGAGGCATACAAAGGAGCTGGAGGGTGGCCTAATGTGGGCCGTTGGGGTGGGCGTGGCTATTTTGGTGGTCAAACAGATGAAAAGGCTCAAACGAGGTATTTTAAAGCCAAATCGGTGTGCTATAGCCCATGGTTCCCGGGGTAGGCCTGGGATTCGAGCATGCTGTGGGACAAAAATAGACCAAGGTGTGCTAAGGAGGCTGGGGAGTGGTCTAGTGTGGGCCGTTGGGATGGGCGGGGCCATTTTATTGGTCAAACAAGCGAAATATTACCAAATCAGTGTGCTATAGCCCACGACTCCAGGAGTGGGCTCGGGGTCCGGGCGTGCTGTCGGTTAAAAAATGATCGAGGCGTGCCAGGGAGGTTAGGGAGCATCCTAGTATGGGCCGTTGGGGTGGGCGGGGCTATTTGGGTGGTTAACTGGCGAAATAACGCGAATGGGGTATTTTTGAGCCAAATCAGTGTGATATAGCCTATAGTTTTGGGGGTTGCCCATGATTTCGAGTGTGCTGTGGGCCAAAAATTGACTAGGGCATGCCAGAAAGGCTGGGGAGTAGGATAGTTTAGGCCTTTGGGAACGGCGGGCCATTTTGATGGTCAAACGAGTGAAACTGCATGAACGAGCCATTTTCAGATCAAATTGGTGTGCTATAGCCCATAATTCAGGGGGTGGGCCTGGTGTCCGTGCATGCTGTGGGATGAAAATTGACGTGGGCATTCTAGGAAGGCTGGGGAGTAGCCTAGTGTGGGTCGTTGGGGTGGGCGGGGCCATTTAGGTAGTCGAACGGGTAAAACAGCTCAAACAGGGCATTTCAGGCTAAATCAACGTGTTATAGCCTACAATTCTGGCGATGGGTCCAGGGTCAGGGCGTATTGTAGGCCAAAAATTGACTGGGCATGCCAGGGAGGTCGGAGAGCAGCCTAGTATGGGTCTTTGTGGTGGGCGGGGCCATTAGGGTTGTCAAATGGGCAAAACGAGGCGACTTGGGCATTTTCGAGCCAAATTGATATGCTACAGCCTACAGTTCCGGGGGTGGGCTCAGGGTACAGGAGTGCTATGGGCTAAAAATTGATCAAGGCATGCATAAAGGCTGGGGAGCGTCCTAGTGTAGGCCATTGGGATGGGCCGGGGTAAGACATTATTTTTGACTTTCCAATTATTTGAAGGGTATGAGAAAAAATAAAATAAAAAAGGAAAAATGTGATCGAGTCCTGTTTTTGGACATCCTACCTATCCCAGGCTATAAGGGAATCAGGTCACGAGTAGTTCAAAGGTAATTTGGTGAGAGAGAAAAAAAATTAAAGTCATATGAGATTCTGTTGAGTTTCCGGTTGACGACTTCTGCCTTTTACATTCAACTGACTAATAAAAATCAAAAATGAAAAATACAAGTAAAAATTCCAATCTCTAGATTCGCGACTTGAATTTGAAAATTCACCTTATTCTTCAGGCGGGCTCATGTACTTCCAATTTCTTCACCCTGTTCTTCAGGTGGGCTCCTGGACTTCCTTTTCTTCACCCTGTTCTTCAGGCGGGCTCCTGGACTTACTTTTTCTTCACCCTGTCCTTCAGAAGGGCTCCTGAACTTCCTTTTTCTTCAGGTAGGCTTCTGGACTTACAATTTCTTCACCCTGTTCTTCAAGCGGGTTCCTGGACTTCCTTTTTTTTCACCCTGTTCTTCAGGCGGGCTCTTGGACTTACAATTTCTTCACCCTGTTCTTTAGGTGGGCTCTTGGACTTACAATTTCTGATTTTCAAATATGTTCCTGAACTCAAAAGAAAAGGTAAAACAAAAAAATAACATCCCATTTTTCAGGAGGGTCCTGAGCAAAAGTAAATTCCCATTCTTCAGAAGGGTCCTGTACAAAAATAAATTTCCATTCTTCAGGAGGGTCCTGAGCATAAAATAAATTCTCGTTCTTCAGGAGGGTACTGTCCCATTCTTTAGGAGGGTCCTGAACATAAAATAAATTTCCATTTTTCAGGAAGGTCCTGAACAAAAAATAAATTCCCATACAACACACATAAATTTTTTGCCCCAGTTTGTACTGGAAAAATTTATGTGTCATTGGATCTTAATATATCTCGCAAAGAATAAAGTTTACCATGATCGAGATCCAGCATCAGATGTTGTAACCATGCTTCTTGCATTGAGAGAAGTGTGAAATTGCATCCTTTATATAAAAATAATTATTTCATCTCTGTTCCAAATAAAGAAAAATTATGAATTTTTAAAACATGTGGTGGTTGGTTTGTGGCATTTGGATTTTGAAGTGGCCGATCTTGCACTTTCTATGCTCAACTCTTTTCCAATCCATGATAATATTCATTGAATTGTCATACTTCTGACTCAAAATTTTGATTACTGAGATCTTCAACTCAAATCATGTTTCTGTTGTATGATGATTCTGAGTTTAGCTTCCAATACATCAGTTAGATTTTCTGGAGTTTAAAATGGTCAAATCACAATCATCTTGAGTACCTTACTTTTACTTTGAAACGTTGTCTCTGTGCATCGACCTTTGTCTTGCTTTGTACCCTTAAAGGAAGTTGGTAGCGAATTGGAGTCCTTTCTAATTCGACCTGACATGAATTTGACTCAAAAGACAATAAAATTTTTTCGTTTGATGACAAGGACACAAAAAATAAAAAAATTAAAATAAAACAAAATGAAAAAGACAATAGGTTTCTCTTTCTGAAAACAAAGAGAAAACTTATCTGAATATGGAAACTAATTTTGTTGATTATGACATGCATTTTGAATCAAACAGCCAGATCTACCCACACCAATCATTTGTCAACTTTTGCCCACTTATTGAATTTGAAACTGAGCCATTGTTGAATTTATTCACTCTAAATTACTATCCTCCTTCGGCTTGTGGCACCTCGATGGGTTTTTGCGATTGAGCCTATCTCATTTTCATTTCTGTCTCATCCCACAGTCGTCTTATGGTGTCCGAAAGGGTTTTCACCAATAAGACTCTCTCATTTTTATTTTTTTATTTTTTTTAATAAACACCCAAAATATGAAATATCATACACTCATAACATGTTTAGCCTTGACATTCTCAAAGATTGATCCGAAGGTCTTTCTTTGGTTGTAACTTGGCTTTTGGATAGCGTTAGAAAGAAAGGTCGGAATGAGGCTGAAAAATTTATATAACATTGGGTGAAACATACAACTTTTGAAATCAATTCTTTTAAGAAAATAAATTTTTGCCCCAATTTCATTTCATTCTAGATAATTTGAATTTTCTTTTGGTTAGACCGAACCCCAGAGAAGGGATGCCTACGTATCTTGTCATAGCAAGAATCAGGTCAAACGTAGTTCATGCAACATCATTCTTTTGCTTGATTTTGATTTTTTGATTGATTGATTTTTTTTCAATCCTTTTTTTTAACCTTTTTTTTTTTTTTTTACTTTAATTTGATTCCAAAAGAGGGTACGAAGAAAAATAATAGCTCAAAGGGGTAAGCAAAGGTCTATATATTATTCGTATAGTAGAACAAAAGGCCTTCATAATTTCAATCTTTAAAAATGTAAGTACAAAACATACATAACATAATTGTACATGAATATCATACATAATATCTTTTAATTGCATCAGCATTGACCGGTGTTCCCTCCATTTTGCCTACTACATCAGTCAGATATAATGCACCATTAGGTAACACTTTCTTCACCATGAATGGTCCATGCCAATTAGGAGAAAATTTGCCTTTACCTTCAATCTGATGAGGAAGGATGCGTCTTAGTACTAACTGACCAACTTCAAAATGTCTGTGACGCACCTTTTTGTTATATGCTCATGCCATTCTCTTCTGGTATAGTTGTCCATGACATACTGATGTTAATCTTTTTTTATCAATCAAGCTTAATTGTCCAAACGAGTCTTGACCCATTGGTCTTTATCAATTTCAGCTTCCGCAACTACTCAAAGAGATGGAATCTCAATCTCTGCAGGTATAACTGATTCAGTTCCATACACTAACAAGTAAGGAGTTGAACCAATTGAAGTCCGAATTGTAGTACGATAACCCAAAAAAGCAAAAGATAACTTTTCATGCCATTGTAGGGAACCTGCACCATCTTACAGAGTACTTTCTTTAAGTTCTTATTGGCATCTTCTACAGCTCCATTCGCTTTCGGATGATAAGAAGTTGAGTTTCGATGCATAATCTTAAATTGATGGCACACTTCTTGCATCAGATGGCTATTGAGATTCGCAGCATTATCTGTGAAAATTGTCTTTGAAATGACGAAATGACAAATGATGTTGGAATGAATAAAATCGACCACCACTTTCTTGGTCACTGACTTAAAAGTTACTGCTTCCACCCACTTTGTGAAATAATCAATGACTACCAAGATGAACCTATGTTCATTCGAGGCCTTTGGTTTAATTTATCCAATTACGTCCATTCCCCAAGCCATAAAAGGCCATGGAGCAGTCATTGTATGCAACTCAGATAGAGGGGAATGTATTAAGTTTCCATGTACCTGGCATTCATGACATTTATGAATGAAATTGATGGAATCTTGCTCCATGGTAAGCCAATAATAACCTGCTCGGAGTATTTTCTTTGCCAAAACATACCCACTCATATGTGGTCCACAAATCCCAGAATGTACTTCAGTCATGATTTTTGAAGCTTCTTTAGCATCTACGCACCTCAGAAGTCCTAAATCAGGAGTCCTCTTATACAAGATTCCTCTACTTATGAAAAATCCACTAGACAAACGTCGAATGGTTCTCTTTTGGTTACCATCGGCATGTACAGGATATTTCTCAGTCTGAATATATTCTTTGATATCATAGAATAATGGCTCCCCACAAGTTCTTATTCAACCACGTTGCAATATGCATGTTGATCATGAATCTGTATATGCAAAGGGTCAATATAAGTTTTGTCGGGATGTTGAAGCATCGAAGATAAGGTTGCCAAAGCATCAGTAATCTCATTATGAGCTCTGGGAATGTGTTTGAATTTTACTGATATAAATACTTGACAAAGATCTTGCAAACAACCTCTATATGGTAGGAGTTTCAAATCACGAGTCTTCCAATCTCCTTGGATTTGGTGGACTAATAAATCTGAATCTCCTAATACCAACAGTTCTTGGACCCCCATGTCAATGGCTAATCTCAATCCCAGAATGCAAGCTTCGTATTCTGCCATATTATTGGTACAGTAGAATCGAAGTTTGGCTGTTATAGGATAATATTGTCCTGATTCAGAAATAAGAACTGCTCTTATTCCCACTCCTTTTACATTAGTAGCTCCATCAAAGAACAACTTTCAGCCTGAATGACAATCTTCAGAAATAACTTCATCAATATACAATACCTCTTCATCTGGAAAATAAGTCTTCAATGGCTCATACTCCTCATCAATAGGATTTTCAGCCAAATGATCCGCCAAGGCTTGAGCTTTCATTGCAGTTCGTGTCACATAAATATCAAACTCTGTGAGCAACATCTGCCATTCGCGAGTCTGCCTGTGGGCATAGGCTTCTAAAAATTGTACTTTAAAGAATCCATACGAGAGATGAGGTAAGTAGTATAAGATGACAAGTAATGTTTCAGCTTTTGGGATACCCAAGTTAAGGCGCAGCACGTATTCTCAAGAAGAGTGTACTTAGCCTCATAAGTGGTAAACTTTTTGCTGAGGTAGTAGATGGCTTGTTCTTTTCTGCCCCTGATATCATGTTGACCCAATACACAACCAAAAGAATTGTCTAACACAGACATGTACAATATCAAAGGTCTGCCTGGATCTAGAGGAACCAAAATAGGTGCATTCGACAAGTACTTCTTAATTCTATCAAATGCCTCTTGACATTCTTCAGTCCATTCAACTTTAGCATTCTTTTTCAACAACTTGAATATTAGCTCGCAGGTTGTCATAAGCTGAGCAATAAATCTACTGATATAATTCAATCTTCCAAGTACTCATCACCTTCGTTTTGTTCTTTGGTGGAGGTAAATCTGGAATATCTTTTATTTTTGAAGGATCTAACTCAATGCCGCATCGACTGACTATAAACCCCAAGAGTTTTCCTGATGAAACTCCAAATACACATTTTTCTGGGTTAAGTTTGAGATCATACCTCCGAAGCCTTTCAAAGAATTTTCTCAAATTTTTGACATGATCAGATTGCTCTCTCAACTTAATGATCACGTCGTCCACATAAACTTCAATTTCTTTGTGCATCAAGTCATAAAATATTGTGGTCATTTCCCTTATGTAAGTTGCCCCAGCATTCTTTTGTCCAAAAGGCATCACTCGATAACAATATGTCCCCCATGGCGTAATAAATGATGTATTTTCCGCATCTTCTAGATCTATAATAATCTGGTGATACCCCGCATAACAATCCACAAAAGATGCAAGAGCATGTTTGGCACAATTATCCAACAAAATATGGATATTGGGAAGTGGAAAATTATCTTTCGGACTTGCTTTATTTAAATCACGATAATCAACACACATTCAAACTTTGCCATCTTTCTTTGGAACGGGGACAATATTTGCCAACCAAGTAGGATATTGGGACACTCGAATGACTTTAGCCTCAAGTCTCTTCGTGATTTCCTCTTTAATTTTTACACTCATGTCAGTTTTGAGCTTTCTTAGCTTTTGCTTGATAAGAGGAAAAGCAGGATCAATTGGCAACTTGTGAACTACCAAATCAGTGGTCAAACTGGGCATATCATCATAAGGCCACGCAAAGATGTCTTTATACTCATGCAATTCTTCAATTATAGATTTCTTTTGTTGTGGTTGAACATGTACACTTATATTAGTCTCCCTAATATTTTCATGATCTCCTAAATTGATCGCCTCAGTTTCTTCCGAATTGGGATTTGTCTAATTCTCAAACTGTTTGAAATCTTTGCTTATATCCTCAAATGCTTCTCCTTCATCGTATTCAACTTCTTTATTCATTATTTCATAGTTAGATTGGGTTTTTAAATCTGGTTGACAATTCTTCATGCATGTCATATCATTAGAATCGGCAAAGAAAAAACTGTATGATAGAAAATAAATAAATAAAAATTAGACTCAAAATAAAACGAAGGAAAAAAACATAGACAGAAAGAGTTTTAGCCTAAAATACCAAGTTTAAAGTTTTGAATTACAATCCTAGAATGATTCAAATTATAAGAGTAAAAACTAACAAACTACTAAGACTGTAAGAAAAACAAACAAACTACAAGGACTCCTTTATAATAGGGAGAAGAGTGGCCTCCCAATTATTAAGCTGGACATCAGGACCGATAAACTGCGCATCTGCATTGCTGGTACCTTCCCCAATTTCAACCATATCAGCTTCAATGAACATATTCTGAGAAAGGCCAATCAACTCTATATCATCATCATTCATTGATTCTGCAACAGGTAACTTGGAGGATCCAACAACACTGAATTTGATGAAAGACTCATAAAGTGGCGGTATCGGCTTGGTATGTGACCATGACTCTTTCTTACGCTTTTTAGCCTTCTTTATATCTTCAGCAGTAGGCTCTTTTCCCAAACCAAAAGTACCAAAGTTCTCATAGAGGTTTATCGGATGAACTATGCCTTGCAAAAACATCCCTGGACCTTTTCCTGGTTCAAAACCATGCTTCAACATTTCATTCACTACCATAACCGATGCAGAGCACAATTGTGGCCTTGCGATGAGATTCCCCTCGAAGATATAGCCATTACCACAGAAGCTTGATGAATTAACACATTATTTGCAGTATCTTTTTTGATAGAGGAAATGAAGTAGTCTTTATACATGGATAAATCTCCTTCACCATTAACAATTATTTCTTGCCTGTTGTGTTCAAATTTGACCATTTGATGCAATGTTGATGCGACTGCTTTAGCCCTATGAATCCATGGCCTTCCCAATAACATATTATATGAAGTTTCAATGTTCAGCACTTGGAAATCCATAGCAAACTCCACAGGTCCAATTGTCAATATAAGCACTATTTCACCAATGGTATCGGTTTTTGATCCGTCAAAACCTTTGATGCATACATTATTAGGTCGGATCCTTTCCACATTAACATTCAAATTTTGAAAAATTGACATAGGGAAAATATTAGCGCCTGATCCTCCATCAATTAACACTCAAGTGACGATGAAATGTTCATATTTTATAGAAATGTACAGACCTTTGTTATGCTCAGTACCTTCCATAAGAAATTCATCGTACAAAAAAGTAATTTTATTTGCTTCAAGGATCCTTCCAATAACTTTTTCCAGCTGATTCACTCTAATCTCACTCGAAACACATGCTTCATTAAGAATCTTCATTATAGACTTGCGGTGTTCGTCTGAATGTATCAATAATGACGACAAAGAAATCTGTGCTGGTGTCTTCTTCAATTGTTCTACAACAGAATATTCTGGCAATTTCATTTTCTTTAAGAATTCTTCAGTTTCTTCATCAGTGACAGGCTTCTTGACTTTCATTCATTCTTCACCGCTTTGTTTATTCTTTCTTAACTCTACTGGACCATAACATCTTCCAGATTGAGTTAACCCCTCTACTTTATCTACATCTTCAGTCATTTTTTCCCCCTTGTGCATCACTACAACGCGATCATAATTCCAAGAGACTGCCTTAGTATCAACCATAGGCAGCTGTGACACTAGTTAAATAACAATAAGAGCTATGGGAGTTCCTTTTATGATTAAAATAGGCTTATTGAATCTTTCGGGAATAATGAGTTCCGGCTTTATTTGACTTGACCCAATATTTTCTGAAATCTCTTTCCCTACCACCAAGGGAACATTCGATGATTCGGGTTTTGTTATCACCACCTCTGCTTCTGCAGGCTTTTCTTTTGTGAAATCCACAACATTTGCTGATTTTTTCAAATCAATTTAATTTTAATGATCGTCTTAAAGAAAATCATATTATCTTCACCACTGAGTATCACTTTGAGCATGTTTGTTTCTTTATGACCTGCCAGTGGATTTTGATTGACATTTGGAGCGTCTGGACTTTCTACCATGGTTTGTTGGGTATTATCAACTCTTGAATGACTCTTTTCAGATACCAACATTTCTCTGTGTCGTGCCCAGGGGTATCAGAACAGTATTCACATCTTCTAGAATAGTCCAAGTTCTTTGGAGGAGGATTTGTGATCCTTCTCTCAATTGGATTTAAAACATTCATTTCTCTCAGCCTACGAAATAAACTGGTGTAACATATTCCAATATGAGTGAAATTATCTTTTACCATGTTATTCCTTTTGAAATCTGCTCTAGGCCAGAAATTAGACCTGGGAGGGCCTCTTTGAACTTGTGGGATCGGTAGATGATTTTGGATGGCTGGTGCACGCCATTGCGGGTAAGAAGGAACCCGAGCATATGGTTGTGCATTGTAAATAGGATATTGAGGTGAAGGAACAAAAAGCAATGGATTTGATGTGTATGGTTGACGCGCACCCCTCCAATTTTGTTGTGGACTTGGCACGACAGTTGCTACATCCTCTTTTTATTTCTTTCCCCAAAACTTCCTGCACCACTTTGAATTTCCTGTGTTGTTGCTTTCAAAGCGGCTTGGCTGATGATATTTCCTGATTTTATTCCATTCTCTACCATTTCTCCAACTTTAATAACTTCAGCAAATGTACTTTCAATTGTAGAAAGTAAGTGATGGAAATAATCAGGTTCTTGTGCTTGCAAAAATATATCAATTATTTTAGATTCCTTTACCGATGGTCTGACTCTTGAAGCCTACTCTCTCCATATGATAGCATATTCTCGGAAATTTTCAGTCATCTTTTTTGTCATGTTGGCAAGCGTAGTGCGATCTGGCACTATCTCAATGTTATATTGAAATTGTTGAATGAAATCCCGAGCCATATCATCCCATACGTGCCAACGAGAAATGTCTTGATCAATGAACCATTCAGAAGCTATCCCTGTAAGTCTTTCTCCAAAGTAAGCCATCAATAATTCTTCTTTTCCTCCTGCTCCCCTTAATTGATTGCAAAACTTTTTCAAATGAGCTACAGGATCGCCGTGTCCTTCATATTTGTCAAACTTTGGCATTTTGAACCCTATCGACAAATGGACATCAGGAAACATACACAAATCCTTGTATGAAATACTTTTTGGTCCACCTAATCCTTGCATATTTCTCATACTCTGCTCAAAGCTTCTAACTTTTCTAGCCGTCTCCTTCTGTTCCTCATTCTTAGCAATCTTCTCAATCACGATAGGAGTATCGTGTTGATGAACATGATAAGGTAGATTTTGGGATTTGAAATTCATTTCAGGAGGATATAACATATCATGACTTGGTTTTCCCATATTCTTCAACACTGTCGGTTGAGTACCCGCAGTAGCTAGTGATACAGAAGTAAAAAATGGGTTATTTGTGACAGACGAATTCGGTGGGTGCATGGTAGAAGTACCAGCAACTCCAGACATATTAGAAAATGGGCCAAATCCTGGTGGGTAAAATGGATCACTAGTTTGAGCTAGGTAAGAATTTGGATCATTTGAAGTCGAAAGTCCAGGGATTGAAGAAGGAAGGGCTTGTCTATTCAACCAAGCTTGGTACATCTCTGCCATCTGTTGTTTTAATGACTTTATTTCTTCTATTGATGCTACTTCCTGCAAAATCAACTGATTTTGCTCTTCTTCACTGTCAGACCCTATACCTTCTCTGCGGGTCATTTTTCTTTTACCCTTGTATCTGGTGTTATATGGATGTGATGCCAGTTTAAACCACAAACCAACCACCAATTACTTTATCTTTCTGTAACTAGGTAGCAAACGGGTGAGTGTTATATTTTTAAGACAATATAATGCCAAGTTATATGTCATGCTTCTATATACATTTTCCAATTTATCATGGAAGGCTTTGTGTTTCATTATGGCTTTTCTAGGCATATTTTCTTTTTTAAAAGTTATGATTGAACCCTTTGGAGGGTTGCCTACGTATCATGCCAGGACATGAATCAGATCTTGCGTAGTTTGGGAGGAATTTAACAAAATAATTTATTATTATTATTATTATTATTGAAGACAATAAATAAAGTGAGTGAAGTAAAACATATGTAATATATATAGAAATAAACAGTCAACTTCATTGCATTCTATAATATAAATACGACAAAATAACTGACCCAACTCCTGAAATAAAACCTACTAACTAACATCTAAAAACTAAAAGACATAACATCTAAACAAGAAGTTTTAAAACTAAAAATGAAAAATTATGACAAAGAAAAGAACTATCCACTCAAGGAGACTTCGGCTTAATATGTCCTCCCAAACTCAAATATATGTCCTCCAATGAAGTAGTGAGACGCTGTGCGAAAGCTGTTACTTATGCCAAAAAGTTGTCACGATCCAACTACTGATAATCCAAACCCATTCTGGAAGTATCTTGTGCTACACGACGGACCTTCCCTCGAAAGGAACTGAAGGCCTGATCCCATTCCTGGGCCTGTCGATCTCGAAAATCAACCATCTCTCTTACACGTTGTTCACGAGCAGAAGCAACCTCCAACTGTTCTCGCAATATTCCTCTTTCATGGATCCACTGAGATCTCTCTCGATCAAATTCTTCTTGCATATTCTTTTCAACTTCTTGCAGTTGCTGTTGGCGAGATGCAGCAAGTTCTACAATGTGTGACCCTCTAGTGGTAGCCAATTTGATTTGTCCCTAAACTGCGACCTCGATATCTTCTGATTTAGCTTTATCTTCAGCAAATTCCCTTTGTTGTTCGTCTATTTTTGCCCTGGCATGCTCTAATTTTGCTCTCAAAGCTTGGTTGGCCTCATGATGTTCTCGCATGGCTCTCTCAAACCCTATCCTGATTGTAGCTTCCTGATCTATAGGTCCCCTAATCGATCTTTCTGGTCTGACTGGCGGAGTCGACTGTTCTTCAAACCATTCATGGTAATCTGGGTGCACTTCTCCTTTCTCACACTCTATGACCATCATTTCAATCCCCATGATATGGCAACCCTCCCAAATCTCCTCCGGAAGTGGGATCTCTGGTCTGACTTCAAATAAAAACTCGATCATATTTATCGTAATGGGAATTATTTGACGTCTTCCTAGCTGACGTAGAACTCTCAATGGAACATACGGTTTAACACCCCTAATACCCATCAATAATAAGAATGGTCGAATGACAGAACTATATATGACTTGCCTCCAAGGAACCAAGGGAGATTCCAAGTGATTTTATCTGCTGTCAGAGAACGAAAAAGCTTATCCCAATCTCTAACTCCTTCTGGAAATTTATATTTCTCTAACATTTCTTCATAATCTTTGATGCGATTGAATATTTCAGGATTAAATCTTTCCATTGTAGGACGTCGATGGAGAAGTTCCACAATACACATCTGTAACAAGATATTACATCCCTCGAAAAAACTCTTTCCTTTCTGACAAACGGTCAAAGCACGGTAGATATCTGCCAGGATCACTGGTACCATAGTGTAATCTTTCTTAATCAGTATCTGTACCACCCCTGCTAAACGAATATTAATTTTTTCTTCTTTCCTCGGGAAAATCATAGTGCCTAAGAAGGCTACCATGAATGCAAATCATCTGTGAACTTTTCAAGCCTCAAAACTTCCCTTATTACAAAGCTGTTTACCGTATTTTTCAAATCCCTCTTGTCTTCCATATCTATCATACAAAAACTGCAAGGAAACCCAACCTTTTTTCATTGATTCTTCTTTTGAGTTTCGTATGTTCATGATCTTGCAAAATCTATTTATAGAAATGAGTCTTGGGGCTAGAAGTTTCTTCCGATGCACATCTCCATATCCAACATACGCCGCTATCTCCTCTAAAGTAGGAGTCAACTCAAAATCCGAAAAACGAAATACATTGTTCTTTGGGTCCCAGAAGGTTAGTAACATATCAATCACCTCCCTATTAGGCTTGATTGTCATAATACTCATAAAAAAACCCAAATACTTATGTGTCTCGTCATAATCGAATGTGTCCATTTCGTTCCAGCACAACCAAAGCTGCAAAGGGGTACAATCCATAACCTAAAGGGGTACACTCCCATCTCTCTTTCTCTTTGGACTCTTTCCACGAACAGGGGGAGACATTATTGACAAGGACATGAAATTAATAAATGTCGAGATTTAGGCTAAACTTAATTCATTAATTTTTGAAAAGAATTTTTAAGTTGACTTGTGAGAACTAGTGCGACTCTTAAATTGAGACTTAGATGTAAAGAACAATTTTATCAAAAATCAAAGTGAGAGAAATAAAAGTGATAATATTTTTAGGAAAAATACTTATTTAAACTAACTCTATCAAGAACTTTGCAATAACAGACTTCTACACAATTTTAACTATATATGTGGAGACAATACTCCTTAAGTATATTTAAAAGAACAAAAATAAAATAAAATGATTTAGAAATAAAGAAAAGAAGAATGATTGTTTTATGAAATTGTATAAAAATTTCAGTCTCGCGACCCCTAAAGGTTCAGAACTGTTAAAATATATGTTTACATATTTTATTATTTTATAAAAAATTCAGCTTACGACCCCTAAAGGTTCAGGCTATTATTAATTTTGAAAATTAAAAAAGAAAAGTAAAATAAAGATAATAATATTCATGAAAATAATCATTTTTTTTTCTTCTTCTTATTTTTTCAAAAATATCCTTCAATAAATTTTTGAATAAATATATTACTATTTTTTTTTTCAAGACCAGGGTCGTATCTCGGATAGGAAATCCTACGTATCCCACTAAAATGTGAGAATCAGACCCTAGTAGTTCAAGAAAACTCTAAAAGTATATTATTCTATATTTAAAATTTTCCTTTTTTTAAATAAAATTTTTATTTGAAAAATAATTCAATGAATTTGAGTATAATATAATTTTTTGCATTTTAAAGTTGCCTAAAAGCCGGTCAACAATAAAATAAGCCTTCCAAATAAATGTTAAAGAGCACATAGGATGTACATGTTGGTCTTTATAAAGTAGGTTACCTTTCCTAGACAGACCCGACCCCTGTGCTGAGTCCCGCTAAGTCAAATGCATATGATGCAAATAAAGCGGCACCTAATAGGGATAACCAGATTCTCAGTTTTCAGTTCTTCTAAATTTAAACCTAATAGGGATAGGTGTCTAGACTGGCTTACCCGAGCAGACACTCGAGCTGGGGAGGGACAACTTGGTCGGTAGCAGGGCAACACCGCCTTCGTTGTCGATCTGAACCCTTCCTAACATGTGTGACTATATCCTTCACCAGGTGCCTTGACACTCCGGCTATCTCAAAAGAAAGTTAGGATGCATACGCTGCATTCCTTCTATCCTATTTCAGAGACTCAGAGGGGGTGCGCAAGAGAAGACAGTATATAATACAGTTCAATCAATATTAAAGCGATAAATGAGCGACAAGTAGCACATAAGGCCAACAAACACAATATCAACAATAATTAAAGCAAGTATAGGTCAATATAAAAAGCTCGAATTCTTTTTAATCCCCAGCAGAGTCGCCAGAGACGTCACACCCCTTTTTCACCCGAGGGGGTCGAGGTCGAAGGGTTTTTCTAATTAAAGTGATGGTTTTGAATAGGAATTATTATATTTACCGAGTCGCCACATGAAATTGAGTTATGGTGTTCCAAGTCACCTTTTTAAATCCCTAATCAAAAGTAAATGACTCTTTTTATTGGTCTGCGAAAATAGAAGACTGGGTAAGGAATTCTATTGACCGAGGGGAAGGTGTGAGGTACCTCTCGAGTCTCGTGGTTCTAGCGCGGTCTCTTTTATTGACTTATCTTGACTTAAATTGTTTCGAATAAATTATGTTAAGGCCAAAATTTGCTCATTTTTAATATATTGAAAATGTTTATTCACACTTTTGAAATTAAATAAATCGAAAAAAAATAAATTTTAACTATTTGTCTAGGTGCATTATTGCATCCTTGAATTTTAAAATATCTCGAAAAAGATACGTATGCCGCATTCTTTAATTGAGACGAATATTTAAAATATATTTGTCTAAAAAAATAATTAATTAATTTTAATAATAAAAGAATAAAGTCTTATTAATGACTATAAATAGAATAATATAATATTAATAAAAATACAAAAGATCCATATATTATTAATATTAATTTCTCAAAACATAAAATATACATATACAACATTCACACACTCATAACACAACTACCTTATCCCATTTTTTCTCTCACTTATTATTTCAGCAACGATAGTGCCAGTATGCATATAGTGTTGATTTCGGCGATTTATCGCCGTTTCTCGACGAGATCTGAGGTGTAGAGGGGTCAATGGCATGGGACCGATACAACCATGGGTAGCTGGTTGCCGATGAGAGAGGGGGGACGACGATAGTGTCTATTTGGGGTGGTTCGTCGGCCTGGTTATGCCAGAAATGGCGACAGTGGCGCCAGAAAAAGGATAAAAAAGGGTGGTGGTGGTGAGTTGGCGGAATCCGGTGGGTTTTCAACGGATTTGGTTTTGTTCGAATTTAGTTGTTAATTTTATTTTTGGTTGGGTTATTCGATGACTGTTACTGATTGTTGGCCTGGTGGTAGTCACCGGCTATGGTGGTGTGGCGGTAGTGGAGGAGGGACAGGAGAGGTCCGACGGGTTTTATCCATTTTTCGATGAAGAAGATCGCCGGAATTCCAACAGAGAGATTTTTTTTAATGGTTTCTGATCTGGTTTTGAAGGCAGATGCCATATTCCGCTGAGGGAACGATTCCAGCAAAGGTGGTTTCGTGATTAATTTTTCATTTTTTCTATTTTTCTATTTTTATCCCCGTATGTGCATGTGGATCTGCTATCTGATAAAAGAAAATTGAAGAATGTGTGTAATGTTTCCTACTATGTATATGAATGTGGATCTGTCTATATAAAAAAATGGATTTTGTGACTGTGTTTATATGATATGTGTAAAATAAAAATATACATTTTCGATTACATATTTCTTAATTTTTGGACTTTAATTTATTACTTATATACATATTTAGCAAAATGTGATGCATAAAATTATATCATTACATATTTACAAACAAATAACATCTTGAATAATTCATTCATGCTTTCCAATAATAAAATTGATAACGTAAATAATACAGGATTAAACAAGAACCTGTAGTGAAATAATCCAAGTGATGAACAAACAAACTCATCACCGAAAACTTCAACGGAACTCTAACTTTTACTCTTTTTCTTCTTTTCTTCTTCTTTTCTGATGTTGTTATTCTCTGATGTTCAATCTTTTTCCTTCTCCTTTTTTTTAATCAGTATCTGATGATAATATCATGTACGTAGTATCTATTTAATAATGAATTTAGGGGATGAGAACAATTATTTTTTAGGAGGGAACTATCCATCAACAGATAAGGCATAGGAGTTTATTTTTTAAATTCAAATTTATATATATATATATATATATATATTTATATATATATATATATATATATATATATATATATATATATATAATATTAGTAATACTAATACTAATACTAATACTAATACTAATAACAATAAATAAATAAATTAAATAAATAAAAATAATAATAAAATTTAAGAAAAATACAATAAAAATTTATAAATAACAAAAAATAATGTTAAAATTACTAATTTATTTATTAAAAATTAGAAAAAGAAAAATATTTTTAATTTTTGTATTATTTTTTAAAAATAGAATAATAATAATAAAAATAAAATATCTTAAAATTAACTAATTTAATTACTGATTTTTTAAATTAAAATTTAATTAAAATTAAAATAAAATAAGAAATTATATAATATTATACCAAATATAAATATTTAATATCGAAAATAAATTAAAAATCGAGGAGGATAAAAAATCACGTGTCTACACTGTCATTCAAAAATTGATCGAGGCATGCCAGAGGGGTTGGAGATCAGCCTAGTATGGATTTTTGGGATGGACGGGGCCATTTGGGTGGTCAAACAGGTAAAATGGCGCGAATGGGGTATTTTGTGTCAAATCGATGTGTTATAGCCCAAGGTTTCAGGGGTAGGCCTAGGTTCTAAGCTTGCTGTGAGCTAAAAAACTATTGGGGCATATAAGGGAGGATGGGGAGCGGTTTAGTATGGGCCGTTGTAGAGGGAAGGGCCCTTTGGGTAGTCAAACGGGCGAAACAACACAAATTGGGCATTTTCGAGCTAAATCGGTGTGCTATAGCCCACGGTTTCAGGGGTGGCCGTGGTCTGGGCATGTTGTGGCCCAAAAATAAACTAAGGCATGATAGGGAGGCTGGAGAGTGATCTCTTGTGGGTCATTGGGGTGGGCAGGGCTATTTGGGCGGTCAAATAGGCTAAGCGAAGTGAACGGTACATTTTTAGACAAATCAGAGTGCCATAGTCCACGATTCTGGGGGTGAGCCTAGGATTCGGGCGTGCTGTGGAATTAAAATCGACCAAGGCATGCCAGGAAGGTTGGGGAGCGGCCTATTGTAGTCCGTTGGGGTAGGCAGGGTAATTTGGGTAGTCAAACAGGTGAAACGGCGTGAACGGAGCATTTTCGAGCTAAATCAGTGTGCTATAGATCCCAGTTCCAGGGTGGTCCTGGGGTCCGAGCGTGTTGTGGGCTGAAAATCAACTGAGGCATGCCAAGGAGCTGGAGGGTGGCCTAATATAGGCCGTTTGGGTGGGCGGGGCTATTTTGATGTTCAAACAGGCAAAAAGGCTCGAACGGGGTATTTTTAAACCAAATCAGTGTGCTATATAGCCCATGGTTCCGAGGGTACGTCCGGGGTTCGAGCATGCTGTGGGACAAAAATCGACCAAAGTGTGCTAGGGAGGATGGGGAACGGCCCAGTATGGGCCGTTGGGATGGGCGGGGCCATTTAGTTGGTAAAACAGGCAAAATATTGCCAAATCGGTGTGCTATAGACCACGATTCCAGGAGTGGGCTCGGGGTTCGGGCGTGTTATCGGTTAAAAAATGATTGGGGCATGCCAAAGAGGTTGGAGAGCATCCTAATATGGGCCGTTGGGGTGGGCGGGGCTATTTGGGTGGTTAACTGGCAAAATAACGTGAACGGGGTATTTTCGAGCCAAATCAGTGTGCTATAGCCTATGGTTCTGGGGGTTGCCCATGGTTTTGAGCGTGCTGTGGGCCAAAAATTTACTAGGGCATGATAGAGAGGCTGGGGAGAAGGCTAGTTTAGGCCGTTGGGGAGGGTGGGACATTTTGGTGGTCAAACGGGTGAAACTGCATAAACGAGGCATTTTCAGACCAAATTGGTGTGCTATATAGCCTATGATTCAGGGGGTGGGCCTGGTGTCCATGCGTGCTGTGGGTTGAAAATTGACCTGGGCATGCCAGGGAGGCTGGGAGACGGCCTAGTATGGGTCGTTGGGGGTGGCAGAACCATTTAGGTTGTCAAATGGGTAAAATATCGTAAACAGGGCATTTCAGGCTAAATCGGCGTGTTATAGCCCACATTCTGGGGATGTGTCCAGGGTCAGGGCATGTTGTGGGCCAAAAATTGACTGGGCATGCCAGGACGTCAGGGAACGGTCTAGTATGGGTCGTTGTGGTGGGCGGGGCCATTAGGTTTGTCAAAAGGGCAAAATGAGGTGACTTGGGCATTTTTGAGCCAAATCGATGTGCTACAGTCCATAGTTTTGGGGGTGGGCTCAGGGTCCAGGTGTGCTGTGGGCTGAAAATCGATTGAGGCATGCAGAAAGGTTGGGGATCGGTCTAGTGTAGGCCGTTGGGATGGGCGGGGGCATTTGGGGTGGTCAAACGGGCAAAACAGCGTGGACGGGATATTTTTAGGCTAAATAAGTGTGCTATAGCCCACGGTTCTGTGGGTGGACCCGGGGTCCGGTGTGTTGTGGGCTGATATTCAACGGGGCATGCCAAGGAGGCTGGGGTGCAGCCTGGTGTGGGCCGTTGGGGTGGCGAGGCCATTTGGGTGTAGTGTGGGCCGTTAAGTGTAGTGTTTTGAAATGTGTACTAGTGACTTCAAATTGATCAAGTGCAGTCACTTAAAATGTGAATTAATGACTTTAAAATGATTAAGTTTGTCACTTTATCACTGGTCTAAGTGCAGACATTGAGAAGTCTAGTGTTGTCTAGAAAGCAACAATGACGATAGACAAAATTGATCACAATCATCCATTCTTTATTCATCCATCGGATACATCGGGAGCTCCGATCATCTCAATTCAGCTCACTGGTTCAGAGAATTATGCGATGTGGAGTCGTTCTATGAGGCTAGTGATTTTGGAAAAAAATAAGCTAGGGTTCATAGATGGCACATGCAAAAAGGAGGATCATCCTACGAATGAGAATTTATGGGAAAGATGCAAGCAGTTGTTCTGAGTTGGATTATGGGATGTGTATAAAAAAACTTGTATAGTGGAATTGTTTATGCACCAACAACAACGGATGTATTGGTAGATCTGAAGGGACGATTTGACAAAGTGAATGGATCACGAGTGTATCAATTACACAAAGGAATTTCTATGATGACACAAGGTACGAAGTCAATTTCTAAATATTACTCAAATATGAGAAGTTATTGGGATGAATTCGATTGTTTAATTCCACCACCTGGTTGTACATGCACAAAAACTAAGGAATTTGTTGAACACTTGAGCATGCTTAGAATGATGCGATATCTAATGGGACTGAATAAATCATATGAGCAAACTAGGGGCCAAATTCTGTTGATGCATCTAATTGCTACCCTAAACCAAGCTTATTCACCAGTAATAGATAGAGAAAGTCAGAGAATTGTATCAGATTCAAATACAATGACAAATGAATTCTCAGCTATGATGGGAGTTAGAGGAGGTCATGCTAGAGGAAGAGAAAATTTTCAAAATAAAGGTGGTTATTATGGTAGAGGCAATTTTCAAGGACGAGGTAGTTATCAAAGAAGAGGGATCTCTTATGGAAGAGGAAATTTCCAAGGAAAAAGAGGCTTCCAAGGATATTACCAGAGGAAGAAGAATTGGGATCAATTCTGTGACCACTGTTATTTGCAAGAGCATGTCAAAGAGGAATGCTGCAGACTAAATGGATATCCCTTGGATTACCACACTAGGAACACGTCAAAATACAATGCTCATAATGTTACCACGGAAGATGATAGGAACCTCTACTACAGTAATCATGGATCTTCACATCAGCCTAGCTTTCATGATCAACAACATCCAGGAGATAATAGAAATGGAAGCACATACACCAGAAACTATGACAAAATAGAAAAGGGAGAAAATAGTGGAGTGAAAGATGATAATCATGCATTCATGGATAATGGCACAAGTGTTGCTCCTTCATTTACTCCAGCTCCTCAATTCACACCAAAATAGTTCACACAAATTATGAAGTCACTAAACAAAGAGAGTGCAGTAGAGAGAGCATCTCACATGACAAGTATATCTTGTTCTTTTATGACTCATCAGGAACCTAACAAATAGATAATAGACAGCGGTGCAACTAATTATATGACATCAAATTTGAGTGTGTTGGAAGATACAGAAGTTATTGAAGATTCATTATCTCAAAAGGTGCATTTACCAAATGGAGAAGTGACTCATATCACATATTTAAGGTCATATATTCTGAATAATGAGGACACTCATAAGAATGTGTTGTATATTTCAGAGTTTAAATATAACTTATTATCTGTATCCAAGATGAATAGGGAGTTGCATTGTTCAATTGCATTCTATCTTGACTTTTGCATCTTTCAGGACCTTACCAGTGGGAAGCTAAAGGAATTGGTAAAAAAATAGGTGAACTTTACCTACTGCCTTCACAAGTTTCTCCTGGTAATACATATCACAATAAAATAAGTTGTTATTCAGGAAAGACAACTGAGGAAGAAGGCTTATGGCATAGGAGGGTAGGACATGCACCAGCTGGAATTTTGAAGTAGTGTTTAAATCTTGAAGATAAGGATTGCATAATAGTTACAGAGAATTGTAGGATTTGTCCACTAGCAAGACAAGTCATATCTTTTTTCCTTTCTAGCACAAGTAGAAGTTCACATATTTTTTAGCTATTGCATTTAGATGTATGGGGTCTATTCAAAGTGCCTACAGTTGAGGGATATAAGTTCTTTCTGACTATGGTTGATGATTTTTCTAGGATGACTTGGTTTTTCTTATTAAGAGTCAAAAGTGATGTTGTAGTTGTTTTACAGTAATTCTATATAATGGTGCACAATCAGTTTAATAAAATAGTTAAAACTGTTAGATCAGATAATGGTGGTGAATTTATCAATGATGCATGTCTTAAATTTTTTCAGTCCCATGGTATTACACATCAAAGAACATGTAGTTACACACCCCAATAAAATGGGGTGGCAGAAAAAAAACATAGACATATTCTTGAGTTAGTAAGAGGCATAAAATTCCAAGGCTTAATCCCATTACAATTTTGGGGTCACTGTGTTCTAGGAGTTGTATACTAGATCAACAAACTTCCATTATCAGTTTTGGGAGGTAAAACTCCCTATGAACTTTTCCATGGTAGATCATGTTCACTGACTCATATTAGGACCTTAGGATGTCTTTATTTTGCTAAGCGGTTGACACCAAGACATAAGCTTGATTCCAGATCAATTGAAGCTATTCTTATGGGATATTCTAAGACTACCAAAGGGTAACTTCTTTATGATATAGAGCATAAGGTATTTTTTATTTCAAGAGATGTTATCTTCAGGGAACATATCTTTCCTTTCTATAGTAAATACTCATGTCCTTCTTCTAAGAGTACCCATTATGATTTTAGTTTTGATATGGATGAGGACATCTGCATTGATCAAGTGCAGACTCACCAAACCATTGAGCAATATATTGATGTCACAGCTCAGGGTTCTGATGGCTCTGGACAACATTTTGAAGTTCCTGCTAAGCAAAATATAGTATCTCTAGAACATGTGGCACCTACACCAATTGTCTCACTTAGGAGATCTACCAAACAAAGGAGTGGTCCAGTTGGATGATTGATTTTATCACCAAGCCTTCCACTTCATAGTGCACATATCTAATGGCAAACTATATCTCTTATCATAATCTATCTCCATTCTATAGGACTTTTCTCATGCTCTCTTCAAGCATCAAGGAACCTACCACTTATCAGGAAGCTATCCAGGATCCAAGATGGGTAGCTATAATGAAAGATGAAATACAAGCTTTACAAAATAATGGAACCTGGGAGTTAGTTTCTCTACCACCTTGTAAAAGGGCTATAGGTTGAAAATGGGTTTTTAAAGTAAAGTTTAAAGGTAATGGCGATGTGGAAAGATTTAAAGCTAGATTGGTTGCAAAAGGGTACAATCAGCACAAAGGTTTGGACTATCAAGAAACTTTTTCCCCTATAGTGAAAATAGTGACTATCAGGATTGTTCTATTTATTGCAGCTCAGGCAGGTTGGCACATCCATCAAATGGATATTTATAATGCTTTTTTGCAAGGTGATATTTATGATGAAGTATACATGACACTTTCTGAGGGATTTTCAAGGCAAGGGGAGACAGTGTGCAGGCTTTTAAAATCCCTATATGGGCTGAAGCAGGCAAGTAGTCAATGGAATGTGAAGTTATCAGAGGCCTTGATCAAGTATGGTTTTGTTCAGAGTGGTCTTGATCATTCCCTATTCGTTAAGAAGGAACATACAAACATTGTGGCAATATTGGTGTATGTAGATGACATGCTGGTTGCTAGTAATGATCTGTATCTCATACAGGACACAAAGAATAAAATTCTACAAGCCTTCAAGATTAAAGATTTAGGCACCTTGAAGTTTTTTCTTGGGCTAGATTTTAGCAGATCAGATAAAGGCATTTTAGTGAATCAACAAAAGTATGCATTGGATCTAATTAGTGACATGGGTTTGAGTGGAGCAAAACCTCCAGCTACTCCACTAGACATGAACACAAGACTAACTTAAGTAGAGAATGATAAAATCAATGGTCTAGATGGTGATGAAGAACTGGCAGACAAAGGAACTTACCAAAAACTTGTTGGGAAACTATTAAGCAAAATGACCTTCTGGACCCCTGTACTATGTCGGTTTTGTAAGTTGAACACTTCTAGTTATATGTTTGTCATCTGGACCCTTGAACCCACTAAAAAACAACATTTTAAATCCTTTTTTGGTAAGTGTAACACACTCTCCCCACGTCAACTGCCACGCCTGACACGTCTGCCATGTCATTAAAAAATAATAATAATAATAATAATAATAAAGTATTACATTAAATTCCAAGTCATTTTTAAAATGCTACATAACAAATTAAATATTAAAATTAATTTAATTAAATAAGAAAATTTATAAATTGTAGAAAAATTTGAATAATCATGTTTTTATTTTTGCTCACAAATTAAACATCAAATCCATTCCAAATAATTAAAATTCTTCTCCAACTAATTTAAAAGTTTAACTATAAATTCATATATTTTATTTTTAAATTTGAATATTTTTAACAAATTCACAAAAAATTTTACTTTTTTTCAAGAAAAATTCACTAATTTTTTTCAATATTCACTATCACTCACTTCCAATTTAAATTTAAATTTTAGTCCCCCCAAAAATAAAAAGATTTCAAATTTAAATTTTAATCAAAAAATGAAAAGAATTGAATTGAGAGGAAAAATTAAAATAAAAAATAAAAAGTGAACGTGGGTGTGTGTGGGGAGGGGGGCTGGAGGAGTGTTGGGGTGGGGTGTGGGGGTTGGAAGGGGCTGGGGATGGGGTAGAGAGGGGGGCCTGGAAGAGTGTTGGAGTGGGGTGTGGGGGCTGGGAGGGGTGGTGGGGCTGGGTGTGGGGCAGAGAGGGGCTGGATGGGGCTGGTGGGGTATGGAAGGTTGGGGACGGGCTGGGGTGGGGGTGGGGAAGAGTTGGACGGGTGTTGGGGTGGGGTGGAGGGGATGAGGTGAGGTGGGATGGGCTGGGTGGGGGTGGGAGTGGGGGTGGGGACGGGCTAGGGTGGAGTGGGGAAGGTTTTAAAAAAAAATATTATTTTTAAATTTTTAAAAATATTTTTAAATTAAAAAAATAGAGGAAATTAAAAAGAGTTTTTTAATTTTTTTTTAATTTTAATATTTTTTAATTTCTTTTTAAATTATTTTATGAAAGGGGCTGGGGGTGGTGTGGGATGGGGCTGGGTGGGGGAGGGGGGAGGTGGGGACGGGCTGGAGTGGAGTGGGAAGTTTTTTTTTTTTAAAAAAAATTATTATTTTTATATATTTCAAAAGAAATTTAAATTAAAAAAGATGGAGGATAAAAAGATCCTTTTTTTATTTTTTTAATTTTAATATTTTTTTAAAATTATTTTAATGTAAAATTGCCCAAAAATTGACCCTCACGCGTATCTTCAGGCGAGTGACTACACTCTCCTTGTCCTAATTACCATTTCAGTGCCACATAGGCGAGGTCACGGTCAAAGGGTGCAAAATATTTTTTTTAATGGGTTCAAGGGTCCAGATGACAAACACGTAAGTAGAAGTGTCCAACTTACAAAACCGACATAGTACAAGGGTCCAAAAGGTCATTTTGTCAAACTATTATATTTAACACTTACCAGACCAGATATATGTTATGGAGTACAGACGTTAAGTCAATATATGCAACACCCTAAGAGATCACACATGGAAGAAAGATTGAGAATTGTAAGATACATCAAGAATCAACCAGGACTTGGAATTCTTATGAGAAGCAAGCAATCTAATAATCTACAGGCATTCTGTGATGCTGATTGGGGAGCATGCCCCAACACTAGGAGGTCAGTAACTGGTTTCTTAGTAAAACATGGAGATACTTTGATAGCTTGGAAATCCAAGAAACAATCCACTGTTTCAAGAAGTTCAGCAAAGGCAGAATATAGAAATATGACATCAACAGTCGCAGAGATTGTATGGATAACAGGTTTATTCAGAGAATTAGGAGAAGAAGTTAATCTGCCAGTGAATTTATTTTGTGATAGTAAATCAGCCCTACAAATAGCTGCAAATCCAGTTTACCATAAGAGGACAAAATACATAGAAATTGACTGTCACTTCATTAGGAAAAAGATCCAAGATGGACTGATCAGAACACAATTTTTAGGTACAAAAGATCAACAAGCAGACATTATGACTAAGGGATTAGGCAGGCCACAACGTGAATGGTTACTATCCAAGCTAGGAGTGTTCAATGCTTTCACTACTACTAGCTTGAGGGAAAGTGTTGAGAACATTTATTATGGCTAAATATGCAAACTGTGGATTGTGGCTAAATATGCAAACTGTGGTTAGATGTTAAAACAATGAGTCAAGGGAGTTAGTTACAGAGTTAGTCAGTAGGTAATATATAGATGATGTAAACGGTTAAGCAGTTTTGCTCAATAATAAAAATCCTCTTCTTTCTTCTCTGCCAATTTATGTTCCCTCTGCTCCTAGCTACTGATTTCTACAAAAATAAGGATCCCAGGACTTCTTTAAGTGCGCGCCATGTAAAACATAGTGCATTGATGGACAGAGTTACCTGTTACCTGTTGTTGGTGGGAGGTGGCAGGTTCCATGGAATTAGTCTAGGTGTGCGAAAGTCGAACACATAAAAATTATAGGTCAAAATGGGCTGTTTTAATGAACTTGTCATAACCCAATCAGCCTAAATATTGTTTGGACGAATAGAGTCACAATGGGTTGCGTTTGTGTATTAACCCAATTACCCGCCCAAATTAAAATCATTTTGTAGTTGAACCTGACCCGTTAAAGTCTAGACGAGTTGGACGGGCCACACATTTATGACCCCTCTGTTGATAATACACCAACTCCCTTATAATGCTAACGATCAATGCCCTTTGATGGAATGCCAAAGGCATCACGTTTTACATTCTTCATGATTTAGGAGTCACTCCATCCATCCCAAATTATTAGTCTCTTTAGCTTTACTAAATTCTCTCAAAATAATTGTTACTTGAGGAATTCAAGACTCAAGATTAGTGTGATACACACACCACGAGATTGTTAATAAGTTGAATTCTTGATGTGCCCACACAAGCAAATGAAAACAAACATTTGTGTCCCAAACTTTAGTATGTGCCGAGACGGAGCTAGAAGGTCATCAGCGCATTCAGATCAATTCAATAACTTAGGTTTAAACTTAATATTTGTATTAAAAAATTCACTAAAAATGCACAAAATTTAAATTCAGAACACGGTAATTATCAACACTAGATGTCACATTACCTAGAATTTAAAACCCATTAAAATTCAAATACTGACTCCATCTCTAATATGCACTTGATTATGGACGGGGGAAACTAATGTTCAATGTGGTATATTTTTATTGACAATTTTACTTGCTTTCCCATGAATTTGTGTAAAACATGTTAACTCCAATCATGGTTAATTTGCAAGACTTAGTTGATTTGGTTTATCTCAAATGGTCAAATCCTTGGTTCCGGAAGTTTTGGCTCTGTCTACAAAGGCGTTCTCAGAAGTGGAACTGCCATTGCTGTTAAAGTGTTTAATCTGCAACTAGATGTCGCCTTCGCCATAGAAATCTCGTAAAAGTCATTACTAGTTGTTCCAACCTTGATTTTAAGACTTTAGTGCTTGAGTATATGTCAAATGGGAGTCTTGAAAAGTATTTATATTCACACAACTACTTCCTTGACATCAGGCAGAGCGAAGCATAATGATAGATGTGGCATGTGCATTGTAATACCTCCATAATGTGTGTTCGTCGGCTGTGATTCACTGTGATCTAAGCCCTAGTAATGTCTTGCTGGATGATGATATGGTTGCCCACCTAAGCGACTTTGGCATTTCAAAACTACTTGGTGAAGATGAGAGTAGCAACATTGGGGTATATTGCACAGGTATGTCTCTTTTCTGCATTTGAACATTGATTTTTTCTCTTTTTTTTTTTCCACCAAGAAAGCTTATATTGCATGTTTAAATTAATTCATTGACTGTAGAATATGGAAAGGATAGATTGGTCGCAACAAAATGTGATGTCTATAGTTACGGAATCATGTTGCTGGAAACGTTTACTAGGAGAAAGCCTACTGAGTTTGAGGGAGATCTTAGCTTGATGCATTGGGTGAGTTATTCACTCCTCCCAGAGGCAGTAATGGACGTTGTAGATGTCAACTTGGTAACATCAACGGGTAATTGCTTACAAAAGGAGCTAGATGTTGTGGCTTCAATCATGAAAGTTGCATTAGATTGTTGTGTTGAATCTCCAGAAAGAAGGATAAACATGAAAGATGTTGTAGAGATGCTGCAGAAGATCAACATTCAACTTCTTGCATGTTGAGCATGTTTTTGGAATCTGTTGTTACGAGTCAGTTGTTTGTTTCAATTTTTTTTAAATTGTCGTATTCATGTAAAGATTGTTGTTTTTTTTTAGCACTTGATTTGTGCATGATTCTGTTTTCAGAAATGCTAGATGGTTGCAATAAATCTCACTGTTTCCTCTTAATATTATTGTCACAATAGGGGGAACTGAATAATAACTAAAACCAAATTGTTCCTCTTGAAAATGAATTTTTTAAAAACTGTTAGAGAAATTAACTGTATGTGATATAATTTAATAATAATTGATCTTATTGATATTGAAGGGGTTACAGCTGTATATATAGAGAACTGAAGAATAACTAATTACAGAATAACCCAGATGTATTTAATAATTATATAGGTAGTCTATTATCCCCCCGCAAGCTGATCAGCGGTAACGAGGGGCAGCTTGGAGCAGAGATACTGAAAAGGCTGTAACGGAAGAAGCTTGGTGAGAATATCAGCAAGCTGGTCAGTAGATGGGACATAGTGCGTGGCCATCGTTCCTGCAAGTACCTCATCGCGAACAAAGTGACAGTCAGACCCAACATGCTTCATACGATCATGAAGGACTGGATTTTTGGTAACACAAATAGTGGACTGATTGTCACAATAAATCTGTGGTTTCGTCGGGGGAATGCCAAGTGCATCCGTAAGGTATCGTAACCACATGGCTTCAGCAACACCCGCAGCCATGGCACGATATTCTGCTTCTGTGGAGGAACGAGACACTCGCGTTTGCTTCTTGGTGCACCAGGAAATCAGATTCGGTCCCATCATAACAATATATCCAGTAGTGGACTTCCGATCATCTTTGTCGTTAGCCCAATCCGAATCAGAAAAAACAGATATATCAAACGAGCCCTTTTGAAATAAAATTCCACAGTGAAGAGTACCTTGAAGATAGCACAGAATGCGTTTCAAGGCCTGAAAGTGTTGTTCTGTGGGAGCATGCATTGATTGGGAGACTCGATTGACTGCATATTGGATGTCCGGATGAGTAACAGCAAGATAATGAAGTCCACCGACGAGGCTCCGATATAGTGTAGGATCGGCAAAGGGAGTATTCGGCCCTGGGGATTGGCGGACTGCCATGGGAGTGACCGCGGGTTTGCAGTCTGTCATTCCAGCTCGATTTAGAAGTTCAAGGGTATATTTTGTCTGATGCATCAATATGGTTCCCGATTTGCGGATGAGTTCGAGGCCAAGAAAGAACTCCAGAGGATTGAGGTCCTTAAGTTTGAAGTCACGATGCATAGCCTCAGTAATTTCAGTGATGAGTGATGATGAGCTGCCTGTAATAACAATATCATCCACATAGATAAGAATGATGACAGTCCCTCGAGAACAGTGAAGGGTGAAGAGGCTGTTGTCATGATGGTAGGTGCGAAAACCAAGACCCTGCAGAAAAGTAGAGAGGCGTGTGTACCAGGCACGTGGGGCCTGTTTCAGGCCATACAGTGATTTGCGAAGCTTGCAAACATAGTGAGGACGGTTGGGATTAACATATCCCGGTGGCTGAACCATATAGATTTCTTCCTCAAGATGACCATGAAGAAAGGCATTGCTGACGTCTAACTGATGAAGCGGCCAATCATAGTGAAGAGCAAGAGACAAGACCAGACGAATAGTCTGTTGCTTAACAACAGGGCTGAAGGTCTCCTTGTAATCCACACCATACTCCTGATGATACCCTTTTGCAACCAGACGTGCTTTATAGCGAGAAAGAGATCCATCTGAATTTCGTTTGATGCGAAACACCCATTTGCACCCAATAGACTTTCGGTTACTAGGCAGAGGTACCAAATCCCATGTACGTTGTTCAGTCAGAGCCTGAAATTCCTCATCCATAGCTTGGCACCAGAAACTATTTTTGGAGGCTTGGTTGTAGGTAGTAGGCTCAGTTATGGGATGTGCATCAAAGGGTATTTGAGTGTGGTAGGCTTTGGTTTTGAAGGTACCGACCTTGGCTCGGGTTGTCATAGGGTGAGTGTTGATTGGAGGGTGATTAGGAAGGGGTGGTGGAGTTGTATGATGTGTGGACGGGGGTTGGGTGGGGCTGCCGTGGGAGCTGGGATGTGCAGCGGTGGATGGGGTGGCTGTATGTGTGTTAGGAGGATGATGTAGGGAAGTGGTGGGTTGTGTGGCAGTCGGCTGGGTGTTCGGGTGGGAGGTTTGGGGGTTCGGGTGGGTGGTTGGTTGGTTCGAGGGGCTAGGTGGTTGGTACGGGTGGGTAGTGGTGTAGTGGGGTACCAGGTTAGGTGCCGAGTGAGCCGGAGCATGAGCGGGTGAAAAGGACGGGAATAATGGCACAATGCCAAGTGGATTGGGGGAGTATGGAGTAGAGGAAAGACTTGTGTAAGGAAATTGTTCCTCCACAAAACGAACATGACGGGAAATATATGTTTTCTGAGATACAGGATCGAAACATTTGTAACCTTTGATAGTGGGATGATAGCCTAGAAAGACACAAGGGGTGGACCGAGGTTGAAGTTTATGTTGAGTGTGTGGATGCAACCAGGGATAAACTAGACACCCAAACGGGCGGAGATGGATGTAGTCGGGTGGATGATTGTAGAGACGGGCATATGGAGTGGAGTTGGAGAGAGTGTGAGTGGGCATGCGATTTATGAGGTAGTTGGCAGTAGCAAGGGCATCAACCCAAAAGGAAACAGGTAAGGTGGAATCATGGAGGAGCGCAACAACTGTTTCTATTAGGTGACGGTGTTTGCGCTCAACAACGCTATTTTGTTCAGGGGTATATGGACATGAAGTGTGATGAAGAGCCCCTAGATTTTGAAGAAAAACACCAAATGCATTGTTGACAAATTCTTTGCCATTGTCACTTCGAAAAATTTTGATTTTGGCATTAAATTGATTTTGAACCATTCGGTTAAAGTTGACAAAAACAGTATAAGCTTCGGATTTAAATTTCAGAGGATAAAGCCAAGTGAATTTACTGTAATCATCAACAAAACAGATATAATAACGAAAACCTTGAACAGAAGGAACTGAGGTTGGACCCCAAACATCAGAATGAATTAATTGAAATGGCGCAGTGGCCTTGTGTTCAGACAGTGAAAAAGGTAAACGACAAGATTTAGACACTGAACAGGACTCGCAATGTAATTTTTCTGAAAAATTAAAACCTAAGGAAGATAAAATGGATTTGGTGATGGCGGATGATGGGTGCCCAAGCCGGCGATGCCAGGTGGACGAGAGAATGGCTTGACTCACAACAGACGGAGACCTGGATGGAAGAGTGTATAGCCCATGCTCACAGCGGCCCGTGTACCGCACCCGGTTCATGGTATTGTCCACTATCTGGAAATTGGTGTCATTAAAAATGAGGGTGCAGTTATTTTCTTTAGTAAAGCGATAACAGATAAAAGATTGGATGTGAGGGAAGGGACGTGGTGACGGGTTGAGAGATGAAATTTACCATTTCGGGTATAGACATACCCAGAGCCGGTGTTTGTGATGGGAAGGGATTGACCATTGCCTACTGTAATAGTTTCTGAGACATGATACGGATGAGGAGCTTGAAGTTGTGAATAATCAGACGTCACATGGGTGTTAGCACCTGTGTCTAGATACCAATCGCCAGATTGAGCGTTTGTGGACGCATGCATCGCCCTTGATCCTCCGGACTGGCTATGTACATTCTGCGAGTCATCATAACGATACCAGCAATTAGCTGCAGAATGGCCTCGCTTAGCACAAATTTGGCACGTCGGAAGATCTCGTGTGGGTCCCCGCTGGTTTCCTCGTCCCTGTCCGCGGCCTGACTGGAAGCCGTCCCTCGGTGGAGGCCCGCCTCTGCCTTGATGCCCGGCGTTCCGACGGTCACCGCCGCCGCTGCCTCGCCCTTGGTTACGGCGATCGTCACCGCGACCCCTGGCCGAGCCCCCGCTGCCAGCCGAGTAAAGAGCCGTGACGCCAGGGGTGGAACTGGCTTCTCCGAGCAGTAATTTGTGTTCCATGTCTAGATTCAATTCTTCTGCATTAAGCCATCCAGACAGTTGATTCAGAGTGATTTCGACAGGTGAGAGGCGAATATGCTGTTTGAGAGAGGAATAGCCAGCCGGAAGACCACATATCACGGCATTCACCACGTCTCGTTCAGGAATAATCTCGTTCACAGCATCTAGGTCAGACAGAATAGAGGCCACATCATCAAGGTATTGAGTCATCGTCTTCGTTCCCTTCCGAAGAGTATGCAATCTGTCACGCAACTGAAAAATATGCGCCGTGGACACAGAGTTGTACCTTGTTTCTAGTGCGTCCCAAAGTGAAGCCGATGTGAGAAAACCCCGGGCGTGTTTGTGCACAGAGGGGCTAATAACTGCGAGAAGGCAGGCTCGGATCTGAGTGTCTACGATCATCCACGGAAGGTAGTCGGGATTTGGGAGCATGACGCCGTCCTTCTCGGCTGTCTCGGGCGGCGGCTTCTCCGCACCGTCAATCCATCCGAGCAGCAAGTTGGCTGCGAGGGCGGTGCGGACGTTAAGTGCCCAGGCCGGGTAGTTGTTGTCAGATAATTTTTCGGGGATGAGGTTGTGGAGATTCCTGAGCAGTAATTTTACTCCAGACGGTAAATTTGACAGAGGATCAACAACCTTGTCCATGGCGCCGACCTACGACGGAGGAGGGAGGCCGTGCGGCGTGGTGTAGACGGTGGCGGCGGCGCACACACGTCGGAAAAGAGGAGAGATTAGGGTTTGGGCGGAAGAAGAAACCCTAGCTTTGATACCATGATATAATTTAATAATAATTGATCTTATTGATATTGAAGGGGTTACAGCTGTATATATAGAGAACTGAAGAATAACTAATTACAGAATAACCCAGATGTATTTAATAATTATATAGGTAGTCTATTAGTATGAATACAGATAGTCAAATAATATAAATGGTTAGTATAATAAAATATCCTGATTAGTGCGGAATGGATTTTGTTTGTTCCTACACTTCAGAAAGGATCTGTTACTTTCAATGCATCCGCTGGATTCCCCATTAATAAGTAGATTGTCTATTGGAACTATACAAGGATTAGAATGACAAGAAATTTCCTTATTCGTATATAATGGAAGGAATATACTAATACACTATAGGAGAGTCAAAGAATATGTCTATTGAAACTATATCAGGATTAGATTGACAAGAAATATCCTTACCCGTATATAACAAGTTGGGATGTATCCTTCCCGGCCACTTCATTAATATCTGGAGGAAAGAATCCGAGGTAGTCTAATGGTCAGCAAACAAATCAATGATGAGTATTTTTATTTTATGTTGCCGAGTAAGATGTCTATATAAGTTTAAAAAGATGCAAGAAAGACATGAAATTGTTGTAATTAAAATTTGTGGAAGTTAACCAAACTTTGCTATAAATATGTATTTAGTTTTTAATGCCACAATTTTTTTCTTTTTTGGGGGGTGGGTGGGTGGGAGGATTTTATACCTATATTTTTACTAAATATATCGGTGATAACTTCAAAAAAAATAAAAAATGAGAGCAAATGGAATTTTTAGAAAATGAAGAAGAGGTATTATTTTACTTGTAAACAATAACTTTTAAATTTTGCATCAAACTTGATGCTAATGTTCATAGTAGATGTATGGGCAAACGAAATTTAATTACTATGTCTATCAATCCATGTACGTTTATTACTCGTGATATTTTTTTCTACATGAATTAAGTTTTAGTTAATTTCGATAAGGTACATTCATTAGCACATATTGTATGTTTTTATATATAACAATTAGCTAGTTAACGACCTAGCATGAAATCACATTGTATTAAATAAGTAATTAATCATTAGATAATTAGATTACACTTTTATATATACATACAGGATTTACTCTATATATATATAGACTCCTATATATGTTTATTAAAAATAGGTCACTATTAAAGTGTAAAACATTTCATGATTCTCTCAAATTATAGTACATTCATTATATCTTTAACACATATTATTAGGTGTTTTTATATATTACTACAAACAATTATCATCGGGTGTTGTTGAAAAATCTTTCAAGGTATGGTGTATAAGCGCTTTACATGCCTGCTTTATTTGTTATTATTCATGAACTGAGAATTTCTTCTGCAACCAGTTTTCTTTTTAATTTTTTAGTTGGTAAACAAATATAGTTTTAATGAAGCATAATACATAAATAAGACCTTTAACTTGACATCAAATTATAACAATTACCTGCAACTTTGCTCGTGTGCAAGTAAGTCCTTTAACTATACAAAGGGTGAACAAAAAACACTCCAATCCTACCTGGCAAAATGCGTGATTACACTCAAAATGTCGCACGTGCCAATAGTTAAAAAAATTCTTAAATGACTATTATACCCTTAGTGAATCCTTTTTATATGGCAAAATGATTCGGTGGACCCTTGTACTATTCCTGTTTTGTAATGTGGATACTTCTACTTATACATTTGTCATCTGGATCCTTTAACTCAATAAAAACGAATATTTTAAACTCTTTTTTTGACATGACATCCTATGTGGCATAAACCACATGGGAGCATGCAATGCAGGCATAAAAAGCGCGTCCAGACCCCAACATCCGACTTTTTAAAAGAAAAATTAATTAAAAAAGAAGAAAAAAATTAATTTCCCTTTACATGAAATGCATCAAAATGGCAATTGACATTATTTCTTCCCATTTTCTTAAATTGAGATTTTCCTTTCCATTTAAACTTAGTTTATTCTTTCACTGTTATAGATTAAGTATTAAACAAGTACAGGTTACTAATTATCAAGAAATGATGGAGAAATTCTTAATCACCTCCACCACCGTCATCATCGCTCCACAGCTGCTGTGGTCCCAAAAGGAGCAACATTATGGGATTTGTTTACAGTGATTTGAGGATGATAATTTTATAAGAAAATTGTCCGATTGTGGACATTTGTTTCATGTGAATTATGTGGATAATTGGCTAATGAGGTTTTGGAATTTCCCAATTTATGGTGTTTTGCTTGAATTGATTCGGGTGATTCAGATTTGATTGAAAGTGATGATGATTGAAAGAAATGGTGAGTTGTTGGTTAGAAATTTCTGCGTTTGGACCTGTAAGTTCTTGAAAGAGCCATGGTGGGAACGGTTTTTTTTTTGTGGTATATATCTTGGTGTGTTTGGATGGAACCAATATGTGTCTACTTCGCTGGAACTCAGGTGATCTTTTCCAGCGAAGCTCTGACAGTAAAGATGGGAGTGAGGCTGTTAATGGTGTTTCGGTGGTGATTTAGTGGTTGTCTTGGTCGGATTTTGAAGATGGTGGCCGAATTTTATGATGGAGCTATAATTCCGGCAAAAATCTCACCTAAAGAAACCTATTTTTTCCTATTTTATTTATTGATTTTCTCTCTATATTCCTCTCTCAATTCAAGTTCTTAATTATTATCTTGTATGTTGTTGGTGTTACAGAGGTAAGCAAGAAAGATAGGAGTTGGAGTGTTTGTTGTTTTTTTTGTCAAAAATGAACGAAAACGATGAAGAGTCGGGGCTGGTTGTTTTTGTTGGTGCGGGGCGGAGGTGGCGGGTGGTGATGGGGTAAATGGGCTGGGGAACTGATGGGAGAGTTGGGGTATGGGACGGGGGAGAGGGGCTGGGGTGGGGGAAGGACGGAGAGGAGGAATGAAGAAGAAGGTGAAAAATTATTTATTAAATTTATAATTATTTCAAAAAAAATATTTTAAAGGTAAATTTAGTTTTTTAATTTTTTAAATATTTAATTTCTTATGTGGCATTTAATGTAGTATTTAAAATAACGTGGAAGCTGATGTAAAATTTAATACAATAATTAAAAAAGAAGTGGCAGCTGACGTGGAGGCGAGTGTGTACACATACCAAAATAGGGTTTAAAATATTATTTTTTAATGGGTTTAAGGGTTCAGATGACAAACATGTAAGTAAGAGTATCCACATTACAAAACGGACATAGTACAAGGGTCCACCGAACCATTTTGCCTTTTTATATATATACAAATCAAATTTCCATTCTCTTTTTATTTTCTTCAACAAATCTAAAAAATTTAAAAAAAGTAACCCAATTAAGAAAAGTATGATCAATTATCTAATGCTCTTCTTGGTTTCTCCTAAAGACGATTGTGTATGCTTCATTTGAATATCCGAAGAGCTAAAAGTTGTAAGGGAATTGTAAGAATTTCATGTTAAACGGCTTCTATTTTGTGAAGCTCCAATGGAAAGTTTCAATAATTTTTCCTTAATTGAAAGGGAACAAGAGATGAAAATTTTGTAGGATTTTCATCGGATTTCACATCTTGTTCAAAATGAACCTTTCAATTTTCATCAAACTTGAATGTTATTTTAATGAAGGCAATTGTTTTTTATTCTTTTCAAAGAAAAATCTAAAAAGTACATGTATTTGTGATGATGGTATATTGTCACGATCCGAACCAGAGCCCTGACCGTGACGGACATCCCGAACCATGAAGGCCCGAGAGCCCTTCTAACTTGTAATCATATACACCATTCATATATAAATAGGAAATGCGGAAATAAAATCTGCTACGGAAACATGGTCATAATCTAAATTTAGTTTAACAATGAGGAATAAAATCCAATATCAACTAAACATCATCTGAAAACCGTCTGCGAAATCTCTACTACATGATCAAATAACAACTGTCTGAAAACTGGGACAAGGCCCCCAATAGACCAAAATCATAACAAATAATAACTATCTGAAAGAAACTAGGCCTTCTGAAATATAGAAGGCTCACCAACTGGTACTCTTCACTCCTGTCTGATAAAATCTACTGCTTATCAGGACCCCTAGACTGTGCCTCAGAACCTGGAGAGAGGGGGACCAATGCAAATGTACTGGTATGCAAAGTAATCAAAAATAAGGTTTTTATATGAATAAAATAATGGAGAGCAATTTGCCAAAACATCATACATAAAATAGTTTTCAAAACACATGGGCATCATTTTGATAATCATAAAACCCTTCTGTCAATGTAATTTCTAATCTTCGTATTACTTCTGAGTTAGGTGGCACTCCCCTACAATTCTGATATTCCACGGGCTGTATGAAATTCGCCATTGACTCGATGGGGAAGCCCCCAACCCGAGTGTGCCACAAGGGTTGAAGTTTCTGATTCTGATACGCCACAAGGAACTAGGCCAGCGTAATATAATATACTCGGATCGGCAAATCACGATTTCGGACAGTGAGTTGTCTGAACTCATGCCTTTTTCGGGGAACCACCTAAGCTCTTTTTATGCCCAATTTTATTCTGTTTTGAATCATGCATTATTCTAGTTTCAACATCTGAAAATTTTGACTTCAAACATGCATTCAATTCTGTTCTGAATTACCATGGCATAATCTGAATTGGTGTCGTCACACCAAGACTTGCAAGTCCTATTTCTGAGCCATAATGCATCTTGCATGATTCCTTCATTAAAATATAGTTTAGACCATCCAAACATGCTATTTAACAAAGGGAATTCATGTTCTGAAAACTTAAGTCAAAACTATGCAAAATTCCCATCTCTTCAATAAAAAAGTGGTGGTCATGTAATCTTTAACAAAACATGCAATCCTTCTCATTATATGATTATGTTCAACATTCATTAGCATAAACAACCCTCTCTCTTTTGAAATCAAAATCATAATCCAAATATAATATTATTCAAGACATTTCATAACATGCTTTTCAAGATTCATTCAAACGGTTTCATAGTATATCATAAGTAAATGAAAATCATCATAAGAGAGGGATTTTTCATGAATCATGCTCTCAATTCAATCATCAACCTTAAAACACATGCTTACAATATATATATAATTTCAAATCAATTTGGGGGAAGGCCTAAAGACCAAAACAAGATCATCAACGCTTCTAAAACATGAATATATTCTTAAATTTGAAACCCCTTTCTTAAAATCATGATTTCTATGCCCATGAGATTTTTAGGAAAACTCCGCGTACCTTAAATTAGATGATTTTGAATGAACTCTAGCTTTTGGGATGCTATACGTACGATTGATGGGTGCCTCTTGTAGCCCTCGCAATGGGGATTCCAAATCTTGAAGAATTAAGGAAAATCCACGGTTAAATCTTGAGATATTTGAGTTTTTATTTTGAAACCCTATGGTGAGTTCTTGATGAATTTGAGAGAAAAGAATCATATTTTGGTGTTTTGAGAGTTTAATCCCGTGTTATAGCTGGATAAGGGAGGTAAGATATCTATTTTTCCCTTAAAAACGCGGAAACAGAACCTGAAATTTTGGTGCGTGTGATAGGGCGTGCGTCGCACGCTTATCGCATGATGCTACTGTCTCAGTCACTAAACTAAAATGACCATAACTTTTTGCTTGGGTATCATATTTAGGTGAAATTGGTAGCGTTGGAAACATAATTCGAAGATATTTCATTTGATATTTAGTAGGCCCTCTAGTTCATTATATACAAAGAGTTATGGTCGATTGAAGTTGACCCAAGTTTCGACGCTCACTCAAACTCGAATGATAGGAAAACTTTCAACTCTTCCTTGAGTTAGGGGACCTCTATGATCTCAATTAATGCTTAAATAGGTTCAAACACTACATAATTGATTAACATGTCAAATTTGCATAGGATTTATGGCTTTTGGATCATCTATGCGTAGAAACAACGATTTTTATTCTAACCCGAAATGCGGGGTGTTACATATACTAAGTTTTTTTTTAATATCTAAAATCTACGTGTATCTTTTCAATTAGGTGGCAACATTTGGTTGGAGTACTAGTCCACCTAGGAGCGATTTTCACGCATATGTGTTACAAGATTGAAGTTTTTTTTGTTGACCTTTTGTTAATTAAAAGGTCTACTTATACACTGACAAAGTTAAAGGTCATAACTATAATTTGATGTCAAGTTATCCTGTTTATGTATTATGGATTATGCCTTTTAATAAACCACTCTCATTAGTTTGCTATTTGAAGTATTTGAACTCCCTTTTGGAGGTGGTTTGTGTTTGACCAACACATGAAGCCTTGAATGGCTAGTTGGTATCTTCTTTGATCTTGCCTTCCTTCACATTCATGCATTCTCTATATTTTTGGGAGTATCGAATATGAATTCAATTTTTCTTTATCTAAATTGATTACTTTAAGTACAAAAGATGTCTTCCGGAACCAAATGAATAATAATATTTTCTCCTTTTGTATTGTAGAGAAGCATTTCTATGTCAAAGGTAATCTCCATGGTCCTTGCAAGTGGAGTTTTTCTTGTTGCCATAAGAATTCTTGGTCAACGTTATCTTCCTCATTTCCCCATTAACAAGTATCCAGTCAACTCATCTAACATGATCTCTATTCAGCATCAGTCTATGGAATCTTGCAAGGTATGAATTTTATTAGTTCATCTAGTGTTGTCTCTTTCAAGTTCATTTTCGACTGTACTCTGCTTGCTGTACCTACTTCATTGGCTGCTTCACATGAGGGGAGATAAGTATCTTGTGTTAAGCAGTTACCATGTAGTGGATGAGACATGCTTTGCATTATTGACCACTTTTATTGTTTTTTACGCTCTTTTAGTTGATTATCATTTTACACCAGGCATTTTGTCTCTTTTTATCAGTAGGTAATGTTGTTCAATCATCACATTGCCAAGTGCTCCATCGTTGCTTCTGTAGTTGGAAGATTACTGTGTCTCCATCGTTAGCAGAATCAAGGAATTTTATCGTTGGCCTGGAGATATAGTGGTAGGTTCTGGCAGCTCTGCATGGATTGGGGAGCTTCCGATGTAACTGAAGCATGAGATGAATTCCAAAGATTCAGATCTTAGTTCCATGTCCACGCAATCAGAAGGAAATGAAGATGAGATGAAAGTTTAATTTTGCGATTACAAACTACGAGTGAAAGTTTCTAAAGTCGCAACCTTCGGATACTTCCAAAATTTGGTATTATCGTTCCATCTCTTACGTTTAATTTTTAATTAGTGTATTAATTGTTGAATATTTTATTTTATTATATTTGTGTTTTGATTTTTTTAGTTTAATTTATATTATGGATAAATTAAGAAACTTCGCCACTAAAGGTGTTAAAATTTTTAGTCCCGGATGCGGTAGTGGTAGTAAAAAGCGAATTACTAGCGGTAGAGGTACTTCAAGTAGTAGATATACCCATGTGCCTTCGCCTCCGGTACCGCTTGATACACCTTTTGAGGAAGAAATAGGTGTAGGTGCTCACGATAGGGATTATGTAGAAGCTTAGAAAAATTACGGTATAGAAGAAGAAAATGAAGTAGATGCGGTTAATTTAGACAAAGATGATGAAAATATTGGTGAGACACCCGCAGTAGGAAATGCTAACGTTAGATCTGAATCGGTTAATCTCTCTTCCCGTCCTCCCCGTGCTCCAAGACCTCGTAAAACAGCTAGTATTGCATGACAATTTTTTGAACGTATATCAAATACTGAGGTGCAATGCAATATTTGTCAACAAATATATAAGCATAAAAGAGGAGGCAAGCAAGGGGTACGGGTACGTTAATGAGACATATAAGTGATGCTCACGAAAGAGAGTTAAATATTGCACGAGGTGGTGGGGATGTTGGTGGGCCAACGCAAACTAGAATGGACCCAGCAACCGGTCAGGTAACGAAGAAGTATAATAAATTGAGGGATCGGGAAGAAATAGCTAAAATGGTAGCTGGGGGTTGTTTGCCTTTTAGTTTTCCTTCTTCTGATGCCTTTATTCATTATATTCAAGAAATTTATAATTTCATGTTTAATGGTATTCCTAGAAGTACTTGTTGATCTATATTTTTAGACTTCATTCATAATATTGTTTTTATTTATCAACATTGTTACAAAATATTCAATGTAGATTGTCCCTAACTTCTGATCTTGGTCGTGCTGTAAATAAAAATGATTATTTAACTATTCCTTGTCACTGGATGGATAGTAATTTTGCGATGCAAAAACGTATTCTTGCTTTTTTATATGATGAAGATCGTAAACATACTGGAGATTTTATTGCAGATTCTATTGTTAAAGTTGCCGAATTTTATGATATCAAAAATAAAATCTTATATATGTATTGCTTTTGATAATACTTCTAACAACAAGACTGTTATAAAAAATTTAAAATTTAAGCTATCTCCACCGTTGCTTGAAATTTTTCATATTAAGTGTACATGTCATATATATAATTTAATTGTAAAAGATGGTCTTGAGTTTTTTGAGTTTTATATTGAAAAAATCCCTCTTGTTATTGGTTTTATTTAAGGAAATAATCCTAGATCGAGAATTAGAGAATATAAAGTTAAATGTCAAGAAAATGGACTTGCACCGATATTGATGCCTGAGGAAATTGATATTAGATGGAATTCTATGTATGATTTTTTAAAAACTTGTTATAAATGTAGAGTTCCTATTACACTAGCTTTTAACCAACATTGCGGTCCATTTGTTGATTCTGTTGATTGCGTGCTACATGATTCTGATTGGGTTGTAATTAATGATCTTGTTAAGTTTTTAGAAAATTTTTATGTAGCTATGGTTGAATTTTTCAGTGCTTATTATCCTACTGTTTATAATATTTTGGCATATATAGCCGATATTTCTGGTTTGCTCAAAGAATATAAAATAAAAAAGGTTATAAAGAAGTTGTTGGTGCCATGTTTACTAAATTTAAAAAATATTTTTTTTCGATTCCCCCTATTTACTTGGTTGGTGCTATGCTAAATCCGTGTATGAAATATAATACTATGTGCCACTTTAGTACTCTTATATATTCTAACTTAGAAATAAATATTAACAATGCTTCTCAAAAAGTACAACCTGATTTGTAGACGGCTATGGGTGATGCGAATGAATACATAGAAAAATTATATAATCACTATACTGATTTATTTGATTTAACCGTACCTATAAATATCACTCCAACTGTCGCTCCTCATCCTCCCGAGGAGCCATCATCTTCTAAAAGGCTAGCACATAGTGATTTTCCTGATTCCTTTTATGATTTACCTTGTTGGAAGAGTGTTGATGAGAGAGCTTACACATCAAGTTATTGGGAAGAGCTGAAATATTATCTTCGGTCGCCGCCAGAGGATCGCAGACGACAGATCAACACGTTGGATTGGTGGAGGAGTAATGAAACACAATATCCTATGCTTTCAAGATTAGCTAGATATATCTTGAATGTTCCAGTGTCAACCGCTGCATCAGAGAGCGTCTTTAGTCAGGGATGATAGCAGCTTGGAGACAACCGACACTCATTGGGAAGCAATGCACTGAATGTTCTAGTTTGCCTCAGAGATTGAATTAGAGCGGAAAGAAGAAACCAAGGAATGGAACCGGAGCCGAACGACGAGCAGAAACTTGAAGAAATTATGTCTTCACGGGAGAACTCAGCAGAATCAAGTCCAATGCATGGTTTTGCCCCCGTTGACTTTGACTATCCTATGCAAGTTCCCATTAATATTAACATGAATGAGTTGGAAAAAATGATGCATAATTTGTGGATTTTTCATTCATGTAATTATAAATTTTGGATCATTTCGCAATCAATAAAATTTCCCAAATTCATTCACTCCTTAGTCCTTACTTTGTACTTTTTTCCATTTAATGATTTAAATTGAATTTATAGTTTAATTTAAAAACTTACTTCTAATATATTATTAATTTATTATCAAGTATTATTAATTTATTATATTAAGTAACATACGTTTTGTATATATCTTCTATAGATGTGTATATTTAATGAATACATGTGCATATGTTTTATAAATTGTGTATATATATATATATATATATGCATATATGCATATATATATATATATATATTGTAATATATATATATATATATTGTAATATATTTTATTTAAAGTAGTAAATATACATTGAATGGTGCATATATATGTGTAATTGAGTATATGTGTTTATATTTTTTAAATTCTAATGTAGTATATACTATATATATAGTGTATATATATTGTTTAGCGTATTTAAAATGTATATAGGTGGGTATATATAGTGTATATTGAAAAAAACTTTTTTTTTGATCGGGTTTGACTGGATTTTTTACCGGATTGGGTTAAGTGGGTCGGGTTAGAGATTTTTTTAAAAACTTTATTGTTGAGCCCGACCCGGCCCGACCCACTTAACCCCAACCCGGACTCAGCCCGGACCACAACCAGGATAAATTTAATGGGCCGATTTCGGGTTGATCCAACCCGACTCGGACCACTTAACACCCTTATCCTATAGTCTAAGTTAGGGTGATTAAGGATATGTATGACAGAGCCAAGACTCGGGTTCAGACGGGGGAGGGGACTCGGAGCACTTTTCTGTCTTGATTGGGTTACATCAAGGATCGACACTTAGTCAATTTTTTTTTGCCTTGGTGATGAAAGTTTTGATGTGGCACATTTAGGATGAGGTGCCTTATTGTTTGCTTTTTGCGGATGATGTAATCCTGATTGATGAGACTCGTAGTGGAGTTAATGTTAAGTTGGAGGCTTGGAGGCAAACCCTTGAGTCTAAAGGGTTTAGATTGAGTAGTTCCAAGACGGAATATTTGGAGTGTAAGTTCAGCGAGGTGTCTCATGAGTCCGATATGGTTGTTAAGCTTGACACTCATTCTATTAGTAAAAGAGATAGTTTCAAGTATCTGGATCAATGATTCAGGAGAATGAAGAGATTGACGATGATGTCACTCATCGGATTGGGGTAGGGTGGATGAAATGGAGGCTCACCTCCGGTATCTTGTGCAACAAAAAGGTACCTCCCAAACTTAAAGGCAAGTTCTACAGAGTGGTGGTTAGACCGGCTTTGCTGTATGGGGTAGAATGTTGGTATCTTAGGAAGACCCATATTCAGAAAATAAAGGTGACGGAGATGAGAATGCTTCGTGTACTAGAAAAGATAGGATTAGAAATGAGGTTATTCGAGATAAGGTGGGAGTCGCTTCGGTGGAAGCCAAGATGAGGGAAGCAAGGTTGAGATGATTCGGTCATGTGATATGGAGGAGCATGGATGCCCCAGTACGGAGGTGTGAGAGGTTGGCTAGGGATGGTTTCAAGCGAGGTAGAGGTAGACCGAAGAAATATTAGAGGGAAGTGATTAGACATGATATGGAGAAACTTCAGCTTACCGAGGACATGCCCCTAGATAGGAAGTTGTGGAGGAGGCAAATTAGAGTAGAAGGTTAGTCTGAGTTAAGATGTTGTATGTTTTGGTGTATACTTGAAGTATCTTGCTTTGGGTATTATTGAATATGTTAATTTCTAGTATATCTTCTTGTTTTATTACTATTCCTTATCGTATCTTAGATTGCTTTATTTTGAGCCGGAGGTCTATCGGAAACAACCTCTCTATCTCATGTTGAGGTAGTGGTATGGACTGCGTACACTTACTCTCCTCAAGACCCCACTTGGTGGGAATATACTGGGTATGTTGTTGTTGTTGTTGTTGTTGTTCTCATCTGGATTTCAACTCTTGCTGTTTATGGGTTTGGGTACTCTATACCACTTCTAGGTCATGTGTATTTCTTTCCCGCCACTTTTAAAATGTTCATTGATGTCGATTCTAGTTTCCCTCATGCTTAATTCCTATGGTTGGTTGTTCCAAGTCTATAGTTGCCAGTTGAACATGGCTATAGATTTGACATGAACGTTTTCAATTGACTAGTTTGTATGTTCCTCGAAGTAGTTGGTTTAGAGGTGCTTATCATAGTTGATGTGCTTATATATACATATGCCAATAAGGTTATTTTATCTCGGGATGGTAAAATTGTTGAATTCCAGCCTACAAGTCGCGTCGCTGAAAATCAACGGACAGCAAACCCTTTAGTGAAAGAGCTTTATAAAAAGAAAAAACTTGTTCCTGGTAAGTACAAACATTCACACTAGCTGTTTCATTAATTGATTGTCTAAGCTAAGCCTACGAAGACATCAGTTACTTAGCTTGAAGGATTTTTGAATGCAGGCTTGATAGAACAAGATCTCATGATGATAACCCGTCCCAGTGATCTTGTTTTACTGGAATTATTGATGTCATCAAATCCCCAAAGTCCATTTGCTTTGGTAAGACCAGTTACTCAAAATAGTAGATGAACATTTTTGGGTCGCTACATTCGATTTGTCTCTACCATTAGTCTGAGGAGCATATACGTACCTTTTCATTAACGGTAAGGGCATATGTGTACCCAAAGTATGACGGAGGATATATATGTACTATTTATCATAGTTCGAGGGTATATTTGTCCCTTTTCCGTTGTTGAAATGTGATAACTCTAAGGATTATAAGCAGAATATTTGACGCTTATCGAAACCAGCCATGTGTGGATAAGACAATCAATCAGTGATAACGTCAAAAGTCGAGTTTGTCTTAACAGCGATAAAGAGTACATAAATATTTCTCCACGAAACAACATAGCCAACAGGAAGTAGAGCTTCTGACTCAATCAACCATCACGGTCCACTCGTGCGCGGAATGCACGAGTGTGGAAAGCACCTGTATCCAATAGGCCTACAATTCTGAACTAACAACAACTATACCACATTAAGCATGACATTTTACCTCAATGAGATCTCCTTAGCAACATAATTTAAGTATGGGGGAAGAATCCGAGGGTAGCCTGATGATGAGGAACTAAATCTATGATGACTATTAGGCTTAAGTCATCGACAACCACTTTAAGTTGTCCCGAAAATTTACTTAGACTCTTCAACTAAGATTTGTACCTATTAGGCCCCTAACCCATTCAATTCTATACCTATCAGACACAAAGTGCTGATGTGGCAAGGAAAATGCTGTTCACTCTCCTTAGGAGCGTGAATAGAGTACCAAATGGTATTTTTTTTTATTTTTATTAAAAAAATCACACTTCAATTTATTTCATTAATAATTTCTAATATTAACAAATTTTAAAAAATAAAAGGAAAAGAAGCCCCCCTCCTTTGCACCCCTCCTCCCCTCTCAGCCATCTTCTTTATCATCCTTCACCTGTATTTTATTTTTATTTTTTACATTCTTAACAATCTTGTAAGTTTTGTAAATTCGTCAATTCTTTTCTTTAATCGGTCATTGTTGAAAATATATGCAATATATTCTTTATTCGTCAATTAAAGACGATTATAGATCAAACAATCTCTGAGCCATATATGTAATCACGAATTTATGGAATAGAAAAAGAAAAAAAAAAAAGCAGCAACAACAAATTTGATTCTTGAATTGGGAAAATCCATTTTTTCCAGCGAAACTTCATTTTTTCCGACTAACTTTATATGAATTTGAGATTACTTTATTGATATTATTAAAGAATTGAAATTCTAAGGAACCCACAACACAAGAAGAAAAATAGCAATAAATATGAATTGGATTGTTAAGGAAATATGATTGCTAAAAAAAATTTCGATTTTTTTTAAGAGAAGGTAGGGGGAAAAACTTGATTTTCTTTTTCTTTTTTAATCAAAAATTGTAAATTGTCACCATTATTATTTTTTTAATATTTTTTGGATTCACTTGCAAATGGCATCATTTAATTTGTTGTATTGCCACGTCACAATTGCACTACATACACTTTACATTAATAGCTTATTGTTAAAAATGTGTTTAAATGGTTTTAAATTCAAGTAGTAAAAGTATTTAATGGGTACAAGACTAGCAGTAAAGGTATTCAATAGATATAAGTCTGAGTTGAAGGGTCTAAGTGAATTTTCGGGATAACTTAAAGTGGTTGTTGATGACTTAAGTCATGACTAGTATTTTTGTAATGTTGTCTCGAAGTAGTAGTACCAATCACGTATTTAATTGCGGAAGGCAAATAACAAACTTTTCTTTTAAAACCTTTGTTAACTTAAATACTACACAATGTGTCGCACTTTTAAGCCATTTGGAAACTTAGAGAGAAAAATATAATTACGACGTAACAAAAAATCCTCCATTTTAAACCAACTATCAGTTTCTTAGTGAAAATCATCGTTTTGCATTAAATATACAATACATTAAGAAATAATAAGTAACAATCAAACAAAGTGTAAGAGACATCTTTATCTACTTATTGCATTGGCAGACATATTTAATGCCCCCACATAACTTGGAAAATTTATCTTTTTCATCTAAAATGAATGGCTTCTACACTTGGATATCAAATTGACAACAACCATATTTTTGTTTTATTGAAATGATATTTTAGTTGTATTAATATTTATATGGGGGAATAAATGAAGAAAAGTTGTTTTTTCCTTTTTCCTTAGAAAACAAATTTGAAAGAAAATATTTTTAGATGACCTCAGATATCTATACCTTCAATTTTGGGTGTGTACAAGTAGATATTTAAACTGTCGTAAAGTTAAATAGTTAAACACATGCGCCCTAAGTGACAAATAAGGTGAGATGCACACGTCCTACATGTCATATCGTGTGAGATAATATCAGCCAAAATAAATATGAGCAAAATAGAGCCCTCTTTTTTGTGGTTTAAACTCATGTATACCTTTTGCATTCTCATTTCCAACAATGTGAGACACACACCACAAGAATGTCAAGAAAAGTTGAATTCTTGATGTGCCCACACAAGCAAAAGACACATTTGTGTCCACACTTTAGTATGTGCCGGAACGGATGTAGAAGGATGTCTGCGGATTCGACTAAACTCAGTAGCTTTAGTCCAAATTCAATAGTTTTACTAAAAAAAATTCACTAAGTATGTACAAATTTAAATTCAGAACCAGGTTATCAACACCTGACACATGTTGCTATTTTTGAATTTTAACTCATAAAATTCAAGTTCTGACTCCCCACTTCTCAAGGTTCAGTGTTACATTTTTATTGACAGCTTTACTTGCTTTCTGATGAATTTGTGTAAAACATGTTAACACACAATCACGATTTGCAAGACTTAGTTGATTTGGTTTATTTCGAATGGTCAAGTCCTTGGGCCCTACATAAGCTGGAAAATAGATTAAGTTGGGAACAATATTCAAAAATGGATTTAAAAGAAAAGTATTCAAAAAAAGATATTCTTAAAAATTATCACTATATAAAGTCTCAAATACCACAGGTTAATAGCCATACCATTTTCCTACTAATTTATGCAATTATGGAGAAAATATTCACCTCTTTTCTCTTGTTGCTTCATTATGTCATGGTTAGTTCAGCTATGATCCAAACCAACACTACCACCGATCAATTAGCTCTTCTTTCTTTAAAATCTCAAATCATTTCCGACCCCTTTCACTTCTTGAATGAAAGTTGGTCTTCCGCTACTTTTGTTTGCCATTGGGTTGGAGTCACTTGTGACTCTCGTCACCAAAGAGTGAAATTCTTGAATCTTTCCAACATGGCTCTTACCGGCATAATTCCACGTGATTTTGGAAACCTCACATTTCTTGTTTCTGTTGACTTGGAAAGCAACAAATTCCATGGAAATTTACCTCAGGAAATGGCACGCTTGCGTCGGCTTAAGTTTCTTGATTTAAGTTTCAACAACTTCAGAGGGAAGGTTCCCTCTTGGTTTGGATACTTACATTATCTTCAAGTTCTAAATCTTAGAAATAATAGTTTCACTGGTTCCATCCCTTCTTCATTTTCTAATATATCCACACTTGAGACTTTGAATCTGAATTTCAATTCCATAGAGGGCCAGATACCAAAAGTGATTGGAAACCTTAGAGAATTAAAGTTGAGGGGTAACAATCTAATAGGCTCTATTCCTCTGTCACTCTCGAATGCCTCAAGGTTGGGGACTTTAGATATATCTTATAATTCACTACAAGGAAACATCCCAGAAGGAATTGACAATCTTCACAACATGAACTGGTTGGCCATACAATTTAATCAACTTACAGGCTCTATACCATTCACAATTTTCAATATTTCTATGATCGAATTCATTTCATTTACTGGCAATAGCTTTTCCGGAAGTCTTCCCAATGGTTTATGCAATCGTCTTCCGAAACTCAAAGGGCTTTATCTGTCTTATAACAAGCTTCATGGTCATATGCCTACAAGCTTGTCAAATTGTTCACAACTTCAAATTTTATCTTTTTCAGAAAATGAGTTTGATGGACCAATACATAGTGAAATTGGAAGATTGAGTAACTTGGAGATATTGGATCTCGGAACTAACCATTTTACTGGTACGTTTCATATTATGAATACTAACACAATTGTATCTTATTACTTCAGAAGTTTATTATATTACACATTAATTTCAGGGATAATTCCACAAGAAATTGGAAATCTTGTTAATTTGGTAGAGTTAGCCATGGAGGATAATCAGATTACTGGCTCTGTCCCGATCTCCATATTAAATATTTCATCGTTGCAAATTTTGTCAGCATGGCGGAACAATCTTAGTGGATTCTTACCACAGGAGATTGGCAACTTAACCAAGATGCAAACTTTATATCTTGACGAAAATAGGTTTACCGGTACGTAATCAAAGTGATAGCAAGAGGTACACATATTCTACTGGTGTTTCATGTTAATTTTTACAGATCCATTAGAACTATTACAATTCTATGAATTTATTCATGAGTAATAAAATGTAACAATTATAAATAAAACTTCTAATCACCATATAAGGAGCGTCTTTTAATGTTTATAATTAATTTGTTTTAAGAAATAACAAGTAAATTTGAACTCCTGTTGGTAGTTAGCTAACTTCTAATAAAGTATTAGTTTATATATTTGAGTTCATATAAAAATACAAACCTGCACAGTCAGAAATTCATAGAAAATTAAATTAAAAACTTTAATGAAGAAAAAAATATATAATATGTACATCCTTCTTAAGACTTTGATCAATAATTTTTTTTTGAGTTCTTGTCGATACCTTTTCATCAGGTCAAACTAAAGCATGAATCACATAGATATGCATTGAGCTAACTAGCTCATCTCACTTGTATTCATTTTTTCTTCATGTGTTGACAGGTGAAATACCAAAAGAGATAAGCAATCTTGTTGAGTTGGAGAAACTTAGTCTTACATTTAATAGTTTTAGTGGTTCACTTGATATGGAGATCTTCAACATATCCAGGCTGAGAGTGATTTCTCTTACAAACAATAATCTATCAGGAAGACTCCCACCAAACATATGTTCTATCTTACCCAACATTGAAGTGCTTTATCTGGGCAACTTAACCAATCTTGTCGGGACTATTCCTTATTCTATCTCCAATTGTTCCAAGCTTACTATTCTTGAGCTTTCACACAACAAACTCTCTGGCTTGATTCCCAATTCGCTTGGATATTTGATTTATCTACAGTTACTAAATTTAGAGGAAAACAATTTAACCAGCGACTCATCATTGAGCTTCCTGACTTCCTTAACCAATTGCAGAAATTTAACATTTCTATCTCTATATTTGAACCCTCTAAATGGCATGCTTCCGGCCTCCACAGGGAACCTTTCCACCTCTCTTAGAAAATTTTACGCCAACAGTTGCAAAATCAAAGGGCGAATTCCAAATGAAGTTGGGAACTTAAGCAGCTTATTAGACCTTGATCTTTCTGGAAATAACTTGGTCGGATCGATTCCAACATCAGTTGGCAACTTGAGATACCTTCAGCGGTTCAACTTGAGTAGCAACAAATTTACAGGATTTGTTGGAGATTATATATGTAAATTGCAGAATTTGGGTGATATTTACTTGGGTCAAAATCAACTTTCAGGATCTCTTCCTAATTGTTTAGGGAATATTACTTCCCTTAGGGAGGTACATCTGGGTTCCAACAAATTGAGTTCTAATATACCACCAAACTTAGGGAACCTTCACGATTTAGTGGTTCTTGACTTATCGTCAAACAACATGATAGGTTCTTTACCTCCAGAAATTGGAAATCTAAAGGCTGCGACACTGATAGATCTATCGATGAATCAATTTTCAAATAGAATTCCAAGAGAAATTGGAGGATTGCAAAATCTGGCACACCTTTCTTTGAGACACAACAAGTTGCAAGGATCTATACCTGACTCAATGAGCAACATGGTAGGTTTGGAATTCCTAGACCTTTCTCATAACAATATAACTGGAATCATTCCTAAGTCTTTGGAGAAACTTCAAAACTTGAAATATTTCAATATTTCTGTCAACAAATTGTACGGTGAAATACCCTCGGGAGGTCCTTTCAAGAACCTCTCGAGTCAGTTTTTCATCTACAATGAAGCATTGTGTGGTTCTTCAAGATTTAGTGTCCCGCCATGCCCCACTTCATCAAAGCAGACATCAAAGAGGAAAAAATTGCTAGTTCTTTTTCTTTTGCTTGCAATTACAGTTGTATTTGTTCCTATGACCTTTGTGCTCCTATCGATAAGGTATAGAAGAGGTAAAAGTGTTCCTCAGCAAGCTGACTTATTGTCTACCGTAGAAAGAGAAAGGATTTCATACTATGAACTTCTCCGAGCAACTAATGCACTCAGCAAAAGTAATCTGATTGGTTCCGGAAGTTTTGGCTCTGTTTACAAAGGCATTCTAAAAAGTGGAACTGCCATTGCAGTTAAAGTATTCAATCTGCAACTAGATGCAGCATTCAAGAGTTTTGATATGGAATGTGAAGTTTTACGCAGCCTGCGCCATAGAAATCTTGTAAAAGTCATTACTAGCTGTTCCAATCTTGATTTTAAGGCTTTAGTGCTCCAGTATATGCCTAATGGGAGTCTTGAGAAGTATTTGTATTCGCAAAACTACTTCCTCGACATCAGACAAAGACTAAGCATAGTGATAGATGTGGCATGTGCTTTGGAATATCTTCACCATGGGTGCTCATCGCCTGTGATTCATTGTGATCTAAAGCCTAGTAATGTCTTGTTGGATGAGGATTTGGTTGCCCACCTAAGTGACTTTGGCATCTCAAAACTGCTTGGTGAAGATGAGAGTGATTTATACACAAAAACACTAGCAACATTGGGTTATATTGCGCCAGGTACATCTCTTGATTTTTCTTTGAACATTACTTTTGCCTTTATTTTTTTCCACCTAGTGATACGAGCCCAAGTTCACAACACAAGAAACAAACAACAACAAAAACAACAAGATGAACAACAAGTGCAAGTAAATCAAAATAGGCCACAAACGGCTTCACTAGTCTTTAAGAGTCACGTTTTAGAATAACAAGATGATATTAACAACAAGAACAAGCAAGTCAATAATAATGATAGTGAATTGAAAGAGCCTCACACGGCTTCACTAGACTTTAAGATTCCAACAACACAAGATTAACAAGATTACAAGAGGGATAGTAACTTGACACACAATATTCAATGATCTAAGAACCCTAATAAGAGAAAGGACCCTAGGATTAATGAATATTAATACCAAGCTATTACTTAGACCAAGAGGAACTCAAAGAACCCCAAAACCCTAGTTTCTAGCAAACGCTAGTATCACTCTACTAGTGAGTTTTTGGATTTGGGGCTTCTCCAATGGAAGAGAGAAGTTCCAAAATATTACAAAGTGTTTGTTGTCTTAAAAAATATGAATGAACTAACTCCAAAAATAACTCTAACACTATCTATTTATATTAGTCCACAAAGAGAGATAACAAATGACCATCCTACCCTACCAAGGGGTGGCCTTGGAGTGTAAGTTTATTACACTTCAAGGCTCCTCTTCACACTTAAATTAATTTAATCCATTGGAAGGCTGAAGTACCAACTCACACATGGCCATTTGCATGAACATAGCTTGGAGTTTTTGTAACTCCCGAGCTTGGCTACGTGTTAATGGTTGTGAACTTGTTGGACAACTTGGTACACCCGTATCATCCTCTCCATATTGATAGGAATTTGGCCTCAAATTCGATATTTGGTCATCATCAACCGCATCCACTAGATAAAGATCACACATGTTGAAAGTGTTGTGCACTTGGTATTCCGGGGGAAGGTCAATCTTGTAGGTATCATCATTGATTCATTCAAGTGCTTGGAATGGACCATCACCCTTTGGCATCAATTTGTTCTTCCTTTGAGATGGAAACCGATCCTTCCTAAGGTGCACCCACACCCAATCTCCCAGTTCAAGAATGAGTTTCTTTCTTTGTTTGCCCATTTTGCAATCTCTTGATTTTTCTTCTCAAGTCAAAGCCGCATCTTCTCATGCAACTTTTTCATAAAATATGCCCATTTTCTTCCATCTAGGCTAATCATAAGATCACTTGGCAAAGGATTTAAATCCAAAGGGGTAAGGGGGTTGAGGCCGTATACACACTCAAAGGGAGTCATTCCTGTACTTGAGTTTATGACACGATTATAGGCAAACTCAATTAATGGTAGGTATTCCTCCCAAGAAGTCAATTTTCGCTTAATCATGGAACTTAGCATAGCACCCAAGTCCTATTTACTACTTCCATTTGACCATCGGTTTGTGGGTGGCAAGAAGTGGAGAACAACAACTTGGTACCAAGCCTACCCCACATGGACTTCCAAACGTGACTTAGGAACTTAGAGTTCCTATCACTCACAATGGTCCTCGGAACACCATGCAACTTGACAACATTATCAACAAACAAAGAGGCCACACTAGGTGCATCATCACATTTAGAGCATGGAATAAAGTGTGCCATCTTAGAAAACTGATCAACCACAACAAAGATACTACTCCGACCTCTTCTAGTCCTTGGCAACCCTAACACAAAATCCATAGATATATCAAGCCAAAGATGTAAAGGGTGGATAGCGGGGTGTACAACCCACGAGGTTGGAGCTGAGATTTGGCTCCTTTGCAATCTACACATTGGCTGTAAATCCTAGACACATCCTTGTGCATTTTTGGCCAATAGAATTGCTCCTCCAATATTCTGAGGGTCTTTTCGACCCCAAAGTGACACATTAGACTGCCATTATGTGCTTCCCTCACAAGAAACTCTCTCCAAGAGCTAGAGGGTACACACAAGAGCTTACCTTTAAACAAGTAACTGTCAAACTTGGTATAGGGATTTGAACCCCTAGCCAAATCCCACTTGTCCCTACCCCATTCTTCGCATTTCCTATAGATAGGAGCAAAGTGAGGGTCCTCGGGATACAATTCCTTTAAAATCTCAAAACCCATCAATTTTGAAGACAAATTAGACACAAGAACGTGTTTTCGAGACAAAGCATCGGCAACTACATTGTCCTTACCCTTTTCGTAATGAATAACATAAGGGAAAGTTTCAAGAAACTCAATCCACTTGGCATGCCGTTTGTGAAGCTTATCTTGTGCCCAAAGATGCTTCAAGGACTCATGGTCCGTTCGGATCACGAATTCTTTAGTCCATAAATAATGTTGCCAAGTGGCCAAGGCTCTAATCAAGGCATACATCTCTAAATCGTACGTAGAGTAGTTTAGAGTTGCTCTTTTGAGCTTTATGATAAAGTAGGCAATAGGCTTCAATTCTCGCATTAAAACCGCGCCTATACCAACTTTTCTAGCATCACATTCAACCTCAAAAGTCTTGTCAAAATCTGGCAATTGTAATAAAGGGGCCGAGATAAGCATAGCTTTCAAGTCCTTGAAGGCCTTAGCTTGTTCATCTCCCTACTTGAAAGACCGATCCTTTTTAATCACTTCGGTCAAGGGGGCAGCAATGGTGCAAAATCCTTTGACAAAACATCTATAAAAACTAGCCAACCCGTGGAAGCTTCTCACTTCACCTATGGTTTTGGGAGTTGGCCAATTTTTGATAGCGTCAATCTTAGATTCATCCACTTCGACCCCTCTTGAGCTCACCAAAAAACCGAGAAATACAACTTCTTGGACACCAAAAGAACACTTTTCTAAATTAGCATATAACTTCTCCTTTCGAAGGACATCAAACACACATTGTAAATGTTTTACATGCTCATCTAAGGACCTACTATACACCAACACATTATCAAAGTAGACAACAATAAAATTCCCAATAAAAGGCTTCATCACATGATTCATTAGCCTCATGAAAGTACTTGGAGCATTTGTTAGGCCGAATAGCATAACCGTCCATTCATAGAGACCGAATTTGGTCTTGAAGGCGATTTTTCATTCATCACCAGTTACATATGGATGCGGTGATAGCCACTCCTCAAATCAATTTTAGAAAATAAAAATGAACCATTCAATTCATCAAGCATATCATCTAGCCTAGGAGTAGGGTGATAATATTTTACCATTATCTTGTTGATGGCTCGACAATCAACGCACATACACCAAGTCCCATCTTTCTTAGGAACTAGTAGCACCGGGATCGTGAAAAGGCTCATACTCTCCTTGATATACCATTTGTTGAGGAGTTCCTCAACTTGGCATTGCAATTCCTTGGTATCCGCCGGGTTGCTCCTATAGGCCGGCTTGTTAGGCAATTATGATCCAGCATAAAATCTATTTGGTGCTCAATTCCTCGAAGTGGGGGCATCCCTAGTGGAAGTTGTTTGGGAAAAACATCTTCATAATCCTTCAACACACAAGAAATCAAAGGATTAATAGAAGAATTAGTGGGGTTAGTGTTAAAACAATATGCCAAAAGAAGGATGGGTGTCTCCTCATCATGATCCACAAAGAACTCCCTCTTTCTAACCAATATCACCATGTTTTCTTTTCTCTTTGATGTTGAGGCAGCCCCAGATATCCCCCACTACTCCACCTACGGGTTCCCTTTTTTTTTCTTCATTTTTGAATTTCTTCCCCTTTTCTTTCAATTCTCTCATCCTTTGATATAACTCGTTCACTTGTGAAGGAAAAAAGTGGATGAAGTGTGACCTTTCGGCCATCCTTCTCAAGTGTATATCGATTAGACCTCTCATCATGTTTGGTAGACCTATCATATTGCCAAGGTCTACCTAACAAAAAGTGACACACTTGCATTGGTTACGGTACAAAGCACTTCATCGTGGTAATTTCCTACCTTAAACCGTATCACACATTGCCTCATGAATTTAAATTCCCTAAATTCATTCAACCATTGCAACTTGTAAGAGCTAGTATGAAGTGTGGTTGGAAATTTCAATAAGTTCACCATAAAAACACTAACAACATTGGCACAACTACCACTATCTATCACCAAAGTGCACACACTTCCCTTCATAAGGAATTTAGTATGGAATAGATTCTCCCATTGGCTAGGATTATCTATCTCCTTCTTAATCATGGCACGCCTCAATACAAAGTTTGGAACCACGCACTACCCTTATTGTGGATAAGCATCCTCACAATTATCATCATCATCATTATGTGGCTCATTTTTGGGTTTGTCTCCATCTCGAGGCTCGGCCTCATTCTCTTCTTTTTCAAGACCCACTTCCTCACCAAGGTAATACAATATCCCTTCCCTTAGGATCAAATTGCATCGGTTTGGACATTCATTGGCTTTATGTCCCCAACCTTGGAACTTGAAACATTGGAACCTTTTAGGATTAAGATACTTGTCAGCTTCTTGTCGGGGATGAAATTTGTGGACTTTTTTAGGCTCGGACAGCCTTATAGTGGCTGGTTGGTCTTTTTTTTTGGGCCAACCCGAAGATGGTTGAACCATATATTTGCTCCTCGGCCAACCCGAGGTTGATGGTCCCTTTGCCTTGAACGACGATCTCTCTTTAAGCTCTTTTTCAATCTCAAGAGACGCTTGGAAAATTTCTTCAACGGTATCAAATTTGTGAAGCATCAAATGAGTGGAGATCTCTTTGTTTAACCCACACTTGAACCGAATGATATCATGGCTAATTTGTTCTCCACGATGATCAAGCTTCAACATGAGTTGTTGAAACTCATCATAATATGCCATCACACTTCGATTCCCTTGTCGCAAATTGTACAACCTAGCAAGCAACTCATGATGATAACTTTTGGGAAGATACCGTTGCCTCATTAGATACCTTAACCGAAACTATGGTGGTGGTTGTCCATCAATCAACTCATTACCAAACCGTTTGACATATTCGCACCATATGTTAGCATAGCCTTCAAATTAACCTATGGCATAACAACTCTTCTTATCCTCCGATATATCATTCACTTAAAACACTTTATCACACGCCGACTCCTAATCAAGATACACCTCGGGGTCACTTTCACCCTTAAAGATAAGTAGGCTCAATTTGATGGTATTGATGCCTACGTTTCTCTCTTGGTGTTGGTTTCCCCTTTCTCCATACCCTCGGTATCTTCTTGGATCCGTACGTCCCCATCTTATCTCTTCTTCCCTCATATAATCATAGTCAAATGCTCCATACCCTTCATAATACTCTCTACCATATTCCTCAAAGTGGACGGGATAGTTTTGGACGTTTGGAATTTGATTTGGACTGATTGGATTTTATAGAGGTGTTGGTCTTATGTTTAGTGGATCTTGGAAGGGAGGGTTCGGATTTTGTGGAGGCATTTGAAGTCCGAGTCCCTCTTACGGAACTTGCAGAGTTTGGGAATGGGTTGGTCTATTGGAGTCTCGGTCTATTGTGGTATTTAGTGGAGCTAGTGAAGGATTTGGAAATTGTGGCCATGTTTCGAGAGTAACGGTAGAGGAAGAATTTCTATCATGTCCACTTGAGGAAACATGTCGAGGAGTAAAAGGACGAGAGTTTCTTTGACTCTCCGTTTGTTCTAATCTCTCACTAATTTTTGTCACTTCTCCCCTTATGACTCCCACTTCCGTACTCAACCTTTCAAGAGCTCGGGTCATAGCCTCAAGAGTGACCCTCATATTCTCCATTTCATTATAATCTACGGTTTGAGACGTGTTTCCCTCCATTGTCAAGGTATCACCTACACAAGCAACAAACAAGTTAGTTTAAAACCTCTCCCCACTCACACACTCTTGGATCACTCACTCTCGAGCTCTTCAAGTGTCGTAGATTGGCTAGTAACCCATGAATCCTTAAGGTTTGAGTATGCTCTTATTCGGAGTAAATTCTCTTGTTTGAAACTCAAAGAATTCTTGTCGGACTAGAGTCAAGGAGTTACAATGTATTCAAACGACAAAAGCATACAAACAAACGATGACACAAATACAAGGCTTCAAAGGACGAATTGACGACCTAGTAGGAATGTACTATCTTGCTAATTAGTTCTCGAGTCAATTAGAAGAAACTAAGAATCAATAATTAAAAACTAAAATATCCAAATTGAGCTTAATTAATGACGTGAACAGTGTTTAAGGTTATGTGGCAGCATGGAATTGGTCACGGGTCCATACATTTTGTTCAACAACTTGAAGCCTTAATCTTCACAATTTTGTATTGGATGAATTTGCTTTTGGAGGGAAAGTAAAGTCTTGTAACTTTTCAACCTTTTCCAACTAAAAAAGATGAGGCTTGATTTTACTAGTTCCACAAGACAAGGCTTCTTCTTTGAAGGAAAAGTGGTTGGTAAGTCAAGGAAGTGATGTTGGCAAGTCTTTTCACAAACAATTTTACAACTTTGACTTACAACCCTTTTGGATCTATTTTAGTCTTTATAGTGGTCAAGATATGAGATGATAAGAATATCAAGATGTACACCACAACAATACTTCAAGAACACAACCACAATTCACCAACAATAGCTCACTTTAAATTCAAGTAACAACACACAAACTTAGCCTACTTCAAGTTCATCATACTACCACTTCAAGTCCACAATAGCAATGTCAATATGTTAAGCTCAACTTAGCTTTAGACACTTTTTGTGTTGATGATAAAAAAATCAACACAAGAAACAAACTAGACAAACAAAAGAACATCTAGATCTAAACACACAAACACAAATCTCGGCCAAGACAACAACACAACACAATTTTCTTGGCCAAGAACAAGATGGAAAGATTTTTTTTTTTTTTTTTCTGGAAATTTCAGATTTCAACAACTTTTTTTTAACTTTTTTTTTTTTTGTATTTTTCAACTACCAAGCCCAAGATTGATTTTGTAGGAACAAAATCAACCACAAGATTTGATACCAAATGATACGAGCCTAAGTTCATAACACAAGAAACAAACAACAACAAGATGAACAACAAGTGCAAGTAAATCGAAATAGGCCACACACGGCTTCACTAATCTTCAAGAGTCACGTTTTTAGAATAAGAAGATGATATTAACAACATGAACAAGCAAGTCGATAATAATGCTAGTGAATCGAAAGAGCCTCACACGGCTTCACTAGATTTCAAGATTCCAACAACACAAGATTAACAAGATTACAAGAGGGATAGTAACTTGACACACAATATTCAATGATCTAAGAACCCTAATTAGAGAAAGGACCCTAGGATTAATGAATATTAATACCAAGATCTTACTTGAACCAAGAGGAACTCAAAGAACCCCAAGACCTTAGTTTCTAGCCAAGAGACAACACTAGTATCACTCTACCAGTGAGTTTTCGGAATTGGGGCTTCTCCAATGGAAGGGAGAAGTTCCAAAATATTACAAAGTGTTTGTTGTCTTCCAAAATATGAACGAACTAACTCCAAAAATAACCCTAACACAATCTATTTATATTAGTCCACAAAGGGAGATAAAAAATGACCATCCTACCCTTCCCAAGGGGTGGCCGTGGAGTGTAAGTTTATTATACTTCAAGGCTCCTCTTCACACTTAAAAACATTTAATCCATTGAAAGGCTCAAGTACCAACTCACGCACGGCCATTTGCATGAACATAGCTTGGAGTTTTTGTAACTCCCGAGCTTGGCTACGTGTGAATGGTCATGAACTTGTTGGACAGCTTGGTACACCCGTATCATCTAATTATCAAGTTACATCATTAAATTAATTCTTTGATTGTAGAGTATGGACAAGATGGATTGGTGTCTACTAAATGCGATGTTTATAGTTATGGGATCATGTTGCTGGAAACTTTTACCAGGAGAAAGCCTACCGAGTTTGAGGGAGATCTTAGCTTGAAACAATGGGTGAGTTATTCACTTCCTGATGCAGTAATGGATGTTGCGGATTCCAACTTGGTTCCACCGATGGATAATCACTTGAAGAAGAAGTTAGATTGTGTAGCATCAATCATGAAAGTGGCACTAGATTGTTGTATTGAATCTCCAGCAAGACGGACGAACATGAAAGATGTTGTAGGGATGCTAGAGAAGATCAGAATTCAACTTCTCGCATGTTGAACATGCTCTTGGCAATTCTTGTTCCAAATAACTTGTTTTGTTGCAAATGTTTTCTAAATAATTGTATTGATGAGAAGAATGTATTTTTTTTTTTTTTTTTGTTATAAAAGGAATTTTATGATTTACCAAGGAATAGTACTCCTACACTTCTTTGTTCTTATGAATTAGCTTTGCTGATGTCCCCCAGTGCATTCCAGTGTTTATATTCTGCCTCTTTATATAACGTAGACTTAAAGCCCAAAGCAACTTACAGATTGCAGCATAGTCCCATAGTTCCATAGGCAGATTTTCTCCCATGCCCCCGTAGAATTCCTTGTTATTGTAGCTTCCCCAGACCACAAATAGCTTCTACGAGTAGCCTCTATTAACTTGATTGCTTTCATCGGCATTACAAACATTTGACCATCCATGTATTGATCCTGGGAGTAATCTTTGCCAGTAGGGGTTTGTATGCGTTGCAGAACGGTGAGTCTTTAAATGGATAATGGAACACCAATATACTTGAAAGGAAGCTCACCACTCTCTTAGCCAAGCAGAGCTAGACTTGACTGGAGGAAAGATAACGAAAGAATGGAGTGTTTGGAACATGATACCTGTTCTGGTTCTGTTATATTAGTTATCTGGTGGGAGCAGACCATCAAATGATTTGAATGAAAAAAAACCATTGCATTTTGAAATACTCTTGTTTACAACTGTTGTCTCTCTGGCGCAATTTTATTTATGTATTGTGCTGACTCACTATGCTTATTATCTGACTTAAGGTCACCAGAAACCGACACCTTTTCCCGGCCATACCAAGCCAGTATATTTAATATACAGTTAGTTAAATTAGGTCCAGGGGTCTGCCTGCTCTTAATCTCCCACCTTCTGTCCGAGTAATGTATCACAGTTTGCTTTCGAAAGCTATCATGTTGGCAGGGGCGGCTCTACCTCTTTAAAAAATAGGCGGCAGCCTTAGGCCTCCGAATTTGAGGGGTCTCACTTTTTATAAATACTATTTATAGAAGAAACAATTTTTTTTTATAAAAGAAAAGAATTATTAGAAGTAGTTCATAGATCGAGAATATTATGTCTCAAGAAAGATTAAATACAGTAATTATATTATTACTTAAAACAGAATAATTAGAAAAATCGATTACATAAATTTGAAAATAGATTTTACTAAAAAAAAAGTTATTTTTCTTACAAATTTAAGGCCCCATTTGATTTTTGCCTTAGGCCAAAAATATGCTTGAGCTGCCCGCATGTTGGAACATATTCGAGCGCTCTTGGTACAGGTTATGGTGTGAGCGACAATACATGCAGTCCCAATAGTGCTAAGAGATATACCAATTAATTATGTTGTGAAAGATGGACCATTTAGCACTAGTGCTGGGAGGAACATTATAAGTAATCAAAGCCTACGCGAAATTATTTTTGTGCGATAAAAAGTAAAAAACATTTTTCAAATTCAGTTCAAGATTCATTTCATAATTGATCATCAAGAATTTTTTCCTTTCTCCTTTCCAACTGCATTGTTTTGTTATTAAAGCGTCAAACTCTATTAGTAAGAAATTAATACTTTCGCACAATTTAGTATACTAAGCTTACTATAATTAAGTAATAATGTTATGATGCATAGTATGTTGTTAGTACTTTAGGACACATTGTGCACCCAGAAACTACTGCATCAACACTCAAGTATAATGAGCTTCATTCTCTATCTTCTCGTCAAAAAAAAAAAAAAAAAACGAGTAGCGGATTAGAGGATTTCTTTTGCTACCATTATTATGGTTGACATCAACACAAACTAAGCTATATACTTGTCTCCAACATGGCTCTCGCGGTGCAAGGAGTATTTTGCTTGCCTAGACCATATGAGTTAGGGAACCAAGTAACTGAAGAGTCAAATGACATCAGTCGTTATAAAGAAATATTGTGTACTATTTAAGAATAAAAATTTATAGAAATATCTCTAAAAGAAACTAAAACTTAGCATTAAAGGTCGTTGTGGATGAACATGATTCCTCCCTCTATAATCAAAGATCTTGGATTTGCACCCTTAATTTGAAAATAATCTTGGTAGAAAGTGTTTCCCGTTTAATGGGCCTTACGCGATAGGAATTCGGATTAGGGATGAGAGGGTACCGAGTTTGAAAATAAAATGTGGGAGAAGAATATTCATTAGAAAATTTGAAAATATTTTCCACACTATTGTAGTACTTAAAAAGTAGCTAGAATCAATTATAAACTATTCTAAATAACTAATCATCTTAAAATTCTCGATATAGCTAGTGTACATATAACTTTAGAGTTTTTAGTAAAAAAAAATTCCATTTTACTGTGAAAGTAGTTCTATTTTGATAAAACCGCTACTAAAAGCACAACAATATAAGTTTAATCCCAATATTTTAATTTTTTATAAAAATAAAATTAATCGAGTTTTATATTACCTAAAAAGAAAATAGAATTAATTAATTATACTATCACATAAAATTCTCTATATAATTAATATACATAACTTCTGTAGAAGGCAACTTGGGAAGTCTTTTGGACTGATTAGAGGAACAAATTTGATACCACAAAATTATTTTTATGTATTCTTTTATTGAAAAAGAGTTCATAAAAATATACTCTAAAAATCTCTTGTAAAATATAAACAATAATTAAAAGTAAGTTTAGTCATGACGCAAACAAATTCCTTTCATTACCATCCCATATAAATGTGCTAAATTATCTGTAAAAAGTAACTTGATTGTAAATGTCCCTGGATTCTCTCCTAGCTTAGAGATAAAAGGATTATAAATATGTTATGATCAACTATATAAAATACGCTAATCATGTAAAAATATTTCTCTAGCGTATAGTATACATCACACTGCATTACTTCATGTCATTCGGTATGTCCGTGGTTGTATGAATCAAGGTGTTCTCATCCGTTTTGATTCTCCTATACATCTTGAGGGATATATTGATGCAAATTAGGCTGGTTGTCTCGATTCGCATCGTTCGGTTACTGGTTGGTGCATGTTTCTAGGCACATCCTTGACATTTTGGAAATGTAAGAAACAATCTCGTACGTCTAAATCATCTGCGGAGGTTGAGTATCGGGCTATGTCAGCAGCAAGTTCGAAAATTATTTGGCTATGACGTCTATTATCTGATCTTGGTGTTGCTAATATATCTCCTACGGTGTTACATGCACAAGTCCAAACTTTTTTATATTCACAGAGTTAAATTTACTTTGTATAATTCTAATAAATTAAGCTTTATGAAAACACTAGACAACGGATGTCACGCTTCATTGCTCGCAATTCAACAATTAGGAACAATCTCTTATAAAGCAAGACTTGGTTGACTTGCAGTCTTGTACAAAGTCTTTGGAGTTTGGACTGATTAGAAGAATAAACTTGCCACCACAATTAGGGTTTGCAAGACTTGGTTGATTCCAATTATACATTTTTGATTGCTTGAATGAGAAAATGGAAGTGTCATTTGAATGAGAAATGACTTGCCGTCTTGCAAAAGTATTTGGAGTTTGGACCTATTAGAGAAATAATTTTTCCACCATTATTACGGTGGCAAGTTGGACAAGTCTTCGAGGCCTGCATAAGTTAGGCAACCAATTAACTGAAGAGCCAAATGACAACAACCAATACAAATTAAAGTTGTGAACATTTTAATAATAAAAAATCATTAAAACATCTCAAAATTAAGTAAAAATTACTATCAAAGTTCGTGGTGGGATGGATCATATGAATCCTCTTTTAATTACAGATTTCAGGTTTGTATGCAAGATGTGGAAACCCCTTTCATGAGCCTTGCGTGGCACGAATTCGGATTAGTCTCAGTTTCAATGCAAAATTGCAAATACCCCTACTAAACAAGTACCGTAGAAAATCTATTTTTTGAATTGTAGACAAATAAAAATGAACAGAGGAAGTAACTTTTTGATAGATAAATCACTATACTTTTCATCACACAGATATAGAGAAAATGAAAGCAAGACTTGGTTGACTTGCAGTCTTGCACAAGTCTTTGGAGTTCAAATCGACTAAAGGAATAATTTTGCCACCATAATTACTGGTGCAGGGTCCACGTATCCTGAAAAAGGAATTTAGAAAACCAAGTAACTGATGAGTCGAATGATAGAAACAGCCAACACAAATTCATGTTGTGTAGTACTTTTTATGAAAAAAAAATTATAAAAACATCTCTGAAGTAAGTAAAAGTTAATTACCTTCAAGAGTTGTGATGAGATGAATTAATGTATTTCCTCCATCTTTCATTCGAGGTCTTGGATATAAAAATAAAATAAAATTAGCAAGGAGTGTTTCCTCTTAAATATGTCTTACCACGCGGTACATATTTGGGATTTGGCTTCAATACAAATAGCTAACATCGTAAAAAACAGAACAAGGAGAGAATTTACGTGTTTATGGAAACTCAATAATATTTTACCTGTACCCTACATACTTAATTATGATCCTCTTATAGTATAGATTAACTTGAGATTAATGTAAAAATTCATAAGTTTTAATTGCCTATAGTGTTATACATAACGTTTTAAGTATCATAAAATTTTAAGTAAATAATATATATAATTTTAGTTAGATTCACGAAAATAATACTAATTATTAGTTTTTTCTTGATTTAAACTCTCATATACTCGCAACCCGCCCTGCCCCGCACCATTTAAAAAAAAGGCTTACTTCAACCCGCCCCACACCCACATACACCCACATAGTCTGAAGGAATAATTTTGCCACCATAATTATGGGCGCAGGGCCCATGTATCCTGAAAAAAAAAAAAATTAGAAAACCAACTGAAGAGTTGAATGATAGTACAACCAATACAAATTAATGTTTGTAGTACTTTTTAAGAAAAAAAATATACTTATGTTTCCTCATCTTTCATTTGAGGTCTCGTATATAAAAAAAATGGGCAGGGAGTGCTTCCTCTTAAATGTGTCTTACCACGTGGTACATATTAGAAAATTTGGCTTCATTACAAATATCGAACATCGAAAAAAATGAAATTAGGAGAAAATATACGTCTTCATGGAAACTCAACAATCTTTTTACCTATACCCTACATACTTAATTATAGAGGGGAACGTTCGGTATTCGGATCGGTATTTTTAAAGTCTAGGTTCGGTAATTCAATAATCGGTATTTAAACACCACATACCATACTTATAAACATCAGTTCGATAATTCAATAATTAGTAAAGTAAACTTCAATTCGGTACGGTATTTCATAATACCATATTATAATTAGAGATGTGCAAATGTACATTTACACTTAAAAGAGTAAATTTAATAGAAGTCCTATTCAGTATTCTTTTTGTTGTTTTTTACGAATATATTATCAAGGTCCTAAAGATTCTTTGAGATGACTAATACTATTGTCTATTGGATTAGTTAGATATATTATATATATATGTGTGTGTTCGATATTCGGTAAATACCGAATACCAAATCGTATTAATATCTTGTACCAACCAAAATATTGAACTTTTGCTCTCAAATACCATACCAAATACCGAATTATCAAATACCAATTACCAAATTTTTCAGTTCAATTCGATAATTCGGTAGCCCTACTTAATTATGATCCTCTTATAGCATAGATTAACTTGAGATTAATGTAAGAATCCATAAATTTTAATGGCCTCTAGTGTTATACACATCGTTTTAAGTATCATAAAATTTTAAGTAAACAATACATATAATTTTAGGTAGATTCACGAGAATAATACTAAGTAGCCGTTTAGCCATGAAAATTATTTTCATTTTTTTTTCGGAAAATTACTTTACTTTAGTAAAATAAGTAAAAATAAAAAGATGCGTTTGGCCATGAAAATTCCAAATACAATTCCGAAATTGTATTTGGAAGAGTGAAAACAAATTTTATTTGTCATAAAACTAATGCATTCTGAATTTTCTTCCAAATAAATTATCTCTTATAGAATTTATTTCTTAGTGTTATGATTGGGCAGAAAATAGGCAAATCAAAAGTAAAAGAAAAACAAGAACACACAGATTTACGTGAAAATCTTTGCGGGAAAAACCACGGGCAGAGGCAGAGGAAGTTTCACTTCAATGGAGAGAGAGTACAATGTTGGAGACAATAGTCCCAATTTCGTGTATATGAGAATGACCTGAAATAGCCCACTAAATCGCACTTATATAATACTTGCGTACAAATAGATCCTAGATCCAAAAAACATAAAGGTCCATACCCTACCACCACATACCCATTGAAAATCACAAAAATGAGTCGCACCGCGAAACTTTTAGGGCCAAATCAATAAAATTCGAGTCACAACTCTAACACTTGGCATGACACAAAATTAGGTGTTGTCATAGAAACGGAATAGAATTCTGTTACATCCATTGTGAGAGCCTAGCAGTTGTTCTGAAAAAAATGATTGCGCCTTAATTAAATGCGCCTTCAAATGTTCTGACATTGTTTTTAACACTACAATGATTCTTTCGATTCATCAAATCAAATCAAAGTACGCTCATTCAGATTTTTTGATTGATTATCTTGGTCATTGAGCATGGTGAATAATGGAACTTCAAAATACTTTTATGCCATTAGGAAAATCCATAGAGAAAAATACAATTTTGAGATAGCAAGGGAATCCTTCATTTTAAACTAACTAAAAAATTATTTAAAATAAAAGAGATTTAACATGTCTAGAAAATACGACACTTACGAAAAGTTCACAAATAAAGTGTTTAAAAGCTATTTTGACTTAAAAACATTTAAAATAAGACAATCCAAACATGCTCTACATATTGTGTACTTTTTTAGAATTTAAAAAAAATGTAAAAACATCCTAAAAATTAAAAGTAAATAGTCTCGTCGAGATATTAAACTACGATAGAATAATTTGCTAACTTCGTTATCTTTGATCGAGAATGTAAATAGTTTTTCATGTTGTCATATATATATATATATATATATATATATATATATATATATATATATATATACTAGTTTCTCGACGCGTGCGTTGCACGTATATGAATGTCGAGGCCATATAGTACATAGTTGCAAGTTTCTTTGAAGAATTAACGTTGATCGATGTATAGCAATTTATTTGTCGTGGTCAAAATGATTGAATATCATTAAAACCTATGAGGATGAACATTAAAAATTTAATTAGATGACATTTTACTTATTGTAAAGTACAAAATGTAATGAAACATATATCACCTGATACTTCTTTATAGATGATATATTTTTGTATGTTTATTTTATCTGTCTCTATTGTATTACCATGATCAGGAATCTTGTTGCCATCAATCATTAATATCATTCTTGAAAGAGAGACATAAAATTGGCCGTACAAGAAAATGTGTTGTGATAGATACCATTCAATATTAGGATTATTTAGCATGTGCTTTATTTGTCTTATTGCAAAACATTATTTAGTATATATTAATTCATTTTGGATGAATTTAAAATGATTCTTTGCAGAGCAAGAAAATTGAATTCTTCAGTAAAGAACACAATTGGAGCATATGAACACATTGTAATTTCGAAATGTATGACATTGTTGATAAAATCTTTTATGAATTACACATGTATTGTTTTTTTTTTTTTTTTTTCATCCGGTATTCGGTGTCCGTATTGGAGCCCCGACTAATTTAGATCGTGTGTTGCAGGGCCCATTAAGGTGGCAGCGCTCCCAATAGAGTTTTTTCCATACCCAGGGTCGAACCCTTGACCTCTGGTTAAGGGTGGAGCAGCGATGCATTGTTGCACAAGCTAACCAATTAAAATAGTGAAAATTATGGAGTGTTAAGTGTCTTTTATTTCAAAATTAACACAAGGAGCAATTGCCTTACATTCAATATGGAGACTGATTTTCTTGAATTGTCATAACTTATTTTACACAAAATCATAGCAATGTATAGTATGTTAAGCAACTATGCAATTATCAAATATTTTCAAATAGTAATAGAAAAGTAAATCAAATGACGTGATTAACACTTGTAGATTGGTTGGGTGTGCTTCAAATTATGAGTAAGTTAAATTAAATAAATAATATTATTTTACCAGGAATTTTTTTTTCCTAGTTGCCAGTTATTTGATAAAATGACAAGCTTAATTAACATTTTTATGCTCTTTTTAATTCTAGTTTGAGCAACAATTTGACAAAAAAATAAATTGATGAGGAAAAATAGTTATAAGATTTGCAATAACTTTTTGAAAGTTGAAAAAACTCATTAATTGCTTTTCTTCATGCTAAACTTACTCAAATTAGATATTTCTTCATGCTAAACCTACTAAAATTAAATAGACTCGACACTTTAAAGTTGAAACTCTGCTAAATTGTTAAAAATATTAGTCAAGAATCAATTATTTAATAAAAGGGGAAAAAACTCAAATATGTCACTGAACTATCAGAAATGACTCATTTATGTCATCGTTAAAAGTTGGGCTCATTCATGCCATGCCGTTATAAAATCGGTTCATCCAAGCCATTACTTTTTAACGGTGGTTTTCTAAACAAACAACTTTGCCACGTGGTCTCTTATTAGAGGTCCACGTCATTTTTTTTTTTTTTAAGTTTTGATTCATTAAAAAGAATCCACCCACACCCAACCTATCACCTTAACCCACTTTAATATTACTCTTAATTTTGACCCTAGATTTGAACATATATATAATCATTTAGTCTTCGAATGTGAAATTTACATAGTTGAATACTACGTTTAAAATAGTATAGGTTAGAATAATTAATAATTTAAAATGACAAATGAATAAATTATGGTTAAAAAATAATTTATTTTGACTCTCGAAATTCGAATATCATCACATAATTAAGGACGAAGAGAATACTACATACATGAAGAACCACAACTTTTAATTAGGAAGAATACCTAAAAATCCCTTCTAAATTTGGATTATAAATTGTATAATTGAATTATTGGTAGTCTTAATTATTTCGTGGATTTGACTATTTGGTAGCCTTTATACTATTTAACGTGGACGAGATGTAGCGTTTATACTCTTTGTAGGGAAATATTAATCAAAGGAAATTCTAGCTACACATTATCATTTTTTGAATACAGTACATTAACCTTAGGAATATTTTTCCCTTCATGTCCATCTTAGAATACATGTTACGAGGCATCTTAATAAGATGAATAATAAACCATATACATAGAGATGGAAGATAATATCAAAGGAATCTGCAACAGCTAAATGTAGTGGATAATTATAAAGTGCATAATATGGAAATCATATCATTTCATAGTATATATAGGATCTCATGGACACATGCGTACTCTGGATTCTGACTTTATAATAACAACGAAGAACCATCCTTCCATTAAGGCTCTAATCTACAAGAATGTTACTAAGCATCAACACCACCTACCTTACAAAACATATCAGAACTACTGCATCTCTTGTGGAAGAATTGAAATCTTGTACTGGCGTATTCTTCGTGGATTTTATTAGTCCTTATGTTCTACTGTGTATTTTTCCCTGACTTCCGACCTTAAGAGTATGCAGGCGCTCTCACAAACATGTGGCTCATTTATCCAGGGGTACAAAATGGTTTCAGCTGTATCAAATTCACAGAGCAAGAGGCGTCAAAAGGCGATTTTATGGGGTAACTATTAATCGATGAGACTATCCTGAGTTCACGTGTGTTTACAACTTGTTTAGGGTGAGATACATTTTGCCGACAGAAAAGTGACTTTGTAATTGTGAATTCTAAGGGAAGCAATTACAAAGTTGGTGTCTATCCAAGTTGTGCGTCTATTCTCTCTCTTTTTTTATTTTTTTTGGTTGAAAATTGTGGCTATTCACTACAGATGCAAAGGCAATGTTCCAGGGTTGGAAAATTGTATATAATTCTTTTTTTTTTTTTTTAATTTTAGGGTTATTTTAGTAATTTTACTTTTAATTTTTAATTTCTTTTAAAATTTCAGGGATATTTTAGTAATTTCACATTATTTTAGAGTTTATGCTTTTAAGGTAGTATAATAATTATATAGATATATAGATAAGATCAATTTCAACACCGAAAAGTTCTTTCAAGAACCCAAATACACTATAATTGTAGAGAGATTCTCAAGTCTCACCTTTCATTAGATATATTTAAATCAATCCTTATTCTGCACTTGCTCTCACTATCCTAAAACATATAGAAATTTTGAATTTTTCAGAGCGGCCCGGCAGGCGTATAAGGACCATCAAAGAAGTGCCTCAATGCCCTGCAATCATTACTTTGATTCCTTTTATGCAATTATGAACTCCACGGAATTTTATCAATTTCAATACAACTTATCTTTTTGGAGCTGACATAACAAACTACACGAGCCGGAAAAGTTCTTGAGGATGCCCCCTTTTTCTTCACATGTAGTTTGAATATCAAGATATTTAAAGGGAAATTTGTTGTTGTTGAGGCTAATAAAAGGGCAGTCCGGTGCATTAAGTTCCTACTATGCATGGGGTCTAGGAAAGGGCTGAACCCTAAGGATATATCATACGTAGCCATACCCTATATTTTTGCAAGAGATCGTTTCCACAGCTCGAATTAGTGGCCTTCTGGTCACATGACAACAGCTTTATCAGTTACACCGATGATCATTGGTTTAATTCCTCACTTCTATCAGCATTAGACATCAGTATTTGGAGCAACCAAATAACAGGATTTATTCATGTTCACTAGTTGGTCAGAGATGTGTTCATAACATAAGAGCTAGATAATATAATCAGCCATCAGAATGGTATAAGTTCATAACATATAGAAAGTAATTCATTGGACAAAACTTGACTACTTAAGAAGGCTCTCATTGTTCCACTATAGTATACTTAGTAAGTGTGGCACTACTCTTCAGTCTTCACCACAAAATTCTACAGTATTTATGAAAGCAAGACTATATGCTAAAGAGGATTTTTTTCCACAAAAAATAAAGGAAGACGGTTGACTTGCCAAGTCTTTGGCTGAATAGAGGACTTTTTTGCCACCACATTTATAATTCTGATTGAGATGTGAAAGACTTGGGAATTTGGTGCTATTAGTATTGATATGAACAAAAGGGAGACCTCATTTCTATTTAAAGTCTCAAAACCACATGTTATAGAGTATACCTACTAATTTTTGCAATAATGGAGAAAGCTTTCACATTTTTTCTCTCAACACTCTTCTTGCTTATGGCTAGTTCAGTCATGACCCAAACCAACATTACTACAGATCAATTAGCTCTTCTATCTTTAAAATCCCAAATCATTTCCGACTTCTTGGATGAAAGTTGGTCTCCCGCTACGTCCGTTTGTCATTGGGTTGGAGTCACTTGTGGCTCCCGCCACCAGCGAGTGAAGTCCTTGAATCTTTATGGCTCTTACAGGCAGGATTCCCCGGGAATTTGGAAACTTCTCATTTCTTGTTTCTCTTGACTTGGGAAGCAACAATTTCCATGGGAATTTGCCTCAAGAAATGGCACGCTTGCATCGGCTTAAGTATCTTAGGTTAAGTGTCAACAACTTCAGCGGAAAGGTTCCTTCTTGGTTTGGATTTTTACACCAACTTCAATTTCTAAGTCTTAAGAATAATAGTTTCACTGGTTCCATCCCTTGTTCATTTTCTAATATTTCCAAAGTTGAGACTTCGAATCTGAATTTCAATTCCATAGAGGGACAAATACCAAAAGTGATTGGAAGTCTTATAAACCTTAGAGAATTAAACATGAGGGGTAACAAGCTCATAGGTTCTATTCCTCTGTCACTCTCGAATGCCTCAAGGTTGGAGACTTTGGAGATATCTCATAATTCTCTTCAACGAAACATTCCAGAAGGGATTGGCAATCTTCACAACATGAAAGTGCTATCCGTACAATATAATTAACTTACGGGTTCTATACCATTCACAATTTTCAATATTTCTAGGATTGAAAATATAGCATTTACAATGAATAGCTTATCAGGAAGTCTTCCCAATGGCTTATGCAATGCTCTCCCAATACTCAAAGGGCTTTATTTATCGAGAAACAAGCTTCATGGTCATATTCCTACAAGCTTATCAAATTGTTCACAACTTCAACTATTGTATTTATCGGTAAATGACTTAATGGGTATGTTTTTTATCTTATGAATGCTTGTATCTAATTGCTTCATGTTGTTGAGGATTATATTTCATTATGTCGATCTACTGCTCCATTCATTCATTTTTTTTTTATTCATCCACTGCAACAAGTTGTTGCTCAGTTAGTTAGATGAGCTGGCTGATTGATAGTTAGTTGGTTGTTAGTTGGTAGTGAGCTGGCATACAAGAATGTTCTAGAACAAGTTTATTATTCCTGCAATTCCACTTTGTAAAGACTACAACCAGTTAAGTATAAAATTCTCTCATTATAATTGAGACAGTTTTTCACACTTCAGAAGCCAGATTAATGGCTCTGTTCGAATATATTTATCTTCTATACGTATTTTTTTTCTTTTTTCTTTTAATACTTTCATATGACCGACAATATAAAAGTTAAAATCTTAGTGAATTCTACCATGGGAGATTGACAACTTAAACAAGATACAATTCTTATATCTTACCAAAAATAGATTGAACCAACTATTTAAACTCACTAATAATCCACTAGATGTGTTTCCAGGTGAAATACCCAAAGAGATAAGCAAAATAGGTTTAGTGGTTCACTTGATATGGAGATCTTCAACATATCAGGGCTGAAAATAATTGATCTTTCACTCAACAATCTATCGGGAAGCCTCCCACCAAACATAGGTTCTATCTTACCCAACATTGAACAGCTTTACGTGATGAACTTCACCAATCTTATTGGGACTATTCCTCATTCCATCTCCAATTGTTCCAAACTTACTATTCTAGAGATTTCTCACAACCAACTCACTGGCTTGATTCCCTATTCTCTTGGATATTTCACTCGTCTACAGTATCTAAATTTTGGGGGAAATAATTTAACCAGCGACTCATCATTAAGCTTCCTGACTTCCTTAACCAATTGCAGAAAATTAACAGTTCTTTATATATTTTTAAACCCACTAAATGGCGTGCTTCCAGCCTCCACGGGGAACCTTTCCAACTCTCTTAGAAAATTTTACGCTGTCAGTTGCAAAATCAATGGGCGAATTCCAAATGAAGTTGGGAACTTAAGCAGCTTATTAGACCTTCATCTTTCTGGAAACAACTTAGCTGGATCAATTCCCAAAACAATTGGCAACTTGAGAAACCTTCAGCGCTTCAACTTGAGTAACAACAAACTTACAGGATTTGTTGGTGATCATATATGTAAATTGCAGCATCTGGGTGCTATTTACTTGGGTCAAAATCAACTTTCAGGGTCTCTTCCGAATTGTTTGGGAAATGTTACTTCCCTTAAAGAGATATATCTGGATTCCAATAAATTGAGTTCCAATATACCATCAAGCTTATGGAATCTTAAGGATCTAATGGTCCTTGACTTATCGTCAAACAACATGGTTGGTTCTTTACCTCCAGAAATAGGAAAATTAAAGGCTGCGACACTGATAGATTTGTCAATGAATCAATTCTCAGATGGAATTCCTAGAGAAATTGGAGGATTGCAAACTCTGGTGCAGCTTTCTTTGAGACACAACAATTTGCAAGGAGCTATACCCGACTCAATGAGCAACATGGTAGGTTTGGAAATCCTAGACCTTTCTCATAATAATATATCTGGAAACATTCCTAAGTCTTTGGAGAAGCTTCAAAATTTGAAGTATTTCAATATTTCTATCAACAAATTGTATGGTGAAATACCCTCGGGAGGTCCTTTCAAGAACCTCTCGAGTCAGTTTTTCCCTCTCGAGTCAGTTTTTCATCTACAATGAAGCATTGTGTGGTTCTTCAAGATTTAGTGTCCCGCCATGCCCCACTTCATCAAAGCATAGATCAAATAGGAAAAAATTGCTAGTTCTTTTTCTTTTGCTGGGAACTGCACTAGTAGTTGTTCCTAGCACCTTTATTGTTTTATGGATAAGGTATAGAAAAGGTAAAAGAGCTCCTCAACAAGCTGATTCATTGTCTGCCATAACAAGAGAAAGAATTTCATACTATGAATTGATCCAAGCAACTGATGCACTTAGCGAGAGTAATCTGATTGGTTCTGGAAGTTTTGGTTCTGTTTACAAAGGTGTTCTCAGAAGTGGAACTGCCATTGCAGTTAAAGTGTTCAACCTGCAACTGGATGCGGCATTCAAGAGTTTTGATACGGAATGTGAAGTTTTGTGCAACCTTCGCCATAGGAATCTCGTTAAAGTCATTACTAGTTGTTCCAATCTTGATTTCAAGGCTTTAGTGCTCGAGTATATGCCTAATAGAAGTCTTGAGAAGTATTTGTATTCGCACAACTACTTCCTTGACACCAAACAGAGACTAAGCATAATGATAGATGTGGCATGTGCTTTGGAATATCTTCACCATGGGTGCTCGTTGCCTGTGATTCACTATGATCTGAAGCCGAGTAATGTCTTGCTGGATGAGGATATGGTTGCTCACCTCAGCGAGTTTGGCATTTCAAAACTGCTGGATGAAGATCAAGGTGATTTGTACACTAAAACCTTAGCAACATTGGGGTATATTGCGCCAGGTTCGTCTCTTAGTTTTGCTGAATATTCCTTTCTTTTTTTCCCACCTAGAAAGTATATTGCATCTTTAAATGAATTATTTGACTGTAGAGTATGGACTGGAAGGACGAGTGTCAACAAAGTGTGATGTCTATAGTTATGGGGTCATGTTGCTGGAAACATTTACTAGGAGAAAGCCTAATGAGTATGAGGGTGACCTTAGCTTGAAGCAATGGGTGAGTTATTCACCACTAATGGACGTCGTAGATGCCAACTTGGTAACAACAACTGGTAATCGCTTACAGTAGTAGTTAGATATTGTGGCATCAATCATGAAAGTTGCATTAGATTGTTGTGCTGAATCTCCGGAAAGAAGGACTAACATGAAAGATGTTGTAGGGATGCTGCAGAAGATCAAGATTCAACTTCTTGCATATTGAACAAGTTTTTGGAATCTGTTGTTCCAACTCACTTGTTTGTTTCAACTTTTTCTAAATTGTTGTATTCATGTAAAGATTGTTGTTTTGTATTGTTTTGTTTTAGCAATTGATTTGTGCATGATTCTGTTTTCAGAAATGCTAGATGGTTGCAATAAATCTCACAGTTTCCTCTTAGTATTATTGTTGCAACAGGGGGGAACTTGTAAATTGAATAAGTAAAACCAAAATATTTTAGAGGAATTAACTGTATGAATACAGATAGGCATGTAATATAAATGGATTTTGTTTGTTCCTACACTGCAGAAGGGATCTGTTATTTTCAACGATTCGCTGGATTCCCATTACGCTGACTCACTATCGCTAGAGTACCCCATCATGATGCATGTCCTTGTTCTGGACATGAGCTTATCATGTTCATTCAGTACTTTGGCATAGCACGGCATCCCATTACTCTGAGATGATTACAATTTGGTTTCTTACCATACAGTTTTTCATAAGGACTCACAAGCTGAATGACTGGACTAGGCAACCTATTGATTATTATACTGCAGTTAGAACACAATAACCCCAGAAACTTATTGGAATTTGAACCTGAAATCTGATAGCTTTTGTCACTTCTAGGATGCGTTTGTGTTTTCTCTCAGCAACACCATTTTGCTGAGGAGAATATGGACATGTAGTTTGATGAACTATTCCATGTTCCTGGAACAACTTCTTACATATTGAGTTGACAAACTCAGTACCATTATTAGTACTTCTTTGATATCCTTGTTAAACTGAGTTTTGACATATACAAGAAAGTGTTGAAGCTGAACACACACATCAGACTTAAGTTTTAACAGAAATATCCAAGTATACCTTGAAAAATCATTAACCGCAGTTAGAAAATATCTATTTCCATTCATAGTTGGTAATTGTTGGGTACAATGTAGTTTTGATAATTGACAATCTGACAACGTGATATGAAACATGTCAGTCAACCTGGTTCACAGACACATTGTCTCATGTATCTGAAACTTGTAGTAAAATCATCGATGATTAAAGACGAGGGTGGAAGAAATCAACAATTAGATGAGTGGTTAATTATCATAAACTCAAGGAAATAAATATGTGCAAATTTGAAGAAGTTTAATTTGATTCAAACACTTGATGATAAGGGAAAACAAGTTGAGTTGAAAAAGGAGTCCTATGGAAAGAAGGAGTTTCACTTCTGAGCATATCCTGAAGAGTCCTATATGTAGAAAGAGAAAGATTCTGTAGATTGAAGACGTCTACGCAAGATAGGAAACATATAAATTGAAGGAATCTTTGTCAGATCAATGAAGTTTTTGATGACTGACACATGAATGGACCATGTTACTTGACCTGGAAGACAGGTTTCAGGTTTTACTGATAGATGCAGACAAAGATTGCTGAAAGTCAGGAACGAATGAGCAAGCCTAACTCTAATATACTCAAGCTACTAATCACGTGAGAAATTGATCTTATCTATATATCTATATATATAATAATTATATAGATAAGATCAATTTCAACACCGAAAAGTTCTTTCAAGAACCCAAATACACTATAATTGTAGAGAGATTCTCAAGTCCCACCTTTCATTAGATGTATTTAAATCAATCCTTATTCTGCACTTGCTCTCACTATCCTAAAGCATATATAAATTTTGAATTTTTCAGAGCGGCCCGGCAGGCGTATAAGGACCATCAAAGAAGTGCCTCAATGCCCTGCAATCATTATTTTGATTCCTTTTATGCAATTATGAACTCCACGGAACTTTATGAATTTCAATGCAACTTATCTTTTTGGAACTGACATAACAAACTACATAAGCCGGAAAAGTTCTTGAGGATGCCCCCTTTTTTCTTCACAAGTTGTTTGGATATCAAGATATTTAAAAGGAAAGTGGTTATTGTTGAGACCAATAATAGCATTCCAAAGAATTAAGCTTCATGGTCTTCCAATACTCAAAGGGCTTTATCTGTCTCATAACAAGCTTCATGGTCATATGCCTACAAGCTTATCAAATTGTTCACAACTTCAAGTATTGTCTTTATCAGATAGTGAGCTTGATGGACCAATACATGGTGAAATTGGAAGATTGAGTAACTTGCAGCAATCGTATCTCGGAACAAACCATTTCACAGGTATGTTTTATCTTATGAATGCTAGTAATATTTTATCTATTTACTCCAAAAGAAAAAAAAACAAATTAATTACACATTAACTGCAAGGATAATTCCACAAGAAATTGGAAATCTTGCTAATTTGATGGAGTTATGGGATGGAGGGAAACCAGATAAACGGCTCAGTCCCAATCTCCATATTATTGAAACATCACGTGTAGTATTAGTCAGTATTTCTGTTTATTTAGGACTAGTCTAGTTTAGTTAGTTTAGGATTCATCTTAGTTTATCTGTACCTCTATTTAATATGCTTTATGCTTCATTAATAAAATATCTTCTTCTATCAGCACTTACTCTGTGTTTACATGGTATCAAATCTCTATACTCTCTAACGAGAATGATCCTATTTTTTCTCTCTCTCTTCCTAACACAAATCAGTAGCAATGGCCAACAATCCAGAGTTGTAAATGCTGATAACACATTGGGTGCTAACATTATTATTCAATTCAACCCTGCGTCCCAATTACCCATCAAACTCAGTGGTGGCCACAACTTTGCCACCTGGAAAGTTCAATTCTCCATGCTTATGTATGTTTATAATTTATTTGGACCGCTCCTGCTCCTACTCGCACCCTGACCATTGTCAACAATGTATCTCCCAATCCTGCTTTTTTAACTTGGTTCCGTCAATACCAACTCATCCAAAATGCCCTCATGGCATCTGTTGAACCCACCATTGCTCCGACTGTTTCTACAGCCAACTCATCCAAATTGGCTTGGGACGCTTTGCACACTACTTATGCAAACAGATCACAAACGCATGTCTTCAGCCTGAGTGATCAACTTGCTCGCGTCACTAAGGAATCTCTCTCCATCACTGAATATCTTCACACTATTCGGTCTCTTTCGGATGAGTTAGCCACTGCTGGTTCTCCTGTGTCAAATACTGAACTCATCGTCAAAATACTCAGCGGGCTAGGTACTGAATTTCGTGAAATCTCTACTGCCATTCGTGCATGTGATACAGTTGTCTCATATGAAGAATTGTTTGAAAAGCTACTTGACCATGAACTCTTCCTTCGTCACGAGGATGTTAAGAAACTTTCCAGTCCCATAACTGTCATGGTCGCGACTCCCACTAAATCCAATACCAATAACCGTAACAATCCTAGGCAGAATAATAATTCTCAACAGTGGCATCAGAATTCACGTTCGAACACTACATCACAGTGGCAGTCCAACTCCAATCCAAAGTGGCAGTCCAACTCCAATCCAAAGACTATTACTCGATGTCAACTATGCAATAGGATTGGCCACACTGTCAATGTTTGTCGTTCAAAGTCTTATAATCACTTTAAGGCCAAATCCAACTATGCTGTTGGATTTACTGCTACCATTAACCCTTGGATAGTCAACTCCGGAGCCACCCATCACATTACCACAGAGCCACACAACCTACAACTATACCACGGTAACGAGGATGTCTCCATGGGTGACGGTAACAAAATTCCCATCTCTCACACTGGTTCTACTCAATTAAATGCATCAAATAATGTTTTTAAGCTATCTCACACTCTTTGTGCCCCATCTATTAAACGTAAACTTCTCTCTGATTCAAAATTTTGTCAAGGCAATTCAAAGTCCATTGAATTTTTTCCCTTTGACTTTGTTGTGAAGGATTTGAAAATGCGAAAACCGTTGGGGCACGGTCGGAATAACAATGGACTGTATGAGTGACCTATTTCACATCCCCAAGCTCACATGACCGCCATATCTACTCCTCTCACTACTTGGCATCAATGTTTGGGTCATCCCCACTTTAGAGTTCTTCGGTTTATTTTAAATAAATTCTCGCTACCTTTTCATGAGCGAGACAAAATTTTTTATTGTAATTCTTGCTTTTATAATAAAGCGCATCGGCATCCCTACAAATATACCAATGCATATACCCACAAACACAAATTACAGCTCGCGTCCCCTCTTTGTTTATCATCGCAGGAACACATTTCCATCTACACCCATGGTTCATTAGCCAGTCCATCCTATCCCTGAGTTGGAGCTCGCTCCCTCATCTCATAAATGTCCCTCTCCTCCTACCCGTGTTGTCACTCGCTCCCAAAACAATATTACCAAACCCAATTTTTTTTTGATTACTTAGCTAAATTGAACCCCACCACTACACCCACCACTGTCAAACAAGCACAAAAGCATCCCTAGTGGCGTAAAGCGATGAAATAGAAACTTGATGCTTTAATTAAAAATCAGACTTGGGAACTTGTTCTTCCTGACCCAACTAAAAATATTGTTTCCTGCAAGTGTCTTTTCAGGATAAAAAGGGAAGCAGATGGGTCTATAGATATAAACCACGACTGGTTGTGAAAGACTTCACTCAAAGGACGGGTATTGACTTCCACGCGACTTTTAGCCCAGTTGTCAAGCCTACCACGGTCAGAATAATCCTTTCTATGGCACTTCACCATAACTGGATTCTCCGCCAGCTTGATATCAACAATGCATTTCTCCAGGGCAACCTGGATGAGGAGGTGTACATGGAACAACCTCCGGGTTTCACTAATGATGATAAACTCACTCACATATGTCAATTACGCAAGGCAATCTATGGCTTGAAACAAGCCCCTTGGTGACACTTTTCCTTCCATAGGATTTATTATGACAAAATCGGATGCCTCACTACTTGTCAGGTAGGGTCTATGTTTTCTGTTAAAGATTTGGGTAATTTTCGCTATTTTCTTGGTGTTAAAGTGATACGCAGCTCTGACGGTTTAATTCTCACCCAAGAAAACTATGTGAATGAGATCCTGAATGATGAATTAATGACCGACTGTAAAATTGTCCACATGTCAATGAGTGCATTTGAGCTAATCACGCTATATGATGGTACTCACTTGACTGATGCAACACGCTATCATCGGGTCTTAGGTAGGCTTCAATACCTATATTTCACTAGTCCGGACATTGCATATGCAGAAAATAAGTTGTCTCAATTTATGCAAGCACCATCAGATCTCCATTGGAAAGCTGTGAAATGTGTTCTTCGTTACCTGCGTGGCACCATCCAACTAGGCCTACGTGTAACCCCCATTGAGGACTTCAATCTGCATGTGTACTCTAATATGGATTGGGGTAGGGACATTGCTGACAGAGCTTCCACATCTGGGTATATCCTATTCCTTGGTTACAATCCGATTAGTTGGTCCTCAAAGAATAAAAATACCGTCTCTCGCTCCTCCATTGAGTTTGAGTATAGGTCAGTGGCTAATGCCCTTTCTGAAACCTCGTGGGTGACCAATCTCTTCGCTGAGCTGCGCTTTCCAGTACATCAGATGCCTACCATTTATTGTGACAATCTTAGAGCCACATTCCTGAGTAAAAATCCGGTCCTCCATAGCAAAGTGAAGCATGCTGCAGTGGACTTTCACTTTGTTCGCCACCATGTCAACATCAAAAAGGTTCGAGTTGTTCATATTTATGTTGCCGATCAAATCGCTGACACCCTCACTAAGGCACTGCCTAAGTTTACTTCTGAGAAGAATATATTCAAGTTAGGCTTAGTGACTCATCTCCTAACTTGAGGGGGCGTATTGAAACATCACATGTAATATTATTCAGTATTTCTGTTTATTTAGGACTAGTCTGGTTTAGTTAGTTTAGGACTCATCTTAGTTTATCTGTAACTATATTTAATACGCTTTATGCTTCATTAATAAAATATCTTCTTCTATCAGCACTTACTCTGCGTTTACACATATTCAATATCTCATCGCTGCAAATTTTGTCACTGTAGAAGAACAATCTTAGTGGATTCTTACCACGGGAGATTGGCAACTTAACCAAGATGCAGATTCTACAGCTTAGTGGAAATAAGCTTATAGGTACATATATATTCTAATGGTGTCTCATGTTAATTTTGTATAGATCCATTAGAACTATTAAATTATATGAATCTATGCATGTAATGAGAAATAAAATGTAACAATTATAAATAAATCTTCAAGCGTATGACAAGAAACACCATATAAGGAGCATCTTTTAATGTTTAAAATTAATCTGTTTTATGAAATAACCAGTAAATTTGAACTCCTGTTGGTAGTTAGCTAACTTCTAATAAAGTATCAGTTTATATATTTGAGTACATATAAGAATACAAACCTGCACAATCAGAAATTGATAGAGAATTAAATTAAGAACTTTAATGGAGAAAAAAATATGTAATATGTACATCCTTCTTAAGACTTTGATCATTAACGATAGGAAAAAGAGAAGTATATAGTTATTACATAATTTTCTGAGTTCTTGTCAACACCTTTTCCCATAACCAATTAAAATTCAAGAGTCTTCTTATCAAGTCAAACTAAAGCATGAATCACATAGATAAACATTGAGCTAAATAGTCCATCTCACTTGTATTCATATTTTCTTCATGTTTTGACAGGTAAAATACCCAAAGAGATAAGTAATCTTGTTGAGTTGGAGAAACTTGATCTTTCTCTTAATAGTTTTAGTGGTCCACTTGATATGGAGATCTTCAACATATCAAGGCTGAGAATAATTGAGCTTTCACTCAACAATCTATCAGGAAGCCTCCTACCAAACTTGTGTTCTATCTTACCCAACATTGAAGAACTTTTTCTGGGTGGCTTAACTAATCTTGTTGGAACTATTCCTCATTCCATCTCCAATTGTTCAAACCTTACTAAACTAGAGCTTTCAGACAACAAACTCACTGGCTTGATCCCCAACTCACTTGGATATTTGACTAATCTACAATTCCTAAACTTGGGGAAAACAATTTCACCAGCGATTCATCATTAAGCTTCCTGACTTCCTTGACCAATTGTAAAAATTTAACAGATCTTTATCTTCCTTTCAACCCTCTAAATGGCATGCTTCCAGCTTCCACAGGGAACCTTTCCATCTGTCTTAGAAAATTTTATGCCGGCAATTGCAAAATCAAAGGGCGAATTCCAAATGAAGTTGGGAACTTAAGAAGCTTATTAGACCTTGATCTTCCTGGAAATAACTTGGTCGGATCGATTCCAACATCAATTGTCAACTTGAGAAGCCTCCAGCAGTTCAACTTGAATAACAACAAACTTGCAGGATTTATTGGTGATCATATGTGTAAATTGCAGCATCTGGGTGATATTTACTTGGATCAAAATCAACTTTCAGGATATCTTCCTAATTGTTTAGGGAATATTACATCCCTTAGGGAGATACATCTCGGTTCAAATAAATTGAGTTCCAATATACCACCAAGCTTAGGTAACCTTCAAGATCTACTGGTTCTTGACTTATCATCAAACAACATTGTAGGTTCTTTACCTTCAGAAATTGGAAATCTAAAGGCTGCAACACTAATAGATCTGTCAATGAATCGATTCTCAAATGGAATTCCTAGATAAATTGGAGGTTTACAAACTCTGGTGCACCTTTCTTTGAGACACAACAAGTTGCAAGGATCTATACCTGACTCAATAAGCAACATGGTAGGTTTGGAATTCCTAGACCTTTCTGATAACAATATGTTGGGAACTATTCCCATGTCTTTGGAGAAACTCTAAAACCTGAAGTATTTCAATGTTTCTGTCAACAAGTTATACGGGGAAATACCCTCGGGGGGTCCTTTCAAGAACCTCTCAAGTGACTTTTTCATCGACAATGAAGCATTCTGTGGTTCTTCAAGATTTAATGTCCCGCCATGTCCCACTTCATCAAAGCACAGATCAAATAGGAAAAAGTTGCTACTTTTATTTCTTTTGCTCTCAATTGCAGTTGTATTTGTTCCTATGACCTTTGTGCTCCTATGGATAAGGTATAGAAGAGGTAAAAGTGTTCCTCAGGAAGCTGATTTATTGTCTACTGTATCAAGATAAAGGATTTCATACTTTGAACTTCTCCGAGCAACTAATGTGCTTAGCGAGAGTAATCAGATTGGTTCTGGAAGTTTTGACTCAGTTTACAAAGGCATTCTCAGAAGTGGAACTGCCATTGCAGTTAAAGTGTTCAACCTGCAACTGGATGCGGCATTCAAGACTTTTGATACGAAATGTGAAGTTTTCTGTAGCCTTCTCCTTAGGAATCTCGTTAAAGTCATTACTAGTTGTTCCAATCTTGATTTCAAGGCTTTAGTGCTCGAGTATATGCCTAATGGAAGTCTTGAGAAGTATTTGTATTCGCACAACTACTTCCTTGACACCAAGCAGAGACTAAGCATAATGATAGATGTGGCATGTGCTTTGGAATATCTTCACCATGGGTGCTCGTTGCTTGTGATTCACTGTGACGTGAATCCTAGTAACGTCTTGCTGGATGAAGACATGGCTGCTCACCTAAGCGACTTTGACATTGCAAAACTTCTTGGTGAAGATGAGGGTTATTTAAACACTAAAACCTTACAACATTAGTTTATATATCGCCAGGTATGTGATACAAGAATTACAAGGACAACACAAAACACACTTCAAAATCAGTCCATAAGATCAAAGATCCGAGAACCCTTTTGACACCACACTCGGATTCAACAAACAACAAGAATACAATGTATTGTTGTGTTTATCACCTAAAAACAGCTAACGACAAACTATGTTAACAACAACAAGATGAAGAACAACAACAATGGAACAAGAACAACAAGTCACGGATTTGAATTACAAGAACACAAACAAACGATTACAACATAAACAAAATGGATAGATAGTTAGACATTGGTTGGTATAATCTTAAGAATCCAAGAATATGGTAATCTTTGACCCTTAACACTACACACAACGGTTAGCCTAACTCCTAAGTTGACACAAGAGGAACTTTACCTCCTCTAAACACCGTCCCAAGCCAACATTGCAACACAAGTGATATCCGCACTTGTTTCCCTCATTTCGGTGTGGTGGCTATTCCAAGCCCTACAACTAAAGGTTTTTCATGTTTCAAGTCTTACATCAATGAACAACTAATGAGAAAAAGACCTAAAATTTTCTATTTATATTCTATTACAAGACAAGGCAAAATGACAACAATGCCCTTAAAGGGTGGAGTGGTCATGGAGTGCATTTGGACCCAATGAAGTGACCAAAATACCCTTAATGAAGATGACCAAATCATGACCCATTAAGTGTTGTCCAAAACCGTGAGTCCTCAAGTCTTCGATGCTCCAAGAAATCTTCCACACACGGCCTTGCTTGTGCTCAAAACGGGTCTTCCTTGCATATTCTTGTGCCCTCGGGGTGACCAAGTCTTGAGCCTTTAAATGATGACCTCCAATCATGTCTTCAAAAATTAAGGTGGCCATTTGACATGTATCAGTATGTCTCTTAGTTTTGCTGGTTACTCCTTTCTTTTTTTCCCACCTAGAAAGTATATTGCATCTTTAAATGAATTGTTTGACTGTAGAGTATGGACTGGATGGACTAGTGTCTACAAAGTGTGATGTCTACAGTTATGCAGTCTTGTTTCTGGAAACGTTTACTAGGAGAAAGCCTAATGAGTTTGAGGGAGATCTTAGCTTGAAGCAATGGGTGAGTTATTCACTTCCTGGAGCAGTAATGGACGTCGTAGATTCCAACTTGGTAACCCAAACGGGTAGTCGCTTACAGATGGAGCTAGATGTTGTGGGATCAATAATGAAAGTGGCTATAGATTGTTGTGCTGAATCTCCGGCAAGAAGGACTAACATGAAAGATGTTGTAGGGATGCAACAGAAGATCAATATTCAACTTCTTGCATGCTAAGCATATTCTCGGAATCTCTCCATCCAGACTACTTGTTTGTTGCAAAAGTTTTCTAAATTGTTGGATTTATGTGAAGATTGTTATTATTTTTATTTTTTGTTTTAGTACTTGGTTTCTGGATGATTCCTTTTTCAGAAATGTTAGCTGGCTGCTGTGAATCTTAGATTCTGTTTTTAGAAATGTTAGCTGGTTAGTATGAATCTTACTGTTTCCTCTTTAAATTGAATAACTAAAACCAAATTGATCCTCTTGAAAATCTTGAAGCGGAATCAATTTGTTTTAAATGTCTTACATTGGAAACACTATCAGGACATATAACATCATGACAACAAGCATAACGGGCAATGAAAAAAATGCTATAGATCATAAAGCTAACCGATAAAAAAGGCAGCTCAGTGCACGAAGATCTTGCATTCACACGGGATATGGAGAAGGATTGCCCCCAGGTACTGTAACACAGCCAACATACCCGACACAAATAGCAATGACTGATTCCATGACTCAAACTCGTGACCTATAGGTCATGCTTCCCTAAAAGCTTACATGACGATAAGTGAAGAAAAAAGAAAATTTGCATTATCTTTTTACATTCTTTTTTCAATACAGTACCGATATGAAACTCTAATGAAGCCGAAAATCAGGCAACATTCTTCAAGATTTTCCAACTCAACCAATTAAGACTAGAAAAAAATTTAATTAGACCCCTCAATGTTAAGTTCTAATTTCTTAAGTTATTATTACAAAACTTCATGTATTTTGCACTATATCTGAGTCCTTTTGGCGGCCATACCAAGCCTGTAAATTTAATAATGGACAGTTAGTTAAATTAGCTCTAGGTATGCCTCCTGTTCTATTCGAGTAGTGTCTCACAGTCCCTTTTTGGTACAGTTGATGGTGTGAGAGATAAGTCTAAAAATGCATTCTTTGCTCTTCGGGGCCCTTTGCCATATTATCAGACTAACTCTAAAAATGGGTCATTGTTGAGGTGATTCAGGTGCAGAAGTCTAGAATCTTATTAGTATAGTCCTTTATGATTGAGTCATAGAAGATTAAAAAATTGTACAAGGATTTGAGAGCAGTCCGTTAGTGCTTCAAGGTGTATTGATTCTAGTATAAACTTTGATCTTGATGAAATCGTGTTTTTTAGCCTGAGGTATTTAAGTGTATTCATACCCTTTCAAAATTCCTATTGCTGGGAATACTATGTAGCAGAATGTTGGAACTGTATTTTCACCCGAGTAATAGTATATGTTAAAGTGTCATGACCTATTGGTAGTGAGATTGGGCCAAGAAGTTGGTGATATGAAGTCACAAGGTTAGAAGTCAGAGTGAGGGTGACTTTGTGTAATATTTGTAGATTGTAAGGTATTCGATAAAGGAAGTGTTTGGCTGTGATTATTATCTATTCAAATAGGGAAGGATCTCAAAATGTCCTTAGGGGTATTTTCGTCGTTTCCCTCATCTCACCTCAGCCACAATACGAAATAAAATCAGTATTTGGGCAAAATACATCAAAAACTAATCAATTCCTCTCAAAAATCCAACCCTAGTCCTTTCCCCATAGATCAAGAACTGATCCCTAAGATCAAGAATTTCAAGAAAAGGATCAAGATCCGGGTTCCATCTTTCAAACTAAATAATCTAAGGTACGTGAGGTTTTTCTAAACTACATGGGGTTTTCAAATTGAGATGTAGGTCTCAATTTCATCAAAGTGAGCTTTCCCGTTTTCAAAGGTGAGAGTGATCCCGAAGCCTACCTTGCATGAGAGTCGTCTTGTGACAAAATCTTCCAACTTAATGATCTTACCGAAGAAAAGAAAAGTTGCTATGCTATAACTCACTTCGAAGGGTATGCTAATACATGGTGGGAGTATGTTAAATGGTTTGGGAATGAGATGATTGGGGGACAACCTCCTCCTTGGTTTCGATTGAAGAACCTTATGCGGCGAAGGTACTTGCCCGAGACTTATAGGCATGAGATCCTTGCCAAATTGTAAAATTTGAGGCAAGGGAGCAAGAGTGTCATGGCTTTATACGATGAATTTCAACAATTGATGTTGAAACTTGACCGAAACTTGACCACCGAGGCGAGCAAGTAAGTCATGACATTGTGCACTTCAAGGTTGGGTTAAACAAGGACATCTCCACTCGCATGATTCTTTACAAATTCGACACCATAGATGGCATCTTCCACGCGGCTTTAGAGGTTGGGAGGGAGCTCAAAGAGAGCTCATTCATGGCTGCCCAACCTGAGGCCACCAAGGCTGTCCAAAAACATCCTCCAAGATATGAAGGTAAATTGAATTCTACTTCCAATCCCAAGGGGTTTCAATGCTTCAAGTGTCAAGGGTGGGGGCACAAGGCTAATGAGTGCCTAAACCGAAGGAATATAAACCTAAGGGAGAGTAGATTGTACTATATTGGAGAAGAGGTGGGCATTGAATCGGTTAAGAATGATGGCAAACTGCAAGATGGAGAGCAAGAAGAAGACGAAGTGCAAAATGAGGAGTATGGAGAAAATGTGTGGCCGCAAGAAGGAGATTGTGAAGTGCCTTTGTAAAAGAGGTGAGCCCGTGAATTTGTGGTTAAATTCCTCTCAAGATGGAGAGGATGATACAAGTCTGATCATGATGATAACACTTTTTGTGTATTTTTATAGACTAGTCACTAAAGGGCCCTTTTGTCATTTTATCTATTATTATAATATAGTATAAATAGAACATTGTAGGGTTTATTTCTTTAGTTGCTTAATGATATTGAGAGAACACTCCTCTTATAGGGCGAGAGTCCTAAAACCGTAACTAGGGCCATATACAAGTGTGGAATCACTTGTATGTTGCATTGCTTGATACACTGGTGCTTGGGTGGTGGACGCCTCTCTTGTATCAATTGTAAGAGATAGGTGATTGTAGTGTGTAGTGTTAAGGGTCCAAGAGTGTCATATGTTCTTGGGATCTTAAGATTAAACCTCCATTGGTCTATCTTTCTATCTTTATTTTGTTGTAACCGTTGGTAGTGTTCTTATTGTGTAACCTTGTAATCGTTCTATTGTTGAAATCTTATTGTGTTGTTCATCTTCTTCTTGTTGTTACATTAGTTTGGGTTGGCTGTTTTGGTGTCAAATACACCATTATATCTTGTATTCTTGTTGTTGGTAGTGAATCCGAGAGTGGTCACCAAAGGGGTCCTCGGTTGTTCAAACTTGTGGACTGTTTTGGAGTATGTTTCGTGTCTGTCTTCTTGGTCTCTCCTGTATCAAAGAGGAAGAAATGAAGTTATTACAAATAATCAGGCGGGATGCTCTTTTGGCTCCTCAATACCTTATATAAATGGTCCAGTACTATCCAAACGATGTGCTTCCTTCTTCATCAAGTTTTCAATCTTCAAAGGTGACTATGGCTGCCATATTAATAGAAAAAGTTAAACAAACAAAAATGCAAAATAGACATCAGAATTCTGGAGTTAAGCGTGTTTGAACTAGAATAGGATGGGTGGCCCCTTGGCCCTTGGGTATGTCGTTGTTGTTGTTGTTGTTGTACATATTACGAAAAAACTAATGCATTCTGAATTTTCTTCCAAATAAATGATTTATTTTACAATTTATTTTTTAGCGTGACACATAATTAGGTTTTGTCATAAAAGCGGAATAGAATTCTGTTACATCCATTGTGAGAGCCTAGCAGTTGTTCTTCCAAATGTTCTGAGATTGTTCTACAACAATTTTCTCGATTCATCAAATCAAATCAAAGTACACTCATTCAGATTTTTTGATTGATTATCTTGGTCATTGAGCATGGTGAACAATCGAACTTCAAAATAGAACCACCCAGCACCGTGATGAAGAAACTGGAGATGACGTGTTGATGATTTGCAAGACCAATAATATCAACTGGCTCGGATAGCGACAATAAGAAAATTCAGGATTCAACTTCTTTTTGGCACAACCCCTACGCACAAGTCCAAACTTTTTTTTTCTTCATATAGTTAAATTTACTTTGTATTTTTCTAAGAAATCAAGCTTTATAAAAACACCAGACAACGGATGTCACGCTTCATTGCTTGCAATTCAACAATTAGGAACAATCTCTTACAAAGCAAGACTTGGTTGACTTGCAGTCTTGAACAATGTCTTTGGAGTTTGGACTGATTAGAGGAATAAACATGCCACCACAATTAGGGTTTGCAAGACTTGGTTGATTCCAATTACATATTTTTGATTACTTGAATGAGAAAATGGAAGTGTCATTTGAATGAGAATTGGCATGCCGTCTTGCAAAAGTATTAGGAGTTTGGACCTATTAAAGAAATAATTTTGTCACCATTACTACGGTTGCAAGTTGGTCAAGTCTTCGAGGCCCACATAAGTTAGGGAACCAATTAACTGAAGAGCTAAATGACAACAACCAATACAAATTAATGTTGTGATCTTTTTAATAATAAAAAATTATTAAAACATCTCTAAAACAAGTAAAAGTTAATTACCGTCAAGGTTTGTGGTGGGATGGATCATATAAGTCCTCTTTTAATTACAGGTCTCAGATTCGCATACTGGATGTGGAAACCCCTTTAATGGGCCTTGCATGGCATGAGTTTGGATTAGTCTCGGTTCCAACTAAAGGTGTCTAACGGGCCAGGACGGGCCAACCCGGAACCGGCCCTCCCATTTTACCCGGGTTCCGGGCCGGTTTCGGGCTGGGCTTGGCATTAACCGGGCCGGGCCGGGCCAAATAGTAAAAAAATTAAAACCCACCCGAAACCGGCCCACTTAACCCAATCCGGTCAAACCCACCAAAATCCGGTCAAACCCGGTTAAAAAACGGTCAAACCCGTTTAAAAATTAAATAAAAAATCCAATATACACTATATACACTCCTATATTCACTCCAATATACAACATATATTTTTTAAAAAATATATAAAGTATAAACAATTACACATATATACGTACCATTCAATATATAATTATATATGACTATACGTACTACTTTAAATAAAACATATGCTATAATAGTATAATATATATATATACACTACAATATATATATACACTAATTTATAAAACATATACACATGTATACGTTAAATATATACTACTTTAGAAGATATATACACATATATATGCACCATTCAATATATATGTATTACTTTAAATAAAATATATACTACAATATACATATATATATATACAACAATATGTGTATATATATAGTTACATACTAATTTATAAAACATATACACTTGTATACTTGAAAGATATACGTCTATAGAAGATATGTACACATATATACGCACCATTCAATATATATGTACTACTTTTAAAAAAGTATATACTACAATATATATACTAATTTATAAAACATAAAGTAATGTATACGTTAAATATACACGTCTATAGAAGATCTATTCACATATATACACTCTAATCTATGTATATGTAATACTTTAAATGAGATATACTACAATATATATACATTACAATATATATTTGTATAGTTATATACTAATTTATAAAATATATACACATGTATACGTTCAATATACACGTCTATAGAAGATCCATTCACATATATACACTCTATTCTATGTATATGTAATACTTTAAATGAAATATACTATAATGTATATACATTACAATATATATTTGTAAAGTTATATACTAATTAATAAAACATATACACATGTATACATTAAATATACACTTCTATAGAAGATATATACACGTGTATACGCACCATTTAATGTATATATACTACTACTTATAAAATATACTACATTATATATACATTACAATATGTATAGATATAGTTATATACTAATTTATAAAACATATACACATGTATACGTTATATATACACTTCTATAGAAGATATATGCACAAATATACAAAACATATGCTACTTAATATAATAAATTAATAATATTTGATAGTAAATTAATAATATATTAGAAGTAAGTTTTTAATTTAAATTAGAAAACTAGAAATTCAATTTAAAATTTTAAATCGTTAAATAAAAAAAAATAAAAAACAACGACTAAGGAGTGAATGAATTTGGGGAATTTTATTGATTGCAAAATGATCCAAAATTTATAATTTACATGAATGAAAAATCTATAAATTATGCATCATTTTTTCCAACTCATTCATGTTAATATTAATGGGAACTTGCATAGGATAGTCGAAGTCAACGGGGGCAAAATCATGCATTGGACTTGATTCTGCTGAGTTCTCCCGTGAAGTCATAATTTCTTCAAGTTTCAGCTCGTCGCTCGGCTCCGGTTCCATTCCTTGGTTTCTTTTTTCCGCTTTAATCCAATCTCTGAGGCAAACTAAAACATTCATTGCGTTGCTTCCTAATGAGTGTCGGTTGTCTCCAAGCTGCTGTCGTCCCTGACTGAAGGCGCTCTCTGATGCAACAGTTGACATTGGAACATTCAAGATATCTCTAGCTAATCTTGAAAGTACAGGATATTGTGATTTATTATTCCTCCACCAATCCAGCGTGTTGATCCGTCGTCTGCGATCCTCTGGTGTCGTCCGAAGATAATATTTCAGCTCCTTCCGATAAGTTGATGTGTAAGCTCTCTCATCAACACTGTTCCAACAATTTAAATCATAAAACGAATCAGAAAAACCACTATGTGCCTGCCTTTTAGAAGATGGAGGCTCCTCGGGAGGATGAGGAGCGACAATTGGAGTGATATTTGTAGGTACGGCTGAATCAAATAAATCAGCATAGTGATTATATAATTTTTCTATATAATCCTTTGCATCAACCGTAGCCGTCCACAAATCAGGCTATACTTGTTCAGAATCATGGTTAGTATTTATTTCTAAGTTAGTATAAATAAGAGTACTAAAGTGACACATATGATTATATTTCATGCACGGATTTAGCATAGCACCAACCAAGTAAATAGGGGAAATCGGGAAAAAATATTTTTTAAATTTCGTAAACATGGCGCCAACAGTTTCTTTATAACCTTCTTTATTTTTATATTGTTAGAGCAAACCAGAAATATCGGCTATATATGCCAAAATATTACAAACAGTAGGATAGTAAGCACCGAAAAATTTAATCGTAGCTACATAAAATTTTTCTAAAAACTTAATAAGATCATTAATTACAACCCAATCAGAATTATGTAGCATGCAATCAGCAGAATCAGCAAATGAACCGCAATGTTGGTTAAAAGCTAGTGTAATAGAAATTCTATATTTATAACAAGTTTTTAAAAATTCATACGTAGAATTCCATCTAGTATCAACTTCCTCAGGCATCAAAATCGGTGTAAGTCCATTTTCTTGACATTTAACTTTAAATTCTTTAATTCTCGATCTACAATTATTTCCTTGAATAAAACCAACGGCAAGACGAATTTTTTCAATATAAAACTCAAAAAAGTCAAGACCATCTTTTACAATTAAATTATATATATGACATGCACACTTAATATGAAAAATTTCAGGCAAGGGCGGAGATAGCGTAGATTTTATTTTTGTTATAGCAGTCTTGTTGTTAGAAGCATTATCAAAAGCAATACATAAAAACAATATTGTGAATGGAGTCTAAAAATATCAGACTGACAAGTAGTTCTAAGAATAGCATTAAACATAGGATTATAAATTGCTTGTATACAACGAATAAAAGCATCAGAAGAAGGAAAACTAAAAGGCAAACAACCCACAGCTACCATTTTAGCTATTTCTTCCCTGTCCCTCAATTTATTATACTTTTTCGCTACTTGACCGGTTGTTGGGTCCATTCTAGTTTGCGTTGACCCACCAACATCCCCACCACCTTTTGCAATATTTAACTCTCTTTTGTGATCTTCAGCTATATGTCTCATTAACGTACCCGCATCTCCTTGCTTACCTCCACTTCTATGCTTATATATTTGTTGACAAATACTGTACTGCACTTCAATATCTGATATACGTTCAAAAAATTGCCATGCAATACTAGTTCTTTTACGAGGTTTTGGGGCACTGGGAGGACGGGAAGAGAGATTAACTGATTCAGATTTAACGTTAGCATCTCCTACTGCGGGTGTTTCAGCAATATTTTCATCATCTTCGTCTAAATTAACTGCATCTACTTCATTTTCTTCTTCTATACCGTAATTTTCCTGAGCTTCTACATAATCCATATCGTGAGCACCTACACCTATTCTTCCTCAAAAGGTGTACCAAGCGGTACCGGAGGCGAAGACACACGGATATATCTATTACTTGAACTACCTCTACCGCTAGTAATTCGCTTTTTACTACCACTACCGCTTCCGGGAATTTTTTTTTTTAACACCTTTAGCAGCGAGGTTTTTTAATTTATCCATAATATAAATTAAATTAAACTAAAAATATTCAAAATACACAAATATAATAAAATTAAATATTAAACAATTAATACAATAAATAAAAATTAAACGTAAGAGATGGAACGACAATATCAAATTTTGGAAGTATCCGAAGATTGCGACTTTAGAAACTTCCGCTCGTACTTTGTAAACGAAAAATTAAAAAATTAAAGTGAACACTTTAAGAAATTAAATATATTGAATATTTGAGAATTGAGAATTGAGATTTGAGAGAGTGAAAAATTGTGTGAAAAATGATTTGAAGTTGTAGGGTATTTATAGATTTTTTTGGGGGATTAAAAAATATTTTTTAAAGTTTTTTTTTTCTTTTTATTAAATGGGCCCAAACTAGCCGTTTGGACCCAAAAACGGCTATATAGCCGTTGGGCCCAAAAACCAAAAATTTCGTCTTTTTTTTCCCGGGCCGGGCCGATTAACCGGCGGGCCTGGACCGGGCTTGGTCCGGGCCGGGTTAACCGAGCCCATTTTAACAAAAAAATCGGCCTGGGACCCGGAACCCTAAAGCCCTAGGGCTTATCGGGCCGGGTCGGCCCGGGTCATCCCGGCCCGTTTGACACCCTTAGTTCCAACCCCCACTAGACAAGTATTGTAGAACATCAATTTTTTGTATTGTGAACAAGTAAAGATGTATTGAGGGAGTAACTTTTTTAGATATATCACTATACTTTTCATCTGACTGTTGTAGAGAAAATGAAAGCAAGACTTGCTTGAATTGCAAATGTCTATGGAGTTTGGATTAACTAGAGGAATAATTTGGTCCCCCTAATTACAGGTGCAGGGCCCACGTATCCTAAAAATGAAATATAGAAAACCAAGTAACTGAAGAGTCGAATGATAGGTGAATTTTCACACTATATTAGAATTCTTATTGAAAAGTAAATCACTATATTATAATTCTTATTGAAAAGTAAATGATACAAGGAGTATGGCGTTTCAGATTATACAATAGACATCATAGGCCGACAATGATGAAATAACAACAATTATGCCATTTTGAAAACTCGTGGAGAAAAATACAATGTCGAGATAACAAGAGAATCCTCCATTTTAAACTAACTAAAAAACAATTAAAATAAAAGAGATAGAAAATGTCTAGAAAACACCGACACTTAAGTTCACAAATAAAATGTTTGAAAGCTATTTTGGCTTAAAACATTTAAAATAAGACAATCCAAACATGCTCTACATGTTGTGTACTTCTTTAGAATTTAACAAAATGTAAAAACATCCTAAAAATTAAAAGTAAATAGTTCCATCGAGATATTAAACTACGATAAAATAATTTTCTTACTGCGTTATCTTGGATCGAGAATGTAAATAATTTTTCATATATATATATATATATATATATATATATATATGTATGTATGTATATATATATATGTATGTATGTATATATATCCTAAAAAATTAGTGACTAGAATCAATTATAGACTATGCTAGTGTACATAACTTTAGTAGAAGGCAACTTAAGGGAATGTCTGGATTGATTAGAACAATAACTTTTCCACCAAATGTACATTTATAAAAACTTGTGTATTTTTGATCTTCTCCAATTTTATCAAGTCTTTGAGGCCCACAGAACCTGAAAAAATTTTCTAAAATAATGGCAGCCAATACAAATTAATGTTATATATTCTTTTAATAAAAAAAAATTCTTAAAAACATACCCTCAAACAAGTAAAAATTGCAAATAAATTACAAACCATAATTAAAAGCTCCATTTATACTACCATCTCATTTTAAAATGAGCTAAATTAACTTCTACAAAAAGTAACTAGAATGTAAAAGTCTACAGATTCTGTCCTCGATAGAGATAAAAGGATTATAAACATGTTATGGTCAACTATATAAACTATCGGGAAAAAGGTCTAAAAAATATATCTAAATTTTGACGAAATTTACTGTAACACGCTTTAACTTTATGGAGGTCCTATGATCCCCTAGATAATATTTTACCGTATTTCTGTAGATATATTTGCTTAACTAGATCACTTTAGACCCTTAGATGCACAGTGTGTATTCATATACAGTGGTCTAGATAGCAAATATATGCCACAGAAATACGATAAAAAATAATTAGAGGATGATAGGGCCTCCGCAAAGTTAAGACGTGTTACAACAAATTAATTTTGATAAAGCTTAGGTATATATCGGACCTTTCTCCCTAAACTATCTTAATCATGTAAAAATAATTGTGAAGAAAATAAAGGAAGAGTTGGTTGACTTGCACAAGTCTTGGTCTGCTAGGGGAATTTATGAACCATATTTACAATTCTAATTGAAACGGGCAAGACTTGGTGAAATTAGAATTGATATGACCAGTGGTGGAACCATATGTTCGTTGAAAATATACATTAAGTAGCTAGGTAAAAAAATATTTTTTAATGTATATATTACATATTGACACTCCTTGACATATGTCTCTACCGTTAATGTGAGGGACATATACGTACCATTTCATTAACGGTAGCGGCATATATGTACCTAATGTGTGACGGATAATATATACGTACCATTTATCATAGTTCGAGGATATATTTGTCCATTTAGTAGAATATCTGACGCTTGTCGACACCAATCAGATGTGGATAAGACAATCAATCAGTGATAACATCAATAGTCGAGTTTATCATAACATCAATAAAGAGTACATAAATATGCCTTCACAAAACAACAACATAGCAGTATGGCGTTACATATTAGCCAAGCAGCTCACCAAATATCTCCAAAAGTAGACCCTCTTGACTCAATCAAGCATCATGGTCCAGTCGTGCTTGTAATGCATGAGTGTGGAAAGCACGTCTTATGTGATATAATACACATCAAACGTAATGTAGGACAAGAATTGACCATGTAGAACTTTTGTAGAAGGCAACTTGGAGAGTGTTTGGACTGATTAGAGGAATAACTCTGCCACCAAATGTACGTTTATAAAGAGTTGGTGTATTTTTGGTCTTCTCCAATTTTGACAAGTATTTGAGGCCCACATAACCAGAAAAATTCTCTAAAATGATAGTAGCCAATACAAATTAGAGCCCATTGGGATAGGATACAAAAATATTTTTTTTTAGCTTAAGTGATTAAAAACTTAAAATAAGTTCATAGAAATTAAGCATATAAGTGTTTGGATAGAAGTGTTGACACTGAAAAAAAAGTTGTTGATGTGTTTGGTAAACAAGTGATGTTAAACACTTTTTTATTGTCAAAATAACTTAAATGTCTTTAAAGTTGTTAACACCATAAATAATGTGAATTATTTATAATTTTTAATTCTAAAATAAAATTTTTGAGCAAACTTCCAATGTAATGATGAATTTGCTAAAAACAAGAAGAGAAAGATAAGAGGAAATTGAAGGAAAGAGACGAACAGAAGCGAAAAAAAGAGAACAATAATATATTTATGGGCTACAAGTTTATGGTATATATCATTGGAATTAGAGGAAAATATAAGGGATAAAAAGATAAATATTTTTGTCAAACCTCAAAGAATTTTAATCTAAGAAGTAAAAAGATAGGGTGCCTTGCTTCACACTTTCTACTTTTTTTAATTAGTTTTTTTTTGCACTTTTTAATTTTATCATACACTTAAAATTGCCAAAAAAGAGGTTAAAAGTTGATTTGATCAGAATTTGATCCTATCCAAGTCGGCTCTTAATGTTGTGTATTCTTTTATAAAAAAAAAAAGTTCATAAAAACATAAACAAATTATAAACTATAATTAAAAGTTCCTTTTATTACGATCCCATGTAAAAGTATACAGGTTCTTTCCTAGACAGAGATCAAAGGATTATATTATAAACATATAAAATATGCAAATCATGTAAACATATTCTCGAACATATATTATAAGTTAATAAATAAAATTAACTTATTAGAGGAATATGGCATACCATGTTTGCACCACACAATTCAAATCTAGATAAAATAAAGCAAGACTTGGTGAAATTAAAATTGATATGACCAATGGCGGAGCCACATGTTCATCTAAAAAATACATTGTGTAGGTATGTAAAAATATTTTTTATGTATATATTACATAATGATACTCTTTGATTTTTTTTCATGAATTTACTTCTTTATATTTTGAAATTTTTTGATGAAAATTTTAATTCTGCCACTAAATATAACAGAATGAATGAGGAAAAGTATTTTTTTTCAAAATCATGAAGACCAAAAGGAAGACTTCATTGCTATTTGAAGTCTCAAAATCACATGTTATGGAGCCTACCTACAAATTTATGCAATAATGGAGAAAGTCTTCACATTTTTTCTCTTAACACTCTTGTTGCTTCTGGCTAGTTCAGCCATGACTCAAACCAACGTTACCACTGATCAATTAGCTCTTTTGTCCTTAAAATCTCAACTCATTTCCGACCCCTCTAACTTCTTGGATGAAAACTGGTCTCCCGCTATTTCTGTTTGTCATTGGGTTGGAGTCACTTGAGGTTCTCGTCACCAACGAGTGAAATCTTTGAATCTTTCTAACATGGCTCTTACTGGCACGATTCCTCGTGAATTTAGAAACCTCTCATTTCTTGTTTCTCTTGACTTGGGAAGCAACAATTTCCATGGAAATTTGCCTCAAGAAATGGCACGCTTGCGTCGGCTTAAGTTTCAACAGCTTCAGTGGGGAGGTTCCTTCTTGGTTTGGGATTTTACACCAACTTCAAGTTCTAAATCTTAGGAATAATCGTTTCACTAGTTCCACCCCTTCTTCATTTTCTAATATATCCACACTTGAGACTTTGAATCTGAATTTCAATTCTGTAGAAGGTCAAATCCCAAAAGTGATTGGAAGTCTCATAAAGCTTAGAGAACTAAAGTTAAGGGGTAACAAGCGCATAGGTTCCATTCCTCTGTCACTCTCGAATGCCTCGAGGTTGGAGACTTTAGATATAACTCTTAATTCACTTCAAGGAAACATCCCAAAAGGGATCGGCAATCTTCACAACATGAATTTGTTGTCCATACAAGATAATTAACTTACGGGGTCTATACCATTCACAATTTTCAATATTTCTAGAATCAAAATCATTGCATTTACCTACAATAGCTTATCCGGAAATCTCCCCAATGGTTTATGCAATGGTCTCCAAATACTCCAAGAGCTTTATCTATCCGCAAACAAGCTTCATGGTCATATACCTACAAGCTTATCAAATTGTTCACTACTTCAACTATTGTCTTTATCAGAAAATGAGTTTGATGGACCAATACATAGTAAATTGGAAGATTGAGAAACTTGCAGATATTAGAACTCTCATATAACCATTTCACAGGTATGTTTTTATCTTCTGAATTGCTTCAGAATTTTATTTATTACACTGATAATTTCAGTTATTTAATTAATTGAGGTATCAAATATATTTATCATCTATACTTAATTTTTTTCTTTTTTCTTTTAATACTTTCGTATCACCAACAATATATAATTCTAAAATCTTAGTGGATTCTACCATGGGAGATTGACAATTTAAACAAGACTCAATTCTTATATCTTAGCAAAAATAGATAAAACCAACTATTTAAACTCATTAGTAATCCACTATATGTGTTTCCAGGTGAAATACCCAAAGAGAGAAGCAATCTAGTTGAGTTTAAGAAACTTGATCTTGGGATTAATAGTTTTAATGGTTCACTTGATATGGAGATCTTCAACATATCAGGGCTGAGAATAATTGATCTTTCAGTCAACAATCTATCAGGAAGCCTCCCACCAAACATGTGTTCTGTCTTACCCAACATTGAAGAGCTTTATCTGCACAACTTAACCAATCTTGTTGGGACTATTCCTCATTCCATCTCCAATTGTTCAAAACTTACTAATCTAGAACTTTAAGAAAACAAACTCACTAGCTTGATTCCAAACTCACTTGGATATTTGACTAATCTACAGTTACTAAATTTACCGGGAAACAATTTCACCAGCGATTCAGCATTAAGCTTCCTGACTTCCTTAGGCAATTGTAGAAATTTAACAGTTCTTGATATATCTTTTAACCCTCTAAATGGCATGCTAACAACCTCCATAGGGAACCTTTCTACATCTCTTAGAAAATTTATCGCCATCAGTTGTAAAATCCAAGGGCGAATTCCAAATGAAGTTGGGAACTTAAGCAGCTTATTATTCCTTAATCTTTCTGGAAACAATTCGGTTCGATCGATTCCCACAACAATTGGCAACTTGAGAAACCTTCAGCGCTTCGACTTGAGTAACAAAAAATTAACAGGATTTGTTGGAGATCATATATGTAAACTGCAGCGTTTTGGTGAAATTTACTTGGGTCAAAATCAACTTTTAGGTTCTCTTCCTAATTGTTTAGGGAATATTACTTCCCTTAGGGAGATACATCTGGGTTCCAACAAATTGAGTTCCAATATACTACCAAGCTTAGGGAACCTTCAAGATCTAGTGGTTCTTGACTTATCATCAAACAACATGGTAGGTTCTTTACCTCCAGAAATTGGAAATCTAAAGGCTGCAACACTAATAGATCTGTCAATGAATCGATTCTCAAATGGAATTCCTAGATAAATTGGAGGATTGCAGAATTTGGCAAACCTTACTTTGAGACACAACAGGTTGCAAGGAGCTATACCTGACTCAATGAGAAACATGGTAGGTTTGGAATTCCTAGACCTTTCGTATAACAATATATTTGGAATCATTGCCAAGTCTTTGGAGAAACTTCAAAATTTGAAGTATTTCAATGTTTCTGTCAACAAATTGTATGGTGAAATACCCTCGGGAGGTCCTTTCCAGAACCTCTCGAGTCAGTTTTTCATCCACAATGAAGCATTGTGTGGTTCTTCAAGATATAGTGTCCCGCCATGCCCCACTTCTTCAATGCATAGATCTAGTAGGAAAAAATTACTAGTTCTTTTTCTTTTGCTGGGAATTGCACTAGTAGTTGTTCCTAGCACCTTTATTTTTTTTCTGGATAAGGTATTGAAAAGGTAAAAGAGCTCCTCAACAAGCGGATTCATTGTCTTCCATAACAAGAGAAAGAATTTCATACTATGAATTGATCCAAGCAACTGATGCGCTTAGCGAGAGTAATCTGATTGGTTCTGGAAGTTTTGGCTCTGTTTACAAAGGTATTCTCAGAAATGGAGCTGCCATTGCAGTTAAAGTGTTCAACCTGCAACTGGATGCGGCATTCAAGAGTTTTGATACGGAATGTGAAGTTTTGTGCAGCCTTCGCCATAGGAATCTCGTTAAAGTCAATACTAGTTGTTCCAATCTTGATTTCAAAGCTTTAGTGCTTGATTATATGCCTAATGGAAGTCTTGAGAAGTATCTGTATTTGTACAACTACTTCCTTGACACCAAGCAGAGACTAAGCATAATGATAGATGTGGCATGTGCTTTGGAATATCTTCACCATGGGTGCTCGTTGCCTGTGATTCACTGTGATATGAAACCTAGTAACGTCTTGCTGGATGAAGATATGGCTGCCCACCTCAGCAACTTTGGCATCTCAAAACTGCTTGGTGAAGATCAGGGTAATTTGTACACTAAAATCTTAGAAACATTGGGGTATATTGCGCCAGGTATGTCTCTTAGTTTTGCTGATTATCCCTTTCTTTTTTTCCCACCTAGAAAGCATATTGCATATTTAAATGTATTGTTTGACTGTAGAGTATGGACTGGATGGATTAGTGTCAACAAAGTGTGATGTCAACAGTTATGGGGTCATGTTGCTGGAAACGCTTACTACGAGAAAGCCTAATGAGTTTGAGGGCGATCTTAGCTTGAAGAAATGGGTGAGTAATTCACTCCTAGAGGCTGTAATGGACGTCATAGATATCAACTTGGTAACACCAATGGGTAATCACTTGCAGAAGGAACTAGATGTTGTGTCTTCAATCATGAATCTTGCATTAGATTGTTGTGCTGAATCTCCGGCAAGAAGGACAAACATGAAAGATGTTGTCGGGATGCTACCGAAAATCAAGATTCAACTTCTTGCATTCTGGGCTTGTTCTCGGAATCTCTTGTTTCAAATCACTCTGTTTGTTGCAAATGTTTGCTAAATTGATTGATTCATGTAAAGATTGCTTTTTTTTTTTTCGTTTTAGCACTTGCCTTTTGCATGATTCTGTTTTCAGAAATGCTAGTTGGTTGCAATAAATCTTTACTATTTCCTCTTAATATTAATGTTACAAAATGATGGAACACAATCAACAACAAATATAAGAACAACTTTTTAGATATAGAGAATACTGACTATTACTTTCAAGGATTTTGTCCAGCGATGGAAATGACAACGATGAAGGAGAGTACAGGAAGTATCTTGTGGAGATGGAAATTCTGGAAATATACAAGTTAATGTAATGTGGCTATTTTCATGACATTGTTAAGCGGAATAGACATATTACGGAGGGCGGCCTTAGAGAAGCAAATCGTCTGGGAAACCATCTTTACTAAATCAGAACTCATGCACACACTTGTAACACCTGAGACATTGTAGAAAACACAAATAATTTCCAGAAATTCATCGAGGCAAAACGTCTGAACATTGTGTGTGCAAGAAATCATATGGTCAGCTGCATATTCACTTCAAACGGATTCTCCCCAAATCTTTTGCTTTATTAGTGTCGATTTTTCCCCAGTGAAGTCTCAAAAATAAAAGAAGCAGAAGTTGTCTGGAAAACATGACACTTAAAGACAAGTTCACAATTGGATCAACGAACCGCTGGTATTGTGCCCTCGAAAGGTGGACTTCATACCTGAGTAATGATCACAGAGGACTTTCTATTTCCTCAATACCTAGTAACTAGTTTATGAAGTCAGTTTTAAGCACCTAAAATTAATTTTCGGACATTTAATTAGCCTAAATGAACTATAAATGCAATTATAGGAATATAATAACCAAAGGATGATGACACTTAGAAAAAAATAAGGGCTTCCAGTAGGTATAAGTTTAGCAGAGGTTCTTCTTCAGTCAATTGTCAAGTCCCACCTTTCATTAGATGTATTTATCCACACCTTTCCCTTATGACATATCAATCCTTATTCCGCACGCCCTGAAACATATATAAATCATAATTCTTCAGAGCAGGTAGGCCTACAAGGACTGCAGAAGAAGTGCCTCAGACATTACTTTTACACAATTATGAACTCCACAGAAATTTATCAATTTCTATGTGTTGGAATCCATTCTCATCGGTTAGTTAGTTAGTAACTAATCAAATAGTTGGTCGCAGTATTATACATTCAGTTAGCTAGCATAATTATGTTGGGTTGTGGAGACTGATTAATATGTGATGTACTGTTATATATTAATGTTCACGCGGTTCAGTCTCCAAATTTTAGGTTGTACTGTTCATTATCATTTCTTTGTGTAACTGTACATACTCTGAATCATTAATATAAATAGCCCATCCGCCGTGGATTTACCACGAAATTTTTCTCTCTCTACTCACAAACTCTCTCTCTCACATGTTTCTCTTCATCCTCTGTCACGACCTGAACCGGGGTCCTGGCCGTGACAAGCATCCCGAACCATGAAGGCCCGGACATCCATCTATATCTGGTAATCATGCACAATATTCATAAATTATAATAGAAGATGTGGAATTGTAAATCATTACGGAAACATGGTCATACTCTAAATTTAATTTAACAACGAGGAATAAAACCAACAACGATCTGAACTAGTCTGCAAAATCTCTACTACATGATCAAATGACAACTGTCTGAAAACTGGGACAAGCCCCCAGTAGACCCAAAATAAAAAGAATAACACAGTCTAAAATAAACAGGCCTTCTGGAACAAAGAAGGCTCACCACTGTACGGATCACTTCTATCTGAATACTTTACTGCTTAGCCGGACCCCTAGATTGAGCCTCAGAACTTGGGAGGGTAGGGGGTCAATACAATTGTACTGGTACACAGAGCGAATTCAAAATAATAATTTATATTCAACATATATGAGAGTAATTTAAATCAGATCATAAATAGATCATATGGTAAGAAATTACATGGGCATATTTAAAAGACTCTGTAAAATCATCTGAACTCGGAGATACTCTTTATTTATTTTTGTGCTAGGTGGTACACCCTACAATTTCACATCTTTCACTGACTACCTTATTTTGGTTGCCGCCAAGATAGGAGTACTAACGAGGGAAGAGCACGCAAGATCACACAGCAAGGTGCCACAACCCCAATCAAGTCATTATGTTGTGGTTGGGCTCAAGATCACAAAGTAGGGCTCCAAACCAACAGTCCCGATTTGAGATGACAAGATACTAGGTACACAAGATCACATAGTAGGATGCCAAGTTTCCGTGTCGGCAAGTCACGGTTTCCAGCATAGAGTCTTTTGACTCGTGCTTTCTCCGGGTAACCACCTAGCTCATATTAGCCCAATTTTCAACTCTTTAAAACATGAATTCTCTGAAATCAAACTCTTTTATGGCTTATATTTATATGATATCATCATACCATTGACTTGGATGTCACATCTCTGAGCCATTTATAGCATATTATCATCTCTTCTTTCAAAACATGCAGTTTGGTACCACCATAAAAATAAATCAATTCAAAGAATTCTTCCTTTTAAATTCATGTAAACACATGCAGGAAACTTTCTCTTTTTCAACATTTCAACAGCATAAGGTGGTCTTTTCAAAGGGTTCAATCACATGCAAATTCTTTCTTTTTAAAACAAGATACATAATTATATCAAGAAACTCCCTCTCATAATCCATAAATCATGTTCAAATACTTTTAAATTGAGAAAACTACTTTCAAAACATAAAACATGCATTCCGATAAGATCATAAACTTTAATTCATCACAAGAGAAGGGTTTCATAATTTGTGCTCTCAAACAATCTTCAATTTCATACATATACATATAGATGTAAATCAATTTGAGGGGGAAAGGCCTAAAGGCCAAATCAACAATATCATTAAAACATTCGTAATGCATAATTAAATCATGGATTCCAAAACCCCTGCTCGATAAACTTTAAATCATATATGAATGATTCAACAAGCCCATGCAGTTTTTAGGATAAACCCCACGTACCTTAATTTATGACTCTTGAATGAACTTGTGCTTTAGGGATGCAATTCGAATAATTGATGGGTGCTTCTTGTAGCCCCCGCAATGGGGATTCCGAATCTCGAAGAATTATTGAAAATCCACGGTGAAATCTTAAGATATTTTGATCTTTGGGTTGAAACCCTAAAAGTGTTCTTGGTGATTTTGAGAGAGAATGATCTTATTTTAGTGTTTGGTAGATTTATTCCCGTGTTATGGCTGAATTGGGGGTGGAAAATATCACTTTTGTCCTTAAAAATGTGAAAACAGAACCTAAAAACTGGATAGAGCATGTGTCGCATGCTAATCGCGTGATGCTACTATCTCAGTCACAAAAATGGCCATAACTTTTTGCTCGGGTATTGGATTTTGGCAAATTGATATTGTTTGAAATCTAATTCGAAGTGATTTTATTTTCTATATAGTAGGTACTCTAATTCATTTTATACAAAGAGTTATGGTCGATTGAAGTTGACCCAATGTTTGACGCTCAATCAAACTCGAACGATAGGAAAGCTTTCAACTTTTCCTTGAGTTAGGGGACCTCTATGATCTCAATTCATGCTCAAATAGGTTCCTACACTTCATAATTGATTAACATGCCAAATTTGCATAGGATTTATGGATTTTGGATCATCTACGCATAGAAATAACGATTTTTATTCTAGCTCAAAATGCGGGGTGTTACATCCTCTCCATCAGATCTAGAGTGTGTGAAAGAAAATCTATCCTAGCAACATTGAGGAGGAGTGGAAGCTCAAGGATTAAAAGGTTCTAGGGCTGATCTGGTTAACTTTGTCGAGAAACATGGAATTCAACATCATCAAGGAGAAGACCACGTCAGATTTGTTCAAGGCACTATTAAATATGTACGAAAAACCATCTGTGATAAACAAAGTATATTTGATGTGTAGATTTTTCAATTTACAGATGTCTGAGAATGGATCTGTTGCTGATCATATAAATGAGCTCAATATGATTGTTAGTCAACTGTGTTCTGTGGATATTAATTTCGAAGATGAAATTAAAGCATTGATTTTGATGCCATCTCTACTCGAGTATTGGGATACCATTGTTGCTGCGATTAGTTTTTCCCATGGATCTGAGAAACTGAAGTTTGATAAAATTTGAGATGTTGTTCTTAGAGAAAGCATTCGCAAATGAGAAATTGGGGAGTCAGCTGGTAGTGCTCTCAGCGTTGACCAAAGGGGGAGAGACTAATCAAAGGGTCAAAATACATATGGCAGATCAAAATTAAAGAATCATGGAAAACCTCCAAAACCTAACGTGACATGTTGGAATTGTGGAGAGAAAGAACACTTTTGAAAAGATTGCAAGAAACCCAAGAAGAAGAAGAATCAGAATTCAGAGATAATAATGATTCTGTTAATTCAGCAGAAGACATTGAGGATGCTCTAATCCTTTGTGTTTATAGTCTGGTTGAATCTTGGATATTGGATTCTGGTGTATATTTTGATTCATCTCCAAGCAAGGAATTATTCTAAAATTTCAAGTTTGGAAATCTGGAAAAGTGTATCTTGCTGACAACAAGTCGTTGGCGATTAAAGGAAAGAGGGATGTTTGTATACAAACTCCAGCAGGAAATCAGTGGACATTGGAGAATGTCAAATATGTTCTTGGTCTAAAGAAAAATTTGATATCTGTTAGTCAGTTGGATAGCACAGGCTACACAACAGAGTTTGGGAAAGGTTCATGGAAGATTGTGAAGGGTGCTATGGTTGTAGAATGTGGTACAAAATCTGGAACTTTGTACATAATTGTAGGGTATATAAACATGGTTGCTGTTACTGTGGGTGCTTCCGGTTCATGTCTGTGGCATAACAAACTTGGATACATGAGTACCAAAGAAACGAAGATGCTGGCTGCAAAAGAAGCTTTAGAAGGGCTAGAATCTGTTGATATGGGTCTTTGTGAGAGCTATGTTATGGGTAAAGAGAAATGAGTAAGCTTCACAAAGAATGTGAGAGAGCCAAAGAAAGTACGGTTAGAAATGGTCCATACTGATGTATGGGGATCATCTCCTGTTTAATCACTTCGTGGATCCATATTCTATGTTACCTTCATTGATGATTTCTGCAGGAAGGTATGGGTTTACTTCTTGAAACATTAGTCAGATATGTTTTCTACTTTCAAGAGGTGGAAAGCTGAAGTTGAAAATTAGACAAGTTTGAAAATCAAATGCCTGAGGTCTGACAATGAAGGAGAATATGACAAGTCAGAATTCAAACAATTTTGTGCAGCTAAGGGAATTAGATTTATGAGAATAGTTCTCGAGAAGGCAAGGCAGAATAGAGTTGCTGAAAGGATGAACAGAACATTGAATGAGCAAGCAAAGAGCATAAGAATACACTGTGGGCTGCCTAAAATATTTTCGGCAGATGCTGTGAGCACAAATGCATACTTGATCAATAGGTCAAGATTCCGGAGGAAGTATGGACAGGAAAAGAACTTAAGTATTCTCACATGAGAACTTGTGGTTGCACTGCCAATGTTCATATTAATCCAAATAAGAGAGATAATCTTGATGCTAAATCTAGAAAGTGCTACTTTTGTAGGTTATGGTTCTAACATATTTGGGTACAACTTTTGGGATGACAAGAACAAAAAGATCCTAAGACATTGCGATGTGACATTTGATAAAAATGTCCTGTACAAGGACAGAGAGCCAAAGGTTCAAAAGTCTACAAAGTAAATGGGAGTTGAGCTTGAGTGGCCGAAGAATACACCCAATGATGTTACGGAAGAAACTCAACAAACTCTATAGATTGTCGTTGAAGAATCATAGGTGGAGCAAGTTACACCTGAGTAAGTTTGGAGGAGATCATCCAGAACCATTAGAGCACTAAATAGGTATTCAACATCATTACATTATCTGTTGCTGACTGATGAAGGGGAACCAGAGTCTGTTACTAAAGCCCTACAGGTGGAGGATTCAATCAAGTAGGAGCAAGCCATGGATGATGAACTGAGCTCACTTGAGAAGAATAACACATGGATATTAGCTGAGTTACCAATAGGAAAGAGAGCCTTATTAAACAAATGGGTGTTCATAATTAAGGCAGAACCAAATGGAAAAAAAGTTGAAGGCTCAGTTAGTAGTTAAAGGATATTCACAAAAGAAAGGTATTGATTTTGCTGAAATATTTTCTTCTATTGTGAAATTAAATACTATCCGAATTTTATTGAGTATTGTTGCATCGGAGAATTTGCATATTGAGCAAATGGATGTAAATCTATATGCAGCAACTAGAGGGGTTTGTAGTTCCAGGCAAGGAACACATGGTGTGCAATCTCAAAAGGAGCTTGTATGGGATAAAGCAAGCACCTCAAAAATGGTACAAGAAGTTTGACTCCTTTATGAGCAAGAGTGGCTTCCGCAGGAGTGAGAAAGATCAGTGTTGCTACTTCAAGGAATACACTGATTGGTATGTATTTTTGCTCTTGTATGTGGATGATATATTGATTGTATAATCCGGTGTGAAGGAGATAAACTCTCTGAAGGCAAGTCTGTCTTTTGAGATTGAGATAAAAGATTTAGGTGCAGAAAAGCAGATTCTTGGGATGAGTATTTCTCGGGATAGATCTTCTAGCACTTTGAATCTATCCCAAGAGCAGTACGTTGAGAAGGTGCTTGCCAAATTTAGAGTTAATGATGCTAAACCCAAGACTACTCAAAGGAAAATCACATAAAATTATCAAAGGAGCAGTCACCGAAGACAGGTCAGGAGCGGGAGAACATGTCACTTGTTTCATATGCTTCTATAGTTGGGAGTCTGATATATACTATAATATGCACTAGACCTGACATAGCACATGCAGTGGGAGTTGTTAGAAGGTACATGGAAAAACCCGAGAAAGAGCATTAGGAAGATGTGAAGTGGCTTCTAAGATATCTGAGAGGTACATCCAGTACTTCACTTTGTTTTGACAATGGAAAGGTGATTTTGCAAGGTTTTGTTGATGTTGGTCTTGGTGGGGATGTGGAATCGATCAAGAGAACTTCCGAATATATTTACATCGGAGGTGGTACAACAATAAGTTAGATGTCTAAGCTTCATAAGTGCGTTTCTCTTTCATCTACTGAGGCTGAGTATGTGGCAATAGTTGAAGCTGAAAAAGAGATGATATAGCTGGCAAATTATCTAGAAGAACTGGGAAAGAAGTAGTGTGAGAAAATTCTTTACACAGATAGCTAGAGTTCCATATAGTTGGTGATGAACCCGGTCTATCATTCGAAGATGAAACTTATTAGAAGATGGTACAATTTCACTCGCAGGGCATTGGAAGAAGGTTATATGTGTTTGGAAAAGACAGGGGGTCCAAAGAATCCAGTAGACATGTTGACAACATATGTTGATCTTGGTAAACTAAGGTTGTGCAAAACCTAATTTGGTCTTCTATTGTTGTGTCTACAGATGTTGCGGTGTGGCGAAGATATTGATGATGAAGGAATATTTTTTTTGAGAATGTAATTATTGGATGACAAAATCAGTCTCCAAGTGGGAGAATTATTGGGTTGTGGAGTTTGATTAATATGTGATGTACTGTTATATATTAATGTTCACGCAGTTTAGTTTTCAAATTTTAGGTTGTACTGTTTATTCTCATTTCTCTGTGTAATTGTACATACTCTAAATCATTAATATAAATAGCCCATCAGTCATGGAGTTTACCCACGGGGTGTTACCACAAAATTTCTCTCTCTGTCTCTACTCATAAACTCTCTCTCTCATATTTCTCTTTATTCTCTCCATCAGATCTAGAGTGCGTGAAAGCAAATTGATCCTAACATGTTACTGTTACATTGAATTTTCTATGTATCCTTAAGAGAGTTAGTTAGTTTGTTAGTCGGATGGTGAGCTGATAGTGGGCTAAGTTGTATAGTTGTAATTATGGTGATTAACTGAGAATCTTCTAGATGATTCTAGAAAATATACCCTTATCTATATGTAAATGCTCATGGGAAATAATACAAACACATGACAGTTACAGAAATAACTCCTCTTCCTTCTTTTTTCTTCTCTAAACAATATAGCTTGTTTTGTTTGTCCTTTTATTCGATAATTAGTGAAATCTTCACGTAGTATCATAGCAAGTTTGATCAGAGAAGATAGAAGGAGAAATCCATGGAGTTTTAGATCTCTTCTATGGTGAAATTTTCAATCTCTATTCTCAACTTAGTTCTGAATTGCTGCTACTGTGAAATTCTCAATCACAACTTAGTTCTGAATTTATTTTCTTAACTGGATTCTAAGTTTAAAATTTCCAGCTTTCTTTCTATTGTAAGTAAGTGCAATTGATTGTTATCAGATCTAGATCCATATATCTAGAAGATTGATTGATAGGAGCTTAGAAATGGCACCAAAAATTGATGTCACGACTCGAGCTGGGCCCTAGCCATGATGGGAATCCCGAATAGTGGAGGCCCGAGCGCCCTTCTCTATCTGGCAATCATACACACTTTCATATAGTATGAAGGAAAATACAAAAATATAAAACAATACGGGATCATGGTCAACTTTTTACTCAAACTACACAATATTGAAATGAGTTCATAACGATCAACAACATCTAACTCTAGTCTGTGAAATCTCTAACAACTGAAGGACATCTGCCTGACATATGGTACAAAGACCTCAGTCGGACCATGAATCAAAATGAAATAACAATAACAAGTTCTAATACAGGCCTTCCAAAGTAAGGGAGGCTCACCAGCTGCAAAATTCTGACAAGCCAACCGATTGCTTAATGGTACCCCGGGATTGTGTCTCAGATCCTGAAATATAGGGGGTCAATACAGATGTACTGGTACGTAGAGCAATCCACAATAATATACTTTTGCATATAACATAAGTGAGAGAATTTCATAAAATGTTATGCATAAAATAATTTAAGACACATAGACAATTTCAAATGATCATTTAAGCAATTCTGTAGACGCAAAATCATTCTTTATTTTACTTCTGAGCTAGGTGGTACACCCTACAGGTCTAACAGTCTACGGGCTATATGGAATTTGCCTTTAACTTGGAAGCCAAGACCCCAACCCAAGTTTGCCACAAGGGTTGTAGTTTCTATTCTAGGCTAGCGTATAATTCCTCTTTGGGAACATAACAACTCGTATCGGCAAAACACGGTTTCGGGCAATGAGTTCTCTGAAATCGTGGATTCTTAGAGTAACCAACTTACTCTCTTTAAGCCTAATTTTATAATTTTCTAAACATGTATTATTCTAAGTTCAAAATCTGAAAATCTAAAAGAAAATCAGCATTCTGTTCTGTTCTGTGTTACTATGGCATTATATGAATTGGTATCATCATACCAGGACTTGCAAGTCATATTTTTGAGCCATAAAATATCATAGTACAATCTCTTCTTTCAAAATATAAAGTTTGGACCACTATACTTCAAACAATTCAACAAGATTCATACTTTCAAATCATCTGTCAAATTATATGAAGGTCAACTATTTTCAGCATTTCAACAAACATGTGGTGGACAAGAAATTTGTGACAAAACATGAAATCTTCTTAGTAAACATCCTTAATATTTAACACCAAGTAAAACACCCTCTCTTCAATTCAAATCCATAATCCAATCATAAACAAAAATCAAGACATTTGTATCATGCTTCCAACAATGCATTTCAAATAAATCATAACTTACAAAAATAAGAAGCTTGTAAACAAGAGAGGGATTTCTAGTAGTCCATGCTCTCAATTCATTATTCTAACTCATCAAACACATACATATATATACTTATACATGGTTATAAATCAAATTTGGGGGAAAGGCCTCAAGACCAAAACAATAATATCATTAAATAGTTCATAATGCAAGATTTTAAACATAATTTCAAAATCCTTTTTATAAATTCATGATTTCTAAAACTTTAAACCTTATTCAAAGTGTTTTCAATAAGCCCATGTTGTTTAGAAAAACTCCACATACCTTAGATTACTTAGATTAGAGAGCAGAACACGGATCTTGATTTGTTTCTCGGAAATCTTGGACTTAAGAGTTTGATTCTTGATCTTGAAGGAACCTTAGTTTTCATTTTGTTCTTGATAGTGGAGAAGATTGAGATGTTGAAAACTGATAAAATATGGATTATGATGCTTAAGGTATGGTAGAATTTAGTTGGAGAGGTTAATAGGAAGGGAAAGTACCAAAATACCCCGCTAAAAACAAATTTTTTCATGTTTCAGCCTGAACTGATACCTCTCAGTAAAATGGGCATAACTTTCTACTCCAATATCGAATTAATACGAAACCAGTGGTGTTAGAAATGTGACTCAAATACCTTTTATTTGATGTATATTAGACCCTTTAACTCATTATATACAAGAATTTATGATCGATGAAACTTGACCCAAGTTTAGACGTTCACTAAAACTTAAGCGATAAGAAAGTTTTCAACTTGTCTTTGAGCTAGGGGATTTTTGTGACCTTAATTCACATTCAAAGGTATTTACAACCTATAGGATAGATCAAAAGGAACACTTTTTGATTCCCTAGAATGGCTTTGCGTCGCATGGGAAATGCATACCTTAGGTTTTTCATCGCATGGCCATAGCATAGCTGAGGCTGTGTGCTTTAGGGATTGGTGTGCGGCACATGACCATCTCATACCCTAGAAAGTGCCTCATTCAAACACTCATAAATTTTGACTCTGGACTCGGATTAATGAACGGTCAGAGGCGTTGGAAAGAAGACTCGAAGGTCTTTAATTTGATATATAGTAGGTCATATAAATCTTCATATTCAAGGAGAAATGGTTGCTGGAATTTGACCTATGCCAAATCATCAACTAAAAGTCAATTGATTAGAACGTGCTCAACTTAACTTTTGAGCTAGCCGATTTTTATGGTGTATATTCATATCCAAGGATGTTCCCACACTAAGGAAGTATTATTCACACTTATAAGTAGAAACCATTGAGTTCGGGTCTATAAACATAGGAAAGATGGTTCAACTTTAGCACAAAAGTGTGGGGTGTTACATAGGAGTTATAGCGCATTGTTTGTATCTGAAAACTAAAGATGAATACCAAAATAACAAAATAGCATTGGTTCCTACTTTTGTTAGCTACTTTTTATATATGTTGTAATTGTTACATTAACTAGCTTAACGTGTCATTATCTGAACGAAAACAACTTAATTGGATTTATCGATTCCCACATCAGTTGGCAACTCAAGAGAGCTTTAGGGCTTGCACATAAGTAATAACAAACTTTGCCGGGGGTTTACTCTGAGAAATCCTTTAAAATCACGGGTTCAAACCTAATAGTTGTTGATATTTTAGTTGGTTTTTCCATATATATCTATACTCCGTATCAAAAGATATAAATCTCTGTGAACCCGTAGCGGACACTAGTTAAATTTTGGTTTGCCAAAACTAAATCCCTATTCATTATGACATTGTAATCAGCACTGTTTAAGTTGTTAACTCAAATTATGAATTTCACCTGTATCTACTGGAGTTAAACAATGATAATAATAAAGAAAACCTATTCAATTCAATCTTGCTCCTCCAATTAGCATCTTACATTTGGTATAAAACTTAGTGGAAGACTCCTTTTTGAGTCTTCTTTCTTGGTGTGCCACTTGAACCAATTAAAGTTACTTTTTTCGTTTCTTTAGTTGTATTATTATTCATGGAGTCGTCTCATCTCCAGTAGGGCATCTCTCCAGTTGGTCCAGTGAGCCATTTATTTTGTGACACTTGTCCTTTATCAAATCTAAGGGCCAATACTTATTTCACTAAAACAACACTACAAACCATGGTTAAACTCTTTAGACGAAAATCTTGCTTAAAAAATCGGGAATCTGAAAGTATTGTTCGAAACAATCTAGTCGAATTAGTGAACTTCATAATTCTCGTAACATTCCTAACCAAAGTCTCTGTTGCTATCACATACTAAAACTAGTGAACATATATTTTATAAGATTAACCTATAAATAAACTTTACGGTGATCATGGTGTAACCTTTATTGAAGTTTCTACTTGTGCATGAAGTATCTCAATTTCTCACTATTTTTAATATCCATTTTTTCACTTACATTTTCAAACAACAATTGAAGTATTTTATCAAACATTTCTAGACATTTATTCACATTGGCTATTTCACTTCAAGAATCAGAAGCAACTAACGTATTTGGTCTTACAGTAGCAAAATTAGTGCAAAAACGAAGAAAAACTTGTATTGATATTGTCAATTTACTCTCTGGAGAAACTTTTGCTCCTCAATTGATATTCTATTTTCTTGGGATCTTTGGGATCTTTGATAGTTGAATGACCACAAAGATGATCTAATCTTCTGTTCTTGTTGATAATTGCTGCGTTCCTTGAGGATTTTCGTGGTAAGAAAATATCTTTTTCTGACCAGTTTTTTTTAAAAGCAACTTTTTCAAATTCCAGATTTGTTTAGAAAGATTTCGAGTAACTCACTGGTGGCATTATGGAATGGATTAAATCAGTAAATTAAGGGAGTTAACCATGGTTGGGAATGCTGCTTTAGGGAAATAAATGTTGGCCTTTAGATTTAAAAAAGGACCAACTGGACCAAAATAGATAGTACACTGGACCAACTGGAGAGATGCTCCACTGGAGATGAGCCGGGTCTGTTAGTCTTTAGATGACTTGATTAATGAATAAAGGAAAGCTATTCCTTTCTTCCTAAAAATGTGTGAATGGAAAATTCTCATAAAAGAGATTTTTATATATTTTAAAGTCAGAAAGAGCAAGATACCTCTTTGCTATTTAAAGTCTCAAAACTACATCATTACTATACACATCCATATTCCTACTAATATATGCAATTATGGAGAAAGCTTTCACCTCTTTTCTCTTGCTGCTTCAGTACTATGTTATAAGTAGTTCAGCCATGACCCAACTTAACATCTCCACTGATCAATTAGCTCTCCTTTCCCTGAAATCTCAAGTCATTTCGGATCCCTTTCACTACTTGGATGAAAGTTGGTCTCCAGTTACGTCTATTTGTCATTGGGTTGGAGTCACTTGTGGCTCCCGCTACCAGCGAGTAAAGTCCTTGAATCTTTCAAACATGGCTCTTACAGGCATAATACCCCGTGAACTAGGGAACCTCACTTTTCTTGTTTCTCTTGACTTGGGAAGCAACAATTTCCATGGAAATTTGCCTCAAGAAATGACACACTTGCATCGGCTTAAGTTTCTTGGTTTAAGTTTCAACAGCTTCAGTGGGGAGGTTCCCTCTTGGTTTGGGCTTTTACACCAACTTCAAGTACTAAATCTTGGAAATAATAGTTTCACTGGTTCCATCCCTTCTTCATTTTCTAATATTTCCACACTTGAGACTTTGACTCTGAATTTCAATTCTATAGATGGTCAAATCCCAAAAGTTATTGGAAGTCTTATAAACCTTAGAGTATTAAAGTTGGGGGGTAACAATCTCATAGGCTTTATTCCTACGTCACTCTTGAATGCCTCAAGGTTGGAGAGGTTAGAATTATCTTCTAATTCACTTCAAGGAAACATTCCAGAAGGGATCGGCAATCTTCACAACTTGAACTGGTTGGCCATACAGTATAATCAACTTACGGGTTCTATACCATTCACAATTTTCAATATTTCTAGGATCGAAGTCATTTCATTTACAGGCAATAGCTTATCAGGAAGTCTCCCCAATGTTTTATGCCATGGTCTCCCAATACTCAAAGGGCTTTATCTATCCGACAACAAGCTTCATGGTCATATGCCGACAAGCTTGTCAAATTGTTCACAACTTCAAGTATTGTCTTTATCAAAAAATGAGTTTGATGGACCAATACATAGTGAAATTGGAAGATTGAGTAACTTGCAGCAATTGTATCTCGGAACTAACCATTTCACAGGTATGTTTTATCTTATGAATGCTTGTATCAATTTATTGAATTAATTGAGGTATCTAAGTTTGGGGGTATTAATGGTTCTGTTGAAATATATTTTTCTATGCTTAGTTTTTTCCTTTTTCCTTTTAATACTTTCGTATTACCAACAATATAAAAATTAAAATCTAAGTGGATTCTACCACGGGAGATTGACAATTTAAACAAGATGCAATTCTTATATCTTAGCAAAAATAGATTGAACCAACTATTTAATTTCACTACTAATCCACTATATGTGTTTCCAGGTGAAATACCCAAAGAGATAAGCAATCTCATTGAGTTGGAGCTACTTGATCTTTCTCTTAATAGTTTTAGTGGTTCACTCCCAATGATCTTTCTCTTGATCTTCAATATATCCGGGTTGAGAGAGATTGCACTAACTAACAATAATCTATCAGGAAGCCTCCCACCAAACATGTGTTCTATCTTACCCAACATTGAAGAGCTTTATCTCGGCAATATAACCAATCTTGTTGGAACTATTCCTCATTCAATCTCCAATTGTTCAAAACTTACTCTTCTTGACCTTGCCAGCAACAAACTCACTGGATTGATTCCCAGTTCTCTTGGATATTTGACTCATTTGCAGTACCTAAGCTTGGAGAGAAACAATTTAACAAGTGATTCATTGTTAAGCTTCCTGACTTCCTTAACTAATTGTAGAAATTTAACATTTCTTACTATATCATTCAACCCTCTAAATGGCATGCTTCCAGCCTCCACGGGGAACCTTTCCACCTCTCTAAGAAAATTTTACGCCTACAATTGCAAAATCAAAGGGCAAATTCCAAATGAAGTTGGGAACTTAAGCAGCTTATTAGACCTTGTACTTTATGGAAATAACTTGGCCGGATCGGTTCCAACATCAATTGGCAACTTGAGAAACCTTCAGCGCTTCAACTTGAATAACAACAAACTTACAGGATTTATTGGTGATCATATATGTAAATTGCAGCATTTGGGTGGTATTTACTTGGGTCAAAATCATCTCTCTGGATCTCTTCCTAATTGTTTAGGGAATATTACTTCCCTTAGGGAGATACATCTGGGTTCCAACAAATTGACTTCCAATATACCACCAAGCTTAGGGAACCTTCAAGATCTAGTGTCTCTCGACTTATCGTCAAACAACATGGTAGGTTCTTTACCTCCAGAAATTGTAAATCTAAAGGCTGCAACACTGATAGATCTATCAATGAATCAATTTTCCAATCGAATTCCAAGAGAAATTGGTGGGTTGCAAAATCTGGCACACCTTTCTTTGAGACGCAACAAGTTGCAAGGATCTATACCGGACTCAGTGAGCAACATGGTAGGTTTGGAATTCCTAGACCTTTCTCATAATAACATATCAGGAACCATTCCCAAGTCTTTGGAGAAGCTTCAAAACCTGAAGTATTTCAATGTTTCTGTCAATAAATTGTATGGTGAAATACCCTCAGGGGGTCCTTTCAACAACCTCTCGAGTCTGTTTTTCATCGACAATGAAGCATTGTGTGGTTCTTCAATATTTAGTGTCCCATCTTGCCCAATGTCATCAAAGCACCAATCAAACTGGAAAAGATTGCTCGTTCTATTTCTTTTTCTAGGACTTGCAATTTTATTTGTTCCTATCACATTTGTGTTTGTATGGATAAGGTATAGGCGAGGTAAAAGAGCTCCTCAACAAGCTGATCCATTGTCGACAAAGAAACGAGAAAGAATTTCATACTATGAACTGCTCCAGGCAACGGATGATCTTAGTGAGAGTAATCTGATTGGTTCTGGAAGTTTTGGCTCTGTTTACAAAGGCATTGTCAAAAGTGGAACTGTCGTTGCAGTTAAAGTGTTCAATCTGCAACTGGATGCGGTATTCAAGAGTTTTGATACGGAATGTGAAGTTTTGCGTAGCCTTCGCCATAGGAATCTCGTAAAAGTCATTACTAGTTGTTCCAATCTTGATTTCAAGGCTTTAGTTCTCGAGTATATGACTAATGGGAGTCTCGAGAAATATTTGTATTCGTACAACTACTTCCTTGATACCAGGCAGAGACTAAGCATAATGATAGATGTGGCATGTGCTTTGGAATATCTTCACCATGGGTGCTCGTCGCCTGTGATCCACTGTGATCTGAAGCCTAGTAACGTCTTGCTGGATGAGGATATGGTTGCCCACCTCAGCGACTTTGGCATTTCAAAACTGCTTGGTGAAGATCAGAGTGATTTGTACACTAAAACCTTAGCAACATTGGGGTATATAGCGCCAGGTACGTCTCTTAGTTTTGCTGATTATTCATTTCTTTTTTTCCCACCCAGAAAGTATATTGCATCTTTAAATGAATTGTTTGACTGTAGAGTATGGACTGGAAGGACTAGTGTCAACAAAGTGTGACGTCTATAGTTATGGGGTCATGTTGCTGGAAACGTTTACCAGGAGAAAGCCTAATGAGTTTGAAGGAGATCTTAGCTTGACGAAATGGGTGAGTTATTCACTTCCAGATGCAGTAATGGACGTCGTGGATGTCAACTTGGTAACAGCAACAGGTAAAGGCTTACAGAAGGAGCTAGATGTTGTGGCATCAATCATGAAAGTAGCATTAGATTGTTGTGTTGAATCTCCGTCAAGAAGGACTAACATAAAAGATGTTGTAGGAATGCTACAGAAGATCAAGATTCAACTTCTTGCATGTTGAACATTTTTACAATAGTTCTCTTTCATCTTTTAGCACTTGATTTGTGCGTGATCTGTTTTCAGAAATTCGAGCTGGTTGCAATAAATCTGACTGAGATTGCTAGTTAGCTCAGTGCTTCAGCCCTTTGTTTAATCCAGCCCTGTATCCCCAAACGCCACCCCCTTTGCGGTAGCCTTTCTGCGTCACGAGGTAGTGGTAAGGTTCGCATACACTCGACCTCCCTAGACATCACTTGTGAGGTTTCACTGGGTATGTTGTTGTAAAGTTAGTTGAACTAATCTGTGTTTGTACCCAAGACCTCTTATTACCTGCTTCAAATTCCTACGTATGTCACTCTATTCTTGCATTTATTGCTACTCCACTAGTAGACTTTTCAAAAATGTCGCCGCACAATTGCAAAATGTATTATTTTTTGAAGGATCCCACATACACTCGATAACAATTTTGAGCAACATAAGTTCCTACTCACTTAAAAAGGAACTTTAAGGGATTTGTTTAACACACAACATCCTGTTTAATGCTAAAAAATCAAGTTTTACAAAAGATGCAACTTTACTAGGTTAAATAAATTGTTTTTACTTATTAAGTGGAATTCCTAATACAAATACAAAGGTTTGGGGTCAAAGCTATTGGATTCTGCTGAACTCATAATTAGAACTCTAGCTCCGCCTGCTTGGCGTAGAAGAGGATAATAGAAAAGAATGCATTTTCTTTTTGTTCTATTTTTGGTTGGTCAAGCAAAATGCAACTTCTTGTAACATTGAGCTACATTCCTTGGATTCTCCAAAAATGTTGCTGTACCCGTGTCGAATCCTTAAAAATACACTACTTTTGGAGGATCGGACATGCACCCATCGACATTTTTGAAGAGTTCGAGCAACATAGACATTCAGTCCATTACAAGTATCTTGTAGCAACAAGAAAGTTTTCTTAGCTGAAATTCCCTTGATTTACAAATCACACATGAAAATATAAAACAAGTAAACTTTTAAGCTAAATGTACTTCCATCCCCCTTTAGTTTCCTCCACAATATACTGTGGTATTAATTCTTTTGTCTAACTTACATTTTTTGAAAACAGGATTTGTTGTGTGTATGTATATACTTGCATCCAGAGGCGGATCTAGGGCGAGTTCAACTTTGTGAATACGGAAAAAAGGATCGTACTCATTCTGAACATGTTGATGCTAGATTCTGGATTATCCTTTTGCTTAACCGGAACAACATCCACCTTTCTTAACAGCAGATACATCATCTTTCCCAATGTTAATTGTTTGTCCTCTTGGTATAGATTCTGGATCATCTCCTATATCAAGAGCTTAACGACTAACCACTCGATATATCTTTTTTTTTTTTTTTTTTTTAATGAAAATGCGAATCAAAGCATATTGCAATAATCTTTGAGCACCACAGACAAAATGTTGAACATTAAACTTTGCTAAGCACCATCAGTTAGGCAAATGCAAAATTCCAAATCATAAGTTAATAAGTTATAGTATATCTTACTACAAAAGCAATATTTCAGACAACGTTGTCATTATATTTTCATACAAATACTTGAAACCAACATTTGAATCGCTACCAAATTAGTGTTGTACACATTGGACTCTCTGCGCACCACCACCATGCATGTCTTCATCATCTTCGTCGTATGCCTCTTGAGCCTGTTGCTGCTTCCTACGCATCTCCTCTTCGATGTTAACATCATGTAATGTGGTCTCCTCGCACTCGTCCAATTCCATGTCAGTCATTTGTGTTTTGGGTTTGGCTGGCAACACTGCTTCAAGGTTCTTGCACTGCTCGGGGGATAATTTGTCGGGAAATTCTACAGTAAAGTGAATGTATAGTTTTCGTCTCATAAATGGCGTTCCGTACATAGGCATTCCTTCATCATTTATGGCCTTAAATTGATCAGGCTTGACAACTTCTCCGGGTTGGGACTTGATGATCAGCTGTCTAGATGAGTCAAGAAAAACTGGAAACCGCATAGGGCCTTGGTCAAGCTCAAGGTGTGCTCTACAAAGAGATCATCACCCTTGCACTTAAACTTTGGATGCTCCTTCTGTTGCAAGACAAAAACTATGTCGACCGTATCAGGTGCTTCATCAGACTCGCCCGGGAATGTTATCTTCTGTCCGTTCTGCATACCCTTCTCCACAACAACTTCCAACACCTTCTCCTGTACGACCTTCTCACCTTTACACTGCCCACATCTATCTTTATCATTGATCATCTCACCAGTACCCTTACACTTGTTGCAAGGGTGCTGCATCTGCTGGATCATGGATGGGCCAAGTTGTCTGATAGTGACTTTCATCCCAGATCCTTGTCAGCCAGAACATTTCATTGAAGAACCTGATTTAGATCCTTTCCCTTTGCACTTTGGGCACAAAACATTGCGAGATAGTGATAGTTTCTTTGAGGTTCCATTGTACAGATCCTCCAGAGAAACCTTGAGAGGGTGGACAACATCCTCTCCTCTTCTTTTTCTTCTTCCTCTGCTGCTTCCACCACCTCCGCCAAATGGGCTGCCACCAAAGAAAGATGAGAAGATATCAAATGGGTCGTGTCCACCACCTCTACCGCCCATTCCTTCCTTGAGAGCATCTTCACCATACTGATCATATATCTCACGCTTCTCGGGATCACTCAAAACCTCATTAGCTTGTGCAAGCTTTTTACACTTTTCAGGATCACCTCCTTTATCAGGATGATTCTTAATAGCAGCTTTACGGTAAACTTTCTTGAGATCTTTTTGTGCAGCAGTCTTAGGAACACCTAAGATCTCATAGTACTTAGTGTTTTCTCTCTTCTTCGGTGCCCTCCCAAACATCTTCTATCGCTTAGTTTAGTCAAAATTGAACGATGATAAAGGGACGGCGAGCGGCGAATGGTGAGAAGAAGAGGAGGTTTGTTGGCTTTGTTAAGTACTATGGAGAAAAAAAAAAGGCACTCGATATATCTGAGTACCTCTGTGAAGGAGTTTTCTACATTGAGTGCCTCAAGTGCAGATGTTTCCATGAAGAAAGGGTTCTCTCTTTTGGCGAAACCACTTGATTCCCCCGTGGGGACAGCACTGAGGTGGCGGAGATCCGCCTTATTCCCCACGAGCATTACAACGATGTTTTGGTCTGTATGGTCTTTCAATTCTTTGAGCCATCTTGCTACATTTTTAAATGTTACATGATGAGTAATGTCTTAAACCAGTAAGGTACCCACTGCTCCTCGATAGTATGCGGTAGTGATGGCTTGGTACCTTTTATGAGACACGAAAAATGATCAGAAATAACATTCAAGGCAAATAGATATTTTAAAAGCCCAAGTTAATAAAAGTGGAAAACTGCCATAAATGGATGTCCACCTGATGACGGTTAGTTAGCTCGTACACACAAATATTGGATCTAGATTTGAGTTTGAACTGTTTGAATTAATGGTGACACCAAACTATTAGAAGAAGATCAAAAGAGAAGTAAGACGAAACAAAAGGGAAACATAGTTACTTAGCATTCTCTTGTATTCTCTTAGGATTCTTGCTTAGGATTCACTTAGGATTCTTTTGTACTAGAATAAATTAGTCTACATAGTTCTCTTAGGATTCTCTTGTATTCTCTTAGGATTATTGTTTCGGATTCTTTTGTACAAGAATAATTAGTCAACATAGTTATCTTAGGATTCTTTTGTACTTGTATATATATGTGATAGCAAGATGAATAAAACATATAGAGAAAATTCTTCACAAATTTATTCATTTTCTACATGGTATCAGAGCTATAGGCTATTCTAATCCTAATCTCTTTCTCATCCTTCTTGTTCAACTCTTCTTCATTCCAAAATGACAACAATTCCTGAGGAAACCATTACTCCTAATGTCACCGCAGGCACCATTACTGCTAATGTCACTACAGGCAATGGATCTCAAGCTATGAATTCCTGTAACCCACTCTTTCTTCATCCATCAGATTCACCTGGCATGAATCTTGTCAATGCAATCTTTTATGGGAATGGTTTTGCTGGATGGAAGTGAGCTCTTCGTATTGCACTCTCAGCCAAAAACAAACTTGGATTCATAGATGGGAGTTGTAGGTCACCAGCTTCTAATTCCTCTTCATATAACCTTTGGAATCGTTGTAATGACATGGTTACTTCCTGGCTGCTTAACTCCCTCTCAAAGGAGATAGCATCCAATGTTCTTTACTCTAAGACTGCTGAAGATCACTGGAATGATCTTGAAGATAGGTTTGGCAAGTCTAATGGGGCCAAACTCTACCACCTGCAAAATGAGATCAACAATTTAGTGCAGGGAAATAGTGACATAGTAGGCTATTTCACTAAACGCAAGCTCCTTTGGGATGAGCTTAATGCTCTGCATTGTTCTGAAACTTGTATGTTTGATTATTAATGTAGGGGAAAGGCCAAGATGTTGAAGTCTCTTTAAGATGAAAGGCTAATTCAGTTTTTAATGGGACTGAACGATACTTATGGTTCTGTGAGAAGAAACATACATATGATGTCTCACCTTCCTAATGTGAACCTTGCTTACAACAAGCAGATCCCAGATCTCAAAACCATGTACCCAAAGGTAAAATGAACAACTTTTTCTGCTCTCACAGTAGGAAACCAGGACATACTATTGAAAAATGCTACAGAATTATCGGGTTCCTGCTGATTTCCAATTCACAAAGAATCAAAATCAAAATCAGAAGTTTTGATACGAGCCCAAGTTCACAACACAAGAAACAAACAACAACAAGATGAACAACAAGTGCTAGTGAATTGAAATAGTCCACACACGGCTTCACTAGTCTTCAAGAGTCACGTTTTTAGAATAAGAACATAATATTAACAACAAGAACAAGAAAGTAAATAATAATTATAGTGAATCGAAAGAGCCTCACACGGCTTCACTAGACTTCAAGATTCCAACAACACAAGATTAACAAGATTACAAGAGGGATAGTAACTTAACACACACTATTCAATGATCTAAGAACCGTAACAAGAGAAAGGACCCTAAGATTAATGAGTATTAATACCAAGCTCTTACTTGGACCAAGAGGAACTCAAAGAACCCCAAGACCCTAGTTTCTAGCCAAGAGACAACACTAGTATCACTCTACTAGAGAGTTTTCAGAATTGGGGCTTCTCTAATGGAAGAGAGAAGTTCCAAAATATTACAAAGTGTTTGTTGTCTTCCAAAATATGAATGAACTAACTCAAAAATAACCCTAACACTATCTATTTATATTAGTACACAAAGTGAGATAACAAATGACCATCCCACCCTTGCCAAGGGGTGGCCTTAGAATGTAAGCTTATTACACTTCAAGGCTCCTCTTCACACTTAAAAACATTTCATTCATTGGAAGGCTCAAGTACCAACTCACACACGGCCATTTGCATGAACATAGCTTGGATTTTATGTAACTCCCGAGCTTGGCTACGTGTGAATGGTCGTGAACTTGTTGGACAACTTGTAGAACTTGTTGGACAGCTTGGTACACCTGTATCATCCTCTCCATCTTAAGAGGAATTTGACCTCAAATTTTACATTTGGTTATCCTCAACCGCATCCACTAGAGAAAGATCACACACATTGAAAGTGTTGTGCACTTGGTATTCCAGGGGAAGGTCAATCTTGTAGGCATTATCATTGATTCTTTCAAGTACTTAAAATGGACCATCACCCCTTGGCATCAATTTTCTCTCCCTTTGAGATGGAAACCGATCCTTCCTAAGGTTCACCCACACCCAATCTCTCGGTTCTAGAATGAGTTTCTTTCTTCCTTTGTTTGTCTGCTTTGCAATCTCTTAATTTTTCTTCTCAAGTCAAAGCCGCACTTTCTCCTGAAACTTTTTCATAAAATCTGACCTCTTTCTTCCATCTAGGCTAATCATAAGATCACTTGGCAAAGTAGTTAAATACAAAGGGGTAAGGGGGTTGAGGCCATGTACACACTCAAAGGGAGTCATTCCCATACTTTTGTGTATGACACGATTATAGGAAAACTCAATCAATGGTAGGTGTTCCTCCCAAGAAGTCAATTTTCCCTTAATCATGGAACGTAGCATAGCACCCAAAGTCCTATTTACTACTTCAGCTTGACCATCCGTTTGTGGGTGGAAAGAAGTGGAGAACAACAACTTGGTACCAAGCTTTCCCCACATGGACTTCCAAAAGTGACTTAGGAACTTAGAGTCCCTATCACTCACAATGGTCCTCGGAACACTATGCAACTTGAAAACATTATCAATAAATAACAGAGGCCACACTAAGTGCATCATCACATTTAGAGCATGGAATAAAGTGTGCCATCTTAGAAAATCGATCAACCACAACAAAGATACTATCCCGACCTTTTCTAGTCCTTGGAAACCCAACAAAAAATCCATAGATATATCCATCCAAGGATGTAAAGGGGTGGGTGAAGGGGTGTATAACCCATGAGGTTGGAGTCGAGATTTGGCTCCTTTGAAATCTACACATTGGTCGCAAATCCTAGACACATCCTTGTGCATTTTTAGCTAATAGAATTGCTCCTCCAATATTTCGAGGGTCTTTTCAACCCCAAAGTGACCTATTAGACCTCCATTGTGTGCTTCCCTCACAAACAACTCTCTCCAAGAGCTAGAGGGTACACATAATTGCCTACCTTTAAACAAGTAAACATCAAACTTGGCATAGGGATTTGAACCCCAAGCCGAATCCCACTTGTCCCTACCCCATTCTTTGCATTCCCTATAGATAGGAGAAAAGTGAGGGTCCTTGGATACAATTCCTTTAAGATCTCAAAACCCATCAATTTTGTAGATGAAGTGGACACAAGAACGCGTTTTCAAGACAAATAACCAGCAACCACATTGTCCTTAACCTTCTTACAATGAATAACATAAGGGAAAGTTTTAGGAAACTCAATCCACTTGGCATGCCATTTGTTAAGCTTAATTTGTGCCCGAAAATGCTTCAAGGACTCATGGTCCGTTCGAATCAGGAATTCTTTAGGCCATAAATAATGTTTTCAATTGGCCAAGGCTCTAATCAAGGCATACAAATCTAAATCGTACGTAGAGTAGTTTAGAGTTGCTCCTCTGAGCTTTTCGGTAAAGTAGGAAATTGGCTTCAATTCTTGTATTAAAAATGCGCCTATATCAAATTTGCTAGCATCACATTCAACCTCAAAAGTCTTATCAAAATTCGGCAATTATAATAAAGGGTCCAAGATGAGCATATCTTTCAAGTCCTTGAAGGCCTTAGCTTGTTCATCTCCCCACTTGAAAGGCCGATCCTTTTTAATCACTTCGGTCAAGGGGGAGGCAATGGTGCTAAATCCTTTGACAAAAAGTCTATACAAACTAGCCAACTCGTGGAAGCTTCTCACTTCACCTATGGTTATGGTTTTAGGAGTTAAGCCAATTTTTGATAGTGTCAATCTTAGATTCATCCACTTCGACCCCTCTTGAACTCACCACAAAACCGAGAAATACAACTTCTTGGACACCAAATGAACACTTTTCTAAATTAGCATATAACTTCTCCCTTCGGAGGATATCAAACACATATTGTAAATGTTTTACATGCTTATCTAAGGACCTACTATACACCAACACATCATCAAAGTAGACAACAACAAACCTTCTGATAAAAGGATTCATCACATGATTCATTAGCCTCATGAAAGTACTTGGAGCATTTGTTAAGCCGAATGGCATAACCATCCATTCATAGAGACCGAATTTGGTCTTGAAGGCGTTTTTTCATTCATCGCCCAGTTTCATATAGATTTGATGATAGCCACTCCTCAAATCAATTTTAGAAAACAAACACGAACTACTCAATTCATCAAGTATATCATCTAGCTAGGAATAGGGTGACGATATTTTACCGTTATCTTGTTGATGACTCGACAATCAATGCACATACGTCATCCCATCTTTCTTGGGAACTAGTAGCACCGGGACCACACAAGAACTCATACTCTCCTTGATATACCCTTTGTTTAGGAGTTCCTCAACTTGGTATTGTAATTCCTTGGTATCCGTCGGGTTGCTCCTATAAGCTAGTTTGCTGGGCAATTATGATCCCGGCACAAAATCTATTTGGTGCTCAATTCCCCAAAACGGGGGCATCCCTTGTGGAATTTCTTTGGAAAAAACATCTTCATAATCCTACAACACACAAGAAATCAAAGGAGAAATAGAAGAATTAGTAGGGTTAGTGTTAAAACAATGTGCCAAAATAAGCATGAGTGTCTCCTCATCATGATCCATGGAGAGCTCCTTATTTCTAACCAACATCACCATGTTTTATTTCCTCTTTGATGTTGAGGAAGCCCCGGATATCCTCACTACCGCACCTACAGGTTCCTACACTTTTTCTTCATTTTTGGATTTCTTCCCCTTTTCTTTTAATTCTCTCATCCTTTGATGCAACTCGTCCACTTGTGAAGGAAAAAGTGGATAAAGTGTGGCCTTTCGGCCATCCTTCTCAAGTGTATATCGATTAGACCTCCCATCATGTTTGGTAGACCTATCATATTGTCAAGGTCTACCTAATAACAAGTGATATGCTTGCATTGGTATTACATCATAAAGCACTTCGTCGTGGTAGTTTCCTACCTTAAACCGTATCACACATTGCCTCATGACTTTTAATTCACCACATTTATTCAACTAGTGTAAATTGTAAGGGATAGTATGAAATGTACTTGGAAATTTCAAGAAGTTCACCATATCAACATTAACAACATTTGCACAACTACCACTATCTATCACCAAAGTGCAAACACTTCCCTTCACAAGGTATTTAGTATGGAATAGATTCTCCCACTGGCTAGGATTATCTATCGCCTTACTAATCATGGAACACCTCACTACAAAGTTTGGAACCACGCGCTCCCCTTATTGTGGATAAGCATCCTCACAATCATCATCATTATTATACGGCTCATTTTTGGGTTCCTCTCCATCTCGAGGCTCAGACTCATTCTTTTCTTTTTCAAGACCCACTTCCTCACCAAGGTAATACAATATCCCTTACCTTAGGATAAAATTGCATCGGTTTGGACATTCATTGAATTTATGTCCCCAACCTTGGCACTTGAAAAATTGGAAACCCATAGGATTAGGATTCTTGTAAGCTTCTTGATGGGGAGGAAATTTGTGGACTGTTTTAGGCTCGGGCAGCCTTATAGTGGCGGGTTGGTCCTTGTTTCTGGGCCAACCCAAAGATGGTTAAATCATGTCTTTGCTCCTCGACCAACCCGAGGTTGATGGTCCCTTTTCCTTGAATGATGACCTCTCTTTAAGTTCCCTTTCAATCTCAAGAGCCGCTTGGAAAATTCCTTCAATAGTATCAAATTTGTGAGCATCAAATGAGTGGAGATCTTTTTGTTCAATCCACACTTGAACCGAATGATGTCATGGCCAATTTGTTCTCCACGATGATCAATCTTCAACACGATTTGTTGAAACTCATCATAATATGACACCACACTTCGATTCCATTGTCAGAATTTATACAAACTAGCAAGCAAGTCAGGACTATAACTTTCGGGAAGATACCGTTGCCTCATTAGATACCTTAATCGAAACCATTATGGTGGTTTTCCATCAATCAACTCATTACCAAACCATTTGACATATTCCCACCATGTGTTAGCATAGCCTTCAAAGTGATCTATGTCATAACAACTCTTCTTCTCCTCTGATTTATCATTCACTTAAAACACTTTATCACATGCCGACTCCCAAGCAAGATACACCTCGAGGTCACTTTCAGACTTAAAGATAGGTAGGCTCAATTTTATTATATTGATGCCTACGTCTCTTTTGGTGTCGGTTTCTCCTTTATCCATACTCTTGGTATCTTCTTGGATCCACAAGTCCCCCTCTCATCTCCTCTTCCCTTATGTAAGTATCATCAAAGTATCCATACCCTTCATAATACTCTCTACCATATTTATTAAAGTGGACGGGACGGTTTTGGACGTTTGGATCTTGATTTGGAGGGATTGAATTTTGTGAAAGTGTTGGTCTTTGGTTTAGTGGAGATTGGAAGGGAGGCTTTTGATTTAGTGGAGGCATTTTACATCCAAGTCCCTCTTGCGGAACTTGAAGAGTTTGGGAATGGGTTGTTCTATTGGAGTCTTGGTTTAGAGGGTTATGAGTGATTTGGCTTACGACATTTAGTGGAGGTAGTGAAGGATTTGGAAATTGTGGCCATGTTTCGGGAGTAACAGTGGTGGAGGAATTTCTATCATGTCCACTTGACGAAACATGTCAAGGAGTAGAAGGATGAGAGTTCCTTTGACTTTCAACTTGTTCTAATCTCCCACTAATAGTCATCACTTATCCCCTTATGGATCCCACTTCCGTACTCAACCTTTCAAGAGCTCGGGTTATAGCCTCAAGAGTGACCCTCATATTCTCCATTTTTTTAGAATCCATGTTTCGAGATATGGTTTACTCCATCATCAAGGTATCACCTACACAAGCAACAAACAAGTTAGTTTAAAACCTTCCCTCCATGAATCCTTGAGGTTTGAGTATGCTCTTGTCCGGAGTAGGTTCTTGTTTGAAACTCAAAGAATTCTTGTAACACCCCGTAAATTTTTTCGTACACTTATCGCGATTATATGGAGTCCTAAAGACTTGCGTATGGGTTAAATTAAGTTTATGGTGTTCAGAAGTATCCCGTCAATAGTTGTATGTGTAGGTATTGGAATAATCTTTCCAACGATATAAAGTTTGCCCAAAACAGAGTAGTATTTCATATAAGCGAGCACATTCGAAATTTCAAAACGGTGGCCGGGAAGCCTGTGAACAGTAATTCTGCAGGAAAATTTCTGCAGCTAGGCACTCCAACTTGATACAATCATAACTCCTTGTACAAAAAGAACTGTGTGAGCTGCTATATATAGGCGAAAATCTCCGAGAGTCTTCTTTCCGATGAAATTGGTTTCATCCAAATCCAACATCGGAGTAAGGAGTTATACTCGTTTTACTTCAGCCTCTCAAAACAGATTTTTGTGAACAGTAAATTAGCAGGAAAATACTGAGGCCTGCCAGTTTTTGGGTCAACTTTGAACGATCATAACTTCCTCAATATAATGAACTGGGCGAGATACCATATATCAAAAGAAAGATCTTTGAGTCTCCTTTCTAATGCAATTGGTTTCATCCAAATCCAACATCTGCGTAAGGAGTTATACTCGATTTACTTCAGCCTGTCAAAACTGTCCACTGGGGACAAATTCGGGATTTATTTCAATTTTTGGGGTACAATGGTCATTTTCTATTTGGACGAAAATTGGTCTTAAAAACCTGCACTTAGCCTCAATTTTATCAGATTTTATCCAAATTTTAGGAAAGGTGAAAACCCTATCCAATTTCAACCTCAAATATTTTGTGATTCAACCGTAGAAAATTCAAATTGGTTCCGTAGTTGTGTTCACCATCTCGGAAGCTTCAAGAAGCACCCCATGGTTATGTAAGGAGGATCCTAAATACAAGAGTTCATTGTTAAGGTATGAATATTGTTTATTCTTGATTCTTATCCATGAATAAGTATTGATAAAGGATTATGAGTATTGTCTTGATGTTGGAAGATAACTAGAAACATAGTTATGAATTGTTGTGTATAAATTGTTAGTAGTAAATTATGGAAGTTGCTGTATTGGATTATGGAGGATGAATTGTGGTGATATATCATTATATTAGTGGTTGTATGCCTAGTGATCATGTTGGTATTGGATGGTGATTAAGAACGGAAATAAGGCTAAGAGTGATGTTGAGAGATATTTCATGAAAATGCATGATATGTGAATGTAATAAGAGTATAAGAGGATGTATGTAGTACTCTTATTGATGAGCTAAAGGATTACTTCCTAGACATTATTTGGTGAAGTTAATACCTAAATGGTAAGGTTTGGTTGCTAATACTAGTTTGCCACAAATGACTTATTGTAGATAAGTGTTCGAAGAGTACGGGAAGTCACTTGTATTGAAGTGGTTATATCAAGGTATGTAAGACATACTCTATCTATTCTTTGGCATGAATAATGACCCATGGCACTCTCAAGTAAGCTTCCAACATTGTCCTACGACACATGACACATAATAACATCATATGATCTTCGACACTACCAATTGAACTTGTTTTCACTTTTAAGATGTCCGGCTAGTCAAAAAATGTCCATATACTATTGTTGACTCCGAAATGGTTTAATGAGGTATTCATGATTCTCTACTTCATCTTCATGATACTGATTACCTATTTACATATTTTTCCTATTGAGGTATCATGGTTTCAAGGACCATAAAGTGTGACCACAAAGTAACCAATCTCAAAGATTAATTGAATTAAGAAATGGAATGTCTGTATTTTAAATTGATAATATGATGTATTGTATTAGTACCACTGATCAGTTGGCCATTGTATTATAAAGATTATGTATATATGCTATTCCAGGGGTGGTCCCTGATGTATTGTATTAGTACCACTGATCAGTTGGCCATTGTATGACATATGTTATGTATTGATAAGGATTACGGGAAGTGATGATATGAAAGTAATGTGCAGGTATCCCATCAGTTCTTTTAAGTGTGGTCTACTCATACTGTTTATTCACTGGTATCTGGGTTCTGTTGATCTTTTGTATCTCATCTTGATACTCACTGCCTTACATACTCAGTACATATTTCCGTACTGACGTCCCTCACGGGGGACCTGCATTCATGCCTGCAGGAACAGGTTTTTTCAGGTCGTACACCTCCGCAGTAAGAGCCAGGACATTCTGTTGTTAGTGGTGAGCTCCAGTTGCTTCGGGGCATCCCAAGTCGTCTCTATATGTACTTTTGGTATTTGCATAAAAGTCTTTTGTGGGCGGGAGTTTGTCCAGACCCCAACTCAGTTGTGCATCTATGTAGAGGCTTTTGTAGACATATTGTACAGCCATAGGAGTGTTTGGTTGTTAGACGTGATGGCTCTGACGGCCAATTACTGTTCATATATATATTTATGCGTGTCTGCTGGGCTGATACAGGTACTGTTTTCTTCTATTTACAACGAAGTGCTGCCCAAATTTCTAATTTTCATAAGTAATGTAAATGTGAAAGTATAGGTTATGAACGGGTTCTCCCGGGCCTCCTCGGCTACGGGTGCCAGTCCGCTCCAATGGGATTTGGGGCGTGACAGAAGTGGTATCAGAGAGGTTCGTCCTAGTGAGTCTACAAAGCCGTGTCTACGTAGAATCTCGTTTATCGGTGTGTTGTGCACGACATCTATAAACCGGAGGCTATTGAACATTTAGGGATTGTTTCCACTCTTCATTTCTTAGATCGTGCAATAGATCCCATATTAGAGATAAAGTCATAATCAATCGCTTAATCCAATTGTTTCTTTTTTTATTTATTATAGTGACGATGCCGGTTTCAAGGAGAAAGAATAAGTGAAATTCTAATGGGTCTATTGCAAGGTACAAAACTCATCTTGTTGCAAAAAGGTTTTCACCAGGTTGAAGGCTATGATTTTTCTGAAACATTCATCCCAGTTGTAAAACCAGCGACAATTCACATTATTCTCCCATTGGCAGTCTCTCAAAAATGGTCCCTACATCAGTTAGGTGTTCAAACTGCCTTTTTACATGGCGATCTCGTTGAAGATGTATCCATGGCTCCACCTCCGGGGTTCGCTCATCCACAATTTCCTCATTATGTCTGCAAACTCCATAAATCATTCTATGGTCTCAAGCATGCTCCGAGGGCCTGGTAAACCAAGCTTCTCCAATTTTTGGTGTCCCTTGAATTTTATCCTTCAAAGACGGATGTTTCATTGTTTATCTACAACTCAGGTGGTATTCGAAACTTACATTTTCGAATAATAAAATAAAGATAAAGCTATTTGTGCGCACGTTAAGGATAGGGCACTAAATTCTCTCAGCGCACAATAGCAGGATTGCAATTGTGGCCAATGGAACGGTGGCTCGACGCCGGAAAACTAATCTACAGACATCAGCGCACACTATGGAACTTTGTGGCAAAACCCCTGATTTTGATGCATGATAAGGGATATTATATGTTCAACTTCGGAGATCGAGATCAGGTACTTCGGTCAGGACCTTAATATTTCAATAACAAGCCATTGATCCTAAAGGAGTGGGATCTGGACTTTACGTTTGATTAGCAAGTGTTGAGCACTATCCTCATATGGGTGAAATTCCCTGGGTTGCCCGTAGGTTACTGGTCAACTGAAGTCTTAAGCAAGATGGCTAATGCAGTGGGTAAACCACTTTACACGGAAAAATTTACCGAGAAGTCGGAGCAAATTTCTTATGCACGAACTGTTATAGAGGTGGACATCTCCCAGCCACTTCCTGAGATGATTACAGTTGAAACACCAATAGGGCCTTGGGACCAACCTGTTACTTATGATTTGGTACCCAAATTCTGCAATAATTGTGTTATGTGTGGGCATGAGGACCATGAGTGCTGGTGCAACAAAGATGCTGAAGCTGAGCCTGTGCAGCAGGGAAAACGGGGAGTAACCAAAACTCGAAGGAAATGCAACAGGAGGAGGAAGACCAAGCAAGTTTGGATCTCCGCGCCTTGATCCCAATCCAGTAGATGTGCAGTGCGTTCAGGGAAATATATCCCTGGAGGTGGGGGTGATACCTCAGGTGCCTAAAACTGTGGAGGGGGGAATGAACACAAGCAACAGACTGCATATACAACACAGTTGGACAGGACCAACCTACCAAACGCTGTAGGAAGAAAGCAGTGGAAGACACTGGTAGAATGGGACAAAGAGGTGAAGCTAGCAGTTCTTCACCACATTGGTACAATCCTCCATGATTTTCTCCACCTGGAATATAAGGGGCCTGAACCAGGCCCATAAGCAAAAAGAGTTGAAACGTTTGCTTGTAAAGAATAAGATTGATGTTCTAGGTTGTGTCGAAACTAAAGTAAAGGAACCTAATATGAAACAAGTGTTGAAGAGGGTAGCAAATGGATGTAATATGGCTTGCAATTATTCCCCTGAATGGGCGAATCTGGCTTATCTGGAAAACCTCTGTGAAAATCAATGTTCTAAAAGTGTCTGACCAGTTTATCCATTGCTTAGTTGAGAACATCGGATCCCAAAGTTCCACGTATCTCACAGTCATCTGTGCTATGGAGGAGATTAGTAAAAGGGAGGAGTTATGGTCTGAATTACTACAACACACACTGATGCCTTCTAATCCATGGGTATTGTGTGGCGATTTCAACAATGTCTTACATTCAGAGGATCGGATGGGAACTCCAGCCACTGCTGCTGAAACTCAAGGCTTTCAAAATCTGATTGACGTTCTACAATTTACACCCTTGAGATCAAAAGGCTGGCAATTCACTTGGTGCAACAAGCAGGAGGGGTCCAACAGGGTCTATGGCAAGATGGATTGGGCATTAGGAAATTATGATTGGATTCAGATTGGACATATCGAAGATGAGTTTCTAAATCTGAACACACACCTATTTTATTTTAATTAGAGTGTGCCAGTCTGCAAAATTGCATCCTAAGCCATTTGGATTTTTCACTAATGTGATGGCACATCCTACATTTCATGATACTATCCAGCAGGCTTGGAACCAGGGTGGTGCTGCTATTAATGTGGAGAAAACTAAAACTGGTTAGGGATTCTCTCAAAGATATAAATTCTTATATGGACTCCTATATGCAAAAAAATCCAGTTAGCAAGAAAAACTTGAATTTGTATAATTCCGGCTACAAGGAAACCTCACTTGTCAAATACTTATGAATCAAGAGAAATGACTAGTGGAGGACATTGAAAAGTGGACTGCAGGTGGTGAGACAAAAAGCTAGAGCCACATGGATTGAATGTGGTGACTCAAATACCAAATACTTCCATGCCCAATGGAAGCTTAGAGTCACTCATAATGCAATTGTTTCAATTTATACAGAATCAGGTGAAAAACTTACTAACCCCAAGATGGTAGAGAAAGAATTTATTGTTGTGTTTGCTAGCTTAATGGGGGATAAAATCTCCATGGCTTCGTCACCTGAGAAAAACCATGTACCTCTACTTATATGGGGTTCATGTTGACATATATACCGATCATAAGAGCCTGCAATATATCTTCAGTCAGAAAGATCTAAACTTGAGGAGCGGAGATGGCTTGAATTGTTGAAAGATTATGATGTTGATATCTTGTATCATCCAGGGAAAGCGAATGTGGTAGCGGATGCACTGAGTCGTAAGTCTAAAATGGCATCTAATGAAAAGCAGGGGATGATTAAGGATTTTCACCAACTAGCTAATTTGGGAGTTCGACTTCTCGAAACTCCAGATGAAGAGGTTATTGTACGTAATGCAGCGGAATCTTCATTGATAGCTAAAGTGAAAGAGAAGCAGTATGCAGATCCAATTTTATTGCAGCTTAAGGAGGATGTGCAGAGTGGCACGACAAAGGCATTTGAGCTTACGCGAGAAGGAGTGCTTCAGTGTCAGAATCGTTTATGTGTACCTGATGTAGTTGAGCTAAGAAAGAGAATTATGACAAAAGCGCACTGTTCAAGGTATTCCATCCATCCAGGGTCGACTAAGATGTATCAAGATTTGAAAGCAATATATTGGTGGAATGACATGAAGAAGAATATTGCCGAATTTGTAGCTGATTGTCCAAATTGTCAAAGAGTCAAAGTAGAACACCAGAAACCCGGTGGTTACATGCAATGTATAGATCTTCCAGTCTGGAAGTGGGACAAGATCAATATGGATTTCATCACGGGTTTGCCTCGTACATATCGGAAGTTTGATTCCATATGGGTGATCATTGATAGGCTTACCAAATCTGCACACTTCTTACCAGTTAAGACAACTTATACAGCGGAAGAGTATGCAAAGTTGTATATTAAGGAGATCGTTCGGTTACATGGAGTTCCAATTTCCATTATATCCGATCGAGGAGCCCAATTTACCGCGAATTTCTGGAAGTCTTTTCAAAGGAGTTTGGGGACACAAGTAAATCTAAGTACGGCTTTTCATCCTTAAACGGACGGACAATCGGAACATACCATTCAGACACTTGAAGATATGCTACGAGCATGTGTATTAGATTTCAAAGGCAACTGGGATGATCACCTACCTCTTATCGAGTTTGCCTACAATAATAGCTATCATTCAAGTATCAAAATGGCACCATATGAAGCATTGTATGGAAGAAAGTGTAGATCGCCAATAGGATGGTTTGAAGCAGGTGATGCGGTCTTATTTTGACCGGATCTTATTTATCAAGCAATGGAGAAGGTTAAAGTGATCCAACAACGGCTTGCAACAGCTCAAAGCAGACACAACTCTTATGTGGATGTTAGAAGAAGAGGACTTGAGTGTAGGGACGGCGATACGTAACGCCTGCATTCACTTAGGCAAATCCCACATCGGTAGTGAAGGGGAACGAAGTGTGCCTTATAGGTGCATGGATACCTTCCACGTATGCGACGCGTTTTAAAACCGTGAGGGGCCGAGGCTCCAAAGCGGACAATTTCGCATGTGCCGGTGGCCTGGGCTGTTACAGTTGGTATCAGAGCCAGCGCCGGTGCCGGTGGTGGGGCAAACCTCAGCGAGGACGCTGAGTCCCTACGGGGGGTGAGTGTAGGGACGGCGATACGTAACGCCTGCATTCACTTAGGCAAATCCCACATCGGTAGTGAAGGGGAACGAAGTGTGCCTTATAGGTGCATGGATACCTTCCACGTATGCGACGCGTTTTAAAACCGTGAGGGGCCGAGGCTCCAAAGCGGACAATTTCGCATGCGCTGGTGGCCTGGGCTGTTACAATTCTTGTCGGACTAGAGTCAAGGAGTTACAACGTATTCAAATGACAAAAACACACAAACAAACGATGACACAAAAACAAGGATTCAAAGAATTAATTGACAACCTAGTAGGAATGTACTAGCTTGCTAATTAGTTCTTGAGTCAATTAGAAGAAACTAAGGATCAATAATTAGAAACTAGAATATCCAAATTGAGCTTAATTAATGACGTGAATAGTGATTAAGGTGATGTGGCTGCATGGAATTAGTCACGGGTCCATACATTTTGTTCAACAACTTGAAGCCTTAATTTTCACAATTTTGTAATGGATTACTTTGATTTTGGAGGGAAAGTAAAGTCTTGTAAATTTTCTTTTTCCAACTCAAAAATATGAGGCTTGACTTTACTAGTTCCACAAGACAAGGCTCCTTGTTTTAAGGGAAAGTGGTTGTTAAGTCAGGGAAGTGATGTTGGCAAGTCTTTTCACAAACAACTTTACAACATTGTCTTACAACCCTTTTGGATATATTTTAGTCTTTATAGTGATCAAGATATGAGAGGATGAGAAGATCAATATGATCACCACAACAATACTTCAAGAACACAACCAAAATTCACCAACAGTATCCCATTTTAAATTCAAGCAACAACACACAAACTCAGCCTACTTCAAGTTCATCATACTACCACTGATGACAAAGAAATAAACACAAGAAACATACTAGACAAACAAAAGAACATCTAGATCTAAATATACAAACATAAATCTCGGCCAAGACAACAACACAACAAAATTTACTCGGCCAAGAACAAGATGGACAGATTTCTCTGGAATTTTTAGATTTCAGCAACTTTTTTTGTTCCTTTTTTTTTTTTGGTATTTTTCAACTACCAAACCCAAGATTGATTTTGTTGGAAAAAAATCAACCACAATCTTTGCTACCAAATGATACAAGCCCAAGTTCACAACAGAAGAAACAAACAATAACAAGATGAACAACAAGTGCTAGTGAATTGAAATAGTCCACACACGGCTTCACTAGTCTTAAAGAGTCACGTTTTTAGAATAAGAACATAATATTAACAACAAGAACAAGAAAGTAAATAATAATTATAGTGAATCGAAAGAGCCTCACACGGCTTCACTAGACTTCAGGATTCCAACAACACAAGATTAACAAGATTACAAGAGGGATAGTAACTTAACACACACACTATTCAATGATCTAAGAACCGTAACAAGAGAAAGGACCCTAAGATTAATGAGTATTAATACCAAGCTCTTAATTCTACCAAGAGGAACTCAAAGAACCCCAAGACCCTAGTTTCTAGCCAAGAGACAACACTAGTATCACTCTACTAGAGAGTTTTCAGAATTGGGGCTTCTCCAATGGAAGAGAGAAGTTCCAAAATATTATAACGTATTTGTTGTCTTCCAAAATATGAATGAACTAACTCCAAAAAAACCCTAACACTATATATTTATATTAGTCCACAAAGTGAGATAACAAATGACCATACTACCCTTGCCAAGGGTTGGCCTTAGAGTGTAAGCTTATTACACTTCAAGGCTTCTTTTCACACTTTAAAATATTTAACCATTGGAAGGCTCAAGTAGCAACTCACACACGGCCATTTTCATGAACATAACTTGGAATTTTTGTAAATCCCGAGCTTGGCTACGTGTGAATGGTCGTGAACCTGTTGAACAACTTGTAGAACTTGTTGGATAGCTTAGTATACCCGTATCAAGTTTCAAGAAGGATCAAGAGAAATGCAGTTCTTGGAACATCTAATGCACAACACATTGCATTTTTTGAAGGGGGTGAGAACCTTTTCACACCTGAACAAACTGCTAGCTTGCTTCAACTACTGAAGAATGCCGAGCTTGGTAATCTAGGAAATTTTACTTCAGATCTCGCTAATGTGGTTTAGTGTGCTGGTAATATTTTCAATAATATTGTTGCTTATTTCACTTACATGAATACTAATTCTTGGATCATTGACTCAGGTGCTTCTCAGCACATGTCATATGATGTTAAATTTTTTTCCAATAATTATCCTTTGCACCTTCCTCTTTTTATTAGTCTTCCTAATTATTTTAGAGTAAAATTCACTCATGGACGTTCTATAACTCTTTCCTCTAAGTTAATTCTTGACAATGTCTTATTTTTTCCCTCATCCAAAATCAATCTAATTTCCGTCCATGGTTTCTGCAAACAATTTCAGTATTGTCTAAATTTTTTGTCTACTCATTGTTTTATGCAGGACCCTTTAGTGAAGATCCCTCAGGTTCTTGGTCAATCTAATAGTGTAATATGTATTCTTCAATCCCCAGTTTCTATAGTTTCTACATCCCAGTGTGCCTCTAAGAATAGCTTAGGATCACTTTCCAGTTTTCCCTTTCTAAAATTGTAAGAATCTTAGTAATTCAGTCTATGCAAGCTCCAATTCTAATGTAAAACTATGACACATTAAGTTAGGGAATTTACCCCTTTATGCAATGACAAATATGAGTTTCCTTTTTTCTTCTTCAAATTTTGATTGTCCTTGTGATATTTGTCCATTAGCTAGGCAATCCAAATTACCATTTCCCCTAAGTTCTATCAATACTAAGCATATATTTGAGTTAATTCACATTGAAACTTGGGGTTTGTATAGGTCTCCTACTCATGATGGTTATAGGTATTTCCTTACTATTGTTGATGACTTTAGTAGATATGCATGGACTTATCTTCTTAGTACTAAAAGCAGTGCCTTCTTTATGCACAAAAAATTTCTATCTATGGTTGATAGACAATTTAATTGCAAAGTTAAAATCACCAGATCTGACAATGCTCTAGAATTAGGTACTAGCACAATGATTTCTGAATATTTTTCCTCTCAAGGTATCCTTCATCAAACCTCATGACCCCTCAACAAAATGGTATTGTTGAACAAAAACATCGACATCTTTTGGATACCTCTAAAGCTCTTCTACATCAGTCTCACTTACCTATTTGCTATTGGGGGGAATGCGTCCTTACATTTACCTTCTTGATCAACAGATTCCCTTCTTTTGTTCTTAAGGGAAATACCCCACACCAGATACTTTTTGGCACGGAACCCTCCTATGAGTTTCACAGATCATTTGGATGCCTCTGTTATGCGTCTACCCTATCTCATAATAGACCTAAGTTTTCTCCTAGAGCTACACCCTATGTATTCATCATCTATTCTCCAAACAAGAAAGGTTACAAACTCTTAGAACTCTCAGCCAAAAGAATATTTGTCTCTAGAGATGTACACTTTCTTGAGTCCATTATTCCCTTTTCTACAACTTTTACTTCCACTCCACCTATTCTTCTTCTACTTTTGATGAAACTTTGATACTACTATTCAATCTAATATTCCTCTTAATGATCCTCCAGTCACTTCTAATCCTAGTATTCCTTCTAGTGATGCACCTACTCCTTCTATTTCTTCCCCTGTAGCTAGAAGATCAACTAGGGTGGTCAAAACTCCTGCTTACTTAATGATTACTTATGTAATTCTGTTGTGCTTACTGACATCTCTTCATGTTTTTTTAATCATGTTACTCCACAAGAGTTTCCTATCTCAGCTCTTTCTATTTTGAATCAACAGGTATTTAATTATGTTAAACAAATCACTGAACCTAGTAGTTTTTCACAAGCTGCACAACACCCTGTTTGGCAACAAGCTATACAATTTGAATTTGAAGCACTAAAGGCTAATCAAACTTGGTCGGTTATTGATCTTCCCATTAGGAAGAAGGCTTTGTCTTGTAAATAGGTTTATAAAGTAAAGCATCATTCAGATGGAAGCATTGAAAAGTTGAAGGCACATTTGTTTGTCCATGGGGATACTCAAAAAGAGGGAAAAGACTCCACTGAAACATACTCTCCCGTGGTCAAAATGACTACCATAAGATGCCTCTTTGCTGTTTCCATTAAGAAAGGTTGGGATTTGACTCAATTAGATGTAAATAATGCATTTTTACTCGGGAATTTGTAGGAAGAAGTGTTCATGAAATTCCCTCCTGGCATGACTGGTGAAAGGCCCAACCAAGATTTATGACTTCACTTTATATGATTTGCGACAAACATCCAGAGAGTGGTATTCTCGTCTTACAACTGTGTTGAACTTTAAAGGTTTCTATTCCTCTTTGAATGACTAAAGTTTGTTCTTTAAGCAAGATAGTGATTCTATATCTATCATTTCCGTGTATGTCTACGACACCATTATCACAGGAAACAACCCTTCAGAACTTTCAGAACTCAAGGTTTTTTTGCCCAAGGAATTTCAAATCAAAGACTTGGGGCACTTACATTATTTCCTTGGCATGGAGGTGATTCGTAAACCTCAAGGACTTATTTTGTGTCAAAGAAAGTTCACAGTTGACCGATTGAATATAATTGTGATCACTTACCAGTGTCTCACTCTCCCTTGTATCCTTCTTGTAAACTTTCTGCTGAAAGTGGTGAGTTACTCATAGATCCCCTTTTTTATCCACATCTTATTGGAAAGCTCAACTATTTGACCACATGCGCCCGAACCTCTCATTTGTAGTTCAACATCTTTCACAATTTATGCAATCTCCTCGAGTTCCATATTTTACTGCTGCTCTTTGTGTTGTTTGGTATCTACACCAATCTCTTTTTTCTGTAGATTTATCTATTTCTGTTCTTGCTGATTGTGATGCTGACTGGGCATCGTTCATTGACTCTCACCAATCTATAAGAGGCTACTCTATCAGTCTTGGTGGGTCACCTATATCATGGAAATCCATAAATCAAGTTTTTGTATCTTTATCCTTTATTGAAGCAGAATATCGATCAATGAGGAGATAGGCTGCTGAGTTAACTTGGCTCCATCGCTTATTAACTAATTTATCTTCTCCTCCCATCTTACCTATTCCTATTTATTTCGATAGTCAAGCTGTTCTTCATATCACCCGCAATCCCATTTTCCATGAACGGATGAAGCACTTCGAGCTTGACTGTAACTTGTCCGTCAACAGTTTACTGCAGGCTTGATTTCCCTCAACTTTGTCTCGTCTTCCTCTCAGCTAGCTGAAAAATTTACTAAGCCTTTATCTGGACCTTCCCATTTCCAGAATATTTGCAAGTTGGGTCTTTCTTCTCTCCCCTCCAACTTGAAGGGGGTGTTGGAATTAATGGTGACACCAAACTATTAGAAGAAGATCAAAAGAGAAATAAGATGAAGCAAAAGGGAAACATAGTTCTCTTAGGATTCTCTTGTATTCTCTTAGGATTCTTGTTTCAGATTCTTTTGTACAAGAATAATTAGTCAACATAGTTCTCTTAGGATTCTTTTGTACTTGTATATATATGTGATATCAAGATGAATAGAACATATAGATAAAATTCTTCACAAATTTCTTCATTTTCTACATGAACACAAAAAGTGTGGAACATGTTTAAACTGTATAACGTGGAGTGATTAAATTTACAAGAAGTCACTATGTAGCAAGATTTATATAAAGGTAAAGTAATTCAAATTGTATGGAAAACATGTTAACGACGCAATAACCATTTGCAAGACTTAGTTGATTTGGTTTGTTTCAAATGTCAAGTTCTTGGGCCCCACATAAGTAGGAAAATAAATTAAGTGGGAAACAATATTTACTGACATGATAGAATAATAGAAAAAAGTTGATCCTAAAAAATGATTTAAAAGAAAAGTATATCATAAAAAATGATTTAAAAGAAAAGTATCCAAAAAAAATAATTCTTAAAAATTTTCACTATATAAAATCTCAATACTACAGGTTACTAGTGATACCATTTTCCTACTAATTTATGCAATTATGAGAAAACATTAATCACTTTCCAACACTGCTTCTGTTTATTGCAATGAATTATGATGGTTTTAGTGTGTCTAAAGTTTGACATCTGGCAGTTCTTACCAACAAGAAAAGTTATGGAGAAAGCCCAGAAGCTTAGAAGTACTCTAACTAAAGAGATGCTTTATGGCTCGACGTCTACTAATATACTTTCCATGACATTTAGACAAGTGACTCTGCAACATCTTTGGAACTTTGAACTAGTGCTTTTGTTAATACATGAAGGAGTTTTGATGATATACATGAGAATGAAACAATTTGAGGAAGTTGGTCCATTCAAGTGAAATACTCTTGCTGGTGCAGGAGTCTGAATGATATGATTCTGCGTACAAGACAAGCATAGCTAACATAAATCACATTAGAAGCTGAGTCAAACAAGGAGTCTTGAAGAAGTCAAGTTTATGAAGTAGTCCAGCAAGGAGAGGATTTGAAGAAAAAGAGTCCTATCAAATCTAGGACAAGTGAGGCGGCAGCAAAAGGAAAAGAGTTAACTGATAGAGTTCTACTGGAGAACAAATTGTATACAAAAAAGGACTCTATCACAGGTTGGCTTAAATACAAAGCCTGATACTCACTCAAGCAATAAAAAGTCAATCAACAATCAGCACATCAGTTCATATACTTGAAGAAGAACCTAGTCTCTTACTTAGCATGTCATAACCACTGTAGTCATTAGGTTCTTGTACTGTAATGAGTTATTGATTCTAGTCTCAGTAATCTATAAACTGAGTTAGGATTTGTTATCTTCAAGTTTGGAAAATCGAAGACTTGAGAACACTTATCTTGGGAAGATTAGTGTTTTTGTAGTGATAGGAGTTAGAAGTTCTAATTCCTAGGTTACAAGAAGTCTTGTAATTTTGTTGATTGTTGAGGCTCAAGTAATTTAGTGAAGTTGCGGGTTAAATCTTGTAGAGGTAAAGGTATTGGTTTTTTACACCTTTCTTGAGCCGGCCACGTAAAAACACTGTGTTCAGTTTTACTTCTGTGAACCACGTTTACTTACCTGTTCCACATATAGGCAATTAGTAGGACGCGTACTCTAACAAGTGGTATCAGATAGATATTGTCTTAAATAAGGCTAGCACCTAAGAAAAAGATCAACATAATGAATTCTGCACCTCCAACTAGTCACAGTGAAGGTCAGTCAACCACTAGCCCTCCACTCTTTGATGGTTCTCATTTTATCTGGTGGAAAGCAAGGATGGAGATGTTCATTTAAGGAATAGACTATGAATTATAGGACAGGATTACTGATGGTCCCACTATTTCAATGAAGACTATTGATGAACAACAAGTAAAAAAAGTAAGGAGAGAATTTACTCCTGGTGACCTGCTGGCCTTGAAGAAAAATGCAAAGGCCAAAAACATCTTGGTTTGTGTTCTAGGACCAGCTGAATATAACAGGGTATCCACCTACACTACTGCTAAGCAAATTTGGGATGCACTGGTAAATGCTCATGAAATTACTTCCCAAGTAAGAAAATTCAAAATTTCTCTCCTGTTCACTGAATATGTGGCATTCAAAATGAAGGAAAATGAAACACTTCATGAAGTGATGACAAGGCTTACCACTTTAACAAATGAGCTGACTTCATTAGGAAAAGTCATTTCTGAGGAAGAACAAGTTGAAAAGGTATTGAGGGTATTACCTAAATCAAAATGGAATATTAAGGTGACTGCTATTAGGGAGGCAAATAAAGAACTTGAAGGCTTGACTCTGGATGGACTTGTAGGGAACTTAAGGACTTATGAAATGGAAATTGAAGGAATCAAAGAACAAGTAGCCCCTGAGAATATCTTAGCCTTAAAAGCTTCTGATAGTGATGATGAATTTGAACTTGATATGGAGCAAGTTGCTTTCATAACCAAGGATTTTAGCAAGTTCTTTAGGAAGAAGAAGGGAGAAGGTACCAAGAAACATTCCAATGATAATCCAAATGGATGCTACAAGTGTGGTAAGACTGATCACTAGATCAGAGAATGTCCTCTCTGGGAAATAGAGTGGAGAAAGGAAAGGGTTGAAAAGGAACAAAAAGAAAGGGCCAAGAGAAAGGAAAAATAAGAACATGCCATGATAGCTGCATGGGGATCTAACTCTGATGATGATGATGAAGTTGATAAGACAACATTTATGGCTTTTGGAGATTCAGATATTGAGGAAGAAGATGATGCTTCTAAGGTAAGTTTACTTGAACTCAAAGAAAAATTGCATCTATTTTCTAAAACTAGACTTGTTTCCTTGATGAGTGATTCAATTGACAATCTCCAAGAATTAACTTCTGATTGGGATGAACTGTTCAACAGCCTTTCAAGCTTAACATTTAACTTTATTGATCTGAAAGTTTGCAAATATTCTGTTGAAAAAGAAAATTGCACTCTCAAGAACCAAGTCACATTGCTTGAGTCTTCAAATAATGATCTTAAGTCTGAAGTTATTAAATTGATTCTTACTAATAATGGAAAAACGACCATGATTAAAGAACAAGAAAAGGCTGAACTTGAGTTAACTAAGTACAAACAAGAATGTCATGATTTGACTGAAAAAATAAATAAGCTAAGGCAAGAAGTTGCTAAGTTAAAGATAGATTTGTAAAGAGCAAAGATGGACAAATTCTTCAAGAATAGTTCATTAGTTGGGTAAAAGAAATCATAATGAAAAGCCAGTTTTAGTTTTTTTTTTAAAAAGGCTGATAATCTACAAGATCTATGCTATATCTGTGGCAATCTTGGACATCTTACTACTGAATGTCCTGTGGCAGCCAACAACAGAATTAGAAGTCAAAATCTTTTAACAAACTTTTCTCAGACCAAAAATACAAGAACTAAAATTCCTTTTACTAACAAAATAGGGCCCAAGCTTGTATGGGTTCCTAAATCTAACCATTGATTTCTGTTTTAGGTGACGGTGAAGGGAGCCAAAAAGCACTGGTACTTAGATAGTGAATGCTCAATACATATGACTGGCGACAATAAAAAGTTCCTTTCACTGTCCAAAATCGATGGAGGAGGAGTTTCTTTTGAAAATGAAAAAAAGGGAATCATTACTGGAGTTGAGAAAATTGGCCCATAAAATTCAAAAGATGTGGAGGATGTGTATCTAGTTCAAGAATTAAATCATAAACTGCTGAGCATCTCACAATTGTGTGACAAAGGTAATATAGTAATTTTTGCTGCTGCAGGGGTTAAAGTGAAAAAGATATATACCAAAGAGATTGTGCTTACTACAAGGAGATATATAAACGTATACAAAGAAGATTTAATTGCAATACTAGGACCTGAGTTTACCTGTCTAAGTGCAATGGAAACTGATTCCCTCCTTTGGCACAAAAGACTTGGACATGCAAGTCTAAAACAACTGAACATACTTTCATCCAAAGACATGATATTAGGATTACCTAAAACCAAGTTTAAGGAAGAAAATTTATGTAGTGCATATGTAAGGGGGAAGAAGGTAAAATCTTCATTTAAGTCAAAGAACCATATTAGTACAACCAAGTGCCTTAAATTGGTCCATATGGACTTGTGTAGACCAATGAGACAACAAAGCAGAGGTGGGAAAAGGTATGTTTTTTTAATTGTTGATGATTATTCCAGGTTCATCTGGACTTTGTTTCTAGCCTATAAAGAAGATGTCTTTTATGTCTTTGAAATTTTCATCAATAAAATGGCAAGAAATTGGGCACTTCACTAGTTTCCATAAGGTCTGACCATGGAACAAAATTTAAGAATGCAAAATGCTTAGATTTCTGTTCATCACAAAAAATAAACCATAACTTCTCAGCTCCTAGAACACCATAACAAAATGGAGTTGTTAAAAGGAAAAATAGAACCTTGGAAGATATGGCTAGAACAACGATGCTTGCAGCAAATGTTGCCAAAAACCTATGGGCTGAGGCAATGAGTACTGCAACATATATTATAAATAGGTGTATGATCAGACCAATGTTAGACAAGACTCCCTATGAGTTACTAAAAGGTAGAAAGCCTAACATTTATCACTTTAGAACTTTTGGCTACAAATGTTTCATACACAATAATGGTAAGGATAATCTTGAAAAGTTTGATGCTTAAAGTGATGAGGGAATCTTCTTAGGTTATTCACTTCATAGTAAGGCCTATAGGGTTTTGAATAACAGTTCTAACTGTGTTGAAGAAAGTATGCATGTGATTTTTGATGAATCCAGTGATAAGAATAATCTACAGGAAGGAAGCGATACTGAGGAATAAGTTTCACAATATGTTCCATCAATTGAAATAGTCAAACCTGGCGGCATCTTGACAGGGAGAATTGAAGCTGAAAGAATAGTGATAGGGGGACTGAGGCATCAACTGACTCACATTAGAACAATAGAAGTGATCCTAGCAGCTCACTTGGATTGATCCCAAAAGGATACAAATATCAAGGATCACACCCCATTGAGAATGTACTTATTGATCTCAATTCTGGTATCATCACAAGATCTAGACTAAGAAGTATGTGTGCATTCAAGGCATTTTTGTCAGCGATAAATCCAAAGAAAATAACTGAGGCATTGCTTGATGTTGATTGGATATTAGCTATGCAGGATGAATTGAACCAATTTGAGAGAAGCAAAGTATGACACTTAGTTCCTCTTATAAAAGATAGATCAGTCATAGGGACTAAGTGGGTGTACGGAAATAAACTTGATGAGCATGGAATAGTCACAAAGAACAAGGCAAGTCTGCTGGTTCAAGGATATAATCAAGAAGAAGGAATTGACTTTGATGAGACTTTTTCTCCAGTAGCCAGACTTGAAGCGATAAGACTACTTGTTGCCTTTGATTCTTACATGGAGTTTATTTTGTATCAGATGGATGTGAAGAGTGCATTTTTGAATGGCATTCTTAAGGAAGAAGTGTATGTTAAACAACCCCCAGGATTTGAGAGCAAGGAGTTTCCAGAATATGTGAGTTTCCAGAGTATGTCTACAAGCTGGAAAAAACTTTGTATGGGTTGAAACAAGATCCAAGAGCTTGGTATGAAAGACTGTCAAATTTTCTGTTGGAGCATGGACATACCAAAGGTAAAATTGACAATACCCTTTTATTGAAAACTAATGGGAAGGATTTGTTAGTTGTGCAGGTATATGTGGATGATATTATTTTTGGCTCAACAAATATACTTATGACTCATGAGTTTGCCAAAATCATGAGTTGTGAATTTGAGATGAGTATGATGGGAGAGCTGAATTTCTTTTTGGGATTACAAATAAAGCAGTCAGCTTTAGGAACAATGATTCACCAATAGAAATATGTCAAAGATCTTCTTAAGAGATGCTCCATGGAAGAGGAAAAAGAGATAAGTACTCCTATTGCTACTGCCACTAAGCAGGACTTGGATGAAACAGGTTCAGATGTAGATAAAAAAATGTATAGAGGTATGATAGGGTCATTATTGTACTTCACAGCAAGCAGTCTTGATATTATGTTTAGTGTAGGGCTATGTGCGAGGTTTCAAGCTAAACTCAAAGAATCACATCTGAAATTTGTAAAGAGAATCTCCAGATACTTGAAAGGAACTAGTGATATTGGTTTATGGTACCCTAAAGGTAGTAACTTTAATTTGGTAGGTTACTCAGATGATAATTATGCAGGATATCTGGTGGACAGGAAAAGCACTACTGGAATGGCTCACTTTCTTGGATCATGTTTGATTACCTGGTTACTAAAAAGCAAAACTCCATTGGCTTATCTATTGCTGAAGCTAAATATGTTGCTTCAGGTTCTGTTGTGCTCAACTACTATGGATTAAGCAATAACTCATGGATTTCGGTAGAGATGTTGGTTGTGTTCCTATTTTTTGTGATAATACGAGTGCTATTAACATAGCCAAAAATCCTGTTCAACACAAGAGAACCAAACATATTGATATTAGGCATCACTTTCTTAGAGATAATGTTGAAAAAGGGTATATTTCCATTATCTTTTGCTCTACTGAGGAACAGATTGCGGACATTTTCACTAAGGCATTGAGTAAAGAACACTTTGAAAAAATTAGGTTAGCCTTGGGGATGATTAAAATAGCATAAGTCTCCCTGAATTCTTCACTAGAATAAGTTGATTTTACATGTGATTGTTGGTTAATTCAGTCTCACACATTAAGTTGTGTATCCTAAGTCCAAGATTTTAGAATATGTTGACTCATGTATGTGTTGATATTGCAGGAAATTTGGATTACAAAAGCAATTTTGTATATTTTGTCATTGAGGTACGATTATTATTACTTTAAAGTACTCTAAAGAGAAACAAGTTGTTTTCCTGGTTCCTCTTGCTCCATTTCAACCGCCAAAATACAAAGAGTTCCTCCTTTTTCAAAAAGATGCCACTCCCTTTCCCATCATAACTGAAACACCTATCATTATCCTTCTGTCACATATAGTCCCTCACCCTTTCACCTTCCTCATCTTCTCCTCTTAAATATGCCAATCTTTGTTTTTCTTCTACACTAAAACTTCTCTTCAACCCTCTCACACTCAAGAACACATTCCTGTTTCACATCCAACCCTTCATCTTCATCCTCTTTCTCTTTCTCTACTGCCTCTTTTCAAAATCCCCTTGCCACACTCATACTTCACCCAAATATCACATTACCTCTCTTAATTCCTTCTTCAATCTCCCAGAAATTCACAAATTTTTCTGCCTTCAAAAATTTCCAAAATCCTTTTACCCAAATTCTCTCAACTACTTCACCCTTCTCGAGACCTCTTCTTCCTCATTCAATCCCGCTCTGAATTGTTTATGAGGATGATCTTCTAGATGATAGAGGTGATCTTCCTATTGCATACATAATCCCAAGAAGGTCTAGATCTCAGGTTAAAAAGAAACCCTCTATCCCAACTAAACCCACTTCTTTCTTATAGACTCCTCCAATTACCTCTACTTCTCGAACCCCACATACTCGAGGAAAGAAACAACGTGAAGATTCTAAATTATCTGAAGCTCTTCAAGCCAAAAAGAGGAAACGTGTTGTAATTTTTGATCCCACTCCTCCTCTGGTCTCTTCTCCTACTTCTTCTCCTGATCTTCTTCTTCGATCAGTAAAGAAACCTACTACAGTCAGAGCAAAAACTTCTATATCCTCTATGAAAATTTCATCTACACCTACTTCAAAGGCTTCCTCCACTTCAAGACCCTCCTCCACTGTCATAGATTTTCCATCCAGAGTTTCTCCTTGATCTTCTAATCGTTTAAAGAAAAAAGTCAGCAAACCTGTTCCCTCTGATTTCTCTGACTCTATCTTCAATATGGATACAAACGCTGAGATAGACCCTGATTTTGAGGTTCCTGCACCTTCATTTCATCAAGATACTCCCGTGCATTCGGGCCTTCACTTTAAAAATTATACATTAGCTAGAGGAAGAGTAGTTAGTGGTTTTGGGGATGCCACTATGCAAACTTTATTGAAAAAATTGGAGTTTCAAGGATGGTCTAATCTCTTTCTACAGGGAGACCTTCAGAGAAAATTTGCTCGACCTGAAGTGTATGAGTTTTATAAGAATGGGGTGGGCATTGATGAGTTGTTCTCTACTACTATTAGAAAGGTTATTCTAAGCCTTTACATTGCTGACAATGCTAGAATTCTGCATTTTCCTTCTGGGGGGTGGGGTCACTATGTCAAAGGAAGTTGGCCACCTCTTGATAATCTGGCTTCAACCCTTGACCTATATAGAAAGTTCTCAGGGAACCCCACATTGGTAAGACATAGAAGAGTGTTTAAAAGGGAGATGTCTCCTCTTCACCAACTATACTTTGATTTTGTACATAAGATGATTCTCTCAAGAAAGGAAAGAAGGAATGTATCTATCTTTCTTGATCTCACTCTCATGGAATTGTTGGACACTAAAGTGAGAATTGATCTGCCTCGCCTCATACTAAAGCATATGCAGAGGGTTTTACTCAAGGAAGTCAGTGGACATGCTCTACCTTATCAATTCTGGCTTACATACATATTTGAGGACTTTGGTATTTCTGTTCAAGTCTGGACCTCACAGATTATGAAAGATATCATAGGGCATGTGAACCATATGATGCTACCTGTTTCCATGAGGAGTGCTGATAATCTGATGTTGAGGTTGAGAAATTCTCTGGCTGAAAAATAAGCTAAGGTGGACGCTGCATAGCCAGCCTTGGAAGCCGCACAGGCTGTTCATGAAGAATAAAAGGGATCCTCCATGCTCAAATTGCTTCCCTTAAATCTTTGTTGGAAAAAAGAAAGCTGAAAATGTAGATGTTATTAGGAAACTCACCTCTCTCATACCCTCCTCTTCTTATACTTAGCTTTATGAATGATCTCCTCAGGTTATCTTCTTTTGTTTCTCACCTAAACAACTTGTTCTCTCTCAGTTTACTTTTTGGTATATGTAGTCTTTTCTGCAAATGCATGAAATATGCTTAGTTTTTATCCTGTTTCCTGCTCCTATTTTATCATATTGCATTCATGTGATCTTATTCTGAATTTTGATTGTCTTAGTGATAGCCTCAATGGCCATGGATTATTAAACGCTTTTCACTTGTTTTTCCAACTTTTCGATGATGTCAAAAGGGGGAAGAGAGTATACTATGCAATGCTTATAACCCAAGGAGTAACCTATTTCATTCTGTGGTTAAGTCTTTATTCATATTCCTTATTGAGTATGTCAGGAGTCTGTAATGCTGTTGCTGCTATGCTTGTCATCACCAAAAAGGGGGAATTTGTTAAGGAATGAAGGAATTTTTATGATAGACATGATAATGAAACAATTTGAAGAAGTTGGTCCATTCAAGTGAAATACTCTTGCTGGCGCAGGAGTCTGAATGATATGATTCTGCGTACAAGACAAGCATAGCTAACATAAATCACAGCAAAAGCTGAGTCAAACAAGGAGTCTTGAAGAAGTCAAGTTGATCAAGTTGTCTAGCAAGGAGAGGATTTAAAAAAAAAGAGTCCTATCAAATCTAGGACAAGTGAGGCGGCAGCAAAAGGAAAAGAGTTAACTGATAGAGTTCTACTGGAGAACAAATTGTATACGAAAAAGGACTCTATCACAGGTTGGCTTAAATACAACAAACGTGACAGAAATCCTGATACTCACTCAAGCACTAAAAAGTCAATCAACAATGAGCACATCAGTTCATATACTTGAAGAAGAACCTGGTCTCTTACTTAGCAGGTCATAACCAGTGTAGTCATTAGGTTCTTGTATTCTAATGAGTTATTGATTCTAGTCTCAGTAATCTATAAACTGAGTTAGGAGTTGTTGTCTTCAAGTTTGGGACCTCGAAGACTTGGGAACACTTATCTTGGGAAGATAAGTTTTTGTAGTGACATGAGTTAGAAGTTTTTATTCCTAGGTTACAAAAAGTCTTGTCATTTTGTTGATTGTTGAGGCTCAAGTAATTTAGTGAAGTTGTGGGTTAAATCCTGTAGAGGTACAGGTCATGTTTTTTTAAACCTTTCTTGAGCCGGGTGTTTTCCACGTAAAAACACTGTGTTTAGTTTTACTTCTGTGAACCACGTTTACTTACCTGTTCCACATATAGGCATTTAGTAGGACACATACTCTAACAACTTTTTATACCAGGAGCAGAAAGAAATATGGATGATCTTGAAACACCGATAGAGGTGGGAGCTTTTTAATGTCTCTATGTATTTATTTTGTCTTTCACTTCATTTTTCTCTTTTATAATATTGGATTTATAATGTTTGCCTTGCAGGTGCTACATGATACTGATAGGTTTGAGTTCTGTTATTCCTTTGTTATCAGCAGGTACCTCCATCTTTTGCTATCAACTCATCAGATGAACATTTATTTGATGAAACTCCTGGAGGAGTAGCAAAGAAGATTTTCCCTTGGTTTCACATGCATAAAAGCATTGTGTCAAAAGATTCTTCTGTTACTCTATAAAACATAATGGAACGTGAGATAGTTGCAAATGCCAATGTTTTGTTCCAGAAATTTTCTTCAGAAAGGGCGAATTACAGACCAAGGGAGGGAAGATGGATGCACAATTGGTTAACTTCAACTGCATGCTCCAAACTGGAACAAACTGGAAGCCCTGAATTTATCGCTTGGCTTAGTGAGTATGTACCTGCTTAAAAATTACAAATTACAAATTGCAGAGTGCAGATTGCTTGGCATTCTGTCTCTTTTTGTCAGTAGGTAATATTGTTCAATCAACACATTGCCAAGTGCTCGTTGTTTCTGTAGTTGGAAGATTACTGTATCTCCATCGTTAGGAGAATCAAGGAATTTTATCGTTGGCCTGGACATATAGTGGTAGGTTCTGGCAGCTCTGCAGGGATTGGGGAGCTTCCGAGCATGGGATGGATTCCAAAGATTCAGATCTTAATTCCAGCTCCACGCAATCAGAATGAATTGAAGATGAGATGAAAGCAGCTGCACAAGATATTGCCAGTTATCAGGTTTCTTTTTAGGATGCAGTTTTCGTTTTTATTTTTCCCTCTTTTGTCATCATGAACATAAAAGCACAACATTAATTATAATAGTCATGGTTAGAATCAAGGACAGAGAAAAGCTTTGTTCTTTTGTGAATAAGTCAGAAATATAAAGAGCTAAGCACTGTATTTCATGGACAGGCACAATTAAACAAGCTAGTTATCAAGCTCGGTTACTTGATCTAGCTTACATCACGCCATAATCCGGTTCACAACTGTAGGGCCCCTTGATAAATGTTTCAAATTTCCTGAAATGAGCTAATTGGAGTCAGATTTGCATTTAGAGTTCACGAGATTTCTGTGTTATAAAATTTAAGCGTTGAAAATTCTATTGTCATTGCTACTTTTTTTTTCGCCTAAGTTCCTAATGCCTTTCTCTACCCTTTTAAACCTACTCTTCCCACCTGGATTTCAATTCTACTACAGTTGCCAGTTGAGCATGGCTATAGATTTGTCGTGAACGTTTACTAGTAACTATTTATGTGTTTATCATAGTTGATGTGCTTATATTGCCAATCAGGTTGTTTTATCTCGGGATGGTAAAATTGTTGAATTCCAGCGTAAAAATCGCGTTGCTGAAAATCAATGGGCAGCAAACCCTTTAATGAAACAGCTCGATGGAAAGAAAAAACTTGTTCCTGGTAAACACAAACATTTACACTATTTGTTTCATTAATTGATTGTCTAAGATAAGCCTACGAAGATATCAGTTACTTATCTTGGACGATTTTTGAATCCAGGCTTGATAGAACGATGTCTCAAGATGATAACCCGCCCCAATGATGTTTTTCTACTATAATTATTGATGTCAGCAAATCCCTAAAGTTCATTTGCTTTGTTAAGACCAGTTACTGAAATTAGTATATGAACATTTTTGCATTGCCACATTCAATATTTGTACAATAGTCACAGTGATGGGCAAGATTTTTCCCAGTTATGAAGGATTAAAGGAAGTTAACGCTTGTTTTTTGTTTTTTCTACTCTGGTCCCCTTCTTAATATACAGTAATGTGAGTTCGGTTGGCATCACTGCTGCAGCGTAGTGTGGTTGAAGAACCACCTTTGTTTTCTGGTGTTAATGCAAAAGTGGCATTGTTGAAATGGAAAAGGGACAAATATACTCCGAACTATGATAAATGATACGTATATACCCTCTGTCATACTTTGGGTATACATATGTTCCTACCGTTAGTGTGAAATATACCCCTGAACCATGACAAATGATATGTATATACACTCTGTTATACTTTGGATACACATATGTCCCTATTGTTTATGTGGAATATACCTCCGAACCATGATAAATTGTACTTATATACCCATGGTCATACTTTTAGTACACATATGTCTCTACCGTTAGTGTGAGAAGCATATATATACCTTTTCATTAACGGTAGGGGGCATATGTGTTCCTAAAGTATGACTGAGGATATATATGTAATATTCATCATGGTTCGAGGGTATTTTTGTACCTTTTCCGTTGTTGAAATGTGATAACTCTAAGGATTATAAGCAGAACATCTCCATGTGTGGATAAGACAATCAATTAGTGATAACATCAACAGTTAGAGTTTGTCTTGACAGCAATAAAGAGTACATAAATATGTCTTCACAAAACAACATAGCCAACAGGAAGTAAAGCTTCTGACTCAATCAAACATCATGCTCCACTCGTGTGTGGAATGCATAAGTGTGGAAAGCACATGTACTCAATAGGCATCACTGGCCGACAATGTTGAACTAACAATAACTATATCACATTAAGCATGGCGTTTTACCTCAATGAGATCTCTTTATCACCTACAAAGTTTAAGTGAAGTAATACAAAGAAGTCAAATAATCATTGGGATCTATCCTTCCCGCTCACCTCTTTAATATAAGGAGGGAAGAATCCGAGGATAGCCTGATGATCAACAACTAAATCTATGATGACTATATATTTTTTAATGTTGTCTTGAAGTATTAGTACCAAGCACCTATTTAATCGTGAAAGGCAAATAACAAACTTTGCTTTTAAAACCTTTGTTAACTTAAATCGACTACACAAGGTGTCACACTTTTATACCATTTGGAAACTCACGGAGAAAAATATAATTGCGACGTAACAAAAGAATCCTCCATTTTAAACCAACTATTAGTTTCTTAGTGAAAATATTCGTTTTGCATTAAATATACAATACATTAAGAAATAATAAGTAACAACCATCTAAACAAAGTGTAAGACATCTTTATCTACTTATTGCATTGGTAGACATCTTTAATGCCCGCCACATAACTTGGAAAATTTATCTTTTTCGTCTAAAACTAGTATAGTACCTGCACGATGTGCGAAAAGTATCGAAGACTTAATTGTAACTGAAATTCTGGCCAAGTATATAAGCTTATCACGGTTGCAAATTCAAATATTCACCTGCTTGTTGTTTTTTAGTTGAAATTTGTAATTGTTCTTATCAAAGTTATAGCTAAAAGTTCAGCACTTATGTTTGAAAAAATAGAGTCAGTGATGTAAATCTTATTCATTACTTTCGAACATCCTTTTGAATATATATATCCTGTAAAATCGCATCCTTTCGCAACATACACCAATAAGTCACTTCACATCCTGAATCCAGTAGCAGGTTTCAAACAAAAACCAAGAAAATTGATCATAGAACTAACTTTCCGTTGGAGTAGCACCCAAATGTTTGAAGATTGTAAGGAATGCTTTCAATTTTGTTTATCCAAACATGAATTCTCCTGTAACCAAAACAAAAACATTAAATTACAGAGAATAATTTTTTTTGATAATCGTGGTGTCCCAGCCATCTTTCGCGTACCTCTACTAAATCCACGGGATACCTAACCCCTCCCACCAGCAACAAATATCTAGTAATTCTGTCCACCAAGGAGAATCACCTAGTGTTTTTTTGTCTTTGCGGAATTTGAACTCGAAACTTCGGGTTCTCAACCCACTTCATTTACTACTGGCTCACACCCTTGGGTGCACTTATAGGGAATAATTGAATTACAAGGAAAAGGTTGATATACCAAATTTGATGATTAAACAAAGAAATTACATTTAATTCCATTGCAGATATATTGTTGTGATTCTCTGTATTGGATGAAACGCTTTATTTTGGTATCAACTTGATGGTTACGAATTCATATTCTCGAAACAAATTACACCAATAATTACAACCAAAAAAACAACAACTACAACATATTAAGTGAAATTTCATAAGTGGGGTCTGAGGAGGATAGGATGTACGCAACTCTTAACTCTACCTTAAACAGATACAGTTTTCGAAAGAACCTCGGCTCAAGATACTAAAATAAAGAAAATAGCAATAAATCCATTTTTTCTTAAGTTACGAAAACAACATGTTCGAGATAACCTAAGCCTTGATAAAATTGATTAATCTGATTTGAATTTGCATTCTCCGATTGCCTACTCTTTCAAGGGAAAAATACTAATGCAAATAGTATTAGCTCCAGATGTTTACAGCAGTAACACCAAGACAAATAATATTTGGATGGCTGTTTAATTGATATATCAAAAGGAAAATAAATAAAAATTCACATGAAATCTTATGAGAAATTTTAGCACATTTTGTAACACAAAGTAGAGTTTAAAATAATTCTATTGATGGTGCTTTAGAAGATTCATATAAAGATGAGAAATTTACAATCTAGGATTAAGACAGGGTATAAAACAAACTTTATTAACACTCAATAAACAAAATGAGAACTCCTTACCAGTTACCATTATGCTACACTAAAACATAATAAGCAAAAGAGTATAACATGGGAAGAAAGAAGTGATCATATATACATTGACGAATGAAAAGATCACAGAAAATTCTTTAAGATACGAAAATACTAAATCAAAAATTGAACTAATATCCAGTATAATTCAAATCATTCTAAAACAGAGTCAAGAAATTTAAAAAATGTAGACAGCAAAAAACACAATCTTAACTACATAAAGTTGAAGTGTTACAACTTTAGTTTTCTCATGCATGCAATACTCAATTTTAGGGTTCACTTTGAGAAAATTAATGAATATTTTCATCCAAGAGACGGAGAGGGAGGCCAAAAAGGAAAAATATGTAGGAATATCAGAAAATGCCGCCCAAAATGCAAGAGTTGTGCCACATCACCGTGTCCATGCATAGCTTATTAAGTGGCAACAATTAAAGGCGACACAAAATAATCAGTAATCTGCAAAATCAGAAAACAGAAGAGCCAAAGGTTCAAGAACTCTTTACTATTCCTTTTAGTGAATTTAGTCAGTAGCGATGGAGGACAAAAGAGAAGAATGAAAAATCCTTTGAAATATACCCTAAGAGAAGCACTCTTAAATTTTCAAAAAATTGCAACCTTTTAGAGAATGCCCGTTAAAGCAATTTGGAATTTGACACCAAAAATTTAAAAGAGATCATACATTATAAAATCAATTAAGAAAAGAGATATAAAATTTTTTTGATACTTAGTATTCGGTTTTAATTAACTCACAACAGACCATTATATTGGGAAGCAATATTGCAGTTGATGCTTCATGTCTCTGGTTTGGTTCTTAAAGTTCCAATGGAGTTTCAATCAATAAAGGAGGCACCACTCCCTTTTCTTTTTTCACAAATTCCTTAATACAAAGTTTCGAACTTTTTGAATGCTACTCACAATTACAACATAGCTAGTGTAATTTTATAAGTGGAGTCTAGAGAGGGTAGAGTATATGAAGACCTTATCCCTACCTCATAGAGATAGAGAGGTTGTTTCTGATAGACACACATAATATAATCAATATAGTAGTATGTGTTGGGATCTGTAGACTGCAAAAATCTTAAAGAGCAGAGGTTGAACGAAAGAGGGCTCAATATGTGCTGAAACTCATCTTTTCTGTATATTCAAAAACAACTGAAGACAAGTCTTTATATAGACTTACAAAATAAATAAACCACTAAGCCACTTATCCACTAACTAGACAATAACTATCCACTACTGTTAACTAAAAATATACTGCAGCATGACTTGCTAACAGTCCAAGAAAATAGGAAACTACTAACAAATTAAATTTGACCTGGTCATATATTGAATTAGTCTTCAATGCTCCCCCTTAATTCAAAGTTACAGACACCAAGCAAATCCCTCAAATAAATAAACTTGTCTGCTGCCAAAGAATTCGTCAGTATATCAGCCAATTGCTTATGAGTGCTGCAATGTTTCAGTATTATTTCCTCTTTTGCTACCAAATCGCGAATGAAATGGAAGCGGACATCAATGTGCTTAGTTCTGCTGTGAAAAATTGGATTCTTTGTCATGGCGATCGATGCTTTATTGTCACAGTATATCCCTGTTACAATTTCTTGCTTATGCTGAAGTTTTGCTAACATCCTTCTAAGCCAGATGGCGTGACAAGCTGCTGAAGTTGCTGCAATGTACTCAGCTTCTGAGATTGACAACGTTGTTGTAGCTTATTTCTTTGAACTCCAAGTCACCACACCTGAACCTAAAGTGAAAACATGAACTGAAACGCTCCGTCTATCATCCAACGAACCAGCATAGTCACTATCAGTGAACCCACATAATCTAAAATTGGAAACTTGTGAATACCAAATACCATAGTCCATAGTTCTAGCGATATAACGCAGAACCCTTTTTGCTGCTCCAAAAATGAACCTTTGAAGGTTTTTGCATGAATTTGGAAATGAAACCAATAGAGAGTGCAATATCGGGGAGAGTGTGGGTTAGGTAAATCAAACCTCCAACTAGGCTTCTGAAACTTCTAGCATAATTCATCTCTGATCCATCATTAATCTGCAATTTTTACCAATATTCATAGGTGTAACTGCATGCTTGCAATTAAGCAAACCAAATTTAATGAGAAGGTCCTTGGCATATTTCCTTTGTGATAGAAATATTCCATCTTCAGCTTGATGGACTTCAAGGCCATGAAAGTAATGTAATAAATCCATATCTGACATCTCAAGCACATTCATCATTTGCGACTTAAATTCATCCACAAGAGAAATAGAAGAGCTAGTATAAATAATATCATCAACATAAAGGTAAACAATGATGAAATCAGTACCTGTCTTCTTTACATACAGTGTTGGTTCATTCTCACTTCTCATATATCCCTTTGTTTGAAGATACCCATCGATTTTTCTATACCATGCTCGAGGGGCTTGCTTCAAACCATATAATGTATTTTTTAGCTTGTAGACCTTTGTTTCATCGCCATTCTTTATGAAAACTTCTAGTTGTACTACGTAGACCTCTTCTTGTAAGTCTCCATTGAGAAATGCCACTTGACATCAAATTGATAAACTAGCCATTGTGACTGCGCAACCAATGCTAGAACAAGTTTAACGGTTTCAAACCGAGCAACTGGAAAAAATGTTTCTTCAAAATCTATACCATATTGCTGCAAATATCCTTTTGCCACAAGACGAGCTTTCTGCTTCTGTAGGTTCCCATCTGCTGCAAACTTTGTCTTGAAGATCCACTTCAAGACGATTACATTTTTGTCTTCTGATAATTCCACCATCTTCCATGTGCCATTCTTTTTGATAGAATTTATCTGTTCAACTATCACACTCCGCCACTCTTCCTTTTCAGATGCTTCTCCATAATGTGTAGGATCTGAAACAACAAAAGAAAATTGAGAAGATGTATACATGTCATTAGCATACTTGGGATTCGGCTTTGTAGGCCTTGTTGATCTTCTTAAAGGAATTGGATCATCTAGAGACTCTTCAAGAGTTGTATCTAAAGAGGTTTTGCTTGGTGAATCTGAAAAAGATGAATCCAAGGAAGTTGTAGAAGAACCCGTTGCTGTAGCTGCAACATTTGGTTGTTGAATTCCATCAAAAGGGATTCCAGTCGGCATAGGAATCTGCTCTTGCATCTTACCATTGCTTCCACTCCAATTCCAACTTGCCATATCATCAAATACTACATCCCTTCTGATTAAAATCTTTCTACTAAGGGGGTTATACAATCTATATGCTTTGGATTGTGTATAATAACCAATAAAAATGAATTTTTCAGATTTCTCATCCAACTTATGACGGAATTGAGTATTTATCAAGCATAAGCAATACAACCAAAAATTCTTAAATAACATACAGATGGTTTTGTACCACGCCTAGCTTCAAATGGAGTTTGATTTAGAACAGCCCTTGTGGGAGATAGATTCAATAAATGGACTGATGTCGCCACAACTTTGGCCCAAAAATGATTCAGAAGTCCCTTTGCTTGCAACATGCTTCTTGCTATCTCCACAACAGTGCGATTTTTTCGCTCATCGACACCATTTTTCTCTAGTGTATATGGTGTTGTTAGATCCCTGTGGATGCCACTTTCTTCACAAAAGAAATTAAATTCCAGGGACAAGAATTCGCTGCCTCTATCAGTGCAAAAGGTTTTGATGGACATACCACTTTGTTTCTCAACCATGGCTTTGAATTACTTGAATTTCTGTCACGACCCGAGCCTAGGCCCTAGCCGTGACGAGCATCCCGAACCATGAAGGCCCGGAACACCCATTCTCTGTCTGGTTATCATGCACAACATTCATAATCATAATAAAATGCGGAATTGAAACTGAGTACGGAAAACATGGTCAAGTTTTGCAACATTTCTGAAATATACTATCTGACATCAGTCTGCAAAATCTCTACTAAGAATATAAACATTTGTCTTAAAAGAAACCGGGACAAGGCCCCCAGTAGACCCAAACATAATAAATAAGATAATGTCTGACATAATTAGGCCTTCTGGATAATAGAAGGCTCACCACTGTGAAATCAAGTCTGCAAGCCCGAAAATGTCTACTGAGTAGCTGGACCCCTAGACTATGCCTCAAAACCTGGAAGGAGGGGGGGTCAGCACAAAAGTACTGGCACGTGAAGTAATCCAAAAATAGTATAATGGAACATACATACATATATATAAGTGAAAGCAATTTTTCATCAAGACATCCTGTATAAAACTGTTTCTGAAAAATACATGGGCACTTTCTGAAAACATGCAACCTGTCTGTTCATTTCAAATCATGATCTGTGTTTTACTTCTGAGTTAGGTGGTGTTCCCCTACAAGTCTGAATATTCCATGGGCTGTATGGAATCCGCCATTGACTCGGCGTGGAAACGCCCAACCCGAGTGTGCCGCAAGGGTTGGAGTGTCTGAGTCTGATACGCCACAGGACATTAAGTCAGTGCATAATAATATACCCGGGTCGGCAAACCACGATTTTAGGAAAAGAGTTGTCTGAACTCAAGCCCTCTTCGGGGGACGACCTAACATCTCTGTATGCCCATTTTTAACCTTTTCTGTACATGCAACATTCTTAATGTCTATAATCATGAAAGTCTGATTTTCTGAACTAGTCTGAAAAGTCTGTTAGTCTGAGTCTGATATGACATTTATCTGAGTTGGTATCGTCATACCAAGACCTGCAGGTTCTATTTCTGAGACATAATGCATTAAGCATCATCTTTCATAAAAGTGTAGTTTCAGACCACCCAAACATGTAATTTACATAAAAGAGTTCATGTTCCGAAACTCAAGTCAAAACCATGCAAAAACTTTCATCAAACATATGGTGGTCATGTGCTTTTGGCAAAATTATGCAGTCTTTCATTATATGTAAATTCAACATTTACAACCCTCTCATTCATGTTCAAAATCGTATTCGAAACATAGCAAAGACAAAGCATTTCATATCATGATTTTTTCAAGACTTATTTCAAAACAATCTATATCATATGAAACATGGGAAAATTACATCAAGAGAGGAATTTCATGTAAATCATTCTCTCAATTCATATATGTATAAAAACTGTCAAATCGCTTTGGAGATGGTCAAAAGACCAAAACAATGATGTTAAAACATCTTATACATAAATATATATACATAATTTAAAAACCCATTCTAAAACATGATTTTTGCTATGCCCATGAGAATTTAGGAAAAACCCCGCGTACCTTCTTTTCCACGAAATTTTGGGTGTTTATCAAAGCCTACGTCGAGAGGATTCCAGATCTGAAATTATCTTCCAAAACCAATGGTTGAATCTTGAGTTATTTGGGATTTTGTTTGAAACCCTAAAGGGTGTTCTTGAGAGAAAATTAGAGAAAAGGGGTATATTTTGCTGAATTTGGAGCTGAATCAGATGTTATAGACGAATTAGGGGTGAGGTGAAATGACTAAAATGCCCCTAAGAAAACAAGGAAAGTCGAAACTATCCCTCAGTTGACAAACTGATAGGCTGAAGTAAAATGGATAGAACTCCTTACTCAGATGTTGGATTTGGATGAAACCAGTTGCATTGGAAACAGAACTAAAAGATATTTCGTTTGATAGGTTACAGCTCTCCCAGTTCATTATATTAAGAGAGTTATGATCGTTTGAAGTTGACCTTGAAAATCTGAAAGAAACGGAGTGTTTTCGTCACCTGAAACCATAAGTATGCTCCGCCCTTTGCATCGCATAGACTAGGATAGGCGCCGCCCTTTGCATCGCCTAAATTAGCATATGCGACGCCCTATTCATCGCATAATTTTGCATATGCGCCGCCCTATGAATCGCATATATTTGCATAGGCGCCGCACTATGCATCGCCTATATGTGCGTATGCGACATACTCAACTTTGAAAGGTCATAACTTCTTCACCGGGTGTCTGTTTTAGGCGAATTTGGTATCGTTGGAAAGCTTATTCAATTATCTACAATTTGGTATATAATAGGCCACCCAGTTCATCATATACAATGAGTTATGGTCAATAGAATTTGACACAAATTACAACGCCCACTAAAACTTAATCGATCTAAATGGTTTTAAGTCGTCCTTGAGTTGAAGAACTTCTATGGTCTAAATTCGTGCTCAAATGGATTCACATACTACAACATTGATTAACATGACAAATTGGCATAGGATTTATGGATTCTGGATTATCAACGCATCAGAGTCATGGTCTATATTGTAGCCCGAAATGCGGGGCGTTACAATTTCTGAAATATTTCTGATTTGCTTTCCAAAAAATATACCCAACTCATGCGACTATAATCATCAGTACAGAGTAGAAAATAACGACTGCTTCACATAATTCAATAGAGTCAATTTTTGGTAGTCTAAGAACTATACCTTTGTCAACGAGCAATTTCAAGCCTTTTATGTTAAGGTGACCGTACCTCAGATGCCACAACTTTGAGTCACTTTTTTGTACTTGAAGAAAGGGCAAAATTTTCCATATTGGAAACATCCAACGGAAGGAAACATATTATCTGGCGTCATGGCGATGCGAACCTTTTTGCCTGACTTCTTGTTTGTAATGACATATGCATCGTCATCGAACCAAAGAGAATATACATTAGTCATTAGCTGTCCAACACTTATCAAATTGTATCCTAGATCAGGTACAAACTGAACATTATCCAGCACTTTTACTTTGTCGTGGCTAGTGTCGACAATCACCTTGCCTTTTCCTTCAACCTGTATCTCTTTTGTGTTTCCAAGTTGCACCTTCTTCCTTTGCTTCTCGTCAAGCTCTTGAAACATAGATTTGGTTCCTGTAATGTGATTTGAACAACCACTACCTACAAGCCATAAATCACTTGGCTTATGATCTGCATCAACGCAAGCAAAAAGATAATTCTCTTCCTCATTTTCTCCTGCCGCAAAGTTTATTTTCTCGTCTTTATACCAGCAGTCAGCCCTTATATGCCCGTAACGCTGACAGTGATGACATTAAATGCCGTTTTTCTGGTTACTTTGCTCATTGGACTGCTTGTGCTCGTCAATCCTTCCTCTGCCTCATCTATAACCACGACCACGACAACCGCGAAATCCTCTTCTTCCTCGGCCCCTGCTTGCTGGACCATTGTTTTCTCCATACTTAGTTGTAGCATCCTTCACTTGGAATGCCTTCTCTTTATTCTTTTCAGTAGATCGATTGAGTCTCTCCTCATGAGCTTGAAGAGATCCCATCAATTCATCAAAGGAAAATACTGAAAGATCCTTAGACTCTTCAACCGCAGTAACTACATGATCAAATTTTGGAGTCAAGCTTTGCAGTATCTTTTCCACATGGTCTGGTCAATAACTTTCTCACCATAAGATCGCATTTTGCTAACAATTGCCACTGCTTTGGACAAAAAATTAGCAATAGATTCTCCACTTTTCATCATCATGGTTTCAAAGTCATGCCGAAGTGATTGACGTCTCACCACAATGACCTTTGAATCACCTTGAAACTCCTTCTGTAGAATGGACCAAGCCTGCTTTGACGTGGTTGCTGCCGCAATCCGTGAAAATATAAGGACAACTTGTTGGATAAACACCAGTGCCTTAGCATCTTTTTGCTTGTTGTTTCACAGTCTATCTCCTTCGTCGGGATCTGCAAATCCAATTTCTACCAAGTCCCAAAGATTTTGGGATTTGAGTATAGTTCTCATACGAATACTCCAGAATTTGTAACTTTCTCCCATAAAGATGGGAATGAGTGGTTGTGTCACACCCGAGGAATTGCTGCTACCTGCCATGGCTCTTGATACCACAAATGTTGGGATCTGTAGACTGCAAAAATCTTAAAGAGTAGAGGTTGAAAGAAAGAGGGCTCAATATGTGCTGAAACTCAGCTTTTCTGTATATTCAAAAACAACTTAAGACAAGTCTTTATATAGACTTACAAAATAAATAAACCACTAAGCCACTTATCCACTAACTAGGCAATAACTATCCACTACTGTTGACTAAAAATATACTGCAGCATGACTTGCTAACAGTCCAAGAAAATAGGAAACTACTAACAAATTAAATTTGACTTGGTCATATATTGAATTAGTCTTCAATAATATGTTTCTAGCTATTGAGGAATTTAAACATCACTTATGTAGACTGCTATAAACTTATCATTCAAAGGAAAAATCATATATTTTTTATATCTTATCACGATTTACATTTCATTCCATACAAAGTATATTCCATTTTTTTTAGTAAGAAAGTGATCAATTTGATGTGTGCATATGAAAATTGATATCTCAGGTAATGGGTAACGAGTGATATAGATAAATTGGTAAACTGACAATATACTAAATAATTGCTACCTATGTACTTGAGCAATACCTTAATGATAGATCATGTTTTCCATTTGCAAAGCAAACATCTATACGTTCCATATGACCATGAAGCTTCTACCTATCATTTTTTTCGATCGTACCTTCTTGTTGTAAGGAATTCAAAATTTTTGGATGATACAAAAGCTTCTATTTTAAAATGTAACCAAGTATCAAGGTCATATGTTTCTGATTCTATGATAACTTCCACCATAATATACAAATTTGAGTATGCATGTTTATAACGCCAGTAGGCAACAGCTGTAAAAAATAATCTAAAAAACGTATTACATTTATCTAAAAAGTAATCTCTAACTTTGTCATTGACTCTCATATCATCATTGTTTTCATTAAAACATTCTTGTTCAATGCAATATCAAGTTCATTAGAAACAGGGGCGGATCTATTAAGGCCAGTGGGATGGTGCACCACTTGCGGACTTTGACAGAAAATCTATATATATAGCTATAGATATAGACTGATATAAGAAAATATTAAATCTGCCACCCACAATACCAAAGCACTATCTAGTGCAAGTGGCAAAGTTCCGCTTTTATGGGTCATAGGTAGTGGGTTTGATCTTGGTTAGTAGCACATCTTTTTTTTTAAAAAAAAAAATTTTTGTTAAGTATTTTTGATTAAAATAGGGCAACGGGCGTCGTAAATGTACGAGTTGATAATTTTACTTATATAAATTATACCAGTTGACAAAAATGTATAATTAATATTATTTTTTGACTTTATTTATTTATTTATTTATTTAATTGTTAAAAAAAGATATAATCTAATCTCTCTCATCAAAACTAAAAAAAAACCTTATTCCAAATCATCAAACATCGAACTTTCTCTCTGTACTTGAGGATCCTTGCCCACTGCCGCTTGCTGCCTCTGGCCGATTCTTTATCGTTGCCGGCAAAAGTTTAAGTTTTATCATTTTACTGTTCCTGTTTTTATTAATTTGTGGGTTAATTATCCTATACATCGAAAAAAATGAATAATCTGATTAAAAAAAATCGATAAGTTTACTTGACACTCAGAGAGTTCGGATCCTGGATTCGCCTCTGATTGGAAAGCAAAAATACAAAAGATTTATGGTAGAAAACATTAGTAAAGGTCTTGCAATATAAATTTGACATGTCTACATCTTCGGCTATGGCCATCACTAATTAGACAACGTCACAATATCATAGAATATCAATATAGAATCTTAACAAAATATCAAAAATAGGTACAACGCCGCATAAACTGTACGATTTGAACATTTTTAGACATCAACTTGAAAGAACTAATAATTAAACAAAATCTTGACAATATACCTCTTTTATTCATGCCCAACAGTTGAAACTTTGAGAAATAAGGCACTCCAATGATAGTTTCCTTCTTGAAGCATTTACAATATGCATAATTTTGATGTAGAAGAGAGTTTTCTGAAAACCTTGCTTATTCCACGTAGCTATAGATGGTGTTGAATTATGAAACAAATAGCGTAAAAGGAGATCAAAAGAAGAGTGAAAAATCATACAGGTTGGAATTGTTTTTTTTTATATATAAAATTATTTTACATCAAAAGTGTAATTTCAATCTAATTTAAAGATTAAAAGACAATCTAATTATATGTAAGAAGTTGTATAGGTTTCAAATTATAAAAATAGATGGAAGTTAGCAATATATTAGGACTAAAACTCATCTTTATAATTTTAAAATTTGAATTTATTTTTAAAATGTTAAAAGAAAATTAAAAATAGTACTCCCAGCGTTTCAAAAAGAATGATGTAGTTTGATTTGACACGGAGTTTAAGAAAATAAAGAAGATTTTTGAATCCTGTGGTCTTAAATTAAAGCTATCTCAAATGTACCAAAATGCCCTTCAATATTGTTGTGTTAAAAATTTAAAAATTACTAAAAAGAAAAGAGGGTCATTCTTTTTTAAATGATCTGGAAAGGAAAGTAAGCCATTCTTTTTAATAAAGTAAGTAGTAACTAATAACCACCCTAATAAAAATTAGTTGTTGACCAATTTTTAATAGGTAATAAAAGTAGATGTTTGTAATTATTTTTTAATTAATATTAAGTGAAGACACTTGGATGACTAAGATGATATTTGGGTGAATGAGAGGGTTGTAACCTTTGTTATAATACATAAATATGATCCTAAACTTGACACAAAATTATAACTTTGACCTTAAATTTGATAGTGTACAAATAGGATCTTTAACTATTCCAAACCTGAACAAATATAACCTCCGATTTTGCAACCCCATCCGTGAGTTTCACTCGCGCCTACGTGGAAAGGTAATCCAATCACATGGTGCCACATCGTTAAAAGGGCTGATTTGGAGGGAGGTCATATTTGTGCAGTTTTGAATAGTTAAAGGTCATATTTGTGCACTGTCAAAGTTTTGCTTTTTTTTTTTGTTAAAATGATGTCATTTTTATTATTATTATTTTATTTATTTATTTATTTATTTATTTATTTCTATAGCAACAACACCTAGCTTTTTTTTTTTTATTAAAAAAAACAGCCACTAGCAGGGATCGAACCCGTGCATTAGGCTGAAGGAAGCGCCCAAGAAGAGCAAACAACACCACTGGTCTATCTAAGTGCCTTATTTCATGTGGTTCAACATTAATAGACGTACATAAATATAGATTTTCCACCTTATATATACAACATAATTTTCTTACCTAGGGGGTTCAGGTGAACCCCATGGCAACCACTTAGGTCCGCCCCTGTGTTAATTTAATAACGTTAATATAATATTTTTATAACGTTAATTTAATATACTACTACTGCTATCCTTAATAACGTTTTATTAAAAGAATAATTTTTTTTATTATTAGTAAAGTTTCATCTTTAATTTAATATTTAAATAAATTATATTTTAGATATATTATATAACTTAAATTTGTCCTCTGATTTATAATATATACACATACCTGCACGATTTTTTTGTATGAGGGTGACCCACATAATTAATAAATCTTCAATATTTCCCTTTTTCTGCAATGACAAGAAATTAGATGCCATTTTCATCTTTGAATTAAAAATAATGGAAAAATAATAGTAAAAAGTAATTTAAAGGTCATATTTGTGCACTGTTAAGTTTAGGGTCATATTTATGTATTATGTCCTTAGATTTTACGCTGGACGCGCCTAGTTTTGCGTGTTGAACACACATTTTGCCACGTAGGATCGGAGGTCATATTTGTGCAGTTTTTAATAGTTAAAGGCCATATTTGTGCACTGTCAAAGTTTAAGGTCAAAGTTATAATTTAGTGTCAAGTTTAGGGTCATATTTATGTATTATCTCTTAATAATATATAGATAATAAGTAATATATAGATTAATGGCTTCTACAGTTGGATATCAAATTGACAACAACCACTTTTTTGTTTCATTGAAACAATATTTTAGTTGTATTAATATTTATATGATGGAATAAATGAAGAAAACTTGTTTTTTCCTTTTTCCTTAGAAAAACATTCGAAAGAAAAAATTTCTAGATGACCTCAAACATCTATACCTTCAACTTTGGATGCATACAAGTAGACACTTAAACTACCATAAAGTTAAATAGTTAAATTCATGCGCCCTAAGTGACAAATCATGTGAGTTACACACGTCCTACATGTCATATTGTGTGAGATAATACCAGCCAAAATAGATAAGAGCAAAATAGAGCCCTTTTTTTTTTTTTTGTGGTTTAAACTCATGTATACTATTTGCATGCTCATTTTCAACAATGTGAGACACACACCACAAGAATGTCAAGAAAAGTTGAATTGTTGATGTGCCACACAAGCAAAACACACATTTGTGTCACAATTTAGTATGTGTAGGAACGGAGGTAGAAGGTTGTCTACGGATTCGACTGAACTCAGTAGCTTTAGTCCAAATTCAATATTTTTATTAAAAAAATTCACTAAATATGTTAAAATTTAAATTCAGAACTAGGTTATCAACACTTGACACATGACGCTATTTTTGAATTTTAACCCATAAAATTCAAGTTCTGACTCTCCGCTTCTCAATGTTCAGTGTTACATTTTTATTGACAGCTTTACTTGCTTTCTGATGAATTTGTGTAAAACATGTTAACACACAATCACGGTTTGCAAGACTTATTTGATTTGGTTTGTTTCAAATGGTCAAGTCCTTGGACGCTACATAAACTGGAAAATAAATTAAGTTGGGGAACAATATTCAAAAAAGTATTTAAAAGAAAAGTATCCAAAAAAAGATATTCTTGAAAATTATCACTATATAAAGTTTCAATACCACAGGTTACTAGCAATACCATTTTCCTACTAATTTATGCAATTATGGAGAAAATATTCACCTCTTTTCTCTTGTTGCTTCACTATGTTACGGTTAATTCAGCCATGACCCAAACCAGCACTACCACTGATAAATTATCTCTTCTTTCTTTAAAATCTCAAATCATTTCCTACCCCTTTCACTTCTTGTATGAAAGTTGGTCTCCAGCTATTTCTGTTTGCCATTGGGTTGGAGTTACTTGTGGCTCTAGTTATCAGGGAGTAAAGTCCTTGAATCTTCCCAACATGACTCTTACTGACAGAATTCCACAAGTATTTGGAAACCTCCCATTTCTTGTTTCTCTTGACTTGGGAAGCAAGAAATGGCATGCTTGCGTCGGCTTAAGTTTCTTTATTTAAGTTTCAACAACTTCTGTGGGAAGGTTCCTTCTTGGTTTTGATTTTTAATCAACTTCAACTTCTAAATCTTAGGAGTAATAGTTTCACTGGTTCAATTCCTTGTGCATTTCCTAATATATCCACACTTGAGACTTTGAATCTGAATTTCAATTCCATACAGATCAGATACCAAAAGTGATTGGAAACTTTAGTGAATTAAAGTTGAGGGGTAACAATCTCATAGGCTCTATTCCTCCGTCACTCTCGAATGCCTCAAGGTTGGAGACTTCAGATATATATTCTAATTCACTTCAAGGAAACATTCCAGAAGGGATCGGCAATCTTCAAAACATGAAGATGTTGGGCATACAAGATAATCAGGTAACGGGTTCTATACCATTCAAAATTTTCTAGACATAATACATAAATATGACCCTAAACTTGACACCAAATTATAAATTTGACCTTAAACTTTGACAGTGCACAAATATGACCTTTAACTATTCAAAACTGCATAGATATGACCTCCGATTTTGCATACTAGCACTATTGTATCTTATTATTTCAGAAATTTATTTTATTACACATTAATTGCAGGGATAATTCCACAAGAAGTTGGAAATCTTGTTAATTTGGTAGAGTAAGTCGTGGAGGATAATCAGATTACTGGCTCTGTCCTGATCTCTTTATTCAACATTAAAGAGCTTTATATGGGGAGCTTAACCAATCTTGTTGGGACTATTCCTAATTTCATCTCCAATTGTTCCAAACTTACTATTCTGGAGCTTGCCGAAAACAAACTCACTGGCTTGATTCCCAATTCTCTTGGATATTTGACTCATCTACAACATCTAAATTTAGGAGGAAACAATTTAACCAATCATTAAGCTTCCTAACTTCCTTAACAAAATCAATGATGGCTTTGACACCAAATGATACGGAGAAAACAATGGAAACACGAAACAACTCCAAAACAGTCTACTAATCTTAACGATTTGAGGACTAAGTTGGAGACCACTCTCGGATTCACTATAACAACAACAGTACGAGATAACAACTGTGCATTTGACACCAAAAACACCAGCAACACAATGATAACAAGATGAACATAATGATAACAATTAGTGGTTTCAAGAAGGACACAAAACAGTCCACTATGAATCTACAAAGTACAATAAGATAAAGATAGGTAGATAGAACAAATGAGGGAATAATATTAACAAACCAAGAATTGTTATACCCTTGGACCTTTTATAATACACACAACACTAAGCTATCTCCTACGTAGGCACAAGAGGGATCTCGATCTCCCAAGGACCAACGTTTCCAAGCTTGAATCCAACAGGAGTGATTCCACACTCAAATTGATTTCCCTAGTTACAATTTCAGATTTGTGCCTCAAGGAGAGAGGACTTGTCTTTCAATGTTATACAATACTCAACATCATCAAAATCTAATGAACATCATCAAAATCTAATGAATGAATCACTAGAAGGTTGTATTTATAGTGTGTTACAAGAATAGTGTGAAATGTCCACAATGATCCCTTAGTCAAAGTCTTCAAGTGGGCTCCCTTGGAGCGCATTGTATGGACTGATTTTGGATCCTATTTAGTCCTTCCATTGCACTTCACGTGTACACTCCAAGTCTCGGGTTCATTCACTCACGCACTCACCCACCTCCGTGGTCGTACCCGTATCATCCTTCCCTTCTTGAGAAGGATTCGACCTCGAATACGTACCTTACAAAATCAAGAGAAAACAAACAAGTACACATCCTCATGACATGAGGGGTTAGGGTTAGCAAAAATAACATATCACATGACATGCCAAGGTGGGAAAAACTTGGAGTATACCTACGGGTCCTTTGTTTTGAACAAGAAAACCTTAGTATAAATGGCACAAAGGAAGAGGTCATCACCAACAAAAAGAGACAAGGAAGAACCTTTACTTCCTTTATTAGCACCCACAATCAAACATTACTTGTCCTCTTGACCAAGCATCAAGTAGGAAGTGTAGAAATTTCCACTTTCCTGGAGGGTGCCGGGGTCAAATGGGAGAAGTATCCAAGGGTCTAAGCCGAGGTTAGCCCTTTCTTCCCCTAGAATGTCACTCTCACAACCACGTATGACATTTGCCTTTAAGAGAAGACTAACATTCAAGAATAGAGAGACACGTCCTAGAAGTCCTACCTCAAAAAGACATTAGCCATCATTTCCAACATTTCTATACATATGATCTCTATGAACAAAACTACTAGCAAGGCTTTTACCACACAAGATGTTCAAAGAGTCACGTGCACCATCAAGATCTACTCTATAAAAACCATCACTAACTTGAGATTTTTTAAGCACACCACCCACATGCTTAAGTAGTGGAATACATTCATGAGTAAGTTGATCTTCATTCACATCCTCACTAGTTGTTGGCAACTCACATACCAACGTAGACACATATTGTTTGGCACAAGGGTCAACTAGTGTGTGAGTACTTTTGTCAATTGGTAGTAGAACCTTTTTCAAGTTACAGGGGCTAGAACTAGATGGTCATAAATAATTCTTACAAGAAGAATCAATTTTGTCATCTGAAGGATCAACTAGTGCTTGCATACTTACAATAAGATTTTGGTCCTCACGTAACCTAGAATCACCTAGAGTATCACCATAGGGAGACTCAAATACATTTACTCTAGGTAAATCAGCAACTACATTCAATTGTCTACTACTAGCCACAACACAATATTCTAAGTTCATAGGATTGTAGGGAATAGTGTTTTTACCTCATAGCTCACATGTTATACGGCCTTCCTTTTGACGTGTGTCCGGGCAGCCCACTTTCTCCCTTTGACCTATCATACGATTCAATCTTTCATTTGTCATAACTAGGTCTCGGGACATAGTGTCAAGGTAGGCTAAAAGGACATTGGTGGAATTATTGTCCATCGGCTGAGAGGTGGAAGATGCGTATTTCCTTGTAATTGTACCTTAAACAAAAAGAAAAGAACACCTACAAAACAAAACACAAGTTAGTTCAAAACAACCTCACCACACTCTTGCACACTTGATCATCTCACACATGGTTTCACAAGTGTTGAAAGCTAGCTTGTACTTTGCGAGTGATTGAGGGTCGAGTCTACTCTTGCCCAGAATAGATTTTCATTTGAGTTAACTCAAGCAAAATTTGTTACGGACTTGAATCAACAAGATACAACGATTTAAAAAAGAAAAAAGCACACAACAAATGCGTAACACGAATGAACGAACACAAAAACTAACTAACAATCTAGTAGATAAGTACTAGTTTGCCAATTAGTATTGGAACCAACGAAATTGAAACTAAGAAACAACAAACAGAAACTAAGAAATCTAAAATTGGAGCTAGAATATGTTGCATGAACAGTAAAACATGATGATATGGCAGCCACGTATTGTTCTCGGTTGCACACCACTTTTGTTATCCAATTTTAAGTCGTGGTCAATTTTTCAATTTGTAATTTGGTGGAACTTGTTAAATGGAGAGAAGCACAAAGTAGTTTGTATAGATACTTTTTCAGTTAAAATTTCAATACTCAAAGTCTAGGACTAGACTTGTACTACTCCTTAAAACATGGATCCTTGCTTTATGGGAAAGTGGTTGAGATGTGATTGAATTGGTGAGTGATGGTAAGTGTAACACCCCGTAAAAGTCGTGCATTGATTATTAGCCTTTAATAGAGTGCCCTTAGACTTAAAAACTTGAAAATTTATGTAAGTGTAATGAGGACTTAGTGTCAGTTTAGCTGGCAATCTTCGGGATACAACTTTTCAACCTTCCCGATATCTGTTTTTAGATTTTCAAGTTGCGTTACGATTGTGAAATCTCATAGTACATCTTGAATAAGTTGTGGAATTTTTCGAAATGCATAAGGCTGCGTTTGGATTTCAAAACAGTAACAAAACGCATAGCCTATTGCCCAGTTTTCAGCATTTCAGGGTCAACTTCAATCGATCATAACTCCCTATATATAATGAAATGTGTGAGATATAATATATAAAACGAAATCTATTTGAGTCATCTTTAAAATGAAGTTGGTTTCACCCAATTTGAATATATGAGTAAAAAGTTATAATCGATTTACTCCAGCCCATCATACTGTCAACTGAGGGATAGATTTGATCTTAATTGTTCCTTAGGGGTATTTTGGTCATCCTTCACCCCTATATATACCACCAACACGGGATTTAATCCCTCAAACACCATAATACACATACTTTACCAAAATTGCTCAAGAATTCTCCTTAGGGTTTCAAAATAAAAACCCAAATAGTTCAAGATTCGACCGTAGGTTTTCGAAGATAATTACATATTCAAAATCACCAATCCGCAAGCTTCAAGAAACATCTATTATCCTTGGAGAACAAGGTACGCGGGGTTTTCCTAAATTCTCATGGGCATAGAAAAAATCATGTTTTAGAATGGGGTTTTAAATTATGTATATATATTTATGTATAAGATATTTTAACATCATTGTTTTGGTATTTTGACCATCTCCAAAGTGATTTGACAGTTTATATACATATATGAATGAATGTGTTTCAATTTTGAATACATGAACTTGCTAAAGACATTAGTCCACCAGGTGTTTGATGAAAATTCTACATGAATTGAACTTTAAGTTTCGGAATATGAAATCCTTTACATCAGTTACATGTTTTGGTGGTCTAAACTATGTTTTGAATGAAAGCTCTTGCTTAATACATTAGGGCTCAGAAAAATCATGACTTTCATGTCTTGGTATGATGATACCAATTCAGACTAATGCCATATCAGACTCAGACTAACAGACATTTCAGACTTTCATATTTTAGACATTCAGAATATTGTATGTACAGAAAAGGTTAAAAATGGGCATACAGAGATGTTAGGTGGTTCCCTGAAGAGATCTTGAGTTCAAGCGACTCGTTGCCTAAAATCGTGGTTTGCCGACCTGGGTATATTATTATGCGCTGACTTAAATGTCCTGTGGCGTATCAGACTCATACACTCCAACCCTTGCGGCACACTTGGGTTGGGGGCTTCCCCGCCGAGTCAATGACGGATTCCATACAGCACGTGGAATATCAGACTTGTAGGGGGATACCACCTAACTCAGAAGTAAAACACAGTTCATGATTTGAAATGAACAGACAGGTTACATGTTTTCAGAAAGTTCCCATGTATTTTTCAGAAACAGTTTTATACATGATGTCTTGAGGAAATTTTTTTTTCACTTAATATGTATATATATATATATATATATGTATTTTCCATTATACTATTTTTGGATTGCTTCGCGTGCCAGTACTTTTGTGCTGACCCCCCTCCTTCCAGGTTCTGAGGCACAGTCTAGGGGTCCAGCTACTCAGTAGACATTCTCGGATTTACAGACTTGATCTCACAGTGGTGAGCCTTCTATTATTCGGAAGGCCTAATAATGTCAGATATTATCTTATTTATTATGTTTTGGGTTTACTAGGGGCCTTGTCCCAGTTTCTTTTCAGACAGATGTTTATGTTCTTAGTAGAGATTTTGCAGACTGATGTCAGATAGTATTATTCAGAAATGTTGCAGAACTTGACCATGTTTTCTGTACTCAGTTTCAATTCCGCATTTTATTATGATTACGAATGTTGTGCATGATAACCAAATAGAGAATGGGTGTTCCGGGCCTTCATAGTTCGGGATGCTCGTCACGGCTAGGGCCTAGGCTCGGGTCGTGACAAACTTGGTATCAGAGCACGGTTCATAGTCCCAGGGTGTCTGCAAAATCGCGTCGATTAGAGTTCTGTTTATGGGTGTGTAGCGCACCACACTTATAAACAGGAGGCTACAAGACGTTTAGGAATGTCTCTCTCTCTTCATGGTCTAGTTCGTGAAATAGAGTTAGAATGTTCTTTCTTCATACTCTAATTTGTGCTATGGTGACGTCCATACGAAAGTAAAATCATCCCAAATTCTTTCCTTACTCTGATGTTCTCAGACCTATCACATTTCTGGGGCGAATCAAGTGTAGAAGTTTAGAGTCTAAATGGTATTGTCCCTTTCGGATCGCGTCATATAAGATCTTAAAATTGTGCAAGTACTTGAGAAGAGTCCGTTATTGCTTCAGAGTGTATGGGTTCTAGTGTGAACCTTGATCTTGACGAAATCGTGCTTTTCAGCCTTCTATATTGAGTATATTCGGCCCTTTTCAAAAATTTATGTTGCAGATGTTATTCTTAAGGGAAACGATGTGTAGTAGAAGTGTTGGAATTGTATTTCCACCCAAATAGTAGTATAAGTTAAAGTGTCGGTGTCATGACCTATTGGTGGCAAGTAGCGTGTGTGGATTGTATGATAATCTGTGGGGGAAATATTTGACTCAGATTTTTTTTATCTATACAAAGTAAGATGTGTATTCTCAGATTATGGAATTTTTTGTGATAAGTTTCTATCTCTTGGAAATATTTTATCATCGTGTTGGTGAAACTAAAAAGTCTAGTGAAGCCATGTGGGGCACTTTCGATTCACTAGCATAGTTGCCTTGTCATTCTTCTTATTTTCTTGTTCAAACTACAAAAAAATCAAAGTCTAGTGAAGCCGGGTGAGGCCTATTTTGATTCACTAGCAATTTGTCACTCAACGTATGGTTCTTGTGTTGGTTGAATATATGTATAGCTGAATCTTTTTCATGAGATAGAGTTGGTAATGACGCGATTCGTCCTTGTGTGTTATTTTATTAGTAGAAAACAGAGAAGGATGTATTAGGCGAGGTGAATTGTCCTTGCTTAAAGTATGAAAATGGCCAGATTAGCCAGTAGGTTATAAGTATAGACTCATGGTTGTTGTGGATTTTGAAGGTAGTGTAAATGTACGCTTGGGTAAGAAATTGTGATGTGAGAAAGAAGTATAAGTAGATACGATTGTACGGGGTTATAATATAAGGATAAGGTTGACCATGTCTATTATGAGGGTTTAACCCCCTTGACCCTCTTTTCGTTGGTAGTTGTAAACTAGTGCTACTTGTGAGAAGGCATGTAGTAGATTTTTGAGATATTTGGGTAGAATATCCCAATTTGATGGATTAGTATATTTATATTATGTTTCATTCTTCATTGGCGGTAAATGATTGATACTAAACTATAGGCTTGAATTTAAATGGTGTGGTGGTAAATAGTAGCACGAGTTTGATGATGCATGTTTTGTGGCATTAAATTAGTAGGCTTGATTTGCTGAAATAGTACATGCTAATGGATTATGATAAGGAAAACCGTTAGGTCATGATTGATTATTGTGGTTATGAAGTTCTAGTGCACTAGTGTTTCGTGATGTTTATTTCATAGTTTCCAAGTGAAAATTTCGTGAAAGGTTGGGTTGTAAATCACGCATAGCACTATATTAAGTTTGAACAGTTGATGTCCATGATGGTGGATGTGAAGATTTCTTGGTTAATGAATACTAGTTGTATAGAAGTGATCTAATATACTTAAACGGTGCATGCAATAGAGTAAGTTTATTTGATTCGTACTGGTGTATGATATTGCATATATGATGTAGAAGTATGCCTAAGGTGACATGAGGTTGCGGCATTTTTCTAAGGCTATTACTTGTTGTGCGTGGCTAGTGATACCATTGAATTGTTAAGTGGAGAAAGACTAATTAAATGGTACATGGTGATCTAAATAGCCATGTTAAGGTGTTTTGATTGATAGTCTTGGGCCTTTTGCGGTGATCTTGATTCTCATAGTAGAGGGATATAAATTTGGAGTCGCAATAGTGGTATGCTCTATTGAAAGAGATATGGTTCATCAAAGGCTTGGTGATATCCCGGAAGGTAGTCATTCAGGCTAAGTTCTATCATATGTATGTATTGTTATTTTTTTTTCAAACCCTAGAGTGTAGTAAGTGTAGTTCAGTTAGAATCTGGTAAAGGATCTCCCAAACTCTAGATGATGACTTGAAGCTAAGGGGGAGATGACAGAACGAATGACCAAGTAAGGTTCTCAGATTCTAGTAGTGATGCAGTATGATTTAGAACGTTAGAAAGTGAGGGTCAGACTCAACGCATTCTTATCTTAGTATTTTTAAGTGATCCCAATGCCTACTCAAGCTTTACGTTTTAGTTCTGTGATCATAGTTCGTGATTCCTGTATATGATAGAGAGTCACGTACTCTTCCAGTTCCAAGATAATGAGTTCTACTTCATTCAAGTAGTCGGAATTACATTCCTTATGTTAGGAACTCTAGTTGAGGTCATGCAACTCATGACACATGTGCTCACTCTTTATAGTGTGTTCAGTCCCATATAAAAATCTTCTCATGCTTCAGGGTCTTATGTTTTAACCTTTTAGTGACCTCCCTATGCAATGATAGTGGTGATGATGTAAATGTTCTTGTTGACGGAAGATCATAGTACGTTTGTTTAGATAAGGCCATAAGTATGAAGTAAGATTTGGGGCCAATCTTTGATACATGTGATGTTTAGTGGAAAAGTTTGTGTGTGTATGTTTTTAGGATAGCGCATGGGAGTTATATTGATAATAGTTTAGAAACTATGTGAAGTATGTATTTATGGGTGTTTGCCTTGAAGTTAACATGCGGTTATAAATTAGGCTTGAATGACATTTTGGGATTATAGTGGAAGGTTGCAATATGCATTAGCGACTTCATATTAATAGTTCAGAGTAGTTATTAAAGTGGTAACGCATGTTATGCTTAGAATGTGATCTTTAAAAGAGGTATATAAGGTGGCATCATATGGTTTAGAATTATAGCATGGTGTAGCATGTTGTATTTTTGTGACTTAGAGTTAGGCTTGATCGCGGGGTAAGGATTAAGCTATTTTACACATTAGTAGAAAAATTTGTCAATGCTCATATGAGAAATTTAAGCTGAATTGAATGAATATCATATTTATAGGGAATAGTATAGTTAAGGGATATTCGGGAAGTGCGCTAAGCCTGAAAGTAAGAAGTCGTATTGCCAAAGGTCTGAAAATTCTATCCTAATTTAGGAGTTATATGTCTATATTTCAGACTGCAGAGTAGAGTCAATGTTGTGATTTCCTCAGTTGGATGTCTTGTGTAATCCATACCCAAGATTCGTGGTTCCCTATTACTGTTAGAACTTCTTTAGAGAGAGTGTTGAAGAGATACTCCAGTTAAGTATGAAAGTTCAGCTTAACATTGTATTTAGTCCTGCGTTCATGAGAACAACTCAAGGACAGATCCATGCATCAAATATGCATGTTCATTATGAGAATTCAGCTTATAAATAGCCTCAATCGTGTATTCCATGCATCAGATATGCCTGTCCGATATAAGAATTCAAAATATCAGTAGTTCCATCCATATGGTCATGTTTCAAATCAATGTATTCTTTATTAGAGGACATGTCATGTCCGCGTTATTCTGTATCTTTAAGGCTTCAACAAGTTCCTATCCATCATTCAAGGACAAATGATCCCAAGGGAAAGATAATGTAACACCCCGTAAAAGTCGTGCATGGATTATTAGCCTTTAATAGAGTGCCCTTAGACTTAAAAACTTGAAAATTTTTGTAAGTGTAATGAGGACATAGTGTCAGTTTAGCTGGCAATCTTCGGGATACAACTTTTCAACCTTCCTGATATCCGTTTTTAGATTTTCAAGTTGCGTTACGATTGGTAAATCTCATAGTACATCTCGAATAAGTTTTAGAATTTTTTGGAATGCATAAGGCTGCGTTTGGATTTCAAAATAGTAGAAAAATGCCTAGCCTATTGCCCAGTTTTCAGCATTTCAGGGTCAACTTCAAACGATCATAACTCCCTGTAGATAATGAACTGTGTGAGCAATAATATATAAAACAAAATATATTTGAGTCCTGTTTAAAATGAAGTTGGTTTCATACAATTTGAATAGATGAGTAATAAGTTATAATTGATTTGCTCCAGCCTATCAAACTGTCAACAGAGGAACAGATTTGACCTTAATTGTTCCTTAGGGGTATTTTGGTCATCCTCCACCCCTATATATACCACCAACACGGGATTTAATCCCTCAAACACCATAATACACATATTTTTCCAAAATTGCTCAAGAATTCTCCTTAGGGTTTCAAAATAAAAACCCAAATAGTTCAAGATTCGACCGTAGGTTTTCGAAGATAATTACATATTCGGAATCACCAATCCGCAAGCTTCAAGAAACATCTATTATCCTTGGAGAACAAGGTACGCGGGGTTTTCCTAAATTCTCATTGGCATAGAAAGAAATCATGTTTTAGAATGGGGTTTTAAATTATGTATATATATTTATGTATAAGATATTTTAACATCATTGTTTTGGTATTTTGACCATCTCCAAAGCGATTTGACAGTTTATATACATATATGCATGAATGTGTTTCAATTTTAAATACATGAACTTGCTAAAGACATTAGACCACCAGGTGTTTGATGAAATTTCTGCATGAATTGAACTTTAAGTTTCGGAATATGAAATCCTTTACATCAGTTACATGATTTTGTGGTCTAAACTATGTTTTGAATGAAAGCTCTTGCTTAATACATTATGGCTCAGAAAAATCATGACTTGCAAGTCTTGGTATGACAATACCAATTCAAACAAATGCCATATCAAACTCAGACTAATAGACATTTCAGACTTTCATGATTTTAGACATTCAGAATGTTGCATGTACAAAAAAGGTTAAAAATGGGCATACAGAGATGTTAGGTGGTTCCCCGAAGAGGGCTTGAGTTCAAGTGACTCGTTGCCTAAAACCGTGGTTTGCAGACCCGGGTATATTATTATGCGCTGACTTAAATGTCCTGTGGCGTATCAGACTCAGACACTCCAACCCTTGCGGCAAACTTGGGTTGGGGGCTTCCCTGCCGACTCAATGACGGATTCCATACAGCCCGTGGAATATCAGACTTGTAGGGGAATACCACCTAACTCAGAAGTAAAACATAGATCAACAACAACAACAAACCCAGTGTATTCCCACCTAGTGGGGTCTGGGGGGGGTAAGATGTACGCAGTCCATACCTCTACCTCTGAAGAAGTAGAAAGGATGTTTCCGATAGACCCCCGGCTCAAGACACGAGACAAGTAAAACATAGATCATGATTTGAAATTAACAGACAGGTTACATGTTTTCAGAAAGTGCCCATGTATTTTTCAGAAACAGTTTTATACATGATGTCTTGAGGAAAAATTGTTTTCACTTAATATATATATATATATATAGGTATGTTCCATTATACTATTTTTGGATTGCTTCGCGTGCTAGTACTTTTGTGTGGACCCCCCTCCTTCCAGGTTCTGAGGAACAGTCTAGGGGTCCAGCTACTCAGTAGACATTCTCGGATTTACAGACTTGATCTCACAGTGGTGAGCCTTCTATTATTCTGAAGGCCTAATTATGTCAGACATTGTCTTATTTATTATGTTTTTGGTTTACTGGGGGCTTTGTCCCAGTTTTTTTCAGACAGATGTTTATGTTCTTAGTAGAGATTTCGCAGACAGATGTCAGATAATATTATTCAGAAATGTTGCAGAACTTGACCATGTTTTCCGTACTCAGTTTCAATTCCACATTTTATTATGATTACTAATGTTTTGCATGATAACCATATAGAGAATGGGTGTTCCGGGCCTTCATGGTTCGGGATGCTCGTCACGGATAGGGCCTAGGCTCGGGTCGTGACAATAAGTCTTTCAAGACTAACTAAGTTCACAAACTTTGTCCTTCACCTTTTTGGATCTTTCACTTTATTTTAACAAGATATGAAGGTTTGGAAGAAAATCAAGAACACTTCAGCAATCACCTAGAATATCAACAACAATCTCCCTAGAACAACAACAAGGTCAACTACAAACTTCCAACAAACGACCAAGTCCTTTAGTGTGGTGTTTTGGTATTAACAAGGGGTGAAGATTGTGATGAACAATAAGAATGCAACAACTTTTCAAGAATAATAACAACACCAAAAATTTCCATCCCAAGTCCACAAGAAAGGTCACCACACGACCAAGAACAACAACATCAATACACGACCATTAACTTGTTAGTGATGAAAAAAAACTCAAGATATAGACTCAATGTGTTAGTGATGAAAAAAAACTAACACTTAGATACAACAAAGACTAGTTAAAGTCTCGGCCAATACACAACAAAATCACAATTTTCGGCCAAAAACACAAAATGGACAGATTGCTCTCTTTTTTAGTATTTTCAGTTTTCAATTTTTTTTTTGTTGTTTTGAAGTCTCTAGCCCAAGATTGATATTTCTAGAACAAAATCAACGATGACTTTGATACCAAATGATACGGGAAAAACAATGGAAACACGAAACAACTCCAAAACAGTCCACTAATCTTAAGGATTTGACGACTAAGATGGAGACCACTCTTGGATTCACTACAACAACGACAATAAGAGATAACAACGGTGCATTTGACACCAAAAACAACAGCAGCATAATGATAACAAGATTAATACAATGATAACAAATTTTTTATTCCATAAGGACACAAAATAGTCCACTATGAATCTACAAAGTGCAATAAGATAAAGATAGATAGATAGACCAAATGAGGGAATAATATTAACAACCCAAGAATTGTTACACCCGTGGACCTTTAATACTACACACAACACTAACCTATATCCTACGTAGGCTCAAGAGGGATCTCGATCTCCATAGGACCAATGTTTCCAAGCTTGAATCCAACACGAGTGATTCCACACTCAAGTTGATTTTCCCAGTTACAGTTTCAGCTTTGTGACTCAAGTAGAGTGGACTTGTCTTTCAATGTTATACAACATTCGTCATCCTCAAAATCTAATGAATGAATCCGTAGAAGGTTGTATTTATACTATATTTCAAGAATAGTGTGAAATGTCCAAAATGATCCCTTTGTCAAAGTCTTCAAGTGGGCTCCTTTGGAGTGCATTGTATGGACTGATTTTGGTGCCTAGTTAGGCCTTTATTTGAACTTCTCGTGTACACTCCAAGTCTCGGGTTCATTCACTATCGCACTCACCCACCTCCGTGGTTGTACCCGTATCATTCTTCCCTTCTTGAGAAGGAATCGACCTCAAATTCGTACGTTGCAAAATCAAGAGAAGACAAACAAACAAACATCCTCATGACATGAGGGGTTAAGGTCTGCAAAAATAACACATCACATACCATGCCAAGATGGGACAAACTTGGAGTATACCCATGGTCCTTTGTGTTAAACATGACAACCTTAGTATAAATGGTACAAAGGAAGAGGTCATAATCATAAAAAAAAAGACTAGGATGAACCTTGCCTTCCTTTATTAGCACCCACAATCAAACATTGCTTGTTGTCTTGACCAAGCATCAAGTAGGAAGTGTAGAAATTCTCACATTCCCGGAGGGTGCCGGGGTCAAATGGGAGAAGTAGCCAAGGGTCTAAGCCGAGGTTAGCCATTCCTTCCAGTATAATGTCACTCCTACTACCACGTATGACATTTTCCATTAAGATAAGACTAGAATTCAAGAATAGAGGGACACAACCTAGAAGTCCTAACTCAAAAAGACATATGACATCATTTACAACATGTCCATACATATGATCTAGATGAACAAAACTACTAGCAAGGATTTTACCACACAAGATGTTCAAAGAGTCACGTGCACCATCAAGATAAACTCTATAAAGACCATCAATAACTTGAGATTTTTTAAGCACACCTCATATATGCTCAAGTAGTGAAATAGATTCATGAGTAAGTTGATCTTCATTAGCATCCTCACTTATTGTTGGCAACTCACATACCAACGTAGACTCACCTTGGTTCGCATAAGCGACAACATGTGTGTGAGTGCTCCTGTCAATTGGTAATAGAACCTTGTACAATTTATAAGGGCTAGCACTAGATGGACCGAAATCATTCTTACAAGAAGAATTAATTTCATCATCTAAAGGATCAACTAGTGCTTGTGTACATACAACAAGAGTTTGGTCCTCACATAACCTAACCTCATCAACAGTATCACTATAGGGAGACTATCACGACCGGAGCCTAGGCCCTAGCCGTGACGAGCATCCCAAACCATGAAGGGTCGGAACACCCATTCTCTATCTAGTTATCATGCACAACATTTATAATTATAATAAAATGCAAATTTAAATTGAGTACGGAAAACATGGTCAAGTCCTGCAATATTTTTGAATAATACTATTTGACATCAATCTACGAAATCTCTACTAAGAACACAAACATCTGTCTGAAAAGAAACTGGGACAGGGCCTCCAGTGAACCAAAAATATAATAAATAAGATAATGTCTGACATAATTTGGCCTTCTAAATAATAAAAGGCTCACGACTATGAGATCAAGTCTGCAAATCCGAGAATGTCTACTGAGTAGATGGACCCTAGACTGTGTCTCAGAACCTGGAAGGATGGGGGGGGGTCAGCACAAAAGTACTAGCACGCGAAGCAATCCAAAAATAGTATAATGGAACATATATATATATATATATATATATTAAGTGAAAGAAATTTTTCATCAAGACATCATGTATAAAACTATTTCTGAAAAATACATGGGAACTTTCTGAAAACATGCAACCTGTCTGTTCATTTCAAATCATGATCTGTGTTTTACTTCTGAGTTAGGTGGTATTGCCCTACAAGTCTGAACTGTATGGAATCCGCCATTGACTCGACGGGGAAGCCCCAAACCCAAGTGTGCCGTAAGGGTTGGAGTCTCTGAGTCTGATACGCCATAGGACTTTTAAGTCAGTGCATAATAATATACCCGGGTCGGCAAACCACGGTTTTAGGCAATGAGTTGCTTGAACTCAAGCCCTCTTTGGGGAAACACCTAACATCTCTGTATGCCCATTTTTAAACTTTTCTGAACATGCATTATTCTGAAATTTCTAAATCATGAAATTTTGAAATATCTGCTAGTTTGAGTCTGATATGGCATTAGTCTGAATTGGTATCGTCATACGAAAACCTTGCAAGTCATGATTTTTTCTGAGCCATAAGGTACTAAGCAAAAGCTTTCATTCAAAACATAGTTTAGACCACTCAAAACATGCAACTGATGTAAAGGATTTCATATTCCGAACTTAAAGTTGAATTCATGCAGAAATTTCATCAAACATATGGTGGTCATGTGCATTTTGGCAAAACCATGCATTCTTTAATTACATGCATATTCAACATTCACAACCCTCTCTTTCGTGTTCAAGAATCGTATTCCAAACATAGCAAAAGTCAAAGAACTTCATATCATAATTTCTTTTCTTCAAGATGTCTTTCAAAACAATTTATATTACGTGAAACATGAAAAAATTTACATTAAGAGAGGGGTTCCATGAAAATCATGCTTTAAATTCATATTTTAGGACAAACACATATATACATATACATATAATTTTCAAACCACTTTGGGGGAAAGCCAAAAGGCCAAAACAATATCATTAAAGCTTCTAAAACATGAGTATGCACATGAATTCGAAAACCCGATACTTAAAACAAGATTTCTATGCCCATGAGATTTTAGGGAAAACCCCGCGTACCTCTATTTCTAAGGATAATAGATGTTTCTTGAAGCTTGCTGATTGGTGATTCCGAATATGTAACTATCTTTGAAAATTTACGGTCGAATTTTGAACTATTTGGGTTTTTATTATGAAACCCTAAGGAGAATTCTTGAGCAATTTTGAGGAAAGCATGTGTATTATGGTGTTTGAGGGATTAAATCCCGTGTTGGTGGTATATATAGGGGTGGAGGATGACCAAAGTACCCCTAAGGGACAAATAAGGTCAAATCTGTCCCTCAGTTGACAGTTTGGTAGGCTGGAGTAAATCGATTATAACCTTTTACTCATATATTAAAATTGGATGAAACCAACTTAATTTGAAAGAAGACTCAAATATCTTTCGTTTGATATGTTATATCTCACACTGTTCATTATATACAGGGAGTTATGATCATTTGAAGTTGACCCTGAAATGCTGAAAGACTGGGCATAGGCTATGGGTTTTGCTACTGTTTTGAATTCCAAACGCAGCCTTATGCATTCCGAAAAATTCCAAAACTTATCCGAGATGTAATAGGAGATTGCCCGATCATAACGCATCTTGAAAATCTAAAAATGAAGGTTGGTAAGGTCAAGAAGTTGTATCCCAAAGGTTGCCAGCTAAGAATGAGTCTAAGTCATTGCAACACTTAGAAAAAATTTAAAACTTAAGTCTAAAGCTCAGAAATTATAGTCTAATACATGCATGACTTTTACGGGGCGTTACATTATCTCCCCCTTGGGATCATTCATCCCCGAATGATGGATTGAAAATGTTAAAGCTCAAAGGTATAGAATGACGCTGACATGATGTGTCTTCTAAGAAAGTATATAACTGATCTGAAACATTTAAACTTCTCTCACGAAACTGAATTCTGAGTTTACTTGCCCTTACTTGCTTCAAGACGCCGATTCATCCTAAGAGTTTAGGATTCCCTTGAAGTTTTCATTATCCAATCATACATATTGAATTGAGGAGTGATAACTTATGCAATTACGAATCATGAGGCATCAAGACTTAGATCGTACCAGGGTATTATACTAACTGGGCTAAAATACTTGGAAGTATTTGAGATTATGCACTGAACACTCATGAACTGAGTCATGACTAAATAGCTGAATCCTTACCCCGAGATCAAGCCTAACTCTAAGTCACAAAAATACAACATGCTACACCACGCTATTATTCTAAACTATATGACGCCACCTTCTATACCTCTTTTAAAGATCACATTATAAGCATAACATGCCTTACCACTTTAATGACTACTCTGAACTCTTAATATGAAGTCGCTAATCCATATTGCAACCTTCCACTACAATCCCAAAACTTCATTCAAGCCTAATTTATAACCACATGCTAGCTTCAAGGCAAACACCCATAAATACATACTTCACATAGTTTCTAAACTATTATCAATATAACTCCCACGCGCTATCCTAAAAAATATACACACACAAAATTTTCCACTAAACATCACATGTATCAAAGATTGGCCCCAAATCTCACTTCATACTTATGGCCTTATCTAAACAAACGTACTATGATCTTCCATCAACAAGAACATTTACATCATCACCACTATCATTGCATAGGGAGGTCACTAAAAGGTTAAAACATAAGACCCTAAAGCATGAGAAGATTTTTATATGGGACTGAACACACTATAAAGAATAAGTACATACGTCATGAGTTGCATGACCTCAACTAGAGTTCCTAACATAAGGAATGTAATTCCGACTACTTGAATGAACTAGAACTCATTATCTTGGAACTGGAAGAGTATGTGACTCTCTATCATACACATGAATCACGAACTATGATCACAGAACTGAAACGTAAAGCTTGAGTAGGCATTGGGATCACTGAAAAATACTAAGATAAGAATGGGTTGAGTCTCACCCTCACTTTCTAACGTTGTAAATCATATTGCATCACTACTAGAATCTGAGATCCTTACTTGGTCATTCGTTTTGTCATCATCTAGAGTTTGGGAGATCCTTTACCAAATTCTAACTGAACTACACTTACTACACTCTAGGGTCTGAAAAAAATAACAATACATGCATATCATAGAACTTAGCCCGAATGACTACCTTCCGGGATACACTACATCTTTCTCTAGCCACCAATAGTCATAGTATAATGCTTGCACACTTATTCTATCGGTTCAACCTTCAAAAGTCAAGCTTAGATGCTAACACTTAACATGGATATCACCAAGCCTTTGATGAACCGTATCTCTTTCAATAGAGCATACGACTATTGCGACTCCAAATTTATATCCCTCTACTATGAGAATCAAGATCACCGCAAAAGGCCCAACACTATCAATAAAAACACCTTAACATGGCTATTTAGGTCACCATGTACCATCTAACTAGTCTTTCTCCACTTAACAATTCAATGGTACCACTAGCCACGCACAACAAGTAATAGCCTTAGAAAAATACCGCAACCGCATGTCACCTTAGGCATACTTCTACATCATACATGCAATATCATACACCACTACGAATCAAATAAACTTTCTCTATTGCATGCACCATTTAAGTCTATTAGATCACTTCTATACAACTAGAATTCATTAACCAAGAAAGCTTCACATCCACCTTCATGGACATCAACTATTCAAACTTAATATCTAGTGCTATGCATGATTTACAACCCAACCTTACACGAAATTTTCACTTGGAAACTATGAAATAAACAACACGAAACACTAGTGCACTAGAACTTCATAACCACAGTAATCGATCATGACCTAATGGTTTTTCCTTATCATAATACATTAGCATGTACTATTTCAACACATCAAGCCTACCAATTTAATCCCACAAAACATGCATCATCAAACTCGTGCCACTATTTACCACAACACCATTCAAATTCAAGCCTATAGTTTAGTATCAATCATTTACCACCAATGAAGAATGCAACATAATATAATTATACTAATCCATCAAATTGGGATATTCTACCCAAATATCTCAAAAATCTACTACATACCTTCTCACAAGTAGCACTAGTTTACAACTACCAATGAAAAGAGGGTCAAGGGGGTTAAAGCCCCATAATAGACATGGTCAACCTTATCCTTATATTATAACCCCGTACAATCATATCTACTTATACTTCTTTCTCATATCACAATTACTTACCCAAGCGTACATTTACACTACCTTCAAAATCCACAACAACCATGAGTCTATACTTATAAACTACTGGCTAATCTGGCCATTTTCATACTTCAAGCAAGGACAATTCACCTCGCGTAATAACTCCTTATCTGTCTTCTACTAATAAACTAACACACAAGGACAAATCGCTTCATTAACAACTCTATCTCATGCAAAAAGATTCAGCTATACATATATTCAACCAACACAAGAACCACACGTTGAGTGACAAATTGCTAATGAATCGAAATAGGCCTCACACGGCTTCACTAGACTTTGATTTTTTTGTAGTTTGAACAAGAAAATAAGAAGAATGCCAAGGCAACTATGCTAGTGAATCGAAACAGCCCCACACAGCTTCACTAGACATTTTAGTTTCACCAACACGATGATAAAATATTTTCAAGAGATAGAAACTTGTCACACAACATTCCATAATCTGAGAATACACATCTTACTTTGTATAGATAAAAAAAAATCTGAGTCAAATATTTCCCCCACAGATTATCATACAATCCACACACGCTACTTGCTACCAATAGTACATGACACCAACACTTTAACTTATACTACTATTTGGATGGAAATACAATTCCAACACTTCTACTACACATCTTTCCCTTAAGCATTACATTTGCAACATAAATTTCTGAAAAGGGCGAATATACTCAATACAAAAGGATGAAAAGCACAATTTCATCAAGATCAAGGTTCACACTAGAACCCATACACTCTCTGAAGCAATAACAGATTGTTCTCAAGTCCTTGCACAATTTTAAGATCTTATATGGTTCAATCAGAAAGTACCATACCATTTAGATTCTAAACTTTTGTACTTGAATCACCTTAATAATGAGACATATCTGAGGACATTAGAGTAAGGAAAGAATGTGGGATGACTTTTTACTTTCGTATGGGCGACACCATAGCACGAATTAGAGTATGAAAGAGAAACATTCTGACTCTATTGCACGAAATAGAACATGAAGAAAAAAAGACATTCCTAAACGTCTTGTAGACTCCTTCTTATAAGTGTGGCGCCCTACACACCCATAAACAAGACTCTACCCGACGCGATTTCGCAGACACCCTAGGACCATGAAAATACAAGTTATTTTGAAACGACCTCACCACACTCTCGCACACTTGATCGTCTCACACTTGGTTTCACAAGTGTGGAAAGCTGGCTTGTAATTCACAAGTGATTGAGGGTCGAGTCTACTCTTTCCTAGAATAGATTTTCATTTGAGTTGACTCAAGAAAAATTTGTTACGGACTTGAACCAACAAGATACAACGATTTCACAAAAGAAAAAAGCACACAACAAATGCGTAACATGAATGAACGATCACAAAAACTATATAACAATCTAGTAGATAAGTACTAGTTTGCCAATTAGTATTGGAACCAATGAAATTGAAACTAAGAAACAACAAACAGAAACTGAGAAATCTAAAATTTGCGCTTGAATATGTTGCGTGAACAGTAAAACATAATGATGTGGCAACCACTTATTGGTCTCGGTTGCACACAACTTTTGTTTTCCAATTTTAAGTCTTGGTCAATTTTTCAATTTGGACTTTGGTGGAACTTGTTCAATGGAGGGAAACACAAAGTATTTTGTAGAGCTTCTTTTTCAATTAAAATTTCAAGACTCAAAATCTTGGACTAGACTTGTACTCCTCCTTAAAATATGGATCCTTGTTTTACGGGAAAGTGGTTGAGATGTGATTAACTAGTTGGTGAGTGATGGTAAGTCTTTGAAGACTAACAAAGTTCTCACACTTTTTCCTTCACGTTTTTGGATCTAAATTTTACTTTATTTTAACATGGTATGAAGTTTGGAAGAACATCAAGAACACTTCAGTAATCACCAACAAAATCAACAACAATCTCCCATGAACAACAACAAGGTGAACTACAAACTTCCACCAAACGGCTAAGTCCTTTAGTGTGGTGTTTTGGTCTTAACAAGGGATGAAGATTGTGATGAACAATAACAGTACAACAAATTTTCAAGAATAATAACAACACCAAAAATGTCCATCCCAAGTCCATAAGAAAGGTCACCACATGGCCAAGAACAACAACATCAATACACGACCTTTAACTTGTCACAACAATAATCTCAATAATTCAAGATCAACTGAAGATATAGACTCAATGTGTTAGTGATGAAAAAAAACTAACACTTAGAGACAACGAAGACAAGTAAAAATTTCGGCCAACATACAACAAAAACACAATTTTCGGCCAAGAACACAAAATGGACAGATTGCTCTTTTTTCTGGAATTTTCAGTTTTCCACTTTTTTTTTCTTTTTGTAGTTTTCAAGTCTCAAGCCCAAGATTGATATTGTTAGAACAAAATCAATGATTGGTTTGATACCAAATGATACGGGAAAAACAATGAAAACACGAAAAAATCCAAAACAGTCCACTAATCTAAAGGATTTGAGGACTAATATGGAGACCACTCTCGGATTCACCACAACAACAACAATACGAGATAATAACGGTGCATTTGACACCAAAAACAGTAGAAGAACAATGATAACAACATGAACACAATGAGAACAAATTTTGGATTCAATAAGGACACAAAACAGTCCACTATGAATCTACAAAGTGCAATAAGTTAAAGATAGATAGAATGACCAAATGAGGGAATAATATTAACAACTCAAGAATTGTTACACCCTTGGACCTTTAATACTACACACAACACTAACCTATATCCTACGTAGGCACAAGAGGGATCTCGATCTCCCAAGGACCAACGTTTCCAAGCTTTAATCTAACACGAGTGATTTCACATTCAAGTTGATTTCCCTAGTTACAATTTCAGATTTGAGCCTCAAGGAGAGAGGACTTGTCTTTCAATATTATACAACATTCATCATCATCAAAATCTAATGAATGAATCCCTAGAAGGTTGAATTTATAGTGAATTACGAGAATAGTGTGAAATTTCCAAAATGATCCCTTAGTCAAAGTCTTCAAGTGCGCTCCCTTGGAGTGCATTGTATGGACTGATTTTGGAGACTAGTTAGGCCTTCATTTGAACTTCACGTGTACACTCCAAGTCTCGGGTTCATTCATTCTCATACTCACCCACCTTCGTGGTCGTCCCGTATCATCCTTCCCTTCTTGAGAAGGATTCAACCTCGAATTCGTACCTTGCAAAATAAAGAGAAGAAAAATAAGCACACATCCTCATGACATGAGGGGTTAAGGTTAGGAAAAATAACACATCACATGCCTTGCCAAGGTGGGACAACTTGGAGTATACCCACGGGTCCTTTGTGTTGAGCATAAAAACCTTAGTATAAATGGCATAAAGGAAGAGGTCATAATCATAAAAGAGAGACAAGGAAGAAAATTGCTTTCCTTTATTAGCACCCAATATGAAACATTGCTTGTTGTCTTGACCAAGCATCAAGTAGGAAGAGTAGAAATTTCCACATTTCCGGAGGGTGCTGGGGTCAAATGGGAGAAGTAGCCAAGTTGCTAAGCTGAGGTTAGCCATTCCTTCCCTTAGAATGTCACTCCCACAACCACGTCTGATATTTGCCTTTAAGAGAAGACTAACATTCAAGAATAGAGAGACATCGCCTAGAAGTCCTACCTCAAAAACACATATGCCATCATTTACAACATTTCCATACATATGGTATCTATGAACAAAAATACTAGCAAGGCTTTTACCACACAAGATGTTCAAAGAGTCACGTGCACCATTATGATCAACTCTATAAGCACCATCACTAACTTGAGATTTTTTAAGCACGCCACACATATGCTAAAGTAGTGGAATACATTCATGAGTAAGTTGATCTTCATTCACATCCTCACTAGTTATTGGCAACACACATACCAACGTAGACTCACCTTGGTTCGCACAAGGGCCAACTAGTGTGTGAGTACTCTTGTCAATTGGTAATAGAACCTTGTTTAAGTTATAACGGTTAGCACTAGATGGATATAAATCATTCTTACAAGAAGAATCAATTTCGTCATCTGAAGGATAAACTTGTGCTTGCGTACTTACAACAAGAGTTTAGTCCACACATAACCTAAAATCATCAAGAGTATCACCTTAGGGAGACTTAAATACCTCTACTCTAGGTAAATCCACAACTATATCCAATTGGCCACTACTAGCCACAACACAATATTCTAAGTTCTTAGGAGTGTAGGAAATAGTGTTTTTACCTCGTATCTCAGATAAGCAACAACCTTCCTCTTGACGTGTGTTCGGGCAGTCCACTTGCTCCCTTTGACCTATCATATGATCCAATCTTTAATTTGCCATAACTAGGTCTTGGGACATAGTGTCAAGGTAGGCTAAAATGACATTGGTGTCATTGTTGTCCATGGGTTGAGAGGTGGAAGCCGCGAATTTCCTTGTAATTGTACCTAAAAAAAAGAAAGAAAAGAACACCGACAAAACAAAACACAAGTTAGTTTGAAACAAACTCACCACACTCTCGTACACTTGATCGTCTCACACTTGGTTTCACAAGTGTTGAAAGCTGGCTTGTACTTCGCGAGTGATTGAGGGTCGAGTCTACTCTTGCCCAGAATAGATTTTCATTTGAGTTGACTGAAGAAAAATTTGTTACGGAATTGAACCAACAAGATACAATGATTTCACTAAAGAAAAAAGAACACAACAAATGCGTAACATGAATGAACGAACACAAAAACTATATAACAATCTAGTAGATAAGTACTAGTTTGCCAATTAGTATTCGAACAAACAAAATTGAAACGTAGAAACAACAAACGGAAACTAAGAAATCGAAAATTTGAGCTTGAATATGTTGTATGAATAGTAAAATATGATGATGTGGCAACCACTTATTGGTCTCGGTTGCACACAACTTTTGTTGTCCAATTTTAAGTCTAGGTCAATTTTCAATTTGGACTTTGGTGGAACTTGTTCAATGGAGGGAAATGCAAAGTAGTTTTTAGAGCTTCTTTTTTAATTAAAATTTCAAGACTCAAAGTCTTGGACTAGACTTGTACTCCTCCTTAAAACATTGATCCTTGTTTAATGGGAAAGTGGTTGAGATATGATTGACTTGTTGGTGAGTGATGGTAAGTCTTTCAAGACTAACAAAGTTCTCACACTTTTTCCTTCACCTTTTTGGATCTAAATTTCACTTATTTTAACAAGGTATTAAGGTTTGGAAGAACATCAAGAACACTTCAACAATCACCAAGAAAATCAACAACAATCTCCCAAGAACAACAACAAGGTCAACTACAACCTTCCAACAAACGGCCAAGTCATTTAGTGTGGTGATTTGGGCTTAACAAGGGGTGAATATTGTAATGAACAATAAGAATAAAAATAATTTTCAAGAATAATAACAAAACCAATGACGTCCATTCCAAGTGCTCAATAAAGGTCACCACACGTCCAAGAACAATGACATCAGTACACGGCCATTAACTTGTCACAACAACAATCTCAATAATTCAAGCTCACATCTAGATATAAACTCAATTTGTTAATGATGAAAAAAAACCAACAGTTAGAGACAACAATTACAAGTTAAAATCTCAGTGAATACACAACAAAAACACAATTTTCGGCCAAGAACACAAAATGGACAGATTGCTCTCTTTTCTAGAATTTTCAGTTTTCAGCTTCTTTTTTTTTTTTTTTTTTGTAGTTTTCTTGTCTCAAGCCCAAGATTGATATTGTTAGAACAAAATAAATGATGGCTTTGACACCAAATGATACGAGAAAAACAACGGAAACACGAAGAAACTCCAAAACAGACCACTATTCTTAAGGAGTTATGGACTAAGATGGAGACCACTCTTGGATGCACTACAACAAAAACAATACGACATAACAACGGTGCACTTGACACCAAAAACAGCAGCAACACAATGATAAAAAGATGAACACAATGAGAACAAATTTCGGATTAATGAAGGACTCAAAACAGTCTACTATGAATCTACAAAGTGCAATAAGATAAAGATAGATAGATAGACCAAATGAAGGAATAATATTAAAAACCAAAGAATTTTTACACCCTTGGACCTTTAATACTACACACAACACTAATCTATATCCTACGTAGGAAAAAAGGGATGTCGATCACCCAAGGACCAACATTTCCAAACTTGAATCACACACAAGTGATTTCACGCATATGTTGATTTCCCTAGTTACAATTTTAGATTTGTGCCTCAAGGAGAGAGGACTTGCCTTGCAATGTTATACAACATTCATCATCATCAAAATCTAATGAACGAATCCCTAGAAGGTTGTATTTATAGTGTATTAAAAGAATAGTGTGAAATGTCCAAAATGATTCCTTAGTCAATGTCTTCAAGTGGGCTCCCTTGGAGTGCATTGTATGAACTGATTTTGGAGCCTAGTTAGGCCTTCCTTTGCACATCACATGTACACTCCAAGTTTCGGGATCATTCACTCTCGCACTCACCCACCTCCGTAGTCGTACCCATATTATTCTTCCCTTCTTGAGAAGGATTCGACCTCTAATTCGTACCTTGAAAAATCAAGACAAGACAAACAAGCACACATCCTCATGACAAGGGGTTAGGGTTAGCAAAAATAACACATCACATGCCATGCCAAAGTGGGACAAAGCTGGAGTTTACCCACGGGTCCTTTGTGTTGAACATGAAAACCTTAGTATAAATGGAACAAAGGAAGAGGTCATCATCATCAAAAAGAGAAAAGGAAGAACCTTGCCTTCCATTATTAGCGCCCACAATCAAACATTGCTTGTCGTCTTGACCAAGCATCTAGTAGGAAGTGTAGAAATTCCAATATTCCCGGAGGGTGCCGAGGTCAAATGGGAGAAGTAGCCAAGGGTCTAAGTTGAGGTTATCCCTTCCTTCCCCTAGAATGTCACTCCCATAACCACATATGACATTTGCCTTTAAGAGAAGACTAACATTCAAGAATAGAGAGATACGACCTAGAAGTCCTACCTCAAAAAGACATATGCCATCATTTACAACATTTCCATACATGTGATCTCTATGAACAAAACTACTAGCAAGGATTTTACCACACAAGATGTATAACGAGTCTCGTGCACCATCAAGATCAACTCTATAAACACCATCACTAACTTGAGATTTTTTAAGTACACCACACATATGCTCAAGAAGTGGAGTACATTCATGAGTAAGTTGATCTTCATTCACATCCTCACTAGCTGTTGGCAACTCACATACAAACGTAGACTCACCTTGGTTCACACAAGGGTCAACTAATGTGTGAGTACTCTTGTCAATTGGTAATAGAACCTTGTTCAAGTTATAAGGGCTAGCACTAGATGGACATAAATCATTCTTACAAGTAGAATTAATTTCTTCATCTAAAGGATCAACTAGTGCTTGCGTAATTACAACAAGAGTTTGGTCCTCACGTAACCTAACATCACCAGGAGTATCTCCTTAGGGAGACTCAAATAGCTCTACTCTAGGTAAATTCACAATTACATCCAATTGGCCATTACTAGCCACAACACAATATTCTAAGTTCCTAGGAGTGTGGTGAATAGTGTTTTTACCTCGTAGCTCACATAAGCTACGACCTTCCTCTTGACGTGTGTCCGGGTATCCCACTTGATCCCTTTGACCTATCATACGATCCAACCTTTTATTTGCCATAAATAGGTCTCGGGACATAGTGTAAAGGTAGGCTAAATGACATTGGTGGCATTGTTATCCATGGGTTGAGAGGTAGAAGCCGTGGATTTCCCTGTAATTGTACCCAAAAAAAAGAAAGAAAAGAACACCTACAAAATAAAACACAAGTTAGTTCGAAATGACCTCACCACATTCTCGCACACTTGATCGTCTCGCACTTGGTTTCATAAGTGTTGAAAGCCGGCTTGTACTTCGCGAGTGATTGAGAGTCGAGTCTGCTCTTGCCCAGAATGAATTTTCGTTTGAGTTGAATCAAGAAAAATTTGTTACGGACTTGAACCAACAAGATACAATGATTTCACAAAAGAAAAAAGAACATAACAAACACTTAACACGAATGAACGAAAAGAAAAACTAACTAACAATCTACTAGATAAGTACTAGTTTGCCAATTAGTATTGGAACCAATGAAATTGAAAATAAGAAACAACAAACGGAAACAAAGAAATCTAAAATTTGAGCATGAATATGTTGTATGAACAGTAAAACATGATGATGTGGCAGCCACGTATTGGTCTCGGTTGCACACAACTTTTGTTGTCGAATTTTAAGTATAGGTCAATTTTTCAATTTGGACTTTGGTGGAACTTGTTAAAGGGAGGGAAACACAAGGTAGTGTTTAGAGCTTCTTTTTCAATTAAAATTTAAGGACTCAAAGTCTTGGACTAGACTTTTTCTCCTCCTTGCAACATGGATCCTTGTTTTATGGGAAAGTGGTTGAAATGTGATTGACTTGGTGGTGAGTGATGGTAAGTATTTCAAGACTAACAAAGTTCTCACACTTTTTCTTTCACCTTTTTGGATATAACTTTCACTTTATTTTAACAAGGTATGAAGATTTGGAATATCATCAAGAACACTTAAACAATAACCAAGAAAATCAACAACAATCTCCCAAGAACAACAACAAGGTTAACTACAAACTTCTGACAAACCACCAAGTCATTTAGTGCGGTGTTTTGGGCTTAACAAGGGGTGAAGATTGTAATTCAAGAATAATAACAACACCAACAACGTCCATCCAAAGTCCACAAGAAAGGTCACCACACGGCCAAGAACAAAAACATCAATACACGGCCATTAACTTATCTCAAATACAATCTCAATAATTGAAGCTCAACTCAAGATATAGACTCAAAATGTTAGTGATGAAAAAAAATTAACACTTAGAGACAACAAAGACAAGTAAAAATATCGGTCAATACGCAACAAAAACACAATTTTCGACCAAGAACACAAAATGGACAGATTGTTCTTTTTTCTGGAATTTTCAGTTTTCAACTTTTTTTTTGGTAGTTTTCGAGTTTCAAGACCAAGATTGATCATCTTAGAACAAAATCAACGATGTCTTTGATACAAAATAATTCAGGAAAAACAAAGGAAACACAAAACAACTCCAAAACAGTCCACTAATCTTAAGGATTGGAAGTCTAAGATGGAGACCAGTCTCGGATTCACTACAACAACAACAATACGAGATAACAACGGTGCATTTGACACCAAAAACATCAACCACACAATGATAACAAGATTAACACAATGAGAACAAATTTTGGATTCAAGAAGGACACAAAACAGTCCACTATGAATTTACAAAGTGCAATAAGATAAAGATAGATAGATAGATAGACCAAATGAAGGAATAATATTAACAACCCAAGAATTGTTATGCCCTTGAACCTTTAATACTACACACAACACTAACCTATCTCCTACGTAGGCACAAGAGGGATCTTGATCTCCCAAGGACCAACGTTTCCAAGCTTTAATCCAACACGAGTAATTTCACACTCAAGTTGATTTCCCTAGTTGCTATTTTAGATTTGTGCCTCAAGGAGAGAGGACTTGTCTTTCAATGTTATACAACATTAATCATCATCAAAATCTAATGAATGAATCCCTAGAAGGTTGTATTTATAGTGTATTACAAGAATAGTGTGAAATGTTCAAAATGACCCCTTAGTCAAAGTCTTCAAGTGCGCTCCCTTGGAGTGCATTGTATGGAATGATTTTGGAGCCTAGCTAGGCCTTCCTTTGCACTTCACGTGTACACTCTAAGTCTCGGGTTAACTCTCGCACTCACCCACCTCTTTGGTCGTATTATCTACTCCATTGCATTGATGAGGCTGATTGGTTAGTATTTGAGGGCCACGAGGCAGTTTACTGCCCATTATGGTAGAAGAATAAAAAAAAAGATCTCTAACAAAGAAATATTATTTGTTGATTAATACCACATCGTGTAATTGTGTAATGTAAAGACAATTAGTGCACATCTGAATATTCAGTATAGTTAAAGTTTAACTTAAAATCTTATATATACATAGTTTTCCAGTCTAAGCATTGGTGAGGATACATCCCTTACTTATTATAGCTACTAATTTTATCAAGTTAGATTAAAAAATAGAACATGGTCTTCATCTTGTAGTGAAAGTAGAAAACACATAGTTGATTATGAAGGTTTTATATCTGCATTATCAAGTTCTGAAAACACGCATTGAATGACACCTTTAAAGGCCAAATGTGACAATCCAGCATACTGAAGTTATCATGCCATGATAGCAACTCTCGCATAAGCAAATGGGCCAGCATTGCACGAGTGATTGTGTAGTGCAGTAGCTACAACATTTCTCTCTTTTGTCTGACCACCCACATGGCGTTGCACAACCAGTTTAAAGATCTATCATTCAATACTTCAAACACCGGTCGGAAGATTTCGACCCATTAAAATTCTTCAAATAATCACGAAAATAGGATAACTAAAAAAAGAAAAACCGCTCGTAGATTATGATCCAGGTGCCCTAAGAAAGGCAAAAAGTTGAAAACAAAGCGGCACCATCATGTGTAAATCCAGAAAATGTTGGGTTTGAAATCGAGAGGGTGTCATGCAGAAGCTATTAGTTACAAACTATAGTGTTGATAATTCAGACGACAAAGAAAACAATACTAAAACCACTAAATTATTATATGTTTTGGCCAATCGGCCTACATATTATAAAACCTAATATCAAAAATATTAAATATATTGGGAGAAATCTTCCCCTATACAAAGACTCTTTAGTGACTACATTGTGGATGCTACTGTGTTATTGGTATGAGAAGGGGTCTTCTATTTATAGATGTCCATAACCTTTCCTCCAAGAAAGAGGTTAGCCAAATATGGAAAAGTTTTATATTTTCCTTTCAGGAAAAGTAAAAGTATTTATGGTTACTTTTATTTTCCTTACAAGAAAAAGTAAAACTTAAGTTTGGTAAGAAAATCGGGGCAAAAATCCTAATAAATCTCCCTTTTTTGGCTTGATTTTCTTCACTTGATCCTCCTTCTTCACATCATATGCATGAACTCCATTCCTGATATAATTTTCATAACTGTTGCTTGCCATGGTTAAAAATAAAGTTTAAAATATTATGGTTAAAAATTAGTTTTAAATTAATATTTTATTTTTATTTTTAAAGATGCAGCAGCAGAAGTGTTGAAAATATGGTTGAAACTTGTTCTCCTTATGTTGTTCGACAAAAATCTTCATTATCATCCAAATTGTTGAAGCTTGATTTTGAAACCGCTTTGAACCTGTTTAATCTCATCTCGCCACACCATTGGACCATTGAACCATAAGCTCTGATACCACTTGTTGGGTTCGAAATCGAGAGGGCATCATGCGGAAGCTATTAGTTGCAAACTATCGTGGTGATAATTCAGACGACAAAGAAAACAATACTAAAAGCATTAAATTATTATATATTTTGGCCAATCGGCCTACATATTATAAAACCTAATATAAAAATATTAAATCTATTGGGAGAAATCTCCCCCTAAACAAAGACTCTTTAATGACTACATTGTGGATGCTACTGTGTTATTGGTATGAGAAGGGGGGGTCTTCTATTTATACATGTCAAAAACCTTTCCTCCAAGAAAGAGGTTCGCCAAATATGGAAAAGTTTTATATTTTTCTTTCAGGAAAGGTAAAAATATTTATGGTTACTTTTATTTTCCTTACAAGAAAAAGTAAAATTTAAATTTGGTAAGAAAATCGGGGCAAAAATCCTAACAAAAAATTCAACAGTTGTCGAAAACCCACCATTTGCGATAGTAATTCAAAAAGATTTTAAAAAACAGTTGCTAATTCAAAATGCAAAGTCTAATTTTCCCCTATATAGAGTGAATCATGGAAGGTTACGAATTACAAATTAAATTTGTAAAATGTGTTGCCGATATTACATCAAATGACTGACAAGAGTAAATTGAAATAAACAACCATGCCACCGGGGCTGAAACTTGATTTAACTTTATTTCTGAAAATTAGTAATGAAATAATTCTGTTAGGAAATGGTATAAATAAAATAATGAAACAACTCCTAACATCTATCAGCATATGCACATTCGCAATTGAGTATCTTATGCTAGAGTACGGAGAAAATTATAACACTGTTATACATATTTTAACTTTTTTTGGAATCAAAGCACAAAAACTACAATACTTTGGTATGTATAAAATTACAGCAAGTTCAAAATATGGGCATATAGAGATACATATGGCAACATACACGAAACAAAATATGGTCATATAGAGATACATATGGCAACATACACGAAACAGAAGGAAACCAACAATATTGTCTAACAATAGCTTAGTGGTAAGAATTTATAAAGTAGGTCTTCATGAAAAAAATTGTTATGCACCATATTCTACTTAAATTAATCTTTATTCAAATGAAAGAATCACTTAATTTTATAACAAATACAGTAAATGCAAAACTAACTTGTAGACCTTGCACCTCAAATGTGCAATAATGAAAAGAAGATACAGTTAATAGTTAATATTACATAACAAGCACATGAATACAGAAGAACCAAACGGTAATATTCAAAGAATAACAATATCTAAAGCAAGCCATTTCCATTATTGTATATGCATCTAAATTGTTTTCTTCAAACTATAAGGAGGTTGTCCCTTTATTCCCAAGTAGTTCAGGCCCTCCCTGAATGAATTGGAATAAGGACTTAAAGATTTATTTAAGAAACCAAAACTCATACTAATCTGAAACATAAGGCATAATATCTATTTTAATTAAAAGTACCAAAAGATGTAGCTGCAAAAAGATACTATATTTAATAGCACCAAAAGTTTATAATTCGAAGAGATGCTAATGTCGTGCTACAAATTAATCTTTGTCAACGGTCATTCAAACAAAACAGAAACACAAAAATAACCAAAATATCTATATTAAAAATTTCATAGGGCAAAGAAGACAAATTTGTGCAAATAGCTCTGCGTTTGGTTTGAGGAAATTGGCTTATTCTTAAAAATCCTCTCTTTGAATGTTTTCAGATCCATAATCTCTATATTAAGTTTCAGTACAAGTTTTCCATGTGGAATATATCATGATTTTTTAGTTCTGATATTAGCCTATAGCTGATTCTTTCACTAATTCTAAGGTTTAAAGTATAAATGGTTCATTTCATTCACCTTCAGAACCCAAAAAGTTACAGTTACCTTGAGGAAGGGGTACAATAAGACTCCCTATCTAGGGAAAAAGACAGAGCTATCTGAATCTACTCTTTGAATAGATGTCTACTCATTGAATAGATGAGATAAATGCAAAAGACAGGAATATCAACTATATACAATGTATATTCCTCCAGCAATCTACGCTTAAAGTTGATAATAAATTATCAAGGATAGTTTTCTTCTTTTGACTCAGTAGTTGATGACCTTCATGTAATAGACAATATGTTATTGGCTCAGTTATGCATCAGTAGTATTAATAGAACTTTATTGAAAGAAAGAAAGGCTAAGGTTTACAATATAATCTGAAAAGCATAAAAACTGACTAAACCAAAAGGAGGCTATATATACATAGCCAATAACCTAAAGGTCCATAAACTAAAGGCCCAATAACATATGGGCTAACATCCCCCCTCAAACTCACAATGCAACAGCAATAAGCATTGAGAGTTTGTCACACAAAAAACGAAATCGAGACGCCGACTGAGCCTTCGTAAAAAGGTCAGCAATCTGCAAAGACGATGGAACAAAAGGAAGCGATATGGTCCCGAGCTGCAAATGATGACGGGTGAAGTGACAATCAATCTCAATGTGCTTCGTACGCTCATGGAAGACAGAATTCTTTGCAATTTGTACCGCACTTTTGTTATCACAATGCAGGGGAGTAGGCATAGAAATGTGAACCCCCATATCTGCAAGAAGCCAACGTAACCAAATAATCTCACATGTAGTCACAGCCATGGCACGATACTCAGCCTCCGTGGAAGATCTAGAGACAACATCTTGTTTCTTGCTCTTCCACGAGATTAAAGAGTCTCCAAGAAACACACAAAAACCAGTGGTGGATTTACGATCATTGCGATCTCCATCCCAATCAGCATCACTATAGGCTCGCAACTCGAGAGATGACGTCGAGGGAAACAAGAGATTCTGAAACTGAGTGCCACGAAGATACCTTAGAATACGAAGTACAGCTCCCCAGTGCACAGAAGTAGGAGCAGTAACAAACTGGCTAACAACATGAACTGCATGTGCTATATCTGGACGAGTAACCGTAAGATAAACCAAACTACCCACAATAGTCCGATAAAGACTCGGATCTGATAATGGAACACCATCACTAGGAGAGTAACGTGCATTGGTTTCAAGGGGAGTATCTACAGTCCTGTTGTCAGAAAGACGCGCCCGTGTAAACAAGTCAGATATATACTTAGTCTGAGAAAGAAGATACCCTTTCTTAGACTGAGCCACCTCAATACCCAGAAAATAACGCAGCAAGCCCAAGTCCTTCATTGCAAATCGATGAGCCAAATCATGCTTCAATAACTCAATACCACTATGATCATCACCAGTAATAATCATATCATCTACATATAAGGACAATAGAATTCGCCCTGCACTTGTATATCTAACAAACAATGCTGAATCATGGTTACTCGGGACAAATCCAAGGGAAGTAATAACAGTGGAGAATTTCTCAAACCAAGCACGAGGGGCTTGTTTGAGACCATATAAAGCTTTTCGAAGCCGACAAACTTCACCTGGCTGGTGGTCAATACCTGGGGGAGGAGTCATATAAACTTCCTCGTGGAGATCACCGTTCAGAAAAGCATTCTTGACATCCATCTGAAATATCTTCCACTGTCGAACGGATGCAACAGCAATCATAGTGCGAACAGTCGTCATCTTTGCTACGGGGGAAAAAGTCTCCTCATAATCCATACCATATTGTTGTGAGTACCCTTTTGCCACAAGTCTCGCCTTGTATCGCTCAACAGACCCATCAGATTTTGTTTTTATCTTATACACCCATCGACAACCAACCGCATGCTTACCAGGTGGGAGAGTAACCAAATCCCATGTATGTGTATGATGAAGAGCAGCAAGTTCCTCAGCCATAGCATTCTGCCAAAGAGGATCAGACACAGCCTCTCTATACGACTCAGGTTCAGACAAATGATGTATGTTTGCAATAAAGGAAGCAAATGAGGCTGAATATGTAGAATAGGAAAAATCTGGCAGTTTGGTGGACTTACAAGGTCGAGTAGACCTCCTCAGAGGTGGTGGGTCTCCAGTCTCAACAGTCGAAGGAGCAGACTCAGGCACAGGCGAGGCTGAAGCACTATCAGGTGGCACACCAGATGGCATGGATGAATCCGGAACTGGAACCTCTATGTCAATCCCAAAGGGATCAATAAGCCGAATATCTGACTTTGTCACATCATGGGTTTTAGCTGGAATGGAATAAAAAGGAATATGTTCCAAAAAAGTGACATGTCGTGAAACATATAATTTCTGACTTACAGGATCATAGCAACGATATCCTTTTTGTCCAATACCATACCCCAAAAACACACATATAGCTGATTTTGACCCTAACTTATTTCGTTCAACATGAGGACGAAGAACAAAGCAAGTACATCCAAAAACTCGTAATGCAGAATAATTCGGCGGGTGACCATATAGTTTCTCAAACGGAGACATCCCTGAAGTCAATGCAGTAGGAATACGATTAATCACATATACAGCAGTTAGGACTGCTTCTCCCCAAAAAATACTAGGAACCTCTGCAGACAAAAGTAAAGAGCGTGCTGTCTCAACAATATGACGATGTTTTCTTTCTGCCAGACCGTTCTGCTCAGGAGTGTCGGTACAAGATGACTGGTGTATGGTACCATCAGAGGCAAGTAACTGAGTGAAGTCATTAGAGGTATATTCACCCCCTAAGTCACACCTGAAACACTTTATCACAGCCGAATGTTGTGTTTTAACAAGGGCTCTAAAGTTGTTGTAAATGCCAAAGAAATCAGATCTGCGTTTCATAAGATACACCCAGGTATAACGAGTATAGTCATCTATAAACGAAACATAATAGGTCGATCCACCCTTAGTGGAAACTGGCGCTGGTCCCCATACATCAGAATGAATAATATCAAAAGGAGCAACAGAATAAGACACACTTTTATTAAACGGTAAGGCAGAAAATTTTGCCAGTTTACAACCACTACAATCTGAAATATCACTAGTGTTCACATGACCCAAAGCACCACTAGAGACCAAAAAACGTAAACGTGAAACTGACACATGTCCTAATCTGGAATGCCAAAGATAAAACGGAGAAGACAAAGGACTCAAACGAAAAGAAGATAAATCTATGCTAGAGGCAGCAACTGCAGACACTCTGAGATTCTCCAAGACATAGAGTTCCCCCAACCTACGGCCGGTCCCAATCACCCTCTGAGTGTGTTGGTCCTGTATAACACAAACAGATTCAGAAAAAAACACCCAATTACCAGCCTTACACAACTGACTGACCGAAACAAGATTTAAAGCAAGTTTGGGAATGTAATAAACATCAGAGAGGACAATGTGAGGGGTAGTAACAGAACCAACACCCTCGACTGACATAGGTACAGCACTCGCGGACATAACAGAAATTGGTGAAATGGGTGACAAAGAACCAAACGATGACAAATGAGGGGACATGTGATGAGACGCACCAGAATCCAATATCCACAAGGAGGAAGGAATACCTGAGGTACTAGAAGAAACCGAACCCGAATGAGACATAGATGCTGACATGGCCGGAGGATTAGAAACGAAGAACTGTCTGAACTGTTCGAAAACCTGGGGATCCAACGCAGAAGGTGGCATAGTGCTAACAGACTCAACATCTACAGATGGTGCAGCAGCAGCGAACTGTGGAGGACGAGATGACCATGGAGGAGCACCAGAGGAGCGTGACGGAGACTTTTGCTGCCCATATTTCTGTTGCTGCCCAGATTGAGGCTGTTTGACCTTGTTAAGTAACAACGGACACTGAGCCTTCCAATGATTTTTCTGTTTGCAGAATGCACACTCATCAAATGCAACTTTAGGAGATTGTCGAGTCTGAGTACGTGGTGGCCTAGACTGATCAGTTGAAGCAGCAAACACGACAGGAGTAGTAGTTACTTTAGACCCTTGAACCACTTGAGACTTGATACGAGTCTCCTCTGCAATCAGTTCATGAACCACAGAATCAACAGTAGGGAGGGGAGATCGATGAAGGATTGTTCCACGTAGGCCCTCAAAGTCAGAACGTAGTGCCATAAAAAACTGAACCAAGCGTTGCTCTTCCCGTCTAGCAATGTACGGCCCAAAACCTTTTAACTCTGCAGATTCAGTAAGTGCCAATTGATCCCACAAATCCGACATGGCAGCATAAAAATCTTGAATACTGAGGTCATGCTGTTGAAGAGCACGGATATCATACTCCAACTGGTACTGTTTAGCAAAATTAGACTGAGTGTACAGTCTTTCCAAATGATCCCAGACCTCCTTTGCTGTGTCATACTTAGCCAATTGCATACCAATTGACTGAGTTACAGAATTGTTGATCCAAGTGATAATCTTGGAGTTATTAGTTTCCCATAAGTCCACCAACAAATCAAAATTTTCAGTTGTATCATCGATAGGTCTTGGTTTTACTCCAGTGATATAACCCCACATATTCTTCCCACGAAGAAAATTCTTCATGACATAACTCCAATAGGCATAGTTCTTACCATCTAATTGAGTACTAATGGACTGGAGAGAATCATCCTTTCCAGTCATTGTAAACACAGCAACACACAAATAATTCAAAAAATAAAAAGATGCAAAACCCTAGGTTGAACAATTCCGAACGAACAACAATGGCAGCAAGCAAAAGAACGAAAGACGAACAATACCAGACAGCAAACGAATACAGCAGCACCTCAAAAAATAAAATTCGGGGCTCCGCCCCGAACCCCGGATGGGGGCGCGCTGCCCCCCGTACCCCCCAGCGAACTCACCGCGGAGTTCGATCCGCGCAGTAGGTGCCTGCTACAAAATCTTCAACCAACAAATCAAAGGACATGGATCGAACTAGCTCTGATACCATATTAATAGAACTTTATTGAAAGAAAGAAAGGCTAAGGTTTACAATATAATCTGAAAAGCATAAAAACTGACTAAACCAAAAGGAGGCTATATATACATAGCCAATAACCTAAAGGTCCATAAACTAAAGGCCCAATAACATATGGGCTAACAAGTAGAAAATCTATCTCCGCAATAATGTGATTGAAACCCCTTTCATTACACCATTTCACGCAAAAAAGAAGGCTCTAGTATCTACTCAATTAATGGACCCTTGTCCTAATGGTTCAACAGAACATATGATGAATCTGCCAACATTATCCGTCACTACGCCACCCTCATTGCAAATATCATTCTTACTTGAGCAATCAGTATTCAATTGTCCAAAGGATATATGGGGTTTTAACCACTAAATCAAGGTAGATGAGGTCTCCAGAATGTGTAGAGTAATGTAGTTATAGCTTTTAAAGTTAATCTTAAGGATTACAAAGCATAAAACTCTGTGAAATAGACAACCCAGAAAAACCAAATTAATTAAATGATATGCTGTGGTATCTAAACCATAAATTTTGTACATTGTATAATGTTCACTTAGCCCATGGATTTCATGATTCAAATTTTGTTACAAAATAGAAGTGCAAAAATTTGTTTAGATAAGTATATGGATATATAAAAATCACAAACCTAGTTGTTTATCACATTTGGGTTTAGAAAATCTGATTTGTGAAAGACAACATTGCGAAATTGCCAAAGATCTCTTCCTTCGATCAAACATTGAGCGAGTAATCTCTGCATAACTAAATTGAGATAGATATAAACAAAAATTTAAAAAGGTAATGATGAAAATAAGATTTCCTAAGTAAACAACATTAACATTTTGATTTACAGTTTGAATTGCCAGGACTTATGAATAGTTCTGTTAAGAGAAAAAAATTAAGTTGAAGGAAGAAGAATAGTGATTTTATATTTGAATTTTTCATCATGACATGCCTCTTGATTTGCAGAAGTTCAATTAAAAACTGAATTGTGATATCACATGAAGATACAGAAAACATTTGTGACTGAATTACAGAACGAAGTGTAACTACTTAGAAGATGAGTGCCTTGTGGAGAAGTTACCGACATGACTGAGAAGAGTAAACTGAGATCAACAACAGTGCCATAGGGGCTAAAAAATGTGATGCTAAAAGTCAGTTTACATCTTTGATTGTGCCGATGCCTAGCATCCATCTATGTTTCAAGAATGACTCCGTCTTTAGGGCCTTGGTGAAGATATCAACAACTTGATCTTCACTCCTTCAGTAAATCAGATTAATTATTCCATTATTGCTAAGATATCGTAAGAAATAAAACTTCACATCAATGTGCTTGCTTCTTCCATGTAGCACTGGATTCTTGGATAATTGAATTGCTGAATCATTGTCACAAAAGATCTTCGTAGCTTTTGATTGCTTGAATTTCAACTCCTTTAGAAGTCTCCTCAACCAAATAGCATGACAAGCACAAGAAGTCACCGAAACAAACTCGGCTTCCGTAGAAGACAAATTGACAATTGATTGCTTCTTGGCTGACCATGAAATAGCACCGGACCCAAACATAAAAAACATAACCTGAAGTTCTTTTTCTGTCGTCTTGATCACCAGCATAATCACTATCGGTATACCCAAGAATATCGTACTTTCCACTCTTCTTATAAAATAACCCAAAATCTCTCGTTTCTTGCAAGTAACGGAGAATTCTCTTGGCTGCCGACTAATGCATTTCTGCAGGATTCTCCATGTACCTGCTGATTAAACTCACTGAGTACATAATGTCAGGCCTTGTAGCAGTGAGATACATCAAGCTACCCATGATATGTTTGGAAAGTGTGCTATCAACCTTCTTCCCAGTGTGATCTTTGTGTAGCTTCAAACTAAGTTCAGAAGGAGTGTTAACTGGATAGCAATTCATCATCTGAAATCTGTCAAGAATTTCCCTTACATATTTCTTCTGAGAAATAAAAATCTCTTTATCAGATTGCACCACTTCTATACCAAGAAAGTAATGCAACAATCAGAGGTCGGACATTTCAAACTCATCCATCATCGATTTCTTAAATTCTTCAAACATGACATCACAATTTCCAATAAAAATAAGATCATCAACATACAAGCAAATAATGAGCATCTTTCCTTCATCCCCAATCTTAACAAATAACGTATGCTCCTAAGGACATTTTGAAAAACCAACTTTTAGTAAATACCCCTCAATGCGACTATACCAAACCCGAGACGCTTGTTTTAAACCATAAAGGGCCTTTTTCAATCTGTAAACCTTCCAATTTTAACATAACCAGGGGGTTGTTCAACAAATACCTATTCATCCAAGTACCTATGTAGGAATGCCGACTTGACATCTAGCTGGAAAATAGGCCAAAACTTTTGAGCTGCCAATGCTATAACCAATCTGATTGTATCATGCCTAACAACAGGAGAAAATGCTTTGGTATAATCGATCCCATATTGTTGCTTGTATCCCTTAGCCACTAAACGTGCCTTGGACTTGTCCAATTCGCCATTTTACTTCATCTTCGTTTTGAATACCCACTTCACTCCAATGGTTTTTTGTCCATTTGGAAGATCGGACAACTCCCAAGTATCATTTTGTTCAATGGTATCAATTTCATCATCCATTGCTTTTTTCCAATATTCTTCCTTCACACCACTCTCAAAAGAGGTAGGATCGCAATCTGAAACTAAATCAAAGTGAGTAATTGGATCTTAAATTCCAGTTACCTTATACTATTTCATCCAAATAGGCCTTCTTCAAACACGCCCAAAAGTTTGATTTACTTCTTCATTTGCTGCAGCTACTGTTGGTGGTGTTGTAGGAGCTGCATCTGAAGAATTTTCTAGTGTGCAGGGTGGTGTTGAAAATTGCTCTTGTTCAGCTTCACAATCAAAAAGGATCTGGGTAGGCTGCTGCCTATTCCAATCCCAAGTCTTTTCCTCATCAAACGTAACATTCCTACTTATAATAATCCTATTTGTCAATGGATTAAACAGTTTGTATGCTTTGGAAAACTCACACCAATAAAAACTCATTTTTCAGCCTTTCATCAAGTTTTTTTCTCTTCTCATCTGGGACATGAGCATATGCGATGCATCCAAAAATTCTGAAATAATCCACTGTTGGTTTTCTCCCGCTGCATGCTTCCTCCGGTGTCATATTTTTAACATAAAGAGTTGGGATTCTGTTTAAAATATGAATACTCCAATTTACCAACTCTAGACAGAATTTTTTTGGAATATTTCCTCTTGCAAACAAGCTTCTCACCACGTTGAGGATGGTTCTGTTTTTCCTTTCCGATACACCATTCTGTTGTGGTGTATACACAGTTGTAATATCTCTACGAATGCCATGCTCTACATAAAAATCTTTGAGTTCTTTTGAACAATATTCACCACCACGATCAGTTCGAAGAGCCTTAATGGTTTTTCCTAATTCATTTTCCACACGAACTTTGAAGCTTTTGATTATCGAAAAAGCTTTAAATTTTTCTTGCAAATAATAGACCCAAGTTTTTATTGAAAAATATCAGTAAATGTGATTAAATATCGCTTGCCTCCATTAGACGCTGGGCTGATCTGACCACAAAGATCTGAGTGAACCAAATCCAAAAGATCATTGGCTCTCCTTGACTTCCCTTTTGGAAATTGAGAGCGTGGTTATTTGCTAACAATACATTCTTCACAAATATTGGAAGGAACAACGATTTGAGGAAGACCAGTGGCCATGTTTTTCTGTTGGAGTGTTTTCAATCCTCCGAAATTCAAGTGACCATAACAAAAATGCCACAACCATGAGGAATCTTTTTCTTCAACCATCAAACAAGATTGAATGCTATCAATCTTGTCACGACCCGAACTAGGGCCTGGCCGTGACGGACATCTCGAACCATGAAGGTCCGGGCGTCCTACTCTATCTGGTAATCATGCACAACATTCATATAATAAGAGAAGATGTGGAAATACAATATGATATGGAAACATGGTCATTAACTCTGAGATTCAAGACATAAGAACGAAAGCTGCAATTCAAAACATCTGAATAAAGATCTGACTCAGTCTGCAAAATCTCTACTATATCTCAAAACTGTTCTGAAAACTGGGACAAGGCCCCAGTAGACCAAAATAATGGAATACCTAATCTGAAATAACAGGCCTTCTGGAACTAAGAAGGCTCACCACTATATGGATCACTTCTCTCTCGAATACTCTACTGATTATCCAAACCCTTAGACTGAGCCTCCGAACTTGGGAGGGAGGGGGTCAATACAGATGTACTGGTACACAAAGTAAATTAAAAATAATAATTTATATTCAACATATATGACAGAAATTTAAAACAGTTCATAAACATATCATATAGTAAGAAATCTCATGGGGGTTTTCGAAAGACTCCGTAAAATCATCTGAACTCTGTGACACTCTTTGTTTTTCTTCTGCGCTAAGTGGTATACCCTACAACTCTGAAATTCCATGGACTACATGAAATACACCATTGACTCGGCGGGGAAGCCACCAACGTAAGTGTGCCGCAAGGGTTGGAGTCTCTGACTCTGCTATGCCACATGGCCGTCGCCAGCGTAAAAATAATATACCCGAATCGGCAAATAACGATTTTAGGATAAGAGTTACTTGAAATCTATCCCTCTTCGGGTAACCACCTAACCCTCTTTAAGCCCATTTTTAATTATTTACAATATGCAACCTTTGAAAATCAAACTCTGAAGACTCTAGTTCTGTTATGGCATATATTTACATGGTATCGTCATACCATTGACTTGCAAGTCACATCTTTGAGCCATTATTAGTATATTACAATCTCTATTTTGAAAACATAAATTCGGGACCACCATATCAATAAATCATTTCAAAGAACTCTTTCTCTAAAACTAATGTAAACATATGTATGCAACTCTCTTTGTTGTCCTTTCAATGATGCAAGATGGTCATGTCAAATCTCTTAATCTCATGCAAATCTTTCTCTTTTAACACAATATATTTACATCAAGAAACTCCCTCTCTTAAATCTCTAAATTATGCGCAAAATACTATGGTATTTGAGTAAACAAATTTCAAGCCATAAATCATGCATTTCAAATCCTTCACGTTAAGATCATAAAGACATCACAAGACATGGATTTCATAAGTTGTTCTCTCAAACAATCTTAAATCTAAATTTTCATACATATACATATACATGTGAATCAATTTAAGGGGAAAAGGCCTAAAGACCAAATCAAAAATACAATTAAACATTCATAATGCATAATAAAATCATGTATTTCATAAACTCCTTTCTAAATTCATGCTTGATAATCCTTAAATCATGTTCTTGTGTTTACAAGCCTATGAAGTTTTTAGGATAAATCCCACGTACCTTAAATTAGAATCTTTTGAATGAACTCTCAAGTTAGGGATGCTATACGTATGATTGATGGGTGCTTCTTGTATCCCTCGTAATGGGGGTTCCGATTCTTGAAGAATTAAGGAAAAGCTATGGTTAAATCTTGAGATATGTTGATTTTTGGGTTGAAACCCTAAGGAGTGTTCTTGGTGATTTTGAGAGAAAATAATGTTATTTTGGTGTTTAGGGGATTTGATCCTATGTTATGTTAAATAGGGGTGAAAAACATCACTTTTTCCCTTAATGAGATGGAATAAAATATAACTGGGATCCCGATTTTATGGGCCACTGTGATGCGCTACTATCGCGGTGGCTCACTGGAAATTGATGAATGGGGTTTTTAGGGTTACCGCAATGCGGAGCCATCATGTTGTCCCATAGGTTGGGACCTGAAAATTCAACACGACACACCACAATCACGCTAGGCTACTGGAATTTAAAAATTGTTAAATAGACCCCCTCCACGATGCACCAAGCACTAAAATGACAGTGTTTTACGACTAGGGCTTAAATTAGCCATAACATCTTGCCCGGGTATCGGATTTGGGCAAATGTTATATCGATGGAAATCTCATTCAATTTCCCACATTACGTAATTGATTAACATGGAAAATTTGTATATGATTTATGAATTTTAGATCATCTAAGCATAGAAACAACGGTTTTCATTATGGCCCGAAATACGGGGTGTTACAAATCTTTAGTGGAAATAATCTGTTGGAACTCATTTGGACTACCTTAATAGCTCCTCTCATAGGATTTTCAGTTTATAGAATGAAGAATTGTTTCTAAAATGAGCTTTACAGGTCAATATTCATGTTGTCAAGATATTCAAAGATGATTTGTTAGAGTGATTTTTATCCAGCGAATTAAAAGATAAAAATGGTTATGATCTATCTTGCTGCTGCACCTTATGTAGTGGTTTGGTGTTGTATGAGTGTTGGTTATGGCTGCTATGACTAATCTTGTCAAATGCAGTTATTTAGAAGGTGATAGTTTATCACAAGAAAAAAATTTATTTTCTCAATTATAATACAAAATTAATTGTGGAAAGAGTCATTATGTCTTTACGATTTTTCATGGATACTATTTTGATGAATACTTATCATTAGAATTTTCCACGCATAGCATGGGTACTTATACTAGTTTTAGTCTAGAAAATATGACAAACTCTTTTCAACCAAAACAAATATTCATGCCACAGTAATTTATCCACACCTCATCCATCTTATCTTTGCTTTCACCAAAATTTATCCATACCTCATCCATCTTATCTTTGCTTTCATACATAAACCTACTCTTGAAAAGATCATATTCCATTTTTATTTGAAAATGAGCATTGTTGTCCTCCGACAAATCAAGATATTTTCTAAAGCAACTGTCTCAAAAATAAGCACCCAAATTATTTTTCTGAATGCGTCGAAAGATTTTCTCATGGCTGACTTAACCACAAAATCACCATTAAATTTGTGGCAACATAGCAATGTATTCTCACAGGATAACTATTAATGTTGATGGTTTTGACCAACTTTTCGTTGGAAGGGATATTAGCATTTGGATCATCGATTTTCAAACATTATTCCTCCTTCCCATGTTCATCGTCTTCTGGTCTTGATTGAGATAACACTTGTAGAGCAAGCACATAGATTGGTGAATGTGGCCTAGTTGTTTCACCTTTTTCTTTACTTGGACTTGATTTGATTTATTTTCTTTTGAGAGATATATAATCTAAAATTAACTGAAACATAAAATAGATTATAATTGATAAATACATCGTTAAAAAGGATAATAGTAAATCTAATATTCACAATAGTAAAATATTTGTTCCAACAAATAACACATCTAGTGCACATGGTAGTTTATCTGTTGCAATATATAACTAACCTATCGCAACAGATGAGTAGTCCATTGTAATAATAAAAATAGATCACTCGTCTATTGAAACAAATGACTGGTCTGTGCAACAGATTTCACATCTGTTGCAATATATGAGTGATCTGTTGGAACAACAATCAACAATCAATATTATTTAGATTTCTTCCAATAGAAGGAATGTCTATCATGATAGATGAATGATCAGTTGAAAAAATCAAGTCTTGGACATATCCTGTTGGAGTAGTTGATAGGATTTTATCCAACAGAAGATTCGTCTATTGCATTAGATGATTAATCTGTTGCATTAGATTTTTAATTCGATGATTCCTCCGTTGTGTCAGATGGTAAATCAGTTGCATCAGATGGTTAATCTATTCTATCAGATGGTTAATCTATTGCATCAAATTTTTAATCAGATGGTTCTTTTATTGCATTCGATGTTATATCTGTTGCATAATATGGTTAATCTATTGCATCAGATTTTTTAATCCAATGATAAATCTATTGCATCAGATTTTTTATCCAATTATTAATCTGTTGCATCAAATTTTTTATTCAATTATTCCTCTGTTGCATCATATGGTAAATTTGTTGCATCAAATGGTAAATCTATTGTATTAGATTGTAAATCTTTTGCATCAGAAGGTTAATCTGCTGCATAAAAAATAGTAACATGATTTTTCTTAATAGAATAACAACATATCACCATTTTTTCAAAGAGCAAGAACTAATCAAACCAGCAACGGGCGCAACACCAAAAACACCAACATCGTTGTTTTGTTTCTACTAACACAAACAACAAAAATCAACTTAAAAAATGCAACAATTAATAAAAAACATATTTCACTCCTAAAAGAGAAGAGAAAAAATACCAGAAATTAGGATTTTATTCTGACCACATTTCAAACTAAAGCAACAAATATTAAAATTGTTAACCAATACTAGAAGAGAAGTTGGCTCAAGTTTCTATTTTCTTCAAAATTAAAAAAGCCATAATTTTTAATTGTGAAAGAAGAAGAGGGACGAAGAAAAACTCGAAGCTGTTGTTGCCAGAGAAAAAGGCTGTTACGTTAATTGATGATTGAAATTCTAAAAGGAACTTGAAGCCCAACTATTTGTCGTCAGAGGTTGGAGTCGCCAGGGATTGAAAGGAGAAATTTGCAGAACTGTTGGTTTGAAGAAACTATCTCTCTCTCCTAAGAGGAGAGACTGTTGATTTGGAAAGGAGAGGGGTGTGGGTTGATTTGTATTTTTGAAAAATTTAGGAAGTTTAGAAAATATTAATCAAGTCCACAATTAACTTAATCAAATTTTCTAATTATGTTGGACCCATTAAGCTGGTCAATATGACCAATCCTTCGTTACATGACACCTTTCCTTCATCTCACTAATCCTTTGTTCAACACTTAAATGACACCTTTCCTTCAATTTTCTCCAGAAACAGCAAACAATATTAGTTTTGAAAATTGATGAATAATTGGGGTTTTCTATGTTTAAGCTGCTTTTGAGTTTTCAGCTTTAGTTTGAAATTTAATCCTTTTCGTTTTGGCTCTATCTTATTGAAAACTTAAACTAATTCCCGATTAATGATAAAGAAATTTTGCTTTTTTTGGTTTATTCCTTCCTCAACATTACATGTGTCACGACCCGTACCGGGGCCCTGGCCGTGATGAGCATCCCGAACCGTGAAGGCCCGAGCGCCCCCTTTATTAATATGCAATCATACACATGTTCATATAATCATAAAGATAATGCAGAAATGGATTCATACGGAAACATGGTCAATAATATCATACGACTGAACAGTCAAAAGAAATCAATAAACCTTCCACATCATCTTACATCTGTATGCGAAATCTCTAGTACATCAAAACAAATCATCATAACTTAAAACTGGTACAAGGCCCCAGTCTGAACCAAAATCCGCTATGAAATAACAATATCTAAAATAGGACTTCCAAAATAAAGAACGCTCGCCAACTGTGAACTTCAGACAACCTAATCTACTAATTAGCTGGACCCCGGGACTGTGTCTCAGATCCTGAAATATAGGGGGTCAATACATATGTACTGGTATGTTAAACATCTCAAAATATATAATTTTTATACAAAATAGATGAGATCATATTGTAATAACAGTACACATTATGAAAATAAAAATACATGAGCATATTTAATAATTTCAAAGCAGTTCTTGAACACCTTGACTCACTCTTTGTTATTCTTCTGAGCTAGTCGGTACATCCTACAAATTTGAAATTCCATGGGCTATGAGGAACCCACCCTTGACTCGGCGACCGAGCCTCCAGTCCAAGTAGCCCCCAATATTTGGAGCCGATGATACCCCCATGTGAGCACACCGCAGGAGCCCCATGTGAGATGTCCTAATTATTTTATTATCCTTCCATGTAGGATATAATATCATAAGACCTGCATCGGCAAATATGGTTTCCAACGATGAGCCCTTACACTTAAACGCCTTCTTCGGGTAACCTACTAGCTCTCTTAAGACCATCTTTTAGTTCTTTAAAATAAACATGCTTCATAATTTCAAAACATTTAATACTTATCTTGTTAAGGACATATAATCACTGGGTATCATCATACCTTGACTTACAAGTCAATCAAATCAAATCATATCAATCTGTAGCCCTTTTCACTTATTATCATATTAGTGATCACCCTAACTTTTGAACATCAGATGACGGAGTGTTATGCAATAAATCTTTCGTTCAAAATCTTAAATCAAAAAATTCTCCTCCCTATTGCAGAATCAATAGGTGGTCACCTCATATTTGTAATTTCTAAAAATCCCAGAAAATTGTTAATTTGACACAATAAACATTTATCATGTGAAACCATATACTCAACATGTAATAAACAGTACAAATCCTTGATCATTTAACAAGCATTCACCCATTAGTTTTTCATTTAGAAAGTTCATGCCTTTAAACAACCCATAACAATCAAAATCGACAATATCGCAGTAAAAGAGGGAGTTTTGATCATTCATGCTCTCATTCAAACCTTACAAAACATACCAAATCAAATATACATAGTTATAGTTCAACTTCCATGAAAAATGATTCAAGACAACATATATTTTCGGCAAAACAATCCCATGATGCATATATTTCGAAAACAATATCGAACAATTCATCAAGAAACCTAATTGGGGATCTTTAATCTTGATAAAACATTTAAACTTATGCCCAAGATTTTTAGAGTATTCCCACATACCTTAGATTATAAAATTTGAAAGATGGAGCCCGGATTTTGATCTGTTTCTTGAGAATCTTGAATTGAAAGGATTAAATTCATGATTTCTTGTTCTTGGAGGACACCTAATTTGATCTTGTTCTTGAGAGTGAAGAATTTGATATATTGTAAAACTGATAATAGTTGAGTAAATAACGTTTAGGGTGTTATTTAATTGGTTTGAGAGGTTTCTGGGAAGGAAAAGTACCAAAATAACCAGCTAAAACGTACTTTTTGTGCAATTCGGCCTCGACTGACATCTCTATGGAAAATGGACATAATATTTTACCTCGATATCGGATTAAGGAGAAATAGGTGGAGTTGGAAAGAGGACTCAGAGATCTTTCTTTTGATATATATTAGCCCCCTAATTCTTTATATAAAAAATGTTATGTTCGATGGAAGTTGACCCAAGTTTAGACATTCACGAAAACTTAATCGATAGGAAAGTTTTCAACTCGTGTTTGAGTTAGGGGTTTGTGAACTCAATTCATAGTCAAAGGTGTTCAAACACTATAGTATTGATCATCACACATATATTAACAAAGAATCATTGGGTTTGGGTCTATACGTGTAGAAAAGACGGTTCAAATATTAGCCCGAAAGTGTGGGGTTTTACATTATCTCACCCTTGGGATCATTCGGCCCTGAATGATCAAAAGGAACTTGTTGAAGCTCTAAAGGCATGGAAACATTTTTTCCTAAACAAAATATGCAAAGGTATCAAAGAGCTTCTTGATAACTCTAGTGACATGAGTATGCACGAAGCATGAGGTAATGAAACTTTACATAGGGATGACCTTGGACATGAGTTCTATCATCACAACATAAGGCATATGTTTATTTGGTGATAATAGGCCTGATTTACCTTGGTACAATCGTGATATGGGATTTCGCGGAAGATAAGATTTATAAGCATTCTCACCTCAAAATATACAACAAAGGGACCTTAAACTTAGAGACACTACTCATCTATGCCCCAACATTAATTAACATACGGCATACCTTCAAACTTTCAATTCACCCATCACATATCTAAACACAAGAGTTTGTGTCCCTTCGTATAATACTTCTATATTGAAGCCCAACTCGAAGGAAAGAGGTTTTAACTTAAACTACGGGACCTTGTTCTCTCCACCACATTAAGAAATCAGCTCACCTCATCACTATAATCCAACAACCTCAAGTCTTATTTAAAGGAATACTAACAACATGGCGCATCAGTTTGTGTTTTCATCAATTACAATATTCAAGCCTATCATTACTACCCCTACTTTATGGATCTTCCCTCTAAGATTAGTAAATTTAGTCAATCTGACATAGACTTTCGCCACCTATCTCCTTCCTAACTATTTCACATAACAAATGTTTGTCTCCTTCTTCCCCCTTCACCTATAGCCTTAACTCAAGAAATCACATAAAAATTTTCACCTTCAAGAACATCTACACCTCTACCTAACACATTACTACGCTTCTACAACCACCATCATACTGACATATAAAGGGTCATTAAGGGACCCGAGAATAGACATCATGAATTGAAGTAAAACTTGTCAATTCATAAGTTACACTTTTTGAACTACTCAAGGTTTTATATATCAAGTGTTTGGATCATAAGTATAGAGTCGTTCGACATAAAGACAACACAACAGGATTTCTTAGGACTGCACACGGTATGAAAACATGAGTGCACACATCAAGAGTTGTATAACATAAGGGTGGAATTCATGAAGTCAATAATTGACACAAATATTAATACTTGAAGCTATTACTTCTCATTTTTAGAGCTGAAATAGTCATAAGTTTAAACAACTTTCTCGGTTTGGCTAAAATCAACATATGGTGAATTGGTGACATATAGAAATAGATTTTCTTAGGACCAAGCATGCTGAGAGACGTAGATATTCATGGATCACGAACAGTATAACATATGGATTGAATACATGAAAGACTGGATTACTGAGAGACATAATTTCTTCTAGTTTGGAGGTCAGATCATAAACATAAGTCTATAGATAACTCAAACCATAGGCATAGGCATGACTTGAACACATGACATAAGACATTAGCAGGATACTCTCCTAAATTGAAGTAGGAGGAACATGCTTGAATAGGACTAGGTTCATCATGACTCTTCCCTAACTTGCCACAATGAGAAAATTTGGAAACTACCTTAACTCACCATCTCCCCCTTTGATCAAAGTCACAATCCTACACTTGAGAACTTAGCTTCTTATCAATCTATAATCACAATTCTCAATACAATAGGGGTATCGATATACTCATGAACACAATTTTCGTGAAGAATTTTACATAAAGACACTAAATCATTTCTAGGACTTCCCCTTTTGAGGACACTAGTCGTAATATCTTCTAACTCCCAAAGTCATGAACTTACAACAAATATTTTCATTGGCATAGACACCCACACATCTAAACACTTTACACTCCATCTTCAATTCCTTAGAATACTCCCTTTACACCTTTAGTCACAAAACTTACAACTTAAAAAAATTTGCACAACTATACCAAAGGTGTATATTACCTACCTATATTTACTCAAGTTCAACATTAATGAAAACTATACAACAACTCCCCAAACTTCTCCATACTAAAAAATTCAAAAACGCAAGCTGGATGTACTTGACACTTATAACATACAACTTTATCTAACAACATGCTATCTGGGGTTCAACTTATTCTTATATGATTCTCACTCTGATCATATTAATGGCTGAACCACAATTCATCAATTTTTTAACACTAGTCCTCAAGTATATATATCACCATTTATCCATTTTTTTTCAAAAATTGCTTACCTAGGCTATTTCACACATCACATCAAGCATACTAATAATTTCCATAAATCATGCATCATCAATCTCGAGCTACTGTTATCACCGCTACACTCCACATCTAAAGTCCAAGTCTGTTTTCTATCATCAATTATATACCACCGATAAAGCATGCCACATACTACACTAGTCCATCAAATTTGGAAATCAACCCAAATACTTCACTTCACTTAGCTACTAACTACAATTATAACCCTGCCATAACCTTACTATTACAACTCAAAATCTAATACATACCTTTTCACATGAGTACTAGTTTACTACTACTAAAGAAAATACCATCAAAGGGGTAAAGTCACATGATAGGATTATTCGATCTTAATCTTATACTAAAACTCATTTAAATATTATCAACACATTCTAATTCCTCACATCATACTTACCTACCTAATCATACATTTAGACTACCTTCAAATTCCACATACAACAATGAGTCTATACTTATAACTTAATGGCTAATCTAACCGTTTCCATTCACAACCTATAAGGGGTTTCTATAACCACCATAACTATCCACTATAGGCTCTTTCCCTATTTTGAATAAATAAAAATCAAAGCCAAACACTTCCTCCACAAACTACCATACAATCTACAAATATTGATACTACACTAGTATATGACTATAAAATGGAAAATCATCCCTCGATAAATGGTTATCCAACTAAAACTATTTATTTACACAAAAGTTACCACCACTCTGACTTCTAACCTTGTGACTTTGTATTACAAACTTCTTGGCCTTATCTCATTACCACTAGGTAATGACACTTTAACATATACTACTACTCAGGCGGAAATACAGTTCCAATATTTTGCTACACATTATTCCTCTTATGCATGGCATCTGTATCAAGAATATTTAAAAGGGACTGGATACACTTAATACCTCAGGTGACAAGCATGATTTCATCAGGATCAAAGTTTACAGTAGAATCAATACACCTTGAAGCACTAAAGTATTCCTCATAAGTCCTTGCATAATTTTATTATCTGTTATGACTCAATCAGAAAAGGACCACATAATTTGGAATCTAAGCCTTTGTACTTGAATCACCTAAAAAATGAGACATATCTGAGAACATCAGAGTAAGAATATGGATAACTTTACTTTTGAATGGGCAACACCATAACACGAATTAGAGTATAAAAGAGGAATATTCTGACTCTATAGCACGAACTAGAACATAACAAAAGGAAACATTCCTAAAGGCCTTGTAGATTCCTACTTATAAGTATGGCACGCTTCACACCCATAAATAGGACTTTACTTGACGCGATTTTGCAGACACCCTAGGACCAAGAACCGTGCTATGATACCATTCTGTCATGACCTGAGCCGAGGCCTTAGCCGTAATCGGCATCCCAAACCATTAAGGCTTGTGACACCCTTGTAACTCCCCAACCCAATAGAGATATTATCCATTTTGCACCTAGTCCCGGACGACTTTAAAATGGCTTACTACAGAGTGAGGCTTTCTTACTTATATACCCAGTATCCCTCCTGTGTTTTGCCGATGTGGGACTCCTTCCTAAGTTGGGGTGTTACATACACCCCCTTTTGTATTCAATGTCCTCGCTGAAGTTAGCCCCACTAAATGGAATTTTCCTACACTCATGACTGAGATTTTCCCCGCCTTACCGGGATTCACCTACACTCAGTTTTAACTATGGCCCACATCGATAGAGCTGACATAGGAGCATCTCTGATACCAAGTTTTTCATCACCCGAACTCAGGCCCTTGCCATGATGAGCATCCTGAACTATGAAGTTCCGAGCACCCCTTTGTTAAGAGGAAATCATACACACGTTCATACAATCATAAAGAGAATGCAGATATGGATTCATACAAAAAAATGGTCAATAACATCATATGACTGAACAGTCAAAATAAATCAATAAACCATCCACACCATCTAATATCTGGCTGAAAAATCTTTAGTACATTAAAACCAATCATCATAACATAAAACTGGGACAACCCCTCCAGTCAGACCCAAAATCTAAAATGAAATAACTATATCTAAATTAGACCTTTCAAAATAAAGAAGGCTCACCAACTGCAAACTTCGGACAACCCAATCTACTAATTTACTGGACCCTGGGTCTGTGTCTCAGATCCTGAAATATAGGAGGTTAATAAAGATGTACTGGTATGTGAAACAACTCAACATAACATGTTTTTATACAAAATAGATGAGAGCATATCATAATAACGGTAAACATTATGTAAATAAAAATACATGGGCTTATTTAATAATTTTAAAGCAGTTATTGAACTCCTTGATTCACTCTTTGTTATTCTTCTGAGGTAGTCGGTACACCCTATAAATTTGAAATTCCATGGGCTATGTGGAGCCCGCTTTTGACTCGGCGGCCGAGACTCCAATCCAAGTAGCCGCCAGGGTTTGGAGCTGGTGATACCCCTATGTGAGCACACCATAGGAATCCTCCATGTAAGATGTCCTAATTATTTTATTATCCTCCTATGTAGGCTATAATATCATAAGACCCACATCGGCAACTACAGTTTCCAGCAATTAGCCCTTACATTCAAACACCTTTTTCGGGTAACCTACTACCTCTCTTAAGCCCAACTTTTAGTTCTTTAAAATAAACATTCTTCATACTTTTAAAACAATTATTACTTATCTTGTTAAGTGTATGTAATCACAGGGTATCGTCATACCCTGACTTGCAAGTCAATCAAATCACATCACATCAATCTGTAGCCCTTTTCATATACTATCATATTAGTGACCACCCTAACTTTTAAACATCTAATGAGGGAGAGTTATGCAATAAATCTTTCATTCAAAATCTTTATCAAAACATTCTCCTCCCAATAGCTGAATCAATAGGTGGTTACCTCATATTTGTAATTTCTTAAAATCCCAGAAAGTTGTAAATTTGACACAATAAACATTTATCATGTGAAACCAGATATTCAACATGTCATAAAACGTACCAAACCATGATCATTTAATAAGCATTCACCCATTAGTTTTATTACGACCCGAACTGAGGCCTTGTCCGTGACAAGCAATCCGAACCATAAAGTCCAAACACCCATCTAACTTATAATCACATACACCATTCATGTACAGAAACAAATACGGAAATACAACTGAGTAGTGGATCATGGTCATGCTCTGAAATAAAAAAAATGTTAAAGACTATAATTCAACAACATCTAAAATAATATCCGACTTCGTCTGTGAATTCTCTACTACATATGAAACATAGATGTCTGAAAACTGAGACAACGACCCCAATAGAACAAAACCACAAATAAATGTCTGGAACTTGAATAGGCCCTCCAAAACATAGAAGGATCACTAACTGAACTTTGCACTTTTGTTTGGAAAGATCTACTGCTTAGCTGGACCGCTAGATTGAGCCTCAGACCCTGAGAGGTAAGGGGTCAATACAGTTGTACTGGTATGCATAGCAAATCCAAAATAATATTTGATATTCCACATATATGAGAGCAACTTAAAAATTGTTCATAAATATGACACATAGTAAAAGTCACATGGGTGTGGTTAAAAGACTCTATAAAACCATCTGAACTCTATGACATACTCTTTGTTTTACTTCTGCGCTAGGTGGCATACCGTACAATTCTGTAATTCCATGGTCTATATGGAATCTTCTCTTAACTTGATAGCCAAGTCCCCAACCCAAGTTTTCTACAAGGGTCGGAGTCTCTAAATCTGTACTATGCGATAGGGCCGTCACCAGCGTACACAAGTAACATAACTGTATTGGGTAAACACAATTTTAGGCTATGAGTCGATTGATTCGTGCCCTCTTTGGGTGATCACCTAACCCTATTTAAGCCCACTTTTAATTATTTACAACATGCAACCTTTAAAAATCAAACTCTGAAGACTCTAGTTCTGTTATGGCATATATTTACATGGTATCGTCATACCATTGATTTGAAAGTCACATTCTCTGAGCCATTTATAGCAAATTATGTCTCTATTCTCAAATCATGGAATTTAGGACCACCATATCAACAATTCTGTTAAAGAAATGCATTCTTTAAAACTCATATGAAACCATGCAAGTAATTCTCTTTATCAATGATTCAATAAACAAAGGTGATCATGTCAAAATTCTTAATTTCAAGCAATTCTTTCTCTTTAACACAAAACATAGATATCTCAAGAAACACCTTCTCATTATCTCTAAATCAAGTTTAAATACTATGACATTGAGAAAACTAGTTTCACATCGTAAACATGCATTTGAACTCTTTTCCGACAAAACCATAAACTTTAATTCAATATACGAGATGGAATTCATTATTTGTGCTCTCAAACAATCTCAAATTTTAATTTTCATACATATACATATACATGTATATCAGTTTTGGGGAAAGAACACAAGGCCAAAGCAATAGTAACATTGAAATATTCGGAATACATAATTTAAATATATATTCCAAAACCCCTTTAAATTTCATGCTTAATAATTGTTAAATCATGCTCTAATGTTTTCAAATGTATATAGTTTTTAGGATAAACTCAACGTGCCTTAGAATATAAGCGTTGTAAGATGGAACCTAGATCTTGATAGATGGAATCTGGATCTTGACCCTTTTCTTTGAGTCTTCAACTTAAGATCTTGATTCTTGATCTTGATGGAAAGGATTTAGGGTTTTAATTTGAGAGAAAAATTGAATTATGGATAGACCTTGGGTGAGGTAAAGTTCCAAATTTCCCTTAAAAATGCAAAAATAGAACCTGAAAATTAGGTGTGTGCCACGCACGTGCAGCTACTGCCACTCTTATAAAAATGGCTATAACATTTCACTTGCTATCAAATTTTGGTGAAACTGGTATCGTTAGAAAGCTACTTCGAAGACATTTTATTTGATATATAGTAGTCCCTATAATTCGACATATACAAGAATTTATGGTTGATGGAAGTTGACCAAAGTTTAAACATCCACTGAAACTTAATCACTAGAAATGTTTTCAACTCGTTTTAGAGGTAGGGGATTTTTGTGACCTTAATTCATATTAAATGGTATTCCCACACTATAGGGTTAATGACCACACATATATTAGCAAATAATTATCTAGTTCGGGTCTATATGCATAGGGACGATGGTCTAGATTCTACCCCGAAAGTATGGGGTGTTGCATTATGTCCCCCTTGGGATCATTCATCCCCGAATGATGGGTAGGGACCTTTTGAAGCTCTAAGAGTGTAAAATAAAGTATGTAACATTGATTTGAACATTTTTTCTCAACAAAAATATGCAAAGGAATCACACGATCTTCATGATAACCCCTAGGGAAGCGAGTAAGCATGAAACCTGAGACAATGAAACTTGGCATCGACATGATCTTGGCATGTGTTTTATGGCACATGATTAAAACATTGCAAAACATAATTTTTTCTAAGATTCCTCGACCTGATTAAGATCGGTACAAGGCATGAGATAAGCTTCTGATGGGAAGGAGTATTAGCATTCTCCATCTTACAAAATAAAATGAAAACACTTAAACTTAGCAACACTTCTTATCTATACTCTAACATTAATCAACATACTTTATCATTCCCAATTTACAATGCTCCCATAACACATCTAACCATAAGAATTTTTGTCCCTATGTATAATACTTTTATGTTCAAGCCTAACTTAGAGGAAAGAGGGGATAACTTAAACTACAGGGCCCTAAACCATATATCATATTAATAAATCACCTCACCTCATCACTGTAATCCAACAATATCAAGTCTTAATTCAAAGAATACTAACCAAATGCCGCATAGGTTTTTGGTTTCATCATTCAGAACATTCAAGCCTAATCATTACTACAACCACTACATGGATCTCCCTACTAAGACCAGCAATTTCAATCACTCTCAAAACTATTTCTGCCATATTTCTCCTTCGTAGGTATTTCACACAACAAAAGTTTATCTCCTTCTTTTCCCTTCAGCTATAACCTTAGCTTGACAGCCATATCAAAATCTTCACCTTCAATAACATCTACTCACCCACCTAACACACTTCTATGCTTCCAAAACTACCATCATACTAGCATACAGAGGGTCATTAAAGGACCTAGAAGAGCATCATGAAAGGGAGTAACACTATTTGGTTATAACATATATAGATTTCCATACTCAATGTGGGACATGAATTAAATATATGGTACAAGCATAGAGTATTTCATATATCAAGTATTTTGATCATAAATGAAGAGTCATTTTGGCACAATTTCAACATAGCATGAGTTCTTAGGACAACCACATTGGGAAACATTAGAGATTACATTGTGAGTCTTATAACATGAGTGTGGAGTTCATAAAGTCGATGATTTTGGCAAGGACTTCTACTTAGAGCTATCGCTTTCCATTTTCAGAACTGAATTAGTCATGGGTTCGCACAACTTTATCATTTGGGTAATTATGACATAAAATGAATCATCAACATATGAAAAACATAGTTCCTTAGAACCAATCATGATTTGGGACACAAATTTATTAGTCATGAGCAACGTCACATAGAGCTTGGATGCTTAGAATATTGGATTACCGAGGAATATTATTTCTTCTAGTTTGGAAATCAGGACATGTCATGAATTACACCGAGTGATCAAACCTTATACATAGGTAGGACTTGGATACATCACGTAAGGCATTAGCAGTGACCTATTAGATTGAAGCAGGAGAAACATGCTTGAATAGGAGTAGGTTCATCATAACTCTTCCTCAACTAGCCACAATGAGAAAATTTCAGGAACTAACCTAGTTCCTCATCTCCCCCTTAGATCAAAGTCACAACTCTCAACATAAAAGAGGCATCACCATATACTTAAACTTTAACTCTCCTTAATGATCTATATCCCTAAGGTCATGATTTTCAATAGATATTACTCTTAACTTTCGCTAACCATTATAGCCATAACTCTACAACCCCTACTCCCATGGGTTAATGTATTCACACTCCTTATCTCCAAGGGATATGAATATGTACATGAATACAACTCCTCTCAATAATTTAACAAAAGGGCACTAAATTCCATTTGGGACATCTCCTCCTTAGGAATACTAATCAACTTCCTGTAACCCCAAATTCATCAACTCATGACTAACATCATTATGGGTTTGGACATCCCCGCTTCTAAACACTTAACACTCTATGTTCAACTACTTAGAATACTCACATTACACCTATAATAATATAACTTACAACTAAACAAACATTGTAAAACCATAACCAAGTCTCATATTGCCTACCTGTAACACCCCAAAAAAATCATCCATGCATTAGCTTGTGGTAATATCCTCTTAGAGTTAAATGACCAAAATAGTATCAAAGAGACTTAGTCTCATTTTTTTGCTTCCAAAATAAGTAAAGTTTAAACCATTTATAATTTCCCTAATTTCGAATTTTTATCATGGGGGAAATTGAATGAGATTTCCATCGATATAAGATTCGCCCAAATCCGATACCCAAGTAAGAAGTTATGGCTAATTTAAGTCCTAATCGTAAAGCACCTTCATTTTGGTGCTTGGCGCATTGTGAAATAGGTCTATTTATCAATTTTCAAATTCCAGTAGCCTAGCACAATTGTGGCACATTGCGCTGAAGCTCTAGGTCCCAACTAGTAGGACGACGCGATAGCTCCGCGTCACAGTGACTATAATGCCCCAAAGTTTTTCTTAGCTAAATTTTGTCGCTAAAATATCAAGCGTTGTCTTCTAGAATAATTTATACTTATTTACTTGTGTAATACCTTAGATTTCAACTTTTCATTTCGTAGATGATTGAATAAGTTTTCCATCGACATAAGATGCGTCCAAAACGGACACTCGATGAAGGAGTTATGGTGAATTTAAGTCCTAGTAGCAAAACACCATCATTCCTTTCCTTGGAGCATCATGAGAGGGTGTAAATGATGATGGTATTTTTCCAGTGGGACTTTGTGATGGTGGAGCATCACGGAGTAGGCCGAATTCCCATTCGTCAATTTCCAATGAGCCACCGCGATAGGGGCTCATTATTGTGGCCCATGAAATTAGGATCCCAGTTATATTTTAATACCGGTGACATTAAGGGTATATTGGATATTTTCCCACACTCTTATCAGTCAAAAGATGAGGTTTCAACCCCAGTTGAGCATATTTCTCAAACATTCACCAAAAATATTCAAGAACACTCTCTAGGGTTCCATATTGATAATCCAAATAAATCAAGATTCAACCGTGGGTTTTCAAAATAAATTGAAGATTTCGAATCTCCAAGCCGTAGGCATGAAGAAACATCCTTTAAATTTCTAGATAGAGGTACGTGGGGTTTATCCTAAAAACTACATGTGCTTAAAACTATTAGAGCATGATTTTTAGATTTTTATGCATGAATCTCAAAGGGGTTTTGGAATCTATGTTCTAAATTACATACTTCGAATGTTATAATGTTACTATTGTTTTGGCCTTGTGTTCCTATCTCCTAAATTGATTTACATGTATATGTATAGAATTTGAGATTTAATATCGTTGAGAGAATAACTTATGAACTCCCTCTCGTGTATTGAATTAAGGAGTTTGGTTTTGTGATTTGAAACATATTTTTGCAATATTATAGCATTTGAGCATGATTTGATATTGTTGAGAGGGTGTTTATTGATATAAATGTGTTCCTGAGTTTAAGAGAAAGAATTGCATGTGAATTGAGAACTTTGACATGACCAACTTGTACTGTACTACTGAAATGCTTGACAAAGATGAGTTCCTTGTATGTGTTTACATGAGGTTTGAGAAAGAGTTCTTTGAATTGAATTATTTAAATGGTGGTTCCAAAACTTGTGTTTTGAAAAAAGAGATTTATGATAGACTAATAATGGCTAAGATATGTGACTTGTAAGTCAATGGTATGACGATACCATATGTATTTATGCCATAACAGGTTATGTTTTCAGAGTATCTTTTCTGAGTATGTTTTTAGAGCATGTTTTTAGAGTATGTTTTGAGATACTGCATGTTTTTATAGATTTAAAAAAGGGTCTTAAAGAGGGTTAGGTGGTTACCTAAAGAAGGCGCGAGTTCAAGAAACTGTTAGCCTGAAATTGTATTTTCTAATACGGGTAGATTATTATTGTACGCTGGCGACGGCCGTATGGTGTTGTAGATTCAGAGACCCCGACCTTTGCGGCACACTTGGGTTGGGGGACTTGCTGCCGAGTTAATGGCCATTTTCATATAGCCCATGGAATATTTCAAAGTTGTAGGGTATACCACCTAGTGCAGAAGTAATACAGATTTCTGAGAGTTGAGATGATTTTAAAAAGTCTTTAAAATGACCATGTGAATTCTTACTATATGATATACTTATGTACTATTTTAAATTGCTCTCATATGTGTTGAGTAATAAATGATTATTTTGGATATGCTCTACGTACCAGTACATCTGTATTGACCCCCTACCTCTCAGGTTCTAAGACTCAGTCTATGGGTCCAGATAAGCAGTAGAAAATTCATATAGCTTATCAGATTGTGTAGTGGTGAGCCTTCTCTATTCTAGAAGGCCTGTCTTTTCAGATTATGGAACTTATTTTAGTTTTGGTTTACTGGGGGCCTTGTCCCAGTTTCAGGAAGTTGTCAGATTTTCATGTAGTAGAGATTTCACAGACTGATTCAGGTGTTATTTAGATGTAGTTGATTTATAGTTTCCATACTTATGTAAAATTTAGAGTTTTCCATGTTTCCATAGAAGATTATGTTTCCATATCTTCTTTTATTATATGATTGTTGAGCATGTTGACCAGATAGAGAAGGGAATTCCAGGACTTCATGGTTCGGGATGTCCATCATGGCCAGGCCCTAGTCTGGGTCAGGACAGTAACCCTATGAATCCCATTATTCAATTTCCAGTGACCCACCACGATTGTCGTGCGTCGCAGTGGCCAATAAAATTGGGCTTCCAGTTATATTTTATTCCATCTCATTAAGGACGTATTAGGTATTTTTCAACCCCCTTATCATCTTAAACACGAGATTTTACTCCGAAGTGCCCACATTATTCATATTGTCTTCAGAAATTCACAAGAACACTCTCTAGGGTTTCAAACAAGAATCCCAAATAACTCAAGATTCAATCGTGGATTTTAGAAGATAATTAGAGAGTTAGAATCCCCACGCCGTACGCTTCACGAATCATCTATTATTTTCCGAGATTGAGGTACGTGGGGTTTTTCTAAAATATCATGGGAATAGAAATCATGTTTTTAAGAAAAGGGTTTTGGATTTCTGAATATATTCATGTTTTAGAAGCGTTGATGATATTGTTTTGGCCTTTAGGCCTTCCCTCAAATTGATTTTAAATTTTATACATATCTAAGCATGTGTTTTAAGGTTGATGATTGAATTGAGAGCATGATCCATGAAAAAAATCCCTCACTTGTGATGATTTTCATTTACTTATGATATACTATGAAATCGTTTGAATGCATCTTGAAAAAGATGTTATGAAATGTCTTGAATATTATGACATTTGGATTATGATTTTGATTCCAAAACAGAGAGGGTTGTTTATGCTGACGAATGTTGAACATAATCATATAATTAAAAGACTTGCATGGTTTGTTAAAGATTACATGACCACCACTTGTTTATTGAAATAATGAGAACTTTTGCATAGCTTTGACTTATGTTTTCATAATATGAAATCTCTTATACGAATTGCATGTTTGGGAGGTTTGAACTATGTATTAATGAAAAGATCATACTTATTGCATTATGGCTCCGAAAACATGACTTTCAAAGTCTTGGTATGATGATACCAAAATACACAATGCCATAACAGACCCAGATAAACATAGAAACTAGATTTTCATGACTTATGATTTCAGAAAGATACATGCATAGAAATGGATAAAATTAGGCATAAAGAGATGTTAGGTGGTCCCCCAAAGAAGGCACGATTTTATACAACTCATTGCCTAAAACTGCGATTTACCGATCTGGGTATATTATATTACGTTGGCTTAGTGCCCTGTGGTATATTAGATTCAGACAGTCCAACCCTTGCAGCACACTTGGGTTGGGGGCTTCCCATATAACCCGTGGGGTTTTAGACTTGAAGGGGTGTACCACCTAACTTATAAGTAATACGAAGATCAAAAATTGCACTGATAGAGAGGTTTTTATGATTATCAAAATGCCCATGTATTTTGGAATTTATATCGTATGAGATATTTTATGACTATCTCTCAACTATTTTATTTATATTAAAAGCTTTATTTTGGTTTGCTCTGCGTACCAGTACATCTATATTGTCACCCCTTTACCTTCCAGGTTCTGAGGAACAGTCTAGGGGTCCTGATAAGTAGTAGATTTCTTCTGACTTAAGTGCAGGGTCTAGTCGGTGAGCCTTTTATATTTTAGAAGGCCTAGTTATTTTCCGACATTTATTATCAGTTATGGTTTTGGTCTACTGGGAACCTTGTCTCATCTTTTCGGATAGTTATCTTTAGATAATATAGTAGAGATTTTGCAGACTGTTCCAGATGTTGTTAGAGATTTTTGGATTTCATTCTTTATTGTTAAACTTAATCCAGAGTATGACCACGTTTCCATATCATATTAGATTTCCACATCTTCTTTTATTATGTGAATATTGTGAATGATTACCAGATTGAGTAGGAAGCTCGGGCCTTCTTGGTTCGGGATGTCCGTCACGACCAGGACCTAGTTTAGGTAGCTACACAGACTCAATGTTCAAAAGATGTTGGGTCTGCATTGGTCACATTTGAGGCTACTAAGGTGGGTCAATTCATGAGAACAAACCCATCCAAGTTTTTGAGCACCAAAGTAGAGGAGGATCCACAGGAATTTGTGGATAAGATATAGAAGATCTTCAAGGTGATGCATGTAAATGAGGTAGAAGGGGTGGAGTTGACATCATACCAGCTTAAAGAAGTTGCGAACCAGTGGTATAATTATTAGGAGGATTCTAAAGTTGAGAATGTTGAGCCCACGGTATGAGGCAAGTTCATGGAAGCCTTTTTTTTATCGGTTCTTTCCCCTTGAGTTCAGAGAGGCCAAAGACGAGGAGTTTATGAACCTTAAATAAGGAAAAATGAGTGTCAAGGAGTACACTGTAAAGTTCAACCAACTGGATTGTTATGCTCCGGAGATGTCTGGTAATATAACAGCCCGAATAAGAAAATTTACATCCAGCCTTTCGGATGACTTAGTATTTGAATGTAAGGGGGGCTATACTGAATAGGGACATGGACTTCTCTAGGCTATCAGTGCATATGCAGCAGGTAGAGGAGTAGAAGAAGAGAATCATTGAATCTAGGGAGAAGGACAGATTGACAAAGAGAGCCAAAATAGCGGATCAGAACCACAGTCATTGACAGAGAGGTAATTGGGGAAATAGATAGCAAAAGAAGAAGTTTTGGAGTAATGCACAGTTTGCAGCTAGCACCCCAGTGCCCAGACCCCAGTTGATAGACGATCTTATAGTTTTCAAACTATTCATGGACCCAGAGCTCAGGATACTCAGCCACAGGGTAGTATGGCTTAGCAGTCCATGGTGTGAGACTTGGAGAAAGCAACACCCAGGAAGGTGTCAGTTGGGCACGCTTGTGTGTTACTCATGTGGTTAGTCGAGTTACTTTCAGAGAGATTGTCCATCAATTAGGAGGAATGTTGGTGGATCTATGACACAAGAAAATTCTTCCATACCGCCACCTCCCCAAAAGGGCTCTACCTCATTTGTCGGGAGTGGTCGCAACCAGCTGTTTGCTTTGTCCAACCGCTAGGAGACGGAAGCCTGGCCAAACGTATTCACCGATATGTTACAAATGTTTTCCTATAATGCTTATGCATTACTTGATCCCGGATCTACCTTATCCTATGTGACTCCTTATGTGGCTGTCAGTTTTGGGTTTGAGCCCAATGAAATTTCAGAACCTTCCTCTATTTCCACTCTGGTGGGCAATTTTGTTGTGGATAGGAGAGTGTATAGAAATTCTGTAGTGATTTTTTATGGTCGAGATAGTGGAAGAACTCATAGACTTAGATATGATTGATTTTGGTGCAATCCTAGGGATGGACTGACGTCATTCGTTCTATGCCACATTAAAATGTAGAACCGAAAGAGTCACCTTTTCTTTTTTGAAAGAACCAGTGATAGAATAGGAGAAGCTTTTTTTAGCACCTAGAGGGAACCTTATATATTATCTTAGAGCACGTGAACTTATCTCCAAAGGTTGTTTGTATCATCTTATTTGGGTTAAAGATTATAATGCCGAAATTCTTCCTCTCCAGTAAGTCCTTGTGGTAAATAAGTTTCCAGAAGTCTTTCCAAATGATCTCCTAGGAATACAACCCGATAGGAAGATAGATTTTGGTAGTGATTTGTTACCAGATACCCATCCCATTTCTATTTTGTCATATAAAATGGCTCCTGTAGAACTGAAAGAGTTGAAAGAACAGTTAGTAGACCTTCTAGACAAAGGTTTTATATGTCCCAGTGTTTCTCCCTGGGGTGCACCTATACTCTTTGTGCGAAAGAAAGGTGGTTCCCTACGTATGTGCATAGCTTACCGCCAGCTAAATAAGGTAACTATTAAAAATAAATACCCCTCTTCCATGATCTCTTTGACCAACTTCAGGGTGATAAATGTTTTTAAAAGATAAACCTTCGTTTGGGATACCATCAGTTGAAAGTTAGAGAGTCAGACATTCCCAAAATAGTCTACAAACCAAATACAGTTATTACCAATTCCTAGTCATGTCCTTTGGGTTGACTAACACCCCTTCTACCTTCATGGATCTTATGAACAGGGTGTTAGATCAGTTTCTAGATCTATTTCTTATAATTTTGATTAATGATATTCTAATTTATTCCAAGAGTGAGGAGGACTATGCAAATCACCTCCGATTCATCCTTTAGACTCTCAAGGATCATAAGTTATATGCGAAATTTTCTAAATGGGAATTATGGCTAAGTGCTATTGCTTTCTTGGGGAATATTGTGTCTAGTGGCGGGATTTGGGTGGATCCCCAAAAGGTTGAGGCAGTGAGAAAATGGCCCAGACCCACAACTCCAACTGATATTCAGATCTTCTTGTGTTTGGCAGGGTATTATAGAATATTCGTAGAAAGATTTTCTCCCATAGCTGCTCCACTTACTAAGTTAACCGAGAAAAAGGTAAAGTTTGTATGGTTTTACTCTTCTGAGAGTAGTTTTGAGAAGTGTGACAAATTGACTACAACACCTATTCTGACTCTTCTGAAAGGCACAAAGAGTTTTGTTGTGTACTGTGATGCATCCCGTGTGGGACTTAGGTGTGTACTTATGCATCATGGTAAGGTGGTGGCTTATGCATCCAGGCAGTTGAAGGTGCATGAGAGAAAATACCCCACCCATGACTTAGAGTTAGCGGCTGTGGTGTTTGCGCTTAAAATCTGGAGGCATTATCTTTATAGGGTGCATTTTGATATTTTCACTAACCATAAGAGTTTATAGTATGTTTTCTCATAGAAAGAATTAAACCTCAGGAAAAGGCGCTAGATAGAATTTCTAAAAGATTATGGCATGAGCCTGCACTATCATCTGGGCAAGGCAAATATGGTAGTTGACGACCTTAGCGGGTTGTCAATGGGAAACCTTTCTTATGTTGAATAAGGGAAAAGACAGATAGTGACATATATTCACTGACTTGCAAATCTTGGAGTGCAGCTCTTAGATTCTAAAGATGGAGGGGTAGTTGTTCACGAGTTTGCTGAATCATTCCTTTTTGTGGAAGTTAAAGAGAAACAGATCGAAGATCCCATCTTGATGCAGATTAAGAAAGATGTGGGTCAACAGAAGGTGATGTCCTTTGAAATTGGTGGTGATGGTATTTTGAGATATTAGGGTAGATTATGTGTTCTAGATGTAGATGGTCTGTGTAAGAGAATTATTGACTAAGCTCACACTTTGAGGTATGTTGTTCACTTAGGCTCTACCAGGATGTATCATGATCTGGAAACCATTTATTGGTGGAATAATATGAAGTGCGATATGGCTAACTATGTTTCCAAGTGTTTGACCTGTAAACAAGTTAAGGTAGTTCATATGACGCTTGGTGGTACTTCCCAAGAGATTTATTTGCCTTTATATAAATGAGAAATGATCAATATGGATTTCATTACGGGACTTCCGAGGTCCCAAAAAAATATGATTCTATTTGGGTAATTGTTGATCGGCTGACCAAGTCAGCTCACTTTTTTCCTATGAGGAACAACTTTTTGGGAGATGATTATGCCAAGATATACATTGAGGAGATAGTACATTTGCATGGAGAACCTGTATCCACCATATTTGACAGAGGTACACAATTCTCTTCAAAATTTTGGAGGTCTTTTCAGAGGGGTTTAGATACCTAAGTGAACCTAAGTACTGCTTTCTACCCTCAGATTAATGGCAAGCTAAAAGCACCATTTAGACCCTTGAGGATATGTTGAGGGCTTGTCTAATTGACTTCAAAGGTAGTTGGATAGATCACTTTCTGTTAATAGAGTTTGTTTATAATAACAGTTACCATGCCAGTATTAAGATGGCCCCATTAGAAGCTTTGAATGGGAGAAGATGTAGATCACCGATATGGTGGTATGAAGTGGGTGAGACTCAGTTATTCAGGATGGATCTTGTTCATCAGGTGATGGAGGATATAAAAATTATTTGATAACGACTTAAAACAGCCCAGAGTAGACAAAAATCCTACACCGATGTTAGGAGAAGAGACTTAGAGTTTGAGGTTGGTGATTGGGTGTTTCTCAAAGTATCCACTATGAAGGGATTTATGCGATTCAGGAAGAAAAGTAAGATGAGTCCTCGCTATATAGGGACATACAAGATTTTGAGAAGGATAGGTGGGGTTGCATATGAGTTAGAGTTTCCGGCAATTTTGGGTTCTATTCATCCGGTATTTCACATATACATGTTTAAGAAATATATTAGAGACCATTCATTAGTGTTGCCTGTAGAGGAGGTCAAAGTGATAGACTTTTTATCCTATGAAGAAGAGCCTGTGGCAGTCTTGGAGCGCCAAGTTAGGAAACCGAGAAGCAAAGAAATAGCTTCGGTCACAGTTTTGTGGGAAAATCAAAAAGTTGAGGAAGAAACTTGGGAATCAGAAAATGACATGAGGTATAGACACCCAGACTTATTTGATCCGTGAATGACGAAATGGAAGATACAATCCTTGTCTTATTCTTGTATGGCCTTAGTATACTTTAAATCATGATTGTTTGTGTTCTGCATCATCCTTTGGGGATGAATGATCCCAAGGGGGGATAATGTAACACCCCAAAAAAAATCATCCATGCGTTAGCTCGTGGTAATATGCTCTTAGAGTTAAATGACTAGAATAGTGTCAAAGAGAGTCTCATTTTTTGGTTTCCAAAATGAGTAAAGTTTAAACCATTTAAAATTTCTGTAATTTTGAATTTTTATCATGTGGGAAATTGAATGAGCTTTCCGTCGATATAATATTTGCAAAATCCAATACCCGGGCAAGAAGTTATGGCTAATTTAAGTCCTAATCATAAAACACCATCATTTTGGTGCTTGACGCATCGCAGATTGGGTCTATTTAGCAATTGTCAAATTTCAGTAGCCTAGCGCAATTGTGGTGCATCATGGTGAAGCTCCATGTCCCAACCAATGGGACAACGTGATGGCTCCACATTGTGGTGACCCTAAGAATCCCATTCATCAATTTCCAGTGAAACACCGCGATTATGGCGCGTCGCGGTGGCCCATAAAATCAGGGTTCCATTTATATTTTATTCCAACTAATTAAGGGCATATTAGATATTTTACACCCCTCCTTATCGGCTTAAACATGGGATTATACTCCCAAGTGCCCATATTATTCATATTTTCTACAGAAATTCACAAGTACACTCTCTAAGGTTTCAAACAAGAATCCCAAATAAATCAAGATTCAACCGTGGATTTTAGAAGATAATTAGAGAGTTGGAATGCATCATAGGCTTCACAAATCATCTATTATTTTCCGATATTGAGGTACGCGGGGTTTTTCCTAAAATCTCATGGGCATAGAAAGCATGTTTTTAAGAAAAAGGTTTCGGATTTATGAATATATTCATATTTTAGAAGCGTTGATGATATTGTTTTGGCCTTTAGGCCTTCTCAAATTGATTTGAAATTTTATATATATTTAAGCATGTGTTTTAAGGTTGATGATTGAATTGAGACCATGATCCATGAAAAAACTCCCTCTCCTCTGATAATTTTCATTTACTTATGATATACTATGAAATCGTTTGAATGCATCTTTAAAAGCATGTTATGAAATGTTTTGAATAATGTTATATTTGGATTATGATTTTGATTCCAAAAGAGAGGGTTGTTTATGCTGATGGATGTTGAACATAATCATACAATGAAAAGAGTTGAATGGTTTGTCAAAGATTACATGACCACCAATTTTTTATTGAAAGGATGAGAACTTTTGCATAGTTTTGACTTACGTTTTCGGAATATGAAACCTCTTATGCTAATTGCATGTTTGGGTTGTCTGAACTATGTGTTAATGAAAAGATCATGCTTATTGCATTATGGCTCATAAAACACAACTTTCAAAGTCTTGGTATGACGATACAAAAATAGACAATGCCATAACAGACCAAAAAAAACATAGAAAACAGATTTTCATGACTTAAGATTTCAGAATGATACATGTTTAGAAATTGATAAAATTAGGCATAAAGAAATGTTAGGTGGTCCCCCGAAGAAGGCACAAGTTCAGACAATTCATTGACCAAAACCATGATTTTTAGATCTGGGTATGTTATATTACGATGGCTTAGGACTTGTGACGTATTAGACTCAGACACTCCAACCCTTGCAGCACACTTGGGTTGGGGGCTTCCCCGCCGAGTCAATGGCATACTCCATATTACCCGTAGAGTTTTAGACTTGTAGGGGTGTACCACCTAACTCAGAAGTAATATGAAGATTATAAATTGCACTGACAAAAAAGCTTTTATGATTATCAAAATGCCCATGAGTTTTGGAATTTATGTCATATGTGATGTTTTATGACTACCTCTAAACTATTTTATTTATATTAAAAGCTTTATTTTGGATTGCTCTTCGTACCTGTACATTTATATTGACCCCCCCTGACCTTCCAAGTTATGAGGCACAGTGTAGGGTCCTGATAAGTAGTAGATTTCTTCATATAGAAGTGCAGGGTCTAATCGGTGAGCCTTCTATATTTCAGAAAGCCTAGTTATTTTCAGACATTTGTTATCAGATATGGTTTTGGTCTACTGAGTCCTTGCCCCATCTTTTTAGAAATTTATATTTAGATCATGTAGTAGAGACTTCGCAGACTGTTCCAGATGTTGTGAGTGATTTTTGGATTTCATTCCTTATTGTTAAACTTAATCCAGAGTATGACCATGTTTCCGTAACAGATTATATTTCTGCATCTTCTTTTATTATGTGAATGTTGTTCATGATTACTAAATAGAGTAGGATGCCCGGGCCTTCTTGGTTCGGGATGTCCGTAACGGTCCGACCCCAGTTTGGGTCCTGAAAATACCAATATTTCCTCAATTCAAGTCTAACGAATAATGTACAACAACTCACCAGACTCCTCCATACTAAAATTTAGAACACAACCCAGTTATGTAAAACATATATACACATAAAAACTAAAGTTCACCTTTCTAAGTAATCTCTAAAGTCATTGATTTCCAAGAACGCTACTGTTAACTTTTGATCTCCTCAACTGTTGTCAACCTACAACATGCAATCTCATGAGCAAACACTTCCTTGCTTCTTATCACATAAAACTCCACTCTCCACTACTTAACCTTCTAACATATGATCGTTAATTGCACAATTCATATCATAAAATATTACCTAACGTCATACTACGTGGGGGAAACTTATTCTTATATACTGACGTCGTTATCCACTTAAAGACTCACCCACAAGTCATAATTTTAAAACTCGTTCTCATATACACATAGATCTTTCAATTACCACTTAAACCTTTCATCAATTATCAACCTAGGCTCTTTTTCAAACCTCATGTAAACACATGCAAGGAACTCATCTTTATCAAGCATTTCAGTAGTACAGTACATGGTGGTCATGTCAAAGTTCTCAATTCACCTGAAATTCTTTCTCTTAAACACAAGAACACATTTATATCAAGAAACACTCTCTCAACAATTTTAAATCAGGCTAAAGTCCTATAATATTGCGAAAACATTTTTCAAATCACGAAACCATAATATTTAATTCAATAGACGAGAATGAGTTCATAATTTATGCTCTCAATGATCTTAAATCTCAAATTCCATACATATACATATACATGTAAATCAATTTAGGGGATAGGACCACAAGGTCAAAACAATAGTAACATTAAAACATTCAGAGTACGTAATTTAGAACATAGACTCCGAAGAACCTTTGAAATTCATGCATAAAAATCTAAAAATCATGCTCTAATGGTTTTAAGCCCATGTAGCTTTTTTAGGATAAATCCCACGTACCTCTATCTAGAAATTTAAAGGATGCTTCTTAATGCCCACAGCTTGGGGATTCAAAATCTTCAATTTATTTTGAAAACCCATGGTTGAATCTTGATTTATTTGTATTATAAATATGGAACCCTAGAGAGTGCTCTTGAATATTTTTGGTGAATGTATGTGTAATATGTTCAATTGGGGTTGAAATATCGTGTTTGGACTGATAAGGGTGTGCTAAAATACCCAATATACCCTCAATGAGACCGACATTAAAATATAATTGGGTACCTGATTTCATGAGCCATCATGATGCGCCACTATCGCGGTGGCTCACTGGAAATTGACAAATGGGAATTTGGCCCACTCTGCGACATGCCAACATCACAGAGTCCCACTGAATATTGACCATCGTCATTTGCACCCACTCCGTGATGTGCCAAGGACAGGAATGACAGTGTTTTATGACTAGGACTTAAATTATCCATAAATCCTTTAGCGAATGTCCATTTTGGGCGCATCTTATGTCGACGGAAAACTTATTCAATCATCTACAAAATGAATACTTGAAATCTAAGGGATTCTATAGGGAAATAAGTATAAATCATTCTAGAAGACAATGCTTAATATTTTAGGGACAAAATTTAGCTAAGAAAAACTTTGGGGTGTTACAATATGCCCCCTTGGGAGCATTCATCCCCGAATGTTGACCCGGGATACAGACTAGTATAAGTTCAAGCATACTAATGCATAGAAAGAATAAGGCAAGGATTGTACTTTCCATTTCATCATCCATTGGATCAAAAAGGTTTGGGTATCTAGCTCTCATGTCAACTTCTGATTCCCAAGTTGCTTCTTTAATTTTCTAGTTTCTCCACAACACTTTAACTAGGCTATCTCTTTGTTCCTCAATCTTCTAACTTGGCGATCCAAAATCACTACAGGCTCTTGTTCATAGTATAAGGAGTCTCACTTTGATTTCTTAAACCGGTAATACTAAAGAATGGTCTCCAATACACTTCTTCAACATAGATATATGAAATACTGGATGAATAGAACCCAAACTAGATGGAAATTCTAACCCATACATAACTCCACCTATCCTTGTCACAATCTTGTATGGTCCTATATAGCGAGGACTTAGCTTACATTTCTTCCCGAATTGCATGACTCCCTTCATAGGAGAAACCTTGAGAAACACCTAATCTCCAACCTCAAAATCGAGATCTCTTCTCCTAACATCGGCGTAGGACTTCTGACGACTCTGAGCTGTCTTAAGTCATTGTTTAATAACTTTCACATCCTCTATTGCCTGATGAACAAGATCAGGACCAAATATCTATGTCTCGTCTACTTCATACCATCCTATGGGGGACCTACATATTCTCCCATACAATGCCTCAAAAGGTGTCATCTTAATATTGGAATGGAAACAATTATTATATGCAAACTCTATCAATGGAAAATGCTCTACCCAACTACCTTTAAAATCAATCACGCAGTTCCTCAACATATCCTTAAGGGTCTGGATGGTGAACTCATCTTGCCCATCTTTCTGAGGGTGGAAACCCATGCCCAAATTCACTTGGGTACCTAAACCCTTTTGAAATGATCTCTAAAACTGTTAAGAAAACTGTGTACCTTGGTCAGATATGATAGATACAGGTGCCCCATGAAAATGAACTATTTCTGCAATGAATAGCTTGGCATAATCCTCTCCCTAATAATTTGTCCTGACAGGTAGAAAGTGAGCTTTGTCAACCTATCTACAATCACCCAAATGAAATCATACTAGTTTCGCGGCCTCGGAAGTTTTGTAATGAAGTCCATATTAATCATCTCACACTTCTACAAAGGAAAATATATTTCATGAGAAGAACCTCCTGGCCTCAAATGTTCCACTTTAAATTGTTCACAATTCAAACACTTGGAAACATAGTTAGCCACATCACACTTTATATTATTCCGCTAATAAATGGTTTTCAAATCCCGATACATCTTAGTAGAGCCAGGGTGAACAACATACCTCGACGTGTGAGCTTTGCCAAGGATTCTCTTTCTTAGACCATCTACATCTGGCACACACAACCAACCCTGGTATCTCAAAACACCATCACCACCAATTTCAAAAGATAATACCTTTTGTTGGCCCACATCTTTCTTGATTTGTACCAAGATGGGATATTCAACCTACTTCCCTTTGACTTCTGTACAAAGGAAAGATTTAGCTATCTCATGAACAACCACTCCTCCATCCTAAGAATCCAAAAGTTGCATTCCTAGATTTGCAAGTCAGTGAATATCCTTCACTATCTCCCTATTTTCTTTCCCCATATGAGAAAGACTACTCATAGATAACCTGCTAAGGGCGTTGGCTATCGCATTTACCTTGCTCGAATGGTAGTGCAGGCTCATTTCATAGTTTTTTAAAAGTTCCAACAACCGTCTCTGCCTAAGATTCAATTCTTTCTATGAGAAAACATACAAATATATCAATATATACCCCATACAAATAGTGCCGCCAGATTTTAAGTGCATAAACTATAGTCGCTAACTCCAAGTCATGAGTAGGGTAGTTCTGCTTATGCACCTTCAGCTGCCTAGATGCATAAGCCACTACCTTACCTTGCTGGATAAGAACACACCCAAGTCTAACTCAGGATGCATCAAGGTATCCAACAAAACCTTCTGTACCCTACGGAAGAGCCAGAACAAGAGAAGTAGTCAACTTCTCTTTCGACTTCTCAAAACTATTCTTACAAGAGTCAGACCATAAAAACTTCACCTTTTTCTGAGTCAACTTAGTAAGTGGTGCAGCTATGGAATAAAAACTCTTGACGAATCTTCTGTAATAACCCGCTAAACCCAAGAGGCTTTGAATGTCAGTTGGAGTCATAGGTCTAGACCATTTTCTCACCGCCTCAATCTTTTGGGGATCAACTTTAATCTCCTCACTAGACATAATATGACCCAAGAACGTAATAGCATTCAACTAAAATTCACACTTGGAAAATTCTGCATATAACTTATGATCTTTAAGGGTCTAAAGGATGATTCAGAGGTGATTGGCATGGTCCTCCTCGCTCTTAGAATATACCAAAATGTCATCAATGAATACGATGACAGAAAGATCCTGAAACTGATGGAAAATCCTATTCATTAGATCTATGAAAGCTGTAGGGGCGTTAGTCAACCCAAAGAATATGACTAAGAATTCATAATGGCCATATGTAGTTTGGAAAGCTGTTTTGGGAATATTAGACTTTCTAACTTTAAACTGGTGATATCCCGAACTAAGGTATATCTTTGAAAAACATTTAGCACCCTGAAGTTGATAAAAAAAATCATCAATCCTAGGAAGAGGATATATATTTTTAATCGTAACCTTATTCAATAGACGATAATCTATGGACATACGAAGAGAACTGTCTTTCTTTCACATGAAAATTATAGGTGCACCTCGGGGAGACACACTGGGCTAGATAAAACCTTTGTCTAGAAGATCTGCTAGCTGTTCTATAAACTCTTTTATCTCTGCAGGAGCCATCCTATATGAAAGAATAGAAATAGGATGGGTATCTGGAAATAAATCAATACTAAAATCTATCTCCGTATAAGGTGGTATTCCTGGGAGATCATCTGGAAATACTTTCGGGTATTTATTCACTATGGGGACAGACTCAAGAGGAAGATTTTCTGTACTAGAATCTTTAACCCAAATAAGATTATACAAGCAACATTTGGAAATTAGTTTACGGTCCCTAAAATAAGATATAAAGTGCCCTCTAGGTGCTAGAGAATGTCCCTCACATTCTATCACAGACTCCTACAAAAAATAAAAGGTGACTCTTCGGGTTCTACAATTCAAGGTGGCATAGCAGGAATGCAGCCAGTCCATCCCTAAGATGGCATCAAAATCAACCATATCAAGTTCTATGAGATCTGCCTCACTATCTCGGCTGAAAATAGACACAACACACAATAGAATTTCCCATCGGGGTGGAAACCAAAAAAGGTTCAGTAATCACATCAAGCTCAAGAGATACATACATCTTACGGGAAAATATTTGCAACATACTAGTGACTAAATCTGGTGAGGCCTCTACCTCATGGTGGTTGGTCAAAGTATACAACCTGTTTCGACCATTTCTAGTGGCTAAAGTGGCACCCTTCTGAGGTGGAGGTGCAGATGAATTTTCCTGTGACTTGGCTCCTCCAACATTACTCTTTTCTGCCGGACAGTCTCTTTGGATATGGATTACCTGGCCGCATGAATAACCCACCAAAACGGCAAGGTGAGATCTCCTTGGATGATTCCTCCTGCTTCTCCCACAACGTAGATAAGACCAAGAGGTATGGGATACACATTCCTACAACTGCGTACCCTGCATCCTCGGCCCCTGACTAGACTAAAAATTCTGGGTGCGCTGTTTAGCTATGGGTCTGGACACTAGAGCACTAGCTTTTGACTATGCATTACCCCAATTCTTTTTCTTTTGCCATTCCCCCCACCAATTAGCACCAAAGAACTTGGGCGGGTTCATTCTCATGAAATGGCCTACTCTAGTAACTTCAGAAATAATAGACGTAGGCCCAGTATCCTCTAACCTCTGAGTCTGTGAGGATACCAGCTGTGCTAGCATGTGAATAGACTATCAAAATTCAGCATTATAAACTTCTATTCATGAGGCCGAGTTCAATTGGCTCACGTTCGTGGAACTCTGGGAGGACCGGTCGTTACAGGAGTTACTCCTAAAGTAGGAATGACTTCTAGGGTATGACCTCTGTTACGGGTCCACATACCATGGGTGGGATCGAATTCATCATCCTAAGAATTAATATTAGTGCGACGGGGAGACATCGTTGGTTTTCTGAAAAGCAAGAGATCATTGATTAGGGGATAGATTAGACTCTAAGGCACGAACTAAATCACAAAGAAGAAAAACATTCTTAAATGCCTAGTAGCCTCCTGCTTATAAGTGTGGCGTGCTACACACCCATAAACAAGACTCTACCCGACATAATTTCGCAGACACCCTGGGACCATAAACCGTACTCTGATACCAAGTTTTTTATGACTCGAACTAGGGCATAGCCGTGAAGGACATCCTGAACCATGAAGGCCCGTAATGCCCTTCTCTATCTAGTAATCATGAACAACATACATATAATAAAAGAAGATGGGGAAACATAATCTGCTATGGAAACATGGTCAACTCTGAATTAAACATTAGTATGGATACTGTAAATCAACTACATCTAAATAACATCTGACTTAGTTAGCAAAATCTCTCCTACATGAAAATCAGACAACTGCCTGAAACTGGGACAAGGACCCCGGTAGACCAAAACTGAAACAAGTAACATAATCTGAAAAGACAGGCCTTCTAGAATAGAGAAGGCTCATCACTGCACAATCTGATCAGATGTCTGGATTATCTACTGCTTATCTGGATCCCTAGACTAAGTCTCAGAACCTGAGAGGTAGGGGGAGAGGGAGGAGGACTCAATACAGATGTACTGTTATGTAGAGCATATTCGAAGTAATCATTTCATATTCAACATATATGAGAGAAATTTAAAACAGTTCATAAGTATATTATATAGTAAGAATTAACATGGGCATTTTAAAGACTGTAAAAATCATCTCAACTCTGAGAAATCTGTGTTACTTCTGCTCTAGGTGGTATACCTTACAACTTTGAAAAATTCCATGGGCTATATGGAAACTGCCATTAACTCGACAGCGAATCCCCCAACCCAAGTGTGCCACAAGGGTCAGGGTCTCTGAATGTACTATATGGAAACTGCCATTAACACGGCCATTTCCAGCGTACAATAATAATCTACCTGTACCGGCAAATATGGTTTTAGGCTAAGAGTTGCTTGAACTCACGCCTTCTTTGGGTAACCACCTAACCCTCTTTAAGTCACTTATTAAAACTCTATCAAAACATACAGTCTCTGAAAACATACTCTGAAAATATGCTCTGTAAACATAATCTGTTATGGCATAAATACATATAGTATCGTCATACCATTGACTTGCAAGTAACATCTCTGAGCCATTATTATTTTATCATGAATCTCTGTTTTGAAAACACAAGTTTTGGGACATCTATTTCAATAATTCAATTCAAAGAAACTCTTTCTCAAACCTCATGTAAACACATACAAGCAACTCATCTTTGTCAAGCATTTCAATAGTACAGTACAAGGTGGTCATGTCAAAGTTCTCAATTCACATGCAATTCTTTCTCTTAAACACAAGAACACATTTATATCAAGAAACACCCTCTCAACAATATCAAATCAGGCTCAAATGCTATAATATTACGAAAACATCTTTCAAATCACAAAACCATAATCTTTAATTCAATACACGAGAGGGAGTTCGTAATTTATGCTCTCAACAATCTTAAATCTTAAATTCCATACATATATGTATACATGTAAATCAATTTAGGGGATAGGACCAAAAGGTCAAAAAATAGTAACATTAAAACATTTGGAGTATGTAATTTAGAACATAGATTTCAAAACCCTTTTGAAATTCATGCATAAAAATCTAAAAATCATCCATTATTGGTTTTAAGCCCATGTGGTTGTTTTAGGATAAACCCCACATACCTCTATCTAGAAATTTAAAGGATGCTTCTTGATGCCCATGGCTTGGGAATTCCAAATCTTCAATTTATTTTGAAAACCCACGATTGAATCTTGACTTATTTGGATTATCAATATGGAACCCTAGAGAGTGTTCTTGAATATTTTTGGTGAATGTATGAGTAATATGAACAATTGGGGTTGAAATCACATGTTTGGACTGATAAGGGTTTGGGAAAATACCCAATATACCCTTAATGACACCTATATTAAAATATAACTGGGAGCCTGATTTCATGGGCCACCACGATGTGCCATTATAGCGGTGGCTCACTGGAAATCAATGAATGGGAATTTGGCCCACTCTGTGATGTGCCACCATCGCATGGAAATTGACCATCGTCATTTACACCCTCTCCGCGATGTGCCAAAGACAGGAATGAGGGCGTTTTATGACTAGGACTTAAATTAACCATAGCTCCTTCACCGAATGTCTGTTTTGGACGCATCTTATGTCGACGGAAAACTTATTCAATCATTCACGAAATGCAAAGTTGAAATCTAAGGGATTCCATAGGTAAATAAGTATAAATCATTCTAGAAGCCAATGCTTGATATTTTAGAGACAAAATGTAGCTAAGAAAAACTTTGGGCGTTACACCTTCTCACATGAAGTACTAGTTTACAATTACTAAAGGAAAGAAGTTCAAGGGGTAAAGTCATATAATAGACATGGTCAACCTTAATCTTATATAATAACCCACCTTTCATACAATTCTCACTTGGAAGTTATAAAATAAAAAAACAAGAAACACTAGCCCACCAGAATCTCATAACAATAATATTCGGCCATAATCATATGGCCTATCTTATTTACGATCCATTAACGCATCCTTTTTCTGCACATCATTAGTTTTTACCTATCTATACACTTAAAATTTGTTCATAGCTCTATAAGTTTCAACTAAACACCCTCTTGCAACCTCAGGGAACCCTAAATTAACAACACTCATCCACTAAGTACTTTTACCAATAACCTATATTTTTCTAGCACAACAAACACCATCAATAACTCTTTTCATACTTCAAGTAAACAACAATTTACCTTAACCAATAAATCCTTCTCTACCTTTTACTAACCTAACACATAAGGATATATCACTTCATTACTGAATCCATCATATGCAAAAAAAATTGGCTACTTGTATTCAATAAATCGCCCTTGCCACTTTTCTTGACAGTACACCTCTAAACCCCCAGTTCCAACCAACACAAGAACAACAAGATGAACAACAAGCTGCTAGTGAATCAAAATAGGCCTCACACGAGTTCACTAGACTTGATTTTTGTGTTTTGAACAATAAATAAAATTAATAACAAAGTAACTATGCTAGTGAATCGAAAGAGCCCCACACAGCTTCACTAGACTTTTAGTTTCAACAACATAATGATAACAAGATCATAAGAGATGGAAATTTGACACACAACATTCAATGGCCTAAGAATACACATCTTACTCTTGTCTTAACTGAATGCCTCATAAGAACTAGGACACAAATTTAAACTTGAGGGACTTACGACACACTAAGGAGCTCCTCTCAAGCCCTTTGTGTGACTTCTGAAATTTCTGCTAGTAAATCTGAGAGCATTATCTAGGAACACCAGAGAATGGAAAGAATTAGGATAACTTTTGTTTCATATGGGCGACAACATAGCGCGAATTAGCGTATGACAGAGGAACATTCTGACTCCATAGCACAAACTAGAACATGAAGAAAGAGAGACATTGCTAAACGCCTTATAGCCTCTTTCTTATAAGTGTGACGCACTACACAACCATAAACAAGACTCTACCCAATGCGATTTTACAGACACCCTGGGACTATGAATTGTGCTCTGATACCAAGCTTGTCACGACCCAAACCGAGGCCCTAGCCATAAAGAGCAATCCGAACCATGAAGGCCTAGACGCCCATCTAACTTGTAATCACATACACCATTCATATACAAAAAAGAAATGTAGAAATATAATTGAGTATGGGATTATTGTCATGCTCTTAAACCAACAAAATGTTAAAGAATGCAATTCAACAATATCTAAAATAATATCTGACTCCTTTAGCAAACCTCTACTACATATGAAACAAATATTTCTGAAAGCTTGGACAAGGCACCCAGTAGAACAAAACCATAAATAAATGTTTGAAATTTAAACAGGCCTTTTGAAATATGAAAGAATCTCCAACTGAGCTCTGCATTTTTGTCCTGAAAGATCTACTGCTTAGCCGGACCGCTAGGTTGAGCCTCAAACCCTGAGAGTTAGGGGGTCAGTGCAGTTGTATTGGTATGCAGAGCAAACCCAAAATAATATTTGATATTCAACATATATGAGAGCAATTTAAAAATGGATCATAAATATGTCACATAGTAAAAGTCACATGGGCGTAGTTAAAAAACTCTATAAAACTATCTGAACTCTGTGACATACTCTTTGTTTTACTTCTGCACTAGGTGGTATACCCTACAATTCTATAATTCTACAAGCTATATGGTATCTGCCCTTAACTCGGCAGCCAAGCCCCCAACCCAAGTTTGTCGCAAGGGTCAGAGTCTCTGAATCTCTACTACACCACAGGGTCGTCACTGGCGTACAAAAGTAACATACCTTTATCGGCAAAACACGATTTTAGGTTATGAGTCGATTGACTCGTGACTTCTTCGGGTAACCACCTAACCCTCTTTATGCCCATTTTAATTCTTTACAACTTGCAGGTTTTGAAAAATCAAACTCTAAAGACTCTAGTTATGTTATGGCATATATTTACATGGTATCGTCATATAATTGACTTGCAAGTCACATTCTCTAAGCCATTTATAGCAAATTATGTCTCTATTCTTAAATCATGGAATTAAGAACCACCATATCAATAATTCTTTTGAAGAAACTCATTCTTTAAAACTCATGTGAAACCCTGAAAGCAGTTCTCTTTATCAACGATTCAATAAACAAAGGTGATCATGTCAAAATTCTTAATTTCATGCAATTCTCTCTCTTTAACACAAAACATAGATATCTTAAGAAACACCCTATCATCATCTTTAAATCATGTTCAAATACTATGACATTGAGAAAACTACTTTCACATCGTAAAGCATGTATTTCAACTCTTTTCCGACAAAACCATAAACTTTAATACAATACACAAGAGGGAATTCATAATTTGTTCCCTCAAACAATCTCAAATCTCAATTTTCATACATATAAATATACATGCAAATCAATTTAGGGGAAAAGAACACAAGGCCAAAGCAATATTAACATTGAAACATTCAGAATACATAATTTAAATATAGATTCCAAAACCCCTTTAAAATTCATACTTAATAATCTTTAAATAATGCTCTAATGTTTACAAGCCCATGTAGTTTTTAGGATAAACCCCACGTAACCTTAGACTATAAGAGTTGAAAGATGGAACATAGATCTTGATAGATGGAATCTGAATCTTTACCCTTTTCTTGGAGTCTTGAACTTATGATCTTGATTCTTGATCTTGAGGGAAAGGATTTAGGGTTTTAATTTAAGAGGAAAAATTGAATTATGGAGTGTATTCTGCTTTTGGGGCGTGAATCTTATGTTATGGACTGACCTTGTGTGAGGGAAAGATCAAAATTTCCCTTAAAAATGCGAAAATAGAACCTGAAAATTAGCTGCGTACGACGGAGCGTGCGTCACACTCTAATCGCGTGCAGCTGCTTCTTCTCTCACAAAAATGGCTGTAACGTTTTGCTCAGGTATCGGATTTTGACGAAATTGATATCGTTGGAAAGCTACTTCGAAGACTTTTCATTTTATATAAAGTAATCCCTCTAGTTCGATATATACAAGAAGTTATGGTGAATGAAAGTTGACCAAAGTTTAAACATCCACTGAAACTTAATCGCTAGAAATGTTTTCAACTCGTCTTAGAGTTAGAGAATTTTTGTGATCACAATTCATATTCTAAGGTATTCCCACACTATAGGATTGATAACCACATATATATCAGTAAGGAATTATCTAGTTCAGGTCTATACTCGTAGGAACGACGGTCTAGATTCTAGCCCGAATGTACGGTGTGTTACAAGTTTTTCATTTACCAAGATCATGCCTTTAAACAACCCATAACAATCAAAATCAAAAACATCCCAATAAAAGAGGGAGTTTTGATCATTCGTGCTCTTATTCAAACCTTACAAAACATACGAAATCAAATATACATAGTTATAGTTCAACTTTCATGAAAAATGGTTCAACACAACATATATTTTCAGAAAAAATTTCCCTTGATACATATATTTCGAAAACAATATTGAACAATTCATTGAGAAACATAATCGGGGATCTTTAATCTTGATAAAATATTTAAACTTATGCCCAAGATTTTTAGAGTATTCCCACATACCTAAGATCATAAAATTTGAAAGATGGAACCCGGATCTTGATCCGTTTCTTGAGAATCTTGAATTGAAAGGCTTAGATTCTTGCTTTCTTGTTCTTGGAGGAAACCCTAATTTGATCTTCTTGAGAGTAAAGAATTTGATATATTGTAAAACTGATCATAGTTGAGTAAATAACATTTAAGGTGTTATTTAATTGGTGTGAGAGGTTTCTGGGAAGGTAAAGTACCAAAATACCCCGCTAAAACGTTCTTTTTGCGCGATTCAGCCTCGACTAACACCTCTATGGAAAATGGGCATAATATTTTTCCCCGATATCAATTAAGGAGAAATTGGTGGCGTATGAAAGACGACTCAAAGACCTTACATTTGATATATAGGTGGCCCCCTAATTCTTTATGCACAAAATGTTATGTTCGATGAAAGTTGACCCAAGTTTAACCGTTCACTAAAACTTAATCGATAGGAAAGTTTTCAACTCGTGTTTGAGTTAGGGGATTTTGTGACCTCAATTCATAGTCAGAGGTATTCAAACACTATAGTATTTATCATCACACATATATTAACAAAGAATCATTGGGTTCGGGTCTATACGTGTAGAAAAGACGGTTCAAATTTTAGCTCGAAAGTACTGGGTGTTACTACATGTGAAATTGGCTTGTATTTATTTGTTTTTTATATATAGAAAATATTTTATTTCAAAAGCCATTTTTGACCTCAAACGGTTTTGTAGAAATTCTCTTCTTAAAAAAATAAAGTTCCCAAGAAAAACATGTACATGGAACCACAGGCTAGCCACTTGAGAAGTAAAATTGCAGATTTAAACAAAGATAATAAAAAGGAAAATCTATTAAATTCATTTGGTTATAAAACTTCGTGGAAGACTCCTTTTTGAGTCTTCTTTCTTGGTCTAGATCTGCCACTTAAACAAATTAAAGTTACTTTCTTTTTGTTTCTGTAGTTGTATTATTAGTTGGGTCTGACTTAATTAATGAATAAAGGAAAGTTATTCCTTCTTTCCTTAAAATAAGTGTGAATGGAAAATTCTCATAAAAAAGATTCTAATAGATTTTAAAATCAGAAAGATAAAAAGATAATCAACTTACTGGTTCTATACCTTTCACAATTTTCAATATTTCAGGAATCGAAGTCATTGTACTTGCAATCAATAGCTTATCAGGACATCTTCCCAATGGTTTATGCAATGGTCTCCCAATACTCAAAGGGATTTATCTGTACAAAAACAAGCTTCGAGTTTAACTAATCTGCAGGTCTTGGATCTCGGATCTAACCATTTCACTGGTACGTTTCATCTTATGCATACTAACAGTATTGTATCTTATTACTTTAGAATTTTATTTTATTACACATTAATTGTAGGGATAATTCCGCAAGAAATTGGAAATCTTGTTAATTTGGTACAGTTAGCCATGGAGGATAATCAGATTACTGGCTCTGTCCGGATCTCCATAGTCAATATCTCGTTGCTGCAAATTTTGTCAGCATGGCAGAACAATCTTAGTGGATTCTTACCACGGGAGATTGGCAACTTAACCAAGATGCAGATTCTACAGCTTAGTCAAAATAAGCTTATAGGTAGGTACATATATATTCAAATGGTGTGTGTCTGTATATAGAGAAATGGCAGGAGTTGCTGGTTTTATGTGACTTTCGGTGAACTTTAGCCCACGGATTGTATAGCAAGTATTTCTAATCAGATTCCAAATGAACTTCCAAAATAATTTGAGGTTTATACATTGAAATGAAAAGTTGTTATTTCCAAAAGTTTTACTGGTATGCATTTAAGGAGAGAGCAAAAGATAAAACTTATATTAGATTGAGCTAACTAGTTCATTTCACTCGTATTCGTTCATTCTTCATGTGTTGACAGGTGAAATACCCAAAGAGATAAGGAATCTCGTTGAGTTGGAGATACTTCCAATGGGGATCTTCAACATATCCGGGCTGAGAGCAATTTCTTTTACAAACAATAATCTATCAGGAAGCCTCCCACCAAACATGGGTTCTATCTTACCCAACATTGAAGAGCTTTATCTGAACTTAAACAATCTTGTTGGGACTATTCCTCATTCAATCTCCAATTTTTCAAAACTTACTATTCTAGAACTTTCAGTAAACAAACTCACTGGCTTGATTCCCAATTCGCTTGGATATTTGACTAATCTAGAGTATCTAACTTTAGAGGGAAACAATTTAACTAGAGACTCATCATTAAGCTTCCTGACTTCCATAACCAATAGCAGAAATTTAACATTTCTTGATATAGCTTTCCACATCTCTTAAGGAATTTTCTGCTGGCAATTGTAAAATCCAAGGGCAAATTCCTAATGAGGTTGGGAACTGTCACGACCCGAACCGGGGCCCTGGCCGTGACGGGGATCCAAAACCATGAAGGCCCGAGAGCCCTTCTAACTTTCAATCATATACACCATTGATTTACAAAGAGGAACTGTGGAAATACAAAATAAAACGGAATCATGGTCGATACCATAATTCATTTGAACAATCTGGAATGAAAAACATAAAACTCTAAACAACGTTTAACATCAGTTTGCGAAATCTCTAACAACTGAAAATGAAATTTGCCTGAAATATGGGATAAGCCCCTAATCGGGCCATGAATCAAAAAGAAATAACAACAACAAGTTCTAATACAGGCCTTCCGAAGTAAGGGAGGCTCACCAATTACAACTTCCGACTCACTCAAACCTATTGCAGAACTGGACCCCGAGACTGTGCCTCAAATCCTGAGATGGAAGGGGAGGGGTCAATACAGATGTACTGGTACGCATATCAATCCAAAATAATGTACTTTTATATACAACATAGGTGAGATAATTTCATAAAAATGTTAAGCAAGAAATAATTTAAAACACATGGGCAACTTAAAATAATCATTCAATGCAAATCTGTAGATATAAAACCATTCTTTATTTTTTTACTTCTGAGGTAAGTGGTAAACCCTACATATCTGAAAGTTTGCCACGGGCAATATGGGATCCGCCATTAACTCGACGACCAAGCCCCCAACCCAAGTTTGCCGCAAGGGTTGAAGTATCTGAATCTGATACGCCCTAGGGCACTAGGCCAACGTATAATAATATACTCGTATCGGCAAAATATGGTTTCAGGCAATGAATCATATGACTCGTGCCTTCTTCGGGTAACCACCTAACTCTCTTAGTGCCACCCATTCTAAACATGCATCTTTTTGAATTCAAAATCTGAAATCTAAAATGAAATCTGTATCTTGTTCTGAGTTTTATCATGACTTTATCTGATTTGGTATCGTCATACCAATACTTGCAAGTCATAATTCTAAGCCATAAAATATCCTTTATTGTTTTCTTTTTCCAAATACAAAGGTTAGACCACCATACTTCAAACAATTTCGAAAGATTCATTCTTCCAAAACATATATATATATATATATATATATATATATATATATATATATATATATATTTTCAGCACTTACCAACATGTAAAACCCTCTCTCTTCAATTCAAAAATCATAATCAAGTCATAAACAATGTCAAGGCTTTTATATTAAATTATATTTCCAATATCACATTTCGAACACATCATATCTTACGAAGTTAAGAGAGGGATTTCAAATAGTTCATGATCTCAATTCATAATTCTAACTCATCAAACTCATACATATATCTACTTAAACATGGTTATAAATCAGATTTGGGGGAAAGGCCTCAAGACCATATTAATATCATCAAAAACCTAAAAAGCATGAATCTAATTATGAATCCAAAACCCCTTTTTTTGTAAATTCATAATTTCTAAACATTTATCATGATTAATAAGAATTTAGCATGCCCATGTAGATTTAGGAAAATCCCACGTACCTTAGATTACAAGGTTTGAAGAGTAGAACTCGAATCTTGATTTGTTCTTTGGAAATCTTGGACTTACGAGATTGATTCTTGATCTTGAAAGAAAGCCTAGTTTCCATTTTACTATTGAGAGAGGAGAGGAATTGAGAGATTAAAACTGATAAAAGAAATGGATTATAGGTTGTTTTGGATGATTTAAATCATGTGGAAGAAGTTTGGGATGACAAAAATACCAAAATACCCCTAAGGAAATCAAAAACGCCGCAGCAGTCCCTCGGTTTGACAGATTGACATTCTGAAGTAAATTGGGTATAACATTTTACTCCGATGTTGGATTTCGACGAAATCAATTGAGTTTGAAAGAGAACACAAAGACCTTTCATTTTATATATATAAATCCACCCAGTTCAATATATAACAAAAGTTATGGTCGATGAAAGTTGACCTAAGTTGAAGTGTCCACTAAAACGTACTCGATAGAATTGTTTTCAACTCGTCTTTGAGTTAGGGGATTTTTCTGACCTCAATTCATATCCAAAGGTATTGCCACACTGTAGGATTTATCAACACACATATTAACAAAGAATCATCTAGTTCGGATCAATACGCGTAGGAACGATGCTTCGGTTTCTAGCCCGAAAAAAATGTGGGGTGTTACATTATCTCCCCCTTGGGATTATTTCTCCTTGAATGATGGGTAGGGACCTTTTGAAGCTCTAAGAGTGTAGAATAAAGAATTCAGTCTCACATTGAATATTTTTCCATGACAAAATATGCAAAGGAATCAAACAAGCTTCATGATAACCCCTAGCAAAACGTGAAATCATGAAATATGAGGCAATGAGACTTTACAGAGGGATGATCTTGCACATGAGTTCTATGAATCATCATCAGCACCACACATGGTAGGGGTTTATTTGATGATCATAGACCATGATTAAGATTGGTACAATATATGAGATAAGATTCTCGTGGGGCATAAAAATATGAACATTTTCCATCTTACAATATACAATGAAAATACTTAAACTTGTAGACACTATTTATCTACGCCCCAAATAATAAATTACATCACACTTTTCAACTTACAAATACCCAACCACACCTCTAGCCATAAGAATTTGAGTCCCACTCCCACGAGTGTACGCATTCACACGCCCTATAATCAAGGGATATTGACATATACATGAATACAACTCTTCTCATTTATTTTATTTAATATAAAGACACTAACTTCTCTCTGGGACATTTCCCCCTCAGGGATACTAATCATGACTTCCTATAGCTCAAAAATCATAACTCATGACTAACATCATTATGGGCATGGGCTTCTATGCTTCGAATCGCGCAACACCTCTTCTTCAACTCCTTAGAATACTAGCATTACACCTCTAATCACATAATTTACAAATTAACAAACTTTGTAAAATTTTACCAAAGGTGCATATTTCCCACTCATATTTTCTCAATTCAACTCTAAACAACGCTATACCATAACTCGCCAAACGTCTCCATACCACAATTTTCAAGAATACAAACTAGGTACACAAAACAATTATACACATAAACATCATGAAGGGAAGTAACACTTATCAATTCACAGCTTATACTTATAATACTACTCAAGGAGGGACATGAAGTTAAGATACAATAGAAGAGAGACAGGGTCTTCAGATATCAGGTGTCTGAATAGTAAGCATAGAGTTGTTCGGCACAACCACAACACAACATGATTTCTTAGGACAGACTACGGTGACAAACATGGGTGCACAAATCATATGATTTGTATAACATAAGGGTCGAATTCATAAAGTCAATGATTGAGACAAAGGTGAATACTTGAAGCTATTGCTTCTCATTTTCAGATCTGAAATAGTAATAAGTTTGCACAACTTTACCGCTTTGGCTAATTCCAACATAAAATGATTCAGTGACATACAGGAACATATTTCCTTATGACCAAGCACGTTGTGAGACATATGTTTGGATCATGAGAAACATAACATATGGTTTGGATACGTATTGGGTCACTGAGGAACATTATTGCTTCTTCTTTGGACGTCGGGTTAAGGCATGACATACATAGATAACTCAAACCTTAGACATTGGCAGAACTTGAATTCATAAGACCTTTAGTAGAATGAACTCCTAAACTGAAGTAGGAGGAATATTCCTGAATAGGAGTAGGTTCATCATGACTCTTCATTTACTTGCCACAATGAAAAAATTTGGAAAACTACCTTAACTCACCATCTCCCCCTTAGATCAAAGTCACAACTCTCAACATAAAAGAGACATCACCATATACTTAAACTATAAATCTCCCTAATGATCGATACCCTGAAGGTCTTGGTTTTCGGTAAATGTTACTCTTAGCTTTCGGTATAGCCATCACTCTACAACCCCCACTCCCATGAGTGTACGCATTCACACGCCCTATAATCAAGGGATATTGACATATACATGAATACAACTCTTCTCATTTATTTTATTTAATATAAAGACACTAACTTCTCTCTGGGACATTTCCCCCTCAGGGATACTAATCATGACTTCCTATAGCTCAAAAATCATAACTCATGACTAACATCATTATGGGCATGGGCTTCTATGCTTCGAATCGCGCAACACCTCTTCTTCAACTCCTTAGAATACTAGCATTACACCTCTAATCACATAATTTACAAATTAACAAACTTTGTAAAATTTTACCAAAGGTGCATATTTCCCACTCATATTTTCTCAATTCAATTCTAAATAACGCTATACCATAACTCGCCAAACGTCTCCATACCACAATTTTCAAGAATACAAACTAGCTACACAAAACAATTATACACATAAATGCTACACTTTCCCTTTTTAAGTATACTCTGAGGGCATTGCTTTCCACCATCCTCTATCACCATCAACACAAAACTCACAGTCCCAAGAGCATATACAACATTACTCCTTATCACATAAAAATCCACTCTCCACTACTAACTTTCTAACATTAGACCTTTAATCGTATAACTCATATCATAAAATCTTGCCTAACGAGTAATGCCATACTACCGGGGAGGGGGTGTGCAACTTATGCTTATATACGTATGCCCTTATCCACTTAATGACTCACCCAAAACTCATCATTTTAACACTAGTCCTTATATATACATGTACCTCACAATTACCACTTAAACTTTTTATCAAGTATTAATCTGGGTTCTTTCACAAATCATATCAAGCCTACTAATTCATTCCCATAAGACATACATCATTAATCATAAGATACTATTCTTACCATCATATTCTACATCTACAATTCAAGCCTATAATCTAGCATCAAACATCTACCACAAATAAAGTAAAGCACACAACAGAATATACCAGTCCATCAAATTGAGAAATCAACTCCAAATACTCATTTCATTTAACTACTACCTACAATCACAATCCCCTTCATGACACATCTATATTATCTTAAGAGCTTCTTCATATCTTTTCACATGAAGTACTGGTTTGCAACCACTAAAGAAAAGAGGGTCAAGGGGGGTAAAGTCATATAATAGATATGGTCAACCTTAATCATATATAATAACCCACCTTACATACAATTCCCACTAGAAAGCTATAGAATAACACAGCGAGAAACAATAGCCAACTAAAATCTCATAACAATAATAATTGATCATAATCATATGGCCTATCTTATTTACAATCCATTAACGCATCCTCCTTCTACGCATTATTAGTATTTACCTATCTATACACCTAAACTTCTTTGATAGCTCTATAAGTTTTAACTAAACTCCCTCTTGTAACCTCATGGATGCCTAAATTAATAATATTCATCCACTAAGTACTTTCACCAATAACCTTTACATTTCTAGCACAACAAACACTATCAACAACTCTTTTCATACTTCAAGTAAAAAATAATTTACCATAACCAATAACTCCTTCTCTACCTTCTTCTAACCTAACACACAAGGATATATCACTTTATTACTAACTCAATCATATACAAAAAGATTCAGCTATATATATTTAATAAATCGTCCTTACTTTTCTTGTCACTACGCCTCTAAAACCTTAGATTCCAACCAACAAACGAACAACAAGTTGCTAGTGAAAAATAGGCCTTACACAACTAGACTTTAATTTTGCGTTTTGAATAGGAAAATGAGATGAATAATAAAACAACTATGCTAGTGAATCAGAAGAGCCCACACGGCTTCACTAGACTTTTAGATTCAACAACAAAATGATGAAAATATTACAAGAGTTAGAAACTTAACACACAATATTCGATGACTTAAGAATACACATCTTACTCTATCTTAACTGAACGTCTCATAATAATGAGGAAATAACATTAAATTTGAGGGACTTATGACACACTAGGGAGCTCCTCTCAAGCCCTTTGTGTGACTTCTGAAGTTTCTGCTAGTAAATCTGAGAGCATTATCTGAGAACACTAGAGTAAGGAAAGAATTAGGATAACTTTTCTTTCGCATGGGTGACACCATGGAACGAATTAGAGTATGAAAGAGGAACATTCTGATCCATAACACGAACTAGAACATGAAGAAAAAGATATATTCTTAAATTCCTTATAGCCTCCTGCTTATTAGTGTGGCGCGCTACACACCCATAAATAAGACTCTACTCGACGCAATTTTGCAGATACCCTGGGACCATGAACCGTGCTATGAAACCAAGTTTTTCACGACCCAAACCGGGGCCCTGTCCATGACGGGGATCCAAAACCATGAAGGCCCAAGAGCCCTTCTAACTTTCAATCATATACACCATTCATTTACAAAGAGGAACTGCGAAAATACAAAACTAAATGGAATCATGGTTGATATCATCATTCAATTGAACAATCTATAATGGAAAACATAAATCTCTAAACAACGTCTAACATCTGTCTGAAATCTCTAACAACTGAAAATGACATTTGTCTGAAATCTTGGATAAGCCCCTAGTCGGACTATGAATCAAAATGAAATAACAATAACAAGTTCTAATACATGCTTTTCGAAGTAAGGGAGGCTCACCAATTGTAACTTCTGACACATTCAAACCTATTGCTGAACTGGACCCCGAGACTGTGCCTCAGAGATGGAGGGGGAGGGGTAAATATAGATGTACTGGTAAGCAGAGCAATCCAAAATAATGTACTTTTATGTACAACATAGGTGGGAGCATTTCATAAAAATGTTAAACAAGAAATAATTTAAAACACATGGGAAACTTACAATAATCATTCAATACAAATTTGTAGATGTAAAATCATTCTTTATTTTTTTTACTTCTAAGGTAAGTGGTACTCTCTACATATCTGAAAGTTTCCCACAGGCAATATGGGATTCTCCATTAACTCGACGGCCAAGACCCCAACCCAAGTTTGATGCAAGGATTTAAGTATCTGAATCTGATACACCCCAGGGGACTAGGCCAGCGTATAATAATATACCCGTATCGACAAAACATGATTTCGGGCAATGAATGATATGACTCGTGCCTTTTTCGGGTAACCACCTAACTCTCTTAGTGCCCAGATTTTAACCCATTCTAAACATGCATCTTTTTTAATTCAAAATCTGAAATCTAAAATGAAATCTGTATCCTATTCATAGTTTTATCATGACTTTATCTGATTTGGTATCGTCAAACCAAGACTTGCAAGTCATAATTTTGAGACATAAAATATCCTTTACATTTTTCTTTTTCAAAATACAAAGGTTAGACTACCATACTTCAAACAATTACGAAAGATTCATTCTTCCAAAACATTTATCAATTTACCCAAACGTCATTCTTTTCAATCATTTCAACAAACATGTGGTGGTCCTGAGTTTCAACAACCCATGAAATTTTTTTTAATATATATATATATATATATATATATATATATATATATATATATATATATATATATATATATATATATATATATATATATATATATATTCAACACTTATCAATATGTAAAACCCTCTCTCTTCAATTCAAAAATTATAATCAAGTCATAAATAAAGTCAAGGCTTTTATATTAAATTATATTTCCAATATCACATTTTGAACACATCATATCTTACGAAGTGAATAGACTTGTTAATAAGAGAGGGATTTCAAATAGTTCATGCTCTCAATTCATAATTCAAACTCATCAAACTCATACATATATCTACTTAAACATGGTTATAAATCAGATTTGGGGGAAAGGCCTCAAGACGAAATTAATATTATCAAAGACTTTAAAAGCATGAATCTAATTATAAATCCAAAACCTCTTTTTTGTAAATTTATAATTTTTAAACATTTAACATGATTAATAAGAATTTACCATGCCCATGTAGATTAATGAAAACCCCATGTACCTTAGATTACAAGGTTTGAAGAGTAGAACTCGAATCTTGATTTGTTATTTGGAAATCTTGGACTTACGAGATTGATTCTTGATCTTGAAAGAAAGCCTAGTTTCCATTTTACTCTTGAGAGAGGAGAGGAATTGAGGGATTAAAAATGATAAAATAAATGGATTATAGAGTGTTTTGGATTATTTAAATCGTGTGGAAGAAGTTCAGGATGACGAAAAATACCAAAATTCCCCTAAGAAATAAAAAACGCAGAAGCAGTCCCTCGATTTGACAGATTGACATGCTGAAGTAAATTGGGTGTAACATTTTACTCCGATGTTGGATTTCGACTAAATCTATTGCGTTGGAAAGAGGACTCAAAGACGTTTCCTTTGATATACAAAAGGCCATACAGTTCAATATATAACAAAAGTTATTGTCGACGAAATTTGACCCAAGTTGAAGTGTCCACTAAAACGTACTCGATGGATTTGTTTTCAACTCGTCTTTGAGTTAGGGGATTTTCGTGACCTCAATTCGTATCCAAAGGTATTCCCACACTGTAGGATATATCACCACACATATATTAACAAAAAATTATCTAGTTCAGATCAATATGCATAGGAACAACGCTTTGATTTCTAGCCCGAAAAAAATACTGGATGTTACAGGAACTTAAGTAGCTTATTATTCCTTTTTCTTTATGGAAACAACTTGATTGGATCGATTCCCGCATAAATTGGAAACTTGAGAAAACTTCAGCGCTTTGACTTGACTAACAACAAATTAACAGGATTTATTGGAGATCATATATATAAATTTCAGCATTTGGGTGATATTTACTTGGGTCAAAATCAACTTTCCCGATCTCCTCCTAGTTGTTTAGGGAATATTACGTTTCTTAGGGAGATACATCTGGGTTCCAGTAAATTGAGTTCCAGTATACTATCAAGCTTAAGGAACCTTCAAGATCTAGTGGTTCTTGACTTATCGTCAAACAACATGGTAGGTTCTTTACCTCCAGAAATTGGAGATCTAAAGGCTGTAACAAAGATTAATCTACGATGAATCAAATCTCAAATGAAATTCCTAGAGAAGTTGGAGGTTTGAAAAATTCGGCGTTCCTTTATTTCGGACACAACAAGTTGCAAGGAGCTATACCTTACTCAATGAGCAACATGGTAGGTTTGGAATTCCTAGACCTTTCTCATAACAATATATTTGGAAACATTTCTAAGTCTTTGGAGAAACTTCAAAACTTGAGGTATTTCAATATTTCTGTCAAGAAATTGTATGGTGAAATATCCTCGGGAGGTCCTTTCAAGAACCTCTCGAGTTAGTTTTTCATGTACAATGAAGCATTGAGTGGTTCTTCAGGATTTAGTGTCCCTCCATGCCCCACTTCATCAAAGCATAGATCAAATAGGAACAAATTGCTAGTTCTATTTCTTTTGCTCGCAATTGCAGTTGTATTTGTTCCTATGGCCTTTGTGCTCCTATGGATAAGGTATAGAAGAGGTAAAAGTGCTCCTAAATAAGCTGAGTCATTGTCTACCGTAACACGTGAAAGAATTTCATACTACGAACTGCTCCAAGCAACGGATGACCTTAATGGGAGTAATATGGTTGGTTTGGGAAATTTTGGCTTTGTTTACAAAGGTGTTCTCAGAAGTGGAACTGCCATTGCAGTTAAAGTGTTCAACCTGCAACCTGATGCGGCATTCAAGTGTTTGATACAGAATGTGAAGTTTTGCATGGCTTTCGCCGTAGGAATCTCGTAAAAGTCATTACTAGTTGTTCCAATCTTTATTTTAAGGCTTTAGTTCTTGATAATATGCCTAATGGGAGTCTTGAGAAGTATTTGTATTTGCACAACTACTTCCTCGACATCAAGCAGAGACTAAGAATAATGATAGATGTGGCACGTGCTTTGGAATATCTTCATCATGGGTTCTCGTTGCCTGTGATTCACTGTGACATAAAGCCTAGTAACGCCTTGCTGGATGAAGATCTGATTGCCCACCTCAGCGACTTTGGCATTTCAAAACTTCTTGGTGAAGATCAGGGTGATTTGTACACTAAATCCTTAGCAAAATTCGGGTATATGCACCGGGTACGTCTCTTTGTTTTGCTAATTTTTTGAACATCGATTATTCCTTTCTTCTTTTCCCAGCTAGAAAGCATATTGCATCTTTAAATGAATTGTTTGATTGTAGAGTACGGACTGGAAGGACTAGTGTCAACAAAGTGTGACGTCTATAGTTATGGGGTCATGTTGCTGGTAACGTTTACTAGGAGAAAGCCTAATTAGATTGAGGGAGATCTTAGCTTTAAACAATGGGCGAGTTATTCACTTCCAGATGTTGTAATGGAGGTCGTAGATGCCAACTTGTTAACATCAACTGGTAATCGCTTAAAGAAGGATCTGGATGTTGTGGCATCCATCATGAAAGTTGCATTAGATTGTTGTAACAAATCTCCAACAAGAAGGACCAACATGAAAGATGTTATAGGGATGCTACAGAAGATCAAGATTCACCTTCTAGCATGTTGAGCATGTTGTTGGAATCTGTCGTTCCAAATACTTTGTTTGCTGCAAATATTTGATTAGTTTTGGATTCCTACAATTTTGCTTCTTTCTTTTTTGTTTTAGCACTTTATTTGTGCATGATTCTACTTTCAGAAATTCTAGCTGGTTGAATAAATCTCACTATTTCCTTTTAACAAAAAATAAATTGATCATCAAAATCTTGAAATAGAATGACTTATTTTTTTAAGTGTAAAAGCGATATTAACATGTTGGAGTGTGACATATCCCAATTTCTGCTTCCTCTCCCATTGGTTTTGTCCCTCAGTGTCCATATTACCAATAAAATGTCTTTGGCACACGATTTATGGGGAGACTCTTCATCTGGACTTTACATCTTGCAGCCTTCGATAGAACTTCACACAAGTTGGGTCCAGAGGCGAACCAAGGATTAGAAGTCTAGGCGTGCACCACTATTGTCAAAGGCATGCATAAACCCAGAATAAAGACTCAAAATGTGTTGAGTGTTTGCCGCATTTAATGTGCAGTTTAGGTTCTAATTTTTAAGACATACATTCCTTTGTTAATGAGTCTTTTGTGAAGATACAAGCACTAAATAATTGATATTTCACTTTATATAAAAAAAAGAAAATCACTTTCCGTGTTCATATATTTGTCATTCATGCTTATATTATTAGTCTTGAACTAGACATATGTTTATATTATTTTCTCCTTTATGCCTTTTTTCATTAAATCTCACACTTTATTTGTACTTTGTTCTTAAATATAATGGACCTTGAAGCTTTTTTGCTTTTGATAATACTATGTTGCACCAATATTATCATAACATAAACGTTAGCAAAAATTTCAGTGTCGATTAAGGGATATTATCATATTCAATTGGTTTCCAATAACATGAATAGTACTGAAAAATAAATATATAGAACAAATATGATTTCTATGCTAATAATTAACTTTCTTATAACATGAAGTTCAACTAATATATTAACTTTTAACTGTTTTGAACCAATAATAGCCTTTAAATCTAAAAGGCGAAAATGCTGAGGGACCCAGGATCGATCCTGGATCACGTGGATGAAAGTGCAGGCTTCAACCAGCACACCAAGGTGCACTAACATTATTCTCCGGATGCACTATTAAATATATTCCAATTTCTCAAGATATATATACATGCACACAATTTTTTTCGATGTTAACGGGTGTACATGCACCCCCACCTATACCTATAGGTCCGCCTCTGGTTGGGTCCGGTGAGGGTAGAGTGTATGCAGACCTTAACCCTATCTTGGGAGGTTGGGAGGTTGAGATGTTGTTCCCGATAGATCCTCGGCTCAAGGAAAAATAAAAGAAATTCAACGCAGGTCGGGGTAAAAAAATTAACAGGAGCGAAAAACAATTGCTATAACAAAAAGACCATTTTAAAGAGAACTTTAAAATGCACGGAACAAAACATATATAGAGCCTACAGTATTTGTACATTTCCATGCCTCTTAATAGTGATTAACCTGAAAAGTCGAAGGCAGAGGGATGAAGCCGATAAATCTGGATACTAAAAACAAAATCTAGCAGAAGTGAACTGCCATTGGTCGAACTAGTTAGTTCTTACTTTCTAATCAGTTATTTATCTATTCTGACATTTTGAGATGGAACTGTCATTGGTCCGTTGTTCTCGATCTTGTTACTTGTTGTAGCATCTAATTCTTCTTATATGCACAGTTTCACTGACAGTCAGATCATTATTCTCACGAGCAGGATGCTAACTTAGGCCTCCCTTTGCAAGTCTTCATTAACTCTTTAGGAAGCATCTGTCCCCTAATAAACGACCCAAGAAATTCGTAATGATAAAATCGACAGTTGAGTTTATCTTCATAGTGATAAATACTACTTAAATATGTCTTCACAAAACAACAATAACATAGCAAGTGTAATCTCACGAGTGGAGTCTTGAGAATATCTAAAAGTATTAATTCCTACAAGCCTGCTTTGCGAAAGGCAATTTTAGCGAACTCAAGTGCGGCCATTTCAGCATCATCTCTGTTGCTGCTGCTGCGAGTAGACAAAATCCCAGAGTAAATGTCATAATAGCATAAGGATCGTCTGTCCTTGTCGTTGTGATCCTGTCACAGAAACCGCAAAAGTAGACTTGTCGTCACAAGCCTGAAATGCTATTAGCACCTCTACGTCGATGATTTCAAGAACTGTACCTTTATGATGCACGTTATTTTCTTCCCATTTCAATTTTGTCTTGTACCAAGACATAATTTTCATCTTTTAGTAGTTGACTGAAGGAGAGACATATTCCAATCCTAGACATGATTGGATCTCAGTCTCAAAGTTCGGCAGTCTTAGATCATTATTATTCTCACGAGCAGGATCCTAGCTTACGCGTCCCTTTGCATGTCACTATTACTCTTTAGGAAGCATCTTCTGCCTGATATCTTAATGATACCATATTCAGTGTCTTGAGAGAAGGGTCTTCCGGAAGCAACCTCTCTACCTCCACGAGGTAGAGGTAAGGTCTGGGTACACCTTACCCTTCCCAAAATTCACTTGTGGGATTATATTAGGTATGTTGTTGTACCATATCATTGTCTTAATGTTAATTCAAATTATTAATTTCACCTAGAGTAAAACAAAAAAAGTAAAGAAGATCTGTTCATCCTCAATTTTATGAAATTCATGTCTGTCCCTTCAATTTCTTTTTTTTTGGCACTTCTCTTTGGAGTCCACAGCTTTATTTTCTTACCTGTATTGGACTATAAGGGAAATTATTGGTAACTTTATGCAAGAAAGAGACACTTTAAACTTAAAAATCTTTCTTATAAATTTATGAATTCAACTTATTTATAGCATATATTCATATATTAATTCAATTCATTCTTACGGTGTTATTGAGGTGCATCCTTACATTTGGTTATTAAAGTTAGGATAAAATGACACAAATGGTCCCTTATTTTGATGGTAGATTCAAAATAGTCTATTACGTATGTATTTAATATTTTTGGTTTTATAAGTTTGTAAAAAGCTAACATTTTTACTCTTCATCAAATATTTATTGAACTTTGTTTGTTAAATATTTACTGAATTCATTTTTTCTATGTTATTGATGTAACCCTCCGAAAACTTTTCCATGTTCATAGTCTTTCTTAGACTGTCTTCAGTTCAAAAATCAAGCCTTGAATCCCTTAAAACAATTAGAATTCAGTAGAGATGAGTTCCAGTATTTAGGAATAAGTTTTTAGACGTCAAAATAGCCTGTGCGCTGCACTCAGAGGGTCCTGCTTTGGGCCTGTGCCACAGAATTCTGAAGCTAAGTGTGCTGAAGTGGAAATTTTCAAAGAGGAGCACGGCCAAATTTTATTTGAAATGGAAAGACAGATGGTCACTGGTAAACGACATTTCAACTTGTCAAACTGACTTACCTTGCATATGGATCATGTTTGATCAGGCAGTGCTATTTTCAGTTTTAGATATGGTTAAGGTCAATTTTTCATAAATAAGCAAGTTGCAAAGAATCCTATAGATGAGGGGTGAAATTTCGATTTTTGTAGATGACATAGATGTTTTGTGCGAAATTTAGAGATTGTCTGGTTTTACGGAGCTACCTATTTTTCATAAAGGTCAAATATTCTTTAGTAGAATAAATTATCATTCTTTAGAATAGAGCAGAATGGAGATAGAAGATTCATTCGAGGCAGGACTGTAATTTCTAATGCATGCAGTTATATGTAAACTATAATGCCTCTGTTCATGAAGAAAAAAATGCTGACAGCATCTTGGAAGAAAAGTGAGACACACATGTTTTATGGTTTGAAATCATGGACTATTGCATCTCATTTTCAACAATGTGAGATACACACCACATGAATGTCAAGAAAAGTTGAATTCTTGATGTGCCCACACAAGCAAAACACACATTTTTGTCCATGCTTTAGTATGTGCCGGAAAGGCGGTAGAAGGTTGTCTACGGATTAGACTGAACTCAGTAGCATTAGTCAAAATTTAATATTTTTATTAAAAAATAATCAATAAATATGTACAAATTTAAATTCGGAATCAGGTCATCAACACTTGACCTATGTCGCTATTTTAGAATTTTAACCCATAAAATTCAAATTCTGACTCTCCGCCTCTCACAAGGTTCAGTGTCACATTTTTATTGACAGCTTTACTTGCTTTCAGATAATTTGTGTAAAACATGTTAGCGACACAATCACCGTTTGCAATACTTAATTGATTTGGTTTGTTTGAAATGGTCATGTCCTTGGGCCTCAATAAGGTGGAAAATAAATTAAGTTGGGGAACAATATTCAAAAAAAGATTTAAAAGAAAAGTATCCAAAAAAAGATATTCTTAAAAATTATTACTATATAAAGTCTCAAATACCACAGGTTACGACCCATACCATTTTCCTACTAATTTATCCAATTATGGAGAAAATATTAATCTGTTTTATCTTGTTACTTCACTATTTTATGGTCGGTTCAGCTATGACAAAAACCAACACTACCACTGAACAATTAGCTCTTCTTTCTTTAAAATCTCAAATCATTTCCGACCCCTTTCACTGTTGGATGAAAGTTGGTCTTCCTCTACTTTTGTTTGCCATAGGGTTGGAGTCAGTTGTGGATCTAGTCACCAGAGAGTGAGGTGGTTGAATCTCTCCAACATGGCTCTTACAGGCGTAATACCCCGTGATATTGGAAACCTCTCATTTCTTGTTTCTCTTGACTTGGAAAGCAACAATTTCCAGGGAAATTTGCCTCAAGAAATGGCACGGTTGCGTCCGCTCAAGTTTCTTAATTTAAGTTTCAACAGCTTAGGGATGGTTCCTTCTTAGTTTGGGTTTTTACACCAACTTCAAGTTCTAAATTTTAGGAATAATAGTTTCACTGGTTCCATCCCTTCATTTTCTAATATGTCCACACTTGAGACTTTGAATTTGGCATTCAATTCCTTAGAAGGTCATATCCCCGTGTCTCTCTCGAATGCCTCAAGGTTGGAGACGTTAGAATTATCTTATAATTCACTTCGAAGAAACATTCCAGAAGGGATCAGCAGTCTTCACAACATGAACTCGCTGGGCATAGAGCATAATCAGCTAGTAGGTTCTATAGCATTCACAATTTTCAATATTTCTAGGATCGAATTCATTGCATTTACTGGCAATATCTTATCAGGAAATCTTCCCAATGGTTTATGCAATGGTCTCCCAATACTCAAAGGGCTTTATCTGTCTTATAACAAGCTTCACGGTTGTATACCTACAAGCTTGTCAAATTGTTCACAACTTCAAATATTGTCTTTATGATATAATGAGTTAGATGGACCAATAGATAGTGAAAATGGAAGATTGAATAACTTGCAGCAATTGTATCTCGGATATAACCATTTCACAGGTATGTTTTATCTTATAAATGCTAGTAATATTTTATCTAATTACTACAAAAAAAAAAAATAATTACAGATTAACTGCAGGGATAATTCCACAAGAAATTGGAAATCTTGTTAATTTGAAGGAGTTATGGGTGGAGAGCAACCAGATGACTGGCTCAGTCCCAATCTCCATATTCAATATCTCGGTGCTGCAAGTTTTGTCACTGTGGAGCAACAATCTTAATGGATCCTTACCACGGATGATTGGCAACTTAACCAAGATGCAATTTTTATATCTTAACAAAAATTGGTTTACCGGTACGTGATCAAAGTGATAGAAAGAGGTACAACTTAAACTATATTGAACTAACTAGTTAAACTCACGAGCATTCATTCTTTCATGCGTTTCCAGGTGAAATACCCAAAGAGATGAGAAATCTCGTTGAAATGAAGGAACTTAATCTTGGCTATAATGGTTTTAGCGGTTCACTTGATATTTTCAACATATCCGGGCTGAGGGTAGTTTCCCTTAGAAACAATAATCTATCAGGAATCCTCCCACCAAACTTAGGTTCTCTTTTACCCAACATTGAAGAGCTTCACCTGAGTGAATTAACCAATCTTGGCGGGACCTTTCCTCATTCTATCTCCAATTGTTCAGAACTTATTGTTGTCTCCAACAATACGGGTACGTAGAATCTGTATAATAGAATAACAACTTCAACTCGAGTTCAAGTATGAACAAGAAGACAACGAAGTTGAACAAATACCCTCAACACAAGATCAAAATGATCTTTACGAGAGGTGTATTTTATATTTCAGAAATATAGATGAAACAGAAAGTTGTTAAGGTCAAGTCGTCCGAATTCACGGACTTTCCTTAAGAAAATAATTCCCCTCACTGTACCCGAGGTTGTGGAATTTTCCTCCCAGGATAAAATAGCCTTCAATCTGACTTTAGCGGTACCTCAAATCGGCGGATTATTCGAACACACTCACGGTTTGAATGATCACACTTAGAGTATTTTTAAGACAAGAAGAAGAAGTTTGTAATATGAAAATATCTGTTTTCTATGTCATAAACCTGTGGATGAAACCAGATTTATATAGCCACTAGATGCCTTTTTGAAAAGGTGACATTGGTTCATAATAGAGGTGTGTGACTCTTCCTGAACATGTATGTTTATTCAGTTAAAACAATGCAGTATTTTTCTGAAACAGTGCACTGGTTTACTGAAACAGTGTGTTTTTTCCATTGAAGAGTTGCAACTTTCTGAAGCTGTGCAATCTTCTGTAACAGAAGCAACAATATGAAACAGTACAACCTCCTATAACAGAAGCAATGTTCAAAAACAGTGCAACAGTTTCAAACAGACGCATCATTTCTGAAACACTGTTACTGCATGCACAGTAAATTAATGGAGCATTACTATTTCGAAATGACTTTCAGTCTGGATTTCTTTTTCGTCAAATAAACTTTGTACAAAAATAAAGATCTCATCGATCGATCATTTGATCAATCCGAAGCCGAGCCGAGCGAGCGACGACGACGACGGCGCGAGGCATCTCTATTTCCTTGCCTCACTTACCAAGTGAAGTAAGTGTTTCACTTTATAAACAGTTTAAAGTTCTCTTCTTCCACCAATGTGGGAGAAGAGTAAACTTTCCAATTTAAAGAGTACACTTTCCAATTTGGGTGTCTCCTTCCCTTCACTTGACTTCTCCATTTTCCATTCAACACACTATGAACCCAACAATCCCTCACATGAATGGGGAACGGCTATATTTTGTAAAACATTTACGGACAATATGTGATCATCAAGCAAAGACTGATTGCATCTGCATAAGTGGGTTTCCCTTTGAACTTTCCGTAGTGAACATGTATCGGATGCACTCGGTCAATCGGTAGATTTGATATCTTTGAACCGTTGAGCTTTAATGTACACCTAGACGACACATGTCACACAACCAGCCTTTTACCGTTTATGGTTCTTACGGTTTTATTATTTTCAGCCATGAACACTTCCCGGTTTTCATGAGATCTTAGAGAATAGGCCTTTACTAACATTCTCTTTGAAGCGGCTTCCACTTCGCCCTCACATAGGTGATTTCTAAACGTTTCAATCCTTTAGATTGAACTATTTGGTCAAATCTGCCAAATTTAGATAATCATTAAAAGACTTTTCACCTTGAGTCTTATCCTTGTTTACTATACATTTTCTACATCATGAGAATGGGTTGGGTAAATGACAATGTTGAACCTGTCAGACATAACTTTGTTTGATCTCCTTGAACCTAGCTCTTGGGATCTCCAGTCTGCTAGGTAGAGTTACCGCCATGCTGACTTGTCCTAGGCCTTAAACCCATTCCCTTGGATGTCCTTTCTACTCTTTCTCTAGATAGGCCTTTTGTAAGTGGATCCGACACATTATCCTTTGACTTTACATAGTCTATAGTGATAATTCCACTAGAGAGAAGTTCTCTAACAGTATTATGTCTTTGACGTATGTGATGAGACTTACCGCTGTACATCATGCTCCCTGCCCTACCTATTGCCGCTTTGCTATCACAGTGTATACATACTGGTGCCACTGGCTTGGGCCAATAAGGAATATCTTCTAAGAAATTCTGGAGCCATTCTGCTTCTTCACCGGCTTTATCTAATGCGATAAATTCAGATTCCATTGTAGAGCGAGCGATACAAGTCTGTTTTGATGATTTCCAAGAAACTGCTCCTCCACCGATAGTAAATACATATCCACTTGTGGATTTTACTTCGTTCGATCCGGTGATCCAATTTGCATCACTATATCCTTCAAGTACCGCGGGATATTTATTATAATGCAAAGCATAATCTTGAGTGTATTTCAAATAACCCAAAACTCTTTTCATTGCCATCCAGTGAGTTTTGTTGGGATTACTCGTGTACCGACTCAATTTACTGATAGTTCATGCTATGTTTGGTCGTGTACAGTTCATTATATACATTAAACATCCCAATACTCTTGCGTACTCCAATTGAGAATCACTTTCACCTTCATTTTTCCGAAATGCAAAGTTCACATCCAATGGAGTCTTGGCAATATCGAATTCCATATACTTGAACTTGTCAAGTACTTTTTCGATATAATGAGACTGTGACAGTGCTAACCCTTGTGGAGTTCGATGGATTCTTATACCTAAGATCACATCTGCAACTCCGAGGTCGTTCATATCAAACTTGCTCCCGAGCATTCGTTTGGTTGCATTTATGTCACAAATGTCTCTACTGATGATCAACATATCATCCACATATAAACATACAATGACTTGGTGATTTGGTGTGTCCTTAATATATACACATTTATCACATTCATTTATCTTGAATCCGTTTGCCAACATGGTTTTGTCAAACTTTGCATGCCATTGCTTGGGTGCTTGTTTTAGTCCATAAAGTGACTTAACAAGTTTACACACCTTATTTTCTTTTCCTGGAACCACAAAAACCCTCAGGTTGTTCCATGTAGATTTCTTCCTCCAATTCTCCGTTTAGGAATGCGTTTTACACATCCATTTGATGGATTTGAAGATCGTATAGTGCCGCCAAAGCAATTAACATTCGAATTGAGGTTATCCTTGTCACTGGCGAGTATGTATCAAAGTAATCAAGACCTTCTTTTTGGTTGAAGCCTTTTACTACAAATCTTGCCTTGTATTTGTCAATAGTACCATCCGTTTTCATTTTCCTTTTGAAGATCCATTTAGAACCTAAAGGTTTATTTCCTGGAGAAAGATCAGCCAATTCCCACATATGGTTACTTAAGATTGAATCAATCTCACTATTGACTGCCTCTTTCCAAAAGGATGAGTCTGATGACGACATTGCTTCTTTAAATGTTCGAGTCTCATTTTCTAAGAGAAATGTTACAAAATCCGATCCAAATGAAGTTGACGTTCTTTGACGTGTACTACGTCTTGGATTTTCTTCATTATGTACATTCTCACTTGGTTCATCTCGGGGTCATTTAGATCCTCCACTAGACTGTTCATATCTAGTTTTATACGGATAAATGTTTTCAAAGAATTCAGCATTATCTGATTCAATTACTGTATTTTCATTTATATCCGAATGTTCGGATTTATGAACCAAAAATCGACATGCTTTACTGCTTTTAGCATATCCTATGAACACGCAGTCCATCGGTTTAGGTCCTATCTTAACCCTTTTAGGTATAGGAACTTGAACCTTCGCTAGACACCCCCACACTTTGAAATATTTCAAGTTGGGTTTCGTTTCTTTCCATTTTTCGTAAGGAATTGATTGTGTCTTACTATGGGGAACTCTATTGAGTATACGACTGGCCGTAAGGATAGCCTCCCCCCACAAGTTTTGCGGTAAACCAGAACTTATTAGTAAGGCATTCATTATTTCCTTCAAAGTTCGGTTTTTCCTTTCCGCAATTCCATTAGATTGAGGTGAATACGGGACCGTAGTTTGATGGATTATTCCATTCTCTACACATATTTGCGCAAAGGGAGATTCATATTCTCCGCCCCTGTCACTTCTTATCATTTTGATCCTTTTGTCTAACTGATTTTCAACTTCAGTTTTATATTGCCTAAACGCATCTATTGCTTCATCCTTACTATTTAGCAAGTAGACATAACAATATCTAGTGCAATCATCAATAAAAGTTATGAAATACTTTTTTCCACCACGTGATGGTGTTGACTTCATATCACAAATGTCAGTGTGTATTAAGTCTAAGGGATTGGAATTCCTTTCAACAGACTTATAAGGATGCTTAGCATACTTTAATTCTACACACGTTTGACACTTAGATTTATTTCAATCAAAATTTGGCAAAACTTCTAAGTTAATCAGTTTTCATAACGTTTTGTAATTAACATGGCCTAAACGTTCATGCCATAAATTATAAAACTCAAGCAAGTAAGAAGAATTTGAATGTTTATTCATTTCAATCGTCAGTACATTCATCTTATAAAGACCTTCCTCGAGATAGCCTTTTCCTACATACATTTCTCCTATGCTAACTACTATTTGTCCAGAAACGGTTACACATTTGAAACCGTTTTTATCTAGGAGTGAAACAGAAATTAAGTTCCTACGTAACTCCGGAACATATAACACATTATTCAGTGTCAAAAGCTTTCTGGATGTCATCTTTAGGCAAACTTTTCCTATTCCCTCCACCTTAGCAGTCGCGGAGTTGGCCATGTAAATTGTTTCTTCCGATTGAGCCGGAGCCGAGCCGAGCGAGTGATGACGACGGCGCGAGGCATATCTATTTCCTTGCCTCACTTACCAAGTGAAGTAAGTGTTTCACTTTATAAACACTTTAAAGTTCTCTTCTTCCACCAATGTGGGAGAAGAGTAAACTTTCCAATTTAAAGAGTACACTTTCCAATTTAGGTGTCTCCTTCCTTTCACTTGATTTCTCCATTTTCCATTCAACACACTATGAACCCAACACTTATTACACTAGATCTTTCATACAACAAACTGACTGGATTGATTCCTAGTTCTGTTGGATATTTGACTCATCAACAGTTCCTAAACATGATAGAAAACCATTTAACCAGAGACTCTTCGTTAAGCTTCCTAACTTCCTAAACCAATTGAAGAAATTTAACAACTCTATCTCTATCCTTAAACCCTCTAAACAGCATGCTTCCAGTTTCTGTAGGGAACTTCTCTACATCGCTTATAAGATTTTACGCCAACAGTTGCAAGATCAAAGGGCGAATTCCCAATGATTTTTGGAACTTAAGTAGCCTATTAGACCTAGATCTTTCTGCAAACAGCTTGGGTGGATCTATACCTGCAACAATTGGCAACTTGAGAAATCTTCAGCGCTTAAACTTGAGTAACAACAAACTTACAGGATTTATTGCTGATCATATATGTAAAGTGCTGCATTTGGGTAATGTTTACTTTGGTCAAAATCAACTTCCAGGATCTCTTCCTAATTGTTTAGGGAATATTACTTCCCTTAGGGAGATACATCTGGGTTCCAACAAATTGAGTTCCAACATACCGCCAAGCTTAGGGAACCTTCAAGATCTAGTGGTTCATGACTTATCATCAAAGAACATGGTAGGTTCTTTACCTCAAGAAATTGGAAAAATCTAAAGGTTGTAACAAAGATGGATCTGTCGATGAATTAATTCTCAAATGAAATTCCTAGAGAAATTGGAGGCTTGCAAAATTTGGCGCACCTTTCTCTGAGATAAAACAAGTTGCAAGGCTCTATACCTGACTCAATAAGAAACATGGTAGGTTTGGAATTCCTAGACCTTCTCATAATAATATATCCAGAAAGATTCCTAAGTCTTTGAGAAGCTTCAAAACTTGAAGTATTTCAATGTTTCTGTCAACAGATTGTATGGTGAAATACACTTGGGAGGTCCTTTCGAGAACCTCGCGAGTGAGTTTTTCATCTACAATGAAGCATTGTGTGGTTCTTCAAGATTTAGTGTCCCACCATGCCCCACTTCATCAAAGCACAGATCAAATAGGTAAAGATTGCTAGTTCTTTTTCTTTTGTTGGGAATTGCCCTGGTAGTTGTTCCTAGCACCTTTATTGTATTCTGGATAAGGTATAGAAAAGGTAAAAGAGATCCTAAACAAGCTGATTCATTGTCTGGCACAACAAGAGAAAGAATTTCATACTATGAATTGATCCAAGCAACTGATGCACTTAGCGAGACTAATCTGATTGGTTCTGGAAGTTTTGGCTATGTTTACAAAGGTGTTCTCAGAAGTGGAACTTCCATTGTAGTTAAAGTGTTCAACCTGCAACTGGATGCGGCATTCAAGAATTTTGATACGGAATGTGAAGTTTATTGCAGCCTTCGCCATAGGAATCTCGTTAAAGTCATTACTAGTTGTTACAATCTTGATTTCAAGGCTTTAGTGCTCGAGTGTATGCCTAATGGAAGTCTTGAGAAGTATTTGTACTCTCACAACTACTTCCTTGACACCAAGCAGAGACTGACCATAATGATAGATATGGCATGTGCTTTGGAATCTTCACCATGGGTGCTCATTGTCTGTGATTCACTGTGACGTGAAGCCTAGAAACGTCTTGTTGGATGAGGATATGGTTGCCCACCTTAGCGACTTTGGCATTTCAAAACTGCTTGGTGAATATCAGGGTGATTTGTATACTAAAACCTTAGCAACATTGCGGTATATTACGCCAGGTACGTCTCTTTGTATTGCTGATTATCCCTTTTTTTTTCATCTAGAAAGTATATTGTATCTTTATATTAATTGTTTGACTGCAGAGTATGGACTGGATGGACTAGTATCAACAAAGTGTGATGTCTATAGTTATGGGATCATGTTGCTGGAAAGGTTTACTAGGAGAAAGCCTAAAGAGTTTGAGGGTGACCTTAGCTTGAAGCAATGGGTGAGTTATTCATTCCCAGAAGCAGTAATGGACATTGTAGATATCACTTTGGTAACACCATAGGGTAATCAGAAGGGGCTGGATGTTGTGGTTTAAATCATGAAAATTCCATTAGATTGTTGTGCTGAATCTCCGTCAAGAGGGACAAACATGAAAGATGTTGTAGGGATGCTGCAGAAGATCAAGCTTCAACTCCTTGCGTGTTGAGCATGTTTTTGGAATCTGTTGTTCCAATCACATGATTGTTGTTTTGTTTTGTTTTAGCTTTTGATTTGTGAATGATTCTGCTTTCAGAAATGCTAGAGGGTTGCAATGACTCTCACTGTTTCCTCTTAATATTATTCAAATTAATTGCTTTCAGAAATGCTAGATGGTTGCAATAAATCTCACTGTTTGACTTTATAAAAGGCATAAACTCATAGAACTATAACAGATTCATGAAGAAAGTAATTGTTGTTGAAGCCAATAAAAGGGCAGTTCAGGCTGGTGCACAAAGTTCTAGGAAAGGGTCTATCATACATAGTCATACCTTGCATATCAATAAGAGATTGTTTCTACGGCTCAAACCCGTGAATTCCTGATCATACAGAAGAACCTTTACCAGTTACGCCAATGAGTTGGTTTAATTCCTCAATCCTTTCACGTCCGTTTATGGAGCCACCAAATAGCAAGATTTATTCATGTTCACTAGTTGGCCAGAAAAGTGTTCATAGTCCTTCCGGGTGTTTAGCAAAAGAGCTTGAGAGTTTCTATTACCTAAGAAAAAAAAAGAATTTTATCATTAGCAAAATGAATAAAAAAATTTTATGACAGAAATTATTCATCAATATAGAAAGTAATTCACTTGATAAAACTTGACCATCTAGGAAGGTTAACATTGCCTAGGATAATCCACTACTGCTAGGAGGATTAAACATCCCCTTATTTATTATACTTTATCTTGAGCCGGGGGTCTATCGGAAACAGCCTCTCTACTACTTCGAAGGTAGCGGTATGGATTGTGTACATCTTACCCTCCCCAGACCCCACTTTGTGGGAATACACTGGGTTTGTTGTTATTGCTAGGAGGACTAAACACACAATTCTAGAGCGGGCCAACAGGCCGGGTATATGGGGACCATCTAAAGAAGTGCCTCAACGCTCCACAACCGCTACTTTGACTCATTAATTTATTCAATTATAATTTTCTATGCAACAAATCCTTTTAGAGTTGACATAACAAACTGCGTGAGCCGGATAACTTAGCAATGCCCCTATAATTTTCCTTGCCATCCCTGTAACGTTCTAGTGATCTTGGCCACTAAAGTGTGCCACATTTTTTCTTCACAACTAGATTCGACATCCAAGATATTTAAAAGGAAAGTAATATTCATTGAAGCCAGTAAAAGGGTAGCCTGTTGCATAAAGCTCCCGTTATGTGTGTGGTCTAATAGAGGGCCAGACCACTAGGGCCTTTTGTACACAGCCAGCCATACCCTGCATTTCTGCAGGAGGTTGTTCCCACAACGCTCGAACCAAGAACTTCCGTTCACATTACAACAACTTTACCAGTGACTCAAATGAGTTGGTTTAATTCCTCAATTCTGTCAACTTAATGTTTAGAGCCACCAAATAGCAAGATTTATTCATGTTCATTAGTTGGCAAGAGATGTGTTCATAGAATAAGAGCTAGAAAGAAACAATTAATAGTGTAATCAGCTTGGTATAGGTTAGTGATAAAAGGACATTTTTAAATGAACAGAATAATGAATAAAATATTTTGTGATTGAATTATTCATTTCATCATTTTAGAAAGTAATTCATTGGACAAAACTTGACTATTGAATGAAATTATTCCCTATTTAATGGACAAAATTGGGACTCTTTGCTAAATAGACCTTTTAAGTCTATTTTTTAATTAAATAGACCATAAGTTTTTTTATTTAGGGGGATGACCAATTTTTGAGACAGGTCTATTATCTGTCCGACAAATATATAGACAAGTTGATTATTAATCCGACAGATCTATTATCTGTCCGAGATATATATAGACAGGTCGATTATCAATCCAATTGATATATTATCTGTCCGACAGATCTATTATCTGTCCAACAAATGAGAAAATAAAAGTATGTCATTTTGCTAATTGAAAACTTGAAGAGGGTAGGCCATTTTGCTAATTGGAAACTTGAAGAGGCTTAATAGCCAAATTTTCTCGACAAAACTTGACCATCTAGGAAGGCTCTCATTGCCTGGGATACATCCACTAGTGCCAAGTGGATTAAAATTGATTAATATTAAGAAGACACTGACCATCTAGGAAGGCTCTCATTGCCTGGGATACATCCACTAGTGCCAAGTGGATTAAACTTGATTAATATTAAGAAGACACTGTAGTATTAACTTAGTGTGAAAGCAAGACTATTTACAAATAATTAAGAACACAAAAAATAAAGCAAGACTTGGTTGACTTGCCAAGTCTTTGGTTGATTAGAGGAATCTTTGTCACCATATTTACAATTCTGATTGGCATGTAAAAAACTTGGTTGATTTGATGGTATTAGTATTGATATAAATATTTAATTTAAAACTTTATCTATATAAATTCATCTTTTTTAATTTCATTAGACTCCTTCCCCACAAACTACTCTTTTTCATTCAATACTTAAAAGTTGTGAAACACTTTTTTTTTTTTTTTGTAACACCCCGCAATTCGAGCTAGAACGAAACTTGTCGTTTATATGGGTAGATGATACAAAAGCCATAAATCTTATGTAAATTTTTCATGTTAATCAATTATGTAGTGTGGGAAATTGAATGATCTTTCTGTCTATATAAGATTCTCCCAAATCCGATAGTCGGGCAAGATGTTATGGCTAATTTAAGTCCTAGTCGTAAAACATCGTCATTTTGGTGCTTGGCGCATCGCGGAGGTGGTCTATTTAACAATTGTCAAATTCTAGTAGCCTAGCGCGATTATGGCACATCGCGCTGAAGTTTCAGGTCCCAACCAATGGGACAACGCGATGTCTCCGCGTCGCAGTGACCCTAAAAATCCCATCCGTCAATTTTCAGTAAGTCACCACGATAGTGGTGCGTCGCGGTGGCCCATAAAATCGGGATCCCAGTATTATTTTTATTCCATCTTATTAAGGGTATATTGTGTAATTTCAACCCCCTTTTCAGTTTAAACATAGGATTTTTCTCCAAAGTGACCTCATTATTCATATTTTCTTAAAAAATTCATAAGAACACTCTCTAGGGTTTCAAACTAAAAACCCAAATAACTCTAAATTCAACCGTGGGTTTTTGAAACTGATTGAAAATTTGGAATCCCCGAACCGTAGGCATCAAGAATCATCCATCAAAATTTTAAATTGAGGTATGTGGGGTTTATCCTAAAACTACATGGGCTTTTTGAAAACACCCAATTATGATTTAAAAATCATCAAGCATGAATTTATTAAAGGGGTTTTGAGATCCATGATTTTATTATGCTTTATGCATGTTTAATGATATTGTTGTTTTGGACTTTAGGCCTTTCCCCCTTAAATTATTTAAACCTATATGAATATGTATGATGTTGAAGATTTGATTGAGAGCATTATTATTGAAATCTCTCTCTTTGATGATTTAGAGTTGATGAACCTGTTGGGAATGATTTAAGATGCTTGTTTAAAATTTTGAAGGGGATCTTTTAAATGTTTAAGTATTTAACATGATTTTGATGATGATAAGAGAGAGTTTCTTGGTATGATTTCGTTCTTGTTTTAACAAGAAACAATTTCATGTGATTGACATTTTTTACATGACCACCTTGTGTATTTGAATATTAAAAAAGAGAGGTGCTTACATATGCTTACATGAGCTTTAAGAAAGAGTTTTTTGAAATGACCTATTGATATGGTGGTCCCATATTTACGTTTTGAAACAGAGATTTTTATATGCTAATAATGGCTCAGAGATGTGACTTGCAAGTCAATGGTATGACGATACCATATAAATGTATGCCATACCAGAGCCAGAGTTTTCAGAGTATATTTTAACAAAATGCTTGTTCTAAAGAGACAAAACTGGTCTTAAAGAGGGTTAAGTGGTTACTCGAAGAAGGTTTGAGTTCAAGTAACTCTTAACCTAAAATCGTGACTTGCCGATCCGAGTATATTATTTTACGCTGGCGACGGTCGTGTGGCATAGCAGAGTCAGAGACTCCAACCCTTGCGGCACACTTGGTTTGGAGGCTTCCCCTCCGAGTCAATGACTGATTTTTTATAGCCCGTGGAATTTCAGAGTTGTAGGGTATACCACCAAGCGCAGAAGTAAAACAAAGAATGTCTCAGAGTTCAGATGATTTTCTTTCAGAGTCTTTCAGAAATGCCCATGATATTTCTTACTATATGATATGTTTATCAACTATTTTAAATTGCTCTCATATATGTTGAATATAAATTATTATTTTGGAATTTCTCTGTATACTAGTACAATTGTATTGACCCCTTATATCCTAGGTTCGGATGCACATGTCTAGGGGTCCCTCTAATCAATAGAATATCCAAGGAGAAGTGATTCATGTAGTGGTGAGCCTTGTTTGTACCAGAAGGCCTATAATTTTAGATTATGTTATTCCTTTGTTTTGGTCTACTGGAGGCCTTATCCCAGATTTTCAGACAGTTATCTTTTGACTTTGTAGTAGAGATTTCGCAGACTATTCCAGAAGTTGTTTAGTTGATTTCAAATTTCATTCCATATGGTTAAACTGAATCCAGAATATGACCATATTTCCATATTAGATTATAATTCTACATTTTCTTTTATTATATGAATATTGTGCATGATTACCAGATCAAATAGAGTAGGACGTCCAGGCCTTCATGGTTCAGGATGTCTGTCACAGTTAGGCCGTAGTTTGGGTCATGGTAAACTTGGTATCAGAGCACGGTTTATGGTCGCAGGGTGTCTGCAAAATCGCATCGGGTAGAGCCTTATTTATGGGTGTATAACGCGCTACACTTATAAGCAGAAGGCTACAAGGCATTTAAAAATGTCTCTCTTTCGTGCAATAGAGTCAGAATGTTCCTCTTTCATACTCTAATTCATGCTATGGTGTCGTCAATATGAAACTAACAGTGATCCCAATTCTTTGTCACCCATACGAAAGTAACAGTCATCCTAATTCTTTTCTTATTCTGATGTTCTCATGTCTCATTATTGGGGTAAATCAAGTACAGAAGCTTAGAGTCTAAATGACATGGTTCTTTCTTATTGAATCATATGAGATTTTAAAAAAATTGTGCAAGTACTTAAGAAGAGTCCGTTAGTGCTTCAGAGTGTATTGATTCTAGTGTGAACCTTGATCTTGATGAAATTGTGCTTTTCGGCCTACGGTATTAAGTGTATTCGGTCCTTTTCAAGAAAAAAATTTGTTTTGCAGATGTCATGCTTAAAGTGGGAGGATGATGTGTAGTAGAATATTGGAATCATATTTCCACCCGAGTAGTAGTATAAGTTAAGTGTTGGTGTCATGATCTATTGATAGTGATGTTGGACCAAGAAGTTGGTGATGTAAAGTCACAAAGTTAGAAGTCAGAGTGAGGGTGACTTTTGTGTAAACAAATATTTTAGTTGAATAACCGATGTTTGAGGATTATTTACCCCTTTTAGTGCTAAACTAATGTGATAGCTAGTAGCATGTGTTGATTGTATGGTAGTCTGTGGGGGAAGTATTTGACTCAGATTTTTTTATACAGAGTAAGATATGCATTCTTAGAACATTGATTATTGTGTGTCAAGTTTCTATCTCTTGTAATCTTGTTAGCATTGTGTTGTATAAAATCAAAGTCTAGTGAAGCCGTGTGAGGACTATTTTGATTCACTAGCAACTTATTATCCATCTTGTAGGTTCTTGTATTGGTTGGAACTGGGGTTTATAGGCGTAATGGCAAGAAAAGTGGTAAGGGTGATTTATTGAATGTATGTATAGCTGAATTTTTTTTCATGAGATTGAGTGGGTATTAAAGTGATACATCCTTATGTGTTAGTTTAGCAGAAGGTTGAGAAGGAGTTATTAGCTAAGATGAGTTGTTGTTTGGTCGAAGTATGAAAACGGATAGATTAACCAGTAAGTTATAATTATAGATACAAAGTTAATTGTGGAATTTGAAGGTAGTCTTAATGTACGATTGGGTAAGTAAGTTTGATGTGAGAAAGCCATATAAATAGATAAGATTGTATGGGGTGATAATATAATATTAAGGTTGACTATGTCTATTATGTGACTCTGCCACCTTGACCTTCTTTTCTTTGGTAGTTGTAAACTAGTACTACTTGTGAGAAGGTATGTAGTAGATTTTGAGGCATAGAAGTGATGTCATGAAGGTGGATGTGATTGTTTCTTGGTTAATGATACTAGTTTTATAGAAGCAATCTAACAGGATTGAACAGTGCATACAAGACCTTATGTTTATTTGATTCGTAATGAAGTATGATGTTGTATGTATGAAGTAGAAGTATGCCAAGGTGATATGAGGTTGAGGTATTTTTCTAAGGCTATTAAATGTTGTGTGTGTCTAGTGGTGACGTTGAGTTGCTAGGTGGAGAAAGACTAGTTAGATGGTATATGGTGTTATAAATAGCCAAGTTAAGGAGTTTTGATTGATGATGTTGAGCCTTTTGATATGATCTTAATTCTCATAGTAGAGATATATAAGTTTGGAGTCGTGATGCTGGTAGACTATAACAGAAGTGGTATGGTTCGTCAAAGGTTTAGAGATATCCATGTTTAGTGTTAGAAAAATCTGAGTTAGTGAATGTTTAATATATGATAGATGACTTTTTGGGCTATAGAAACCTAAGGGTTGAATCTTAGAAGGAGGTATTAGCATTGGTTGTTATACATGAAGATACCATTATACAAGGTAAGTTTAGTTTTATGTGTATTGTTATATCCCCGAATCTAGAGTAAATTAATTTCAGTTTACACCAGAGTGTATACAGTGGTTCACAGACTTAGAGTAGTGGCTTAAATCTAAGGGGGAGATGATTGAAAGAGTAACCAAGTAAAATTTTCAGATGATAATAGATATGATAGTAAGTTGTGGAATTGACCGTGAGAAATAATGATGCTCAATCTATTCTTATTTCAGTAGTTTACTTCAGTTATTCCGATACATACTCATGCTTTATGTTTTAGCTTTATTACTATAGCTCGTGTTCATGAATATGATAAGGAATCATGTACTCTCCTAGTTCATAGAATGATTAGTTTTCAGTTTGTTCAGCAGTCAGAATCACTTTCCGTAAGTTATGAATTACAAAAATTTAGGTCATGCAGTTCATGACTATTATGCACATGTGATACTCTTAATGATCAGTGAAAATTCAGATTTATATCTGGTACGTCCTCAGATTAGATCTCTTTAATGAGTCCATGCCATGAGTGTTCTATTCTTCACGCTTCAGTAGGGTATTAAGTTATGCTTAGTACTCCACTAATGTTCTGGATCCCGATATTCCAATTTACAATGACATTTTCTCTTAGGCTGAGATAGTGATAATGAACAGTTGCTTAGATGGAAAAGAGAAAAAAATTCTTGTTGATGAAAAATGGTTGTATGGTTATTTGAGTTAAGGCGGTAATTGTGGAGTAAGTTTGAGGCCGAGTCTTTGATACGTGTCAATGTTTGTTGAAGTTTTATGTGTTATATTTGGAAAAAATTGTTGTGAGCTTCTTTTATGTCAGTCTATAAGTTGAAAGACTTTTGAGGTAAAGTTTCCTGTAGGGCTTGGATAGTTTAGGCTATTTTATGTGTATCATATGAATAGTGTAGGGAAGTTGTTATGGATAGAAGTATTAGAGAATATGAGAAATATGCTTTATGAGTTGTTGTTTAGAATTACATATGTGGGTATGAAGATAGACTTGAAAGTCATGTTTGTATGCATATGGATGGATGCTTTGAGTGTTTTTGGATGTCTAATACGAAGTTGAAGGTGATTACTGGAGTGGCAGTAAAAATTATGCAGGAGATGAGGAATTGTGAAATGCAGGGTATGATAAAATCATGATTCAGTCTAGTACAACTATCTTATGTGGTGCGTCCTGTGATTTTGAGTTAGGCTTGAAGATAATGAGGGGATTTAGTTTAGTTTAAACATTAGTTGTGGAAATATCAGCGTCCACATGACAAAAATAAGTCGAATCAATGAGCATGGTGTTTAAGGGGAAATTATAGTTGAGAGTATTTTAGAAGTGTGCATAATCTTGAAAGTAAGAAGTTGCAATGACTAAGGTTTGGTAATTCTATCCTAGTTTATGAGTTATATGTCTATATTCCATGCGATAGAGTAGTGTCATTGTTGTGATTCCTTAGTTGGATGTCTTGTGTAACTCATGTCTGAGATTCTTTGTTCTCGAATGCTACTAGGACTTCTTTAGAAAGAGTGTTGAAGAGATACTCCAGTTAAGTATAAGTGTCCAGTATAATTCAGTTTAACAGTTAGGCAGACAAATTACTGTGGTTTTCCACCTTTTCACCGAGTCCTACTATCTGAAGTCCAATGCGTATGACCATCCCAAAAGATAATCTATTCCATCCATGTAAGTAGCGAACTCAGTTCAGTCCAAGCATCATGTTAGATTCAGTTATTTAGTCATGACTCAGTTCATAAGACTTCAGCACACAATCTCAAATTTTTCTAGCTATTTTAGCTCAGACGGTGTAATACCTTTGTATGATCTAAATCTTGTCGCCTCATGATTTTTACTTACCTAAATTATAACTTCCAAATCCAATGTGTGTGATTTGAGCATAAACGATGCGGGGGAAATCTTAAACTCTCAGCATGAATCAGCTCCTTAAAACAAGTAACGGCAAGGTAGCTCAGAATTCAGTTTCACGATAGAATTTTAAATACTTTAGATCAGTTATATCTTTCTTAGAATACACCTCATGTCTGCGTTATTCCACACCTTTGAGATTCAATGTTCCTACCCTTCATTTGGGGACGATTGATCCCAACGGGGAGATAATGTAGCACACGCATTTTGGTCTAGAACGAAAACCATCATTTCTATACGTAGATGATCCAAAAGCCATAAATCCTATGCAAATTTACCATGTTAATCAAATATACAATGTAGGAAATTGAATGAGCTTTCCGTCGATATAAGATTTGCCCAAATTCGATAGCCGAGCAAGATGTTATGGGTAATTTAAGTCCTAGTCGTAAAACATTGACATTTTGGTGCTTGGCGCGATTATGGAACATCACCCTGAAGTTCCAGGTCCCATATAGTGGGACAATGCGATGGCTCTGCATCGCGATGATCATAAAAATCCCATTCGTCAATTTTCAGTGAGCCACCGCGATAGTGGCACGTCGCGGTGGCCCATAAAATTGGGCTCCTATTTAAATTTTTATTCCGTCTCATTATGGGTATATTGGATAATTTCCACCCCATTGTCAGCTTAAACAGGATATTTTTCTTCCAAGTGACCTCATTATTAATATTTTCTTCAAAAATTCATAAGAACACTCTCTAGGGTTTCAAACTAAAACCCAAATAACCCAAAATTCAACCGTGGGTTTTCAACACTTATTGGAGATTTGGAATTCCCAAACCGTAGGCTTCAAGAATCATCCATCAAATTTATAAATTGATGTATGTGGGATTTATACTAAAGTATATGGGCTTGTTGAAAACACCCAATTATGATTTAAAAATCATCAAGCATGAATTTGTTAAAGGAGTTTTGAGATCCATGATTTTAATATGCTTTATGCATGTTTAGTGATATTGTTTCCTTTAGGCCTTTCCCCCTTAAATTGATTTAAACCTATATGAATATGTATGATGTTGAAGATTTGATAGAGATAATTATTATTGAAATCCCTCTCTTTGATGATTTAGAGTTGATGAACCTGTTGGGAATGATTTAAGATGCTTGTTTGATGTTTTGAAGGAGATCTTTTCAATGTTTAAGTATTTAACATGATTTTAATGATGATTTGAGGGAGTTTATTGGTATGATTTCGTTCTTGTTTTAAAAAGAAACAATTTCATGTGATTGACATTTTTCACCTGATCACCTTGTGTTTGAATGTTGAAAAAGAGAGGTTCTTGCATATGTTTACGTGAGCTTTAAGAAAGAGTTTTTTGAAATGACATCGATATGGTGGTCCCAGATTTACGTTTTGAAACAGAGATTTTTATTTGCTAATAATTGCTTAGAGATGTGACTTGCAAGTCAATGGTATGACGGTACCATATAAATATATGCCATAATAGAGTTAGAGTTTTCAGAGTATGTCTTTAGAGAATGCATGTTTTATAGACTTAAAACTGGACTTAAAGAGGGTTAGATGGTTACCCGAAGAAGGTTTGAGTTCAAGTAACTCTTAACCTAAAACCGTGATTTTCCGATCCGGTAATATTATTTTAAGCTGGCGACGGCCGTGTGGCATAGCAGAGTCAGAGACTCCAACCCTTGCGGTACACTTGGGTTAGAATCTTTCCCACTGAGTCAATGGTGGATTCCATATTAGCCCGTGGAATTTCAGAGTTGTAGGGTATACCACCTAGCGCAAAAGTAAAACAAAGAATGTCTTAGAGTTAAGATGGTTTTCTTTCAAAGTATTTCAGAAATGCCCATGACATTTCTTACTATATGATATGTTTATAACTGTTTTAAATTTCTCGTTGAATATAAATTATTATTTTGGATTTGCTCTGCATACCAATACAATTGTATTTACCCCCTACCTCCTAGGTTTGGAGGCTTAGTCTAGGGGTCCGGCTAATCAGTAGAGTATCCATGGAGATGTGATCCGTGCAGTGGTGAGCCTTCTTTGTTCCAAAAGGTCTGTCATTTCAGATTATGTTATTCCTTTGTTTGGTCTACTGGGGGCCTTGTCCCAACTTTTCAAATAGTTATCTTTAGATCATGTAGTAGAGATTTCGCAGACTATTTCAGAAGTTGCTTAGTTGATTTCAGATTTCATTCCGAATGGTTAAACTGAATCCAGAGTATGACCATGTTTCCATATTAGATTATAATTTTGCATTTTCTTTTATTATATGAATGTTGTGCATGATTACCAGATAAGATAGAGTAGGACGTTCGGGCCTTCATGGTTCGGGATGTCCGTTACGGCCAGGCCCTAGTTCGGGCCGTGACAATTGTACTATTTGATTTATGCTTTAAATTCATTCAACGAAGAAGAATCTTGACTTTTTATTGATTATGTGAGATGGTGCCAACAATATCTCAAACAACCATGTACGGACTTTGTATTTCGTTTTCCATCTATATTGTTATGAATAAAGTTTTATGAAGGATGTGTATATTGTATTTTTCCTTCTTTGTTTATTTTTTTGTGTTTCTATCTGTTAGACTTCTTTAATTTAATTTTCTTTGAATTTTAGTAGAAAGTCGTATTTTTATTTGGGCTCAAATTTGTTATTTGTGTCTTTATTGAAAATTTGCTAACTACTAATCAAAGTTCACAATTTATAGTTCATTGCTTAAAATTAGGAATTAGTTTTAAACATTAAAATACACCCTGATTATTTGCTTCTTGTCATACTGATAAAAATTTATTTGTAATTGTTGCATTTTATTACTTATTACACACGTATTTTAATAGAAATTTTGATCATTTTAACGAATATATAAAAATTTATGTGGGACACATGCATTCTAGAAACTACTCAACGCCACTATTCTTGAACAACTTGGAGTAAATTAATAAATGTAGCACTACTTTTTTCCCACACAATTCTAGAGAAAATAAAGCAAGCGACTTGGTTGCGCACCTAAGCTACTTTGGCATTTCAAAACTGCTTGGTGAAGATGAGCGTGATCTATACATAACAACCTTAGCAACATTGGGTTATATTCCATCAGGTACGTCCATGGTTTTGCTGATTATTCCTTTCTTTTTTTCCAACCTAGAAAGTATATTACATCTTTAAATTAATGGTTTGAAAGTAGAGTATGGACTGGATGGATCAATGTCAACAAAATATGATGTATATAGTTACGGGATCATGTTATTGGAAACGTTTACTAGGAGAGAGCCTAATGAGTTTGAGAGAGAATAGATCTTAGCATGAAGTCACGGGTGAGTTATTCACTTCCAGTGACATTAATGGACGTCGTAGATACCAAGTTGCTAGCATCAACTGGTAATCGCTTACAAAAGGAGTTAGATGTTGTTTCATCAATCATTAAAATGGCATGAGATTGTTGTGTAGAATCTCCGGAGAGAAGTAATAAAGGATAAAATCAGCTCCTATTTTTAAAATTTCAAATTTAGTATTTCCTTCTCTTTAGGACTGTTGTATATACATAAGTATTATCCTTTTCTTAGTTTATCTCTTTGTTGTATTGTATTTATATATATTTAGTCTACAATCAATAAAAATCAATCGTTACTTTTATTCCAGTAACAGTTTTATACTTCATATGGTATCCAGAACCAATTAACACTCACGAGTATAATTCTTTTGATAAGCCCTCCCACTCTCCCCATCAAAATGGCCACAATCGTAACTGTAACCAATTCAGATGCCAACACCACAATTGTCACCCAATTACCAATCAAACTAACTGACAGCCATAATTTTTCCCTTTGGAAAGCACAAGTGTCTATGATTATGTGTGGTCTAAACATTTATGGCCATCTCGACGGTTCATGCCCTGCCCCTACTCGCACAGTGGCTCAAAATAATCAGGAAGTTAAAAATCCTGAATTTTTTTCATGGTATCGCCAAGATCAGCTTATTCAAAATGCCATCTTGGCCTCAGTTGATCCTACAATTTCTGCTACAGTTGCCGTTACATCCACCGCGAAGGCTGTTTGGGATGCTTTGCACACTGCACATGCCAACAAATCACAAACAAGAATTTTTTGTTTGCATGATCGTATGACTCGTCTCTGAAAAGAATCCCTTCCCATCGCTGATTATCTCCACCAAGTTCGCTTGTCTGTGATGAACTTGCCATTAGAGCTCCTGTGTCTAATGAGGAACTGATTGTCAAAATCCTCACTGGACTTTTCCCTGATTTTCCTGAAATATCCACTATGATCCGTGCAAGAAACTCTACTATTTCTTATCTAGAACTTTATGAAAAGTTGCTTGATCATGAACTTTTGTACTATTTCTTATCTAGAACTTTATGAAAAATTGCTTGATCATAAACTTTTCATAAAGCATGAAGAGGCAAAGAAGCCACTATCAACACAAATTACTTCTGCTATTGCACTGAAAACAAACACGCATCCTCACCAAGGAAATAACCCCAACATGCATCCTCACCAAGGAAACAACTGTAACAGGCGTCTCAGTTCAAATTTCCCCAACACCAACCAGCGCTAGCATAGTGGAAAAAATAACCAACAACAACGATATGAAAACACTATGAAGTGCCAGTTGTGTGATCGTCTGGGTCATTTTGCCAAAGTCTGCAGATTCCAATCACACAATAACCTATAAGCCCGAGCTAACTATGCTGCTCGGCTTTCAACTCAAGAGGCTCCTTGAATTGTTGATATTGGCGCCACTCATCATATGGCCTCAGATTCTCAAAACTTCACTAATGTGCAAAACTACCACGGTCCAGAGGAGGTAGAAATGGGAGATGGTAGAAGCATTCCAATATCCCATACCAGTAACACCAACATAAGTGCATCAAATAAGCAATTTAAGCTTCTCAATACCTTATGCTCTCATTCTATAAAAAATAACCTTATTCCTATTTCTAATTTTTTTTGCGATAACCACACCTCCATTGAATTTTTTCTTTTTTCTTATCTTGTGAAGGATTTGAGTACGGGGGCGCCTCTATTTCATATGTAGAATAAAGATGGGATGTATGAGTGGCTGTCGGGTAGTGAGCATCATTCACCACAATGCAATGTTGTCATTCCTACACCTGTGGAATCGGCGTTTAGATCATACTAGTCATCGTATTTTAAATAAGATTTTGTTCTCTTCCAGTTTCACATCCTAGAACCAATTCAGTTTGTAATTTTTACTATTCTAATAAAATTCACCGGTTACCTTTTTTTGAAAATTCATTGCAAAGTCAATGACAATTGCAAATTATTTATAGCAATTTATGGGGGCCCTCTCCTTTTTTTTCAATCGATAACAAGATATATTATGTCTTATATATTGACCAGCACTCAAATACATGTGGTTGTTCACTATAAAATGAAAAAATGAAGTTCCTGATGTCTTTCAAGCTTTACATCCCTTACTTGAGAAACGGTTTCAAACCAAAATTTTGCCTCTCTATACTGATGGTGGTGGTGAGTTTCAAGTTTTATCCTCATATCTTAAAAGTCATGGTATTGAACACTTAGTGACACCTCCCTACACACCCTAAAGAGTCGCACTAGTTGAACTCCGTCATAGGCATGTTATTGAGACGACAAAAACCTTATTGCACTAAGCCTCCTTGCCCCCAAATTTTTGGAGTTTTTCCTGTCACCAGGCAGTCTACCTTATAAACCATCTAACAACTCCAAATTTACAAGATAAATACCCCTATGAAATTCTATTTCAAGAGTCTCCAATGTATGAATTCCATAGAGTTTTTGTTTATTTATGCTACCCATGGCTCAAACTATATGGCAAAAATAAATTAGATCCAAGATCTAATCCCTGTGTGTATTTAGTATTTTCTTAGAAACATTATTGTCTCCAATGTTTTGATCCCGTCAACAATAAATTATACTTATCAAGGGATGTTCTATTTTTGGAAGATACCTATCCTTTTCAGAATATCTTTTTCAATTTAAAACTCAAACAGAGTGATAATATTTCTTGGGAAATTTGTTCTAATGTTCAACCTTTGAATCATAAACCATCAAGTTCATATTCTTGTCATCCACTCCAAGATACTCCGCCCATGCAGTCTCCACTACCCAGCTCAACGTCTTCCACATTACAAGGCGTCTCCGCTACATCCGGTAATTCTAAAATTTTATATTCTCCTTTGTTAGCACCTGCAATTCAACCCCCACCCAATAATACTAAACCACCATCATCATCCAAACCATTAATCACCTATCAACGCAAAAAATCATCCACAACCAAACACCTCATTGATGCCACTTCCTTCCACTGTCCAGTCCCCCATCCTACCTTCTAAATCACCTAATGACAACCCTTTATAGTTCACACTTGATTTGATTCCATCCACTCATTCACCTGTGGTGACCACTTCGACTCATCCCATGGTCACACGCACCAAAACAAATAACCTCAAACCCAAGCTATTTAGTGTTAGTGTCCAAATGTCCTTGCCATTTGTTCCTCATACATATAAACAAGCATTTCCTCACCCTCACTAGAGAGAAGCTATAAAATATGAATTTCATGACCTTGTTAGGAATCATACATGGGATTTGGTTCCAGTTGCTCCTTCCATGAATGTGGTTGACTGCAAGTGGTTGTTTCATATAAAACATAAATATGATGGTTCCATTGACAGGTACAAATCTCTTCTTGTTGCAAAGGGATTTACCCAACATCCAGGATTAGACTATGATTCCACCGTTAGCTCGGTAGTCAAACCAGTAACTAACTGTTCGATTGGTGCTTACTATTGCGATGCAGTACAACTGGCCTATCCATTAGATTGATGTAAATAATGCATTCCTACAAGGACGTATTGAGGAAGAAGTTTATATGAGGTAGCCACCAGGCTTTGAAGATCAAAGCCTCTCCACCCATGTATGAAAGTTAAACAACGCGATCTATGGCTTGAAGTAAGCTCCCCGAGAATGGTACACTGAGCTAAAAAATTATTTGTTAACTGTTGGGTTTGCCAAGTCTCAATATAATTCTTCTTTATTTATTTTGCTTAAATTTGGGTTCACTTTCTATGTTCTTATCTATGTAGATGATAGAATCATCACTGGAAATCAGATTTAGGGGGTTCGTCATATAATAGATGGTCTTTCCAATCGCATCTCTTTGAAAGACCTTGGACAACTTCATTACTTTTTGGGCGCTTATGCTATCTCTTCTACTGATATATATATTTCTTTTGTCTTAGCACAAGTATATTATGGATATTTTAGATGATGTTCGCATGATAGGATGTAAAGGAGCACCCACACCTATGACTTCAACTACCGTTTTGATAGCTTCGGTGAATGATCCTCCAACTGATGGTACTCTTTATCGACTGGTAATTGGAAAGTTGCACTACTTATCCTTTACACATCCTGATATTTCCTTCCTAGTTAGCAAGCTTTCTCAATTTATGCATAATCCACGTAACTGTCACTGGAAAGCACTCAAGCGAGTACTTCGTTATCTTCATCACACCTGCCAGTATGGTATACGGATTGCAAAAGCTCCAGATTCTCGTTTGCTTATTTATTCTGATTTGGATTGGGCTGTTGATCCGGAAGATCGCACCTCTACATCTGGATATGTTATTTTCATGGGCAGCACACCAATTTCTTGCTCCTCAAAGAAACGACGCTCAGTATCTCAATCCTCAACAGAAGTTGAGTATAGAAGTCTGGCTGTTGTTGTTGCAGAAACCAACTGGCTCACAAATCTTCTTTGGGAACTTCGTCTTTCACTTAACGGTGTTCTGCAGGTTTTCTGTGACAACATAAGCACCACTTACATTTGTTCCAATCCAGTTTTCCATAGTAGGATGAAGCATGTAGCCATTGATTTCCACTTTGTTCGTGAACAGGTCCAGAACAAAGATATTGAAGTACATCACCTTCACTCAGCTGATCAAGTGGCTGACATACTCACAAAACCACTTCCCAAAGCCTCTTTTGTACAAAAATTTTCCATGTTGGGTTGACACCACCAACTTGCGGGGAGGCAAGGGGGGGGGGGGGGGTAATAAAGGATAAAATCATGTCATAATTTTTAAAATTTCAAATTTAGTAGTTCCCTCTCTCTAGGACTCTGTTGTATATTGATAAGTATTATCCTTTTTCTTAGTTTATCTCTTTGCTGCATTGTATTTATATATACTCAGTCTACAATCAATAAAAATCATTCGTTCCTTTTATTCCAATAACAGTTTTATACATCATAAGAAGCTCTAACATGAAGGATGTTGTAGGAATGCTACAGAAGACCAATTTCCAACCTCTTAGATGTGGAGCATGTAGTTCCAAATGACTTGTGTGTTGCAAATATTTGCTAAATTGTTCGAACTTTTTTTTTTTTTTCTTTTTTTGGCTTTTCCACTTGATTTGTACATTATTATGTTATTCAGAAATTCTAGCTGGTTACAATAAATCTCACTATTGTCTTTTAGCTAAAATTAAAACCTTGGTACCTTATATAAGTGGTTGCAAATGATGTGCCTCTTTCTTCATCAAGTTTTCAAACATCAAAGAAGACTATTATTGCTGCTGTATTTGTGCTTCTTACTGATGCTGAGGAAGAGTAAGTTTATGTTCTTTTAATTTCTGGCAGAAATATTCTTATCAAATGAGTTGCCTTGCTGATGGTAATATTGTGGAAACTTTGATGAAAATCAAATTGATCATCATGAAAATCTTAGCAGAACGATTTTTTTTTCTTTTTTTAAAAAAATTGTTAGAGGAATTAGCTATATGAATACAAACGGGTAAGTAAAACAAAAGTTTTAAATGCTAGTACATAATGCTCATGTCTAGCTCAGGATAATATTAGCAGACTATCAAATTATTTGATTGCTAATACGAATATGGAAAGATGGAGTAATTTCAAATATCTCTGCATCAATTAATTGTTAGTTTCCCTTTTCTCCCTTCTTTGCTTCGTTGCATTCTCATCGTCAAAGAAAAAAATTAAGTTTGTCGTATCCAACACAAAGCTTTTATCTGAGTTGGTAGCGAAATTTCAATATGGTAGTATCTTCTTAGAAAGTCTTAGAAATTTCAATGGTGTTGTGTTGTACGCTTTTTTCCACTCGTTTGTTCATTTGTGTGTTTTTTAGATCGCACACGTTCTCCTTTCTCCTTTATGCTGACTCGCTATGCTTATCATCTGACTTGAAGGTTGTCAGAAACTGAATCCTTTTCACGGCCATATATACCGAGCCTAACAATGGGCAGTTAGTTAAGTTGGCTTTTGATTTACATAAGATTCACAAGGCTTGAAATTGATTTTTCCATATACGTGCTTAGCCAGTTTATGCAGCTGCTTAAAGTATTTTTGTCACTGATGTTATTCCCTATCACATAACATGTGTCATTAAACTTTTTCACTGTGACATAATTTATGTCACTGAACTTATGCCTTGGAGCATAACTTGTGTCAATGAACTTACGTCCCACAAATATTTTTGCCTTACGATTTCTATTTTTCTAAGTTTTTCGCCGTCAAGGGCACTTTCGGCCACTTTATTATTAGTTAAAGTGATGAAGGGAAAAAAATTAAATATCTTCCCAAAAATAATGAATTTGTGCAAACCAACCATTTTGAAGTATCCACTTATTGGAAGACTCCTCTCCAAGTCAAGCACTAGCTATATTTTTATCTTGGTCTACCACTTAAACTTTATTTTCCAAGACAAATACTAATTATGTTAAGGCATGTGGAGTTTTGATGATAAGACATGTGAATGAAACATGTTGTGAAAGCTGGTCTATTCTTGTGTACAAATAAAAGCTGCAGGCAAGACTATTGATAAGATGATATTAAGCATAGATAGGAGTGGATAAGCAAGAATATTCTGGAACCTTCTCAAACACTTATCACTTTAGTAAAGTGGAAGAAAAATGCAATACTCAGAAGTTGAGTTGATCTAGAATTGCAAGAATGAGAAGAGTTCTGCAAGGACAAAGGATAAAGCAAAAGAGTCCTATTTAACCAGCGGAGGAGAAACGACTACAACAAGGAGTGAAGTCATTTGATAGAGTTGAAAGAAGAAAGAAGCATAAATCAACTAGGACTCCACCACAGGTGAATTACAAGTGTGCATATATACAACAAAGCATGATCAAGTAACTTACTCAATGCACTGAAAAGAAAATCAACAATCAGCAAAATAGTTCTCATACTTGAAAAAGAACCTGGTTCCTTACTTAACTCGTAGACTTTGTGAAGTAGCTGGTTCTTTGTAATGTGTCATTGTTCTAGTCTCAGTGATCTCTAAACTGAGTTTGGAGTTGTGTCTTCAAGTTAGGGAACTCGAAGACTTGGGAACACTTATCTTGGGAAGATTTGTGTTTTTGTAGTGATAGGAGTTAGAAGTTTTAATTCCTAGTTTACAAGAGGTCTTATAACTTTGTTGATTGTTAAGGCTCAAGTATTATAGTAAAGTTGGGGTTAAATCGTGTAGAGGTACATATCATGGATTTTTACACCTTTCTTGAGCCGGGTGTTTTCCATGTAAAAACATTGTGTTCAACTTTTACTTCTGTGAACCACTTTTACTTACCTGTTCCACTGATAAGCATTTAGTAGGGCTCGTACTCTAACAAGTGGTATCAGAGCGGGGTTGTCTTAAATAAAGCTAGCACCTAAGAAAATATCAATATGATGAATTCCGCACCTCCTACTAGTCACAGTGAAAGCCAGTCAACTACTAGACCTCCACTTTTTGATGGCTCTCATTTTATCTGGTGGAAAGCAAGGACGGAGATGTTCATTCAAGGTGAAGGCTATGAATTGTGGGACAGGATTATTTATGGTCCTACTATTCCAATGAAGATGGTAGAAGGGGAATAAGTCAAGAAGGTAAGGAGTGTGATTACTCCTGATGACTTGTTGGCGTTGAAGAAAAATGCAAAGGCCAAAAACATATTGGTCTGTGGATTAGGACCTACTGAATATAACAGGGTATCCACCTGCGCTACTACTAAGCAAATCTAGGATGCACTGGTGAATTCCCACGAAGGCAACTCTCCAGTAATGAAATTCAGGATCTCTCTTCTATTTACTCAGTACGAGGCATTCAAAATGAAATAAAATGAAACCCTGCATGAAATGATGACAAGGTTTAACACTTTGACAAATGAGTTGACTTCTTTTGGAAAAATCATCTTTGAGGAGGAACAAGTTGAAAAAGTACTAAGGGTATTTCCTAGATTAAAATGGAAAGTTAAGGTAACTGCAATAAGGGAGGCAAATAAGGAGCTTGAAGTCATGACCCTGGATGAACTAGTAGTGAACTTAAGGACTTATGAAATGGAAATTGATGGAACTAAAGAACAAGCTACTTCTGAGAAAATTTTGGCATTGAAAGCTTTTGATAGTAATAAGGATTTTGAACTTGATAAGGAGAAATTTTCCTTCTTAACCAAAAACTTTAGCAAATTCGTTAAAAAGAAGAAAGGGGCAAGTACTAAGAATTATTCCAATAATAATCCAAATGAATGCTACAAATATGGAAAAACTGATTATCCGATCAGAGACTGTCCAGTCTGGGAAATAGAATAGAAGAAGGAAAGGACTGAAAAGGAACTGAAGGCAAAAAGAAAGAAGGAGCATGCAATGATAGCACCCTAGGGATTTAATTCAGATGAAGATGAAGTTGATGAAACTGTATTCATGGATTTTAGAGATTCAGATGTAGATGAAAAAGATGAAGATTCTGAGGTAAGCATACTTGAACTCAAAGAAAAACGTCAATTGTATTGAAAACCAAAACTTATTTCCTTAATGAGTGCATTGATTGATGATTTCGAAGAGTTATCCTCTGATTGGGATGAATTGTTAAACAGTATTGCAACTCTCAAATTTTATTTCATTGATACAAAACTTGAGATGTCAAACAATAATCTTAAGTTTGAAGTTCTCAAACTCTCTCTCTCTCTAAAAATAAAAAAAAACAATGAGTAAAGAATAAGAAAATGCTGAACTTGAGTTGGTTAGATACAAACAAGAGTGTTGAGATTTAACTGAAAAATAAATAAGTTAAGTTATGAAGTTTCTAAACTAAAACTTTATCTAGAAAGGGAAGATAGGTGGACAAACTCCTCAAGAATTGTTCAAAATTTGAATGAAAGAAATTTTAATGAAAAGGCAGGATTGGGATTCCAAAAATGTTTTGGTGATCTTAAGGATTTATATTATATCTGTGGAAACCTTGGACATCCCACCACTGAATGTTCAGTTTCTATAAAAAGCAAATCAAACAGTCTAAACCTGGCTAACAAATCTTCTTAGACCAAAAAGAACAATACCAGTTCTGGTCAGAGAAACAGGTTGAACTACATGCTGCCTGCATGGACTAGAAGGAATTTAATTCATCCCTTCACTCATAAAATATGACGCAAACTTGTCTGGGTTCCTAAGCCTAACCATTGATTTCTTGTGCAGGAGAAGGTGAAAGGAAGATAAAGGCACTAGTACTTAGACAGTGCTTGCTCAAGATATATGACTGGTGATAAGAAACTATTCCTTTCACTCTCTAAAATAGATAAAAGAGGAGTTTATTTTGGTTATGGAAAAAAGGGAATCATCACTAGAGCATTGGCTAAAATGAGTGAAAAGCATTGGAGAATGTTTATCTTGTAGAAGGACTAAGCATAAACTTCTGAGCATCTCTCAACTGTGTGATAAAGGGAATAAAGTTATTTTCACTGCTGCAGATGTTAAAGTCAAAAGAATGGACACTAAAGAGATTGTGATCACTGCAAGTAGATACATAAATATTTACAAAACTAACATTATGGCACTACCAGGACCTGGGCTGACTTGTCTGAGTGCTATAGAAAATGGTCCCCTCCTTTGGCACAGAAGACTTGGTCATGCAAGTTTGAAACAACTAAACATAATTTCATCCAAAGACATGGTATTGGGATTACCCAAGACCATGTTTAAGAAAGAAAAGTTATGTAGTGTATGTGTAAGGGAGAGGCAGGTAAGAGCTTCATTTAAGTTAAAGAACCATGTTAGAACTACCTAGTGTCTCGACCTGGTTCAGATGGACTTATGTAGACCCATGAGACTTTAAAGCATTGGTTGAAATTGTTGATGATTATTCCAGATTCACAAGGACTTTGTTTCTAGCATCTAAGGAAGATGACTTTGATGTGTTTGAAATCTTCATTATGAAAGATGAAAAAAACTAGGCACTTCTTTAGTTTCCATAAGATCTGACCATGGTACAAAATTTAAGAATGCAAAGTTCTTAGGATTCTGTTCAGCAAATGGTATAGATCACAATTTCTCAGCTCCTAGAACACTACAAAAAATAGAGTGGTAGAAAGTAAAAACAGAACCTTGGAAGATATGGCTAGGACAATGATGCTTGCAACAAATATTACTAAAAAACTTTGGGCCGAGGAAATAAATACTGCAGCATCTATCATAAATAGATGCATGATCAGACGAATGTTAGAGAAGACTCCCTATGAATTACTAAAAGGAAGAAAGCCTGACATTTCTCATTTTAGAACCTTTGGTTGTAAATGTTTCATTCAAAATAATGGAAAGGATAATATGGGAAAATATGACTCTAAAAAGTGATGAGGGAATCTTCTTAGGTTGTTCACTTAATAGTAACCCTTATAGGGTTTTAAATAACAGTACTTACTATGTTGAAGAAAGCATGCATGTAATCTTTGATGAATCCTGTGTTAGGACTAACATTGCTTGATACTGATTGGATCATAGCCATACAGGAAGAGTTAAATAAGCTTGAGAGAAGCAAGGTATGACCCTTAGTTCATCTCCCTATAGATAGATCAGTAATTGGGACTAAATAGGTATATAGAAATAAAGTTGATGAGCATGGAATAGTTATAAGGAACAAGGCAAGATTGGTGGTCCAAGGATACAACCAAGAAGAAGAAATTGACTTTGAGCAAACTTTTTCTCCTACTTGTTGCTTTTGCTACTTATATTGAGTTTATCCTTTATTAGATGGATGTCAAAAGTGCATTCCTAAATGGCATTCTTAAGAATGAGGTGTATGTTAAATAACCTCCAGTATTTCAAAGCAAAGAGTTTCCAGATCATGTGAACAAATTGGACAAAACATTGTATGGGTTGAAACAAGCTCCAAGAGCTTGGTATAAGAGACTGTCAAAGTTTCTATTGGAACATGAACAAACCAGAGGTAAAATTGACAATACCTTTTTCTTGAAAACTAATGGGAAGAATTCGTTAGTTGTGCAAGTGTTTGCGGATGATATTATTTTTGGCTCAACAAATATGAGTATGACTCATGAGTTTCCCAAACTCATGAGTTATGAATTTGAGATGCGTATGATGGGAGAGCTGAATTACTTCTTGTGCTTGTAAATAAAGCAGTCAGCTTTAGCATCAATGATTCACCAATAGAAGTATGCCAAAGAGCATCTCAAGAGATTTTCCATAGAAGAGGCTAAATAGATAAGTACTCCAATTGCCACTACCACAAAGCTAGAATTTGATAAACCAGGTTCAGATGTAGATCAAAAGATGTATAGAAGTATAATAGGGTCATTATTATACCTCACAAAAAGCAGACCTGACATTGTGTTCAGTGTAGGGATATGTGCCAGGTTTCAAGCAAAACCCAAAGAATCACATCTAAAATTTGTGAAGAGAATCTTCAGATACTTGAAGGGAACCACTGATCTTGGCTTATGGTACCCCAAAGGTAGTAACTTTAATCTAGTAGGCTACTTAGATGTTGATTAAGTAGGATATCTAGTGGACCGTAAAAGCACTATAAGAATGGCATACTTTCTTGGATCATGTTTGATTACCTGGTCAACTAAGAAGCAAAATTCAGTTGCATTGCCTACTGCTAAAACTGAATATGTTGCTGCAGGTTCCTGTTGTGCTCAATTTTGTATGGATTAATCAACAAATCATGGCTTTTGGTATAGATGTTTGTTGTGTTCCTATTTTTTGTGATAATACAAGTGCTAATAACATAGCTAAAAATCCTATTCAACATAAGAGAACCAAAAATATTGATATTAGGCATCACTTTCTAAGAGATAATGTTCAAAAAAGGTCATATATCCATTATGTTTTGTTTTATTGAGGAGAAAATTGCTGATATTTTCACTATGGCCTTGAGTAGTGAACACTTTGAAAAAAATTGGTTAGCCTTGGGGAAGATTACAATTGAATAAGTCTCCCTCAATGCTTGACTAGAATAATTTGATTTTACAAGTGATTGTTGGTTAATTCAGTCTGACGCATTAATTTGTGTATCCTATGTCCAAGATTTTAGAGTATGTTGACTCATGTGTATGTTGATTTTGTAGAAAGCCTGGATTACAGGAGCAATTTTGTGTATTTTTCATTCAGGTATGATTATTATTACTACAAAGTAGCTTAAACAGAAACAAGTTGTTTTCCTGGTTGCTCCTGGTCCATTTAAATCGCCAAAATACAAAGAGTCCCTTCCCTTTCAAAAATCTGCCAATTTCTTTCCCATGAAAACTGAAACACTCATCATTACGCCAATGACAAATACAGTCCCTCACCCTTTCAGATTGCTCACCCTTCCCTTTTAAATATGCTTTATTTTGTTTTGATTCTACATTAAAGATTCTCTTCAACCTCCTCACACTCAAGAACACTTTCGTGGTTCAAAAATGGCATCACTCTCATCTTCTTCCTCCTTTTCTTATTTTTCCTCCACTGAATATATTCCAAATCCCCTTACCACACTTATCCTTCATCCAAACATCCCCTTAAATTCCTTATCCAAATATCACCTTAACTTTCTTATTTCCTTCTCCAATCTCCCAGAAATTTATGGATTTCTCAGCCTTCAGAAATTTCCCAATCCCTTTTGCCCAAATTTCCTCACCTACTTTATCCTTGTCGCAACCTCTTCTTCCTTCTCCTATCTCGCTCAGAATTGTTTATGAGGACGATATTCCTAATGATAGAGATGATCTTCCTATTGCAGACTTAATCCCAAGAAGGTCGAGATATTAGTTCAAGAAAATACCCTTTGTCCATGTCGAAGACATTGTGCCTTCAAAACCCTCTCCAGTTGTCTCTAATTCTCGAACCCCACATACTCGAGGAAAGAATAAACGTGAAGATGCTATATTGGATGAAGTTCTTAGAGCCAACAAGAGGAAACATGTAGTAATTTCTGATCCCACTCCTCCTCTTATCTCTTCTCCTGCATGCTCTCTTGATCTTTTTCTTCGATCAGTTAGGAAAAACAATACTGTCAGGGAAAAAGCTTCCAAATCCTCTGTGTCTTGAAAGACTTCCTCTAAACCTACTTCAAAGGTTTCCTCCCCTTGAAAACCCTCCCCCAGTTTCAAAGCTTCCCAATCCAGAGTTTCTCTCAAATCATCAACCCGTTAGAAGAAATAGGTTATCAAACCAATTATTTCTAACTCATCTAACTCTAACTTCTATATGGACACCATTTCTAAAGTGGATCCAAATTTTGAGGTTCCTACACCATCCTCTCATCAAGATACTCCTGAAGCTCATCGTCTTCACTTTCCAAATTGTAAATTACCTAGAGGGAGAGTAGTTAGTGGATCTGGGGATGCTTCTATGTAGTCTTTATTGGAAAGATTAAAATTTCAGGGTTGGTCTCATCTCTTTCTACAGGGAGACCTTCAGTGAAGATTTTCTCAACCTGAAGTGTATGAGTTCTATACGAATGGGGTGGGCATTGGTGAGTTGTTTTCTACTACAGTTAGAAAGGTTACACTAAACCTTTACATTGTTGATATTACTAGGATTCTGCATATTCCTTCTGAGGGGTGCTGTCACTATGTCAAAGGCAGTTGGTCACCTCTTGATAATCTTGCCTCAGCTCTTGACATATGAAGGAAGTTCATTGGGAATCCCCAATTGGTCAATCATAGAAGAGTGTTTAAGAGGGAGATGTCTCCTCTTCACCAACTGTACTTTGATGTAGTGCATAAGATGATTCTTCCTAGGAAGTAAAAGAGGAATGTGGCTAGCTTTGTTGATCTCACTCTCATGGAATTATTAGTTATTGAAGTAAGAATTGATCTTCCTCGACTCATACTAAAGCATATGCAAAGGGTTATACTCAAGGAAGTAAATGGACATGCTCTACCTTATCAATTATGGCTCACCCCTATATTTGAGGACTTTGGTATTTCTGTTCAAGTGTGGACTTCACAGGCTACCAAGGATATAATAGGGAATGTGAACCATATGATGCTACCTGTTTCCATCAGGAGTGCTGATAATCCGATGCAATGATTGAGAAATTCACTGGATGGAAAACAAGATGGAGTTGAATTTGCTTAGGCAGCTTTGGAGGTTGCACAGGATTCTCATGAAGAAGAAAAAAGATCCTCCATGCTCAAATTGCTTCCCTTAATTCCTTGTTGGAAAAAAAGAGAGCTGAAAATGCAGATGTTATTAGGAAACTCACCTATCTTATTCCCTCCTCTTTTTCTACTTAGCCTCTTGACTGATATCTTAAGTCTATATGTTTTTGTTCCTTTCCCTGATAGCTTGTTCTCTCTTATTTTAATTTTTGGTATATGTAGTCATCTCTGCTAATAAATGAAATGGGCTTAGTTGTTTTACTATTTTCTTCTCCTGTTTTCTCATATTACATTCATGTTCTATTATTCTAAATTTTGATTGTCTTAGTGATAGCCACAATGGCCATGAATTATTAAATGTTTTTCACTTGTTGACCTAGATTTTCGATGATGTCAAAAGGGGAAAGAGTAGTCTATGCAATGCTTATAGCTCAATTGGACTAACCTATTTCATTCTGCGCTATTCTTTTATTCAAATTCCTTATTGAGTATGTCAGGGGTCTATGATGTTGTGTTACTATGTTTGTCATCATCAAAAAGGGGGAATTTGTTAAGGTATGTGGAGTTTTGATGATAGGACATGTTAATGAAACATGTTGTGAAAGTTGGTCCATTCAAGTATACTAAGAAAATCTGCAGGGAAGACTGTTGATAAGATGATATTGCACATAGACTGGAGTGGATAAGCAAGATTATTCAGGAACCTTCTCAAACACTTATAACTTTAGAAAAGTGGAAGAAATATGCAATACTCAGAAGTTGAGTTGATCTAGGATTCCAAGAATGAGAAGAGTTCTTTAAGGATAAAGGACAAAACAAAAGAGTCATATTCAACTAGGGGTGGAGAAATGGCTACAACAAGGAGTGAAGTTACTTGATAGAGTTGAAAGAAGAAAGAAGCATAAATCAACTAGGACTCCATCACATGTGAATTACAAGTGGGCATATATACAACAAAGCACAATCAATTAACTTACTCAATGCAGTGAAAAGAAAATCAACAATCGGCAAAACAGTTGTCATACTTGAAGAAGAACCTGGTTCCTTACTTAAGTCGTAGACTGTGTGTAGTAGGTAGGTTCTTTGTAATGAGTCATTGTTCTAGTCTCAGTGATCTCTAAACTGAGTTAGGAGTTGTGTCTTCAAGTTAGGAAACTCGAAGACTTGGGAACAATTATCTTGGGAAGATTTGTGTTTTTGTAGTGATATGAGTTAGAAGTTTTAATTCCTAGTTTACAAGCAGTCTTGTAACTTTGTTGATTGTTGAGGCTCAAGTATTATAGTGACGTTGGGGTTAAATTCTGTAGAGGTACAGGTCGTGGTTTTTTACACCTTTCTTAAGCCGAGTGTTTTCTACGTAAAAATACTGTGTTCAACTTTTACTTCTATGAACAATGTTTACTTACCTGTTCCACTGATATGCAATTAGTAGGGCTCATACTCTAACAAATTATATGGCATGCATACATTTATTACATAGAAGGATTCCAAATAAGATTTTCTGAGTTTAACCTTAAAGATTTTCATATGGTATGTTGTTGTTGTAATCTTTAAATGTTTTAGTATTGAACGTATTGTATTTGTAAAACTATGGGTTCTGACTTAATTTCTTGGTGCAATTTTAATAAATTTCTATGCATAAAATTATCTCCGCATCTTTAAATGTTTTTGTATTGAACGTGGTGTATTTGTAAAACTATGGGTTCTGACTTAATTTCTTGGTGCAATCTTAATAAATTTCTATGCATAAAATTACCTCCGCATGGACTATATTAGATTCAGATGAACTCGATATCTCGGTGATGCATCCATCACTAACAATTGAAATCATGTTTTTCTTGTCATGATGGAGAATTTTAATAAAAATGCACAGAATTGAGTTTTGAAAAAGTTGTGGTTATTATCCAAATGATATGCCCCTTCTTCATCATGTTTTCAAACATCAAAGAAGACTATCGAAGAAGACTTTTTTATATTATTTTTCTTAAAAGGCAGTTGCTCTTCTTCTCCTGCTATCCTTTGTTTATCTCCTTAAGCCACCCCCCGCAGTGATACCAAACCGGGTGATTTTTACTGATGTAGAGGATGAGTGAGTTTATTTTCTTTTACATTTTGCATGGCAGCAGTATTCTTATCAAATGAGTTGCCTTACTATTGTAAAATTGCGGCAACATTTATGAATATCAAATTGGTCATCATGATAATCTTAGCAGAACGAAATATTTATTTTTTAAAAAAATTGTTCGAGGAATTAGCTATATGAATACAAATAGGCAAGTAACACAAATATTCTAAAAGCTAGTTCATGAGGATCATGTCCATCTCAGCATAATTTATGCAGAAGAGACTGTATCATATGCGACCTGTTCTGTTCAATGGGTTAGCAGACTATCAAATGATTTGATTGCTGATGCGAACATGGAAATTAAAGCTAGAGTATCTGGAAGATCTCCCATCAAGTAATTGTTATTATCCCTTTTCTCCCTTCTTTGTTTCTTTGCATTGTCACCTGTGGAAGACGTGAATAAAGTGTTTTTGTTTTCGAGATTGCAGACATTCTTCATTCCCCATTATTCTCTCACTATGCTTATCATTATACGCTGTGGAACTATTAGATGTCTACCAATCTCCAGCTTGAGGCAGCGTATGGTAATCCATTTTAATAAAGTGTAGTAAGTTATTACTGTGTTGGTTATTAGAACAGAGGATAAATACAGTCATTTCTGTCCACCTCATGAGGGTAGCCTGATGATTGTCAAATATATTTTCTTTTATGCTTGTTTCAACGTAGACTAAACACCTATTTACTTGAGCACGGGACATTATATGGACAGTAAAACAAAATAATCTTTCTGAATCACTTGTGCACAACCGACGTTGAACCCATGACAAGTAGCAGAGACACTAACAGTTTGCACCAAATTCATTTGGTCAAAAAATCATTTGGTAAGCCGCCCATTCATTTCACACAGATTCATCATCGATCAGTAGCAAAATTTCAAACCATTCCGCCATATGCGTGAATTAATATGGATATCGTGGTTAAAGAAAAAAAATATTCATATTAATTATTGTTTCTTAAGAGATGTGGAAAGTCTAAAGTGGACAAGTAAAAGTTAATGGAGGGAGTAACATCTATTTCACAGGCAAGACTTTAAGAGAACTTTGTTTGCACCATAACTTGTGTCACTAAAAGTTCTGCCTTGAGAGATAACTTGTGTCACTAAACTTATGCCTAGCAATTTTTTTTGGTTCTTCGCTGTTAAGGGCATTTTCGTCCATTTTTCGTTTAACTTAAAGTGCTAAAGGAAAAAAAATTAAATACCACCCCAAAATAACTCATGTGCAAATTACCCTTTGGAGGTGGATTATGTTGAGTTGGGGAAAAATCAGTCAATATATTGAGAAATTATATTGTTCTCAATACTTAATATTTTGGGCAAATTGGATGGGTCTATCAACTTCTGGATCATATTTGACACCCCAACTTGTATATCTATACAAAAAGTCTTTATCTTCCAAAATTTTCGTCTGAGCTTAATGAGAGCAGGTAATATGGAGCAACATTGGAAAAATCAACCTATAGGAAAATGTTTAGGCATTTTGAAGTATCTACTTCCAAGAAATTGTACACCATATCTTGATTGTAAAAGTATTGGACGACTCCTTTCCATGTCAAGAACTAATTATATTTCTTTCTTCCTCTGCCACTTAAATTTTTTCTTTCCAAGTCAAACACTAACTATATGTCATTCTTACAATGACATAGACGGATTCCAGATTAAAATTTTATCAATTTAATCTTGAAAAAAGGATCAAATATGTTACTGAACTATCAAAAATAACTCATTTATGCCATCAATTAAAAGTTGAGCTCATTCATGCCATCACCGTTACAAAACCAGCTCATGCCATTACTTTCTAACAGTGGTTTCCAAAAGAAGCTTTGCCACATGGCCTTTTATTAGATGGCTACGTCATTAATTAAAATAAGCAAAGTGTCTCAAATATATTATTGAACTATCAGAAATGGCTCATTTATGCCATCAGTTAAAAATTCGACTTATTCATGCCATTACCGTTATAAAATCAACCCACCCATGCCATTACTTTTTAATGATAGATTTTTTGAAATAACTTTGCCACGTGATCTTTTATTATAAGTTCACGCCATTAATTAAAATAAATTAATATTAATTTCAAAATATTTGAAATTAGTTAGTATCGACATTCTTTATTCTAGCATATATATCATATTGATGGGAGAAGTGATCACATATACTTGGCGGGATAATTGGAATAGCATGCTTCTTTTAAGCCATTATTTGAAAATAATTTTTCAATAATATATGCTCCACTAATCCTTGATGGGAAAAGTTATCCCATATACATGGCGGGATAGTTGGGACAACAGACTTCTTTTAAGCCGTTATTTAGAAATGAGTCTTCAATAATGTATGTTCCCCTAATTCGTGATTGGAGATGATTGGAGAATCTCTATTGGTACGCCTCTTTGTTTTTCTTGTTTGCCCTAATCGTTCATTGATTTATTTTCTTGCAACTTCACTGAAATAAAAATGTAGGATAAATTGTTTGAGGTTTCTATTAAGTGAAACATTTATAATGATTTAGAAATCAAATAGAAATAGCTAAAGGATATACATTAATCACTATTTCTTTTGATCAGAAAAATAGTTTGTGTTGTATAAAAAAATACTTTAATGGGTCCTGGTCATTTTATGTTAAATGAACCGGTTGTTTTCAATGGATCTAAGATATTTGAAATTAATATTGATTTATTTTAATTAATGTCGCAGGCCTCTAATCAAAAGCCACATAGAAAACAGTTTTTGAAAATGCACCATTAAAAAGTAATGACATGGGTGAACTGATTTTATAATGACGATGACATGAATGAGCTGAACTTTTAACTGATGCCATAAATGAGTCATTTTTGATAGTTCAATAGCATATTTGAGTCTTTTTTCTTATTTGAATTAATGACGTGAACCTTTAATAAAAAGTCACGTGGAAAAGATGTTTTTGAAAACCATCGTTAAAAATTAATGGCATGGATGAGCCGATTTTATAACAATGATGGCATGAATGAGCCAAACTTTTAACTGATGGCATAAATAAGTCATTTCTGATAGTTCAATGGCATATTTGAGCCTTTTTCCTTTAATCTTTAAGGAGTGTTTGGTGTGAGGAATAAGGAAAGATAATCCCGGAATAATTTTTTAGTACCCCTTAATCCCTTGTTTGGTTACAGAACTATGGAATAACTTATCCCATGATTAATAGTTACCGCTGGGTTAAGTTATCCTACTTTAGGATGGTATAGTAATACTGGGATAACTTATATTGGGATAAAATGTGTAAAATAACAAAAATATCCTCCTTAAACCCTCTTTTATATATCACTTTTCACATCCATATGGAATTAATACCATTTCCTTCGCTAATTTTTAATGGTGGATTTGCAAAAATAGTTTTGCCATGAGACCTTTTATTAGAGGTTCATGTCATTAATTGAAATAAATCAATATTAATTACGTGATAACAAGAGAATCCTCCATTTTAATTTAACTAAAACATATTTAGAATAAAAGAGATAGAACATGACTAGAAAAACATGACACTTAAAGAAAAGTTCACAAATAAAGTGTAAGTGTTTAAAGGCTATTTTGACTTAAAAGCATTTAAAATAAGACAATCCAAACATGCTCTACATGTTCTGTACTTTTTTAGATTGAAAAAAAATGTAAAAACATCCTAAAAATCGAAAGTTAATAGTTTCATTGAGATATTAAACTACGATAGAATAATTTGCTAATTGTGTTGTCTTTGATCGAGAACGTGAATAGGTTTTCATGTTGTCATATACATTATCTAAAAATTAGTGGCTAGAATCAATTATAGACTATGCCAATGCAAATTAATGTTGTCTATCCTTTTAATAAAAAAGATGTTCAGGAAAACATACTCTTAAACAAGTCACAATTTAAAACAAATTATAAACTATAATTAAAATTTCCTTTTAACTACCATTTCATTAAATAAAAGAGCTAAATTAACTTCTACAAAAAGTAACTAGAATGTAAAACAATACAATTTGTACTTGATAGGGATAAAAGGATTATAAACATAATATAATCAGCTATAAAAACTATCGGGAAAAAGGTCTGAAATATAACTAAACTTTGACGTAATTTATTACAACCAGCCTCTACTTTACGGGAATCCTATGGTCCCCCTAGATTATTTTTGTTATATTTCTGTGGCATATATTCACGCATGAACCATATTTACAAGTCTAATTGAAACGTGTAAGACTTGGTTAGATTAGTATTCATAGGAACAATGGCGGAGCCACATATTCGTCGAAAAAAATAAATTGTGTAGGTACATAAAAATATTTTTATGTATATATTACACAATGACACTCTTTGATTTTTTCATGAATTTACTTCTTTATATTTTGAAATTTCTTGATGAAAAATATACCCTGCCACTGAATATAACGGAATGAAGAAAAGTATTTTTTTTCAAAATCATGAAGACCACAAGGGAAACCTCATTTCTATTTAAAGTCTCAAAACCATATGTTATAGAGCATACCTACTAATTTTTGCAATAATGGAGAAAGCCTTCACATTTTTTCTCCTAACACTCTTGTTGCTTATAGCTAGTTCAGCCATGACCAAAACCAACATTACTACTGATCAGTTAGCTCTACTGTCCTTAAAATCTCAAATTATTTCAGACCCCTTTCACTTCTTGAATGAAAGCTGGTCTCCTGCTACGTCTGTTTGTCATTGGGTTGGAGTCACTTGTGGATCTCGTCACCAATGAGTGAAGTCCTTGAATCTTTCTAAGATAGCTCTTATAGGCAGGATTCCCCGTGAATTTGGGAACCTCTCATTTCTTGTTTCTCTAGACTTGGGAAGCAACAATTTCCATGGAAATTTGCCTCAAGAAATGGCACGCTTGGACGACTTAAGTTTCTTGATTTCAGTTTCAACAACTTCAGAGAGGCGATTCCTTGTTGGTTTGGGTTTTTACACCTACTTCAAGTTATTAATATTAGAAAGAATACTTTCAATGGTTCCATCCCTTCTTCATTTTCTAATATGTCTACACTTGAGACTTTAAATCTGAATTTCAATTCCATAGAGGGTAAAATCCCAAAAGTGATTGGAAGTCTTATAAACCAGAGAATTAAACTTGAGGGGCAACATGCTCATAGGTTCTATACCTCTGTCACTCTCGAATTGCTCGAGATTGGAGACTTCAGATATAACTTTTAGTTCACTTCAAGGAAACTTCCAGAAGGGATCGTTAATCTTCACAACCTGAAGTTGTTGCGCATACAAGATAATCAACTTACGGGTTCTATACCATTCACAATTTTCAATATCTCTAGAATTGAAGTCATTGCATTTACAGGAACTAGCTTATCAGGATAGCTTCCCAACGGTTTATGCAATGGTCTACCAATACTCAAAGGACTTTATCTATCCGAAAAGAAGCTTCGCGGTCATATGCCTACAAGCTGATCAAATTGTTCACAACTTTAAATTTTGTCTTTATTGGAAACTGAGTTTGATGGACCAATACATAGTGAAATAGGAAGCTTGACTAATCTGCAGGTCTTGGGTCTCCGGACTAACCATTTCACTGGTATGTTTCATCTTATAAATATTAGCACTATTGCATCGTATTACCTCAGAATTTTATTTTATTACACATTAATTGCAGGGATAATTACACATCTTATAAATTTCATATTTGCACTTGATTCAAATTTCGCATCTATTAAGATAATTCCATCGGCCAGATTCGCTAGAAGTTACTTTCTACCCTATGTCTCTCCTTCAATTAGCGCTCATATGAGCTAATCTTCAATAAACCACCTATTTTTCCTCGAAGGTATTCTCCTACCGCACGTTCTGGCATACAATCATAACCCCGAGAGAGCAACCCAACAATATAAATTTTGGTCAGGGCAATAACTATATTGGTTTTCCGTTCTTGTTAGATGTAGTGCTAAGCTTCGAAGGATCTCTAAAAGTCCAATGCACCCTAAAAGTTAGTCCAATCGCTATTGAATCTCTTTACAATGACAACAAAACTACATCGCTTCACAATACTTGACAAATAAACATGAGCGACAACTAACATTAAATCTTAACAAGGTATCAGAACAATATTCATGGTCCCTCAGCCTTATCAGTTCGGACCTACCAATCTTAACTGCAAAATTGCACACATCTTGTTTGAATGATGTATGACTAATCAGTAAAAACAACATTCACAAAATCAGTGCACTCTATGTGTGTTTCCACGATAATATTATCATTAATACATACCTCCCATATATGAAGTGGTTCCATATGCAAGAATCTTATTCCTCCAAACCCATCTTTACTACAGCCTCTTGCGATAGTATGGAAAAAGTTTATCATCTGTCAGTTCCTTATATCTACAAAGAAGAGAAAAAAATTGAGGTCACAAAAAGAACATTATCCATTTGTTGCATTAGATGTAGAGTCTGTTGCAACAGATGTGGAATCTAAAGGAATACATCAAACTAGCCTTTCTGGAGGATTGATTTATTCCAATAGTTTCTCTACCTGTTGCAACATCAACAACAGCATAAACGTCAACAACATTTGTTCCAACAACATCATCAACAACAAAGAAGAAACATCCTTTGTTCCAGAACCATCAACAACACCATACCACAAGTTCCAACAAGGCCAACCCCACCAACAACATCAATAACTGCATCAACAATAAAGAAACAAACAATATACATACAAAAAAAATGATACTGCCAACAAGGCTTTTAAACTTCTCCCAGCAGATGACTTTTTCGCATATTGTAATAAAAATTATTGGTTTGTTTATTCAACACTTAAAAGTTCCTTAAAATTTTTTAATAAATATGATATAGGTAAATAGTAATTAAATAAAAAAACAGATGTAAATAACTTGCAAAGAAGAAGATGAGAATGAAAGAGCAATATTGTACCATACCTTAATATCAAAAAGGGGATTAAAATAGAAATTTTAGTAGAGGAAATATATGGATTTGTTTAGATCAGAAAATATCTTTATGAGAAGAGAAGAGAAAAGATAGAAAAAAGGTTGTGACCCTAAAAAGGAGAGAACGAAAAAGATGAGAGAGTTGAATAAAATAAACTCCAGCTGAAGGAAGATTTCTATAGAAGTATTGTGTACGTAGACGTGGGGGTTCTCAATATTCATCAATTACTATTAATTAATTTCATTAATAATTTGATGGGCACGAGAAAGACTAAGACTAGTGACATTGAAAAGACAAGACAAAACTGCTCAATGAAGTACTTTTGAGATAGCCAAGAAATATTTTTTACTACCTTTAGTAGTAAGTACTACTACTTGATATTATCTACTTAGACCAGAAGCTTGATTTAAAATTAAAAGAGAAAAAAAGATTTTTAAACAGATATGTCATCTGTTGCAACATATATAAATATCTGTTTAGAAATTCGAACAGCTCAGTCATCTGTTACAACAGATATAAATATTTGTTTAAAAATCTCAATAGCTCAATCATCCGTGACAACAAATGAAAATATCCATTTGATAATTAATTAAATAAGATATGTCATATGTTACAACAGCAATAAATATCTGTTAGAAAATTTCCAATAGCTCAGTCATCTGTCACAATAGATGAAAATATCTATTTGATAATTAAATTAGATATGTCATCCATTGCAGTAAATATAAATACCTGTTTGAAAATTTTCAACAACTCAGTCGTTTGTTGTAACAGATTTCATTGCAATTGATTTGGGTGGAACTAGGGATGAATGAATGAGCTCATTGGGTCAACTATAAATCCAATTGAGTTTTTACAATTGCATAGCGTTGGTATTGCATTCATCCCGACCCGAGTCGTTGATCAATCACTTTGGGTTAAAATGAGTGCTATCAACTCAATGTTAGGATAATGATAGTACCTAAGTTGATTTAGGTGGAACTAGGGATGAATGAATGATCTCATAGGGTCAACTACAAATCCAATTGAGTTTTTGCAATTGCATGGAGTTGGTATTGTGTTCATCCCGACCTGAGTCATCGATCGATCACTATGAAATTAAATGAGTTCTCATGAACTCAATTTTTGGATAGTGATAGTACCTAAGTTGATTTAGGCAGAATTAGGAATGAATGAATGAGCTCATAGGGTAAAATACGAATCCAATTGTCTTTGCAATTGCATGGCATTAGTATTGAGTTCAGTCCGACCGAGTCGTCGATCGATCACTCTGAGTTGAAATGAGTTCTCGTCAACTCAATGTTAGGATAGTTATAGTACCTAAGTTGATTTAGGTGGAACTAGGGATGAATAAATTAGATCCCAGGGTCAACTACAAATCCAATCAAGTCTTTACAAATGCATGGCATTGGTACTGCGTTCATCCCAACCTGAGTCATCAATCAATCACTCTGAGTTGAAATGAGTTCTCATCAACTTAATATTTTAAAACCTATATCTTTTAAATTTTATAAAATTAAATAAGATCAATTCCGACCAAATTAGCAATTTCAAAACTTGACATTCTTTTCCAAAATTATAAATCAACCGATACAAATCATCTATTTGCACGAAAAACTTTTCATTTTAAATCTTAAGTTCTCTCTCTTCCCTCTCTCTCTCTCCCTCTCTCTCTCTCTCTCTCAGAGTCTCCTCTTGATCATAACAGTGCAAATAACAACTACTCAACATATTTCTCAACTCTTCAATATAAGTCGATTTTTTTCCCATTTATCACTACATATAGTTTTTTTTTCGACTTTATTATGTCTTGTATTCATCATTTTTTCTGTTTCACAGGTAATAGAGTTAGAGCAGATTTCTACATTTGTTATTTGTTCTAAAAAATAGGACTTTTTAGTTAATGATGAAAAAGAAGACTTTTAATTGTATTATCTTCGAGAATGGGTTAACAATTTTGAGTTATGATAGTAAAAAAGTAGGAAGCACCCAAAAAAACACTAGTTTTTCTCAGTGTTTTGTTGACTGCCTTGGTATTGTTGGATGGTGTTTGTGGTTTTGTTGGTGGCTATTGTTGGTAGTGTTGGTATTTGTATTTTTTGGCGGTGATGTCGGTGGTCTTGGTGTTGGTATTGGTGGCATTGGTGGTGGTCTTGGAGGCATTGGTGGTGGAATTGGTTGTAGTGGTGGTGGTCCATCTATTGTAATGGGTGGAAGATCCGTTCGGAGATATTAAATAGGACTTCAAATAGATTCCCCATCTGCTCGAACTGATGGGTTATCCGTTGGAGTATTTTCTTGTAATATGGTGTAGAAGAAATCATTGAAATTAGTCCACCTATTGCAACAGGTGGAACATCTGTTGGGAGATATTAAATAGGTCTTCAAACAGATTCAGGTTCCCCATCTATTCCATCTGATGGGTTGTCCGTTATGTGGTAAGAATAACTTATTGAAATTTGTCTCACCTTTTTAACAAAAATTATGCATACATCAAATACAATGTATTTTTTATTTTTCTATTGTTTGTAGTTAAAAGATGCCTCCCAAAAGAAAAGAAACTGAAAGTGGAGAAAGTGGATCAACTTCCAATCACCAAACAAAAAAGGATAGAGTACATATAGATTCGAAGGAACTTCCAGAACAATCTCGGTTAGGGAAAAATGAAGCTGAGGAAAGTGATAACTCCTTCTCATCAATGGGGCATGAGATAATATCAAAATTCTAGCAAGATTCTATCAAAATCATTAGTATTGATAAGTTTCAAGTTGCTATGCTGATGAATAGCCCTAAAGAAGTATTATGAAGAAGGAAAACATAGATGGGCATTTTAAGAAGAAATGCTTTGCACACTTTCTTGAGCTGTCTCAGCCCCGCCCTCTCTGTTTCCTTTTAGGTATATGGACTTATCAAGTGCAAGATCAATTATGCGGGGGATGATGGACATCCAAATGAGGGTGAAAAAAAGATGGATGAAGTCTTGATCAACTACTCTGGCATGCCGGTTTGTTTTGCATTGAAAAAGTTTTCCATTGTGATGGTCTTGAGATGCGATCGTACAGAAGAAACTCCCATCAAGAAAACATCCCACAAAGGGTCCAACAAATGCAAGGTAAAAAAAAGATGGGTTGTTAGGCATTTTTGGACCTAGCTACAAAGTAGAGTATTTTATGGAGGATCTTAAGAATAAAGACATACCAAAGCACAACAGAGAGAAATTGTCCTTAGTTTGGTTTGTCCATTCCATTTTATTGGAAAGACATTTTAGGAAACTCATAGAACATGATTTGTTGGCGCTTACTGAAGATTTTGAGAAATTCAACGATTATCCTTGGGAATACGACAACTACTACTTGACTATCAAATATTTACTGAAAGAGATAAATCCAAATACGACCACATTATATGACTTTTCTTGGGTTTTCATGGTAAAATTGATCACTATTTTTACTCATCCATTAATTTATATTTAATATACTTATGACTTTAATTTTTTTGCTTTCTTGCTGTTTATAATTTTTAGTCTTTGTCATGTGAATCCATTCCTCCCCTCCGAAAGCATTTTAAGGATTACCTGAATAAGGTTTCTCATCCAAGGATACTTTGGTGATTGGTTACAGTAGAGAGCAACAAAAAAAATATTAACAAGGCTGATCTCTTTATCCCTCCAAATGATGCAGTACATCTTATTTCAACTAAAATAATTTTCCTAAAAAAAAGATATTTTCATGACCCAAACTAGGTCCTGGCCGCGACAGACATCCCGAACCACGAAGGACCGAAACGCCCTTCTCTATTTGGTAATCATACACAACATCTATCAAATAAAATAAAATGCAAAATTATAATCGAATACAGAAACATGGACGTACTCTAAATTTAGTTTAACAATAAAGGAAAAACTCCAATATCTAAACAACATCTAATCCAGTCCGTGAAATATCTACTATATCTGAAAATAACAACTGTCTGAAAACTGTGACAAGGCCCCAGTAGACCAAAACCATAGTAGTAATATAATCTAAAATAAATGGGTCTTCTGGAGCAAATAGGGCTCACCACTACAGAGATCATTTCTCTCTGAAATACTCTACTGAATAGCAGGACCTCTAGACTGTGCCTCAGAACTTGGGAGGGAGGGGGAGTCAATACAAATGTACTGATATGTAGAGAAATCCAAAATAAAGCTTTTAGATAACTAAAATAAATGAGAGCTGGTCATAAACCTCATGAAAGATTTAATTTTCAAAACACATGGGCATTTCTGAAAACATAAAAACTTTCTGTTAATGCAAATTTTGATCTTTGTATTACCTCTGAGTTAGGTGGTACTCCCCTACAATTTTGTTATTCTATGGGCCATATGGAATCCGCCATTGACTCAACGGGGAAACCCCCAACTCAAGTATTCCACAAGAGCTGGAGTCTCTGATTCTGATATGCCACACGACACTGGGCCAGTATAATATAATATACCTAGATCAGCAAATCATGGTTTTGGGAAATGAGTTATCTAAACTCGTTCCCTCTTCAGGGAGCCACCTAACATCTCTTTATTCCCTATTTTAGCCTTTTATGAACATTAATCATCCTGATATTCTAAAACATGAATGTCTGATAAAGTCTAATTTCTGTATTAGTTTGTGTCTGTTATGGAATTTTCCAAATTGGTATCGTCATACCAATACTTGCAAGTGTATATGATTATTTCTTTCTAAAACAACGTTCAGGACACTTGATCATGTATGTAGTGTAAGAAGAGTCATATCTCAAATCATAAGTCAAAAATCATGTAAAGACTTTCCATTCATTCAATAATTTCAACAAGTAGTGGCCAACTTCTCAAAAACAATCCTGAAGTTTGTTTGTTTATCAGTCTAAACATTTAAAATCATAAAAGCATTCCTCTCTCCCATTCTTGATCATCATGAATTTCACATAAGATAAATAGTATCTTGAATCATTCTGTAAATAATAAAATGTAAGGATTCATAACTTGTAAATCAACTAATACAGTGATGGGAGAGGGAGATTATATATACTTCTTGCTCTCAATTCACAATTCACGGTTTTCAATGTATACATACATATATACAAATCAAATCAGATAGAGGGAAAGCCGAAAGGCCAAAACAATATCATCAATGTTTCTAAAATATGAATATATTTGTAAATTCAAACCCATTTCTTAAATTCATGATTTCTATGCCCATGAGATTTTAGGAAAACCCCGCGTACCTTAAATTATGACTCTGGAATGAACTAGTGCCTTAGGGATACTATTCGAACAATTGGTGGGTGCTTCTGCTAGCCCTAGCTATGTGGATTCTGAATCTGGAAGAATTATTGAAAACCCACGGTGAAGTCTTCAGATATATTGATCTTTGGGTTGAAACCCTAAGGGGTGTTCTTGAGAGGAATTTTGTAGAGAATGTGAATTTGGGGCTCTAAAGTGTTGTTTTGCGGTTAAAATTCAGTGTTTAGGATGAATTAATAGGGGTGGTATTGACCCAAATGCCCTTGGAAAACGTGGAGCTGACTGCAGAAAAATACACTGGCCGGAATAGCCAGGGAGCCGCAGGCTTATAGCCTTATGCTACTACCTCTCACGAAAAGGGCTATAACTTTTTTCTCGATTGATGGATATAGGCAAAATTAATATCGTTGGAAAGCTACTTTAAAGACATTTTATTTGATATATAGTGGGATCTATAATTCATAATATAAAGTTAGTTATAATCGATTGAATTTGACCTATGTTTAAATATTCACTATAATTTAAAAGATAGAAATGTTTTCAACTCGTCTTAGAGTTAGGGAAATTTTGTGACCTCAAATTGTATCCAAAGGTATTCCCACACTGTAAGATTTATCACCACACACAACTTAACAGGGAATCATCTAGTTTGGGTCTATATGTGTAGGAACGACACTTCAATTTCTAGCCCAAAAAAATGTTGGGCGTTACAGATGTTCCATCTGTTGCGACAGATGGGTCGACTGTTGCAATAAATTACCCATAACTACAACTGCTGCAACAAATTAGCAATCTATTGTGATAGACGATTCATATTTCACAACAGATTAACTATATATTGCTCTGGTCTCTGAACCCTACTCAACGTATTATCAGTCTATTTCAACATATAAATTAGTTGTTGCAGTAGCTAGATCGTCTGTTGCATAAGTTGTCCATGTTAACATAACTCGAGCCCCATGTAACCATGCAACCCAACTGACTGCAAATTATTATTATATGATTTAAATTCCTCCTGTCTTTTTTTAGAGGTTATGCATTCTTGGATCGTGCCTACCATTGATGAGCTGGGGATGACTTATTTTCTTATTCAGGCTCTTGTTGATACAATAGAAGACCCAACTGCGGAGTTAAAAAGAAGGAATTAGATGAAGCAACATCTATAAGAAGAGCAGTTAGGTAAGGTCAGCCTAATGTTAAAGATCTTTGTGACCAACCTCAAACTGGAATAGATCCGGGTGCTTGTTCTGGGGTGTTACTGGTGGAGTTGTTTATGATGGTGAAAGACATCCTACTTCTGCTTCTGCTGCCAGTCGTGATTATAAGCATGCTGGTGCTCATCAAAAAATAAATATGTTTGAAAACACCCTTGCACAGGTCCTCCCTCTCACCCCTACACCAGTCCCTCCCACCATTACAGTAGTCCTCTCACCCCTCCTCAACATCATGTTTTCATTGCAAATGCAAAGTATCCAAGGACAGAGAGGATAAACTCCTTGAAAATCTAGAGGCTATTACTAAAGCTGTCGAGGATTTGAAATATAGGAGGGGTGTCATACTATCCAACGAGGTGAGGGAGCCATGCACTCCTACGGTAGAGGTTAGGAGAAAGAGAAGAAAAATTAGACAAATTCTCTTTGTTTTGAAATCAGCAAAGATTGCAACTCCCCCCCACTCCAATAGTTGTTGAAATTTAAGGGCCGCTGAAGAAGGTGGACATATTTGTGATGCTTGGTAAGGAGAAGAAAAAGGAACTAGAAGAATTCAGCAAGATGAAGGTTCAATAAGAATACACCATGCATTCATTTGCCACCAAAGACTTCGCGAATATGACAAATATGTGTGTGTGGTACGAGGACAAGGTAAGTTTACTTTTGCTAACCTACCTTTACAATATACTCCATGAAGTAATCTATACAACAGGCGTAAATTCTGTTGCAACATAATACACATCTGTTGCATAAGGTGTGTTGGCTGGGTAATATGTGAACTGATTCAGAGATTACTAACCTACTTAAAAAATTTATTCTTATACCATAGTATATTTATGAAATTCTATGCCTCAAAAGGGGCAGGAAATTAGCGTACCCGTATGCTTATGATGCTGCTGATAGGATAATGGACCTCAACTTTTACAAAACTTTCAAGGATAGGTACGCTAAAATCTATAAGATAGATGATTCTGGTGGCTTGAGATTTGATCAATTTCTTTCTACATTCCAATGAGATGAAGAAGAGATTAAATATATTAGAGGGAAGAGGTCATATCAACATGGTAAGAGCTGCACCAAGGCAAAGAAAATCTTTGCAGTCATGAATATGGATGTCACACATTTTCACATTGTTGAGATACTACTATAAAACGGAAAGATTAAGGTTTATGACTGCAACTTACCTGTCTTCAGTGAGAAGACATTTTTAACCCACATGAAGTCACTCTTGAAGTTGTTGCCCATGTTGTTGACGCAGAGTAAGCTGATGGATCATTTTCCGGCTGAAGTCTTTGAGAATGAATCATGGGATTTTGAAGGTCGAAATGAGAACATCTATCTCCCAAGAAATACAACCAGTGCAGCATGCGGGCCGTAATCGCTTGCATACATCGATGGTTTGCTGATCGGCACACAAATGACTCATGTGTGCGACATCATTGTGGATAAGATGCAATGGGTCTGGACATATGGGGTACTAACTAAATGCTTAGTGCTTGTTTATTGAAAAGAACATATACAAAGATAGAGATGAACATGATATTTTTTTTTATTTTAAGCCAATTCACTTTACATGTTGGGGCAATAATTTTTATGTATAGACAAGTTAAATTTTTATAATGCAATAGATTTTATATCTGCCGTTATAGGTATAGTACCTCTTGTGACAAATTGATTATCTGTTGGAATAGGTTGGTCATCTGTTGTGTTATGTAGATGTTCCCAGTCTGTCTGTCGCAATAAATATTCGATCTATTGTAATAAATAACTTATCTGTTGCGACTGATTGGTAATCTATTGGAGAAAATATAAAAAGTAGGAAGACCTGTTATATAATTTCCAGCAGATGACCTACGTGTTGCCTCTCATGTTGCAATATATGTCTAAATTGATCTGATAAGATATGTCGTCTGTTGTTGCAGATGTATTATCTATTGTGATATTTGAATCTAGTACTCTATTTCAATTAACTTGTGCAAAAATAAGGATTAATTATATTCATAGACAGTCTAAAATAAATGGAAGCCTTCAGAAATTCCACAAAATAACTCAACAAACAAATGAAATGTAAAAAAAATCATTATTGATACAAACAATCTACTCTACAAATAAATCAACAAGTTAAACCACGGAGGATAGGTTAGTACATTGACGGACTCAAGCTATAGATATCTGATCAATATGTACAAGTTCTTCTACATCAGGTGCTACAAAATTCAACTTTGGTCATCGTGGATCTTTAATGTCGGTTGCGTACGGCTTCTGAGCTTTCACTTCTCTGTATTTCTATAAAAGAGCAGCATATATTTTGCAGAGTAATCCGTTATCAATTCCATATTTTAGTACTTGTAATCCATCACTCAAATACTCAGCATAGGCGGCAACAAAAGGACCGCAATCCCTGTGTTATAGAAAAAATAGATAATCCATATCTTGAAGTTCATTCAAGCTTTGTGAAATTTGTGTAATGAAACTAATTGATGACACTTAAACTTACAGGATACCAATGGTTTATTGAGAAATTCCATCAAAATATTGTACATCAAGAGAATTAGCCATTTTAACCTGGTATGGTTCAATCATCGACCAATTAGTACGAACCTTTTGTTCCAAAAAGTCACTCATATCAAGGGAAGTAGGCAATATTTTAGCCAGCTTTTGTATCATAGACGACGACCCGGAATTTCTCATACGCGATATCGAGTTGTAAACTCGGATGTGCCTCTCTTTTAGAACGACGACAGCCAACACCCAATGGAATTCATCAACATAATTGATTTTAATGTACACTTCATTGACCAAATACCAAGGTAAGCCAGCCGGAATGCTAAAACCTTTGATGATGTTGATTAAGCATTCCTCATTTTAGGAAACTTCCAGCTGCTAGTGACAAAACCTATTGTAGGCTTTATTGATGTAAACTTTGTATAAACAACTGCCTGTTGTGTATTTGTATTGTTCTTGTGCTTGGAACTTGGCCTTCTTTAGGAGGTAGTAAAAAATGACATCGATGTGCTTCACATATTACCAAACATTTCGGATTACGTGATGAAAAATCAATACACAGATGCAATTAATAAAGTATTAATTAATAGTAATATGTATGGCATTTAAACCTCATCATTCCAACAAGTTTGGGGTTGTGACATCAAATAGAATCAATTCTTCATTCCGGGATGTCCAACAACAAAGTCAAACATATCAAAACCAAGACTCGATTGATTCACTTTGTAGCATCGTCATTTTGTTTTCTACATGATGATTTATATATGTTAATGTTAGGTTCTTATAACAAGAATTGTATAAACCAGTATCCATAAAATTGATTTATGTACCTTCCAGCATGATGCTTTAACAACCCATCGGAAATCCATTCTGAATAGTCGTTGATCAACTGTGTTAGTTTTTTTGGAGCCTCGTCTGAGATGTTGAACCCTTCAGATAGGTACTTCTTTCATTCTCTCACACTAACAGGGTCCACTATTTTTTCATCTTTGGAAGCATTGGATGAATTATCAATTGCGATATTATGATCTTCGGAAATAGTTGTGACATCCACCTGGAAAGCCAGAATTGTCAATGCTAGTATAGATATACAATAGATTTTTAATCTATTGCAACAGATGAGTCTATGTTGCATCAGATGGATTATCTGTTGGGAAAAATTCAAACAGGTAAATCAAAGCAGACTCATTTGTCACAATAGATGATTCTTTTGTTGCATTAGATGGATTATCTGTTGGGACAAATTTTAATAGGTAAATTAGAGTAGTACGGTAATTTCAAATAGATGACCCATCTATTGCAACATAAGTCTTATCTGTTGAAATATATAACGAATCCGATGTAATAGGTTAGACAACAGTTGCAATAGATGTATATATCTGTTTGATAATTTTCAATAGATGTATCATCTGTTTAAACAAATATGTGCCTGTTTTTTTTTGGGAACAAGTGATGTATATTCACCTTATTCAACTCATGCTACTCTTCTATGGCTCCTGCATATTGTACATTGGTGTAAGACAAAGATAGAGGCATTGCAATCTTGAATTTTTTGATGATTGATGATGCCTTGGATGTGTCTTTCCTTCTCCTCTTAGCTTCCCTGATCTCTAGTGGAGTGTCTGGATATGAAATCCTCTTTGATGGAATGACACCCCTCTTAGATGTCATATCCTTTACAGAACCAGTTAGTTGATTAATAGAATTAATCACTCCATCGTGTTTCACCTTGCAATCTTGACATTTATATGAAGAACTTTTGCTATATGCGGCAAAATATGGTGAAAAAACTATACAACCATTATGATCATAATCATAATGGCTTGTTGTTTCAAAATCCATAAGAGAAGCATCATTAGCCCCACCTTCCAAAATTATTTTTCTTGTGATGGTTGTTGCTCCAAGCAATTCCATATTTATTCCATCAATGACCTTAGGGTCCAATAAACTTTGCACATACCGTAAATTAAGAAAAAATGGCATCTTCAACTCTAGGTTGGTCGGAACAAGCCACAGATGGACAATCTATAATAAATCAGTACATATATTAAGAATGATGATGAAATCATTTAATCATTAATTAAAACAAAAAATGGATTAGAATTGGACTTATTTCTTCCTTGAGTGGATTGAAAACAACAAGAAATTTTGCGTTTTTATCGGTTTTGGCCAACAACCATCTCAGAATTCTTGGACAGGAAACTTCTTCCTAGTAGTTCACTTGTTGTCTCAAATAAGGAATGACTTCAAATACCCAAGCCTATAACATAAAGCCAATAAATCAAAAGCATTATTGAATAAAAAATAATGATGAATCATATCATGATAAAAGAAACATTTACCATGAAGGCCCATGGAAAGCCATATAAGTTGACTGTTTTTGGCGTTAACGGAGTCAACAAATATTTGATAGTCATTTTGAAGCTTTGATAACCATAAGTATAGCTGTTAAATACCTCAAGATCCTCGGAGAGATTTATTAAACCGAGGCTTATGTTGTTGTTAGCGTCTTTTTCCCAAAGAGCATTATGTACAAACCAAACCAAACACAATGATTGCTTGTGCTTCTTTGAAAATCCTTTACCTTTCAAGATTCTATCAGATTTTTGTTTTTGAAGATTGGACAAACAACAGACACCAGGTCATCATGATCACTCGACTTGCCTTTTCCTTTGTTGGGTGTGCGGGGTGCTTTTTTTTCGTCAGAGTAGGTATAACCTGAGAAGGAGAAGGAGGATAATATTTTAGTCCATAACCATGAAAACACGCATGCCACAGTAATTTATCCACACCTCATCCATCTTATTTTTTTTCATACTTAAACCAGCGCTTGAGAAGATCATATACCATTTTCATCTATAAACGAGCATTTTTGTACTCCGACAAATTAAGATATTGGCCAAAGCGGCTTTCCCTGAAATAATAATCCAATTTTTGTTAAAAAAAGTATTTTTCTAAAGGCGTAGAAAGATTTTACCATGACTGACTTAACCACAAGATCACCCATTAAATTCGTAGCACCATCTCACTTCATTCTCACAGGATAAAGATTAATACTGAAGGTTTTGACCAACTCTTCAGTGTAAGGGCTATTAGCATTTGGATCATCTCTTTTGAAAGCTCCCTCTTCCCCGTTTTCATTATCTTCTGATCCTAATTGAGATAACGCTTGTAAAGTAAGCTCATAGAGTGGTGGATGTAGCTGAGCTGCTGTATTTGTTCATTTAATTAGACTGATTCAATTTCTTTTCTTTGGGATCCATGTTATCTTAAATTAACAGGAACATAAGATAAATTATTATTCATTAATGCATAAAAGTAATGTAACAGTTCCAACCGATAACTAATATGTTGCGCTAGGTATGTTATCTATTGCAACATATAATCGACCTGTGGCAACGGATGAGTAATCTGTGGGAACCATAAAAATAGCACTAATCTGTTGCACCATTGCAACGGATGTGTAATCCATTGGAAACTAGAAAAATAGATGACTAATCTATTGCACCAGGTATTTTATTTGTTGCAACATATAAGACCTATTGGAATGGATGAGTAAACCATTAGAAAGAATAAAAATGGATCACTAATCTTTTTCACCAGGTATGTTATCGGTTGAAAACTATAACAAACCTGTTGCAACGGATGAGTAAACATTTGGAAAGAATAAAACAGTCCTAATGTATTGTAAAATTAAGATTAAACTATTGGAAAGAATAAAAATAGATCACGAATCACTTATCTGTTGAATAAATATACTTTAGATTTCTGCCAAATAGAAGAGTTTTCTATCGCAACAGATGAATTATCTGATTGATTGTTTACCTGTTGTATCAGATTTTCATTTGTTGCATTAGATTTTCATATGTTGCATCAAATATTCATCTATTGCAGCATATGTTTCTTCTATTGCAACACCATTGTTACCATGACAAAAAACAAATCAACCCAACAAAACCAACACATCACACACACACTAAGAACATCAACTATGATAAAAATCACCAACAAATTTGAATCAAAAGTACGACAACAAGAAGAAGAAATTCCAGAATTTAGGGTTTTATTCAGTCCACATTTCACTACTTAGAAGAGTAGTTGGCTCAAGTTCCTCTGTTTTTTCATAGTTTTTTACCAGTGAAAAGGGAAATAGGATGACAAACAACTCGAAGTTGTTTTCATCGAAGAAACCTTCACGTCGATTGACAATGGAATAATGTTTGACCATATCTGTTGGTCAATGTCACCAATCATTCATTCAAAACTTTAAAGACACCTTTCCTTCAATTCTTTCAAGAAACTCCCTCTCAAAATCCCTTAATCATGCTCAAAATACTATGGTATTTGAGTAAACTATTTTCAAGCCATCAATCATGCATATAAAATCATTCACAATAAGATCACAAATTTAAAGTCATCACAAGAGAGGAATTTCATAATTTATGCTCTCAAACAATTTTCAAATTTGAATTGTTCATACATATACATATACATATACATGTAAATCAATTTAAGGGGAAAGGCCTAAGGTCCAAATCAACAATGCATTTGAACATTTATATTTCATAATAAAATCATGTATTTCACAACCCCTATCTAAAATCATGCTTGAAAATCCTTAAATCATGTTCTAGTGTTTCCAAACCCAAGTATTTTTTAGGATAAACCTCACGTACCTTAAATTATAATGTCTAAAATATGAAACCTAGATGTTGAAAGATGAAACCCGGATCTTGATTTATTTATTGGAGATCTTGAACTTAAGGCTAGATTTTTTTGAATTTGTTGTTCTTAGAGACAACCCTAATTTGATCTTATTTTGAGAGTGAAGAGATATTTTTTGATGTTGTAAAACTGATAGTGATTGATTAATAACCCTTAAGGGGTGATTTAATTCCTGTAAAATATTTTTGGAGTGAGTGAAAGACTAAAATACCCCTACAAAATCACTTCGCAGTTGATGAATTTCTCAGCTGACGACCAAGGCTGATAAGCCATCAGATCTGTGATATCCCATCAGCCCAGGTCGTCACCTAGGACCTGAAATTGATGGGTTTCTACTAAAGAGTGACAACATAGTCTAACAAGTCATTAGATTTGTGAAAATCCATCAGAATTGTAGTCACTCAGCTGCCAGGCTGATATGCTTGAGTAAAATGGGCATAACCTTTTGCTCCGATATTAGATTTTCGCAAAATTGGTGGCATTGGAAAGACAACTCAACGATATTTAATTTTATAAATATTAGGCCCCTCATTTATTCATATACAAGTAGTTATGATTGATTGAAATTTATCCAAGTTTTGATGCTCACTAAAACTTGAACGGTAGGAAAACTTTCAACTAGTCCTTGAGTTAAGGAACCTAATGATCTCGACTCATGACCAACTAGTTTCACACAGTACATAAATGATTAACATACTATATTTTCATTGGATTATGGATTTTTGAATATCTATGCATAGAAATGACGTTTTTTGCTCTAGCCAAAAATACGGGGTGTTACACAAAACCACATGTTATAGAGTATACCTACTAATTTTTGCAATAATGGAGAAAGGCTTCACATTTTTTCTCTTAACACTCTTCTTTCTTATGGATAGTTCGGTCATGACCCAAACCAACATTACCACTAATCAATTAGCTCTTCTCTCCTTAAAATCTCAAATTATTTTAGACCCCTTTCAGTTCATAGATAAAAGTTGGTCTCCTGCTATTTTTGTTTGTCATCGGGTAGGAGTCACTTGTGGTTATCGTCACCAGCAAGTTAAGTCCTTGAATCTTTGTAACATGACTCTTACTGGCAGGATTCCCCGCGAATTTGGAAACCTCTCATTTCTTGTTTTTCTTGACTTGGGAAGTAACAATTTCTAGTGAAAATTGTCCTCACGAAATGACATGCTTTCGTCGTTTTAAGTTTCTTCATTTAAGTGTCAACAGCTTCAGTGGGAAGGTTCCCTCTTTGTTTGGATTCTTACACCAAATTCAAGTTCTAAATCTTAGGAATAATAGCTTCACTGGTTCTATCCCTTCTTCATTCTGTAATATGTCCACACTTGAGACTTTGAATATGAACTTCAATTCCATATTGGGCCAAATTCCAAAAGTGATTGGAAAACTTATAAAACTGAGAGTATTAAAATTGGGAGGTAACAGGCTCATAGGCTTTATTCCTCTGTCACTTTCAAATGACTCGATGTTGGAGACTTTGGAGATATCTCATAATTCACTTCAAGGAAACATTCTAGAAGGGATAGGCAATCTTCACAACATGAAAGTGCTTTCCATACAATCCCATCAACTTGCGGGCTGTATACCTTTCACAATTTTCAATATTTCTAAGATCGAAATCATTGCATTTACTGGCAATAGCTTATCAGGAAGTCTTCCCAGTGGTTTATGCAATGGTCTCCTAATACTCAAAGGGTTTTATCTATCCACAAACAAGCTTCGCGGTAATATGCCTACAATCGTATCAAGTTATTCACAACTTCAAATTTTGTCTTTATCGGAAAATGAGTTTGATGAACCAATACATAGTGAAATTGGAAGATTGAGTAACTTGCAGATATTGTATCTCGGAACTACCCATTTAACAGGTATGTTTTATCTTTTGAATTCTAGTAATATTTTTATCTAATTACTTCAAAAAAGAATTACACATTAACTGCAGGAATAATTCCACAAGAAATTGGAAATCTTGTTAATTTGATGGAGTTGTGGATGGAGAAAAACCATATTACCGGCTCTGTCCCAATCTCCATATTCAATATCTCGCCGATGCAAATTTTGTCACTGTGGCAGAACAATCTTAATGGATTCTTAAAATTGAAGATTGGAAACCTAACAAAGATGCAACATCTATAAATTGGTGTAAATAAGCTTATAGGTACATATATATTCTAATGGTGTCTCATGTTTATTTTTATAGATCTATTAGAACTATTAAAATTCTATGAATTTATGCATGTAATGAGTAATAAAATGTAACAATTATAAATAAATCTTCAAGCGTATGACAAGAAACATTATATAAGGAGTGTCTTATAATGTTTAAACTTAATCTATTTTAAAAAATAACCAGTAAATTTGAACTCCTGTTGGTAGTTAACTAAATTCTAATAAAGTATCTGTTTATATATTTGAGTCCATATAAAAATACAAAACTGCGCAATCAGAAATTCATAGACAATTAAATTAAGAACTTTAATGGAGAAAAAAGAAGTATATAGTTATGACATAATTTTCTGAGTTCTTGTCGACACCTTTTCATCAGATCAAACTAAAGCTTGAATCACATAGACAAGCATTGAGCTAAATAGTTCATCTCACTTGTATTCATTTTTTCTTCATGTGTTGATGGGTGAAATACCCAAAAACATAAGAAATCTCATTGAGTTTGAGAAACTTGATCTTGGGTTTAATAGTTTTAGTGATCGACTTATTATGGATATCTTCAACATATAAGGGCTGAGAATAATTGATCTTACAATCAATAATCTATCAGGAAGTGATACAAGTCAAATGACCGCCTTAGAGTTTGATGATATAATTCAAAGTCACTATGTGAAAAATCAAGTTCTAGTCGTATGGAGGGATCATGATTGGAGGGGTAGTTATGAGCATGCAATTGGACAAACCTGAGTGTGGAAGATTGCTTGGTCCCTTGAAGACTTGAGGACTCTTCGGTTGGACCACACTTGGTTGGTTCACGGTTTTGGCTCCCTTCATTAAGGGCATTTTCTTCACTTATTCTTAAGGGCATTTTGGATAATTCATAGTTTTTTCCAACACACCAAGGCCACCCCTTGGTCATTAATGATGTCTTGTTCATTTTGTCATGTAATAAGCTAGGCTATATATAGTCTCTTTTATGTCTTTTCTTACTAGTTTTATGAACGACGAAATATAAAAACATTAAAAGTCCTCTCTTAGAGAGTAGAACATGTCAGTGTAGTCTTAGTTAGGGATTGGAAAAGCTATTGTAGTTTGGGGCTTGAAAAGGCCAATATTGATATTTGCGTAGAAACAGTGGTTCTTGAGATGAGTTGATTCCCTTAGAGGTCACCGTAAGAAGATTGCTGTTTTATTATTCAATATGAGTTGATCCACTTGTTGGTTCTCATTGTTTTGTAACATCTTATGTCAATCTTGCCTATCCCTTATCTTATTTTATTTTGTATGTTTGTATGTTGTCTTCTTTATCTCGTGTATTTGCGTTGTTGCCGTGACCTATCTCTATCTTGCTCTTGGTTTCTCTTTGTGTTGTGGACTGTTTTATCAGTTTGTAGATCATTCCCATATCATTTGGTATCAGAGAAAGGATTGATTTTGTTCCAACCAAATCAATCTTTGGCTTGTTAGCTCAAAAAAAAAGTCTTGAAAAAACGAAAATCTGAAAAAAAGAAATCTGTCCCATTTTTGTGTTTGAGCTGAAATTTGAAACTTAGATTTAGGATATTTTAGTGTGTTTTGTTTGTTTCTAGTGTTAGGTTCTTTTTCCTTAACACTATGTGAGTCTAGATTTTGGATTTGAGCTTAATCCAGATGGTTTTGAGTCGCTCACCGTTGTTAAGTTTAAGGTTGAAGAAACTAGTAAGGTGAAGCTCGAAATTGGTAGGGTTGTTGTTGATATTGTGTCTTGAAAAATACGTGGTTGTGTTGTGGAGGTTACTGTGAGCAAAAGGAATCCAAAATCATTCAATTTGGAGTTCATTTTGTTTAGTTTCAATTTTTTGAGTGTTCTTGTTGTTCTTCGTGTTCATCATTTATTGTTGAACAAAAACATTCAATTTGTATGGTTTGATCTTAATGAGTGGAGAAAAGAGTGTTGCATTTTATTAGTCTTGAAACATATTCCAAAGAACATACAAAAGAAGAAAGGGGACAATAGGACTTTCAAAAAGACGCATTACCAAAAGGGAGTAAGGGCACATACCAAGACAAACAAAAGAGAAAAGAAAAAGACTTTCAAAAAGGTGTCTTGCCAAAAAGGTGCAAGGGAAGTCAAAGTCTTTTGAATTTTTAAAAAGGCTCTAAGTCTTGTGCATTCCCTCCTTTTGGTGATTTTTCACTCTCCCAAATTAAAAATTTGACCAAACCAAATTGCAAACTGCCATGTCACCAAATTGCCACATCACCAAGCTGCCACATCATCTAAGTGCCACATCATCAATGTTCTAAAAAAACTTAAAGCTCAAATTTCAGATATTAAAGTTTCTTTTCTTTGTTTCTTTAGTTTTATTTCTTGATTCTAGTACTAATTAGCAACTAGTAATCAAGTACTAGATTATGAATTAGTTTTTTAATCCGTTTTTGTTATGTCTCTGTTATTTGTGTTATTTTCTCATATTTAATTCATCATAACTTTTTGTTTCAAGTTCATAAGTAAAATTTTCTATTTTGTGTCTTGAGTCAATCAAACAAGAATCTATTTTGGCTGTTAAGTAGAATTGACATCTTATTGACTAACGAAGTATAAGCAACATTCAATATTCGCTTCTCAAATTGTGAGGATCACAAAAGTGAGTGTCTATGAGTGTTGGTGATTAACTTTTACTACTAATCTTGTTTGTTTCTTTTGTTTGTTGTTGTCTTTTTTTTTGTTAGGTACCATGGCTTCCTCTAATTTCAAGGCCACATGTGATTGCATCAATGACGATCATGAAGATATACAATGACACATTGAAATTGTACGCCAATTGTTACCTAAGAATTTCCCTCAAAATCCAATTCCTCTTATCCAAACAACTTCCGATAAGAGCTTCCTGAAGGAAGTTGCTACCTAAGTTCTTGAAGGACCTTCACACCAAGGTATAGACAAACATACTAATGAACTTCAGGGTAAAATAGCTAACTCTTACACTTTTGTGCATGTGAATGATGATCCTGTGGCTAATAAGTCATTGAGTGTGGTAGTAGCTTGCCTACATGTGAGTATATTGATTCTTTTCCATTTGTGGATGATTAACATATTGTGCGAGTGGATACACTAGTTAATCCTTTAGATGATTGAGTTAACTCTTCTTGTAAGGTTGATTTGTGTCCACCTAATGTTGAAGCTATTGTGTTAAAGGAAAGTACATTGTCATGCGAAAATTGTGTTGACTAACTTGTGTGTAAAACTTTCCCACCACTTGAGATTATGTGTGATGTGATTAATGAATTTCAAGTGAGTTAAGAATTTAAAAAAGTTGGTCAAGGAAATAGGAGTGAACTTAAGAACTCTTCTTGGGGTTATCTTTTTCTTGAAACCTCCTTGAAACTCGATATTGATATTTTAGAGAGTGAGGAACTTATTTGTTCCAAATCATCCCATGGGTTGGATAATGCACTCTTTAGGTATAATGTCTTGTTTGAAGATTATATAAACACTCCTGCGATGCCTAGTGGTGAAAATTATGGTATAGCTTGCCTTGGAGGCTATAGCATATATACTAACCCACTATGGTGTGACAACCTTCCTCTTAAAGAGGAAAATCTCTTCTTGGAAGATGAGAGTACTCTTAAGGGAAAGGAATGTGTGGTCTTGGAAGCTAATCCTACTTCTACTTTGTGTGACTTTATTGTTGAGAGTACAAATGGTGATGGTTGGGAAACTAGTAGTGAGTAAACATATAAGGAACCCTAGTAGAATTCAATTTGATTGATACCTTTATCTACTCTCTACTTTCTTTGGATTATATGTATGCTATTGTAGAGAGAATGTCGTTTAGATTGGATGGAGACCACAGGAAAGGGAAGTATTGTCGAGACCTGTGTCTATGGCCACTCTTCCTATTTGACCTCGGTGCCAAATGTAGAAATGGTAATGTTGGTTCACCCAACTTTTTGCTTCGTCTACATGACAAGAAAAGCTTAGCTCTTGATGAATCCCATAATCAAATCCTTTGTACATCTTTCATTGAGTTTTTAATATCCCCTTCAAAGGATCCTATGTTATACTTCAAGTATGTACCGCCTTGGCGTGAAGATGTTTATTATTGTGCTAATTCTAACCCTCATGTAATGAAGATATTGTGTTTGTTTGTCCTTTCTCTAGTTTTGCAAGGTACGGATTTGAGGTCGAATCCTTTTCAAGAAGGGGGGATGATACAAGTCAAATGGCCGCCTTAGCTTTCGATGATATCCTTCAAAGTCACTACGTGAAGAATCAAGCTTTGGTCGCATGGAGGTGTCGTTATGAGCATGCAATTGGACAAACCCGAGTGTCGAAGATTGTTTGGACCCTTGAAGACTTGAGGACTCTTGGGTTGGACCACACTTTGTTGGTTCACGGTTTTGGCTCCCTTCATTAAGGGCATTTTGGTCACTTAGCCTTAAGGGTATTTTGGACAATTCATAGTGTTTTCCACCAGACTAAGGCCACCCCTTGGTCATTAAGGGTGTCTTGGTCATTTTGCCATGTAATAACCTAGGATATATATAGTGTCTTTTAGGTCTTTTCTTACTAGTTTTATGAATGATGAAATATTAAAACATTGAGTAGAACACCTTAGTGTAGTCTTAGTTAGGGCTTGGAAAAGCGATTGTAGTTTGGGGCTTGGAAAAGCCAATATTGACATTTGCTTAGAAACGGTGGTTCTTGAGGTGAGTTGATTCCCTTAGAGGTCACCGTAAGAAGATTGGTGTTTGATTATTGAGACTTTGTGGGTCTCTTCGTTCAATACACATGTTGGTTCTCATTGTTTTGTAAGGTCTAATGTCATCTTGTCTATCCCTTATCTTATTTCACTTTGTATGTTTGTATCTTGTCTTCTTTATCTCGTGTATTTACATTGTTGCCGTGACCTATCCCTATCTTGCTCTCAGTTTCTCCTTGTGTTGTGGACTGTTTTAGCACTTTGTAGATAGTTCCCATATCAAGAAGCCTCCCACCAAACATGTGTTCGATCTTACCAAACATTGAAAGACTTTATTTGAGTAACTTAACCAATCTTGTTGGGACTATTCCTCATTCCATCTCCAATTGTTCCAAACTTACTCTTCTAGAGCTTTCAATCAATCAACTCTCTCGCTTGATTCCCAACTCCCTTGGATATTTGACTCATCTACACTTTCTAAATTTAGCGGAAAACAATTTAGCGAGTGACTCATCCTTAAGCGTCCTGACTTCCTCAACCAATTGCGGAAATTTAACAACTCTTTCTCTAACTTCGAATCCTCTAAACAGCATGCTTCCAGCTTCCACGGGGAACCTTTCCACCTCTGTTAGAAATTTTTACGCCAACATTTGCAAAATCAAAGGGCGAATCCCAAATGAAATTTGGAACTTAAGAAGCTTATTAGACCTTGATCTTTCTAGAAACTACTTAGTTGGATGAATTCCCACATCAATTGGAAACTTGAGAACCCTGCAGGGCTTGTTCTTGAGTAACAACAAACTTACAGGATTTATTGGTGATCAAATATGTAAATTGCAGCATTTGGGTGATATTTACTTTGGTCAAAATCAACTTTCAGGATCGCTTCCTAATTATTAGGGGATATTACTTCACTTCGGGAGATACATCTCGGTTCAAATAAATTGAGTACCAATATACCACGAAGCTTAGGGAACCTTCACGGTCTAGTGGTTCTTGACTTATCGTCAAACAACATGGTAGGTTCTTACCTCTAGAAATTGGAAATCTAAAGGCCGCGACACTAATAGATCTGTCAATGAATCAATTTTCAAATAGAATTCCTAGAGAAATTGGAGAATTGCAAAATCTGGAAAACCTTTCTTTGCGACACAACAAATTGCAAGGAGCTATACCTAACTCAATGAGCACCATGGTAGGTTTGGAATTCCTAGACCTTTCTCATAACAATATATCTCGTATTATTCGTAAGTCTTTGGAGAAATTTCAAAACCTGAAGTATTTCAACGTTTCTTTCAACAAATTGTATGGTGAAATACCTTCGGGAGGTCCTTTCAAGAACCTCTCGAGTCAGTTTTTCATCCATAATGAAGCATTGTGTTGTTCTTCAAGATTTAGTGTCCCACCATGCCCCATTTCATCAAAGCACATATCAAATAGGAACAAAATGATAGTTCTTTTTCTTTTGCTAGGACTAGCACTTTTATTTGTTCCAATCACTTTTGTGTTTGTATGGATTAGGTATAGAAAAGGTAAAAGAGCTCCTCAATAAACTGATGCATTGTCTGCCACTACAAGAGAAAGAATTTCATACTATGAATTGATCCATGCAACTGATGCACTTAGCGAGAGTAATCTGATTGGTTCTGGAAGTTTTGGCTCTGTTTACAAAGGTGTTCTCAGAATTCGAACTGCCATTGCAGTTGAAGTGTTCAATCTGCTACTAGATGCGGCATGCAAGAGCTTTGATACTGAATGTGAAGTTCTGCATAGCCTTCGCCAAAGGAATCTCATAAAAGTCATTACTAGTTGTTCCAACCTTGATTTTAAGGCTTTAGTGCTTGAGTATATGCCAAATGGAAGTCTTGAGAAGTATTTGTATTCGCAGAACTACTTCCTCGACATCAAGCAGAGACTAAGCATAATGATAGATGTTGCAAGTGCATTGGAATATCTCCATCATGGATGTACTTAGGCATTGATTCATTGTTATCTAAAGCCTAGTAATGTCTTACTTGATGAGGATATGGTTGCCCACCTAAACGATTTTGGCATTTCAAAACTTATTGGTGAAAATGAGAGTGATTTGTACACTAAAACTTTAGCAACATTGGGGTATATTGCACCGGCTATGTATCATATTTTTGCTCATTTTTCCTCTTTCTTTTATTCTTTTTACCTCCTAGAAAGTATATGGCATCTTTATATTAATTGTTTGACTGTAGAGTATGGACTGGATGGATTTTTTTCAACAAAATGTGATGTCTATAGCGACGGGATCATGCTGCTGGAAATGTTTACCAGGAGGAGGCCTAATGAGTTTGAGGGAGATATTAGCTTGAAGAAATGGGTGAGTTATTCACTTCAAGAGGCAGTAATGGATGTCGTAGATGCCAACTTGGTAATAACAACGGGTAAAGGCTTACAAAAGGAGCTTGATGTTGTCGCATCAATCATGAATGTGGCATTATATTGTTGTGCTGAATCTCCGACAAGATGGACTAACATGAAACATGTTGTAGGAATTCTACAGAAGATCAATATTCAACTACTTGCATGTTGAACATTGTTGCAAATATTTATAATGGTTCTCTTTTATCTTTTAGCACTTGATTTGTGCATGATTCTGTTTTCAGAAATTTTAGCTGGTTGCAATAAATCTTACTGTTTCCTTTTGATATGAATTTTGCATAAGTTTGGAACTTGAAAATATTGAAACAGAATATGTTAAAAAAAAAAAAAAATCGTCAGAGGAAATGTCCAAATTCCTCGGTGTCCAAATTACCGACAAAATGTCTTCAGCACATGATTTGCAGGGAGACTGACCGTGCTCTTCTGGACTTTACATTGTGTAGCCTTAGGACAGAATTTCTCCTTCGAGAGGAGACATCTATCTATTACAAATAACTAGTAATGTACCCGCGCGATGCGTGGACAAGAAGAAATTAATCACTAAAAAAAATTATGCGTTGATAAAATAAGAACAGAAACTTTTAACGATTAAATAAAGATAACGAACTTCAAGTTTCAATAGCAAAATCCTTGCGATATTCCTGTGTATTTAACTCAAAAATTTTAGTAAAATGACATATCAACATACTGAAAATAAACCTGAAGGCATAGGGTAAGACACAGTAAATAAATCTGAAGGCATAAAGGTTCTTTAAGACAACTCAAGTTTTCATCAAGATACTCACGGGAACCTTTGTCAGAATACTCCTTCGCAACAGTTTGAACATAGGTAATCCTTGTTCCTCACTTGTTTTTCTTCGGGTTTTCCCTCTGTTTTTCATCTGCTATGCAAGATAGGCTTGATTTTACAAAACAAATGCAATGTAATTTGCATGCATTTTGAAGTAGTTAAGCATTTACCATTTATAAGGTCTAGGATTAGGCAAACAATGCTCCATAAACTGAGTTGCAGCTTGCGGATTTATAGTAGGTGATGTTCATAGAGTAACAGTGATGATTACAGGCCATAGTCTGTCTTTCATATTTAGGACAATAGGCCGTCTTTTACATCTACCAATAGTATTTGTCGTAGTGAAGATATAAAAAATTCAATATGAAGTAATATTTATTGAATTTTGTCACATCTTCTGCAAGTCTTTTTTTGTTGAAAATGTAAGTATAATGCAAACCTATAAACACAAGCACTATAATTTAGCAAGTGAAACTGAAGTGATTTTTTTATGAATAATTTCAACGCAAGGTAATATTTAAAACTATTCCACATATGTAGATGTGAATTAAGGTACCAATGGATACATGAATGTGATACACAAAAAAATCATGAACCAATGGGATAAACATCTGATAATCACATTAATTTTATCGACCAAAGCATTTAGCCATTAACTGGAACTGGCACCTTGAACAAAACCTTTGGTCATAGCTCCACATGACGGAACTAACATTTTGAACAAAACATTTGGTCGGAGCTTTAGATGACAACCTAAAAAGAAGTGAATTGCAACCTCTAATACGATTGACAGAAGAAGGCGATTTCTTTGTTAATGGAGAATCTGTTGGTGATTGAATTTTCAAGCAGGAAAAAAAGTAATAATTGCAAAATACAATTACAGTTATTACGTCTAACATAAAAATTAACTATTATTCATTTTTGGAGGGAGAGAAGTCATAGTACAATTTATATGTCATGAAAAGAAGACACGTACTTTAGCATCTCAGTAAAATTCATTGCTTAGTCAATTCCTGGAACTGCATTTGTCCAATTCTCTACATAAACTTAAGCAATTAAAATTAATGTACATCATTCTAACTTAGTCTTGTTCACAGGAATCTTAAAACTGGATTTTATATATGTGAATAAATAGTCACAGTAGAGAGAAAGATTACCAATCAAATCCAGTGGGAAAAGGAGAGTAGGGAGATGCCTACTGGAGATTTGATTTGTGTCTTTTTAAGTCGAGAAGTGAAAATTAAAAAACAAATTTGATATAAGTTGATTTTCTGAAAACTCAATTATACACTACTTGTTAAACATGCAAACTTTACCAACCACACAATCTCCATATTTGCATATTAGCGAAAAACAGTAGAGAAAGAAAATTTCAATGACATTTGAATGGACAAAGACAAATCTAAATAAGCGAGTAGAACAAATAAAAAACAATTGGGCAACTTACCTAGAAAAATTAGAGTTTGAAAAGCTGTTGGAAAAGGATTCGGAACCAAGTTGAAAGAAAATCAAAGCAAGAAACAGAGTGACAGGCAAACCCAAAGTACTTACGACATTTGTAAATAGAGTAGAGAAGGCACCTCAATTATCAACCGCAACAAATCAACACAACCATATATTTAAAAAGATAGTTGTCCAAACCACTCATCAATAAGTACAAAAATTAGGAGAATACCCATAACTATAAGCCAACAGGAAAAAAAACAGACAAAAAGAAAAAAAAAAAACAATAAACGAAACAATGGTCAAAAAAATATTGTCATATGGTCAATAACTTTATAAATCAGTTACAAATTTTGTATTTTTGGTTACTGGTATAATACAAACACATGACAATTTCATTGTCATATGGAATCAAGCAAGTAAATGTTATGTCTACAAAGGCGTTCTCAGAAGTGGAACAGCCATTGCAGTTAAAGTGTTCAACCTGCAACTAAATGCGGTATTCAAGAGCTTTGATACGGAATGTGAAGTTTCGCATAGCCTTCGCCATAGGAATCTCGTAAAAGTCATTACCAGTTGTTCCAACCTTGATTTTAAAGCTCTAGTGCTCGAGTATATGCCAAATGGAAGTTTTGATAAGCATTTGTATTCACACAACTACTTCCTCGACATCAGGCAAAGACTACGCATAATGATAGATGTGGCATGTACATTGGAATATCTTCACCATGGGTGCTTGTTGCCTATGATTCACTGTGACATGAAACCTAGTAACGATGCTGGATGTAGATATCATTGCCCATGTGGCATTTCAAAACTGCTTGGTGAAGATCAGGGTGATTTATACACTAAAAACTTAGAAACATTAGGTTATATTACGCAAGGTACGTCTCTTAGTTTTTGTGATTACTCCTTTCTTTTTTTCGTACCTAGAAACGTTTACTAGGAGAAAGCCTAATGAGATTTAGGGAGATCTTAGCTTGAAGAAATGGGTGAGTTAATCACTCCCAGAAGCAGTAATGGACATTGAAGATGTCAACTTGGTAACACCAAAGGGTAGTCTCTTACAGAAGGAGCTAGACGTTGTCGCATCAATCATGAAAGTAGCATTAGATTGTTGCGCTGAATCTCCGTAAGATGGACTAACATCGAAGATGTTGTAGGGATGCTGCAGAAGATCAACATTCAACTTCTTTCCTGTTGAGCATGTTGTTGGAATCTGTTATTCCACATCACTTGTTCGTTTCAATATTTTTCTGAAATGTTGTAGCAGAATTAGGATTGTTGTTTTGTTAACACTTGGTTTATGCATGATTTTGTTTTTAGAAATGGTATATGGTTGCTATGAATCTCGCTAAATTGAATAAGTAAAACTAAATTTAGGAATGAATTTGTTTTAAATTGTTAGAGGATCAAAAGTAATATAAATGTTTTACATTGGAAACACTAACAGGACATATAACATCATGATAACAAACATAACGGGCAATGACAAAAAGTGCTATATATGGACTAGAAAAACTATATATATATATATATATATATATATATATATATATATATATATATATATATATATATATATATATATATATATATATATATATATATATATATATATATATATATATATATATTTTATAACTTAATTCAATCATTGGGGGCGGGGGGGGGGGGGGGGCGATGGATGGAATTAATTAATGTTTGATTTGGTGTTTTCCTAGAAAATGAAAAATAATAAACCATCTAACCCAAATTGAAATATAGCATTTCTCATTGAAATAATAATGTCACGTCATATGTGGTCCCCACAATTAGATCAGTCAAGTCAAACTCACCTTTCATGACTATGCTTTTGTTTGCTTCCCCTACCACTTTTCTATTTAAGCTACTCTTTGCACTCTACGTTTTCTCTCATCCTTATCACTTGTGAAAATTGCGTCGAAGAAGAAAAAATGTAGGAATTGCCGTCGTATTATATGCTTGCACTGCCACCTCTGCTGTGTTAAACATACCTAACAAGATTTGCATCTTTTTCTTGGATCTCTTGTCGCTGTGTGTATTTACCATATGGCCTTTCGTACTCCTCGGTAATGCACCTCCTCCGCAAATCTCTTCACGTTGTCCTCCGCCTTCACAATTCCTTCGTTTACTTACACCACTCTCATCACCAACTTCGCAACTCCTCCGTTCACATTCTTTGCCCTATATAGGGGTTTTATATGTATGAATACAAGTAATACATGATGGATAATGTACTCCTGATTGATAACTGAGATATGGAAGATTAGTTTAGTGATTTACTTTCTACTTAGGAGAAGATCACAATTCTTTAGTAGTTGATTCTATCCTTATCTGTTTTGTGTTCTCTTCTATATTATGCACATACATATCAATCAAATCAAAACAACTTCATCTTCATTCACTAAATTTATATGGTATCAAATCCAAAATACTCTTAACAGAGTCCAAGATCCATTTTTTTCTTCTCTCTGCAGCGATGGCTCTTCTACCCTCGTCATGAATGCCGACGCAGCCCATGTCTTTAAACACTTGATTCAATTCAGTTCATCATCCCAGCTGCCCGTTAAACAGACTAGCAACACTAATTTCAGCATCTGGAAAGCGCAGATTGCCATGTTGCTTCATGTCCATGACCTCTATGGTCATCTTGACAACACCATGTTGTCCCCTACTCAAACAATCACAACTAACGGCCTTGAGAAAGCCAACCTTGCATACAAGGATTGGTTTCATCAGGATAAATTGATGCAAAATGCTTTTATGGCCTTTTTCGTTTCCACAATCGCACCCACAGTAGCTTCTGCTGTCAACTCCAAAGTTGTGTGGGATCAACTTTACACTTCCTTTACAAACAAATCGCAAACCCGCGTCTTCATCCCTTCTCACCATCTCAATCGAGTCAGTAAGGACAACAAATCCATTAATGAATATATACGAGAGTGTTAAAACACATCTCAAACCTCTCAACATTCATATATTGTTGCCATTGCAGCTGAGCTTGAGCTCAACTAGAGATAAAAGAAGGGAACAAAGTTACTCGGAATGCTGTTTTTTTTTTAATAAAAGAGAATTAATACAATGTATAGTCACCTCCTATTTATAGACTCACATGATTAACACATGGTCTTCTAGAAGTTTCCTAACAACCTCCTAACTACTTGATTGGCTCACTAAACAACTTGACAGCTAACTAGCTGAATCGACTAACTGATCACCTAATTTACTAGCTAACAAATAAATGTAACAGTACCTACTAACTGATTAGAAGTTATTTACATAATTCATTCTCATGAGTTTTAACACTCGCCCTCAATATACAGGGTGCGAAATGTTTAGCACACCAAGCTTGGTGAGGAGGTTTGAATGCTGATCATGACTGAGACCTTTAGTAAGAATGTCTGCAACCTGTTGACTTATCTGGACATACATGGGCTGAACCAACCCCTCTTTGACCTTGTCTCTAATAAAATGATATTCTACTTCAATGTGTTTGTTTCTCTCATGAAATATGGGGTTAACATCTAGTTGGATAGTTCATTTACTATCACTAAGGATGATAATAGGCTTAGTGATAGACACACTTAGTTTTGAGAACAGACCTTCCAACCATGTCACTTCTTCTAATGTTGAGGCCATGCTCCTATACTCTGCCTCAACTGAACTTCTAGAGAAAGTGTGCTTCTTCTTAAACATCTAAGATATCAATGAACTACGAAAATGCACAACATAACCTATAACAGACCTCCTAGTGTTTGGATATGCAACCCAATCTGAGTCACACCAACAAACCAATTCTGCAGTAGGTTGTTACTTAAGCCATATACCTTGTCCTACAGTTCCTTTCAAATGTCTTATCACTCTATTTGTAGCCTCCAAGTGGGATTTCTTTAGTTGCTGCATGAATTGACTTAGTGTCTACACTACATAACTGATGTCAGGCCTTGTTATTGTAGCATACATCAACTTTCCAACAAGCCTTTGATATGATGTTGTATCTCTTAGAATAGCATCTCGTTTCACACCTTCTGCTTCATCTACTTCAACTGAAGTTAGTTTAACATTAGTCTTTAGTGGGGTGGAGTATGGTTTAGCACCAAATAGACCTATTTTAGAGATGAGCTCCAAGACATATTTTCTTTGGTTCAGGATCACTCCACTAAAAGATCCTAACACTTTAATACATAAGAAATACTTAAGTTCACCAAGATCTTTGATCTTTAATTTCTTGTGTAATGTACCTTTTGCTTCATTGATCCTGTCTATATTGTTACCAGTTATTAGAAGACCATCTACATAAAATAAAAGCACAACCATTCCTTCTGACTTCTTTAGGGTAAATAGTGAATAATCATAGCTGCTTTGGGTAAAAACTGCACTAAGCAATGTTGCAGTCAGCTAGATATTCTACTAGCTTGATTCCTACTTAAGTCCATATAAAGAATTAATTAGTCTGCAAATTTTATGTTGCCTTCCCTCCTTGAAAACATCTAGCATTTCCTTATACAACTCTTCATCTAGGTCATTTTGTAGGAAAGCATTGTATACATCCATATCGTACATGCACCACCCTTTTGACACCGCTAAGGTAATGACACTCCTTACTGTTACCATTTTGGATACTGGAGAAAATTTATCATGATATTCTATCCCTTCCAGTTGACTATAACCTTTGGCTACCAACCATGGCTTAAACCTCTCTACTTTTCCATTGGCCTTATACTTGATTTTGTGCACCTATTTTGATCCAATGATGTTCTTATCCGAGGGTATGTCAACCACTTCCCATGTATGGTTTTCTTCTTGAGCTTTAATCTCCTGCTTCATGGATTCAAAATACCTCTTATCTCTGCTAGATTCATTATAAGATTGTGGTTCAACTTCTGCTGACAAGCTGCGCATAAAAGCCTGATATCTTAAACTAGTATTAGTATAAGATAGATAATTTACCAGTGGGTATCTAGTTCCTCTCTTTTTCCCTGGTAAAGCATAATCCATTATCCATGTATGTTGTTTGGTAGCTCTGGATGATCTTCTTAGTTCAACTTCTGTAGGTATTGAGAGTGACTCTTCTACATTCTGCAGAGTATGAGTTTCTTCTTCTTGAATTCCATTAGGATCATTTATTGATGTATCTTCAGTTTTTGAATCATGTAAAGGCTCACTAGGACCTGTGTGACTATCTGCATCTTCTTCTACTTTTGCATCATCATGTATGGGAGATCTTAGCGTAAAAAGTTCTACAGAAGATTCTGAACTTGGCTTCTCTATAAAAGGACATGAGTCTTCCTTGAACACTACATCTCTAGTAACAAATAGCTTATTAGTACACAATTATAATACTATATAACCTTTCTGAGTTGTATAATAGCCCATCAATACTGCAACCTTGGCCCTTTCTGTAAGCTTATCACCTCTTGGAAATATTGAGGCATAGCATTTACATCCAATCACTCTTAGATGTGTTAAGGATGGGACCTTACAATACAACATCTCATAAGGACTTTTACCTTCTATAGATGAAGATGGAAGTCTGTTAATGAGATATACATAAATCTTAACATTAAACCCCCAAAATCTTATAGGCATCTGTGACTGGAACCTGATTGATCTTGCAATATTTAGTATCTGTATATTATTTCTCTCAACCACACCATTTTTTTGTGGTGTGTATGGATAGCTACTTTGATGTAAGATTCCAAGGGATTGAAACAACTCTTTACATTTAGAGTTAATGAACTTTGTCCCATTATCTGACCTCAGTATCTTATCAGAACACCAAACTTATTCTGAATCATAGTGAAGAAGTTCTTTATGGCTACAATGCACTCAGACTTTAGTTTCATCTAATGTAACTATGTATACCTACTATGATCATCAACAACAGTTAACAAATAGTATTTCTTGTAAAAATTAGGTGTCTTATAAGGACCCTAGAGGTCCATATGTACAACATCAAAACATCTTATAGCTCTAGAAGTACTGATAGGAAAAACTATTCTAGTTTGTTTTTCTAATCGACAAACATGACACTTATTTAGAATATCTACATCACTACTATAGTTTATGAGATTGAGGATCTTTAATGCTTGAGAAGAAGGATGTCCCAGCCTTGTATGCCAAAGACTGTACTCATGCACCTACACTTTTACTTCTGCAGCCTATCTTTGATGAGTCTTATTGTTAATAGTTACATTTACTTCACACACATTCTTAAGGATGTATAGTCCTCCTTTCTCATTACCAATTCCCTTCACCTTGCTACTGTGAAGGTCTTAAAACATACAGAAGTCAGGGTAAAATGAAAAAAAGCAAAAAAGCTGCTTATTCATCTTAGATACTGATAACAAGTTCAGTTTGAAATCTAGAACATACAGTACATCCCCCACAACCTCATCCTTCAGCACCTATTTTTCTCCTATGTATGTTATTTCAACCTTGGCTCCAGTAGAAAGATTACCTTTGTCACATATGGTATTATCAACTTTGTGATAGTATATGAAAAAACCATTATGTGCTTCTACATAGTTTATGGCTCCATAATCTGCTATCCAATCACGTGAAATGACATGACAAGAAAAACAACTAAAAGTACCTGTCATGTTGTTCTATTTAGAGTCATGTATTTTCTTGCTAATCAGTGCTATAGTATTCTTGTATTTCTTTCTCTGAGAATCCTTTCCCCTTTACCAAAGTAGCATTGTTAGTGTCTTTACCTCCCTGCCTACTAGATTACTCAGTCAAACATGAGTTCTCTACTTGAGGACCAGAGAAGTTATGAGCTGATGACTAACTGTTGTTGTGACTAACAACTGAGTGTCCATATTCACGACCAGCTCTGCCTTGGCCATTGTGAAATGGTTGGTTTGGTATTCCCCTTGGATTATTGTAGTTTCCTTTTTTCTTTTTCTTCCAATCACTTGGATATCCATGGAACTTGTAGCAATTTTCCCTTGTATGACCAGTAAAATTGCAGTAGTCACACCTTTTACATTTATAGTCTTGTCCTCCAAAACTTGTTGATGCTTGATTCCTACTTGCATATCCAACCTCTGCATTTTTTTTTGTGTAATTGCATAGGAATAGGTTCAGTCTTATCACCAATAGTTGTACCAGAAGCATATTATTGGATTTCATCCTCACTGATCATTGCATATGCTTGATTAAGTGTAGGTGTTGTTCCTTTCATCAATATTTGTCTTTTTGCCGGATAATATGCATCATTTAACCCACTCAAGGATAGTATTAGCCTTAACTGAAACAAATATTCTGCATACTCCTTCGACTTAGGAAAATTACATGATGGAGTTGGTATGACTACATTATGTTCACTCCATAAGTTCTTCAGTTTAGTAAAGTAAGTTGAAATTGAACCAGTACTTTGGTAAAGATTATTGATTTCCCTATATAATTGGTACAATCTCATGCGATATACCTTGTAAAATATCTCCTTAATATCCCCCCATACTTCATGAGCATTTGTTGCATATACAATACCACTGAGTAATTCTGCATTTACTGAAAATGAGAGTACTATTGCATTACATGTCTCCCATTGATCATTTAAATCCTCTCTATATGTTTCCTTGCTAAAAGTACCAGTTACAAATCCATACTTCCTCCTTCCCAATAGTAAAATCTTCATAGATCTACACCAAACTTTGTAATTTGATATGAATCAATGCAACTCCTGCTACATCCGATGCTCCCAGATACGGAGAATCAATAAAATCAATTTTAGGTGCCATGACAAATTTACAGATTATAGCTAAGCTTCGATCAAAAACAACATAGTAAACTCGAAATCTATGTCCTGCAACTATAGATCTGTGGCTCACAAATAGAGATCTAACTTTTTCTGGACTCACTTACAACAAACAAAAAAACTCAGGCAAAACTTACTGTATTGTCGATACACTTATACTCAATAGCTTGTTTTTCAGTCCCACAATCTCGTGGCTTTGATAAAACATTAAAACACCTCTCAAACCTCTCAACATTCATATATTGCTGCCATTGCATCTGAGCTTGAGCTCAACAAGAGATAAGAGAAGGGAACAAAGTTATTGGGAATTCATTTTTTTTTAAGTAAAAGAGAATTAATACAATGTTTAGACACCTCCTATTTATAGATTCACATGATTAACACATGGTCTTCTAGAAGTTTCCTAACAATCTCCTAACTACTTAATTGTCCTACTAACCAAATTGACAGCTGGCTAACTAAATGGACTAACTAATCACCTAATCCAATAGCTAACAAATCAATGTAACAGTACCAACTAACTTATTAGTAGTTATTTACATAATGCATTCTCATGAGTTTTAATAGACAGCTTCTCTCTTTTTCTGATGAACTCGCCACAATAGGTTCACCCGTCAATAATGAAGAACTAGTGGTGAAAATACTGAGTGGACTCGGGTCAAAATTTCGCAAGATCTCTCCAGTCATACTGGTAAGGGACTCTCCTATTAGCTATGAAGAACTTTTTGACAAGCTTCTTGATCATGAACTTTTCCACAAACATGAGGACCTGAAGAAGACTTCTACCCAGATCACAGCAGTTGGTCCTAAATAAGTGCCAAATTAAATCTTCCATCAACTCCATCATCCTCACGCAACAATTGAAACTCATCCAACAACAATAACTGGAGTCCTCAATACAGGCAGCCTAATCAAAGCACTCATTCTCAGTATCCAACGGATAATTCGCAGTGGCGTAATACAATGGATAATTCTCAGTGGCATAACTTCTTACACCATTCATCGCGAGTGCATTGTAAACTTTGTGACAAATTTGGGCTAACAACAAATGTTTTCCGCTCTCGGTCCCATAACCACTTTGAAGCAAAAGAAAATTTTGTTGCGCACTCAACACCGAGTGATCCCTGGATTCTTGATTCAGGTGATTCTCACTACATCACCTCGAATACCAACTCACTCCCCAATGTTCAAGAATTACAAGGTTTGTACGAGTGATAATGTGCAATGGTAATGTGATTTTGATTATTCCAACTGGTAATACTCACTTAACTGCATCAAATACTGCCTTCAAACTCTCTAGTCTTTTGTGTGCTCAAGCTATCAAATGCAAACTCATTTCAGTTAGTCAATTTGGCAAAGAAAATCTAACCTCCATTGAATTTTTTCATTTTACTTTTATTGTGAAGGATCTGACTAGGGAGTACCTCTTCTACGCGGCCCGAATAAAGCAATTTTCTATAAATGGTTGTCCCTGACTCGACCAAACATCAACATTTCCATTGCTGGACCTTCCTTACATCCATGGAATCGAAGATTGGGCCACCCTCACTCTCGCGTTTTGCTTTCCATTTTAAACAATTCCCGTCTTTCATATTTTTCAAAAGACAAGTTTACTTATTGAAATTCTTGTTGCTGTAATAAAGCTCATAGATTTCCATTTTATTCAAACACTTTGTCAAAGAAACATCCTTTAGAAATAATTTACAGTGATTTATGGGGTAAAAAATCCTCCATTTTAAACCAACTATCAGTTTCTTAGTGAAACTCTTGATTACACATTAAATATACAATACATTAAGAAATAATATGTATGCATTAAATATTTAAATTACTGATCTTGAGTCAAGGAGGAGTATTAAGATTAGGGCCTCAAGAGTTGCAAATTAGTTGTACCAGCTGCTATAACTCAAAATACAACATTAAAGTAGGATTTAAATTTATTAAGTAAGGCTGCAATCATGTAGAATCGATATTATTACATTTGCTCATTTTTAGGTCATAATTATTAGAGATAATGGCTGAACATATTTTACTCCTTTTAGTAAGCTTTTTCAGTTATGATCTTATGTATAAATGTGGCAGTGATAAATGAAACTTTATAATTCTTTATGCTCTTTCTTTTCTTTGTTAAAGATCAGTTTTTCTCTCCAACAATAGTCATGGTCAGAATCAAGGATTACAAAAGGCTTTGGTCATTTGATAACATTTAACCAAATATATTACATTGGGAATAAGTCAGAAATATGAAGAGCTAACCATTGTATTTGATGGACAAGTACAATTAGACAAGCTACTTATCAAGATCGGCGACATGATCTAGCTTATATCACACCATAACAGTAGGGGCACTTGATAAGTATTTCAAAATGTCCTGAAATAAGCTAATTGGAGTAAGATTTGCATTTAGAGTTCATGAGATTTCTGCATTATAAAATTTAAGCGTTGAAGATTCTATTGTCATTGCTACTTTTTCTTTTTCCTCAGCTCTTTGGATGTAGTTTTCCTTTTCTTTTCAAGGACATTCTCTACCCTTTTAAACTCATTCTTCTCATCTGGATTTCAGCTCTTCTATAGTTGCCAGTTGAACATGGCTATAGATTTTTTTTAATATTTTCTTTTATAGTGAATATATATCTATCTATCTATACTACCTTAAAATAAACAACTCAAAAAGCTTAAAGTGAAATTACTAAACTAACCCTCTTACTAATTTAAATTATCTATTTAATTTTAAAAAAATCCAAAAAAGTAACGCCCTACAAATATCCCAAGCCAACAGTCGTACTCCTTTGCTAAAAGTAACAACCAAACATCCGACAAATATCCCAAGACAATAGTCGTACTCCTCCGCTAAAAGTCACAATCAAATGTTCATATACTCCTCCATCAACAAGTTTTTCTGCTTCTCTAGGAATTGAAATTGTAAATTTTCCAATTTCTCTATTATATTGCTTTATTTTTACAGCCTTCTTTTTGTATCAGGGGTGGAGACAGCCTCGGCCGAACCCCCTTCGTTGGAAAAATATATTATTTATACATGATTACAGTTATTTTTTATGTGGTTATAGTAGGTGTTGAACCCCGTTTGACTAAGATTTCTTTGAATATGGAACCCCCTTCCTGGCTCCGCCTCTTCTTTGGATGAATTTTCAAGAAAATTATTTTCTTATTTTCTTATTTAAGTTTCTGGTCTTCTTACCCTACTTTCTTGTGGCATGCTCAAGGAGATTAGTCAGATAGATTACCTCTGCTTCATCAATCGATGAAACAATTTTGATGGTAGGAACGACTTTTGGGGTTTGATAGAAAAAGTGCTTTTGTATAGACCTTAGTTTTTGACTTCTTATGTTCCCAACTACGAATGTCATTCTAATATTATTTTGTTGCTCTTGTGATGAGTTTGAAGTCAGAAATGATATAAATTAGTCTTCCTGGTGATTAGGATTTATGCTGGCGCTGCTTTTTATGGAAAACCTATTAAAATGGTATAATTTTGTTTGTCCTATCCATGTATGAGCATTTTATCTTTTATCCTAACAATTTTAAAAATAACCCTAAAACTTTTTTATGTTGTTTGAATGAGAAAACAGCTTAGCATTTGGACACAAAGTCTTACTTATCCACTTTCCGAAATCTCATGAAAAGGGAAAGAGTATTATCCATTATCATATTGATCATCTACTCTGGGGACAAGCTTTATGTACTGCAGTTGCTTTCCAAAGAGGCAAATGCCTTGCGTCTTCAATAATATCTGTGACATAATAATTCTGAAAAAGCATTCTTGGTATATTCTCATGTCGTTATATATATTTCATAAGGAAGAAGGAGTATCATCTAATGGATTATATGCCAGTAGGTATATATATCTTGGATTGATTAGCTACATGGAAGCTGCAACATCTAATGATCATAGCTTAATTCTCCCCCTCCCTTTTATGTTATGTCATTGATGCTATCAACATTGAGAGGACTTGGTATTTGATGCAGGGTTTATATATGGCTGCTATAAAGTGCAACTTAATGGAGGCAAACACTAATCTTGAGAAATCACATATGAATGGGGAATGAAGTACCAAGGATGAAAATGGAGGTAGTATATTAGGGATTTCTGACAAATTTAAACTTTTATGATTGTTGCCCCTTTCAAGTCTTGTACATCGTGTTCAAGGGCATATTTTTATTCAGTACAAAACATTCTTGATTGTGAAAATGATGTACATCTCCCTCTAATGTTTGCTTCTTTTGTTATCTTCTTCAGGATATGAGGCACAGTCAACTTTGAGGCACAACAATAGTACAATTAATTTCTTCAATTTATGTGCATGGCTGAACGATTGTGTATCTCAATTTTTAAAGAGAGAGATTTGGGTGCTTTCATCAGGCTTGAAGGACTGATGTTATAGTAGGATGATTCGTTAAAGCACTCATGTGAATCCTCTCACTATGGATCCTCCATTAGAGGATGATGCATTACTTATTGAAGTAATCTATATATACATGTGATTTGTTTTGTTGGATAAGAATCTAAAATTTATTTTAGCAAATATCTATTTTGCACAGAGTGTTAATTGACAAAAAATCTTTCAAGATATAAGGCGATAACAATCTAGTGATAACTGGATTTGAGAACCCATCTAGAAGTGATTGTGCTTCACCTCTCATCGATTCCTTGACTGCAACCTTCTGTGCCTTGTACGGTTATTAGCATATCTTCTTTTAGGATTTTTCTTTTGCTTTTATATGTCATGAGGCTACAATGCTTTTTTGTTACTCATACGACACAGTAAAATCTGTTGAATGGACAGGTTTGATACCTTAAGTTACACGGTTAGGCCTTTTCTAGGACAAGTTTGTTATTTCTCTGTCGAAGGCTACACAGACAGAAAGAATGATCATCGTTTAGGTAACTACTCAAAATATTCCCTTGTTGGTGGAAAAATGACCCTCGACAATGCTAACCTTAGCCAACAAGTTCTTGAATCTGAGTTAATTAATTGCTAACACAACCTTTTGAGTTGTACAATGATAAAAAGCATAAATGTTAGGAAAGATTCTTGTATTTGTGTGTTGCAGATGGTGAAAATGAGGATTAGTGTCATGGTTGGTCAGGGCATGGGTGGTTTAAAAGTTTCAACGATTGGGTGGAAGCCTTAGTTCAAAGAGATACAAGAAAATGATTCCATATTTCATTGTAACGCACCGTAAAAGTCATGCATGTATTAGACTATAATTTCTGAGCTTTAGACTTAAGTTTTAAATTCTTCTAAGTGTTGAAATGACTTAGACTCATTCTTAGCTGGCAACCTTCGGGATACAACTTCTCGACCTTCCTGACCTTCATTTTTGAATTTTTTTGTTACGTTACGATGGGGCAAGGTTGTAGTACGTCTCGGAGAAAATTCATAATTTTTGGATGAGCCTAAGAACTTGTTTGGATTTTGATCCAGTGGCAGCGCACGATTAGTCCGTGCCGCCTGCTAGATCGCGTCCGGCCAAAATGTTCAGTCCATTCGGATTTTAATGGTATTTCCGTAAATACTCATTCTCCTATCAACTTAAATGAGGGATTAAATCCCTAAAGAGCCAAAATATCATTATATTCTTCAAATTTGCTCAACAACTCAACCTAGGGTTTCAACATTAAAACCCAAACAACTCAAGATTTAACCGCGGGTACGTGATTTGAATCACAGATTTGGAATCCTCTCAACGTAGGCTTCGATAGACACCCAAAATTCGTGGATAACAAGGTACGCAGGGTTTTTCCTAAATTCTCATGGGCATAGAAAAATCATGTTTTAGAATGGGGTTTTAAATTATGTATATATATTTATGTATAAGATGCTTTAACATCATTATTTTGGTCTTTTGACCATCTCCAAAGCGATTTGACAGTTTATATACATATATGAATGAATGTGTTTCAATTTTGGATACATGAACTTGCTAAAGACATTTGACCACCAGGTATTTGATGAAATTTCTGTATGAATTGAACTTTAAGTTTTCGGAATATGAAATCCTTTACATCAGTTACATGTTTTGGTGGTCTAAACTATGTTTTGAATGAAAGCTCTTGCTTAATACATTATGGCTCAGAAAAAAATCATGACTTGCAATGTCTTGGTATGACGATACCAATTCAGACTAATGCCATATCAGACTCAGACTAACAGACATTTTAGACTTTCATGATTTTAGACGTTCAGAATGTTGCATGTACAGAAAAGGTTAAAAATGGGCATACAGAGATGTTAGGTGGTTCCCCGAAGAGGGCTTGAGTTCAAGCAACTCATTGCCTAAAACCGTGGTTTGCTGACTCGGGTATACTATTATGCGTTGACTTAAATGTCCTGTAGCGTATTGAGTCACCCTTGCGGCACACTTGGGTTGGGAGCTTCCCCGTCGAGTCAATGGCGGATTCCACACAACCCGTGGAATATCAGACTTGTAGGGGAATACCACCTCACTCAGAAGTAAAACACAGATCATGATTTGAAATGAATAGACAGGTTACATGTTTTCAGAAAGTGCCCAAGTATTTTTCAGAAATAGTTTTATACATGATGTCTTGATGAAAAATTGCTTTCACTTAATATATATATATATATATATATATATATATATATATATATATATATATATATATATTCCATTATACTATTTTTGGATTGCTTCGCGTGCCAGTACTTTTGTGCTAACCCCTCCCCCCATTCCTTCCAGGTTCTGAGGCACAGTCTAGGGGTCGAGCTACTCAGTAGACATTCTCGTATTTGTAGACTTAATATCATAGTGGTGAGCCTTGTATTATTCGGAAGGCCTAATTATGTCAGACATTATCTTATTTATTATGTTTTTGGTTTACTGGGGGCTTTGTCCCAGTTTCTTTTTAGATAGATATTTGTGTTCTTAGTAAAGATTTCGCAGACTGATGTCAGACAGTATTATTCAAAAATGTTGCAGAACTTGACCATGTTTTCCGTACTCAGTTTCAATTCTTTTTAGACAAATGTTTTTGGTTTATTGGGGGCCTTATGATTATGAATGTTGTGCTTGATAACCAGATAGAAAATGGGTGTTCTGGGCCTTCATGGTTCGGGATGCTCATCACGGCTAGGGCCAAGGCTCGGGTTGTGATAAACTTGGTATCAAAGCACGGTTCATGGTCCCAAGGTTTCTGCGAAATTGCGTCGAGTAGAGTTCTGTTTATGGGTATGTAGCACGCCATACTTATAAACAGCAGGCTACTAGGCGTTTAGGAATGTTTCCCTTCTTTGTGATTTAGTTCGTGCTTCAAAGTCTAAACTGTCCCCTAATCAATGATCTCTTTTATTTAGAAACACGACTATGCCTCCCCATCGCAACATCGATCAGAGTGCTTAGGCAGATGTGGTCCGTCCCACCCATGGGATGCGGACCCATAATAGAGTTTCCATGCCAGAACCTGTCCCTACTCAAGAAGTCCCTTCAGTCCCAACCAATCCACCTCGGGCTCTGCGAACTAATGCCAACCGTCCACCAACTGCTCAGAAAGATATCTCAAATGCAGAGTTCAGATGGTCTATCCATATGCTGACACATTTGGTAGCTAACCAGGCTCAACGATCGGAAGATGTTGGGTCTGCATCCGTTATGTCTGAGGCTACTAGAGTCGGGCATTTCATGAAGATGAATCCACCAAAGTTCACTGGTACAAAGGTAGAGGAAGATCCACAGGAGTTTGTGGATGAGATGGAGAATATCTTTAAGGTAATGCATTTTGATGAGATTGAAGGAGTGGAATTGGCAACTTATCAACTTAAGGATGTTGCAAATTAGAGGTATGCAGATTGGGAAGATGCAAAAGGTGAGAGTGCTAAGCCTACAGTTTGGGGTGAGTTTGTAGAAGCTTTCCTCGATAGATTCTTTCCTTTGGAGTTGAGGGAGGCCAAATAAGAAGAGTTCATGAATCTGAAGAAGGTACACTTTGAAGTTTAATCAACTAGCCCTCTATGCACCAGAATTGACTAGCAATATGAGAGCCCGGATGAGGAAATTTGCATCCGGCCTTGCTGATAACCTGGTACTTGAGTGCCAGTGGGAAATGTTGAATAGGGAGTTAGACTTTTCTAGACTGACAGTCCACATGCATCAGGTGGAAGAGAAGAAGAGAAAGATCACTGAATCTAGAGAGAAGGACAGACAAGCAAAGAAAGTCGAATCTGTGGACCAGCACCAGAGTCAGCCGCAGAGTTTTAACTAGGGAAATAGGTGGTCGAAGAAGACGAGGTTTTGGAATAATACACAGTCAGTAGCCAGCGCCCCAGCACCCAGACCCCCTACAGACAGACAGACTCAGATATTTCAGACTCCTCATGGATCTAGAGCACCAGATACTCAGTCGTAGGATAGTGTGGCTCAGCAGCATTGCACTTACCCGCGATGTGAAAATTATGGTAGGAATCATCCGGGGAAATGTCTGTTGGGCACACTTATATGTTATTTATGTGGCCAGTCAGGCCACATTCAGAGGGACTGTCCATCTGCTAGGAGGAGTGCTGGTGGTGCGAAGTTTCAGGGCAATTCCACAGCGCCACCCCTATCTCAGAAGGGCGCCACATCAGCTGTTGGGAACAGTCGCAACCGGTTATATGCCTTGACCAACTGCCAGGAGGCGAAAGATTCCCCAGATGTTGTTACTGGTATGTTACAAATCTTTTCCCGTGATGTCTATGTGTTACTTGATCCCGGATCTACCTTATACTACGTGACCCCTTATGTGGTTGTTGGTTTTGGGTTTGAGCCTAGTGTGATTTCTGAACCCTTTTCTAGTTCTACCCCGGTGGGGGATTCTGTTGTTGCTAGAAAGGTATATAGGGATTGTGTGGTGACTGCTGGTAGTCGGGATACGGTGGCAGACCTTATAGAGTTGGACAAGGTTGCATTTGATGCTATCTTAGGGATGGATTGGATCCATTCATGCTATACCATATTGGATTGTAGGACCCATAGAGTTACCTTTTCTTTCCCGAATGAACCAATGATAGAATGGGAGGGACATTCTTTAGCACCCAAAGGACACTTTATATCTTATCTCAGAGCCCGAAAACTCATTTATAAGGGTTGGTTGTATCACCTTATTCGAGTCAAGGACTCTAAAGTTGAAAATCCTCCTCTTCAGTCTGTCCCTGTGGTGAATGAATTTCCAGAAGCCTTTCCCGAAGATCTCCCAGGGATACCCCTGATAGGGAGATAGAGTTTGGTATAGATGTATTGCCAGATACCCGTCCCATTTCTATTCCGCCATATAGAATGGCTCCTGCAGAGCTAAAAGAGTTGAAAGAGCAACTAGCATACCTCCTAGATAAGGGATTTATATGACCCAGTGTATCTCCTTGGGGTGCACCTATACTTTTCGTGCGTAAGAAAAACGGTTCCCTTAATATATGCATAGATTACCGTCAGTTGAATAAGGTCACAATTAAAAACAAATATCCTCTTCCTAGGATTCATGATCTTTTTGACCGGCTTCGGGGTGGTAGATGTTTTTCAAAAATAGACATTCGTTTGGGCTATCATCAGTTGAAAGTTAGGGAGTCAGACATTCCCAAAACAACTTTCCGAACCCGATATGGTCACTATGAGTTTCTTGTCATGTCCTTCGAGTTAACTAATGCTCCTGCAACCTTCATGGATCTTATGAACAGAGTTTTCCGTCAGTTTCTTGACTCGTTTGTCATTGTATTTATTGATGATATTCTGATATATTTTAAGAGTAAGGAGGATCATGCCGATCATCTCCGAATCATTCTTCAGACCCTTAAGGATCATCGATTGTATGCCAAATTTTCCCAGTGTGAGTTCTGGTTAGATGCTATTGCCTTTTTATGGCATATTGTGTCCAGTGACGGGATTAGAGTGGACCCCCAGAAAGTTGAGGCAGTGAGAAAATGGCCCAGACCCACGACTCCAACCGATATTCGGAGCTTCTTGGGTTTGGCAGGTTATTACAGAAGGTTCGTAGAGAGTTTTTCATCCATAGCATCCCCACTCCCTAAACTGACTCAGAAAAAGGTAAAGTTTGTGTGGTATGAATTATGTGAAAATAGTTTTGAGAAGTTGAAAGACAGACTGACCACTGCACTTGTTTTGACTCTTCCCGAGGGTGTTGATGGTTTTGTGGTTTACTGTGATGCGTCCCGTATGGGACTTGGCTGCATTTTGATGTAACATGGTAAGGTGGTAGCTTATGCATCTAGGCAGTTGAAGGTGCATGAGAGAAACTACCCTACTCATGATTTGGAGTTAGCGGTTGTGGTGTTTACCCTTAAGATTTGGCGGCACTACTTGTACGGTGTTCATGTTGATATCTTCACTGATCACAAGAGTCTGAAGTATGTTTTCTCGCAGAAAGAATTGAATCTCAGGTAGAGACGGTGGTTGGAACTTGTGAATGACTATGATATGAGCCTGCATTACCATTCGGGCAAGGCAAATGTTGTAGCCAATGCCCTCAGCAGGTTGTCTATAGGCAGCCTTTCTCATGTAGAAGAAGAAAAAAAAGAGATGGTGAAGGATATTCACCTCCTTGCGAATCTAGGAGTGCAACTATTATATTTCGAATACGGAGGGGTGATTGTTCATGAGTTAGCTAAGTCATCCCTTTGTGCTGAAGTGAAGGAGAAGCAGGTTGAAGATTCCATCTTGATGCAAATCAAGAAAGATGTGGGTCAATAGAAGGTGATGACTTTTGAAATTGGTGGTGATGGCATTCTAAGGTTTCAGGGTAGATTATGTGTTCCAAATGTCGACGGGCTTCGAGAAAGAATTCTTGATGAAGCTCACACCTCGAGGTATGTTGTTCATCCTGGTTCTACTAAGATGTACCATGATTTGAAATCTATGTTTTGATGGAATAATATGAAGCGAGATGTGGGTAACTTTGTTTCTAAGTGCTTGAATTGCCAACAAGTGAAAGTAGAACATTTGAGACCAGGAGGTACTTCCCAAGAAATAGCGTTGCCCTTGTGGAAGTGGGAAATGATCAATATGGACTTTATTACAGGACTTCCGAAGTCCCGAAATTAGTATGACTCTATATGGGTGATTGTAGATAGGCTAACCAAGTCAGCTCACTTTCTGCCTGTCAGGACTAACTATTTGGGGGAAGATTATGCTAAGTTGTTCATTGCACAAATTGTCCGCTTGCATGGAGCGCCTGTCTCCATTATATCCGACCGAGGTACGCAGTTTTCTTCTCAGTTTTGGAGATTGTTTCAGAAAGGTTTAGGTACCCAGTTGAACTTAAGTACAACATTCCACCCTCAGACTGATGGGCAAGCTGAATGCACCATCCAGACCCTGGAGGACATGTTGAGGGCCTGTGTGATTGACTTTAAAGGTTGTTGTGTTGATCATTTTCGACTGATAGAGTTTGCCTATAACAATAGTTTCCACTCTAATATTAAGATACCACCTTTTGAGGCATTGTATGGTAGGAGATGTACATATCTAATAGGCTGGTATGAAGTAGGTGAGATGTAGATGTATGGGCCTGATCTTGTTCATCAGGCAATGGAGGATGTGAAACTCATTAGGGAACGACTTAAGATAGCTCAAAGTCGTCAGAAATCCTTTGCCGACGTCAGAAGAAGAGAGTTAGAGTTTGAGATTGGAGATTGGGTTTTCCTCAAAGTTTCTCCCATGAAGGGAGTTATACGTTTCAGCAAGAGGGTTAAGCTAAGTCCTCGATATATAGGCCCTTATAAAATTGTAAGAAGAATAGGTGGAGTTGCGTATGAATTAGAATTGCCTGCAAGTTTGGGTTCTGTTCATCCAGTATTCCACATATCTATGTTGAAGAAGTGCATCGTAGATCACTCTTTCGTGGTGCCCATTGATGAGGTCAAGGTGGGTGATTCTTTGTCTTACGAGGAAGAGCCCATGGAAATCCTAGATCGACAAGTGAGAAAATTGAGGAGTAAAGAGATAGTCTCAGTTAAAATGTTATGGCGAAATCAGAAAGTTGAAGAAGCAACTTGGGAGTCGGAGCATGACATGAAAATGAGATACCCAAGCCTATTTGAACCAGCAAATAACAAATTGGAAGGTACAATTCTTGCTTTATGTTTCCATCTATGTATGAATCTGCTTGAAATTGTGCGTGACTATTCCCACATCATCATTCGGGGACGAATGATCCCAAGGGGGGATAATGTAACGCCCCTTAAAAGTCATGCATGTATTAGACTATAATTTCTGAGCTTTAGACTTAAGTTTTAAATTCTTCTAAGTGTTGAAATGACTTAGACTCATTCTTAGCTGTCAACCTTTGGGATACAACTTCTCGACCTTCCTAACCTTCATTTTTGGATTTTTTTGTTGTGTTACGATGGGGGAAGGGTGTAGTACATCTCGGAGAATATTCAGAATTTTTGGATGAGCCTAAGGCCTCGTTTGGATTTCGATCCAGTGGCAGCGCGAGATTAGCCCACGCCGCCTGCTGGATCGCGCCGGGCAAAAATGTTCAGTCCATCTGGATTTTAACGGTATTTCCATAAATACTCATTCTCCTATCAACTTAAACACGGGATTAAATCCCTAAAGAGCCAAAATATCATTATATTTTTTAAATTTGCTCAAGAACTCTCCCTAGGGTTTCAACATTAAAACCCAAGCAACTTAAGATTTAACTGCGGGTTCGTGAAACAAATTACAGATTTGGAATCCTCTCGACGTTGGCTTCGATAGACACCTAAAATTCATGGAGAACAAGGTACGCGAGGTGTTTTCTAAATTCTCATGGGCATAGAAAAATCATGTTTTAGAATGGGGTTTTAAATTATGTATATATATTTATGTATAAGATGTTTTAACATCATTGTTTTGGTCTTTTGACCATCTCTAAAGCAATTTGACAGTTTATATACATATATGAATGAATGTGTTTCAATTTTGAATACATGACCTTGTTAAAGACATTTGACCACCAGGTGTTTGATGAAATTTCTGTATGAATTGAACTTTAAGTTTTCGGAATATGAAATCCTTTACATCAGTTACATGTTTTGGTTGTCTAATCTATGTTTTGAATGAAAGCTCTTGCTTAATACATTATGGCTCAGAAAAAAATCAACACTTGCAATGTCTTGGTATGACGATACCAATTCAGATGAATGCCATATCAGAATCAGACTAACAGAGATTTCAGACTTTCATAATTTTAGATGTTCAGAATGTTGCATGTACATAAAAGGTTAAAATGGCATACAGAGATGCTAGGTGGTTCCCCGAAGAGGGCTTGAGTTCAAGCGACTCATTGCCTAAAACCGTGGTTTGCCGACCCGGGTATACTATTATGTGTTGACTTAAATATCCTGTGGCGTATCAGACTCAGACACTCCAACCCTTGTGGCACACTTGGGTTGGGGGCTTCCCCGTCGAGTCAATGGCGGATTCCATACAGGCCGTGGAATATCAGACTTGTAGGGGAATACCACCTAACTCAAAAGTAAAACACAGATCATGATTTGAAATGAACAGACAGGTTACATGTTTTCAGAAAGTGCCCATGTAATTTTCAGAAACAGTTTTATACATGATGTCTTGATGAAAAATTCCTTTCACTTAATATGTATATATATATTCGGGGCGTTATACTAACAAAGGCTTTACTGCCATGGGACACGAATCATGATGCATTTGTCTTTGGTGAAGGCTCTGGTATCCTGGTATACAAATTTAACTACTTTTGCTTTGCCTCTTATCTTGTCGGGTTTGTTCAAAATCTAAGATAAGCTTTACTAAAGTTATTTGATCGAGTTATTACCGTACTACCAAGTCATGGAAAGTTTGGAGCATGCCTTGAAAATAGGTTCTACAATTGCTATTGTAGCAGAATACTTGGGAGGAGCAGCATCACTTGTGATGCTCATCACATGACCGATATTAACCTGATTGACTTAGAGTTTCATCTTGAATTAGCGAGATATTGGTAGATGTGGGAGTTTCCCCTGAAGACGAAACATTGTTCATTTCTTTTCTAATCGAAAATATTATATACCTATTTAGATTCTGATATTTATTGCTGCATCAATTCTGAATAGCTGAACTATATAAATGCTGAAGTGACATCAACTCTTTGGAGATTTGGCTTAGGCCAATGCCATCAAGGAGGCTTTCAAGTGCACCTCGAAAATTAACATCAACCGGACAAAGGTGAAAACAACCATTATTTTCCTTATGATGACTAACTAAATAACTACTCCCACTATACCAAAATAAGTGTCACTCTATCTCATTTCACGCTCATTGAATGTATAGTTTACTGAGTTCGCCCTATTAACTAGATATTTCTTGAGAATTGAGAACTATTAACTACTCTAGATTTTGCACGGAAGGTAGTTTCATAAACAGATGGTGTAGTCTGCTATAACAGGATCTTTAGTTGGAGCATTGTTCGCTACTATGTTTCCATGACCTAAGTTGCTCGGACTCTTCAAAAATGTCTACGGTGTGTGTCGCATCCTCCAAAATAGTGTATTTTTCAATGATCCAACACGGGTGCGGAAATATTTTTGGAGAGTCGAGTAATTTAGTCCATGACACTACACTATGCAGTTTGACTTTTGTGAATGTGGACAGTGCTATTTTTGAATTAATTTTTTGGCATTTCCTTTTACTTATTACTTTTGGTGGATTTTGATGTTTAAGAGTTGGTATAAGAGCTATCAGTGCACCTTAATTCTGTATTCTATCAAATTTCATTGTGTCACTGTTTTTTTCTAATGTAGAACTTTTTATCTCGCATGTGTATAGGCTCCTTGTAAGTGGGAAGCCCTTAAACCAAAAGTTAAATTACTAAAGCATCCTTCCTAGCCTAAATCCTATTCAACAAACTGCTATAAAAATGTCCACTATAAGGGACGCTTCATTCAACTGTAATAGGATCGTTACAATCAAAAAACCAGGTAATGCTTCAGACCTCATTCACTTGGTGTTTTTGTTTGCCATACTAAACATAAATCAGACAGTTTTGTTTTTTCAATGTCCATACATGCATAAGTTAAATTTTTTAAAAGAAATACTTTCATGTAGTGAAGATAAAGATGAAGGCATTCATTGTTTGCAAAGCGTAGTACAGGGAAAAATATATCCTATGCCACTAAATTACCAGATAGGAAAGGACTTTCAAAATAATTACACTTATGCTGTGAACAAGCTATTGATCATTACTAAAATTTGTTGCCCCAAAACAAACAAACCAGAGGGTTACAACGACATTCATATACTCTTAAGGGAGCCAATCACAAAAACAAAAAAATATACCAATTGAAGATGTCATACAATTCTAGAACACATGATTATTACTTCATGTATTGCACTAGATTCATCTTCCATGTTGGTGGCCAACCCAATTTGACTTGCTTGAGCATATACCAGGTTTCATGAGCCATTATGAGACAATAACCTTAGGAAGAGTGACTCGGATTACACTTTCATGCTTTTCCTGTGTTATACTTGAGTTCCCTGCAGTAGCTAAGTGATGATTTGACTCCGCAATACAGAATCTTATGCCTGTTAATAAATATGTTTAGTCAACAAATGATAGACCTACAAAAATCAAAATATATTTTAGCCTAGATGAAAGATAAAAGTGTTTATAGTTTATTAGTTTGTGTTGGGTGATTATAGAGAGGTATTAGTGGATTTTTAGTATATCTTATAGTACTGCATTTTTTGATGTATATAGCTTCTTTGTATACAAAGTTTACATCTTAAGTCTATTGACACCATTTTTACTCACATAGAAACTACATCTGCAAGTTTATTTGTGAAAATCTAAAGCTGAAAGATGATAAACCTACTCATAGATATGTCATGTTAGAGTCTTAATCTATAAAGGCATCACACAGCCTATTATGTGTATCTCTAAAAACATTCAAAGTGCATTGACTATTCTGAAAATTTAATATGATCTTTTTCAAACTAGGGACTTTTGGGCTATCAACATTTCCTATGAACAGTGTGTTGATCAATCCAATATTTCACGTGCAATGCACTTCATGTGCGTTGCACGTGTAAATCGAGATAGTATATTTTTCAAAAGATAATAATAATTTATTAAAATAACATTTGATCTCGATAAGTACAAGTATAAATTATTTCCATCTTTTTGCCAAGTTTTGCATTTCATGAAAGCTGAATCTTGTCTTTTTCTCAGACAAAAATGCCATCATTTTCGTTATATCATACTTTTTCTCATACAAAAATGCCAGCATTTTAGTTATCTCATAATGATTGTCTACGCGATCAGTTGTCAAAATCTTTCCATATTTTTCATCCAAATGTACCATCAATTATGAATATCTTTCCAAATGTTGAAGCTGCATAAATGAACATCTTTAGCACCAAACCAAACACATCACTAGTTTCATGAAAACATTCATCTATATGAGAGCTATCAGCTTCAATGCTTCATTACTCATACCATATGACAAATCTAATATCTACACAAACTAGTTAAGATATGATTTTCCAGGTTCCCTTTAATGGACTCAAAAGTGTGAAGGAAAATGAGCAAACGCTTGGTGTGCCTCAAGTAATGTATGAAATTCATTTGGCTCTGACTAATTAGGAGCATCCCTATTTCCAATTGAAGTATTTTTATATCTCTGTATCAAGCTTCAAGTGCCATAAAGGGTCTACATTAACTTCATATGCAATTCACTGTATAAAAACATAAAGATGAGGCTGCATATAATAGATTGTTGCAGTCCGGCCCTTTTCCGGATCCCCCGTATAGCGAGTGCTTAATTGCACCAGACTGCCAATTTTTAAACTTTATCGAATGGGTATTTGTAAGCCTCAATGTAGTTTCAACTAACAATTTGTTGAATAATAACTCATAGTTTCACATGAACAATAGAATCCATGATTAGGAGACATCTTTCTTTAATATAAGAATCCATAATGCATTGTTGTTGGATCCCATACAGGATCAATCTTTATATGTAACACCCCGTAAAAGTCATGCATGGATTAGTCTTTAATAGAGTGCTCTTAGACTTAAAAAAAAAAACTTGAAAATTTTTCTAAGTATAACTTAGAATCATTTTAGCTGGCAACCTTCGGGATACAACTTCTCGACCTTCCCAACCTTCATTTTTAGATTTTCAAGTTGCGTTACGATCGGGCAATCTCATAGTACATCTCGGATAAGTTTTGGAATTTTTTCGGAATTCATAAGGCTGCGTTTAGATATCAAAACAGTAGCAAAACGCATAGCCTGTTGCCCAGTTTTTTTTTTTCCAGCATTTCAGGGTCAACTTCAAACGATCATAACTCCCTGCATATAATGAACTGTGTAAGCTATAATATATCAAACGCAATATCTTTGAGTCCTCTTTCCAATGAAACTGGTTTCATCCAAATCCAACATCTGAGTAAGGAGATATACCCGTTTTACTTCAGCCTGTCAGTTTGTCAACTGAGGGATAGTTTCGACTTTTTTTGTTTTCTTAGGGGCATTTTAGTCATTTCACCTCACCCCTAATTCGTCTATAACATCTGATTCAGCTCCAAATTCAGCAAAATATACCCATTTTCTCTAATTTTCTCTCAAGAACACCCTTTAGGGTTTCAAACAAAATCCCAAATAACTCAAGATTCAACCATTGGTTTTGGAAGATAATTTCAGATCTGGAATTCTCTCGACGTAGGCTTTGATAAACACCCAAAATTCGTGGAGAACAAGGTACGCGGGGTTTTCCTAAATTCTCATGGGCATAGAAATCATGTTTTAAGAAAGGGGTTTTTGAATTCAAGTACATATTCATGTTTTAGAAGCTTTATATGATATTGTTTTAGCCTTTTGGCTTCCCCCAAAGTGACTTAAAAATTATATGTATATGTATATATGTGTTTTGCCTTGAAATATCATTTGAGAGCACAATTTACATGAAATTCCTCTCTTGATGTATTTTTCCCATGTTTCACATGATATAGATTATTTTGAAACTAGTCTTGAAAAATCATGATATGAAATGCTTTGGCTTTGCTATGTTTCGAATACGATTTTGAACATGAAAGAGAGGGTTGTAAATGTTGAATATACATATAATGAAAGACTGCATAATTTTGCCAAAAGCACATGACCACCATATGTTTGATGAAAGTTTTTGCATGGTTTTGACTTGAGTTTCGGAACATGAACTCTTTTATGCAAATTACATGTTTGGGTGGTCTGAAAACTACACTTTTATGAAAGATCATGCTTAATGCATTATGGCTCAGAAATAGAACCTGCAGGTCTTGGTATGACGATACCAACTCAGATAAATGCCATATCAGACTCAGACTAACAGACTTTTTAGACTAGTTCAGAAATCAGACTTTTATCAGACTTTCCTGATTTTAGACATTCAGAATGTTGCATGTACAGAAAAGGTTAAAAATGGGCATACAGAGATGTTAGATGGTCCCCCGAAGAGGGCTTGAGTTCAGACAACTCCTTGCCTAAAACCGTGGTTTGCCGACCCGGGTATATTATTATGCGCTGACTTAAATGTCCTGTGGCGTATCAGACTCAGACACTCCAACCCTTGCGGCACACTCGGGTTGGGGGCTTCCACGCCGAGTCAATGGCGGATTCCATACAGCCCGTGGAATATTCACTTGTAGGGGAACACCACCTAACTCAGAAGTAAAACACAGATCATGATTTGAAATGAACAGAAAGATTGCATGTTTTCAGAAAGTGCCCATGTATTTTCAGAAACAGTTTTATACAGGATGTCTTGATGAAAAATTGCTTTCACTTATATATATATGTATGTATGTTCCATTATACTATTTTTGGATTGCTTCGCGTGCCAGCACTTTTGTGCTGACCCCCCCTCCTTCCAGGTTTTGAGGCACAGTCTAGGGGTCCAGCTACTCAGTAGACATTCTCGGGCTTGCAGACTTGATCTCACAGTGGTGAGCCTTCTATTATTCGGAAGGCTTAATTATGTCAGACATTATCTTATTTATTATGTTTTGGTCTACTGGGGGCCTTGTCCCAGTTTCTTTTCAGATGAATGTTTATGTTCTTAGTAGAGATTTCGCAGACTGATGTCAGATAGTATTATTCAGAAATTTTGCAGAATTTGACCATGTTTTCCGTACTCAGTTTCAATTCCGCATTTTTATTATGCTTATGAATGTTGTGCATGATAACCAGACAGAGAATGGGTGTTCCGAGCCTTCATGGTTCGGGATGCTCGTCACGGCTAGGGCCTAGGCTCGGGTCGTGACAAACTTGGTATCAGAGCACGGTTCATGGTCCCAGGGTGTCTGCGAAATCGCGTCGAGTAGAGTTCTGTGTATGGGTGTGTAGCGCGCCACACTTATAAGCAGAAGGCTACTAGGCGTTTAGGAATGTCTCTCTTTCTTCATGTTCTAGTTCGTGCAATAGAGTCAGAATGTTCCTCTTTCATACTCTTATTCATGCTATGATGTCGCCCATATGAAAGTAAAAAGTCATCCCAAATTCTTTCCTTACTCTAATGTCCTCAGATGTCTCATTATTGAGGTGATTCAAGTGTAGAAGTTTAGAATCTAAATGGTATGGTCCTTTCTGATTGAACCATATAAGAGTTAAAATTTGTGCAAGGACTTGAGAAGAGTCCGTTAGTGATTCAATGTGTATTGATTCCGATGTAGACGTTGATCTTGATGGAATCGTGCTTTTCAGCTTCAGGTATTAATTGCATTTAGTCCCTTTCAAATTTATGTTACAAATGTCTTGCTTAAGGGAGGATGATGAGTAGTAGAATGTTGGAACTGTATTTCTACCCGAATAGTAGTATGCGTTAAAGTGTTGTTGTCATGACCTATTAGTAGTGAAATTTGACCAAGAAGTTGGTGATGTGAAGTCACAAAGTTAGAAGTCAGAGTGAGGGTGACTTTTGTGTAAATGAATGTTTTAATTGAATAACCGATGTTCGAGAATGATTTATCCCCCTTATGGTGATAGACTAATGTGGTAACTAGTAGCATGTGTGGATGGTATGGTAGTCTGTGGAGGAAGTGTTTGACTCCGATTTTATTTATACAGAGTAAGATGTGTATTCATAGTTCATTGGATATTGCGTATTAAATTTCTATCTCATGTAATCTTGTCATCAAGGTGTTGTTGAAAAAAAAAAAATAAGTCTAGTGAAGCCGTGTGGGGCTCTTTCGATTCACTAGCATAGTTGACTTGTCATTCATTTCATTTTCTTGTTCAAAATACAAAATCAAAGTCTAGTGAAGCCGTGTGAGGCCTATTTCGATTCACTAGCAACTTGTTGTCCAACTTCTTGTTCATGTGTTTCTTTTTTAATATATGTATAGCTGAATTTGTTTGCATGAGATTGAGTTGGTAAAGAGGTGATTCGTCCTTGTGTGTTGTTTAGTAGATGGTAGAGAAGGAGTTGTTAGTAAGGATGATTTGTAGGTTGCTTGAAGTGTGAAAATGGTTATATTAACCAGTAAGTTGTAAGTATAGACTCATGGTTGTTTATGGAATTTGAAGGTAGTTTAAATGTATGCTTGAGTAAGTAAGCGTGATGTGAGAGGCCGGCCGTATAAGTAGATAAGATTGTATGGGGTTATGGTATAAGATTAATGTCGATCATGTCTATTATGTGACTTTACCCCTTGACCTTCTTTTCCTTGGTAGTTATAAACTAGTACTACTAGTGAGAAGATATGTAGTAGATTTTTAAGGTATAGTAGAAATGTTATAAAGGTGCTTTGGTCGTGGATAGTATCTAGATAAAATCAAGTATTTGGGGTAGAATGTCCCAATTTGATGGACTAGCAAATTATGTTGTATTCTTCATGGGTGGTATTTACTGAATAAAACAAGTATGAGCTGATGCCTATGATGCCTTTCAGCATGTATTTATAGTACCTAAAAGTCCCTAAGTCAACATGGTACAGAAATGCAAGCTATACAATTATCAACTACAAGCTGAAAAATCTGAAAATCCTGCACATGCATGCTGAAATTTCTGCACATGCTTGCCAACCTTTGTGGACCTTTAAAAGTGGAAAATTTGCAGTTTCATACCAGCCCGTGTGAACTTCCTAAAGTCTAATAAATGTGCTGCTAGCCTATTTTGACCATCTAGAAGGTGCTGGAACGTTGGCAGCAATGCGGAGCATTTATCGAAGCCCCGCCAAGCTCGAAAACGCGCCCGAATAGTTCGAAATATGCCGAAAACGTGAGGAGTTTAATGGGTGGAGATGTTCAGCGTCACAATGTGGTTGTAAAAATAGCGACTTAAGATTATGATGTATGTTTTGTAAGAATTTTGTATAAGGTTAGGTTGTAAATCATGTTTAGCACTAGACATTAATTTTGAACAATTGATGTCCATGAAGGTGGATGTGATGATTTATTGGTTAATGATACTAGTTTTATGGAAGTAATCTCATAGGCTTGAATGGTGTATGATATTGAATGTATGATGTAGAAGTGTGCCTAAAGTGACATGAGGTTGCGGCATTTTTTTTTTCTAAGGCTATTACTTGTTGTGCGTGGCTAGTGATACCATTGAATTGTTAAGTGGAGAAAGACTTGTTAAATGGTATATGGAGTTCTATATAGCCAAGTAAGGACCGTTGATTGATAGCGTTGAGCCTTTTGATATGAGCTTGATTCTCATGGTAGAGGAAAATAAGTTTGAAGTTACTATGTTGGTAAGTTATGATAGAAATAGAGTGGCTCATTGAAGACTTGGTGATACCCGTGTTAGGTATTATAATCTAAGCCCGAGTCCTTGAAATTTGTTCAAATAGAAATAAGATTAGAGGTACTAGAGGGTGTACGCTTCAACTTTGGGGATGCTCGTGAAGACCCGAAGTTAGTAAGTGTGCAAGTATTATATGATGACTGTTGTGTCTATAGAATGATAAAGTGTATCTCAGAAGGTAGTATTAACAGTGAGTTTTCCACTTTCAGGTGTAGTCATTTGGGTTAAGTGCCATGATATGCTCGTATAGTAAATTTTTTTTTCAGACCCCAGAGTGCAGTGAGTGTACTTCAGTTTAAAGTCTAGTAAGGGATCTCCCAAACTTAATATCATGGCTTGAAGCTAAGGGGGAGATGATAGAGCGAATAACCAAGTCAGGCCTTCAGATTCTAGTCGTGATGTCATGATGATATAGAACGTCAGAAAGTGAGGGTGAGACTCAATCTATTCTTGTCTCAGTATATTTTTTTTCAGTTATCCCAATATCTACTCATGCCTCATGTTTCAGTTCCATGATCATAGATCATGTTCATGTAAATGATAGAGAATCACGTGCTCTTTCAGATTCCTAAATGAGGAACTTTAGTTCATTCACTAGTCGGAATCCCATTCCATAAGTTATGAACTCCAGATTGAGGTCATGCAACTCATGATTCATGTATTCACGCTTTATAGTGTGCTCAGTTCCCATAATTCATGCTATACTCTTTATGATGGGCGAAATATAGCCCATAGCCATGTATGCCTCAATTCAGATTTTTCTTTGATAAATCCTTGATATTGATTTGCTATTCCCCAGGCCTCAGTTAAGTGTCAAGTTTCATATAATATCCTTCCATGCTTCAACATCTTATGTTCTAATCTTAACTCCTCTTTATGTGATGATAGTGGTGATGAGTAAATGTTTCTTGTTGATGGAAGATCAAAGTATTCTTGTTTTAGATAAGGCCATAAGTGTGAAGTAAGGTTGGGTCCAAGTCCTTGATGCATGTGATGCTTAGAGGAAAGGTGTGTATATGTTATTGGGGTAGCATGTGGAGCTATATCGATAGATGGTTAGTAGAATATGTGAAGTGTATCTTTACGGGTGTTTTCCTTGAAGTCCATATGTGGTAATAAAGATAAGCTTGAATGAAATGTTGGGATTTATGTGGAGGAACACAATATGCGCTAGTAAATCTTTAGTAAGAAGTTTTGTTGCCAAAGGTCTGGCAATTCTACCATGATTTATGAGTTATATGTCTATATTCCAGGCTGCAGAGTAAAGTCAATGTTGGGATCCTATAGTCGGATGTCTTGTGTGACTCATGCCCAAGATCTTTTGCTGCCTAATGCTACTAGAACTTTTTTTTTTTTACGAAGAGAGTTGATAAGATACTCCAGATTGGGTATAAGTTTCCTGTATAGTTCAGTCTGTTCAGCCAGCAAATCAGTTCAATAGTCAGAAAGTCAAATTCACATGATTTGTTTGCTTGTCTTTTCAATTAATCATGCTACCCGAATTCTCAGATATGTTACTATTCTATGATTGAGTATACTAGAAGTTGCGGGTATAATTCAGTTCATGGGTCATGTACTAGATTCAGTTTCCAGAGGTTCAGTTATGAATCAAAATCGTAGGTGTCGTGTGCATTTCCTCCATTTTCCGAGTATCTTAGTTAATAGAACACTCATAGAGGGATATAGAATCCCAAGGGGGAGATACCCCATTCAGTTGCGTGCATAGATTCTTATTACAAGCTTCTCATCAATTCTTATCGCGTATTCAGTCATACGTTCTTGTGTCAGTTCGGTTAGATATGCCTGCATTAGAAATGCATGTTCAATAGAAAAAGTTCAGCTTATCAGTGTATTCAGTCCTGCGCTAATGAAGACGACTCAGACACAGACCCATGCATCAGATATGCATGTCCGGTATAAGAATTCAGAACATCTGTAGTCCCAGTCTTATGGTCATGTTTCAGATCAGTGTATTCTTTATTAGAATACATGTCATGTCAGCGTCATTCTATACCTTTCAGCTTCAACATTTCCAATCCATCATTCGGGGACGAATGATCCCAAGGGGGAGATAATGTAACACCCCGTAAAAGTCATGCATGGATTAGTCTTTAATAGAGTGCTCTTAGACTTAAAAAAAAAAAACTTGAAAATTTTTCTAAGTATAACTTAGAATCATTTTAGCTGGCAACCTTCGGGATACAACTTCTCGACCTTCCCGACCTTCATTTTTAGATTTTCAAGTTGCGTTACGATCGGGCAATCTCATAGTACATCTCGGATAAGTTTTGGAAGTTTTTCGGAATTCATAAGGCTGCGTTTAGATATCAAAACAGTAGCAAAACGCATAGCCTGTTGCCCAGTTTTTTTTTTCCAGCATTTCAGGGTCAACTTCAAACGATCATAACTCCCTGCATATAATGAAATGTGTAAGCTATAATATATCAAACGAAATATCTTTGAGTCCTCTTTCCAATGAAACTGGTTTCATCCAAATCCAACATCGGAGTGAGGAGATATACCCGTTTTACTTCAGCCTGTCAGTTTGTCAACTGAGGGATAGTTTCGACTTTTTTTGTTTTCTTAGGGGCATTTTAGTCATTTCACCTCACCCCTAATTCGTCTATAACATCTGATTCAGCTCCAGATTCAGCAAAATATACCCATTTTCTCTAATTTTCTCTCAAGAACAGCCTTTAGGGTTTCAAACAAAATCCCAAATAACTCAAGATTCAACCATTGGTTTTGGAAGATAATTTCAGATCTGGAATCCTCTCGACGTAGGCTTTGATAAACACCCAAAATTCGTGGAGAACAAGGTACGCGGGGTTTTCCTAAATTCTCATGGGCATAGAAATCATGTTTTAAGAAAGGGGTTTTTGAATTCAAGTACATATTCATGTTTTAGAAGCTTTATATGATATTGTTTTAGACTTTTGGCTTCCCCCAAAGTGACTTAAAAATTATATGTATATGTATATATGTGTTTTGCCTTGAAATATCATTTGAGAGCACAATTTACATGAAATTCCTCTCTTGATGTATTTTTCCCATGTTTCACATGATATAGATTGTTTTGAAACAAGTCTTGAAAAATCATGATATGAAATGCTTTGGCTTTGCTATGTTTCGAATACGATTTTGAACATGAAAGAGAGGGTTGTAAATGTTGAATATACATATAATGAAAGACTGCATAATTTTGCCAAAAGCACATGACCACCATATGTTTGATGAAAGTTTTTGCATGGTTTTGACTTGAGTTTCGGAACATGAACTCTTTTATGCAAATTACATGTTTGGGTGGTCTGAAAACTACACTTTTATGAAAGATCATGCTTAATGCATTATGGCTCAGAAATAGAACCTGCAGGTCTTGGTATGACGATACCAACTCAGATAAATGCCATATCAGACTCAGACTAACAGACTTTTTAGACTAGTTCAGAAATCAGACTTTTATCAGACTTTCATGATTTTAGACATTCAGAATGTTGCATGTACAGAAAAGGTTAAAAATGGGCATACAGAGATGTTAGATGGTCCCCCGAAGAGGGCTTGAGTTCAGACAACTCCTTGCCTAAAACCGTGGTTTGCCGACCCGGGTATATTACTATGCGCTGACTTAAATGTCCTGTGGCGTATCAGACTCAGACACTCCAACCCTTGCGGCACACTCGGGTTGGGGGCTTCCACGCCGAGTCAATGGCGGATTCCATACAGCCCGTGGAATATTCAGACTTGTAGGGGAACACCACCTAACTCAGAAGTAAAACACAGATCATGATTTGAAATGAACAGAAAGATTGCATGTTTTCAGAAAGTGCCCATGTATTTTCAGAAACAGTTTTATACAGGATGTCTTGATGAAAAATTGCTTTCACTTATATATATATGTATGTATGTTCCATTATACTATTTTTGGATTGCTTCGCGTGCCAGTACTTTTGTGCTGACCCCCCCTCCTTCCAGGTTTTGAGGCACAGTCCAGGGGTCCAGCTACTCAGTAGACATTCTCGGGCTTGCAGACTTGATCTCACAGTGGTGAGCCTTCTATTATTCGGAAGGCTTAATTATGTCAGACATTATCTTATTTATTATGTTTTGGTCTACTGGGGGCCTTGTCCCAGTTTCTTTTCAGACGAATGTTTATGTTCTTAGTAGAGATTTCGCAGACTGATGTCAGATAGTATTATTCAGAAATTTTGCAGAATTTGACCATGTTTTCCGTACTCAGTTTCAATTCCGCATTTTTATTATGCTTATGAATGTTGTGCACGATAACCAGACAGAGAATGGGTGTTCCGAGCCTTCATGGTTCGGGATGCTCGTCACGGCTAGGGCCTAGGCTCGGGTCGTGACATTATATTTCCACCTACTGCATTGACATAATGCTTTGCAGCCACTGTCAACATAAGATCATCTATTTGAGATTGGGTGTGAAAAATAATGCATCTGGAAATCTATTAGGCGTCATGCTTCAATTAAAATAATGTTATTGACTCCTAGATGACAATTGAATAATCCTTTTAAGTTATATTCATTTCATACGTAAGATTTTGGCTTGATCACTGAACTTCAAAAAAATGTAGTAAAATGACGGAGATTTTATTGAAACTATATCAAAAATGACTTAGCCATATAGCAAATAATACAATCTAAAAAACTTTGAGATCCTTCACCATTTTGATTCTAACACAGAGAATACTTTCATTTTAAAACTATACATTAACCAGTGCATTATTGTGGGAAATTCACTACTGCACGACTTTCAATTACATTACACAAACTTGGATGCACAAATAAACGACTACAAAGGAGGATCTAAGAGGTTGGTAGGTTGTTCAGCCAAACCCTCTTGGCAAACAATTATACTGTATATATAAGAGAATATTTTTTATTATTTATATATATATATATATATATATATATATATATATATATATATATATATATATATATATATATATATATATATATATATATGAGGTTGGCTTCGTTGCTGGGGAATTCAAGATTTACCTTGAGGTTTCAAATCCAAATCTTAGGAACCGAATTTTATTTTTGAACCCCCTAAATAAAAATTCTTGATCCACAACTAATGACTAACATATTTTTAATTTTCTTTATAGATGGTACAACATACAAATCCAACATCACCCTTGATCTTTCTCTAATCACTAAAACCTTCGTTGGAAAAGAACAGTAAGTACCTAAAGAAACGTGTTTTCACATATTTCAATATGGCATTTCTTCCATATGTAAATATTACATATTTGTAAATACTACATATTTGTTCTATAAGGATGAAATATGGTAGGAAGTTTCAAAAGAAAACCTACCATTGTTGAAATTACATTGCAAAGTTAGATAATCTTCCACTTTTCAGATAGGATACCCACTGCTAGAAAAAGCAAAGAAATGCAAAGCCATAAAAAAATATACATAAAAAAATCTAAATTATATTCTTTTGTTGTACTTTTTTTTTTCTTTTTTGCGAAAATAATAAAAAACACATTTAGCATTGATTTAATAAGTGCAAAAACAATGCTATGAATGGTACGGATAACAGTTGCATATAAACGAACTTACAACTTGAATTGCGGGACAGAAAATGAGAAGTGGAAAGCCATAAAAGTATGAAATTCTTAACTGGGCTATTTTTTTCTTGCTGTTTGAGCAACCAAATAAAGAAGGCATAAGGTATAGGTTATATGTGTGAAAGCACAAATGTGCTGAGCACGAAAACAAAGAAATAAATGATATTATAGCAGTTTCAAATAAAGAAAATTACAACTTGAAATGCTCAAAGAAAACAGAGAAGTGGAAAGACAACAAAATATCAATGTTAAACTCTTAACTGTATCTTTTTTGTGAAACCAAATAAGGAATGCATATAAAGCAGATTTTATATATGTGGTAACAAAGTTATGATCATTACTATAACATAGTTATGATCGGTACTGACAACTTTGAATTCTTGGAAAGAAACAGGGAAGTGGAAATGCCATAAAAGTATCTAATAAATTGTAATAGAGAAGTGAAAAGATGTAAAAGTATTCAGGTTAAATGCTCAATTGTAACAAAGAAGTGTAAAGCCATAAAAGTTCAGTTAAATTCTTTCATCAAAGATCTGGCCTAGCTTTAACGACAGATGTAGATGGAAGCAATATTGACAAGGATAGAAATTTGAACATAAATTTCAACGATATAAACTATTTGAAGTAGATGTCTAATCACAAATGCTTGAAAGTCATGTAGTGATTGAGAAGTAATAGTAGACCTGTTAGCAAAACAGGACAAATGAAAAAGAACATGGAAGATTGTTTGGGCAACATTGTGGCTTTGTTATTAAAATAGGTTAAACGGGAGCAGTTATGGTTGACAAGTCTGGTTGTAAGTGTGTGTTGGGTATATATTCTGAATTTTTCAATGCAACTGTATAGGATTGTATAGCATAATGGAAGAGCTATTTTTCAAGAAAACAATAGTGACTACAACGGGGAGTTTAACCATATTCATTGTAAAACTTACCCAACGAGTACTTTATCAAGCTTGTCGATGGCAACATTGAATTCACAACAACAAAAGACAAAAAGGATAGTCCCGGAAGGGAGATAGATTAAACATGATTTCTCCAAAAAAAAAAATTTCATCCATGTTTTGATTAAGCAATTTCATAGTGACTCAATACCATGGAAGCATAAATTTAAAATGACAGTCTACTAGCATAGCAGTAGGTACATAAAGCTCACCTTAAGAACCTTTAACCCAATAAAATCAAGAAGAACGATTAGGAAGTAGAAGAATGAATCTTCAAATTCTGATAAAACGACAAGATCAATTATTCCCAAAGATTAACCCTAAAGCAAAAAATTATAAAAATTCACCAGGATCAAGAGATTAAATGTATCTTATAACTGAGGCGGTTCACCGAAGAGAAAAGTGATAAACTGGTAAGAGCTGTGAAGCAGTGCCAGTGAGTTTAGCTTGAAGTGAACTGGTGTAAATTGTTGAATGATCAGAATTCCAAGAAGACAACACAAACAAACATGTTGTCCCACTTTATACTTATTTTGATTTATTAGACTGTAGAAAGAATAAACAACAATTTGAATGAGATGATGGTAGGCTTCTTTTTGTACCTAGCAAGCATAGAAGATTCCTGAGCAAGCTTCTCAAATATATCATTGATGAAACAGTTCATTATACCCTTTAGCCTTACTTGGAATTCCGGCATCTGAATGAGCTTGCTTCAACACTTTGAAGATGTAGATCCTGTAGGTTTTGACGCACTTGTTTGATCTCTTGGTCTTCTCACCCGTTAGAGACACAAGTTGAGATAATGGTGGGACGAATGAGTGTTAGAATCCAGAAAATAAACCTAAGCGTAACAGAAACAATGCATCCTTCGTAAAAGTTTTCAGCAATTTGTTTGTTTTAAGTCTGAAGCGGTCAAAAGGGTGACACCCCTTCAAATAAATATTAATTTTATCATGTTTCTTATTATTGAATATTTATTTTGTTAGAAGGGTAATTCAGGAATTTCACTTTAAGTTTATATATATATATATATATATATATATATATATATATATATATATATATATAGCCATGAGAAGAATAGTGAATATGAAGCAAACCTTTAACAGCACCATGCTAGAAATGAACTTCAAGGTGTAGAATATGAATACCCTCTTCTTCTCGTTGAACAACCTCCACTGGAGCTAGTAGAACCATTCACACTATATCGATCTTGATAAGAAGTACTTCAAGGTGTAGAATATGAATCTTTACACTCCTCATGTGTACTCTCATCGTAACTCTCATAAGCTTTGCGAACGAAAGGGTTATACCTAACATCAAATATAGGTTTGGAGTGAGAAGTGTAGGACTCCTCACATGCCCCAACGTCATCATAAGATCCATCACGAGGTCCTACATCATCTCCAAAGTCAGCATAAGCACTAGGCACTTCATTCACCTCATTTTCTCCCTCAAAACAGTAACTTTCAAATCTGTCCAAGTTTTAATCATGACTATTTTCATAACCTCCACAATCTCCCACAACTTTGTAGCCATAAAATCCCTCACTACAATCATAGTCTCCCATGTTGTAGTCACAATAATCCCAGGATATCGAAGACATATTCCCCTTATATCACCTTTTGAACCTACCAAATGATCAAACAACATTAGTAGTAAAAGCTCCTCACCAACACTCGTATTCACTCACTTTTGTGATCCTCACAATTGGAGCGGAGAATATTGAAAGTTGTTTATACTCCGGTAGTCAATAAGATGTTAATTCTACTTGCCGGTCGGAATGTATTCTTGCTTGATCGACTCAAGAAACAAAACAAAATTTACTTAGGAACTTGAAACAAAGAAGTTACTACAAGTTAAAAAAGAGAGAAGCACACAAATAACGAAGACACGAAGAAGCTGATTCAATAATTAATCTACCACTAGGTAGGTGATTATTAGTTGTTAATTAATTTTAGAATAACACATGAAACTAATGAAGCAATAAGATGAAACAAAGAATATAAAATTTAAGCTCAAAAATATTGCATGAATAGTAGATGTGATGATGTGGCAGCCACGTATTGGTTTGGTTTTATCAAGTGGTTTTTCTCAAAGGTTCAAGTCTTGGTCAAAAATTAATTTAGATTGGTGACGTGACTTGGCCATGTGTGTGGTAGACATATACATAACGGGAAAAGAGTTGTAACGTACCTGTGACTACATCTGGTGAGGCTTCCACCTCCAGTTGGTTGGTCAAAGCATATAACTGGTTGTGACCACTCGCGGCAGCTGATGTGGAGCCTTTCTAAGGCTGTGGTGGTGCAGAAGAGTTTACCAGGGACTTGGCATCCCCAACACTCTTTTTAGCCGAAGGGAAATCCTTCTGAAAGTGACCCGCCTGACCACAAGAATGACACACAAATGCGCCTGGATCACACCTTCCCAAATGATGCCTACCACTGTTGAGCCATACTATCCTGCGATTGAGTATCTTGTACTCTGGGTTCGTGATTTGTCTTAAAAATCTGGGATAGTCTGTCGACTAGGGGTCTAGGCGCTGGGGAACTAGTTTCAAACTGCGCCTTGCCCCAAAGCTTCTTCTTTTGTCATTTGTTACCCCAATTACCACCCGGCTGCTGACTGGGATCCGCTGATCTAGCTTTCTTTGCCTGCCTGTCCTTCTCTCTGAACTCGGCTATCTTTTTCTACTTCTTCTTAGCCTGCTGCATGTGGACTATCGTCCTATTAAAGTACAATTACTTGTTTAGTATCGCCCCTTGATATTCAAGCACCAGATCATCTGAAAGTCCGCAAGCAAACTTCCTCATTCGGGCCCTCATACTACTCGTCATCTCAGGAGCATAACGGGCCAACTAATTAAACTTTAAAGTATACTCCTGAACACTAATCTTACCCTGCTTAAGGTTCATGAACTCCTCCGCTTTGTCTTCCCTGAACTCTAGAGGAAAGAACCGATCAAGAAAAGCTTTCACAAATTTGTCCCACACTGTGGGCTCAGCACTGTCACCCTTTGCCTCTTCCCACTCATTATACCATTGGATTGCTACATCCTTTATGTAACGCCCTTTGTTAGAGATGACAAAGGGTTGGAAAAGTACCATTTTACCCTTAATGAGATGGAGTAAAAATATAAATGGCCACCGCAAAGAACCACAATCGCGGTGGCTCACTGGAAATTGACAATTGGGAAATTGTCTCACTCCACGATGTTCCACGATTGTGGAGTCTTACTGGAAATTGACGAATGTGAAATTTGGATCCTACGCGACGCGCCACTATCGCGAGGTCCTACTGGAATTTGATAATTGCTAATTAAACCCTCTCCGCGATGCGCTAAACAGCCGAACGATGATGTTTTACGACTAGCACATAAAATAGCCATAACTCCCTCACCGGGTGTCCATTTTGGATGTATCTTACATCGACGAAAAGATTACTCAGTCAAGAGTTCAAATTTAAATAATTCCACAGGGATTTGAGATTCACTCTAGAAGCCAATACATGATACTTTTAGGAAACAAATTTAGCTTGGAACTTTCGGGGCGTTATACTATCATTAAGGGTACTGTATTCATTTTGTCTCCTTTTGTAAGATACTATAAAATAGAACATTTTAGGTCTTCTCTTGTTATTTTTTTAATGATGAAAATATGAGACCTTGAAAATCCTCTCTCTTAATAGTAGACCACCTTAGTGTAGTTCTTAGTTAGGGCTTGCAAAAGAAAATATTGTTCTTTACTTGGAAACAGTGGATCTTAAGGTGAGTTAATTCCCTTGGCAGTCACCGTAAGAGTGTGTTGTTGTTATTACATTTATTAGGGGTTGTTGAGTTTAATATTGTAACGCCCCGCATTTCGGGCTACAATATAGACCTTGACTCTGATGCGTTGATAATCCAGAAGCCATAAATCCTATGCCAATTTGTCATGTTAATCAATGTTGTAGTATGTGAATCCATTTGAGCACGAACTTAGACCATAGAAGTCCTTCAACTCAAGGACGAGTTGAAACCATTTCGATCGATAAAGTTTTAGTGGGCATTGTAATTTGTGTCAAATTCTATTGACCATAACTCTTTGTATATGATGAACTGGGTGGCCTTCTATATAACAAATTGTGGATAATTGAATAAGCTTTCCAACGATACCAAATTCGCCTAAAACAGACACCCGGTGAAGAAGTTATGACCTTTCAAAGTTCTGTATGTCGCATACGCACATATAGGCGATGCATAGTGCGGCACCTATGCAAATATATGTGATACATAGGGCGGCGCATATGCAAAATTATGCGATGAAAAGCGCGGCGCATATGCTAAATTAGGCGATGCAAAGGGCGGCGCCTATCCTAGTCTATACGGTGCAAAGGGCGGCGCATACTTATGGTTTCAGGTGACGAAAACACTCCGTTTCTTTCAGATTTTCAAAGTCAACTTCAAACGATCATAACTCTCAGAATATAATGAACTGGGAAAGCTTCAACCTATAAAATGAAATATCTTTGAGTCCTATTTCCAATGCAACTGGTTTCATCCAAATCCGACATCCGAGTAAGGAGTTATATCCGTTTTACTTCAGCCTGTCAGTTTGTCAACTGAGGGATAGTTTCGACTTTTCTTGTTTTCTTAGGGGCATTTTAGTCATTTCACTTCACCCAATTCCGTTTATAACACATGATTCAGCCCAAATTCAGTAAAATACTATCCTTTTTCTCAAATTCTCTCAAGAACACCTTTTAGGTCTCAAACAAAAATTCCAAATAACTCAAGATTCAACCATTGGTTTTGGAAGATAATTTCAGATCTGGAATCCTCTAGACGTAGGCTTTGATAAACACCCAAAATTCGTGGAGAACAAGGTACGCGGCGTTTTTCCTAAATTCTCATGGGCATAGCAAAAAATTATGTTTTAGAATGGGGCTCTTAAATTATGTATATATATTTATGTATAAGATGTTTTAACATCATTGTTTTGGTCTTTTGACCATCTCCAAAACGATTTGACAGTTTTTATACATATATGAATTGAGAGCATGATTTACATGAAATTCCTCTCGTGATGTAATTTTTCCATGTTTCATATGATATAGATTGTTTTGAAATAAGTCTTGAAAAATCATGATATGAAATGCTTTGGCTTTGCTATGTTTCGAATACGATTTTGAACATGAATGAGAGGGTTGTAAATGTTGAATATGCATATAATGAAAGACTGAATAATTTTGCCAAAAGCACATGACCACCATATGTTTGATGAAAGTTTTTGCATGGTTTTGACTTGAGTTTCGAAATATGAACTCTTTTATGCAAATTACATGTTTGGGTGGTCTGAAATTACACTTTTATGAAAGATCATGCTTAATGCATTATGGCTCAGAAATAGAACCTGCAGGTCTTGGTATGACGATACCAACTCAGATAAATGCCATATCAGACTCAGATTAACAGACTTTTCAGACTAGTTCAGAAATCAGACTTTTATCGGACTTTCATGATTTTAGACATTCAGAATGTTGCATGTACAGAAAAAGTTAAAAATGGGCATACAGAGATGTTAGGTGGTCCCCCGAAGAGGGCTTGAGTTCAGACAACTCTTTGCCTAAAATCGTGGTTTGCCGACCCGGGTATATTATTATGCGCTGACTTAAATGTCCTATGGCGTATCAGACTCAGACACTCCAACCATTGCGGCACACTCGGGTTGGGGGCTTCCACGCCGAGTCAATGGCGGATTCCATACAGCCCGTGGAATATTCAGACTTGTAGGGGAACACCACCTAACTCAGAAGTAAAACACAGATCATGATTTGAAAGGAATAGACATGTTGCATGTTTTCAGAAATTGCCAATGCATTTTTCAGAAACACTTTTATACAGGATGTCTTGATGAAAAATTGCTTTCACTTATATATATGTAGGTATGTTCCATTATACTATTTTTGGAGTGCTTCGCGTGCCAGTACTTTTGTGTTGACCCCTCCCCCCTCCTTCCAGGTTTTGAGGCACAGTCTAGTTGTCCAGCTACTCAGTAGACATTCTCGGGCTTGCATACTTGATCTCACAATGGTGATCCTTCTATTATTCGGAAGGCCTAATTATATCAGACATTATCTAATTTATTATGTTTTGGTCTACTGGGGGCCTTGTCCCAGTTTCTTTTCAGACAAATGTTTATGTTCTTAGTAGAGATTTCGCAGACTGATGTCAGATAGCATCATTCAGAAATGTTACAGGTCTTGACCATGTTTTCCGTACTCAGTTTCAATTCCGCGTTTTATTATGATGATGAATGTTGTGCATGATAACCAGACAGAGAATGGGTGTTCCGGGCCTTCATGGTTCGGGATGCTCGTCACGGCTAGGGCCTAGGCTTGGGTCGTGACAAACTTGGTATCAGAGCATGGTTCATGGTCCCAGGGTGTCTGCGAAATCGCGTCGAGTAGAGTCTTGTTTATGGGTGTGTAGCGCGCCACACTTATAAGCAGGAGGCTACTAGGCGTTTAGGAATGTCTCTCTTTCTTCATGTTCTAGTTCATGCAATAGAGTCAGAATGTTCCTCTTTCATACTCTTATTTGTGCTATGATGTCGCCCATATGAAAGTAAGAAGTCATCCCAAATTCTTTCCTTACTCTAATGTCCTCAGATATGTCTCATTATTGAGATGATGCAAGTGTAGAAGTTTAGAATCTAAATGGTATGGTCCTTTCTGATTGAACCATATAAGAGTTAAAATTTGTGCAAGGACTTGAGAAGAGTCTGTTAGTGCTTCAATGTGTATTGATTTCGATGTAGACATTGATCTTGATGGAATCGTGCTTTTCAGCTTCAGGTATTAATTGCATTTAGTCCCTTTCAAATTTATGTTACAAATGTCTTGCTTAAGAGAGGATGATGTGCAGTAGAATGTTGGAACTGTATTTCCACCCAAATAGTAGTATGCGTTAAAGTGTTGTTGTCATGACCTATTGGTAGTGAAATTAGACCAAGAAGTTGGTGATGTGAAATCATAAAGTTAGAAATCAGAGTGAGGGTGACTTTTGTGTAAATGAATATTTTAGTTGAATAACCGATGTTTGAGAATGATTTACCCCCCTTATGGTGATAGACTAATGTGGTAACTAGTAGCATGTGTGGATGGTATGGTAGTCCGTGGAGGAAGTGTTTGACTCCGATTTTATTTATACAGAGTAAGATGTGTATTCATAGTTCATTGGATATTGCATATTAAATTTCTATCTCATGTAATCTTGTCATCAAGGTGTTGTTGAAAAAAATAAATAATAAAGTCTAGTGAAGCCGTGTGAGGCCTATTTCGATTCACTAGCAACTTGTTGTCCAACTTGTTGTTCTTGTGTTGGTTTAATAGATGTGTAGCTGAATTTGTTTGCATGATATTGAGTTGGTAAAGAGGTGATTCGTCCTTTTGTGTTGTGTAGTAGATGGTAGAGAAGGAGTTGTTAGTAAGGATGATTTGTAGGTTGCTTGAAGTGTGAAAATGTCTATATTAGCCAGTAAGTTCTAAGTATAGACTCATGGTTGTTTGTGGAATTGAAGGTAGTCTAAATGTATGCTTGAGTAAACAAGCGTGACGTGAGGAGTTTAATGGGTTGGGACGTTACAATGTGGTTGTAAAAATAGTGACTTAAGATTAATGATGTATGTTTTGTAAGAATTATGTATAAGGTTGGGTTGTAAATCATGTTAAGCACTAGACATTAAGTTTGAACAATTGATGTCCATGAAGGTGGATATGATGATTTCTTGGTTAATGATACTAGTTTTATGGAAGTAATCTCATAGGCTTGAATGGTGTATGCAAGAGCCTAAGTTCATTTGATTCGTAGTGAAGTATGATGTTGCATATATAATGTAGAAGTATGCCCAAGGTGATCTGAGGTTGCGGTATTTTCTAAGACTATTACACGTTTTGTGTGACGAGTGGTACCGTTGATTTGCTAGGTGGAGAAAGACTAGTTAGATGGTATATGGTGTTCTAAATAGTTAAGTTAAGGAGTTTTGATTGATAGTGTTGAGCCTTTTTATATGATCTTGATTCTCATAGTAGAGAGATGTAAGTTTGGAGTCACGATATTGATAGACTATGTTGGAAGTAGTATGATTCATTGAAGGCTTGATGACATCCATGTTGAGTGCTATATTCTAAGTTTGAATTTTTGAAGTTTGAACTAATAGAAATAAGAGTAGAGGTACTAGAGGGTGTACGCTTCAACTTTGGGGATGCTCATGAAGACTCAAAGTTAGTAAGTGTGCAAGTATTATATGATGGCTGTTGGGTCTATAGAATGATAAAGTGTATATCAGAAGGTAGTATTAACAATGGGTTTTCCACTTTCAGGTGTAGTCATTTCGGTTGAGTTCCATGATATGCTTGTATAGTAGTTTTTCAGACCCCTTAATGCAGTGAGTGTACTTCAGTTTAAAGTCTAGTAAGGGACCTCCCAAACTTAATATCATGGTTTGAAGCTAAGGGGGAGGTGATAGAGCGAATAAACAAGTCAGGCCTTCAGATTCTAGTCGTGATGTCATGATGATATAGAACGTCAGAAAGTGAGGATGAGACTCAACCCATTCTTATCTCAGTATATGTTTTTTTTTCAGTTATCCCAATATCTACTCATGCCTTACGTTTCAGTCCAATAATCAAAATTCATGTTCATGCTTATGATAGAGAATCATGTACTCTTCAAGTTCTAAAATGAGAAGTTTCAGTTCATTCAGTAGTCGGAATCCCATTCCATAAGTTATGAACTCCAGATTGAGGTCATGCAACTCATGATTCATGTATTCATGCTTTATAGTGTGCTCAGTTCCCATAATTCATGATATACTCTTTATGATGGGCGAAATATAGCCCATAGCCATGTATGCCTCAATTCAGATTTTTCTTTGATAAATCCTTGATATTGATTTGCTATTCCTCAGGCCTCAGTTAAGTGTCAAGTTTCATATAATATCCTTCCATGCTTCAACATCTTATGTTCTAATCTTAAGCGACTCCTCTTTATGTGATGATAGTGGTGATGAGTAAATGTTTCTTGTTGATGGAAGATCAAAGTACTCTTGTTTTAGATAAGGCCATAAGTGTGAAGTAAGGTTGGGGCCAAGTACTTGATGCATGTGATGCTTAGAGGAAAGGTGTGTCTATGTTCTTGGGGTAGCATGTGGGAGCTATATCGATAGATGGTTAGTAGAATATGTGAAGTGTATCTTTACGGGTGTTTTCCTTGAAGTTCATATGTGGTAATAAAGATAAGCTTGAATGAAATGTTGGGATTTATGTGGAGGAACACAATATGCGCTAGTAAATCTTTAGTAAGAGTTCAGAGTTAGTCATTAATGTGGGAAGGCATGATATGCTTAGGGTGTGAGCGTTAAAAGGATATGGAAGATTGAATCATACTGTTTAGACTAGTATCATTTTTGTGACTTGGAGTTAGGCTTGATCACAGTGAAAGGATTTAAGCTGCTATAGACATTGTAGAAAGAGCTATCAATGCCCATATGAGAATTATAAGTTGAATGGAATGAATATGATATTTATAGGGAATAGTATGGTTAAGGAATATTCGAGAAGAGTACTAAGCTTGAAAGTAAGAAGTTTTATTGCCAAAGGTCTGGCAATTCTATCATGATTTATGAGTTATACGTGTATATTCCAGGCTGCAGAGTAATGTCAATGTTGGAATCCTATAGTCGGATGTCTTGTGTGACTCATGCCCAAGATCTTTTGCTGCCTAATGCTACTAGAACCTTTTTTTTTACGAAGAGTGTTGATAAGATACTCCAGATTGGGTATAAGTTTCCTGTATAGTTCAGTCTGTGCAGCCAGTAAATCAGTTCAATATTCAGAAAGTCAAATTCACATGATTTGTTTGCTTGTCTTTTCAATTAATCATGCTACCCAAATTCTCAGATATGTTATTACAAGCTTCGCATCAATTGTTATCGCGTATTCAGTCATACGTTCTTGTGTCAGTTCGGTTAGATATGCCTGCATTAGAAATGCATGTTCAATAGAAAAAGTTCAGCTTATCAGTGTATTCAGTCTTGCGCTAATGAAGACGACTCAGACACAGACCCATGCATCAGATATGCATGTACGGTATAAGAATTCAGAACATCTGTAGTCCCAGTCTTATGGTCATGTTTCAGATCAGCGTATTCTTTATTGGAATACATGTCGTTCCTGCATTATTCCATACCTTTAAGGCTTCAACAAGTTCCTATCCATCATTCGGGGACGAATGATTCCAAGGGGGAGATAATGTAACGCCCCGCATTTCGGGCTACAATATAGACCTTGACTCTGATGCGTTGATAATCAAGAAGCCATAAATCCTATGCCAATTTGTCATGTTAATCAATGTTGTAGTATGTGAATCCATTTGAGCACGAACTTAGACCATAGAAGTCCTTCAACTCAAGGACGAGTTGAAACCATTTCGATCGATAAAGTTTTAGTGGGCATTGTAATTTGTGTCAAATTCTATTGACCATAACTCTTTGTATATGATGAACTGGGTTTCCTTCTATATACCAAATTGTGTATAATTGAATAAACTTTCCAACGATACCAAATTCGCCTAAAACGGACACCTGGTGAAGAAGTTATGACCTTTCAAAGTTCTGTATGTTGCATACGCACATATAGGCAATGCATAGTGCGGCGCCTATGCAAATATATGCGATGCATAGGGCGGCGCATATGCAAAATTATGCGATGCAAAGGGCGGCGCATATGCTAAATTAGGCGATGAAAAGGGCGGCACCTATCCTAGTCTATGCGGTGCAAAGGGCGGCGCATACTTATGGTTTCAGGTGACGAAAACACTCCGTTTCTTTCAGATTTTCAAAGTCAACTTCAGACGATCATAACTCTCAGAATATAATTAACTGGGAGAGCTGCAACCTATCAAACGAAATATCTTTGAGTCCTCTTTCCAATGCAACTGGTTTTATCCAAATCCAACATCTGAGTAAGGAGTTATATCCGTTTTACTTCAGCCTGTCAGTTTGTCAACTGAGGGATAGTTTCGACTTTTCTTGTTTTCTTAGGGGCATTTTAGTCATTTCACTTCACCCAATTCCGTTTATAACACATGATTCAGCCCAAATTCAGCAAAATACTATCCTTTTTCTCAAATTCTCTCAAGAACACCTTTTAGGTCTCAAACAAAAATTTCAAATAACTCAAGATTCAACCATTGGTTTTGGAAGATAATTTCAGATCTGGAATCCTCTCGACGTAGGCTTTGATAAACACCCAAAATTCGTGGAGAACAAGGTACGCGGGGTTTTTCCTAAATTCTCATGGGCATAGCAAAAAATCATGTTTTAGAATGGGGCTTTTAAATTATGTATATATATTTATTTATAAGATGTTTTAACATCATTGTTTTGGTCTTTTGACCATCTCCAAAGCGATTTGACAGTTTTTATACATATATGAATTGAGAGCATGATTTACATGAAATTCCTCTCTTGATGTAATTTTCCCATGTTTCATATGATATAGATTGTTTTGAAATAAGTCTTGAAAAATCATTATATGAAATGCTTTGGCTTTGCTATGTTTCGAATACGATTTTGAACATGAATGAGAGGGTTGTAAATGTTGAATATGCATATAATGAAAGACTGCATAATTTTGCCAAAATCACATGACCACCATATGTTTGATGAAAGTTTTTGCATGGTTTTGACTTGAGTTTCGGAATATGAACTCTTTTATGCAAATTACATGTTTGGGTGGTCTGAAATTACACTTTTATGAAAGATCATGCTTAATGCATTATGGCTCAGAAATAGAACCTGCAGGTCTTGGTATGACGATACCAACTCAGATAAATGCCATATCAGACTCAGACTAACAGACTTTTCAGACTAGTTCAGAAATCAGACTTTTATCAGACTTTCATGATTTTAGACATTCAGAATGTTGCATGTACAGAAAAGGTTAAAAATGGGCATACAGAGATGTTAGGTGGTCCCCCGAAGAGGGCTTGAGTTCAGACAACTCTTTGCCTAAAACCGTGGTTTGCCGACCCGGGTATATTATTATGCGCTGACTTAAATGTCCTGTGGCGTATTAGACTCAGACACTCCAACCCTTGCGGCACACTCGGGTTAGGGGCTTCCACGCCGAGTCAATGGCGGATTCCATACAGCCCGTGGAATATTCAGACTTGTAGGGGAACACCACCTAACTCAGAAGTAAAACACAGATCATGATTTGAAAGGAATAGACATGTTGCATGTTTTCAGAAAGTGCCCATGTATTTTTCAGAAACAGTTTTATACAGGATGTCTTGATGAAAAATTGCTTTCACTTATATATATGTATGTATGTTCCATTATACTATTTTTGGAGTGCTTCGCGTGCCAGTACTTTTGTGCTGACCCCCCCCCCCCTCCTTCCAGGTTTTGAGGCACAGTCTAGGGGTCCATCTACTCAGTAGATATTCTTGGGCTTGCAGACTTGATCTCACAGTGGTGATCCTTCTATTATTCGTAAGGCCTAATTATATCGGACATTATCTTATTTATTATGTTTTGGTCTACTGGGGGCCTTGTCCCAGTTTCTTTTCAGACAAATATTTATGTTCTTAGTAGAGATTTCGCAGACTGATGTCAGATAGCATCATTGTTACAGGTCTTGACCATGTTTTCCGTACTCAGTTTCAATTCCGCATTTTATTATGATGATGAATGTTGTGCATGATAACCAGACAGAGAATGGGTGTTCCGGGCCTTCATGGTTCGGGATGCTCGTCACGGCTAGGGCCTAGGCTTGGGTCGTGACAAATATACTCTTTAGTTCCTATTCTTTGTAATAATCTATGTCTCACGATCTATCTTTACCTTTCTTGCAATTGTGTTAGTATTTGTATCTTGTAATCATTTGTTCTTGTTGAATCTGAATCTTGTGTGCATTGTGTTCATCTTGTTCTTGTTGTATATTGAATATTTTTTTTATCTCTACACTCTCTTTCACTACACTACTCTCTAATATGAACACAATATAATACTTCTCATCTATTACATCACAAAGAAGAAAACACCCTTTATATAGGTGTAGGATTTCTTCCAGAAATACATATCAAGAAGGCGGATAGTCATTTGTACACTTTACTGGGAGATAATGCGAGTTAGAACATATCATTGCGGTTTATATAAGTTACAATAGCAACACTTTCTCCACTTTATGCCTATTAATTATAATACACTTTAATATTCTAATTTTAAAATTAAAAATGCACAACATACAGCAACATATATCTATATATACTCCGTATTTATTCTTGCTCAATGAACATCTTACATTTTGTTATTTATATAAGTTAGTGGAAGACTCCTTTTTTATTCTTCTTTCTTGGTCTTCCACCTGAACAACTTAAAAATACTTTATTGTTTCTTTAGTTGTATTATTAGTCTTTAGATGACTTAATTAATTAATAAAGGAGAGTTATTCCTTTTTTCCTTAAAATATGTTTGAATGGAAAATTCTGATAAATATAGATTTTAAAATCTGAAAGAGCAAGAGACCTCTTTGCTATTTAAAGTCTCAAAACCACATCATTGCTAGTCATATCCATATTCCTACCAATTTATGCAATTATGGAGAAAGCTTTCACCTCTTTTCTCTTGTTGCTTCAGTACTATACAATAAGTAGTTCAGCCATGACCCAATTTAACATCTTCACTGATCAATTAGCTCTTCTTTCCCAGAAATCTAAAATCATTTCAGACCCCTTTCACTTCTTGGATGAAAGTTGGTCTCCAGCTACGTCTGTTTGTTATTGTGTAGGAGTCACTTGTGTCTCTCGTCACCAGCTAGTGATGTCGTTGAATCTTTCTAATATGGCTCTTACAGACAGAATTCCACAAGATCTTGGAAACCTCTCATTTTTTGCTTCTCTTGACTTGGGAAGCAACATCTTCCATGGAAATTTTCCTCAAGAAATGGCACGCTTGCGTCGGATTAAGTTTCTTGATTTAAGTTTCAACAACTTTAGAGGGGAGGTTCCTTCTTCGTTTGGGTTCTTACACGAACTTCAATTTCTAAGCCTTAAGAATAATAATTTTACCGTCCCCCTCCCCTCATCATTTTTTAACATTTCAAAGCTTGAAATGTTGAATTTGGCATTCAATTCCGTAGAAGGTCATATCCCTGTGTCTCTCTCGAATGCCTCAAGGTTGGAGAGGTTAGAATTATCTGGAAATTTACTTCAAGGAAACATTCCAAGCGAAATCGGCAATCTTCACAACCTGAACTGGCTGGCCATACAATATAATCAACTTACGGGTTCTATACCATTAACAGTTTTAAATATTTCTAGAATCGAATTCATTTCATTTACTGGCAATAGCTTATCAGGAAGTCTTCCCAATGGTTTATGCAATGGTCTTCGGAATCTCAAAGGTCTTTATCTATCAATAAACAAGTTTCATGGTCATATTCCCACGAGCTTGTCAAATTGTTCACAACTTCAACTATTAGGTTTATTGGAAAATGAGTTTGATGGACCAATACATAGTGAAATTGGAAGATTATCTTGCAGCAATTGTATCTCAGAACTAACAATTTAACAGGTATGTTTTCTCTTATGAATTGTAGTAATATTTTATCTATTTACTCCAAAAGAAAAAATAATTACACATTAATTGCAGGGATAATTCCACACAAAATTGGAAACCTTGTTAATTTGATGGAGTTGTGGATGAAGGTAAACCAGACAACCGGCTCAATCCCATTCTCCATATTCAATATCTCGGTGCTGCAAGTATTGTCACTGGGAAGGAATAATCTTAATGGATTCTTACCACTAGAGATTGGCAACTTTACCAAGATGCAATTTTTATATCTTGAACAAAATAGGTTTTCCGGTAGGTAATCAAAGTGATAGCAAGAAGTACAACTTACGCTAGTTAACTCACTAGTATTCCTTTTTGTCCTTGTGTTGGCAGGAGAAATACCCAAAGAGATGAGCAATCTCATTGAGTTGGAGGAACTGCTGCTTGAGCTTAATGACATTAGTAGTCCACTTCCAATGGAGATCTTCAACATATCAAGGCTAAGAATAGTTGATCTTTCATTCAACAATCTATCAGGAAGCCTCCCACCAAACATAGGTTCGCTCTTACCAAACATTGAAGAGATTTATATGTCATTCGACAATCTTGTTGGAACTATTCCTCATTATATCTCCAATTGTTCAGAACTTACTATTCTAGATCTTTCATACAACAAGCTCACAGGCTTGATTCCTAGCTCTCTTGACTCATCTACGGTTCCTAAACATGAGAGAAAACAATTTAACCAGCGACTCTTCGTTAAGCTTCCTTACTTCCTTACCCAATTGCAAATATTTAACAACTCTATCTCTATCTTTCAACCCTTTAAACAGTGTGCTTCCAGTCTCTGTTGGGAACTTTTCCACATCTCTTACAGGATCAAAGGGAGAATTCCAAATGATTTTTGAAACTTAAGCAGCTTATTAGACCTTGATCTTTCTGAGAACAGCTTTGATGGATCGATTCCTGCGACAATTGGCAACTTGAGAAACATTCAGTGCTTCAACTTGAGTAACAACAAACTTACAGGATTTATTGGTGATCATATATGCAAATTGCAGCATTTGGGTTAAATTTACTTGGGTCAAAATCAGCTTTCAGGATCTCTTCTTAATTATTTTGGGAATATTACTTCACTTAGGGAGATACATCTGGGTTCCAATAAATTGAGTTCAAATATACCACCAAGCATAGGGAACCTTCAGGATTTAGTGGTTCTTGAATTATCGTCAAACAACATGGTAGGTTCTTTACCTCCAGAAATTGGAAATCTAAAGGCTGCGACACTGATAGATCTGTCAATAAATCAATTCTCAAATGGCATTCCAAGAGAAATTGGAGGATTGCGAACTCTGTTGCACCTTTCTTTGAGACACAACAAGTTGCAAGGATCTATTCCTGACTCATTGAGCAACATGGTAGGTTTGGAAGTCCTAGACCTTTCTCATAATAACATGTCTGGAATCATTCCTATTTCTTTGGAAAAACTTCAAAACCTGAAGTATTTCAATCTTTCTGTCAACAAATTGTATGGTGAAATACCCTCTGGGGGTCCTTTCGAGAACTTCTCAAGTAAATTTTTCATCTAAAATGAAGCATTGTGTGGTTCTTCAAGATTTAGTGTCCCGCCATGCCTAACTTCATCAAAGCACAAATCGAAGAGGAAAAAATTGCTAGTTCTATATCTTTTTCTAGGACTTACAATTTTATCTGTTCCTATCATATTTGTGTTTGTATGGATAAGGTATAGAAGAGGTAAAAGTGCTTCGCAACAAGCTGATTCATTGTCTGCCATAACAAGAGATATAATTTCATACTATGAATTGCTCCAAGCAACTTATGCACTTAGCGAGAGTAATCTGATTGGTTCTAGAAGTTTTGGCTCTGTCTACAAAGGCATTCTCAGAAGTGGAATTTCCATTTCTGTTAAAGTGTTCAATCTTCAACTAGATGCGGCATTCAAGAGCTTTGATACGGAATGTGAAGTTCTGCGTATCCTTCGCCATAGGAATCTCGTAAAAGCCATTACTAGTTGTTCCAATCTTGATTTCAAGGCTTTAGTTCTAGAGTATATGCCTAATGGAAGTCTTGATAAGTATTTGTATTCACACAACTACTTCGTCGACATCAGGCAGAGACTAAGCATAATGATAGATGTGGCATTTGCATTGGAATACCTCCATCATGGGTGTTCGTCGCCTGTGATTCACTGTGATATGAAGCCGAGTAATGTCTTGCTGGATGAGGATATGGTTGCCTACCTCAGCGACTTTGGCATTTCAAAACTGCTTGATGAAGATCTGGGTGATTTGTACACTAAAACCTTAGCAACATTAGGGCATATTGCGCAAGGTACGCCTCTTAGTTTTGCTGGTTATTCCTTTCATCCCCCCCCCCCCCCCCGCCCCCCCTAGAAAGTATGTTGCATCTTTAAATGGATTGTTTGACTGTAGAGTATGGACTAGAAGGACTAGTGTCAAGAAAGTGTGACACACATAGTTATGGGGTCATGTTGCTGGAAACATTTACCAGGAGAAAGCTTAATGGGTTTGAGGTACATCTTATCTTGAAGCAATGGGTGAGTTATTCACTTCCAGATGCTGTAATGGATATCGTAGATGCGAACTTGGTAACCCAAATGGGTAGTCGCTTACAGATGGAGGTAGATGTTGTGGCATCAATCATGAAAGTAGCATTGGATTGTTGTGCTGAATCTCCGGCAAGAAGGACTAACATGAAAGATGTAGGAATGCTACGGCAAATCAATATTCAACTTCTTGCATGCTGAGCATGTTCTCGAATATCTCGTTCCAAATTACTTGTTTGTTGCAAATGTTTGCTAAACTGTTATATTTATGTGAAGATTGTTCTTTTTTTTTTTTTTTTTTTTTTTAGTACTTGATTTGTAATTTTTTTTTTTTTTTTAAAACTGTTAAGAGGAATTAAGTGCATGAATACAAATAGTCATGTAATATATTGGTAAATGTTTTACATGGGAATCACTAAGATGACATGTAACATCAAGACAACAAACAACAAAAGCAATGACAAAAAAAAAAGGTACTCCATGCACGAAGTATCTTGCATTCATGAACCACATATATGTTGTGTGAGATTTAGAGTACTATTTTTTCTTAAAACTGTAATACTCTTTAGTAGGATAAAATATCTCAAATAGAGAGGAATGGAGATAGAAGTTTCGTTTGATAGAATGATTAATGGAAGGATTTTGTACAGACATTGCATATTCGTACTCTTTGTTCAATTTTTGTTTTTCAGATCTACGCGTTCCATGTAGTGATGAATCACTATGCTTATGATCTGACTTGATGTTTGTCAGAAACCGAGTCCTTTTCTAAATTTAACAATGGGCAGTTAGTAAAATTAGCTCCAGGTTTGCGTCCTATCAATTAATGTTGGCTTTTAAAAGCTATCTTGCTGGAATGCAATCCCAAAAATTGCAACGCGGTAAACCAATTATGTTGTGAAAAATAGATCATTTAGGAGTAATGCTGGGAGGAACAATATAAATAATCAGAATAATGTTATAAAAGGAAAAATACGAGTCAAGTCTAACTCTAGTTTTAGTCTATCCAGTTTGTGTCCTCTGTTGCACGGCACACTAGTACCTCAGAATAATCGAAAGGAAGGTGCACTTATTTGTCAATAGTAGCTTAAAAGTTTCATGTTCTATACCTTCGACTTCTATGGGAAAAAGCAATGAGGTTTGACTCACTCAAGCATGACTTATGGATTGTGCCTTAGGCAAGTTTACTGCATCAACACTAAGCTCCATTGGTTTTGCTGGAAATTGTGAAGCTGAAGATCCTACTCGTTCCAGGAGGTCTGACATGCCAGCATAGGTGAACCTGTTGTTTAGAACAGATTCATGAAGGAAAACAGATACAAGCTTTGATTGATAATACAAATATGAAAATTCCTAATAGTACCAAGAAAGATGAAGCTGGTGCCAATATCTCGTTCTCGTTAAGGAGATTTAAGTCAACCGCGGCATAATCTGCACGGATCCAACAGTATCACTCTATACTTTTTATCTCTAGTATACAGCAGCGCAACAACGTCGTACAACTCAAACAACCCCGGATTAGTTGAAGAATCCAAAACTAAAATTATAATAATAAAGTGTATGATAATTAATAGGCACAAAGTGGTGTCATTAGTCATTGTAACTTATTTAACCACAATGATATGTTCTAACTAGCATTATCTCCTACTAATTGTCCCACTACTCCTCAAATGACTATCCACATTCTTGACATGTATTTATGGAAGAAATCCTACACCTACATAAAGAGTGTTTTCTTGACACCAAAAAGACAAAAGGATGAGAAGTATTATATTGTGCCCATATTTACTATGATCGAGTCGTGGATGGCACATGCTTTGCATTACTGGCCACTTTTACTAGTTTTTATGCTCTTTTAGTTGATTATCATTTTACCCTAGGCATTCTGCGTCTTTTTATTAGTAGGTATATATATCTTTCAATCATCACATTGCCAAGTGTTCCATCATTGTTTCTGTAGTTGGAAGATTACTGTGTCTCCATCATTAGGAGAATCAAGGAATTTTATCGTTGGCCTTGAGATATAGTGATGGGTTCTGGCAGCTCTTCATGGATTGGGGAGCTTCCGATATACCTGAAGCACGAGATGAATTACAAAGATTTAGATCTTAATTCAATCAGAAGGAATTGAAGATGAGAAGAAAGCAGCTGCACAAGATATCACCGGTTATCAGGTTTCTTTTTAGGATTCAGTTTCTGGGTTTACTTTTCATTTTTTTGTCCTTAAGAACATAAAAACACAACACTTAAATATAATAGTCATGGTCAGAATCAAGAATAACGAAAGGCTTTGGTCTTTTGTGAACATTTAACCAAATATATTCCATTGGGAACAACTAAGAATTGCAAGAGCATGCGGTAACCACTTTATTTTATGGACAAGCTTGGTGTAACATCTCACACTCAGTAACTTGTGACTTACCTTTGAGTGAAAATTCGTCCTTTCCTTTTTACCTTTACCCCAAGAGATTAAATCCATCTTTATTCATTAGTATCCAAACGCTTGTTTTTCCTCTGACAGACCTTATTTCAGCAGGTAGAAGTTCTTTATTTTTCCATCAGTTACAATCTCTCTGTTTTCCTCACTTACTCACATTATAAACTCCATCAGCTACAATCTCTCTGCCTTCCTCAGTTATAATCTGTCACGACCCGAGCCTAAGCCCTAGCCGTGATGAGCATCCCGAACTATGAAGGCCTGGAAACACCCATTCTCTGTCTGGTTATCATGCACAACATTCATAATCATAATAAAATGCGGAAGTGAAACTGAGTACGAAAAACATGGTTAAGATCTGCAACATTTCTGAATAATGCTATCTGACATCAGTCTGCGAAATCTCTACTAAGAACATAAACATTTGTCTTAAAAGAAACCGGGACAAGGCCCCCAGTAGACCAAAACATAATAAATAAGATAAAGTCTGACATAATTAGGCCTTCCAGATAATAGAAGGCTCACCAATGCGAAATCAAGTCTGCAAGCCCGAAAATGTCTACTGAGTAGCTGGTCCCCTAGACTGTGCCTCAAAACCTGGAAGGAGGGGGGGTCAGCACAAAAGTACTGGCACGCGAATCACTCCAAAAATAGTACAATGGAACATACATACATACATATATATATATATATATATACATACATATATATATATATATATATACATACATATATATATATATATACACATACATATATATATATATATATATATATATATATATATATATATATATATATATATATATATATATATATATATTATGTGAAAGCAAATTTTTCATCAAGACATCATGTGTAAAACTGTTTCTGAAAAGTACATGGGCACTTTCAGAAAACATGCAACCTGTCTGTTCATTTCAAATCATGATCTGTGTTTTACTTCTGAGTTAGGTGGTATTCCCCTACAAGTCTGATATTCCACGGTATGTATGGAATCCGTCATTGACTCGGCGGGGAAGCCCCCAACCCAAGTGTGCCGCAAGGGTTGGAGTGTCTGAGTCTGATACGACACAGGACATTTAAGTCAGCGCATAATAATATACCTGGGTCGGTAAACCACAGTTTTAGGCAAGAGTTGTCTGAACTAAAGCCCTCTTCGGAGAACCACCTAACATCTTTGTATGCCCATTTTTAACTTTTTCTTAACATGTATCATTCTGAAATTTCTAAATCGTGAAAGTCTGATAAAAACCTGATTTCTGAACTAGTCTGTGTCTGTTATGGCATTTGTCTGAGTTGGTATCGTCATACCAAGACCTGCAGTTCTATTTCTGAGCCATAATGCATTAAGCATGATCTTTCATAAAAGTGTAGTTTCAGACTACCCAAACATGTAATTTGCATAAAAGATTTCATGTTCCAAAACTCAAGTCAAAACCATGCAAAAACTTTCATCAAACATATGGTGGTCATGTGCTTTCGGCAAAATTATGCAGCCTTTCATTATATGTATATTCAACATTTACAACACTCCCTTTCGTGTTCAAAATCGTATTCGAAACATAGCAAAGTCAAAGCATTTCATATCATGATTTTTCAAGACTTATTTCAAAACAATCTATATCATGTGAAACATGGGAAAATTACATCCAGAGAGGAATTTCATGTAAATTGTGCTCTCAATTCATACTTCAAGGGAAAACACATATATACATATACATATAATTTTTAAGTCACTTCGGGGAAAAGCCAAAAGTCTAAAACAATATCATATAAAGCTTCTAAAACATGAATATGTACTTGAATTCAAAAACCCCTTTCTTAAAACATGATTTCTATGCCCATGAGAATTTAGGAAAACCCCGCATACCTTTTTCTCCACGAATTTTGACTGTTTATCGAAGCCTACGTCGAGAGGATTTCAAATCTGAAATTATCTTCCAAAACCAATGGTTGAATCTTGAGTTATTTGGAATTTTTGTTTGAAACCCTAAAGGCTGTTCTTGAGAGAGAATTTGAGAAAAGGATTATATTTTGATTAATTTGGAGCTAAATCTGGTGTTATAGACAAAATTTGGGTGAGGTGAAATGGCTAAAATGCCCATAAGAAAACAAGAAAAGTCGAAACTATCCCTCAGTTGACAAACTGACAGGCTGAAGTAAAACGGATATAACTCCTTGCTCAGATGTTGGATTTGGATGAAACCAGTTGCATTGGAAAGAGGACCCAAAGATTTTTCGTTTTATATATTATATATCACACAGTTCATTATATACAGGGAGTTATGATCATTTGAAGTTGACCCTGAAATGCTGAAAAAAAAACTGGGCAACAGGCTATGCGTTTTGCTACTGTTTTGAAATCCAAACGCAGCCTTATGCATTCCGAAAAATTCCAAAACTTATCCGAAATGTACTATGAGATTGCCCGATCGTAACGCAACTTGAAAATATAAAAATGAAGGTCGTAAAGGTCGAGAAATTGTATCCCGAAGGTTGCCAGCTAAGAATGAGTCTAAGTCATTTCAACACTTAGAAAAAAAAAAATCTTAAACTTAAGTCTAAAGCTCAGAAATTACAGTCTGATACATGTATGACTTTTACGGGGCGTTACATTATCTCTCTGCCTTCCTCAGTTACACACAATTGAGAAAAACTGTAGTTTCTCCAACAGTGTTATAGACTATTCCATCATCCAGAAATCCAGCTCTCCTCTCAAATTCAATCATAAAAAAAAAAAATCCAAGAGAATTGGCTCAAGAATCAATCTTAGTTTCGTACCTTCCGGTAACTAACTTCTCTAACGTTTTGAGGTATGTAAGATTATTTCTTTTATGTTTTCTCTTGGTTTTATTTCTCCTCAAATTATGATTACTTTCAAAATAATGATGGTAGAAGGAGTTCGAAAAATCTTAGTCCATTAATCGAGTCCCTTGTCTCAAGTTACCTGGAAAGTTATTCTTTTTTTAAAAAATAACATCTTGGTCCATTATTCTTTTCTATGAATACTCGATATTATGTGAATTATATTTATTCTACAAGTTGCTGCAAGAGTTACAATTCCATATCCAATGAACACTCCTGGCTATCTCGAAACAGAATCAAGCAAAGATAAACCATACTACTAGCCTTTGAATCAATCCTCATAATCTAGCCTAGCTTAGCACACTACAAATAGTTTTGCACCCTATAATTTAATCTCACACAGCACATATAGACATTTTCTCTGGCTAATTAAAACTTCCCAGTCTCTAGCTATCCTTTCAAAGAACATATGATTTCTTTCGATCCATATGGCATTCACATACTCTGCATAAACTGTTCTAAATATTTGGGCTTTTTGTGTTCAGCCTTTGGCATTTTGCCATATCACATGTTTGTTTCCAGGTAGTAGTTGGTATCTCGATTCTGGATGGCTATGACACATACAACGCACTCCAAATTAATATTTGTTCCCCATTTGGCTAGCCTATTGCTTTTCTTTTAACTAAAGGCTGTGAATTTTTAGTTCTATTTCTAAGAAGACATCATACTAGAAACTCCTGTTGTTTTCATATGAACCGTGATCCATGAAACTCAACCAGATTCCATTAGTTCCATTAAGTGTTATGGAAGTTATGACTTGGAATATTGTAATAATGATGTTGCAAGACGTTACTTTCAATGACTCACCAAAACAATACAGAGTGTTTGTTCATGATGTATGAAACCAAAGTTGCTGAATTCCAATGTGATTCCACAAAAAGGCTAAAATATTAACATGAGCCTAGTAAAGCTAGCACGTTAGTCATAAATCAGCGAAGATAACAACGCTATAATCACTTTAATTTTCCATGATCTACATAATATCATAAAATCCCTCTCTTACGAACCACGAAACAAAATGACACGATCCGTATGACTTTTAGCTCTATGAATTAATTCATGAATGTCTTTATTATTGTCATGACCCGAGTTAGGGCCCTCGCTGTAACGAGTACCCGAACCATGAAGGCTCGGGCGCCATTTCTCTATCTAGTAATCATGAACAACATTCATACAATATAATAAATTAGCGCAAAAACAACACAAGATGGAAACATGGTCACTATCTTTTTCTTTAACTTAACAATTTAAAAAAAAAATGAGTTCATGAAACATTCAAAACACTTGACACTAGTCTACGAAATCTCTAACAACTGAAAATGACATCTGTCTGAATTCTGGGACAAGGCCCCTAGTCGGACCATGAATGAAAATAAATTAGGCATAATACATAAATATGACCCTAAACTTGACACCAAATTATATTTTGACCTTAAACTTTGACAGTACACAAATATGACCTTTAACTATTTAAAACTGCACAAATATGACCTCTGATCCTACGTAGAAAAACGCTTGTTCAACACGCCAAACTGGGCACGTCCAGCTTAAAATATAAGGGCATAATACATAAATATGACCCTAAACTTGACACTAAATTTATAACTTTGACCTTAAACTTTGACAGTGCACAAATATGACCTTTAACTATTCAAAACTGCATAAATATGACCTTTAAATGACTTTTCACTATTATTTTTTTATTATTTTTGGCTCAAAGATGAAAATGACATCTAATTTCTTTTGTCATTGCGGAATAAAATCAATATTGAATATTTATTAATTAGGTGGGTCAGGCTCATACGAAAAAATTGCGCGGGTATGTTTATAAATTATAAAGCAAAGGGCGAATTTATGTTATACAGTATATCTAAATATAATTTATTTAAATATTAAATTAAAGATTAACTATACTAATAATAAAAAGATCATAGCTTTAATAAAACGTTATTAAATTAACGTTATTAAGGATAGTAGTAGTACATTAAATTAATGTTATCAAATTAATGTTATTAAAAGTTAGTATTAAATTAACGTTATCAAACTGTTATTAAATTAATGCAGGGGCGGACCTACGTGGTTGTCTTGGGGTTCACCCGAGTGAAACTCATGCATGGGGGTTGAAAAATCAGAGGTCATATTTGTTCAGGTTTTTAATATTTAAGGATCCTATTTGTGCACTATCAAAGTTTAAGGTCAAAGTCATATTTTAGTGTCAAGTTTATGGTCATATTTATGTATTATGCCAATAAAATAACAATGACAAGTTTCATAACGAGGCCTTCCTAAGTAAGGGAGGCTCACCAGCTGCAAACTTCCAACAAGTCAATCTATTGCTTAACAGGACCCCGGGACTATATCTTAGAATCTTGAAATATAGTGGGTCAATACAGATGTACTGGTACGTAGAGCAATCCAAAATAATATATTTTTTCATACAACATAAATGAGAGAAATTTGTAAAACACTATGCATGACATAATTTAAAACACATGGGAAATTTCAAATAATCTTACAACAATTTTGTAGATGGAATTCCTTTCTTTGTTTTACTTCTGAGCTAGGTGGTACACCCTACAATCTGTAACTCCACGGGCTATATGGAATCCGCCCTTACTCGGTGGCCAAACCTCAATCCAAGTTTTCCGCTAGGATTGGAGTATCAATAAGAGGGACACACAAGATCAAACAGCAGGGTGCCAAAATCCCCAATCAAATTAACATATCATGGTAGTGCAGAAGATCAAAAAGCAGGGCTCCTAACCATAGTCCCAATTTAGGACGACATGAATCAAGGTACACAAAATCACAAAGCATGGTACCAGAACCCCATGTCAGCAAATTAGAGTTTCTAGAATTAAGTCTTTCAACTCGTAATTTCTTCGCGTAACCACCTAACTCTCTTTAATCCCATTTTTAGTCTATTCTAAACATGTATCTTTCTAAAATCAAATTATGAAAATCTATGTAAAATCTGTATTTAGTCTGTTCTAAATCTGCTATGGCATTCATCTGTTTGGTATCATCATACCAAGACTTTCAAGTCGTATTTCTAAGCCATAAAGATGTCATGTCATAATCTCTTCATTCAAAACATAAATTTTGGACCAGTATATCATTCAAATAGTTTAAGGAAATTCATACTTCAAAATATATGTCAAATTATGTAAAGAATCTCTCTTTTCAATATTTCAACAAAGATATGGTGGTCATGAAGATTGTGACAAATCATGCAACTCTTTCATTATATATCTTCAATATTATTAAGATGTAAAAAAACACTCTCTCCAATCCAAAACCAGAATCAAGACATAAACACAAATTATGACATTTGTATTATGCTTCTCAAAAATGCATTTGAAACAATCCATATCGTATGAAAACAATGGGGATTCATAGAAAGAGAGGGATTATATATGTTCATGCTCTCAATTAAATCTTCAAATTCATTTACATACATACTTGTATACAATACAAAACAAATTTGGGGGAAAGACCTCAAGACCAAAACAATCATATCATTAAAGAATTCATATTGCATAATTGTAAACATAACTTCCAGAACCCTTCACAAATTCATGGTCTCGCAATGTTTAAATGTTATTGAAATAATTTTCTTATGGCCAAGTAGTTTTAGTAAAAATCCCACGTACCTTAGATTACTTAGGTTGAAGAATAGGACCCGAATCTTGACTCATTTCTTAAGAATCTTGAATTGAAAGGATTAGATTCTTGATTTCTTGTTCTTGGAGGAAACCCTAATTTGATCTTGTTCTTGAGAGTGAAGAGAATTTCATATATTGTAAAACTGATAATAATTGACTAAATAACATTTAGTGTGTTATTTAATTCGTGTGAGAGGTTTTTGGGAAGAGAAAGTACCAAAATACCCCGCTAAAAATGAAATTTTTGCGCAATTCGTCTTCGACTAACACCTCTTTGGAAAACAGGCATAACTTTTTACTCCGCTATTGGATTAAGGAAAAATTAGTGGCTTTGGAAAGAGGACTCACAGACCTTCCATTTGATATATAGTATGCCCCATAATTATTTATATACAAAATGGTATAGTCGATGGAATTTGATCTAAGTTTAGATGTTAACTAAAACTTTATCGATAGGAATGTTTTCAACTAGTCTTTGAGTTACGGGATTTTGTAACCTCAATTCATAGTCAAAGGTATTCAAACACCATAGGATTGATCATTAAACATATATTACCAAAGAATCATTGGGTTCAGATCTATCATGTAGAAAAGACAATTCAAACTTTAACCCGAAAGTACGGGGTGTTACAATTACCTTAAGATATGATCTCCAAACTCATAACCTATGTTAAAAGCAACATGTACATTCCAAAGGCTCACTCCTGATAAAGTTATGAAAATCCTTCATTGATGAATTAATATGACTTAATGAATTATTATTCTACCTCCCATGAGTCCTAATGATGATAGTACTTGATTATGATGCTATGGTGGCTTAATCTCAAATATGAACCCAAATTGGTTAATTCTCAGGCATGAGCCTAAAGTGCCTAAACCAAGAATATGAGCCTAATATGGCTAATCTTTGAACATGAATCAGTAAGATAACATTATTAGCATAAGGGAGTTAGTTAGCTGACCGTGAAGGCATAGGTCTAAGTGACAAATGCATGAAACAATGTTTGCCCGTATAGGATAGAGATCATTTCGCAAGCAGATGACTCTATTTTTTATGTGTCCCGAAAAGGGGCTAACCATGGATACTTGCTAGGAAATTATGTCATGTAACGTCCTATGCCCGACAAGGTATAGGACGGCTTTGCTGATCAGGACGAGATCAGACTCCATGTGCTCAAATTTATGATGGTTCACTACTTTCTCCCACAAATAATCAAAGAAATTAAATCTACCTTATTTGGTCAATTATAAATTTAGTTTATATTCTTGTTCCTTTCTGGTTGTCCTCTTTTACATTTGAATTTTATAGTCATTTCTAATCTCTTGAAGTACTACCCTCCTGAAATGGTTTTGCATACCAATACATTCCACTTATTGACCGCCTTTGGCGCTACATCATTTCATGATGTAGGTTCTCACTCTCATGTCCGCGTCAGGTGCCATATTAAGATCTCTATCTTCTGCTATTGATGAGCCTCTTTCCTATTAGGAGGTTGGATGGGATATGATGACTTCATTATATTATATTTTCTTTTCTTTTAGAATTGGTACTTATTGGAGTCTTCACAGTCTGTTGTAATTTTTAATATTATTTGTCATGACTATTGTATCTTCAAACGTTAAGTAATATTAATGAACATTGATGGAAGACTTTATCCTTTATGAAATCTTATTCTATTCTATTTCCTCTCTATTCATTATGTTATCTGTATTCTCATGTGATGTACCAAAACGTTCGCTTATACTAGCAATAGTATCGGGTGTGTGCCACGTCTAGGGCCTTGGCTCGGGACGGGTCATTAACATGGGAATCACTGATTACATATAACATGAAGACAACAAAAAAAAAGAGCTGCGATAAAAAATGTTATGATAAAGCTTACATGTTAAGAAAAAAAGGGTAGCACGGTGCACGAAGTATCTTTCATTCATGCAAAATATAAACAAGTGTCGTACTCAAGGATTGTAATGCAGGAAACTTGCCTACACAAACCTCAGTGACCGATCCCATGACTTGAATATGTGACCTATAGGTCCCACAATGATAAACGAAGAAGATATATAATTAAGTTCCTAAAGTTCTCTTCTTTCGATACAATACAAAATCAACCAATTAATAATAGAAAAATGTTAATTCCTTCCCCACAACTCATTTTGTTTTCTCACTCTGATACGGGAATTCCTAGCTCAAGACCTTTCACACGAAGCCAAGCACGTGAGTTGCAGCGACTCCAAGCCCTGTTCACATTCTTGTCCATGTGTGAGGCCCTTGTGAGCCCATCTAAGGGCCTATATTTAATAAAATGTAAAGAGGTCCACCAAGACACCCCAAACCCACCCACTTAAATGCCAAGGGTAATTTGTTCTTTATCCCTCCTTTCCAATTGACTATATAAGCCATGTAATAGGGCTAGTCTTGCTTTAGTTCATTCCTATTATTCAAGAAACAAAGACTTGTAAATTTTTGACTTCTCTTCCTCATCATTTGGAGAGGCCAAAACCAAATTCTCACTAGTAGAGTGATACTAGTGTTGTATCTTGGCTAGAAACTAGGTTATTGAGGTTCTTTGATTTCCTCTTGGTCCAAGTAAGAACTTGGTATTGATATTTATTAGTCTTAGGTCCTTTCTCTTGTTAGGGTTCTTAGATTAATGAATATTGTGTGTCAAGTTTCTATCTCTTTCTTTGTAAATCTTGTTAACATTGTGTTGTTGAATATAGAAGTCTAGTGAAGCCCTGTGAGTCTCTTTCTATTCACTAGCAATACTGTCTTTGTTGTTCTTGTTGTTAAACTCACTTTTCCAGTTCAAACAAGTGTTGCAAGCCTAGTGAAGCCGTGTGTGTTGTTCATCTTGTTGTTCTTGTGTTGGTTGGAATCTCTGGACACACACTTAGCATTGTATCACACTCTTACCTCTAAGTTTTGGTTTCTTGATTTTCCACATGTTGTTTCTCATTGCCTTGCCATGTCCAAACTATATCTTTTAATGAAGGCTTTAAGCCCTGATCAGAAAACTTCTTGTATTCTGCAGTATCTCCCATTTTTTTTTCACTTCTACAACATAGATAGCTGGCATAATCTAAAATATCTCCGCATCAATTGCTAGTTTCACTTTTCTCCCTTCCTTGCTTCCTTGCATTTTCACCATCCCGTCTTTCTTCTTCACCTGTGGAAAGCTGCCGTAAATAAAGTTTGTTCATAAACACAAGCAGAATACATGTAGAACGTCACATAGGACACCATAAAGGAGGTATGTGTTCACCGGTGAACTTCATACAAGTTTAAATGTCTACTTGTGCATACATGAAGTTGGAGGACATATATAGATCTATATAAGACCAAGTTAAAATGCACCTTTATGTATTATGCCTCTAAAATATTAAGCTTTTAGCTAAGATGTTGACAAAGACGAAGCCACGTAAGGTAACGTGCCCAGATTATAGTTTTAGATGAGATGAACCCGCAAGTGAAGTACAAATTATACAGTGTGAAAATAACCGTTGGAATATCTTAGTAAAATTTCCGAATTTTGTATTGCAAAATTTCAACATAGTATGAAACAACATAAAAATGAATTTTATGTGCTCGCGTGATAAGAAAAAGAATTAGACCGGCCCATATACGAGCATGATTGGACATGTCGAATAATAATCAAGTAAATAAAGTGTGTTCGCCCTGATAGTTTAGCCTAAAAATGAGATAGTCATCATTCCGATAGTATACCTTAAAACTCCCAATAGAAGCTATTTCCTCTAGCCTTGAGAAGATAGTGGATGCTGAATTTTGTGTCGTGAATCTAGCATCCGATCTACAGCTCTTATCTTTCTCGACCAAGTTAGAGAGAACAAAGAAAGGAAAAAGAGAAATGATATCAAAAGCATTCAAAGAAGCAGGCTTCATTGTTGATGGAATTTGCTCTTTGTGTCCGGAAGAACTTTCTGCATCTGAATCATCCACAATATCTAAAATAACATGATTTGTCTTGTTTGTTAGGTGTGGAGCCTAATTAATATGTGATGTACTGATTATATATTAATGTGCACGCGGTTCAACCTTTTTTATGTAAAGGGTGGAAAGAATCCAGCAGACATGTTGACATGTTGTGTTTGGAAAATATGTGTTTGAAAAAGATAGAGGGTGCAAAGAATCCAGCAGACATATTAACAAAATGTGTTGATGTTGGTAAACTAAGGTTGTGCAAAACCTTAGTTAGTTTTCTGTAGTTGTGTCTACAATGATGCGGAGCGGCGAAGATATTGATGATAAAGGAACATTATTTTTTTTTTTTTGAGAATGTAATTCTTGGATGACAGAATCAGTCTCCAAGTGGAAGAATTGTTAGGTGTGGAGCCTGATTAATATGTGATGTACTGATTATATATTAATGTTCAGGCGGTTAACCCAAATTTTTGGCACTGTAGCACTGTGCCTTTTATTCTCATTTTCTCTGTGTAACTATACATACTCTGAATCATTAATATAAATAGCCTGTCCGCCGTGGAGTTTACCCATGGGCGTTACCACGAAATCATTTCTCTCTCTCTCCTCACGAACTCTTTCTCTCTCTCATCTTTCTTCATCCTCTCCACAGATATATAGTGTGTGTAGAAGCAAATTGATCCTGACACTGTTCTTGATCCAAAATTAGTGGTTTATCAATTTGTTTGAATCCCTTCTTAAACCAATTATTGTTCATTAGATTAGCTAATGTGATTCTTGAAAATGGATTTGCATCATGAATTCTTGAAAGAAGTTTTTTCACTTCAGAAGGGAAACGTTCAGGACATTTGAATTCGCCTTTAAAAGTTATTCCTTGACCTATATAGTCTCAGTGTATAGTTCTCAAATAATAGAGGGCAGTTTTCCACTATTTGATTGGAATGTGGAGGATTTATATAGCTGAGTCCAACAAGGTTGCTTAAACAATCAGCCCCGTCAAAGGGGAACCTATCAGAATTACATTTTAACTACGCTGAGAATGTCTGTACATTTCTAAATATATAGAAATAATACGAGTGTTTGGAACATGAGGGATGTTCTGTTCTATGTGTTATCTGGTTGGAGAAGACGATCAAATAATTTGAATGGAAGAAAATTCATTACAGTTTGTAATACTCTTGCTTACAACTGTTATCTCTCCCGTAATTATATTTCTGTAGATAACATAGTAGGCAAGCCAAGCCATAGTCCAGAATAATAGGTAACGGGCTAATAGGCAGAAATCAGTAAAGATCGCGTATAATGATAGCAATAGTAATTGGACATAGCTAGTAAAATCAGAGTAAACAAGAAATTTGGATAACTTCTATATGGACAACACAATGGCACGATCTAGAGTATGGAAGAATGGGAAACATCTCCTAAATGCCTCGTAGCTTCTTCCTTATAAGTGTGGTATGCTACCCACCAATAAAAAGGACTCTACTCGACATAGCTTCGTAAACACCATGGGACCATGAACCGTTCTTTGATATCAAGCGTGTCACGACCCGAACCGAGGCCCTGGCCATGGCGGGCATCCCGAACCATGAAGGCCCGAGAGACCCCTTAGCATGTGATCACAAGCATAACTCACATGATATAAAAGTACATCACAAGTATACAAACCTTAATCTGAAAAGGTACCAATTCAGTACACTACAAGTATATCAATATGTCCTATATTCTTTGTTTAGAATAAAATTGAGTAGCAGCTTGGTTCAACGGCAAACATCAATTAACTGTTTCTTAAACAACGTACACGAAAGATGGAATGACAGAAAATAGCAATAAATTTAACACTCCAACTATCAGTTTTTTCCTTTTCCTATCTGAACTATCACCAGATGATCCATTTTCCTACCTAAAGTTTCACCATCTATGTATCAAAGCATACTTTGTTGAGTAGATGGTGATAGTTCGGGTAGGAAAAAGGGAGAACTGATGGTTTATGGAATTCGCAGAAATTGATGGTTCAGTTATGTTTTTACAAATAATAACTCCAGAAATAATACTAACTATGTTAGAGTTACAGATACTAAAGATAAACAATGACAGCAGTCCTCGATATGAGGCAAGGATAAGTACGGGAAAAGGAATCTTAGCAAGGTACATGTGACTAGATACATAAATGCATTCTTATGATTAAGACCTACCAGCACTTTCGCACTTCCAAAATCAAAAATTTTAACTTGGTGGGTAAAAGGGTCTACCTGTGGACGCTAAAAGAATAATATCAAAATATGAAGGGCCACAACAAACTAGCCGAAATAGGAACACCGAAGACACATTACAAAAATATTCTGAGGTTTCAAATCTCTGTGGCAAACACCAGAAACAGTGTGCATGTACACGATCCCTCTAAATACCTGAACACATCTCGTTAATATAGCACGTGACTAGGAAGAAAAGTGTGGCTAAAGAAGGTGCGTGTAACACCCCGCATTTTTCGGGCTAGAAATCGAAGAGTCGTTCCTACGTGTATGGACCCGAACTAGATGATTCCTTGTTAATATATGTGTGGTGATCAATCCTACAGTGTGGTAATACCTTTAAATATGAATTGAGGTCACAAAAATTCCCTAACTCAAAGACGAGTTGAAAACATTTCTACCGATTAAGCTTTTTGTGGATGTTCTAACTTGAGCCAACTTCCATCAACCATAAATTCTTGTATAAAATGAATTAGAGGTCCTAATATATATCAAGTGAAAGGTCTTCGAAGTAGCTTTCCAACGATATAAATTTCGCCTAAATTTGATAACCGAGTAAAAAGTTATGCCATGTGATGAAGTGAGGGGTAACGATAGCCCCGTGACGTGAGGTCTGCTTGACCCAAATAGGGGTCGCGTCGCGAGGGCTACTTAACTCAACTAGGGGTCACGATGCGGGGGCTATTCCCCCACAGTTTTAGCTTCTTAAGGGTCAAGGGTCACTTTGGTCCTTTCCCCTCGACCCCAATCGTCCAAAACACAAAATTTCATTCCTAAAATAGCCCCTTTAGCCCCAAATTCACAATCTTTGCAATTGAAATCATCCTCTCTTTCCCAAATAAGATATTAAAAATAAGACAAATACAAGGATATAATTACTTTAGTAAATTTAATTGTAAATCAGGATTTTACCATTTAAAATGAGAAGAAGAATCTAAAGAATTAACCGTATTTACGGTACCACAAGGATTTTATGAATGAAATGTACTACCATTTGGATATAAAAATGCACCAGGTAGATATCAACATTTTCTGGATAGTTATTTTAAACAATTTCCTAATTGTATAGTATAAATAGATGATATACTATTATATACAAAAACCAAAGAAGAATATTTAAAATTTTTAGAACAATTTACGGATATAATAGAAAAATCGGGAATAAGTTTTAGTGAAAAGAAAGCTGAAATTAAGAAAAATCAGGTAGAATTTTTTGAAATATGAATAGATAAAAGTGGAGTAAAAATGCAACAACATATAGTACAAAAAATAATAAATTCTAAAGAAGAATTACATACAAAAAAAGAAATTACAATTATTTTTGGGATTAGTAAACCAAGTAAGGGAATATATACCAAAATTAGCAGAAAATATAAAGCCTTTACAGAAAAAAATTAAAAAAGTATGTAGAATATAACTATAACGAAGAAGATAAAAAACAAGTGCAGAAAATAAAAACACTTTGTAAAGAATTACCAAAATTACAATTCCCAGACGAAAATAGAAAATTTATATATCTAGTAGAAGCAGATGTTAGTGAATGTAGTTATTGAGAATTACTTAAATATAGGTATGAAAATGAAAAAATAGAACATCATTGTAGATATTATTCAGGAATGTTTAATGAAACAAAAATAAAATGGGAAATAAATAAAAAAGAATTGTGTTCATTATATAAATGTTTATTTGAATTTGAGCCATATATTGTATATAATAAGTTTATTGTACGGATAGATAATACACGGATACGTTGGTGGCTAACAAAAAAATTCAAAATTCAGTTACAACAAAAGAGATTCGAAGACTAGTCTTGAATATATTAAATTTCACATTTATAATTGAAGTAATTAGTACTAACAAAAATGTTATGGCAGATTACATATCAAGACAAAGCTACACAAACTGATATAATTGAAGAGGATACTCTAGAAAAGATATTCAACACCCTAACTACGCTTTCAATGAAAGTGGATAGTATGGGTAATGAAATAGAAAAACTAAAGACTAATGAAATTAAACTAAAGTCTAAAGCTACAAATCAGCTAACTCAGCAGTGTGCAGAGCTACGTCAATTGGAAGACATTAAAATTCCAGAGCTAGAAGGAGACGTTGGGACACTCCATAAAACCCATAACGTTTATCAATCTACTTCTGCAGGTACAAGCAAAGGAGTTAGGAAAAACACAAATATGAACCGAAACAGACTATTTGATAAACCATTTATTCCAAATACACCAAAAGATCCTATGTTCATACCCCCACAATTTGGTATCAAATCCTATGTTGTTTAAAGTTACGGAAGTGGTATATATGTGTAGTAGTATATATTTGGATTTATTAATTAATTATTTGATAAATTTATTAATTATGACTGACTTATAATATGAAACTTAATTTTGATATTCCTCAAAATATTTTTTAGATGAATAACGTACAAAACTTACCAAAATATAAAGAATTAAAGCAAATAATATCTGAAAAACATAGAGAATTAAAAATAAGGATAAAAAGACTACAATATAACATAGTTGACGGAGTTTGTAAAAACTCAATAAATGCACAAAAAGAAGAAATATCAAATTTAGAATCGACAATAGATAGTCTTGAATATACATATCAACATGATCTATTAACAGTTAACTAAAAAATGAACAAAAAAGAATTTATAATAGATGAAAAAATATATGAAAACCATGAAGGACTAAAAATAAAAATAGTATTTTCTAATCTAGGAAGAAGGTATAAGAAAATATGTGAACATTTATATTTAATGTTAGAAAAAGAAGAATTAAAATTAGAAGATAAATTGACAGCAATGGTAAGAATAGAAAAAGAAAATGAAGAAATAGATAGAAAAAAGGAAATAGAAAAGATAAAACAACAAACTACGGAAGAAATACGAAATATAGAAGAAACTAAAAATAGTAGGATTATTGAATTAGAAAAAGAACTACAAATACTACAAGATTTGTATGAAAAAAGACAGAAAGAAAAAGAAGTAAAAGTGAAGATTGTATATATGAAATTTCATAGAATGAAACAGATAATGAAATAGATAGTGATTTAGATGAATTAAATGACTAGAGAAAATATAAGAATGAACCAAATAACTGAAGAAGATATAAAAATAGTAACAAAAGAAGAATATTTAAATGAAGAAGGAACAGATCAAAAAATAATATTTGATAGTCATATATTTGATGAAATAAAAGGAAAAGAATTAGATTTAAGTATGGAAAAAATATTTAAAATACCAACAATAAAAAATATATTTAGTAGAAGAAAAGAAGAATACTACATAGTAAGCCAAAAAGAACATATAATAGACTGTAGATATGCAAAAGGTAAAGCTGGTATACCACTAGTAACAAAAGGGATAATTAATAAAGAAATAAACGATATAAAAGTAGAGACCCAATAAATATGTACACCTTGGAGGTACAGAGATATTAATAAGAACATGTTTCAGAGAAGGAATACATACACCAATAGAATTATACCTAGCAAATTATAGAATTATAAAACCTATAGAAAAAAGTATAATAACTGCCATAAAAGAAATTTAATATACCAAAAATTTAAATTTATAATAAGTGTGAATTATTCAGTAGCAATAACAGATAAAAATATAGATAAATCATTAGTGTTATATTGGAAAATATCAGGAATAAAACTAACCCCAGGAAGTAAAATATTTACGGCAAGATGTAAAAATCTAAATGTATTAACAACAAAACATAAAATAACGGAAAAAAAATAAAATTAACAAAATACAAATAGAAAGTCCTTTTGAACAATTTGTAAGAACAATTGATAGTAATGATTATAGTTATAGAGACATAGATATAGAAGAAAATTTAGAAATAATAAATGATAGAATAAGCACAACAAAAAGAATAGTTTATAAAAAAGCAGAATCATCAAGTTCATCAAAAAGAACAAATTATGAAACAAGTTCCACAACTAATTTAAACCAATATTACATAATAGGAACAATAAATGAAAAAGAATATTTATTACTCTTAAATACAGAACAAGAAGAAAATTATATAGCAAGATATCTAATAAAAAATGAGGAAATAAAATCTGACAATAATATATGCCCAGATCTACCAAGAATCTTAATAAACACTAAAAATATAGCAGAAAAAAATAACAACAGGAGTTAGAAAAATAAAAATAGAATTTGAAATAAAGGAAGAAATGCAAAACGCAGATATAATATTAGGAATAAAATGGCTAGAACAAGTAAAATCATATAATATAGAGCATACACAATTATATATAACATATAATAGAGAGGATTTATTCTTAAGAAAAACTTTAACGTGATATGAAAATGTATGTATTAATGAAGATAGTAGTAGAAGAATATTACAGTAGATATTATACGTCTATGATAGATACAAGAGCAGAAGCTAATTTATGTAGAGATAATTGTTTACCAAAAAGTAAATGGGATCAACTAAAGACACCAATAATAATTAAAGGATTTAACAACGAAGGAAGCTTAATTACTTACAAATCTAAGAATGTAAAAACACAAGTATAGGATAAAATATTAACAATAGAAGAAATCTATAATTATGAGCTAACATCAAAGGATATACTTTTAGGAAAGCCGTTTTTAGATAAACTATACCCACATATAATAACTAGAACGGATTGGTGCTTTACAACACCATGTAAACAGAAAGTAAGAGAAAAAAGAGTTACTAATAAAATAAGAAAAGAAACTTATTGGATAGAAGGAAGTAAAAAAATTACAAAAAAATATGAAAATATAAAAAATACTGAAGATACAATAGAATTGGTCGTATTTTCAATAAATAAAAAGGAAATAACTATATTTTTAATAAGTAAGATAGAAATAATTAAGAAAAAATTAGAACAATTATATAGTGAAGATCCATTAAAAGAATGGGAAAAACATAAAACCAATATAAAAATTGAATTAATAGATAAAAATAGCATAATAACTCAACAACCATTAACATATAATTTTGACGATTTAAAAGAATTTGAAATGCACATAGAAGAATTATTAGAAAAACAATACATACAAAAAAGTAATAGTAAACATAATAACCCAACATTTATAGTAAATAAACATAATGAACAAAAAAAAAAAAGAAAAAGTAGAATGGTTATTGATTATAGAAATTTAAATGCAAAAACTATGACATATAATTGCCCAAAACCAAACCAAGTCTAGTTAAAAGCTGTTACGAATATGGACTACTTAGTACCATATATACCCAATACGGAAATGAAATATTCAATATACCAGAAATATATGATTCATTTAACATTTTTAAAAGAATAACCAAAGGTAACCTATTTTTTATAAACTTTTACACGGCACCAGCAGAGATATTGTATGATGAAGTTAAATCACCTATACAAGTTGTAAAAAGAGGTATGACCCGAGATATGATTATACCAGTAGATATTATTCTACAACCAGAAATACCTAGAATTGAGATACCAAATTTTTATGCAAATAAGAGAATTATCAGACTATCCACAATTCTTCAAGAGTTAGAAAATACTTATTTCAACAGAAATCCCATATAGAATTATTATTCAAGAGGTAATGTAATAGTATACTCAAATTCAAAGGAACGACGAGAAGCAGATATGGAAGATGCTAGGCAATGGATCTTGACTTTACTCAACCCAGAGAAAAACTATCGCCAGAGCCATTAGAGAAAAATTTATTTTGGAAGAATTATTAACCAGATAATGCAAGTTAATTGGACATAAATATCCAGACCATCAATGTTCAAAATATAATGGAGAAGATAATATTGTCCCATAAGTTCAATTGGAATAGAAGAAGGTAAAAGCGACAACTGGAAGATGCAAGATATGAAGCAATAATGGAGAGATAGAGCAATAAAAGAAGATAACTACGGATAAAGAAAGAAGGCAAAAAAAGTAATTCAAGGAGAAAGAGAAATATGGAAGAATAGCTAGATAGCTCTACGTAAATATCATGTAACTAGCCTTAGAATTTTTTGACTTGTCTTAGTCTTTTATGACAAGTAGTGCCATTATTAGATTTTTGGCAAGTAGTGCCATTATTAGATTAGGCATTAGCTTTAAGACTTTGTAGAAACATTTTTCTAACTTTTGTAAAGTAGCTGACAGATGTAAAGAAAAATAGTGTACACATTTTCATAATATAAATAAACAACCACTTGCTTAGATGAACGCAAGCCTTCATTCGTTGAAGCACAAAATCTCTCTTGTTTACAACAAATATTTTGTTTATTTAAAAACAGGTATATTTTAATGCAAAAATTTATGGAGGAACAAAGCTTAGAATTATCAAAACTACCAGAACATGTATATTCATTTACTATTATGAATAGCTAAATCCATAAATTCCTAACAATCATGATATGATAAAATAAGTTCATGTTAGTTGCTTTATAGTAGAATTATTCGACAAATAGCATGTTAAGAAGTTTATTAGTAAAGTGGAAAAGGAGAAAAATCCCTAAGAACTAGCCATCCTAAAGGTGAAACTAGTGAGGCAAGAAAGCCGTGATAGGGGAGTAACCAAAGTAGAGGCGTTGTTTAAGGGAAAAAGTATCCGGATTACCATGCTAATAGTGACCAAAGAATATGTTATTTAAGAATGATCTAGTATATAGCAATCTAAAGTGATCATATTTTGTTATGTGCATGATTGAAGGAAATATTTTGAAAATAGCAATTTTATGAAAAATGGATAATTATTTATCTGACAAAATGGTAGATAAATTTAAAATAGTCGTTTTATATGTACTTAAGGATATAAAAATAGTAGATATAAGAAAAATCATATTGGAAAAAATATTTGATAGATATTTTATGACTAGAATTAATTATATACCACACTTACTGAACTACTCTTATAAATACTTATATACCAAACCCAGGCACTAACTGTGATAAATTATGTATATTTAGAATTTTGGAAAATAGATATAAAATATATACAATTTCTTAGTGTAGAAAAATTAATGAGATTAAAACAAACAACTAAAAAATATTATAACAAAATATTTAGTCAATTTTAAATGATAGATAATCTTAAAATCTTAAGCTTATATATACTTAGAAATATAAAAATTATAGATATTAAGAGAATAATATTAGAAAAAGTATTAGACTATGAAATTGAAACTATAAATTGGATAGCACAGTTATACCTGGATAATTACCCAGATGGATATTATTCAGATTAAGTGATGTTAGAATATATTAGAAAAACTAGAGAAAATAAAGATAATCTAAATGAAAAAATTAATTATAGAAACTGAATTAGAAAAATAATGGAGAATCTAAAAGAAAAATTGATATGGATAAAAGAAACCCTAGAAAATTTAGGAAAAAGTACATGTGATAGTTTATATAATTTAAAAACTCGCTACGAGAAGAATAACATAAGATAATAAATAGCATTAAAAATCTAGAATTAGATATACATTACATTACAATTAGGATAAATTATTATACAAAAATCTTTAACTCTGCAATACTACAGGATAAAATGATAGACTATGAATATTTAAAATATTGGAGACAAAATATGGATTAAATAACATTATTAGAAAAACTTATGAAAGATAATCTAATTGGATATTTTGAAACAAAAGATATAGAATATTTAGAATACCTTCAAAATAATATATAAGAATTACAAAAACTAAGGGAAAAAATAAAGAATACTATAGTAAAGCATTTAACCAATTGTCATATAATCACCCACCAAGATATGAATATCGATAAAACTAACATTAATAAATTCAAAATAAAAATATTTAGAGAAGTTAAGAAATATCCATGCACAAATAAAAATAGATCCATTCTACTTATAATAGATATATTTATTACACAAGTTATCCGTACTTATCCGCACCCCCCACAAGCCAAGATTTCAAGGAAATAGATTAATATTCGGGTTCCATCTTTCAGATCTGATAATCTAAGGTATATGGGGTTTTCCTAAAGCTACATGGGCATGGTTAAATTGTTTTAATGATGAATAAGGTTATGAAAATCATGATCTTACAAAAAGGGGTTTTGGATTTATAATTTCATTCATGTATTATGTAATCTTATTGATGATGAAGTTTTGGTCTTGAGGCTTTTCCTCCAATTATGATTTATAACCATGTATAAGTAGATATATATGTACGTGTTTGATAATTCGAATGATGAATTGAGAGCACAAACTATTAGAAATCCCTCTCTTGTTTACAAGCTTCTTGTTTTCGTAAATTATTATTTATTCGAAATGTATTTGTTAGAAGCATGAAACAAATGTCTTGATCCTTATTTATGATTGGATTATGGATTTAAATTGAAGACAGGGTATTTTACTTGGTGTTAAAGGTCAAAGATGTTTACTAAGAAGATTGCATGATTTGTTACAAGATACTTCACCACAATGTATTTGTGAATTGAATTGAGGATCTTTGACTTTGTTTTCATGAACTTCACTATATGAATCCGCTTGCACTGTTTGATATGATTTGGTGGTCCAAACGTGTTGTTTAGAATGAAATGATTTTTATCATGATACTTTATGGCTCAGATATATGACTTGCAAGTCTTGGGATGACGATACCAATACAGAAAATGCCATGGTAACTCAGAACAGAACAGAATGTAGACTTTCATTCAGATTTTTAGATTTTGAACTTTGAAAGATGCATGTTTATAAAAGGTTAAAAATGGGCTTAAAGAGAGTTATATGGTTACCGAAAGAAAGTACGAGTTGGAAGACTCAATGCTAGAAATCGTGATTTGTCGACACGGGATTATGGTACCATGCTGTGTGGTCTTGTGTACCTTGATTTATGTCGTCCCACATTGGGGCTATGTTTAGGATCCCTGCTTTGTGGTTTTGTACACTACCATGACATGTTAGTTTGATTTAGGATCATGGCACCATCTTGTGTGGTTTTGCGTGTCTCCCCATACTGATACTCCAATCCTTGCGGCAATTTGCCGCCGAGTTAAGGGAGGATTCCATATAACCCGTGGAATTATAGATTGTAGGGTGTACCATCTAACTCAGAAGTAAGATAAAGAGTGAGTCACGAATTTCAGAATTATTGTTCAAAGTCTTTTAAATATGCTCATGTGTCTTTAATATATCATATATAAATTGTTTACAAACTGCTCTCACTTACATTGTATAAAAATGCATTATTTTGGATTGATCTACGTACCAGTACAATTGTATTGACCCCTTATATTTTAGGGTCTGAAGCTCAGCCTAGAGGTACTGCTAAGCCATAGCATTTTTCAGACAGAAGTGAAGTGTGCAGTTGGTGAGCCTTCTTTATTCCGCAAGGCCTATTTATTTTAATTCACATGTTGTTTACTTTGGTTTAGGTTTATTGAGGGCCTTGTCCCAATTTTCAAACAGTTTGTAAATTTTGTATGTAGTAGAGATTTCGCAGACTGAAATAGATGTTGTCAAGATGTTGATGAACTTCCTTCGTATTGATATTTGTAATTCAGGACATGACCATGATTCCGTAAAGATTTATAGTTCCACATCTCTTCTTTATTTTATGAATATTATGCATGATTACCAGATGTACAAGGGCGCTCGGGCCTCCATGGCTCGAGATGCTCGTCATGGCCAAGGCCTCGGTTCGGGTCGTGATAGTGCGTCACTTACTTGTTACGTGTAAAGCTTAACATAAATGAGTGGCATTCTTTGGTTCATATTGATGTAATGTTTTAACATCCGATACATGGTTTCCAGAACATATTCCATGACCAAATTGAGAAAAAGCTCATTCTTACTAGTAGTTGAATAGAAGCAATGCTTTAAAGAAACAACATTTGGGTTATCCATTGTCCGCATCTATTGCAGTTCATGATTCTTATATCTACGATCTTGTAAAACCTTCTTTATCGCAACTGTCTCCCCATTTTCCAGGCATTTTGCCTACACAAGAAAAGTACCAGTCGACCTCCAGTTAATAAATGATACAGAAACTAGTGAAACAAACAAGATTTGCACTCACTCGCCTGAAATACAACACCAAATGATCCCGTCCCGACAACACGTTCAGCCATGTAACTGACTGTCTGCACCAAATTATTCACGAAACCAAGTACATTTTCAATTTTCAATAAGAAATAAATTAGAGTAAAGCATCTTATACCTTCTTTAACTATGACCAGATTCGCTACGAGACACTCCAACTTCACGGGGATCCTATTAACCCCAAACTTAATTTTAGCGTATTTTTGTCAACTTTTTTAGCTGACATGACACCTTTGACGTGACCCCCATTTTTATGTAATAAAGGTGCCATGTCAGCACAAAAGGGTGACAAAAATACGCTAAAATTGAGTTTAGTTGGAGTGTGTCGTATCAAATTTTGCCATAATTCGGAGGGGTACTGGATGCTTATCTTAATAAATTACTCTAGAATTCACCACTCAATTGTAGCAAAACTCAATAAACGTTCATGAATCCACAAATACAACAATTGTTACCTGATTCGGCTCGCCATTTGTTCCGCCAATGGTAGTCGAAATTATATGACCAGTGACAGCACCATTCACATCCATAACAGGAGCAGACATCTCCTACAATCCACATCAAACATAGATCTTAGACAAGCAATTTCTAAATCCTTCTACAACATTGTCGTACTAAAAACATGTAACACTACAAGCAACGAAAAACATCATTGTGGAACCAATAGCCACACAAACCTAACAATCCCAATCTGAAGAACGTCATATGAAGAGATATGAGAACTGGTTGTAGAAATATTTGTCTAACTAGAATAATTCCATGGGATACCTGTCACCTCCCACCAGCAACAGGTAACAGGTAACTCCGCCCACCCAGGCTAGACCAGATGTAAAGAAATCAACTAATGTTTGTCTTTGTTGGAATTGAACCTAATACCTCTTGGTTCTGAACCCAACTTCATTGAACCACTAGGCCACACCCTTGGCTGCAACTAGACATACTTTAATGAACCAAATCTTGAAGGACAAAATTATCAAGTAAACTGATATTGAGAGAAAAAAATTGCTACTTTGAGACCCAAAGAAAGGGGCCAACAAGCTCATACTAGATAAAGATTTAATTTTTAATAAGCAATCTGAAACACAATACCAAAAAAATATATCTCCTCCAAAATGCTCAAATATTTTCTCAACTAGAAGCTAAACACAACACCTAGATTTATAATCAAGAATCACAAAAGTACAACAACAACAACGTACCCAGTGTATTCCCACCAAGTGGAGTCTGGGGAGGGTAAAATGTACGCAGTCCATACCACTAACTCCAAAGAAGTCGAGAGACTGTTTCCGACCAAAAAAAAAACAAAAGCAAAGCAGATTTGTGTAGTGCTGCGGGTATTTATACTCAGATTAGTAATGAAAAATAATCTAAAGGGGCAATATACTTTGAATCCAAGAAACAACACCCAAATATTTCCACTAAAAATTTTTTGAAAAAAAATGAAACTGGCAAAAAGAAAACAACTTAATGAGATAAGCATCCAGTACCTTCCCGAACTATGACCAAAGTTTCTACGACACACTTCAACTTCACGGGGTCCTATTAACCCTTGAACTAAATTTTAGCATATTTTTGCCACCTTTTGGTGCTAACGTTGCACCTTTATTTCATAAAATGGGGCTCACGTCAGCTTAAAAGGTTAACAAAATGTGCCACGTCAGCTTAAAAGGTTGACAAAAATACACAAAAATTTAGTTTAGGGATAATAAGACTCCCGTGAAGTTGGAGTATGTCGTAAGAAATTTACTCATAGTTCAGGGGTACTAGATGCTTTACTCCAATTTAACAAGTTGTGAACTTTTTGTACATAACAAAGAAAAACTCAATGAATAGTGAAATTTGATCAAAAGGGACAATATACTTTGAATCTAAGAAACAACCCAAATATCCACACTAAAAATTTCCAAAAAATGAAACTAGCAGAAAGAGAACAAACTTGACAAGTAAAGTTATAAACTCATTGTATATAAAAAATAAATACACAGGAAGCAAAGTGTCATTTAAACTCAGATTAGTAGTGAAATTTGATTAAAGGACAACAACACAAATATTCCGCCAACTAGTATAACCAACTAAACAAGTAAATTTATGAACTTTTTGTACATAAAAAAATTCCACAAAGCAAAAATGGTATTTAAACTCAGATTAGTAATGAAATATGATCTAAAGAAACAATACATCAAGAAACAACAACCTTAAATCCTCCAAAAAACATCAAGAAAACAACTACACAAGTACATTTATAAATTTCTTGTACATTAAAAAAACACCCAACAAAGCAAATTGGTATGTAAACTCATATTAGTATAATAATTTATGATCTGAGGAAGCAATATATCCGAGAAACAACCTTAAATTCTCCAAAAATTCAAGAACACAACTTAAAAAAGTACATTTATAAACTTTTTTATAAATAAAAAAATACCCACAAAGAAAAATAGTACCTTATCATCAGCCGTAATTTCCCAGCTCCAAATGCATGAAAAAAGTATGAAAAAAAAAAATGGAAGGAAGAAAAAAGGGAAAAGCAAGAAGAAGAATGTCTTTTTTCTTCAGTCTACTCTATAATTAACTTTATGATTCAACGCGCATAATTATCAGTTGAATTAAGATAGAGAAAGAGGAGAGAGAGAGGACCCCATTAGCTTGAAAAACAGCATCCCATGAATACAGCTCTTTTCTCTACTGCTTTTTCTTCTTCTTTCGTCGTTTTTTTTTTTTTGGCCGAGGGCCATATTGAAGTTTAATTACATAAAATTTTGGACATTTTACATAATTGTTAATAATCTTAATTTAAAGTTTGTCAAGATACATAATTACCCTGCAATACATTCAAGAAAATACATTTTCGTTTATAAAGATACATAATTAGCTCCTGATATAATTTTGAAATTTTTAATATGTAGAGATACATAATTAGCTTTTGGTACATCCAATAAAAATTTATTTTCCCTTTTGTATAGATACATAATTAGCTCCCCATACGTTTTTTTTTTTTTGGATCTATAGAGATACATAATTAACTTCGATCCATCCAACGAAAATACATTTTTTACTTTTTAAAGTTACGTAATTAGCTCCCAATATATTTTTTTTAATCTTGAATCTATCGAGATACATAAGTAACTCCTGATACATCCAACGAAAATATCCTGAGGCACCATATGTGGCCAATTCTAGTTCCACATGACGTCCTAAGTGTATTATGCCACGTAGGACATGTGTGTCGACTTATTCAACTTTATACAAGTTTAAGTGCCTATTAGTGCACACCCAAAGTTGGAGGTCATAGATGTGATTTGATGGCAAGTTAAAGGACGTGTTTGTGTATTATGCCAAAAGAAAACATTCTCTTTGTATAGATACATAATTAGCTCTAGATATATTTTTAAAATTTTTAATATGTCGAGATAAATAATTAGTTTCCGATACATCCAACGAATATATATTTTTTTAATTTATAAAGATACACAATTAGCTCTTGATACATTTTTTTTCGATTCTGGATCTATCTTGATATATAAATAGATGCTTATACATCCAACGAAAATACGTTTTTTTCTTTGTATAGATACATAATTAGCTGCTGATATATTTTTTCGATTTTAAATCTGTGGAGATACATAATTAGCTCTCAATATATCCAATGAAGATACATAATTAGTCAATGTTTTTGTAATTACTTTGTAAGAGTGAAAATTTGTGTAAATATTTCAAGTTAAGGTTTATGTTTATGTTATTTTTCTTTTTGTCTTGTAGATGTTCATTTAGGGCCCCTTGAGGTTTAGGTTTTCATTTAGGCCCCTTGAAGTTTAGGTAATTACAAAACAATTTTCTACTCTCAAATAATTGTTGATATGATTATTTTACTGTGCTGCTCATATCAATTGATGTTTAGAATCTTGTCTTGAAACTGATTTAAACAATAAGCAACTAATGTTAAGGGTAAAATAGAATTAATTTTTTTGTCTTTTTTTTTTTATATATCAAAGTAACAAGCAAAAATAAAAATCTAATTAGAGAAATACTGATGCTAAAGAATTAAAGGATTGAGTATTTAATAAATTTAAGTATAATTGCACTCTTGGTTCCTCTATTATAACAACAATGTCAACAATAGAGATAAGGGATTTCGAGATTCATTTTAGGATGAGTTTATTTCATGCTTGGTTGAGATAAAATACATGAAATAAGTCATCCATAGATTAGTTATCTCCAAGATTGTAATGTTATTTTTATCTCTCCTTGAATGTGAGATAACTAATCCCAAAATAACTAATTTAGAAATATTATTTATGATATATTCCAACTCAAATAAACATATCAAACTCAATAAAACAAGAAAATATAGTAGTGAAAGTGCTCTTGATTTATGTGATATTTAGTGCATAGAATATTTCAATAGCTTTGAAAAACATTTTCATTATTTTAATAGAAAAGGTATTTATTAGATACATTAACGGTTTATCATCAATTTCAGTGATTCTATCCAAATACATTATTATATACATATAAAATCAGTTTCAACACCAAAAATTTCTTTCAGGAACCCAAATTACAGACAATTGCGCTTTAGCACTCTTTATAAATGTCCTAAAGCCTATAGCAATATTGGATCCAATGTCAATAAATTGATGTTAGTAAAAGCTTTAGCACTCTTTGTTAAAGTGCATATTTATTGTCGCTATGTCAATTAACTGATGTCCATAAATGTTTTTTGACACTCTTTGTTAAAGTACATATTTATTGTTGCTAATAACTCTTATCGTTGTAGTGTCTCCGAGGTATAAGTGAATGATAAAGGGACATTTTTTGATGAACAAAATAAGGAATAAAGTGTTTTCTGAATGAATTATTCATTTAATCATTATAGATAGTAATAAATTGAACAAACCTTGACTATCTGGGAAGGCTCTCATTGCCCAGGATAAATCCACTAGTGCTAGGTTGACCTAAACACAATAGTATTGGTTAGTAAGTGTCGCACTACTTTTTGTTAGAGTTTGTGATACAAATTTTATTGATCCGGCCCTGATAAGTTTGCAGTGCGACCGATGTTTCTGATTTTTTGGGGGGTCTGTGGTGGAAGTGTAGGGGTCTGAAAAGTTTGCGGTGCGTTTAGTGGGTTATTTTTTGGTTGTTGGACATACTTTCATTGAGACTTACATCTCCTCCTTGTACTCCTTTTCATTATAGTGAAATTTCTCCTCCTCTGCCCGTGGTTTTGCCGTCAAAGATTTTTACGTAAATTTGTGTGTTCATGGTGTTTTTCTTTTGCTTCTCTAACACTCGTCACCACACAATTCTACAGAATATGAAAGCAAGACTATTTACAAAGAATTAAGCACACAAACATTAAAGAAAGACTTGGTTGACTTGCCAAGTCTTTGGCAGAATGGAGGACTTTTTGCCACCATATTTCTAATTCTGATTACGATGTGAATTAGTTGGTTGATTTGGGGGTATTAGTATTGATGTAATAAAAAGGGTGACCTCATTGCTATTTAAAGTCTCAAAACCACATGTTATAGAGCATACCTACTAATTTTTGCAATTATGGAGAAAGCCTTCACAATTTTTCTCTCAACACTCTTCTTGCTTATGGCTAGTTCAGCCATGACCCAAACCAACATTACCATAGATCAATTGGCTCTTTTTTCTCTGAAATTCCAAATCGTTTCAGACCCCTTTCATTTCTTGGATCAAAGTTGGTCTCCTGCTACATCCATTTGCCATTGGGTTGGAGTCACTTGTGGCTCTCGCCACCAAAGAGTAAAATTCTTGAATCTTTCTAACATGACTCTTACTGGCAGGATTCCCCGGGAATTTGGAAACCTCTCATTTCTTGTTTCTCTCAACTTGAGAAGCAACAATTTCCAGGGAAATCTGCCCCAAGAAATTGCACGCTTGCACAGGCTTAAGTTTCTTGATTTAAGTGTCAACAACTTCAGAGGGAAGGTTCCTTCTTGGTTTGGATTCTTACACCAACTTCAAGTTCTAAATCTTAGTAATAATAGCTTCACTGGTTCTATCCCGTCTTCATTCTCTAATATGTCCACACTTGAGACTTTGAATATGAACTTCAATTCCATAAATGGCCAAATTCCAAATGTGATTGGAAATCTTATAAACCTTAGAATATTAAAATTGGGAGGCAACAAGCTCATAGGCTTTATTCCTCTGTCACTCTCGAATGCCTCAAGGTTGGAAACTTTGGAGATATCTTATAATTCACTTCAAGGAAACATTCCAGAAGGGATCGGAAATCTTCACAACATGAACTGGTTGTCCATACAAGCTAATAAACTTACGGGTTCTATACCATTTACAATTTTCAATATTTCTAGGATCAAAGTTATTGCATTTACTGGCAATAGCTTATCAGGATATCTTCCCAATGGTTTATGCAATGGTCTCCCAATACTTAAAGGGCTTTATCTATCTTATAACAAGCTTCATGGTCATATTCCTGCAAGCTTATCAAATTGTTCACAACTTCAAGTATTGTCTTTAATGGAAAATAATTTAAAAGGTATGTATTTATCTTATGAATGCTTGTATTTAATTGCTTCATGTTGTTGAGGACTACTGCTCCATTCATTCATTTTTTTTGTTTTATTAATCCACTGCAGCAAGTTGTTGCTCAGTTAGTTAAATGATCTGGCTGATTGATAGTTAGTTGGTAGTTAGAGTGTAGTGAGCTGGAACACAAGAATGTTCAAGAACAAGTTTGTTATTCCTACAATTCCTCTTTGTAAAGAGTAGAAGCAGCAATAAAATTCTCTCTCGTTCTTCCTCTTCTTCTTCTAAGCTCCACTAATGGAGTCCTAGCTAATTGAGATAGTTTTTCACACTTCAGAATTTTATCTTATTACACAGTAATTAGACTAATTGAGGTATCTATGTTTGGTGGTATTAGGCATGGATAGAAGCTAGATTAATGGCTCTGTTCAAATATATTTATCTTCTATACGTATTTTTTCTTCTTTTTTCTTTTAATACTTTCGTATGACCAATAATATAAAAGTTAAAATCTTAGTGGATTCTACCATGGGAGATTGACAACTTAAACAAGATGCAATTCTTATATTTTATCAAAAATAGATGGAACCAACTATTTAAACTCACTAGTAATCCACTATATGTGTTTCCAGGTGAAATACCCAAAGAGATAATCAATCTCATTGAGTTGGAGGAACTTGATCTTTCTCTTAATAGTTTTAGTGGTCCACTTGATATGGAGATCTTCAACATATCTGGGCTGAGAGTGATTTCTCTTTCAAACAATAATCTATCAGGAAGCCTCCCACCAAACATGGGTTCTATCTTACCCAACATTGAAAGAGTTTATCTCGCCAATTTAACCAATCTTGTTGGGACTATTCCTCATTCTATCTCCAATTGTTCAAAACTTACAATTCTTGAGGTTTCAAACAACAAACTCACTGGCTTGATTCCCAACTCCCTTGGATATTTGACTCATCTACAAATCCTAAACTTGGGGGCAAACAATTTAACCAGCGACTCATTGTTAAGCTTTCTAACTTCCTTAACCAATTGCAGAAATTTAACATATCTTGATATATCTTTCAACACTCTTAATGACATGCTTCCGGCCTCCACAGGGAACCTTTCCACATCTCTTAGAACATTTTTCGCCATCAGTTGTAAAATCCAAGGGCGAATTCCAGATGATGTTGGGAACTTAAGCAGCTTATTAGACCTTAGACTTTCTAGAAACAACTTGGTTGGATCGATTCCCACAACAATTGGCAACTTGAGAAAGCTTCAGCACTTCGACTTGACTAATAACAAATTAACAGGATTTATTGGAGATCATCTATGTAAACTGCAGCATTTGGGTGATATTTTCTTGGGTCAAAATCAACTTTCAGGATCTCTTCCTAATTGTTTAGGGAATATTACTTCCCTTAGGGAGATACATCTCGGTTCCAACAAATTGAGTTCCAATATGCCACCAAGCTTAGGGAACCTTCAAGATCTAGTGGTTCTTGACTTATCGTCAAACAAGATGGTAGGTTTTTTACCTCCAGAAATTGGAAATCTAATGGCTGTGACACTGATAGATCTGTCAATGAATCGATTCTCAAATGAAATTCCTAGAAAAATCGGAGGATTGCAAAATTTGGTGCACCTTTCTTTGAAAAATAACAAATTGCAAGGATCTATACCTGACTCAATGAGCAACATGGTAGGTTTGGAATTTCTAGACCTTTCTCATAACAATATATCTGGAATCATTCCTATGTCTTTGGAGAAACTTAATAACCTGAAATATTTCAATGTTTCTGTCAACAAGTTATATGGTGAAATACCCTCGAGTGGTCCTTTCAAGAACCTCTTGAGTCAATTTTTCATCTACAATGAAGCATTGTGTGGTTCTTCAAAGTTTAGTGTCCCTCCATGCCCCACTTCACCAAAGCATAGATCTAGCAGGAAAAAAGTGCTTGTTCTTTTTCTTTTTCTGGGAATTGCACTAGTATTTGTTCCTAGCATCTTTGTGTTTTTATGGAAAAGGTATAGAAAAGGTAAAAGAGATCCTCAACAACCTGATTCATTGGCTGCCAGAACAAGGGAAAGAATTTCATACTATGAACTGCTCCAAGCAACTGATGGGCTTAGCGAGAGTAATCGGATTGGTTCAGGAAGTTTTAGCTCTGTTTACAAAGGTGTTCTCGAAAATGGAACTGCCATTGCAGTCAAAGTGTTCAATCTGCAACTAGATGTGGCATTCAATAGCTTTGATACGGAATGTGAAGTTCTGCGCAGCCTTCGCCATAGGAATCTCGTAAAAGTCATTACTAGTTGTTCCAACCTTGATTTTAAGGCTTTAGTTCTCAAGTATATGCCTAATGGAAGTCTTGAGAAGTATTTGTATTCACACAACTACTTCCTAGACATCAGGCAGAGGCTAAGCATAATGATAGATGTGGCATGTGCATTGGAATATCTTCACCATGGGTGCTCGTCCCCTGTGATCCACTGTGATCTGAAGCCTAGTAATGTCTTGCTGGATGAGGACATGGTTGCCCACCTAAGCGATTTCGGCATCTCGAAACTTCTTGGTGAAGATGATAGTGATTTATACACAACCACCTTAGCAACATTGGGTTATATTGCGCCAGGTATGCCTCTTAATTTTGCTGATTATTCCTTTCTTTTTTCCCCACCTAGAATGTATATTGCATCTTTAAATTAATTGTTTGAATGTAGAGTATGGACTGGATGGATTAGTTTCAACAAAGTGTGACGTCTATAGTTACGGGATCATGTTGCTGGAAACGTTTACCAGGAGAAAGCCTAATGATTTTGAGGGAGATCTTAGCTTGAAGCAATGGGTGAGTCATTCACTCCCACAGACAGTAATGGACGTTCTAGATGCCAACTTGATAACACCAATGAATAATCGCTTACAGAATGAGCTATATATTGTAGCATCAATCATGAAAGTAGCATTAGATTGTTGTGCTGAATCTTCGGCAGGAAGGACTAACATGAAACATGTTGTAAGAATGCTACAGAAAATTAATATTCAACTTCTTGCATGCTAAGAACGTTGTTGGAATCTGTTGTCCAAATCTCTTGTTTGTTGCAAAATTTTGATTAATTGTTGGATTCCTGTGAAGATGGCTTTCTCTTTTTCGTTTTGGCACTTGATTTGTGCTTGATTCCTATGCAATAAATCTGCTCGTATGGTCTTTACATGGTGCAGCCTTTTGAAGACCGTCTCAAAAAATATTAAAAATAATATTACACTCAAATTTAAAATTCTTCAGAGCCTTCAAAGTGTAAATACAGATTGGAAAGAATATATCAAGACGAGAATGACAACAAATAAGTTCGGCTCTATCTTTCTATCGACCTCATATCCACAGGGAAGAGTCCCTGGGTAGCCTGATGGTCATCAAATAAATTTCAAAGTAGACCCTTGTAGAATCGAATATCCAATTTTGGATGAATGAAAGGTTCTTAGCTCAACTTTGTTTTAGGCCATCTCTTGATTTTAGAATGTTATTTAGAAGCATGGTATCAGTGTTCTTGACTATTGTTGAATGATTTAAGATTTGATTGAAATTAATAAGAGGGGAGTTTTTCATGTTGATAAACGCTGAATATATATAATGAAAGAATTGCATGGTTTGCCAAAATACATGACTACCCCCTGTTTGTTGAAATGATTGAAAGGAATGATCATTGCATAATTTGATAAATGTAATGAAGAACGAATCTTCTTGAATTGTTTGAAGTATGGTGGTCTAAACTTTATGTTTGAAAAAGAAAATGGTGATATGATTTTTATAGCTCAGAAACATGACTTGCAAGTATTGGTATGAAGATACCAATTCAGATAATGCCATAGTAACACAGCACAGAACAAAATGTGGATTTTCCTTCAGATTTTCAGATTTTGAACTTAGAATGATACATGTTCAGAAAAGGCTAAAAATGGGAATAAAGAGATGTTAGGTGGTTACTCGAAGAAGGCAAGATTCCATAAAACTCGTTGTCGGAAACCATGTTTTGCCGATAAGGTTATATTATGTCCCCTAGAGGGATTATACGTTGTCCTAGTGCTCTGTGGCGTATCAGAATCAGAAACTCCAACTCTTGCGGCAAATTTGGATTGGGGGCTTGGCTGCCGAGTTAAGGGCGAACTCCATATAGCCCGTGGGGTTGTAGAATTGTATGGTGGACCCCCTAACTCAGAAGTAATGCAAAGATCAGAAGTGCATTGACAAGAATGTTTTATGAATATCAAAGAATTGCCCATGTGTTTTAAACTATATCAAGCATGATATTTTCATGACTTTCTCTCGTCTATTATATATATATAAATTCATTATTTTGGATTGCTCTGTGTACAAGTACTTTTGTATTGACCCCCTATATTTCAGGGTCTGAAACTCAGTCCAGGGGTCCCGTTAAAACGTAGAAGTGTCAGACAACAGTGTACAGTTGGTGAGCCTTCTTTTTTTTGGAAGGCCTATTCTAGAGCATTGTTATTACATTTTGTTTTGGGTTCGACTGGGGGTAGAATTTTGATGGACCTTGTAATGTTAGTTATTTTGCAGATGGGTGTCATATGTCTAGATTATTAAGAACTTCTTTTCAAATTTTTCAAGTTTATGAGTTTGACCATGGTACCCAAACAGGGGACCTGGCCGTGACGAGCATCCCGAACCATGATGGCTCGGACGCCCTTTTCTATCTTGTAATCGTGCACAATATTCATAAATTATAATAGAAGATGTGGAATTTTAAATCATTACGGAAATATGGTCATACTCTGAATCCAATTTAATAACCAAGAAGGAAATCCCAATTCAATTAAACAACATCTGAAATAGCCTGTAAAATCTCTACTATGTGATCAAATAACAACTGTCTGAAAACTGGAATAAGGCCCCCAGTAGACCCAAAACAAAAAGATTAACATAGTCTGAAATAAACAGACCTTCAGGAACAAAAGAAGGCTCACCACTGTACGAATCACTTCTATCTGAATACTTTACTGCTTTGTCGGACCCCTAGATTGAGCCTCAGAATTCTATTCTTTGTATTACTTCTGAGTTAGGTGTCACTCCTCTACAAGTCTGATATTCCACGGGCCATATGGAATCTTCCATTGACTCGGCGGGAAAGCCCCCTACCCAAGTTTGCCGCAAGGGTTGGAGTGTCTGAGTCTGATACGCCACAGGGCACTAGGCCAGCGTTGAATAATATACCTGTATCGGTAAAATACGGTTTTGGGTAATGAGTTGTCTGAACTCATGCCCTCTTCGGAGAACCACCTAAGCTCTGTTTATGCCCAATTTTAGCCTGTTCTGAAACATGTAGTATTCTACTTTCAACATTAGAAAATCTGATTTCCAACATGTGTTCTATTCTGTTCTAAATTACTATGGCTTTAAGTGAGTTGGTGTCATCACACCAAGACTTGGAGGTCCTATTTCTGAGCCATATTGTACCATGCATGATTCTTTCATTAAAACTCAATTCAGACCACCCAAACATGCAAATAGTATAAGAGATTTCATGTTTCGAAACATAAGTCAAAACTATGCAAGAATTCTTCAAACATATGGTGGTCACGTGCTTTTTGACAAAACCATGCACTCTTTCATTATATGTATATTCAATATTTACCAACATGCACAACCCTCTCTTTTGATTTAAAAATCATATTCAAGTCATAGTATAAATCAATACATTTCGTATCATGCTTTCCAAGATGCATTTCAAAACAATCCATATCATAAGAAAAATGGGATAAATCAAAAGAGGGATTTCATGTGAGTCATGCTCGCAATTCAAATATCAACTCAAAACACATACATACGTATATGTAAGAATTCAAATTACTTCGGGGGAAGGCCTAAAGACCCAACAATATTAATTAAAGCTTCTAAAGCATGCTATAATGGTAAAATTCAAACCCTTTCTGTAAAATCATGATTTTTAAATCTTTAGCATATTTGCCCATGGGTTTTTAGGAAAACCCCACGTACCTTAATTTATGATTCTTGAAAGATGGAACCTAGATCTTGATAGATAAAACCCGGATCTTGATTTGTTTCTTGGAGATCTTGAACTTAAGGCTTGATTTTCTTTAATTGTTTGTTCTAGGAGAAAACCCTAATTTAATCTTGTTTTGACAGTGAAGAGGAAGTTTTTGATTTTGTAAAATTGATAATGATTGATTAGTAACACTTAAGGGGTGATTTAATTCGTGTGAAAGGTTTTGGGAGTGAGGGAAAGACCAAAATAACCCTACGAAATCACTTCCCAGTTGCTGAAATTCTCAGCTGACGACCAAGGCTGACAAGCCGTTAGATCTGTGACAAGCCATCATCTTTTGTTGTCACGTGACAGCTAAAATTGATGGGTTTCTGCCTAAGGCTGATGACATATTCTGACAAGTCGTAAGATTTGTGACAAGCCGTGAGAATTGTCGTCACTTAGTTGCCAGGCTGATATGCTGGAGTAAAAGGGGCATAACTTTTTGCTCTGATATCGGATTTTGGAAAAATTATTGGCATTATAAAGAGGAGTCAAAGAACTTTTATTTGATATATAGTAGGACACCCTGTTCATCATATACAAGTGTTATGGTTGATTGAAGTTGATCCAAGTTTTGACGTTCACTAAAACTTGAATGATAGGAAAGCTTTCAACTAGTCCTTGAGTTAAGGGACCTCTATGATCTCGAATCATGCTAAAATAGGTTCCACACTACATAATTTATTAACATGACAAATTTGCATAGGATTTATGGCTTGTGGAATATCTACGCGTAGGAAAGACGGTTTTTGCTCTAGCCCTAAATGCGGGGTGTTACATTATCTCCCCCTTGGGATCATTCATCCCCGATTGATGGGTAGGAATATTGAATCTTAAATGTATGGAATAACGCGGACATGATGTTCCTTCTAAGAAAGGACATAACTAATCTGAAACATTTAATCTTCTATCATGAAACTGAATTCTGGGTTGACTTCACTTTTCTTTCTTAAAGAAGCTGATTCGTGCTGAAAGTTTAGGATTCCCTTGAAATGTTCATGATCCAATCATACATATTGAATTTGAAAGTGATAACTTATGTAAGTACGAATCATAAGATAGCAAGACTTAGATTGTACAGGGGTATTACATTGTCTGAGCTAAAATATTTGGAAAAAATTTGAGATTATGCGCTGAACTCTTATGAACTGAGTCATGACTAAATAGATGAATCTGAAACATGATGCTTGGATTAAACTGAATTCTCAATTTACATTGATGGAATAGATTATATCTTGGGATGGTCATACGCATGAGACCTCGGATAGTAGGACCGGATGAAAAGGTGGAAAACCATAGCAACTTGTCTACCTGACTGTTAAACTCAATTTCTGGCTATTCAGACTGAACTATACTGGAAACTTATATGTAACTAGAGTATCTCTTCCACACCCTCTCTAAAGAAGTTCTAGTACGATTAGAGAGAAAAGAATCTTGAGCATGAGTTACACCATGCATCCAACTACAGAATCACAACAATGACATCACTCTATAGCATGGAATATAAAGATATAGCTCATAAACCTGGATAGAATTACCAGGCCTTAGGAAATACAACTTCTTACTTTCAAGCTTTGCACACTTCTCGAATATCCCTTAACAATACTATTCTCCTTAAATACCATATACATTTGATTCAACTTATAACTCTCATATGGACATTTATAAATCTTTCTACTAATGTCTATAGTATCTTAAATAATCTCACCATGATCAAGCCTAACTCCAATTCAAAAACTACAACATGCCACACTACGATACTAGTTCAAACCATTTGATTCAACTTTCTATATACTATTAAAGTTCACCCTACGCATATCGTGCCTTACCACTTCAATGACTAACTCTGATCTTTTACTATGGATTCACTAGTTCATATTGCGTTCCTCCACTTAAATCCCAATAGGTCATTCAAGCCTATCTTTATAACCACATATGAACTTTAAGATAAATACCCATAAAGATATACTTCACATATTTTCTAAACCACTATGAATATAACTCCCATGCGCTACCCCAAGAACATACACACAACAATTTCCACTAACCATCACATGTATTCAAGACTTGGCCCCAGATCTTACTTCACACTTATGACCTTATCTAAAACAAGCATACAATGATCTTCCATCAACAAGAAAACATTCACTCATCACTACTATCATTACATAAAGAGGAGTCACTAATAGGTTAGAACATAAGACTTTAAAGTATGGAAGGATACTATACGAAACTCGACACTTAACTGAGGACTGAGGAACAGTGAATCAACATCAGGGATTCATCAGAGTGATCTGAATTGAGGGCATACATAGCTATAAGCTGAATCTTGCCAATCATTTGGCATGTAGCATGAGTTATGGGAACTGAGCACACTATAAAGCATGAGTATATGAGTCATGATTTTCATGACCTAAATTTGGAGTTCATAACTTATGAAATGTGATTCCGACAATTGAATGATTTAGAATTCCTTATTTAGGAACTGGAAGAGCACATGATTTTCTATCATATGCATGAACATGAACCATGATCGTGGAACTGAAATGTAAGGCATGAGTAGGTATAGGGATAACTGAAAAAAATATGATATAAAACATCAAGAAACACTAGTACACTAGAACTCCATAACAATAATAATCGATCATAATCATATGGTCTTTCCTATTCACAATCCATTAACACATAATATTTCTACACACCATTACTATCTACCCTTTTAATACTGCTAAACTTAGTCCATAACTATAAGTTTCAACTAAACTCCTTCTTTTAATCTCAAGGACTCCTAAATTAACAACACTCATACACCAAGTACCTTCATCAATAACCTTTACTCTTCGTGCACGACAAACACCGTCAACAACTCTTTTCATACTTTAAACAAACAACAATTCACCTTAACAAAAAACATACTTCAGTCACCTTAACAAAAAAATCCTTCTCTACCTTCTACTAAACTAACACACAAGGACATATCACTTCATTACCTACTAAATCTCATGCAAAAAGATTCGGCTATACATATATTCAATAAATCTCCCTTACCACTTTTCTTGCTATTACTCCTCTAAACCCTAGTTCCAACCAACACAAGAGCAACAAGTTGAACAACAAGTTGCTAGTGAATAAAAATAGGCCTCACACGGCTTCACTAGACTTTTTATTTCAACAACACAATGATATTAAGATTACAAGAGATAAAAACTTGACACAAAATATTTAATGACCCACGAATACACATCTTACTCTTGTCTTAACTGAATGCCTCTTAAGAACGAGGACACAATTTTAAACTTGAGAGACTTATGACACATTAGGGAGATCCTCTCAAGCCCTTTGTGTGACTTCTAAAATTTCTGTTAGAAAATTTGAGAGCATTATCTGAGAACACCATAGTAAGGAAAAGAATTAGGATAACTTTTGTTTTATATGAGTGACAGCATATCACTAATTAGAGCATGAAGGACGAACATCCTGACTCCATAGCATGAAGAAAGAGAGACATTCCTAAATGCCTAGTAGTCTCCTGCCTATAAGTGTAGCACACTACACATCAATAAACAAGACTCTACAAGACACTATTTCACAGACTCCCTGAGACCATGAACCATGCTCTGATACCAAGTTTGTCACAACCCAAACTAGGGCCCTGGCCGTGACGATCATCCCGAACTATGAAGGCCCGGACGCCCTTCTCTATCTGGTAATCGTGCACAATATTCATAAATTATAATAGAAGATGCGGAATTTTAAATCATTATGGAAACATGATCATACTCTGAATTCAATTTAATAATGAAGAAGGAAATCCTCAATAAACTAAACAACATCTGAAATAGTCTACGAAATCTCTACTATGTGATCAAATGACAACTGTCTGAAAACTGGGACAAGGCCCCAGTAGACCCAAAACAAAAAGAATAACATAGTATGAAATAAATATTCCTTATGGAAAAAAGAAGTCCCACCACTGTATGAATCACTTCCATCTGAATACTTTACTACTTAGTCGGACCCCTAGATGAGCCTCAGAACCTGGGAAGTTAGGGGATCAATACAATTATAATGGTACGCAGAGCAAATAAAAAATAAAGCTTTTATATAAATAAAATAGTTGTGAGCTAGTCATAAAATATCATGAAAGATATAAATTAAAACACATGGGCATTTTTTAAAACATAAAATCTTTCTGTTAATGCAATTCTATTCTCATATTACTTTTGAGTTAGGTGGCACTCCCCTACAAGTCTGATATTCCATGGGCTATATGGAATCCTCCATTGACTTGGCGGAAAAACTCCCAACCCAAGTTTAACACAAGGGTTGGAGTGTCCGTGTCTGATACGCCACAGGGCACTAGACCAGCATAGAATAATATACCCATATCGGTAAAACACGGTTTTGGACAATGACTTTTCGGAACTCATGACCTGTTCGGGGAACCATATAAGCTCTCTTTATGCCCAATTTTTACCTATTCTAAAACATGCATTATTATAGTTTCAACATCTAAAAATATGATTTCAAACGTGTGTCCGATTTTGTTCTGAATTACTATGGCTTTAACTGAGTTGGTATTGTCATACCAAGACTTGCAAGTTCAATTTCTGAGCCATATTGTACCATGCATGATTCTTTCATTAAAACTCAATTAAGACCATCCAAACAAGCAAATAGTATAAGAGATTTCATGTTCCGAAACATAAGTCAAACCTATACAAGAATTCCTCAAACATATGCTGGTCATGTGCTTTTGAAAAAAACACGCACTCTTTCATTATATGTATATTCAACATTTACCAACATGCACAACCCTCTCTTTTGATTAAAAAATCATATTCAATTCATAGTATAAATCAATACATTTCGTATCATGCTTTCCAAGAAGCATTTCAAGACAATCCATATCATATGAAAAATGGGATAAATCATATCAAAAGAGGGATTTCATGTGAGTGACGCTCGCAATTCAAATATCAACTCAAAACACATACATACATATATGTAAGTTTTCAAATCACTTCGGGGGAAGGCCTAAAGACCTAACATATTAATTAAAGCTTCTAAAGCATGCTAGTAATGGTAAAATTCAAATCCTTTCCATAAAATCATGATTTCTAAATCTTTAGCATGAATTAAAGAAGGATTTCTTGCCCATGAATTTTTAGGAAAACCCCACGTACCTTAATTTATGATTCTTGAAAGATGGAACCTAGATCTTGATAGATGAAACCCGGATCTTAATTTATTTCTTGGAGATCTTGAACTTAAGGCATGATTTTCTTTAATTCCTTGTTCTTGGAGAAAACTCTAATTTGATCTTATTTTAAGAGTGAAGAGGAAGTTTTTGATGTTGTAAAACTAATAATGATTGATTAATAACATTTAAGGGGTTATTTAATTCGTGTGAAAGGTTTTTGGAGTGAGGGAAAGACCAAAATACCCTTATGAAATCACTTTCTAGTTGCTGAAATTCTCAGCTGACGACCAATGCTGACAAGCCGTCGGATCTATGACAAGCCATCAGCTTTTGTCGTCACCTGAGAGCTGAAATTGATGGGTTTCTTCCTAAGGATGATGACATATTCTGACAAGTCGTCAGATTTGTGACAAGCCGTGAGAATTGTCATCACTCAGTTGCCAGACTGATATGCTGGAGTAAATGGACATAACTTTTTGCTCTGATATCGGATTTTGGCAAAATTATTGGTGTTGAAAAGAGGACTCAAAGAACTTTTATTTGATATATAGTAGGCCACCTAGTTTGTCATATACAAGTGTTATGATCGATTGAAGTTGATCCAAGTTTTAATGCTCACAAAACTTGAACGATAGGAAAGCTTTCAACTAGTTCTTGAGTTAAGGGACCTTTATGATCTCGACTCATGATAAAATAGGTTTCCACACTACAGAATTGATTAACATGACAAATTTGCATGGGATTTATGGCTTTTGTAACATCTACGAATAGGAAAGACGGTTTTTGTTCTAGCCCGAAATGCGGGGTGTTACATTATCTCCCTCTTGGGACCATTCGCCCCCGAATGATAGGTAGAAATGTTGAAGATTAAAGGTATGTAATAACGCGGACATGATGTGCCTTATAAGAAAGGACATAACTGATATGAAACATTTAATCTTCTATCATGAAACTGAATTCTAAGTTGACTTCATTTTTCTTTCTTCAAGAAACTGATTCATGCTGAAAGCTTAGGATTCCCTTGAAATATTCATTATCTAATCATACATATTGAATTTTGAAGTGATAACTTATGCAAGTACGAATCATAAGATAGCAAGACTTAGATCGTACAAGGGTATTACATTTTCTGAGCTAAAATATTTGGAAAAACTTGAGATTATGTGTTGAACTCTTATGAACTGAGTCATGACCTAACAGCTGAATCTAAAACATGGTGCTTGGATTGAATTGAATTCTCAATTTACATGGATGGAATGGATTATCTCTTGTGATGGTCATATGTATGAGACTTTGGATAGTAGGATCGGGTCAAAATTTGGAAAACCATAACAACTTGTCTACCTGACTGTTAAAATTAATTTCTGTCTATTCAGATTGAACTATACCGGAAACTTATATGTAATTGGAGTATCTCTTCAACACCCTCTCTAAATAAGGTCTAGTACCATTAGGGAGAAAAGAATCTTGAGCATAAGTTACACAATGCATCCAACTATGGGATCACAACAATGACATCACTCTATAGCATGGAATATAAACATATAGCTCATAAACTAGGATAGAAATACCAGGCCTTAGGAAATACGACTTCTTACTTTCAAGCTTAGTACACTTCTCAAATATCCCTTAACTATACTATTCTCCTTAAGTACCATATACATTCAATTCAACTTATAACCCTCATATGGGCATTTATAAATCTTTCTACTAATGTCTATAGTAGCTTAAATCCTCTCAACATGATCAAGCCTAAATCCAATTAACAAACTACAACAAGACACACACCGATACTAGTTCAAACCATACAATTCAACCTTCTATATCCTTTTAAAGTTCACCCTACGCATATCATGCCTTACTACTTCAATGACTAACTCTAGTCTCTTACTATGGATTCACTAGTGCATATTGTGTTCCTCCACTTAAATCCCAATAGGTCATTCAAGCCTATTTTTATAACCACATATGAACTTCAAGATAAACAGTCATAAATACATACTTCACTTATTCTCTAACCACTATCAATATAACTCCCACGTGCTACCCCAAGAACATACACACACCAATTTTCACTAACCATCACAAGTATTCAAGACTTGGCCCCAGATCTTACTTCACACTTATGGACTTATTTAAAACAAGTATACAATGATCTTCCATTAACAAGAAAACATTCACTTATTACCACTATCATTACATAAGGAAAAGTCACTAAAAGGATAGAACATAAGACTTTGAAGTATGGAATGATTCTATACAAAACTCAACACATAACTGAGGCCCGAGGAACAACGAATCAACATCAAGGATTCATCAGAGTGATCTGAATTGAGGGAATACATGTTTATAAGCAGAATCTTGCCAATTATTTGGTGTGTAGCATGAGTTATGGGAACTGAGCACACTATAAAGCGTGAGTATATGAGTGATGAGCTGCATGACCTCAATTTGGAGTTCATAACTTATGAAATGTTATTCCAACAGATGAATGAACTAGAATTCCTCATTTAGGAACTAAAAGAGCACATGATTTTCTATCACATGCATGAACATGAACCATAATCATGGAACTGAAACATTAGGCATGAGTAGGTATTGGGATAAATGAAAAAAATATGAAATAAAACATCGAGAAATACTAGTACACTAGAACTTCATAACAATAATAATCGATCATAATCATATGGTCTATCCAATTCACAATCCATTAGCACATCCTCCTTATACAAACCATTACTATCTGCCCTTTTTATGTAGCTAAACTTAGTCCATAACTCTATAAGTTTCAACTAAACTCCTTCTTGCAATCTCAGGGACGCCTAAATTAACAAAACTCATACACCAAGTACCTTCATCAATTACCTATACTCTTCGTGCATGACAAACACCGTCAACAAGTCTTTTCATACATCAAGCAAACAACAATTCACCTTAACAAATAACTCCTTCTCTACCTTCTACTAAACTAACACACAAGGACGTATCACTTCATTACCTACTCAATCTCATGGAAAAAGATTTGGCTATATATATATTCAATAAATCGCCCTTACCACCTTTTTTGCTATTACGCCTCCAAACCCCAGTTCCAATCAACACAAGAGCAAAAAAATGAACAACAAGTTGCTAGTGAATCAAAATAGGCTTCACACGGCTTCACTAGACTTTGATTTTTGTGTTTTAAACAAGAAAATGGCATGAAAAATAAAGTAACTATGCTAGCGAATCGAAATAGCCCCACATAGCTTCACTAGACTTTTTATTTCAACGACACAATGATATCAAGATTGCAAGAGATAAAAACTTGACACATAATATTTAATGACCCATGAATACATATCTTACTCTTGTCTTAACTGAACGCCTCTTAAGAACGAGGACACAATTTTAAACTTGAGGAACTTATGACATATCAGGGAGATCCTCTCAACCCCTTTGTGTGACTTCTAAAATTTTTGTTAGAAAATCTGAGAGCATTATCTGAGAACACCATAGTAAGGAAAAGAATTAGGATAACTTTTCTTTCGTATGGGAGACACCATAGCACGAATTTGAGTATGAAGGAGGAACATCCTGACTCCATAGCATGAACTAGAACGAAAAGAAAGAGAGATATTCCTAAACTCCTAGTAGCGTCCTGCCTATAATTGTGGCACATTACACATCCATAAACAAGACTCTACCCGACGTGATTTCGCAGACTCCCTGAGACCATGAACCGTGCTCTGATACCATGTTTATCACAATCCAAATCGGGGCCCTGGCCGTGATGATCATCCCGAACCATGAAGGCCCAGATGCCCTTCTCTATCTGGATTTGCACAATATTCATAAATTATAATAGAAGATGCGGAATTGTAAATCATTACAGAAACAAGGTCATACTCTGAATTCAAATTAATAACAAAAAAGGAAATCCTATATCAACTAAACAACATCTGAAGTAGTCTGCAAAATCTCTGCGACGTGATCAAATAATAACTGTCTGAAAACTAGGACAAGCCCCCCAAGACATGAAAGTCCTATTTCCGAGCCATATTGTACCATGCATGTAACGCCACAGAAAATGAGTCCCGTAGCGTCACACGATGCTTGAGGATACGAGTATCCCCAAGCTAACCCTTAGATCCATTTTTATTTAGTTCAACACAAATCAACGGGGTTTCCACAAATAATCCTCAAATATCAATAGAGTAATCATCATCCAAGAATAAAAGAATTTTAGAAAGATAACAAAATACGACGTATTAGTCAACTCCCTACATCTATACTAGTCTGACAATCCTCTAACAAAATCAATAAAATCAGCGAGCCATTGAGACATGCCCCAACTAACTCATACTCAATTATCAAATGTAAACAATTTCGTGAAACCAATATCAGACATCACATCCTCGGAACAGGAGGACTCACCACAACAGAGGATGTAGAACAGCATGCCCAAAGAAACACTGTCAAACTTGGAACTGATCACCAGAACCTACATTCTGAGAAAATGCAGCCCACATCCGAAGATGTGGGTTAGTACCATGGAAAGAAATCAAGTATATGGGGGTGTATGCAGTTGTATAAACATCATCATCATAAATATTTATAAGAAATATGCAGGATGTATGAAAGACTCACATAGCCCGAAGAAAGTTATCATAATCATGAGAGGATGAAATAAGAACAATAACACATGTGAGTCATCATATAATTTGTCAATCACTTTCAGTTCATCAAGAATATCAATTCTCATAATGTAAATATCATTTAAATCTTTCGAAAGAATAACTTTCACAATTTCCACTTTCAAATCACTTCACCATTCACCATAGACACAAGGAAACACACACACATAGGGAGATCCTATAACCGACATAAACCATGTGAGCTACATGGAATTCAACGTACAACCCACATTGGAAATAGACGTCCTATCCTTGCCAATGGAGTAGGACTATCGATATCAAATCCACACAAACTAGTGATCACTATAAAAATCAGCCTCAGGCTCACTCCTACGGGGGCACGTAGTTCTAGGGAAGTAAGGTCTCTTTATACCTCCCACTCGGTGCTAAAAATTTCTCCCAGACTTAGCTCAGATCATTTCAAAGATAATCCACAACAAAACAATTTCAGTAATATATAAATATACATCGGGAACCATCATGCTTCCCATCTATCAAAATCAACCACGTTGTGGATTTCTTTCACACTCAAGTTCAAAACAACTCCATTAAGACCAAAAGGTTAAATCATTCAAAATATCTCAAATATTCAACATCAACATGATTATAACACACACTTTCTAAAAAAAAATATAATTTCCAATGGGGATTCACGACCCAAATATCAAAATCATGATAAATATCATTCAAGATTCATGCTTTATATCACCAGATATGTAAATTCATCTTTCAAAATCATAAACATCAAGATTTCATAATAATCATCATAAGATATGGGTTCATGCTTCAAATTCATAAAAATCAAATAAAAAGCATGCCTTTGTAAAGAAAATTACTTTTGGGCACAAGAATGAAAGAGAGTTCTTGTTAAAAGATCCCACATACCTTGAATGATGAACTTTAGGTTAATACTCATTTTTGAGATGTGAATGAATGATGTTTCTTGGAGTTCTTGAACTAGGAACTTGGAATCTTGAATAAATTTGCAAAATTAATGGTGAACTTTGGAGGTTCTTGAAGTTGGATATAGAAGCTTAGGGTTTTCTTTTTGAGGGAGTTTGATGAAATATAACATATAATGATTCTAATAGGCTTTAATATAGGGGTTGGACGGATTTTGGGTGAGGGGGAATGACCAAAACGCCCCTAAAAATCAAAAAAATTCTCGAATCTATCCTTTGGTGGACTGTTTTGATAGTCTAAAGTAGATCAACCATAACGTTTTACTCCAATATTCAAACTAGATGAAACCAATTTCATTAGAAAGAGGACTCTCATATCTTTCCGTTGATATATAGTATCTCACCCAGATCATTGTGTACGAGGAGTAATGATCGTTTGAAGTTGACCCCAAAATTCACTTTAAATAGGCTGAAGTAGATTGACCATAACGTTTTGCTCCGATAGACAAATTGGATGAAACCAATTTCATTGGAAACAGAACTCGCAAAGCTTTCCGTGGATATATAGTACATCATCCAGATCATTATGTTCAACGATTTATGATCGTTTAAAGTTGGAGCAAAAATACGCCAGGCCTCAGTACTTTTTCCTGCATGTTTTACTGTTCACTACTATTCACGGTTCGATCGGAATGTTCATAACTCGTAGTTCGGGTGTCCGTTTTGGATGATCCACATATCGATGGAAATCTTATTCAATACTCTACGTAATGGTGGGTCATAATCTAAGATATTTCACACGGCAAAATTTATAATTCATTCTAGAAGATAGAACCCAACACATTTACGCACAAAATTTCAACGAAAAATTTTCTGGGGTATTACATCATCCCTCCTTGGAAACATTCACCCTAGAATGATGCTTGAAATGCCAAGATTAGATAGGGAATAGAGCATAAAGATAAAACCATTCGTTAGACTCATCACCACATCGTTTCTCACTCCGAAAGCAACATAGAATGCATAAATTAAAGAAACTACAAATGAACACATAATAAATGACAGCTGAACTGCTGCAACTTTTATTAAAAGTGCATGATTTAGGAAATAACGGTACCTTCGGCTTGATCGAAGTTCGCGGATAATAGGTGCGGGTACTTGGATCGTATATCCTCCTCAGCTTCCCAAGTTGCACCCTCAACAGATTAGTTTCGCCACAATACCTTGACCAAGGAAACTTCTTTGTTCCTTAGTCTCCGGACACTGAAATCAAGAATCTCATCAGGAATCTCATCAAAAGAAAGATTTTCTTGAATGTCAGCACTCACAGGGGAATCCACTACCACAACATCGCTAATATGCTTTCTAAGCATGGAGACATGGAATATTGGGTGAACAGAGGACAACTCGGAATGCAACTCGACTTTATAAGCTACCTTACCAACACGGCTATGAATTTTGTAAGGACCAACATAACGGGGACTAAGCTTCCCCTTCTTTTCAAATCTCTTCACCCCCTCATGGGTGAAATTTTCAGATACACTAGGTCACCAACTTCAAACTTAAGGTCTCTCCTTCTAACATCCACATATGACTTTTGACGACTCTGCGCAGTTTTCAACTTCTCCCTAATCAACCTAACTTTTTCCATAGCCTCAAATACCAAATCACGACGACTCATAGCTGCTTCACCCACCTCAAACAAACCTATGGATGATCTACACTTCCTCCCATATAAGGCTTCAAATGGAGCCATGCTAATACTAGAGTGGAAACTGTTATTGTAAGGAAACTCTATCAATGGTAAGTGATCATCCCAACTTCCCTTAAAGTCAAGTGCACAAGCTCTCAACATATCCTCTAAGGTCTGGATGGTCCGCTCAGCTTGACCATCGGTCTATGGATGAAAATCAGAACTCAAAAGCACTTGGGTACCAAAACTCTTCTGAAAAGTTTTCCAAAATTGCGAAGTGAACTGATTACCCCTATAAAAAATGATAGACAAGGGAACTCCATGCAGTCTGACTAGCTCTCAGATATACAATATAGCGTAATCCTCAGCAGTATATGAAGTATGAACAGGCAAGAAATGAGCAGACTTAGTCAACCTATCCACCACAACCCAAATAGAATCATGATGGCGTCGGGAAGGAGGTAAACCAATCACGAAGTCCATATTTGTGTCTTCCCACTTCCAGGTGGGAATACTAAACTCTTGCATCATACCACCAAGTCTTTGGTGTTTAACCTTAACCTATTGGCATGTTGCACACTTAGCTACAAACGCTGCTATCTATTTCTTCATGCCACTTCACCAATAGATTTCCCGCAAGTCTCTGTATATCTTGGTGGCACCAAGATGAATAGAATATCGCACCCCATGTGCTTCAACCATAATCCTCTGTCTCAGATCATCAACATTCGGGATACACAATCTACCCTGCAATCTCAACACACCATCTCCCCCTTGGGACAAAACCTCTACTTTTTGGTCATTGACTGACTCCTTCAGTCTGACCACATTAGCATCTAAGCATTGCTTTTCCTTTACTTCCGAAACCAAGGAGGATTCAAAACTACTCTGAACCCCTATACTACCTTCAACAGAGTCAAACAACCTAACCCCCAATCTAGCCAAACGATGTACATCATGAGCCAACTCTTTCTTACCTTCTACCACATGTGAAACACTACCCATGGACACTCTACTTAGGCCATGCACCACAATATTGGCCTTGACCGGATGGTACAACACACTCATATCATAGTCCTTTAACAATTCTAACCATAGTCTCTGCCTAAGATTCAATTCTCTCTGGGTAAACATATACTGCAGACTCTTTTGATCAGTGAAAAAATCAACATGAACACCATACAAATAGTGTCTCTAGATTTTCAAAGCAAACACAACAGCAGCCAACTCAAGGTCATGGGGGGGGTAATCTTTCTTATGGGGTTTCAACTGTCTAGAAGCATAAGCTATCACCTCACCCTTCTGCATCAATATGCAACCTAACCCAACTCTCAAAGTATCACAATACACCACAAAACGATCAACACCATCAGGCAAAGTCAAAACAGGGGCTGAAGTGAGTCGAGTCTTCAACTCCTAAAAACTCTTCTCACAAGACTCGGATGACAAGAACATCATTTCTTTTGGGTCAACCGAGTCATAGGACACGCTATAGAGGAGAAACCCTTAACAAAACAGCGGTAATAGCCAGCTAAACCCAAGAAACTTTGGATATCAGTCGGAGAAATAGGTCTAGGCCAATTTCTAATAGCTTCGGTCTTTTGGGGATCAATTCTAATACCCTCGAAAGAAATGATATGACCCAGAAAAGCAATTAACCTTAGCCAAAACTCACACTTACTGAACTTGTCAAACAACTTGTGATCTCTAAGGGTTTGCAAGACAGTTCGGAGATGATCAGAATGTTCATCCTCACTACGGGAGTACACCAGTATATCATCGATGAAAACTATGATAAGCATATCCAGATATGATCTGAACACTTGATTGATGAGGTCCATGAAAGCTGTTGGGGCATCAGTTAACCCAAAAGACATAACAAGAAACTCAAAATGGCCATAACGAGTTTGGAAAGCGGTTTTCGGGATGTTACACTCCCTAACTTTGAGTTGATGATAGCCGGAATGAAGGCCTATCTTTGAGAAATAACTTGCACCTTGCAATTGGTCAAACAAATCATCTATTCTTGGAAGAGGGTACTTATTTTTTACGGTGACTTTATTCAGTTAGTGGTAATCAATGCACATACGCAAAGAGCCGTCTTTCTTTCTCACAAACAACACAGGATCACCCCAAGGAGAAACACTGGGCCTTATGAAACCCTTATCTAGTAGTTCTTTGAGTTTCTCTTTCAACTCCTTAAGTTCTGCAGGGGCCATACGGTAAGGAGGAATAGAAATGGGCTGAGTATCGGGAAGAAGAACAATCCCAAACTCTATATCTCTATCAGGAGGTATCCCTGGGAGATCATCCAAAAAGACATCATAAAACTCATTGACGACGTTAACAGACTAGAGAGTTAGAGTCTCAGACTTAGTGTCTTTGACTCTATCCAAATGGTAAATACAACCCTTGGAAATAAGCTTTCTAGCTTTGAGGTAAGAGATAAAATGACTCTTGGGTGACACAGAATTCCCAGACCACTCAAACACGGATGCACCCAGAAACTAAAACTTGACCACTCGGGATCGACATTTAATAGAGGCATAAGAAGAATACAGCCAGTCCATACCCAGAATCACATCAAAATTTACTATGTGTAACTCAATCATATCAGGCAAGAAGAATCTATGAAGAACGGTAGCAGGACACTTTTTATACACTTTCTAGGCAATAATCGAATCACCCACTGGGGTAGAAACTAGGATAGGCTCAGGAATAATCTAAGGACTCATTTCAAAATTCACAGCAATCAAAGGTGTAACATATGAGAAACTGGATTTAGGATCCAACAAAGCATACACATTAAACTGAAATATACGAAGCATACCAATAACAACATTGGGAGAGTCGTCCTGTTCCTGGTGGGATGGTAAAGCATAGAATCTATTCTGGCACTGCCCACCAGCATTGCTAGAAGAGGCGCCTTGAGCTGGGGCTGGGCGAGTCGCTGGAACTAGAAAACTAACAGTCTGAGTCTGGGTTTGAGGGAGATAGTCACGACGCCCATGTCCATTCTGTGGACAATCTCTAAGTCTGTGACCCATGTCACCACACTGAAAATAACCCCTCTTCTCACCCCAAAACTCACCTGAATGATCCCTACCACACTTAGGACACAGGGGATGACTTGGCTTACTGCCAGTACTGTACTGGGACCTGGATGCATATGACTTGGTACCTTGCTTCTGCCTACCTCTATTCACGGGAGAACTAGCAGATGACAGTGCTGGCATAGACAAACGATCCTGATACTGAGGGCGACTCCCTCCCTATAATCTAGTCTGACCCTGTCTATGCTGCTCGGACCTAGTTCTCTTATTTCTTCTCATTCTATCTCTCTCCTTAATCTTATCTACCTCAATCTATTGGGCATGAGTCATCAGCCTAGAAATATTTATCTCACTATTCAGCATAGCAGACCTACACTCCTTAACCACATAACTAGATACTATAGTCACAAAATTACTCATACTAGCCCGATTATCAGCCACTAAGTCAGGAGCATACTTGTCCAACTAATTGTACTTTAGACAGTACTCCCTAACAGTCATAGAGCCCTGTCGCAGGTTCATAAACTCTTCCACCATCACCTCCCTCATCTCTAAAGGGAAAAACTTATCCAAGAATACATCCTGGAACTCTTGTCAAGTTATAGGGACAACTCCCTCACCTCTACCTTTCCTCCAAGTAGCCCCAAGCAAACCCTTTGATCGATTTTCATTTAGTTCAACATAAATCAACGGGGTTTCCACAAATAACCCTCAAATATCAACAAAGTAATCATCATCCAAGAATAAAAGAATTTCAGAAAGATAACAAAATACGATGTATTAGTCAACTCCCCACATCTATACTAGTCTGACAAGCCTCTAAGAAAATCAATAAAACCAGCGAGCAATTGAGACATGCCCCAACTAACTCATACTCAATTATCAAATGTAAATAATTCCGTGAAACCAACATCAGACATCACGTCCTCAGAATATGAGGACTCACCACAACAGAGGATGTAGAACAGCGTGCCCAAAGAATCACTGTCAAACCTGGAACTGAGCACCTGAACCTACATTCTGAGAAAATGCAGCCCACATCTGAAGATGTGGGTCAATACCATGGAAAGAAATCAAGTATATGGGGGTGTATGCAGTTGTATAAACATCATCATCATAAATATTTATAAGAAATATGCAGGATGTATGAAAGACTCACATAGCCCAAAGAATATTGGAATATTGGAACTGTATTTCCACCTGAGTAGTAGTGTATGTTAAAGTGTCATGACCTATCGGTAGTGAAATTCGCTAAAAAGTTGGTGCTATGAAGTCGCAAGGTTAGAAGTCAGAGTGAGGGTGACTTCTGCGTAAATAAATATTTTTTGTTGTATAATCGTGGATTGAGGAGTGGATTGCCATTGTATAGTGATAGACTAATATTGTAGCAATATTTGTAGATTGTATGGTAGTATGTGAAGGAAGTGGCTGGCTATAATTATTACCTATTCGAATTAGGGAAGGAGCCTAGAGTGGATAGTTATGGTGGTTAGAGAAATCTGTTATAGGTTGTGAATGAAAAGGGGTAGATTAGATAATAAGTTGTAGGTAGAGACTCATTAGTGTTTATTGAATTTTAAAGATCATTGTGATGTATGATTAGGGAAGTAAGTATGATGTGAGAAATTAAAATATGTTGATAAGATTGAAATGGGTTATATTATAAGATTAAGATCAACTAATCCTACTGTGTGACTTTACCCCTTTGATGGTCTTTTTCTTTAAGCAGTAGTAAACTTGTACTTTATGTGAGAAGGTATGTAGTGGATTTTGAATTGCAGTAGCGATGTTATGGTAGGGTTGTGATTGTAGTTAGTAGTTAAGTTAAGTGAAATATTTTGGTTGATTTGCTAATTTGATGTATTAGTGTAGTATGTGGCATGCTTTACCGGTGGTATGTAAATCAGGATAGACAATAGGCTTGAACTTTAGATGTGGAGTGTGGTGGTGAGAGTAGTAGCTCGAGATTGATGATGCATATTTTGTGGAAATTAATTAGTAGGCTTGGTGTGATGTGTGAAATGGCCTAGGTTGGCAATTTGTGAAAAAAGAGAGTGGATAAATGTTGATATATATACTTGAGGACTAGTGTTAAAAATAATGGATTGTGGTTGAGTCATTAAGATGATAAGAGTGATATTCATATAAGAATAAGTTGAACCACAAATAGCATGTTGTTAGATAAGGTTGCATGGTATAAGTGTCAGGTGTACCCAACTTGTGTTTTTGAATTTTATAGTATGGAGAAATCTGGGGAGTTTTTGTATAGTGTTCATTAAAGTTGAATTTGAGGAAATATAGGTAGGCAATATGCACCTTTGGTATTGTTTTACAAATTTTGTTAAGTTGTAGGTTATGTAATTTGAGGTGTAATGATATTATTATGAGGAATTGAAGATGGATTGTTCAATGTTTAGAAGCGTGGGTGTCTATGCCCATGAAAATATTAGTCATAAGTTAATGACTTTGGGGGTTAGAAGATAATTCGATTAGAGTCCCTGAAAGGGGATGTCCTAGAAATGATTTAGTGTCTTTGTATTAGGGATTAATGATAGGAGTTTGTATGCATGAATATATTGATACCCCCCTTTTGTGATAAGGAGTGTGGATGAATGCACTCATGAGAATGGGAGTTGTAGAGTGATGGCTATAGAGGCTAGCGAAAGTTAAAAGTAGCATTTGCAATAAAGGAAGGCCTTCAAAGTGTAGTTCTTCAGGGAGAGTTTAGAGTTTAAGTATGCGATGATGTCTCTTTTATGTTTAGTGTTGTGGCTATAGATTTGATAAGGGAATATGTCCGTAAGTCTAGGATTGTGATTTTGATCTAAGGGGGAGATGGACAATTAAGTTACTTCCCGAATTTTTGTCAATGCGGCAAGTTTTGGGGAAGAGTCATGATAAATCTAACCCTACTCAAGCATACTACTCCTACTTCAATTTAGGAGATTATACTGCTAATATCCTATGTCATGTATTCAAGTCCTGACATGCCTATGGTTCGAGTTCTCTATGGACTCATGTCTATGATTTGACCTCCAAACTAGAAGCAACTATGTCTCTCAGTAATTCAGTCTTTCAGGTATTCAAGCCATATGTTATGTTGTTCGTGATCCATGAGAACCTAAGTCTCTTAGCATGCTTGGTACTAAGAAAATATGTTTCTATATGTCACCGATTCATTCTATGTTGGGTTTATCCAAATTGATAAATTTTATGCAAAAATCATGGTAAACCTTAGTTTCTTAAATAAAGAGCAATGGCTTCAAGCGACAATCTTTGTCTTAGTTGTAATAGAACACCCCGTAGCATTCTCGACTCAATACCACTCTCTGTTGCATGTATGGAGAGCTGACAACCTGAAATCTTTTCTAATTGTTAAAAAAAACTTAGACATATTTATGATCTCTTAACTTCCATGATTTTCAATTTGACCTTCCAGACCCCGAAACATATATTTTTTAGTTGATTCATGATCAGGGGTGTAAAGGAGGTGTCTTAGAAAAGTTTTGGATTTTTCGGACAATGTTAGAGATGTGTTTGGATGTTGGAAACAATGGCTCGACACGAAGTCGACGTGCCGCATCAATGATCGTGTTGATGAAGCAGTGGCTCGATGAGATATCAATGCATTGCGTCAGTTGGCGCGTTGGGTGCCCAGTTCGTCTTACTGACTTTAGGGTCCAGGAGGGTAATTCAATTTCTTTCCCTCATTTTGTCTTGATATGTGCACCAATGTTTTCTCACTGTGCTTTATCCTAAGAATTCATGTTGTATTGTGTTTCTTCTGAATGACTCTTAACTTATGATCTTGACACTTGATATATGGAGCACTTCGGGTCTATTTTATCATATCTTTATTTCATGTCCCACCTTAATGTAGGTCAACAGGTATGGATTATAATTGAGTAGTGTTTCTTCCATTCCTGCCATTTAATCTCAGGTCCCTTAATAACCCTCCATATGATAGTATGATGGCGGACGTGGAAGCGTGGTGATGTGTTAGGTAAGGGAGAAGATGTGTTGAATGTGAAAATTTAATATGAATTCTCGAGCTAAGGTTATAGGTTAAATGAAAAAGAAAGAGATGAACTTTTGTTGTGTGAAATAGTTAAGAAGGAGGGATATGTCAAAAATATTTGTGAGAATGATTGAACTTGTTGGTCTTAGTTGGTAGATCCATGTTGTGGGTGTAGTAATGATTAGGCTTGAATGTTGTGGTTGTTGAAGACACAATCCTGTCTGCTACGTGGTTAGTACTCTCTAAATTAAATCTCGAGTGTGTTTGATGGTAATAATAAGGTGAAGATATATTCTTAAAGGGATGTAAAGTACAGGTCCACGTAGCTCAAGTTAGCACTTTTTAACTCCGAGTTAGGCTTCAACATACCAGTACAAATTAGTGAGACTCAAACTCTTGTGGTTAGATGTGTTATAGGAAAATTGTAAGATGGAAAGGACGAAACATGTTGTTTAAGGTTGGGTCATAGCTGAGTGGTATCTTTAAGCTAAGTCTATCCTGATCTTCCACGAAATCTTAGTTCATGATTAGTACCAATATAAATCAGGTCTATGATAATCAAATAAACCCCTGCCTTATGTTGTAATGATTAGGTTTCATAGAACTCATGTGCAAGATCATCCCTATGTAAAGTATCATTATCCCATGTTTCATGCTTACATATTTGACTCAGGGTTATCATGAAACTCGTTCGATGCCTTTGTATGTTTTGTTGAGAAAAATTATTCAATGTGAGACTACGTTATTTATTCTACACTTTTAGAACCTCAAAAGTCCCTACCTATCATTTGGGGACGAATGATCCCAAAGGGGAGATGATGTAACACCCCACCAAATTGTAGATAATTGAATTAGCTTTCCAATGATACCAATTTTGCCAAAAACCGATAACCGAGCAAAAAGTTATGGTATTTTCCGTGTGAGGCAGTAAGCCGATGGGATCTTGATGCGTCGCGTCGACTGTGCCCCAACACGAAACCTGATGCGAATTTAAAGCTGTTTTACGCATTAATTCAGTTCCTAGTGGGTATAGGGGCATTTTGTTCACTTCCTCTCACCCAAAATCCATCTATAACATAGGATTTCAGCCCCAAGAAGCCAAAATTGCCGCTTAATCGCTCTTCCTCTCAAAATCAAAATCCTAACTCCTTCACCAAAGATCAAGAACACATCTCTAGGATCAAGAATTCCAAGAAAACTGATTAAGATTCGTATTCCATCTTCTAACTATGAAATCTAATGTACGTGGAGTTTTTCTAAAACTACTTGGGCATAAGAAAATTGTTCAATACCTTTTAATATTGTAAAATCATGAATTCTTGAAGGGGTTTTGGAATTTACATTGAAATTTTGCATTATATATTCTTTAATGATATTAGTGTTTTGGTCTTGAAGCCTTTTCCCCAAATTGATTTAAAATTTTATATATATATATATATATATATATATATATATATATATATATATATATATATATATATATATGTATGTATATATATATGTATGTATATATATATATATATGTATGTGTATATATATGTATGTATATATATATCTATGTATATATATATCTATGTATGTATATGTATACATATATATGTATATATATATATGTATGTGGTTAAAGTTGATAATTGAATTGAGAGCATGACTATTTACGCTCCCTCTCATGTTGCAACACCTCTTGATTTTAGGATGTTATTTAGAAGCATGGTATTAGTGTTCTTGACTATTGTTGAATGATTTAAGATTTGATTTAAATTAATGAGAGGAGAGTTGTTCATGTTGATAAATGCTGAACATATATAATGAAAGAATTGCATGGTTTGCCAAAATACATGACCACCCCCTGTTTGTTGAAATGATTGAAAGGAATGATCTTTGTTTAATTTGATAAATGTATTGAAGAATGAATCTTCTTGAATTATTTAAAGTATGGTGGTCTAAACTTTATGTTTGAAAGAGAAAACAGTGATATGGTTTTTATGGCTCAGAAACATGACTTGCAAGTCTTGGTATGACGATACCAATTCAGATAATGCCATAGTAACACAATATAGAACAGAATGCGGATTTTCCTTCAGATTTTCAGATTTTGAAGTTAGAATGATACATGTTCAGAAAAGGATAAAAATGGGCATAAAGAGATGTTAGGTGGTTACCCGAAGAAGGCATGAGTCCAGAAAACTCATTATCAAAAATCATGTTTTGCCGATACGGGATTATTATGTCCCCTAGAGGGATTATACGCGGGCCTAGTGCCCTGTGTTTATCAGAATAAGAAACTCCAACTCTTGCGGTAAACTTTGGTTGGGGGCTTGGCCTCCGAGTTAAGGGAGGAATCCATATAGCTCGTGGAATTGTAGAATTGTAGGGTGGACCACCTAACTCAGAAGTAAAACAAAGATCAGAACTGCATTGAGAAGAATGTTTTATGAATATCAAAGAATTTCCCATGTGTTTTAAACTATATCATGCATGATGTTTTCATGACTTTCTCTCATCTATTTTATATATATAAATTCATTATTTTGGATTGCTTTGCGTACTAGTAGTTTTATATTGAATCCCTATATTTCAGGGTCTAAAACTCAGTCTAGGGGTCCCGTTAAACCGTAGAAGTATTAGACAACAGTGTGCAGTTGGTGAGCCTTCTTTCTTTCGGAAGGCCTGTTCTAGAGCATTGTTATTACATTTTGTTTTGGGTCCGACTGAGGCCCTTGTCCCAGTTTTGTTTCAGACTTTTGATGGATCTTGTAATGTTATAGATTTCGCAGGCGGATGTCATAGGTCTAGAATATTCAAAACTTTTTTTCTAATTGTTCAAGTTTGTGAGTTTGACCATGGTACCGTTTTGTAATGTTATAGATTTCGTCCGGGCCTTCATGGTTCGGAATGCTTGTTACGGCTAGGGCCCCAGCTAGGATCGTGACACTGAATTACTTGAGCACAAAAAACTTTGAACCCACGAGACATAACAGAGACACTAACACTTTGCACCAAATTCATTTGGTCAATAAATCATGTGGGGTAAGCTGCATATTCATTTCACACAGATTCATCATTGATCAGTAGCAAAATTTCCAACCATTCCACCATATACACGAATTAATATGGATGTTGTCATAAAAAGAAACCTCATCTTAATCATTGTTTCTAAAGGGATGTGGAAAGTCTAAAGTGGATAAGTAAAAATTAATGGAGGGAACAATATCTTTTTCGCAGGGCAAAATTTTAAGAAAAATTTGTCTTGGGGCATAACTTGTGTCACTGAACTTATGGCTAGTAAATTTTTTTGCCTTGCATTTTATTTTTTTCGCTGTCAAAGACATTTTCGGCCATTTTATGTTTGACTTAAAGTGCTAAAGGAAATAAAATTAAAATTCACCCCAAAATAATTCATGTGCAAATGACCCCTTGGATGTGGGTTATGTTGGGTTGAGCTAAAATCAGTCAATATGAAAATATATTGTGCTCAATCCATCAAATTTTGGGCAAATTGGATGGATCATCAATGTTAAAAAAAAATCAACCAATAGGAAAATGTTTAGCCATTTGAAATATCTACTTCCAAGAAATTGTACACCATATCCTCAGCACTAACTGTACATTTTCCAAGTCAAGCACTAACTATATTTCTTTCTTGGACTGCGACTTAATTTTTTTTCCCAAGTCAAACACCAACTCTATGTCATTCTTACAATGACATAGGCGGATTTCAGATTAAAATTAAATGAATTTAATCTTTAAGGGATAGTTTGGTGAGAGGGATAAGGAAAGATAATTTCGGGATAACTTTTTAGTACCCTTAATCCCTTGTTGGTTATAGAAATGTGGAATAACTTATTCCAGGATTAATAATTAGGACTGGGATAAGGTATCCCTATCTTAGGGTGGAATAACTTATCCCAGGATTAATAGTTAGTACCGGAATAACATTAAGATGAGAGGTAAAAATTTCTTATTTGATCCAATGAAAGATGTTTCTGTATAACATGAAAAAGATCATAGACCGGAAAAAATAGAAGATAATCCTATAATTGAAAAAGTATAAACAATATGTGAACCTGCTAGGTTTAAAAGAACTTTCAAAGTCCCTAAAGGATTGAAGCTAAGGAGGAGTTATCTATGTTTCATAAAAATAAAATAGGTAAGTTTAAATTCAAGATACAAAGGAAACAGGAAGACATGCCAAAAGGATTTAATAGTCAAGGGTTGCATTCAAGATGAGAAGTGAATTTAGTTCACTACAAGCTAAAAGATGCATCTGCAGATTTATTCACAAGGTCACTTTTGGTTATCAAGTGTGGAGATTCGAAGACACAAGACCAAAATTTTGCAGTTCCTAAAGCAAGAAGGAGTGTTAAAAGTTGCTTTAAGAAATAATATGCGTGATTTATTTTTTATTTTTCTCCAACTTTTTACATACAACTCCTAATCAAATTGAGATTCCTTTTTTGTGTAGGAGACTGATTAGTTGCTATTTTTGGTAGCAAATAGGTTTTCGTGTATGGTAAGTTTAATCTATTTTTAGTTGTAATAGCACTACGTAAGGAGTTGATGATCAATAAAAAATATAGCTTTACTAAAAAAAAGGAAAAAAACCCTCTTTGCTTTCTTCTCTAACTTATCTCTATTAAACCAACAATTTCTGAAGGGGCATGGGAAGTCTAAAGTGGATAAGTAAAAATTAATGGAGAAAATATCTATTTCGCAGGGAAAGAGTTTTAGAGATCTTTGTTTGGGACATAACTTGTGCCACTGAATTTATGCCAAGCAATTTTTTTTGGCTTGCGTTTTTTTTTTCGTTTTTCGCTGTCAAGGGCATTTTCGTCCATTTCTTATAACTTAAAGTGCTAAAGGAAAATTTTTTTTAAATATCACCCCAAAAATAACTCATGTGCAAATCACCCTTTGGAGGTGGATTATGTTGAGTTTAGCTAAAATCAGTCAATATATTGAGAAATTATATTGTGCTCAATCCTTAGATTTTGGGCAAATTGGATGGGTCTATCAACTTTTGGATCATATTTGACAGCCCAACATGTATCTATACAAAAGCATTATCTTCCAAAATTTTCTTCTGAGCTTGATGAGAGCAGGTAATATGGAGCAACACTGGAAAAATCTACCTATAGGAAAATGTTTAGCCATTTTGAAATATCTACTCCCAAGAAATTGTACACCATATCATGACCACTAACTGTTACACATTTGATTTTAAAATTATTGGACGACTCTTTTTCCAAGTCAAGCACTAAAGTATATTTCTTTCTTGGTCTGCCACAATTTATTTTTTCCAAGTCAAACACCAACTATATGTCATTCTTACAATGACATAGGAGGATTCAAGATTAAAATTTTATGAATTTACGTTTTAAGGGATCGTTTGGTGTGAGGGATAAGGAAAGATAATCTCAAAATAACTTTTTAGTACCCCTTAATCCCTTGTTGGTTATAGAAGTGTGGAATAACTTATCCCAAGATTCATAATTAGTGCTGGGATAAGTTATCCATACCTTAGGGTGGTATAGTAATATTGGGATAACTTACACCGAGATAAAATGTGTAAAATAACAAAAATACACTCCTTAAACCTGCTTTTATATATCACTTTTCACATCCATATATATTCCCATAATTTTTAATATCATTTCCTTCACTACTCGTTATTTTTTGTTAATATAGTTTTTTATTAAAAAATTATACTATAAATATAATTTTTATTTATGAATATATTATACGTTAAATTTGTTGCCTAATTCTTATCTTTATTTATAATTTGACTTTTCTTTCAAAAATATTGACTCCACTACTTAATTACATATTTTTAATTAAATAGTCTTTTGTCACTTAAAAATTTAAATTTTATATATCAATTAAAACTAAGATAACTTTTAAACATTTTACAATATAAAAGTGATACGTGCTTAAGTGAAGTGATAAAAATAAGGGAAAAGGCTCAAATATGCCAATGAACTATCAGAAAAGGTTTACTTATGCCATCAATTAAAAGTTCAGCTCATTCATGTCACCACCCTTACAAAATTAGCTCATCCATGTGATTTCTTTTTAACGGTGATTTTTCAAAAATATTTTTGCCACATGACCTTTTATTAGATATCCATATCATGAATTGCTATAAGGAAAAAAACTCAAATATGCCATTGAACTATCAGAATGTCTCATTTATGCCATCAGTTAAAAGTTTGGCTCATCACTACCATCACGATTACAAAACTAGCTTATTCATGCCATTACTTTTGAACCGTGGGTTTGCAAAAATAATTTTGCTACGTGGCCTTTTATTAGAGGTTCACGTTATTAATTCAAATAAATTAATATTAATTTCGAGATAACAAGAGAATCCTCCATGAAGTCCACGAATAATATAACATGTCTAGGAAACACGACACTTATGAAAATTTCACAAAGAAAGTATTTAAAAGCTATTTTGTCATAATAACATTTAAAATAAGAAAATTCAAAAATGCTCTAAATGTTGTTTACTTTGTTAGAATTTATAAAAAAAATGTAAAAACATCCTAAAAATTAAAAGTAAATTGACTCATCGAGATATTAAACTACGATAGAATAATTGCTAACTGCGTTATCTTTGATCGAGAATGTAAATATTTTTTCATGTTGTAACATATATATTACCTAAACATTAGTGACTAGAACCAATTATAGACTATGTTAATCACATAACAATTCTCGATAGTAGAAGGCAACTTGGGGAGCGTTTGGATTGATTAGAGGATTAACTTTGCCTCCAAATGTACGTTTATAAAATAGTTTTTTATCTTAAGTGATTAAAAGCATAGAATAAGTGTTTTTAAATTAAGCATATAGTTGGATAGAAGTGTTGAAACTGAAAAAAAAGTGTTGATGTTTTTGATAAACAAGTGATGTTAAAAATACTTTTTATTATCAAAATAACGTAAATGTCCTTAAAGTTGTTAGCACCATAAATAATGTGAATTATTTATAATTTTTTATTCTAAAAAAAAGAGATAAGCATCCAGTGCATCCAGTACACCCTTCAATTATGACAAAAGTTGTTGCGACACACTCCAACTTCACAGGGGTTTTACTACCCCTGAAGTCAATTTTAGTGCATTTTGTCACCCTTTTGTTTTGATGTGATACTTTTATTACATAAAATGGGGTCCACGTCAAAGATGACACATCAGCTAAAAAGGTACCACATCAGTTAAAAATGATGACAAAAACACGTTAAAATTTAGTTCTGGGGTAATAGGAACCTGTGAAGTTGGAGTGTGTCGTGACAAATTTGATCATAATTCAGGGCGTACTAAATGCTTTACTCAAAATAAATTTTTGAGCAAACCTCTGATGTAATGATGAGCTTGCTGAAAATAAAGCAAGACTCAGTTGACTTGTGTAAGTCTTTGGCTGATTGAAACGTACAAGAACTGGTGAAATTAAAATTAAAATCTCTTGATGAAAATTTTAACTCCTCCACTGATGATAACATAATGAATGAAGAAATGTACATTTCTATTTAAAAATCATGAAGACAAAAAGGGAGACGTCATTGCTATTTAAAATCTCAAAACCACATGTTATAGAGCATACCTACTAATTTTTGCAATAATGTAGAATGCCTTCACATTTTTTCTCTTAACACTCTTGTTGCTAATGGCTAGTTCAGCCTTGACCCAAACCAACATTACTACTGATCAATTGGCTCTTCTTTCCTTAAAATTCAAAATTATTTCCGACCCCTCTCACCTCTTGAATAAAAACTGGTCTTCCGTTTTTTCTGTTTGTCATTGGGTTAGAGTCACTTGTGGTTCTAGTCACCAACGAGTGAATTCCATGAATCTTTCTAACATGGCTCTTACAGGAAGGATTCCTCGTGAATTTGGAAACCTTTCATTTCTTGTTTCTCTCGACATGGGAAGCAATAATTTCCATGGAAATTTACCTCAAGATATGGTACACTTGCGTCGGCTTAAAATTCTTGATTTAAGTTTCAACAGATTCAGTGGGAAGGTTCCTTCTTGGTTTGGATTCTTACACCAACTTCAAGTTCTAAATCTTGGAAATAATAGTTTCACTGGTTCCATACCTTCTTCATTTTCTAATATTTCCAAACTTGAGATTTTAATCTGAAATTCAATTCCATAGAGGGTCAAATCCAAAAAGTGATTGGAACTCTTATAAACCTTAGAGAATTAAACTTGACGGGTAACAAGCTCATAGGCTCTATACCTCTGTCACTCTCAAATACCTCAAGGTTGGAAACTTTAGCAGTATCTTTCAATTCACTTCAAGGAAACATTCCAGAAGGGATCGGCAATCTTCAAAACATGAAAGTTCTATCCATACAAACTAATCAACTTACGGGTTCTATACCATTCACAATTTTCAACATTTCTAGGATCAAAATCATTGCATTTACTGGCAATAGCTTATCAGGAAATCTCCCCAATGGTTTATGCAATGGTCTCGCAATACTCAAAAGGCTTTATCTGCCTTTTAACAAGCTTCACGGTCATATGCCTACAAGCTTGTCAAATTGTTCACAACTACAAGTGTTGACTTTATCAGAAAAAGAGTTTGATGGACCAATACATAGTGAAATTGCAAGTCAATATCTTATCCAATTCACAGCCCATCTTATTGAAAACATGCATATGAACACCCAAGATTCATAACATCACAGTGAATTCATCAGTTTGAAATCACAAGAACACTTAGGCAGTTAACCTCTCTTTGCAAGATTCAAAACATGTGGTGGCCATGTCAATTTATTCAATTACATTCAATTCTTTTCCTTTAAAACAAGAATGTAGTGATAACAAGAAACTCCCTCTCATCATCTATAAACCATGTCAAACACCATGATATTGAGAAGATCACTTTCAAATCTTAAGACATGCACTTCAAATCATTCACAAAGAAATATGTAAACTTGAGTTCGCAACAAGAGAGGGAATTCATACTCATGCTTTCAATCAATCTTAAAAAATACACGAAACCATACATACATATAGTTATAATTCAATTTCTATGAAAAGTGATTCAAGACAACCATTGTTTTCACCAAAACAGTCCCATGATGCATACTTTTCAAAAATCATATTGAATACTAGTTATAAATCATAAATGGGGATCTTTAATCTTGATAAAATATTTAAAATTATGCCCAATGTTTTTAGAGTAGTCCCACATACCTTAGATTATAAAATTTGAAAGATGGAATCCCGATCTTGTTAGATGGAGCCCGGATCTTGATAGTTGGAACCCGGATCTTGATCCATTTCTTGAAATTCTTGATCTTAGGGATGAGTTCTTGATCTTTGGGAGTCAGGTTAGGGTTTTTGTTCTAGCAAAATTTAAGTAAAAATGGGCATACTCTGCCCTAACAACACTTTAATCACCGGTTAATACTATTAGGAATTATAGGGAAAGGACGAGACTACCCTCGGACTTAAAAGTTGCAGAAGAAATCCCATTTTTGAGGCTTACTACGACTCGCTGGGTGGGTCATGGCGATACCCACCGAGATGCGACGGAATCACGGTGACTCACTGGATTGTGACAATTTCCGTTTTGGGGTTCACCGCGACGTGGTGCCTTCGCGATAAGTTTCTGGAAATTGACAAATGCCGAATTGGCCTACATCGCATGCGGTGAGGCTTCCATCACTATTTCCACCGTGATGTGGGGAGATTCGCGGTGGCTTGCTGGAACGAAAATACAAACAAATTTTAGACGCTCATCAAGACTCAATCAATAGGAAGTCTTTTGAAACATTGACATGTAGGAATGAAGGTCTACATACCAGCTCAAAAATGCAGGGTGTTACAAAATTTATCTGGTATAGAGCGGAATGGAGATAGAAGATTCATTCGAGACAGGACTGTAATTTATAATGCATGCAGTTATAAGTGAGACATACGTTTTATGGTTTGAAGTCATGGACTATTGTATTCTCATTTTCAAGAATGTGAGACACACACCACAAGAATGTGAATAAAAGTTGAATTCTTGATGTTTCCACACAAGAAAAACAAACATTTGTGTCCACACTTTAGTATGTGCCGGAACGGAGGTAGAAGGTTGTCTACGGGTTTAGCTGAAACACAGTAGCTTTAGTCCAAGTTCAATATTTTTAATTCACTAAATACGTACAAATTTAAATTCAAAACTAGGTTATCAACACCTGACACATGTCACTATTTTAGAATTTTAACCCATAAAATTCAAGTTCTGACTCCCTGCCTCTCAGAAGGTTCAGTGTTACATTTTTATTGACAACTTTACTTGCTTTTGGATGAATTTGTGTAAAACATGTTAACACACAATCACGGTTTGCAAGACTTAGTTTATTTGGTTTGTTTCAAATGGTAGTCTTTGTGCCCCACATAAGCTGGAAAATAAATTATGTTGGGGAACAATATTTATTGAGATGGTAGAATAAAAGAATTATCCAAAAAAGATAGAATCAAGTTGAACTCTCATGTGATGTTTAAATCTTTTGGTGGTCATTAACATGAAACATAGATCTCAGACGAGCAATTTCTAAAACCTTGTACAACTTTATCGTACTAAAAACATTTAGCACTACATACAACAAAAGTATCATTGTGGAAGCATAAGCCACACAAACTTAACAATCCCAATTTTAAGAAAATTAGAAGAAATATGAAAATTGCTAGTAGAAACATTTGTGTAACGAGATGGACTTTGTTTTTGTTTGATAACCATAGTGTCTGGGCCAGCTTGCGTGCATCTCGACTAATTCCACGGGTTACTTGCCACCTCCCACCATCATCAACAGGTATCAAGTAACTCCGTCCATCAAGGCTAGACCAACACTTGTGTAACTAGATATACTTTGTTTCTGTTTGATAACCATGGTGGCTGGTCATGTAACTAGATATACTTTGTTTTCCTTTGATAACCAAGTGGCTGGCCATGTAACTAGATATACTTTGATTTTGTTTGATAACCATGGTGTCTGGACCAGCTTGCGTACACTTCGACTAATTCCACGGGATACTTGCCACCTCCCACCAGCAACAGGTAGCAGGTAACTCCATCCACCAAGGCTAGACCAGATGTGAAAAAATTAACTAATGTTTTTCTCTGTTGGGAATTAAATCTGATACCTCATGTTGCCCAATCCAACTTCATTGAAACACTATGCCACACCTTTGGGTGCAACTAGATATACTTAAATAAACCAAATCTCGAAGGACAAAAGCATCAGTGAAACTAATATTGAGAGAACAAAATTGCTACTTTGAGACCCAAAGAGAAAGGGGTCAACAAGCTCATACTACATAAAGATCTAATCTTTAATAAGAAATCTGAAACACAATACTCATACCTCCTATAGAATGCTCAAATATTTTCTCAACTAGAAGCTAAACACTACACCTAAATTTCCAAAAAAAAAAAAGAAACACACCTAAATTTCCAAGAAATTCGAACTAGCAGAAAGAAAACCAATTTGACAAGTTATAAACACTTTTTACATAAAAATAAATAAATAGAAAACAAACTGATATTTAAACTAAGATTAGTAGTGAAATTTGATGTAAAGGGGCTACAACACAAATATTCCCCTAACTAGCAACAACCAACTAAACAAGTAAAGTTATGAACTTTTTGTAATTTATACATTAAAACATGATCTACAGAAGCAATTTATCCAAGAAAAAAAACTTAAATTCTCCAAAATTCAAGAAAACAACTTAAACAAGTACATTTATGAACTTTTTGTACATAAAAAAAGAACCCCACAAAGAAAAAAATGGTATTTAAACTCAGATTAGTAATGAGACATGGGGGAGTTGGCTAAATGGCCACTTCCCAAACCTTTTTTTACATTTAGACATCAATTTTTTTAATTGAAAAAATAGACACTCTAATGGGACCACAAAAAATAAATGCAATCCTAGCACACAACTTACAAAATATACACTTTAGCCCCATTTTTTTTTAAAATACACTTTAGTTCATGTACATAAATATAAATATTGGATAATTAATTTAAAACAAAATATACCAAAGCTTCTCAACCAATCCACTACTAGCCACCCAATTTTGGCGCCATTTTCTCAAATTTTTGACCATTTTTCATTGAAGTTTTCGGCATCCATCAGAATGTGACATTATCTCCATTGTTTTAAGCCATTTTCGTTTATTTTTAGCTCCAATATTTTTTTCATGTTCATACAAAAAGCTTGAAAATCAATCCCACATTTCGAAATCGATTCTTGTCTCAATAGCAACATTCCAACACTCCTTAGGTTGTTTGTAAGCTGAAATTCGTCGGATTTTTCCGATGATCGTCAAAAAAGGGTCGATGGTGCACTGTAAGGCCAATAGCTAAAAATAATACGACTTCAGTCTATTAAGTTTAGGCGCAAAAACCACTATTCAAGTCTATTAAATACTATTATCGAGGTATATCATGTCTATTATAGATTACGTGGTTGTTGGTGGTATATCTTTTGGTGAATGGAAGCAGACTCCTAAATATTGGGTTTGGAAAACCACGTCTAAGGAGACAGTGTCCATTGCCCTTTGTTGCAACGTTTTATATGCCGTTATGGTTAAAAGCGTAATGGAGAATAGTGAATTAAGTTGTGATCAAAGCGAGGTGGTAATTAGTTACATGATGAACGGGAAGGGGAAAATCCATCCAACGTTCATAAGTAATGATAGAAAGGTGAAATTATACATGCTTTGCGTTGATTCTGATAACTCCAAATCTATATTGTGGGTTAAAGTTGTTGGAAGATTCCGGGAAGAAGCTTCTAGATCAACCTCACCCCCACCCCACCTCTGGTAGTGGATGATACATCAACGAAATACAATTACATGGGTGTTGATGAATGATATAATAGTGAATATTATGAAGTAGAGGAGTGTGGAGGAGGTGAGGACGGATAGTTCAGACCACAAGGAAGCCACTCTTTCTCGAACGACAATAATCATTGTGTAGGACAAACATTAAAGTTTTTGTAATTTAAAGTAAGAAAAGATTGAAGAAACACTAGACTGTGCGAATTATTTATTATATACTAACGCCATTGTTGATTTCTACACGTGATAGATAGATTATCAATTTTTTGAGAAGTAGATTATTCAACAATTCGTGGGTTTATGTTTAACTATTTGAATATATGGACAAGTTAGAATAATGACCAAAAAATAGAAATTAAATTAAATAAAATTTAAATATAAAAATTAACAACTTTCAAACACTGTAAAACAATTTAGATACAGTAATTGTGATACCAAATCACTTTTGAACATAATCAACTGATATTTAAGGCATGCTATAGTCGTAAATCAGTGAGATGAAACTAAAAAGGAAAGAAATAAAATAAAATAAAATAAAATATATAAGCACCATCCAAACAATTCAAAACAACTAGCTATCATCAAATGAGATTAGACGCTAGTGAGCATAAGAAAGAGTGATGGTTGCGACTTGTGGGTGCATGGGACAAGTAGTGATTCAGAGCAAGTAATCCTTCTCAATGCAGACGTTTGTTCTGAGTAATTGGTTGTTACTACCATCGCTCTTTCTTATACTCATTTGATCGAGTGTTCAATTATTTTGTACTCTCATATGATGATATTTAGTCATTTTCATTGCTTGAATGATGTTTATTTATTTTAATTTATTTTATTTTATTTCTTACTTTTTAGTCTCGTCTTACTTGTCAATAGAATTAGATGATTGATGCTAGAGCTATAAAGATACCGTGCATATATTATATATAAATGTATGCATCTATACTAGACTAAATTAACAGTCATGTATCGACCAACTGAGTCTAGTGGAAAGTAAGACGAGACCAAAAAAGAGAGAAATAAAATAAAATAAATTAACATCATTCAAGCAATGAAAAGTGACTAAATATCATCATATCAGAGTACAAAATAATTGAACACTAGATCAAATGAGTATAAGAAACAGAAATGATAGTAACAACCAATTACTCATAACAAACATCTGCATTGAGAAGGACTACTTATTCTCAAACACTATTTGTCTCATGAACACCCACAAGTCACAACCATCACTCTTCTTAATACTCGTTAGACATGTCTAATCTTATTTAATGATATCTAGTTGTTTTGCATTATTTGAATGGTGCTTATTTATTTTATTTTATTTTATTTCATTTTATTTCTTCCATTTTTAGTCTCATCTCACCGAGTTACGACTTTAGCATGCCTTAAATATCACTTGATCATGTTCAAAAGTGATCATGGTGCTTATATATCTAAATGCACTTTAAAGAAAGCATTAAAACAACCCTTGGAAACTACTAAACTAGCACCAGCAATGGAGAAGACTAAGAGTCCTACACAATGGTTACAAAAGGCTATCTCAACAAATACACAAAATAAAGGCCCTCTAGCTGATAACAATAGTGAAGCGGTTGCAAGGAGGACCAAGGGGAAAGAGAAAATGCAGATCATACAAGATAAAAGGGTAGATCAGGATCGCAGCAAAGATAGAAGACAAGAGGATAGAGATACACAGGAGCCATGTAGACTCTGTTTGTTGGGGTCGCTGAGGGTCTTTAGCATCCCTCTAATGCTCCAACATGATCTTTTTTCCTAGAATATAAGAGGGTTAAATCATCCCTTTAAGCAGAAGGAGTTAAAACTCTTCCTGAGTTACAATAAAATTGATTTATTAGGTTGTTTAGAAATAAAAATAAAGAGTAACACGAAAGATACCATTACAAAGCTGTTAGGTAAGGAATGGACATGCACTGTATGCTAGAAACATCAACAGGTGAAGGTAACAATTGAACTAGCTACTTCACAAATGGTGCACTGCTATATGGAAGACAAAGGCTCTTGTTTTGGTAGATTTATGACTTTTGTCTTTGGTTACAACACCTGTGGAGGAAGGAAAGAAATGTGGGAGCAAAAGAGAGAAATTCATCAAAATATGAATGAACCATGGGTAATACTAGGTGATTTCAATACAGGATTCTCTATGACTGACAAACTCAATGGAGCCTCTATCCAACAAACTGACATACAAGACTGTATAGAGCAGTGAGGATTGGGCTTGCTACTAAAATGAGGGTGTGACTACACTTGGTGCAATAGAAGGGAAATAACTGATAGAATATAAAGCAGGATAGATTAGATACTGGGCAATGTATCCTGGTTTATGCAGTATGGGGCCCTAGAGGTTGTGTTCAGGGCTCAGATCAATCACCAATCATTGTCAACTCAGAAGTCCTGATACAAATTACTAAAAGACCTTTCAGACTGCTAAATGTCCTATTACACCAAGACAACTTCCAGAACATAATGAAAGAAGTTTCAGAATACTCAGGGGCATGCGATGTACCCAGTGTGGTTGAAATTATAGAATATTGGAGTTAAAGCTAAGACACTCAATAAATAGATGTCCTTATAGGAGAAGAAAATACAGGAGTTCAGATCAGAATTATAGCAAGTGCAAGCAGAATTGAGTACTAATCTATATGATATAGACTTGATTGAATAAGAGAGATCAGTTCTTTCTCAACTACAAAAGTGGGAATAGATAAATTAACAGTTTTTAAGAATGAAGTCCAGGGCAACTTGGATAGCACATGGATATTCCACCTCAAAATTTTTTCATGCTCACTTAAAACAAAGACAAGCAAGGAACAAGATTGGATCTGTATGCACTATGATAACGCTCAATCTACAGCTCTCGTAGGAGTGTAAAGCGGTCGATAGCAAATATAGAACCCAACCTGGGTTGGGTGTCGATCCCACAGGGAATAGCTTGGCCAACAAGTAAGTAAAATTACTAAACTTTTGGTGCAAGTCTCGTAAGAAGGGGGGATTCTTGTCGTGCAACTAAAGTAAACAAAAGCTGAAAATAATAAAGTAAAAAGAGAGAGATTGTTACGTAGATTGTAAACAATGAGAATTGAAGCGTTGGGGTTATGTCCACCTTCTGAGGTATACGTCTCTATTGGCTATGAGTGTGTAGAGTCTTGACATGCAATTGCTTATAGAGAATTGTAGTCGATGGTAAATCCAAGCGTCTCTTGACCTCAACAAGGACTATTTCACTTTAACTCTCTCGAGCTTAAAGCGTGTCTAACGGTACGAATTCTCCAAGAGGTTAGTCCAGTTACGGCACTAGCTTTTTAATAGGAAAGGGTGTCCTACTACCTTGATATTATCTCTTTTCCAGACAAATAACCTTTCTCTCGAACAAGTTAAATGTTAGACTGGCGTTATTCTATGCGTCTGCAGCCACAAGAATTTGCATTAAGATGAAGAGAATAATGATATAAGCAATATACGTGTCTCGAACTCACAAACTCACAGCAATAGATAGTATCTCATTCGGCTTCCATAACCGCAACAGAGAAGTTTAGTTACCCATGAGTGCGAAGGAGATCACGATTTGCATTATTATTGTTGAGTAATGGCGTGTGGATTAGGTGATAGGCGTGTGGCGTGATTCCTTAGCAAGTAACGATTCTCTTGTTGTGGAATTTAAGAATAGAAGAGTAGATTAGCAGTGTTTGTAGTGGGAGATGAGAGAGATGGAAGAAAATTAATAGTTTAAGAATGAATTTCTTGAATTAAGGGAGGAGTTGCCTCCACTAAGGGAGGACTTGCCTCTCCACTAAGGGAGGACTTAATTAAAAATCTCTAGCATGATAGGGTATTTATAATACTCCTATCCTACTCTTACTATGCTAATGAAATAAATAACCAAATCCTACTAAACTAAGGAAATACTTAACCCATTTGTACTAGGTTAATGTAACATTCTCCTAATCCAAATAAACTAATGAAATACATAACCTAATTGTACTAGGTTAATGTATCATTGTCAAAATCCAGCTTTGTGTCTGTAAGTCCCCAAAGTCTTCAGAATTGCTGTTTTAGCCCGGGACAGATTTTTCATGCAGCAGTTTTGGTCCTTAGGCGTGTAAACTCCCTTTCCTTCCTTCGTGAGCTTTCTTTTGCGTCAAGTAAGCCATAAAATGCTGAATTTTGCATCATTTATACCTGAAACTTTACTAATCATGTTTGTTAGCTCATTTATAGGAAAAAGGACTAAAAGTGCATGAAATATATAATTTGTTCTCAAAACTAGGCTAAAATATGGGCAAAATATATTGATATAGGCGCGTAATTTCGCCTATCATCAACACCCCACACTTAGAGCGTTGTTCGTCCTCGAACAACATATCATGTCCTTCTAAACATCAACTTAGGGTTTTTACAGCCACAACACAAAACATTCTTCAAGACAAGCACAACAATTATCAACAAAGAGTAGTTTTCCGATTATAAGTAGAAACAGTTTAACCTCTAGCGTAGACTAGTGATGGTGATCAAATCGCATGCAAACGTTAAGGTACATAGAATCATATACAACTATCCAAAGCTCATCAACCATGTGTGTCTCACAATATAGTACCCATAATCACTCACAAGTATAGCATATTTTTCAAACATGGGTATCAACATATCCTTGCTCTCACTCTCGTAAAGAATTCATATGTAGCAACTGATGACCATAGGCTTGCCCTTAATGTAGTACTCTACTAAATGTCAGAATGCTAAGCTTAGGATCAAGTAGGTCTTTTGATGGTTGTAATGTAGGCTAAGGGACGGGTCGGATCAGCTATTTTGGCCAGAAATAGTGACTAAGTTCCTAAGCACTTTAATACATCACATTGTATCATTGACACTTTTTTCTTTCAACCTTTCATTATTTTATTCTCCCACCCTTGTTCTCATTTTTTGTTTTTCAATTTTAAGCACAACTCACTTTTCAGCTTTCTTTTCCTTTTTCTTTTCACAACATACCTCTTATGATAGCACTTTCTTTTTCATAACACATTCAAGCACCATTACAATTTAAAGCATCATACTCAACCAATTTCCTCTTATGTTGTCACATGACTTTTTCACTTTAAAGCACTTAGGAATTTGGATCAAATTACGGTCTTGAAAAAAATAGATTAGGCTTACATACAAGGTTGTCAAAGAAATAGGCTAAAGGCTCAAAAGGGTTTAACTAGGATGATGTCTATGGGTAGGTAAAACTGAAGGTAAACAAATATAGGTTGCCAAAGAAATGCCTAAATCATATCCTAACTTACACTCCTTATTTTCGCTTTGCATACATACCAGGCAAGTTCTAGCATTAGCCATACACATAGAATATACTATTATCTCACACACACAAGGAACATGGTCGACTTGATTGGAAGTAATATAGACTCTTGACCCAACAAGTGAAGGAATTGAATCACACAATATCACATAATGAGTCACAACTAGAGCCTAAACGTCTCAATAGTCACAATTGTAATACATACTCTTGTTATAATCTCATGCTGCCTATCAAAATAATTTCATGCGAAGCTAGAAAGATTTTACTCCTAAAAAAAACTAAAAAAACATCAAACGGAAAAAAAACAAAAAAAAACGAACTCAAATAAACAAAGTAAACAAACAAACATAGGTGCAAACAGAGAAGTATAGCATGCAATGCCACCCCACACTTAGACGGGACACTGTCCTCAGTGGAAAATAAATACGAGGAACCTGGTCAGTCGGACTCCTCCTCTATGTCTGGGGTCATACCCCTTGCGTTGGGATCATCATAAGAGTCATCATCCTCATAAGTTCCGCATAAGTATCCCACTTAATTCCAAGCGTGAGTCGAGGTGTTTGCAGCGAGGAGGGTTCTCCTTGCTCCTTGCGGCCTCTTTTCTTGCCCTTTTGGGAAGTGGTAGCCTTCTTCCTTGCCTTGTCTCTCTTTAGGTGCCATTGTACCTGAGACTTGAAATAGTGTTAATGGTAGCACAATCTCAATGGATACAATCTATACACAGACAGTAGGGGTACCACCCCACACTTAGGGTGTTGGCACCAACTAGTGAGGTGAAAGTGATCGATTACTCAGAATTCATCGACATACGTTTTAGGATTGTATTCCGACAAGAAAATCAGCAATGCATTACTTACTTGCAGCCATTGGACTACTTTCATGGTAGCTATAGCAACACTACTACATAGGGGTTACCATATGGAATAGTTATTCTTACAACAATCACAACCTCTTATGTCGGTAGGCACTATAAGTCTTATCCCGATGGCCGGCATAGTCTAACATGTAAGTATCCAAACAACAATCTTAAGCACTGTTCATAGCCATAGTAATTCCGCAAATAGTATAACAATGCTATTAAAACCAATTTTAAGTCAGAAACAAGTCAAGATTTTCCTACGTACATGTTCACTCACAAGGTTGTGTATCAACAATCCAAACACATGAACATCACCAACAATCTTATACGATTTAGCAATTCATAATAGACATAGCAATGTAGTACTTATGAGAAATAAATGAAGAATAAGAGAGTACTTACTTGCTTGAAGCTTGTGGAGATGGTTTTGTGAATTGGAAGAGCAAAAGAAGAAAATTTTGAGAGGATTTGGAGAGGGAATGCGGTGCCTTTAGGTAAATTTTTAGTGTGGTTATGTTATAAACCCAAGTCCCCTTTATATAGGAAGAGTATGGGTCGGGTTATGACCCATTTACAATCAGATTTGGGGACAAAATCACCACATATGCGGTGCATATCTCTCGGCATATCAATGACATATGCGGCACATTGTCCATGGCATAAAGGGACATATGCGCCGCATAGTCTATGGCATTTCTAGACATATGCGCCGCATAGTCTATGGCATTTGGTCTCAGTATCTCAAATGCCATAGCATAGGCGGCGCATAGTAGCATAGGCGGCGCATAGTCAAAAGCATACCTAGGAATAGGCGGCGCATAGTGTATAGCACACTAGATTCCGAGTCCTTAGGATATAGAATAGGTTGTGCATCGTTCGTTGCCTATTTTTACCAAGGCCTAGCCTTTCTCGAAGCCTATTATGACGTGAGAAAGGCTCAATTCATAGCCTTATGCATCACCATTCCTAACTTACCGACTTTACCATACAATGCGACCAAATCGTCAATTGAAATCAATATCCTCGTTGCATACTTCTTGCACCTATTTTTGCTCAAAACAAATGAAAATGATTAGTACGATGGGTTGCCTCCCACCAAGCGCCTTAGTTTTGGTCGTGGCACGACTCTTATTTTTGGATTTTCATTTATCAAGAACAAAACAAGTACTAGAACGAAAGAAAAAATGATAAAACGATAAAACGATGGGTTGCCTCCCATCTAGCGCCTTATTTATTGTCGTGGCTCGACGTAGTTACCTCGAGTACTCAGACTTCATCGAGGTAAGTGATGGATCGTTTTCTGAAAGGATTTAAACGACAATGAGGCTTACCTGTGGTCATGCGATCTTTTTCGAGCTGGCTCATACGTTTCTCCGGAGAGTCACCAATTATATCATCAATAGTCCAACCCATAGCTCTCTTGTATCTCCTCAGAGCAGAGATGAGAGCTTCTACGTGCTGTTCACTTACATCATCTACTCTCTCCGGAAGTATATTTCTACTTTCCAAGAACATATACTTTAGATAATCGGGAAGCTCTTGCGATTCTAGCATCGGTGGCTTGTCAAAGGGAGTATTCGCTGTTGGTTGATGCTTGAGTTCACAATCCGGTTTCTTAGGAGTATAAGACTCTATTTCTGTTAGAGCACTCATAAGTTCTTCATAACCTTCATTATCTTCATGCTCAACTTTCAGTGGCACAGCAGACAATGGCTCAACAGTAGGTTGTTTCTCTATAGATAATGCTTTCGTATCCTCATAATGTACATCAGCTACAGATGACTCATTCATATCGCTGGGCTGCTTCATTGTTTTGCATATATCAAACTGTACCACTTCGTCAACCACTTGCTTGCCTTTTGCTGAAGTTTCCAGCACCTTACCACTTCTGGTAGTTATGGCCATGCATGACCCATCATTCCTTGGGTTTTGCACAGTATCGCTAGGTAAAGTGCCAGCCTTTCTTTGATTAAATGATGCTGAAAGTTGGCTCAATTGCTGCTCTATTTGCTTGATAGAAGTGGAATGAGAATCAACTAGTTGCTTCATGGAGGACAAATCATCAATCACCTCCTTAACTCCCGCGCTCGTTGCTTCCACTCCTTTCAATAACTTCGCCATCATGTCTTTCATACTCCCAGAATTAGATGTGGTGGTATCACGTCTACCAGGGGGAACGTACAAACCACTCTTTTCATTATTTTTCTTCCAACTACCTTGGTCTTTGCTTCCAGATTTATCATAATAGTTCCGACCTTGGTTTCCTTGGGCATTCCCACGGAAACCCCTCTGATTGTTCAAGTAGTCGGCCTCCACTTCAGAATCAGATTCGTCTCTTCCTTTTAGCGCTACAGCTTTCACTTTTTCGGTCTTCCCTGATAATAAGTGCTTGGTAAGAAGATCCATCTGCATTTTCATGTGAGCCATGTCTTGGTCACGATCCTCTTGTCTTCGTCTCTGCTCTACAGTCATGCCAAAAGATAAAGTGGGGCTTGCTACCTCAGAATCCCTGGTATGCCATGCTCTACTTTACTTTGTCATCCAATCTAGCATATGGCTTGCCTGCCCAAAGGTGAGGTTCATAAAAGATCCTCTAGCCGCATTATCAACCACTGGCTTAGTCACCGAATTCAAAGCTCTGTATAATATCTCCATCAAGTGGTCATTGGTCATATGGTGATTTGGGCACCGTATGAGCTTCGTCTTGAACCTCTCCCATGTTTCGTGGAGGGCTTCAGTTGGAAGCTGCCGAAAATTTGTGATCTCGTCTCTCAACTGTGCTCTTTTGGATGGCGGAAAGAATCTTTCTAGGAAAGCGTCTTTCAATTGCCTCCAATTAGTAATAGAATCAGGAGTCAGCCCATTCAACCATAGAGTTGCCTCCCCAGACAGAGACAATGGAAATAAGTGTAGTCGAATTGCATTCTGTCCAACTCCAGGATTGTCGAATGACTTGCATGTAGAAATAAAGTTGATCAGATGCATATTCGAATCATCACCTGCTAGTCCACCAAATAATCCCTTGAGTTGCAAAAGCTGAATCATGGTGCTAGTGATATTAAACTTTGCTCCGGGTGCTAATGGCGGAAGAATAATAGCTCCGGTGGCACCAGGTCCGTCTAGATCGTCCTCTTCGTCATCAAAAGGAATTTGCATAACTCGGCGATCAGGCCTCAATCGTGCTTGACGATCTCTCCTCTGCATGGGTGCCGCCATCTCAGCAGTATGCCGTGGGTTTAGTAGCTCTTCATCGCCCAGATCCTCATCGTCAGGATTTGTTGCTCGCCTACGATTATCAATATTCTGTTGATGCACTTGAGCAGCCATCCTTTCAATTTCACGTTGTGCCTCCATTGATGCACTGAATAAACCTAAATAAAACAAAAACAACAACTAAAAGTAAAAGTACGAGAATCTTTGACCAAAGGGTCTAGTAATTATCACGAACTTGATTGACACTCGTATTCCCCGGCAACGGCGCCAATTTTTGATAACGCTCAATCTACAGCTCTCGTAGGAGTGTAAAGCGGTCGATAGCAAATATAGAACCCAACCTGGGTTGGGTGTCGATCCCACAGGGAATAGCTTGGCCAACAAGTAAGTAAAATTACTAAACTTTTGGTGCAAGTCTCGTAAGAAGGGGGGATTCTTGTCGTGCAACTAAAGTAAACAAAAGCTGAAAATAATAAAGTAAAAAGAGAGAGATTGTTACGTAGGTTGTAAACAATGAGAATTGAAGCGTTGGGGTTATGTCCACCTTCTGAGGTATACGTCTCTATTGGCTATGAGTGTGTAGAGTCTTGACATGCAATTGCTTATAGCGAATTGTAGTCGATGGTAAATCCAAGCGTCTCTCGACCTCAACAAGGACTATTTCACTTTAACTCTCTCGAGCTTAAAGCGTGTCTAACGGTACGAATTCTCCAAGAGGTTAGTCCAGTTACGACACTAGCTTTTTAATAGGAAAGGGTGTCCTACTACCTTGATATTATCTCTTTTCCAGACAAATAACCTTTCTCTCGAACAAGTTAAATGTTAGACTGGCGTTATTCTATGCGTCTGCAGCCACAAGAATTTGCATTAAGATGAAGAGAATAATGATATAAGCAATATACGTGTCTCGAACTCACAAACTCACAGCAATAGATAGTATCTCATTCGGCTTCCATAACCGCAACAGAGAAGTTTAGTTACCCATGAGTGCGAAGGAGATCACGATTTGCATTGTTATTGTTGAGTAATGGCATGTGGATTAGGTGATAGGCGTGTGGCATGATTCCTTAGCAAGTAATGATTCTCTTGTTGTGGAATTTAAGTATAGAAGAGTAGATTAGCGGTGTTTGTATTGGGAGATGAGAGAGATGGAAGAAAATTAATAGTTTAAGAATGAATTTCTTGAATTAAGGGAGGAGTTGCCTCCACTAAGGGAGGACTTGCCTCTCCACTAAGGGAGGACTTAATTAAAAATCTCTAGCATGATAGGAGTATTTATAATACTCCTATCCTACTCCTACTATGCTAATGAAATAAATAACCAAATCCTACTAAACTAAGGAAATACTTAACCCATTTGTACTAGGTTAATGTAACATTCTCCTAATCCAAATAAACTAATGAAATACATAACCCAATTGTACTAGGTTAATGTATCATTGTCAAAATCCAGCTTTGTGTCTGTAAGTCCCCAAAGTCTTCAGAATTGCTGTTTTAGCCCGGGATAGATTTTCCATGCAGCAGTTTTGGTCCTTAGGCGTGTAAACTCCCTTTCCTTCCTTCGTGAGCTTTCTTTTGCGTCAAGTAAGCCATAAAATGCTGAATTTTGCATCATTTATACCTGAAACTTTACTAATCATGTTTGTTAGCTCATTTATAGGAAAAAGGACTAAAAGTGCATGAAATATATAATTTGTTCTCAAAACTAGGCTAAAACATGGGCAAAATATATTGATATAGGCGCGTAATTTCGCCTATCATCACACTGGGCAAAGGAAGGGAATTACAGAACCACCCCAAATCCAGCAGGAATTCACTTAATTCTTTCAGAAACTATTAGGGACTGCAACAACTGAAATACCTTGTATCAATATTGACATAGAACATGGAACAACAACAACAATTAATGCAATAAGTGATAGAGCAAGAGATCTGGAAGATAGTTATACATCTACACTGTGACCAAGCACTAGGTATTGATGGATTCCAAATAGAGTTTTTTAAGAATCAGTGGTCAATAGTAGGACAAGAGGTTACTAAAGAAGTAATACAATTTTTTGAAAATGGGAGGTTGTTAAAGAGTATAAACTGTGCAACTGTTACACTTGTCCCTAAAGTAGATAGCCCTAATTTTGTGAAGGAGTATAGGACAATAGCATGCTGCACTACTTTGTATAAGATCATTGCTAAAATCCTCACAACAAAATTGAATCCTATGATAAATGTGTTAGTGAGTCATTCACAATCTGCATTCATTAAAGTAAGAAGTATCTTGGATAATGTGATAGTGGCCTATGAATTGATCAGAGGATATAGCCAAAAACATGGTTCTCCAAGGTGTTTCATGAAAATAGACATCAGGAAGGCTTATGATTCAATTGAATGGGGGTTCCTACAGATGATACTTGTTGAATATATGCAAAGCCCCGTATTTCGGGATAGAAGGAAAACCATCATTTCTATGAGTAGATGATTCAAAAGCCATAAATCTTATGAAAATTTTCCATGTTAATCAAGTATGTAGTGTGGTAACCTATTCAAGAATGAATTGAGATCATAAAGGTCCCCTAACTCAAGGTCAAGTTGAAAGCTTTCCTATCGCTTGTGTTTTAGTAAGCGTCGAAACTTGTGTTAACTTGAATCGACCATAGATCCTTATATATAATGAAATAGGTGGCCTACTATATATCAAATGAAAGATTATCATATTAGATTTCCATCTATACCAAATTTACATAAAGCGGACACTCTGTGAAGAAGTTAAAGCATTTTTAGTGTCAGCGTTCCCGATTGACTGGACACCACATTGCGATGAGACTTAAATCGACATTTATCAATTCTAGTAGCTCACCGCGATTTCCAGCGCATCGCGGTGAAGCCTTTTATGGCGTTCCCAGTCCTAGATTTTAAATTCCAAGGTCAAACTAAAAATTTTCCATGGCTCCAAACCCATCAAAACATGGGATTTAATCCCAAGAACACCAAAGTAAGATTAATTTCATCAAAATCTCTCAAGAAACTCCATTATGGTTTCAAACTAAAAATCCTCATAACTCAAGATTCAACCATGAGTTTTTGAAGATAATTAGAGATTTGAAATCCCCAATCCGTAAGCTTCAAGAATCATTCATTATTCTTCAAAATAGAGGTACGTGGGGTTTTCCTAAATTATCATGGGCATAGAAATCATGATTTTAAGAAAGGGATTTTAAGATTTATGAATACATTCATGTTTTAGAAATCTTGACGGTATTGTTTTGGTCTTTTGACCTTCCCCCACATTTATTCGAAATTGTATATATATGTATGCTTGTGTTTTAAGGTTGATGATTTAATTGAGAGCATGACTTATGTAAAATCCCTCTCTTGTTTTGATTTCCGTTTACTTATCATATGCTATAGATGTTTTGAATACATACTTGAAAAGAATGGTTTAAAATATCTTGAATTGCGTTATGATTGGATTAAGATTTGGATTTCCAAGAGAGGGTAGTTGTGTTGATAAATGTTGAAAATATTCATACAAGGAAGAGTGCATGATTTTGCCAAAAGCACATGTCCACCATATGTTTAAAGGATTCTTGCATAGTTTTGACTTATGCTTTGGAACATGAAATCTCTTATACTATTTAAAATATTGGGTAGTATGAATTGAGTTTAATGAAAGTATTATCCTTAAAGTATTTATGGGTTAGAACTGCGACTTGAGGGTCTTGGTGTGACGATACCAATTCAGATTATGCCATGATAGTTCAGAACAGAATAGAATGAATGCTTGAAATCAAACTTTCAGATTTTAAGATTTTGAATGATGTATGTTTAGAAGTGGTTAAAACTGGGCATAAAGAGACGTTAGGTGGTTCCTCAAAGGTGGCATGAGTTCAGACAACTCATTGCCCAAAACCGTGATTTGCCAATCCGAGTATATTATATTACACCGGCCCAGTGCCGTGTGTCATATTAGAAATAAAAACTCCAACCCTTGCGGCACACTCGGGTTGGGGGCTTCCCTGCCGAATCAATGGCGGAGTCCATACAACCCGTGGGATTTTAGAATTGTTGGTGTGTACCACCTAACTTAGAAGTAATACAAAGAACAGACTATGCATTGACAATAATGACTTATGATTTTCAGAAAGTGCCCATGTGTTTTGAGAACTGTTTATGCATGATGCTTTAATAAATTGCTCTCCTCCATTTCACTTATATAAAAGTTTTATTTTGGATTACTTTGCGTACCAGTATATCTGTATTGACCCCTCCTTCCCCCCTCCAAGCTCTGAGGCTCAGTCTAGGGGTCCAGAAAAACAATAGATTTATCAGACAGAGTTGCAGTGCCCAGTTGGTTCCAAACAACTATTATTAGATATGATTTCGGTCTACTACTGGGGCCTTTTCTCAGTTTCAAACAGTTGTCAGATTTTCATGTAGTAGAGATTTCGCATATTGTGTCAAATGTTATTTAGATGTAGTTGATTTACACTTTCCATACTTATGATGAATTCATAATTGACCATGTTTCCGTAGAAGATTATGTTTCCGCATCTTCATTTATTATATAAATGTTTAGTATGATTACCAGATAGAGAAGGGCGTTCTGAGCCTTCATGGTTCGGGATGTCCATCACAGCCAGACCTTAGTTCAGGTAGTGAAAAACTTGGTATCAGAGCACGGTCCTAGGGTATCTGCAAAATTGCGTCGGGTAGAGTCTTGTTTATGTGTGTGTAGCACGACACACTTATAAGCATGAGGCTACTGGGCGTTTAGGAATGTTTCCCTTTCTTTATGTTCTAGTTGGTGCTATTGAGCTAGAATGTTCCTCTTCCATACTCTAATTTATGCTATGGTGTTTCCCATATGAAAGTAAAGTTATCCCAATTCTTTCATTACTTTGATGTGCTCAGATATGTCTCGTTATTGGGGTGATTTAAGTACAGAAGTTTAAAGTCTAAATGGTATAGTCCTTTCTGATTGAGCCATATAAGAGTTTAAAATTTGTGGAAGGACATGATAAGAGTCCGTTAGTGCCTCAGAGTGTATTGATTTTTGTGTAAACATTGATTCTGATGAAATCATGCTTTTCAGCCTGTAGTATTAAGTGTATTCAGTCCTTTTCAGAAATTATGTTGCAAATGTCACGCTTCAGGGGATTATGTGTAGCAAAATATTGGAACTGTATTCCCACCTGATGAGTAGTATAATTTAAAATTTTGGGGTCATGACCTATTGTAACACCCCTAAATATCATCCCGAGATGCCGCACAGTGCCAGAGGCTACACGTAGCCTCAAGCTAACCCTTTAAGCCAAAACACTACCCTTAGGTTCCAACACAATGACATACACGCTACGCTAAGGATATATATATAAGTACATATCATATCACATCGCACATGGCACGGAATATCATTATACTGTACATATATGGAATGTCTATACACAAACCAACCCAACAATACACTAGTCTGACATAGCCTCTATAGAGGAAAATCGACGAGCCATTGGGACAAAAACCCAACTGACTCAACAGACCAAATGGATCACAAAACAACAACACTAAAACTACCAACTTAGTCCTCGAACCATGAGGACTCACCACTGAAGGAACGTAGATGCAACACTCGGATATCACTGTCGTGGCTGCGGCTGAGTACCTGAACCTACATCATGTTAAGAATGTAGCCCATAGAGAAATATGTGGGTCAGAACAAGATACGTACTGAGTATGTGCGGGCGCATGCAAAATATAAATAATATCATAAATTTCGTAAAAACGTACATACAGACCATAATGACACACCTGGCTTAAGTGACATTGAATCATGCAACTCATAACATCTTAGATAGGAAATGCAGGAGAAAAACCTCATAAATCATTATAGATCATCATAGGCAACTTGACTTACCACATCAAAACTTGGAGTGACTCGGTATTTCAATAAACATGACTCTTATAGACAGGGGAGTTTCCTATAACCGACAACCCCATGTGAGCTAAGTGGAATACCAACATTTGAAACTCCCGTTGGCGGGAGCGACATACTTTTTGCCAGGGAGTACAACCTTAAAACTACAATAATCACAATCGGGCTCTCTCGCCTATAATATCATCATCAAACAACCCTGCGGTGGCACATAGGTTTGGGAAAATGCCAAGTTTCCCTCTCGGTGCTAAGTACTACTCCCCGACAAGCTTAGAACGCGTTAGGAAATCTACCACAACATCACAAGGGTCTATCATAAAGACCAAATCAAATCTCTTTCTCATTTATCAGATCATATCAATTTGTGGATTCCTAACTCAACACATTTTAGCTCAAAACATTTTAATCTTCCTCAACATCAACAAGGTATCAATGCATTGAACCATAACTGACTCGACATTTGGACAAGGATATGAAGACTCAATACATAATATTTTCAACAATTTAACTCATCAAAACCATCTGGAAAATAACAAGACTCATTGCAACTTCAATATCAACATTTCTCAATTTTCTATACAACTTTCATTTAAAGGTACTTGAGACATCAACCCATAGTAGGGATATAGAATTTCCAATATCAATTATAAATTCATAATAAGGAAATAGTGGAATGATAGTATAAATCAAGTCTTAACAAATTAAATCATCATACTCTCATAATCAAATACTTTTGGACATAATTCCATTTCAACATCATGCACATATTGGATGACATAATCCCATAGATCATGGACAATAATATAATATATAAAACCATATTTCTAATTCATGGTAAAACATGTAAAATCTCATGTCAATGTAATTCAACAAAAACACCGGGCACAAGATCGAAAGGATAATCTTGTACAAAGCCCCATATACCTAAAAATGGTAGATGAATATGAACTTCCGACGCCGAAACATTCTTCACGAAAATAAAGGGTGCTTCTCGAATCCCTTAACATGATCAACTAGAATCCCAAATCAATTTTAAATTTCTACGGTTCAATCAAGAGACATAGAAGGATGAAATTTGGAGTAGTAGGGTTGGGGTTTGAGCCTTAGAAAATTTTGGAGAAAAATGAGCTATTAAATGCTCTTAATGGACTTAAATCCATGGTTTATGGATTGGAGTGGGAATGACCAAAATATCCTTAAAAATCAAATAATGTCAAATCTGTCCTTTGGTGGACTGTTTTGAGAGGCTGAAGTAGATCGACCATAACGTTTTTCTCCGATTGCCAAATTGGATGAAACCAATTTCATTGGAAAGAGGACTTTCAGATCTTTCTGTTCATATATATTAGCTCACCCAGATTATTATGTACAAGGAGTTATGATCGTTTGAAGGTGACACTAAAATTTGCCTGGCCTCAGTATTTTTTTTCCGGCATATTTACTGTTCACCACTATTCACGGTTAGATCGGAATGATCATAACTCATCGTTTGAGTGTCCGTTTTGGATGATCCACATATAGTTGGAAAGCTTATTCGATGCTCTACGCGATGACGGATCGCATATCCAGAAATTCCTTATAGAAAAATTATTAATCCTGATAAAGAACAGAATTCAATACATTTTCATCCGAGATCTTAACGGAAAATTTTTTCAGGGTATCACATCATCTCCCCCTTGGAAACGTTCATCCTCGAATGTTGATAGGTAGGTCAAGAATACTATAAAAATGAGTATATAGAGAAAAATTATCTTTCCCAAGCATATACTCCATTGTAGATTTTTTTGGATATCTTAGAAAACGCACAAGCCAAGATAAACATAGCAATAAGGATTAAATCAAAAGAGAGAGATACCTTTGACATGCTCATGATTCGTAGGAAAGAGGTGGGGATATTTGGCACGCATATCCCCTTCGTCTTCCCAAGTAGCACTCTCCATGGATTGATTTCGACAAAGCACTTTAACAAAAGGAACTTCCTTGTTTCTTAGCCTACGAACTTGAAAGTCAAAAACCTCAACCGGAATTTCTTCATATGAAAGACTCTTGAATACCCGAGCTTTCGGAAGGATCAATCACAACAAAATCACCAATAGACTTCTTAAGCATAGAAACATGGAAAACCGGATGGACGTTAGATAACTCCGCGGGCAATTCAACCTTATACACTACCTTCCCAATACGATCCACAATCTTATAGGGACCAATGTAACGGGGACTTAGTTTTCCTTTCTTCCCAAATCTCTTCACCACTTTCATGGGTGAAACTTTCAAGTACACTAAATCACCAACATCAAATTCAAGGTCTTTCCTCGTTACATCTGCGTATGATTTTTGACGACTTTGGGCGGTTTTCAACCTTTCCAGAATTAACTTAACCTTATCCATGGCCTCAAACACCGCATCCGGTCCAGTCGCGGCAGCCTCACCAACTTCAAACCAATCAATGGGTGATCTACACCTTCTACCATACAAAGCTTCAAACGGGGCCATTCCAATAGTAGCATGAAAACTGTTACTGTAAGCGAACTTGATTAATGCTAAGTGATCATCCCAACTACCTTTAAAATCAAGCACACAACCCCTCAAAATATCTTCTAAAGTTTGAATGGTCCGCTCGGCCTGACCATCTGTTTCCAGATGGAAAGCAGAACTAAAACAAATTTGGGTATCGAGACCCTTCTGGAAAGATTTCCAAAACTGAGAGGTAAACTGAGTACCTCTATCAGAAATAATAGCCAAAGGGATTCCATGAAGTATGACAAGTTCCTGAATATATATTCTAGCATTATCTTCAGCTATATATGATGAATGCATAGGCAAGAAATGAGCTGATTTCGTCAACCGATCTATGAGAACCCAAATCGAATCATGATGGTGACGAGAAGGAGGCAAACCAACTATGAAGTCCATATTCACTTCTTCCTACTTCCAAGTAGGAATGCTAAACTCTTGCATCATGCCACTGGGCCTTTGATGCTCTATTTTAACCAGTTGACACGTGGAACACTTCGCCACAAATTCTGCTATGTTCCTCTTCATACCGTTCCACCAATAGATTTCCTGCAAATCATGTTACATCTTTGTAGCACCAGGATGGATGGAGTATCGCGTACCATGCGCTTCCGCCATAATCCTCTGCTTCAAGTTATCAACATCAGGAACACATAAAATTTCTCGGAGTCTCAAAATACCATCTTCCCCTTCAGAGAAAGCCTCCACCTTTTGGTCTTTAACTTACTCTTTTAACCTGACCAAGGTAGGATCCCTGTCTTGCTTCTCCTTCACTTTCGAAACTAAAGAGGATTCAAAACCTCTTTGCACTCCTATACTACCCTAAGCATCACCAAACAACCTAACCCCCAATCTAGCCAAACGATGTACCTCACGGGCGAACTCCTTCTTACCAATCTCCACATGTGCTACTCTACCCATGGACTTCCGACCAAGGGCATCTTCTACTACATTGGCCTTGCCCGGATGATATAACACGCTCATATCATAATCTTTCAACAGTTCTAACCATCGTATCTGCCTAAGATTCAACTCTTTTTGGGTGAATACATATTGCAAGCTCTTATGGTCTGTGACGACGTCGACATGTACACCATGCCTGGAAGCATAAGCTATAACCTTGACCTTTTGCATCAATACACAGCCTAAACTGACTCTGGAAGCATCGCAATACACCACAAAACCATCAACACCGTCATGCAAAGTCAACACAGGGGCTGAAGTGAGTCGAGTCTTCAACTCCTGAAAACTCTTCTCGCAAGATTCGGACCACAGGAACGTCACTTTCTTTTAGGTCAAACTGGTCGTAAGACACGCAATAGATGAAAACCCTTCAATAAAACAACGATAATAACCAGCTAGACCCAAGAAACTTTGGATATCAAAAGGAGAAATAGGTCTAGCCCAACTCTTTATAGCCTCTATCTTTTGAGGATCAACTCTAATACCTTCGGAAGAAACAACATGACCCAAGAAGGATACAGTGTTCAGTCAGAACTCATACTTACTGAACTTAGCATACAACCGATGAGTTAGAAGAGTTTCCAACAAGATTCAGAGATGATCCGCATGATCATCCTCACTTCGGGAATAAATAAGAATATCATAAAGGAACACTATTACAAATAAATCCCGATATGGACGGAATACATGGTTCATAAGATCCATGAAATCCACTGGAGCATTAGTTAACCCGAAAGACATCACTAGAAATTCAAAATGACCATAACAGGTTCAGAAAGATGACTTGGAGATATCACATTCCCTAACCTTAAGTTGGTGATAACTGGATCTGTGGTCTATCTTCGAAAAGTATCTCGCACCTTTCAATTGATCAAATAAATCATCAATTTGAGGAAGCAGATATTTATTCTTGATAGTAACTCTATTAAGCTGCCGGTAATCAATACACATCCGGAAAGAACCATATTTCTTATGCACAAACAAGACAGGTGCACCCCACAGGGACACACTAGGTTTGTTAAAGCTTTTGTCTAAAAGATCTTGTAATTGATCCTTCAACTCTTTAAGTTCCGCTGGAGCAATACGATACGGAGGAATGGAAATAGGATGAGTATCCAGAAGAAGGTCAATCCCGAACTATATCTCTCTATCAAGTGGTACTCCAGGGAGATCTTCCAGAAAGATACCAAGAAATTTATTAACAACATTAATTGACTGAATGGTTGGGGTTTCAGACTTAGTGTCTTTAACCCGAACCAAAAGATGGATGCAACCCTTGTAAATCAACTTCCTAGCTTTGAGATAGGATATGAAATGACCTTTAGGAATCACAGTACTCTCAACCATTTGAGGATAGGTTCATCAGGAAACTGAAACTTGACCATAGGGGCAAAACAATCAATAGATGCATAGCATGAGTGAAACCAATCCATACCTAAAATGATATCAAAGTCAAACATATCTAGCTTAATCAAATCAACATATATAACCCGATGAAAGACAGTAATGGGATATTTCTTATACACCCTCTTAGCAATGTCAGACTCTCCTATCAGAGTAGAAACCAAAATAGGCTCATAAATTAGTTCAGGATCCATTTTAAAATTTTACAGAAACTAGAGGTGTCACATAAGAAAAACTCTAACCGGGGTCCATCAACACATAGACATCAAAATAGAAAACACGGAGCATTCCAGTGACAACAACGGGAGAGTTCTCCTGCTCCTGATGAGGTGGTATAGCATAAAAATGATTCTGGCATTGAACGCCAGCAGTACTAGATGAAGCACCTTGAGGAGGAATTAGATGGGCTGCGGGAGGAGGGAACTGGTAGCCTGACTCTGGGGATGGGAATCACGACTCCGCCGTTTGGCATACGGGCAGTCTCTAGGTATGTGGACCAACTTGCCATAGCTAAAACAGCCCCATTGCCCCCTATAACACTCCCTAAAATGGTCTTTACCACACTTAGCATACGAAGGAGTATGAGGCCGGTTTCTTACACTGTCCTGAGACCTAGAAGGTACCGACCTATTCCCGAGCTCCTGCCTGCCCCAATATATGGGAGCACTAGCTGAGGATGGCGCAGGTATAAATAGATGTCTCTAAAACTGAGGGCGATTGCCTCCGGAGAATCTAGTCTGACCAGACCCTTGTTTCTCAGATCTGACTCTCTAAATCCCTCTTACTCTTTCTCTTTCCTTTATCTTGTCTGACTCAATCTGTTGGGCGTGAATCATTAACCTAGGAAGATCAATCTCCCTGTTGATCATAGCAGATCTACATTCTTTCACGACATAACTGTAACGCCCTAAAATATCATACCGAGATGCCATATGGTGCCTAAGGCTACACGTAGCCTCAAGCTAACCCTTTAATATAAAACTACCCTTTGGTTCCAACACAACAACATACACGCTACGCTAAGGATATATATATATATAAATTCATAATAAGGAAATAGTGTAATGATAGTATAAATCAAGGCTTAACAAATTAAATCATCATACTCTCATAATCAAATACTTTTGGACATAATTCCATCTCAACATCATACACATATCGGATGACATAATCCCATAGCTCATGGACAATAATATAATATATAAAACTATATTTCTAATTCATGGTAAAACATGTAAAATCTCATGTCAATGTAATACAACAAAAATACCAGGCACAAGATAGAAAGGATAATCTTGTTCAAAGCCCCACATACCTAAAAATGGAAGATGAATATGAACTTCCAACGCCGGAAATTTATTCACGAAAATAAAGGGTGCTTCTCGACCCCTTAACATGATCAACTCGAATCCCAAATAAATTTAAAATTTCTACGGTTCAATCAAGAGACATTGAAGGATCAAATTTGGAGTAGTAGGGTTGGGGTTTGAGCCTTAGGAAATTTTGGAGAAAAATGAGCTATTGAATGCTCTTAATGGACTTAAATCCATGGTTTACCCCGATGGATTGGAGTGGGAATGACCAAAATATCCTTAAAAATCAAATAATGTCAAATCTGTCCTTTGGTGGACTGTTTTGATAGGCTGAAGTAGATCGACCATAACGTTTTTCTCCGATTGCCAAATTGGATGAAACCAATTTCATTAGAAAGAGGACTTTCAGATCTTTCTGTTGATATATATTAGCTCACCCAGATTATTATGTACAAGGAGTTATGATCGTTTGAGTTTGACCCTAAAATTCGCCTTGCCTCAGTATTCTTTTTTCATGCACATTTACTGTTCACCACTATTCACGATTAGATTGGAATGATCATAACTCATCGCTCGAGTGTCCGTTTTCGATGATCCACATATCATTGGAAAGATTATTCGATTCTCTACGCGATGACGGGTCGAATATACAGAAATTCCACACAGAAAAATTATTAATCATGATAAAGAACAGAATTCAATAGATTTTCGTCCGTGATCTTAACGGAAAATTTTTCCGGGGTATCAAATCATCTCCCCCTTGGAAACATTCATCCTCGAATGTTGATAGGTAGGTCAAGAATACTATGAAAATGAGTATATAGAGAAACATCATCTTTCCCAAGCATATACTCCATTGTAGATTTTTTTGGATATCGTAGAAAACACACAAGCCAAGATAAACATAGCAATAAGGATTAAATCAAAAGATAACGATACCTTTGACATGCTCAGTATTTGTAGGAAAGAGGTGGGGATATTTGTCGCGCATATCCCCTTCGGCTTCCCAAGTAGCACTCTCCATGGATTGATTTCGACAAAGCACTTTAACCAAAGGAACTTCTTTGTTTCTTAGCCTACAAACTTGAAAGTCAAAAACCTCAACCGGAATCTCTTCATATGAAAGACTCTTGAATACCCAAACTTTCGGAAGGATCAATCACAACAAAATCACCAATAGACTTCTTAAGCATAGAAACATGGAAAATCGGATAGACGTTAGATAACTCCGCAGGCAATTCAACCTTATATGCTACCTTCCCAATGCGATCCACAATCTTATAGGGACCAATGTAACGGGGACTTAGTTTCCCTATCTTCCCAAATCTCTTCACCCCTTTCATGGGTGAAACTTTCAAGTACACTAAATCACCAACATCAAATTCAAGGTCTTTCCTCGTTACATCTGCGTATGATTTTTGATGACTTTGGGTGGTTTTCAACCTTTCCCGAATTAACTTAACCTTCTGCATGGCCTCGAACACCGCATCCGGTACAGTCACGGCACCCTCACCAACTTCAAATCAACCAATGAGTGATCTACACCTTCCACCATACAAAGCTTCAAATGGGGCCATTCCAATAGTAGCATGAAAACTGTTATTGTAAGCAAACTTGATTAATGCTAAGTGCTCATCCCAACTACCTTTAAAATCAAGCCCTCAACATATCTTCTAAAGTCTGAATGGTCCGCTCGGCATGACCATCTATTTGCAGATGGAAAGCAGAACTTAAACAAATTTCGGTACCGAGACCCTTCTGGAAAGATTTCCAAAACTGAGAGGTAAACTGAGTACCTCTGTCAGAAATAATAGCCAAAGGGATTCCATGAATTCTGACGAGTTCCTGAATATATATTCTAGCATTATCTTCAGCTATATATGATGAATGCATAGGCAAGAAATGAGCTGATTTCGTCAACCGATCTATGAGAACCCAAATCGAATCATGATGGTGACGAGAAGGAGGCAAACCAACTATGAAGTCCATATTCACTTCTTCCTACTTCCAAGTAGGAATGCTAAACTCTTGCATCATGCCACTGGGCCTTTGATGCTCTATTTTAACCAGTTGACACGTGGAACACTTCGCCACAAATTCTGCTATGTTCCTCTTCATACCGTTCCACCAATAGATTTCCTGCAAATCATGTTACATCTTGGTAGCACCAGGATGGATGGAGTATCGCGTACCATGCGCTTCCGCCATAATCCTCTGCTTCAAGTTATCAACATCAGGAACACATAAAATTTCTCGGAGTCTCAAAATACCATCTTCCCCTTCAAAGAAAGCCTCCACCTTTTGGTCTTTAACTTACTCTTTTAACCTGACCAAGGTAGGATCCCTGTCTTGCTTCTCCTTCACTTCCGAAACTAAAGAGGATTCAAAACCTCTTTGCACTCCTATACTACCCTAAGCATCACAAAACAACCTAACCCCCAATCTAGCCAAACGATGTACCTCACGGGCTAACTACTTTTTACCAATCTCCACATGTTCTACTCTACCCATGGACTTCCGACTAAGGGCATCTGCTACTACAGTGGCCTTGTCCAGATGATATAGCACGCTCATATCATAAACTTTCATCAGTTCTAACCATCGTCTCTGTTTAAGATTCAACTCCTTTTGGGTGAATACATATTGCAAGCTCTTATGGTCCGTGAAGACATCGACATAGACACCATACAAATAATGTCTCAAGATTTTCAAAGAAAAAATCACAGCAGCTAATTCAAGGTCATGGGTAGTATAATTCTTCTCGTGAGGCTTTAGCTGCCTGGAAACATAAGCTATAACCTTGCCTTTTTGCATCAATACACAACCCAAACCGACGCTGGAAGCATCGCAATACACCATAAAACCATCAACACCGTCAGGAAAACTCACTACAGGGGCTGCAGTGAGTCGAGTCTTCAAATCCTGAAAACTCTTCTCGCAAGATTCAAACCACAGGAACTTTAATTTCTTTTGGGTCAAACTGGTCATAGGAGACACAATAGATGAAAAACTTCAACAAAACGATGATAATAACCAGCTAGACCCAAGATACTTCGGATATCAGAAGGAGAAAAAGGTCTAGGCCAACTCTTTATAGCCTCTATCTTTTGAGGATCAATTCTAATACCTTAGGAAGACACAACATGACCCAAGAAGGCTGCAGAGTTCAGCCAGAACTCGCACTTACTGAACTTAGCATACAACCGATGAGTTTGAAGAGTTTCCAACATGATTCAGAGATGATCCGCATGATCACCCTCACTTTGAGAGTAAATAAGAATATTATCAAGGAACACTATAACAAATAAATCCCGATATGGACGGAATACACGGTTTATAAGATCCATTAAAGCCGCTGGAGCATTAGTTAACCCAAAAAACATCACTAGAAATTTAAAATGACCGTAACGGGTTCGGAAGGCTGTCTTGGGGATATCACATTCCCTAACTTTAATTTGGTGATAATCGGATCTGTGGTGTATCTTTGAAAAGTAGCTCGCACCTTGCAATTGATCAAATAAATCATCAATTCGAGGAAGCAGATATTTATTCTTGATAGTAACCCTATTAAGCTGCCAGTAATCAATATACATCCGCAAAGAACCATATTTCTTATGCACAAATAGGACAGGTGCACCCCACAGGTACACACTAGGTCTGATAAAGCTTTTGTCTAAAAGATCTTTCAATTTCTCCTTCAACTCTTTAAGTTCCGCGGGAGCCATGCAATATAGAGGAATGGAAATAGGATGAGTATCAAAAAGAAGGTCAATCCCAAACTCTATCTCTCTATCAAGAGGTACTCCAGGGAGATCTTTCGGAAAGATATCAAGGAACTCATTAACAACATTAATTGACTGAATAGTTGGGGTTTTAGACTTAGTGTCTTTAACCCAAACCAAATGGTGGATGAAACCCTTGGAAATCAACTTCCGAGCTTTTAGATAGGATATGAAATGACCCTTAGGAATCACAAAACTCCCGGACCATTCGAGGATAGGTTCATCAGGAAACTGAAACTTTACCACAGGGGCACGACAATCAATAGACGTATAGCATGAGTGAAGCCAATCCATACCTAGAATGATATGAAAGTCAATCATATCTAGCTCAATCAAATCAGCATACATAACCCGATGAAAGACAGTAATGGGACATTTCTTATACACCTTCTTAGCAATGTCAGACTCTCTTATCGCAGTAGAAACCAAACTAGGCTCAAAAATTAGTTCAGGATCCATTTTAAAATTTACAGCAACCAGAGGTGTCACATAAGAAAAACTCGAACCAGGTTCCATCAACACATAGACATCAAAATAGAAAACACAAAGCATACCAATGATAATATCGGGAGAGTCCTCCTGCTCCTGATGAGGTGGTATAGCATATAAATAATTCTAGCGTTGAATGCCAACAGTACTAGATGAAGCATCTTAAGGAGGAACTGGATGGGCTGCGGGAGGCGGGGCACTGGTAGCCTGACTCTGGGGATGGGTATCACGACTCCGCTGTCCGGCATACGAGCAATCTGTAAGTATATGGCCTAACTTGCCATAACTAAAACAGGCCCGCTGCCAAATATAACATGCCCCAAAATGGTCTTTACCACACATATCATTCGAATGAGTATGAGGCCGGTTGCTTACACTGTCCTAAGACCTGGAAAGTACCAACCTGTTCTCGAGCTCTTGCCTGCCCCAATATATGGGAGCACTAGCTGAGGAAGGCGCAAGTATAAATGGACGTCTCTAAAACTGAGGGCGACTGCCTCCAAAGAATCTAGTCTGACCATACCCTTGTTGCTCTGATCTGACTCACTTAATTTCTCTTACTCTTTCTCTTTCCTTTATCATGTCTAACTCAATCTGTTCGGCGTGAATCATTAGCCTAGGAAGATCAATCTCCCTGTTGATCATAGCAGATCTACATTCTTTCACCACATAACTGTAACATCCCAAAATATCATCCCGAGATGCCACACGGTGCTCAAGGCTACACGTAGCCTCAAGTTAACCCTTTAAGACAAAACACTACCCTTGGGTTCCAACACAATGACATACACGCTACACTAAGAATATATATATAAGTACATATCATATCACATCGCACATAGCACGGAATATCATTAGACTGTACATATATGGAAGGTCTATACACAAACCAACCCAACAATACACTAGTCTGACATAGCCTCTATGCAGCAAAATCAACGAGCCATTGGGAAAAACTCCCACTGACTCAACAGACCAAAGGGATCACAAAACAACAACACCAAAACTAGAAACTTGGTCCTCGAACCATGTGGACTCACCACTGAAGAAACATAGATACGACACTCAGATATCACTATCGCGGATGCGACTAAGTACCTGAACCTACATCATGGTAAGAATGTAGCCCATAGAGAAATATGTTGGTTAGCACAAGATACGCACTGAGTATGTGAGGTCGTATGCAAAATATAAATAATATCATTAATTTTGTAAAAACGTACATACGGACCATAATGACAAACCTGGCTTAAGTGACATTGAATCATGCAACTCATAACATATTAGATAGGAAATGTAGGAGAAAAACCTCATAAATCATTATAGATCCTCATAGGCAACTTGACTTACCACATCAAAACTCGGAGTGACTCAGTATTTCAATAAACATGACTCTTATGGACAGGAGAGTTTCCTATAACCGACAACCCCACGTGAGCTACGTGGAATAACAATGTTTGAAACCCCCATTGGCGGGAGCGTCATACTTTTAGCCAGGGAGTACGACCTTAAAACTGCAATAATCACAATCGGGCTCTCTGGCCAATAATATCATCATCAAACAACCCTACGGTGGCACATAGGTTTGGGGAAATACCAAATTTCCCTCTCGGTGCTAAGTACTGCTCCCCGACAAGCTCAGAACGCATTAGGAAATCTACCACAACATCACAAGGGTCTATCATAATGACCAAATCAAATCTCTTTCTCATTTATCAAATCATATCAATTTGTGGATTACTAACTCAACACATTTTAGGTCAAAACATTTTAATCTTCCTCAATATCAATAAGGTATCAATGCATTGAACCATAACTGACTCGACATTTGGACAAGGATATGAAGACTCAATACATAATATTTTCAACAATTTAACTGGTCAAAACCATCCGGAAAATACCAAGACTCATTGCAACTTCAATATCAACATTTCCCAATTTGCCATACAACTCTCATTTAAAGGTACTTGAGATACCAACCCATAGTAGGGATATAGAATTTCCACTATCAATTATAAATTCATAATATGGAAATAGTGGGATGATAGTATAAATCAAGGCTTAACATATTAAATCATTATACTCTCATAATAAAATTCTTTTTGGATATAATTCCATCTCAGCATCATACACATATCAGATGACAGAATCCCATAGCTCATTACAATAATATAAGATATAAAACTATATTTCCAATTCATGTTAAAACATGTAAAATTTAATGTCAATGTAATTCAACAAAAATGTCGGGCACAAGATCGTAAGGATAATCTTGTTCAAAGCCCCACATACCTAAAAATAGAAGATGAATATGGACTTCCAACTCCGGAACTCTATTCACGAAATTAAAGGGTGTTTCTCGAAGCCCTTAACATGATCTTCTCGAATTCCAAATCAATATGAAATTTCTACGGTTCAATCAAGAGACATAGAAGGATGAAATTTGGAGTAGTAGGGTTGGGGTTTGAGCCTTAGGAAATTTTGGATAAAAATGAGCTATTGAATGCTCTTAATGGACTTAAATCCATGGTTTGCCCAGATGAATTGGAGTGGGTATGACCAAAATACCCTTAAAAATCAAATAATGTTAAATCTGTCCTTTGGTGGACTGTTTTGATAGGCTGAAGTAGTTCAACCATAACGTTTTTCTCCGATTGCCAAATTGGATGAAACCAATTTCATTTGAAAGAGGACTTTTAGACCTTTCTGTTGATATATATTAGCTCACCCAAATTATTATGTACAAGACGTTATGATCATTTGAAGTTGACCCTAAAATTCGCCTGGCCTCAGTATTTTTTTTCCTGCACAGTTACTGTTCACCACTATTCACGGTTAGATTGGAATTGTCATAACTGATAGCTCGAGTGTCTATTTTGGATGATCCACATATCATTGGAAAGCTTGTTCGATGCTCTACGTGATGAAAGGTCGAATATCCAGAAATTCCCCACAGAAAAATTATTAATTATGATAAAGAACAGAATTCAATACATTTTCGTCTGAGATCTTAACGAAAAATTTTTCCGGGGCATCACAATAACTCAACACCCCAGTTAGAAACTTGATCATACTAGTACTCGATTCATCCATCATATTGGGAGTGTACTTTGATAGGTGATTAAAATTAAGACAATACTCCTTAACCGACATGGAGCCTTGTCTCAAATTAATAAACTCCTCTATCTTAGCTTCCTGTAACTCAAGAGGAAAGAATCTATCCAAGAAAGCATCTTGGAAAAATTGCCAAGTTACCGGAGCGGTATCTTCCTCTCTCCCTTTATTCCATAACTGCACCCAGTCATAGGCAACATCCTTCAATCGATAAGAAGCCAGCACTACACTTTTTTCTTGGTAACGTGCATAATCTGTGTAATTTTATTCATTTTATCAACATACATCTATGGGTCCTCACCTTCTCTCGACCCTTGAAACTCTGGTGGATTCATCCACATAAAGTCTTGAATTCGTGCTGCTGCCGAATTAATTTCCTGCGGAGCTGGAGCAATGCCCTGAGTATTGGCGGTAATTGCCTGGGCTTGTGTCTGAAAAGCTACCCAAAATTCGGCATAGGATACCGTCTCATGTAAAGGATCAACGGGTTGAGGTTGGCAGCTATTTCCGCGAGCTCAACATGGAGGCATTTTCTGTCATAAGAACACACGAATTAATAGCAGAAGGAAACATGTGTAAGCATGATAGACTCTTGTAGAAAGAAAGAAATAGATTTTCCTAGAATGCCCCACAGACTCTTGAACATAGGTGTGGCATGCTACACACCGATGCTCAAGACTCTACCTAACGTATCTTGTCAGACTCCCTAGGACTCTTCACAACCTTAGGCTCTGATACCAAGTTTGTAACACCCCTAAATATCATCCCGAGATGCCACATGGTGCCCAAGGATACACGTAGCCTCAAGCTAACCCTTTAAGCCAAAACATTACCCTTGGGTTCCAAAACAACGACATAAACTCTACGCTAAGGATATATATATAAGTACATATCATATCACATCGCACATGGCACGTAATATCATTAGACTGTACATATATGGAATGTCTATATACAAATCAACCCAATAATATACTAGTCTGACATAGCCTCTATACAGCAAAATCAACTAGCCATTGGGACAAACCCCTAAGTGACTCAACAGAACAAAGGGATCACAAGACAACAACACCAAAACTACCAACTTGGTCCTCGAACAATGAGGACTCACCACTGAAGGAATGTAGATGCGGCACTCGGATTTCACTGTCGCGGCTGCAGTTGAGTACCTGAACCTACATTATGGTAAGAATGTAACCCATAACAAAATATATGGGTTAGCATAAGATACGTACTGAGTATATGGGGGTGCATCCAAAGTATAAATAATATCATAAATTTCATAAAAACGTACATACAGACCATAATGACACACCTAGCTTGAGTGACATTGAATCATGCAACTCATAACATCTTAGATAGGAAATGTAGGAGAAAAACCTCATAAAATCATTATAGATCATCATAGGCAGCTTGACTTAACACATCAAAACTCGGAGTGACTCGGTATTTCAATAAACATGACTCTTATGGACAGGGGAGTTTTCTATAACCAACAACCCCACGTCAGCTACTTGGAATACCAACGTTTGAAACCCCCGATGGCTAGAGCGCCATACTCTTAGCCAGGGAGTACGACCTTAAAACTGCAATAATCACAATCGGGCTCTCTGCCCAATAATATCATCATCAAACAACCCTACGGTGGCACATAGGTTTGGGGAATACCAAATTATAAAAAATTATAGAAAATTGAATAAGCTTTCCAACGATACCAAATTCGCCTAAAACGGACACCCGGTGTAGAAGTTATGGCCTTTCAAAGTTGAATCTGTCGCCTATGCACATATAGGCGATGCATAGGGCGGCGCCTATGCAAATTTAGGTGATGCATAGGGCGGCGCCTATGTAAATTTAGGCAATGCAAAGGGCGGCGCCTATACTAGTCTATGCGATGCAAAGGGCGGCGCATACTTATGGTTTCAGGTGACGAAAACACTCCGTTTTGAGTAATTTTAAGTGCAATTCAGTCCTTACAAAACCCAAAACCATCCTTACCCACTCCTAAACGGATTTGGGCCTATTAACAACATTGAAGCCTCCTATAAAACCCCATAATTCGTCTATAACACCAGATTTAGCTCCTAATTCATCAAAATATAATCCTTTTCTCAAATTTTCTCTCAAGAACACCCCTTAGGGTTTCAAACAAAAATCCCAATTAACTCAAGATTCAACCGTCGGTTTTGGAAGATAATTAGAGATTTGGAATCCCCACATTGTAGGCTTCAAGGATCATCCCTCAATTTCTTAAATAGAGGTACGCAGGGTTTTCCTAAATTCTCATGGGCATAGAAATCATGTTTTAAGAAAGGGGTTTTTGAATTCAAGTACATATTAATGTTTTAGAAGCTTTATATGATATTGTTTTAGCCTTTTGGCTTTCCCCCAAAGTGACTTAAAAATTATATGTATATTTATATTTGTGTTTTGCCTTGAAATATGAATTGAGAGCACAATTTACATGAAATTCCTCTCTTGATGTGATTTTCCCATGTTTCACATGATATAGATTATTTTGAAATAAGTCTTGAAAAGTCATGATATGAAATGCTTTGATTTGCTATGTTTCGAATACTATTTTGAACACGAAAGAGAGGGTTGTAAATGTTGAATATACATATAATGAAAGACTGCATAATTTTGCCAAAAGCACATGACCACCATATGTTTGATGAAAGTTTTTGCATGGTTTTGACTTGAGTTTCGGAGCATGAAATCTTTTATGTAAATTACATATTTGGGTGGTCTGAAACTACACTTTTATGAAAGATCATACTTAATGCATTATGGCTCAAAAATAGAACCTACAGGTCTTGTTATGACGATGCCAACTCAGATAAATGCCATATCAGACTCAGACTAACAGACTTTTCAGACTAGTTCAGAAATCAGATTTTTATCAGACTTTCATGATTTTAGACATTCAGAATGTTGCATGTTCAGAAAAGGTTACAAATAGGCATACAGAGATGTTAGGTGGTTCCCCGAAGAGGGCTTGAGTTCAGACAACTCTTTGCCTAAAACCGTGGTTTGCCGACCCGGGTATATTATTATGCGCTGACTTAAATTTCCTGTGGCATATTAGACTCAGAGACTCCAACCCTTGCGGCACACTCGGATTGGAGGCTTCCCCGCCCAGTCAATGGCGGATTCCATACAACCCATGGAATATTCAGACTTGTAGGGGAATACCACCTAACTCAGAAGTAAAACACAGATCATAATTTGAAATGAACAGACAGGTTACATGTTTTCAGAAAGTACCCATGTATTTTTCAGAAACAGTTTTATACAGGATGTCTTGATGAAAAATTGCTTTTACTTATAAATATGTATGTATGTTCCATTATACTATTTTTGGATTGCTTCGCGTGCTAGTACTTTTGTGATGACCCCACCCCCCTCCTTCCAGGTTTTGAGGCACAGTCTAGTGGTCCAGCTACTCAGTAGACATTCTTGGGATTGAAGACTTGATCTCACAGTGGTGAGCCTTCTATTATTCGGAAGGCCTAATTATGACAGAAATTATCTTAGTTATTATGTTTTGGTCTACTGGGGGCCTTGTCCCAGTTTCTTTTCAGACAAATGTTTATGTTCCTAGTAGAGATTTTGCAGACTGATGTCAGATAGTATTATTCAGAAATGTTACAAATCTTGACGATGTTTTCCGTACTCAGTTTTCAATTCTGCATTTTATTATGATTATGAATGTTGTGCATGATAACCAGACAGGGAATGGGTGTTCCGGGCCTTCATGGTTCGGGATGCTCGTCACGGCTAGGGCCTAGGCTCGGGTCATGACAAACTTGGTATCAGAGCATGGTTCATGGTCCCAGGGTATCTGCGAAATCACGTCAAGTAGAGTTCTGTGTATGGGTATGTAGCGCGCCACACTTATAAGTAGGAGGCTACTAGGAGTTTAGGAATATCTCTCTTTCTTCATGTTCTAGTTCGTGCAATAGAGTCAGACTGTTCCTCTTTCATACTCTTATTCATGCTATGATGTCGCCCATAAGAAAGTAAAAAGTCATCCCAAATTCTTTCCTTACTCTAATGTCCTCAGCTATGTCTCATTATTGAGGTGATTCAAGTATAGAAGTTTAGAATCTAAATGGTATGGTCCTTTATGATTGAACCATATAAGAGTTAAAATTTGTGCAAGGACTTGAGAAGAGTCCGTTAGTGCTTCAATGTGTATTGATTCCGATGTAGACATTGATCTTGATGTAATTGTGCTTTTCAGCTTCAGGTATTAATTGCATTTAGTCCCTTTCAAATTTATGTTACAAATGTCTTGCTTAAGGGAGAATGTTGTGTAGTAAAATGTTGGAATTGTATTTCCACCTGAATAGTAGTATGCGTTAAAGTGTTGTTGTCATGACCTATTGGTAGTGAAATTAGACCAAGAAGTTGGTGATGTGAAGTCACAAAGTTAGAAGTCGGAGTGAGGGTGACTTTTGTGTAAATAAATATTTTAGTTGAATAACCGATGTTCGAGAATGATTTACCCCCCTTATGGTGATAGACTAATGTGGTAACTAGTAGCATGTGTGGATGGTATGGTAGTCCGTGGAGGAAGTGTTTGACTCCGATTTTATTTATACAGAGTAAGATGTGTATTCATAGTTCATTGGATATTGCGTATTAAATTTCTATCTTATGTAATCTTGTCATCAAGGTGTTGTTGAAAAAAAAATAAAGTCTAGTGAAGCCGTGTGGGGCTCTTTCGATTCACTAGCATAGTTGACTTGTCATTCATTTCATTTTCTTGTTCAAAATACAAAATCATAGTCTAGTGAAACCGTGTGGGGCCTATTTCGATTCACTAGCAACTTGTCCAACTTGTTGTTCTTGTGTTGGCTTAATAGATGTATAGCTGAATTTGTTTGCATGAGATTGAGTTGGTAAAGAGGTGATTCGTCCTTGTTTGTTGTTTAGTAGATGGTAGAGAAGGAGTTGTTAGTTAGGATGATTTGTCGGTTGCTTGAAGTGTGAAAATAGCTATATTAGCCAGTAAGTTGTAAGTATATACTCATAGTTGTTTGTGGAATTTGAAGGTAGTCTAAATGTATGCTTGAGTAAGTAAGTGTGATGTGAGAGGCCGTATAAGTAGATAAGATTGTATGGGGTTATAGTATAAGATTAATGTCGATCATGTCTATTATGTGACTTTACCCCTTGACCTTCTTTTCCTTGGTAGTTATAAACTAGTACTACTAGTGAGAAGATATGTAGTAGATTTTTGAGGTATAGTAGTAATATTATAAAGGTGCTTTGGTCATGGATAGTATCTAGATAAAATCAAGTATTTGGTGTAGAATGTCCCAATTTGATGGACTAGTAAATTATGTTGTATTCTTCATGGGTGGTATTTACTGAATAAAACAAGTATGAGCTGATTCCTATGATGCCTTACACCATGTATTTATAGTACCTAAAAGTCCCTAAGTCAACAAGGTACAAAAATGCAAGCTATACAATTATCAACTACAAGCTGAAAATCTGAACATCCTGCACATGCATGCTGAAATTTCTACACATGCTTGCAAACCTTTGTGGACCTTTTAAAGTAGAAAATTTGCAGTTTCATACCAGCCCGTGTGAACTTCCTAAAGTCTAATAAATGTGCTGCCAGACTATTTTGACCATCTAGAAGGTGCTGGAACGTTGGCAGCAATGCGGGGCATTTATCAAAGCCCCGCCAAGCTCGAAAATGTGCCCGAATAGTTCGAAACATGCCCAAAACATGAGAAGTTTAAAGGGTTCTGACGTTGAGTGTCACAATGTGGTTGTAAAAATAGTGACTTAAGATTAATGATGTATGTTTTGTAAAAATTATGTATAAGGTTGGGTTGTAAATCATGTTAAGCACTAGACATTAAGTTTGAACAATTGATGTCCATGAAGGTGGATGTGATGATTTCTTAGTTAATGATGGTGTATGCAAGAGCCTAAGTTTATTTGATTCGTAGTGAAGTATGATGTTGCATATATAATGTAGAAGTATGCCCAAGGTGATCTGAGGTTACGGTATTTTCTAAGACCATTACACGTTTTGTGTGACGAGTGGTACCGTTGATTTGATAGGTGGAGAAAGACTAGTTGGATAGTATATGGTGTTCTAAATAGTCAAGTTAAGGAGTTTTGATTGATAGTGTTGAGCTTTTTTATATGATCTTGATTCTCATAGTAGAGAGATGTAAGTTTGGAGTCACGATATTGATAGGCTATGTCGGAAGTAGTATGAGTCATTGAAGGCTTGGTGACATCCATGTTGAGTGCTAGATTCTAAGTTTGAGTTTTTGAAGGTTGAACTAATAGAAATAAGGGTTAAAGCACTAGAGGGTGTGCACTCTGACTATGGGGATACTTATGAAGACCCGAAGTTAGTAAGTGTGCAAGTATTATATGATGACTGCTGGGTCTATAGAATGATAAAGTGTATCTCAGAAGGTAGTATTAACAGTGTGTTTTCCACTTTCAGGTGTAGTCATTTGTGTTAAGTGCCGTGATATACGTGTATAGTAGTTTTTTAGACCCCAGAGTGCAGTGAGTGTACTTCAGTTTAAAGTTTAGTAAGGGATCTCCCGAACTTAATATCATGGCTTGAAGCTAAGGGGGAGATGATAGAGCGAATAACCAAGTTAGGCCTTCAGATTCTAGTCGTGATGTCATGATGATATAGAACGTCAGAAAGTGAGGGTGAGACTCAAAGTTCATATGTGGTCATAAAGATAGGCTTGAAAGACATGTTGGGCTTTTAGTGAAGGAAGGCAATATGCCCTAGTTAATCCATAGCAAGAGTTCAAAGTTAGTTATTGAAGTGGGAAGGCATGATATTGTTAGGGTGTGAACTTTAAAAAAAATATGGGAGGTTGAATCATATGGTTTAGATTAGTATCATGGTGTGGTAGGTTATATTTTTGTGACTTAGAGTTAGGCTTGATCACAGTGAAAGAATTTAAGCTACTTTAGACATTAGTAGAAAGATTTATCAATGCCCATATGAGAATTATAAGTTGAATCAAATGAGTATGGTATATAAGGAGAATATTATAGTTAAGGGATATTCGAGAAGTATGCTAAGATTGAAAGTAAGAGGTTGTACTGCTTAAGGTGTGGTAATTCTATCCTAGTTTATGAGTTATATGTCTATATTCCATGTTAAAGAGTAATGTCATTGTTGTGATGCCCTAGTTGGAAGTCTTGTGTAACTCATGCCCAAGATACTTTGCTTTCTAAGGCTACTAGAACTTCTTTAGAAAGGGTGTTGAAGAGATACTCCAGCTAAGTATAAGTGTCCCATGTGATTCAGTCTGTATAGCCAGCAATTTAGTTTGACAGTCAGGCTAATCAGTTACTATGGTTTTCCATCTTTTCACGCAGTCCTACTATCCGAAGTCTCACGCGTATGACCATCCCAGGATATAATCTATTCCATCCATGTAAATTATGAATTCAGTTCATTCCAAGCATCATGTTCCAGATTCAGCTATTTGGTCATGGCTCGGTGTGTAAAAGTTTAGCGTATTATCTCAAAATTTCTAAGTATTTAAGCTCAGATAGTGTAATACATTTGTGCGACCTAACTCTGGTTGTCTCGTGATTCGTAATTTCATAAGTTATCACTTCTCAATTCAATATGTATGATTTGATCATGAAAACTTCAAGGGAATCTTAAACTCTCAGCATGAATTAGCTCCTTCAAGTAAGTAAAGTCAAGTCAGCTCAGAATTCAGTTTCATGATAGAAGTTTAAATGTTTCAGATCAGTTATATCCTTTCTTAGAAGACACATCAAGTCTATGTTATTCCATACCTTTAAGCTTCAATGTTCCTACCCATCATTCGGGGATGAATGATCCCAAGGGGGAGATATTATAACGCCCCATGTTTCAGGCAAGAAGGAAAACCGTCATTTCTATGTGTACATGGTCCAAAATCCATAAATCCTATGTAAATTTTCCATGTTAATCAAGTATGTAGTGTGGTAACCTATTTTAGCATGAATTGAGATCATCAAGGTCCCGTAACTAAAGTTCAAGTTGAAACCTTTCCTATCGTTCGAGTTTTAGTGAGCGTCAAAACTTCATTCAACTTCAATCGACCAAAGATCCTTGTATATAATGAACTGGGTGGCCAACTATATGTAAAATGAAATATCTTTGAATTAGCTTTCCATCAATACCAAATTCGCCTAAACCGAATACTCGGTGAAGAAGGTAGAGCATTTTTAGTGTCAGCGTTCCTAATTGACTGGCCACCGCATCATGATGAGCCTTAAATCGACATTTGTCAATTCCAGTAGCTCACCGCAATTTCCAGCGCATTGCGGTGAAGCCTTTTATGGCGTTCCAATCCCGTATTTTAAATTCCAAGGTCAAACTAGACATTTCCCATGCCCCAAACCCAAACACGGGATTTAATCCCAAGAACACCAAAGTAAGATTATTTTCATCAAAATCTCTCAAGAAACTCCATTAGGGTTTTAAACTAAAAATCCTCGTAACTCAAGATTCAACCATGAGTTTTTGAAGATAATTAGAGATTTGGAATTCCCAATTCGTAAGCTTCAAGAATCATTCATTATTCTTCGAAATAGAGGTATGCGGGGTTTTCCTCAAATCTCATGGGCATAGAAATCATGATTTTAAGAAAGGGGTTTTCAGATTTATAAATACGTTAATATTTTAGAAATCTTGACGGTTTTTTTTTGTTTTTTTGACCTTCCCTCACACTTATTCGAAATTGTATATATATGTATGCTTGTGTTTTAAGGTTGATGATTTAATTGAGAGCATGACTTATGTAAAATCCCTCTCTTGTTTTGATTATCCTTTATTTATCATATGCAATAGATGTTTTGAATGCATCCTTGAAAAGCATGGTTTAAAATGTCTTGAATTGTGTTGTGATTTGATTAAGATTTGGATTTTAAAAGAGAGGGTAGTTGTGTTGATAAATGTTGAAATATTCATACAAGGAAAGAGTGCATTATTTTGCCAAAAGCACATGACCACAATATGTTTAAAGGATTCTTGCATAGTTTTGACTTATGCTTCGGAACATGAAATCTCTTATACTATTTGAAATGTTTGGTGGTCTGAATTGATTTTAATGAAAGAATTATGCTTAAAGTATTTATGGCTTAGAATTACGACTTACAAGTCTTGGTGTGATGACACCAATTCAGATTATGCCATGATAATTCAGAACAGAATAGACTGCATGCTTGAAATCACACTTTCAGATTTTAAGACTTAGAATGATATATGTTTAGAAGTGGTTAGAACTGGTCATAAAAGACATTAGGTGGTTCCCTGAAGGAGGCATGAGTTCAGACAACTCATTGCCTGAAACCGTGATTTGCCGATCCGGGTATATTATATTACACTGGCCTAGTGCCATGTGGCGTATCAGAAATAGAAACTCCAACCCTTGCGGAACACTCATGTTGAGGGCTTCCCCGCCGAGTCAATGACGAATTCCATACATCCCGTGGGATTTTAGAATTGTAAGGGCGTACCACCTAACATAGAAGTAATACAAAGAGTAGACACTGCATTGACAAGAATCACTTATGATTTTCAGAAAGTGCCCATGTGTTTTGAAAACTGTTTATGAATCATGTTTTACCAAATTTCTTTCCACTATTTCACTTATATAAAATTTTTATTTTGGATTACTTTGCGTACCAGTACATCTGTATTGACCCCCCTCCCCTTCCTCCCTCTAGGATATGAGGCTCAGTCTAGGGGTCCAGAAAAGCAATAGATTTTATTAGACAGAGTTGCAGTGCCCAGTTGGTGAGCCTTCTTTATTCTAGAAAGCTTGTTAACTTTCAGACAACTATTATTAGATATGGTTCAGTTCTACTTGGGGCCTTGTCCTTGTTTCAGACAGTTGTCAGATTTTCATGTACTAGAGATTTCGTAGATTGAGTCAGATGTTATTTAGATGTAGTTGATTTACAGTTTCCATACTTATGATGAATTCACAATTGACCATGTTTCCATAGCATATTATGTTTCCACATTTTATTTTATTATATGAATGTTGTCAATGATTACCAGATAGAGTAGGGCATTCCGGGCCTTCATGGTTTGGGATGTCTGTCACGGCCATGCCCTAGTTCGGTTCGTGATAATATGGCTTTACTACAAAAATGATTGAATGGATTATGACTTGTGTAACTACTGTGAGTTATTCTGTGATTGTGAATGGGAACCTAACTGTGAAGTTTTCTACTAAGAAAGGACTCAGACAGGGGATCCTATATCCCCATATCTCTTTGTGTTGGTGATGGAATACTTAAACAGATCCTTGAAACAGTTGAGGCATAACCCAGCATCAATTATCATCCAAGGTGTGGCAGACTACAACTGACTCACATATGTTTTGCAGATAACATATTGTTATGTTGTAGAGCAGACCAAATGACCATTCAACTAATTTTAGAGGCCTTTGAGCATTTCTCTTCTGTTTCAGGATTAAAAGCTAACTTAGAAAACAACTCTTTTTATGTAGCAGGGCACCCAGTGAATTTAAGAAGTAGATCTTAAGAGAAATGCAATTTAAATTGGGAGAAATGCATTACAAGTACTTGGGGGTGCCACTATCATCCAGGAAACTAAATATTCAACAGTGTATGCCTCTAGTGGAAAAAATGGTAGCAACGGTCAAGTGTTGGACTACTAAACTCTTATCCTATAGTGGCAGACTACAACTGATTAAAAGTGTGCTATTTGACATGAAAACATACTTGGCACAAGTGTTATTATTGCCAAAAAACATTGTATCCATGGTTACACATATCTGTAGGGAATTCCTTTGGAAGGAAAATATTGAAAACTCAAAGAAAGCATTGGTTGCTTGGGATACTATGTGTCTACCTAAAGCTGATGGTAGATTGAACATAATTGAGTTTGAGAGATGGAAAAAGCAGCGCTATGTAAACTATTATGGCCATTGTCACACAGGAAGGACACTTTGTGGGTCAAATGGATCCATAATATGTATATCAAGGGGAGGGACTTAGAGTCAATGCATACACCTAAACAAGCATGTTGGCTTGTTAGGAAAATATTTGATGCTAGACAAGGGCTCCCAGTTGGAAATTATTGCAATACCTAGCACAATTTACAGTTGGATCAAACTTCAGTATCAAAAAATTGTATTACTCAATACTGCCCCAACAACCCAAGGTAGCATGGAGAAGCTTGGTTCAGGCGACAGGAACTATCCCGAGACATCAGTTTATAACATGGCTGGCTCTTCATGGGAGGTTAGAAACAGTTGAAAGGCTTAAAAATGGGATATCAGTGTAGCTGCTGGTTGTGTCCTATGCTATTCAGGAACCAAAGAAACTTTTCAACATCTATACTTTGAATGTAGTTATTCTGAGAACACCTGGAGAACCCTATTGAAGTGGATGAATATGCATAGACAGATGCATACATGGACAGGTGCACACATGGACAGATGAAATCAAATTGCTGATTAACAGAACACATATCTCAAAGGCAAGATCACAGATTCTAATATGTGTATTTGCTGCTACGGTTTACCAACTCTGGATAGAAAGAAATGCACGCAGATTCAAGGCCCAATACAAGAACAATGCCCAGTTGATCAAAGATATTTTTCTTCAAGTGCACATCAAAGGATAACAACAGAGAAGATGGATGGATGTCCTAGCAAGTTTGAACTAGTACCCTTAGCTAATGTAATGTAGTTTACAATGTAATAGTTAGAAAGGACAGAAAATTGTAAACAAGATGATCTGGTTGGAATAAATTTTTTTTTCTCTTTTTTTTTCCATTATTTTAACTTGTTCATATATTTAGATAGTAGATCCTAAACCTATGAGTAGGTGAAAAATCGACTTCTCAAAATATTGATAATCTATCTATCATGTGTAGAAATCAATAACGGTGTCAGTAAATAATAAATAATTTGCATAGTATAGTATTTCTTCAATGTCTTTTTAATTCGTCAATTTTAAGAAGCTTCCATTATGTCTTGCTTAAAATTACAACTCTTTCAGGCATACAATGATAGAGTCTATAGTAAACCTTGTTAATCAATTATATAAGACGTAAATATTCTTTAGACCTTTTTCAATGGTTACTTTTTTGGTAACCCTACTATATAAATGACATGAATTTTTTTAGCTCCTCCAAGTTAATTTATTCATTCTTTTCTCATTTTGATTCAACAATATCAATGTCTCTCTTTCTCATTTGAAACACTCCTTAGCTTGTTCCAAAGATTTAATCCGTTGCATAATTTCGGTGGTCGTCGGAAAAGCGATATCAAGTACTGTACAAAAATCAGGTAAGAAGAAGACAACAATAGTCTATTAAGTCTAGGATTATAAATGAACTTGCTCTCACTGTCCAGATTTAAACCGATGAAATTTTTAAAAAAATTATCATACAATCGGCAAGGACAGTCATAATCCCTCAACAATCAAACAAATATCAACTTAAAAGCATAGATTTTCAGCAAAATTAAGTTCCATCTTTTAAAAAGATTTCATTTTTTTCTATCCAAACCAAAGAAATACCTAATGAACCGAACAACATTGTATTTCTTGACACATTATTAAATTAGTGAAAAAATTTAACCATGTAATCGACCAGGACAATCATAATCCATCAACAATCAAACAACTATCAACTTAAAAACATAGCTTTTCAATAAAATCAAGTTTCATTTTTTCCCATCCAAACAAAACAATACCTAATCAACCGAAAGGTCTATGTAACACCCCGTAAAAGTGATGCATGTATTAGACTGTAATTTCTGAGCTTTAGACTTAAGTTTGAAATTCTTCTAACTGTTGAAATGAATTAGACTGATTCTTAGCTGGCAACCTTCGGGATACAACTTCTCGACCTTCCCGACCATTATTTTAGGATTTTTTTGTTGCGTTACGATGGGGCAAGGTTGTAGTATGTCTCGGAGAAAAATTCAGAATTTTTGGACGAGCCTAAGGCCTCGTTTGGATTTCGATCCAGTGGCACCGATTAGCCCGCGCCGCCTGCTGGATCGCACCCGGCCAAAATGTTCATCCCATCCGGATTTTTAATGGTATTACCGTAAATACTCATTCTCCTATCAACTTAAACACGGGGTTAAATCCCTAAAGAGCCAAAATATCATTATATTCTTCAAATTTGCTCAAGAACTCTCCCTAGGGTTTCAACATTAAAACCTAAGCAACTCAACATTTAACCGCGGGTTCGCGAAACAAATTACAGATTTGGAATCCTCTCGACGTAGACTTCGATAGACACACAAAATTCGTGGAGAACAAGGTACGCGGGGTTTTTCCTAAATTCTCATGGGCATAGAAAAATCATGTTTTAGAATGGGGTTTTAAATTATGCATATATATTTATGTATAAGATGTTTTAACATCATTGTTTTGGTCTTTTGACCATTTCCAAAGCGATTTGACAGTTTATATACATATATGAATGAATGTGTTTCAATTTTGAATACATGAACTTGCTAAAGACATTTGACCACAAGGTGTTTGATGGAATTTCTGCATGAATTGAACTTTAAGTTTCGGAATATGAAATCCTTTACATCAGTTACATGTTTTGGTGGTCTAAACTATGTTTTGAATGAAAGCTCTTGCTTAATACATTATGGCTCAGAAAGATCATGACTTGCAATGTCTTGGTATGACGATACCAATTCAGATTAATTCCATATCAGACTCAGACTAACAGACATTTCTGTCACGCCCCAAAATCCCATCGGGCCGGACTGGCACACGAAGCCGAGAAGGCCCAGGAGAACCCATTCAAATACTTGTACTTTCACTTACATGTCACCAAAAATTTAGACAGCACTTCGTTGCATATAGAAGGATCTAATCACCTGTATCAGCACGATACGCACAAACATATATATAATACTTGGCCGTCGGGGCCACCACATAAACAAATATAACATCACTATATAAACTTCTATGACTTTACCCTTTCTTATCTCTACAAAGCCTCTAGGATATACATGACATAACTAGGGTCGGGACAAACCACCGCCCACACATGACTCATGTACAATAACAAAATATTAGGAACCGACTCAGAAAACTCTGAAGCAAACAGGAGCTCACCAACAATAGATGTATGACCTGGCTCCTACTCGTGCGGTGTATCAGCTGAGGTACCTGTGCCTGCAGCATGAAATGCAGGTCCCCCATGAGGGACGTCAGTATGAAATATGTACTGAGTATGTAAAGCTGTAAATAATCATATGTGATATGGGGGATCAAGAAAATCAGACACAAGTGAATAAATCATAATAGAAGTGAACCACACTTCATAAACAAATTTAGGATCATGTACATTATCATTAATTTGAATTGGGTTCTTGAATTCAAACACATTTGTGGAACGGTATACATTCGTTCATTTCATTCTTTACAATTATCATTCGCCATTACCTCCTCCTCCCGAACCTCCAACCACCTAACAATAATCAATACCGTACCGTACTGTGACCATTAGGCTGCCTCCAATACATATCAATTGGGATCGACCCATGCTAGGCTTATGCCCCTGGGATACCACCCATAAACACATAAATAGGGATCGACCCATGCTAGGCTTATGCCCCTGGGATACCACCCGCGCGTATATCAAGTAACACACTTAAGAGATCTTTCCAATAACTTAGTTCAAAAGCTTTTGAGATTATTACATTAGTGTTCATGCCAATATAGTACCTTTGGAACAATGATACATCAATAGGAATCAAGTAATAGACCTTCTATACATTAATGATGTAATAAGGACTCATTGGTACATCAACAATGTGTTTCAGAATCATCAATATCACAACAATGAAATAGGAGCCTTTTGGTATATCAATGAAACATTTGACACATTATAGAATGGAAACAACTTCGTTGGTAATGTAGAACAATACATGTTTTTGGGCAACCTCGGAATCTTATTTGATGGAACATTGGTGTTTTCATGCCAAAGAACATTGTTAGAGTATGCTTTACATACCTCGTTGTAGATTCGGATACCAATTCAACACAACTTTCCGCCTTTACAAATCACTTATCTGCAATGAAATACTTGGCATCTAGTATTAGCAACCCAACACCACAATTCTCTTCCATAATTCCATACAACCAAAATTTGTATAACAGTCCAAAAACCAACTTGAACAATAGGTTTAGGTGTATATATATATATAATCATCATTTCAATATGACATCAACACACCAAATTCGTTCACAATTCAACAAAATCCAACCATGCACAAGAATGATCCAACATCATTTCCAATCATCTTTCAACAACAATCAAATAACATACTTCTTATGCTCACATGCATATATATATACATATCCATATTAATAACACCAACATAATTTACATCCTTACCATAAAATGGCCCTTTTGATTTCGAAGTCCTGTTGGCACAAATAAGGGGTGCTCCTCGAAGCCCTCAACACGGTGAACACAACTACGGAATCAATTTGATTTTCTATGGTTGAATCACAAGATAATTGGAGTTGAACTTAGGCTAGGGTTTCCTTATTCTTCAATAATTTGGATAAAAATGATGGATATGAGGCTAAGTGTATGTATATAAAGACCAATTTTCGTCCATGTGGTAATGGAAAATGACCATATTGCCCTTAAAATTTTAAGTAAATCCAAATCTGTCCATGGTGGACTGTTTTGATAGGCTAAAGTAAATCGGCCATAACTCTTTGATCCGATATCGGATTTGGGTGAAATTGGTATAATTGGAAATATAATTCAAAGGGATTTCATTTCATATAAAGTAGGCCACCCAGGTCGTCCTGTACAAGGATTTATGATCGTTTGAAATTGACCCTAAAAATTTGTTTTGAGAGGCTGAAGTAAAACGAGTATAACTCCTTACTCAGATGTTGGATGTGGATGAAACCAATTGCATTGGAAAGAAGACTCAAAGATATTTCTTTAAATAGGTGGTATCTCTCCCGTTCATTATATTAAGGGAGTTATGATCATTCAAAGTCAACCCAAAAAACTGGCAGGCCTCAGTAGTTTGAATTTCCTGCACATTTACTGTTCACAATTATCCCGGCCGCCGTTTTATAGTTTCGAACGTGCTCGATTATATCCGAAACTTATTTGTTTTTGGAAATCTTTGTATCGTTGGAAAGTTTATTCAATAAACTTCGTATGGAAACATCGACGGGAAAATTCTGGTATAAATAAAGTCGATTCCCATACACATATAATCAAACTATACACTTGAAACCATCTCAAAATAATCAATATTCATACTTAAACTCATATATACCTAACTTAGGATCAATACATAAACTCCAACACATATAACCATGGCTAATACACGTAATTATGTATGGGGTGTTAGAATTTTGGACTTTCATGGTTTTAGACATTTAGAATGTTGCATGTACAAAAAAGCTTAAAAATGGGCATGTAGAGATGTTAGGTGGTTCCCCGAAGAGGGATTGAGTTCAAGTGACTCATTTACTAAAACCGTGGTTTGCCGACCCGGGTATACTATTATGCGCTGACTTAAATGTCCTGTGGAGTATCAGACTCAGACACTCAAACCCTTGCGGCACACTTGGGTTGGGGGCTTTCCCGCCGAGTCAATGGTGGATTCCATACAGCCCATGGAATATCAGACTTGTAGTGGAATACCACCTAACTTAGAAGTAAAACACAGATCATGATTTGAAATGAACAGACGGGTTACATGTTTTCAGAAAGTGCCTATGTATTTTTCAGAAACAGTTTTATACATGATGTCTTGATGAAAAATTGCTTTCACTTAATATATATATATATATATATATATATATATATATATATATGTGCCATTATACTATTTTTGGATTGCTTCGCGTGCCACTACTTTTGTGCTGACCCCCCTTCCTTCCAGGTTCTGAGGCACAGTCTAGGGGTCCAGCTACTCAGTAGACATTCTCGGATTTGCAGACTTGATCTCACAGTGGTGAGACTTCTATCATTTGGAAGGCCTAATTATGTCAGACATTATCTTATTTATTATGTTTTTTTGGTTTACTAGGGGCCTTGTACCAGTTTCTTTTCAGACAGATGTTTGTGTTGTTAGTAGAGATTTCACAGACTGATGTCAGATAGTATTATTCAGAAATTGTTGCAAAACTTGACCATGTTTTCCGTACTCAGTTATAATTCTGCATTTTATTATGATTACAAATGTTGTGCATGATAACCAGATAGAGAATGGGTGTTCCAGACCTTTATGGTTCGGGATACTCGTCACGGCTAGGGCCTAGGCTCAGGTCATGACAAACTTGGTATCAAAGCACGGTTCATGGTCCCAGGGTGTCTGCGAAATCGCGTCAAGTAGAGTTCTATTTATGGGTGTGTAGCGCGCCACACTTATAAATAGGAGGCTACTAGGTGTTTAGGAATGTTCCCTTCTTTGTGATTTAGTTTGTGCTTCAGAGTCTAAACTGTCCCCTTATCAATGATCTCTTGTATTTCAGAAACACGACTATGCCTCCCCGTCGCAACATCGATCATAGTGCTCAGGCAGATGTGGTCCATCCCACCCATGGGATGTGGACCCGTAATAGAACTTCCACGCCAGAACTTGTCCCTACTCCGGGAGTCCCTCTAGTCCCAACCAGTCCACCTCGGACTCTGCGGACTAATTTCAACCATCCACCAACTACTTAGAGAGATATCTCAAATGCAGAGTTCAGATGGTCTATCCATATGCTGACCCATCTGGTAGCTAACCAGGCTCAACGATCGGAAGATGTTGGGTCTGCAGCCATTACGTTTGAGGCTACTAGAGTCGGGCATTTCATAAAGATGAATCCACCTAAGTTCACTGGTACAAAGGTGGAGGAATATCCACAGGAGTTCGTGGATGAGATGGAGAAGATCTTTAAGGTAATGCATGTAGATGAGATTGAAGGAGTGGAATTGGAAACTTATCAGCTTAAGGATGTTGCCAATCAGTGGTATGCAGACTGGGAAGATGCAAAAGGTGAGAGTGCTGAGCCTACACTTTGGGGTGAGTTTGTTGAAGCATTCCTTGACAGATTATTTCCTCTGGAGTTGAGGGAGGCCAAATCAGAAGAGTTCATGAATCTGAAGCAGGGCAGTATGAGTGTACAGGAGTACACTTTGAAGTTTAATCAACTAGCCCGCTATGCACCAGAATTGACTAGCAATATGAGAGCCCGGATGAGGACATTTTCATCCGGCCTTGCTGATAACCTGGTACTTGAGTGCTAGGGGGCAATGTTGAATAGGGAGTTAGACTTTTCTAGACTGACAGTCCACATGCAACAGGTAGAAGAGAAGAAGAGAAAGATTGCTGAATCTAGATAGAAGGACAGAAAGGCCAAGAGAGTCAAATCTGCGAACTAGCACCAGAGTCAGCCGCAGAGTGGTAACTGGGAAAATAGGTGGTCAAATAAGACGAGGTTTTGGAATAATACACAGTCAGCAGCCAGCGCCCCAGCGCCCAAACCCCCTGCAGACAGACAGACTCAGAGCTTTCAGATTCCTCATGGATCTAGAGCACCAGCTACTCAGTCGCAGGGTAATGTGGCTCAGCAGCATCGCACTTACCCATGATGAGAAAAGTGTGGTAGGAATCATCACGGGAAATGTCAGTTGAGCACACTTGTATGTTATTCATGTGGTCAGTCAGGCCACTTTCAGAGGGACTGTCCATCTTCTAGGAGGAGTGCTGGTGGTGCAAAGTTTCAGGGCAATTCCACAGCGCCACCCTCATCTCAGAAGGGCGCCACATCAGCTGTCAGGAACAGTCGCAACCGGTTATATGCCTTAACCAACTACCAGGAGGCGTAAGCTTCCCCAGATGTTGTTATTGGTACATTATAAATCTTTTTCTGTGATTTCTGTGTGTTACTTGATCCTGGATCTACCTTATCATATGTTACCCCTTATGTGGTTATTGGTTTCGGGTTTGAGCCCAGTGTGATTTCTGAACCCTTTTTTGTTTCTACCCTGGTGGGGGATTCTGTTGTTCCTAGAAGGGTAGATAGGGGTTGTGTGGGGACTGTTGGTAGTTGGGATACGGTGGCAGACCTTATAGAGTTGGACATGGTTGCATTTGATGCTATCTTTGGGATGGATTAGATCCATTCATGCTATGCCATATTGGATTGTAGGACCCGTAGAGTTACCTTTTCTTTCCCGAATAAACCAATGATAGAATCGGAGGGACATTCTTTAGCACCCAAATGGAACTTTATATCTTACCTCAGAGCCCGAAAACTCATTTATAAGGGTTGCTTGTATCACCTTATTCGAGTCAAGGACTCTAAAGTTGAAAATCCTCCTTTTCAGCCTGTCCCTGTGGTGAATGAATTTCCTAAAGCCTTTCTCGAAGATCTCCCAGGGATACCCCCCTGATAGGGAGATAGAGTTTGGTATTGATGTGTTGCCAGATAGCCATCCCATTTCTATTCCACCATATAGAATGGCTCGCGCAGAGCTAAAAGAGTTAAAAGAGCAGCTAGCAGACCTCCTAGATAAGGGATTTATACGTCCTAATGTATCTCCTTGGGGTGCACCTGTACTTTTTTTGCATAAGAAAGACGGTTCCCTTCGTATGTGCATAGATTACCGTCAGTTGAATAAGGTCACAATTTAAAACAAATATCCTCTTCCTAGGATTGATGATATCTTTGACCAGCTTCAGGGTGCTAGATTTTTTTCAAAAATAGACCTTCATTCGGGCTATCATCAGTTGAAAGTTAGGAAGTCAGACATTCCCAAAACAGCTTTCCGAACCCGATATGGTCCCTATGAGTTTCTTGTCATGTCCTTCGGGTTAACTAATTCCCCTGCAGCCTTCATGGATCTTATGAATAGAGTTTTCCATCAGTTTTTTGACTCGGTTGTCATTGTATTTATTGATGATATTATGATTTATTCTAAGAGTAAGGAAGATCATGCCGATCACCTCCGAATGATTCTTCAGACCCTTAAGGATCATTGGTTGTATGCCAAATTTTCCAAGTGTGAGTTCTGGTTAGATGCTATTGCCTTCTTAGGGCATATTGTGTCCAGTGACGGGATTAGAGTGGACCCACAGAAAGTTGAGGAAGTGATAAAATGGCCCAGACCCACGACTCCAACCGATATTCGGAGCTTTTTGGGTTTGGCAGGTTATTACAGAAGGTTCGTAGAGAGTTTTTCATCCATAGAGGCCCCACTCACTAAACTGACTCAGAAAAAGGTAAAGTTTGTGTGGTCTGATTTATGTGAAAATAGTTTTAAGAAGTTGAAAGACAGACTGACCACTGCACCTATTTTGACTCTTCCCGAGGGTGTTGATGGTTTTGTGGTTTACTGTGATGCATCCCGTGTGGGACTTGGCTGCGTTTTGATGCAACATGGTAAGGTGGTAGCTTATGCATCTAGGTAGTTGAAGGTACACGAGCGGAACTACCCTACTCATGATTTGGAGTTAGCGGTTGTGGTGTTTGCCCTTAAGATTTGGCGACACTACTTGTACGGTGTTCATGTTGATATCTTCACTGATCACAAGAGTCTACAGTATGTTTACTCGCAGAAAGAGTTGAATCTCAGGCAGAGGCGGTGGTTGGAACTTTTGAAAGACTATGATATGAGCCTGCATTACCATCCGGGCAAGGCAAATGTTGTAGCCGACGCCCTCAGCAGGTTGTCTATGGGCAACCTTTCTCATGTAGAAGAAGAAAAGAAAGAGATGGTGAAGGATATTCACCGCCTTGCGAATCTGGGAGTGCGACTGTTAGATTCCGAAGATGGAGGGGTGATTGTTCATGAGTTAGCTAAGTCATCCCTTTGTGCTGAAATGAAGGAGGAGCAGGTTGAAGATTCCATCTTGATGCAAATCAAGAAAGATATGGGTCAACAGAAGGTGATGTCTTTTGAAATTGGTGGTGATGGCATTCTGAGATTTCATGGTAGATTATGTGTTCCGAATGTCGACGGGCTTCGAGAAAGAATTTTTGATGAAGCTCACACCTCGAGGTATGTTGTTCATCCTGGTTCTACTAAGACGTACCATGATTTGAAATCTATGTTTTGGTGGAATAATATGAAGCGAGATGTGGCTAACGTTATTTCTAAGTGCTTGAATTGCCAACAAGTGAAAGTAGAACATTTAAGGCCAGGAGGTACTTCCCAAGAAATAGAGTTCCCTTGTGGAAGTGGGAAATGATCAATATGGACTTTATTACAGGATTTCCGAAGTCCCAAAATCAGTATGACTCTATATGGGTGATTGTAGATAGGCTGACCAAGTCAGCTCACTTTCTGCCTGTCAGGACTAACTATTCGGGGGAAGATTATGCCAAGTTGTTCATTGCAGAAATTGTCTGTTTGCATGGAGCGCCTGTCTCCATTATATCCGACCGAGGTACGCAGTTTTCTTCTCAGTTTTGGAGATCGTTTTAGAAAGGTTTAGGTACCCAGGTGAACTTAAGTACAAAATTCCACCCTCAGACTGATGGGCAAGCTGAACACACCATCCAGACCCTGGAGGACATGTTGAGGGCCTGTGTGATTGACTTTAAAGATTGTTGGGTTGATCACTTGCCACTGATAGAGTTTGCCTATAACAACAGTTTCCACTCTAGTATTAAGATGGCACCTTTTGAGGCATTGTATGGTAGGAGATGTAGGTCTCCAATAGGCTGGTATGAAGTAGGTGAGATGCAGATGTATGGGCCTGATCTTGTTCATCAGGAAATGGAGGATGTGAAACTCATCAGGGAACGACTTAAGACAGATCAGAGTCGTCAGAAATCCTATGCCGACGTCAGAAGAAGAGAGTTAGAGTTTAAGATTGGAGATTGGGTTTTCCTCAAAGTTTCTCCCATGAAGGGAGTTATGCGTTTCGGGAAGAGGGGTAAGCTAAGTCCTCGCTATATAGTCCCGTATCAGATTGAAAGAAGAATAGGTGGAGTTGCGTATGAATTAGAATTGCCTGCAAGTTTGGGTTCTGTTCATCCAGTATTCCACATATCCATGTTGAAGAAGTGCATCGGAAATTACTCTTTGGTGGTGCCCATTGATGAGATCAAGGTGGGCGATTTCTTGTTTTACGAGGAAGAGCCCATGGAAATCCTAGATCGATAAGTGAGAAAATTGAGGAGTAAAGAGATAGTCTCAGTTAAAGTGTTATGGCGAAATCAGAAGGTTGAAGAAGCAACTTGGGAGTCGGAGCATGACATGAAAGTGAGATACCCAAGCCTATTTGAACCAGCAAATAACGAATTTGGAAGGTACACTTCTTACTTTATGTTTCCTTCTATGTGTGAATCTGCTTGAAAATCGTGCGTGACTATTCCCGCGTCATCATTCGGGGACGAATGATCCCAAGGGGGGGTAATGTAACGCCCCGTAAAAGTCATGCATGTATTAGACTGTAATTTCTGAGCTTTAGACATAAGTTTTAAATTCTTCTAAGTGTTGAAATGACTTAGACTCATTCTTAGCTTGCAACCTTCGGGATACAACTTCTCAACCTTCCCGACCTTCATTTTTGGATTTTTTGTTGCATTACGATGGGGCAAGGTTGTAGTACGTCTCGGAGAAAATTCAGAATTTTTGGACGAGCCTAAGGCCTCGTTTGGATTTCGATCCAGTGGCAGCGCGCGATTAGCCCGGGCCGCCTGCTGGATCGCGCCCGACCAAAATTTGCTGCCCATCCGGATTTTTAATGGCATTTCCGTAAATACTCATTCTCCTATCAACTTAAACACGGGATTAAATCCCTAAAGAGCCAAAATATCATTATATTCTTCAAATTTGCTCAAGAACTCTCCCTAGGGTTTCAATATTAAAACCCAAGCAACTCAAGATTTAACGCGGGTTCGCGAAACAAATTACAGATTTGGAATTCTCTCGACGTAGGCTTCGATAGACACCCAAAATTCGTGGAGAACAAGGTACGCAGGGTTTTTCCTAAATTCTCATGGGCATAGAAAAATCATGTTTTAGAATGGGGTTTTAAATTATGTATATATATTTATGTATAAGATGTTTTAACATCATTGTGTTGGTCTTTTGACCATTTCCAAATCGATTTTACATTTTATATACATATATGAATGAATGTGTTTCAATTTTGAATACATGAACTTGCTAAAGACATTTGACCACCAGGTGTTTGATGGAATTTTTGTATGAATTGAACTTTAAGTTTCGGAATATGAAATCCTTTACATCAGTTACATGTTTTGGTGGTCTAAACTATGTTTTAAATGAAAGCTCTTGCTTAATACATTATGGCTCAGAAAGATCATGGCTTTCAATGTCTTGGTATGACGATACCAATTCATACTAATGCCATATCAGACTCAGACTAACAGACATTTCAGACTTTCATGATTTTAAACATTCAGAATGTTGCATGTATAGAAAAGGTTAAAAATGGGCATACAGAGATGTTAGGTGGTTCACCGAAGAGGGATTGAGTTCAAGCGACTCATTGCCTAAGACCGTGGTTTGCCAACCCGGGTATACTATTATGCGCTGACTTAAATGTCCTATGCCGTATCAGACTCAGACACTCCAACCCTTGCGGCACACTTCGGTTGGGGGCTTCCGCGCCGAGTCAATGACGGATTCCATACAACCCGTGGAATATCAGACTTGTAGGGAAATACCACCTAACTCAGAAGTAAAACAGAGATCATGATTTGAAATGAACAGACGGGTTACATGTTTTCAGAAAGTGCCCATGTATTTTTCAGAAACAGTTTTATACATGATGTCTTGATGAAAAATTGCTTTCACTTAATATATATATATATATATATATATATATATATATATATATATGTATGTTCCATTATACTATTTTTGGATTGCTTCGCGTGCCAGTACTTTTGTGCTGACCCCCCCTCCTTACAGGTTCTGAGGCATTGTCTAGGGGTCCAGCTACTAAGTAGACATTCTCGGATTTGCAGACTTGATCTCAAAGTGGTGAGCCTTCTATCATTCGGAAGGCCTAATTATGTCAGACATTATCTTATTTATTATTTTTTTTTGGTTTACTGGGGGCCTTGTCCCAGTTTCTTTTCAGATGTTTGTGTTATTTGTAGAGATTTTGCAGACTGATGTCAGATAGTATTATTCAGAAATTGTTGCAGAACTTTACCATGTTTTCCGTACTCGGTTTCAATTCCGCATTTTATTACGATTATGAATGTTGTGCATGATAACCAGATAGAGAATGGGTGTTCCGGGCCTTCATGGTTCGGGATACTTGTCAGGCTATGGCCTAGTCTCGGGTCGTGACAGTCTATTAAAAGAACAACATCCAAATTTCTTTGCACATTAGCTAATTAAATTCGTAAATTTTTTTTACCGTGCAATCGACAAGGACAACCATAATCCATCAACAATCAAACAAATATCAACTTAAAAACACAGATTTCCAGTAAATTCAAGTTTCAATTTTTAAAAAGATTTATGTTTTTTTTTCATCCAAACTAAACAAATACCTAATCAACCGAACGGTCTATTAATAGAATAACATCCAAATTTCTTGGCACAGTCGTCAAGAACAATCATAATTCATCAACAATCAAACAATTACCAACTTAAAAAAAATAGTAAAATCAATCCCTTTTTTTCAAATAAATAAATAAATTCTCCCAAATCAATTCAATTACCACAAACTAAAATCGAAAAAAGTAAGAAAAAAACCCATCAATATGGAGCACAAATTACTCAGGAGATGAAGAGAAATTATTTAAAGTGGAAGATCAAATATCTTAGAGCTTTAGAGAAGATAAAAATGGAAAATGAAAGTTGGGGGAAGAGGAAAGAGAAATGGCCATGGTTTTGTGAGTGGGAGTGAGGAGAGAGGAAAGTTTTTTTTGGTATTTAATAAAAAAGTGGGGTTAAAAAAGTATTTAATAAATACATAAGGGGTGACAAAAGTTTTTTTTTTTAACACTTTAAACCATACCCCACAAAACCCTAAAATATTAGGTCAAACCAAAAAGGGTGTCTATTTCCCAAAATAAGTTTTCAATGTTGCCTTTTACCTAAATCTTCTCAAACAACAACCTTAAATTCATAAAAATTCAAGAAAACAACTTAAACAAGTAAATTCATGAAGTTTTTGTACATAAAAAGACACCCAATAAAGCAAATTGGTATGTAAACTCATATTAGTATAATGATATATGATCTAAAGAAACAATATACAACTTTAAATTCTCCAAAAATTCAAGAAAACGACTTAAACAAGTAAATTTATGAACTTTTTGTACATTAAAAAATACCTAAAAACTCAGATTAGTAATGAAATATGGTCTAAAGAAGCTGTTGGTTTAACACTGTTAAAGGGAAATAACAGGAATTCAATTCAAAAGCTAGCCGCTAAAATAGAGATGGAGTTTGAAGAGAATATGCAGAGAGATAGATTATTTTCTTGAACACCTATTAGTGATCATCAACTTAGGAACTTAAATAGTTGCTATTACAACTAAAAATAGGACAAAGAAACAACCTATTTCTACCAGAATTAAAATAACTAATTAGTTTTCTACCAAAGATAGGACTCCAAATTTAACTAAGATTATACATAAAAAACTAGAGAAAAAAGAAAAAAATAGCTGCATTCTTAATGCAACTTTCAACACTTCTCCTTGCTTTAAGAAATGCAAACACCAATTCTTTGCCTTAGAAACTCGAACTTGCGTAATGACCTCAGATGTAACAGCATACCTACCACCATTCCTGGTACACCTGTCACTGTTTCCAACATCATTGCACGACAACCGTATCTTTCCTTATAAAATAAATCGGTTGGAATCCTGAGAAGGTTTGACTGACCAATAAGCAACCTTATCAAGGAATTTCTTGGGCACATGGTGCTTGGTTAGATCAATCGAAATGTCAGCCTGATATGTCTCCTGTGGAGATGCGAAATGGTTAACGTCTTTATGATGTGCTTCATTAGAACGGATGACAGTAACAACATCCTTTAGAGTCTCATCCTTAGGCAGTCTCCAGTAGTCAATTTATATCGTAGGAGCAAGGATACTTTCAATTTCACCATAATTAATATCATTAAGATACAAAGTATATGAGTGTATAGCCTCCTCTACCAGATAACCAATAACTCTGTGTGCAAGCTTGGGGGACAACAAGTAAACCACTTTGCTCGAACTTCTCATTTGCATCACATTAGGATAATTATTTTACTTGAAGGATTCATAGAGTCTCTTGGTGGTTACTTCTCCATATTCCTTTATTTTACCACTTGAACGAGATTCAGAGGTGATCATACCTCTAAATTTGAGTTTCTCTTTGGTTGATGAACTACCTTCAATCTTTTGGATTTCTTGCAATGCAGCTGATGTTCTACAGCCAGGATCTCCAAACTATGTAAGCGTCGACTCCCCCACTGAATAGCTTCCAAGAATTTAGTAGGATTCAACCTGGGATAACTTGGCATTTCTTGTCAAACTGAGTAGCATTCTCACGCTGCTCATCACAAACATTCTCAAGTTCCAATTCTGATAATTTATCAGCAGTAGCAGCTTCAGGTATTTGTTTCCTCTAAACTAAAATATTGCTTTCCAAGTAAAGCTTACACTCAGAATCAGAGTCCAAATGAGTCATATTATGGAATCCATTAAGAGGGCACAATACCCCTCCCCTAGAAAGACCAGAATTATTTCCCGACAATACCATATTAGGCCTTCTATCTTCCAAATCATGTTCAGGCGAAGAAATTTCTTCACCTAAATTCTTAGCAGAAACTTTATTCGGACAAGGAATTTTAGGTAGGACATTGTCCATGTCATCTGATGTAAGTCAAAAAATATCATCTAGCTTCGCCCTAAACGCAGCAACAACAACTTCCTTGGGATATACTTTCTCCCAGTTGTATATGACGGAAAGGTCTGTTCCTTGAAGATCATTAAGCAAGTAAATGCAGTCAAATTTCCAGTCGCAACTAGGACAAGTCCATTCTTCATCATCAGGTGGAACGTCTTTTTTTAGCAGAGGTGGCTCTACACACAACTGGTGAAATTCACGCTCTTCTTCCATTAGATTTAATGAGAAACTTCTGCCTCTCATTTTTACTTTAAATAGGTCTTGTCCAGATGGTTCCTTGATCAATCAATGTTTATCTTTGAAATACAAGTTGAAACCTTTTTCTAATAACTGACCAACAGTTAACAAGTTCTGGTCCAAATCGGGTACATAAAGAACATCAGAAATTATTTTAGCGCCTGATTGTGTTTCAATTGTAATGGTTCCCATTCCTTTTGTTGGAATATAACCACCATGGCTGATTCTAAATTTTGTAACTTTAGTAGGCCTCAAATATTTAAAAATATCTTTATTGCAAGTCATATGATTTGTGCATCCGCTATCGATCAGCCACGACTCGCTTGAGACACTATTTGTAAAACATGATGCAACAAAGAGTTGATCTTCTTCCTGTTCATCAACAACTCAAGGCTCTGTATCTTGATTCTGATTTTGTTCTTGCAGATGACCGCTCCATGCCCAAGCTGATTTCACTTAGCATCAGGCCTCTTTCAATACTTGAAAGGTGCATGTCCGAGCTTGCCGCAATGCTTACAAGGAGGGTAGTTTCCTTTGAAACCACCTATTTTGTTTTTGTTGTTGTGTCCTGCACCTTCTTCATCAATTGGTTGGTACATCTTATTCTTCTTCTTCATCTTAAACCTTCCATCATCATGATGCTTGGCTAGTAAGGCACCTTCGACAGCTCCTCATTATCTCATAACACACCGTTGTTCTTGCGGTTGAAAAGCACTTAAGATCTCTGCAAGTGTGATCTTGGACAAGTCCTTAGTATTTTCTAGGGTTGTTATGGTAGCCTCAAATCTTTCAGGTACCGTTGCTAGGATTTTTTCAATGATTCTTGAATCATTGAAAGTGGAACCCAACAATTTGATGCGATTTGCTAAATTAAGAAGTCTGTCAAGAGAACTCCTTTATGGTTTCACTTTCTTTCATCCTTTGTAGCTCAAACTCAGATATCAGATTCATCACTTGCATCCCTCGAATCCTTTCATCTCCTTCATACTCAGTCTTGAGATAATCCCATACCTCTTTCGCTTATTGCAAAGACATGATACGAGTAAAGATATTAGATGAAACTGCAGTAAATAAGCATGCCATTGCCTTTAATTTCCTAGTATTCCTATCCTTGTGAGTTTTAATCTGTGCCACCATGGGTTTGTCCGGAAAGGGAGCTATCTCGTATTCGTCTTCAACAGCTTCCTATAGATCCAAAGCTTGTAGATATATCCTCATTCTAAATGCCTAGATTTGATAACTTTCTCCATCGAAAATCGGTGGTGCCATTGTAGAAAAATTTGATTCCCGTTCATGGTATCCACTGGATCAGATTGATGGTAACATTCGCAGGTCCCTTAAGATTAAAGCTCCGATACCAATTCTTGGTTTAAAACCGTTAAAAGGAACTAATAGGAATTCAATTCAAAAGCTAGCCGCTAAAATAGAGATGGAGTTTGAAGAGAATATGCAGAGAGATAGATTATTTTCTTGAACACCTATTATTGATCATCTACTTAGCAGCTTAAATAGTTGCTATAACAACAAAAAATAGGACAAAGAAACAACCTATTTCAACCAAAATTAAAATAACTAATTAGTTTCCTACCAAAGATAGGACTCCTAATTTAACTAGGATTGTACGTAAAAAAATTGGAGAAAAAAGAAAAAAATAGTTGCATTCTTAAAGCAATTTTCAACAGAAGCAATATATCCAAGAAACAACAACCTTAAATTCTCCAAAAATTCAAGAAAACAACTTAAACAAGTACATTTATATTGTTTTTATAATTACAAAAAATACCCACAAAGCAAAATAGTTACCTTATCATCAGCCATAACTTCCCAGCTCCAAATGCAAGATAAAAAAATTATATAAAAAAACAAGGAAAATGTAAGGAAGAAAGAAGTAAAAAGGAAGAAGAAAAATATTTTTTTTTCTTCAGTCTACTCTATAATTAACTTTATGATTCAAAGCTCATAATTATTAGTTGAATTAAGAGAGAGAGAGAAAGAGGGGAGAGAGAGGACCCCATTAGTTTTTTTTTTCTTTGTTTGCAAACTCTATTTTAAAAATAAATAAATTAATTTCCAGGTATGGAAACCTGGTGAAGTACATTAATTATGAAGAAAAGAGGGGGGGACTAGGCCTTACCCTCAATATACATCAAAGATTGCACAGCAATCTGGGCATAAAAAATGCGACAAAACAGTGAAACTGTTGCACATTCACACTATCTAGAAAACACTACACTTAGCTAACAAAGAAATTGGCCTTATCATATCTAATCCTAAGATTTGGAAGCTGTAATTTATCCAAAAAGTATGCGCCTTTAGCTCCTGCTGGTAGTTGGCCAAAGTCGGTGTAAAGCATAGATTCTCCACTGGTTGCTGCCTGCTTTGCTAGGAAATCTGAGACCATGTTTGTTTCTCTGTAGCTATGGGAGAATGTTATCTCATTCGAAACAATCAATCTTGTGGTGACCCTATTAGCTTGAAAAACAGCATCCCGTGTGAATACAACTCTTTTCTATTCTGTTTTTTTGTCTATACTGTTTTCTTCTTCTTCTTCTTTTTCTTTTCTCATTGTCTTTTTTTTTTCCAACATCATAAATTTCCATACTTTGAAGTTTAATTACATAAAATTGTGATATTTTACTTAATTATAAAAAATCTTAAATTTAAGTTTGTCAAGATACATAATAAGCTTGAGATACATTCAGGAAAATACATTTTCATTTATAAAGATACATAATTAGCTCCTGATATAATTTTCAAATTTTTAATCTGTCGAGATACATAATTAGCTCTCGATACATCAAACAAAAAATATTTTTTTTGTAAAGATACATAATTAGCTCTCGATATATTTTTTAGATTTTGGATATATCTAGATACATAATTAAATCCTGATACATCCAACAAAAATATATTTTTTCCTTTGAATCGATACATAATTAGCTCCTGATACGTTTTTTCGATTTTGGGTCTGCCGAGATATATAATTAATTCCCGATACATCTGACGAAATACATAATTAGTTAAAATTTTTGTCATTACTTTATAAGGATAGAGATTTGTATAAATATAATAAGTTAAGATGTATGTTTTATGTTATTTTTCAATTTATTTTGTCTTGTAGATGTTCATTTAGGCCCCTTGAGTTTTAGGTAATTAAAAAAAAAAATTCTACTCCCAAATAATTATTAATATGACTATTTTATCATACTGTCCATATTAATTGATGTTTAGAGTAAAGTCTTGAAAATGATTTAGAGAATAAACAATAATGTTAAAGATAAAATAAGAATAATTTTTTTTTGTCTTTTCTTGATAATATCAAAAGTGACCAGTAAAAATAGAAATCTAATTAGAAAAATAACGATAAGTAACAACGAACGGAGGAAATTTAACAAATTAAAGTATAATTGGCACTCTTGGTCCCTCTATTATAACAATAATGTCAAAAATAGGACTAAGGAAGTTCAGGATTAATTTTAAGATGGGTTTATTTCATGTCTGGTTAAAATAAAAAACATGGGATAACTAATCCCCAGATTAGTTATCTCAGAATTATAGCTTTATTTTTATCCTCATTGAGTATGAGATTGCTAATTCTGAAATAACTAATCCTCAAATAACTTATTTTATAACCAAATGACTCCTTTGTGAAATCATTAGCATTATTTTTAACCCTCCTTAGTTGAGATCTGAAACAGTAATGTTGTTATAGATACATCCCAATTTAGATAAGCATAAAACAAAAAACATATAGTAGTGAAAAAGGTCTTGATTTATGTGATATTTAGAGTATGAAATATTTAAATAGCCTTGCGAACATTCTTATTATTTTAATAGAAAAAATATTTATCAAATACATTAACTTTTTATCACTAGTTTCAACGCTTCTATCCAAACACATTATTATATATTTATAAAATCAGTTTCAACACCGAAAGGTTCTTTCAAAAACCAAATAAACTATAATTGTAGAGAGATTATCAAGTCCCATCTTCCATTAGACGTATTTATGTACCTTTCTGAAATCAATCCTTATTCTGCACTTGCTGTTACAAACCTGAAATATATATAGATCATGAATTCTTCAAAAGCGGGACGGCAGGCATATACAGACCAGTGAAGAAGTGCCTCAACGCTCTGCAACCATTACTTTGATTCCTTTTATCCAATTATGAACTCCACGGAACTATATCAATTTCAATGCAACTTATCCTTTTAGAGATGACATAACAAACTACGTGAGCCGGAAAAGTTCTTGCTCTGATATTGGCCACTGAAGTATGCCACCTTTTTTCTTCACAAGTAGTTTGGATATCAAGATATTTAAAGGGAAAGTTTCTGTTGTTGAGTCCAATAAAAGGACATCCCGGTGCACTAAGCTCCCCCTATGCATGGGGTCTAATTAGTGACCTTCTGAGACAAAAGTTTCATATTTAATCCAATTGAAGATGCACATAAGTCATGCAAGAACAAAGATGAATTGACAGATTTATTCAAGAGGTCAAATTCAATCGAAGCCGAGACAATTTCTGATCCAAGGAGGAGTGTTGAAAATATGTCTCAAAAAATAAAGTAGGAATAGATATTTTTAGTAGTTTTGAATTATTAGAGTCCTATGTGACTTAAGAATTAATTGTCCCTTTATTATTTGAATAGGAATTAGTTTTTCCAATTTAAATTGGAGTGTAGTTAGAAATTTAGATATAAATACATGTTTTGAGTTATTAATAAAAAAATTCCCTTTGACAATACTATTGTCTTATTTTTTTTTCTCCAACTCTTTCTCTATTATTTCTCCAATTTCGAAACTAAAAACCAACATAAATCCACTAGTGCTAGTTTGACCTAAACACAATAGTATTGGTTTGTAAGTATGTGTAACACCCTCTATTTTTGAGCTACAGATTGAATCGTCGTCCCTACATGTGTTGTCAAGAATTAAATTTGGGTCTAACTCAACTTCAACAACTAGCTCTAGAGGTGAGGATTGCCCAAGTCCATATAAGAAAACCACCAGTCCATTAACACTCTCCCTTACGCCCAGGCCCAACTGGAACTGTCTTGTTGACCGGGAGCCCAAAACAGGGATGACACTGGCGTTGATACCAGAATGTTGAATATTAAACAGAAAAAACTAACAGAAAAATTGATGGAAAAATAGAGAACTAGTTCTTTATTAAAGAAAATAGTCTGTATATATAGGCTTACAAACTTATAAGCAAGTCATTGCTTACAACTAGGACTCAACTTACTCCTAACTAATACTAGCAATTTGACTAAATCAAAAACACCAAAAAAATAGCTAACAACTTTCAAGCTTATCTAAATAAATTATTAATGACTTAAGATAAAAAGACAATATGGAGATAAACAAATATCCACGTCTTTCATATTCTGGTGTTGATATCTCCAATACTCCTCCTCAACACCATTTTCTTCTTTATTCACCCCACCAAGATGATGATAAAATCTGTCAAACTTATTGCAACTCAAGCCTTTTTTAAATAAATCTGCAGCTTGGTCTTCCGTTCTAACGTGCTTCAACTCAATTTCCTCTTGCAAGACTTTCTCTCGGATAAAATGGTAACTATAATACCCCAAAAAATACCATGTCAAATTCAGCTCGTAAAGCTCCATGAAAGATCCCAATACTAGAAAATTTTGCTAAGTGTTCAAGATTCAACACTTAGTCTTATTTTAGACCTCCAAACTTCGGGGATTTATTTGGCGACTTTCCCGACGTCCGTTTTACAATTTTCAAGTTGATTTACGATAGGGAAAGCTCGTAGTATATCTCGGATGAGTTTCAAAATTTTTAGAGTAGCGTAAAGGCATGTTTGGGTGCCCAAAACAGAAGCCCCGGGCGACTAGCCCGCGCAGCCTACTAACTACAGTGCTTGCCCAGTTTTTTCAGCATTTCAGGGTCAACTTCAAACCATTATAACTCTCAATATATAATGAACTGTGAGATCTTGTATATGTCAATGGAAATATCTTTGAGACTTTTTTCAAATGAAATTAGTTTCATCCCATTTTGACATATAAATAAAAAGTTATGATCAATTTACTTCAACCTATCAAACAGTTAATTAGGGACAGATTTGACCTTAATTGTTCCTTAGGGGTATTTTGGTCATCTTCCACCCCTATATATACCCCAAACACAGGATTAAGGCTTATTTGCAGCAAAATATACTCCTCTTCTCAAAATCCTCTCAAGAACTCAAGCTAGGGTTTCAATTTGAAGACCTAGATCCCATCAATTGAAGAACATAACTCCTCATTTATCTTCAACATCAAAAGAAGGGTTTCTCTCAAGATCATAACCTATAACAAGAATCAAATCATTCTTCAAGAATATATGATATTCAAGTTTTTCAAACTCAAGAGATAATTTATTTTCTCTCAAAGGAACAAGAACCCTAGTCAAGGAATCAAGAACATGTCTAAGAATTTCTTCAAGAATCTTCCACCTAAGGTATGCGTAGTGTTCATCCACGGATTTATTTCATGCGCAGGGGTCCAATAACCATGCTTTAAATACTATATTGTGGTTATATCGTTGAGATTTGATCATCTACATGTTGATGGTTGTTGTTTATGCTTCAAGATTTAATTTAGGGTGATTCTCATGAAGTATGTGTGGTTGTAGTTAAAACTCATGAAATTGGGTGGCTTAAGATGACTAAATTATTAAGAACACCTATGCCATAAATTGTGCATGCAAGGTGGTCGACGAAATGCCTAGAATAGGCATAATCATATTTTCATGATTTAAGAGTGCTCAATTAACAAGTCTTTACTCCATGTGTTATGATTTCACGTGAATTCCATGTTGTGTGAATAAAGTTCGAATCTTTACATGTTGTTCATGATACCATGATATTTAGTGGATTCAATTGGTGGAATTGAGTTAAATTATGGTGTTATGGTGTATAAAATTGATCATTAGGCCTATGCCCTAAATAGTGCATGCAAGGTGTTTGTTAAAATGCCTAAGTGAAGAAGAATTGAGCACTTTGACCTATTTGTGATCTAAATGATGATTGTATGCCATATCCATGTGCTTAAGTTGACTCCCATGCTAAAGCTATGCCTACCATGTGTTTGATAATGTGCCTCAACAAATAAATGATGATCAAGTACCTAGTCTTCATGCTCCAAGATTTTTCCATGTCTCTTAAGTTATGCCATGTCTTCTTGATCAAGATGATTTCTATGTTATTAATGTGCTATGAATATGTTGTTGGCTTGTCATGATATTAGAAATGACCATGATGTTCGCTATATGAAAAGGTTATGAAAACAACATGATTTATGAATTCCCCATAGATGTTATACTATGGATTGTTAATGTTGGTCAAGTACTCTTGTATACCAAGTCATTTCAGTTTCCTTCCATTGAGTCCTAGGGGTATTCGTACTCGAAAAATATAGTTGTGTGCCTAGAGCCATGTTATGTTTTCACGATACTCTCAGTCAAGACATGTTCAGTAAACTTCAGTCAGCTAACAGAACTTAGTAGCATTTAGTTAGTTAACAGAATTCAGTAGTGTTCCACTAGTCATCGGAACTCAATAAACTCACTCCATGTTCAGTTCGGTTAAACAGAACAATCCGTAATAGTTCAGTTAATTCTAGTATGAACTAGAAAATTAGTTCAGTATAATCAGTTCAGTGTCATTCAGTTGGGAGTAGGATTCAGCACCGAGCGAACCTAAGGATGGGAACTCACCTTCCAGTAGAGGGTGTGATTCTTAGAAGAAGTCCTTGCATTCTAGAACTATGTAGCCAGCATAGGTTAAGATATCAATATCGGTCAGTTGAGGGTAGATAAGGTGGCTTAACCAGTCAGATGAGGGTTCCCACCATTCTCATTAGAGTACCTACCAGATGAGGGTCACTTACAACTTGTCCTTAGCAGTGGCGCGGTATTGACACCCTTCCAATCAGGGCAAAGATTGGACCCCAGCTTAGCTATTATAGCATATTTGGGGAATGTCGGTTAGATAACTACTTCCCATAGTTTTAGTATCAGTCTCAATAAAAGAACTCAAATAGTTCTTCAGGATATCAGGACTGTCAGATACAATGAACTCAGATACAGTACGGAACTCAGCTAGTTCCATTAGATTTAGGACTGTCAGATACAGTCATTCATGCTATCAGTTATTAGAACTCATGTTATCAGATATATCAGTTATTAGAATTTAGTTATCATTCATGATATGTTATCAGTAAATACATGTCATCAGTATTCATACTCAGTAGTTATGTTATCACGAGCTCAGTTTCAGGACTGTTATATACGGTCAATCAAATCAGTTCTTCATAATCAGATCTATCAGAAACAATCATTCCTTTATCAGTAATATAGTATCAGTCTCTCAGTATTCAGTAATACAATATTAGCTCCTCACTTATTAGTGAATTACATATCAATATTAGTAGACTCAGTCATTCAGCATCTCAGCATCAGTAAACTCATATTGTTAGTACTCAGACTCAGTAGTCAGTATCATGATGAGCTTAGTTGTAGTTACGTATGTATGTATGTATGTATTCTCAAGTTCATATCAGTTAGCATTGTTCATGCGTATAAAACCCTTTGCATTTAGCCTACCTCACTCGTATACTCAGTACATTCAGTCATACTGATGCTTTCACGCTATAGTGTTTTATTTGATGCCATAGGTATAGAGGCACGAGTTTCAGAGAAGTAGTAGCATTGTAGATTTCAGCAGTCAGTTCTCTTTTTCATTCGAGGACAATATTATTGTTACCTTATTACAGTATTTTAGATGAGTTTTCCAGTTCATGGAGTTAGTTGGAGACATGTTCCTTCAACTCCTTATTCAGTTCAGTTAGAGGCTTTCGGACTAGATGTAAGATTAGATGTTCAGACTTTAGTATTTATGTTTCTTTTTGGTATTATTATACTATGTTTTTCAGATATGTATTAGTATTAAAATGTATGGCCTTACAATTCATGTTTCTGCATATTTTATGAGATATTATACAGTTTATCGGTACAGATATCAATCATGGGTTAGCTTGTGGTCCTTCAGGGTCATGAGCACCGTGTACCATTTCAGTTCAGAAAATCGGGGCGTTACAGTAATGCACCTCCACATGCTTAGTTCTAGCATGAAAAACTAGATTCTCTTCCAAACGTGTTACTGATAAGTTATCATAATATAGAGAAATTGGATACAACACTTGTTGATGCAACTCTTTTAATAATTACATAAGCCAACTTCTTTCTTGAGATGCGATCACTACTGCTCAGTACTCTACTTTAGTGGTTGACAAAAACACTGTTGGTTCTCTTTTGCTACACCAAGAAATTGCTCATGACCCAAGCATGAAAACATATTCGGTAGTTGAGCGTCGAGTATCATGGTCATCTGCATAGTCAGCATCACAGTAACCAACCAGTTTACAGTTTTCACCTCTTTTGTATATAATACCATAGCCTAGCGTATTTTTCACATATCTCAGAATTTTATGAACTACTTCCAAGTGAGGTTTCTTTGGATGTTGCATGTATCAAATCATCATACCAACATCAAAAGAATTGTCTGATCTTGTTAAAGTAAATAAGACTTCCTACCAACTTTTGGTACATTGCAGCATCTTCTAAATCTTTCCCTTCATGAGCACATATTTTAGAGTTTGGCTTTATTGGAATCGAGATTAGCTTACACTTAAGCATTCCGAACTTCTTTAGCAAATCTATAGAATACTTTTGCTGATGGAGAAATATTCTTTATTGAGAGTAACTAACCTCTATACTAAGAAAATACTTGAGTTGTCTAAGTTCTTTCATTTGGAAATGAACTGACAAGTTTTACTCAGTTTGGAAAATTTCTTCTTCAAAATCTCCTGTGATGATTAAATCATCAACATATACTAGTACAATAGCTATTTTCTGTTCTTTAGCTTTGACGAATAAGCTAGCATCTACTCTAGTCACCAAATACCCACTATGAGTAAGAAATTCAGCAATCTTACCATACCAGGCTCCCGGTGCTTATTTTAACCCATAAGGCGCCTTCTGTAACTTAGACACATACTCAGGGTAATATTGATTTTGAAATCCAATTGGCTGATCCATGTAGATCTCCCGATCTAACTCCCCATGCAAAAATGCATTCTTCACGTCCATTTGCCATAAATTCTAATTTTTACAAGTTGGAAGTGCTAATAGGACTCGTACAGTTGTAAAATTTGCAACTGGACTAAAAGTTTCATCATAGTCTATTCCATATTGTTGAGAAAATCCATGAGCCACCAAACGAACCTTATGCCTTTCGATTGACCAATCTGTTTGATGCTTTATCTTGAAGACCCACTTGCAAGATATTGGCTTCACATCACTTTGTTTTAGTCTGATTCTGTTTTAGTGCTGCCATTTCTTCATTCATATATTTACTCCACTTCTGATCCTGAGATGCTTCTTCAAATGTCTCAGGCATATTTGCACCTTCTTCCTTCATTATTACGGCATTGGCATACATTGGATTTGTATTTCTGAATCTTGTTGATTTTCTAAGCTGAGTTGGTGTTTTCACTTCACTAGGTTCAACTTGTTCACATAGTTGTTGATACACACAAGTTTTCCAGGGACATTGGGCTACACCTTCTTTGACATTGTCTTCGTCATCTGCATATTTTGCTTCTCCTAAACCAAATAAAATTTTAGAAGATTTCACCACATCTTTAAGAACATCTGATTCTGGCAGTATGTCTGATGGCCACCATGAAAAAGATTCATCGAACACCACATTCCGGGATGTGTAACACTTTCTGATTGTCGGGTCAGAACATTGCGACCCTTTTCTTTGACTGTCATATCCTATAAAAATACATCTGACAACCTTCTTGTCCATTTTACTACATAAATGATCAGGTACAAGTACATAGAAAACATATCCAAAAACTCAAAAATAACTAACCTAAAGTTTCATATGCCATAATTTTTTGAAAGGTGAAATAAAACATAACCTTTGTTGAGGAAGCCTATTTATCACAAGTGTAGCTGTCCTTATTTCTTCTGCCCAAAAACATCCTGGTACATTCTTCGGATGAAGTATGCTTCGAAAAAATTCTTTCAGGTGCCTGCTCTTCCTTTCTGCTATGTCGTTCTGTTGTGGAGTGCTAGCACATGTGAACTGATAATGTATTTGGCTTTCTTGAAGTAAATCACAGAACTTGTCTGAGGTATACTCTCCCTTATTTTTACTTAATAATTCAAAGTAACCATGAACTTCATCCCACCTATGGAAGCTTATTTCACAGTCCCAAACACATCGGAGTGCACCAACTCCAATGGTTCTCTTACTTGAAAGTGGGATTATTCAAAAGGCAGCTGATGTGCTTTTCCATACTTGCAGCCTGCACATACTGTCTCTTTTCTCACTTAAAGTTGTGGAAGTCCCTTCAATATCAACCTCTTCATCATCACCTCTAATTTGGAATAGCTAACGTGACCCAGCCGCATGTGCCACACGTCTGCTATTTCATTCCTTTTTGTCGTGTCTACATATGCAGCTTTTGCAGACATTACATACACTGATTCCAACCTTTTTCCTTTCCTCACTGGTTCTTCTATAATCTCTAAGTCCTGATAGACCTTCACATCTTGTGGTCCAAATAGAACAAAATGGCCAGAAGATATTAACTGTGCCACATAGAGAAAATATTTCTTCATAACTGGGACATGGTAAACATTTTGGAGCAGTACATTGGTACATCTTGTGAGCTATTGGTACCTTTGAGTTGTTCGTCGTTATGACTACCCTACTGCCCTTATACTCTGACAGGTACTGCAACTTTTCTTTGTTAGCCGTTATATGATTTGAGCATCCCTAGTCGACAATCCAATCCTTCTTGTAATCAATTGTCTCTGTCATTGTAACAATAGTCAATTCTTCTTCTTCTATAGCAAATAATGCATCTGCATCCCACTCTTCTTCACTATTTGATGTAGCATCATTGCTCTTAACAATTTTTTTCTTTGACCAGCAATCTTTTTCCATATGACCTCTTTTTCCATAATTGTAACACTTCCCTAGAAACTTCTTACCGTTGTCTTTATTTTGTGAAGCTCTTCCTGCATGAACACTCTCTCCACCTTGATGATTTCTTGCCATGTCATTATTCATCTTGGATATACCAGTGGTATGCTTTTTGGAATTCTACCTACCTCGATTGGCAGAGAGTGCCTCTTCTTCTTTCTTCAACGAGAATCCTCCTATTTGCTTAGCTAAGGCTTCTTGACCAGCTAACAAATTTTTGAATTCTACCAGCTACGGTTGAACTTGTCATCCTTGTATGGTATCAATGAAGCTCCTAAATTCGGGCTTCAAGCCATGAATGATGATATGCTTTATCCTAGTATCACCAATGGGAGCCTATGGATCCAACTCAAAAATCTCTCGGCAGAGTGACTTTACTTTATGAAAGTACTGTGAGACTGTCATGTCGCGTTGTGACACTGACAACAACTCAGACTCTAAGAGTTAGAGCTTCGTATCATTCTTCTTGGAGAACAGCTTGGCAAACGTATCCCAAGCTTACTGGGAAGTTTTGGCATCATATATATGCTCTAGTAAATTTCCTTTGACTGTCATATTCAAGGAGAAGATTGCTTTACCCGCTTTGATTCTCCACTTCCGTAAGATACCATTCTTATCTTCAGATTTTGCAGATGTAACCTCATTTCCGTTTACTACTTCCCACAAGTCTTGGCCTTATAAGTACGACATCATGTATGTAGACAAAGAATTGTAGTTTTGGTTGTTGAGTTTCTTGATTCCACCAACTACTTGAAGATTACCATCCTGACAGCACCAAGACAAACCTGGATCTGATACTAGATCTTATTGGAATTGCATGTAACATCAACCAAACTTCGCACTAGTATGATATTGAACGTTTTGGGCCAAGACCTTATGGATTTATTTTTGGTCACCTTCCCAAAAGGCCTCATTCTAGTGAAATTAGGTGAGACTCTTAAATATTGGAAATGCTTCCTCTATTTCTCCGATGTAGGATTATTTATTTCCCAACAATCCTCCCCTCAAACTAAGACCACATCACTTGTGACCTCCCCATCAGCGATAATCTATTTGATCTCACTAACTATCTTGTACCGCCACTACCAACCAGTGGAACACGCTGCTTGACCACCACATCACTTGTGACCTCCCCATCAGTGATAATTCATTTGATCTCACTAACCATCTTAAACCGCTACTACAAACTAGTGGGACACGCTACTTGACCACCACTTGTCAAGACGATTTTTGAGATAAGGCATCAACCGTAGATCTCAACTACTACTAGGTCGCTTCACATGATCTTCCAAACATATTGTACCACTGTTATCATCCAACGGGACACATCACCTTACCACCACTTGCTAGGAAGACTTTTGACAAAAGGCACCACATATAGATCTCCAATTTTGTTGTCACACCAGGAACTTCACGAAGTCCACTACTACGACAAACCTGAACCTGGGATCTGATACCACTTGTTGGGACCGTATGTAACTTCACCCAAAATCCGTACTAGTATGATATTATCTTCTTTAGGCCAAGACCTCATGGATTTATTTGTTGGCACCTTCCCAAAATGGCTCATTCTAGTGAAATTGGGGAGACTCTTAAATATTGGACATGCTTTCACTATTTGTCCGATATGGATTGTTTGCTTCCCAATATGTGTAAGGTATCATCCCATGATTTATAGTTAAATTCTTGTGTCATGGTCTTTCTCCTAGTGTATGAAGTTATTATGAGGTGATAAGTGTTCATAGAAATCACTTAGAGAAAAAGTTGAGCTAAGAATCTTTTATTCATCAAAAATTTGATATTCCATTCTACAAGGGTCTACTTTGAAAGTTTATAAATTTTTATATATGTGGAATTTTTCATCTCAATACCTACCAAATGGTAGATAATTGAATTATCTTTTCAATGATACCAATTTCTCCTAAATTCGATAACCGAGCGAAAAGTTATGACATTTTTCATGTGAGGCAATAAGCTAACGCAATAGCGATGCGACACATTGGCCAACACCTTACAAAATTGTTTAACACGCTATTTTCAGTTTCTAATGGGTCTAGGGGCCTTTAGTTAGTTTCTCTCACCTAAATTCTATCCATAATATAAAATTTCAGCCCCAAGAAGCATCAATTGCCTCTTTATTCAATTTTGTCTCAAAAGAAAACCTTAGCCTCCTCCCAAGAATATGATTCATTTTATCTTCCCAAAGATCAAGAATTCAAGCCTTCCAATTCAAGATTCTCAATAAAGGTTTCAAGATTTAAGGTTCCATTTTAAAATTAAACAACCTAAGGTATGTGGGATTGATACGGGATAAAAGGTCATCTTATATTTTGATGACATTCTTAGAGGACAACATATAGAGGCTCAAGACTTGGTGACCCCGAGGATATGAGATCATGCATAGAGGACCCATTTTGAGCATGCCATTAAACAAACCTGTGTGTGAAAGATTGCATGGGGGCTTACATTTGATGCCAATTCGAGACTACAAGATTTGAAGTGTGACCCCATGGTTTTGGAGAATTAAAGAAGCACCTTTCATTAAGTGTATTTGGGGGATTGCACATGTTAAATAAACAACCCATGACCTCCCCTTTCATTAAGGGTATTTTGATAAATTATACTATATAATAAGCTAGGTTATATATAGTCTCTCATTAGGTCTTTTCTCTTTAGTTTGTTTAATGATGAAAATATGAGAAATTGAAAATCCTCTCTCTTGAGAGTAGACCACCTTAGTGTTGTAGTTCATAGTTAGGGTTTGGACTAGCCATTGTAGCTTAGGACTTGAAAAACCCAATATTGTTCTTTGCTTGAGAATGGTGGATCTTTAGCATAGTTGATTCCCTTGGCGGTCACCGTAACAACTTGGTGCTTGTTAACGTATTTTGTAGAGGTTTTAGAATTTAATTTACTCTTTAGTTTCTACATTATGTGTTCTCTTTGTGTCAAGTTACCTATCTTCTTTTTCGTTTAAGTTTGTGTTTGTTGTTTCCATTTGGTGTCTTGTCATGTGGACTGTTTTGCGAAGATTGTGGACTATTTTGTGCTTATTTAGATACCGTTTGGTATCATTTGGTATCAGATCCATCATTGATTCCATTCCCACGAGATCAATATTGGGTTTGTTCACTCAAAAATAAAAAAAAGTGTTGAAAAGCTGAAAAACTCAAAAATAGTAATTTGTCCACGTTTTTGTATTTAGGCCAAAATTTGAAGCCTAGTTTTCTTGTGATTTTTGTGTGTTTTGTGTATTCTAGTGTTAGATGTTTATTTCCTAATATTAGTAGAGGTGTTCAAGGTCGAAAATCTCACAAAAAGAAGTTATTCTACGGGTTTGGTGTGTTTGGCCGAAGTGTTGTTGTTGTTTGGCCGAATTTGTCTCTAGATTTAGGTGTTGTTTTGATTGTCTTTGTTGTTTCTTGGTTTGGTTTCTTTCTCTCTAACACTACTTGAGTTTAACCCAAGTTCTTGAGAAAAAAAATTGCAAGTTGTTGTGGGAAGAGTGGACGGTTTTGTTGTTGTTGTTGTTGTTGAAGTTCTTGTGTTGTGTTGAAGAAGTCTTGTAAAAGGTTGTTGTTGGATCCAAATTCAAAGGAAAGAGAGTGTGGGTTGTTGTTAGTCTTGAAACAACTTTAAAGACATTAACAAGTGGGAAAAAAAAATGACCTCAAAAAAAGTCTTCATACCAAAAGGGAGTAAGTTCATTTTTCATGACAAGCCAAAAGAGGAAAGGGGGACAAGACCTCTAAAAGGCTGTCTTGCCAAAAAGGTGAAAGTTGGTCAAGGTTTGAATTTTGAGAAAAAGGACATAAAGTAATGTTTGTTAACCTACCAAAATCGAAATTCCCCCATCTTTGTGAAATTTGAACAACCAAAGTTGTGGAACAAAACTTTCAACTTCAACAATATTTTTTGTCCATCGACCAATAGTCGAGTGCCACATCATCAATAGCTCAAGAAAGTTGAAATTCCCTAGTTTCACTTTTTTGATTCTATTGGTTTCTATTTTTTTGGTTCTCATACTAATTATCAAACTAGTAAATACCTACTATATTGTAGATTAGTTTTTTAGTACGTTTTCTTTCATGTTAAGCATTGTGTTTTGTCCTTTTCTCCTTTATAAGTCATAGTATTTTTTTTGTTTCAAGTTCGTAAGTAAATTTTATTTTTCTGTCTTGAGTTGATCAAACAAGAATCCATTTCGGCCACCAAGTAGAATGACATCCTATTCATTACTGGAGTATAAGCAACTTTCAACATTCGCCTCTCCAATTGTGAGAATCACCAAGGTGGGCGTATACGATTGTTGGTGAGGAGATTTTACTACTAACCTTGTTTGTTCATTGTGTAGGTACAAAGGTGATATAAGCAGAACATCTCTTTGATAGCCAGGGATTATTGTGACCACAACATAGGAGACTATGATTGTAGTGAGGGGTTTTCTGGCTACGAAGTTGAGGGAGATTGCGGAGACTATGAAAATAGAGATGATCAAAACTTGGGCAGATTAGAGTGTTACGGTTTTTAGGGGGAAAATGAGGTGAATGAAGTTCCTAGTTCTTATGGTGAATTTAGAGATGATGTAGGACCTCGTGATGGATCTAATGATGATGTTAGGGCATGTGAGGAGTCTTACACTTCTCACTCCGAACCTAGATTTGGTGTTAGGTAAAACCCTTTCATTCGCAAAGCTTATGAGAGCGATTATGATAGTACACGTAAGGAGTATGAAGATTCATATCCTCAACCTTTTAGTACTTCTTATCAAGGTTGATATTGTGTAAATGGTTATACTAGATCTAGTGGAGGTTGTCCAAAGATAAGAAGAGGGTATGCATCTCCAAAACTGAGGGGTACTTGTGTACTTTACAATGTTTATCCGAGAAGGAGTGTACACTCAGAAAAGGTACCATTTGTGGGATACCGGACTACCACATTGTGTTAAATGATAGGTACTATAGAAACTACACCATTCTATCCATGGTTGACTACTTGGGGCTATTTCGCGAGCCTTTACTTGTTCCATACTTCTTGGATGGGTTTAAGGTTACAGAGAGGGTCAAAGTTTTCTTCTCCCAATTTGAATACCATGAGGAGGTGTGTTGCGATATTTTTCCATTAACATATGGTCATTTATTCTTAGGTGTCAATTGTTTTGCACAACATAGAGTTCTAAATGTGAAAAATTGACCAAATGTTATAAAAGACCAGTGAGGAAATCACCTCATGACATACATGCTGCTCGAGCCACAAAGAATAGTGAATACTTATTCCAATTCGAATTCATATGAGAGACAAAATATTGATAGGCGTAAAGGTGTGTAATGTAGTAATCTGAGATTGGAAAAAGGAGAGGTTGTGTGTAGCAAAGTGAGAGGATTGCCACAAAACCGAGATAACATTGTTTGTCCTTCTATTTCTAAGGAAATTTGCGTAGGTACCGACATGGCAAGTGAAGGAGAGCAATGCCAAAGTGAAGTTTCTTCCCAAGATTATGGAGGTCCTTCACAACACGGCAAAGGAGATTTGACTCAAGAACTTCAAGGTAAAATAGCTAACTCTTATACTTTTGTGCATGTGAATGATAATTGTGTGGCTAGTAGCCCATTGAGTGTGAATAGTATCTTACTTACTTGTGAGTCTAATGATTCTTTTCCTTTTGTTAATGATTTGCATGTTATGAGTGTGGATACACTAGTTGATCCTATTAATGACCAAATTGACTCTTCCTGTAAGATTAATTTATGTCCACCTAGTGTTGAAGCCTATATGTTGAATAGAAGTACATCGTCTTATATAATTGGTGTTGATCAACCTATTTGTTAAAATTGTCCACCACTTGAGTATGTGTGTGCTGTGATTAATCAAACTCAAGTAAGTGAAGTTGTTACGACCTAAACTGGGGCTTGGCCATGACAGACATCCCAAACCATGAAGGCCCGAAACACTCTTCTCTATCTCGTAATCATGCACACCATTAATATAATAAAAGAAAATACGGAAATATAATCAAATACAGAAATATTGTCATACTCTAAATTTAATTTAACAAGGAAGGATAAAACCCCAATATCAACAAAACAACATCTGAACCAGTATGCGAAATCTCTACTACATCTGAAAATGACAAATATTTGAAGCTGGGACAATGCCCCCAGTGGACCTAAAAAAAAATCTGAATATAATCATTTCAAAACACATGGGCATTTTTGATAATCATAAAACTTTTCTGTCAATGTAATATTTGATCTTTGTATTACTTTTGAGTTAGGTGTCATTCCCTACAAATCTGATATTCCACGGGCTATATGGTATCCGCCATTAGCTCGGCAGTGAAGCCCCCAACCCAAGTGTTCCACAAGGGTTGGAGTGTCTGAGTCTGATACGCCACAGGGCACTAGGCCAGCGTATAATAATATACTCGGATCATCAAATCATAGTTTTGGACAATGAGTTCTCTGAACTCGTGCCTTCTTCGGGGAACCACCTAAGCTCTCTTTATGCCCAATTTTAGTCTTTTCTGAAACATGCACCATTCTAATTTCAAAATCTGATTTCAAACATGCATTCTATTTTTTCTGAATTAACATGGCATTATCTGAGTTGGTGTCATCATATCAAGACTTGCAAGTCCTATTTCTGAGCCATAAAGAATCATGAATTATTCTTTCATCAAAAAATCATTTTAGACCACCTAAACATACAAATAGTATAAGAGATTTCATGTTCCAAAAGCACAAGTCAAAACTAATGTAAGGATTATCATTCTTTCAATAACAATGTGGTGGTCCTGAATTCTTTGTCAAACCATGCAACTTTTTCCATTAGATATTTATATTCAACATTTATCAATACAAACAATCCTCTCCTTTGATTCAAAAATCATATTCATGTCATAGTATAAATCAATACATTACGTATCATGCTTTTAAAGATGCATTTCAAAACAATCCATATCATATGAAAAGTGAGATAAATCATATCAAAAGAGAGATTTCATGTGATTCTTTCTCTCAATTCCAACATCACATTAAAACACATACATACATATACATAGGATTTCAAATCACTTTGGGGGAAGGCCTAAATACCCAAACAATATCATTAAGGCTTCTAAAAGCATGATTAAAATCGTAAATCCAAAAACCTTTTTCTTAAAAATCATGATTTCTAAACCCTTTGCCTAATTTGAAGAATATTTCTATACCAATGAACTTTTAGGAAGACACCACGTACCTTAAATTATAATATCTGAAAGATGGAACCTAGATCTTGATAGATGAAACCCAGATCTTGATTTGTTTCTTCGAGATCTTGAACTTAAGTCTTGATTTTCTTGAATTTCTTATTCTTGGAGAAAACCCTAATTGATCTTATTTTGAGAGTGAAGAGGAATTTTTTGATGCTGTAACACTGATAATGATTGATTAATAACACTTAAGGGGTGATTTAATTCATGTGAAAGGTTTTTGGAGTGAGGCAAAGACCAAAATACCCCTATGGAACCCAAAACAAATTGCATAATTGCATCAGTTGACGACCAGGGTTTACGAGTCGTCACTCAGGTGATAAGTCGTCACCCAGGTCATCACTTTTGGGATGGTTTTCACCATTCACTACCTTAGGCTGATGACCAGGTCTGATGGTCCATCACACAGCTGATAAGTCGTCAGCCTCGTCGTCACGTTTTGGCAGACAGACACTTCGAAGTAAAATGAGCATAACTTTCTACTCCGATATCGGATTAAAGCGAAACCAGTGGCGTTGGAAAGAGGACTCAAAGAAATTTTATTTGATATAAAGTAGGACTTATAATTCATTATATAGAAATAGTTATGGTCTATTGAATTTGACCAAAGTTTCAACGCTCACTCAAACTCGAATGATAGGAAAGCTTTCAACTCGTCCTTGAGTTGGGGGACCTCTATGATCTCAATTCATGCTCAAATAGGTTCCCATACTACATAATTGATTGAAATACCAAATTTACATAGGATTTATGGATTTTGAATCATCTATGCATAGAAATGACAGTTTTCGTTCTAGCCCGAAATGCGGGGTAGTACATTATCTCTCCCTTAGGATCATTCATCCCCGAATGATGGTTATGAATGTTAAATTATTAAAGGTATGGAATAACGTGGACATGATATTTCTTCTAATAAGGTATATAACCGAGTGAAACATTTAATCTACTATCATGAAACTGAATTTTGAGCTGAGTTAAGTTTACTTGCTTTAAGGAGCTGATTCATACTGAAAGTTTAGGATTCCCTTTAAGTCTTCATGATCCAATCATATATATTGAATTGAGTAGTGATAACTTAGGTAAGTAGAAATCATGAGGTAACAAGGCTTAGACTATACCAGGGTATTACACTGTCTGAGCTAAAATACTTGGAAAAAATTTGAGATTATGCGCTGAACTCTTATAAACTGAATCATGACTAAATAGATGGATTCGTAATTTACATGGATGGAATAGATTATCTATTTAACACTCTTTCTAAAGAAGTTCCAGTAGCATTAGGGAGCAAAGAATCATAGGCATGATTTACACAAGACATCCAACTCAGGAATCACAACCTTGGCACTACTCTATTGCATGGAATATAGACATTTAACTCATAAGCTAGGATAGAATTTTCAGGCCTTAGGCAATGCCACTTCTTTCAAGCTTAGCACACTTCTAGAATACTCCCTTAACTATACTATCCCATTCAAATATCATATAAATTCGATTCAACTTTTAATTCTCATATGGGCATTGATAACTCCTTCTACTAATGTCTAAAGTAGCTTAAATCCCTTCACCGTGATCGAGCCTAACTCGAAATCACAAAATACAACTTGACACACTTTGATACTAGTCTAAACCATATGATTCAACCTTCTATATCTTTTTAAAGTTCACACCCTAATCATAACATGCCTTACAACTTCAATGACTAACTCTGAACTCTTACTATGGATTCATTAGCGCATATTGCATCCCTCCACTTAAATCCCAACATGTTATTCAAGCCTATGTTTATAACCATGTATGAACTTCAAGGCAAATACCCATAAAGACATACTTCACACATTCTCCAAACCACTATTAATATAAATCCCATGTGCTACCCCAAGAACATACACACATAAATTTTCACTAACCGTCACATGTATCAAAGACTTGGCCCCAAATCTTACTTTACCCTTATGGTCTTATCCAAAACAAGCATACAATGATATTTTATCAACAAGAAACATTTACTCATCATCACTATCTTTAAATAAGGAGGAGTCACTAAAGGTTACAACATAAGACCTTGAAGTATGGAAGGATATTATATGAGACTTGACACTTAACTGAGGCCTATGGAATAGCAAATCAACATCAGGGATTCATTAAAGTGATCTAAATCTAGAGTATACCTATATATAAGCTGAATCTTTCTAACCATTTCGCCAGTAGCATGAGTTATGGGAACTAAGCACACTATAAAGTGTGAGTACATGAGTCATGCGTTGCATGACCTTAATTTGAAGTTCATAACTTATGGAATATGATCCTGAATGAACTGGAAAAGTACGTGATTCTCTATCATATACATGAACATGAACTATGACCATGGAACTGAAACGTAAGGCATGAGTAGGTATTGGGATAACTGAAAAATACAGAAACAAGAATGGGTTGAGCCTCACCCTCACCTTTTGATGTTCTATATCATACTGGCATTTCTACTAGAACCTGAGAGCCTAACTTTGTTACTTGTCCTATCATCTCACCCTTAGTTTTAAGCCATCATCTTAGGTTTGAGAGATCCCTTACTAGATTCTAAACTGAACAACACTCACTGTACTCTGGGGTCTGGAAAACGATGATACATGAAATTAATAGAACTTAGCTCGAATGACTACACCTGCAAGTGGAAAATACACTGTTAATATTACCTTATGAGATACACTCTATCTTCTATAGCCACCAATAGTCATCATATAATACTTGAACATTAACTAACTTTCAATCTTCATGAGTATCCCCATAGTTGAATTGCACACCCTCTGGCGCTTCTACTCTTATTTCTATTAGATCAATGTTCAAAAATCAATCTTAGATTCTAACACTTTACATGGATATCACCAAGCTTTTAATGAACCATACTTTTTCTTTCATAGCCTACTAATATCGCAACCCCAACCATGAGGATCATGATCATATCAAAAGGATTAGTACTAGAAGTCAAACCTCCTTAACTTGGCCATTTAGAACACCATGTACCATCTAACTAATCTTTCTTCACCTAGCAACTCAATGGTACCACTAGCCACACACAACATCTAATATCCTTAGAAGGAAAAAAATACCGCAACCTCCTTTTGTAAATTTAACAATGGGCAATTAGTAAAATTAGCTCCAGATCTGTGTCCTGTTAATCTTCCACCTTCTGTTCAATTAATGTTGGCCTTTAAAAGCTATCTTGTTGGAATGCAGTCCCAAAAATTGCAACGCGGTAAACCAATTATTTTGTGAAAAATAGATCATTTAGGAGTAATGCTGGGAGGAACAATAGAAATAATCAGAATAATGTTACAAAAGGAAAAATATGATTCAATTCTAACTCTAGTTTCAGTACATCTAGTTTGTATCCTCTGTTGCACGGCACACTAGTACCTCAGAATAATCAAAAGAAAGGTGCACTTATCTGTCAATTGTAGCTTAAATGTTGCATGTATGTGTTAGGACATGTGGAGTTTTGATGATAGACATGTGAATAAAACATGTTGTAAAATCTGGTCCATCCCAGTGAACAAAGCTAAGCTGCAGACAAGTTATTGATAAGATGTCTCTACGTACAAATAGAAATGGATAATATCTATCATATCAGAAGTTGAGTGGAATGAGAAGTCCTGCAAAAGAGTCCGAGTCAAGATGAAGAGAAACATGAAATAGTGCAGAAGTTGGGTTGATTAAGGAGTCCAGCAATAAGAGAAGAAAGAGTCCTATTAAATCTAAGAGAGAAAGAGACGACACCAACAAGTAGAAGAGTCACTTGATAAGAGTCCTACTGGAGAGAGAAGTAGACATCAAAAAGGACTTTATCAGAGGAGGGCTTAACTACAACAAATGGAATTAAAAGACTGGAGACTCAAGCACTGAAAAGAAAATCAACAATCAGCAAACCAGTTCGCATACATGAAAAAGAACCTGGTCTCTTACTTAGCAAGTCATAGACTCTGTGTAGTAGGTAGGTTCTTTGAGTTGTAATGAGTCATTGTTCTAGTCTCAGTGATCTATAAACTGAGTTAGGAATTGTGTCTTCAAGTTAGGGAACTCGAAGACTTGGGAACACTTATCTTGGAAAGATTTGTGTTTTTGTAGTGATAGAAGTTAGAAGTTTTAATTCCTAGTTTAAAAGAAATCTTGTAATTTTTTCGATTATTGAAACTCAAGTATTATATTGAAGTTGGGGTTAAATCCTATAGAGGTACAGGTAGTGGTTTTTTACACCTTTCTTGAGCTGGGTGTTTTCCACGTAAAAACACTGTGTTCAGTATTTACTTCTGTGAACTGATGATAGGCGAATTTACATGCCTATGGTGCTATATTTTGCCCATATTTTAGCCTAGTTGTGAGAACAAATTATATATTTCATGCACTTTTAGTCCTTTTTCCTGTAAGTGAGCTAACGAACATGATTAGCAAAGTTTCAGGTGTAAATGATGCAGAATTCAGGATTTTATGGATAACTTGACGCCAAAGAAAGCTTCACGAAGGGAGAAAAGCCAATCTTGGATGCCAAGGACTAAAGATGGCACATGGAAATTCTATCTCGGGCTAAAACAGCATTTCTGAAGACTATGGGAACTAGCAGTAACTTATTTGGATTAGGATAATGATACATTAACCTAGTACAATTGGGTTAAGTATTTCATTAGCTTATTAGGATTAGGATAATGATACATTAACCTAGTACAATTGGGTTAAGTATTTCATTAGCTTAGTAGGATTTGGTTAAGTATTTCATTAGCTTAGTAGGAATAGGATATGGGTATTATAAATACCCTATCTTGCTAGAGATTTAGACACATTCTATCATTCACCATTCACTACTACTTTTAATTTTTCAACTCCGAATCTTTCCATTAATTCTATGTTTCTTCTTCTATTCATCTATTCTTAATTTCCGCAATAAGAGAAATGTTACTTTGCAAGAAATCACGCCTAACGCCTACCACCCTTGTGCTACACGAAAATCTTTAATTGTGGTATAATAACAATGTCGCTTGTGATTTCCTTCGCACTCATGGGTAACTAAACTTCTCTGTTGGGGTTATGGAAGCCGAATGAGATACTATCTATGCTGCTTATATCATTATTCTCTTCATCTTAATCTAAATTCTTTGTTGTTGCAAACGCAAGAATACGCCAGCATAACATTTAACTTGTTCGAAAGAAAGGTTATCTGTCTGGAAAATAGATAATGTCAAGGTAGTAGGGTCCCATCCCCTATTAAAAAGTTAGTGCCGTAACTGGATTAACTTCTTGGAGAATTCGTACCGTTAGACACGCTTTAAGCTCGAAAGAGTTAAAGTGAAATAATCCTCGAATATGTCGAAAGATGTCTGGATTTACCATCGAATACATTTCTCTATAAGCACATGCATGTCTGGATTCAACACACTCATAGCCAATAGAGACGTATAACTCAGAAGGTGGACATAACCCCAACGCCTCAATTCTCATTGTTTACAACTTACTAAATATTCTTTCTTTTTATTTTGCTATTTTTAGCTTTTACTTTAATATTTTGTTTACATTACTTGCACGACAAGACTCCCCCCCTTTTTTTACGAGACTTGCACTAAAAGTCTAGTAATAGTTGCTTACTTGTTGACCAAGCTATTCCCTGAGGGATCGCTACCCAACCCAGGTTGGGTTCTATATTTGCTAACGACCGCTTTACACTCCCATGAGAGCTGTAGATTGAGCGTTATCAAAAATTGGCGCCGCTGTCAGGGAATACAAGTGTCAATTAAGTTCGTGATAATTACTAGACCCTTTGGTCAAAGATTCTCGTACTTTTACTTTTAGTTTTTGTTTTTGTTTACTGCAGGTTTTTATTCAGTGCATGCCCCATACTCGAAGTTCTGGTCAACCGTTATTACCTATCAATCCTGAACCACAACGTATTGGCAGAATGGAGGTACAACACGAAATCGAAAGAATGGATTCTCAACAAGAACAGGCGAGATTAGCTGCTCTTGCCTCCGCTCAAGTGCATCAACAAAATATTGATAACCCTGGGAGAGCAATAAACCCTGACGACGAGGACCTAGGTGATGACGAGTTACTAAACCCTAGGCATGTTGGTAAAATCACAACACCTATCAACAGAAGAGATCGTCAAGCTAGGTTTAGGCTTGAACGCCAAGCTATGCAACTAGCTTTCGACGATGATGATGATGATCTTGATGGAGCCGGAACCACAGCATTATTCCTCCACCATTGGCACCCGGAACCAAGTTCAAAATCACTAGCAAAATGATTCAGTTATTGCAACTCAAGGGATTATTTGGTGGAATAGCAGGCGATGATCTGAATATGCATCTCATCAACTTTATTTCTACATGCAAGTCATTTGACAATCCTGGTGTTAGTCAGAATGCAATTCGATTACGTTTATTTCCATTGTCTCTGTCTAGGGAGGCAACTCTATGGTTGAATGGGCTGACTCCCGATTCTATTACAAATTAGAGGCAATTGAGAGATGCTTTCCTAGAAAGATTCTTTCCGCCATCCAAAAGAGCACAATTGAGAGATGAAATCAACAACTTTCGGCAGCTTCCAACTGAAGCCCTTCATGAAACATGGGAGAGGTTCAAGAAGAAGCTAATGTGGTGCCCGAACCATCATATGACTAATGTTCACCTAATGGAGATACTATATAGAGCCTTGAATTCAATAACTAAACCAGTGGTGGATAATGCAGCTGGAGGATATTTTATGGACCTCACCTTTGGTCAAGCGAGCAATATGCTAGATCGTATGACGAAGCAAAGTAGATCTTGGTATACCAGGGATTCTGAGGTAGCAAGCCCCACTTTATATATTGGCATGACTGCAGATCAAAGGAGAAGAGAAGAAGAACGTGATCAAGATATGGAACACATGAAAACACAAGTGGATCTTCTTACAAAGCATCTATTATCAGGGAAGACTGAAAAAGTCAAAGCTATTGCGTTAAAAGAAAGACACGAATCTAATTCGGAAGAAGAAGCCAACTACTTAAACAATCAGGGGGGTTTCCGAGGCAATGCCCAAGGAAATCAAGGTCAGAACTACTATGACAAATCTGGAAACAAGGACCAAGGTAGTTGGAAGACCAAGAATGACAAAAGTGGTTTGTACGTTCTCCCAGGAAGACATGACACCACCACATCTAGTTCTGGAAGTATGGAAGACATGATGGCTAAACTATTGAAAGGAGTGGAAGCAAATAGCGCGGGAGTAACGGAGGTGATAAATGATTTGTACTATATGAAGCAATTAGTTGATTCACATTACACTTCAATCAAGCAAATAGAGCAGTAATTGAGCCAACTTTCAGCATCACTCAATCAAAGAAAGGTTTGCACTTTACCTAGCGACATTGTTGAAAACCCAAGGAATGATGGGTCATGCATGGCCATTACTACCCGAAGTGGTAAGGTGCTGGAAACTTCATCAAAAGGAAAGTAAGTGGTTGACGAAGTAGCGAACATTGATGATAAAGAGAAAGGAGAAGATTCCGCAGAAACTGGCCACGACGTCCATGACGTCACCCCCAGCGATTTGCAGCCTGAAACTACCAAAAGTTGGAAGCAAGAGGAGAAGAAAGCCATGGAGAAAACAATTCCATACCCACCACCACCGTTTACTCAAAGATTGAAGAAGGTGGCGGATGATACAAAGTTCAGCAAATTCATGACTATGTTAAAGCAGGTGACCATTAATGTTCCATTGGTGGAGGCACTTGAACAAATGCTTGGGTATGCGAAGTTTATAAAGGATCTTTTGACAAAGAAGCGTGAAGCAAGCTATGAGTTGAAAGATAATGTTCATCACTGCAGCGCAATCGCTACCCGATCACTAGTTCAGAAGAAGGCGAACCCCGGTGCTTTCACTATTCCTTGCACCGTTGGATCTCTGAATGTTGCCAAGGCATTATGCGATTTAGGAGACAGTATCAATTTGATGCCATTATCGATCTATAAAAAGTTGGGGTTGGGTGATCCTACTCCAACCAATATGAGGCTCGTAATGGAGGATAGGTCGGTAAAATGACCTGTTGGTATTCTATGTGATGTATTGGTAAAGGTTTGTTCATTCATCTTTCCGGCAGAGCCACCCACCTTAGAATTGAAGGAGCTGCCTAGTCATTTAAAGTATGCATTCTTAGGAAGTGGAAACACACTTCCAGTCATTGTGGCGGCAGATTTGGGTGAGCATCAAGTTGCAGCTCTCATTGCTATTCTACGGAAGTATATAAGAGCCATTGGTTGGACCATCACTGACATTATTGGTATTCCACCTAGGATTTGTACACACAAGATTCAGCTTGAAGAAAATTGCACACCCACCATTGAGCATCAAAGGCGTCTAAATCCACCTATGCAAGAAGTGGTAAAGAAAGAAATTATCAAGTGGTTAGATGTGGGGGTTGTGTATCCAATCTCTGACAGTACATGGGTAAGCCTAGTATAATGTGTTCCCAAGAAAGGAGGCATGACGGTAGTTGCAAATGAAAAGAATGAACTTATTCCACTCAGACCCGTCACCGGATGGAGAGTATGCATGGACTACCGAAAGCTTAATTCATGGACTCTCAAAGATCACTTTCCAATGCCATTTATGGACCAAATGCTAGATCGATTAGCGGGGAAAGGATGGTTTTGTTTCTTAGACGGTTATTCAGGCTATAATCAAATTTGTATTGCTCCCGAAGACCAAGAGAAGACAACATTCACATGCCCATATGGTACATTTTCCTTTAAACGTATGCCATTCGGACTATGTAACGCACCAGCCACCTTTCAGCGTTGTATGATGTCCATTTTCTCTGATATGGTTGAAGATACTTTGGAGGTATTTATGGATGACTTTTCAGTTGTTGGCGAGATGTTTAAATCGTGTTTGTCAAACCTAAGTATGCCGTTCCAAAGATGTATAGAATTCAACCTAGTGTTGAATTGGGAGCAGTGCCACTTTATGGTTAAAGAAGGTATCGTTCTTGGGCATAAAATTTCCAAAAGAGGAATTGAAGTTGATCGAGCTAAAATTGAAGTTATTGAGAAGCTACCGCCCCCAATTTCAGTGAAGGGAGTTTGTAGTTTCCTCGGTCATGCAGGTTTCTATCGACGATTTATCAAAGACTTCTCCAAAATTGCTAGTCCATTATGCAAACTCTTGGAGAAAGATGCAAAGTTTGACTTCAATGAAGATTGTTTGAAGGCATTTGAATGCCTCAAAGGAAAACTAATTGAAGCTCCAATCATGGAAGCCCCAGATTGGTCTCTACCGTTCGAAGTCATGTGTGATGCTAGTGGGGTAGCCGTTGGCGCTGTACTTGGCCAGAGGAAGGAGAAATTATTTCATCCTATGTACTATGCTAGCAAGGTCCTAAACGAAGCCCCAAAAAACTATACTATCACAGAACAAGAGCTCCTAGCGGTTGTGTATGCATTTGAGAAGTTCCGTGCTTATTTATTGGGAACCAAAGTGATCGTTCATACAGACCATGCAGCTCAGAGATATTTAATTACAAAGAAGGATGCAAAACCAAGACTAATTCTATGGGTGTTGCTGCTGCAAGAATTTGATTTCGAAGTTAAAGATAGAAGAGGGTGCGAGAACCAAGTGGATGATCATCTATCTAGACTCGAGAACGAGGATATAGCACAACTTGAAATCGAGATTGATGATGCATTCCCAGACGAGGAGATCTTAGCCACGATAATGGAAAAGTTACCATGGTATGCTGACTTTACGAATTTTGTGGTGAGTAATGTGATACCTGCAAACTTATCTTACCATCAAAAGAGGAAGTTTATGCATGATGTACAACACTACTATTGGGATGAGCCATATTTGTTTCGACGATGCGCGGATGGTGTTATCCGACGATGTATATCCTATGTAGAGGTGCCGACTATTTTGGAAGCATGCCACACTTCCCAAGTTGGAGGACATCACGCAGGTAATTGGACAGCAAGGAAAGTATTGCAAATGTTATTGGCCTTCGATATTTAGAGATGCTTACGACTTTGTTAGAAGGTGCGACCAATGCCAGCGACAAGGAGCTATTTCACAACACCATGAGATGCCCATGTAGAAATTCTTGAAGTAGAGCTCTTTGATGTATGGGGTATTGATTTCATGGGTCTATTCGTTAATTCGTTTGGAATGAAGTACATCCTAGTTTCTGTTGATTATATCTCGAAATGGGTTGAAGCTGTAGCGTTGGCCGACAATGAGGGAAAGCGTGTTGTAGCATTCTTGAATAGGAATATCTTCTCTCGCTTTGGAATCCCGCGTACTATCATAAGCGATAGAGGATCTCACTTTTGCAACAAGCTATTCAAATCCGTATTGGCAAAATATGGTGTCAAGCAATATAAGGTAGCCACGCCTTATCACCCACAAACTAGTGGACAGGTAGAGGTTTCCAACCGAGAGATCAAGCAAATCCTTTCAAAGACGGTAAATGCTAATAGGAAAGATTGGTCTCGAAAGTTGGACGACGCACTATGGGCATACAGGACTGCATTCAAAACACCCATTGGCGTGTCCCCTTATCAACTAGTTTATGGGAAGGATTGTCACTTACCCATTGAGCTCGATCATAAGGCATTATGGGCATTGAAGAAATTGAATTTGAATTGGGATGATGCAATGAATCTGAGATTGGAGCAGCTGAACAAGTTGGATGAATTTCGTCTTCATTCTTATGAGAGATCGGACCTACACAAGGAGCGGATGAACAAGTATCATGATCATTGGATTGTTTGACGAAACTTTCAAAAGGATGATATGGTACTTCTCTTCAATTCCAGATTGAAGTTATTCCCAGGTAAGTTAAAATCCAAGTGGTCTGGTCCATACAAAGTTATCCAAGTCTACTCGTCTGGAGTAGTTGAGTTGGAAGACAATAATGGCATTGTCTTCAAGGTGAATGGCCAACGTGTTAAACCTTATATCGGTCCTCTTGATTCGATAAGTTATATGGCCATCACCTATCTCGACGAAGTCTAAGTACTCGAGGTAACCATGTCATTCCACGACAATAAATCAGGCGCTAGATGGGAGGCAATCCATCATTTATAGTTTATCGTATTTTGTTTTTTTTTGTGTTTTGCTTTTGATAAATGAAAATCCAAAAATAAGAGTCGTTCCACGACCAAAACTAAGGCGCTTGATGGGAGGCAACCCATAGTACTAATCGTTTTCATTGGTTTTGAGCAAATGTAGGTGCAAGAGGTATTCAACGAGGAGATTGGTTTCAAATGACGATTTGGACATATTGCATTGTAAAGGTGGTAAGTTAGGATTAAAGATGCATAAGGCTATAGATTGAGCATTTCTCATGATAAAATAGGCATTGAAAAAGGCTAGGCCTAGGTAAAACTAGGCCACGAACAAGGCAAAGCCTATACTATAGCCCAAGGTCTCGGAATCTAGTGTGCAAAGGCATAGGAGCCGCCCATGCTCAAGTATGCCATAGCATAGGCGCCACCTATGCTAAAGAATTCGGTCTCAGAATGTCATATGCCATACTAAAGGCGCCGCCTATGGTAACTAAATGCATTGCACTAGGTGCCGCCTATGCTAGCAAATGCTTTGCATTAGGCGCCACCTATACCATGTATAGGCAAAGCTAAAGGCGCCGCCTATGGTCACTTTTTGTCTCCAAAACCAATTTTAAATGGGTCAAAACCCGACCCATTATTTTCCTATATAAAGAAGACTTAGTCTTGAAACACAAACACATTGAAAACTTGACCTAGGCGCCGCACATAGCATCCAAATCCTCCCAAAACTTTTCTTTTTGCTCTCCCACTTCACAAAGAACATTTCCAAAGGCTTCAATCACATAAGTACTCTCTTGTTCCTCATCTATTTCTCGTAAGTGATACGTTGTTATGTCTATTATGAATTGCTACATCTTGAAGAAATATTGGTGATGTTAATGTGTTTGAATTGTTGATACAAAACCAAGTGAGTGAACATGTACGTTAGGATGATCTTAACTTATTTCCGACTTGAATTTGATTTTGGCGCATTGTCATACTACTTGTGGAATTGCTATAGTCATGAACATTGCATAATCTTGTCACTTGAATACTTACATATTAGAATATCCCATTCATCCGAATAAGACTTATAGTTGCCTACCGACATAGGAGGTTGTGATTATTGATAGAAACTATACCATGATGTAATACATATGTAGTAGTATTGTTATACCTAACATGAAAAGTATTGCAAAGGTTGAAAGAAGTGATACATCTCTAATTTTCTTGTCAGAATATAGCTCCTAAAGCGTATGTCGACGAAGTCTAAGTAATCGACCACTTTCACTTCACTAATTTGTATCAATAAAATTAAGTGTGGGGTGGTACCCCTATGGCTTGTTTATAGATTGTATCTATTGAGTTGATTCTAACATGATTATTGTTTAAGTCTCAGGTACAATGGCTCCTAAATCAAGACAAAACAAGGCTACCACTTCCCAAAAGGGCAAGAAAAGAGGTCGCAAGGACCAAGGAGAATCATCCTCAATGCAATTACCACGCCGCATGTTTGGAATAAAATGGGTTCTTGAGGAGGAAGCCAAGGAATGGTATAGGAACAACAAGGAAAGAAAATACGTCCATGTCGACTTGATCAACAAGGATAGCCTAGCGAAGAAAGAGCCGCGCATGCTGGCAAAAATCATGGCATTAAATCTGGATTTCATCTTCTGCGACATGGGAGAATGTAATCTTGATTTAACAAGGGAATTTTATGCCAATTGGTCGCTGAAAATGACAGGAAGCGAAGTCAAGACTCGGGGCCAAGTTTTATAACTCAATGCGGATTTTATCAACTCCTTTCTTGGCTTGCCTTCAGTCGATCCAGCACCATTCAAAGAGCTGTACAGCAGACCTCTTTATAGAGAAGTTCGACACACACTTGGTGTAAGTAGATCCATGGCAAGGTGGAGAAGACATAAAGACACCGGACGACACAACACCTTCCCCTATGCTCCTTTGAATAGGGAAGTAAGGATATGGTTGCGTATTGTCAACTCTTGCCTTATTCCTGGGACCCAGTACACCAAGATAACAAGAGATAGAGTGTGCCTGGTTTACGCCTTAATGACGAATATCCCTATCAACTTTGGGGCAATCATTCATTCTACAATGCGGAAAGCCAGACTACACAAGCGGTCCCACTTCACTTTTGGCAATCTGTTGACTGCAATCTTGTGGAAGGAGGACATCGAAGAGGAACCAGCTGATCACAAACTCCCACATAACCCGAAGAAGGTTGACCTCACAAAGGTCAAAGATGCTGAAACAACACATGGCGTCAACCTTACTACTGTGGAGAGACATGCTCAAGATGAGAGTTTCTTCCATCATCTTTATGGCATGACACGGTTCACAATGATGAGCGGTGGTCATGTTCCAACTATTGTAGAGCTCCAACAGCTGGACCATGACTATCCAATGAATATGCATGCAAGGGAGATGTGTGGAGTCGGTATATACTTTGAGGAACCTCTAGATGATGATGTGCCGACCAATGATGATCGACGCATGCCAAACTCCAACGTGGAGGAGAATTCTGATGACGATAACTCCTATGATGATTCCAACGAAGGGGGTATGACCTCTGACATTGAGGAGGAGTTCGACTGACCAGGTTCTTCGTATTTATTTTCCACTGAGGGCAGTGTCCCGTTTAAGTGTGGGGTGGTAGTAATTCATGGCTATACTTCTCTATTCGCATCTATGTTTGTTTACTTTGTTTTATTTTTGTTTACTTTGTTTTATGTTTGTTTACTTTGTTTTATTTTTGTTTACTTTGTTTTATGTTTGTTTACTTTGTTTTATTTTTTTTACCTTGTTTTATTTGTGTTTCGTTTTTTTAGTTATGTTTTTTTAGTAGTAAATTTTTTTTAACTTAGCTTCACATGAAATTATTCTAATAGGCAGCATGAGATTATAACAAGAGTATGTGCTTAAATCATGACTATTGAGACGTTTAGGCTCTAATTGTGACTCACTATGTGATATTGTTTGGTTTAATTCCTTCACTTGTTGGGTCAAGAGTCTATATTACTCTCAATAAAGTCGACCATGTGCCTTGTGTGTGTGATATAATAGTATATTCTATGTCTGTGGCTGATGCTAGAACTTTCCTGGTATGTATATTAAGCTAAAATAAAGAATGCAAGTGTAGGAGATGATTTAGGCATTTCTTTGGCAACCTATGATTATTTACCTTCATTTTATCTACCCATGGACATTATCCTAGTTAACCCCTTTTGAGCCTTTAGCCTATTTTCTTTGACAACCTCATATGTAAGCCTAATCCATTTTTTCAAGACCATAATTTGATCCAAATTCCTAAGTTCTTTAAAGTGTAAAGTCATGTGACAAAATAAGAGGAAATTGGGTGAGTATGATGCTTTAGAATGTAATGGTGCTTGAATTTGTTATGGAAAAGAATTGCTATCATAAGAGGTATGTTATGAAAAGAAAAGGGAAAGGAAAACTAAAAAGTTAGTTATGTTCAAAATTGAAAAACAAAAGAGGATAAAAAGGGTGGTGGAATAAAAGAACGTTGAAAGGTTGTTTGAAAGAAAAAGTGTTAATGACTTAATGTGATGTATTAAAGTGCTTAGGAACTTAGTCACTATTTCTGGACAAAATAGTCCTACCCGTCCCTTAGCCTACATTACAACTATAAAAAGACCTATTTGATCCTAAGCTTAAACATTCTGACATTTAGTGGAGCATTACACTAAGGGCAAGCCTATAGTCATCAGTTGCAACATATGAATTCTTTGTGAGAGTGAGAGCAAGGGTATTTTGATACCCATGTTTGAAAATAAAATGCTATACTTATGAGTGATTATGGGTAATATATTGTGAGACACACATGGTTGATGAGTTTTGGGTAGTTGTGTATGATTCTTGGTGCCCTAACTTTTAAACATGAGTTGACCACCATCACTAGTCTATGTTGGAGGTTAAATGGTTTCTTCTAATGATCGAAAAGCTACACTTTGTTGATAATTGTTGTGCTCGTCTTGACGAATATTTTATGTTGTTGCTATGAAACCCTAAGTTGATGTTTAAAAGGACATGATGTTTTGTTCAAGGACGAACAAAGCTTCAAGTGTGGGGTGTTGATGATAGGCGAATTTACATGCCTATGGTGCTATATTTTGCCCATAATTTAGCCTAGTTGTGAGAACAAATTATATATTTCATGCACTTTTATTCCTTTTTCCTGTAAGTGAGCTAACGAACATGATTAGCAAAGTTTCAGGTGTAAATGATGCAGAATTCAGGATTTTATGGATAACTTGACGCCAAAGAAAGCTTCACGAAAGGAGAAAATCCAATCTTGGACGCCAAGGACTAAAGATGGCACATGGAAATTCTGTCCCAGGCTAAAACAACATTTCTGAAGACTTTGGGAACTAGCAGTAACTTATTTGGATTAGGATAATGATACATTAACCTAGTACAATTGGGTTAAGTATTTCATTAGCTTATTAGGATTAGGATAATGATACATTAACCTAGTATAATTGGGTTAAGTATTTCATTAGCTTAGTAGGATTTGGTTAAGTATTTCATTAGCTTAGTAGGAATAGGATATGGGTATTATAAATACCCTATCTTGCTAGAGATTTAGACACATTCTATCATTCACCATTCACTACTACTTTTAATTTTTCAACTCCGAATCTTTTCATTAATTCTATCTTTCTTCTTCTATTCATCTATTGTTAATTTCCGCAATAAGAGAAACGTTACTTTGCAAGAAATCACGCCTAACGCCTACCACTCTTGTGCTACACGAAAATCTTTAATTGTGGTCTAATAACAATGTCGCTTGTGATTTCCTTCGCACTCATGGGTAACTAAACTTCTCTGTTGGGGTTATGGAAGCCGAATGAGATCCTATCTAAGCTGCTTATATTATTATTCTCTTCATCTTAATCTAAATTCTTTGTGGTTGCAAACGCAAGAATACGCCAGCATAACATTTAACTTGTTCGAAAGAAAGGTTATCTGTCTGGAAAAGAGATAATGTCAAGGTAGTAGGGTCCCATCCCCTATTAAAAAGTTAGTGCCGTAACTGGATTAACTTCTTGGAGAATTCGTACCGTTAGACACGCTTTAAGATCGAAAGAGTTAAAGTGAAATAATCCTCGAATAGGTCGAAAGACGCTTGGATTTACCATCGAATACAATTCTCTATAAGCACATGCATGTCTGGATTCAACACACTCATAGCCAATAGAGACGTATAACTCAGAAGGTAGACATAACCTCAACGCCTCAATTCTCATTGTTTACAACTTACTAAATATTCTTTCTTTTTATTTTTCTATTTTCAGCTTTTACTTTAATACTTTGTTTACATTACTTGCACGACAAGACTCCCCCCCTTTTTTATGAGACTTGCACTAAAAGTCTAGTAATAGTTGCTTACTTTTTGACCAAGTTATTCCCTGAGGGATCGATACCCAACCCAGGTTGGGTTTTATATTTGCTAATGACCGCTTTACACTCCCACGAGAGCTGTAGATTGAGCGTTATCATGAACCACGTTTACTTACTTGTTCCATAGATAGGAAATTAGTAGGGCTCGTACTATAACAAGTGGTATCAGAGCGAGGTTGTCTTAAATAAGGCTAGTACCTAAGAAAAGATCAATATGATGAATTTTACACCTCCTACTGGTCATAGTGAAGGTCAGTCAACTACTAGACCTCCACATTTTGATGGCTCACATTTTAGCTGTTGGAAAGCAAGGATGGAGATGTTCATTCAAGGTGAAGATTATGAATTATGGGACAGGAATACTGATGGTCCCACTATACCAATGAAGACGGTTGATGGTGAATAAGTCAAGAAAGTAAGAAGTGAATTTACTCATGATGACTTGCTGGCTTTGAAGAAAAATGCAAAGGCCAAGAACATCTTTGTCTGTGGACTAGTACCTACTGAATACAACAGGGTATCCACTTGCACTACTGCTAAGCAAATTTGGGATGCACTCGTAAATGCTCATGAAGGCACTTCTCAAGTAAGAAAATTTAATATCTCTCTCCTTTTCATTGAGTATGAGGCATTCAAAATGAAGGAAAATGAAACCTTACATGAAATGATGACAAGTCTTACCACTTTAACAAATGAGCTGACTTTCTTAGGAAAAGTCATCTCTGAGGAAGAACTAGTTGAAAAGGTATTGAGGGTATTACTAGTATTGAGGGTATTGAGGCGAATAAGGATCTTGAAGGCATGACTCTAGATGAACTAGTAGGGAACTTAAGGACTTATGAAATGGAAGTTGATGGAGTCAAAGGAAAGAGGAGCATGTAATGATAGTAGCCCGGGGATCTGATATAGATGAAGATGAAGTTGATGAAACTGCATTCATGTCCCTTAGGTATTCAGATCTAGATGAAAAAAGATAAGGACTCTGAGGTAAGTATACTCGAACTCAAAGAAAAATTGAAATTATTCTCAAAGACAAAATTTGTTTCCTTGATTAGTGTATTGATTGAATATTTCGAAGAGTTAACCTCCGATAGGGATGAATTGTTCAGCAGTCTAGCACGTCTTAAATTTGATCTCATTGATTTTAAGGCTTGCTCAGATACAGTTGACAAGGAAAATTGCATTCTCAAGAAACAGATTGCAGAACTTGAGATTTCAAAAAACAATCTTAGGTCTGAAGTTTTCAAATTAACTCTTACTGAAAATGGGAAGAAGGCCATAAGTAAAGAACAAGAAAATCTTGAACTTGAGCTTGTTAAATACAAACAAGAATGCCATGATTTAACTGAAAAAAATGAATAAGTTTAATCAGGAAATCTCTAGACTAAAATTGGATCTTGAAAGGGCAAACAGGTGGACATAATCCTCTAGAATTGTTCACAAATTAAGTGAGAAAAATTTCAATGAAAGGGCAGGTTTGGGATTCCACAAAATTTTTGAGGATCCAAAAGATTTATATTAAATTTTTGGAAACCTTGGACATCCCACTACTGAATGTCCAGTAGCTGCAAAAAGAAAATCAAACAGTCAAAACCTAGCTAACAGATCTTCTTAGACCAAAAGGAACAAAACTAGTTCTAGTCAGAGAAACAGGTTGCAGTACATGTTGCCTGCATGGACTAAGAGAAATTTCATTCATCCTTTCACTCATAAAATAGGAACCAAGATTGTCTGGGTTCCTAAGGCTAACCTTTGAATTCTTTTTCAGGAGAAGGTGAAAGGAAACAAAAGGCACTGGTATTTAGACAGTGTTTGCTCAAGACACATGACTGGTGATAAGAAAAAGTTCCGTTCACTCTCCAAAATAAATGGAGGAGGAGTTTCTTTTGGTGATGGAAAAAAGGGAATCATAACTGGAATTGGAAAGATTGGCTCATCTAAGTCAAAAGTATTGGAGGATGTTTATCTTGTAGAAAGATTAAAGCATAATCTGCTGACCATCTCACAGCTGTGTGATAAAAGTAATAAAATTATTTTTACTACTGTAGGAGACAAGGTAAAAGTATTGATACTAAAGAGTTTGTGGTCACTGCAAGGAGATACAAAAATATATACAAAGGTGACATCATGGCACCACCAGGACCTGAGCTGACTTGTCTGAGTGCTATAGAAAATGATCCCCTCCTTTGGCACAGAAGACTTGGTCATGCAAGTGTGAAACAACTAAACATACTTTCATCCAAATACAAGGTATTGGGATTACCAAACACCAAGTTCAAGAAAGAAAAGCTATGTAGTGCATGTGTAAGGGGGAAGCAGGTAAGATCCTCTTTTAAGTCAAAGAACCATGTTAGCACTACCAAGTGCCTTGACTTGGTTCATATAGACTTATATGGACCCATGAGACTTCAAAGCAGAGGTGGAAAATGGTATGTGTTTGTAATTGTTGATGACTATTCTAGGTTTACTTAGACTTTGTTTCTAGCCTCTAAAGAAGATTCCTTTGATGTCTTTGAAATCTTCATTAAGAAAAATGAAAAAAAAAACTAGGCGCTTCATTAGTTTCCATAATGTCTGACCATGGTTCAAAATTTGAGAATGTAAAATTCTTGAAATACTGTTCAACAAATGGTATTGATCACAACTTTTCAGCTCCTAGAACACCACAACAAAATGGAGTGGTGGAGAGAAAAATAGAACTTTGGAAGATATGGCTTGAATAATGATGCTTACAGCAAATATTTCTAAAAACCTTTGGACTGAAGCAATAAAACTGTAGGATATATCATAAATAGATGCATGATTAGACCTTTGCTAGAGAAGACTCCCTATGAATTACTAAAAGAAAGAAAGCCTAACATCTCTCACTTTATAATCTTTGTATGTAAATGTTTCATACATAATAATGAAAAGGATAATTTGGAAAAATTTGATGCTAAAAGTGATGAGGGAATCTTCTTAGGATATTCACTTCATAGTAAAGCATAAAGGATTTTAAACAACAAAACAAGTTGTGTTGAAGAAAGAATGCATGTGATCTTTAATGAATCCTATGTTAAGACTAACCTGCAGAAAGAAAATGAGGCTGACGAACAGGTTACACAACCCGGTTCATTGTCTAAAGCTACCAAACTTGGAGGAACTTCAACAGGGGGAACTGAAGCTGAAGTCACAGTGACAGGGGGAACTAAGTCACTAACTACCACAGATCAAAATGTCATCAGTGATCATAGTAGCTCACTAGGCTTGGTTCCAAAAGGGTACAAGAATCAAGGATCACATCCTATAGAAAATGTTCTCACTGAACTCACCTCTGGTATTACTATAGGATATGGATTAACATGTATGTGTTCTTTCAAGGTATTTCTGTCATAAATAGAGCCAAAGAAGATAACTGAAGCATTGCTTAATGCTGATTGGATCATAGCTAGGCAGAAAGAGCTGAATCAGTTTGAAAGAAGCAAAGTATAGCACTTAGTTCCTCTTTCAATAGACAGATCTGTAATTGGAACTAAGTGGATGTACTGGAATAAAGTTGATGAGCATGGAACATTCACAAGAAAAAAGGCAAGGTTGGTGGTCCAAAGATATAACCAAGAGGAAGGAATCGACTTTGATGAGACTTTTGTTCCTGTAGAAAGACTAGAATTTATAAGATTACTTGTTGCCTTTGCTACCAACAAGGAGTTTACATTCTATCAGATGGATATGAAAAGTGCATTTCTAAATGGCTTTCTCAAAAAGGAGGTGTATGTCAAGCAACCTCCAGGATTCGAAAGCAAGGAGTTTATTGATCATGTGTATAAAGTGGATAAAGCCTTGTATGGGATGAAACAAGCACCTAGAGCTTGGTATGAGAGGTTGTCAAAGTTTCTACTGGAGAATGGTCATTCTAGAAGTAAAATTGATAATACCCTTTTCTTAAAAACTAATGGGAAGGATTTTTTAGTTGTGCAGGTATATGTGGATGACATTACTTTGGGATCAACCAATATGAATATGACTCATGAATTTGCCAAACTCATGAGTAGTGAATTTGGGATGAGCATGATAGGAGAGTTGAATTATTTTTTGGGGTTGCAAATACAATAGTCAGCATCAGGGACAATGATCCACCAACAGAATTATGTCAAAGAGCTTCTTAAAAGATTCATCATGGAAGAAGAAAAGATGATCAGTACTCCCATTGCCACTACCACAAAGCTGGATTTGGATGAAACAGGTTCAGATATAGAGCAAAAAATGTATAGAGGTATGATAGGATCATTATTATACCTCACAGCAAGTAGGTCTGACATTGTGTTCAGTGTTGGGCTATGTTCCAGGTTTCAAGCAAAACCCAAAGAGTCACATCTAAAATTTGTGAAGAGAATTTTTATATATTTGAAGGGAACCAGTGATCTTGGCTTATGGTATCCCAAAGGTAGCAATTTTAATTTCATAGGATACTCAAATGCTGACCCTAGATAGGAAGATCTGTAGGATGCGAATTAGGGTAGAAGTCTAGGGCCAGTGTGGGTCGCTAGTGTAGGGAATTACTTGGTGGGGGTATTATTCTTGTTATGATACCTTGCTCCATGTTTTATCACGAATCTGTGTGCTTTTCTCTGCTTTTATTACTTATGGGTGACGTATTTATGTTATGAAATCTTGTTCTGTGCTTTACTATGTATTTGTGTGGTATATCGTGTCTTGAGCAGGGGGTCTATCGAAAACAACCTTTCTACTTCTTTAGAGGTAGAGGTATGGACTGCGTACATATTCCCCCCCACCCCAAACCCAACTAGGTGGGAATACACTGGGTTTATTGTTGTTGTTGTACTCAAATGCTGACTATACAGGATACCTAGTGGACAGAAAAAGCACTACAAGAATGACACACTTTCTTGGATCATGTTTGATTACCTAGTCCACGAAGAAGCAAAATTAGTAGCTTTGTCTACTGCTAAAGCTGAATATGTTGTTGCAAGTTCTGTTGTGCTCAATTGCTATGGGTTAAGCAACAACTCATTGACTTTGGTATAGATATTGGTTGAATTCCTATTTTTTATGATAATACAAGTGCTATTAACATAGCTAAAAATCCTGTTCAACATAAAAGAACCAAGCATATTGAGATTAGACATCACTTTCTCATAGATAATGTTGTAAAAGGTCATATATCAATTATGTTTTGCTCTACTGAGGATTAGATTGATGACATTTTTACTAAGGATTTAAGTAGAGAACACTTTGAGAAAAATAGGTTAGCCTTGGGGATGATTAAAATTGCATAAATCTCCCTCAATGCTCGATTAGAATAAACTTTTTCTTAAAAGTGATTGTTGGTTAATTCAGTCTCACACATTTAGTTGTGTATCCTATGTCCAAGATCTTAGAATATGTTGACTAATGTATGTGTTGATTTGGCAGAGAGTCTTGATTACAGCAGCAATTTTGTCTATCTTTCTATTCAGGTATGATTACTATTGCTAACAGTAGATAAAGAGAAACAAGTTGGTTACTTGGTTCCTTTCTGTTCCATTTAAACCGTCAAATTCAAAGAGTCACATTTACTCAAAAAGCTACAACTCGCTTTCCCATCAGTTCATAAGTCCTCATAATTACGTTCCTTCCACAGGTACAGTTTCTCATCTCTTCAACTTCTTCCATGTCTTTTTTAAGTACTCCCTCTCCTATTTCATGTTTCATACTCTTCTCCTCAATCAAGAAAAAATATCAGTTTACCATTGGCTTCCTCTTCATCTTCTTCATCATCTTCTTCCCATAGTTTTTCCAAAAATCCCTGCACCACACTTATCTTTCATCCAAACATTATTTTACCTTCCTTAATCCCTCCTCAAATCTCTTAAAGATTCACCGATTTTGCTGCTTTCAAAAATTTCCTAAACCCTTTTGCCCAAATTTGTTCACCTTGTCCATCCTCCTTGAAACCCATCCTTCTTCCTCCTATCCCACTCCAATTTTTTGAAGAGTGTGATAATCCTAGTGATATAGATGACCTTACTATCGTAGAGTTAATCCCAAGAAGTTCCAGGTCCAAGCTTGTTAGAAAACCCCCTTCCATTCCCGTCACTGTTGACAACACTACCCCTCCATCTCTATCCCTTGTACTCCTCGCACTCGAGGAACAAAACAACAAGAAGATGTATCCTTTGCTAAGGCTCTTCGAGCCAGCAAAAAGAAATATGTGGCTACATCTGATCCCACCCCTCCTCGTACATCTTCTCCTGATCTTCTACTTCAGACTATCATGGCCAAAGTTCTAAAACCCTTGTTGCCCACAAAACCCTCTTATAAACATACTCAAAAAGCCTCCTCCTCTTCAAAATTCCCTTCCACTGTAAAAGGATCAACCTCCTCAAAAATTTCCCCTCCCAAGACTTCTACTCGTCCCAAGAAACAGGTCACCACACCTATTTCTTCTGACTTATCTACCTGATGACTTTACCCAAAACTTATTGCACTCTTCTTTGTACATGACCAATTCAAGTTCAACTTTTTCTTTTTATTTACTCTTGGTTTTTTTCCTTTTTCAGAGTGTGTCAATTTTAGAACAATAGACTGAAGATCATTATTTGAAGAATCAGGTTGCTCAACCTATTTCTTGAGAGAGCAGTTTTCCTGTTCAACAGTGTTCTTGCAAGATTCTAAATCAATAAAATCAAATTTGATTCTTGCAAGACTGTTGAACAGCTTTTCCCTATCAGAAGTTGATTCTTGGAAGTCATAAATTAGTGCACTCATCAAGGAAATAAGTTTAGTTTTAGAAAACAAATGCAACTTTTCTTTAAGTTCAAGTATACTTACCTTAGAAGCATCATCTTATTCCTCAAAGTCTGAATCTCCAAAAGCCATGAATACTGCTTCATCAACTTTATCATCATCTAAGTTAATCCCCAAGCTGCTACCATTGCATATTCTTCCCTCTTTTTGGTTTTTTCTTTCAATTCCTTTTCAGCCCTTTCCTTTCTATATTCCATTTCACAGACAGGACAATCCTTGATATGATGATTTGTCTTACCACACTTGTAGCATCCATTTAGATTGTCATTTGACCATTTCTTGCTACCTCTTCCCTTCTTCTTTTTGAAGAATTTGCTGAAGTTCTTAGCTATAAAGGCAACTTGTTCTTTATCAAGTTCAATTTCTTCATCACTGTAAAATGCCTTCTGAGCTTAGGTATCCTCTGGGGCTTCTAGCACTTTAGTTCCATCAATTTCTATTTCATAAGTTGTTAAATTCCTTACTAGTTCATCCAGGGTCATGCCTGCAAAATCCTTATTTGCTTCCCTGATTGCAGTCACCTTAACATTCCACTTTGATTTTGGTACTACCCACAGTACCCTCTCGACTTATTCTTCTTCAGATATAGCTTTTCCTAAGGAGGTCAGCTCATTTGTTAAGGAAGTAAGCTTTGTCATCATCTCATGCAATGTTTCATTCTCCTTCATCTTAAATGCCTCTTACTAAGTGAAAAAAAGAGAAATTCTGAATTTTTTTACTTCAGTTGTGCCTTCATGAGCATTTACTAGAGCATCCTAAATTTTCTTAGAAGTGGTGCATATTGATACCCTGTTGTATTCAACAGGTCCTAATCCACAGACCAAAATTTATCATTTTTCTTTAATGTCAATAAGTCATCAGGAGTGAATTCATTTCTTACTTTCTTGACCTTTTTCCCATCTTCTAACTTCATTGGAATAGTAGGACCATTAGTGATCCTATCCCATAACTCATAGTCTTCCCCTTGAATGAATGTTTCCATCCTAGCTTTCCACCAAAAGAAGTGAGAACCATCAAAGAGTGGAGGTTTAATAGTGGATTGACCCTCACTGTGACCAGTAGGTGGTGTGAAATTCATCATATTGATTTTTGTCTTAGGTGCTAGCCCTTTTTAAGACAACCTCGCTCTGATACCACTTATTAGAGTTTGTGCCCTACTGATTATCTTATTTTCGCCTAACTATTGCTTATCGATGGAACGAGTTTCCTGGTATGCTTCAAGGAAGCAGTAAAACTTAAAGTAAAGAACACAATAATTTTTACGTGGAAAATATCCATCTCAAAAGGTGTAAAAAACTACGACCTGCACCTCTACAATATTTAACCTCAACTTCACTAAATAACTCTGAGCCTCAATAACGACTGATTATAAAACTCTTGTAACCAACAAATAGGAATCATAAACTTCGATCCCTGCATCTCAACAACTAGGAATTATAAACTATAATTCCTTTAACTCAACGACTACGAATTATAAACTCTAACTCCTAACTACACACACACCTCCCAAGGTATGCGTTCCTAAAGTCTCTGAGTTTTCCCCAACTCGAAGACTATCTCCTAATTCAGTTTATAACACACTGAAACTAATATTACATCAATAGGTCAAACACAATTAACAACTCTAAAAATCAAAGCTAAAACTCTTAGCTGGATTCTATACTTAGGACCGGGTTCTTCAATGTGTTTCTTCAGTGATTGAATAGCACTTCGTGAAGTCAATCTATCAATTGTGCTTTTCTTCTTTTATAGTGCATGAATTACTCTGAATGACGCATCTTCTATTTAAGCACAGCTCTCTAAAGAGTCATTCTTTATTTTAAACTCCTCCTTTAATCAAGACTCTCATTACTGTAACACCCCGTAAATTTTTTCGTACACTTATCGCGATTATATGGAGTCCTAAAGACTTGTGTATGGGTTAAATTAAGTTTATGGTGTTCGGAAGTATCCCGTCAATAGTTGTATGTGTAGGTATTGTAATAAGCTTTCCAACTATATAAAGTTTATCCAAAACAGAGGAGTATTTCATATAAGCGAGCACATTTGAAATTTCAAAACGGTGGCCGGGAAGCCTGTGAACAGTAATTCTGCAGGAAAATTTCTACAGCTAGGCAATCCAACTTTAAACGATCATAACTCCTTGTAAAAAAAGAACTGTGTGACCTGCTATATACCGACGAAAATCTCCGAAAGTCTTATTTCCGATGAAATTGGTTTCATCCAAATCCAATGTCTGAGTAAGGAACTATACCAGTTTTACTGCAGCCTATCAAAAACAAAACAGAATTGTCTGACAGATTTTTGGGTCAAATTTAAACGACCATAAATTATTGTAAAGTAAGAACTGGGTGGTATACTTTATATGAAAATGAAATCCCTTTGAATTATCTTTCCACAGAAATTGATTTCACCAAAATCCGATACCGGATCAAAGAGTTATGATCGATTTACTTCAGCCTATCAAAACTGTCCACTGGGGACAGATTTGGGATTTATTTCAATTTTTAGGGCACAATGGTCATTTTCTATTACCTTTGGACGAAAATTGGTCTTAAAAACCTGCACTTAGCCTCATTTGTATCAGATGTTATCCAATTTTAAGAGAAGGTGAAAACCCTAGCCAATTTCAACCTCAAATATTTTGTGATTCAACCATAGAAAATTCAAATTGGTTCCGTAGTTGTGTTCACCATCTAGAAAGCTTCGAGAAGCACCCCATGGTTATGTAAGGAGGATCCTAAATACAAGAGTTATTTGTTAAGGTATGAATATTGTTTATTCTTTATTCTTATCCATGAATAAGTATTGATAAAGGATTATGAGCATTGTCTTGATGTTGGAAGATAACTAGAAACATAGTTGTGAATTGTTGTGTATAAATTGTTAGTAGTAAATTACGGAAGTTGTTGTATTGGATTATGGAGGATGAATTGTGGTGATATATCATTATATTAGTGGTTATGTATGCCTAGTGATCATGTTGGTATTGGATGGTGATTAAGAAGGGAAATAAAGGCTAAGAGTGATGTTGAGGGATATTTCATGAAAATGCATGATATGTGAATGTAATAAGTATAATAGGATGTATGTAGTACTCTTATTGATGAGCTAAAGGATTACTTCCTAGACATTATTTGGTGAAGTTAATACCTAAATGGTAAGGTTTGGTTGCTAATACTAGTTTGCCACAAATGACTTATTGTAGATAAGTGTTCGAAGAGTACGGGAAGTCACTTGTATTGAAGTGGTTATATCAAGGTATGTAAGACATACTCTATCTAATCTTTGGCATGAATAATGACCCATGGCACTCTCAAGTACGCTTCCAACATTGTCCTACCACACATGACACATAATAACATCTTATGATCTTCGACACTACCAATTGAACTTGTTTTCACTTTTAAGATGTCCGGCTAGTCAAAAAAATGTCCATATACTATTGTTGACTCCGAAATGGTTTAATGAGGTATCCATGATTCTCTACTTCATCTTCATTATATTGATTACCTATTTACATGTTTTTCCTATTGAGGTATCGTGGTTTCAAGTTCCATAATGTGTGACCACAAAGTAACCAATCTCAAAGATTAATTGAATTAAGAAATGGAATGTCTGTATTTTAAATTGATGATATGATGTAATGTATTAGTACCACTGATCAGTTGGCCATTGTATTATAAAGATTTTGTATATATGCTATTCCAGGGGTAGTCCCTGATGTATTGTATTAGTACCACTGATCAGTTGGCCATTGTATGACATATGTTATGTATTGATAAGGATTACGGGAAGTAGTGATATGAAAGTAATGTGCAGGTATCCCATCAGTTCTTTTAAGTGTGGTCTACTCATACTGTTCATTGACTGGTATCTGGGTTCTGTTGATCTTTTGTATCTCATCTTGATACTCCCTGCCTTACATACTCAGTACATATTTCCGTACTGACGTCCCTCACAGGGGACCTGTATTCATGCCTGCAGGAACAGGTACTTCAGGTCATACACCTCTGCAGTAAGAGCCAGGACATTCTATTGTTAGTGGTGAGCTCCAGTTGTTTTGGGGCATCCCAATTTGTCTCTATATGTACCTTTGGTATTTGTATAAAAGTCTTTTGTGGGCGGGAGTTTGTCCCGACCCCAACTTAATTTTGTATCTATGTAGAGGCTTTTGTAGACATATTGTACAACCATAGGAGTGTTTGGTTGATAGACGTGATGGCTCTGACGGCCAATTACTGTTCATATATATATTTATGCGTGTCTGCTGGGCTGATACAGGCATAGTTTTCTTCTATTTACAACGAAGTGCTGCCCAAATTTCTAATTTTCATAAGTAATGTAGATGTGAAAGTATAGGTTATGAACGGGTTCTCTCGGGCCTCCTCGGCTACGGGTGCCAGTCCGCTCCAATGGGATTTGGGGTATGACAGAAGTGGTATCAGAGAAGTTCGTCCTAGTGAGTCTACAAAGCCGTGTCTACGTAGAATCTCGTTTATCGGTGTGTTGTGCACCACATCTATAAATAGGAGGCTATTGTACATTTAGGGATTGTTTCCACTCTTCATTTCTTAGATCGTGCAATAGATCTCATATTAGAGATAAAGTCATAATCAATCGCTTAATCCAATTGTTTCTTTTTTATGTATTATAGTGACGATGCCAGTTACAAGGAGAAAGAATAAGTGGAAGAGAGTAGATGCAGTGGCCAGAGAAGGTACTAGTAAGTCACCACCGGCACAAGCTGAGCAAAGTGAGTCTCAAGCTGAGCATATATCAGGCGCTTCTTCTCCTCCGGAAGGGCCGTCTATTAATGCTGTTGATCGAGATTTGAGGGATGCTGTACAACTTCTGACGCGTATAGTTGCCGGTCAAGTTTAAGGGCAAGTTATTCCTACCATGGGTTCTAGTGATACGGATAGAGCAGCTAGCCTTCGGACTCAGGATTTTCTGAAACTGGATCCTCCTACTTTTACCGGATCAGATATTAATGAAGACCTGCAGGACTTTGTTGATCAAACCCAAAGGGCTCTAGATGTTATGCATGTATCCGGTAAAGAGATGGCTGAGCTAGCAGCATATAGACTGAAAGGAGAGGCTATATTGTGGTACGAGGATTGGAAATGATCTAGGGGTATTGATGTACCTCCAACTACGTGGGGAGAGTTCAAAAATGCATTTATTAATCATTATCTTCCATTTGAGACTCGTCAGGCCCGTGCAGATCAATTCTTAAATATTCATCAGGGTAATATGAGTGTAAGGGAGTATAGTCTTTAATTTAACTCCTTGTCTCGATATGCTTCTAATGTGGTAGCTACTATGGACGACAGAGTTCATCACTATGTGAATAGATTGGAACCATACTTGGTTAGAGATTGTACCATTCTTGCTTTGAACAAGGACATGGATATAGCGAGGATACAAGCTTTCGCTCAAAAGATGGAAGATCAGAGGCAAAGAAGAAGAACAGGAATCATAAAAAGGATATTCTAAGCGGCCCAGAGCTATAGGGAAGTTTGTGGTATCTCAGGGAGGTTTTAGGCCTTCGTTCTCTCATAGATTGCTTAGCCCGTTATCTTCTTATCCTGCAACTAGTGCTCCACCACAATTTCAGAGGTTCAGAGGTAATCAGTTAGGGCAAAGCAGTGAAAATCAGAGTTCACGAACAGTGGGTTATCAAGGGCAAGGGAGTATGAGTCAATTGAGACCTCCACGACACCCGTGCCCCATTTGTAGAGAATTTCACTTTGGCGAATGTCGGCTTGGGACGAACAATTGCTTTTCGTGCGGTAAGCCGGGGCATATGGCTCGAAATTGCCCACGCACGACCACAGGTAGTATAACACGACCTACCGGATCAGCTATTGCGTCATCTTTGGTGCCTCCTTTGAGTAGGGGTGCACAACCTATGGGTCACGATAGAGGTAATAGAGGAGCAGCTAGTGCTGGCGGAGCTCAGAACCGTGTGTATGCCCTAGCAGATTGGTAGAATTTAGAGGCTTCTCTAGACGTGGTTATAGGTACGTTGTCCATCTTTGCATTTGATGTGTATGCCTTAATTGATCCTTGTTCTACATTATCGTATGCTACTCCTTTGGTTGCGGGAAGGTTCGGAAGAACACCCGAATTATTAGCCAAGCCATTTGAAGTATCAATGCCAGTGGGGGAATCTCTTATAGCTAGGAATGTTTATCGAAATTGCGTTGTGATTATTTGTGGTCGTGATACGATGGCCGATCTTGTTGAATTAGAAATGGTAGATTTTGATGTTATTATGGGCATGGATTGGTTAGCGTCTTGTTATGCTACAGTAGATTGCCGTTCTAAGAAGGTATATTTCCATTTCCCAAATGAGGCAGTCCTTGAATGGAAGGGTAATGTTGGTGGGCCGAGAGGTAGATTTATTTCTTACTTTAAGGCAAGAAAAATGATTTCCAAGGGCTACATATACCATCTTGTTAGAGTAAGGGATACAGAGGCAGAGCCGCCAACTTTTTAGACCATTCTGGTTGTGAATGAATTTCCTGATGTATTTCCTGAAGAACTACCAGGTTTACCTCCTGAACGAGAAGTGGAGTTTGGTTTTGATTTGTTGCCAGACACACAGCCAATCTCAATTACTCCTTATAGAATGTCACCAGCAGAGTTGCGAGAATTGAAAGAGCAACTGAAAGATTTGCTAGAGAAGGGATTCATCAGACCTAGTATGTCCCCTTAGGGAGCACCAGTATTGTTTGTGCGTAAGAAAGATGGTTCACTGAGGATGTGTATTGACTATCGGCAATTGAATAAGGTGACTATCAAGAATAAATACCCTCGTCCCCGAATTGATGATTTATTTGACCAGTTGCAGGGTGCCCAGTGTTTTTCCAAGATTGACTTGAGATCAGGCTATCATCAAGTGAGAGTCAAGGATAAAGATATACCCAAGACAGCTTTCCGAACACAGTATGGTCATTATGAATTCCTGGTTATGTCATTCGGGCTGACAAATGCACCCGCAGTTTTAATGGATCTGGTGAATAGGCTGTTTAAGCAGTTTCTAGATGTGTTCGTGATCATTTTCATAGATGATATTCTGGTCTACTCTAGATCAGAAGAGGACCATGTTAATCACTTAAGGCAGGCATTACAGATTCTTCGTGATCGTAAGCTGTATGCGAAGTTTTCTAAATGTGAGTTTTGGCTCAAGTCAGTGGTATTTTTGGGCCATATTGTATCCAGTTAAGGCATAAAAGTTGACACTCAGAAGATTGAGGTTGTGAAGAATTGGCCAAGACCCATGACGCCTATGGAGATTCGTAGTTTCCTCGGGTTGGCAGGTTATTATAGAAGGTTTGTTGAAGGTTTCTCTTCTATTTCTGCACCTTTGACTAAGTTGACGCATAAAGCCTCCAAGTTTCAATGGAATGATGCCTGTGAAAAGAGTTTCCAGGATCTGAAGAGCAAGTTGACGTCTACACCGGTATTGGTACTTCCTGAAGACACAAAAGGGTATGCAGTGTACTGTGATGCTTCGAGAATTGGCTTAGGATGCGTACTAATGCAACATGGTAGAATAGTAGCCTATGGCTCTAGACAGTTGTGACCTCATGAGAGGAATTATCCCACGCATGATATTGAGCTAGCTGCAGTTGTATTTGCTTTGAAGATATGGCGCCACTACTTATATGGGGTTCATGTTGACATATATACCGATCATAAGAGCCTGCAATATATCTTCAGTCAGAAAGATCTAAACTTGAGGCAGCGGAGATGGCTTGAATTGTTAAAAGATTATGATGTTGATATCTTGTATCATCCAGGGAAAGCGAATGTGGTAGCGGATGCACTGAGTCGTAAGTCTAAAATGGCATCTATAGAAAAGAAGGGGATGATTAAGGATCTTCACCAACTAGCTAATTTGGGAGTTCGACTTCTCGAAACTCCAGATGAAGAGGTTATTGTACGTAATGCAGCGGAATCTTCATTGATAGCTGAAGTAAAAGAGAAGCAGTATGCAGATCCAATTTTATTGCAGCTTAAGGAGGATGTGCAGAGTGTCACGACAAAGGCATTTGAGATTACGCGAGAAGGAGTTCTTCAGTGTCAGAATCGTTTATGTGTACCTGATGTAGTTGAGCTAAGAAAGAGAATTATGATAGAAGCACATTGTTCAAGGTATTCCATCCATCCAGGGTCGACTAAGATTTATCAAGATTTGAAAGCAATATATTGCTGGAATGACATGAAGAAGAATATTGCCGAATTTGTAGTTGAATGTCCGAATTGTCAAAGAGTCAAAGTAGAACACCAGAAACCCGGTGGTTACATGCAATGTATAGATCTTCCAGCCTGGAAGTGGGACAAGATCAATATGGATTTCATCATGGGTTTGCCTCGTACATATTGGAAATTTGATTCCATATGGGTGATCATTGATAGGCTTACCAAATTTGCGCACTTCTTACCAGTTTAGACAACTTATACGGCGGAAGAGTATGTGAAGTTGTATATTAAGGAGATCGTTCGGTTACATGGAGTTCCAATTTCCATTATATCCGATCGAGGAGCCCAATTTACCGCGAATTTCTGGAAGTCTTTTCAAAGGAGTTTGGGGACACAAGTAAATCTAAGTACGGCTTTTCATCCTCAAACAGACGGACAAGCGGAACGTACCATCCAGACACTTGAAGATATGCTACGAGCATGTGTATTAGATTTCAAAGGCAACTGGGATGATCACCTACCTCTTATCGAGTTTGCCTACAATAATAGCTATCATTAAAGTATCAAAATGGCACCATATGAAGCATTGTATGGAAGAAAGTGTAGATCGCCAATAGGATGGTTTGAAGCAGGTGATGCGGTCTTATTTGGACCGGATCTTGTTTATCAAGCAATGGAGAAGGTTAAAGTGATCCAATAATGGCTTGCAACAGCTCAAAGTCGACACAAATCTTACGTGGATGTTAGAAGAAGAGGACTTGAGTTTTCTATCGACGATTGGGTATTCTTGAAAGTATCACCAATGAAAGGAGTGATGAGGTGTGGCAAGAAAGGAAAGTTAAGTCCACGATACATAGGTCCGTATAAAATCATTCAAAGATTTGGACAAGTTGCTTATGAGTTAGAGCTACCTCAAGAGCTCTCAGCAGTTCATCCCGTATTTCATGTTTCGATGCTTCGCAAGTAAATCGGAGATCCATCGCACATCACTACTACGGAAGATGTACAAATTACAAAAGATCTCACTTTTGAAGAAATGCCTATTGCTATTCTTGATCGCCAAATTAAAAAGATAAGGAATAAAGAGATAGCATCGGTAAAAGTACTTTGGAGGAATCAACAAGTTGAGGAGATCACATGGGAATCCGAGGAAGCTATGAAGATTAAGTACCCTTACCTATTCAACGATGAGGAGGAAGTTCATGAGACGGAAGAAGAACAATAACAAGTGTTTGTTTTTATGCAAGGATGTTATGATGATGAATATGTTAATTGTAAGATTGGACATGTCTTAATTGAGTAACTATGCTAACATTAGAGGACGAATGTTCTTAAGTGGTGGATAATGTAACACCCCGTAAATTTTTTCGTACACTTATCGCGATTATATGGAGTCCTAAAGACTTGCGTATGGGTTAAATTAAGTTTATGGTGTTCGGAAGTATCCCGTCAATAGTTTTATGTGTAGGTATTGGAATAATATTTCCAACGATATAAAGTTTGCCCAAAACAGAGGAGTATTTCATATAAGCGAGCACATTCGAAATTTCAAAACGGTGGTCGGGAAGCCTGTGAACAGTAATTCTGCAGGAAAATTTCTGCAGCTAGGCAATCCAACTTTAGACGATTATAACTCCTTGTACAAAATGAACTGTGTGACCTACTATATACCGACAAAAATCTTCGAGAGTCTTCTTTCCGATGAAATTTGTTTCATCCAAATCCAATGTCTGAGTAAGGAACTATACTAGTTTTACTGCAGCCTATCAAAAACAAAACAGAATTGTCTGACAGATTTTTGGGTCAAATTTAAACGACCATAAATTATTGTAAAGTAAGAACTGGGTGGTATACTTTATATGAAAATGACATCCTTTTGAATTATATTTCCAATGCAATTGGTTTCACCCAAATCCGATATCGTAGCAAAGAGTTATGATCGATTTACTTCAGCCTGTTAAAATTGTCCACTGGGGACAGATTCGGAATTTATTTCAATTTTTAGGGCACAATGCTCATTTTCTATTACCTTTGGATGAAAATTGGTCTTAAAAACCTGCACTTAGCCTCATTTGTATCAGATGTTATCCAATTTTAAGAGAAGGTGAAAACCCTAGCCAATTTCAACCTCAAATATTTTGTGATTCAACCGTAGAAAATTCAAATTGGTTCCGTAGTTGTGTTCACCATCTCAAAAGCTTCGAGAAGCACCCCATGGTTATGTAAGGAGGATCCTAAATACAAGAGTTCATTGTTAAGGTATGAATATTGTTTATTCTTGATTCTTATCCATGAATAAGTATTGATAAAGGATTATGAGTGTTGTCTTGATGTTGGAAGATAACTAGAAACATAGTTATGAATTGTTGTGTATAAATTGTTAGTAGTAAATTATGGAAGTTGTTGTATTGGATTATGGAGGATGAATTGTGGTGATATATCATTATATTAGTGGTTATGTATGCCTAGTGATCATGTTGGTATTGGATGGTGATTAAGAAGTGAAATAAAGGCTAAGAGTGATGTTGAGGGATATTTCATGAAAATGCATGATATGTGAATGTAATAAGTATAATAGGATGTATGTAGTACTCTTATTGATGAGCTAAAGGATTACTTCCTAGACATTATTTGGTGAAGTTAATACCTAAATGGTAAGGTTTGGTTGCTAATACTAGTTTGCCACAAATGACTTATTGTAGATAAGTGTTCGAAGAGTACGGGAAGTCACTTGTATTGAAGTGGTTATATCAAGGTATGTAAGACATACTCTATCTAATCTTTGGCATGAATAATGACCCATGTCACTCTCAAGTAAGCTTCCAACATTGTCCTACCACACATGACACATAATAACATCTTATGATCTTCGACACTACCAATTCAACTTGTTTTCACTTTTAAGATGTACGGCTAGTCAAAAAAATGTCCATATACTATTGTTGACTCCGAAATGGTTTAATGAGGTATCCATGATTCTCTACTTCATCTTCATGATATTGATTACCGATTTACATGTTTTTCCTATTGAGGTATCATGGTTTCAAGTTCCATAAAGTGTGACCACAAAGTAACCAATCTCAAAGATTAATTGAATTAAGAAATAGAATGTCTGTAATTTAAATTGATGATATGATGTAATGTATTAGTACCACTGATCAATTGGCCATTGTATTATAAAGATTTTGTATATATGCTATTCCAGGGGTGGTCCCTGATGTATTGTATTAGTACCACTGATCAGTTGGCCATTGTATGACATATGTTATGTATTGATAAGGATTACGGGAAGTAATGATATGAAAGTAATGTGCAGGTATCCCATCAGTTCTTTTAATTGTGGTCTACTCATAATGTTTATTGACTGGTATCTGGGTTCTGTTGATCTTTTGTATCTCATCTTGATACTCCCTGCTTTACATACTCAGTACATATTTCCGTACTGACGTCCCTCACGGGGGACCTGTATTCATGCCTGCAGGAATAGGTACTTCAGGTCGTACACCTCCGCAGTAAGAGCCAGGACATTCTATTGTTAGTGGTGAGCTCCAGTTGTTTTGGGGCATCCCAAGTCGTCTCTATATGTACCTTTGATATTTGTATAAAAGTCTTTTGTGGGCGGGAGTTTGTCCCGACCCCAACTCAGTTGTGTATCTATGTAGAGGCTTTTGTAGACATATTGTACAGCCATAGGAGTGTTTGGTTGATAGACGTGATGGCTCTGACGGCCAATTACTGTTCATATATATATTTATACGTGTCTGTTGGGCTGATACAGGTACTGTTTTCTTCTATTTACAACGAAGTGCTACCCAAATTTTTAATTTTCATAAGTAATGTAGATGTGAAAGTATAGGTTATGAACGGGTTCTCCCGGGCCTCCTCTTCTACGGGTGCCAGTCCGCTCCAATGGGATTTGGGGTATGACAATTACATAGAGTTCTACTTCAAGTGAGACTCCTTCTTTAATTCCAACTCTTGTCTCCTTAGTGTTGTAGTCAAACTTCAACTCTCTAAATCAACTTATCTTCAAGTATTTTGCTCAACCACAACTTCTTCAATTTCTCATGTGATCAGTAGGTTGAAGTTTCCAGTTGCACTGAATTAACTCATATCAACTTGTTTCATTCATATTTTCATTCATCAAAACTTCAAGGTTCCAATAATTACATAAATATTTCTTCACAAAACAACATAGCCAACAGGAAGTAGAGCTCCTGACTCAATCAACCATCACGGTTCACTCGTGCGCAGAATGTATGAGTGTGGAAAGCACATGTACCAACTAGGCCTACAATGCTAAACTAACAACTATACCACATTAAGCATGACATTTTACCTCAACGAGATCTCCTTATCAACACAATTTAAGTATGGATGGAAGAATCCTAGGGTATCCTGATGATTAGGACCTAAATCTATGATGACTATTAAGCTTAAGTCATCGACAACCAGTTTAAGTTGTCCAAAAAAATCACTTAGACCCCTAAACTAAGGTATGTACCTACCAGACCCCTAACCCATTCAATTCTATACCTATCAGGCACAAAGTGCTAATGTGGCAAGAAAAGTGTTATTTACTCTCCTTAGGATTAGGAGCATGAATAGAGTACCAAATGGTATTTTTTTTTTTGTTAAAAAATACCACACTTCAATTTATTTAATTAGTAATTTGTAATAATAATAAATTTTAATTAAAAAATAAAATGAAAAGTAGCCCCTCACCTTCGCCCCCACCCCTCACCCCCCCCCCCCCCCCCGCGCACCTCTTCTTAGCCATCCTCTTCATCATCCTTCATCTGTATTTTTTCCTTTTAAAATTCTTAACAATTCTGTAAGTTTTTAAAATTCGTCAATTCTTTTCTTTAATCGATAAAGACCGATTATAGATCAAACAATCTCTTAGCCATATATGTAATCACGAATTTATGTTACATAAAAAAAAAGAAAAAAAAAAAGCAACGGCAGCAAATTTGATTCTTCAACTGGGAAACTCCATTTTTTCCGGCGAAACTCCATTTTTTCAGCTAACTCGATTTAAATTTGAGATTACTTTATTGATAATGTTAAAAAATTCAAATTCCAAGGAACTCACAACATAATAAGAAGAAAAAATAACAATAAATATGAATTGGATTGCTAAAAAAAATTTGTTATTTTTTTTTACAGAATTGGAGAAGAACATGATAATAGGAGGGGGGGAGGGGGGAGGTAGGGGAAAACTTGCTTTTCTTTTTCCTTTTTAATAAAAAATTATAAATTGTCACCATTATTATTTTCTTAATATTTTTTTGGATTCACGTGCCAAATGACATCATTTAATTTGTTGTATTGCCACGTCACCGCAATTACACTACACACAGTTTACATTTATAGCTGATTGTTAAAAATGTGTTTACATGGTTTAAATTAAAATAGTAAAAGTGTTCAATGGGTATAAGACCAGAAGTAAAGGTATTCAATAGGTACAAGCCGACAAGAGAGGATAGCTCAAGTGGTTGAGCACCTCCACCTTCAACCGGTAGGTTGAGGGTTCGAGTCACGCTGGAGGGGAAGTATGGAAACACTATTAATCCTCCTGGGGGGGAAAAAAAAAAAATAGGTACAAGCCTGAGTTGAGGGGTCTAAGTCAATTTTCGGAACAACTTAAAGTGGTTGTCCATGAAAATAACAAACTTTTAATGCTTTTATCCAAGCACGTATTTAATTGTGAAAGGAAAATAACAAACCTTTTTTTTAAAACCTTTGTTAACTTAAATCGACTACACAATGTGTCCACTTTTATGCCATTTGGAAACTAACAGAGAAAAATATAATTGCGACATAACAAAAGAAGCCTCAATTTTAAACCAACTATTAGTTTCTTAGTGAAAATCTTGGTTCACATTAAATATACAATGCATTAAGGGGTCATTTGGTAGAATGTATAATTTTAATGTAAAATATGATGTATTAGTAATGTTTGTGTTTATAATGCTTGTGTTAGTTATACTTGCGTTAGTTATGCTTGTATTTTTTTTATGCAGTGCTTGGTTTGATGTATTAAAAATAACATGAATTACATAATTTTTAATTCTTTTTTTACAAAAATACCCTTCATATATATGTTGGAAATGATGCTAACTTTTTTTTGAGGAATAATAGTATCTTTAATCATGTTAATGCATGTATTGCATTACTAATGCCATGAGTTTTGAGGGATTAGTTATACAATAGAGTGTATAACTAATACAAGCATAAGTTATACATAGGTTGAAAAAAAATACCAAAAAAGGTACTAATAGTACACATTAAATTAATACATGCATTAGCTTTTTAATACACTCTACCAAATGACCCCTGAGAAATAATAAGTAACAACCATCCAAACAGTGTAAGACATCTTTATCTACTTATTGCATTGGCAGATATCTTTGATGCCCCCACATAACTTGGGAAAATTTATCTTTTTCATCTAAAATGAATGGCTTCTTCACTTGGATATCCAATTGACTACAACCATCCTTTTGTTTTATTGAAATGATATTTTAGTTGTATTTATATTTATATGATGGAATAAATGAAGAAAAGTTTTTTTTTCCTTTTTCCTTAGAAAAAAAATTAGAAATAAAATTTCTAGATGATCTCAGATATCTATACATCCAACTTTGGGTGTGTACAAGTAGACACTTAAACTATCATAAAGTTAAACAGTTAAACACATGCGCCCTAAGTGACAAATCATGTGAGATGCACACATCTTACATGTCATAACATGTGAGATAATATAAGTCAAGAGCCCAAAATAGATATGAGCAAAATAGTGCCCTTTTTTTTTTGTCGTTTAAACTCATGTATTCTATTTGCATTCTCATTTTCAGCAATGTGAGACACACACCACAAGAATGTAAAGAAAAGTTGAATTCTTGATGTGCCCACACAAGCAAATAAAAACACATATTTGTGTCCACACTTTAGTAAGTGCCGGAATGGAGGTAGAAGGTTATCTACGGATTCGACTGAAATCAGTAGCTTTAGTCCAAATTCAGTATTTTTATTAAAAAACTTCACTAAATATGTATAAATTTAAATTCAAAATCAGGTAATCAACACCTGACACATGTCGCTATTTATGAATTTTAACCCATAAAATACAAGTTCTGACTCTCCGCTTCTCAAGGTTCAGTGTTATATTTGTATTGACAGCTTTACTTGCTTTTCAATGAATTTGTGTAAAACACACGGTTTGCAAGACTTAGTTGATTTGGTTTGTTTCAAATGGACAAGTCCTTGGGCCCTACATAAACTGGAAAATAAATTAAGTTAAGGAACAAAATTCAAAAAAGGATTTAAAAGAAAAGTATCCCAAAAAAGATATTCTTAAAAATTATCACTATATAAAGTCTCAAATACCACAAGTTACTAGCCATACCATTTTCCTACTAATTTATGCAATTATGGAGAAAATATTCACCTCTTTACTTTTTTTGCTTCACTATGTTATGGTTAGTTCAGCCATGACCCAAATCAACACTACCACTGATCAATTAGCTCTTCTTTCTTTAAAATCCTAAATCATTTCGGATCCCTTTCACTTCTTGGATGAAAGTTGGTCTCCTGCTACTTGTGTTTGCAATTGGGTTGGAGTCACTTGTGGCTCTCGTCACCAGTGAGTCAAGTCCTTGAACATTTCTAATACGGCTCTTATAGGCAGAATTCCACAAGATTTTGGAAACCTGTCATTTCTTGCTTCTCTCGACTTGGGAAGGAACAACTTCCATGGAAATTTGCCTCATGAAATGGCACGCTTGCGTCGAATTACGTTTCAACAACTTTAGAGGGGAGGCTCCTTCTTGGTTTGGGTTCTTACACCAACTTCAAGTTCTAAGTCTTAAGAATAATAGTTTCACCGGCCCCCTTCCCTCTTCATTTTTCAACATTTCAAAGCTTGAAATATTGAATTTGGCATTCAATTCCTTAGAAGGTCATATCCCTGTGTCTCTCTCAAATGCCTCGAGGTTGGAGACGTTAGAATTATCTGGCAATTTTCTCCAAGGAAACATTCCAAAAGAAATTGGCAACCTTCACAACCTGAACTGGTTGGCCATACAATATAATCAACTTACGGGTTCTGTACCATTAACAGTTTTCAATATTTCTAGGATCGAAGTCATTGCATTTACAGGTAATAGCTTATCAGGAAATCTTCCCAATGGTTTATGTAATGGTCCAATGGCGGATCCTGAAATTCAAGGTTGTGGGTGCTCAAAAGCCGTAGGGATTCTAACCTAGGAAACTAGACATGGGAGTCACATCCTCAAGCCACTGCACCCAACCATATGTTTTTTCTCTGGGTGCTTTTTAATAAATTATACCATTTATTCTGTGTTTCTTATATAATTATACCTAATCTACGTCGAGTTTAGTGGGTGCCGAAGCACCCCAAAATTACACATGGGTCCGCCGCTGTAATGGTCTGCCAATACTCAAAGGGCTTCATCTATCCAAAAACAAGTCTCATGGTGATATGCCTACAAGTTTGTCGAATTGTTCACAACTTCAAATTTTGTCTTTATCATATAATGAGTTTGATGGACCAATACATAGTGAAATTGGAAGATTGAGTAACTTGCAGTTCTTGTATCTTGGATTTAACCATTTCAAAGGTATGTTTTTATCTTATGAATACTAGCACAATAATATGTACATCCTTCTTAAGACATTGATCAATAACAATATAAATGAAGGAAAAAGAAATATAGAGCTCGATCATAATTTTCTGAGTTCTTGTCGATACCTTATCCCATTACCAATTACAATTCAAGATTCTTCTTCATCAAGTCAAACTAAAGCATCAATCACATAGATAAGCACTGAGCTAACTAGTTCATCTCACTTGTATTCTTACTTCATGTGTTGACAGGTGAAATACCCAAAGAGATAAGCGATCTCGTTGAGTTGGAGAAACTTGATCTTCTAGTTAATAGTTTTAGTGGTTTGCTTGATATGGAGATCTACAGCATATCAGCGCTAAGAATAATTGATCCTTCACTCAACAATCTATCGGGAAGCCTCCCACAAAACATAGATTCTATCTTACCCAATATTGAAGAGCTTTATCTGGCCAACTTAACCAATCTTGTTGGGACTATACCCCATTCCATCTCTAATTGTTCAAAACTTACCATCCTAGAGCTTTCTGTCAACCAACTAACTTGCTTGATTCCCAATTCTCTTGGATATTTGACTCATCTACATTTAATAAATTTAGTGGTAAACAATTTAACCAATCATTAAGCTTCCTGACTTCCTTAACCTATAGAAGAAATTTAACAGTTCTTGATATATCTTTCAACCCTCTAAATGGCATGCTTCCAGCCTCCATAGGGAACCTTTCCACATCTCATATAAGATTTTACGCCAACAGTTTCAAGATCAAAGGGCGAATTCCAAATGATTTTTGGAACTTAAGCAGCTTGTTAGACCTTGATCATTCTGAGAACAGCTTGGCTGGATCGATTCCCACAACAATTAGCAACTTGAGAAACATTCAGCACTTCAGCATTTGGGTGCTATTTACTTGGGTCAAAATCAACTTTCAGGATCCCTTCCTAATTATTTAGGGAACATTACTTTGCTTAGAGAGATACATCTTGGTTCCAATGAATTGAGTTCCAATATTCCATCAAGCTTATGGAATCTTGAGGATATAATGGTTCTTGACTTATCGTCAAACAATATGGTTGGTTCATTACCTCCAGAAATTGGGAATCTAAAGGGTGCGATACTGATAGACCTATCAATGAATCAATTCTCAAATGGAATTCATAGAGAAATTGGAGGCTTACAAAATCTGGCAAACCTTTCTTTGAGACACAACAAGTTACAAGGAGCTATACCTGACTCAATGAGCAACATGATAGGTTCGGAATTCCTAGACCTTTCTCACAATTATATATCTTGAATCATTCCTAAGTCTATGGAGAAACTTCAAAACTTGAAGTATTTTGAATGTTTCTGTCAACAAATTGTATGGGGAAATACCCTCGGGGGGTCTTTTCAAGAACCTCTCGAGTCAGTTTTTCATCTACAATGAAGCATTGTGTGGTTCTTCAAGATTTAGTGTCCCGCCATGCCCCACATTATCAATGCACAAATCAAATAGGAAAAGATGGCTAGTTCTATTTCTTTTGCTAGGACTTGCAATTTTGTTTGTTCCTATCATATTTGTGTTTTTATGGATAAGGTATAGAAGAGGTAAAAGAGCTCCTCAACAAGCAGATTCTTTGTCTACCATAACAAGAGAAAGAATTTCATATTATGAATTGCTCCAAGCAACTGATGCACTTAGCGAGAGTAATTTGATTGGTTCTGGGAGTTTTGGCTCTATTTACAAAGGCGTTCTCAGAAACGCACCTGTCATTGCAGTTAAAGTGTTTAATCTACAACTGGATGCGGCATTCAAGAGTTTTGATACGGAATTTGAAGTTTTGCGTAGCCTTCGCCATAGGAATCTCGTAAAAGTCATTACTATTTGTTCCAACCTTGATTTTAAGGCTTTAGTTCTTGAGTATATGCCTAATGGAAGTATTGAGAAGTATTTGTATTCGCACAACTACTTCCCAGACATTAGGCAGAGGCTAAGCATAATGATAGATGTGGCATGTGCGTTGGAATATCTTCACCATGGGTGCTCGTTCCCTGTGATCCACTATGATCTAAAGCCTAGTAATGACTTGCTGGACGAGGACATGGTTGCACACCTAAGCGACTTTGGCATTTCAAAACTGCTTGGTGAAGATGAGAGTGATTTATACACAAAAACATTAGCAACATTGGGTTATATTGCGCCAGGTACGTCTCTTGATTTTTCTTTGCACATTTATTTTCCCTTTCTCTTTTTCCACCAAGTTATCATGTTACATCTTTAAATAATTGTTTGATTGTAGAATATGGACAATATGGATTGATGTCTACACTACAACATTTTAGGCTTTTGGCCACACTAATTCTGGACTACACTTGTAAAGTATGGCCTATACTATTAAAGACCACACTTTTAAAGTGTAGCCTTAGTTTTTAGCTTTTGGCCACGTTAATTTTGGCAATGCTTTGAAAGTGTGGTACTTAATGGTATAAGCCACACTTTACAAACAAATCATGATTTAATTGGCAACACTTATTCATATATACAACTACATTTATAAATGTGGTATTAATATAATTTAAAAGACAACACTTTTAAAATATGACCTAAAGCTTTTATTAAAATATTTTACTATCCCTTCAAAATATTTCATTATCCCTCCAAAATATTTCAATATCCCTCCCTTTTAAGTTTAGCAAAAAATTCTCCCCAAGAAATTTTCACTCCGATGATTCAGAAAGGCAAAAGATTTGCTGCCTTCATCAAATTTGTCCTCGATGAGTCTGCCATCTCAAATGGATAATGAAAATCTTCATTTTCAAATTCATCACTTTTTGTAAACCCCCTGATTTCATGATTAGCTCTATTACGAAATTGAAATTTTTGTTATTATCCTTTATCTGTTCCATTTATGAATCGTTAGAAAAATCATAATTTGTAGTTCTATATATATTAGTCCTATCATTCCGTGAGTTCTCATTTGTACTGGCACTATTTTTCAATTAGGTTTTCAAAGATGACGAAGGAAAAGAGAGCTCGGTTTTTTATGGGTTTTGAGGATATCTCTGTTGTTCGCTTTGACAACTACCTTTTTCACATCAGTTGGAGAACCCATAGGAAAAACACTGGGTATTGGGGTTCTTTCAAGAGATTTTGTCATTTAGTGTCCGTCTCAGGTAGGGCTTATCGCCTTCAGAAATTTTTCACATAAAATGTTCAAAAGATTATGTTGAGATCAATGCCCAGGTATATGCATTCTCAATAAAAAAATCTAGCTGATTTACATCTGTGTCTATCCCAAATTTTCTGTACAATTGCACCTCAGTTCATCAATGTGTACATTCGTTTGAGCACTAAGTTATTGCATAGCAATGATGGTCTAGTGTATATTTTAAATTAAAATGAAGTTGATGTCACTTTAATACCACCCTGAAGCATCTCAAGGGCCTCATGATTCAGATACTTGTAAACATATCCTAACTTGATCCTCCTCATATGCGGAAGACCTCAGCCCATTGTTTCACTGCTCATATTTAGCTGTAAGCTTTAAGTGAATATTGATGTCTAATGTGAGTATTTTACAAAAATGATAAGTACAATCTTGAGAATAATAATATCACATGGCCAATAACTTCTACAAAAAGAAAGTTTTTGAAGAATTACTTTATGTTGATTAAATAATAATCAAGGATTCTGCTGTCTAAGTCAATTATCATCAAACAAATTCTGTTGTAGAAGTCAAAAGTATTTTTTTGCTGATATTGTGTTCATGATAGCTATTCGAGTTTTGTCTTGCTTTTTGACGGGATAGGACTTGGTGGTAGTATAGAGCACTGTGTCTATTGTAATTTTAGCTTATTCATGTAGTTTCTCATTTGTTGTGTACTATGTTTAGGTCGTCATAGTATGTTTCTTCCAACAGTTTTCATGGTTTCTTTACTGCTATTTTTCCTTTCCATTACTACATTGATTTTCTTCACTTAAATCAAGTGTCTTTTAAAATAGCCTCCCTACCTCCACGAGGTAGGGGTAAGATCAGCATACACTCTACTCTACAAAAAGTCAAAATTTATAAACTAAAAATTACTTGAAGTTGAATCAAAAACTAATTGCATCCTTTCTTTATCTAGGAGTGTTTGGAGAATTTATACAACTCAAGATGCAACACAAGGTGAAGGTATAAGACAAAATTGTGCAGAGCCAACCCTTGTTGATTTTCATCTATTATCAGTTGGTGTTAGTAATTTGTGCAACTGAGGCCTTATTTGCAGTGCAACCGAGGTTCTGCAGCCATGTTTGATACATTATCTCCTCTGCCCTGATTATTCGTATTACATGCTGTCCTTTTCAACTATAGGAAATCAAATGAATGCTGTTTGCCAATTATGATGTAGCTGCTTGATGGAAATTGTACTTTAGTTGGTGTTATGCAGATAACTTTTGTTCATATTGCTCCAATGTGGTTAACTGGTATAGTCACTGTCGCAGATATACTAAAATTATATTTTTCATCTATGCTCTTGTTGCTTTGAGCTTTAAAAATATTCTGTAGTACTTTTCTTTTGGTGCACCTATGTAGTTTCTGTTTGTATAGACTATGGATTATTGGGTGTCTTTTTAAGTGAAGCTCAAAAATACCCTTGATATATAGCTTGATGAATCAATACTCTTCGGTCCTAAGTACGCTTAAACTACCTCAAAGAAGCAATCTTTACATATATACAGATGAATGTTGAAGGTGATACGTGTTAAAATTTTTGTTTTCCCTGCTGTTCTGAAAGTTGTTACTGGTCTTCCGAACTCGAGTCTTAGAAAATAGATACATGGGGCTATTGTTAAATTTAGCTATGATACGACATCAGTCACCGTGGTGAATTCTATTAGCCATTTACTTGGGAGGTGTGGTGGGAGTATTCATGACGTTTATACAGTGTTTGATAGGATTAGTCAGAGAGATCAAGTTTCTTGGAATTCTTTGATAAATGCTCTTTGTAAATTTGAGGAGTGGGAGTTGGCATTGGAGGCTTTTAGGTTGATGGGGTTAGATGGGTTCGAGGCTAGTTCGTTTACGTTAGTGAGTATAGCACTTACTTGTAGTAATGCCCAGGAATGATGGGTTGAGACCATCAAAAGTAGCTGTTAGTATAAAATGTAGTTTATCATATTAGTAATGGAAGTTGAAGAAAAATCTTCTAACTTAAAAGTGTAGGCAACCACGTTGGTAATGATTAATTGGTTGCTTTTCCGCCATATCAGGATTTGCATATGAGGCATAGCTGTACATACATATCAGGATTTGCGAAAAACATAAAAGTGAAGCACCTGAAAATTAAAGTCATGTGGGTTTACCTGCAATACACAAATATACATCTTTTAGAAAGCTTTATGGGACTTTTTATATTATGTGTTCAGTAGGTTCTCATTTTTTAGCAGTATCTTTTCAACATTTTCTCTGAAGTCTATAATTTACTCTTCTTCACTTTGAACTTGGGATCTGCAGGGCTCTGCATCTTGGAATTCTCTATGTTGGTTCACTTGTAGTACTTGTGTATTCTATCTTGTATGGTTTGACAACAAAGGAATTAAACTGGCTTGGGGCTACAACATCAGCTGCCGTGATAATCCTTGGTAGTTCATTTTCTGCATATATATGTCTCCTTTTCTGACTCATATTGGGAAATAATTTCTTTTTTCTTTGTGGTAAGTAATGAATTCACTAGCTTTTCATTCAATCAGATTAGAACTTGGGAGCATGCTTGTATGGTTTTAAACTTCTGAAAAGTCGGGTCGTCGTACTTTATGTTGCCTGTACATCTCGGGCGTTCCTGATCTATTTTGGAGTTCATTACTGGTTTGTTGTTAACCCATGCTAATTCATTTTCTTCCCTAATCAAGTCTTCTTATACTTGTGGCAAATGCATCCCTTTCAATATTATTTGTTGAATAGAAACTTCTAATCTTTTGTTATCAAAAAACAATCTTCTAATCTTTTTACTGCAACAATTTTTTTTCAGGTACTTTGGACATTGTATCAGTTATGCAGTTGTAGCATCTGTGTTGTTGGGCGCTGCTGTTTCACGACATTTATCAGTTACAGACCCATTAGCAACTAGACGGGATGCCTTGCATAGCATAGTTATCCGCCTGAGAGAAGGTTTTCGCAGAAAAGACCAAAATAGCTCCGCAAGCTCTTCTGAGGGTTGTGGCTCAAGTGTCAAACGCAGTAGTAGTGATGATGCTGGTCATCTTGGTAATGCAACTGAGCCTTGCACTGGTGATGGCAGTACCTGGAATAACATTGAGGGGATTAATAGTGATAAGAGCATAGACAGTGGAAGACCAAGTCTAGCTCTATGTAGTAGTTCTTGTTGTTCAGTTGTTCAAGAGACTGAAGTAGGATCATCATATGTTGACAGAAATTTAGAGCAGAATAGTTCATTGGTTGTTTGTTCTAGCAGCGGCCTTGAAAGCCAAGGCGGTGATTCCAGTACATCCACTTCTGCAAATCAACAGATACTGGACTTGAATTTGGCACTTGCATTTCAAGAAAAGTTGAGTGATCCCAGGATTAAATCTAATGTTAAAGCGGAAAGGAAGACATACTGATCGTGAATTAGCTAATTTATTGCAAGATAAAGGGGTTGATCCTAATTTTGCAGTGATGCTGAAGGAGAATGGATTGGACCCAATGATTCTAGCCTTGTTGCAGTGAAGTAGTTTGGATGCTGATCGAGAACATCGTGACAGTAACCCTCCTGTCACTGATTCAACTGGTGTTGACGATGTGTTACCTAATCATATTTCATTCTCGGAAGAACTTAGACTCCACAGATTAGGAAAGTGGCTTCAACGTTGTAGAGTAATGTTGCATCATGTAGCAGGAACTCCAGAGCGAGCAAGGCTTCTTTTCAGTTTAATCTTCATTTTTGAAACCGTCATTGTGGCTATCTTCTGGTCAAAGACAATAAAACTTTTGAATGCTACATGCTAACAGGTAACAAATGCATTAGTACTTTTAAAGTTCAGTTTAAAGTGTATTTGGAGTATGGTGCAGCTAAAATGTAGTCCATATGGTTGTATTTTCCGTTTTCTAACAAAATTTGGTGAACGACTGCCTGTAGTTTGAATTTGGCATCACGGTTCTTCTTTTGTCTCCTGTTGTCTGTTCTATTTTGGCCTTCCTACGGTCGTTGCAAGCTGAAAATTTTTCCATGACTTCAACGCCTCAGAAGGTATTTACATTTTTGATTCTTTTCCTGCGAGTATCTGTTTTTAGTTGTTTTTTCTCCCAAGTATCTTGTTGCTATTTGAGGTTTTGGTTGTGATAATTTTACGCCATTGTTACTGGTGAAACATTGTCATTTCATCAATTATTTGCCTGGAAATCTTGTTTTCAAGTGTATTATTGTCTCTGTGTAGTTTTCTAATGTTGGTTGATTTTGATTTCCAATGCTCTCGTATATTTTGATGCTACCTACATTGGTTTCTATGCTTCTTTTCTTTTTCAAGAGTGATTGTCTTTAGGTACTGGGTTTTCAGCTCTAGTCCAGGCTCTTTTCCGTCTTTCTCTCTTGCATTCTAAATAATAATATTAATTCTTCATGCATTCACCTGTAATGTGAGGGACAACGTTTTGTTCTATGGTGCACAAGAATGTTTAGGCTGCTAGAAACCCAGACTAAAGTTTTTTTGTGCCAGCCAAGTTTTTGAATCCAGTTAACGGGGTATGTTCTACTTGTTTAGCTATGCTGGACCTTTAAGCAGTTGAATTATAGCTCTAGCTCCAGTTAGGTGTTCAAGACCAGCTTATGTTATTCCTAAGAGAGGTCAGGTGAAATAAGAGAAGAGAAGATGTTTTGATAATTTGACGATTGATGGTTGATCACGTTTATAGGTATCAAACACAAAACACTTGATATTCTTACAGTGACCTCTTTGTCTGATCACATAGCTGTCGACTAGTGGACATCAACTTTTAACTTAATGATGGGTTTACCAGTGTTGTACTATAAAAATCGAGATTCACTTTAGCATAATACATTTTGAAGGCAGTCTGACCTATTGTCTCCTTGCATTAGATGCTCAGTCTTTCAAATTCTTCCGGCTCAGCTCATGCTTCGGTTCATGAAAAGGTACTTTATCTTAGAAATTCACAAGAAATTTAAATCTTGAACTTTTAACTTGATTGAATGAATTAAAGAAACTTTGGATTCACATACTAGCTCATATCAAGATTGAAAAAATATTTGTATATTTGTGAGCATAATTTTACTTCGTTTGTTTCATTTTGAATGTAGGATCAATGCGGGGGATCAAATTTGAACGGTGGGCGCCACAACTCAACTTGATCGAGATTGAAGTGAATGATGAAGAATTTTTTAAATATTTTGTTATACGTTTATATACATATGATTTTGTGTGGAACTTGAGTACAATTTTTTATTATGTTGTTTTCTTATTAGTATGTAAAAGACATGTTTTTCTGAAATCAAATCTATGCACTTCAATTATTTATTAGGTTATTAGTGCATGCGTGAGATTATATATAAATATGTATGTTTATGTAATGTGCTTAGTGATACATACATTTTGATCAAAATAATTATTTTTCTATTCGAAATTACGTACGAACATTTTATATACCTAATGTCATTTCAGTAAACTGTGGTTTGAAATGTCAAATTTTAAGCAATATTGCTACACTTCAAAAGTGTGGCTAAAACATGCTTACACTTTACAAGTGTTGTCATAGAGTATAAAAGACTACATTTTTGAAGTGGCTAGTAATAATGAAAAGGCCACATTTTTTATGTGTTGTTATAGAGGTGCTACAAAAGGCTATGCCTGTGAAGCATGTCCAATAGTAAAACAAAGGCAACATTTTTTAAGTGTTATTATCGAGGTGCTACAAAAGGCTACGCTTGTGAAGCGTGCCCAATAACAAAGCAAAGAAAACACTTGTAAGTGTAGCTTTATCAACTAAAAGTGTTTCCATTGACAAGCTACAAAGCGTGGCCTTTATACCTTAATGGCCACGCTTTTTAAATGTAGTTGATATGGGAACACTTGACAAGTGTGGCCTTTGATCAAAGGTTACGCCTCTTTAGGCTACGCCCCAAAAAGTGTTTCCTAAAGTCCAAAAGTGTAGCCTTTGATCAAAGACCCCACTTTCTGCTATTTTAGGCCACACTTTACAAGAGTGGCCTTAGGCAAAAAAATGTTGTAGTGCTACTAAATGTGACGTGTATAGTTATGGAATCATGTTGCTGGAAACCTTTACTAGGAGAAAGCCTAGTGATTTTGAGGGAGATCTTAGCTTGAAGCACTGGGTGAGTTATTCACTTCTTGAGGTAGAAATGGATGTTGCGGATTCCAACTTGGTTCCACCGATGGATAATCAATTAAAGAAGAAGTTAGATTGTGTAGCATCAATCATGAAAGTGGCACTAGATTGTTGTGTTGAATCTCCAGCAAGACGTACAAACATGAATGATGTTGTAGGGCTACTACAGAAGATCAGGATTCAACTTCTCGCATATTGAACATGCTCTTGGCGACTCTTGTTCCGAATTACTTGTTTTATTTCAAATGTTTGTTAAATAAATGTATTGATGTGAACAATGAATTTTTTTTTGCAATGAATGGAATTTTATTAATTACCAAGTGGGATATTTACAAGACTAGGGATAGTACTCCTTGGCTATTGCGTAATCCTTTACAAAATGGGTCAATTTGCATAAGATTTTACAAAAGGGGTAAATTTTACATATTGACACCCCTTAACTTCTTGGTGAATTGCAGTGAATTTACTTCTTTACATTTTGACACTCCTAAATAAAAATTTTGACTCCGCAACTCTATATGAATATGGTGTCATTTTGTCTTTAAAATATCGTATAGGTAATTTCTAGTAGCTTCAACGACATTGACACATGTTACATCTTTCTACATACGAAATATACCCCAAATATATTCATCCCAATGATTCAATTTCAAAGCTACTGTCAAAGCACAACAAGGAGTAATGCTCCCTGTCTCATTAAGGTACTCAAGGCCATTGGAACTTCATGCCTTTGCTCTCTCTACCATGCTCCTCTGTTAGAGTGCGTTCCCTACTAATTTTAATACTATACTCTACTGGTTGCCTATCTATGGAACAAGTAAGCTAACATGGTTCACAGAAGTAAAACTTGAACACATTATTTTTACGTGGAAAATACCCGGCTCAAGAAAGATGTAAAAAACCATGACCTGTACCTCTACAGAATTTAACCCCAACTTCACTATTTCACATGAGCCTCAACAATCAAAAAATTATAAGACTTCTTGTAAACTAGGAATTAAAACTTCCAACTCTTATTTCTACAAAAACACAAATCTTCCCAAATAAGTGTTCCCAAGACTTTGAGTTCCCTAACTTGAAGACACAACTCCTAACTCAGTTTATATTTCACTAAGACTAGAATAAAAACTCATTACAACTCAAAGAACCTACCTATTACAAAGTCTATGACTTGCTAAGTAAGGGACCAGGTTCTTCTTCAAGTAAGTGAACTGTTTTGCTGATTGTTGACTATCTTTTCAGTGCATGAGTGAAACTTGGAATCTTGTATGTTGTATTCAAAACCAACTCCTTCTTGATTCCATTAGCTGATGTGCTCTTCTATCTTCAAAAGGACTCCCAAGTAGTTTCACTCTTTGTTGATACCGTCTCTCTCTCCTTAACTGAATAGGACTCTTTTACTTTATCTCCTATTATAGCTGGACTCCTTGATCAACTCAACCTCTAAGTGTAGAATTTTTCTTCTCCTTAATCTTGTTGATGTATGTGATAACTATTAGTAACAATTTCAGCTTTACTGCTTATCCACTCTTGTCTTAACACCTTGTCAGCCTTGTATCAACTTCAATATGCAGTACATGTGAGAACTAGTAGCTTCTCTTTATTTACTTGTGTGGAACAGCTTGCACAACATGTTTCATTCATATATCCATCATCAAAATTTCACATCCCCTAACAGATTTCCCCTTTTTGATGATGACAAACCTAGAAGGATAACATCTATCATAAAATCTTGACATGCTCAAAAAAGAATTTAAATAAACGAACACAGAATGAAACAGGTTAGTCAATTGAGTTATAAGAATTTATAATCTATTCTTCCCCCTTTTGACATCATCGAAAACCATGCCCAACAAGTGAAAAATGTCTAATAATTCATGGCCACTGGGGATATCACTACAACAATAAAAACTCAGAGTAAGAGAACAATTATGCAGTATGAAAAAGCAGAAGCAGATCACAATAAGCAATAAGGTCCATTTCACTCAAAAGGAAGGATACAATTATTATCACCCAAGAATAGCAAAAAGAGACAACAGGGACCTAAGAAAAAAGAAGCAAGGAAGACAGTCTTAAGGCACAATGAGGGAGGCTAAGTAGATGAAGAAGAAGGGATAAGGGAGGTTAGCTTCCTAACAATATCAGCATTGTCAGATTTTTCACGCTCCAAAGAGGCTGTAAGTGAGGCAATCTGAGCTTGGAGAGCCCTCTTATCATCATCATAGGCAGTTTGAGCAGCCTCCAGTGCAGCCTGAGTAACCTCTAACTCAGCATCTTTTGCTGCAAGTGCATTTCTTAACCTTTGCATAGGATTATTAGAGCTTCTCATGGAAACAGGTAGCAGTACATGGTACACACTCCCTATAAGATCTTTTGTAGTCAGCAGGGACCACACTTGAACAATAACACCATATTCTTCAAACATGGGGTGAGCCAGAATTCATAAGGAAGAGTATGGCCATTCACTTCCTTGAGGTTAAAACTTTGCATATGCTTCAGAATAAGCCTTAGAAAATCAATCTTGACCTCAGTGTCCAGCAACTCTATAAGAGTAAGGTCAAGAAAGCTAGCCAAAGTTTTTATTTCCTTTCTAGAAAACAACATCTTGTGCACAACATCAAAGTAAAGTTAATGGAGTAGGAATATTTCTCTCTTAAGAACCCTTCAATGATTTACCAGGCAAGGGTTCCCAGAGAACTTTTGACAAATATCAAGAGTAGAGGCAAGATTGCCAAGAGGTGGCCAAGTTCACTTGACATAGTGACCCCACCCCCAGGAGGAACGTGCAAGATGTGAGTAATATCTACAACATAATTATTCATAGTGACCCCTCGAATAGTGGTAGACAACATCTCACTAATAGCAACCCAATTGGTATAGAACTCATAGACTTCAGGTTTTGGAAACCTCCTCTGAAGGTCACCCTGAAGAAATAGGTGTGACCATCCTTAAAACTCAAGTTTTCCCAAAAAGGTATTCATATCAACACCATCAACACCACTAATAACCCGCCCTCTAGTTAGCTTTCGCTTTTGAAAGTAAAAATAGTGTTCCTTAGGAGTGTCCTGATTTGTGGTTGGTTCTTGAACCTCAAAATTAAGGTCCAACTCAGCAGTAGCATCCAGAGCTGAGTCAGACTCAAACATGTCAGAAGGAATAGGTTTGTTTACTTGTTTCTTTGAATATTATCTCAATCAATAATCTGAAGAGGAATTGTAGGTGGTAGTAAGGGTTTAGAAGATGGTGAAGAGTTGGAAGAAAATTGGGCAAAAGGGATTTGTAGATTCTTGAACATTACAAAATCAAATAGTTTGATTGAAATTGGGGGAGGAATGAGTGGAGGTAAAGTAATATCTGGATGAAGAATAATGGTTGTTGAGGGAGAAGCAGTGGAGTTAGTAGTGGAGTCAGTGGATGGCTTAGAGGAAGAAGATGCCATGGTGAATGAAGGGGAAAACAGTGATTTGATTTTGATTGTGTAAGTTCTGAAAGATGAGAAGAGAAAGAAGTGTACTAAGGTGGAGAGAGAGAGAAGATGAATCGTGGGTGAAGTGTATTTGATAAAGGAAACGTAATGATGAAGAAGTTTAGTTCTGATGGGAAAGGATTGGCAGCTTTTTGAAGGAGAATGGACTTTTGGATTTTTAGCAATTTAAGTGTAACGGAAGGGACCAAGTAGACAACCTATTTCTTTTTATGCTACTATAGGCAAGCAATAATCATATCTTAATTTTGAGGATAAAATGGACAGAATTGCCTCTGTGTTCCAGTCATTCTACAAAATCAACACATAACTGAGTCAATTTACTCTAAAATTTTGGAATTAGGATACACAACTAAATGTGTAAGACTGAATTAACCAACAATCACTTAAGACCAACTTATTCTATTCAATCATTGAGGGAGATTTATACAATTTTAATCATCCCCAAGGCTAGCCTATTTTTTTCAAAGTGTTCTCTACTCAAAGCCTTAGTAAATATGTCAGCAATTTGTTCCTCAGTAGAACAAAACATAATTGATATATGACCTTTTTCAACATTATCTCTAATAAAGTGATGTCTAATATCAATATGCTTAGTTCTTGTATGTTGAACAGGATTTTTGGCTATATTAATGGCACTTGTATTATCACAAAAAATAGGAACACATGCAATATCTATATCAAAATCCATAAGTTGTTGCTTAATCCATAACAATTGAGCACAACAAGATCCTGCAGCAACATATTCAGCTTCAAAAGTAGACAAGGCTACTGAATTTTGCCTCTTAGTGGACCAAGTAATTAAATATGATCCAAGAAAGTGTGCCATGCCTGTAGTGCTCGTTCTGTCAACCAAATATCCTACATAGTCAGTATTAGAATATCCAACCAAGTTGAAATTACTACCTTTTGGGTTCCATAAACCAAGATCACTGGTTCCTTTGAGATATCCAAAAATCTTTTTTACAAATTTTAGATAAGACTCTTTAGGATTTCCTTGAAATCTAGCACATAATCCTACACTGAACACAATATCAGGAGGACTTGATGTAAGATATAGCAATGACCCTATTATCCTTCTATACACCTTTTGCTCCACATCAGGACCTGTTTCATCAAAATCAAGCTTTGTAGCAGTGGCTATTGGAGTGCTGATATCTTTCGCCTATTATATGGAGAATCTTTTGAGGAGGTCTTTTACATACTTTTGTTAATGGATCATTGTTCCAGATGTTGTTTGTTTGATTTTCCAATCCCAAGAAGTAATTTAGCTCCCCCATCATGCTCATCTCAATTACACAAATCATGAGTTTAGCAAAATCATGAGTCATGTTCATGTTTGTGGACCCAAAAATGATGTCATCTACATATACCTGCGCAACCAACAAATCTTATCCATTAGTTTTCAAGAAGAGAGTGTTGTCAATTTTATCTCTATTATGGCTATACTCTAGTAAAAATTTTGACAAACACTCATACCAAAATCTTAGAGCTTGTTTCATCCCATAAAAAGCCTTATCTAGTTTATACACATAATCAGGAAACTCATTGCTTTCAAATCCTGGAGGTTGTTTGACACATACCTCCTCTTTGAGAATGTCATTCAAAAATTCACTCTTAATATCCATTTGATATAGAATGAACTACATATAGGCAGCAAAAGCAACAAGTAATCTAATAGCTTCAATTATGGTTGTAGGAGCAAAAGTCTCATCAATATCTATTCCCTCTTCTTCATTATTTACTTGGACCACCAATCTTGCCTTATTCCTTGTAACTGTTCCATACTCATCAACTTTATTTCTATACACCCACATAGTCCCAATTACTATTCAATCTTTTGGAAGAGGAAATGTGTCATACTTTGCTTTTCTCAAACTGATTTAACTCTTCCTACATGGCTATGATCCAATCAGCATCAAGCAAAGCCTCAGTTACCTTCTTTGGCTTAATTTCTGACAGGAATGCCTTGAAAGAACATATACTTCTTAATTCAATCCTTGTAGTTATCCCAGAAGTGGGATTAGTAAGAATATTCTCAATAGGATGTGATCCTTGATACTTGTAACCTTTTGGGACCAAGCCTAGTGAGCTACTAGGATCACTGCTGATGTTCTGAGCTGGGGTAGTTGGGGGATCAGTTCCCCCTGTCACTGTACCTCTAGATTCAGTTCCCCCTATTGAGGTGCCTCCATTTTTTGTAGATCCAGTTGATGAACCAAGTCGTGTAACCTGTTTCTCAGAGTCATTTCCTTCCTACAGGTTAGTCTTAACAGAGGATTCATCAAAAACTACATGCATGCTTTCTTCAACACAGCTAGTTCTATTGTTTAGAATCATATAAGCCTTACTATGAAATAAATAACCTAAGAAGATTCCCTCATCACTTTTAGCATCAAATTTTCCCAGATTATCCTTTCCATTATTATATTTCAAGCATTTACAACCAAAGGTTCTAAAATGAGAAATGTTTGGCTTTCTTTGTTTTAGTAATTAATAGGGAGTCTTCTCTAACATAAGTCTAATCATGAATCTATTTATGATATATGTTGCAGTACTTATTGCCTCAGCCTAAAGGTTTTTAGCAATATTTGTTGCAAGCATCATTGTTCTAGCCATATCTTCTAAGGTTCTATTCTTCCTTTCCACCACTCTATTTTGTTGTGGTGTTCTAGGAGCAGAGAAGTTATGATCTATACTATTTGCTAAACAAAATTCTAAGAACTTGACATTCTCAAATTCTATACCATGGTCAGATCTTATGGAAACTAATGAAGTGCCCAGTTTCTTTTAAATTTTCTTGATAAAAGACATCAAAGGTATCTTCTTTAGAGGCCATAAACAATGTCCAGGTGAACCTGGAATAATCATCAACAATTACAAAAACATACCTTTTTCTACCTCTTCTTTGAAGTCTCATTGGTCCACACAAGTCCATATGAACCAGGTCAGGACACTTGGTAGTGCTAACATAGTTCTTTGACTTAAAATAAGATCTTACCTACTTCCCCCATACACAGGCACTACATAACTTTTCTTCGTTAAACTTGGTCTTGGTAAATTCCAATACCATATCTTTAGAAGAAGGTATGTTTAGTTGTTTCAAACTTGCATGTCCAAGTCTCATGTGCCAAAGGAGGGGATCATTTTCTATTGCACTTATACAAGTTAACTCTTGTCCTGGTATTGCCATTATGTCAGCTTTGTATGTATTTTTGTATCTTCTTGCAGTGAGCACAATATGTTTGGTGTCTATCCTCTTGACTTTGACTCCTGCAGAAGCGCAAAATAACTTTATTACCTTTATCGCACAGTTGTGAAATGCTCAGCAGGTTGTGCTTCAATCCTTCTACAAGATAGACATCTTCCAATTCTCTGGACTCCGATGAACAAATTTTTCCAACTCCGGTAATGATTTCTTTTTTTCCATCACCAAAAGAAACTCCTCCTTTATTTATTTTGAAAAGTTAAAGGAACTTTTTCTTATCACCAGTCATGTGTCTTGAGCAAGCATTGTCCAAGTACCAATGCCTTTTGCTTCTATTCACTTTTCCTGCAAAACAATCAATGGTTAGACTTAGGAACCCAGACAAGATTGGGTCCTATTTTATGAGTAAATGGATGAATTAAATTTCTGCTAGTCCATGCTGGCAACATGTAGTGCAACCTGTTTGTCTGAGAAAATTTATTTACCAGGTTTTGACTGTTTGATCTGCTTTTAGCAGCTACTGAACATTTAGTTGTTGGATGTCTAAGGTTTCCACAGATATAACATAAATCTTTTTGATCATCAACACCTTTTTGAAATCCCAAACCTGCCTTCTCATTATGATTTCTTTAACTCAATTTGTGAACAATTCTTATGGAATTTGTCCACCTATTAGCTCTTTCAAGATCAAGTGTCAGTTTAGAGACTTCTTGACTCAATTTGCTTATCAAGTTAGCTGCATTACTACACTCTTGTTTGTACTTCTCTAATTCAAGTTCAGAACTTTCTTGTTCTTTACTCATGGCCTTTCATTTTAGTTCCTTTTCAGCCCTTTCCTTTTTCCATTCTATTACCAGACTGGAAAATCTCTAATTTGATGATCAGTCTTACTACACTTTTAGCATCCATTTGGATTGTCATTTGAACGTTTCTTACTACTTGTTCCATTCTTCTTTTTAAAGAATTTGCTGAAGTTATTAGTTATGAAGGCAACTTGTTCCTTATCAAGTTCAAATACTTCATCACTATCAAAAGCGTTCAATGCCAAGATATTCTTAGGAACTTCTTGTTCTTTGGTTCCATCAACTTCTATTTCATAAGTCCTTAAGTTCCCTACCAGTTCATCTAGGGTCATACGCGTGAGATCCTTATTTGCCTCCCTAATTGCAGTTACCTTAACATCCCACTTATATTTTGGCAGTACCCTCAGTATCTTTTGAACTTGTTCCTCCTCAGTGATGACTTTTCCTAAGGAAGTCGGCTTAGAAATAAGCCTTGTCATCATCTCATGCAGGGATTCATTTTCCTTCATCTTAAATGCCTCATACTCAGTGAAAAAAAGAGAAATCCTAAATTTCCTTACCTGAGAGGTACCCTCATGTGTATTTAATAGTGCATCCCAAATTTTCTTAGCAGTGGTGCAGGTTAACACGTTGTTGTATTCAGCAGGTCCTAATCCACAAACTAGGATGTTCTTAGCTTTTGCATTCTTCTTTAATGCCACTAAGTCATCAGCAGTAAATTCACTTCTTACTTTGTTGAATGGTTCACCATCAACCAACTTTATTGGAATAGTAGGACCATCAGTAATCCTATCTCACAATTCATAGTCTTCACCTTTGATTAACATCTCCATCCTGGCCTTCCACCAGATAAAGTGAGAACCATCAAAGAGTGGAGGTCTAGTAGTTGACTAACCTTCACTGTGCCCAGTAGGAGGTGCAAAATTCATCATTGTGATCTTTTCTTAGGTGCTAGATATATTTAAGACAAACTCTCTCTGATATCACTTGTTAGAGTGTGTGCCCTACTGATTTTAATATTATACTCTATTGGTTGCCTATCTGTAGAACAAGTAAGCTAATGTGGTTCATAGAAGTAAAACTTGAATACAATAGTTTTACGTGAAAAACATCTGGCTTAAGAAATATGTAAAAAACCACGACCTGTACCTCTATAGGATTTAACACCTACTTCACTACTTCACTTGAGCCTCAATAATCAACAAATTACAAGACTTCTTGTAAACTAGGAGTTAAAAATTCTAACTCCTATTTCTACAAAAACACAAATCTTCCCAAGATAAGTGTTCCCGAGTCTTCGAGTTCCCTAACTTGAAGACACAACTCCTAACTCAGTTTATACTTCACTAAGAATAGAATAAAAACTCATTACAACTCAAAGAACCTACCTATTACAAAGTCTATGACTTGCTAAGTAAGGGACCAGGTTTTTCTTCAAGTAAGTGAACTGCTTTCTTGATTGTTGGCTATTTTCTCAGTGCATGATTGAAACTTGGAATCTCGTATGTTGTATTTAAACCAACTCCTTGCCAAGTCCACTAGTAGATGTGCTCTTCTATCTTTGATAAGATTCCCAAGAAGTTTCACTCTTTGTTGATGTCGTCTCTCTCACTCCTTAACTGAATAGGACTCTTTTACTTTATATCCTCTTATAGCTGGACTCCTTGATCAACTCAACCTCTAAGTGTATCATTTTTCTTCTCCTCAATCTTATTGTTGTATGTGATAAGCATTAGTAAAAATTTGACCTTTATTGCTTATCCACTTGTCTTAACACCTTGTCAGCCTTGTATCAACTTTAATATGCAGTACATGTGAGAAGCATAGCTTCTCTTTATTTACTTGTGTGGAACAACTTGCACAACATATTTCATTCAGATGCTATTACACAAACCTATCATCATTCTGCGATGAAAAACTAACGTGTATGTAACGCCCCAAGAACCTATCCCGAGATGTTACATGGTGCTCAAGGCCACACGTGGCCTCAAGCTAACCCTCTAAGCCTGTCATCACTTTCAGAACTCATTATTGCGCAAATCATGCTAAGATAAAGAGGAATAACTATGTCATGAACATACTAAAATACGAAGTAATACTGCCCTGTACAAAAAAAATACTGAAATCTCTGTACACGCTGGTACATTAGTCCGACAAAGCCTCTACTACATAGGACTGAGGAGCCATTTGGAAAGATCCCCAACTGACTCGTACTGAACTGAAAGTAAACAACCATCTATTATCAAGACAAAATTGGAGACACAGGTTATCACGACCCGAGCCGAGGCCCTAGCCGTGACGAGCATCCCGAACCATGAAGGCCCCGAATACCCTTCTCTATCTATCTGGTAATCATGCACATAATTCATATGATAAAAGTTAATGCGGAAAGAGAAATCTAATATAAAAACATGGTCAACCTGAATGTGATCATAATACTGAAAACTAAAATCCAAAATATATCTGAATAATAATGTCTGACTCAGTCTGTGAAATCTCTACCATGGACTAATCAAAGTTGTCTAAAAGCTGGGACAAGGCCCAAGTAGACCAAAACCTAACTAATAGTAGTAATATGAAATAACCAGGCCTTTTGAATCATAGAAGGCTCACCACTACAAACTCCGGTCTGTGATCTGAAATCTCTACTATTTATTTGGACCCCTAGACTGTGCCTCAGAACCTGGAAAGAGGGAGGGGGTCAGGAAAATTATACTAGCATGCGAAGCAATCGAAAATATAGTACTTGAACATATATATATATATATATAATACGTGAGAGCAAATTTTCATCAAACATTATGCATAAAACAGTTTTTGAAAACATATGGGCATCTTTTAAAAATATGTAACCTGTCTATAAATCTCAAACACTGATCTGTGTATTACTTCAAGTTAGGTGGTATCCCCTACAAGTATGATATTCCACGGGCAATATGGAATCCGCCATTGACTCGGCGGGGAAGCCTCTAACCCGAGTATGCCGCAAGGGTTGGAGTTCCTGAATCTGATACGCCACAAGACACAAGACACTTAAGTCAGCGTATAATAATATACCCGGGTCAGAAAACCACGGTTTTAGGCAATGAGTTGCTTGAACTCAATCCCTCTTAACATCTCTGTATGACTATTTTTAACCTTTTTTGTACATGCAACATTTTGAATGTCTAAAATCATGATAGTCTGAAATGTCTATTAGTCTTAGTCTGAATGGCATTGGTCTGAATTGGTATCGTCATACCAAGACTTGCAAGTCATGATTTCTGAGCCATAATACATTAAGCTAAATCTTTCATTTAAAGCATAATTTAGTCCACTAAAAACTTGCAACTGATATAGAAGATTTCATGTTTCAAAACTCAATTCAAAATCATGCAAAAACTTCATCAACATATGGTGGTCTAGTGCCTTTAGCATATCCATGCTCTCTTTCATTACATGCATTATCAACATTAAACATTCATGCTAGATTCCCTTATTAGTGATTTAAAACCACCTTTAAATCATAACAAGAGTTCAATCATTTCATATAGTGCTTTTCAAAGATGCATTGCAAAACAATTCATATGCTATGAGAAATCAGAAAAATTCATAAAAGAGGGAATTCACCGAAAATCATGCTCTCAACAAGAATTCATTCTAAAATACATGGTTTCATACATTCACATTCTTAAATCACTTTGGGGAAGGTCAAAAGACCAAAACAATGATGTTAAAACATTTAATACATGAATATATATATAGATTAAAAAAAACCATTCTAAAACATGATTTTTCTATGACCATGAGAATTTAGGAAAACCCCGCGTACCTCTATTTTGGAAAATAATGGGTGCTTCTTGAAGCCTGTAGATTGGAGATTCCGAATCTCTAATCGATTTTGAAAACCCACAGTTGAATCTTGATTTATTTGGGTTTTTAGTTTGAAAACCTTGGGAGTGTTCTAGAGAATTTTTAGATTAATGTGGATGTATTTTGGAGAATTGGGGATTGAATTTCGTGTTTATGGCTGAATAAGGGTGGGAAAAGGACCATTTTGACCCAAAAATGGAGTGTTTAAGTCACTTGAACCCATTACATAGGCCACATATGATATCGCCTATGTTTACATAGGCACCGCGTATGCTATAGCCTATGTTTACATAGGCGCCGCCTATGCTATCGCCTATGTTTACATAGGCGCCGCATATGCTTTTCAGTGGCCATGTGCGATTGGTTAGGCGACGCATACTACTTTGAAAGGCCATAACTTCTTGCTCGGGTGCCGGATTTTAGCAAAATTGGTATCGTTGGAAAGCTAACTAGAAAACCTATCATTTTACACATAGTAGCCTCTCTAATTCGACATATACAAAGAGTCATGGTCGATTGAAGTTGACACAAGTTATAATGTCCACTTAAACTTAATCGATTGAAGTAGTTTTCAACTTGTCCTTGAGTCAAAGGACCTCTATGGTCTAAATTAAAGCTTGAATGGATTCACATACTACACAAATAATTAACATGCCATATTGGCATAGGATTTATGGCTTCGGGATTATCAACGCATCGGAATCATGGTCTATATTGTAACCCGAAATGCGGGGCATTATATTATCCCCCCCTTAGGATTATTCGTCCCCGAATGATGATGCGGGACATAGACAGACATGATTTCAAGCATAATAAGGACTAGGAAAGATAAGATAGGAATAGTACCTTCTGTCTCATCATCCATCGAAGCAAGCAAATTGGGATATCTAATTCTCATCTCATCTTCTGACTCCCAAGTTGCTTCTTCAAATTTCTGATTCCTCCACAATACCTTCACTGAGGCTATCTCTTTGCTCCTTAACTTTCAAACTTGGCGATCTAAAATTTCAATGGGCTCTTCTTCATAAGAGAAGGATTCTATCAGTTTGATATCCTCTACTGGCAATACCAAAGAATGATCTCCAATGTATTTCTTCAACATGGATACATGGAATACAGGATGAACGGAACCCAAACTTGCAGGCAATTCTAGCTCATAAGCAACTGCACCAATCTATCTCAGAATCTGATATGGTCCTATATAGCTAGGGCCCAATTTACATATTTTTCCAAACCGCATAACTCCTTTCATAGGAGAAACCTTGAGAAACACCCAATCACCAACTTCAAACTCTAATTCTCTTCTCCGAACATCGACATAGGACTTCTGAAGACTCTGAGCAGTCTTGAATCATTCTCTAATGATCTTCACTTTCCCCATCTCCTGATGAACAAGATCAGGACTATACAAATGAGTCTCACCTATATCATACCATCTTATCGGAGACCTACATATCCTCCCATATAAAGCCTCAAAAGGAGCAATCTTGATACTGGCATAGTAACTATTATTGTAAGCAAATTCAATTAGTGATAGGTGATCTACCCAACTACCTTTGAAATCAATGACACATGCCCTCAACATATCCTCGAGGGTCTGAATGGTATGCTTAGCTTGCCCATCCATCTGAGGATGGAAAGTTGTTCTCAAATTCACTTGTATACCTAAACCCTTCTTAAAAGTTCTCCAGAACTGAGATGAAAACTGTGTACCTCTATAGGATATAATGGACACTGGTGCCCCATGCAACTGAACTATCTCCTCAATGTAAGTCTTAACATAACCCTCTCCCGAATAATTAGTCCTCACAGGCAAAAAGTGGGCTGACTTTGTCAACCGATCTACAATCACCCATATAGAATCATACTGGTTTCGGGATCTCGGAAGTCCTATAATGAAGTCAATGTTTATTATCTCCCACTTCCATAAAGGTAGGGCTATCTCTTGGGAAGTACCACTTGGCCTCATGTGTTCTACCTTCACTTGTTGACAGTATAAACACTTGGACACAAAATCAGCTACATCACGTTTCATGTTATTCCACCAATACAAGGTTTTCAGATCATGGTACATCTTAGTAGATCCTGGGTGAACAACATACCTCGAAGTGTGCGCCTCATCAAGGATTATTTCCCACAGTCCATTAACAATCGAAATGCACAACCTACCCTGAAATCTCAGAATACCATCACCACCAATTTCAAATGACATAACCTTTTGTTTACCCACATCCTTCTTGATTTGCATCAATATGGGATCTTCAAACTGTTTCTACTTAACTTCAGCATAAAGGGATGACTTAACTAACTCATGAACAATTACCCTCCATCTTTGGAATCTAAGAGTCGCACTCCCAGATTTTCTAGGCGATGAATATCCTTCACCATCTCTTTCTTTCCTTCTTCTACATGAGAAAGGTTGCCCATAGACAACCTGCTGATGGCGTCGGGTACAACATTTGCCTTGCCCGGATGGTAATGCAGGCTCATATCATAGTCTTTCAAAAGCTCCATCCAACGCCTCTGCCTGAGGTTTAATTCTTTCTGCGAGAAAACATACTGCAGACTCTTGTGGTTAGTGAAGATATCAACGTGAACACCGTACAAGTAGTGCCGCCAAATCTTAAGTGCAAACATCACAGCCGCTAACTCCAAATCATGGGTGGGGTAGTTCCGCTCGTGCACCTTTAACTGCCTAGATACATAAGACACTACCTTAACATGCTGCATCAACATACAACCAAGTCCCACACGGGACGCATCACAGTATAACACAAAGCCACCTATACCCTCGGGAAGGGTCAAAACAGGAGTAGTGGCCAGTTTTTCTTTCAACTTCTCAAAACTATTCTCACAGCGATCAGGCAACATAAACTTTACCTTTTTCTAAGTCAATTTAGTGAGTGGAACAGCTATGGAAGAAAAACTCTCTACGAACCTTCTGTAATACCCTGCCAAACCTAAGAAGCTCTGAATATCGATTGGAATCGTGGGTCTGGGCCATTTTCTCACTGCTTCAACTTTCTGGGGATCCACTCTTATCCCATCACTGGACACAATATGCCCCAAGATGGAAATAGCATCTAACTAGAATTCACACATAGAAAATTTGCAGCTGATGATCCTTAAGGGTCTGAAGAATAATTCGGAGGTTATTGGCGTGATCCTCTTATTCTTAGAATAGATCAGGATATCATTAATAAATACAATGACGAACAAGTCGAGAAACTGATGGAATACTCTATTCATAAGATCCATGAAGGCTGCAGGGGCGTTAGTCATCCCGAAGGACATGACTAAAAATTTGTAGTAACCATATCGGGTTTAGAAGGCTATCTTGGGTATGTCTGACTCCCTATCTTTCAACTGATGATAACCCGAATGAAGGTCTATATTTTAAAAATACCTGGCACCCTAAAGCTGGTCAAAAAGGTCGTCAATCCTAGGAAGAGGATATTTATTTTTAATCGTGACCTTATTCAGCTGACGGTAGTCTATGCACATACGAAGGGAACCATCTTTATTTCGCACGAAAAGTATAGGTGCGCCCCAAGGAGACACACTGGGGCATATAAAACCCTTATCTAGGAGATCTGCTAACTGTTCTTTCAACTCTTTTAGTTCTGCAGGAGCCATTCTATATGGCGGAATAGAAATAGGATGAGTGTCTTGCAGCATATGAATACCAAACTCAATCTCCCTATCAGGTGGTATTTCTGGGAGATCATTTGGAAAGACTTCTGGGAATTCTTTTACTACGGGAACAGATTGAAGAGGAAGACTCTCGACATTGGAGTCCTTAACTCGGATAAGGTGGTACAACCAACCTTTAGAAATGAGTTTGTGGACTCTAAGATAGGATATAAAGTGCCCTTTGGGTGCTAAAAAATGTCCTTCCCACTCTATCACTGGTTTATTCAGGAAAGAAAAAGTGACTCTTCGAGTCCTATAATCTAATGTGGCATAGCATTCCCAAGATAGCATCAAAATCAACCATATCTAACTCTATGAGATCTGCTAATGTATCCCGGCTACCAACAGTCACAACACAACCCCTGTACACCCTCCTAGCAACAATAGAATCCCCCACCAGGGTGGAAACAAAAAAGGGTTCAAAAATCACACTGGGCTCAAACCCAAAACCAACAGCCCCATACGGGTTCACATAGGATAAGGTAGACCCGGGATCAAGTAGAACATAAACATCACGGGAAAAGATTTGTAACATACTAGTAACATTATCTGGGGAAGCTTCCGCATCCTGGCGGCTGGTCAATGTATATAACTGGTTGCGACTATTCTCGGCAGCTGATGTGGCGCCCTTCTAAGGCGGGGGTGGTGCCGAAGAATTTGCCTGAGACTTTGCACCACCAACATTCTTCTAGCAGATGGACATGCCCTCTGAAAGTGACCCGGCTAATCACATGAATAACACACTATCGAGCTCAACTGACACCTTTACGGATGATTTATACCATAAGTCTCACACTGCGAAAAAGTACGATGTTGCTAAGCCACACTACCCTGTGACCAAGTATCCTGATCTCTGGTTCCATGGTTAGTCTAAAATCTCTGAGATCGTCTGTCTGCTGGTGGTCGGGGTACTGGGGAGATGGTAGTAGACTTCGCATTACCCCAATTCTTCTTTTTCTGCCATTTATTTCCCTATTTACCGCCCTGAGGCTGACTGTGACTCTGGTCGGCTAATCTGGCTCTTTTCGCTTGTCTTTCCACCTCCCTAGCTTCAGAGATCTTCTTCTTCTTCTCTTCTACCTGCTGCATATGAACGGTCAGCCTAGCAAAGTCTAACTCCTTATTCAACATTGCCCCTGTCACTCAAGCACCAGGTTATCAGAAAGGCCAGATGCGAATTTTCTCATTCGGGCACTCATATTACTAGTCAACTCTGGTGCATAAAGGGCTAGTTTATTAAACTTTAAAGTTTACTCGTGTACACTCATACTGCCTTGCTTCAGATTCATAAACTCTTCTGCTTTGGCCTCCCTCAAATCCATAGGAAAGAATCGATCAAGGAAAGTTTCCACAAATCTGCCCCAAACTGTGGGCTCAGCACTCTCACCTTTTGCATCCTCCTAGTCGGCATACCACTGATTCGCAACATCCTTAAGATGATAAGTTTCTAGTTCCACCCCTTCAACCTCATCCATATGCATTACCTTAATGATATTTTCTATCTCATCCACAAACTCCTATGGATCTTCCTCCACCTTGGTGATAGTGAACTTAGGTGGGTTCATTTTCATGAAACCTTAAACATAACAGATGCAGACCCTACATCTTTTAATCGTTGAGCTTGGTTAGCTACCAACTGTGTCAGCATATGAATAAACTGTCTAAATTTTGTATTTGAAATATCTCTCTGAGCAGTCGGGGGACGGTTATCATCATTCCGCGGAGCTTGAGGTGGACTGGTCAGGATTAGAGGGACTCCCAGAGTAGGGACAGGTTCTGGAGTGTGAGCTTTGTTATGGGTCCACATCCCATTGGGGTGGGACGGACCTCATCTACCTGAGCATTCTGATCGATGCTATGACGTGGAGGTATAACTTTGTTTTTGAAAGACAAGAGATCATTGATTAGGGGATAGTTCAGACTCTGAAGCACGAACTAAATCACAAAGAAGGGAAATATTTCCTAAATGCCTAGTAGCCTCTTGCTTATAAGTGTGGTGCGCTACACACCCATAACCAAGACTCTACCCAACGTGATTTCGTAAACACCCTATGACCATGAATCGTGCTTTGATACCAAGTTTGCCACGACCCGAGATGGGGCCCTAGCCTTACGAGCATCCCGAACCATGAAGGCCCGGAACACCCTTCTCTATCTATCTAGTAATCATGCACATAATTCATATGATAAAAGGTAATGCGGAAAGATAAATCTAGTACGAAAACATGGTCAATCTGAATGAGATCATAATACTGAAAACTGAAATCCAAAATATATCTGACTAATAATGTCTGACTCAGTCTGCGAAATCTCTACCATGAACTAATCAAAGTTGTCTAAAAGCTGGGACAAGGACCCCAGTAGACCAAAACCTAACTAATAGTAGTAATATGAAATAACCGGGACTTTTGAATCATAGAAGGCTAATCACTGCAAACTCTAATCTGTGATCTGAAATCTCTACTATTTATCTGGACCCCTAGACTGTGCCTCAGAACCTGGAAGGAGGGGTGCGGGTCAACACAATTGTACTGGCATGCGAAGAAATCCAAAATAGAGTAATTGAACATATATTTATATATAAAATATGTGAGAGAAAAGTTTCATCAAACACTATGCATAAAACAGTTTCTGAAAACACATGGGCATCTTATGAAAATATGTAACCTGTCTTTAAATCTCAAACTCTAATCTGTGTATTACTTTTGAGTTAGGTGGTATCCCCTATAAGTCTGATATTCCACGGGCGATATGTAATCCTCCATTGACTCGGCGGGGAAGCCTCCAACCCGAGTATGCCGCAAGGATTGGAGTTCCTAAATCTGATACGCCACATGACACTTAAGTCAGTGTATAAAAATATACCCAGGTCGGTAAACCACGGTTTTAGGAAATGAGTTTCTTGAACTCAAGCCCTCTTTAGGGAAACACCTAACATCTCTGTATGCCCATATTTAACCTTTTCTGTACATGCAACATTCTGAATGTCTAAAATCATGATAGTCTGAAATGTCTATTAGTCTGAGTCTGATATGGCATTGGTCTGAATTGGTATCGTCATACCAAGACTTGCAAGTCATAATTTTTGAGCCATAATACATTAAGCTAAATCTTTCATTTAAAGCATAATTTAGACCACCAAAAACATGCAACTGATATAGAAGATTTCGTGTTTCGAAACTCAAGTCAAAATCATGCAAAAACTTCATCAACATATGGTGGTCTAGTGCCTTTAGAAAATCCATGCACTCTTTCATTACATGCATTATAACATTAAACATTCATGCTAGATTCCCTTTTTAGTGATTTAAAACCACCTTTAAATCATAACAAGAGTTCAATTATTTCATATAGTGCTTTTCAAGGATGCATTGCAAAACAATTCATATGCTATGAGAAATATGAAAAATTCATAATAAGAGGGAATTCACCGAAAAATCATGCTCTCAACAAGAATTCATTCTTAAATACATGGTTTCATACATTCGATTCTCAAATCACTTTAGGGAAGGTAAAAAAACCCAAACAATGATGTTAAAACATTTAATACATGAATATATATATAGATTCAAAAACCCCATTCTAAAACATGATTTTTCTATGCCCATGAGAATTTAGAAAAACCCTGTGTACCTCTATTTTAGAAAATAATGGGTACTTCTTGAAGCCTGTGGATTGGGGATTCCGAATCTCTAATAGATTTTGAAAACCCACGGTTGAATCTTGATTTATTTGGGTTTTTAGTTTGAAACCCTCGGGAGTGTTCTTGAGACTTTTTAGATGAATGTGGATGTATTTTGGAGAATTGGGGACTGAATTTTGTGTTTATGGCTGAATAAGGGTGGGAAAAGGACCATTTTTCCCCAAATATGAAGTGTTTAAGTCACTTGAACCCATTACATAGGCGCCGCATATGATATCGCCTATGTTTACATAGGCGCCGCCTATACTATCGCCTATGTTTACATAGGAGCCGCATATGCTTTCCAGTTGCCATGTACGATTGGTTAGGCGACGCATACTACTTTGAAAGGCCATAACTTCTTGCTCGGGTGTCGTATTTAGCAAAATTGGTATCGTTGGGAAGCTAACTCAAAAACCTATCATTTAACATATAGCAGGCTCTATAATTCGGCATATACAAAGATTCATGGTCAATTGAAGTTGACACAAGTTATAATGTCCACTTAAAATTAATCGATCAAAGTAGTTTTTAACTCGTCCTTGAGTCAAAGGACCTCTATGGTCTAAATTCAAGGTTAAATGGATTCACATACTACCCAAATAATTAACATGCCATATTGGCATAGGATTTATGGCTTCGGAATTATCAACGCATCGGAATCATGGTCTATATTGTAACTCAAAATGAGGACACAGGTCCTCGAACTATGAGAACTCACCAACCGCAGAAATGAAGATGAAGGTACTCAAAGATCACTGTCGCTGCTGAGACTGAGCACCATAACCTATATCATGAGGAAATATTGAGTAAAAAAGAGTGTGGGAGTCAGTACTTGGGAATGTACTGAGTATGTGGGGGTGGATGTAACATTTTAAATAATATCATAAATGTATAAGAAAATCATGCATGCTGACTATAACAACTCTCTTTGCTTGAATTATCTAAAACATCATTTCTTGAAGTCATGAGTAATAACATATGCTTCATAAATCTCGTAAATAATTTAACTCAACTCAAACTCTTTGACTCATGACTTAGAGTGACTTGGTAACACATGATACTTAGATCATTATGGATGTGGGAGTTCCTTATAACCAACATAACTACACCATGTGAGCTGTATGGAGTCCAACGTTTTACCCTCCTAAGGAGAGAACCCCACATTGGCAGGGGTGTTGTATTCTTGCCAAAGATTACAACCTCAATATCATTGTCACAATCTCATACTCGGACTTTGGACCACAACTATCAACATCAATCCTATGGTGGAACGTAGTTTCGGGGAAATACCACTTTTCTCGCTCGGTGCTAAATACTCTTCCCAGACTCAGCTCAGAACGCGTTAGGAAATCCATCTTAATCAATATCAACTCATGGGTCTATTTTAAAGACCAAAATATAAATATATATATATATATAGAGAGAGAGAGAGATCTCATCTGCAAATCATAAACATTTTGTGGATTCCTAACCCGACTCAACTCAACACAATCTTTCTCAACATCAAGTAAATTTGCTTTCCGAATTATTTTCAAATATCAAAGCTTCAAGGAAACGTCATAGGACTCATTCTTGACTTTCAATCTCAAATATCGATATATATATTCAATAGTCAAATTTCTCATGGAAAGGCATAACTCATGACACTTGTCTTAAATCGCTTAGAAATCATCAATACGTAATGACATTATACAACTCATGGAATAAATTCTCAATTTAAGAAACATGATGGTGGAATAATCATAAATATCAAACTTATTCAACTCAAATCTCATAAAGCATAAATAAAGAAATTTGGGTGTAAACCCACTTGCAAAATCATGTAAATCAATAATAGAAAGTAAATCTTTAGGCACAAGAACGAAAGGAGTGTTCTTGTTCAAACCCCACATACCTTGGATTATAATTTTGGAGATGTAGAAACTTGTTTGGAACTTATTCCTTACATTTTGAGCTAAGATCCTTGATGCCTTTGACTAGGGGAGCTTAATTCTTGGATAACTTGGAGAAATCTATGGAAGATCCTTGAATTTCTTGGAAGAAGATTGTATTTTTATTTTTATTTTTGGGTTTTGGAAAAACCCTAATTTCTAGATGTTTCTTGGAAGAGGAAAGTAGAAAAATGAATTGCTATTCTCTACTAGGATATATATATAAGACCATATGGGGCAGAAATGACCAAAATGCCCTTTTTGAAAAAGCTGAAATTCGCTGATCGGGGCCTGTGATAGTCGATCTTATGGTCCGTCAAATCGTCCGTCACTCGAGTGCCAAAACTGGAACGTTCTGCCTCGACGTGACGGTCCATCAGGAAACTGACGGTCCACCAAGTCGCCCATCACTCGAGGGCTAGAAATGAGACATTCTGTCTCGACCTGACGGACCCCTTGACGGTACGTCAACTTTTTAAACATAAATCACTTTGGAAGTCATACAAATCAACTCAAAAGACGGATTTAGGCTTAAGAAACGATCGGGGTATTACAGTGTATAGGTATGATCTTCAATCATGTGTCTTGCTATGTGACACCATCAAAAAACAAATTTAAATATTTGATATAAATCTTACTTACAAGTTCGAACAAAAGAAAGTAGACTATGCGTTACTTCAATTTGGTGAATTGTCCAAAGAATTCGTGAAATAAGCATACGGTTAAAATTTGCATTTCACATAAGGTATCTCACACTTCTCATAGCATCATAATTTGAAAAAAGTTTAAATCTCAACTTTTGCAAACTCATTTCCACATGATTTGCGTGCCCCGGAATAGCATAGGAGTCCAGAGTACCGCACGAGGCATATGGGCATTTCTCATCATCCTAAGAACAATCTTGATATCTGCATGTATCTACAACTAAGATGTCCAACATATTTGAGGCATAAATTACACAAGACATGATACTGAATTTTAGTTCTAGAAGAACATAGCCTAGTGCCACCATCAAATCTAAATGAGGATACTATACTGAAATCAAGGCTAGTACCACCAGCGTTAACTTCCGTCTTGCAATTTGCAACCAAAAGATTTTAAGAGTTGATCAATTGTATAATAATTAAGTTACCGGTTTCAAAAAAAAATAAAAAAATTGTATGCCAATTGGTTACAGAATGCATTTCACATATAGAACCTGAGCATTTCCCGAACACATCTTTAACTGAACAGGTACTATTGTTTACTTCAAGGGAAAGACTCACTGTAGGCAAACACTAACTAGATTCTCTCCGTTAAACACATAAAGTTCCAAAAAGAGGTTGATACTACTAAAAACTTGGCTATTAGCTACCAAAGTTAGCGAGGGATAAACTGTATGTTGTTATTGTGAGGGACTTTGCGATGTTGTCCCTCGTACAAATTAAATATTTTAATTTTCTTTTTTTTGAAATAAAGGCAAAGAGGGACACCCCTCACTAAAATATGATGATAATAAAAAGTTAATATTAAATTTGTTATAGCGAGGGATTTTTCTTGCTAAATAATAACAATAAATTGATATTTCAAAAAAACATTAAGTATAATTTTTAATATATTAATTTATTTTTTTTAAAAGGCGAAGAGGGACATCCCTCACTAAAATATGATGATAATAAAAAGCTAATATTAAATTTGTTATAGCAAGGGATTTCCCTCGCTAAATAATAACAAATAAATTCATATTTCAAAGAAAATTTAAACATAATTTTTATTTTTTTCTTTACCTGTAAACAATGCATTTATAAAATATAAATGAAAATGAAATTTGAGTTATCCAAGGAGTCCTCAATAAGATAAATATAATTATTTTGTGATTTTTTTCATTGTAGTGAGGGAAGTTTCTCACTAAATTAAATATGTAAAAATTGAGTATTTAATAAATAACTATATAATAAATTTGAAGAAAAAACAATAGCGATGATATCAATTATTTGATATATATATATATATATATATATATATATATATATATTAGTTTAACCGCACATTCCTCACACGTGTAATGTTTGATGCTTAAAGTTAAATCATTTTATATACTGTGGAAATTTTAATCAAGTATAAAAAGTTCAAATCACTTTTAAAAGATCCTTCAAACTTTAATATACTAATGTAAACACGCACACACATATTTTCCACCTGAAGTTCCAAGTAGTTGATGGATCATAACTTTTGTGTTTGCCATCATTACCTCTTTTTCTTGCTGTCAGTGACTAAGAGAGACTCATAAATTTGAACCACATCTGTGGTATGATTATTATTTTTTTATATTTAAAATCTTTTCTTGTTTTTAAAGTTAAATCTTAGTAAAATTATTGATTACATTCTTAAAATACTTAAAACTTTTAAAATTTTGATACTTCTTAAATTTTTCTTATTCTAATACTTTTATTTTTATTTTTAAATTTTTCAAATCTTCTTAAAATCAAATTTAGTTGATTTAGAATTATTAAACTAATGAAAAAAGTATTAGTTGTCATTAATTCTGATAACTTCTAATAAGAATAGGTTTTACCATAAATATATTTAATCAATTTCCACTCTTAAATATTAGGAAAAATAGTGAAAAAATGATTTTGTCTAAAGTAAAAACTTCTAATGAAGGGGAAAAAGTTCAAATAACATTTATAATGCCCTTCACACTATTTATATTAGATATATATATATATATATATATATATATATATATATATATATATATATATATATATATATATATATATATATATATATATATTACAAATGTTATAATTGAATGAGTAGCTTAGATAGTGATAATTAGAATAAGTAGAAATATTTTAGTGGTATTCTTAATAAAAGTTGATGAATTATATTAGCTTATAATTAACTTGATAATGGAAAAAAGAGGTGTATTAGTGGTATACATAATACTATAAGTAATTGATTAGCTTATAGTTGATATTGTAGTAAATAGAAGTGAATTAACGATATTCTTGTGTAATGTTATTGACTGATCGTCTTATAATTTGACAACTACAGTAAGTAGATATAACCTACGGAATATTATTGATGGATTAATCTATATATCAATAATTATAGCAAAAAAAAAGAGAGTATCTTTGTTAAAATAATATTGATTGATTAACTTATAAGATAATTAAACTAAGTAAAGTTTATAAGAGATTTTTTAAAAATATTATTGACTACTAAGATATACATTGACAATTATACTAAATGCAAGTATATTAGTGATATCATTAAGTAATATTAGAGAATGATATATTAATATATATTTTGACAATTATACTAAGTATAAGTGTATTAATAATATTTATAAGAATTATTATTTATTTATCAACATATCTATCTATTTATTTATACTATTATAAAACTATGAATATAAATGTTGGTTGACTAAAATATCCTTCAAATATTGAAGAACTTTTATCCCTTTAAATATTTAAATTAAATTAAGATAAAATTATCAAAGAACGCTATAAAATAGTATTATCCTAATTTACTTTGGCTAGAAAGTATTCTAATCTAAATTTTTTTCAAGAACCCATATTCTCACAAGAAAATAAATATAAGGTCAAAGTATTAAAACAAAACATTATCCAAAATATAAAAAAGATTTAAAAAATACCTCTCATAATACATACTATCCTAATATACTTTGTGTGGAGTATCGTAATCCACAATCCACAAATATTTCAAGAAATCAATATTTTACTGGTAAAATAAATTACAAATTTCTCTTTTTCAATAAATCTAACTCGACAATGTAATTTTCTTTTTCTTTTTACATGAATATACTTAATCATTAATTTGGAACTCGTATAAAAGAGTGTTCACGAATTTTATATCTCAACTCTACATTGGTTATACTTATTTAGCAAAATTTCTAGTAACAGTGGCCGGTTTATAATCCAAATTTTTTTAAAAAAAAATAAAGTACCAACTTATACTGACTTCTTTCCTCTTTACTTGTCACAACTTGCATTATAAGAGACAATTTAACAAAGAACTATAAGAAAAATACTATAAGCTTTAATGTAATTATTTTCATATAAGTATGATGAAAAAAAAAACTATTAAAAAATCGGTCAAAAGTCAGTTTAATTTTTAACAATATTTTTAATATATATTTTTATTAATTAATATTAGTATTGATTCTCTCTCTCACACACACACACATATATATACTAGATTTACCTCACGGGCGTTGCACGTGTGATACGTATATTGTTGAGTTATTATATAGTTAATCATTAAAATCCAAAGTCAATTGTGTAGTTGTTAAATCTTTGATGATAGAATGTATACTAGGATTTATAGCTTATAATTTTATTTTTGAAATTTATGGATTTTGACATTGTATTTTGAGTTTCTTAACAAACAAACTTTCAATTTCTGATATATATGAGACTGACTTTCTTTTTGGACAAAATTTTGCATAGCAAGCAATGACTGCTATTATACTTTCATGAGTCTTAGGTGTTGACGATAAGAATATCTACTTATGGTTGCAATTTTTAATAAATATTTTCTACAATTAACGGGTATAGATGTACGAATTAACAACTATTTTTTAGCATAATGTACATAGAAAATGATTTGTCCATTGTTTATGATATACGATGGAAGATAATATTGCAATTGATTGTTTCGGATGGAGGGAAACATAATATAGATGAATATGTTTTTGAAGACATCTATACATTAATACAATTAAACGAAACTTACAAATATTTATATGTAGAAGTGGCAATTGAATTGAAGTTATAGTTGACAATGAAAATTGCACACTCAAGAAATAGGTTGCATAACTTGATTCTTCTAATAATGATCTTAAGTCTGAAATTCTCAAATTGACTCTCACTAAAAATGGAAAAAAGGTTATGAGCAATGAACAACAAAGTGCTGAACTTGAACTAGAAAAGTGTATACTAGAATGCAGCAATGCAGCCGACATGATAAACAGATTGAGTCAAGCAATCTCTAAACTGAAACTTGATCTTGAAAGAGAAAATAGGTGGACAAATTCATCAAGAATTGTTCATAAACTAAGTGAGAAAACTTACACTGAAAAAGGAGGTTTGGGATTCCACAAGGGTAGTGCTGATCCTAAAGATTTATGTTATATCTGTGGAAATCTTGGACATCCAACTACTGAATGTCCCATAGCTGCTAATAACAAATCAAAAAGTCAAAACCTGGCAAATAAATTTTCTCAGAACAAAACGAAAAGAACTGGTTCAGGTCAGAGAGAAACAGGTTGCACTACATATTGCCAGCATGGACTAGAATAAATTTGTTTCATCCTTTTACTAATAAAATAGGACCCAAGTTTGTCTGGGTTCCTAAGTCTAACCATTGATTTATTTTGTAGGAGAAAGTAAAAGGAAGCAAGAGGCATTGGTAGTTGGATAGTGCTTGCTCTAGATATATGATTGGTGACAAGAAAAAGTTCCTTTCACTCTAAAAAATAAAAGAATGAGGATTTTCCTTTGGTGATGGAAAAAAATCATTACTGGAGTTGAAAAAATTGGCTATCTGAATCAAGAGCATTAGAAGATGTCTATCTTGTGGAAGGATTGAAGCACAACCTGCTGAGCATTTCACAGCTGTGTGATAAAGGTAACAAGGTTATTTTTCACTTCTGCAGGTGTGAAGGTCAACAAAATGGACACCAAGAGATTGTCCTCACTGCTAGAAGATATAGAAATGTATACAAAGCTGACATAATGGCAATATCAGGACCAGAATTTACTTGTCTCAATTGAAAATGATCCCCTCCTTTGGCACAGAAGACTTGGACATGCAAGTCTGAAACAACTAAATACACTTTCCTCAAAAGATACGGTATTGGGACTACCCATGACCAATTTTAAAGAGGAAAAGTTATGTAGTTCTTGTGTAAGAAGGAAGTAGGTAAGATCTTCCTTTAAGTCGAAGACCCATGTTAGCACTACCAAGTGCCTTGACTTGGTTCATATAGATCTGTGTGGACTATTGAGACTTCAAAGCAAAGGTGGAAAAAGGTATGTTTTTGTAATTATTGATGATTATTCCATGTTCACCTGGACTTTGTTTCTAGCCTCTAAAAAAGATGCCTATAATGTCTTTACAATTGTTATCAAGAGAATTTAAAAGAAACTGGACATTTCATTAGTTTTCATAAGATCTGACCATGGTAAAGAATTTGACAATGTCAAGTTCTTAGAATTTTGTTCAGCAAATGGTATAGATCATAATTTTTCTGCACCTAGAACACCACAACAAAATGGAGAACTTTGGAAGATATGGATAAAACAATGATGCTTGCAGTAAATATTGATAAAACCTTTGAGCTAAAGCAATAAGCACTGCTCATATATCATAAATAGGTGCATGATCAGACCTATGTTAGAAAAGACTCCCTATGAATTACTTAAAAGGAAGAAATCCAAACATTTCTCATTTTATAACCTTTGGGTGTAAATGCTTCATACGTAATGATGCAAAGGATAATCAGGGAAAATTTGATTCCAAAATTAGTGAAGGAATCTTCTTAGGTTATTCACTTCATAGTAAGGCTTATAGGGTTTTGAACATCAGAACAAACTGTGTTGAAGAAAGCATGCATATAGTTTTTTATGAATCTTGTGTTAAGACTAACCTACAGAAATGAAGTGACTTTGAGGAACAGGTTGCACAATCGGGTTCATTGATTGGAACTACCAAGCATGGATACACTTCAATAGAGAGAACTAAATATGGAGGCATAGTGGTAGGGGTAACTGAGACACCAACCACCCCAGCTCAAAACATCAGCAGTGATCCTAGTAGCTCACTAGACTTGGTACTTAAAGGCTACAAGTATCAAGAGTCATATCCTATTTAGAATATTACACTGATCTCGCTTCTGGGATTACCACATGGTCTGGATTAAGAAGTATATGTACCTTCAAGGCATTCCTATCAGAGATTGAACAAAAAAGGTAAATAAGGCTTTACTTGATTCTAATTGGATTATAGTCATGTAGAAAGAATTGAATCAGTTTGAAAGAAGCAAAGTATTACACTTAGTCACTTTTCCAAAAGATAGAACTGTAATTGGGACTAAGTGGATGTATAGAAATAAAGTTGATGAGCATGGAACAGTTACAAGGAATAAGGCAAGACTGGTGGTCTAAAGATACAATTAAAAAAAGGCATAGATTTTGATCAGACCTTTGCTCCTATGGCTACAATTGAGGCTATTAGATTACTTGTTGCATTTTCTACCTACAAGGAGTTCATTCTTTATCAAATGGATGTTAAGAGTTCATTCTTGAATGGTATTCTCAAGGAGGAAATATATGTTAAACAACCTCTAGGATTTGACAGCAAGGAGTTTCTAGATCATGTGTACAAACTAGATAAGGCTCTGTATGGGTTGATACAAGCTCCTAGAGCTTGGTATGAGATATTGGAAAAGTTTCTACTAGATCATGGACATACTAGAGGTAAAATTAATGACACTCTTTTCTTGAAAACTAATGGAAAAGATTTGTTGGTGGTGCAGGTGTATGTAGATGACATTATGTTTGTCTCTACAAACATAAACATGACTCATGACTTTGCCAAACTTATGAGTTGTGAATTTGAGATGATCATGATGTGAGTGCTAAACTATTTTTTGGGACTTCAAATTAAACAATCAACATCAGGAACAATGATCCATCAGTAGAAGTATGTAGAAGAACTTCTTAGGAGATTCTTCAGAAAAGAGGCAAAAGAAATCAGCACTCCAATTGCCATTACTACGAAGCTTGATTTGGATGAAACAGGTCCTGATATATAACAAAAGATGTATAGAGAAATGATAGGGTCATTCCTATATCTTACTGCTAGCAGACCTGATAATGTGTTTAGTGTAGGATTATGTGCTAGATTTCAACCAAATCCTAAGGAATCTCATCTAAAATCTATAAAAAGGATTTTTAGATATCTTAAAGGAATCAGTGATCTTGGTCTATGGTACCTGAAAGGTTGTAATTTCAACTTAGTTGGTTATTCTGATGCAGATTATGCAGGATACTTGGTTGGCAGAAAGAGCACTACAGGAATGTCACACATCCTTGGATCATGTTTAATTACCTGGTCCACTAAAAACCGGAATTCAGTAGCATTGTCTACTGCTGAAGCTGAATATATGGCTGCTGGTTCTTGTTATGCTCAATTGTTGTAGATTAAGCAGCAACTTATCGATTTTGGCATAGATCTTGGATATGTTCCTATTTTTTGTGATAACATAAGTTCTTTAAATATTGCCAAAAATCCTGTTCAACATAAAATAACTAAGAATATTGATATTCGACATCATATCCTTAGAGATTCTGTTGAAAAAGGGTTGCTATCAATTATGTTTTGTTCTTTTGAAGAACAAATTGCTGACATTTTCACTAAGGATTTAAGTAGAGAACAGTTTGAAAAAAATAGGTTAGCCTTGGATATGATTAAAATTTTATAAGTCTCCCTCAAAACATGATTAGAATAAGTTAATCTTAAAGTTATTGTGTCCTTCTTGTTACACTTAAACCATCAAAAATTAAAGTCACTCGTACTTCAAAAAGCTGCTTCTTGCTTTCCAATCAGTACATAACTTGACATCATTACGTTCCTGTCAAGATACAATCCGACATCTATTTAACTTCCTCTTTTTGTTCCTTAAATACGTTTCTCCCTTTCTTCATTCCTATTCATTCCCTCTTCAACTCTTCACAAGCAAGAAAAAATTCTTGTTTCATAAATGGCATCCTTCTTATCTTTTTCATCTTCCTCAACTATTGAATCTGTCACAAATACCTTCACCGCCATTGTTCTTCATCCAAACATCACCGTACCTCCCTTAATCCCTCCTTAAATCTTCAAAAAATTAATCGATTTTGCTGCATTTAGAAATTTCCCAAACCATTTTTCCCAAATTTCTTCACATTCTTTATCCTTATCAAAACCCTCACTTCCACCTCCTACCCCACTCTAAATTATCGATGCTGATGATATTCATATGGATAGAGATGACATTACTATTGCAGACTTAATCCCAAGAAGGTGCAGATCTAAGCTACAAACAAAAACCCTCTTCCATCTCCATCAATGAATAGGACACTGTTCCTATAAAACCCTCTCAAATTGTCTCTAATCCTCGTACTCCTCACACTCGAGGGAAAAAAACAAAAAAAAGATACTTCATTGGTTGAAGCTCTTCGATCTAGCAAAAAAAAATATGTGGCAATAGCTGATACCAATCCTACTCGTGTAACTTCACCTAGTCTTCTTATTCGATCAGTAAGAAAGAAAAATACTATCATGGCAAAAGTCTCAAAACCCTCTTTACCTCGAAAATCATCTCCTAAACTGACTCAAAAATCTCCCTCCTCTTCAAAATCACTCCTACTATCAAAGCATCCACGTATTCCAGAGCTTCTCCTCCAAAGTCTTCTACTCGTCCAAAGAAACAGGTCACCAAACCTTTTCCTTCTGACTCATTTTAATCTGAGTTCCATATTGATGTCACTATTGAGTTGGATCCTGATTTTGAGGTTCCAGAACCATCCTCCTATCAAGACACTGTTGAGGCACATCATTTTCACTTTTAAAAGTACAAATAAGCTAGAGGGAGAGTTATTAGTGGTTTTGGGGGTGTTGATATGCAAGCTTTACTGGGAAAATTAGAGTTTCAGGGATGGTCGCATCTCTTTCTTTAGGGAAACCTTAAGAGGCGATTTGCCAAACCTGAAGTGTATGAGTTCTGCACAAATGGGGTGGGCATTGGTGAGATATTGTCTACTATTATTAGAAAGGTTACAATGAACATTTATGTTGCTAACATTTCTAGGATTTTTCATATTCCTTCTGGGGTGGGGTCACTATGTCAAGGTCACATGGCCACCTTTTGACAATCTTTCCTCTTCTCTTGACATATGTAGAAACTTCTCTGGGAATCCTCACTTCATCAATCATAGAAGAGTCCTTAAAATGGAAATGTCCCTACTTCACCAACTCTATTTTGATCTAGTCCATAAGATTATTTTCCCTAGGAAGGAAAGAAGGATTGTAGCTAGTTTTATAGATCTTACACTCATAGAATTATTGGACACTAAGGTGAGAATTGATTTGCCTTAACTTATAATAAAGTTTATGCAAAGAGTTCTCCTCAAGGAAGTCTATGGACAGGCCCTCACTTATGAATTCGGGCTCACCCCTATAGTTGAGGAGTTTAGGTGTCTCTCCAAGTGTGGTCTTCACAGACTACCAAAGATATCATAGGGAGTGTGAACCATATGATGCTACCTATTTCTATAAGGAGTGCTGAAAATATAATGCAAAGATTGAGGAATGAACTAGCTGCAAAATAGGGTAAGCTAGAAGTTGCTCATGCTACTTTAAAGGCTACACAGGTTGCTCATGGGGATGAAAAAAGGCTCATTCAATCTCAGATTGCCTCCCTCACAACCTTGCTGGAAAAGAAAAGATCTGAGAATGCTAATGTTATTAGGAAGTTGACCTCCCTTATCCTCTCGTCTTCATCCACTTAGACCATTTCCTGCTGTCTTAGGCCTATCTCCTTTTGTTTTCTTCCCTGGTGACTTGTTATCTCTTATGTTGCTTTTGGTAAATTTAGTTGTATTTTGATAATGAATGAAATGGACCTAATTTATTTAAAGTATTCTACTCCTATTTTATCATAATGAATTCATGTTATCTTACTCTGAATTTTGATTGTCTTAGTGATTACCTCAATGGCCATGAATTGTTACATGTTTTCACTTGTTGTGCAAGCTTTTTTATGATGTCAAAAAAGGGGGAATAATAGACTATACAGTGCTTATAATTCAATTGGACTAACCTATTTCATTCTATGATTTTTTTATTTAAATTACTTATTGAGTATGTCAGGTTTTGTGATGCTGTGCTGCTAAGTTTGTCACCATCAATAAGGGGGGATTTGTTAGGGAATGTAGAGTTTTGATGATAGACATGTGAATGAAACCTGTTGTAAAAGCTGGTCCATCCAAGTGTACAAAGCATAGCTGCAGGCAAGGTTGTTGATAAGATGATATTGCGTACAAATAGGAGTGGATAAGCAAGAACATTCAGATAGTCTCTCAACACTTATCACTTCAGTAAAGTGGATAAGAAGGAGAAGACAAATGCAGTATCCAGAAGTTGAATTGATCAAGGATTCCAACAATAAGAGGTGATGAAGTAAAAGAGTCCCATTCAATCTAGGAGAGAGAGACGGTAGCAAGAAGTGAGTGAAACTACCTGGGAGTCCTAGTAAAGATAGAAGAATACATCAACTAAAGGACTCTATCAGGTGTTGGCTTAAATACAAGAAAAGGCATTCAAAATATTGACTCAAGCACTGAAAAGATAGTCAATGATCAACAAAATAGTTCTACAACTTGAAGGAGCTGGTGAAGCAACCTGGTCCTTTAATTAGAGTCTTAGACTTTATGTAATAGGTTGTTTATTGAATCATATTGAGTTTTAATCTCTAGTCTCAGTGAAGTATGAACTGAGTTAGGATTAACGTTTTCAAATTGGGGAACTCAAAACTTTAAAACACTTATCTTGGGAAGATTAGTGTTTTGCAGTAATAGGAGTTAGAAGATTTAATTCCTAGTTTACTAGAAGTCTTGTTATTTATTCATTGTTGAGGCTCAAGAGTTATAGTGAAGTTGGGGTTAAATCTTGTAGAGGTACAGGTTGTGGGTGTTTACACCTTTCTTGAGCCGGGTGTTTTCCACGTAGAAACATTATGTTCAAGTTTTACTTCTATGAACCACGTAAGCTTAGTTGTTCCACTGATAGGAAACCAGTAGAGTAAGATATTAAAATTGGTAGGGCACGTACTCTAACAAGTTATATCAGAGCGAGGGTGTCTTAAATAAGGTTAGCACCTAAGAAAAGATCACAATGATGAATTCCACACCTCCTACTAGTCATAGTGAAGGTCAGTCAACCACTAGACCTCCACTCTTTGATGGCTCTCACTTTATCTGGTGGAAAGCAAGGATATGTATGTTCATCAAAGGTGAAGACTATGAATTATGGGATAGGAATACTGATGGTCCTACCATTCCATTAAAGATGGTTGATGGTGAACAAGTCAGAAAGGTAAGGAGTGAATTTATTGGTGATGACTTGGTGGCTTTCAAGAAAAATGCTAAAGCTAAGAACATCCTAATCTGTGGATTAGGACCTGCTGAATATAACAGGGTGTCAACTTGCACTACTACTAACCAAATTTGGGATGCATTGGTAAATGCACATGAGGGTAACTCTCAGGTAAAGAAATTCAGAATTTTCCTTCTCTTTACTAAGTATGAGGAATCCAAGATGAAGGAAAATGAATCTTTACCTGAGATGATGACAAGGCTTACAACCTTAACAAATGAGCTAACTTCCTTGGGCAAAGTCATCACTGAGGAGGATGAGATAGAAAAGGTTCTAAGGGTACTACCAAAAGCAAAATTGAATGTTAAGGTAACTGCAATTAGGGAGGCTAACAAGGATCTTCCTGGCATGACTTTGGATGAAATGGTTAGAAAGTTGAGAACTTATAAAATGGAAGTTGATGGAACCAAAGAACAAGTATTTCCAGAGAAAATCTTGGCATTGAAGGCTTCTGATAGTGATGATGAATTTGAACTTGATAAGGAACAAATTTCCTTCACAACCAAGAATTTCAGAAAATTCTTCAAAAAGAAGAAGGGAACAAGTAGCAAGAAGCATTCAGATGACAATACAAAATAGATGCTATAAGTGTGGTAAGACTGATCATAAGATCAGAGATTTTCCAGTCTGGGAAATAGAGTGGAAAAAAGAAAGGGCTGAAAATGAACTAAAAGAAAAAGAAAAAAGGAAAAAGGAACAGCAATGATAGAAGCTTGAGGATCTGACTCAGATGATGATAAAGCTAATGAAACTGCATTTATGGCACTTAGAGATTCAGACTTAGATGAAGAAGATGAAGCTACTGAGGTAAGAATACTTGAACTTAAAGAAAAACAACACTTGTTTTTTAAATCAAAACTTGTTTACTTGTTGAGTGCACTAATTGATGATTTCCAAGAATTAACTTCTGATAGGGATGAGCTGTTTAATAGTTTCGCAAGCCTTAAATTTAATATTATTGAATTAAAGGCCTGTAAAGTTACAGTTGACAATGAAAACTGGACTCTCAAGAAACAAGTTGCAGAACTTGATTCTTCTAACAATGATCTTAAGTCTGAAATCCTCAAATTGACTCTCACTAAAAATGGAAAAAAGGTCATGAGTAAAGAAAAAGAAAGTGATGAACTTGAACTAGAAAAATGTAAACTAGAATGCAGTAATGTAACTGACATGATAAACAGATTGAGTCAAGAAATCTCTAAAATTAAACTTGATCTTGAAAGAGAAAATAGGTGTAGAAATTTATCAAGAATTGTTCATAAACTAAGTGAGAAAACTCATAGTGAAAAGGTAGGTTTGGGATTCCACAAGGGCAGTGCTGATCCTAAAGATTTATGCTATATCTATAGAAATCTTGGACATCCAACTACTGAATATCCCATAGATGCAAACACCAAATCAAACAGTCAAAACCTGGTAAATAAATTTTCTAAGACCAAAAAGAAAAGAACTAGTTCAGGTCAGATAAACAGGTTGCACTACATGTTGCCAGCTTGGACTAGAAGAAATTTGATTTATCCTTTTACTCATAAAACAGGACCCAAGCTTTTCTGGGTTCCTAAGTCTAATGATTGATTTATTTTGCAGGAGAAAGTGAAAGGAAGCAAGAGGCATTAGTACATAGACAGTGCTTGCTCTAGACACATGACTGGTGACAAAAAAAAGTTCCTTTCACTCTAAAAAATAAAATGGAGGAGGAGTTTCCTTTGGTGATGGAAAAAAGGGAATCATTACTGGAGTTGTAAAAATTGGGTCATCTGAGTCAAGGGCATTGGAGGATGTCTTTCTTGTAGAAGGATTGAAGCACAATCTGCTGAGCATTTCACAACTGTGTGATAAAGGTAACAAAGTCATTTTCACTTCTGCAGGTGTGAAGGTTAAGAAAATAAATACCAAAGAGATTGTGCTCACTGCTAGAAGATGCATAAATGTATACAAAGCTGACATAATGGCAATACTAGGACCATAATTAACTTTTCTAAGTGCAATTGACAATGATCCCCTCCTTTGACACAGAAGACTTAGACATGTAAGTCTAAAACAACTAAACACACTTTCCTCAAAAGATATGGTATTGGGACAACTCAAGGCCAAATGTAAAGAGTAAAAGTTACGTTGTTCTTGTGTAAGGGGAAAGTAGGTAAGATCTTTCTTTAAGTCAAAGAAATATATTAGCACTACCAAGTGCCTTGACCTGGTTCATATGGATCTATGTGGACCAATGAGACTTCAAATCAGAGGTGGAAAAAGGTATGTTTTGTAATTATTGATGATTATTCTAGATTTACCTAGACTTTATTTCTAGACTCTAAAGAAAATACCTTTGATGTCTTTGCAATTTATATCAAGAAAATTGGGCATTTCATTAGTTTCCATAATATCTGACCATGGTACAGAATTTGAGAATGCCAAGTTCTTAGAATTTTGTTCAGTAAATGGTATAGATCATATTTTTCTGCACCTAGAACAACACAACAAAATGGGGTGGTGGAAAGAAAAAATAGAACTTTAGAATATATGGATAGAACAGTGATGCTTGTAGGAAATGTTGCTAAAAACCTTTGGGCTGAAGCAATAAGCACTGCTGCATATATCATAAATAGGTGCATGATCAGACCTATATTAGAAAAGACTTCCTATGAATTACTTAAATGAAGAAAGCCAAATATTTCTCATTTTAGAACCTTTGGGTGTAAATGCTTCATAGTAAGGCTTATAGGGTTTTAAACATTAGAACAAACTGTGTTGAAGAAAGCAAGCATATAGTTTTTGATGAATCGTGTGTTAAGACTAACCTACAGGAAGTGACTCTGAGGAGAAGGTTACACAACCCTGTTCATTGACTGGGGTAACCAAGCATGGAGACACTTAAACAGGGGGAACTGAATCTGGAGGCACAGGGGAACTGAGCCACTAACCACCGTAGCTCAGAACATCAGCAGTGATCCTAGTACCTCACTACACTTGGTCCCTAATGTCTACAAGTATCAAGGGTCACATCCGATTGAGAATATTCTTACTAATCTCACTTTTGGGATCAGCATAAGGTCTGGATTAAGAAGTACGTGTGCCTTAAAGGCATTCCTATCAAAGATTGAGCCAAAAAAGATAACTAAGGCATTACTTGATGCTGATTGGGAAAGAATTGAATCAGTTTGAAAGAAACAAAGTATGGCACTTAGTCTCTCTTCTAAAAAACAGAACTCTAATTAGGACTAAGTGGATGTACAGTAATAAAGTTGATGAGCATGGAACAGGTACAAAGAATAAGGCAAAAATGGTGGTCCAAGGATACAATCAAGAAGAAGGCATAGGTTCTTATGAGACCTTTCTTCCTGTGGCTAGAATTGAGGCTATTAATTTACTTATTGCATTTGCTATCTACACGGAGTTCATTCTTAATCCTAAAAAAGGTCCAGATCTAAGCTACAAAGAAAACCCTCTTCCATCTCTGTCAATAAAGAGGACACTGTTCCTGTAGAACACTTTCCAATTGTCTCTACTCCTCGTACTCCTCACACTCAAGGGAAAAAGCAACGAGAAGATGCTTCCTTGGCTAAAGCTCTTCATCCTAGCAAAATAAAATATGTGGATACATCTAATACCACTTCTCCTCGTGCATCTTCTCCTGATCTTCTTCTTCGATCAGTAAGAAATAAAAATACTATTATGGTAAAAGTCTCAAAACCCTCTTTGTCTCAAAAATTATCTCCTAAACCTGCTCAAAAAGCTTCCTCCTCTTCAAAATCTACTTTTACTGTCAAAGCTTCCACATCTTCCAGAGTTTCTTCTCCAAAGTCTTCTACTCGTCCAAAGAAATAAGTCACCGAATTTGTTCCTTCTACCTCATCTGATTCTAAGTTCCATCTGGATACCACTGTTAAGTTGGATCATAATTTTGAGGTACCAGAACCATCCTCCCGTCAAGACACTCCTAAGGCACATCATCTTTACTTTAAAAAGTACAAATTAGCTAGAGGGAGAGTTATTAGAGGTTTTGGGGGTATTGATATGTAGACGTTACTGGGAAAATTAAAGTTTCAGGGATGGTCGCATCTCTTTCTTCAGGGAGACCTTTAGAGGCGATTTCCCAAACCTGAAGTTTATGAATTCTACACAAATAGGGTGAGCATTGGTAAGATGTTTTCTACTACTGTTAGAAAGGTTACAATGAACCTTCATGTTGCTAACATTGCTAGGATCTTGCATATTCCTTTTAGGGGTATATTCACTATGTCAAGGGCATTTGGCCACCTCTTGACAATCTTGCCTTTACTCTTGACATATGTAGAAAGTTCTCTGGGAATCCTCACTTGATCAATCACAGAAGAGTCCTTAAAAGGGAGATGTCCCTACTTCACTAGCTCTATTTTTATGTAGTGTGTAAGATGGTTATCCCTAGGAAGGAAAAAAAGATTGTGGCTAGTTTTATAGATCTTACACTCATGGAACTATTGGACACTGAGGTGAAATTGATTTGCCTTAACTTATACTAAAGCAGATGCAAGGGGTTCTCCTCAAGGAAGTCAATGGACATGCCCTTCCTTATGAATTCTGGATCACCCCTATATTTAAGGAGTTTTGGGTGTCTGTACAAGTGTGGTCTTCACAGACTACCAAGGATATCATAGGGAGTGTAAACCACATGATGCTACCTTTTTCTATGAGGAGTGCTGACAACCCAATGCAAAGATTGAGGAATGCACTGGCTGCAAAATAGGGTGAGGTGGAAGTTGCTCAGGCTACTTTGGAGGGTGCACAGGTTGCTCATGAGGATGAAAAAAGGCTCATTCAAGCTCAGATTGCCTCCCTAACAATCTTTTTGGAAAAATAAAGAGCTTAGAATGTTGATGTTATTAGGAAGATGACCTCCCTTATCCCCTCCTCTTCATCCACTTAACCCCTTTCCTACTATCCTAGGCGTATCTCATTTTGTCTTCTTCCCTGGTGACTTGTTATCTCTTATGTTGCTTTTGGTAAATTTAGTTGTATTTTGATAATGAATGAAATGGACCTAATTGCTTTAAAGTGTCCTACTCTTGTTTTATCATAATGCATTCATCTTCTCTTACTCTGAATTTTGATTGTCTTAGTGTTTTCCTCAATGGCCATGAATTATTAGACGTTTTCACTTGTTGTACCAGCTTTTCGATGATGTCAAAGGGGGGAAGAATAGACTATGCAGTGCTTATAACTAAATTGGACTAACCTATTTCATTTTGTGATTCTTTTATTTAAATTCCTTATTGAGTATGTCAGGTTTTGTGATGTTGTGCTGCTAAGTTTGTCATTATCAATAAGGGGGAATCTGTTAGGGAATGTAGATTTTTGATGATAGACATGTGAATGAAACATGTTGTGAAAGCTAGTCTATCCAAGTGTACAAAGCATAGCTGCAGGCAAGGTTGTTGATAAGATGATATTGCGTACAAATAGGAGTGGATAAAAAAGAACATTCAGACATTCTCTCAACACTTATCACTTCAGTAAAGTGGATAAGAAGGAGAAGACAAATACAGTATCCAAAAGTTGAATTGATCAAGGAGTCCAACAATAAGACGAGATGAAGTAAAAGAGTCCTATTCAATCTAGGAGAGAGAGACGACAGTAAAAAGTGAGTGAAACTACGTGGGAGTCCTAGTAAAGATAGATGAGTACATCAACTAAAGGACTCGATTAGGTGTTGGCTTAAATACAAGAAATGACATTCAAAATATTGACTCAAGCACTATAGACAACTATCAGCAAAATAGTTCTACAACTTGAAGGAGCTAGTGAAGCAACCTGGTCCTTTACTTAGAGTCTTAGACTTTGTGTAATAGGTTGTTTACTGAGTCGTATTGAGTTTTAATCTCTAGTCTCAGTGAAGTATAAACTGAGTTAGGATTAACGTCTTCAAGTTGGGGAACTGGAAGACTTGGGAACACGGGAAGATTAGTGTTTTGCAGTAATAGTAGTTAGAAGTTTTAATTCCTAGTTTACAAGAAGTCTTATAATTTGTTGATTGTTGAGACTCAAGAGTTATAGTGAAGTTGGGGTTAAATCTTGTAAAGGTACAGGTCGTGGTTTTTTACACCTTTCTTGAGCCGGGTGTTTTCAACGTAAAAATACTGTGTTCAAGTTTTACTTCTGTGAACTATGTTAGCTTACTTGTTCTACTGATAGGAAACTAGTAGAGCATAATATTTAAATTGGTAGGGCACACACTCTAACAAGAAGTTAATGGAACCTTCAGATATTCATAGAAGATGGAGTTTGATGATAAATTTTTATGTGGTGTGTCGTTTTATAGGTAGTGAAAAAAACTGGTGGCAACGGTTCGAAAAGTACCGTTTCCCATAGTATGCAACTAATGAGGGGAAGAAGATGTGTGTGAAGTGTTGCTTTACGTGTGATGGTTTTCTTCAATTTTGAAACGATTTTTTAAAAGTTTGCATAGTATTAGCAGGGTATTTAGGTATTTATGTTTTTGAGAGTAATTAGGATGGTAAAAATATAATTTGTTATGTAATAAATGGGCCTTTCCTGTACAAAAGCTTGTTTTTTTTCATTATTATTATTAGGTCATCTTAAAATAATTAATAGGTCTGTCTTTTGTCGAAAAGCAGTAATTTTAGGCTCCTCTTCCACCTGGAATTGTAAGTCCGCATTGTATCTGTGTATACATTATTCAATCAATGGTCTCGCAAACTTATAGTCCTCAAAGTTTTCGTTATGAACGTGGAATGGTGTTGCGTAGATACCTTTTATTGGCCAGTTTCAGTTAAATGGTTTGATAGACACGGAATAGTTGTTGTTGATAAAGATTTGTGGGAGAATGGCATCAGTAAAGACTCTGTTAGCCATATTTGTGAGTTGCTGTTTGATAATCGGAAATATATTGTTGTGGTGGTTGACAGTAGATCTTCTAAGCTGAATACCGTGATATATGAAAGCTTGAGTGACATCATTAGGTGCTTCAATGTTTTAGCTGCATATAAAATTGTTACACATCGTTCTCCTAGTATACGAATTGATTATTGTCTGGAATGAATGCAAGCAAGAGGGAAGAGGTAATGATTTGAAATCTGTCATTGTTCATGATTTTTCAAGGGAAAAGCATTTGGAAGATCGAATCCACAAGAGCTCTATCAGGGATGTGCTGTACTTATCTTCACATGGAAATTATCTTAGTGGTCGCCTTCGAGGAAGAATATAGCTTCCAGTTAAGTAATATCTCAGAAGTCAAAGGTAGGAGAACTGCTGAGAACAATGAGCAACACCCCCTGCAAAAGCGGAAGTTCAAAAAGTTTGATAGCGGGGAGGAAATGTCATTTGAAGAATCAATGCGCTTAAAACAGATTCTGAGGAGGAAAACGGGGGGGGGGTCGCATGTCACCCGGTCGGAGTGAAGATGATCAATGTGAAAGAAAAAAAAACGACTTCCATGACTGCAGGGAATGGTAATTTTCCTGCCGCTTTCGCCAACAATGTGTCTAGCCTTCCTATTCCGAATTTGGAAAATGAACTTGAAGCTAAACGGAAAGATGGCTGTGGAAGAATTCTTGGATGAGGATGACGACGACTTTGCAAGGAAGCTGGTTGTTGTTCCTCATAAAAGACAGGGACCTTTGTTTGGTTGAATTCTTGGATGAGGGTGACAACGACTATGAAAGGAAGCTGGTGGTTGTTCCTCATAAATGATGGGGACATTCGTTTGGTCTAAGCTGCATTTGATTTCAATACATTAATGAAATCTTTTTAGGTCAAGTGAGCAGGTTTAAGTAGTGAAACAGGTTGTTTTTAAAGTTTTTGTGAGGATCAATTAGAAACGATGATTCAGCATTGGTTTTGTTTAGGTAGGATGGAAAATTAGTAAATTAACTTTAAGTTTTTTACTTGGTGCTTTGAAGGTATTATAGATATAGATATATATGGTGATAAATCTGCAGGAATTTAAACAGCTAAGGTAGTATACGTGGAAAAAGTTTAGATGTGTTTTTGACTACTATTTGTTAAAAAAAACGGCCTATATAATTATTTTTTATAGCATGTTTACATGTTAATATTTATTGAGCAAAACGGAAGGGATTCCGCAACGAAAACAGAGTCAGCTAACATGCGGCGTGTAAGATAAATTATAAAAACCTTCTGTATTTCCATGGAAGCAATTAAACATACCGCTCTCATTCCGGCCATCACACCATCGCGGGAAACTTAGGTATTCGAATGTTGTATACAGGAAAGTTGTTGATCATGAGAGTAAAGTATAAAAGTAGCTGAACACAGATGTTGCGACAAAGTTTCATTCAAGGATTTATAACATTGTTTATCCTTTTATGGATTCACAATTTTTTGGTTTCTGCAAATTATCACCATAACATTGTATGAGATGACCGTAAAATATTTGCACACAAGTATTACAGTAAAAAAATTGGCAATTACACGGATTTCATTAATATGTCATATTCTGAAGGTATAAATCGTTCAAAATAATTTTTGTATATAAATGAATATATCCACAATCATTCACAAAAAACACTGTGAAAATGTGTGCACTCCAAAACGAAGGTGTTGTTTGTAAACGTCAGTTCAACTTGTTTGTGCACTGAAGTGTATTTGGGGTTGACGCGATCCAAGCGACCATTGATAATGTAGTAAGAATTATTTGGCTTGAAGAAGTCCTTCCATATTTCAATATGCTTATTGAATAAGGTTTCCTGAATCTTTGTCCCCTATATTTGATTTAAGCAACATTTGAAGTCACAAATAAAGTAAATAAAAATGACATTATAATGTGGTAAAAAGTTAAATCTATTTTACCTCTTTGTCAACTAATAGTGCAGTTCTCAAAGTGCCATGATGCGTCGAGGTCTTATAAGGTATTATTGATCTTTCATAATACTGTCAGCAGAGTAAGTAGGTATATTGTTAATAGGAACACTTTGTCGTGATAATTCCACATCTGTCGGCATGTTGGACAAACCTAAAAGGTAAAATGATAGATTTGTCTAAAACAAGAACTATGCTCTAATTTAAAGATATTCACAAAATAGGAGCCAAATGATTGAATACGTGGGATACAAATAATGTTAGATGGAAGAAACAACGACAAGATAGAAATATGAATGATTGAAGCCGTTAATTAAGAATTTGAACAAAGAGCAGTGCAAAATTGTCACAGAAGCAGGGAATATTACTATGCATAACTTAAATCCATTGCAGTTTTGTGAAAGCAAATAAAAAACGCAAACAATATAAATCATATTAGAGCTGAAAGAAAATCGATCATTTAGCACACAGAGGTCGAAATGGAAGCCGTTAATTAAAATTTTGAACAAAGAGCAGTGCAAAATTGTCACAGAAGCAGGGGATATTGCTATGCATAATTTAAATCCATTGCAGTTTTTGAAAGCAAATAAGAAACACAAACGGTATAAATCATGTTAGTGCAGAGAGAAACTCCATTATTTTGCCGAATCAGAAGCCATTAATTAACAATTTGAACAAAGAGCAGTGCAAAATTGTCACAGAAGCAGGGGATATTTCTATGCATAACTTAAATCCATTACAGTTTTGTTATTAAAGCAAATAAGAAACGCATACGGTATAAATCATATTAGTGCAGAAAGAAACTCGATTACTTAGCGCACAAAAGCCAATCGGGAAGCCGTTAATTAAGATGTTGAACAAAAACGAGTGCAAAATTGTCACAGAAGCAGGGGATATTGTTATGCATAATTTAAATCCATTGCAGTTTTATGAAAGCAAATAAGAAAAGCAAACGGTATAAATCATATAAGTGCAGAAAGAAACTCAATTATTTAGCGCACGGAGGCCGAATCAGAATCCGTTAATTAAGAATTCGAAGAAAGAGCAGTGCAAAATTGTCATAGAAGCAGGGGATATTGCTATGCATAATTTAAATCCATTGCAGTTTTGTGAAAGCAAATAAGAAACTCATACGGTATACATTATATTAGTGCAGAAAGAAACTCCGTTAGGAGCATTGGAAGGATGAAAATACATGGATGCTACTATGCCGTTCCGGACAAAGAAACTTACAATTTAATTTTCTGGTTGGAGAATTTCACTAATGGTTTCGCCCTGCCTTAACAACGGATGTAGATGGAAGAAACAATGACAATGATAGAAATATGAATATAAATAACACTGGAAGAACTGTTTGAAGTAAATGAATAATCGTAAAAGATAATTTGTGTCTTACCGGATAAGTAGATGAAAGTTTGACCACAGAAGTTGTAGCCGGAAAGCGGCGAACAACGTTTCTGTTGTAAAAAATACAGCAGACCAGAGAAGTTGATATCGGAAAGCGGTGAAAAGTGTTTCTGATGTAAAAAATACAGCAAAGTTAGACATGAGAAGTTGATGTTGGAAAGCAGTGAACAGCGTTTCTGTTTGTATAAACAGAGCAAAGTGAGAAGGTGCATAGCTTCAACTGGAAAGCGGTGTTTCTGTAAGTACGTATGTAGAAAACAGAGCAAAGTGTGGTGTCTGTTAAAGCAGAGAGAGGTGGAAGACACGGCTGTTGGTGAAGTTCAAGTAGAAGCGCTGTTTGGAAGGGTGCAAAGTGTGGTGTCTGTTAAAGCTTAGAGAGGTGGAAGACACGGCTATTGGTGAAGTTCAAGTTGAAGTGTTGGTTGAAAGGATTTTTTTTTATTTAGGGATAAATTAGTAATTTCACTTTAATTTTTTTGAGTTGGTGTTTTTAAGGTAGTATAGATATAGATATAGATGTACACACTTTTTTAAAATGTTATAATTGAATGAATAGCTTAGATAGTGATAATTAGAATAAGTAGAAATGTTTTAGTGGTATTCTTAATTAAAATTGATGAATTATATTAGCATATAATTAATTTGATAATAGGAAAAAGAGGTGTATTAATGGTATACGTAATACTATAAGTAATTGATTAGCTTATAGTTGATATTGTAGTAAATAGAAGTGAATTAATGATATTCTTATGTAATGTTATTGACTGATCATCTTATAATCTGATAACTACAGTAAGTAGATATATATTACAGAATATTATTAATTGATTAATCTATATAGCAATAATTACAGCAAAATAAGAGAGTATCTTTATTAAAATAATATTGATTTATTAACTTATATGATAGTTAAACTAAGTAAAGTTTATTAGTGATTTTTTAGAAATATTATTGACCACTAAGTTATACATTAACAATTTTACTAAATGTAAGTATATTAGCGATATCATTAAGCAATATTAGCGAATGACATTAATATATATTTTGACAACGATACTAAGTATAAGTGTATTAATAATATTTATAAGAATTAATTTTGATTTATCAACATATATAGCTATCTATTTATATGTACTATTATAAAAACATGAATATAAATGTTGGTTTACTAAAATATTCTTCAAATATTGAAGGACTTTTATACCCTTAAATATTTAAGTTAAATTAAGAGAAAATTATCAAAGTACACCGCAAAATAATATTATCTTATTTTACTTCGGCTAGGAAGTATTCTAATCCAAAAAAATTTCAATAAGTTACAAAATTCGCCTTTTCAATAACTCTAACTCAACAATGTAACTTTTTTTCTATAGATATAAAATTACTTAATCATTAATTTGCAATTCACATATAAGCGTGTTCACGAGTTTTATATCTCAATTCTCCTTTCTTATTCTTATTTAGCATAACTTGTAGTAATAGTGACCGGTTTACAATGGATTTTTTTTAAAATAAAAAATGACGTACCAATTTGTACTGACTTCTTTCCATTTTACTTGTCACAATTCGTATTATAAGAGTAAATTTGACAAATAACTATAAGAAAAATACTATGAGCTTTAATGTAATTATTTTTATATTAATATGATGAAAAAATACCTCTTAAAAAATGGGTCAAAAGTCAATTTAATTTTTAATGAAATTCTTATTAATATTTCATTAATTAATATTAGTATTGATTCACACATATTTTAATAATTATTATAAACTAGGTTAGTAGTAGATGTTAATTGATTTAATAAAATTTAAAAATGGCAAGAATCTGGGTTAATTTTTATTTTTTTGGGGTTAAAAATTTGGGTTAAATTAATATACTCCAAACAGAAAGAAACGTGGCTTAGCTAGTTCCAGCTTCTTCCCCACAAATTTCCCACCATTTTTTTCCTAAGTAAAGTTATTTTTACTTAAAATTAAAATTGTAAGGATTTGCGTTCCCCCTCTACCCCCCCCCCCCCCCCCCCTATTTCCCAACATTTTTTTTTCAAATACTATTCAACAATAGAATTTGAGTTTAATTCTAATTTGGTAAGTAAACCCTGCGTTCTAATTTGGTCGTTGTTTGGACTAATGCAGAAGCTCCGACGTCACCTTGCTTTTCGTTGGGTTGAATTTCGATAACTTCTGCTGATTGAGACTGTTCTTTTTATATTAACGGTACTTTTCACATTACTGAATGTGTATTACGTGCCTTTTGTTTGGAAATATATTTTTCTCAATTTTTTTGGGTTATTTTTTTTTAATTAACGGTAGATATGTCTTATTCTTTGTCTTCAATATGATGTTTTTTAAGTTCTCCGTAGCTGTTCATATTTTATTGTATCTAGTGGTCCTTTTTTTTTGTCTATTTGTCTGATAGGAAATGGTGTTATCATTCATTGATCGATAGAAAACAACTGATGCGCATTTGCAAGCTAAAGTTGTTAAATCTTGAAAATCATCTCCGTCTAAATACTAGTGTTTTTTTTTTTTTTTTTGATTTAGGTATCTTATTCAACAAAATCTGAAACCCCTTTATTCTTTTCTTCAATTACAAGAAGAAGCTGACTTGTACTCTACTTTGATAAATTTAAGAAATAGAGAAAGAAATTTGAAAAAATGGATGAATTTTGGGCTGGAAGAATAAATTCTGCTAGGCATAATCTCTCTATTGTACAAACAAACAGACTCAATAACTATGGTATTTATCAATTTGCATAACCTGTTTTTGTCTTAGGGACTTCTTGCCTTATTGGTTCTTTTACTTTTGTTAGTTAAAATTTCTTGAATGGCTTTTAAGTCCCCTGTCACAGGTTTTTTTAATATAGAGTATAGTGGTCTTTTGAGTATTTTGGTTTAAAGAAGATGTTTATTTTCTGTTATCTTGTTTCTTCGTAGATTTAGGAGTATCATCTTTGTATTCTTATATACTAGTTGGATTTATTAGTTTTCTTAGTTAAACATAGTTGTTTTTTACTCCCTTTAATAAGATTTACCGAGTAAGGGGATAATTTAATTTAAATGAAAAAATGAGTCAGACTTCCAACATCTACCATATGGACGAATTCATTTGCCATTCAACTGTTTTACTTGGAAAAGCTACAAATAACCATGGGTGGATGACTTGCTATTCCACTAATTCATTTCAGAGTTTCAAGATTTATCACAATTTTTCATATAAGTTTCAATAGGTTGGAAGATAGTAGGAGATACCATTTCTAGAACACAAGCAAAACAGCTAGCTTACTATGATGTCGCCCAACATTGAATTTTGTAATCTCAGGTGTCCTCTTGTCCTCAAAACTATTGAAAATGAAAGACTTAACCAACAGGTGGATCTTCCTGCCATCTGTATTCAGTTGACTTATAAGACTTGCTCTATGAAGTTTAATCTTCCCAAATGTGGTTAGAATGTTACAAAAGGGATGACTTTATCTTGGTTTGGATGTGTTATGATATTATTGCAAGTAATGGGACTTGAGTCCCATATCGGTTAAACAGGAAACTGATGTGGGGCTTAGATTAACCTAGGGCTATCCTACCTCAATAGCTAACTTTTATGGTGTGATTCTTCTAAGGTTATATCACGATGATTAATGAGCAAAGACTAAACTATCTGGAGGACTTGATTTAAGCATTTAGCCAGATGGGTTAGCTTGAGTGCAGGGAGGGTGTAAATTCTATCTTTGAGGTGCTGGGTAGCTGTAGGTCTGATGTTGAAACCTTCCACTGTGTACGGTTATATAGCACTAGTTTAGTAATCCTCCAGGATCTTTATCAGCACAAGTTTTAGTTTCAGTATCGTTTTTAGGATATTACTAATTACCTTTAGATTTTTAACTTTAAAATGAGTATATGGAGCAGAGAAATCAGATCGGGAAGTGTCAGGTGTGCTTCTTCTGCTTACTTTAGATGGACTTATTTCAAGTCTATTTTATCACCAAAGGGAAGGACACTATTTAGAGAACCTAACAGGACATATAGCTTACTTGAACTGGCTTTTGCAATTGTTACTGAAAAGGTACCATATTTTTGATCATCTAAGGCCCAGATGCGTAATAAAGTCTTGCAGTGATATACATGAATTAGTGATTGTGTTTCGTAAAGATGATCTGAATAGTTAGTCGAGTGAGAATTGATGTAGCCAACCTCAAGTTGCTTGAAGTTGAGGTGTATATAGTTGTTCCATTTGTTCTTTTTTTTTACGATTACAATATATTAAAGGTATCCCCACATACAAGTGTGTAAGGTGTTAGAATGTCTCTTACTCTAGTTCTAGATAATAATAATAATACTAAAAGTAGTGTATAGTACTAAGATACTGAGACATAACAGATTTTCTGACAAGGAGATTCAACAACTTAAATTAATGTAAAAAGAAAAAAGGATTTATTGTATTTGCACAGTATCTTTTCCAACAAGGGAGATTCAAGGATGTGTGCTGTTGTAATTCTTGGCTTTAGCTCTGTAAGAAACTTGTTTCATTATTCTCTAATGATTGCTGCATGTGCTACCATTTGTGGATTTTATTAGAAATGTGCTATGGTTAGAAAACATCCAAAGTAACAATTCACAATGGTCCTTGTTCATAATAACTTCTGGAATAGTAGTCTCACTTTCAATTTCTCCAAGTTCACTGTTTTTAGTTTGAATGTTATTGGCCTTTTCCATCTGTTGTTGCTTCTCCTTTTAAGTTATCTAGTAGTGTTATTAGTCACAATGCTGATTTCATTTCGTGTTTTTTTTCATAGTAGTATCATTTGCTTAAACAACCAATACTGGTTTGGATTTGCAATTTACCACATCTGAGAAGCCTGCTACAGACTATAACAATTCAGTAGTAGCTTCACCAGTAGGTAAGGGACTTGTCTATTCCAAATATGATTCCGGTAGGATTATATATACTTTTAGGAGGTTCACACATGCCCCTTTAATTCTTTTGTTAATCCTTTCTCTTGATTTGAGGTAATCGACCTCTATTTTCCAGATTATGATTTGTAACGATAGTTCTTTTTAAGCTTCACACGTGGATTCTTGAACCAATTGTAAAGATTGTGTGGTAGTGACTAGAGAGTGTTCTTACATCCTTCTTCCAGCAAAGAAATTCTAATTGTTTTTTCTTTTATTTTTCATTTGGCACGAAACTTCTTCATGTACAACTCTTGCTAATGCATCCAAAATGTGTTATAAGGACTTTTGATCTAAATCAGTTGCCTAAAATGTATTTTTCTTAAGATAGTTGATGGTCAATATGTTGATCAAATATTTGATAATTTAAGCTACTGTCATATGGAGCTGTAACGATTTGCAAAATTGGGAGAAATTGTCATATACAGCTGTCACAACTAACATTGCCAATAGCCAGTTTATCACCATCCTCATATATATATTTTATTTGTAGAAAACCTGTACATGGAGCCTTTCTGAGGATCGGGTTATTCAAAGCAATTTTAAGAAGGTGGCGTCTTCTCCATTGTCTTGCATGCTTTCTAAAGCTCGACGTAAAGGACGGCCTGGATAGCTTGGGTCAGATTATTGGGATAACCTTATTGTATATTGGGCGTCTCCGCAGTTTCAAAAGAAGAGCGCCCAGACAAAGGCATCTCGAAATTCTAAGATAGGTCGCTTATTGCACACTTGTGGTTCGGTGTCCAGGGTACAACTAAGTGAAAATTGGTAATTATATATGCATTTAGATGGTAGTAAATTATTTATGCACTTGTGGTTCACTATGTTTATTTCATTTGCACGAAGCATCTCTTACTAGAGCAGCCACTCGTGAAGAGGTATGGAAGAAGACCCATAAGAAAATTAGAGATGAAAATGAAGTTTGGGTTGAAACACAGACAGAGGATACTTACGTAGGTTCAAATCTTACTTAGAATTTATTTTATATTATTTATTATATACTAATTTTATTTTTAATGTAAAATCGATAAGTTCACAAGTTATTGAAGAGTTCAAAGGGAGTAAACCGGTAGATGATCAAGGTAATCCAATCATGCCATCAGAGGAAGAAACTCTTTTCTGCTAGCTAGATGTAGTTGGGGGCGTGTATAAGGCAAGGGAATACGACCTTTTTTCTGAGAAGAACTTTCACCGTCTTTAGTGTGGATTGCAAGGTATGGGGAGTTTTGCCACCATGTCAAATGAGTAGCTTGAGGAGATGCGACAGGAAGTTCGGGAACATGCTAGTAAGTACGAGGAGGAGCGAAAAAGGATGGAGGATGAGCGGCGTAGGACGATCCTTGGGTCAGACGTCAAAGAACTCTAGACTCAAGTAAATACCTTAATCAAGTTTCTTTGTTCTCCGCCCCCCAGTTCTGATGATGATGGTGGAGAGGACGAGGAGGATTAGGTGTTGTTGTTTTAGGTTTGAATTATGTTAGTTTTGAGTGTTTGAAAGAATTTGTTTTGGTGATTGTTTGCATACTTTTTTGATACTTGTTTAGATATTGTTTAAGTTGGATGAAAATGTATAAAGTTTGGTTGCTTAATTTTAATGTTTGAATCGTTTTGAAAGTATTTTTCTTATTGTTTTGCTGGTTAATATTGATTATACGTTGATTTTCTATTTAAATATTGAATTTTAGTGCAATAAAAAAAACTAATAATAACACCATATTGGCAAGGGACTTTTGTAGCTATATCCCTCAAAATATTAAAATATTAAATTAATATTTTATTTAACTTAGTGAGGGATATCCCTCAACATATTTAAATTTATAATTTTTATTAATTTTCATGTACCAAGGGCCATCCCTCAGTGAGTAATAAATTAATATTCTATATATTTTTAATATAGCAAGGGACATCCCTCACTACATTATATTTTTTGGAAAATTATGAGACCAAAATGGCGATGGTTGAGTGTCGGAGTCCTTCACTACTTTGCGAGGGTCTCCCTCACTAATAATTAGGAAGACTCAAATTAGCAAGACACCTTGTAGCGAGGGTTGCTGTTATGAATTTAACCAGGATGGAGGTCCTATTTGGAAAGATGTCAAATTACATTTGGGACCCCGAGAAGATGTCTATATATAGTAGAAGAATATAATCTATTAGGGCTCATATTATGAAGTTGTCTTTTATTTTCTTAGTAGTTTTAGCATTTTGGAATCTCTCTTTTCTATTTTCCTTTTGTTTCTATGATGAATTCTTATTTCAATGTATGTGAATATGGATCTCCTTACCAATATGATTCCCCATTGTTACAATGGTGTTTTCATTGTCCCTCCTATATCAAATGGGTATCATCTTCTTTTTAAACTCCTCCAACCTCATATAACAAACAATATCTTCCTGCACCTTCATCATCGAGCCCCACTTATCCACCAGTAATTTTGGAGAAGATCTACACTTCCCTTAAAATTGTGCAGGATTTAGTGATAGATTCGCAAGAACATAGCAAATGTATGCTCTCTTATATTTGCCATCTGTGTTCTGTGTTACAGGAGGAGATGCAGTTGGACTCCACTTCCATTGATACTCTAGAGATTTCAGATTCTATAAATATCCCCTTTCTGCTAGAGGCTTTCAATGATAGTAACACCGAGGTGGCTGATATGGTGAAATCCCATTTGGACTCAAAGCTTCCTGTTCTTAGTGTTGAAGATACAATACCGCAATGTGCTTCTATTGATGCTACCGAGCTTAAATTCTCATAGGTCTCTCTCTCAGTTAAGGGACCACTAGAGTTTGACTGCAAGGTACTCGATAGTGTGCCAAAAATGGTATTTCAGCAGAATTGCATAGTCCTGGTGCACCTATTGGCTCGCTTTCACTTGTTTTGCGCATTAACGATTGCAAGTGGGTGGATACTGGGCAGTTAAGTGATTCATTTGATAGGCACCAATACAACCAAATTAAGCTCTTAGGTAAGAAGTTTGATACTGGCCGGCCACTTGCTAGGCATAGTGGCATCTATTTGAAAGACTATTATTTACTTGCTATTTGTTTTTATTTGACCAATTGGATCAATATTGGGCAAGAACTTCTGGATGTTTTAGGTTGTGCTCCTCTTTTGATTAATCCTTTAAGTTCCTCATCAGATGCACCTAAACTGTTCGATAAAATGGATGAATGAAGTAGATGGCTTTCCATGTTGCATGACTCTGAGCATTTAGGTAAGGTCGAAGTCCTAATTGAATGCAGTGATAATCTTACAAGTTTTTGTGATTCCTACAAGCTACTGGGTATATCTCTAGAAAACTCATTTTTGTATTCTCTTGATCGGTTTGCTACTTCTCATGTGGAGAGGTACGAAATTGATCAATTCAGGCATGTTAGGGCCAATTGCAGGTGGGATATTAGTGCGGAGAGGTACATATTAGAGAATGCAAATATTTTTAGTGGAAATTTCAGATCTTATATTTGTCTATTGTCTGATAATATGGCACGTGCAACAACTTAATCTTTATTGATTGAGCTCTGTTCATCTAAACAAGTAGAACCAGACTTTCCTCTTGTGTTGCTTTTCGACTTTAGGTCTAAGATTGGAAATTTTACACGGCAAATGAATCTGGAATTGGTGATTTCTCAGCCTGCACAAATACTTGAATGGATTGATTCTCTCAAGGGTTGAATGTCACTTTCGCTTCAACAAGAACAAGTTGAAGGAATTTTGATGCTTGTTGGTCAGATTGAAGGGTTTTCTGACTATAATTATGACTCGTGCATGGTTTATGTACCTAATGGAAAATTCTTGTCAAGCATTGGACCAACAGTTGTAAAGTATTGGGAGAGATATACAGGACCCGGCTTAGTGAAAGAGTGGAGGAAACATCTTGACATAATACTTCCAATGTAAGTGACTTCTATCCGGGTGACTTATGGAGCATATATTGTGGATGGTAAGATTTTAAAAGCTATAGTGCTACATAATGAGATAGTTGTGCAAGAAATTAAATCAAATATTGTGTGATGCACCAATCAGATTCATGAATTTTCCAATGAATATATGCCATTGGAAACTGGTTTTGTGTTGGTTGCTAGAAGGACTTGGCTCGAGGTGCAACCTTTTTCTTATTCCTCAACAGCTTTTATTATTTTTATCAGGTTTTCAATCCATACCTTTGATTCAGGTATACTCAATATCCATATAACTGATGATATCAACCTGGCCATACATACACATACTAGTATTCCTGCTACATATTATTTAGGCCAAACCCATCAGTGGCCCCCTAAACTTGGCACCATCTTTCACTTAGTCTCCTCAACTGGACCATGTTCATTTTAAACACCTCAAGTAGATAAAACTGTCTTACTTTGAGACTTTTTTCCCTTATTAAAATTAAGGTGAGGCGCGTGTGAGTCAAACGACCCACGTGAATTTTATAAGCCATTTAAAACTTGCCACGGTGGAAACTACTTTACATATCAACATATCAAAATGTAAATTCCCACAAAATTTCCATTTTCATATCATTTCTCAAACCTAATTGAAGAGCTCCGGTAATATTTTATTTTACTTTTGATTCAATTTTCGTTAATTCGTAGAGAGATCTAGCTAATAATGGTATTTTTTGTAGGTACAATGCATGCAATGAAGTGTTGATCAATGGTCATCGACGAAATTGGAGATTTTTTTAAAAAAAATTGAAGAAATTTGAGGTACAACTAAAGTTGTTCTTTACTTTTTTTTCTATTTTCCTTACTGTATGGATATTTTACCCCAACAATTTGTGGGTTTTTTTCTAAATTTTCGTTATTAGGGTTTTTTAAGGGATTTCAGTGTCAAAGTTAGGGTTTTTTGGGGATTTGACTAATTTATGTGTTATTTTTCATATTTCACTGATAAATACAAGGTTATTTTGGTACTTTTCTGGTTCAAGGGTATTTTGGGTAATTCCTTTTGTTGAGAATCTTCTGGGGGCTGTTAAGGAAATATAATGGACAACTATATTTTGACTTTTTTTCATCACGGGAGAAATGTTGTAGTCGGCCCTAAGCTTAGTTATAAAGGTGAGGTTGATGTCTTTGTTGTTGCTATTGATAAAGACCACTATAGTCTTTTTTTAGTTTTTTTTCCTCCGCCAAAGATCTTGGGTATTCAAATATTGAGGGGTTCTACTTTCAACATAAATATGGTGAAGAGTTAGTTCCAATTAATTCTAATAGGGAGTTATTAGACTTTGTGAAGGAATTGAAAGATGATGATGAGCTTGATGTGTTTTTTCTTCATGACATTGATGAAGATATTGAGGTTGTGTCATAGTCTTCTCTTCTTTTAGAAGGGTCAACCGTGTGTATTGATGAAGATGATATAGACAGTGATGGTAATGAGGATAGGGGTCTTGATAAAGATCTGAATGGTAATGAATCAGATGTGCCCAGTACTGATTCAGATGATGAAATCCCTGATGAGGATGGTTCAGACATTGATGAAGAGTTGAGAGCCTTTAGGGCTGAAAATAGAAGCAAAAAAAAAAAATTAAAAGCTAGAGAAGAAATACCTGTAGGTGAAGCTGGTATTGACAAAGGTTTTTAGGGCATTTTCAGGAAAAAAAAAAAAGACAGATATGTGGGTAGATTAGGAGGTGATAAAGAGTTCATTGATAGTTCAGACTGTGATAGTATTGATAGCACTGATTTGGTAGATGAGGATGTTGTTGTGGGTGCTAACTTACCAAGGAGAAGAAGAACTAGTAAAATCCGATTTGATGATATTGTGGTGTTGTTGTTTTTGTACTTGGGATGATTTTTAATGGTCCTAAGAAATTTAGAAAAGCATTGGGGAGGTATGCAGTAGAAAACAGAGTTCAAATTTTTTTAAGACCTAATAAGACTCATAGAGTAATGACTAAGTGCAAATTTAAGCCAAAATGAAGTTAGTTGTGTTATGATGCAATTGACAGAGATTTTGGTAATTTCATGATTAAAACTACAATCCAGTGAATAAGTGCACAACATCAAACAAGAACAAGATGTGCACAACTAAATTTGTTGCTGACAGATTTAGAGATGACATAATTAAACAACTATCTTTGAGGATTTGGAAAATATAAGAACTGTGCAGAGAAAAGTTGGGATTATATGTGGGTAGAACAATCTGTTATAAGGCTAGATTACAGGTTCTAAGAGAGTCCATGGGGGACTAGAACTTGGAGTTTGCAATATTATGTGATTATGCTGAGATAATAAAACAAACCAACCCTGGTAGTTCTGTTTGGCTGAGAATGGATACAGAAACTCTTTTAATTCTTCTCAATTTTTCTCAATTTTTTAAATTCTTCGCTTTTTTCTTAATCTTTATTTTTTTTCTTGCCTTTTTTTATTACTCTTTTTTTATTTTTCTATTTTCTTTGATCTCTTTTTTCTTTTTTTTTAGTTCTTTTTTTCCCTTATTTTTCTCAAATTTTATTTTTATTTTTCCTCTCATTTTTATTTTTCTCAATTTTTTAATTCTTCTCTTTTTTCTTGATCTTTATTTTTTTCTTTCCTTATTTTCTCAATTTTTTTTTAATTTCTCTATTTTGTTTGATTGCTTTTTTCTTTTTTCTCAACTTCTATTATATTTTTCTAATAAATAAAAAATTGAATAATCCACAAAGGTATCTTCATTTTTTGACATCAAAGACAATTCAAGGGCATGAATTGTTGTTACGAAGTTCTTTGAAAATTTTTGAGACAAGTCGTATCTCTAAGGTGAGAATTGTAGAATATCTCATAAATAAAGACATAATGTGGTAGTGTCAACTCTTGCCCATGGGGTATAATTTATTATTTGAAAATCCTTGAGCTAAGTCTTGCCTCTAAGGCAATAGTTGTAGAACATCTCATAAATGGAAACATGACGTGGTAGAGTCAACTCTTGCCCACGGGGCATAATTTATAGTTTAAAAGTCCTTGAGCTAATTAAGTCTTTCCTCTAAAACATGAGTTGTAGAACATCTCATAAATGAAAATATAACATGGTAGTGTCAACTCTTGCCCGTGGGTCATAATTTGTAGTTTGAAAGTCCTTGAGTTAAGTCTTGCCTCTAAAGCAATAGTTGCAAAACATCTCATAAATGAAAATATAACGTGGTAGAGACAAATCTTGCCCATGGGGCATAATTTGTCTTTTGAAAGTCCTTGAGCTAATTAAGTCTTGCCTCTAAGGCAATAGTTGTAGAACATCTCATAAATGAAAACATAACGTGGTAAAGTCAACTCTTGCCCATGGGGCATAATTTGTAGTTTGAAAGTCCTTGAGCTAAGTCTTGCCTCTAAGGCAATAGTTGTAGAACATCTCATAAATGAAAACATAACGTGATAGAGTCAACTCTTACCCATGGGGCATAATTTGTTGTTTGAAAGTCCTTGAGCTAAGTCTTGCCTCTAAGACAATAATTGTAGAATATCTCATAAATCAAAATGTAATGTGGTAGTGTCGACTCTTGCCCATGAAACATAACTTGTTGTTTGAAAGTCCTTGAGCTAAGTCTCGCCTCTAAGGCAATAGTTGTAGAATATCTCATAAATGAAAACAGAAAGTGGTAGAGTTAACTCCTGCCCGTGGGGTATAATTTGTTTTTTGAAAGTTCCTGAGCTAAGTCTTTCCTCTAAGGTAAGAGTTATAAATCATCTCATTAATCAAATTACAATGTGGTAGGGTGGACTCTTGCCCATGAGACATAACTTGTTGTTTGAAAGTCATAAGTCTTGCCTCTTCAATGTAGTAGTGTCAACTCTTTCCCATGAAACGTAGCTTACTGTTCGAAAGTCGTAAGTCTTGCCTTTATAATGTGATAGTGTCAACTCTTGCTCATGAGATGTAACTTGAATGGAAGAAATCGAAGAAAAGAACAAAAAGAATAAAAATTGCGGAAAATGAAGAAAATTATTAAAAAAACAAAAATCAATGAAAAAGTAGAAGTTGAGAGAGAATAGAAAAACATAAAGGTTGATTAAAAAAAGATTAAATAAAAATAAAGGTCGAGAAACATTTAAAAAGAAAAAAATCAAAGAAAAATAGGAAAAACTTTTTTTTAATAAAAGTAGACGTCTAAAGGTGTAAAGGAAAAAAAAAGTAACGGTTGAGAAAAACTAAAAAGAACAAAAAAAAAGGAGGAAATAAAAAATAAAAAATAAAAATAATTTAAAAGAAAAAAGAAAAAAAGAAGTTGAGAGCAAAAAAGGAAAAAAGTAAGGGTTGAGAAAATTAAAAAGAAAAAGATAAAAGAAAAAATAAAAATCAAAGTAAATTAAAAAGTGAAAAAAATAAAAGTTGAAAGATATAAATATAGAGTTGTTATCCATTATGAGAATCATTTATGTAATTTACTCCATTGATCAGGGCAATTTTGTCCAAAAGAATATTAGTTAATAGGTAAAGGTTATTTTAAGAAAGCTTTTTTATTTGGGGTTAAAATTTGAAAGCCACCCCAATTTGGGTCTATTTTTTAGATTCATCCTATAACTAGAGTAGCATGACCCGTGTCAGCACGGGCCCAATGTTAAGTTATTTTTGCTATGTATAGTAAGTTAAATTGATATTAATTCGAATTATGAATTATAAGACATGAATACACAAAACATATTAACTACGTGGTAGTATTTTTCAAGGAGCCAAGTCTTACAAGATAATTATGTATAACTTACTCATATAAACAATAAAATTCGATACATTTAGAAGTTTATATCTTTAATCATATGATTGAGATTTACTACATTAAGTAGTAAATTTGAGATTAAAATTGATACATAAGACTTGATATTTATTGTATAAAATAGATAATAATTGTTGAAAAAGATAAAGGGTTGTCTAGTGATTGCATATTACATCACATGTGGATTGCAATTAATAACCCACATAGTATTCCCTTACTCAGCCGCCATAGACATCATTTGCTTTCATTTTCTCCTTCTCTTTTATTTATCAACTTGTTCTTTGAAGTTAAAATAAATTATTCTTTTAAATTCAAATTTTATGTGTTTCAGAAATTATATAAAATAGAAAATTATCAGTTACCATCTTTCATATTAATTTAAATTATTTGACTTTGAGAACACGGAAAAAACATACTTATGTAGATATTTTATTGAACTTTATTTTTATATATGTTCCTTCCATTAAAAAGTGGAGTCGTTTGTTAGAGTGTACAAAAATAATGTTGATAGAATGTATTAATAATGTTTGCACTAATAATGCTTGTATTAGTAACATTTGTATTATTTATGCTAACATTATTTCTTATACACTGTTTGATGTACTGTATTTGAACTTTTATTTTTCAATTTTTATATATTTAAACAAAAGTTGAAAAAAATAAAGATGGATTGCGTATATATCCTAAGATTCATCCAGAATCTAGCATGAGCTGAATATATGTTTTTTATTTCAATTTGTGACACAAATTCAATTTAGATAATCATACTTTTAATATGTTTTTAGATATTTTAAGTTGTTAAGATTCCAAACTATAATATTTTTGTTTAATTTTTCAATAATATATGTTACTCTCTCTATTCAAACTTTTATGGCATTGATAATCAATTGTATTTTTAAAATAATTTAAATTATTAATTATTGTGATTTATAATATTTTTCTTCTATTTCAATTTAAGTGACATTGATATAATTTTGAGAGTTAACCAAATATTATATCATTTAAATTTTTTAAGTTGTTAATTATTGTGATTTGTAGTGTTTTTTTATGTATTTTATAGAAATATATAATAGATCAAATTATTTATAGATACTTCAAGTTTTTAATTATTGTAATTTATAATATCTTTTATGTAATTTTTTTAAAAAATATGCTACACTCGTTACCCTGAGTCTTGTGTCACTGATAGTCAATTATATTTTGTAAATAGTTTAAATTTTTAAATATTGTGTAAAACGTTTTCTACTATAATTTAAGTGACATAATGCTTAGATGACCATAATAATTTATTAGATGTGATATAGTAAAATTAGGATTGAAGCAGCGAAATAAACATGTCTTAAATAACTCACAACAACTAATTAGAAGTGACATAATAAAATTACTGTAAAAGATACTTGTTAGAAAAAAGTAAGTGAAATCTCATATAAGACGTCAAGTTATTTTAAAACATCAAGAGTTAACTTATCATTTTATATCTATTTTATCTTTTTATTTAAATATTGTTTATTTATTTAATACTTAGATGATTTATAAAAATTAATTAGAGGTCATATTTAGTAAAATTATAATTAAAGCAGCTGGAGCAAACGTGCAATAAATGTCTATTCTATTGTTTTATTACATATTATTAATTTTTTAATATGTAAATAATTTATAATAATTACTTTGGAATGATATAGTAAAATTATGGAGCAAAGAGATGAAGCCGACAGGTCGATAGAGAGCTACTTTAAATACTTAGATAACTTATAATAATTAGAGAGAATGGTCAAATACCCCCCCCCCCCCCAAACCTATAGTCGAAATCTCAACTACAAACTCAACCTTTCAATTAGATCTATTACCCCCCCCCCCCGGTCTATTTTTTCCTATATTTATTACCCCCCTAAATGTTAAGCTGGCAAGGAATGTGAGAACACCCCCTCTAGGCGCGTTGGTTTAGTCCCAGCACGTCCAAAATTAAAAGTTCAGCCTTCCACGTGTATTATACATGTCATTTATTGTTTATTTAATGAAATAAATATAGAAAATTACTCTCTCTCTTCCAACGGTCATCTTCTTCCTCTTTATATGACCCATGTCTTTCTCCACCATTTTTCTTCATGTTCCAGCATTTTTTTCTTTCTTTTCTCTTTCGTTAACTTACTTTTTAGCTGTTAATCCCAATTTTTACTTCGATTCTTGAATTTTGTTTTGTAATTTGGTTCAACTATTAATTTAGGGTTTTAATTTGATGAACGATTTTGTTGGAATTCATGAAATAACAAATTCGAAATTGAATAAGCTTTGTATGGATAAATCAGATCCAATGATCAATGCTGTTGTGAGATGCAAACATGGTATTTTGGTTGAATTGCAAACTTCATGGTCGAAGTCAAATCTGGGAAGAAGATTTTGGTATTGCCCCTACTATGGTATACGTATTTTGCTAACAATTTATATTCAAATTATGATAATGTCCTGATTTCTGGAAAAAAAATTCAGTCTCAAAATGCAATATTTTTCTATGGAGGGACAAAGAAAAAGTGGATCCAAGATCAAATTTTATCATTCCAATATTGGTGAACAAAATCAATGAGTTGGAAGAAGACTTATGGCTTAAAGATGCCCAAATTGATAACTTGATGCGGGAGAAGAAGCTCAATGAAAGATGGAGACAATGTAGGTTGAATAGGAGATATTTTTCTGTATTTTGATTTGTGTTGTTGTAATGTTCATCAGCAACAAATGAACTGAAAGTAGTTTCTAGATATGGTCGACTATGGTGTAAATTTTTTATACTTCTCTAAATATATCAGAGTATGTTCTATTATGGTGTCTTTTGCGTAGCCTTACTTCAGATGTTTGTTATGTTGCTGCTATGTTATTGTTTGCACTTGTGTTGCTGGTATGTTAATGTTTGCACATTCAAAATTGTGTTATGTTCCTGCTACGTTGTTATTTACACTTACAAAATTGTGTCGTGTATTGTTGCTATGTTATTGTTACACTTGCAATGTCTTGTCTTGTTGCTATGTTATTATTTACAATTGCAAATTTGTGTATTGTTAGGCAAAGCCTCGTGCTGTTGCTATGTGTTTACACTGAAATTGTATAATGACAATGTTGTGTTGCCATTATATCAACTTTACAACCATTTAACACAACAATAATGGGTAATGACAACATTCATCAACAAAACATTCCAACTTCACACAACATGATCATTCATATCAACCAGTAGGTACAACATAATCATTCATACCAACCATTAGGCAACATTCATCAACAAAATATATATATACAATGCTTTAATTGTTTTCCAAAACCAAAATAAAATTGCTTTCATGTCAACTGATGTAACTTAAAAAAATGCTTAAAATAATCAACATCACTACAATTTCCAGGGCATCTTGGACTTTGAAGAAGTATTTTTTTGACTTGAATTATTTGAACTGCTTCCCACATTCTTTTTTCTTTTCTTCTCTTTAATCTTTTGTAGTTTTTTTGTTGATATTGTTGCTTTGCCATTCCATTTCAGCTTACTGGTAAAAGTTGGTGTATAACCAATGTTACCAGTTATATCAACTGATCTTGTTATCCTTGCTTGACCAGTAGAGCAGATCTTTCTGCTAGGCATGCCAGCTACAGTGAAGGAAGAAATTTATTCAAAGACTCATACATTAAAGACTCATATGTACATAAGATACAACACAGCTAGATACTTGCATTTAGGACTTTGAATCCATTTTCAGCTTGGAACACACCCATTTCCATTACTTTTGACCTTTTCCTCCCACTAAAATATAAGACCCCTCCATGGTACCATCTTAGAGTTATCAACGTAAAACCATTCATGTCTTACCTGACGACAATAAAGAATCAAATAAGACATTGTAGCATAGCAGAAACATTTTGGAAAAAGAAAAATAAAATTCATGAACATGCTAACATAATTCAACACCAAAATAACAAGATTTAACATGGTCGTGCTATTAAACACCATTGATTTTTAAATTTTATCATGTTAACAACAAATCGGAGAAAATCCCTAATTTCTAATAAACCAACTTAAATAATCAAGAAAAATCATAATTTCAGGATTTAGCATAAAACCCTAATTAATTTTAACTCAGTTTTGGAAAAAATCACTCAAACTAACAACATATTAACACACACATCCTATTAAACACAACTGAAATTTGAAGTTTTCATATTAGAAGAAAAAGTCCTAATTTCTAATAAACCCACTTAAACACTCAACAAATCATGTACTTATGAACGGATTATGCTATTAATTGAACACTTAGACAACGTCATAACAGAAAGTCAGTTAATTTCACTCAATTAATTTGTAAAATTAGAGATTACCTTAAAACCCTAATTCAATTTTTTCACTTTAGAAAAAAAAACACCTTGATACAGCAACAAGATGATTGTTTAAAAATCCACAACCAAAATGTTTTGATTAGAACAAAAAATCACCCAAAAAAACTGATGAAATCGCGGTTTAGAAAGTAGAGGAGAGAGGAGAGAGAAAGATAAAAGGTTTAGAGAGAAGAGAGAGGAGAGAGGAAATGAAATTAAAAAAAAAAGAGATATTTTGTTTTGTTTAGGCGTGGGCCAGGCAGTCCAGGTGCGTGAAATGCACGAAAGTCTTTTTACTTGGTTTATGTTGCCAGCTCAGCATTTAGGGGGGCAATAAATATAGGAAAAAATAGATCAGGGGGTAATAGGTTTAATTGAAAGGTTCAGTGTGTAGTTGAGATTTCGACTATAGGTTGGAGGGGGGGGGGGGGGTATTTGATCATTTTCTGTAATAATTAATTAGGGGTGATATTTAGTAAAATTATGATTAAAGTAGCTGAAGCAGATAGTTCATATATGTCTATTTTACTTTTTTTTATTAAATATTATTAATTTTTTAATATATAAATAATTTATAATAATGAATGAGAATGATATAATAGAAAGTAAAATTACGATTGAAGAAACTGAAATAGACATGTCATAAATGTCTATTTTTTTTAAAATTAAATATTATTATTTTTGAATATATAAATGAATTATAATAATTAATTAGGGGCAATGTAATAAAATCACGATTGAAGCAATTGAAGCAGACAACATAAGCAGGCATATCGAAATTTTCTCTTCTATATATTAGGAAAAAAAATTAAATTAGGTGAAATTATAGTAACAAATAAGAAAAAAAGTAAATTATATATTTGATATGAAATTAAATAAAGAATAAAATTATTTAATTGTATATCTAATTAATTTTTATAATAAATTATCGTCTTGCTAATCAATTTACTTAAATATAATATATTTGAATTAATTTTATACAATAAAAAGATAAATAAAAATGAAAAATAAATGGAAGATATAGGGTCCACGTGTGTCGAAATACATGCAAGGCATGTGATGACATTATGGTAAATTTTATACTTGGCATTGTTGGTAATTAAAAAGAAAAAAATGAGCTTTTATTAAAACTTTTCATGAGGTTCAAAAAACAAAGCACAAAATATTATCAATTTGAGCTTAGAACTTGAAGTGAATGACTAAATTATCCTTAGATAAATTTGTTATGTCATTTCCATTCCATGTTGAAACCACCTCTTTTGTAATATAGAAATAAAATTATCCGGAATAGAGCGGAATGGAGATAGAAGATTCATGGCATAATAGCTAAATATGACCCTAAACTTGACACTAAATTATAACTTTGACCTTAAACTTTGACAGTGAACAAATAGGACCTTTTACTATTCAAAACCTGAACAAATGTGACCTCCGATTTTGCAACCTCCAGGCATGAGTTTCACTTGCGCCTACGTAGAAATGTAATCCAATCACACGGTGCCACATCATTAAAAGGGATGACTGGGAGGACTTTTGATCTAGAACTTAAAACAACCTCATTTTGCTTCTATAATTTAAAACGACGTCGTTTATATAAGTTACCAAGACATATTATAACTCTTTTATCACCATCTTATTTATTTAGTAGACAATTGAAACCTATTTATCCAATTGAATCCTATTTATCCAGGACAAAGTTGAATCCTACGTACTACAAAACTGCAACTTCTTATCCCTATAGTTAACTGCCCTGATTCTTCTTCCCCTTCATCTATAAATTAAGTCCAATTCTGATGTAATACCACTTCTAACTCTTAAAATCCTTACTTTATTATACAGAAAGCTTCAAATGCTCACAGAAAAATTGTGAGTTCGTAAATAACTCCAATTCTTTTATCCCTTATCATAATTTATGGATACCTACATACTCTAAAAAATGTCAGACTACATCAAAGACATAACTATCACAAAAATACATTGGAAGTTAAAAGTCTTGGTTGTTCAGCTATGGGATCGAAAGTGAAAGATCGCTTTAATACCAACGCTTTTTACGCAATTGAAATGATTCTGCAGGATGAACAGGTATCCAATATTTTCTAATTTCTTTATAATACTATTACTTTGTCTGATTCATTATTCAAGATTCTAAATTTATTTTTTTAGGTTGATCGGATCCATCACTTTAAAAGTTGGTGTACCCATAATGTTATTGAGAAATATAGATCAATCTTCAAGGCTTTGTAATGGAACACGATTAATTATCACAAGAATTGGAAATTGGGTTATCGAGACGAAAGTCTTATCAGGACATATGATTGGACAAAAGATTTTCATACCAAGAATGTCACTGACTCCATCTGATTTAAGATTACCCTTTAAGTTTCAAAGAAGACAATTTCCAATAGTTGTATCATTTTCCATGACTATCAATAAGATCCAATGACAATCTTTATCTCATGTTGGGCTATATTTAAAGAAAGCAGTGTTCACACATGGCCAGCTATATGTTGCACTATCACGGGTGACACGAAGACAAGGATTAAAAGGTTTTGACATATGACGATGAAGGAGAAGTTTCAAATGAAGCAACAAATGTAGTGTTTAAAGATGTTTATTGTAATTTTAGTGTAAATTAAGTTCAATCTGTTTCAAATTACAAAACATGCTCAACAATATCATCAATTTGTTGAGGGTTACACATAGTTTTTTCTTATCAGTCAAATAGATAATAAATGTTAAATGTTGTTGCAGTAAGTATATAGCTTTTTTTATCAGTCAAATAGATAGTTAAAGTTAATTAATGTTGCAGTAAGTATATAGCTTTTTTTCATCAGTCAAATAGATAATAAAAGTTAATTGTTGTTGCAGTAAGAATAAGATTATTTCTACATCTAATGAAATTAAAAGACTTTTGAAGTAATTCCACAAGTGAAGTCTGGGGAGGATAACATGTATATATGCGGATGTTACCTACTTTTGTGAGGTACAGAGTCTGCTTCATATATCCGCGACTCAAAAGAAAAGTATAAAGTGTAGGTTTTCTTCTTCTGATTAAATATTAATGAGGTTTTTCTTTCGTTTTACATATCAAACTAAAAGGGTATCTATAATATAGAGATACATGTATTTCTGCCATCATATAAGGTATAATCTTATGAATGATATCCAAAAACTAAATTGACATAAGTTGAATTAATCACCCTCCACAATTTACCTGCGTGACTGATGACAAGTGATGCTTCCTTCAAGGAGTAGCTATACTTGATAAAAATGTGAAGTACTCAAAAATTGCAAACCCATTTTAATTTGTTGACTGGATAATAACAATATAATATAATCAATTTTAAAAAATAAAGAATAGTCATTAGCAGACAAGAAAAGATGCACATCAGGCTGGTCATATAACAAATAATGGCAGCTGTGAGTTTTCAGAGCACGGGTGAGTTCTAAGAAATAACGCAAACGCTTTCCATGTTGCATTAGAATATTTAACTAGATAACCAGTATTTTCATTAGGGAAGGCTCAAATATGCCACTGAACTATCAGAAATGGCTCATTTATACCATCCATTAAAAGTTAGGCTCATTTATATCATCGTCATTACAAAACTGGCTCATCCATGCCATTACTTTTTAACAGCCGGTTTTTAAAAACAGCTTTTCCACGTGGCAGCTTATTAGAGGGCCACGTCATTTTTTTAAAATTTTTTTTAAAAAAATTAATTTTCTTTTTAATTTTTTTTTGATCCATTAAAAAGAATCCACCCAGTTTTTTGATCCATTAAAAATTAATTTAATCTATGCTTTTAAAATTTAATTAATTTTTCATGATCAAAAAAATATTTAATTTTTTTTTTTAAATCTACTACTAAAATTTATAACCAAACGCTATTCTAATTAAGCATATAGTATGTCTTAGCATACATGAAATATTTTGTCAGCCAAATGTAAGTAACTTTTTGTTTTTTTATTTTTTATTAAGCATAGAATGACATCATCAGCATCAGGGGAGGCTCAAGCAAATTTATGGCCTTAGGCAAAAATCAAACGAAGGCCTTGTGTTTTATTTTTTTATGTATAATTTTTCTTTTTTCTATCAATAGTATTTAATATATTTCTTAAAATTTATAATTTATTATTACTAAACAAAAATAGGCCCATCAAATTTTGGGGTCTTAGGCGGACGCCTTTTCTCCTAAAGGGTTGAGACGCCCCTAATTAGCATTCAACATTTGTACGTAACACTTTAAGCATCATCATTTATCATTGGAAAAACAGGAAGACGACAACATGCCAACATATATAGTATACGTAGAGTTGGCAAAATGAGATGCTAACTATTAATAATATAATAATAATATTTGATGTTTATATATCCCTTCAGTTTCAACTGAAAAAAGACAAAAGCTTTACTTAACGTGAATCTTTTTTTTAAAAAATAAAAATAAAGTGATAAAAAGCATGGAGTGTATACTCTCTCCGTTCCCTTTTAGTTACTCGTCCGTCAATTAAAATAGCTATTTTATTGTAATATATTTATTAAATGATGTTTACTATTGTATTTGAAATTAATTTGAAGAAAAAAATAATTAATATTAAAGGTAAAATATGAAGACAATCTTAATATGTCAAAAATGATAAAAAAAAATGAATCGAACGAGAATGTTTTAAGAATATATTCATGAAAAATTAATCAAATTTTAAAAGCATAGATCAAACTAATTTTTAATGGAACAAAAAGTTGCGTGGATTCTTTTTAATGAATAAAAAAGATTTTTTTTTTTTTAAAAAAAAATTAAAAAAAATTAAAATAAAAAATGACGTGACTCTCTAATAAGCTGCCACGTGGCAAGACTGTTTTTAAAAATCAACTTTTAACGGATGACATAAATGAGTCATTTCTGATAGTTCAGTGGTATAATTGACCCTTTTCCCTTTCCATTATACAGGAAAACTTGACCTCAAAATATCAAATTGAAATAATAGACAATATGATCTAAACATTTATGCAGTATCACCTTGAAGTCTTTTTTACATTCAACATGTTAAAACACAAACATTGAATGTGCAAATGAGATTTTAGCACCTACAAGAATAAAGACATGGCAAAACATAATACTGTGGAAAATTTTATCCATCATTTTGCACACTCTACACGCATATGATCTCAGATTCTGAAGTAATTAAATCCCAATATAATTAAATTCATTCTCCAGTCGCGGGATTAATCTACATCCTTTCATTGTCTAAAGCTACATATCAATGTATTTTGTAAGAGCATTCACATTTTATATTTGGTAAAGTAGTTGTATATTCTATAAACAGACACACATAATCTGAACTAACATGTGAATATATGCTCTACAATCTGTTATCATCAATTATACCAAGTCTGAATAACACACATTATATCCAAGATCTCTTGCAAAATATGGCCAAGTTTCACTAAGAAATAGTTCTTACCATTAATCAGTCAACTCACTTTCTGTTTTGGTATTACTGAATGATTCAAGTTAATAAAAACATTATTAACACCTCCTTCACTTGATGATATAAAACCAAATGTATACACTAATTAGTTTTAGATGTGCGATAAGTTAATATTTATGAAGTTATATTAACACTCTCAAAATCATCTTGGATATATAAGGGATCTACAAATATTTCGTAAACACCTGTAATTTTAAAGGTTCATCCTTTTCTTTGCTGGATTGATACCTTGAAAGAAATGTTCGATGAGCATCTTTAGCGCAGGACTTTACTGATGTTGGGCATTCTGGGATGTGGAACCTGCAGAACAAAAAGAACCTTCATTTCAAATAAATGAAAATACAGAGAAGTGTACAAGCAAGCAACCTATTTCCAGGTAAATAGGAGAAGCAAAACATTCATGTGCTAACAATTATCCACACCACAAACATTCTATTTGAAAATAAATAGTAATAATTCAATTTAATATTTAAAAATATGATAATTAAACAATTCAAAAAAAAAAAAAACTGACAATATAGTTAGTTTTAAATTCAAATTTTGACAATAATAGTAAGAAAATTAATTCAGTTTAAATCTTTCAATTTCTCCATAATGTTTATATCTTATATTTAATTAAAAATGTTTATGTTGTTTTTATGTCTTAATATTTAATTATTATCTATAACTTTTAGAGCTTTTTAAAACGTTAAAAAATTTGTACTTTTAACTCTTTTTAAAAGATTTCACGATGTAAATTACGCTAATAAATATCAACCTTTGATTTGGGGAAATAGGTTAGTCTTCTTCTTTTCTCCTTTTCTGGACAGATATTTGTGATTCTATTTTAATTTTTTAAATTTGGGAAGTTACCAAAACTAGATATACTATTTTTGCGTCGCCACATTCAATATTTGTACAATAGTTACAGTGCTGGGCAAGATTTTTACCAGGTTTGAAGGATTAAAGGAAGTTAACGTTTCTTCTACTCCAGTCCCCTCCTTAATAAATTGTAATGTGAGTTCAGCTGGCATCGCTGCTGCTGCGTAGTGTGGTTGAAGAACAACCTTTGTTTTCTGGCGTCAATGCAAAAGTGGGATTGTTTAAACGGTAAAGGGACAAATATGCCCTTGAACTATGATAAATGGGACATATATACTCTCCGTCATACTTTGGGTACACATATATAGTGTGAGGGGCATATACGTACCATTTCATTAATGGTAGGGGCATATGTGTACCCAAAGTATAACGAAAGGTATATATGTACCATTTATCATAGTTCGAGCGTATATTTATCCATTTTCCGTTGTTGAAATGTGATAACTCTAAGGATTATAAGCAGAATATATGACACCAGCCAGATGTGGATTAGACAGATAACATCAACAGTCGAGTTTGTCTTAACAACGATAAAGAGTACATAAATATGTCTTCACAAAACAACATAGCCCACAGGAAGTAGAGCTTTTGACTCAATCAAAGATCATGGTCCACTCGTGCACGGAATGCGTGGAAAGCACATGTACTCAATAGGCATCACAGGCCGACAATGCTGAAGTAACAACAGTCATATCACATTAAGCATGAAATTTTACCTCAACGAGATCTCCTTAGCACGTACACAATTTAAGTGAAGTAATACAAAGAAGTCAAATAATCATTTGGATCTATCCTTCCCGCTCACCTCTTTAATATATGGAGGGAAGAATTCGAGGGTAGCCTGATGATCAACAACTAAATCTATGATGACTATATTTTTTTTAATGTTGTCTCGAAGTAGTAGTACCAAGCACCTATTTAATCATGAAAGGCAAATAACAAACTTTTCTTTTAAAACCTTTGTCAACATAAATCGACCACACAAGGTGTCACACTTTTATGCCATTTGGAAACTCAGAGAGAAAAATATAATCGCGACGTAACAAAAGAATCCTCCATTTTAAATCAACTATTAGTTTCTTAGTGAAAATCTTGGTTTCGCATTAAATATACAATACATAAAGAAATAATAAGTAACAACCATCCAAACAAAGTGTAAGACATATTTATCTACTTATTGCGTTGGCAGACATCTTTAATGCCCCCACATAACTTGGAAAATTTATCCTTTTCATCTAAAATGAATGGCTTCTACACTTTGGATATCAAATTGACAACAACCATTTTTTTGTTTCATTGAAACAAAATTTTAGTTGTATTAATATTTATATGATGGAATAAATGAAGAAAAATTGTTTTTCCTTTTTCCTTAGAAAAAAGATTTGAAAGAAAAATTTCTAGATGACTTCAGAAATCTATACATTCAACTTTGAATATGTATAAGTGGACATTTAAACTATTTAAACAGTTAAACACATGCGCCCTAAGTGGCAAATCATGTGAGATGCACACATCCTACATGTCATATCGTGTGAGATAATATAAGCCAAAATAGATATGAGCAAAATAGAGCCCTTTTTTTTGTCGTTTAAACTCATGTATATATACTATTTGCATTCTCATTTTCAACAATGTGAGACACACACCACAAGAATGTCAAGAAACGTTGAATTCTTGATGTGCCCACACAAGCAAATAAAAACACACATCTTTGTCCACACTTTAGTATGTGCTGAAGCGGAGGTAGAAGGTTGTCTACGGATTCGATTGAACTTTGTAGCTTTAGTACAAACTCAATATTTTTATTAAAAAAAATTCACTAAATATGTACAAATTTAAATTCAGAACTAGGTCAACACCTGACACTTGTCACTATTTTTGAATTTTATGTCTGACTCCCCACTTCTCAAGGTTCAGTGTTACATTTTTATTGATAGCTTTACTTGCTTCCCAATAAATTAGTGTAAAACATGTTAACACACAATCACGATTTGCAAGACTTAGTTGATTTGGTTTGTTTCAAATGGTCTAAGTCCTTGGCCCTACATAAGATGGAAAATAAATTAAGTTAGGGAACAATATTCAAAAAAGGATTTAAAAGAAAAGTATCCAAAAAAAAGATATTCTTAAAAATTGTCACTATATAAAGTCTCAAATACCACAAGTTACTAGCCATACCATTTTCCTACTAATTTATGCAATTATTGATAAAATATTCACCTCTTTGCTCTTGTTGTTTCACTATGTTATGGTTAGTTCAGCCATGACCCAAACCAACACTACAACTGATCAATTAGCTCTTCTATCTTTAAAATCTCAAATCATTTCTGACCCTTTCACTTCATGGATGAAAGTTTGTCTTCGTCTACTTCTATATGTCATTGGGCTGGAGTCACTTGTGACTCTCGTCACCAGCGAATGAAGTCCTTGAATTTTTCTAACCTGGCTCTTACTGGAAAGATTTCCCGTGAATTTAGAAACCTCTCATTTCTTACTTCTCTTGACTTGGGAAGCAACAACTTCCATGAAAATTTGCCTCAACAAATGGCATGTTTGCATAGCTTAAGTTTCTTGATTTAAGTTTTAACAGCTTCAGAGGAGAGGTTCCTTCTTGGTTTGGATTTTTACACCAACTTCAATTTCTAAGCCTTGGGAATATAGTTTCAGTGGTTCCATTCCTTGTTCATTTTCTAATCTTTCCACAATTGAGACTTTGAATCTGAACTTCAATTTCGTAGAAGGACATATCCCTGTGTCTCTCTCGAATACCTCAAGGTTGGAGACGTTATTATTATCTGAAAATTTACTTCAAGGATACATTCCAAAAGAAATTGGTAGTCTTCACTACATGAACTTGTTGTCCATACAATATAATCAACTTACGGGTTCTATACCACTTTCAGTTTTCAACATTTCTAGAATTGAAGTCATTGCATTTACAGGCAATAGCCTATCAGGAAAGCTTCCCAATGGTTTATGCAATGGTCTTCCAAAACTCAAAGGGCTTTATCTATCAATAAACAAGCTTCATGGTCATATTCCCACAAGCTTGTCAAATTGTTCACAACTTCAACTATTGGGTTTATCGGAAAATGATTTTGATGGACCAATACATAGAGAAATTGGAAGATTGAGTAACTTGCAGCAATTGTATCTTGGAACTAATCATTTCACAGTTATGTTTTATCTTATGAATGCTAGTAATATTTTATCTAATTACTTCAAAAAAAAAAAAAGAAATTCATTACACCATTAACTGCAAGGATAATTCCACAAGAAATTGGAAGTCTTGTTAATTTGATGGAGTTAGCGATGGAGAGCAACCAGATGACCGGTTCAGTCCCGATCTCCATATTCAATATCTCATCGCTGCAAGTTCTGTCCCTGGGGAGCAATAATCTTGTTGGATTTTTACCACGGGATATTGGCAACTTAACCAAGATGCAACTTTTATATCTTGACAAAAATAGGTTTACCGGTACGTAATCAAAGTGATAGCAAGAAGTACAACTTATACTAGTTAAACTCACTAGCATTCCTTTTTGTCCTTGTGTTGCCAGGTCGAATACACAAAGAGATGAGCAATCTCATTGAGTTGGAGGTACTTAATATTCAGATTAATAGATTCAGTGGTCCACTTCAACGGAGATCTCAACATATCCGGGCTAAGAGAGATTTCTCTTTCCTTCAACAATCTATCAGGAAGCCTCCCACCAAACATGTGTTCTATCTTACCAAACATTAAAAGACCTTATCTGATGAACTTATCCAATCTGGTTGGAACTATTCCTCATTCTATCTCCAATTGTTCAGAACTTAAAATTCTTGAGCTTTCACACAACAAACTCACTGGCTTGATTCCCAATTCTCTTGGATATTTGACGCATCTACAATTTCTAAATTTAGGGGGAAACAATTTAACCAGTGATTCATCATTAAGCTTCCTGACTTCCTTAACCAATTGCAGAAATTTAACATTTCTTGCTATATATTTGAACCCTCTAAACGGCATGCTTCGGGGTCTCTGTAGGGAACCTTTCCGCAACTCTTATAAAAGTTTATGCCGACAGTTGCAAGATCAAAGGGCGAATTCCAAATGCTTTTGGGAACTTAAGCAGCTTATTATTCATTGACCTTCCTGGAAACAACTTGGTTGGATCGATTCCCATATCATTTGGTAACTTGGAAAACCTTGAGCGCTTTGACTTGAGTGACTACAAATTTACAGGATTTATTGGAGATAATCTTTGTAAATTGCAGCGTTTGGGTGCTATTTACTTCAGTCAAAATCAATTTTCAGGATCTCTTCAGAATTGTTTGGGAAATGTTACTTCCCTTAGAGACATATATCTGGATTCCAATAAATTGAGTTCCAATATACCATCAAGCTTATGGAATCTTGAAGATCTAATGGTCCTTGACTTATCGTCAAACAACATGGTTGATTGATTACCCCCGGAAATTGGAAATCTAACGGCTGCAACACTGATAGATATGTCAATGAATCAATTCTCCAATGGAATTCCTTGAGAAATTGGAGGATTGCATGATCTGGCACATATTTCTTTGAGACACAACAAGTTGCAAGGATCTATACCTGACTCAATGAGCAACATTGTAGGTTTGGAATTCCTAGACCTTTCTGATAATAATATATCAGGAACCATTCCCAAGTCTTTGGAGAAACTTCAAAACCTGAAGTATTTCATTGTTTGTGCCAACAAATTGTACGGTGAAATACCATCGGGGGGTCCGTTCAAGAACCTCTCAAGTCAGTTTTTCATCTATAATGAAACACTGTGTGGTTCTTCAAGATTTAGTGTCCCTCCATGCTCTACTTCATCAAAGCACAGATCAAATAGGAAAAGAGTGCTGATTCTTTTACTTTTACTTGGAATTGTACTTTTGTTTTTTCCTATCACTTTTGTTTTGGCATGGATAAGGTATAGAAGAGGTAAGAGAGCTCCTCCACAAGCTGAGTCATTGTCTACCGTAACACGAGAAAGAATTTCATAATATGAATTGCTCAAAGCAACTGATGGGCTTAGCGAGAGTAATCTGAATGGTTTTGGAAGTTTTGGCTCTGTGTACAAAGGCGTTCTCAGAAGTGGAACTTCCATTGCAGTTAAAGTGTTCAATCTGCAACTGGATGCAGCATTTAAGAGTTTTGATATGGAATGTGAAGTTTTGGCAGCCTTAGCCGTAGGAATCTTGTAAAAGTCATTACTAGTTGTTCCAATCTTGATTTTAAGGCTTTAGTGCTCCAGTATATGCCTAATGGGAGTCTTGAGAAGTATTTGTATTCGCACAATTACTTCCTTGACATCAGGCAGAGACTAAACATAATGATAGATGTGGCATGTGCTTTGGAATATCTTCACCATGGGTGCTCATCAACTGTAATTCACTTTGATTTAATACCTAGTAATGTCTTGTTGGATGAGGATATGGTTGCTCACCTAAGCGACTTTGGCATCTCAAAACTGCTTGGTGAAGATGAGAGTGATTTATACACAAAAACATTAGCAACATTGGGTTATATTGCGCCAGGTACGTATCTTGATTTTGCTTTGGAAATTTCGTTTCCCTTTCTTTTTTTTCCCCCCATGTTATCATGTTATATCTTTAAATTAATTTTTTGATTATAGAGTATGGACAAAATGGATTGGTACCTACTAAATGTGATGTGTATAGTTATGGAATCATGTTGCTGGAAACGTTTACTAGGAGAAAGCCTAGTGAGTTTGAGGGAGATCTTAGCTTGAAGCAATGGGTGGGTTATTCACTTCCTGATGCAGTAATAGATGTTGCAGATGCAAACTTGGTTCCACCAACAGATAATCACTTATTGAAGAAGTTGGATTGTGTGGCATCAATCATGAATGTCGCACTAGATTGCTTTGCTGAATCTCCGGCAAGACGGACAAACATGAAACATGTTGTAGGGATGCTACAAAAGATCAGAATTCACATTCTCACATTTTGAACGTGCTCTTGGCAATTCTTGTTCCAAATAACTTGTTTTATTGAAAATGTTTGCTAAATAATTGTATTGATGAGAAGAATGTATTTTTTTTTTTTGTCTATAAAAGGAATTTTATGATTTACCAAGGAATAGTACTCTTCTTTGTTCTTATGAACTAGCTTGCTGATGTCCCCCAGTGCATTCCAGTGTTTATATTCTGCCTATTTATAACGTGTCAAGACAAGCAATCCATAGTTTCTCGGTGTGTAGACTTAAAGCCCAAAGCAACTTACAGATTTCAGCTTGGTTCCATAGTCTATAGGCAGATTTTCTCCCATGCCACCATAGAATTCGTTGTTATTGTAGTTTCCCCAGACCACAAATAGCTTGTACGAGTAGCCTCTATTAACTTGATTGTTTTCTTCGGCATTATAAACATTTGACCATCCATTTAGTGATCTTGGCAGTAATCTTTGCCAGTAGGGGTTTGCGTTGAAGAACGGCGAGTATTTTAATGGATAATGGAACACCTAGGTACTTGAAAGGAAGCTCACCACTCTCATAGCCAAGCAGCGCTTGGATACTTCTTTCGGTATGGTCATTTACCCGTCCAGAAGAGACTTGACTCTTATCTACATTTGCTTTTGAAAGCTATCATGCTGGAACATATCCGAGCGCTCTTGGTACAGGTTATGGTGTGAGAGACAATACATGCAGTCCCAATAGTGCTAAGAAATATACCAATTATGTTGTGAAAGATGGACCATTTAGCACTAGTGCTGGGAGGAACATTATAAGTAATAAGAGTCCATGCGAAATTATTTTAGTGCCATAAAAAGTAAAAATCATTTTTCAAATTCAGTTGAAGATTCATACATAATCCATCATCAAGAATTTTCTCCTTTCTTCTTTCCAACAGCATCGTTTTGTTCTTAAAGGGTAAAACTCCATTAGCAAGAAATTAATACTTGTCATAACAATACCCCCATCCTCAATAAGAACCTTGTCCTCAAGGTTCAAGAGAAGGAATCCAACAAGAAAGTAAGTAAAATTGTGACCAAAGTTTGATGGTGCATAGTTGGATTTGATGTTCACCAGGTAGCAAAATGCAATAACCATAGGACTCCTCGGTTCCTGCTGTAGTAAGAGCATATGAGTGATGCTGGTTTGGAAATATTTTCAATCCAAACACTGCAATTGTTGTACAACACAATTGATATATAAAAACAGCTTGCAACTCCCTTGAATAATTGCCAGAACCAGTGAGTAGTGTGTTAAACATCTTCATAATAGTGGGGGGTTTGGTCCATAGGTGACAAAAGAGTTTTAAAATGAGGTGTAGGAGACACAAGTCTTAATTATTAGGTGGAGGTGACAATTATTTTATTATGGATTAAGAAAGTTGGGGAAGTTTTAAAATAACCCACAAGTTTATAAATTTACACTTTGATCCAATTGTTAGCCTATGTAATGGAAAACGGAGGGAAAAAGGCACCTTTATCTCTATTCTCACCCATTTTTGTTTTCTCTCTCTTAGAAATTTTTGTTGTTCATTGTTGCTGCTACTTCATTCATCATCTTCTGCTTCATTATCATCATCTTCTACTTCATTATCATCTTCCTCTTGCTCTTGTTGACAATTTGTTGTTGTTGTTACCACTACTGTTGCTATTTGACCAATTTCTTAGGTCAAATTTTGTTTCAAACATCACTTTCTACTTTGGCATTACTTCATAGGAGACGTTGGTAAGTCAAATTATGATTTTTAGTTGAATTTGTCATTTGGGTAACTGTTATTGTGTTGTTGTTTTCCAACAATGGATAGAACCCAATATGAATCCAACATAAGATCCATCTGTTTAAATAGATAAATCATCTTTTGCGATAGATGAGACATCTATTTCAATGAAAGACTGATATGTTGGATTCATGTTTAAACAGATGGGTCATCTGCTACAACATTTGACATATCTGTTGCAACAGATTAGTTAACTGTTGCAACAGAACTTGAACACGATTCCAACATCTGTTACAACAGATTAATAACCTGTTGCAATAGGTAAGTCATCTTTTGCAACAGGTTAATTATCTGTTGCAACTATCACTCATCTCTTGGAATCAGCTTCAAAGGTGATTTAGCTGTAACATCAATCCCAATAGGCGCTTCATCTGTTGCAATAGATATTCAGGAGCATAACATGAATCCCAACAGGTAAGAATATGTTGTGAATGATCACTTACCTGTTGTAACAGATAACACATCTATTGGGATTTATTCACGACACTATGAAATCACTATCAACTTTTTGTAACAAATGACTTTATTTAGGTACCACTAATGGAGGGATCAATAACAATAGGAGTGGATTGTCATGGTCAATGGTTCAAGAAGAGTAATCGATATTTATGGCATTGAAAGGAGGGTGAAATGCTAGAGATGATAGCTACGACAGTCCAAAGTGATGTTTCTTATGATGATTTTGTGAACTTAATCATCAGCTTTTGTGGAGAGAATTGTCAACCGAAATAATTCACCATCAGCTACATGCACATCTCCTTTGAAAATTAGAGGGTACTGCCTTTCAAGATAACCGATCAAGTTCGGTTGCGTGCTTATCTAAGTGATTCAATCAGTAAGGTGTTAAGGGTGTACATGGTTGAAAAGACGAGAGAGAATGAGAACAAAAACGTAGAAGAAGAAAAAGAAGACTTCTTTGATGATTGGTTGGATGATCTAGGCATAAATATTCCAGATGATGATTAAACACCTACTCCCATTAATACGACTGATACGATATGCAGTTCTTCTCAATCAATATAGTATGGAAATCTTCATGATGATGGGATCGGCTTTTTTATTGAAATGTCATTCAAGGACAAGAATGAGCTATCTAACACTTCGTCTATTTCTTGCTTGAAAAAATATTTCAGAATAAAGAAGGTGATTAATTCGAGCAGTGTCTTTTGATTTAAATGTTTTAATTCAAACTGCAAGTGGTGGTTCAGAACAGTGAAGTATGCAAGTTCTGACAGATTTGTCATTCATAAGCATGAAAAGAATCACACATGTGGTTCGGAGCACATCTCAGGCCAAAAACATCACGCCACGGCAAATATCCTCGGTGAATATTTCAGGAGTAGTTTTCACGATGGCAAATTCCCTTCAACAAGGCTTATGGCCAATGGCCATGGGGATTTCCAAGGACCTGTCTAGGGGGACACTCGAGCATGGGTATAAAGTCTTGGATGCTTACCGTTACATGATTGAGTCCACAAATCCCGGAAGTAAGACGGCATTGCATCTGGATGAAAATGGAAGGTTCAAGTACTTTTTTGTATTCTATGGTGCTTGGATTCAAAGTTTTCAACATTTGAGAAAAGGCATAGCCATCGACGGTACCTTCTTGAAGAACAGGTATAATGGAGTTCTGCTAGCAGCGGTGGCGCAGGATACGGAGAATCACATCTTTCCTGTCACTTCTTTTTTTGTAGCGAATAAGGAATGTGATGCCTTTTATGGATTTTTTTGAACAACTGTGATGCTGCGTCGAAGATACTGAGGAGTTGTGTTTTGTATCGGATAGGTATCCAAGTATTCCACAGATGGGTTCACTTTTATTCACTTTAGCTTACTTTGGTTGTTGCATCAGGCATTTTGGAAAGAACATTCGAAACAACTACCCCAACGAAAAGGTCGTCACCCTTTTTTATAGAGCAGCTAAATCATATAGTAGAGAGGATTTTTTAGACCATTTCAATCAAATAGCTGATGTGAATCCCAAGGTAGCAGAATTTCTCGCACGTGTCGGTTTCGAGAGATGGAGCCAAGCACTCTGTCCAGCAAATCAGTACATTCTTATGAAGTTAATGTCTTATTTGATTAGCAAGTTTAGTATGATGTCGTACTAAGATATTATTTTCTATAGGTACAGTATTATGACATCAAACATAGCTGAATCGGTGAATTCATTATTTGGCGATGAAAAAGAATTTTCCATCAAGGCTATGTTTGAAAAAATAAGCGAGAAGTATAGAAATTTTTTTTAACGAAAAGCGTGTACAGTTCAAGTGCTCATAAAAAGAACCCGATTTGTTCTCGAAATTGAAAAAAAAATATCAATGAACATCAGTTTGAGAAATAGGTTATTCTCTCATAAAATAGCAGATTACAAATTTTGTATCACAGGTCATGGTGATGCTGCCACGGTCGATCTTCGAACAAGATCTTGTACGTGTAGAGTTCTTCACTTGGAAAAAATACCTTGTCCACATGCTATGGAAGCCCTTCGAGCTCAATACGGTCATAAATATGGACTGAAGTTTACGAGCACTCCTCTCAATATTATTCGGTTGAAAAATATGAAATGGCATATAGTGGGCATATTACTCCGGTGCCTCCCAAAGAATCTTGGGTTGTTCCAATAGAGCTTATGGAGAGATTAATACCTCCTCCATATATTAACTCGAGCACTATCAAACCGGGAAGAAAGCCATCTAAAAGGAGGCGTGGATTTGGAGAATCATTTTCATCAAGAAGAAATAAGTGCTCCATATGTAAGTGCGCTGGCCACAAAAGAAATACGTGCCCGAATAATAATCCACCATGATCGTTGTAGTTGCAGCAACTTTTGTTGTTTGTCTGCTTATTGTGGACTTTTATATATTTAACTCATTGTTGTGAACCTAATGTTATCATTTATTATATGTAACATATCTTTTTTTTTTCAAAATAACTTGTGCATCAATAAAAAAGGGCAAAACATGAACTAAATAATATAGCAGACCACAATTATTCTCAATAGTTGAACAAATAACTGGAATGCTTTCCTCCAACAGAAGACAAATCTGTCGAAACAGATGGATCTGTTGAAACCCAACAGATGACCAATCGATTTCAACTCATGGTACATCTGTTGAAAGAACTCAAAAGTCAAAATTACTAATGCTACTGAATTCAACATTGCTTCCAACCGTCGACATGTTAACATGAATTAGATTAGAAGAAATAGACAGAATGAAAATTGAATAAGAATTAAAATGCCAAAGTCTGACTAAAAGTAAATTTTTCACTAAACGAAAAATAAAATACATTAGGTATAGATCCGATATAGAAAAATTAAAATGCATACGCTAAAAGGAAAAAAAATATTCTAATTATTATTATTATTATCATCATCATCATTAATGACAGACGACCAATCAAATCACAGCAGAAGGGCTCTCATCAGCCTCTGCATCTCTCTGAACATCGTCGCTCTCACAGCGACCAACTCGCTCTGCAGGTCATTAACCTGCCTTTGAAGTTTCCGCACTGTATCGCTTAGAATAGCAATGTCCAAAAAAGGATCAGCCATATCTAGAACACACATGAATTGACAAATTTAAAGAAAATTGTCCAAAATGTAATACAACGTATACGACCAACTAGTAAATTTACACCAGAAAAAAACTTACCTCAATGAAAAAGGAATATGTTCTTTGAAGAGAAGTGGTTGAAGATGTCACACGAAAGGAAAAATGCAAGAAATAAATAGAGTTGAATAAAGATTAAGGAGATACCTATTTATAGAGGATTGAATCTGGACGTGTCAGGCCAAAAGGTAGGACTGTTCAGCTCCATTGTATTAATTACATTCAAACTGGTGGCATTTTATTTTCTGTGAAATGTGCACTTTTTCTTTTACATTAATTACTTCTCACCTTTTCATAGAGGTTTGAGACTCGATAAAAGTCGTTATTATTGGGTTGTTGTAATAGATCGTACAACATTTTTGACAGATTTAGCATCTGTTGCAATAGATGGATTGAATGTGTAATAGACGATTGTCAAAACAGATTTACCATCTGTTGCAATAGATGGTTTGTATATGCAACAAATAAGACATCAAATGTAACTTATGTATTATCTGTTGTGACAGATAGACAGTATATGTTGGAGGAGATGTTTTGATATCTTCTAACAGCTTATTCATCAGTTTTAGTTTCAATAGATGGAGTATTCAGTTCATTAGCTGTTTTGAATGTGTTAGATAAAAAGTCACGACTCTTCACCTCTTTTTAATAGTCCCTCCATTTTGTATTAGTTGGGCCCTATGGTCTTGGCACACCAATTAATAAAAATATAAATTAGGTGATTATTTTACCAATTTGGCCTTATTAATTATGATTTAAAAGTATAAATGTGAATAATATACTTTATGTAGTCATTTAATAATAGGAGTAATCTTGGAAGAATATAATAAAATTCTCTTTATTTTATAAGTAGGAAAACTAAATTGAAACAAACATTTTTAGCAAAAAGTAATCACATGCGTGCAGATGAATAAAAAAAAAAGTCTGGTCTACTGCAATAGATTTACCATTTGTTGCAACATATGGATTATCTATTGCGACAGATGGACCATATGTTGGAGGAGATGTTTTGATTTCTTCGAAAAACTGATTTGTCAGTTGCAACAGATGAAGATTTCGATTCATCATTTGTTTTGAATATGTTAATAGTCATCACATTCGTGCAAATGAATAAACAACATTCTCTGACATGTCCTGATGGGGTAGGGAGAATAAGATGCATTTAATAGATTCCATTTTCATGCGTGCGAGTTATGTATTTTATTATTGATCAGGCTACCATGAGGACACACATAAAGTGCAATTATTTTGTAAATGCAGTTTTTTACCGATTAGACACTGATCCTTCAAACAAAATCCTGCATTGTACAATTTAGTTTGATAGGTGCGAATTCATAAGGCCAAAGGGTTCCAAGATGACGGTGTTGATACCTCATTACAATTTAATGACGATTCATGCTTATGTTTTTGTTTCAAGTTTGGGGAAGGGTTCAAATTTTTTGTGGCAGTGTAAATATCCAATAGTGATTGGACTGTTTTTAATGGCACAATGGACTTTTTGAAAGGCCTCCGAAGCCTCGCAATGCAGGAAATAATGATAGAACCAATAGAAATTCCCTTGATCCAAATTTATATGAATGGATTGGTGGAGAAGACTTTTTTACAGTAGAAGGTGCCTGGGAGAATACCTATCCATGAAGGGGGAGGTAGAGAAGGCCATATATCATTTCAGACCTTGTTTAAGAGGAAACACAGGGTAGAAAAATTGACCAATGAAATTCACATGAGAAACAAAAAAACTGGATGAGCTTCAAATGTGGAAATGTATCAAAACATAAAAATCCGTCAGTCGATGAAAAATAAAAGAAGAATGGTCAACAAGATTGTAGCTGGACTCTTTACTCGAGAATGCAACTAACGAGTCCAGCCTCAATGAAGACTCTCACAAAGTGCAGGACCAGAACTCCAAGGAGAAAGCTTTGCGAGCACGGAATGTGGTTAAATTGCCGGTCAAAAGTGAAACCTACATGTCAAATCAGACCGACAATTTTACCACCTTCCATGCTCGCGAAGTTGCTTCCTTATTCTAGTCCTGTATTTTATGGGTCTTCGTTGAGGCCGAGCTCGCTAGATGCAGTCTCTAGCAAAGTGACCAGCTCAATTCCTTTTGACCATTCTTCTTTTTCTTCAGCAACTGATGGATTTTCATTTTTGGATACACTTTCACATTCGCAGTCAATTTCATAAGCTAATTTCTCTAAACTTTCCTCCCCATCTTGTGTATCCTCTTAAGCAAGGACTGAGATGATATATGACCTTCTCAACTTCCCTTTTCCCATACAGGTTTTCTCCCAAACACCTTCTGCTGTATAATAGTCTCTTCCAAAAACCCATTCATATTAATTTGGACCAGGAAAATTTCTATTAGATCCATCGTTGTTTGTTGCAGTACGAGGCTTTGAAGGACTTTCAACAAGTCCATTGCACCATTAAAACTGGTCCAATCTCTATTGGATATTTACACTGCCACCAAAAACTTGAACCTTTCCCCAAACTTGACACAAAAACACGAGCATAAACCATCATTAAATTGTAACGGGGTATCGAAACCACCTGTCAAGACCCAAACTAGGGCCTAGCCATGACCGACATCCCAAACCATGAAGGCCCGAAATGCCCTTCTCTATTCGGTAATCATGCACAACATTCATATAATAAAAGAAGATGTGGAAACATAATCTTCTATAGAAAGATGGTCAATTTTGAATTCAACATAAGTATGAAAACTGTAAATCAACTATATCTAAATAACAGCTGACTCAGTCTATGAAATCTCTACTATATCTCCAAACAATACTATCTAAAAATCTGGGACAAGGCCCCAGTAGACCAAAACTGTAAAATGATAAATAACTGTAGGACATTAGGCCTTCTGGAATATAGAAGGCTCACCACTGCAAAATTTGTTCTGTTGTCTGAATTATCTACTGCTTGTCTGGACCCCTAGACTAAGCCTCAGAACCTGAAAGGTAAAGGGGAGGGGGTCAATACAGATGTACTGGTACGCAGAAAAAATCCAAAATAATCATTTATAACCAACATATATGCGAGCATTTTAAAACAGTTCATAAATATGTCATATAGTAAGAGATCACATGGGCTATATGGGATCTTCCATTAACTCGGTAGCCAAGCCCCCAACCCAAGTTTGCCGAAAGGGTTGGAGTCTCTGCTTTGTAATCCACAGGGCACTAGGCCAGTGTAAAAATCCCTCCCGGGGAAATAATGTACCTATATCGACAAAAAACGATTTCTGGCTACGAGTTACTTGAGCTCAAGCATTTTTTGGGTAACAACCTAACCCTCTTTAAGCCCATTTTTAACCCTTTCAAAACATGCATTCTTTGAGAACAACATATGAAATAATACTCTGAAAACATACTCTGTTATGGAATGCATACTTGTGGTAGCGTCATACCACTGACTTGCAAGTCACATCTCTGAGCCATTTTAGCTTATAAAAATCCCCTGTTCTCAAAACATATGTTTAGGACCACCATACTGGCAAATAATTTCAAAGAACTCATTCTTTTAATTTATGTAATCATATGCAAGAAACTCTCTTCTTTCAATATTTCAAATATACAAGGTGGTCATGCCAAAAACAACAATCATATACAAATTCTTTCTCTTTACCGCAAAAAACAAAATCATATTCAAAAGACTCCCTCTCATCATCATCAAAATCGTATTAAATTCTTGAATATTGAAAAGATCACTTTCAAAACATTATGCATGCATCTCAAATCATTCTCAAAAAGTTCATAAACTCTAAATCATCAAAGAGAGGGATTTCAATAGCAGTGCTCTCAATCAAATCTTCAATATCATACATATACATATAGGTGTAAATCAGTTTAAGGGGAAGGCCAAAAGGCCAAAACAATATCATTATCAAATCATCCATAATGCGGAATTTAAAGCATAACTTCTAAAATCCCTTTAAAATTCATGCTTGATAATCTTTAAATCATGTTCTAGAGTTTACAAGCCCATGTAGTTTTTAGGATAAACCCCACGTACCTCTATTTAGGAAAATAATGAATGATTCTTAAAGCTTACGGATTGGGGATTTCAAATCTCTAATTATCTTCAAAAACCCACTGTTGAACCTTGAATTCTTTGGGATTCTTCTTTGAAACCATAAGGGTTGTTCTTGATGAATTTTGGTCAAAGTGTATGTATTTAGGTGTATTTGGAATTAAATCCCGTGTTTGGATGGGTTTGGGGCCATGGGAAATGTATAGTTTGACCCTGGAATTTAAAATCTGGGATTGGAACGCAGTAAAAGGCTTCACTGCGATGCACTGGAATCGCGGTGAGCTACTTGAATTGAAAATTGTCGATTTAAGGCTCATCTTGATGCGGTGGCCAGTCAATCGGTGATGCTGACACTAAAAATGCTCTAAATTCTTCACCGAGTGTTCGTTTTACGCGAATTTGGTATCGATGGAAAGCTAATTCGAAGATCATTCATTTGATGTATAGTAGGCCACCTAGTTCTATATATAAAAGGAGTTATGATCTATTTAAAATGACTCAAGTTTCGATGCTCACTAAAACTTGAACGATAGAAAAGCTTTCAACTTGACCTTGAGTTAGGGGACCTTTATGATCTCAATTCATGCTCAAATAAGTTACCACACTACATACTTGATTAACATGGAAAATTTACATAGGATAAATAGCTTTTGGATCATCTACGCATACAAATGATGATTTTTATTCTAGCCCAAAACACAGGGCATTACAATATCTACCCCTTGGGATCATTCATCCACGAATGATGGGTAGAAACTTTGAAGCTTAAAGGTATGGAATAACACGGGCCTGACGAGTCTTCTAAGAAAAGATATAACTGATTTGAAACCTTTAAACTTCTATCATGAAACTGAATTTTGAGCTGACTTGCCCTTTCTTGTTTTAAGGAGCTGATTCATGCTGAAAGTTTAGGATTTTCCTCAAAGTGTTTATGCTCAAATCACACAAATTAAATTGAGAATTGATAACTTATGCAAGTACAAATCATGAGGCAAGATGTCTTAGATCTCACCAGGTTACTGTACTACCGAGCTAAAATACTTGGAAGCATTTGAAATCATGCTCTGCAATCTTATGAACCAAGTCATGAATAAGTAGCTGAATCTGAAACATGATGCTTTGACTGAACTGAATTAACAAATTACATGGATGAAAAAGATTATCTCTTGGGATGGTCATACGCTTGAGACTTCGGATAGTAGGACCGGGTGAAAAGTGGAAAACTACCGTAATTTGTCTATCTGGCTGTTAAAATGAATTACTAGCTATATAAACTTAAATTATGCTGGACCCTCATACTTAACCGGAGTATATCATTCAACACTCTTTCTAAAGAAGTCATAGTAGCGTTAGGGAGAAAAAAATCATGGGCAGTAGTTACACAAAACATCCAACTAAGGAATCACAACAATGACACTACTCTATAGCATGGAATATAAATGTACAACTTATAAAGTAGGGTAGAATTACTAGGCCTTAGGCAATGCAACTTCTTACTTTCAAACTCCGCACATTTCTCGAATATCCCTTGACTATACTATTCCCATCAAGTACCATGTTCCTTTGATTCAACTTATAATTCTCATATGGGCATTGCTAAACCTTTCTATTAATGTCTAAAGTAGCTTAAATCCTTTCACCGTGATCAAGCATAATTCTAAATCACAAAATACAACATGTCATACCATGATACTAGTCTAAACCATATGATTCAACCTTCTATATCTTTGTAAAGATCACACTCTAAGCATAACGTGCTTTACCACCTCAATGACCAACTCTGAACTCTCACTATGGGTTCACTAATGCATATAGTGTTCCTCCACTTAAATCCCAACATATCATTCAAGCCTTCCTTAGTAACCATATATCAACTCCAAGGCAAAGACCAATAAGGACATACTTCATGTATTCTCCAATCCACTATCAATATAACTCCCATGCACTACCCTAAGAACATACACACACAAATCTCCACTAACCATCACATATATCAAAGACTTCGCCCCAGATCATACTTCACACTTATGGCCTTATCTAAAACAAGAATACTATGATTTTCTATTAACAAGAAGCATTCACTCATCAATACTATCATTACATAAGGAGTCACCAAAAGGTTAGAACATAAAACCTTGAAGCATGGGAGGATATTATACGAGACTTGACACTTAACTGAGGCTGAAGGGATAGGAAATCAACATCAGGGATACATCAAAGTGATATAAACTAGGGCATACATGACTATAAGTTAAATCTCATCAATAACAAAGAGTATAGCATGAATTTTGGGAAGTGAGAACACTCTAAAGCGTGAGTACATAAGTCATAAGCTGCATGACCTCAATTTAAAGTTCATAACATATGGAATGTGATTCCGACTTCTGAATGAACTAGAACTCCTTATTTTAGAACTGGAAGAGCACATGATTCTCTCTCATATACATGAACATGAACTAAGATCGTGGAACTGGAACGTAAGGCATAAGTAAGTATTGGGATAACTTAAAAATACTGAGCTAAGAATGGATTGAGCCTCACCCTCACTTCCTGATGTTCAATATCATACTGACATCACTGCTAGAATCTGAGAGCCTGTCTTTGTCACTTGTTTTATGATCTCCCCCTTAGCTTTCAGCCATCATATTAAGTTTGAGAGATTCCTTACTGTACTCTAAACTTAACTACACTCACGACACTCTAGGTTCTGAAATACGATAATACATACAATTAATAGGACTTAATTGTAACGCCCCAAAAATGGGCCCCGAGGCATCACACGGTGCTTAAAGCTACAAGTAGACCCAAGCTAACCCTTTTAGCCATTTTTCTACCATTCAACACTTATAATCAAAGTCATCATAATCAATACATCTAAACATCCTCCATAATATCATACTTCAATACGAATGAAATACGAAAAGTAACAAAATACGACATCTCTGATAAATCTAATCAATCTATCTATCTAGTTTGACAAGCCTCTACTAAACTATATATCCATGAGCCATTGGGACAAACCCCAACAAACCCGAACTCAGGAAATAAACTGAACGACTCAAAGTAAATGAGAAAATCTGAATAACTAGTCCTCGGACCATGAGGACTCACCACTACAGAGGATGTAGATTAACGTGCTCGGATAATCACGGTCAAACCTGGGAATGAAAACTTGAACTTACATTATAAGGAAAATGTAGCCCACATGCGAACATGTGGGTTAGTACCATGGAATATATACCGAGTACATGGGGGTGCATGAAATAAACATATTTATATGAATATATATATATATATATATATATATATATATATATATATATATATATATATATATATATTTAACGATCATGTCATAAGTTTTCTTTCCAAATCATGCAGGACATTAGTAATTGGCTCATAAAGCTTGAAAGAAATCTAAAATTTGAAATCATACACAATGAATGATAAAATTTGCCAATCTGGATATCATAAGCCATTATACTTAATCCAAATATCAAGATTCTTTTCTTATTCTCTCATCAAGAAATCTTAGTGAAATATGGAATATTGAATACATCATAAATTTGCATTCCAAATCTCTTTTAAATAGTAAAATCATTCTAAGAATGAGGGACGACTCTTTGGGAGGTTCTTTCAATCAACATGTACGCCATGTGAGCACCCATGATGTCCCACGACTTGCCCTCATAAGGTTAGGGCTGTCCTACCCTTGCCACCGGTGTATAACAATCTTATCTCAGTGATCACTATCTCAATTTTCCACATATAGTGGAAGTCAATGTCTCAACCTACGGTGGCACGTAGTTATGGGGTATGAAACCGTAGTAACATACCCAACTCGGTGCTAAATACTACTCCCAATACTATGCTCAAAAATCTCAAGAAAAATCCACTTTAAGGGTAATCTCATATTTCTTAAGTTAAATAAATAATAAAATCCGTAACTCATTTCATAAAGTGGATTTTAACTCTGTTGTGACCAAAAGGCCAAATCTTTCTATACTTCATCAAAAATAGTCTAAACATGGGTGCATGTAGCACATAAATTTTTGAAACAACAATCTCAATGTGGGTTAATGACCCTTATAGCGATACTTAATCAAAACATTTCAATATTTATGCTTTATATCACAAGCATGCATAATTTATACGGAAATCTGAAAAATTTCAGCCTTTAATCATAACAATAATCTCAAACTCATGGAGTTTATTTTCTAAACATTCAAAACAATCATAGTATCTTGAACAACAATATAGGATAAGATTTATCACTTCAAATTCATGATAAACATGTAAAAATCATATATCTTTGAAAAATAATGTAAACTTTGGGCACAAGAACGAAATGGTGTTCTTGTTCATCACCCCACATACCTTTTTGGTAACGGATTCGTTGAAAGATTGGACCCTCAATGTTGATTGTGTGGCCCTAGTTGTTTTTCTCCTTTAGTGCTCTTGGATGATGAACTTAGACTGATAATAGGGATATGATGTGTTTAGAATCTATTAAATTCATAATGTTAAGTTTAGGGGTGTGTAAGGTGTGCCAAAATACTTAATTGCCCTCAAAATCACCCAAAAATGGAGAGTTTAAGTCACTTGAAACGATAAGATATGCGCCGTATATGATATCGCATATTTTTACATAGGCACCGCATATGATATCGCCTATATTTATATAGGCACCGCATATGATATCTCCTATATTTACATAGGCGCCGCATATGCTATCGCATCTACTTTCCAGTGGCCATGTGAGATTGGTTAGGTGACGCACTCCACTTTGCAAAGCCATAACTCCTAGATCGGGTGTTGGATTTTGGTGAAATTTGTATCGTTGGAAAGCTAATTCAATTCTCTATAATTTTGTGAGTAGAAATATGCAGAAATACCATATATTTATCAAGTTATGCTCATTCAAAGATGACCCTTGCGAATTCAAACACTAAAACTTGATGGATTTCGAAACTCTTAGCTTGTACTACCTTAAGTGACTCATATAACCACACTTAACACATCATAAGCTCTCTTATAACTAGGGTAATCTTGGTAATTTAGGTGCCCAAATATGGCTTACAAAATTTGGGGTTTTCACATATACGAACAACGGTTTGTTTTCTAGCTTAGGAAAGTGCAGGGCATTACAATATCTCCCCTTGGGGACATTCATCCTCGAATGACGTTGGGTATACCAAGAGTAAAGAAAAAATAAAGGGTACACAGATAAAGCAACTTGCTAATCTTTTCTCTATTTCATTCCACATTTCGGACACAACAAGGGGTGCATCACTCATGAAATCACAGCTGAATAGTGTAAAATAATTTCTGAATTACTGCAATTCTGCTTAGAAAAGGAATGAGTTAAAGCGGAATGGTACCTTCGTCTTGATCGGAACTTATGGAAAATAGGTGCGGGTAAATGGATCGTATATCCGCCTCAGCTTCCCATGTTGCACCCTCAACGGATTGATTTCTCCACAACACCTTGACCAAGGGAAATTTTTTGTTCCTTAGTCTTCGGGCTTGGTGATCTAAAATCTCAACAGGAAATTCATCAAAAGAAAGACTATCTTGCACATCAGGGTTTTCTAAAGGATCTACAACAACACAATTACCAGTGTGTTTCCTAAACATGGATACATGGAAGACAGAGTGAACGGAAGATAACTCTGAAGGCAACTCAACCTCATACGCTACCTTACCAACATAGCTAAAAAATCTGTAGGGGCCAACATAACGGGGACTAAGTTTCCCCTTCTTTCTGAATCTCTTCACTCCCTTCATAGGTGAAATCTTCAAATACACTAAATCACCAACTTCAAATTCAAGGTCTCTTCTCCTCACATCAGTATATGGCATCTGACAACTCTGTACGGTTTTTAATCTTTCTCTAATCACATTGACTTTTTCCATAGCTTCAAAGACTGAATCAGGACCACTTACGACCGCTTCACCCACTTCAAACCAACCTATGGGTGACCTATATTTCCTCCCATACAAAGCCTCAAATGGAGCCATGCCAATACTAGAGTAAAACTGTCATTGTAAGCAAACTCTATCAATGGTAAATGGTCATCCCAACACCCCTTAAATTCAAGATCACACGCTCTCAATATATCCTCAAAGGTCTTGATGGTCTTCTCAGCCTGACCAGCTGTTTGCGGATGGAAAGCAGAACTCAAATGCACTTGGGTACTAAGACCCTTCTAAAAAGCTCTCCAAAACTGCGAGTGAACTGAGTACCCCTATCTGAAATGATGGACAAGGGAACTCCATGCAATTTGACTAATTCCCGGATGTATAATCTAACATAATCCTCATCATTATAAGAAGTATGCACAGGCAAGAAGTGCACAGACTTAGTTAATGTATCTATCAAAACCCAAATGGAATCATGATGGCATTGGGAAGGAGGTAAACCAATCACAAAATCCATGTTTATCTCTTCCCACTTCGAAGTGGGAATACCAAACTCCTGCATCATACCACCAGGTTTTTGGTGTTCTACCTTAACCTGTTGGCACGTCACAGACTTAGCCACAAATGCTGCTATATCCTTCTTTATGCCACTCCACCAATAGATTTCCCGCAAGTCGTGGTACATCTTGGTGGCACCACGATAAATAGAATATCGCGCACTGTGTGCTTCAGCCATAATTCTCTATCTCAGATCCTCAACATCTGGAACACATAATCTATCCTACAATCTCAACACACCATCCCCCCTTGGGAGAAAACCTCCACCGTTTGGTCCTTGACTAATTCTTTCTCTCTGACCAAACTAGCATCTAAGTTTTGCTTCTCCTTTACTTCCGAAACCAAGGAGGATTTGAAGCTACTCTGTACTAACATACTCCCTTCAGTGGAGTTAAGCAACCTATATACCAACCTATCCAACCAATGCACATCATGAGCCAACTCTTTCTTACCCTCTCCAATATGCGAAACACTACCCATAAACATCCTACTAAGGGCATCCGCCACTATATTGGCCTTTCTCGGGTGATACAACACACTCATACCATAGCCTTTTGATAACTCTAACCACCTTTTCTGCCTAAGATTCAAATCTCTGTAGGTAAAAACATACTGCAGACTCTTATGATCAGTGAAAACATCAACATGAGCACCATACAAGTAGTTTCCCCAGATTTTTAGAGCAAACACAACAACAGCTAAGTCAAGATCATGGGTGGGGTAATTCTTCTCTTGGGTTTTAGCTGTCTAGAGGCATAGGCTATAACCTTACCTCTCTGCATCAGTACACAACCCAAACCAACTCTAGAAGTATCATAATATACCACAAAACCATCAATCCCATCAGGCAGAGTGAAAATAGGATTGTAGTGTGTCGAGTCTTCAACTCCAAAAAACTATTCTTAAATGAATTGGACCAAAAGAACTTCACTTTCTTTTGGGTCAACTGGGTCATAAGAGATGCTATAGATAAGAAACCTTTAACAAAAAGGTGGTAATAGCCAACTAGACCCAAGAAACTTCTAATGTCAGATGGAGAGATAGGTTTAGGCTAGTTTCTAACAGCTTCTATTTTCTGGGGATCCACTCTAACACCTTCGAAAGAAATAATATGACCTAGAAAAGCAACTGACCTTAGCCAAAATTCGCACTTACTAATTTGGTAAACAAGTGATGATCTCTAAGGGTTCGCAAGACGATTTGGAGATGATCTGCATGTTTATTCTCACTACGGGAGTATACAATAATGTCGTCTATAAACACTATGACAAACATATCAAGATATGGCCTGAACACTCAATTCATGAGGTCCATAAAAGCTGCTGGGGCATTAGTTAGCCCGAAGAACATAACAAGAAACTCAAAATGACCATAACGTGTTCAAAAGGTTGTCTTTAGGATATCACATTGCCTAACTCTGAGTTGATGATAGCCAGAGCGAAGGTCTATCTTTTAGAAGTTACTTGCACCTTGCAATTGATCAAACAAATCATCTATTCTTGGAAGGGGATACTTGTTTTTGATAGTGACTTTGTTAAAATGGCGATAGTCAATGCACATACGCAAAGAGCCATCTTTCTTTGGCACGAATAGGATAGGTGCACCCCAAGGAGACACACTTGGTCTTATAAAATGTTTATCTAAGAGATCTTTGAGTTGATCTTTCAACTCCTTAAGTTCTGCGGGAGCCGTACAATATGGAGGGATCAAAATGGGTTGAGTATTGGGAAGAAGATCAATCCTGAATTCTATCTCTCTATCGGGAGGTACCCCTGGAAGATCTTCTGGAAAGACATCAGGAAACTCATTAGCAATGTCAATTGACTGGAGAGTTGGAGTCTCAGACTTAGTGTCTTTCACTCTGACTAGGTGATAAATGCACCCTTTGGAAATAAGCTTTCTATCCTTGAGATATGAGATAAAATGACTCTTGGGAGCTGCAGAATTACCAGACCATTCGATAACAGACTCACCAGGGAACTAAAACTTGACTACATGGGTACGACAGTCTATGGATGCATAACAAGAGTGAAGCCAATCCATACCTAGAATAACATCAAAATCTACCATGTCTAACTCTATGAAGAATATAAACAGGACACTTTTTGTACACTTTTCGGGCAACAATGGACTCATTCACAGGGGTAGAAACTAGGATGGGATCAGAGACAATCTCGGGACTCACTTTAAAATTTATAGCAACCAGAGGTGTCATATATGAAAAACTGGACGTAGGGTCCAACAATGCATAAATATCAAACTGAAACATACAAAGCATACCCGTAACAACATTGAGGGAGTCCTCCTACTCCTAACGGGAAGGCAAAGCATAGAATCTGTTCTAGCGTTGACTGCCAGCAGTGCCGGAAGAACCACCATGAGTAGGAGCTGGAGCACTAGCAGTCTGAGCCTGGGGGCTTACATCATGGTTCCCCTATCTAGTATGAGGACAATCTCTAAAATCGTGGCCCTCCTCACATATCCATAGTAGCCCTTCTGACCCCACAAACACTTACCCCTATGATCCCTACCACACCTGGTACATGGTTGACGGTTAGGCAGGTTACTTATAGTATTCTGAGATTCAGACATAGAAGACCTATTTTCCTGTTCTTTCCTTCCTCTAAGTACTGGAGCACTAGCTGGCGATGGTGCTAGCATAGATGAGCGGATTTGAGATAGAGGGTGATTCCCTCCTTGCAATCTATTCTGACAATAAGTAGGTTTATTGGATCTAGCTTTCTTATTACCCCTTACTCTATCCCTCTCTTTTATCTTATCTGATTCAATCTATTGGGCATGGGTCATCATTCTAGAAAGATTCATCTCACTATTAAGCATAGCTGATCTACACTCCTTAACCAAATAGCTTAACACCCCTGTCAAGAACTTACCCATACTGGCTAAGTTGTCGTCTATAACATTTGGGGCATATTTTGCTAACTGATTGAACTTCTAGCAATACTCCTTAACAGTAATGGATCCTTGCCGTAAGTTTATGAACTCCTTTAATTTTGCCTCTCTCAACTCTAGCGGAAAGAATTTATCTAGAAATGCATCCTGGAACTCCTGCCAAGTCATAGGAGCAGCACCCTCTACTTTACCCTTTCTCCATGCAACTACCTAGTCATACGCAAGGTCTTTCAATCAGTAGGATGCTAACTCAACACTCTCCTCCTCAAACATGTGAATTACCTGTGTGATCTTCCTTATCTCCTCCAGATACAACTCCGGATCCTCACATACCTTGGACCCATAAAACTCTAGGGGATTAATCTGCATAAAGTCACGTATTATTGTGGTAGCTAAGTCACCTCCTTGTTGTTCTGGATTCGGAGCCTGGTTGGCCTGAACGTTGGTGGTAACAACTTGGGCAAACGCTTAAAAGGCTGCCCTGAACTCTGTGGGATACATTCTTATTCAGGGGATCATCAAGCTGAGGTTGCTGACCCGCGTTATTTCTTTTAGCTCGGCGAAGAGGCATATTTTGAAAGAAGAGAGCATGAATTAATAGCTGAAAAGGAACAACTGTAAGCACGATAGAATTCTAAAAGAATGAATTGACCCCCCCTCTTTTTTACTAAAATGTTTCATAGCCTCTTGCTCATAGATGTGGTGCGCTACACACCGATGATCAAGACTCTACGTAACGCGACTTGTCATACTCCCTAGGACTCCAATAACCTTAGGCTCTGATACAAAGTTTGTAACACCCCAAAATAGGCCTCGAGGCATGACACAGTGCTTAAAGCTATAAGTAGCCCCAAGCTAACCCTTTTAGCCATTTTTCTACCATTCAACACTTATAATCAAAGTCATCATAATCAAAACATCTAAACATCCTCCATAATATCATACTGCAATATGAATGAAATATGAAAAGTAACAAAATACAACATCTCTAACAAATCTAATCAATCTATCCATCTAGTCTGACAAGCCTCTACAAAACTGTATATCCATGAGCCATTGGGATAAACCTCAACTGGCCCGAACTCAAGAAATAAACTGAATGACTCAAAGTAAATGAAGAAATCTGAATAACTAGTCCTCAGAAAATGAGGACTTACCACTGCAGAGGATGTATATCAACATGCTCGGATAATCATGGGAAAACCTGGGAATGAGTATCTAAACCTAAATTATAGGGAAAATGTAGCCCATATGCGAACATGTGGGTCAGTACCATGGAATATGTACAGAGTACATGGGGGTGCATGAAATAATCATATTTATATGCATATATATATATATATATATATAACGATCATGTCATAAGTTTTCTTTCCAAATCATGCAGGACATTTGTAAATGGCTCTTAAAGCTTGAAAGAATCTAAAATCTGAAATCATACACAATGAATGGTAAAACATGCCAATCTGGATATCATGAGCCATTACACTTAATCCAAATATCAAGATTCTTTTCTTATTCTCTCATCAAGCAATCTTAGTGAAATCTGGAATATTGAATACATCATAAATCTGCATTTCAAATCTCTTTTAAATCAGTAAAATCATTCTAAGAATGAGGGACGGCTCTTTGGAAGGTTCTTCTAACCGACATGTACACCATGTGAGAACCCATGATGTCCCATGACTTTCCCCTGTAAGGCTAGGGCTGTCCTACCCTTGCCATCGGTGTAGAACAATCTCATCTCAGTGATCACTATCTCAATTTTCCACATATAGTGGAAGTCAATGTCTCAACCTATGGTGGCACGTAGTTCTGGGGTATGAAACCATAGTAACATACCCAAATCGGTGCTAAATACTACTCCCAATACTATGGTCAAAAATCTCAAGAAAAATCCACTTTAAGGGTAATCTCATAATTCTTAAGTTAAATAAATGATAAAATTCATAACTTGTTTCATAAAGTGAATTTTAACTCTGTTGTGAACAAAAGGTCAAATCTTTCTATACTTCATCAAAAATAGTCTAAAAATGGGTGCGTGTAGAACATAAATTCTCAAAACAACAATCTCAATGCGGGTTAATGACCCTTATAGCGATACTTAATCAAAACATTTCAACATTTATGCTTTATATCACAAGCATGCTTAATTTATACGGAAATCTGAAAAATTTCAGCCTTTAATCATAAAAATAATCTCAAACTCATGGAGTTTATTTTGTAAACATTCAAAATAATCATAGTATCTTGAACAACAACATAGGATAAGATTTATCACTTCAAATTCATGATAAAACATGTAAAAATCATGTATCTTTGTAAAATAATGCAAACTTTTGGCACAAGAACGAAATGGTGTTCTTGTTCATAACCCCACATACCTTTATGGTAACGGATTAATTGAAATATTGGACCCTCAATGTTGATTGTGTAACCCTAGTTGTTTTTATCCTTTAGTGCTCTTGGATGATGAACTTAGACTGATAATAGGGTTATGATGTGTTTAGAATCTATTAAATTCGTAAGGTTAAGTTTAAGGGTGTGTAAGGAGAGCCAAAATACTTAATTGCCCTCAAAATAACCCAAAAATGGATTGTTTAAGTCACTTGAAACCATAAGATATGCGCCTCATATCATATCACATATACTTACATAGGAGCCGCATATGCTATCGCATATGCTTTCCAGTGGCCATGTGCGATAGGTTAGGCGATGCACTCTACTTCGTAAAGGCATAACTCCTAGCTCGGGTGTCGGATTTTGGTGAAATTGGCATCGTTGGAAAGCTAATTCGATTATATATAATTTGGTGGGTATAAATATGCATAAATACCACATATTTATCAAGTTATTCTCATTCAAAGATGACCCTTGAGACTTCAAACACTAAAATTTGATAGATTTCGAAATTCTTAGCTTGTACTACCTTAAGTGACTCATATAACCACACTTAACACATCATAAGCTATCTTATAACTAGGGTAATCTTTTTAATTTAGGTGCCCAAATATCACATACAAAATTTGGGGTTTTCATATATACGAAAAACGGTTTGTTTTCTAGCTTAGGAAAGTGTGGGCCATTACATTAACCCAAATGGCTACACCTTGAAGGGGAAAACCCACTGCTAACCCTGCCTTTTAAGACACACTCTATCTTTTTATATCCCCCAATAGTCGATCACATAATACTTGAATTCTACTAACTCTGAATCCTTGTGAGTATTCCCGTAGTCGGAGTGCACACCCTATGAAATACCCCAACAAATTCAAACCAATATTAGAGCCATGTACCAAGATCATGCATAGTACATCATGGTTATTTTATAGTTTTATGAGTATGTTAGATTTAAATTAAGGCTTAAAATAGCTCCCAGCTATCAGACGAATCAAAACATTCCTTACCGATAGAATTCTTGTGAAGGATATTGGTATAGTCAACTTCAAATGATAATAACTCTCATTATACTTGGAATTTTTTGATCTCATGACCTATAAGAATATATATAATTGAATTATCTTTCCAAAAATACTAATTTCACCTAAATCCGATATTGGAGCAAAGAGTTATTCCTATTTTACTCCAGCATGTCAGGCTAGAAACAGTGTGACGACATTCGTGATAGCTTATCACATTTGTGATGCCCTATCACTAAGGTCGTTAGCCTTAGTCAGAAACCACCTCCTAAGTGATGACATTCATGATAGTTTATCATATTTGTGATGCCCTGTAACGAAGGTCATCAGCCTTAGGCAGAAACCATCTCCTAAGTGATCACATTCGTGATAGCTTATTACATTTGTGATGCCCTATCACGAAGGTCGTCAGCTATGATTTTTCAGCAACTGGGAATTTATTTCATAAGGGTATTTTTGTCATTTTCTTCACCTTCCACGAATTATAACCCTAAAGAGGCATAATTTTTCCCATTTTTCTTCAGTTAAGTATCTCAAAAATCCTCTCTTATGCTCTCAACCGCAAGATTAAGGTTTCCATCAAACTCATCTATAAAAACCAAGATTCAAGCCTTTTTCCAAGATAATCGAGAATTAAGTTTCCCAATCCGAGAACTCTCTAGCAAATAATCAAGGTTTCCATTCTAAGGTATGTGTAGTGTTCATCTATGGATCTAATCCGTTCATAGAGCTCAAGAACCATGTTATAAATATTATTTTGTAAACTTTTTGTGGTGATATGAGTATGTACATATTGACGATTGTTGTTTAAGTTTCAATGTGATTTCTAAAGGTGTTTTCATGGAATATATATATGTTTGTTAATTGAAAACCATGAACTTTAGGTGCTTTAATATGGTGCAATTATGAAACCCACTTATGCCTTAAAGAATACATGAAAGGTGTTTGATAAAATGCTTAGGATGCTACAAATTCATGTTTGTATGGTTCTATGATGTCTAAATGACATGTCCATGTTAGCTATATACTTCAATATGAATTCCATGCTTTTCATGTGTTGCTATTGTGGTGGTATGCAGCATGTAAGATAATGGAGATATTCAATATGTACATGAAATATATCCATGCATTCCCTACACTGTTTAAGATGTTGAATAACTATATGAAATATGATATCCCCTACATATGATATTATGAATTGTGGACTCAGATCTTGTGATCAAGTCGTGCCATGTGTGTCAGTTTCCTTCTATCGAGTCCTGGGGGTATTTGTACCTAAAAAACATAGTTGTGTGCCTAGAGTTATGTCATATTGTCATGATAATCTCAGTCAAGCTATAATCTATAGAACTCAGTCAGTCATGTGACTCAGAAAACCTCACAAATCTCATGATCTCAGTTAACTCTCAGAAATAGTACTACTCCGTCAGTCAACGAAAGTCAGTTAATCTATCCATGTACAGTCAGTTGAATCATGTTTAGTCTTTTCAGTTGGGAGTAGAAGTTAGAATCGAGTGAACCCAAGGATGGGAACTCACCTACCAGTTTAGGGTGTGATTCTTAACAGACATCCTTGTGTTCCAGAACTATGTAGCCAGCGTAGGTTGAGACATCTTAGCCTGTAAGATTAGGGTTGATGAGGTGGCTTAACCTGTTAGTGTAGGGTTCCCACTATTCTCCTTTCGAATACCTATCAGCTAAGGGTCACCCATAACTATCCTTACCAGTGGTAAGGTATTGACACCCCTCCAGTTAGGGCAGATATTGAACCCCAACTTAGCTATATACATTATTGGGGCATGTCGGTTAAAAAAATACCTCCCACAGTTTCAGGATCAGTCTCAGTGAAAGAAATCACATAGGTCTTCAAATTTTAGTATATTAGGACTGTCAGATATAGTCAGACTCAGTTACAGTATGAAACTCAGATAGTTTCATCAGATTCAGGATTGTCAGATACATTTGCCCATGTTATCAGAATTTCAGTATCAGTTATGTTAGCCATCAGTAAACCATGTATTATCATACAGGACTACCTATCATGCACCCACGATTTCAGTTACTATGTATGCATGTTTGTACTCTTACATTTATATCAGTCAGACAGTTGGCATTGTTCATGCATATAAACCTTATTTATATTTAGCCTACCTCACTCGTATACTCAGTACATTCCCTTGTACTGATGCATTTGCGCTATGGTGCTTTTTTTTCATGTTACACCATAGGTTCAGAGACACGAGCTCCAGATTAGCAATAGTATTAGCATTTCCAGTCACAGAGATTCAGTGAGTCCTCTTCATTCGAGGATAATATGATTTGATTTATTCATTATTATTGTAGCCAGTTATTAGTTTACGAAGTTATTTGAAGACATATTCCTTCAACTCCTTATTCAGACAGTACATAGAGGCTTTTAGATTCAGTATTCAGACTTATGTTCAGATTTGATTCAGTTTTCAGTTATTTTGGGTATCTTTCACCCATATGGATATTATGTTTTGACAGATTCTTTATTCAGTTGAACCTTATGGCCTACATGTTCATGATTTCTGCATTATTACGTTATATATTACAGTGTACAGGTATAGATATCATTCATGGTTTAGCTTGTGATCCTTTGGAGTCATAAGCACCGTGTAGCATTTCGGTTCAGAAAAATCAGGGTGTTACACCCTATAGCGATTCAACTCTTATTTCTTTCGGTTCAACGTTCAAAATTCAAACTTAGATTATAACACTTAACATGGATATCACCAAGCCCTTGATGAATTATACTACTAGTCTTTCCCCACCTAACAACACAACGGTACTACTATGTCTACTAGCCACATGCAACATGTAACAGTCTTAGAAAATGCCGCAACTCCATATCACCTTGGGCTTACTTCTACCTCATACATACAACATCATACTTTGTTACAAATTAAATAAACTTAATCTATTACGTACACTATTCAAGCCTATTAGATTACTTCAATAAAACCGTTATCATTACCCAAGAAATTATCACAACTACCTTAATGGCTATCAATTATTTAAATTTAATGTCTAGTGCTAAGCATGATTTATAGCCCAACCTGAGACACAATTCTAACAAAACATTCATCATTAATCTTAAGCCACTATTCTTACATCCACATCCTACATTAAATTCAAACCAACAGTCTAGCATCAATCATCTACCAAAAATAAAGAAGGCAACATAATATACTAGTCCATCAAATTGGGACATTATATCCAAATACCTCAAAAATCTACTACATACCTTCTCACAAGTAGTTCTAGGTTACAACTACCAACGAAAAGAAGGTCAAGGGGGCTGAAGTCACATAATACCCATGGTCAACCTTAATCTTATATTATAACCCCATACAATCTTATCTACTTATACAGCTTTCTAACATCACACTTACTTACCCAAGCGTACATTTAGACTACCTTCAAATTCCACAAACAACCATGAGTCTATAATTGTAACTTACTGGCTCATCTAGCCATTTTCATACTTCAAGCAGACAACAATTCTCCTTAACTAATAACTCCTTCTCCACCTTCTACTAAACTAACACACAAGGACATATCACTTCATTACCAACTCAATCTCATGCGAAAAGATTCGACTATACAAATATTCAACTGACACAAGAACAATAAATTGAACAAAAAGTTGCTAGTGAATCAAAATAGGCCTCACATGGCTTCATTAGACTTTTATTTTTTTTTCAAAAACACTATGATAACAAGATTACATATTAAAAGAGATAGAAAATTGACACACCATATTCAATGATCTAAGGATACACATCTTACTCTGTATAAATAAAAATTTGAGTCAAATACTTCCCCCACAGAATACCATACAATCCACACATGCTACTAGCTTCCATATTAGTTTATCACTATAAAGCGGTAAATCATCCTCCAACATCATCAGTTATTCAACTAAAATATTTATTTACACACAAGTCACCCTCACTCTAACTTATAACTTTGTGACTTCACATCACCAACATCTTGGTCGAACATTACTACCAATAGGTGATGACACCGACACTTAACTTATACTACTACTTGGGTGGAAATACAGTTCCAACATTCTGATACACATCATTCCCTCTTATGCATGACATTTGCAATATAAATTTTGAAAAGAGATAGAGTACTCTTAATACCACAGGCTGAAAAGCACGATTTCATCAGAATCAAAATTCACACAAAAATCAATACACTCTGAGGCACTAACGAACTCTTCTCAAGTCCTTGCACAAATCTTTAAATTCTTATATGGATCAATCAGAAAGGTATGACCATATCATTTATACTCTAAACTTTTGCACTTGAATCACCCCAATAACTAGACATATCTGGGCACATCAAAGTAAGGAAAGAATTAAGGTGACAGTTACTTTCGTATGGGTGACACCATAGCATGAATTAGAGTATGAAAGAGGAACATTCTAACTCTATTTCACAAACTAGAACATCAAGAAACGGAAACATTCCTAAACTCCTAGTAGCCTCCTACTTATAAGTGTGGCGTGCTACACACCCATAAACAAGACTCTACCCAATGCGATTTCGCAGACACCCTGGGACCATGAACCGTGCTTTGATACCAAGTTTGTCATGACCCAAACAAGGGTCTGGCCGTGACAGGCATCCCGAACCATGAAGGCCTGAAATGCCCTTCTCTATCTGGTAATCATGCATAATATTAATATAATAAAAGAAGATGCGGAAACATAATCTTCTAAGGAAACATGGTCAATTCTGAATCCAACATAGGTATGGAAACTGTAAATCAACTATATCTAAATAACATCTAAGTCAGCCTGCAAAGTCTCTACTATATCTCAAAATAATACTGTTTAAAAATCTGGGACAAGGCCCCCAGTAGACCAAAATTGTAGAATGATAAATAACTGTAAGACATTAGGCCTTCTGGAATATAGAAGGCTCACCACTGCAAAATCTGTTCTTCTTTCTGAATTATCTACTACTTGTCTGGATCCCTAGACTATGCCTCAAAACCTGAGAGGTAAGAGAGAGGGGGTCAATACAGATATACTGGTATGCAGAGCAAATCCAAAATAATCATTTATAACCAACATATATAAGAGCATTTTAAAACAGTTCATAAATATATCATATAGTAGGAGATCACATGGGCATTTTAAAAGACTCTGTGAAAACATCTGAAATCCTTGACACTCTAGTATTACTTCAGCGCTAGGTGGTTTACCCTATAAGTCTATTATCCTATGGGCTATATGGGAGCTGCCATTAACTCGGCAGCTAAGCCCCCAACCCAAGTTTGCCACAAGGATTGGAGTCTCTGTTCTGTACACCACAGGGCACTAGGCCAGCGTAAAAATCCCTCATGGGGAAATAATGTACCTATATCGGCAAAACACAATTTATGGCTTTGAGTTACTTGAGCTCAAGCCTTCTTCGGGCAACCACCTAACCCTCTTTAAGCTCATTTTCAACTTTTCCAAAACATGCATTCTTTGAGAACAACATCTGAAATCATACTCTGAAAACATACTCTGTTATGGCATACATACTTGTGGTATAGTCATACCACCGACTTGCAAGTCACATTTCTAAGCCATTTTAGCATATAAAAATCTCTATTCTCAAAACATATGTTTAGGACCACCATATCAACAAATCATTTCAAAGAACTCATTCTTTTAATTCATGTAATCATATGCAAGAAACTCTCTTCTTTCAACATTTCAAATATACAAGGTGGTCATTCCAAAAACTACAATCATATACAATTTTTTTCTCTTTAATGCAAAAAAGAAATCATAAGTTCACTTTCAAAAAATTATGAAAGCATCTCAAATCATTCTCAACAAGTTCATAAACTCTAAATCATCAAAGAGAGGAATTCCTATAGCAGTGCTCTCAATAAAATCTTCAATATCATACATATACACATAGGTGTAAATCAGTTTAAGAGGAAGGCCTAAAGGCCAAAACAATATCATTATCAAAAAATTCATAATTCGGAATTTAAATCTTAAGTTCTAAAACCCCTTTAAAATTCATGCTTGATAATCTTTAAATCATGTTCTAGAGTTTAAAATCCCATGTAGTTTTTAGGATAAACCCCACGTACCTCTATTTAGAGATTTCAAATCTCTAATTATCTTCAAAAACCCACGGTTGAATCTTGAATTCTTTGGGATTCTTGTTTGATACCCTAAGGGGTTTTCTTGATGAATTTTGGTGAAAGTGTATGTATTTAGGTGTATTTGGGATTAAATCCCGTGTTTGGATTGGATTAGGGCCATGGGAAATTTCTAGTTTGACCTTAGAATTTAAAATCCAGGACTGGAACGCCATAAAAGGCTTCACTTTGATGCGCTGGAATCACGATGAGCTGCTGGAATTAACAATTGTCGATTTAAGGCTCATCGCGACACGTTGGCCAGTCAATCGAGAATGTTGACACTAAAAATGCTCTAACTTCTTCACCGAGTTTCCGTTTTAGGCGAATTTGGTATTGATGGAAAGCTAATTCAAAGATCTTTCATTTCCTATAATAGGACACCTAGTTCATTATATACAAGGATTTGTGGTCAATTGAATTTGACTCAAGTTTTGACACTCACTAAAACTCGAACGATAGGAAAGCTTTCAACTTGACCTTGAGTTAGGGGACCTTTATGATCTCAATTCATGCTCAAATAGGTTACTACACTACATAATTGATTAACATAGAAAATTTACATAGGATTTATGGCTTTCGGATCATCTACACATAGAAATGATGGTGTTTATTCTAGCCCAAAACATGGGGTGTTACACCACCGTCTTGGTCCCTCAGCCTTACCAGTTCGAACCTCACAATCTTAACTGTAAAATGCCATACCTTGTTTGAAGGATTAATGCCTAAAAGGTAAAGAACAAACATTCACAAAATCATTGTACTACGTGTGTGTTTTCATGATAGTCTGATCATTAATACATACCTCCAACATATGTAGTGGTTTCATCTGCAAGTAGCTTATTCCTCCTAACCCATCTTTACTTTAGCCTTTAATGTTGGCCGGGCAAAAGTGGATCCAATTTCACTTCCTTTTGTATGCAAACAATAGAAATACATTTGATGTCAAACAAGAGAAGAGCAAAAATAACATTACAAAAGGGTAACACAAAATTGAGTAAATCAATAGATGACCAATATTATACAACAGATTACCCTTCTGTTCAACCGATAAGGCATCATTGCAAAGGATGTATGCCATATTGCAACAGATGGTTATCTGTTGGAATAAATCAAACCAGCCTTGCTACTGGTTTGATTTCTTCAAGCAGTTACTATCAGTGGCAACAGTTGAGAAAACTATTGCAACACCACCACCACCAACATCAACAAAAAAGAAACAAAACAACACCATATGTTCCAACATCATCCACAACACAAACATCACATGTTCCAACACAACCACCACCCCCAACGACAGCCTACCAAAGTACCAAACAAAAGACATAAAAAAACTATACTGACAATAAGGCTTTTTAAGTTCTCCCAATAGATGACCTTTTTTGCATATTTTAATAAAAACAATGGTTCATTTATTCAAGAATTAAAAATCACCTTTCTTTCAATTTTCTTAATAAATAGGAAACTGGTAATGGGTAAATCATTAATAGCAATTGATGTAACTATCTGATTTATATGACATACAAAGAAGAAAATGAGATGAAAAGAGCAACAGTGAAACATACCTATAATGTCAATAAAGCAAACGGATCAGAACATCCAGTTTAGTTGAAAAAAGATATTGATTGGTTGCGATCCTAAAGGATCCTCATCCGACAGAAAAGAGAAAAGAGAGGAAAAAGGAAACAACAAAGATAATTGAGAATAAAGAATAAATAAGAGTGATGAGTTGAGTCTAGACTACTTTATGGCTGAAGGAGAGAGAGTTCTAGATATGGCGAGTTTTAAATATTCATTAATAACTTTTGAGGGGCACGAGAAGACAATGACATTGAAAAGACCAGATAAGACTACTCACTCAGGAGATTTTTGAGTTATGTAAGTAGTAGCGAGTAATATTTTTTATCGCCTTAGTATTTTAACTATTTTATCTCGGATAGAAAATACCTAAATTACTTTAAAAAAGGATCTTAACATATTTAAGTGCAATAGATGACTTAATCTATTTGATAGTTTACAACAGATTCATGATCTGTCACAACAAATGACATAATCTGTTTGATAGTTTACAACAGATGCATAATATGTTGAAACAGATTACCTAATATGTTTGATTTGATCCAACAGGAAAGACATCTGTTGCAACAGGTTGAAAATTTGTTTATACATAATTTTAACTGATTTCATATGTTAGACTAATGCCTTAATTGAATGTGAGATCTCATAGGGTCAAATACAACTTTAATTGGGTCTTTTGGCAATTGGATAATGAGACGGTATTGTGTTCCTCCCGACCAGAGTCATCGATTGATCACTCTGAGCCGAACCGATTCTTACTACCTCATATGCTAGACTAATACCTTCATTGATTAATCTAGGACAAGGGTACTAATACTTTAATTGAATAATCTGGGATTAGGGGTGAGTTATCATAGGGTCAACTACAACTCCAATTGAGTCTTTTGGTAATTGCATGATGAGACGGTACCACATTTCTCCCAACCAAAGTCGTTGATCGATTACTCTGAGTCGAATCGATTCTTGCTACCTCATATGTTAGACTAATACCTTAATTGATTAATCTAGGACTAGGGTACTAATACCCTAATTGAATAAGTTGAGACTAGAGTGAGTTCTCATAGGGTCAACTACAACTTCAATTAAGTCTTTTGGCAATTCCATGATGAGACGGTACTGCGTTCCTCCCGACAAGATTCGTCGATTGATCACTCTGAGCCAAACCGATTCTTACCACCTCATATGTTGAACTAATACCTTAATTGATTAATCTAGGACTAGGGGTGAGTTCTCATAATGTCAATTACAATATATGAAAGTGCATATTTGATAATTACAACAGATGGGTAATCTATTAAAATATATGACTTAATCCATTTGATAATTTACAACAGATGGGTAATCCGTCACAATAGATAACTTAATCTATTTGATATTTTACAATAGATTCATGATCTGCCATAACAAATTATGTAATTTGTTTGATAGTTTACAATAGATGTATAATATGTTACAACAGATAACATAATCTGTTTGATTTGATCCAACAGAAAATACATCTATTGCAACAGGTTGAACATTTGTTTATATATAATTCAATTGAGTTCATATGTTAGATTAATAACTTAATTTAATGTGAGTTCTCGTAGGGTCAACTACAACTTCAATTGCATCTTTTGGCCATTACATGATGTGACGGTACTATGTTCCTCCCGACCAGAGTCGTTGATCGATAAGTCTGAGTTGAACCAATTCTTACTACCTCATATGTTAGACTAATACCTGAATTGATTAATCTAGGACTAGGATACTAATACCTTAGTTGAATAATCTGGGACAAGGTGTGAGTTCTCATAGGGAAAACAATCGATTAATCTAGAACTAGGGGTGAGTTCTCATAGGATCAGCCACAACAGATGGCATCGCCTATTTGATAATTTACAACATATGGGTAATTTGTTGAGAAATATGACAATCCATTTTATAATTTATAATAAATGGGTAATATGTCACTATAGATGACTTAATCTGTTTGATAATTTACAATAGATGAGAAATCTAACGCAACATGTTGAACATTTATTTTTTACAATTTCAATTGAGTTCATATGTTAGACTAATAGTACCTAAATTGAATAATCTAGGACTAGGGGTGAGTTTTCATAGGGTCAACTAGAGTACTCGGTCAACTACAACATCAATTGTTTTTATACAATTTCAATTGAATTACTCTTTTGTCAATTTGATGATAGGCGAATTTACACGCCTAAAGCACTATATTTTACCAATATTTTAGCTAAGTTTTGAGGACAAAATATATAATTCATGCACTTTTAGTCCTTTTTCCTGTAATTGAGCTAACAAATGTGATTAGCAAGTTTTCAGGTATAAACGATGCAGATTTCAGCATTTTATGGATAACTTGATGCCAAAGGAAGGTTCACGGAAGAAGGAAGGGAACGCTTGGACACCAAGGACCAAAAGTGATGCATGGAAAACCTGTCCCGGGCAAAAACAGCATTTTCCAAGACTTTGGGGATCAGCAGTAACCTATTAGGATTAGGATAATAATGCAGTAATTTATTTGGATTAGGATAATGATGCAGTAACCCAGTAGGATTGGGTTAAGTAATGCATTAACTTAGTAGGAATAGGATAGGGGTATTATAAATACCCTATTTTGCTAGAGATTTTAATCATTTTCATTCTACTTCTAATTCTTCCATTAATTCTACTTTTCTTCTTCTATTCATCTATTCAATTCTTAAATTCCACAACAAGAGAAACGCTACTTTGAAAGGGAGTTCACGCCTAAAACAATACCACACCATACTACACGTGATATCTTTATTGCGGTATAATAATAATGTCTATTGTGAGTTCCATCGCACTCATGAGTATCTAAACTTCTCTATTGGGCTTATGGAAGCCTTATGAGATACTATCTAAGGCTATGAGTTTGTGAATTCGTGACACATAGGCTGCTTATATCATTATTCTCTTCATCTTAATCAAAATTCTTTGTGGTTACAGACACATAGAATACGCCAGTATAGCATTAACTTGTTCGAAAGAAAAGTTATATGTCTAGAAAAGAGATAATGTTAAGGTAATAGGGTCCCATCCCCTATTAAAAAGTTAGTGCCATAACTGGATTAACCTCTTGGAGAATTTGTACCATTAGATACGCTTTAAGCTCGAAAGAGTTAAAGTGAAATAGTCCTTGTTTAGGTCGAAAGACGCTTGGATTTACCATCGAATACAATTCTCTATAAGCACATGCATGTCTGAATTCCGCATAACTCATAGCCAATAGAGACGTACAACTCATAAGGTGGACATAACCCCAACTTCTCAATTCTCATTGTTTTACATCATACTAAATATTCTTTCTTTTTACTTTGCTATTTTCTACTTTTACTTTTCTATTTTGATTACATTATTTGCACATTAAAATCCCCCCTTTCACAAGACTTGCACCAAAAGTCTAATAATCTTTGCTTACTTATTGACCGGCTATTCCCTGTGGGATCGATACCCAACCCAGTTGGGTTATATATTTGACAACGACCGCTTTACACTCTTACAAGAGCTGTAGATTGAGCGTTATCAAAAATTAGCGCCGTTGCCGGGGAATACGGTTGTCAACTAAGTTTGTGATAATTACTAGACCCTTTGATCAAAGATTCTTGTACTTTTACTTTTAGTTTTTGTTTTTGTTCTATTCAGGTTCTATTGATAGAATGAATGCACAACGTGACATAGAAAGAATGGCTGCTCAACAGGAGCAGGCCAGGTTAGCTGCATTGGCAGCTGCTCAAGTGCATCAACAGAATATTGATAACCCAGGTCGTGCAACAAATCTTGATGATGAGGACCTGGGCGATGAGGAGCCACTAAACCCACGGTATACTACTGAGGTGGCGACACCCATGCAGAGGAGAGATCGTTAAGTACGATTGAGGCCTGATCGCCGAGCTGTGCAGATTCCTTTTGACGACGATGATGACGATTTGGATGAAGCTGGTGCCACAGGAGCCATTATTCTACCACCCTTGGCACCTGGAGAAAATTTCAATATCACTAGCACCATGATTCAGCTTTTGTAACTCAAGGGATTATTTGGTGGACTAGCAGGCGATGATCCGAATATGCATCTGATCAACTTTATTTCTATATGCAAGTTATTTGACAATCCCGGCGTTGGTCAGAATGCAATTCGATTACACTTATTTCCATTGTCTTTGTCTGGGGAGGCAACTCTATGGTTGAATGGGCTAACTCCTGATTCTATTACTAATTGGAGGCAATTGAAAGACGCTTTCCTAGAAAGATTCTTTCCGCCATCCAAAAGAGCACAGTTGATAGATGAGATCACCAATTTTCGACAGCTTCCAACTGAAGCTCTCCACGAAAAATGGGAGAGGTTCAAGATGAAGCTTATGCGGTGCCCAATCACCATATGACCAATGTCCACTTAATGGAGATATTATACAGATCTTTGAATTCTGTGACTAAGCCAGTGGTAGATAATGCAGCAGGTGGATCATTTATGGACTCACCTTTATGCAGGCAAGCGATATGCTAGACCGGATGACAAAGCAAAGTAGAGCTAGGTATACCAGGGATTCTGAGGTAGCAAGCTCTACTGTATCTTTTGGCATGACTTCAGAGCAGAGGCGAAGACAAAAGGATCGTGACCAAGACATGGCTCACATGAAAATGCAGATGGATCATCTTACAAAGCATCTATTATCAGGGAAGACCGAAAAAGTCAATGCTGTTGCATCAAAAGGAAGAGAGGAATCCGATTCCGAGAAAGAAGCCAACTACTTGAACAATCGGGGGGGTTTCCGAGGCAATGACCAAGGAAACCAAGGTCGGAACTATTATGATAATTCAGGATATAAGAACCGTGATCAAGGTAGTTGGAAGTATAAGACTGACAGGAATGGTTTGTATGTTCCTCCTGGAAGATGTGACGCCGCTGCATCTGGTTCTGTAAATATGTCAATGGAAGATATGATGGCTAAACTATTGAAAGGAGTAGAGGCAACTAATACGGGAGTGAATGAGGTGAAGAACAACTTGTCCTCAATGAAGCAATTGGTTGACTCGCATTCCACTTCAATAAAACAGCTGGAGCAATAATTGAGTCAATTATCTACGGCATTCAATCAAATAAAGGCTGGAACGCTACCCAGTAACACTGTTTAAAATCCAAGGAATGAGGGATCATGCATGGCTATTTCTACCAGGAGCGAAAGTGCAGTTTCTGAAGAAGCCGATGATGGTGTTTGTGACGTCACTCCAAGATGTATGCAGCCTGAAAAGATGGGAAATCAGAAGCAAAACGCAAAGAAAGTGGTGGAGAAAACTATTCCCCTTTCACCACCACCTTTTCCTCAAAGATTAAAGAAGAAAGCGGATGATACAAGGTTCAATAAATTCATGACGATGTTAAAATAGTTGACCATTAATGTTCCATTGGTTGAGGCGCTGGAACAGATGCCTGGGTACGCTAAATTCATGAAGGAACTTTTAACAAAGAAGCGGGCAGTAAGATATGAACCGGCAGATAATATTCATCATTGCAGTGCAATTGCCACAAGGTCCTTAGTACAGAAAAAGGCAGACCCTGGTGCTTTCACTATTCCTTGCATGGTTGGATCTATGAATTTTGCTAAAGCATTATGCGATTTTGGATCCAGCATTAATTTGATGCCACTATCCGTCTATAGAAAGTTGGGGTTGGGTGACCCTACTCCAACCAATATGCGGCTCGTGATGGCAGATAGGTCGGTAAAACGACCTGTGGGTATCTTGAATGATGTGTTGGTGAAGGTGTCTACCTTCATTTTTCCTGCAGTCTTTGTGATTTTGGATTGCAAGGTGGATTCTGAAGTTCCCATAATCTTGGGATGTCCTTTTCTTACAACAAGAAGTGTGCTTATTGACATGAGAGCTAATGATCTTTTATTTCGGTTGAATGATGAAGTGGTCTGCTTTGATATATGCAAAGCAATGAAGCAGCCCAGCAATATGAATGTGTTCTCTGTAGCTGATGTTCATTATGAGGATACGAAAGAAATATCTATAGAGAAACAGCTTACTGTTGAGCCATTATCTGCTGCGCTGCTGAATGTTAAGCATGAGGACGATGGAGATTATAAAGAAACTATGTTTGCTCTAAATGAAATAGGGTCATATTCTCATGCTCCTAAGAAGTTGGACCTTGATCTTACAAATCAACCTTCACAAACAGCGAAGACTTCCATTGTAGATCCACCAATGCTAGAATCGAAAGAGCTCCCTAATTACCTAAGGTATACATTCTTGGGATATGGAAATACACTTCCGGAGAGTGTTGCGGATGATTTAAGTGAACAGCATGTAGAGGCTCTCATCTCTGCTCTAATGAGGTACAAGAGAGATATGGATAGGAAGATTGATGATATAATTGGTATTCCTCCTGGGATATGTAAGCACAAGAGTCATCTCGAACAAGATTGCATGCCTACAAGTAAGTATCAACATCGTCTGAATCCATTCAGAAAACGATTCCCCATCTATCTCGATGAAGTCTAAGTAATCGAGGTAACTATGTCGTGCCGCAACAATAAATCAAGCGCTACATGGGAGGCAACCCATGGTTTTTAATCGTTTTGTTTTTTTTGGAGTTTGTTTTTGTAGTCGAGCCACGACCAAAACTAAGGCGCTTGATGGGAGGCAACCCATCGTTCTAATCATTTTTGTTGTTTTTGAGTAAGTGTAGGTGCAAGATGTATAAGGAAGGAGGTTGGTCTTGAATTTTGATTTGGAAGCAGTGCATGTCGAAGGTGGTAAGTTAGGAATGAAGAAGCAAAAGGCTATGGGTTAGGCATTGCCTATGAAAATATAGGCAAAGAACAAGGCAAGGCCTATGTAAATCTAGGCCACGAACAAGGCAAGGCCTATGCTATGCCATAAGCTCTCGGATTCTAGAGTTCCATAGCATAGGCGCTGCCTATGCTCAACAATGCCATAGCATAGGCGCCACCTGTGCAAAAGCCTTCTGCTCAACTAGGCAAAGCATTAGGCATGGCCTATGCTATGGCCTTCTGCTCAACTAGGCAAAGCTAAAGGCGCCGCCTATGGTCACTTTTGGTCTCCAAATCCGATTCCAAATGGGTCAAAACCTGACCCAAGCTTGTCCTATAAATAAGAACTTCATCCTTAAGACAAAGTCACATTGTTTACTCAATCTAAGCACCGCCCTACCCTTCTAAAATCTCTCAAAACTTTTCTTTTTGCTCATCTAACCTTGCAAGATCATATTCCGAATCCATCACCAAGTAAGTTCTTCTTTTATATTACATAAGTACTATGCTTATAATGATTCGTTAGATCTTGAATTGGTGTTGGTAATTTGAATGTGCTTGGTTTGTTATGATATATCTAATTGAGTGAAAGAATACATGTAGGTGTTCTTGAATTGGTTCCAACTTGTATTTGATTTTGATACACTGTCATACTTTTGTTGAGTCAACATGGGGAAGTTAAATTGTATAATCTTAAGAATTGAATGCTTGAATGTTTGAATGTCTCATTCATCATGATTGAATACAAGCATGAGATGTTGTGATTATTTCTATACAATAAACTTGATTCAATCCCTACATGGTAGTCTTGTTCCAAAAATGCATTAATCCAAACCATAAAGGATGGTCAAGATTACATGATATAGAGTTGAAAAGAATAGTTAAAGACAATATGCAAGTATGAATGTGCTGAACATATTGTTGGAACATATCACCTATATGTATGTCAATGAAATTGAGTAATCGACATCACAAACTTAATTAGTTTGTACAAACAAATTAAGTGTGGGGTGGTGCCACTATAGTTTGTTTGTCGATTATATCTTTCGAGATGAGCTAACATGAATTTCAGGTAGAATGGCACCAAAAAGGACGACAAGAAAAACAAAAAGCAACCACCTCACAGAAAGGTAAGAAAAGAGGAAGAAAAGAGCAAGCTGAATCCTCCTCGCTGCAAATACCTCGATGCACACTTGGAATCAGGTTTTTCTTATTTATTTTCCACTAAGGACAGTGTGTCCCGTATAAGTGTGGGGTGTTGGTATTTGTATGCTGTATTTCTTTGCCTACCTATATTTATTTATTTGATTTTTAGTAGTAGTTAAATTTTCAAAAAATTTTAGAGTTTGATGCATAAAATTGTTCTGATAGGCGGCATGGTATTATGACAAGAGTTTGTGCTAAGATCATTACGATTGAGATGTTTAGGCTCTAATTGTGACTCACTATGTGATAATTGTATGGTTCAGTTCCTTCATCTGTTGGGTCAAGAGTCTATACTACTCCCAATAAAGTTGACCATGTGCCTTGTGTGTGTGAGATAATATTATATTCTGTGTTTGTGGCTGATGCTAGAACTTGCCTGGTATGTATATAAAGCGAAATAAATAATGTGAGTTTAGGAGATGATTTAGGCATTTCTTTGGCAACCTGTGATTGTTTACCTTCGTTTTATCTACCCATGGACATCATCCTAGATAACCCCCTTTGAGCCTTTAGCCTATTTTCTTTGACAGCCTCATATGTAAGCCTAATCCATTTTTTTAAGAACATAATTTGATCCAAATTCCTAAGTTCTTTAAAATTGTAAAGTCATGTGACAACATAAGAGGAAATTGGGTGAGAGTAGTTCCTTAGAATGTATTGGTACTTGAATTTGTTATGAAAAAGAGTGGCTATCATAGAGGTTTGCTATAAAAAAAAAGAGAAAGAGAAAAATGAAAAGAAAAATAAAAAGTTAATTCTGTTCAAAATTGAATAACAAAAGAGGTGAGAAGGGGTGGTAGATAAAAGGAAAGTAGAGAAGTTGTTTAAAAGAAAGTGTTAATGGTATAATGTGATGTATTAAAGCACTTAGGAACATAGTTACTATTTCTGGCCAAAATAATCCTACCCGTCCCTTAGCCTACATTACAACCTGTAAAAGACCTATTTGATCCTAAGCTTAGCATTCTGATATTTAGTGGAGCATTACACTAAAGGCAAGACTATGGTCATCAGTTGCAACATATGAATTCTTTGTGAGAGCGAGAGCAACGAGAAAATTGTACCCATGTTTTGAAAAATGCAATATTTGTGAGTGATTATAGGTAAGATCTTATGTGAGATACACATGGTTGATGAGTTTTGGGTAGTCGTGTATGATTCTTTGTGCCTTAACTTTTGAATACGAATTAACTATCATCATGAGTGTATATTAGAGGTTGAATTGTTTCTAGAAGTGATCAGAAAACTGCTCTTTGTTAATGATTGTTATTCCTGTCTTGATGACTATTTTGTGTTGTTACTGTGAAACCCTTAGTAGATGTTTATATGGACATGATATTTTGTTCGAGGACGAACAAAGCTTTAAGTGTGGGGTGTTGATGATAGGAGAATTTACACGCCTAAAGTACTATATTTTACCCATATTTTAGCTAAGTTTTGAGGACAAAATATATAATTCATGCACTTTTTGTCCTTTTTCCTGTAATTGAGTTAACAAACGTGATTAGCAAGTTTTCAGGTATAAATGATGCAGATTTCAGCATTTTATGGATAACTTGATGCCAAAGGAAGCTTCACGAAAGAAGGAAGGGAAAGCTTGGACTCCAAGGACCAAAAGTGATGCATGGAAAACCTATCCAGGGCAAAAACAACATTTTCCAAGACTTTGGGGATCAGTAGTAACCTATTAGGATTAGGATAATAATGCAGTAATTTATTTGGATTAGGATAATGATGCAGTAACCCAGTAGGATTGGGTTAAGTAATGCATTAACTTAGTAGGAATAGGATAGGGGTATTATAAATACCCTATTTTGCTAGAGATTTTAATCATTCTCATTCTACTTCTAATTCTTCCATTAATTCTACTTTTCTTCTTCTATTCATCTATTCAATTCTTAAATTCCACAACAAGAGAAACGCTACTTTGAAAGGGAGTTCACGCCTAAAGCCATACCACACCATACTACACGTGATATCTTTATTGCGGTATAATAATAATGTCTATTGTGAGTTCCATCGCATTCATGAGTAGCTAAACTTCTCTGTTGGGCTTATGGAAGCCTTATGAGATACTATCTAAGGCTATGAGTTTGTGAATTCGTGACACATAGGCTGCTTATATCATTATTCTCTTCATCTTAATCAGAATTCTTTGTGGCTGCAGACGCATAGAATACGCCAGTATAGCATTAACTTGTTCGAAAGAAAAGTTATATGTCTGGAAAAGAGATAATGTCAAGGTAATAGGGTCCCATCCCCTATTAAAAAGTTAGTGTCGTAACTGGATTAACCTCTTGGAGAATTTGTACCATTAGATACGCTTTAAGCTCGAAAGAGTTAAAGTGAAATAGTCCTTGTTTAGGTCAAAAGAAGCTTGGATTTACCATCGAATACAATTCTCTATAAGCACATGCATGTCTGAATTTCGTATAACTCATAACCAATAGAGACGTACAACTCATAAGGTGGACATAACCCCAACTTCTCAATTCTCATTGTTTTACATAGTACTAAACATTCTTTCTTTTTACTTTGCTATTTTCTGTTTTTACTTTACTATTTTGATTACATTATTTGCACATTAAAATCCCCCCTTTCACGAGACTTGCACCAAAAGTCTAATAATCTTTGCTTACTTATTGACCGGCTATTCCCTGTGGAATCGATACCCAACCCAGTTGGGTTATATATTTGACAACGACCGCTTTATACTCTTACAAGAGCTGTAGATTGAGCGTTATCACAATTGCATGATGAGAGGGTTAAAAACTACGCATATATTTTATGATTTTAAAAATAATTAAGATCAATTCAGACCAAATTGACATTTTCAAACCTACTTCTCATTCTTTTCCAAAATACAAATCAACCCATACAAAATCTTGAGGTATCACTCTTTCTCTCTCATTCTCACTCAACAATATAGTACAAACAACAACTACTCAATAAATTTGCTCAACCCTCGACAACAGATCGCTTTTCTTCTCATTTTTTACCGCATAGGGGTTATTTTCAACTTTATTCTTGCTTGTATCAGTCGGTTTCTTTGTCTTCGTAGGCAACAGAGTTCGAGAAAATCTCTATATTTGTTATTTTTTTCTTAAAAAATAAGGGTTTTTAAGTTAATGATGAAAAATAAAACTTTTAGTAGTATTATCTTTGAGAATGGGTTTACAATTTTGAGTTTTGGTGGTAAAATCATAGGAAGAACTCCAGAAATCCTTAGTTTCCATCGTAGTATTCCATTGACTGTTATGGTATTATTGGATAGTATTTGTGGTGGTGGTGGTGGTGGTGGTGGTGGTGTTTGTGGTCGTCGTGGTGGCATTGGTTGGTGGTGTTTGTGGTAGCTGTCAGTGGTGTCGGTATTCGTGGTGTTTATTTGTTTGTTGGCATTAGTTGGTGGTGTTTGTGGTGGTGGCAGTTGGTGTGTCGGTATTCATGGTGTTTGTAATGTATTTTTTAAAATCTATGCATACATCAATTAAAATGCAATTTTTGTTTTTGTTTGTCTAAAGGTAAAACATGTCTCCCAAAAGAAAAGAAAGTAAAAGTGGATCAACATCTGACCACTCAAAAAAAAAGCTACAGTACAGAGGGATTCGGATGAGCTTCCTGAAAAATCTCAGTCAGAAAAAAGTGAAGCTGAGGAGAGATGTGAAAACAACATTTAGGGAGGTGGAGAAAGTTCCATAGATGGTGATGAAGAAAATGAAAGTGAGAAAGAGGAGGAATTGGAGAGTGAGAAAAAGAAAGAGGATGATCACCAACATGATGATAATGGATCACCAATGGGGCGTGAATTAATATCGACATCCCAGCATGATCTTGTCAAAACTTTTAGTATGGAAAGGTTTCAAGTTGTGATGCTGATAAATGAACCAGAAGGAAAATAACTAACTGGTCAAATTGTACTTAAATGTCAGATAGGGAAAAATTTTGAACATTTTATGAAAATTATGAAGAACAAAAATATAGGTGGATTTTTTAAGAAGAGCTGCTTTGGAATCTTTCTTGAGCTTCCTGAGGACACCTCTGCCTGTATCTGTTTCCCTATGATGATGGTGTATGGTCATCTCAAGCGCAAGTACGCGGGGATGATAAAGATTCGGAGGAGGGGAAAAAAGAAGATACATGAAATCTAGATCATTTACTGTGGCATGCCTATTTGTTTTTGCTTGCAAGAGTTTGCCATAGTGACGGGCTTGAGACGCCATCATCCAAAAGGACCACCACAACGCAAAATATCTAAGGCAAGAAAATGCAAGGAAAAAATAGATGGGTTGTTTGACATTGCTTGACGTGGCTACAAAGCATCAGATTTGTTGACAGATCTCGAGGATAAAACCATACCAAAGCAATACAGGAAGCAATTGTGTTTAGTTTGGTTTGCCCATTCGGTTATATTGGAAAGACATGTCAACGAGGTGATAGAAGATGATTTGTTGGCGCGTGCTGAGGATTTTGATAAATTCAACAATTATCATTGGGATATGACAGCTTCTACTTGACTGTCTAATATTTATTGACAAAGCTATCCTCAGGGATGACCACATTATACGGCTTTCCTTGGGCTTTCATGGTAAAATTAATCACTAATTTTACTCATCCATTAATTTATATTGAATATAGTTATTATGACATTTTTTTGCTTGCTTCATGTTTTCATTTTTTAGGCTTGGGCATTTGAAGCCATTTATCCCCTCCAAAAGCAGTTAATGGATTACCCGAATAAGGTTTCTCATCCAAAGATGTTTAAGTGGTTGGCTGCAAAAAGCAATGCCAATATTAAGGAGGTTGATCACTTTGACCCTCCAGATAATGCAGTACATTTTCTTTAAGTAAAATAATTCTACTCAAAAATAAGAAAGATATTGAACAGATGCTATTTCTAGTGCAATAGATGTTATATTTGATGCACCATATGGGACATTTGTTGCGACAGGGTATATCTTTCCTCAGATTACCCATCTATTGCTTTGGTTCTATGAACCTGACTTCTAAAAGATTAACCATCTACTGAAAATTAAGCAATAGTAATCTGATAACATATCGTTCACCTGTTGCAACGTAGAGATCATCTGTTGCATAATAGATTACCCATCTTGTGCAACTATTTCAATAGATGATTGATATTTTGCATCAGATTATCTATGTGTTTCTCTATTTCTCTGAACCAGACTCAAATGGATTTTAACCATATACTACAAACTATGTAACAGATGGGTCTTTTTTTTAAAATGTAGCCCAACTGTGAAAATTATTATATTATGTGATTTAAATGCATCTGTCTTTTCTTTCTTTTTTATAGGTTGTGCATCCTTGGATCGTGCCTACTGAAGAAGAGTCGGTGATGACTTCTTATATTACTCAAGGACATGTTGATACTATAGCAGACCCAATGGTAAAGTTAATAAAGAAGGAATTGGCTGAAGAAACAGCCATAAGAAGAGCAGTTAGGCAAGGTCAGCCTAATGTTGAAGCTCTTCATGACCAACCTTTTACTAAGGAAGATTCGGGTGCTTCTTCTGGTGGAGTTGTTAGTGTTGGTGGCAGGCTTGTTGATGCTGCTACCACTTGTGACAATGAGCATGTTGATGCTCAAGAAAGAACATGTTTGAAAACACCCCTTTTCTCCCTTACACAGGGAGTCACACACTCCTACAGTGTTGGTTAGGAGAAAGAAAAGAGCAATTAGAGACGTACTCTCCAGTCAGAAATCAAAAGAAATTGCAATTCCTCCCTCTCCAAAAGCTGTTGAAGTTCAGGGGCCAGTTAAGAAGGTGGACATATACGCGGAACATGGTGCCAAAGAGAAGAGGGATCTGCGATAGGCCAAGAATGTCAAGCCAGGCGGACCATATTACCCAGGCCTCCTTTTTCCCCCCAAGACTTCCAAACTATGACTGATATGCGTATGCCATACAAGGATAAGGCAAGTTTACTTTTACTAACCTAGCCCTTCTAATCTATCCCATAAAGAAGAAGCTACGCAAGAAATTTCACATCTATTGCAACAGCTGGGTATACTGGTGCAACTGGTAGTGCTTCTATTGCAACTTTTTATCCATCTGTTGCATAAGTTACATTGGATAGGCCCTATACAATAGATGGACAATCCGTTGCATCTTTGCTATTACTAATCTATTTAAAAATTGACTTCTTCTCTCACAGCATGTTGACATAATTCTCTGCCTTATAAGGAAAAGGAAATTAACGTACCGGGAAGCTTATGACACTGTCGATAAGATAATGGACCTCGAACTTCTGTAAGAAGCTCAAGGATAGGTACGATCAACTAAATGCGGAGGCGTTAGCCCTTGGGGTGGGACTTGATTTCATAGTTCCTAAGTTAGTCTTGGATGAAGAATAAATGATAAAATATGTTAGAGGGGAAAGGATAAATTCACACAGCAAGAGCTAGACCAAGGCATTATCGGGGTATTGAGATACTACTCGAGGAGGGAAAGATCAATGTTTATGACTCCAACGTACCTCTCATCGATGATTTCAATCTTTTTCTCCTCGTGGAGCCACTGATGGTGCTGTTGCCCATCTTGTCAAGGGAGAGTAAACTGATGAATCATTTTCCAAAGGAAGTGTTGATGAAGAAATCATGGGATTTTGAAGGTAGAAACAAGGGAATGATCCTTCTAAAAGATGATGCCGCTAAGGCGAGCGGCTCGCACGCTCTTGCACACATCGAATGTTTGTTGATCAGCACAAAAATGGCCGAGCCAACGACTTTTTGTGCGACAATGCTATGGCAAACCTACAAGAGGCCTGGGCTTATGGGGTACAACACTCCATACGATAAAGAAAATGGAAGCACGAAAACACACTCCAAATCAGTCCACTAACCATAAGGATTCGAGGACCATTTTGGAGACCACTCTCGAATTCACTACAACAACAACAATACAAGATCACAATGGTGTATTTGACACCAAAACAGCCACCACAAACTAACAAAGAGAGTATCAAAATAACAAGATGAAGAACAAGATGAACAATAACACAATGGAAACAGCAACACACTATTTTTTACTAGAACAACAACAAAGAGTACAAGAAATGTAAAGATTGATAGATAGACAAAGTGAAGGTATAATCTTAAGAACCCGAGAGCCTATTCCACTCTTGGACCATTAACACTACACACTACAAATACCTATCTCTTGGGTGAACACAAGAGATACCTCAACCTCCTCTAGCACCCAATGTTCCAAGAATGAATTCAACACGAATGATTCCACACTTAAGTTGGAAATCCTAGTTACAATGTTTCAGCCATAGGCCTTTCTCACAAGAGAGAAATGTTCTTCTTACAACTTTCAATATCAATAAATATGTATGACTAAAAACCCTAAGAGGTTCTATATATAGTGTATTACAAAATAGAATAAAAAATGATCACAATACCCTTCAAGGGTGAGGTGCCCATCAAGTGTAACTTAGGGGCTGTTTTTAGTGCATTTAGCCCCTCTTTCACACTATACTTGTTCACTTCCTTGGACAGATTCAATACGCACTCGTTCTCGTCCATCCTCGTGGTCGTACTCGTATCATCCTCCCCTTCTTGAAAAGGATTCGACCTCGAATCCATGCCTTGTAAACCAAGAGAAGACAAACAAGCACACATCCTTATGATATGAGGGGTTAGGGTTTGCAAAAATAATACATCAACATGCCATGCCGAGGTGGGAGAAATTTAAAGTATAGCCTCAGGTCCTTTGTTTTAATCATGAAAATATTAGTAAAATTGCTACAAAGGAAGAGGCTTGGACAAGCATCAAGACAATATGGAAAATAGGCCGAGAGTCATCCTTTCCCATCCTAAGATGGTATCGGGATCAAATGAAAGAATTATCCAAGGGCCTAAGCCGAGGCTAGCCCTTCCTTATCCTAGAATGTCACTCCCACATTCACACAAAAAATAATTCATACCCTTGATCTCTATGAAAAAAACTAATCGCAATGCTTTTACCACACAAGATGTTCAAAGAGTCATGCGCATTATCAAGATCAATTCTATAAACACCATCACTAACTTGCAAAGTTTTAAGAACTTCATTCACATGCTCAAGTAGTGAACTACATTTAAGAGAAAATTGATCATCATGAACACCAAGAGTACTCATTTCTGAGACTACAAATTTCTTGCCCATAAGAGTACTATCATCTTCCAAGAAGAGATTTTCATCTTTAGGAGGAATGTTGTCACACTATAGTGGGTTAGCATATTGGCTATAGCCTTCAAGGAAAGCTATACCATCATTTTAACCACTAGGTTCATTAGGAGTGTTTATATCATCTTCAAACAAAAGATTAAACCTAAAGAGAGTATGATCTATCTCACGGATAGATTTGGAACTAGCAAGTGTTTCCCTCTATATAAGTTCACTATCAAGTATCAAAGATGTTTCAATCTCCTCTTTACCTTGGTGTGGGTCGGGGCAGCCTACCTCTTCCTTTGGGAAGCTCTTAGTAGAAGGTGTTTGGACAAGGGAAGTTGGATTTTGTGGGATAAGTTTAGGTAACAATTGGCATAGCCTTTTCATGTGCAATTTCATTTTTTCAATATCATCATTGATGCGATCAAATGAGGCATAGAGATTAGTGGTAGCCATGGTACCTAAAGCAAAGGACAATAAAAAACAACAAAACAAACTTGTTAGTTCAAAATGCCTCACCACACTCTCACTCTCGGTTTTACCTCACACTTGGTTTCACAAGTGTTGACAGTCATCTTGTACATCATGAGGGATTGAGGGATGACTCCATCTATGAAAGGAATGGATTTTTGTTTGAGTTGACTCAAAATAAAAAAAATTATGGACTTGAACCAACAAGACACAATGAATTCACAAAATAGAAAAAAAAAGTACACAACAAACGCTAAACACGAATGAACGAATACAAAGACTAACTAAAAATCTAGTAGATGAGGACTATTTTGCCAATTAGTATTGGAACAAACAAATGAAACTACAGAACAATAAAAAGAAACTAAGAAAAACTAAAATTTGAGCCAAAATTTGATGCGTGAACAGTAACTTGATGACATGGCAGCCACGTATTGGTTGCGGTTTCTATAATTTTTATTTTCCAAAGTTCAAGTCTTGACCAATTTTAATTTGGATTGGTGAAATTTGTTTTAAGGAGGGAAGAATAAGTCTTGGAGACTTTTTTTCAAGTTTCTCATTTCAAGACTTGACTTTGGTAGTACTTTTTCTTAAAACATGGACCCTTGTTTCATGGAAAAGTGGTTGAGAAGTGATGTAAAGTCTTTAGTGTGTAGGGAAAGTCTTTGAGTCACAAGTACTACACCTTGAAACTTGGATCTAAGTCTTGCAAGACTAACACAATAAACACTCTTTTCCTTCAACTTTTAAGATCAATAACCACTTTCTTTGTCAACAATACATGGAGATGGTGAAGAACACCAAGAATACTAAGAACACAAACTTTGAGTCTTAAAGTTCTAAGGTTCAAGTTGGACCTCCCAAACAACAACAACTTCCCAAGCTTGAATTCCACAACACAATCTTCAAAATACACGTTCAAAACTTGAACCAACAACATATCACACGTTCAAGTTTTGAACCCGCAACAACAATACCAACAACAATTGGTCACACTTAGTTTACATTAAAAACATCAACATTCCAAGCTCAAATATAAGATATAGACTCTTACTGAGGAACAAAACTAACACTTAGAGAAAATAAAGACAAGTAATAATATTGGCCAATACACAATAAAAACACAATTTTCGGCCAAGAACACTAAATTGACAGATTGCTCTTTTTTTTTGGAATTTTCAGTTTTTCAACAACAATTATTTTTTTTTTTTATTTTTCTAACAAGCAAGCCCAAGATTGATATTGTAGGAACAATATCAAGCCATGTTTTGATACCAAATGATACGATAAAGACAACGGAAGCACGAAAACACACTCCAAATCAGTCCACTAATCTTAAGGATCCGAGGACCTTTTTGGAGACCACTCTCGAATTCACTACAACAACAACAATACAAGATAACAATGGTGTATTTGACAACAAAAAAGCCATCACAAATTAACAAAGAGATTATCAAAATAACAAGATGAAAAACAATATGAACAATAATACAATGGAAACAAAAACACACGGTTTTTGACTAGAACAACAACAAAGAGTACAAGAAATGTAAAGATAGATAGATAGACAAAGTGAAGGTATAAATCTTAAGAACCCAAGAGTCTATTCCACTCTTGGATCCTTAACACTACACACTACAAATACCTATCTCTTTGGTGAGCACAAGAGAGACCTCAACCTCCTCTATCACCCAACGTTCCAAGCATGAATCCAACACGAATGATTCCACACTCAAGTTGGAAATCCTAGTTACAATTTTTTGGCCATAGGCCTTTCTCACAAGAGAGAAATATTCTTCTTATAACTTTTAATATCAATAAACATCCAAGAATAAAAATCCTAAGAGGTTCTATATATAGTGTATTACAAAATAGAATACAAAATGACCACAATACCCTTCAAGGGAGAGGTGCCCATCAAGTGTAACTTAGGGGCTGTTTTTAGTGCATTTAGGCCCTCTTTCACACTTTACTTGTTCACTTCCTTGGACAAATTCAATACACACTTGTTCTCGTCCATTCTCGTGGTTGCACTAGTATCAACGCTCGAAGCCTGCGTATATAGAAGAGCCTGTGAATAGAAATTTTTAATTTCAAGTCACCCTTCACTTTATTACATGTACATGTAGTGGTAAAAAAAATTTCTGATGAAATTTGAGTTTTTTATAATGCAATAGATTAGATTGTTAATCTGTTGTAAAATATATTAAATCTGTTCTGGCAGATAGTTTATCTATTGCAATAGATTTGTCATCTGTTGTATTACGCTGATGTTATTTCTATGAATAATCTAATAATCTAAGTCTAATCTGTTGCAATAGTGGGAAGACCTATTTGATAAATGCTAATAGATGACATAAATTTTACAACATATGCCTAAATCTTTTTGATATTTTTCAATAGTTACGCTTGAATATCCATGTGCTCAACAACACCAAACCATTAGCAAATACACATACCACCATAAAAATTTCAGCAATTAGGCTTGAATATCCATGTGCCCAACAACACCAAACTTGGAGCAATAACGACACCAGTATAGTATCTTCTTGCTCAATTTTGTTTCTCTTTAGAAGCCTTGACTATGTTCAACAAACCCCAGATTACACAATTTTCTTGTGAAGGGTGTCGTTCTTTATACCAATCAAAGTAATCGCATCCACCCAATTTCTATAAAAAAGAGAACAAAATTACAAAACAATTACAAGTCAATAATTAATCAACTAATTAAATAAAAAAATATAACCTTTGAAATCTTATAAGTAAAACACCTACGACCCAGATTTTGTTGATTCCAACAAGTCTTTAACAGAGCTTCATGACTGCACTTTCAATATCAAAAATCTTTATCACAAAAAATAGTGGAAGATGCGCTAGACATTGTCAAGCTCAGGTGGAAAAAAAAAGAAATAATTTGAAGAATTTGGATAGATAAAAGAAGATGATAATGAATAAGAAGATATGAGAATTTAGGATTAAATTTTAGGAGGAAGATGAATATATAATAAATGGGGGGAAAATGACTGTTGGGGGTCAACTGATGGAAAATCATCAAAATGTGCCAGACTGGCACATTTGATGCCTATGTTATTTTTCGTGTTTAAAATGAACACTATATACTTGATGCCTATTTTATTTTTTGGTGTTTGAACTGAACACCATCGATGGGTTTCGCCTTTTTTATTTCAATTCAATTCACTTTAACCTTTTTAAACGTAGTGACAATTTTTTATGTCCAACAAAAGTTGAATTTTATAATGCAACAAATTCTCCATCCGTTGTAACAGTTATTCTACCTGTTCTGACATATAGTTTATCTGTTGCAATAGGTTGCTCATTTGTTGCATTATCTCAGTGTTTTTATCTAAGTTCATTTGTTGCAACAGTGGGAAGACCTATTTGATAAATTCCAATAGATCACCTACCTGTTGCAACATACGTCTAAATCTATTCGATTTTTCCAATAGATGAATCATCTGTTGCAATAGATACATTATCTTTTGCAATATTTGAATCTAGTATTCCTTTTCAATCAATAAGTTCAAATCTAAGGAATAAATAAAATTAGTAGACAAACTAAAATAACTTGAAGCCTTCATAAATTAGCTGAAATAAATCAACGAATAAATGAAATGTAAAACAAATATTATGGGTACAGATCTCAACAAATACATCAATAAAAAGTTAATTATACTGCCAAGGGTTACTTTGATAGGCTCAAGCTACAAAGATCTACTCAGTATGGACAAGTTGTTCTTCATCCGGCGCTATGTAATTTGGATTTGCTCGTCGTGGATCTTTATTGTTGCTTACGTACGATTTCTGCACTTTTTGTTCTCCTTATTTCCATAAAAAGAGTAGCATATTGTCAATGTTGTTCAGCAGTAGCTTCTTCTGTATCCTACTGGAAAGCCAAAATTGGTCAATGCTAATCACGGAGATACAACAAAATAGAAAAGGATAACTCATCTTTTCTAGCAAATCAAATAGGTCTTTCTCCTATTTAAACTGTCCCAAACAGATTATATTTCTGTTACAACAATGAATCAACTGTTGGGACAAATTTCTACATGTGGAAGACCCTGTATGATAATTTCCAACGGATGAACCATCCATTGCAACATAGAATCATCTATTGCAGCAGATAGGTCATCTGTTGGTACAAATAAAAGCGTTACGAAGGGCTTTTTGATTTGCTAAAATAGACGAGACATATGTTGTACCAGATAATGTATCTAGTGTAATAGGTTAGTCAACTATTGCAACAGATGTATATATCTATTTGATAATTTTCAGCAGATGTGTCATCTGTGGAAATAGATATGTGTTTGTTTGTTTTGTCAGTTGGAGGACTTATAATATATTCACCTTTTTCAGCTCGTGCTGCTCTCCTTTGGACATTGTACGTTGCTCAGTGCAACACATAGACAGAGGATTTGCAATTTTGCTTTTTTGGACGCTTGATAATACCCTAGAAATCACTCTCCTTCTCTTCTTATCCCTAATATCTAATGGAGCGGATGGAAATAAAATCCTCTTTGATGGAATAAGACCTCTCTTAGATGTCAATTCCTTTACAGAAGAAGTTAATGCATTAATAGCATTAATAACTACATCATGTTTCGCACTGTAGTCTTGACATTTGCATATAGAACATTCGCTAAGAGAGGCAAAATTTGTATAACTAGTATGATCATACTCATAATGGTTTGCTTTAAATACTGTAAGAGGAGCATCATTAGCATCAACAACAGCACTACTACCACCACCAACAGCACCATCACCACTAAGACCATCATCAACCACAAGCCCACCCTCTAAAATTATTTATCTTATAATGACTGTTGCTCTAAACAATTCCATTTTTATTCTGTTAATGACCTTAGGGTACGATAAAGTTTGCACAGACTATAAAGTAAGAAAAAATGGAATCTTTAACTCTTAATTGGTTGGAACTAGCGACGGATGCACAATCTAACATAAATCATTACATATACTAGAATAATGATTAGATCATTCAAAAAAATCATTAATTAAAAGAAAATATTAATTATAATTATACTTACTGCATCCTTTGGGGGGATGAAGAGATCAAGAAATTTTGCATTTTTATCAGTTTTGAATGACAACCATCTCAAGATTCTTGGACAGTAAACTCCTTCCTGGTAGTTCACTTGTTATAACAAATAAGGAATGGCTTCAAATGCCCAAGCCTATAAAATAATGCTAATAAATCAAACCCATTATTGAGTGAAATATATGAATGATATCACAATAGAAGAAACAAACATTTACCATGAAAGCCCATGGGAAGCCATATAAGTTGACTGTCTTTGGCGCTAATGTAGTCAACAAATATTTGACAGTCATTTTGAAGCTTTCATACCCCCAAAGATAGTTGTTAAACGCCTCAAGATCCTTGAAGAGCTTTATTAAACCAAGGCTTATGTTGTTGTTAACATCTCTCACGCAAAGAATATTATGTACAAATCAAACCAAGCACAATGAATGTTTATGCTTCTTTGAAAGTCCTTTACCTTTCAAAGTTTCTATCAAAATTTTGTTTTTGAAGCTTGGACCAACAATGGACACCAAGTCATCACGATCACACGACTTGCCTTTGTCATTTTTTGGGTGTGCGGGGTGCTTTTTTGGGGTTAGAATAGGTATAAATTAAGAAGGAGGATAACATTTTAGTCCAGTAACTATGGCAAACTCCTTCCAACCAAAACAAACAGGCATGCCACAGTAATTTATCCACACCTCATCCATCTTATCTTTGTTTTCATACATAAACCTACAATTGAGAAGTTCATATACCATTTTTATATGGAAACGAGAATTTTTGTCCTCCGGCAAATCAAGATATTTTCCAAAGCAGCTATCCCTAAAATAAGCATCCAATTTTTGTTCTCGAAGTATTTTACTGAAGGCGTCAAAAGATTTTCCCATGGCTAACTTAACCACGAAATCACCCGTTAAATCTGCGGCACCATCACACTGCATTCTCATAGGATAACAATCAATGCTAAAGGCTTTGACCAACTCTTCGTGGAAGGGCTATTAGCATCTGCACCATCTATTTTGAAACATTCCTCCTACCCGTGTTCATCATATTCTGCTCCCGATTGAGATAATGCTTGTAAAGCAAGCTCATAGAGTGGTAAATATAGCCTAGCTGCTTCACTTCTAATTTTACTTAGACTTAATTCGGTTTCTGTTCTTTTGAGAACCATATTATCTAAAATTAATAGGAACATAAGATAATATATTGTTGTTGATTAATGCATCATTAAAAAAGGATAACAGTAAATCAAAAAAGAAAAATAATAAAATAATAGTTACAACAGATCACCGATCTGTTGCACCAGGTAGTATATCTATTGCAGCATATAACAAAACTATTGCAGTAGATGAGTAATCTGTTGCAACAATACAAAACATATCACTCATCTTTTAAGATAGATAAATGGTCTGTGCAACATATCACATAACTGTTGTGACATCATCTGTTGCAATATATAAGTGATCTGTTGGAACAATTAAATAATCTGTAGCAACTCCTGAGTAATCTATTACAATAATACATAATATATCACTTATCTGTTGAGAAAGATGAATGGTTAGTGCAACAGATCATACAACTATTGCAACATATGAGTGATTTGTCAGAGTAATTAACTGACCTACAGCAACGGCTGAGTAATCTGTTGCGACAATACAAAACATATCACTCATCTATTGAGAAAGATGAATGGTCTGTGCAATAGGTCACACATCTGTTGCAACACATGAGTGATCTGTTGGAACAGTTATCAATGTTCAATATTGTTTAGATTTCTTCCAATATGGGATCGTCTATCGCGGCAGATGAATGATCAGTTGGAAAAATCAAGTCTTGGACATTTCCTGTAGGACGAGTTGATAGGATTTTATCCAATAGAAAGTTCACCTGTTGCATCAGATCATTAATTTGATGGTTCTTCTGTTGAACCAAATGGTTAATTAGTTGCATCAGATTTTTTATCTGATGTTTAACCTGATGCAATATATAGTAAAGTTGTTGCATCAAAATTGTAATTTGATGGTTCCTCTGGTGTATCAGATGGTTGATCTGTTGCATTATATGATAAATCTATTGCATCAGATGGTTAATATGTTGAACCAGATGGGTAATCTATCGGAGAAAATAAAAAATAGTAGCACGATTTTGTTCAACAGAAAAATATCAATTTCACCATTTTTATCAAGAATAAGAACAGAACAAATCAACCCAAATTTTTTTTTGTTTATATAAATACAAACAATAAAAATCAAACTTCAAAAAAATGCAACAAATAACAAAATATCATAATTCACTTCGAAAAGAGAAGAGAAGAAATACCAGAAATTAGAATTTTATTCAGACCGCTTTTCAAATTAATGCAGAAAATATTAAAATTATTAACCAATACTATAAGAGAAGTTGGCTCAAGTTCCTCGTTTTCTTCAAAACTAAAAGGCCATAATTTTTTACCTATGAATGAAGAAAAGGAACGATGAATAATTCAAAGCTGTTGTGGCCGGAGAGCAAGGCAGTCACGTCGATTGAAGGTTGAAGTCAAAAAAGAACTCGAAGCCCAACTATTTGTAGTCGGATGTTGAAGTCGCCGAGGATTGAAATGAGAAATTTACAGAACAGTTGGATGGAAGAGAGTTGAGAAAAATTGTCGAGAGAGGGATGAGAGACAGGTTGATTTGAATTAAAGAGGGGAACTTGAAGCCCAACTATTTGTCGCCAGAGGTAGAATTTGCCGGGAGTTGAAGGAGAAATTTTGTAAAACTATTGGTTGGTAGAGAGTTGAGAGAAGTTGTCAAGAGAGAAGAGAGAGTGGTTGATTTGGATTGAAGAGGGTTGTGGGTTGGGTTGATTTGTATTTTTGAAAAGATTAGAAAGTTTTGAAAATATTAATCAAGTCTACAATTAAATTAATCAAGTTTCCTAATGAGGTTTGATCGTATCTATTGGTCAATGTCACTAATCCTTCATTCAAAACTTAAAAGACACCTTTCGTTCAATTTTCTCATGATAGTGACTGTCTTTTCCAACCCATATTTGTGTGACCAAGAGCAACAACAAATAACCTTGAGAAATTCATTGACATGCACAATTAGAGGAGCATATGCTGAAAGCATAACATTAATGAATCTAGGAAACATCAAAAACATATCTGAATCAAGAAAAGGACCAGGACCAAAAACAAGATACAACGAAGTTTGCCTTGATATACAAACTACACCAAACATAGCAACAAGATCCCATCATCTTTATTGTCCAAAATATGTTGCATCTGTTTTGAGTATCATGCAAAAAATGCCTTGAACACCACCATTATTTTCTCCCCACTACCAAGATCTCTCGATTTAGGCAACAAAATACCAAGAAGATTATGCTCCTGTCCAGTATCAATCTAATTGCAATAATTCCACAAGGTTGACATAATTAACTTATCATGATCCAAATTGCCCAAAGTAACACAATACACAGAATTTCTTATAACTCTAAGGAATATAGTAAGTAAATTAGAGCAAGGATCAAATGGTAACTCTAATCCAACTAAGAACAGTTCAACCATCTCCTGGAACCTTCCTGAGCCAAGATGGTTCAAATGGACAACTAAACTATCCAGTAAAGTTGTACCATTAAAGTACTGTACAACTAGATAGTTCTGGACAAAATAATAGAGCGTAAGAGAGAAAGAACCAAATATTCTAGCCCACTATATCTTTAAACAAGAAGCTAAGGAAGATATTTATTATACCAGCATTTGGATAAGCAATTTAGTCAAACACACAAGCTTCATAGTCTATCCTCCATATGTTGACAACTTTTGTTTCCAAATTTAGTGGAAATACCGCATATCTACAACGCATACCAAATTGCTGAAGCCTATACTCGAACGAAATAGGTGGAGAAATAGGTTCACTGGGATCAAAGGGAAGGTGTATAGATTTATGTTCAGGCATCAAGATACTAAAAAAAAATAGGAGAGCACTTATTTCCCATAGTGATTCAAACACTTTATGTTCAACCAAAAAGTACTTAGGTCCATAATAAAAATTAGCAAATACCTTCCCCACATAAGTGTTAGAGTTCTCTTCCTCGTGGTATGTTGTGACATTGCCTTTTTCATTCTCAATCATCAAAGAAAGTTCACAAGTTCCAATATTAAAACTTAATTTCCCACCATATTCTATCTCTGACTCCCTATTTTTGTTGAAAACCTGACCCATATTCCTGAAGTAATCATCCATAAGGGATAACTTTGAAAATATATGCTCGACTCATTGAGACAAAGGATCAAACACCTGGCCCTCATGTTTTGCGAAAAAGCCCTTTACTGACTTGTCAATATCTGTAACTAGATCTGTAGTGACATGAGAATATTTGACATGCTTAGACAAGTTGAAATCCTCCTCATCTTTGCAAGACGAGTTCACACCTGAAATCCCGATATTTATAGTTGCTAGCTGGGAGCAAGCCATAGTGTGCGGTGCACAGTGTCATGTTTGTTGAGCATAGAAAAGTAACTCTCATCACCCTTCTGCAGTAAATGAAGGGCAATGTCTACATGGTTATGCCTCATGTTAGAGCCATTTCAAAAAGAATTCTCAATTTCTCAGTGAAATGCTTCCAATCAAAAAATTGCTTTTTGTAATACATCCATTGGAACCAATCATAAGCAGAACCATCGATATAGAAGGGAGCAAGAGGTAGCCATTCCTTCTCAGGGAAGCCAAGGTTTGCAAGATACGGCTCGGCGCAACGAATCCACCCTTCTGGGTTAACGTCGCTAAACTTATCGAGGACCATCACTACAATAGGAATACAATCAATGAAAGCACTAACGTAACAACCTCAATTTCACACCACAACTCTACTATATATATATTATACTTCCAAATCTAAATACAAATAAGAATTCGAGTGACAAAGTAACAATAGAAAAATACTAATGGAAATTCTATGAGTAACAGAGGAAGAATATTACTAGAAGGAGATGAGATAATAGACCATTGAAGGGGAGATAAGATAATATAGACTAATTGGAAGCTTCAGTATAATTTGCATAATCTCTTCAGTAGGTAACTACTCCCATTTAAGGTGTTTGCCTAACCTGGATCCTAAAGGAAATCCACTCTTTTGTTGGGCTATAACTTTACCTCAGGCCCAAGTCTAAAGCCCATGACCGAGTTCATAACAATAGGAGAATAATCAAATTGTTATAGATAGAGGAAACGGCAACGAGTCAAGTCTAAAAGTGCATCCTTTGCCTATTTTATCGGAATATCACCTACTAGTTCTTCAAACTCTGGAGATAAAATTCTCGAAACAATGGAACTCGTGCATCAACACTAAAGTATAATGTAATGATGCATGCTATGTTTTTCATTAGTGCCCAAGTAATAAGTAATACTGTTATGATACATAGTATGTTGTCAGTACTTTAGGACACATTGTGCACCCAGAAACTACTGCATCAACACTCAACTATAATGACATCGGTCGAAAAAAAATTGTTCTCTACTATATAAGAATAAAAATTTATAACAATATATCTAAAAGAAAGTAAAATTTAGCGTTAAGGGTCGTTGTGGATGAACATAATTCCTCCCCCTTTAATCAAATATCTAGGATTTGCACCATGAATTTGAAAAGGCAGAATACATAATTATGACCCTGACACCAAATTATAACATTGACATTAAACTTTGACAGTGCACAAGTAGGCACTTTCACTATACAAATCCTGAACATATAAACACTCCGATTTTGCAACTTACACGTGTGTACCTCACTTGTGCCTACGTAGATTAGTAATCCACTAAGATGCTACCACCTAATAAAAAAGATACATTATAACTATGACCTTTAACTTTGCCGGTGCACAAGTAGGCCCTTTAACTATACTAAAACTGAACAAAAAAACCCTTTAATTCTAACTCCGACGCGCGTGGTTTCGAGTGTATACACGCATTTTTCCACATAGGATTGGAGGGTTTTTTTGTTCAGGTTTTATATAGTAAAAGGGCCAACTTGGGCACCATCAAAGTTGAAGGTCAATGTTATAATTTGGTGTCAAGATTAGGGTCATATTTTAGTATTATTTCATTTGAAAATAATCTTGTAGAAAGTGCTTCCCGTTTAATGGGTCTTACGTGATAGGATTTCGGATTAGGGATGAGAGGGTACCTAGTTAGAAAATAAAATGTGGGATAATAATATTCATTAGAAAGTTTGAAAATATTTTTCAAACTATCGTAGTACTTAAAAAGTAGCTAGAATCAATTATAAACTATACTGAATAACTATTCATATAAAAATTCTCGATATAGCTAGTGTACATATAACTTTTAGAGTCTTTAGTAAAAAAAATTCCATTTTACTATGAAAGTAGTTCTATTTTGATAAAATCGCTACTAAAAGCACAACAAAATCAGTTTAATCCAAATATTTCTTTTTAATTAAAAAAAATTAACCGAGTTTTATATTACCTAAAAATAAAATAGAATTAATTAATTATACTATCACATAAAATTCTCTATATAATTAATATATATAACTTTTGTAGAAGGCAACTAGGGAAGTTTTTGGACTGATTAGAGGAATAAATTTGACACCACATTTACATTTGCAAGACTTGGTGTATTTTTGATCCTCTACAATTTTGTAAAGTCTGTGGGGCCACATAACAAGGAAAATTTCCTATAATGATAACAACCAATACAAATTATTTTTACGTATAGACCTGTATGTTTTTGGGCCTAGAACTTATTTGTATGCACGTATTATATAAGTGTGTTTAGTGGGTTGTTTCGGGTTGTTTTCACATACGCAAAATTGAGACTATCACTCCACGTTGTACTCCTCTCCAATATAGTGAATTCCTCTGCCTCTTGGTTTTTTCGCAAGGGTTTCCATGTAAATATGTGTGTTCTTATTTCTTCGTTTAGCTTGTGGTCTGCTTATTTTGTCTGATTCATAACAAACAAGTATCAGGCTAGATCGATTATTTTCTCGGGGATGGAAATAATGAAGTATGATATTCAGCTATTGGATCATAATACCAGATTTTTGTTATGGTAGGTTATTAGGGTTTGATAAGAATGAAAGAGGACAAATGGCGTAAGGATCAAAAGAACCTATCTCAAATCCACCTTCATTTATCCAATCAGATTCTACAGGATGTTTTGAAGGAGACCACTGTCACTGCGTTGTGGTTGAAACTGGAATTCTTATGTATGAAGAAGAGCCTAACAAGTAAGTTGCATCTCAAATAATGACTTTATTCCCATTGTATGTTTTTGGGTGTGTCATTGGATGATCACCTATCTGTCTTTAAGAAAATCTCTGATTTAGAGACTTTGGAGGTTAAGTACGATAAGGAAGATCTAGGATTGATTTTATTGTGTTCGCTACCTGCATCATACATGACCTTTAGGGATATAATTTTATATAGTCGCAATACCCTGACCATGAAGTCTATGATGTATTGTTCTCTAAGGAAAAGATGAAGCATCTTGTGAATGTGTCGGAGACTCAAAATGATGGTCTCATTATTCGAGGAAGAACTCATGAGAGGAATGCTAGGGGCGATGATAGGAATAGGTCAAAATCCAGAAATAAAAACAAAACCTGTAATTACTGAAAGAAGAAGGGCCATATTAAATTCGAGTGTTATAAGTTACAGAATAGAGATAAAAGAAAAGCGCCAAAACTGAAGGGAAACCAACTAGAGAAGTCTGGTGAAGCCAATTTTGTTGAAGATGGAGGTAGTGATGGAGAACTCTTTGTAGTTTCTAATGGTAACTCCAAACCCTAGGAGGATTGGATTCTTGATTCAGCTTATATATTTCATATGTGTCGCAATAGAGATTGGTTTACAATATATGAAATAGTCTCTAAAGGTGATGTGTTGATGGAACATAACACACCTTGTAAGATAGCTCATATTGGAACAATCAGGACCAACATGTTTGATGGGGTTGTGAGGACACTTGGTGATGTACGGTATGTCCTAGACCTGATGAAAAATCTTATTTCTTTGAGTACCCTTAAATCGAATGGATATAAGTACACTGGTGAAGGTGAAGTCCTGAAGGTTACTAAAGGTGCTCTTATTATGATGAAGGGACAGAGAAACACTGTCAATTTGTAGGCCTTGCAAGGCTCTACGGTTACAGGTGATTAATCTGTCTCTACTTCCTCTCTATAAAATAGTGATGTTGCTAAATTTTGGCATATACACCTGGGGCATATGAGTGAAAACGGGATGGCTGAACTAAGCAGGAGAGGAATTCTTGATGGACAAATTATTATCAAATTAGAGTTTTGTGAGTACTGTATTTTTGGGAAGCAGAAGAGAGTCAGATTCACTAAAGGCATCCGCTCAACTAAAGGCACACTTGATTACATTCACTTTGATCTCTGTGGTTCTTCTAGAGTATCTTCTAAAGAAGGTTCTCATTACCTGTTGACTATTGTTGATGACTATTCCAGAAAAGTTTGGGTGTTCTTCTTGAAGCAAAAGAATGATGTGTTTCCTACTTTCAAGGAGTGGAAGACTGATTGAAAAGCAAATAGGGAAGGAGGTAAAATTCCTTCATATTGATAATGGTTTAGAGTTCTATTCTAATGAATTTAATCTTTTGTGTAAGTCAGAAGGAATTGTGAGGTACTTAATAATTCACATACTCTGCAGCAGAATGGTATGGACGAACGAATGAATAGGACTATAATGGAGAAGGTGCATTATATGCTCTCTAATATTGGTTTACCCAAGTCTTTTTGGGCTGAAGATGCTTGCACAACTTGTCTTCCTATTAACCACTCTCCCTCAGTTGCAGTTGATAAAAAGACTCCACAAGAGGTATGGTCTGGTACTCCTGCTATTTATTCTAATTTAACAATATTTTAATGTCCTGCTTATGCACATATTGTTATTGGAAAGTTGAAACCTAGATTTTTCAAGTGTTAATAGATAGGTTATAATCCAGGTGTTAAAGGGAATGGTTATGTGTCACAGCTCTTTTTAACTCCAAAAAAAGATTTGATTATAAGTTCGAAAGGATTTTTATTATCAAGTGACAAAATGAAGATTATTTCGAAAAGGATTAGTTTTACAATTAACTCAGAGTCTCCACTTGGCATAATCGGGTGTGCCAAGTCACCTTTGAAAATTCTTTTCCAAAACTATTTTTGACTCTAAAACTGATCTTCGAACAGAGATTCCGGCTAAGGAATTCTGTTGACCGAGGGGAAGGTGTTAGGCACCCCTTAATCCCGTGGTTCGACCACGGTCGCTAGCTGAGCGTATCGGCTAATTTGATACTAAGGATGTATAAACCACACAAAGCATGCAACAATCAATCAAACAAACACAAACCAGAACTAATCCCAAAATATAATGTTCAGTTCAATTATACAGTCCAAAATAGAAAAAAAATGTAAATCTTGTTCTAAACTAATCCTAGACAGTTCCTTATCCGAAGCCTTTGGCCTTCATCACGATCATCCTCCACCAACATTATACTTTGGGGCATTCCCCGGTGAATAAACACAGATACCTCGGGGCATTCCCCAGCCAAATTATACATTTAATACAAAAACGATAAAATCAAGCCATCCAACACATGTGAAGCATTCAAGATTTCACCATTATTATATTTTCCTACCCCTTATCATTTTCCTAACAATTCTCGACCTAAAATACGCGACTACCGAATATAACAAAAATTAATGTTTATTCCGAATCAAGCGACTATCAATGAATTAACATAAATATAATACTCACCTTTATCAATGTCTTAATTATCACCCCAATTTATTCCAACCAATGCTTAACACATGCTTCGATTATCTAATCACCTTTCAAAATCCGAAACCAACATCAACCAACACACAACAAAGATTCAAACATCTCAAATAAATCATTTACATTTGCGTAAAAAGTAAAGGGAGATAAGATAGAATTGGACCTCAATACTGCTTTCAAAATTGATGTATTATTCGATTAAATCTGGTAGAATTCACGTCTGAAACCTTGAGTCGAACCGAACAACAACCAATCCAACCTTAACAGTGACCAACGACGCGGTATTAGATACCCCAAACCGATTTGGAAACCAACGAAAAATCTCAAAACAAATGACACCAGACCCACAGACCTAAAATTGAGATCGAAGCTTGAAAGGGAAAACTAGATTCCGTGTGACAGTTTTTGATGATACTCAACCGGATTCAAACTAAAACAACCGATTCAGATGATCTGGTGATCGGAATTAATGTTTTTCGATGGGATTTAAACTGAGAACAAGAGATGAAAGTTGTTCGATGTGAGTTTAATTGAAATATAGTTGGTGTGGTCATTTTCCAGTGATTATCGATGGAAAAAAGGATAAATCATGGTTTTTGAGGGTTTTTGGCAGCGATTCTAGTGGGTCATAGGCAAGAGACTCGTCAAAAATAGTACAACAACCTCTCTCCCTCTCTCAATTTCAGCTCCCACCCTCTCGATTTTAGCTCTACGTTTTAATCCCTCCCTCTCTCATGTGTTTTCTCTCCTTATGCGTCTATCAATGGAGAAGAAAGAAAAAAAACAAAAATATTTTTTTGTGTTTCTATACTTTTCCAGACAAAAATGGCCAAAATCCCCCCCTCTTTCGTGTACCCTCCGCCTATTTTTTTAAAGAAGTGAAAAGAACCTGTGAAAGGGACCCCTAAATAATTGTGGATTAATGGTGTGGTGTTCTTTCGGTGTGTTGATGATGAGAGAAAGAAAAAGGAGAAGAATGGAGGTGTGCCTATGGTTGTGCTGATGTGTCCATGGCGTGAAGTCTTTTTTTTTTCATGAGAATGGTCCCCTATCAGTATGTAGAATTCCCCCTCTATTCTATTTTGTGTCTTGTTCCCCAAGAGAGAAAGAAAAATGGATTATGGATGAACATATTACTTGGTCCCCCCCTTTTTTGTGGCCCCCCTCTTTTATATTTTATATATGGTCAAAAGTAATAAAAACGTGAGAGAGGGGTGGGCTTTATAGGGGTGAGGTAGGGTAGGGTGGGGTAGTGAAGTAGGGGGTGAGGTGTCCTCATTTTTTGGAGAGTTTGTTAGGATGAGGTGTAAAGTTGGTTAGGATAGGATTAAAACAAGATAGAATTTGTTAGGGATTATGTTAAAGGCTGTTATTTTTTGTATTTTTGTAGGGTATAATCACATGGATGAGGATGTGGTAAGATGAGCTAAAAATGAATAAAATTGGATTTGGGAGGGACAAATTTAGGTGTCTACAACATGCCCCTCTTTGCATGTTAACACTAAGTTTTTTCATACAAAGAAGTAGACAATAAGACAGAATTTTGTCCCGATCATTATTCGAAGGAAGAAGGACAACTGACTCTTGAATTAGGACATCCTACCTACCCAAGTTATGAGGGAGTCAAGTCACAAATATCTTAAAGTATTGGAAGGGGATGGACAATACCGAGTTGGAGAGTCGAGTGAGGTCTCGTCTAGGTTCCAGTTCGCCGCTTTGTTATTACATCAAAAATGAAAATTATGAGTTAAAACATAAATGAAATTATAAAACATCATGTCTATACAATTGTTTTTGGACTCCTGACTTGAGTTTTATCACCCTATTCTTCAGGCGGGATAATGACAAATCAAGACTGACCAGTAAGTGTGTCTCCCAACAAATTCCACTTGAATTACCAAAACAAGGAAGTGTATCTCCTAACAAATGTCTCTTGTATTACCCAAACAAGGAAATGTGTCTCCTTACCAATGCTGCATGAATTAAACAAACAAGAAAGTGCGTCTCCTCATAAATGCCACTTGAATTACCCAAAAAAGGAAGTGTGTCTTCTTACCAATGTCGCTTGAATTAAACAAACAAGGAAATGTGTCTCCTCATAAATGTTGCTTGAATTAAACAAACAAGGAAGTGCATCTCCTCATAAATGTCGCTTGAATTAAACAAACAAGGAAGTGAGTCTTCTCATAAATGCTACTTGAATTTCCCAAACAAGGAAGTGTATCTCCTTTGGAAGTGCATCTCCTTATGATACCTCTTGAATTACCAAACAAAGAAGTACATCTCTTTGCCAATGCCTCTTGAATAACCAAAATAAGGAAGTGTGTCTCCTAACAAATGTCTCTTGAATTAGACAACCAAGGAAATGCGTCTCCTTACCAATGCCGCTTGAATTAAACAAACAAGGAAGTGTGTCTCCTCATAAATGTCGTTTGAATTAAACAAACAAGGAAGTGTGTCTCCTTTGGAAGTGCGTCTCCTTATGATAGCGCTTGAATTACCAAACAAGAAAGTGCATCTCCTTACCAATGCCGCTTGAATTAAATAAACAAAGAAGTGTGTTTCCTCATAAATACCTCTTGAATTACCCAAATAAGGAAGTGCATCTCCTCACAAATGCTGCTTAAATTGCCCAAACAGGGAAGTGCATCTCCTTACAATTGTCACTTGAATTACCTAAACAAGGAAGTACGTCTCCTTACAAATGTCGCTTGAATTACCAAAATAAGGGAGTGTGTCTCCTTACAGAATTACCAAAATAAGGAAATGTGTCTCCTTACAGAATTATCAAAATAAGGAAGTGTGCCTCCTTACAAATGTTGCTTGAACTGTCCAAACAAGGAAGTGTGTCCCCTTACAAATGTTGCTTGAATTACCCAAACAAGAAAGTGTGTCTCCTTACAAATGTTGCTTGAATTACCCAAATAAGGAAGTGTTCCTCCTAAATATATTGGATTATGAGTTTTACCATGGTTTTGAATACCAAATCTATGCAGTAACATTGCTTCTTGTATTTATAGAAGTGAGAATATTATGGTCTTTTACCACTCCATCTTCACAAAATACACCATATCCACACATCACACAAAGAAACACCCATATCATCGCACACGGAATACAAAAAAAGGGTCGATTTCATCGAAATATATGAATATCCAATCGACGATGACAAAGGGATAGGGAGAGTAGAGGAAGGAGCACAATTTTCATGGTGGGTCACTGTTCCGGTGACGTTCAGTTAGAGCTAAGTTTTTTCTAGTGAATCTTTCACCGAAATTGGTCATTGTTTTGGTCGAATTTAGGTACCGCGGGTTTGAATTCCATCCTAGTCCTAGGATACCACAAAATCTCTTAGTTTCCTTGGGTATTCAGTTGAAATCTCATCGGAAAAGGGTAATTTTGCCGAAATTTGATTCATCTAAACTCACCGGAGCTCTAATCTAGATGGGGTTTTAGTTTTGTTCTTTTGTATTTTTGAGCTTGGGGTCAAAATATTCTTGGATTGTGGAGTGTTGAGGTTGGATTGAGTTCGTATTGAGGTTCTGTTTGAGTTTTCCTAGTGCGGACTCTCTTTAATCGAATAACACAGTTTGAAATCCTCAATTTTAGGTCCAATTCTTCATCTCTTCTCTTTAATTTGATGAAGTGATTTGGTGATTATGTGTTGGGTAATTACGATTTATTTGATTTTGTTCATGTTATGATTATGTGTTTGACGATGTGATTTTGGTGATATGAGGAGTTAATTTGACTAATTTTGATGGTGTGATTGATAAAAATAAAGTTGGGGGCGGGAATCAAAAATTGATAAGAGTGAATATTAGGTTATTTTGATTCATTGTTAATGTTGAACGTGATATGTCATCGAGCAGATAGGCAAGCACTAGACTTAGGTAGGCAAAATTTAGAATTGGTGGATTGTTGGAATGTTTGAAATATTTGTTGAAGGTTTTGTTTACCGTGTTTGAAAAGTGTATTCATTTGGAAGGGGAATGCCCGAGGTTTCATGTATTTATTCACCGGGAAATGCCCCGACGTATTATGTCTTCGAAGGAGGTTTGTGATCAAGGCTCGAGGCATTGGGTGAAGCATTGGATATTAGTCGAGGACCATCTTAGAATAGGATTTATATTTTTTGCATTTTTGTATTTTGGATTGTATAATTGGACTGGACACTAAATTTTTGGATTGTTTTGTTTTGTTTGCTTGCTTGATTGTTTTGCGTGCTTTGTGTGGTTTATACATTTATAGTGTCAAATTAGTTGATATGCTCTACCAAGCAATAGTGGTCAAACCACGGGATCGAGGGGTGACTAACACCTTCCCCTCGGTCAACTGAATTCCTTAACCAGAATCTCTGTTCGCAGATCAGTTTAAAAGAGTCAAAATCATTTTGTAAAGGGATTTCCAAAGGTGACTTGGCACACCAGATTTATGCCAAGTGGCGACTCTAAATAAAAAAATATAAATAATCCTTTTTCGAAACAAAATCTTCATCTTTTTGTCACCTAATAATAGAACCCTTTCAAAACCATAAAATATAATCTTAGAGTTAAAAAAGGGGTGTGACAGCTCTGGCTAGGGATCATTTCAGAATTCGAGCTTATTTTTGGAGTTGTATCGTTTTAGTTTGGCACTATGGTGTATAGATATTGTTTGTATCATTTTTTGCTATTGTTCTTTTTATTGTTGAGTGCCTATGTGCTCTTTGTTTATAGTTTTTCTCTTATATATTACCGCTTTATAACTGGCATCATGTGCATAACCCGAGTCATTCTTTCTGCAATAAGTTCTGTAGTACACGTTGTGTACACGACCTATAGATGAGTCACCCTTATTTTAGGAGGGGGAGCCATCGGCTGGTATGAAGTAGGTGGACAGCCAAAGAAGCCACTATTGACCATATGCTCCCCCGAACCCCAGTGTAGGTCAGCCTTTAGGTCATACTTATGTGCATCATATTGAGATCTAGTGGGACCCACTTGATCCTTTGTAGGAGACTCACCTCTAAAGCATCTCTACGTGCTAAATGTTGCATCTGTGACGGTAACGAGGTCATTTGACAAATTGATTTGGGCAAAAGCATGTGCTAGAATCAAAGGAAGTGTGTAGTCAAGGAAAAGTTTTTTAAAAAAAAAAAGGGAAAAAGAGAAAAAGGTGAATCAAAAAAGAGTTTCGTAGCTTTTTTAGAGTTTTTTTTATGGTATTTGTTCTTCACAATCCAAAAATTTTTAAAAGATTTTTACCTTTTACACTCATTTGTCAAAATAAAAAACATCAAAAGATTTTTGTTTTGTTTCCTTTAACAAGTATTCACAATTCGAAAACTTCAAAAAAGATTTTTCATTCATAGGATCTTTTATAAAATAAAAATGCAAAAATTGTAGGAATTTTGTACATTTCATAAAAATACCAAAAAGATTTTTCTTTCCTAGTTTTTGGTGTCAGTTTAATTAGAGTGTCAAAGTGAAAATCAAAAAAAAAAAATTATCGTTATCAGGGTTCAGTCGGTTATTTAATCCTTAATTGTCCAATCTAGACGAACTACGCACCCCTGATTCTTCTCTCTCAGGAGTGAGATATGTAGGCAGCCTAAAATTCAAAAAGATTTTCTTCACTCTTCACTTAGAGTAGGTGTTTCATATACATCTCTAAAAGAAAACTACAAAAAGATTTTTCTTTAATAGGTTCAAGATCCATTTTCATATGAAATTTAAAACTGAACACCCATAAATATTTTCTTTGGTAATCATAGATTTCACTTTGTATAGGAATGTTAAAGTTGAAAAATTCAAAAACATTTTCGTCAATTCTTTTGACAAATTGTTATTTTCTCTTTTCTTACAGTTTCGAGAAAAAGAAAAAAAAACAAAGAGTTCAATTGGCCATTTTGGCACGACTTCATGAACTATGCACACCTGATTCTCCTCTCTCGGGAGTGAGATACGTAGGCACCCTTCTTGGGTTCGGTGATCTTTTAAAAAAAAGGGTTTTGAAAAAATGTTGAACTCTAACATATTTGTTGCCTCTTGTTCAGTTAGTTTAAGGTGGTTGGTTTTTGGTTTCCTGGCTGGTCCTCCATATCACACCAAATCCAAGGAAGGTTTAGTGGTGTCCAACAACGATATAGAGAGTGGCACCATGGATGAAACAAAGAATCAGGAAATTGAGAGTTTAAAGAAAGAGAATTTGAGACTAGGACAACAAATGATGGAAATGTATCAAGATTGGGCCAGTGGGATGCCTCCACCTCTGTTCCCCACTTTTGACCATGCAAATACCTTGAGTCTTCGACCAAAATCGTAAAGTCAGTTTCTTACTATTGTTGATGCACCACAGCATGCCTAAGAATCCATTCCACATCAAATGCACCTCAATACTTCCACCACTCTTTCTTTATCTCCTCAGTATAAGTCTACCACGTTCACAACACCATATACCGTCTGTGCTTTTGTTGCTCAACCTTCTACTAAGACATCCACTTTGGCTATCAATCCAATAATTGTGCTTCCCCAGTCCATTAGTGAATCCACGTTCAATACTCTTGATTTTCATTGTTATACTCTTGAGCCTACCATTAAATTAAGTGGACCACCAAAATTTCTTACTAAGAAGCCTAGCATGCTAGAAGAGCTAGAGAAAGTGGTTGGGAAAGTTAAGAGTGTAGAAAATGATATGAAAAATTCCCTTGGACTTATGGGCTATGAAAATGCTTCATATAAAAACTGGGGCATGTATTCAAGTGTTAACCTTCCTCCCAGCTTTGAGACATCAAAATTTGGGGAGCCTGATGGACAAAAGGATTCGGCGAAACATTTAGGACAACATTCCAATCAATGAAGGGAAACTAAAGGAAAGAACAAGGAAAACACACCTATTGTCATACCAGGGCCAAAGCAGAGTTTAATAGATTCAACCCACTAATACTGTCAGCCTCAACCCCAAGCTTACATATTAGATCCACATAACCACTTGCAACAAGGTCTTTTTCCCCAAAATCCAAGAAATCCTATTCCACTTCCTCAATATCCTTTGAACGATGCACAATTGTATGCTCATCCATCTTATTATCCACAATGGCATGCACCTTTTCATCAACATCGTCCTCAACCCCCACAAATTTACCAAGGTGCCTCTAAATCTAAGTTTCATCCAAGGCCAGAGTTCGCAAAGAGAATGAAGGAAACAGATAATTTCACTCCTATTGGGGAATCCTATGCCAGTTTATTCCAGAGATTGGTACAGCAGGGCATGATCACTCCTCTCCTTGGGTATACTCCTGACCCACATTCAAGAAGTTTTTATCCTAATGTACGATGTGCATATCATTCTAATGTTCAGGGTCACAGTATTGAAAATTGTCGTGATTTGCAAAGAGAAATTGAAAAGATGATTCAAGATAAATCAATTATGGTGTAGAACATTGACAGTGAGGAAAGCTCTAGTCATGCTGATACGCAAACCAGTGGCTAAGATGCCAGGCTGAGCAATTGAGAAGTCACCCCTCCCTACTAGGAAGAGGTTTGGTAGTTTGTTTTATTTTATTTTCTGTTATCCGAATTATTTTATAGTTGTAGTTCGGGATCTATCTTGTTTTATCCCTTTGTCGTTATGTTCAAACCGTTCTATCTTTCATTTTTATTAAATGAAGTGTCCAATTTTTTTGTGTTTTAAATATGTGTTGTTTGTTTGTTTTCTTTACATAGTACATTTTATGTTGACTCTAGTGACATGACATGCTAGTGAAATTTACATCCAGATCTTAAAATCCAGTTTAAGCATGAAACATTGGATCAGATCGCTAAAGTTAGGAAAAGCATCTGAGGAAATAAGTAGAGTGCTGAGATATTTGGTGACAAGTTGAAGCCTTCTTTGAAAATTAAGGCACTTATTTTAAGAATCACAAGAATAACTTGGTCATACATTGAAAGATATGTCTCAATTAGGTCAAATAGTGGTTGTGTGAATAGAACAAAAATCAGCTCCACAAAATCATGAGTCATTCAATGTGAGGAATATGCAACAAAAGTGGAGTTGTATGCTAGAAACTCACAGAAGAAGTAGTGACGCACAGACTCAGTCAAAGTTAATGTTGTAAAAGATGTCGCCCATGATCTTCTTCTCCAACTTTCAAATTGCATGTTATGTACTTGCATTTTCAAAGATTGATATGACGAAGGCATTTCATTCTGTTATCCAAATATTGTGTCATCCTTTATTTACCCCATTTGAGCCTTAGTTTTATTTTCATTCATACACCTCTTTTGGAATCAATATAGAGTCAACAAAGCTCAAAAGAAAAGGTGTTGACCAAAATAGTAGAGTCAGAAAAGTTTAAAAAAAAAAAAGAAAAAAATGTGTCCAAAAAGAGAAAAAGAAGAGCGTTGAGAAAAATAAAGTAAGAAATGTCCCAAAGAGAAAAAGAGTCAACAAAAGAAAAAAAACTTAGAATCAAGTGAAAGAACAAGCTTCCAGAACTATTCATGACCTGATTCTCCTCTTTCTAGGGTGAGATACGTAGGCTTCCCTACTCAGAGCTTGGTCCAACCAAATAAAAAATTTAGAATTACCTAGTCAAAAGAAACTGGGGAATAAGTTAATTCTCATTGTTTGAGTCAATTCAAAAAGTTATAAGTCCTACCCCACTTCAAGTGTTATTTGGGCCTCATGTCATCCTTTTTTTTATAACCTTATCCAAAAACCAAGTTACAACCAAAGAAAGTTCTTCAGATTAATCTTTGATAATATTAAGGCTAAGCATGCAATGGATATGATGATGCATTTTGGGGTACTACTTGTCTTCCTCAGCATAAGAAATCAGGAAAGAAATAAAAATGAGAGAGTCTTATTGGTGAAAAGCCCGCAGGCACCATAAGATGATGGTAGGTTGAGAGAGTCTTATCAGTGAAAACCCTCACAGGCACTGTAAGATGACTGTGAGTTGAGATAAATGAAAATAAGAGAATCTTATTGGTGAAAAACCATCTCGGATACCATAAGGCAATGGTGAGGTAATAAAAAGAAATGAGAGAAGCTTGTTGTACAAAACCCTTCAAGGTGCCACTAGCCGAATGGGGTCTTAAATGCAGTTGACCTAAGGAAGCAACTCAGTTTCAAGACCTTTAACTCAACAACAATGGGTAAAAAGTTTGGATGTAAAGATCAAGCTGATTAATCCAAAATTCATGGCATAATCATTACTGTTGACAGTCATTTTTAGATGAATTTTTTGTTTCTTTGTTTTAAAAGGGGACATTCATTGTCTTTTCTTTCTTCTCTTTATTTTTATTTTATCTTTCTTGAGTCAATTATCCAAATAAAAATTGTCATTCTTTTTTTTCGTTTCTTGTCTTTGAGTCAAGTCTATGTCAAAACAAGTAAGAAAAGATTTCTTCAATTGTACAAAGCAAGACAAAAGGCCAACACATAAAAGAGACATGATTGTGAGCCAAAATAAGGCATGCAAAAGTTTTGTCAACTGAAAAGTCTGGGAACTCATAAAAATACCAAGGTTCAAAGGGTTTATCTGAGAAGCATAACAAAGCAAAGATATTGTATCTGTTTCAGAGTCACTCTTAATAATCTGAGTTAGGGTCAAGGATGCAGCAAGTCAGTGACACATGCAAATGGTTGAAATCAAGATTAAATATGACAGGGGCAGGAGCGATTTCCATGAAAGCTAAATCCACAAATAATCCACCATGTTTTAAACTCATAAGTTTTCTTTGATGAAGTAGAAAATATCTTACCTATAAAGTAAGAACTTCAGAGCATACATATTAAGGGTTGCAATGCCTAAATTTTACAAATGCAGGAAACAATGTTCCTGCACAGGTTTGAAAGTCAAATCATGGTAAAATTCATCATCTTATATCCTTCGGAGACACACTTTCTTGTCCAGGGATTTTAGTTTTTATTAGTTGGGTGATACACTTCTTATATTAAACCTTCACTCCTAGAAAACGTACCTTTTAGTCGAGTCGTTCCTTTGACTACAATAAGAAGTACCTTTTAGTCGAGTCATTCCCCTTGACCCCTAGAAGACGTACCTTTTAGTCAAGTCATTCCCTTTAATTCCTATAAGACGTACCTTTTAGTTGAGCCATTTCCTTTAATTCCTATAAGATATACCTTTTAGTCGAGTCATCTCCCTTGATTCCACTAAGACGTACCTTTTAGTCGATTTATCTCCCTTGATTCCTATAAGACATACCTTTTAGTCGAGTCATTCTCCTTGATACCTAGAAGATGTACCTTTTAGTTGACTTATTCCCCTTGACCCCTAGAAGACGTACCTTTTAGTTGAGTCATCCCCTTTGATTCCTATAAGACGTACCTTTTAGTCGAGTCAACTCCCTTGAGTGTTATAAGACGTACCTCTTAGTCGACTCATTTCCCTTGATTACGATAAGACGTACCTTTTAGTCGAGTCATTCCCCTTGATTCCTATAAGACGTACCTTTTAGTTGATTCATTCACCTTGATTCCTATAAGACGTACCTTTTAGTCGAGTCATCCCCCTTAATTCCTATAAGACGTACCTTTTAGTTGAGTCATCCCCCTTGACCCCTAGAAGTCTTACCTTTTAGTCGAGTCATCCCCCTTTATTCCTACAAGACATACCTTTTAGTCAAGTAATTCCCATTGACCCCTAGAAGACGTACCTTTTAGTAAAGTCATTCTCTTTGATTCCTATAAGACGTACCTTTTAGTCGAGTCATATACCTTGATTCCGATAAGACATACCTTTTAGTTGGGTCATTTCCTTTGATTCCTACAAGACGTACCTTTTAGTCGAGTCATCTCACTTTGATTCCTATAAGACATACTTTTTAGTCGAGTCATCCCCTTTGATTCCTATAATGTGTACCTTTTAGTCAATTCATTCCCTTTGACTCTTAGAAGACGTACCTTTTAGTCAAGTCATCCACCTTGATTCCTATAAGACGTACCTTTTAGTCAATTCATCTCTCTTTGATTTGTATAAGATGTACCTTTTAGTCGAGTCACTCCCCTTGACCACTAGAAGACGTACCTTTTAGTAGAGTCATTTCCCTTGATTAATATAAGACGTACCTTTTAGTACAGTCATTCCCCTTGATTCCTATACCACATATGATTTAGTCGATTCATCCACCTTGATTCCTATAAGACGTCCCTTTTAGTTGAGTCATCCCCCTTTATTCCTATAATACATACCTTTTAGTCAAATCATTCCCCTTATCCCCTAGAAAACGTACCTTTTAGTCGAGTCATCCCCTTGATTCCTATAAGACGTACCTTTTAGTCGAGTCATTACCCTTAACCCCTAGAAGACATACTTTTTAGTCGATTCATTCCCTTTGATTCCTATAAGACATACCTTTTACTCGATTCATCCACCTTGATTCATAGAAGACTTACCTTTTAGTCGATTCATTCCTCTTGATTCCTATAAGATGTACCTTTTAGTCGAGTCATTCCCCTTGACCCCTAGAAGACGTACCTTTTAGCCGATTCATCCCCTTTGATTTCTATAAGCATACCTTTTAGTTGATTGATTCCCTTTGGCCCCAAGAAGACGTACCTTTTAGTCGATTCATCCCCGTTGATTCCTATAAGGCGTACCTTTTAGTGGATTCATTCCCTTTGACTCTTAGAATACTTACCTTTTAGTCGAGTCATCCCCGTTGATTCCTATAAGACGTACCTTTTAGTCGAGTCATCTCCCTTTGATTCCTATAAGATGTACCTTTTAGTCGAGTCATTCCCCTTGACCCTTAGAAGACTTACCTTTCAGTCGAGTAATTTCCTTTGATTCCTATAGACGTACCTTTTAGTCGAGTCATCTCCTTTGATTCCTATAAGATGTAGCTGTTAGTCGAGTCATTTCCCTTGATTCCCATAAGTCGTACCTTTTAGTGGAGTCATTCCCCCGATTCCTATAAGGCGTACCTTTTAGTAAAGTCATCTCTCTTGACTACTAGAAGATGTACCTTTTAGTTGATTCATTTCCCTTGATTCCTATAAGACGTACCTTTTAGTCTAGTCATTCCCCTTGACATCAAGAAGACATTCCATTTAGTCGAGTCATCCCCCTTAATTCCTATAACGTGTACCTTTTAGTCAATTCATTCCCTTTGACTCTTAGAAGACGTATCTTTTAGCCAAGTCATCCACCTTGATTCCTAGAAGACGTACCTTTTAGTCAAGTCATCTCTCTTTGATTCGTATAAGATGTACCTTTTTGTCGAGTCACTCCCCTTGACCACTAGAAGACGTACCTTTTGGTAGAGTTATTTCCCTTGATTAATATAAGACGTACCTTTTAGTACAGTCATTCCCCTTGCTTCCTATACCAAATATGGTTTAGTCAAGTCATCTACCTTGATTCCTATAAGACATCTCTTTTAGTCGAGTCATCCTCCTTTATTCCTATAATACGTACCTTTTAGTCAAATCATTCCCCTTAACCCCTAGAAAACGTACCTTTTAGTCGAGTCATCCCCTTGATTCCTATAAGACGTACCTTTTAGTCGAGTCATTACCCTTAACCCCTAGAAGACGTACTTTTTAGTCGAGTCATTCCCTTTGATTCCTATAAGACGTACCTTTTACTCGATTCATCCACCTTGATTCATAGAAGACTTACCTTTTAGTTGATTCATTCCTCTTGATTCCTATAAGATGTACCTTTTAGTTGAGTCATTCCCCTTGACCCCTAGAAGACGTACCTTTTAGCCAATTCATCCCCTTTGATTCCCATAAGCGTACCTTTTAGTTGATTGATTCCCTTTGGCCCCTAGAAGATGTACCTTTTAGTCGATTCATCCCCCTTGATTCCTATAAGGCGTACCTTTTAGTCGATTCATTCCCTTTGACTCTTAGAATACTTACCTTTTAGTTGAGTCGTCCCCCTTGATTCCTATAAGACGTACCTTTTAGTCGAGTCATCTCCCTTTGATTCCTATAAGATGTACCTTTTAGTCGAGTCATTCCCCTTGACCCTTAGAAGACGTACCTTTCAGTCGAGTAATTTCCTTTGATTCCTATATACGTACCTTTTAGTCGAGTCATCTCCTTTGATTCCTATAAGATGTAGCTTTTAGTCGAGTCATTTCCCTTGATTCCCATAAGTCGTACCTTTTAGTGGAGTCATTCCCCTGATTCCTATAAGGCGTACCTTTTAGTCAAGTCATCTCTCTTGACCACTAGAAGATGTACCTTTCAGTTGAGTCATTTACCTTGATTCCTATAAGACGTTCCTTTTAGTCTAGTCGTTCCCCTTGACATCTAGAAGACGTGCCTTTTAGTTGAGTCATTCCCTTTGATTCCTTTAAGACGTACCTTTTAGTCGAGTCATCCACCTAGATTCCTAGAAGACATACCTTTTAGTCGATTCATCCCTCTTGATTCCTATAAGACTTACCTTTTAGTTGAGTCATTCCCCTTGACCCTTTAGACACCTAATTTTTCCATCTCGAAGTCTAATTTTATCCATTTTTAGCTCACCTTATTACGCACCCTCACCCATGTAATTATCCCTCCATAAAATGACAAAAATAACAACCCCTAACTAATTTTATCTTATTCTAACAACCCCTTCCTATTAAATTTTAACACCTCACATACCCTACCTCACCACCTATCCCACCTAACCCTTACCCCTACATACCCTTCCTCTCTCACGAGATTAACATAAAAAATAGACACATAGAGAGAGGGCTTGGCGATTTTTCCATAAATAAAGAGCACGAATTTGGGGAGAGATTCTCAATCATCTCCAATAATACTCACATACACAGAGCAATATCCTAGGGAAGATGAAGACACAGCTCATGGAATTCCTTTTTATCTTCAATATCTTCACATAAACAAGGGGAGCTCCATTTTTGTTTTGAAGGGAGAGAGTAGCAATACACAGACCATTATCTATCTCCTTTCTTCTTTCTTGTTTTTGGGATTCACTCTCATGCCATACACACAGAGATGCCATAGTTAACACATCGCAAATCCTCACTCTCAACACAGACAAAAACCATGAACACACACACTCACAGCTCACCGGAGAACCTACTCCCTCATCAAATACATACACACGCTTAGTAAGGACAAAATCAAAAATGGAAAGGTATTGATATTTCAGTGGGAATCAGTGAAATCGAAGCAGAATCCTGTCATTCCTTAATCTTTTTGGTGAACCCATTGTCGGAATTGAACATTTTAGGTCAATTCTAGTTCTTTTGCTACTTCCAGCATTCATCGAAACTCTATCTGTGTGTGTTTCCTTGATATTCTCATAATTGTTTTGGTATTGGAGTTCACTGTTCTCGTTGGTTCTATGTTCGAATTGATTTCGGATACGGGTCTCTCTTATTTCTCGATTTTGGTTCGGTTTTAGCGAGAAATAGTGAAGGCTTTACCAAGTTGGGGTTCGTCATTGAGGTTTTCTGTTCGGGATTTCAAATTTGAGTTTTCTTGAATATTATTATCAATGGAAATCTTTCATTGAAAGGTCCAATTCTATCGTTTCTTATTTTATTTTTTCATATGTGTTTCATTTAGTTGAATATTGGATGATATTGATTTGTGTTGCTCAGCTTCGTTGAATAGATGGTTATGGATTATTGAAATAGTAATCTTGAATTTGTTGAAATTTGGTGTTAAAAAGGAATGCGGGGGGGGGTGGATGATAAAAATGGATAAAATGAATTTTGTTTAGTCTTGGTTTACTGTCATTGGTTATTTTGGAACAAATACGAAGGTCGAATGTGGTAGTATTATGATTAGGCCATCAAAGGAATAGGCAAAAGTTTAGTTTCGGGTAGGCAAATTTAGGAATGATGTTAGATCGAATGTGTGGAATATTGAATGTGTTAAAGGCTTTTCTAATTTTCTCATCAAATTGAAAATTGTATTCATTTGCTGGGAATACCCCTAAGGAGTTGTATTTACTCTCCGAGGAATGCCCCGAAGTATCATGTACTTGAAGACGGCGCACAGTCAAGGCCCAAACGTCGGGTGGAGTTTCATTAAAGAGTATTTTAGGGATAGTTTAGAATAGAATTGGTTTACATTTTTTGCATTTTTTTATTATTCGGGACTGTATAATTGAACTGGACACTATATTTTTGATTCGTTTTGATTTTGTTTGATTGTTTAACGTGTTTTTGTGTGGTTTATACATTCGTAGTTAAGTTAGCCTATATGCTCCACCAAGCGACTGTGGCCGAACCACGGGATCGAGGGGTGTCTAACACCTTTCACCTTGGTCAACAGTATTCCTTAGTCGGAATCTCTATTCACAAACCAGTTTAAAGGGTCAAATTATTTTGAAAAGGATATCCATGGGTGACTTGGCATATCCGATTTATGTCAAGTGGAGACTCTAAATAAAAAATGTAAATAATCCTTTTTTGAAATGAAATCTTCATTTTTGTCACTTGAATAATAAAATATCTTTCGAAACGTAAAATCAATCTTTTTGGAGTTCAAAAAGGGGTGTGATAGCTCTAGCAACTCCACTGGGGACCATTTCAAAATTTGAGCTTATTTTTTAGAGTTCTATCGGCTTAGTTTGGCACTATAGGTGTATAAATATTTTGTTCGTGTTATTTTGTGTTATTGTTTTTATCATTGTGGAGTGTTTATGTGCTCTTTGTTTACAGTTTTTATCTATGTGTTGCCGTTTTATATCTGGCATCATGTGCATAACCCAAGTCATTCTTTCTACAACAAGTCTGTAGTACACGTTGTGTACACGACCTCTAGTTGAGTCACCCTTATCTTAGGAAGGGGAGCCGTCGGCTGGTATGGAGTGGGTGGAAAGCTAAAGCAGCCACTATCGACCATACGCTCCCCCGAACAATCTTGTTAGTGAACCCCAGCGTAGGTCAGCCTTTAGGTCATGCTTATCTGCATCATATTAAGAACTAGTGGGACCCACTTGGTCCTTTGTAGGAAACTCACCTCTAAGGCATCCCTACATGCTAAATGTTGCGTATTTAAGGGTAACGAGGTCATTTCACAGACTGATTTTGGCAAAAGCATGAGTTAGAAGAAAAATGTGTAGGCAAGAAATTGTTGAAAAAAGGGAAGAAAAAAAAGAGTGAAAAAAAAAAAGATTTGGTAGTTTTTAGGGTTCTTTATGGCTTTTGTTTTATACAATTCAACAAAAGAATATTTTTTTTACTTTTTGCCCTCATTTCCCCAAATATTAAAAACGTTAAAAAGATTTTTCTTTTATTTCTTTAGTAAGTATTCACAATTCGAAAACTCCAAAAAAATATTTTTTTCCTTTCAATAGGAGCTTTGTACATTTTTATATAATGAAAATATCAAAAAGATTTTTTCTTTCATAGTTGTTGGTGTTAGTTTCTAATTAAAAACTCAAAAAAGATTTCATTCGTCTGTCTTTAGTCGTGCCTCTCAATTCAGGGTTTAGTTTGTCATTTAATCCTTAATTGTCCAATCTGGATGAACTACGCACCCCTGATTCTCCTCTTTCGAGAGTGAGATACGTAGGCAGCCTATTGTGGGTTCGGGGATTTTATTTCAAAAATCTAAAGAAAATATTTTATTCACTCTTCATTTAGAGTAGGTGCTTCATATACATCTTCAAGAGAAAACTACAAAAAGATTTTTCTTTAATAGTTTCAACTTTTATTTACGTATGAAACGCGAAATTGAAAATCCAAAAAGATTTTTCTTTGATAATCGTAGGTTTCATTTTGTACAGAAATCTGAAAAATTTTAAAAAAAGATTTTCTTAACTCTTCACTTAGAGTGGGTGTTCATATACATCTTCTAAAAGAAAACCTCAAAAAGATATTTTTTTAATAGTTTCAAGTTTCATTTTCATATTAAATTCAAAATTGAAAACCTCAAAAGGGTTTCTTTGGTAATCATAGGTTTCATTTTGTATAGGTTTAAATCTGAAAAATGTAAAAATATTTTCGTCGATTATTTTGACAATTTATTATTTCCTTTTCTTTTTAAAGTTTCAAGAAAAAAAAAAAAGGAAAAAGAGTTTAGTTGGCCATTTTGGCAAGACTTCACGAACTACGCACACCTGGTTCTCCCCTCTCGGCGTAGAGATGTGTAGGCTCCCTTCTTAGGTTCGGTAATTTTTTCAAGAAAAAAAGAGGTTTTGAAAAATAATGTTGAATTCTAACGCATTTCCTATCTCTTGTTCAGTTAGTTTAAGGTGGTTGGTTTGTGGCATTTTGGCTGATTCTCCATATTGCACCAAGTCATAGAGAAAGTTATGACCAACAAGGATATCGAGTTTGTTGTCACTGATCAGATAGGGAGTTCGGGCAGTGAGAATTTAGGATCTAATGAAGAGATTCAAAAATTAAGGCAACAAATGATAGAAATGCATCGAGCTTGGGCTAATGGGTTTCCACCTCCTCCATTTCCCGCTGTTAATCTGGAATATCTTTCTAGCTTGCCTCCAGTATCACATACATAGTTTCCTATTTTTTTTGACACACCACAACATGCATCAGGATCTGCTCCGGGGCAACACTGTCCAAACACTTCCAATATTTATTTCCTCACTCCTTAACACAAAGCTACCACATACTCGGCTCCACCCACTGTTCATGTTTTTGCAGCACCACCCCCACCCAAAGCTCCTACTTTTAAGGTTTATCCATAAGTTATGCCTCCCCACTCTGCGAGAGAGCCTTTGTTGAATATTTTTGTTGATCAGCATCATGTTATTGAGCTCGCATTTAAGTTGATTAATCCTTATGGCTATACTCATCCTCTTGAATTTCCTCTTAACACTGAGAAGCCTGTTATAAACGAAGAACAAAAGGAAATGACCAGAAAATTGAGAAGTTTAGAACTGGCTATGAAAGACCTCCAGGGACTTGGGGGGTACAAAAGTGTCTCATATAAAAATCTGTGCATGTTTCCAGGGGTTCATCTTTCTTTTGATTTTAAAATGTCAAAGTTTGAGAAGTATGATGGACATGGCGATCCTGTATCATATTTGAGACGTTAGTGCAAACAACTAAGGGGTGCTGGGGGAAGGAAGAATTATTCATGGCATATTTCGATGAGAGTCTTTTAGGACTAGCTTTAGAATGGTTTGTTGACCAAGACATCGACAAGTGGATTAGTTGGGATGACCTAGCTAATGAATTTGTGCAACAATTCCAATACAATGTGGAGTTGATTGCTGATGAGAAATCCCTAATTAACATGAAGAAAAAGAGTACTGAGACTTTCAGAGAGTATGCAATTAGATGGCATGAACAAGCTGCTAGGATGAAACCATCAATGAAAGAAAGAAAGATAGTGGAGGTATTTATTCAAGAGTAGGATGAAACATATTATCAACACTTGTTACCTGTATTAGGAAAGCCTTTCATTAAGGTCCTTAAAATGGGGGAGATGATAGAAGAGGGAATTAAGACTGGTCGCATTGTGAGTTTTGCAACATTGAAAGTGACTACTCAAGCAATTCAAAAGGGTTCAGGAAGTGTTGGGGGGGAAGAATGAGGAAGATGCATCTGCTACTATAGTTGGGCAGCAGGAAGGGTCAAGGAGACCACATCGTCGCCACTCTTAGGTTGAAACCCAAGTTCATGCCCAAGATCCACATAATCACTCCTAAAATCCATTATACTCTGCTCCTCCACCTCCATATCCAGTATATAACACACAAAAACATGTCCAACCACCATCTTACCAACGATGGAACACACCAACTCATCAAAGTCATCCTCTAACTCCACAAACATACCAAAACCCTTCTAAGCCTGATTTTCAATCCAAGCCAAATGATGAAATGAGGAAGAAGTCAAAAGATAGCTTCACACCAATTAGAGAGTTATATGCCAATTTATTTTAGATATTGGTACAGGAGGGCATGATCACTCCTCACCTTGGGCACACCTTTAATCGGCGTTTAAGAAATTATGATCCTAATGCACGATGTGTGTATCATTCTAATGCTCAAGGTCATAGTATTGAAGATTGTCGAGCTTTAAAAAGAGAAATTAAAAAGATGATTCAAGATGGATCAGTTATGGTATAGAACACTGACAGTAAGAAAAACTCTAGTCATGCAGATATGCAAACCAGTGGCTAAGTTATTAGGCTGAGCAATTGAGATGTCACCCCTCTCCTTACTAGGAAGAGGTCTGGTAGTTTGTTTTGTTTTATTTTCTATTATTCAAACTATTATAGGGTTGTAGTTTGAGATCTATCTTGTTTTGTCCCTTTGTTGCTATGTTCAAACCCTTCTATATTTTATTTTAACTAAATGGAGTGTCCCCTTTTTCTTTGTGTTTTAAAAGTGTTTACATAGTACATTTTATGTTGATTCTAGTGATATGACATGCTAGTGGAATTTTTAGCCAGATTTTAAAATCCTGTTTAAGTATGAGCATGGAATCAGAGGGTTAAAGTTAGAAAAAGCATCTGATAAAATAGGTAGAGTGTTGATACATTTGGTGACCAAGTTGAAGTCTTCTTTGAAAATTAAGGCAATTATTTTGAGATTACAACTCTAACTTGGTCATCAATTGAAATACATGTCTTGATTAGGTCAAACAGTGGTTGTGTGATCCTATATCAAGAGGAACAGAAAGAAAATCAGCTCCACGAAGTCATGAGTCCTTCAGCATGAGGAATGTACAACGAAAATGGAGTTGTATATTTGACAAGTGTAGAAAAAGAAGTGACACACATGCTCGGGGCAAGTTAGTGTTGTAAAACATTTCATAAGTGATCTTGATCATGCACTTTCGCATTGCATGCTATGTACTAGCATTTTCAAGAATTGATATGACAAAGGCATTTCATTCTACTATCCAAACATTGTGTCATCCTTTGTTTACCCCATTTGGGCCTTAGTGTTATTTTATTTCATACCCCTCTTTTAGAATCAAGATAGAGTCAATAAAATTCAAAAAAAAATGTGTCAAAAAAGAAAGAAAAGATGAGTGTCAAGAAAAATAAAGTCAGAAAAGTCCCAAAGTGAAAAAGAGTCAACAAAAAAAATAGAATCAAGTGAAAGAACAAGCTACCACAACTATGCGTGACCTGATTCTCCTATATCAAGGGTGAGATACATAGGCTGCCCTATCCTGGGCTCGGTCCAACCAAATAAATAGTTAGAATTGCCCGGTCAAAAAAATCTGGGGCATGAGTTAATCCTCATTGTTTGAATCGATTCCAAAATTTGTAAGTCTTACCCCACTTCAAGTGTCATTTGGATCCCATGCCATCCATTCTTTCTCACCCTATCCAAAAGCCAAGTTACAACCAAAGAAAGGCCTTCAGATCAATATTTGAGGATGTTAAGGTTAAGCATGTAAGGGATATAATGATGCATTTGGGAACTACTTGTCTTCCTCAACATAAGAAATCATGAGAGAAATAAAAATGAGAGAGTCTTATTGGTGAAAACCCTCATAGGCACCATAAGACGATAGTAAGTTGAGAGAGATAAAAATGTGAGAGTTTTGTTGGTGAAAACTCTCACGGGCACTATAAGATGACTGTGAGTTAAGGAAAATGAAGATAAGAGAGTCTCATTAGTGGAAAATCCTTACAGACACCATAAGACAATAGTGAGCTGAGGGAAAGAAAATGAGAGAAGCTTGTTGGCAAAAACCCTTCAAGGCGCCACTAGCCGAATAAGGTCTTAAATGCAATTAGCCCAAGAAAGAAACTCAGTTTTAGGGTCATTAACTCAAAAACAATTTGTGAGAGTTTTAGATGGAATGATCAGGTAGATAATACAAAATGCATGGCATAATCATTAGAGTTGACTGTCATTTTTAGATAAATTTTTGTTTCTTTGTTTCAAAAGGGGACATTCATTGTTTTTTCTTTCTTCTCTTTATGTTTGTTTTATCTTTCTTGAGTCAGTTATCCAAATAAAAATCATTGTCATTTTTCTCTTGTCTTTGAGTCAAGTCCATGTCAAAACAAGTGAGAAAAGATTTCAAAATTGGCAACCAGTTCTTTCAATTGCACAGAGCAAGACAAAGGCCAGCACATGAAAAAGACATGATTGTGAGATGAAATAAGGCATGCAAGAACTTTTGTCAATTATCTTTAAACTCATAAAAATAACAAGGTTCAAAGGGTTTATTTGAGAAGCATGGCAAAGCAGAGATACCGTGTTCGTTTCAGTCACTCTCAATAATCTAAGTTAGGGTCAATGATGCCTCAAGTCAACGATATATGTAATGGTTGGAAGCAAGGTTAAATGTGATGACGGCAAGAGCGTTTGCCACGAAAGCCAAAGCCACAAACCTTCCTCCATGTTTTTAAACTCATAACTTTTCTTTGCATGAAGCAGGAACACATATTACCTTCAAATCAAGGATTTCAAAGCCTAAACATCAAGGCCCGTAATTTTTTGCTTTTACAAATGTAGGAAGAGATGTTGCTGCACAGTTTTGATAATCGATTCATGGTAAAATTCATCATCTTATATCCCTCGGAGACAGTTTCTTGTCCAGGGATTTCAATTTTCACTTGTTGGGTGATACATTTCTTAAATTGAACCTTCACTCCTAGAAGACATACCTTCTAGTCGATTTATTCCATTTGACTCCTAGAAGATGTACCTTTTAGTCAAGTCATTTTCGTTGATTCCTATGATACGTACCTTGTAGTTGAGTCATTCCCTTTGATTTCTATAAGACGTACCTTTTAGTCGAGTCATTCACCTTGACCCCTAGAAGACGTACCTTTAAGTCGAGTCATTTCGTTTGACTCCTATAAGACGTACCTTTTAGTCGATTCATTCCCTTTGATTTCTAGAAGACGTACCTTTTAGTTGAGTCATTCCCTTTGATTCATATAAGACGTACCTTTTAGTCGAGTTATTCCCCTTGACCCCTAGAAGACGTACCTTTCGTCAAGTCATTCCCTTTGACCCATAAAAGACGTACCTTTTAGTGGAGTCATTCCCCTTGATTCCTATAAGACATACCTTTTAGTCAAGTCATCCCCTTGATTCCTATAAGACATACCTTTTAGTGGAGTTATTTCCCTTGATTCCTACAATACGTACCTTTAGTCGAGTCATTTCCCTTGATTCCTACAAGACGTACCTTTTAGTCGAGTCATCTCCTTGACCACTAGAAGATGTACCTTTTAGTTGAGTCATTCCCTTTGATTCCTAGAACACCTTTTAGTCGAGTCATTCCCCTTGACCCCTAGAAGACTTACCTTTTAGTCGAGTCATCCCCTTCGATTCCTAGAAGACGTACCTTTTAGTCAAGTCATTCCATTTGATTCCTATAAGACGTACCTTTTAGTTGAGTCAATCCCCTTGATTCCTATAAGACGTACCTTTTAGTCGAGTCATCCCCTTTGACTCCTATCAGACTTACCTTATAGTCGAGTCATTCTCCTTGATTCCTTTAATGATGTGAATTTCTCAAAAATCCTTTGATGATAAACTGGGGCAAAATGTTTTTGGAACTTTACTTTTCTGGCAAACAAAATTTTGCTTTATAATAATTTTTTTTTTGGGATAATTTTCTTTCTAGTTTTGATGTGATTTCAGGAGCCTACCCGAAGCACCGAGTGAATAAATGGATAATCAAGCAATAAGGTAAAGAAATTAAAGGTTAAACAGATTGAAAAATATAAAGTCATGAGCCCGCCAGCAGAATAAGGTGAATAAATTTGAAGCATAGAAACAAGTTGATGAAATAGCAAGTAAGGAACCCACCTGGAGAACAGGGTGTAGAATTTGAAAGGCAAGCAACAAGTTGAAGAAATTGCAAGTCATGAGCCTGCCTGAAGAATAGGGTGATGAAGTAGCGAATCAGGAGTCAAGGAAAGCTGCATAGATAGAGTTTTGTAATTTCATTTATGTTTTAACTTGTAATTTTCATTTTTGATGTAATGACAGAGCCGTGGATCAGAACCTCGATAAGACCTCACTCGACCCTCCAACTCAGTAGTCCTTCTTCCTTATAGTTTTTTCTTTGAATAATGGTCGGGTCAAAATTTGATCACTTTTTCTACTTTTTTTGTTTGAAAATACTCTATATTTACACCTAAAAAGAGGCATGATATAGACAACTAATTATCCCTCCCGAAGTCCAACTTTATCCATTTTTAGCTCACCTTATCACGCACCCTTCATAAAATGATAAAAATAACAACCCCTAACTAATTTTATCTTATTGTAACAACCCCTCCCTATTAAATTTTAACACCTCACATACCCTACCTCACCACCTACCCCACCTAACCCCTACCCCTATATACCCTTCCCCTCTCACGGGATTACAACAAAAAATAGACACATACAGAGGGGGCTTGGAAATTTTTCCAAAATCGAAGAGCACAAATTTGGGGAGAGATTCTCAATCATCTCCAATAATACTCACATAAACAGATCAATATCTAAGGGAAGATGAAGACACAACTCATCGGATTCCTTTATTTCTTCATCATCTTCACAGAAACAAGGGGGGGCTCCATTTTTGTTTTGAAAGAAGAGAGAAGCAATACACGGACCATCATCTATCTCCTTTCTTCTTTCTTGTTTTTGGGATTCACTCTCACTCCACACACACACAGACGCCATAGTTAACATCTCACAGATCCTCACTCTTATCACAGATGAAAACCACACATACACACGCTCATAGATCACTGGAGAACCCGTTCCCTCATCGAAAACATACACACGCTTAGAAAGGAAGGAATCAAAAATGGCAGGGCCTTGATATTTCAATAGGAAACAGCAAAATCGGAGTAGAATCCAGTTATTCCTTAATCTTTTCTGGTGCACCCATCGTCGAAATTGAACATTTAGGGTCACTTTCAGTTCTTTCGCTACTGCCAGCACTCGTCGAAACTTCATCTGTGCAGGTTTCCTTGATATTCTCATAATTGTTTTGGTTTTGGGGTTCACTGTTCTCGCGGATTCTGTGTTCGAATTGATTTCGGATACGGGTCTCTATTATTTCTCAATTTTGGTTCATTTTTGGCGAGAAACAGTGAAGGCTTTATCGAGTCGGGGTTCGTCGTTGAGGTTTTCTGTTCAGGATTTCAAATTCAGATTTTCTTGAATATTATTACAATAACAACAACAAACCCAGTGTATTCCCACATAATGTGGTCTGGGGAGGGTAAGATGTGCGCAGTCCATACCTCTACCTCTAATGAAGTAGAAAGGTTGTTTCTGATAGACCCACGGCTCGAGACACAGAATACTACACAAATACATAGTAAAGCATGGAACAAGATGGCATAACATAAATACGACCCCCACAAGTAATAGAAAACAGAGAAAAGTAAACAGATTCGTAATAAAGCATGAAACAAGGTTCAATTCTATCGTTTCTTATTTTATTTCGCCATATGTGTTTGATTTGGTTTAATATTAGGTGATATTGATTTGTGTTGCTCGGCTTCATTGAATATATGGTTGTGGATTGTTGAAATAGTAATCTTGAATTTATTGAAATTTGGTGTTAAAAAGGAATGCGGGGGGGTGGATGATAGAAATGGATAAAATGAATTTTGTTTAGTCTTGGTTTACTGTCATTGGTTATTTTGGAACAAATACGAAGGTCGAATGTGGTAGTATTATGATTAGGCCATCAAAGGAATAGGCAAAAGTTTAGGTTCGGGTAGACAAATTTAGGAATGATGTTGGATCGAATGCATGGAATATTGAATGTGTTAAATGTTTTCTAATTTATCTCATGAAATTGAAAATTGTATTCATTTGTTAGGGAATGCCCCGAAGGAGTTGTATTTACTCACTGGGGAATGCCCCGAAGTATCATTTACTTGAAGACGGCGCACGGTCAAGGCCCGAAAGTCGGGCGGAGTTTCATTCAAGAGTAGTTTAGGGATAGTTTAGAATAGAATAGGTTTACATTTTTTGCATTTTATATTATTCGGGACTATATAATTGGACTTGACACTATTTTTTATTCGTTTTGTTTTTGTTTGTTTAATTATTTTGCGTGTTTTTGTGTGGTTTATACATTCGTAGTGTTAAACTAGCTGATATGCTCCACCAAGTGACCGTGGTTGAACCACGGGATCAAGGGGTGCATAACACCTTCCCCTCGGTCAACAGAATTCCTTAGTCGGAATCTCTGTTCACAAATCAGTTTAAAGAGTCAAATTATTTTGAAAAGGATATCCATGGGTGACTTGGCACACCCAATTTATGTCAAGTGGCGACTCTGAATAAAAAATATAAATAATTCTTTTTCAAAACGAAATCTTCATTTTTGTCACTTTAATAATAAAAACCTTTGCGAAACTTAAAATAAATCTTTTTGGAGTTAAAAAAGGGGTGTGACAGCTCCCTAGAAGACGTACCTTTTAGTCGAGTCGATCCTTTGATTCCTATAAGACGTACCTTTTAGTCGAGTCATTTCGTTGACCCCTAGAAGACGTACCTTTTAGTCGATTAATCTCCCTTTGATTCATATAAGACGTACCTTTTAGTCGAGTCATCCCCCTTGATTCCTATAAGACATACTTTTTAGTCGAGTCATCTCCCTTTCATTCCTATAAGACGTACCTTTTGGTAGAGTCATTCCCCTTGACCCCTAGAAGACGTACCTTTTAGTCAAGTCATCCCCCTTGAGTCCTATAAAGCATACCTTTTAATCGAGTTATTCTCCTTGATTTCTAGAAAATGCACTTTCTAGTCGAGTCATTGCACTTAATCCTTATGAGACGCACTTCCTTGTTAGTTCTCATTTGTTAGGTGACACACTTTTTAATTTAAAATTCTATCTCTAGAAGACTCACTTTCTAGTCAGAATTTTTCACTTAAATTCTTAGGAGACGTACTTCCTAGTCTTGGTCATTCAATTTTACTCTCAAGAGATGCATTTGTTGGTCCTAGTCTTGATTCATTATTGCAACATGCAAGTAGGTATGATTTGAATTTCTCAAAAGTCTTCTGATGGTAAACTGGGGTAAAAGAAAAAAAATTAATATCTATTTTGGAACTTTTCTTTTCTGGCAAATGGAAGTTCTTTTTGTAATAATCTTTGTTTGGGATCATTATCTTTTAGTTTTGATGTGATTTCAGGATCCTTCCTGAAGAACAGGGCAAATAAATAGAAAGCCAAGCAACAAAGTGAAGAAGTTAAAAGTCAAGCAACAAGGTGAAGAAGTTGAAAACAAAGCAACAAGGTGAAAAGATGAAAGTTAACGGAATGAAAAAATAGCAAGTCAGGAGCCCGCCTGAAGAACAGGGTGAAGAAATTAAAAGTTAAACAATGAGGTAAAGCATTTGAAAGTCAAACAACAAGTTGAAGAAATTTCAAGTCAGGAGTCCGTCTGAAGAACAGAGTGATGAAGTAGCAAGTCAAGAGTCAAGAAAAGCTGCATAGATAGAGTTTTTGTAATTTCACTTATGTTTTAACTAGTAATTTTCATTTTTGATGTAATGACAGAGCCGCGGACCGGAACCTCGATGGAACCTCACTCAACTCTCCAACTAGGTATATCCCTTCTCCTTCCTTTGGAAGTACTTGTGACGGGTTTCTTTCATAACTTGGGTAGGTAGGATGTCCTAAGTCAAGACCTGGTTTTCCTCCTTCTTCTTGCTCCGTGCTTTTGAATAAAGTTCGAGATAAAATTCTGTCTCATTGTCTACTGCTTTGTCTGAAAACACCATGTGTTTACATCCAAAGGGGGCATGATGTAGACACATAATTTTGTCCCTTCCCAAATATATTTTAATTATTTTTATTTTATTTAATTTTCTTTTATTATTTTATTTTATTTTTATTTTTATTTTTATTCATCTTACCATACTTTTGTTTAATTGATAATTTGTCCCCAAAAAGAATTGAAAATAATTAAATACATAGCATCTTTGTCACCTCACCATGTCATCTCAACACCTCTCTTCTCATTTTCCACTAGATACATGCAAAGGGCAGACACCACACTCATCTTTCCATACGCCACACTAATTTTTTCACATGCCACACACTTATTCCCACAAGCCACCAATAATATTCATCCACCTAGGATAATATAAAAAAAGAAAAAAAATAAGAAAAAAAAGGTGGAAAGGGGCCCACTAAAAAGTTTTTCTTTTTGATCATTTTATTCTACGTTCAGAAAACACACAGAAGAGGGATCTTTCTTGGTCATCATCTTCATCTTTTCTTCATAAAAAGGGAGGATAATTTTTCATCAAGGGAGCCCACTGTCACTCCCTACACAGACCACTCACAATTCCACTCCATTTTCACGAAATACACCATACCCACACATCACACAAAGAAAAACCCATATCGTCGCACACGAAATAAAAAAAAGGATCGATTTTACGGTGGGTCACTGTTCCGGTGACATTCAGCTAGAGCTAAGCTTTTTTCAGAGAATCTTTCGCTAGAATCGGTCATTGTTTCGATCGGATTTAGGTACCGTGGGTTCGAATTCTATCCTAGTCCCGGGATACCATAAAATCTCTTAGTTTCCTTGGGTATTCTGTTGAAATCTCATCGGAAAAGGGTAATTTTACCGGAATTCGATCCGTCTAAACTCACCGGAGCTCTAATCTAGATAGGTTTTCAGTTTTTTTCTTTTGTATTTTTGAGCTTTGGGTCGAAATCTGCTTGGATTGCGGAGTATTGAAGTCGGATTGAGTTCGTATTGAGGTTCTGTTCGAGTTTTCCGAGTGCGAACTCTTTTTAATTGAATAACACAGTTTGAAAGCCTCAATTTCAGGTCCAATTCTTCATCTCTTCTCTTTATTTTGATGACGTGATTTGGTAATTATGTGTTGGGTAATTGAGATTTGTTTGATTTTGTTGATGTTATGATTATGTGTTTGACGATGTGATTTTGGTGATACGAGGAGCTAATTTGAGTAATTTTGATAGTGTGATTGATAAAGATAAAGTTGGGGGCGGGAATCAAAAATTGATAAGAGTGAATATTATGGTATTTTGATTCATTGTTGATGTTGAATGTGATATGTCGTCGAGCGGGTAGGCAAGCACTAGGCTTGGGTAGGCAAAATTTAGAATTGGTGGATTGTTGGAATGTTTGAAATATTTGTTGAAGGTTTTGTTTACCATATTTGAAAAGTGTATTTATTTGGCCGGAGAATGCCCCGAGTTTTCATGTATTTATTCACCGGGGAATGCCCCGACGTATTATGTCTTCAAAGGAGGTTCGTGATCAAGGCTCGAGGCATTGGGTGAAGCATTGGAGCTTAGTCGAGGACCAACTTAGAATTGGATTTTATTTTTTTTTTGCATTTTTCTATTTTGGACTGTATAATTGGACTGGACACTAAATTTTGGATTGTTTTGTTTTGTTTGCTTGCTTGATTGTTTTGCGTGCTTTGTGTGGTTTATACATTTGTAATGTCAAATTAGCCGATACGCTCTACCAAGCGACCGTGGTCAAACCACGGGATTGAGGGGTGCCTAACACCTTCCCCTCGGTCAATAGAATTCCTTAACCGGAATCGTTTTGAAAAGGGATTTTCAAAGGTGACTTGGCACACCAGATTTATGCCAAGTGGCGACTCTAAATAAAAAATTTAAATAATCTTTTTTCGAAATAAAATTTTCATCTTTTTATCACTTAATAATAAAACCTTTACAAAATCATAAAATATAATCTTTGAGTTAAAAAAGGGGTGTGACACATTAAATTGACACGTGTAGCTTTTAAAGATAAATTTGTTAGTATGGTAGAAATTACTTACAACTTACCTTTTAATTTGAATTTTTAAATATAAAGAGATATATTTTTTAAAATATATCATATTTCAAAATTGTGAATTACAACAGTTAACATTGCTCTTCTTTATCCAATTTTTTTTTTTTTAAATCAAATTTTGTTTAGTTCTGCCAATAGACGTTTATGGCCCCTTTTAAAATGTTTAAATTGTTTTTATATCTTATATTTAATTAAAAAAATTTATGTTGTTTTTATGTTTTAAAATCTAATTATTATCTATCTTTAAAATTTAGAGCTTTTTAAAACGTTAAAAAATTTATACTTTAACTCTTTTTAAAAGATTTCACGATGTAAATTACGATAATAAATATTAACCTTTGATTCGGGGAAATAGGTTAGTCTTCTTCTTTTCTCCTTTTCTGGACAGATATTTGTTAGTCTATTTTAATTTTTAAAATTTGGGAAGTTACCAAAACTAGATACTACTCTTTTCCCACTTTCATATTCTCCACAAAAGAATCTATATCTATAATTATCTATATGTAATAGGAGAAGCAAAACATTCATGTGCTGACAATTATCGACACCACAAAAATTCTATTTGAAAATAAATAATAATAATTCAATTTAATATTTAAAAATATGATAATTAAACAATTCCAAAAAAAAAACTGACAATATAGTTAGTTTTAAATTCAAATTTTGACAATAATAGTAGCAAAATTAATTCAATTTAAATCCTTCAATTTCTCCATAATGTTTAGTAGTTTTTAAATTCTCCCTAAAAGTTCTCTTTCCTTAAACTCCTTATTTAACCACATTAAATGATGAGCGTATGAGTGTCATTATCACACTGAAACTTTCTCTGAAATACATATCCGATCTGCACGACTGCACCAAAAAAAAATGTGAAGAGAGTTATGGTAAATGAAAACATGTGAGGATCGACGAGAGTGGTGTAGGATAACAAATTTGATCTGCCCCTTAAACGAAGTGTAAACATGGGAGGCAACCGTGAGAATAAACATGAAATTCATGTTTAGGGGATCAATTCCTCTTCTTTTAGGTTATTAACCCTTTCTTATAGCGGAGGAATTCATTATCCACTTTCTCTAATTATATTGTGAGATGGCTATGACCGTTACCAACCCATTTAGAAAGATATATATATATATATATATATATATATATATATATATATATATATATATGTCTTTAACGGGGGTTTATCTTCAGACTTGCTATCCCCAACAAATGCTGAAGAAGGGGTTGAGGATCAATTATCCATTGATTCTTCGGGTTAATATTATTTTGACTTTTTCATATTATGGGCTTCCATGGACAATATGATTAAAATATTTTAGTATGAACATTTTCTTCAAAACAAAAGGAAAAGGAGTGTTCTGTACAGTGCATATTCATGGTAAAGTAGATCGAGCATTTGGACAATGACCATACATTTTTGAAAAGTCACATGATGGTATGGCACTCAAATTGCATAACACCTTTTACAAGAAATATCTTTCATCCTCATTTTTTTCGTATTAGGAATTAGGTTGGTAATATTTTTCTATAGGCTGAAGCGGCTGACTGGATACTTCTTGGCAACATGTTTAATTTTTTGTTTGTCATTATGAACATACAAACACAACACTTAAATATAATAGTCCTGGTCAGAATCAAGGATAACGAAAGGCTTTGGTCTTTTGTGAACATTTAACCAAATATATTCCATTGGGAATAAGTCAGAAATATAAAGAACTAACCACTGTATTGTATGGACAAGTACAATTATACAAGCTAGTTATCAAGATCGGCTACTTGATCTAGCTTACATCACGCCATAATTGTAGTACAATTTTGCTAACTGTTTCAAAATTTCCTGAAATGAGCTAATTGGAGTCAGATTTGCATTTAGAGTTCACGATATTTCTGCGTTATAAAATTTGAGCGTTGAAGATTCTATTGTCATTGCTTCTTTTTTTTTCCTCAGCTCTTTGATTGTAGTTTTTCTTTTCAAGGCCTTTCTCTACCCTTTTAAATTCATTCTTCTCGTCTGGATTTCAGCTCTTCTATAGTTGACGGTTGAACATGGCTATAGATTTTCCGTGAACGTGTACTACTAACTATTTATGTGCTTACCATAATTCATAGTTGATTTGCTTACATTGCCAATCAGGTTGTTTATCTCGGGAAGGTAAAATAGTTGAATTCCAACATACAAATCGCGTTGCTGAAAATCAATGGGCAGCAAACGCTTTAGTGAAAGAGCTCTATGGAAAGGAAAAACTTTTTCCTGGTAAATAGTAAATACAAACATTCACACTAGCTGTTTCATTAACTGATTGTCTAAGCCTACGAAGATATCAGTTACTTAGCTTGAATGATTTTTGAATACAGGTTTGATAGAACGAGGTCTCAAGATGATAACCCGCCCCAATGATGTTGTTCTACTAGAATTATTGATGCCAGCAAATCCCCAAAGTTCATTTGCTTTGGTAAGACTAGTTACTGAAAATAGTAGATGATCATTTTTGCGTCGCCACATTCAATATTTGCACAATAGTTACAGTGCTGGGCAAGATTTTTCCCAGGTATGAAGGATTAAGGAAAGTTAACGTTTCTTTATTGTTTCTTCTACTTCGGTACCCTTCTTAATATACTGTCATGTGATTTCAGTTGGCATGCCTGCTGCAACGTAGTGTGGTTGAAGAACCACCTTTGTTTTCTGGCGCTAATGCAAAAGTGGCATTGTTGAAACAAAAAAGGGATAAATATACTCCTGAACTATGATAAATGGTACGTACATATATACTCCGTCATACATTGGGTACACATATGCCCCTACCGTTAGTGTAAGGGCTGATACAAGTATGATCATGACACTTTTGAGTATTTTGAAGACGAGTCACTAAAGAGCTCTTTTGTCATTTCGCTATTATTTGTAATGCTGTATAAATAGAACCTCGTAGGGTTTATTTCCTTAGTTGATGTTTGAGATTGTAAGAACACTCCTATTGAGAGAGAAAGCTCCAAAACCGAAATTAGGGCATAGCATAGGGGTGGATTCTCTTGTGTGTTGCAAAGCTTGATACCTTGGTGCTTGAGAGGTGGACGGTCTCTTGTGTCATTGTAAGAGTTAGGTGCGTGTCGAGTGTGGTGTTAAGGGTCCAAGAGTTACCATTCTTGGGTTCTTAAGATTACAACTTCATTGTGTCTAACTATCTATCTTTGTTTCTTGTTCTAGTTTCGGGTTTTCCCTGTATTGTTGTAAAACCTGTAGGCTCTAGTTGTTGTAGCCTTGTTGTTCTTCATTGTATTATGCTAATATAACATGTTGGTTGGCTGTTTTGAGGTGTTAACACTCGTTGTTCTCTCTATTCTTGTTATAAGTAGCGAATCCGAGAGTGGTCACCAAAATAGTCTCGGGTTTCCTCAATTTGTGGACTGTTTTGGTGTATGTTTTCTTGCGTTCTTGGTCTTCCTTGTATCATTTGGTATCATTTGGGATTGTTATCTTTAAAATAAAAAAAAAAGTGAAAAAGAAGAGAAAAAAGAAAAAAGGTATTGTTCACGTTTTTACGATTTTTCAAAAAACATGATTTTGTGTGTTTGTGTATTTCTAGTGTTAAATCTTTATTCCCTAACACTATTAGAGTCTAGAAATTGCAAATCCCAGCAAAAAAAGAAGTATCAAAATCGAAAATCCCAAAAAATATACTAAACCCGTTTTTAACCCTAGGTCAAATTTTGAGTTTTTTGATTTTGTGTTTTTCTTGTGTTTTTGGTGTTAGATTTGAGTTCTCTAACACTATAGGAGTATAGCTTGAGTTTGAAGAAACTTGAAGGTGGAATCTCGTTATGGGAGGTTGTTTTGAACTCACGTGTGTTTTGTTTTGTAGGATTTGTATTGTATTGTTGTATGTGACATTGTGGACTGACTGGGGTGTCTTGATTGGACTGTAACTTGAAGGGTTAATTTTCGATGCCACCACAATGGAACCCGAGGCTTCGAATGCTCGTAGAGTGGACAATAATGTCATCAATCTCATTTTGGCTCACCTTGAAACAATGTGTCGAGATGTGGCTAGGTTGAATGTGGGTCTTGAGAAATTAGATATGAATATGGCGTCAATGAGTGGGAGATTAGAACGTGTAGAAAGACAAAGGAATCAACCTTCCACCCCTCAAAACATTTCCACAACTAATACTCCCGAGACCTTGCACCAAATTCTATATCCACCAATTGCCACAAATCAAACCAATCTTTACTCTCAAACCCGAGAACTAGATAGACCAAGCCAACCTCCACTCCACCCAGTCCAACAAGAAGGACTTGGAACCCAAATAATACCACCAAACCCAAACCCTCCCATCCAAACTCCACTTGACCAAAGACCTCACTATTCAAATCGAATCCCGCCACTACAAGCTCCACTTAACCCAAATAGACCCATCCATGTTGAGGGCTATGGTAAGGGAGGACAAAATAATGGTTATGGGCCGTATGATGATATTTACTTGAGGGAAGAAAGAATGAGGGGTAGACATGGGGATTTAGGCCGAGAGGTAAGAGATGGTCACTCAAACCGAGATGTAGGTCTCAATTCCATCAAAATGAGCCTTCCCTTTTTCAAAGGTGAGAGTGATCTCGAAGCTTACCTTGCATGGGAGTCATCTTGTGACAAAATCTTCCAACTTAATGATCTCACCGAAGAAAAGAAAATTTGCTATGCTATATCTCACTTTGAAGGATATGCTAATACATGGTAGGAGTATGTTAAACTGTTTGGGAATAAGATGATTGGGGGACAACCTCCTCCTTGGTTTCGGTTAAAGAACCTTATACGGCAAAGGTACTTGCCCGAGACTTATAGGCATGAGCTCCTTGCCAAATTATTCAATTTTAGGAAAGAGAGAAAGAGTTTCATGTCTTACTATGATGAATTTCAATAATTGATGTTTAAAATTGATCACCGAGGCGAGCAAGTAAGTCATGACATTGTGCGCTTCAAGGTTGGATTAAACAAGGACATCTCCACTCGCATGATTCTTCACAAATTTGACACCATAGATAGAATCTTCCACGAAGCTTTAGAGGTTGAGAGGGAGCTCAAAGAGAACTCATTCATGGATTCCCAACCCGATCCCACCAAGGCTATCCAAAAACATCCTCCAAGGTATGAAGGTAAATTGAATTGTACTTCCAATCCCAAAGGGATTTCAATCCTTCAAGTGTCAAGGGTGGGAGCACAAGGCTAGTGAGTGCCCAAACCGGAGGAATATAATCCTAAGGGAAGGTAGATTGTACTATCTTGGAGAAGAGGTAAGCATATAATCAGTTAAGAATGATGGCAAACCGCAAGATGGAGAGCAAAAAGAATTCGAAGTGCAAAATAAAGAGTATGTAGAAGATGTTTGGCTGCAAGAAGGGGATTGTGAAGTGCCTTTGTAAAAGAGGTGAGCCCATGAATTTTTGGTCAAAGTCCTCTCAAGATGGAGAGGATGATACAACTATAATTATGATTATTTTTAAGACTAGTCACTAAAGGGCTCTTTTGTCATTTCTCTATTATTTGTAATGTTGTATAAATAGAACCTTATTGGGTTTATTTCCTTAGTTGATGTTTGAGATTGTAAGAACACTCCTCTTGTGAGATAGAGATCCGAAACCAAAATTAGGGCATAACATAAGGGTAGATTCTCTTGTGTGTTTCAAAGCTTGATACCTGGGTGCTTGAGAGGTGGACGCCTTCTTGTGTCATTGTAAGAGTTAGGTGCATGTTGAGTGTGGTGTTAAGGGTCTAAGAGTTACCATTCTTGGGTTCTTAAGATTACAACTTCATTGTGTCTAACTATCTATCTTTGTTTCTTGTTCTAGTTTTCAGGTTTTCTTGTATTATTGTAAAACCCGTAGGTTCTAGTTTTTGTAGCCTTGTTGTTCTTCATTTTATTGTGCTAATATAACTTGTTGGTTGCTATTTTGAGGTGTTAACACTCGTTGTTCTCTCTATTATTGTTATAAGTAGCGAATCCGAGAGCGGTCACCAAAATAGTCTCGGGTTTCCTCAACTTGTGGACTATTTTGGTGTATGTTTTCTTGTGTTCTTGGTCATCCTTGTATCAAGGGAATATACGTACCATTTCATTAACGGTAGGAGCATATGTGTGCCCAAAGTATGACAGAGGGTATATACGTTTCATTTTATCATAGTTCGAGGGTATATTTGTCCCTTTTCCGTTGTTGAAATGTGATAACTCTAAGGATTATAAACAGAATATCTGACGCTTATCGACACCATCTAGATATGGATTAGACAATCAATCAGTGATAAAATCAAAAGTTGAGTTTGTCTTAACAACGATAAAGAGTGCATAAATATTTTTTCACGAAACAACATAGCCAACAGGAAGTAGAGCTTCTGACTCAATCAACCATCACGGTCCACTCATGCGCGGAATGCATGAATGTGGAAAGCACATGTACCCAATAGGCCTACAATGCTAAACTAACAACTATACCACATTAAGCATGGCATTTTACCTCAACGAGATCTCCTTAGCAACACAATTTAAGAATGGAGGGAAGAATCCGAGGGTAGCTTGATGATCAGGAACTAAATCTATGATGACTATTAAGCTTAAGTCATCGACAACCATAGTTGTCCCAAAAATTCACTTAGACCTCTCAACTAAGAGATGTACCTATCAGACCCCTAATTCATTCAATTCTATACCTATCTGGCACAATGTGTTATTTACTCTCCTTAGGATTAGGAGTGTGAATAGAGTACCAAATGGTAATTTTTTTTATTTTTGTTAAAAAAGACTACACTACAATTTGTTTCATTAGTAATTTCTAATAATAACAAATTTTAATTAAAAAATAAAAGGAAAAGAAGCACCTCTCCTTCGCCCCCCCCCCCCCCCCCTTCTTAGCCATCTTCTTCATCATCCTTCATCTGTATTTTTTTCTTTTTAAATTCTTACCAATCCTGTAAGTTTTTTAAATTCGTCAATTCTTTTCTTTAATCGGTCATTGGTGAACATATATGCAATATATTCTTTACTCGTCAATTAAAGACTGATTATAGATCAAACAATCTCTTAGTCATATATGTAATCACAAATTTATGTAACAGAAAAAAAAGAAAAAAGAAACAAGCAGTGGCAGCAAATTTGATTCTTGAACTAGGAAACTCCATTTTTCGGCTAAGTTGATATGAATTTGAGATTACTTTATTGATATTGTTAAAAAGAATTAAATTCTAAGAAACCCACAACACAAAAAGAAGAAAAAATAACAATAAATATGAATTGGATTGCTAAAGGAATAAGATTGCTAAAAAAATTTTAATTTTTTTTTTTTACAGAATTCGAGAAGAAGATAATAAGAGGAGGGCGGGGAGGGGTGAGGCAGGGGAAAACTTGCTTTTCTTTTTTCTTTTTTTAATCAAAAATTGTAAATTGTCACCATTATTATTTTTTTAATATCTTTTTGGATTCACATGCCAAATGGCATCATTTAATTTGTTGTATTGCCACATCACCGCAATTACACTACACACACTTTACATTTATAGCTGATTGTTAAAAATGTGTCTACATTGTTTAAATTCAAATTGTAAAAGTGTTCATTGGGTACAAGACCAAAAGTAAACGTATTCAATAGGTACAAGTCCGAGTTGAGGGGTCTAAGTGAATTTTCGGAAAAACTTAAAGTGGTTGTCATTGAAAATAACAAACTTTTAAGGGGATCTTTAAAAAATAGCAGCATTTTGCTATAAAAACTCACCTTTCATAGCCACATTTTACATAATTACCATTTATAGCTGTTGTATTCAATTTACGCCCGATGTATTCAGTTTTACTGAAAGTATGTATTCATATAAAATATGAATACAATCCATATTTAGCCGTTGTATTCGATTCGAAGCTGTTGTATTCACTTTTACTTAGTGGTCTATATTCATAAAAATATAAATACACTAGATGTTTAATCTCGCCAAAAACACTCACCCCTAGTCACACCGTCATTTATATTTTGGTATTCGTTGATACAACTGCATTTGTATTTGTATTTGTATTTTAAAGTTCACGTTTGTATTTGTATTTTGTAGTTCACATTATATTTATATTTGATAGTTTGCACTTATATTTGTATTTGTTAGTTCGCACCATCATTTATATTTTATATAATCCGCACTTGTATTTTAAAATTGTTTTGTATTTGTATTTTAATAATAGACTGTATATTATATTAGATTATATTTGTATTGTGGTTTTATTGTGTTTGCATATTTAGATTATATTTGTATTTGTATTCTATTTTTGTCGATATCTTTTTATTTCTGAAGAATTATTTTGTATTTGTATTTGTAAGTTTAGTGCATATTGTATTTAGCCGTGACTATGTACAATTTGTATTCTATTTTCGCCGATGTATTTATATTTTTAAAGAATTATTTTATATTTATATTTATAAATTGATCGTATATTGTATATTGTATTTGTATTCGTAATTTCATTTGTTTTTATTTGAATTTGTAGTTTACAACATCATTTGTATCTTTAAACATTAAAAAAAAAAAGATAATTTTTCTTTCTATGAAGACTCGTATTTACATTTATTGATACAATTTACATCATAATAAAAATAAAAATAATAAATTATACAAATACAAATGTTACATCTGTATCAATGACACATGTTTATACAACTTGAACCATATGCATACAAAATGCTACTTGTTTATATACAAATATAAATGATAAATTTGAAATACGAAACACAATGATATATTTGCATTGAAAGACAAATTGCAAATTTATGAATTTTAGTCTCAAGCAAATACAATTAATCAATATACTTATTTATATTCAAAAATACGAATGATAAATTATACATATTCACAACTAAACTATTCAACTACAAATAATAAATTTATTTAAAATACATAGTATGATACAAAAAAAAATATAAAATATAAAATTCAACAACAAATAAAATAAATAAATAAAGGAGAAAAAAGGACCAAACAAATAAAAATGACCGAAAAAAGAATCAAAGAAAATGCAAAAAAAAAAAAAGAAATAGGGTACACAAGCACACTTCTCAAGTTTGCTTTCTGTTAAATTCATTTCGTCTCAAAATATCAATAATAAATTCATGGTTCTTTGATTAAACCTTGTAAAAAAAAAAAAAAACTGCAAAAGAAAAGAAATATAGAAAAAGATGAAAAAATAGAAAGAAAATATGATTTACGCTACAATTATGGTTGTATTAACCTATAACTGTAAGACTTCAAAAATAAATGAATAAAAAATAAAAAGAAAAAAAAATAAAGAGAAAGCAACCAAAAAAGGAAAAGAAAAATGGAAGAAAAAAAACTGAAAAGGAAAAAAAGAAGAAGAGAATAATAAAAAATAGAAAAAGAGAGAAAATACATGAGAAAAACGATGAATTGTAATTAGGAATAATTAATAGGCATGAGGGGCTATGAATTGTAATTACTTAAAAATTAGACTTTAAGTGGTAATAAAATCCCAATAGTGGCTAATCCGGGTAATTTTCCCAACTTTTAATGCTTTTATCCAAGCACGTATTTAATTGTGAAAGGAAAATAACAAACTTTTTTTTTAAAACCTTTGTCAACTTAAATCGACTACACAAGGTGTCCACTTTTATGCCATTTGGAAACTCACAGACAAAAATATAATTGCGACATAATAAAACAATCCTCCATTTTAATCCAACTATCAGTTTCTTAGTAAAAATCTTGGTTTCACATTAAATATACAATACATTAAGGGGTCGTTTGGTAGAGTGTATAATTTTAATGCAAAATATAATGTATTAGTAATGCTTGTGTTAATAATGCTTGTGTTAGCTATGCTTCCATTAGTTATGTTTGTATTTTTCTTATGCAGTGTTTGATTTAATGTATTAAAAATAACATGAATTATACAATTTCTATTTTTTTTTTACAAAAATACCCTTCATATATATGTTGGAAAGGATACGAATTTTCTTTTGAGGAATAATAGTATCTTTAATCATGTTAATGCATGCATTGCATTACTAATACCATGAATTTTGAAGTATTAGTTATACAATAGAGTGTATAACTAATACAAGCATTAGTTATACATAGGTTGAAAAAAATATCAAAGAAGGTACTAGTAGTACACATTAAATTAATACATATATTAGCTTTTTAATACACTCTACCAAACGATCCCTAAGAAGTAATAAGTATCAACCATCCAAACAGTGTAAGACATCTTTATCTACTTATTGCATTGGCAGACATCTTTGATGCCTCCACATAACTTGGGAAAAATTTATCTTTTTCATATAAAAAGAATGGCTTCTACACTTGGATATCAAATTGACAACAACCATCCTTTTGTTTTATTGAAACGATATTTTAGTTGTATTAATATGAGAAAATAGCCCGTTATCCCCGAATTATACCCGAAAACGCTGAGACACACCTAAACTTTAAAGGAGTCCTATTACCTCTCTGAACTATGTAAAAGTGGATTTACTACCCCCAACGCTGATGTGGCAAGAGAACTGAATTTTTTATTAAAATTAATTTTTAATATTTTTTTCTTTATTCATTTTTAATTATTCTTTATTCATTTAAAAATTAATTTTTAATATTTTTTATTTTCTTTATTCTTTTTTAATTATCATTTTCTTCATCTCCTAGCACTAAATCAATTGGTTTCGACTTCAAATTCATCGAAAATTTTAAAATGAGTATTGTTTATTGGTTCCAACTTCAAGATCGTCGGAATTTTTAAAATCGACATTTTCCATTATTTCCGACTTGAAGGTCGTTGAAAATTTAAAAATTCTCCATTGTTTCCGACTTTAAGGTTATTGAAAATTTTAAATTCAGTATTGTTCATTGTTTCCGAATTTAAGGTCGTCAAAAAATTTGAAATTGGTATTGTTCGTTATTTTTGACTTTAAGGTCATCAAAAATTTTAAATTCGGCATTTTTCATTGTTTCCGTCTTCAAGATTGTTGAAAATTTTGAAATTGGTATTGTTCATTCTTTCCGGATTTAAAAATCCAAAAAAAAAATTAAAATCGATATGGTCCATTATTTCTAAATTCAAGGTCATCGTAAATTTTAAAATGGGTATTGTCCATTATATCTGACTTCAAGGTCGTCGAAAATTTTAAAATTCTCTATTGTTTCCGACTTTAAGGTCAACACAAATTTTAAATTCGGTATTTTTCATTGTTTTTTGCTTCAAGGTCGTAGAAATTTTTTAAATTGGTATTGTTCGTTGTTTTCGGATTTAAAAATCCAAAAAAAAATTCAAAATCAATATTGTCTATTATTTCCAAATTTAAGATAATCGTAGATTTTAAAATGGGTATTGTCCATTATTTCCGACTTCAAGTTCCTCAAAAATTTAAAAATTCTCTATTGTTTCCAACTTTAAAGTCATTGAAGATTTTAAATTTGGTATTGTTCATTGTTTCCGAATTCAAGGTCGTCGAAAATTTTGAAATTATTATTGTTCATTGTTTTCGACTTTATGGCCATCGTAAATTTTAAATTCAGTATTTTTCATTGTTTCCGACTTCAAGGTCGTTGAAAATTTTGAAATTGGTATTGTTCGTGGTTTCCGAATTTAAGATTGTTGAAATTTAATAATTGATATTGTCATTGTTTCCCACTTCAAGGTTGTCGAAAATTTCAAATTCGATGTTGTTTATTATTTTCGACTTCAAGATCGTTGAAAATTTCAAATTCGATATTGTTCACTATATTCTGCTTCAAGGTCGCCAAAAAATTATTTGCATAGAAGTAGGAATAATAAAGTTTGAAAAGGAAAAGAGATGAAAAATAATGATGAAAAAAATAATGGTGAAAAAATGATGAAAAATGATAAAAACATATAAAAATAGAAAAGAAAGTAAATAAAAATCAATTTTAAACAAAAAACCATGTGTCAAAATGCTATGGGCGCGTGTATCACACTCTCTTGCCGAAGGTTTGGTTGTCAGTGTTCGGGAGAATAATAAATTCACTTTTAAATAGTTTAGGAGGTAATAGGACCCCTCTAAAGTTAAGTTGTCTCTGCGCGATGTGCGGATCATTTCTAAGCAAGAAAAGTCACCAACATGTTTATCATATGTATTCTGTACCACCATCATCAATATAGTTGTTATACTTCATATTGCATTTACAAAAAATCTCTGAATTTTAAGTCCCATAAAATATTAATCTCTAATCAAATAACAGAGTGTTGTAATTTATCTCAAACACAATAAATGCAAATCTATCTAGCAGATCTTGCCTCTCAATTTTTAATCTATAAAAAAAATATATTGGTGAAGGACGTATAGGTTTAACGACATTATATTCTTATAGAATATAATTTTAGTTGGTGTCTGTCATACAAAGAAAACTAATAATAATGAAGATAAAATTTAATCAAAATAAAGGTCACAAAGTATAGTGACACGTTCACTAAAAAAAATTCTTTGTAGCCAATATTTATTAAAATAAATTGATAAGCTTAGCACAAAAGTAGAAAAAGAAATAGTAGTAACGTGGTCTCCGACATCTAACATTACACCCACAATAATCGGTCATACTATTGCTATCCATAATGAAAAAAAATAGTTTAAAAAGTGAAAGAAAGTGTAATTAGTTCCAAAAGGGTTGATATTTATGTTATTTATACATGAAAAAAAGCATTTGCCTATTTATATAACGGATAGTATGATAGGCCACAAATTGAGAGAATTTGCACCAATATTAAATTTTAGAGAACATATAGAAAATAATAATAGATATCGTTGTTAATGTTAATATTATTAAGAAAATTTAAATGCTTATGATTCAGTAGGAGGAGGGTGATCAAAGAAGACAACTATAAAAAAAAAAATAAGACATAACAACTAACAAAGAAATTCAAATGCTAAAAAAAAAATATCAAACAAATATGTGAATGATACAAACTTATATAGATGTGAGATGCAATTAAAATAGTAGTCTAGGACCCTAGGTAAACATTACTTACTATTTCATTTAGACTAACATAGTCAAATCTCCACAAATTAACAAAATAAAAAATACAAAATAAATGTATTATCAACAAATTTACAAACACAAAACATAGTACTGAGTATACAAATTTAACTTAAAAATGACCAACATAATTGTAAACTTTCATGATTTTAATTTTAGCAACAATCTTATAAATTAAGATCATCTGACCCATTGTATTTTCAAGAAAAATTCGATCAATAAAATTTTTGACTCGATCTCAATTGATTGTTTGAAGTTCTTATTGGCAATTTATTAGATCAACATTCTATGCAAAAGATATTTTAAATATAACAAAAATATAAATTGGTATAGAAAAAACAAAGAATTGCATGCATATTATGTTTTCTCCTCGATATATTTATTTTTTATTCTTAAACGGAAAAGAATATTTTATCAACGTAGTGGAGAAAATAATACAAATTAGAGTATACAAATTAGTTTACTAGTTTTTCGTTATTGCATTTTTCGTCTATTTTTTAATTAGTTTACTAAATGTGACTTCATTAGCTTGTTAGGTGTATTTAATATCATTATTATCACCACTCTCATTTAAATATAAGATTGGTATAAAATTTGCTGGTCTTGATCTATTATTTAACTTCTATTCTATTGTTCAATTATCTCCCCTTTTGTTTACATTTTTCTCTACTATAATATTTTAGTTAGTTTTAGTTGCTTACTATTTCACTTCGTATATAAAAAAATAATATAAAATCTAAAATTGATTTATTATTTTTAATTTTTTTAAACTTGTTTATCAAGGATTATTTTAATAATTTACCATAAAGTATATCAATTTTTGTACGATATCTTAATAATGTCATAAAGTTTTAAAATTGATTTTTAACAAAAAAAAAAACACTTTTGGTAAAAAAGAGTATCTTTTGATAAAAAATAGTAAATAACTATGGTTAACTCTACTACTACTACTCAAATGACAGAAGCAATGCATGTTCGTTACTTAGGAGGCTTAAGAAATGCAGATGAAAGAATACTAAATACATAATTAAAAAGCAAAAAATAAAAAAAAAACAAAGAGAATTGGATAACACATAAATATGTCTACAAAATTTTTATTTTTTCCTAACTTTTTAAAATTATTTTATACGTCATTCCTCGTTATAACGTGAAGATAAAGAGCACTCGACTTTGATTGATTCCTTGCATCAACTCGTTGAAATCCTATGAATCAAATTATATTGAGATTATTAAAAATAATATTGATTAATAAAAGAAATTAAATTGACCATAAATTTCAGTAAAGTTATACAAAGTATAATTAAGTTCATGTTCCTATTTAATGCACAAGCATAAATAAGAAACTTCTTTAATGCAGAATCAATTTGCGGTGTGCAAACTTGATTTATATAACATAAATATTTAAATGTGTTGATGAATCAATAATACTCTTGAAAAACAAAATAATTAATCATATGATAATTATTACACAATGATGTCAAATATGACAATTTCTTGCAAATTTCATATACATTTATTGTGATTAAGTGTTCACTTGAAGATCAAAATGACAAAAAATATATGCATCTTGACTGTATGTCAATAATATCTTAAGATTTTAGTTGAAAAAATGATTGTAGAGATTTATGTATTGTGTTTTCTACCAACACAATCATCTAGCATCAAGTTAATGTAGTATCTACTTTAATAGAAGTATTTATTTTTCGGACAATTAAAGAGCATATAACTTTCATGCAAAATCTAGTTTTTTGTATTCAAAGAACTGCAATATACATAAGGCACACACAAGTCTCATAAATTGTGGCTTTTGCAAATGCTTCAAAGTCACGTTCAAAGAAAGAGGAGAAAACGTAAATCGTAAAAAAGCAAAGAAAAAAAAAAGAATTTATGAATTGATATAGACCCAAAAAACTCTTTGACAGTTTATAAATAATCGTTTCATAATATTTGAATTTATGTAAATTATTTGGATTTTTTAATGTTTTGCTTTATCTGTGTGAAGAGGGGAATATGAGTGACTGACTGAAAATACTTTTTTCTTTATCTTTTAAAATTTTTTATTACCAAAATACCAATAAACATCAAATTCAAAAGGAGTAATATTTTTTTAAATCATTTGATCGTCTACCTTAATAAATAAATTTATCAGTTTTAATACAAACAACTTGATGGTTCCTATTTTTTTTTCTTTATTTTCGGACACTCTGGTTAAATGTAAAAAATTTACTTTTAATTGAAATTGAATTTGAATTTAATAAATTTTGTAAATTTTTACAGGATCATTAATTAGAAAAAAAGATAAAAAAAATAGTTGTCCAATTGCATTTAAACTTTAACCTTTAAATCTAATTAACTTCTCAATTTTCAAATCAAAATTCAAATAATTCTTAATTAGAATTTATACTCTCCTACATTTACATGAATTTAAATCAATCAAATTCACATTTCAAGCATTTTGTAAATTATCACCGGATCACTAATTTTTTAAAAAGCTGAAAAATAGTTGTTTCGTTGCATTTAAACTTTAATCTTTTAAAACTTATTGGCTTCTCAATTTTCAATTCAAAATTTTAATAATTCTGAATTAGAATTTATACTTTTCTACATATATATGAATTTAAATCAAACAAATTGACAGCTCAAGCATTTTGGTGATCATGCATTTTGTAACACCCCGTAAATTTTTTCGTACACTTATCGCTATTATATGGAGTCCTAAAGACTTGCGTATGGGTTAAATTAAGTTTATGGTGTTCGGAAGTATCCCGTCAATAGTTGTATGTGTAGGTATTGGAATAAACTTTCCAACGATATAAATTTTGCCCAAAACAGAGGAGTATTTCATATAAGCGAGCACATTCAAAATTTCAAAACGGTGGCCGGGAAGCCCGTGAACAGTAATTCTGCAGGAAAATTTCTGCAGCTAGGCACTCCAACTTGAGTCGATCATAACTCCTTGTACAAAAAGAACTGTGTGAGATGCTATATATAGACGAAAAACTCCGAGAGTCTGCTTTCCGATGAAATTGGTTTCATCCAAATCCAACATCTGAGTAAGGAGTTATACTCGTTTTACTTCAGCCTCTCAAAACAGATTTTTGTGAACAGTAAATTAGCAGGAAAATATTGAGGCCTGCCAGTTTTTGGGTCAACTTTGAACGATCATAACTTCCTCAATATAATGAACTGGGTGAGCTACCATATATAAAAAGAAATATCTTTGAATCTTCTTTCTAATGCAATTGGTTTCATCCAAATCCAACATCTGCGTAAGGAGTTATACGCGTTTTACTTCAGCCTCTCAAAACAGATTTTTAGGGTCAACTTCAAACGATCATAACTCCTTGTATAGGACGAACTGGGTGGCCTAATTTATATGAAATGAAATACCTTTTAATTATCTTTACAATGATACCAATTTCACCCAAATCTGATATCGGAGGAAAGAGTTATGATCGATTTACTTCAGCCTGTCAAAACTGTCCACTGGGGACAGATTCGGGATTTATTTCAATTTTTAGGGCACAATGGTCATTTTCTATTACCTTTGGATGAAAATTGGTCTTAAAAACCTGCACTTAGCCTCATTTGTATCAGATGTTATCCAATTTTAAGAGAAGGTGAAAACCCTATCCAATTTCAACCTCAAATATTTTGTGATTCAACCGTAGAAAATTCAAATTGGTTCCGTAGTTGTGTTCACCATCTCGAAAGCTTCGAGAAGCACCCCATGGTTATGTAAGGAGGATCCTAAATACAAGAGTTCATTGTTAAGGTATGAATATTGTTTATTCTTGATTCTTATCCATGAATAAGTATTGATAAAGGATTATGAGTATTGTCTTGATGTTGGAAGATAACTAGAAACATAGTTATGAATGGTTGTGTATAAATTGTTATTAGTAAATTATGGAAGTTGTTGTATTGGATTATGGAGGATGAATTGTGGTGATATATCATTATATTAGTGGTTATGTATGCCTAGTGATCATGTTGGTATTGAATGGTGATTAAGAAGGGAAATAAAGGCTAAGAGTGATGTTGAGGGATATTTCATGAAAATGCATGATATGTGAATGTAATAAGAGTATAAGATGATGTATGCAGTACTCTTATTGATGAGCTAAAGGATTACTTCCTAGACATTATTTGGTGAAGTTAATACCTAAATGGTAAGGTTTGGTTGCTAATACTAGTTTGCCACAAATGACATATTGTAGATAAGTGTTCGAAGAGTACGGGAAGTCACTTGTATTGAAGTGGTTATATCAAGGTATGTAAGACATACTCTATCTATTCTTTGGCATGAATAATGACCCATGGCACTCTCAAGTAAGCTTCTAACATTGTCCTATGACACATGACACATAATAACATCATATGATCTTCGACACTACCAATTGAACTTGTTTTCACTTTTAAGATGTCCGGCTAGTCAAAAAAATGTCCATATACTATTGTTGACTCCGAAATGGTTTAATGAGGTATCCATGATTCTCTACTTCATCGTCATTGTATTTATTACCTATTTACATGTTTTACCTATTGAGGTATCATGGTTTCAAGTTCCATAAAGTGTGACCACAAAGTAACCAATCTCAAAGATTAATTGAATTAAGAAATGGAATATCTGTATTTTAAATTGATGATATGATGTAATGTATTAGTACCACTGATCAGTTGGCCATTGTATTATAAAGATTATGTATATATGCTATTCCAGGGGTGGTCCCTGATGTATTGTATTAGTACCACTGATCAGTTGGCCATTGTATGACATATGTTATGTATTGATAAGGATTACGGGAAGTAATGATATGAAAGTAATGTGCAGGTATCCCATCAGTTCTTTTAAGTGTGGTCTACTCATACTGTTTATTCACTGGTATCTGGGTTCTGTTGATCTTTTGTATCTCATCTTGATACTCACTGCCTTACATAATCAGTACGTATTTCCGTACTGACGTCCCTCACGGGGAACCTGCATTCATGCCTGCAAGAACAGGTACTTCAGGTCGTACACCTCCGCAGTAAGAGCCAGGACATTTTGTTGTTAGTGGTGAGCTCCAGTTGTTTCGGGGCATCCCAAGTCTCCTCTATATGTACTTTTGGTATTTGTATAAAAGTCTTTTGTGGGCGGGAGTTTGTCCCGACCCCAACTCAGTTGTGTATCTATGTAGAGGCTTTTGTAGAAATATTGTACAGCCATAGGAGTGTTTGGTTGATAGACGTGATGGCTCTGACGGCCAATTACTGTTCATATATATATTTATGCGTGTCTGCTGGGCTGATACAGGTACTGTTTTCTATTATTTACAATGAAGTGCTGCCCAAATTTCTAATTTTTATAAGTAATGTTGATGTGAAAGTATAGGATATGAACGGGTTCTCCCGGGCCTCCTCGGCTACGGGTTCCAGTCTGCTCCAATGTGATTTGGGGTATGACAGAAGTAGTATCAGAGAAGTTCATCCTAGTGAGTCTACAAAGCCGTGTCTACGTAGAATCACATTTATCGGTGTGTTGTGCACCACATCTATAAACAGGAGGCTATTGGACATTTAGGGATTGTTTCCACTCTTCATTTCTTAGATCGTGCAATAGATCCCATATTAGAGATAAAGTCATAATCAATCGCTTAATCCAATTGTTTCTTTTTTAATTTATTATAGTGACGATGCCGGTTACAAGGAGAAAGAATAAGTGAAAGCGAGTAGATGCAGTGGCCGGAGAAGGTACTAGTAAGTCACCACTGGCACAAGCTGAGCAAAGTGAGTCTCAAGCTGAGCATATATCAGGCGCTTCTTCTCCTCCGGAAGGGCCGTCTATTAATGCTGTTGATCGAGATTTGAGGGATGCAGTACAACTTCTGACGCGTATAGTTGCCGGTCAAGTTCAAGGGCAAGCTATTCCTACCAAGGGTTCTAGTGGTATGGATAGAGCAGCTAGCATTCAGACTCAGGATTTTCTGAAACTGGATCCTCCTCCTATTTTTACCGGATCAGATATGAATGAAGACCCGCAGGACTTTGTCGATCAAACCCAAAGGGATCTAGATGTTATGCATGTATCCGGTAAAGAGATGGTTGAGCTAGCAGCATATAGACTGAAAGGAGAGGCTATATTGTGGTACGAGGATTGGAAACGATCTAGGGGTATTGATGCACCTCCAACTACGTGGGGAGAGTTCAAAAATGCATTTATTGATCATTATCTTCCATTTGAGACTCGTCAGGCCCGTGCATATCAATTCTTAAATCTTCGTCAGGGTAATATGAGTGTAAGGGAGTATAGTCTTCGATTTAACTCCTTGTCTTGATATGCTTCTAATGTGGTAGCTACTATGGACGACAGAGTTCATCACTATGTGAATAGATTGGAACCATACTTGGTTAGAGATTGTACCATTGCTGCTTTGAACAAGGACATGGATATAGCGAGGATACAAGCTTTCACTCAGAAGATGGAAGATCAGAGGCAAAGAAGAAGAACCCAGGAATCAGAAAAAGGATATTCTAAGCGGCCCAGAGCTATAGGGCAGTTTGTGGCATCTCAGGGAGGTTTTAGGCCTTCGTTCTCTCATAGATTGCCTAGCCCGTTATCTTCTTATCCTGCAATTAGTGCTCCACCACAATTTCAAAGGTTCAGAGTTAATCAGTTCGGGTAAAGCAGTGAAAATCAGAGTTCGCGAATAGTGGGGTATCAAGGGCAAGGGAGTATGAGTCAATTGAGACCTCCACGACACCCGTGCCCCATTTGTAGAAAATTTTACTTTGGCGAATGTCGGCTTGGGACGAACAATTGCTTTTGGTACGGTAAGCCGGGGCATATGGCTAGAGATTGCCCACGCAGGACCACAGGTAGTATAACACAACCTACCGGATCAGCTGTTGCGTCATCTTCGGTGCCTCCTTTGAGTAGGGGTGCACAACCTATGGGTCACGGTAGAGGTGATAGATGAGGAGCTAGTGCTAGCGGAGCTCAGAACCGTGTGTATGCCCTAGTAGATCGACAGAATTTAGAGGCTTCTCCAGACGTGGTTACAGGTACGTTGTCCATCTTTGAATTTGATGTGTATGCCTTAATTGATCCTGGTTCTACATTATCGTATGCTACTCCTTTGGTTGCGGGAAGGTTCGGAAGAACACTTGAATTATTAGCCAAGACATTTGAAGTATCAACGCCAGTGGGGGAACTCTTATAGCTAGGAATGTTTATCGAAATTGTGTTGTGAATATTTGTGGTCGTGATACGATGGCCGATCTTGTTGAGTTAGAAATGGTAGATTTTGATGTTATTATGGGCATGGATTGGTTAGCGTCTTGTTATGCTACAGTAGATTGCCGTTCTAAGAAAGTATATTTCTATTTCCCAAATGAGGCAGTCCTTGAATGGAAGGGTAATGTTGGCGCGCCGAGAGGTAGATTTATTTCTTACTTTAAGGCAAGAAAAATGATTTCCAAGGGGTACATATACCATCTGGTTAGAGTAAGAGATACAGAGGCAGAGCCGCCAACTTTTCAGACCGTTCCGGTTGTGAATGAATTTCCTGATGTATTTCCTGAAGAACTACCAGGTTTACCTCCTGAACGAGAAGTGGAGTTTGGTATTGATTTGTTGCCCGACACACAGCCAATCTCAATTCCTCCGTATAGAATGGCACCAGCAGAGTTGCGAGAATTGAAAGAGCAACTGAAAGACTTGCTAGAGAAGGGATTCATCAGGCCTAGTATGTCCCCTTGGGGAGCACCAGTATTGTTTGTGCGTAAGAAAGATGGTTTGCTGAGGATGTGTATTGACTATCGGCAGTTGAATAAGGTGACTATCAAGAATAAATACCCCCTTCCCCGAATTGAAGATTTATTTGACCAGTTGCAGGGTGCCCAGTGTTTTTCCAAGATTGACTTGAGATCAAGCTATCATCAAGTGAGAGTCAAGGATAAAGATATACCCAAGACAGCTTTCCGAACACGGTATGGTCATTATGAATTCCTGGTTATGTCATTCGGGCTGACAAATGCACCCACAGTTTTTATGGATTTGATGAATAGGTTGTTTAAGCCGTTTTTAGTTGTGTTCGTGATAGTTTTCATAGATGATATTCTGGTCTACTCTAGATCAGAAGAGGACCATGTTAATCACTTAAGGCAGGCGTTGCAGATTTTTCGTGATCGTAAGCTGTATGCGAAGTTTTCTAAATGCTATCCAGTGAAGGCATAAAAGTTGACACTCAGAAGATTGAGGCTGTGAAGAATTGGCCAAGACCCACGACGCCTATGGAGATTCGTAGTTTCCTCGGGTTGGCAGGTTATTATAGAAGGTTTGTTGAAGGTTTTTCTTCTATTTCTGCACCTTTGACTAAGTTGACGCATAAAGCCTCCAAGTTTCAATGGAATGATGCCTGTGAAAAGAGTTTCCAGGATCTGAAGAGCAAGTTGACTTCTACACCGGTATTGGTACTTCCTAAAGGCACAGAAGGGTATGCAGTGTACTGTGATGCTTCGAGAATTGGCTTAGGATGCGTACTAATGCAATATGGTAGAGTAATAGCCTATGTCTCTAGACAGTTGCGACCACATGAGGGGAATTATCCCACGCATGATATTGAGCTAGCTGCAGTTGTATTTGCTTTGAAGATATGGCGCCACTACTTATATGGGGTTCATGTTGACATATATACCGATCATAAGAGCTTGCAATATATCTTCAGTCAGAAAGATCTAAACTTGAGGCAGCGGAGATGGCTTGAATTATTGAAAGATTATGATGTTGATATCTTGTATCATCCAAGGAAAGAGAATGTGGTAGCGGATGCACTGTGTCGTAAGTCTAAAATGGCATCTATAGAAAAGCAGGGGATGATTAAGGATCTTCACCAACTAGCTAATTTGGGAGTTCGACTTCTCGAAACTCCAGATGAAGAGGTTATTGTACGTAATACAACGGAATCTTCATTGATAGCTGAAGTGAAAGAGAAGCAGTATGCAGATCCAATTTTATTACAGCTTAAGGAGGATGTGCAGAGTGGCACGACAAAGGCATTTGAGCTTACGCGAGAAGGAGTGCTTCAGTGTCAGAATCGTTTATGTGTACCTGATATAGTTGAGCTAAGAAAGAGAATTATGACAGAAGTACACTGTTCAAGGTATTCCATCCATCCAGGGTCGACTAAGATGTATCAAGATTTGAAGGCAATATATTGGTGGAATGACATGAAGAAGAATATTGCCGAATTTGTAGCTGAATGTCCGAATTGTCAAAGAGTCAAAGTAGAACACCAGAAACCCGGTGGTTACTTGCAATGTATAGATCTTCCAGTCTGGAAGTGGGACAAGATCAATATGGATTTCATCACGGGTTTGCCTCATACATATCGGAAGTTTGATTCCATATCGGTGATCATTGATAGGCTTACCAAATCTGCGCACTTCTTACCAGTTAAGACAACTTATACGGCGGAAGAGTATGCGAAGTTGTATATTAAGGAGATCGTTTGGTTACATGGAGTTCCAATTTCCATTATATCCGATCGAGGAGCCCAATTTACCGCGAATTTCTGGAAGTCTTTTCAAAGGAGTTTGCAGACACAAGTAAATCTAAGTACGGCTTTTCATCCTCAAAAGGACGGACAAGCGGAACGTACCATCCAGACACTTGAAGATATGCTACGAGCATGTGTATTAGATTTCAAAGGCAACTGGGATGATCACCTACCTCTTATAGAGTTTGCCTACAATAATAGCTATCATTCAAGTATCAAAATGGAACCATATGAAGCATTGTATGGAAGAAAGTGTAGATCGCCAATAGGATGGTTTGAAGCAGGTGATGCGGTCTTATTTGGACCGGATCTTGTTTATCAAGCAATGGAGAAGGTTAAAGTGATCCAACAACGGCTTGCAACAGCTCAAAGTCGACACAAATCTTATGCGGATGTTAGAAGAAGAGGACTTGAGTTTTCTATCGACGATTGGGTATTCTTGAAAGTATCACCAATGAAAGGAGTGATGAGGTTTGGCAAGAAAGGAAATTTAAGTCCACGATACATAGGTCTGTATAAGATCATTCAAAGATTTGGACAAGTTGCTTATGAGTTAGAGCTACCTCAAGAGCTCTCAGCAGTTCATCCCGTATTTCATGTTTCGATGCTTCGCAAGTACATCGGAGATCCATCGCACATCACTACTACGGAAGATGTACAAATTACAAAAGATCTCACTTTTGAAGAAATGCCTATTGCTATTCTTGATCGCCAAATTAAAAAGATAAGGAATAAAGAGATAGCATCGGTAAAAGTACTTTGGAGGAATCAACAAGTTGAGGAGATCACATAGGAAGCCGAGGAAGCGATGAAGATTAAGTACCCTTACCTATTCAACGATGAGGAGGAAGTTCATGAGACGGAAGAAGAACAATAACAAGTAAGTGTTTATTTTTATGCAAGGATGCTATGATGATGAATATGTTAATTGTAAGCTTGGACATGTCTTAATTGAGTAACTATGCTAACATTCGAGGACGAATGTTCTTAAGGGGGGGATAATGTAACACCCCGTAAATTTTTTCGTACACTTATCGCGATTATATGGAGTCCTAAAGACTTGCGTATGGGTTAAATTAAGTTTATGGTGTTCGGAAGTATCCCATAAATAGTTGTATGTGTAGGTATTGGAATAAGATTTCCAACGATATAAAGTTTGCCCAAAACAGAGGAGTATTTCATATAAGCGAGCACATTCGAAATTTCAAAACGGTGGCCGGAAAGCCTGTGAACAGTAATTCTGCAGGAAAATTTCTGCAGCTAGGCACTCCAACTTGAGACGATCATAACTCCTTGTACAAAAAGAACTGTGTGAGCTGCTATATATAGACGAAAATCTCCGAGAGTCTTCTTTCCGATGAAATTAGTTTCATCCAAATCCAACATCTGAGTAAGGAGTTATACTCGTTTTACTTCAGCCTCTCAAAACAGATTTTTGTGAACAGTAAATTAGCAGGAAAATACTGAGGTCTGCCAGTTTTTGGGTCAACTTTGAATGATCATAACTTCCTCAATATAATGAACTGGGCGAGATACCATATATCAAAAGAAATATCTTTGAGTCTTCTTTCTAGTGCAATTGGTTTCATCCAAATCCAACATCTGCGTAAGGAGTTATACGCGTTTTACTTCAGTCTCTCAAAACAGATTTTTAGGGTCAACTTCAAACGATCATAACTCCTTGTACAGGACGAACTGGGTGGCCTAATTTATATGAAATGAAATACCTTTTAATTATCTTTACAATGATACCAATTTCACCCAAATCCGATATCGGAGAAAAGAGTTATGATTGATTTACTTCAGCCTGTCAAAACTGTCCACTGGGGACAGATTCGGGATTTATTTCAATTTTTAGGGCACAATGGTCATTTTCTATTAACTTTGGACGAAAATTGGTCTTAAAAAACTGCACTTAGCCTCATTTATATCAGATGTTATCCAATTTTAAGAGAAGGTGAAAACCCTAGCCAATTTCAACCTCAAATATTTTGTGATTCAACCGTAGAAAATTCAAATTGGTTCCGTAGTTGTGTTCACCATCTCGAAAGCTTCGAGAAGCACCCCATGGTTATGTAAGGAGGATCCTAAATACAAGAGTTCATTGTTAAGGTATGAATATTATTTATTCTTGATTCTTATCCATGAATAAGTATTGATAAAGGATTATGAATATTGTCTTGATGTTGGAAGATAACTAGAAACATAGTTATGAATTGTTGTGTATAAATTGTTAGTAGTAAATTATGGAAGTTGTTGTATTGGATTATGGAGGATAAATTGTGGTGATATATCATTATATTAGTGGTTATGTATGCCTAGTGATCATGTTGGTATTGGATGGTGATTAAGAAGGGAAATAAAGGCTAAGAGTGATGTTGAGGGATATTTCATGAAAATGCATGATATGTGAATGTAATAAGAGTATAAGAGGATGTATGTAGTACTCTTATTGATGAGCTAAAGGATAACTTCCTAGACATTATTTGGTGAAGTTAATACCTAAATGGTAAGGTTTGGTTGCTAATACTAGTTTGCCACAAATGACTTATTGTAGATAAGTGTTCGAAGAGTACGGGAAGTCACTTGTATTGAAGTGGTTATATCAAGGTATGTAAGACATACTCTATCTATTCTTTGGCATGAATAATGACCCATGACACTCTCAAATAAGCTTCCAACATTGTCCTACGACACATGACACATAATAACATCATATGATCTTCGACACTACCAATTGAACTTGTTTTCACTTTTAAGATGTCCGGCTAGTCAAAAAAATGTCCATATACTATTGTTGACTCCGAAATGGTTTAATGAGGTATCCATGATTCTCTACTTCATCTTCATGATATTGATTACCTATTTAGATGTTTTACCTATTGAGGTATCATGGTTTCAAGTTCCATAAAGTGTGACCACAAAGTAACCAATCTCAAAGATTAATTGAATTAAGAAATGGAATGTCTGTATTTTAAATTGATGATATGATGTAATGTATTAGTACCACTGATCAGTTGGCCATTGTATTATAAAGATTATGTATATATGCTATTCCAGGGGTGGTCCCTGATGTATTGTATTAGTACCACTGATCAGTTGGACATTGTATGACATATGTTATGTATTGATAAGGATTACGAGAAGTAATGATATGAAAGTAATGTGCAGGTATCCCATTAGTTCTTTTAAGTGTGGTCTACTCATACTGTTTATTCACTAGTATCTGGGTTCTGTTGATCTTTTGTATCTCATCTTGATACTCACTGCCTTACATAATCAGTACATATTTTCGTACTGACGTCCCTCACGGGGAACCTGCATTCATGCCTGCAGGAACAGGTACTTCGGGTAGTACACCTCCGCAGTAAGAGCCAGGACATTTTGTTGTTAGTGGTGAGCTCCAGTTGTTTCGGGGCATCCCAAGTCGTCTCTATATGTACTTTTGGTATTTGTATAAAAGTCTTTTGTGGGCGGGAGTTTGTCCCGACCCCAACTCAGTTGTGTATCTATGTAGAGGCTTTTGTAGACATATTGTACAGCCATATGAGTGTTTGGTTGATAGACGTGATGGCTTTGACGGCCAATTACTGTTCATATATATATATTTATGCGTGTCTGCTGGGCTGATACAGGTACTGTTTTCTTCTATTTACAATGAAGTGCTGCCCAAATTTCTAATTTTTATAAGTAATGTAGATGTGAAAGTATAGGTTATGAACGGGTTCTCCCGGGCCTCCTCGGCTACGGGTGCCAGTCTGCTCCAATGTGATTTGGGGTATGACACATTTTGACTTTGATTAATGATAATACACAAAGATTTAACAAATATATTTTTACCATCCCAAGTGTCTATAATGTTTGGTATACAAATTACAATTTTTTTTAATCAACAATTTATCACATAACTTAAAATCTTTACATAACAATAAAATAGAAGAAGTAAGAATCACTCACCTACATACCTTGGTTTGAGCGAAAATATGCCAGATTGGGGTGACAATATTTTACTTTTACATTCATGCCATTTTGTATGCTACATGCTAGATTAGTTTGATGATCCAAGAATGTTGTAATAGCTTTAACTGTTGTCATAGCTTTTAGACCACCAACAACATCAAAAAAATGCCCCCATCATACACTGAAATAATATAGGAGAAAACCTTGAGTGACGAACTACTATCAGATATTCTGATGAATTCGGATACATGAAGATATGCATTAAAATGTAGAAAGAATTACCTTGATTGTATTGATTTTGATTCATGATGTGTTCTTGAAAATCCTTTTACAACTTTCATATAAGGTAGAGACCAACAATGGCGAAAGTTGGATGAGTATTGATATAGTTAATTACCTAAGAAAAGAAAAGAGAAGATCATATAAGTAATCAAATTACCAATTGACATATAAATATTGAGAAATCGTAGGATTTCTGAGAATAAGGAAAACAAATTTAAAAGACGTGAGGAGAATGAGTTTTGGATAAAGCTTAGAAGTTGTAATTGTTTTGAATTCAAAGGGTAACTTTGAACAGGAAAACTCGAACAATTATTATAAAATGGGGAAATTGTTGATATCTCCACAATTGTAAGTAATTAATTTAAAATTAAAGCATTTATCTTTAACATTTTTTTTTGAATACAGTCATTGTAATATAAAATTTCTACATTTCAAATTAAATAAATGCAGATAAGTTGTTATCATTTATATATAAAGCTTACACCTCTTTCATATGATAACCTATATGTTAATTAAATAAAACAAAGTGGATTTTATTTTTAAATTATAGGATCTCATCAAATCTCTCATGATGAACTTCTTATCAAATATTTATTAATGTTACATTTGGTTATATTTAAAATAACTTATTTATCTCTATAAATACAAAGAAATTTTATGGAGCCGTATAAGGTTTTAATATTGATTGTGATTATTCTATTTATGTATGACAAAGCAAATAATATTGATTTTGGCTATTTTATTGGCCAAAGTCATCGACAGACCCCCAAACTTATTTCAAAAATTCACTTAGACCTCTCAACTAAGGCCTGTACCTATCAGACCCCTAACCACCCACCCCCCATCCCCGAATTTTGATCCAATTGGGCCTTTTTTATCCAATTAGCTAAAATCTCAAGTGTGTGTAATACACACGCGATGACGTAGAAAAAGTGACCAATTAGAAAAACACGTGGTATTTTTTTTGAATATATGATTTTGCGCCTTTGCTATTTAATAATAATTTTTTAATTAAAAAAAAAAGGAAAAAACCACCCCAACCCACGTAGTTGTCTTCTTCACAAACCCCCCTCCCCCTACCCGTCATATTCACACACACACACACACACACACTGAAGCCATCGTCTTCACACACACCCCTCCCCCATTGTCTTCACACACACACACACACACACACTGAAGCCATCGTCTTCACACACACCCCTCCCCCATTGTCTTCACACACACACATACTATTTTGTAAAAAATAAAGATTTTTTTTCACATCTTTGATGTTGTTGACAATGGTGAAGAATGATTACTCATTTTGTGCTTAATGAAGTTTCTCCATTTTTTGATTTTATCTTCAATGATGAAGATTGATTAGTGATTTTGTTGTTATTAATAGAGTTTTGATTTTCAACTGATTTGGTGGATTTTGGTTTGAAGCTTTTCTTCAAATTGTTGGGCTCTAAATTTGTTGAGAAACAAATGCAACGAAAATTGATGGATCAATGTATATATGCAATTAATGTAATTGATGGAGAAACAATGTAATTTCATCTTCTTCTTCATTTTCTGCAGTTGATTTTCTGTAATTGGTGGAGAAATAATGTAATTGTTGTTAATAGTTCATGAAGTTGTCAAGCATAGTCCAAAAAGCTAACAATAAGATAGCAGCAAAATCCCAAAACTTGTAACAATCTCCTCATCCTTCATTTCTAAATTTTATTTTATTTTTTTGCTTTAGCCTCTTTTTTTTCGTTTTTATATGTTTGCTTTATTTGAATTTGCTTTGCATATCTCTGTTAATTGTCAACAATGGGATAAAATAGATTGATTCTCTGTTAATCTTCTTCTCTATTTTCAATTTATTTAGTGGATAATATAATTTCATCTTCTTCTCTAATTAATTCTACCAAAGGGGGGTTGAAGACGATGACGAGGGGGTGAAGGGGGGGGGTTAAAGATGATGAGAAGGGGGGGACCGGGAGAGTGGGGGGTTGAAGACGGTGGGGTGGGGGGTTGTGAAGAGACGATGACTTTGGATTGGGGGACTTTTTTTTAATTAAAATATTAGAATATATAAAATTTATATTAATAAAATAATTTAAATATAGGATTTTTAATAAAAAAAGTAAAATATTATTTATTTTACTATTCACGCATCCAAGGAGAGTATGTTACACTCTCCTTGCCAAATCAGCATTTTGTGCTTGATAGGTACCAATTTTAGTACTTGAGGTGCCTGATAGGTAGAAGACTTAGTTGAGGGGTTGATACGAGAATTCCTAGCTTGAGACCTTTCACACGAAGCCAAGCACGTGATTGCAACGACTCCAAGCCTTGTTCACATTCTTGTCCATGTGTGATGCCCTTCTGAGCCCATCTAAGGACCTATATTTAATAAAATGTAAAGAGGCCCACCAAGACACCCCAAACCCACCCACTTAAATGCCAAGGATAATTTGGTCTTTGTCCCTCCTTCCTAAGTGACTATATAAGCCATCTAATAGGGATAGTCTTGCTTTAGTTCATTCCTATTATTCAAGAAACAAAGACTTGTAAATTTTTTACTTCTCTTTCTCATCATTTGGAGAGGCCAAAATCAAATTCTACCTAGTAGAGTGATACTAGTGTTGTATCTTGGCTAGAAACTAGGTTCTTGAGGTTCTTTGAGTTCCTCTTGGTCCAAGTAAGAACTTGGTATTGATATTTATTAGTATTAGGGTCTTTTCTCTTGTTAGGGTTCTTGGATTAGTGAATATTGTGTGTCAAGTTTCTATCTCTTTCTTTGTAAATCTTGTTGAAAATTGTTTGTGAAAAGACTTGTCAACATCATCTTTTCAAGACTTTGACAACCACTTTTCCTTAAAACAAGGAACCTTGTCTTGTGGGACTAGTGAGGTCAAACAACACCTTTTGAGTTTGAAAAAAAAAAAGAGAAAAATGGCATCCCAATAACAAGTCATCCATTCCAAAATATCTAAGGGGACTAAGACTTCAAGTTGATGAACTATTTATGTGGACCCGCGACCATTGACATGCTGCCACATCACCCTAGTTATTGTTCACGTGATAATTAAGCTTCAATTTGGATGTTCTAGTTTCTAATTATTGATTCCTAGTTTCCTCTAATTGACTTGAGAACTAATTAACAAACTAGTACATTCCTACTAGCTTGTCAATTAGTCACTTGAAGCCTTGTGTTCGTGTCAACGTTTGTTTATGTGCTTTTGTCATTTGAATACATTGTAACTCTTGGCTCTAGTTCAACGAGAATTCTTTGAGTTTCAAACAAGAATCCATTTTGGGCAAGAGCATACTCATACCTTACGGATTCACGAGTTCCTAGCCAATCTACAACTCTTTTGGAACTTGAGTGTGAGTAAACCAAAAGAGTGTGAGTGAGGAGAGGGATTTTAAACTAACTTATTTGTTGCTTGTGTAGGTGATACCTTGATAATGGAGGGAACTACATCTCAAACCGTGGATTCTAATAAAATGGAGAATATGAGGGTCACTCTTGAGGCTATGACCCGAGCTCTTGAAGGGTTGAGTACGGAAGTGGGAGCCATAAGGGAAAAAGTGACAACTATTAGTGGGAGTTTAGACAAAGTGGAGAGTCAAAGGAACTCTCGTCCTTCTACTCCTCGACATGTTTCATCAAGTGGACATGATAGAAATTCCTCCGCCACCGTCACTCCCGAAACATGGCCACAATTGCCAAATCCTTCACTAGGTCTACTAAATGCTGCAAGCCAAACCACTTATAATCCTCTAAACCGAGTCTCCAATAGACCAACCCATTCCCAAATGTCTCAAGTTCTGGAAGAGGTAATCGGACGTCAAATTCCTACACAAAATCCGAACCCCCCTTCCAAGATCCACTAAACCAAAGATCACCACCTCCACAAAATCCAATTACTCTGAATCAAGTTCCAAATATCCAAAATAGTCCCGTCCACCTTTAGGAATATGGTAGAGAGGATTATGAAGGGTATGGAGCCTTTGATGATGCCTACATGAGGTAGGAAGAGATGAGAGGAGGTTATGTGGATCCAAGGAGATACTGAGGGTATGGATAAAGGGGAAACCGACACCTAGAGAGAGACGTAGGCATCAATACCATCAAATTGAGCCTACCTATCTTTATAGGTAAAAGTGACCCCGAGGTGTATCTTGCTTGGGAGTTGGCATGTGATAAAGTGTTTTAAGTGAATGATATCTCGGATAAGAAGAAGAGTTGTTATGCCATAGCTCATTTTGAAGGCTATGCTAACACTTGGTGGGAATACGTCAAGCTGTTCGGCAACGAGTTGGTCGAGGGACAACCACCACCATGGTTTTGGTTGAGGTACCTAATGAGGCAATTGTATCTTCCCGAAAGTTATTGTCATGAGTTGATTGCTAGGTTTTATAATTTGAGACAAGGGAATCGAAGTGTTATGGAATACTATGATGAGTTTCAATAACTCATGTTGAAGCTTGATCATCGGGGAGAACAAATTGGCCATGACATCTTTCGGTTTAAGTGTGGGTTGAACAAAAAAATCTCCACTCATTTGATGCTTCATAAGTTTGATACCGTTGAAGGGATTTTCCAAGCAACTCTTGAGATTGAAAGAGAGTTTAAAGAGAGGTCGTCGTTTAAGGCAATGGGACCATCAACCTCGGATTGACCGAGGAGCAAAGATATGGTTTAACCATATTTGGGTTGGCCCAAAAACAAGGACCAACCCGCCACTACAAGGCTATCCGAGTCTAAAACAGTCTATAAATTTCCTCCCCAACAAGAAGCTCACAAGTATCCTAATCCTAAAGGGTTCTAATGTTTCAAGTGCCAAGGTTGGGGACATAAATCCAATGAATGTGCAAACCAGCGGAATGTGATCCTAAGAGAAGGAATATTGTATTACCTTGGTGAGGAAGTGGGTCTTAAAAAAGAAGAGAATAAGGCCGAGCCTCAAGATGGAGAGAAACCCAAAAATGAGCCACATGATGATAATGATTGTGAGGATGCTTATTTGCAAGAAGGGGAGTGCGTGGTTCCAAACTTTGTAGTGAGGCGTGCCATGATTAGTAAGGCGATAGATCACCCTATCTAACGGGAGAATTTATTCCATACTAAATGTCTTGTAAAGGGAAGTGTGTGTACTATAGTGATAGATAGTGGAAGTTGTGTGAATGTGGTTAGTGTTGCAATGGTGAACTTCTTGAAATTGCCGACTATACCTCACACTAGTCCTTACAAGTTGCAATGGTTGAATGAATGCGGAGAGTTAAAGGTCACAAGGAAATATGTGATACGTTTTAAGGTGGCCAACTACCATGATGAGGTGCTTTATGATGTGATACCAATGAAAGCTTGTCATTTATTGTTAGGAAGGCCTTGGCAATACGATAGGTCGACCAAACATGATGGAAGGTCCAATCGGTATATACTTGAGAAGGATGGCCGAAAGGTCGCTCTTCATCCATTATTGCCTTCCCAAGTGAGTGAATTATACCAAAAGATGCAGGAATTGAGGAAAAAGGGAAATAAGGTCGAGAGTGAGGGAAAAAGAGGGAACCCGAGAGTGAGGGAGTAGGGGAAACCGAGGGGCTCCTAATTTCTAAGGGGCAAGTAAGTGTGGTGATGATGGCTAGGAGGAAAGAATTATTTGTGGATCATGACGAGGACACTCCGATGCTCCTCTTGGCTCATTGTTTTAGCACTAACACCACTAACATTTCCATTTCTCCTCCTATTTATCATGTTTTGTAGGATTACGAGGAATTACCACAAGGATTCCCCCCACTTCGGGGAATTGAGCACCTCAAATAGATTTTTTGATGGGTTCATAATTACCCAACAAACCGGCTTATAGGAGCAACCCGATGTATACCAAGGAATTGCAACGCTAAGTTGAGGGACTCCTCAACAAAGGATATATCAAGGAGAGTATGAGCCCTTGTGCGGTTCCAGTGCTACTAGTTCCCAAGAAAGATGGGACTTGGCGTATGTGCGTAGATTGCCCAGCAATTAACAAGATAACGATAAAATATCATCACCCTATTCCTAGGTTAGATGATATGCTTGCTGAAATGAGTGGTTCGTGTTTGTTTTCTAAAATTTATTTGAGGAGTGGCTATCACCAACTTCGTATACAACCTGGTGATGAATGGAAAATCGCCTTCAAGACCAGATTCGGTCTCTATGAATGGATAGTTATGCCATTCGGCCTAACAAACGCTCCAAGTACTTTCATGAGGCTAATGAATCATGTGATGAAGCCATTTATCGGAAAGTTTGTTGTTGTTTATTTTGATGATGTATTGGTGTATAGTAAGTCCTTAGATGAGTATGTAAAGCATTTACAATATGTGTTTGATGTCCTCCGAAAGGAGAAGTTATATGCTAATCTAGAAAAGTGTTCTTTTGGTGTCCATAAAGTTGTATTTCTTGGGTTTATGGTCTGCTCAAGAGGGGTCAAAGTGGATGAATCTAAGATTGACGCCATTAAAAATTAGCCAACTCCTAAAACTATAGGTGAAGTGAGAAGCTTCCATGGGTTGGCTAGTTTTTATAGACGTTTTGTCAAAGGATTTAGCACTATTTTTGCCCCCTTAACCGAACTGATTAAAAAGGTTCGGCCTTTCAAGTGGGGAGATAAACAAGCTAAGTCCTTCGAGGACTTGAAAGCTATGCTCATCTCGGCCCTTTTGCTACAATTGCCAAATTTTGACAAGACTTTTGAGGTCAAATGTGATGCAAGCAAAGTCGGCATAGGCGCGGTTTTATGCAAGAATTGAAGCCTATTGCCTACTTTAGCAAAAAGATCAAAGGAGAAACTCTAAACTACTCTACGTATGATTTAGATATGTATGCCTTGATTAGAGCGTTGGCCAAATGGCAATATTATTTGTGGCCTAAAGAATTCGTGATCCGAACGGATCATAAATCCTTAAAGCACTACGGGCACAAGACAAGCTTAACCGGCGGTATGCCAAATGGATTGAATTTCTTGAAACTTTTTCTTATGTTATTCAATACAAGAAGGGTAAATACAATGTGGTTGCCGATGCTTTGTCCCAAAAACATGTGCTTGTGTCTACTTTGTCGTCTAAGTTGATGGGGTTTGAAAACCTCAAGTCTTTATATCCCGAGGACCCTTACTTCGCTCCTATCTATAGGGAAAGTGAAGAGTTGGAAAGGGATAGGTGGGTTACGGATAGGGGTTCCCATCCCTATACCAAATTTGATGGATACTTGTTTAAAGGTAGACGATTGAGTGTTCCCTCAAGTTCGTGGAGAGAATTATTTGTGAGGAAAGCACACAATGGTGGTCTAATGGGCCATTTTGTGGTCAAGAAGACCCTCGGAATTTTAGAAGAACAATTTTATTGGCCTAGAATGCACAAGGATGTGGCCCGTATTTGCGGCCAATGTGTTGAGTGCAAAGGAGCCAAGTCACGGCTCCAACCCTATGGGTTGTACACCCCATTGTCCACCCCTTTGCGTCATTGGCTTGACATATCAATGAACTTCATGTTAGGATTGACGAGGACTAGAAGGGGGCATGATATTATTTTTGTCGTGGTGGACCGGTTTTCCAAGATGGCTCACTTTATTCCTTGTTCTAAATATGATGATGCACCTAGCGTAGCCTCTTTGTTTGTTGATAATATTGTAAAACTTTATGGTGTTCCGAGGACCATAGTGAGTGATAGGGATTCTAAATTCCTAAGCCACTTTTGAAAGTCCGTGTGGGGTAGACTCGGTACTAAGTTGTTGTTTTCAACTTAATGCCACCCACAAACCGATGGACAAATGGAATTAGTCCATGGTTAAGGAAAAAATGACTTCTTGGGAGGAGTACTTACCGTTGATTGAGTTTGTTTATAATCGTGTTATACACTCGAGCATGGGGATGACACCCTTTGAGTATGTATACGACATCAACCCCCTCACCCCTTTGGATTTAACCCCTTTGCCAAGTGATCTTGTGATAAACTTAGATGGAAGAAAACGGGCCGAGGCCATGAAAAAGCTATATGAGAAGGTGAGGTTGCGGTTGGAGAAGAAAAGCCAAGAAGTTGCGAGGCGAGCCAACAAAGGAAGAAGAAAGATCATTCTTGAACTGGGAGATTGGGTATGGATGCACCTAAAGAAAGATAGATTCCCATCTCAAAGGAATGATAAATTGATGCCACAAGGTGATGGCCCATTCTAAGTATTATAAAGGATGAATGACAATGCCTACAAGATTGATCTACCCCCGAAATATCAAGTGCACAACACTTTCAACGTGTGTGATCTCTCTTGGGTAGAAACGGTGGAGGATGACAATGATCCGAATTTGAGGACAAATTCCCTTCAAGATGGAGAGGATGATACGAGAATTCCTAGCTCTAGACCTTTCACAAAGCCAAGCACGTGAGTTGCAACGACTCCAAGCCTTGTTCACATTCTTGGCCATGTGTGAGGCTCTTGTGAGCCCATCTAACGGCCTATATTTAATAAAATATAAAGAGGCCCACCAAGACATCCCAAACCCACCCACTTAAATGCCAAGGGTAATTTGGTCTTTGTGCCTCCTTCGAAGTGACTATATAAGCCATGTAATAGGGCTAGTCTTGCTTTAGTCATTCCTATTATTCAAGAAACAAAGACTTGTAAATTTTTGACTTCTCTTTCTCATCATTTGGAGAGGCCAAAACCAAATTCTCACTAGTAGAGTGATACTAGTGTTGTATCTTGGCTAGAAACTAGGTTCTTGAGGTTCTTTGAGTTCCTCTTGGTCCATGTAAGAACTTGGTATTGATATTTATTAGTCTTAGGGTTTTTTCTCTTGTTAGGGTTCTTAGATTAATGAATATTGTGTGTCAAGTTTCTATCTCTTTCTTTGTAAATCTTGTTAACATTGTGTTGTTGAATATAAAAGTCTAGTGAAGCCGTGTGGGCTCTTTCGATTCACTAGCAATAATGTCTTTGTTGTTCTTGTTGTTAAACTCACTTTTTTAGTTCAAACAAGTGTTGCAAGACTAGTGAAGCCGTGTGTGGCCATTTTCGATTCACTAGCACTTTGTTGTTCATCTTGTTGTTCTTGTGTTGGTTGGAATCTCTTGATACACACTTAGCATTGTATCAGAGGTCTAAGTGAATTTTTAGGACATGTTTGAGGATCTGACGATGACTTTGACCTATTTTATTTATGTATGATAAAACAAATAAGTAGGAGAGATTTTAAATTTTTTAATAAAAGATTTAAACATTGATTGTTAAAAATTTAAACTTTGAAAAAGATATATATAATGAAAAGTGTTGCAAATCGAGTAATTGTAAGAAATTGATTTTTCCTCAAATTCTAAAGGAGTAACTGAAAGTATAAAAACAAAACTGCAAATTAATTATAATAATAATTAATAATATGTCTTTGTGGAGGACGTGGGGGAGGAAAGTATAAAAATAACGTGCACGTACTACAATTGATTAGTATACATTCTTTTAAAATATTATTTTAATTTCCTGTTATATTGTCTTACCTTTTTAAAATGTAGAAATTAGTTTTGAAAATTTGCAAAAAATAAAATGATGATTAAAAGAAAGAGATATGTATTATGCTACAAATAAAGTGAGTGACAAAACCTAATTACAGTGTATTGTGAAAAATAATCATGTCGCGCGTTATTTTATAATATCTTTCACGTGTTGTAAAATTTGACGGGATATCTTGAAAATTTTCGCGATAAGATGATTACTCTGCAAATAAAGAAACTATTAAATATAAATATTGAGGATTTCAAATACGAATATGATTCTGGTGATACTAACTAAATGTTTACCCGAAGTAGGAACAAAAGAAATTAATGAGAAGTTGAGAGAAAGTCGAGGTCTGTAAGATAAATCGATTATTATTAGCATCAATAATAAGAAAATCATGTGCAATTTACAATAAAAATTGGTATATACATAATTGCAAACAAACACGAAATTAACAAAGCAAGAGGCAAAAAAAAAGTTTGAAAAATATTTTCGAAGGAGAAAAAGAAACAAAAGTTAGAAACGATTCAAGAAGAAGTGCAAATTACCCTTTTGACCAGCAGCGTCCAAAATCGAGCATGGAATAATCTTCTGATTGAAATTCTTTCTATACAATTTTGACATCTTGACTGAAAAAAAAAAGGTCCAAAGAAAAAATAAAATTGGAATAATAGTAAAACTTGAATGTGATCAAACTGAACAAAAATTGGGTTCTTGAACATATTAGTGTCATGCTTTTTTTTTAAAAAAAAAAAAAACTAATTACTAATTGAAGAGTGTGGTGCGGAGAAGTTAACAGACGTGGGGATGTAAATTTACTCAAAATATAACTTGTACGTAGTTGTTGTTTTTTTATGCACAAATTATTTATATTTATTGGTGGACTTTTAAATTTCCAAATAATTATGAAGTTAAAAGTAATATTTTGGACGAATTTTGCTGCAAAGGATTAATTGTGGAAAATTTATTTAAATATTTAATATAAATAATTTGATAAATTTCCACAAAAAAGTATTCTGTTCTTATTAAAATTTAATTTTTAAGTTTAAATAATATACATTATTTTCACAAAAAAAAAAAAAAGTGGTTGATTTTTATTTTTTTTTAAAGGAGCAGCAGTTGAAATAAGTAAGTTAAATTAAGAACTAACCTTTAAAATAAAAAAAAAACATTTAATAGTAACAATATGTAACTTCCCAAAAAAACAAAAAGTCATAAATGTGATTTGCAAAGAAAAGAGTACAAACGTGCGTGGAGTTAATTTCCTAGATTTTAGGAGAGATCGTGGAAGGTTAGTTTAAATATATAGTACTACACCCATATTATATTAGGTGTCTGCTTTTGCTGAAAATAATTGTTTTATTTTATTTGCTTAAATTTAAAATTAAGATAAGTTTATTGTATTTATTTCAATATTATCTTAATCGTAAAATGACAATGTAAAGTTTATTTAATCAAATTTATATTTTTTGAATGCATAACAGTGTTACTTTAGTAAAATAAACCTCTATTAAATATTTTCTTAAGATGAGTGTCAAGTCAATAAGAGTCACTTAAAACGAAATGGAGGAAGTAATATAAAATATCTATCATATTACTTGACACATTTCTTAAGAAATTTTGTCTTCAAAATAATTGAAATATTTAAATAATCAAAAAATAATTGAATATATTTTTTCAATTTTATCCTTAGTAATTTAATGAAAGAGTAATTAACGATATTTAATGTAAATTTAATAAACTCATATTAGTCAATTTATATCCTTATTAAAGTTGTATAAAAATACATGCCAAAAAATATGAGAAACTAACTTCGTACAAAAAAATAAAATAAACGTGCTAATTATCCCAAAAAATAATGTAAAATGCTTGCAATTTTTATTTTTGTGTAAAAAGGAGCATATAGATAATCATCGTAATGATGAAAAATAACTGCTGACTTTATTTTAAAAAAAGTACTGCAAAATATAAATAACTCAACATTTATTAAAATTTTAAATTAATAAAAATAATAGTAATTAATAACTAATTTTAACTAATTTGTCCTAAAATTAACAAATGGCATTGTTACAGACTGACACTTGGCAAGTTTTAGAGCAAGACTTTCTTGCTATTTAGTATATATAGATATAGATACAATGTAATAAATGAAGAAACGTTGTTTTTACCTTTTTCTTCAGATTCGAAAGAAAAATTTCTAGATGACCTCAGACATCTATACATCCAACTTTGGGTGTGTATAAGTAAACATTTAAACTATCATAAAGTTAAACAGTTAAACACATGCGCCCTAAGTGGAAAATCATGCACACATCCTACATGTCATATCGTGTGAGATAGTAAAAGCCAAAATAGATATGAGCAAAATAGAGCCCTTTTTTTTTGTCGTTTCAACTCATGTATACTATTTGCATTCTCATTTTCAACAATGTGAGATACACACCACAAGAATGTCAAGAAAAGTTGAATTCTTGATGTGCCCTCACAAGTAAATAAAAACACACATTTGTGTCCACACTTTAGTATGTGCCGGAACGGAGATAGAAGGTTGTCTACGAATTCAACTGAATTCAGTAGCTTTAGTTCAAATTCAGTATTTTTATTAAGAAAATTCACTAAATATGTATAAATTTAAATTTAGAACCAGGTTATCAACACCTGACACATGTCGCTATTTATGAATTTTAACCTATAAAATTCAAGTTGTGACTCCCCGCTTCTCAAAATTTAGTGTTACATTTTTATTGACAGTTTTACTTGCTTTCCCATGAATTTGTGTAAAACACACGGTTTGCAAGACTTAGTTGATTTGGTGTGTTTCAAATGGACAAGTCCTTGGGGCCTACATAAGCTGGAAAATAAATTAAGTTAGGGAACAATATTCAAAAAACGATTTAAAAGAAAAGTATCCAAAAAAAGATATTCTTAAAAATTATCACTATATAAAGTCTCAAATACCACAAGTTACTAGCCATACCATTTTCCTACTGCAATTATGGAGAAAATATTCACCTCTTTGCTCTTCTTGCTTCACTATGTTATGGTTAGTTCAGCCATGACCCAAACCAACACTACCACTGATCAATTAGCTCTTCTTTCATTAAAATTCCAAATCATTTCGGATCCCTTTCACTTCTTGGATGAAAGTTGGTCTCCCGCTATCTGTGTTTGTCATTGGGTTGGAGTCACTTGTGGCTCTCGTCACCAGCGAGTCAAGTCCTTGAACCTTTATAATATGGCTCTTACAGGCAGAATTCCACAAGATTTCGGAAACCTGTCATTTCTTACTTCTCTTGACTTGGGAAGGAACAACTTCCATGGAAATTTGCCTCAAGAAATGGCACGCTTGCGTCGGATTAAGTTTCTTGATTTAAGTTTCAATAACTTTAGAGGGGAAGTTCCTTCTTGGTTTGGGTTCTTACACCAACTTCAAGTTCTAAGTCTTAAGAATAATAGTTTCACCGGCCCCCTTCCCTCTTCATTTTTTAACATTTCAAAGCTTGAAATGCTGAATTTGGCATTCAATTCCTTAGAAGGTCATATCCCTGTGTCTCTCTCGAATGCCTCGAGGTTGGAGAGGTTAGATTTATCTGGCAATTTTCTTCAAGGGAACATTCCAAAAGAAATCGGTAACCTTCACAACCTGAACTGGTTGGCCATACAAGATAATCAACTTATGGGTTCTTTACCATTAACAGTTTTCAATATTTCTAGGATCGAAGTCATTGCATTTACTGGCAATAGCTTATCAGGAAATCTTCCAAATGGTTTATGTAATGGTCTCCCAATACTCAAAGGGCTTCATCTATCCAAAAACAAGCTTCATGGTCATATGCCTACAAGTTTGTCGAATTGTTCACAACTTCAAATTTTGTCTTTATCATATAATGAGTTTGATGGACCAATACATAGTGAAATTGGAAGATTGAGTAACTTGCAGTTCTTGTATCTTGGATTTAACCATTTCAAAGGTATGTTTTTATCTTATAAATACTAGCACTATAATATGTACATCCTTCTTAAGACTTTGATCAATAACAATATAGAACATAATTTTCTTAGTTCTTGTCGATACCTTATCCCATTACCAATTCTTCTTCATCAAGTCAAACTAAAGCATCAATCACATAGATAAGCACTGAGCTAACTAGTTCATATCACTTCTATTCTTACTTCATGTGTTGACAGGTGAAATACCCAAAGAGATAAGCAATCTCGTTGAGTTGGAGAAACTTGATCTTCCGGTTAATAGTTTTAGTGGTTCGCTTGATATGGAGATCTTCAACATATCAGGGCTAAGAATAATTGATCTTTCACTCAACAATCTATCGGGAAGCCTCCCACCAAACATAGGTTCTATCTTACCCAACATTGAAGAGCTTTATCTGGCCAACTTAACCAATCTTGTTGGGACTATACCCCATTCCATCTCCAATTGTTCAAAACTTACTGTCCTAGAGCTTTCTGTCAACCAACTCACTGGCTTGATTCCCAATTCTCTTGGATATTTGACTCATCTACAGTTACTAAATTTAGCGGTAAACAATTTAACCAGTGACTCATCATTAAGTTTCCTGACTTCCTTAACCTATAGCAGAAATTTAACAGTTCTTGATATATCTTTCAACCCTCTAAATGGCATGCTTCCAGCCTCCATAGGGAACCTTTCCACATCTCTTATAAGATTTTACGCCAACAGTTGCAAGATCAAAGGGCGTATTCCAAATGATTTTGGGAACTTAAGCAGCTTGTTAGACCTTGATCTTTCTGAGAACAGCTTGGCTGGATCGATTCCCACAACAATTGGCAACTTGAGAAACATTCAGCGCTTCAAATTGAGTAACAACAAACTTACAGGATTTATTAGAGATCATATATGTAAATTGCAGCATTTGGGTGCTATTTACTTGGGTCAAAATCAACTTTCAGGATCTCTTCCTAATTGTTTAGGGAACATTACTTCACTTAGAGAGATACATCTTGGTTCCAATGAATTGAGTTCCAATATTCCATCAAGCTTATGGAATCTTGAGGATCTAATGGTTCTTGACTTATCGTCAAACAATATGGTTGGTTCATTACCTTTAGAAATTGGGAACCTAAAGGCTGCGATACTGATAGACCTGTCAATGAATCAATTGTCAAATGGAATTTCTAGAGAAATTGGAAGCTTGCAAAATCTGGCAAACCTTTCTTTGAGACACAACAAGTTACAAGGAGCTATACCTGACTCAATGAGCAACATGGTAGGTTTGGAATTCCTAGACCTTTCTCACAATAATATATCTGGAATCATTCCTAAGTCTTTGGAGAAACTTCAAAACTTGAAGTATTTCAATGTTTCTGTCAACAAATTGTATGGGCAAATACCCTCGGGGGGTCCTTTCAAGAACCTCTCGAGTCAGTTTTTCACCTACAATGAAGCATTGTGTGGTTCTTCAAGATTTAGTGTCCCGCCATGCCCCACATTGTCAATGCACAAATCAAATAGGAAAAGATTGCGAGTTCTATTACTTTTGTTAGGACTTGCAATTTTGTTTGTTCCTATCATATTTGTGTTTTTATGGCTAAGGTATAGAAGAGGTAAAAGAGCTCCTCAACAAGCAGATTCATTGTCTACCGTAACAAGAGAAAGAGTTTCATACTATGAATTGCTCCAAGCAACTGATGCACTTAGCGAGAGTAATTTGATTGGTTCTGGGAGTTTTGGCTCTGTTTACAAAGGCGTTCTCAGAAGTGGAACTACCATTGCAGTTAAAGTGTTTAATCTACAATTGGATGCGGCATTCAAGAGTTTTGATACGGAATGTGAAGTTTTACGTAGCCTTCGCCATAGGAATCTCGTAAAAGTCATTACTAGTTGTTCCAACCTTGATTTTAAAGCTTTAGTTCTCGAGTATATGCCTAATGGAAGTCTTGAGAAGTATTTGTATTCACACAACAACTTCCTAGACACCAGGCAGAGGCTAAGCATAATGATAGATGTGGCATGTGCTTTGGAATATCTTCACCATGGGTGCTCGTTCCCTGTGATCCACTGTGATCTAAAGCCTAGTAATGTATTGCTGGACGAGGATATGGTTGCCCACCTAAGCGACTTTGGCATTTCAAAACTACTTGGTGAAGATGAGAGTGATTTATACACAAAAACATTAGCAACATTGGGTTATATTGCTCCAGGTACGTCTCTTGATTTTTCTTTGAACGTTTCTTTTCCCTTCCTCTTTTTCCACCAAGTTATCATGTTACATCTTTAAATAATTGTTTGATTGTAGAGTATGGACAAGATGGATTGGTGTCTACTAAATGTGACGTGTATAGTTATGGAATCATGTTGCTGGAAACCTTTACTAGGAGAAAGCCTAGTGAGTTTGAGGGAGATCTTAGCTTGAAGCACTGGGTGAGTTATTCACTTCCTGATGCAGTAATGGATGTTGCGGATTCCAACTTGGTTCCACCGATGGATAATCACTTGAAGAAGAAGTTAGATTGTGTAGCATCAATCATGAAAGTGGCACTAGATTGTTGTGTTGAATCTCCAGTAAGACGGATGAACATGAAAGATGTTGTAGGGATGCTACAAAAGATCAAAATTCAACTTCTCGCATGTTGAACATGCTCTTGTCAATTCTTGTTCCAAATAACTTTTTTTGTTGAAAATATTTGCTAAATAATTGTATTGATGAGAACAATGTATTTTTTTTTTGGCTATAAGAGGAATTTTTTGATTTACCAAGGAATAGTACTCCAACACTTCTTTGTTCTTATGAACTAGCTTGCTGATGTCCCCCAGTGCATTCCAGTGTTTATATAGCGTGTCATCCCAAGAAATCCATAGTTTCTCTTTATACAGGTGGCAGATTTTCTCTAATGCCACCATAGAATTCCATGTTATTGTAGCTTCCCCAGACCATCTACGAGTAGCCTCTATCAACTTGATTGCTTGCTTCGGCATTATAAACATTCGACCATCCATGTATTGATTTTGGCAGTAATCTTTGCCAGTAGGTGTTTGCGTTGCAGAACGGCGAGTCTTTTAATGGATAATAGAACACCTATATACTTGAAAGGAAGCTCACCACTCTCATAGCAAATCAGAGACTTTACTGGAGGAAAGATAACGAAAGAATGGAGTGTTTGGAACATGATACCTATTCTGGTTCTGTTATATTAGTTATCCGGTGGGAGCAGACCATCAAATGATTTTAATGAAAAAAAAAAAAACCAGTGCAGTTTGAAATACTCTTGTTTACAACTGTTGTCTCTCTGGTGCAATATTATTTATGTATTGTGCTAACTCACTATGCTTATTATCTGACTTAAGGTCACCAGAAACCAAGACCTTTTCCCGGCCATACCAAAGCAGTATATTTTATCACAGTTTGCTTTTGATAGGACAATAATAAAATTGTTACAGATCGAGAAAAAGACTACGAGTCAAGTCTAAAAATGCATCCTTTCCTCATTTTATGGGAATATCACCTACTAGTTCTTTAAATGCTGGAGATAAAAATCCTCGAAGCAATGGAACTCGTGCATCAACACTAAAGTATAAATGTTATGATGCATAGTATGTTTTTCATCAGTGCCTAAGTAATAATGCTATGACGCATAGTATGTTGTTAGTACTTTAGGACACATTGTGCACCCAGAAACTACTGCATCAACACTAAAGTATAATGAGCTTCATTCTTTATCTTCTCGTAAAAAAATAAAATAAAAATAAATCTTACCCTAAAAAAAAAACATGTAGAGGATCATTTTGATGGGCCAGCCTAACCTGACCCATTGAACTCAAAGCCCGTATGGGCTAAGCCCAGATAGGCTGGACCGACCCGTATTGATAGCTCTAACAATTTGTAGCGTCTGGTCATCTAAGAATTATTGTTCGGATAATTAGTTTTTAAATTTTCTCTTGTTCGATTTGTTAAAAAATTTTAAAAATATTTTCTATAAAAAAAAAGTTTGTTAAAATTAGGAAAATGACTCATAGTAAAAATAGGGAAAACTAATTTCCATAAATAACATTCCACACATTCTTGCTTTAGTGATTTTATCGCGAGCCTGTCTAGATTTGATTGTACTCATGATGTCACATTCAAAATATACATTTTCGCACAAACTCCACGCACAAGTGCATATATATATATATATATATATATATATATATATATATATATTTGTAAAATATTCGATTACACTATATATTTTTATTTTAGTCATGAATTTATTTTTAATGCATACATCACTATATATTTTTATTTTAATCATGAATTGATTTTTAATGCCTACATTAACGAACCCACCTTATTCAATCTTGTATTACAATAACAAAAATTCTTTTGGTCATTTCATTCCCTTGTTCAAGAGGGTAAATATTTTCCACACTATCGTAGTACTTAAAAAGTAACTAGAATCAATTATGAACTATACCAAGTAACACGGGGCTTTGAGCTTCAGGTGACAAAAAAGTTTTAAAATGAGGTGTAAGTGACACAAGTCTTAATTATTGGGTGGAGATGATAATTACTTTATTATGGATTAAGAAAGTTGGAAAACTTTGAAAATAACCCAGAAGTTTTTAAATTTATAGTTTGATCCAAATATTTACTTAATATAACGGGAAAGGAAGGGGAAAAAAAGACGTCTTTCTCTCTCTTCTCATCCATTATTGTTTTCCCTCTCTTAGCGATTTTTGTTGTCCATTATTGTTGTTGCTTTATTCATCTTCTCTGCTTCATTATCATCATCTTCTGCTTCATTATCATCTTTATCTTTTTTTTTTGACTATTTGTTGTTGTTGTTGTTGTTGTTACCGCTGCTGTTGCTATTTGACCAATTTCTTAGGTCAAATTTTATTTCGAACATCACACTTTACACTTTGGCATTATTTCATAGGAGACCTTGGTTAGTCAAATTCTGATTTTTAGTTGAATTTGTCATCTGAGTAACTGCTATTCTGCGGTTTTTCCAACAATGGATTTAGCTAGTGTACGTATAACTTCAGAGTTTGGCATTACTTCTCATTAGGGGTGTCAAACGGGCCGGGGTGACCCGACCCGAATAGCTAAACCGGCCCGGTTTGACCCAGCCCGGTAAGCCCTAGGGCTTTAGGGTTCCGGGTCCCGGACTGTTTTTTTTTTTAAAATGGGCCCAGTTAACCCGGCCCGGCCCGACAAAAAAAAAAGAAATTTTTGTTTTTTGGGCCAAACTATCCTATGCAAGTTCCCATTAATATTAACATGAATGAGTTGGAAAAAATGATGCATGATTTATAGATTTTTCATTCATGTAAATTATAAATTTTGGATCATTTTGCAATCAATAAAATTCTACAAATTTATTCACTCCTTAGTCGTTGTTTTTTATTTTTTTTTATTTAATGATTTAAAATTTTAAATTGAATTTCTAGTTTTATACTTTAAATTAAAAACTTACTTCTAATATATTATTAATTTACTACCAAATATTATTAATTTATTATATTAAGTAGCATATGTTTTGTATATTTGTGCATATATCTTCTATAGAAGTGTATATTTAACGTATACATGTGTATATGTTTTATAAATTAGTATATAAGTATATCTATACATATTGTAATGTATATATAATGTAGTATATTTTATAAGTAGTAGTATATATACATTGAATGGTGCTTATACACGTGTATATATCTTCTATAGAAGTGTATATTTAATGTATACATGTGTATATATTGTTATAAATTAGTATATAAGTATATCAATACATATTGTAATGTATATATAATGTAGTATATTTTATAAGTAGTAGTATATATACATTGAATGGTGCGTATACACGTGTATATATCTTCTATAGAAGTGTATATTTAATGTATACATATGTATATGTTTTATAAATTAGTATATAAGTATATCTATACATATTGTAATGTATATATAATGTAGTATATTTTATAAGTAGTAGTATATATACATTGAATGGTGCATATACACGTGTATATATCTTCTATAGGAGTGTATATTTAATGTATACATGTGTATATGTTTTATAAATTAGTATATAAGTATACAAATATATATTGTAATGTATATACATTATAGTATATTGCATTTAAAGTATTACATATACATAGAATAGAGTGTATATATGTGAATGGATCTTCTATAAACGTGTATGTTTAATGTATACATGTATATATATTTTATTTAAAGTAGTACATATATATTGAATGGTGCATATATATGTGTATATATCTTCTAAAGTAGTATATATTTAACGTATACATGTGTATATGCTTTATAAATTAGTGTATATATATATTGTAGTGTATATATATATATATATATATATATATATATATATATATATATATATTATACTATTATAGCATATGTTTTATTTAAATTAGTAAGTATAGTCATATATAGTTATATATTGAATGGTACGTATATATGTGTAATTGTTTATATTTTATATATTTTTTAAAAAATATATATTGTATATTGGAGTGTATATAGTGTATATTGGATTTTTTATTTATTTTTTAAATGGGTTTGACCGATTTTTAATCGGGTTTGACCGGGTTTTGGTGGGTTTGACCGGATTAAGTTAAGTGGGCCGGTTTCGAGTGGGTTTTAATTTTTTTACTGTTCGGTCCGGCCCGGCCTGGCCCGGTTAACGCCAAACCGGGCCCGGAACCCGGGTAGAATGGGAGGGCCGGTTCCAGGTTGACCCGGCCCGGCCCGGCCCGTTAGACACCTTTACTTCTCATCCATTATGATTTAACTGCTTCGTAGTACTTAAAAAGTAACTAAAATCTATTATAAACTATACTAAATAACTAAACATCTAAAAATTCTCGATATAGCTAGTGTACGTATAACTTCAGAGTTTTTAGTAAAAAAATTCCATTTTATATATGTTAGTAGCAAAGCCGATCAACTTAATCGGTTTAATCCCAATATTTTAATTTTTTATAAAATTAAAATTGACCGAGTTTTATATTACCTAAAAAGAAAATAGAATTAATTAATTATACTATCACTTAAAATTCTCCATATAATTAATATACATAACTTTTGTAGAAGGTAACTTGGGAATTCTTTTGAACTGACTAGAGGAATAAATTTGACACCACATTTACAGTTGCAAGACTTTGTGTATTTTTTATCTTCTACAATTTTGTAGTATCTTTGAGGCCATATAACCAGGAAACTTCCCTATATTGATAACAATCAATACAAATATTTTTATGTAATCTTTTATTAAAAAAAGTTCATACAACAATACTAAAATTTCATGTAAAATATAAACAATAATTTTAAGTAACTTCAGTAATGACTCAAACAAATTCCTCTCATTACCATCCCATATAAATGTGGTAAATTATCTGTAAAAAGTAACTTGATTGTAAATGTCCCTAAATTTTGTCCTAACTTATAGATAAAAGTATTATAAATATGTTATGATCAACTATATAAAATATGCTAATCATGTATAAATATTTCTCGAGCGTATAGTATACATCAAATTGCATTACTTCGTGTCATCCAGTATGCCCGTGATTCTATGAATCAAGATGTTCTCTTCCGTTCTATTCTCATACACATCTTGAGGGATATGTTGATACAAATTGGGTTGGTTGTCCCGATTCGCATCATTCCATTACTGGTTGGTACATGTTTCTGGGCATATCCTTGATATCTTGAAAATACAAGAAACAATCTCGTACGTCTAAATCATCTACGAAGGCTAAATATCGGGCTATGTCGACAGTAATTTCAAAAATTCTTTGGCTACGATATCTATTATCTGAGCTTGGTATTGCTATTATACCCCCTATGGTGTTACATGCTGATAACACTAGTGCGATTAAAATAGCTACAAACCCTATGCAACATGAAGATACAAAACATATAGAGGTGGACTGTCATTACATTCGGGAACTAGTTGCTGACCGTCTTATCACTCTGCAATACATTTCTTATCATGATCAACTTGTCGTTTTTTTAACAAAGCTATGACATGCGCACGACATAGCTATCTTATCTCCAAATTTCTATTGTGTGATCACCGTTATTGATTTGACGGGGGTGTTAGTCAATATTATAATTATATAGACAAAATATTCCCTTTCCTATAATAGGATTTAATTACAGATTGTGTAGTTATAACAATATATATATTCTTTCCTAAAATAAAAATCTAATCTACAGTTGTATAGCTATAAGTATTTCATTATGTATTATTGAATAGAAGAAAAGTTGCGATTGAAAAAATCTTGGTTTCTCTATCTCGTTTCTCTGTCACTAACTCCTTTTAACAATAGTAAATTGGACCCGGATCAAAAGAAAAACTATCCAAAAGTTTATTCCGTCCAATAATACACTAGGAAAAGTCAGTAATATTCTACTTCTTTTTGCCACAACCCCTACGCACAACAATTAGGAACAATCTCTTACATAAAGCATGACTTGGTTGACATGAAGTCTTGTACAAAGTCTTTGGAGTTTGGATCAATTAGAAGAACAGTTTTTCCACTACAATTAAGGTTGGAAGATATAAAAGTTTTCTTTGGATATATTTTTTCAATTTTATCCTTAGTAATTTAATGAAAGAGTAATTAACGATATTTAATGTGAATTTAATAAAGTCATATTAGTCAATTTATATCCTTATTAAAGTTGTATAAAAATAATTGCCAAAAAATATGAGAAACTAACTTTGTACAAAAAAAAAAAAATAAACGTGCTAATTATCCCAAAAAATAATGTAAATTGTTTGCAATTTTTATTTTTCTGTAAAAAGGAGCAAATAGATAATCATCGTAATGATGATAAATAACTGCTGACTTTATTTTTAAAAAAGTACTGCAAAATACAAATAACTCAACATTTATTAAAATTTTAAATTAATAAAAATAATGGTAACTAATAACTAATTTTAACTAATTTGTCCTAAAATTAACAAATGGCATTGTTATAGACTGACACTTGGCAAGTTTTAGAGCAAGACTTTCTTGCTATTTAGTATATATAGATATAGATATGATGTAATAAATGAAGAAATGTTGTTTTTACCTTTTTCTTTAAAAAAAGATTCGAAAGAAAAATTTCTAGATGATCTCAGACATCTATACATCCAACTTTGGGTGTGTATAAGTAAACATTTAAACTATCATTAAGTTAAATAGTTAAACACATGCGCCCTAAGTGGAAAATCATGTGAGATGCACACATCCTACATGTCATATTGTGTGAGATAATATAAGCCAAAATAGATATGAGCAAAATAGAGCCCTTTTTTTTTTTTTTCGTTTAAACTCATGTATACTATTTGCATTCACATTTTCAACAATGTGAGATACACACCACAAGATGTCAAGAAAAGTTGAATTCTTGATGTGCCCTCACAAGTAAATAAAAACACACATTTGTGTCCACACTTTAGTATGTGCCGGAACGGAGATAGAAGGTTGTCTACGGATTCAACTGAACTAAGTAGCTTTAGTCCAAATTCAGTATTTTTATTAAGAAAATTCACTAAATATGTATAAATTTAAATTTAGAATCAGGTTATCAACACCTGACACATATCGCTATTTATGAATTTTAATCTATAAAATTAAAATTCTGACTCTCCACTTCTCAAGATTTAGTGTTACATTTTTATTGACAGCTTTACTTGCTTTCCGATGAATTTGTGTAAAACACACGGTTTGCAAGACTTAGCTGATTTGGTTTGTTTCAAATGGACAAGTCCTTGGGGCCTACATAAGCTGGAAAATAAATTTAGGGAACAATATTCAAAAAACGATTCAAAAGAAAAGTATCCCAAAAAAGATGTTCTTAAAAATTATCACTATATAAAGTCTCAAATACCACAAGTTACTAGCCATACCATTTTCCTACTAATTTATGCAATTATGGAGAAAATATTCACCTCTTTGCTCTTCTTGCTTCACTATGTTATGGTTAGTTCAGCCATGACCCAAGCCAACACTACCACTGATCAATTAGCTCTTCTTTCATTAAAATTCCAAATCATTTCGGATCCCTTTCACTTCTTGGATGAAAGTTGGTCTCCCGCTATCAGTGTTTGCCATTGGGTTGGAGTCACTTGTGGCTCTCGTCACCAGCGAGTCAAGTCCTTGAACCTTTCTAATATGGCTCTTACAGGCAAAATTCCACAAGATTTCGGAAACCTGTCATTTCTTGCTTCTCTTGACTTGGGAAGGAACAACTTCCATGGAAATTTGCCTCAAGAAATGGCACGCTTGCGTCAGATTAAGTTTCTTGATTTAAGTTCCAATAACTTTAGAGGGGATGTTCCTTCGTGGTTTGGGTTCTTACACCAACTTCAAGTTCTAAGTCTTAAGAATAATAGTTTCACCGGCCCCTTTCCATCTTCATTTTTTAACATTTCAAAGCTTGAAATGTTGAATTTGGCATTCAATTCCTTAGAAGGTCATATCCCTGTGTCTCTCTCGAATGCCTCGAGGTTGGAGAGGTTAGATTTATCTGGCAATTTTCTTCAAGGGAACATTCCAAAAGAAATCGGTAACCTTCACAACCTGAACTGGTTGGCCATACAAGATAATCAACTTATGGGTTCTGTACCATTAACAGTTTTCAATATTTCTAGGATCGAAGTCATTGCATTTACAGGCAATAGCTTATCAGGAAATCTTCCAAATGGTTTATGTAATGGTCTCCCAATACTCAAAGGGCTTCATCTATCCAAAAACAAGCTTCATGGTCATATGCCTACAAGTTTGTCGAATTGTTCACAACTTCAAATTTTGTCTTTATCATATAATGAGTTTGATGGACCAATACATAGTGAAATTGGAAGATTGAGTAAATTGCAGTTCTTGTATCTTGGATTTAACCATTTCAAAGGTATGTTTTTATCTTATGAATACTAGCACTATAATATGTACATCCTTCTTAAGACTTTGATCAATAACAATATAAATGAAGGAAAAAGAAGTATAGAGCTAGAACATAATTTTCTGAGTTCTTGTCGATACCTTATCCCATTACCAATTCTTCTTCGTCAAGTCAAACTAAAGCATCAATCACATAGATAAGCACTGAGCTAACTAGTTCATATCACTTCTATTCTTATTTCATGTGTTGACAGGTGAAATACCCAAAGAGATAAGCAATCTCGTTGAGTTGGAGAAACTTGATCTTCCGGTTAATAGTTTTAGTGGTTCGCTTGATATGGAGATCTTCAACATATCAGGGCTAAGAATAATTGATCTTTCACTCAACAATCTATCGGGAAGCCTCCCACCAAATATAGGTTCTATCTTACCCAACATTGAAGAGCTTTATCTGGCCAACTTAACCAATCTTGTTGGAACTATACCCCATTCCATCTCCAATTGTTCAAAACTTACTATCCTAGAGCTTTCTGTCAACCAACTCACTGGCTTGATTCCCAATTCTCTTGGATATTTGACTCATCTACAGTTACTAAATTTAGCGGTAAACAATTTAACCAGTGACTATCATTAAGCTTCTTGACTTCCTTAACCTATAGCAGAAATTTAACAGATCTTGATATATCTTTCAACCCTCTAAATGGCAAGCTTCCAGCCTCCATAGGGAACCTTTCCACATCTCTTATAAAATTTTACGCCAACAGTTGCAAGATCAAAGGGCGAATTCCAAATGATTTTGGGAACTTAAGCAGCTTGTTAGAGCTTGATCTTTCTGAGAACAGCTTGGCTGGATCGATTCCCACAACAATTGGCAACTTGAGAAATATTCAGCGCTTCAAATTGAGTAACAACAAACTTACAGGATTTATTAGAGATCATATATGTAAATTGCAGCATTTAGGTGCTATTTACTTGGGTCAAAATCAACTTTCAGGATCCCTTCCTAATTGTTTAGGGAACATTACTTCGCTTAGAGAGATACATCTTGGTTCCAATGAATTGAGTTCCAATATTCCATCAAGCTTATGGAATCTTGAGGATCTAACGGTTCTTGACTTATCGTCAAACAATATGGTTGGTTCATTACCTCTAGAAATTGGGAACCTAAAGGCTGCGATACAGATAGACCTGTCAAATAATCAATTGTCAAATGGAATTTCTAGAGAAATTGGAAGCTTGCAAAATCTGGCAAACCTTTCTTTGAGACACAACAAGTTACAAGGAGCTATACCTGACTCAATGAGCAACATGGTAGGTTTGGAATTCCTAGACCTTTCTCACAATAATATATCTGGAATCATTCCTAAGTCCTTGGAGAAACTTCAAAACTTGAAGTATTTCAATGTTTCTTTCAACAAATTGTATGGGCAAATACCCTCGGGTGGTCCTTTCAAGAACCTCTCGAGTCAGTTTTTCACCTACAATGAAGCATTGTGTGGTTCTTCAAGATTTAGTGTCCCACCATGCCCCACATTATCAATGCACAAATCAAATAGGAAAAGATTGCTAGTTCTATTTCTTTTGCTAGGACTTGCAATTTTGTTTGTTCCTATCATTTTTGTGTTTTTATTGCTAAGGTATAGAAGAGGTAAAAGAGCTCCTCAACAAGCAGATTCATTGTCTACCGTAACAAGAGAAAGAGTTTCATACTATGAATTGCTCCAAGCAACTGATGCACTTAGCGAGAGTAATTTGATTGGTTCTGGGAGTTTTGGCTCTGTTTACAAAGGCGTTCTCAGAAGTGGAACCGCCATTGCAGTTAAAGTGTTTAATCTACAATTGGATGCGGCATTCAAGAGTTTTGATACGGAATGTGAAGTTTTGCGTAGCCTTCGCCATAGGAATCTCGTAAAAGTCATTACTAGTTGTTCCAACCTTGATTTTAAAGCTTTAGTTCTCGAGTATATGCCTAATGGAAGTCTTGAGAAGTATTTGTATTCGCACAACTACTTCCTAGACATCAGGCAGAGGCTAAGCATAATGATAGATGTGGCATGTGCTTTGGAATATCTTCACCATGGGTGCTCGTTCCCTGTGATCCACTGTGATCTAAAGCCTAGTAATGTATTACTGGACGAGGATATGGTTGCCCACCTAAGCGACTTTGGCATTTCAAAACTGCTTGGTGAAGATGAGAGTGATTTATACACAAAAACATTAGCAACATTGGGTTATATTGCGCCAGGTACGTCTCTTGATTTTTCTTTGCACATTTCTTTTCCCTTTCTTTTTTTCCACCAAGTTATCATGTTACTTCTTTAAATAATTGTTTCATTGTAGAGTATGGACAAGATGGATTGGTGTCTACTAAATGTGACGTGTATAGTTATGGAATCATGTTGCTGGAAACGTTTACTAGGAGAAAGCCTAGTGAGTTTGAGGGAGATCTTAGCTTGAAGCACTGGGTGAGTTATTCACTTCCTGATGCAGTAATGGATGTTGCGGATTCCAACTTGGTTCCACCGATGGATAATCACTTGAAGAAGAAGTTAGATTGTGTAGCATCAATCATGAAAGTGGCACTAGATTGTTGTGTTGAATCTCCAGTAAGACGGATGAACATGAAAGATGTTGTAGGGATGCTACAAAAGATCAAAATTCAACTTCTCGCATGTTGAACATGCTCTTGTCAATTCTTGTTCCAAATAACCTTTTTTGTTGAAAATGTTTGCTAAATAATTGTATTGATGAGAACAATGTATTTTTCCTTGTTATTTTTTGGCTATAAAAGGAATTTTTTGATTTACCAAGGAATAGTATTCCTACACTTCTTTGTTCTTATGAACTAGCTTGCTGATGTCCCCCAGTGCATTCCAGTGTTTATATAGCGTGTCATCCCAAGAAATCCATAGTTTCTCTTTATACAGGTGGCAGATTTTCTCTAATGCCACCATAGAATTCCATGTTATTGTAGCTTCCCCAGACCATCTACGAGTAGCCTCTATGAACTTGATTGCTTTCTTCGGCATTATAAACATTTGACTATCCATGTATCGATCTTGGCAGTAATCTTTGCCAGTAGGTGTTTGCGTTGCAGAACGGCGAGTCTTTTAATGGATAATAGAACACCTATATACTTGAAAGGAAGCTCACCACTCTCATAGCCAAGCAGAGCTAGACTTGACTGGAGGAAAGATAACGAAAGAATGGAGTGTTTAGAACATGATACCTGTTCTGGTTCTGTTATATTAGTTATCCGGAGGGAGCAGACCATCAAATGATTTTAATGAAAAAAAAAAAAAAACATTGCTGTTTGAAATACTCTTGTTTACAACTGTTGTCTCTCTGGTGCAATATTATTTATGTATTGTGCTAACTCACTATGCTTATTATCTGACTTAAGGTCACCAGAAACCGAGACCTTTTCCCGGCCATACCAAACCAGTATATTTTATCACAGTTTGCTTTTGATAGGACAATAATAAGATTGTTACAGATCGAGGAAAAGACTACGAGTCTAAGTCTAAAAATGCATCCTTTCCTCATTTTATGGGAATATCACCTACTAGTTCTTTAAATGCTGGAGATAAACATCCTCGAAGCAATGGAACTCGTGCATCAACACTAAAGTATAAATGTTATGATGCATAGTATGTTTTTCATCAGTGTCTAAGTAATAATGTTATGACGCATAGTATGTTGTTAGTACTTTAGAACACATTGTGCACCCAGAAACTACTGCATCAACACTAAAGTATAATGAGCTTCATTCTTTATCTTCTCGTAAAAAAATAAAATAAAAATAAATCTTACCCTAAAAAAAAAACATGTAGAGGATCATTCTGATGGGCGAGCCTAACCTGACCCATTGAACTCAAAGCCCGTATGGGCTAAGCCCAGATAGGCTAGACCGACCCGTATTGATAGCTCTAACAATTTGTAGCGTCTGGTCATCTAAGAATTATTGTTCGGATAATTAGTTTTTAAATTTTCTCTTGTTCGATTTGTTAAAAAATTTTAAAAATATTTTCTATAAAAAAAAAGTTTGTTAAAATTAGGAAAATGACTCATAGTAAAAATAGGGAAAACTAATTTCCATAAATAACATTCCACACATTCTTGCTTTAGTGATTTTATCGCGAGCCTGTCTAGATTTGATTGTACTCATAATGTCACATTCAAAATGTACATTTTCGCACAAACTCCACGCACAAGTGCATATATATATATATATATATATATATATATATATATATATTTGTAAAATATTCGATTACACTATATATTTTTATTTTAATCATGAATTTATTTTTAATGCCTACATCACTATATATTTTTATTTTAATCATGAATTGATTTTTAATGCCTACATTAACGAACCCACCTTATTCAATCTTATATTACAATAACAAAAATTCTTTTGGTCATTTCATTACCTTGTTCAAGAGGGTAAATATTTTCCACACTATCGTAGTACTTAAAAAGTAACTAGAATCAATTATAAACTATACCAAGTAACACGGGGCTTTGAGCTTCAGGTGACAAAAAAGTTTTAAAATGAGGTGTAAGTGACACAAGTCTTAATTATTGGGTGGAGATGATAATTACTTTATTATGGATTAAGAAAGTTGGAAAACTTTGAAAATAACCCAGAAGTTTTTAAATTTATAGTTTGATCCAAATATTTACTTAATATAACGGGAAAGGAAGGGGAAAAAAAGACGTCTTTCTCTCTCTTCTCATCCATTATTGTTTTCCCTCTCTTAGCGATTTTTGTTGTCCATTATTGTTGTTGCTTTATTCATCTTCTCTGCTTCATTATCATCATCTTCTGCTTCATTATCATCTTTATCTTTTTTTTTTGACTATTTGTTGTTGTTGTTGTTGTTACCGCTGCTGTTGCTATTTGACCAATTTCTTAGGTCAAATTTTATTTCGAACATCACACTCTACACTTTGGCATTACTTCATAGGAGACCTTGGTTAGTCAAATTCTGATTTTTTGTTGAATTTGTCATCTGAGTAACTGCTCTTCTGCGGTTTTTCCAACAATGGATTTAGCTAGTGTACGTATAACTTCAGAGTTTGGCATTACTTCTCATTAGGGGTGTCAAACGGGCCGGGGTGACCCGGCCCGACCCAGCCCGACTAGCTAAATCGGCCCGATTTGACCCAGCCCGGTAAGCCCTAGGGCTTTAGGGTTCCAGGTCCCGGGCTGTTTTTATTTTTAAAATGGGCCCGGTTAACCCGGCCCGGCCCAGCAAAAAAAAAAAGAAATTTTTGTTTTTTGGGCAAAACTATCCTATGCAAGTTCCCATTAATATTAACATGAATGAGTTGGAAAAAATGATGCATGATTTATAGATTTTTCATTCATGTAAATTATAAATTTTGGATCATTTTGCAATCAATAAAATTCCACAAATTTATTCACTCCTTAGTCGTTGTTTTTTATTTTTTTTTATTTAATGATTTAAAATTTTAAATTGAATTTCTAGTTTTATAATTTAAATTAAAAACTTACTTCTAATATATTATTAATTTACTACCAAATATTATTAATTTATTATATTAAGTAGCATATGTTTTGTATATTTGTGCATATATCTTCTATAGAAGTGTATATTTAACGTATACATGTGTATATATTTTATAAATTAGTATATACGTATATCTATACATATTGTAATGTATATATAATGTAGTATATTTTATAAGTAGTAGTATATATACATTGAATGGTGCTTATACACGTGTATATATCTTCTATAGAAGTGTATATTTAATGTATACATGTGTATTTGTTTTATAAATTAGTATATAAGTATATCTATACATATTGTAATGTATATATAATGTAGTATATTTTATAAGTAGTAGTATATATACATTGAATGGTGCGTATACACGTGTATATATCTTCTATTGAAGTGTATATTTAATGTATACATATGTATATGTTTTATAAATTAGTATATAAGTATATCTATACATATTGTAATGTATATATAATGTAGTATATTTTATAAGTAGTAGTATATATACATTGAATGGTGCATATACACGTGTATATATCTTCTATAGAAGTGTATATTAAATGTATACATGTATATATGTTTTATAAATTAGTATATAAGTATACAAATATATATTGTAATGTATATACATTATATTATATTGCATTTAAAGTATTACATATACATAGAATAGAGTGTATATATGTGAATGGATCTTCTATAGACGTGTATGTTTAACGTATACATGTATATATATTTTATTTAAAGTAGTACTTATATATTGAATGGTGCATGTATATGTGTATATATCTTCTAAAGTAGTATATATTTAACGTATACATGTGTATATGCTTTATAAATTAGTGTATATATATATTGTAGTGTGTATATATATATTATACTATTATAGCATATGTTTTATTTAAAGTAGTAAGTATAGTCATATATAATTATATATTGAATGGTACGTATATATGTGTAATTGTTTATACTTTATATATTTTTTTAAAAATATATATTGTATATTGGAGTGTATATAGTGTATATTGGATTTTTTAATTTATTTTTTAACCGGGTTTGACCGGATTTTGGTGGGTTTGACCGGATTGAGTTAAGTGGGCCGGTTTCGAGTGGGTTTTAATTTTTTTACTGTTCGGTTCGGCCCGACCCGGCCCGATTAACGCCAAACCCGGCCCGGAACCCGGGTAGAATGGGAGGGCCGGTTCCAGGTTGACCCGGCCCGGCCCGTTAGACACCTTTACTTCTCATCCATTATGATTTAACTGCTTCGTAGTACTTAAAAAGTAACTAAAATCTATTATAAACTATACTAAATAACTAAACATCTAAAAATTCTCGATATAGCTAGTGTACGTATAACTTTAGAGTTTTTAGTAAAAAAATTCCATTTTATATATGTTAGTAGCAAAGCCGATCAACTCAATCGGTTTAATCCCAATATTTTAATTTTTTATAAAATTAAAATTGACCGAGTTTTATATTACCTAAAAAGAAAATAGAATTAATTAATTATACTACCACATAAAATTCTCCATATAATTAATATACATAACTTTTGTAGAAGGTAACTTGGGAATTCTTTTGAACTGACTAGAGGAATAAATTTGACACCACATTTACAGTTGCAAGACTTTGTGTATTTTTTATCTTCTACAATTTTGTAGTATCTTTGAGGCCATATAACCAGGAAACTTCCCTATACTGATAACAATCAATACAAATATTTTTATGTAATCTTTTATTAAAAAAAGTTCATACAACAGTACTAAAATTTCATGTAAAATATAAACAATAATTTTAAGTAACTTCAGTAATGACTCAAACAAATTCCTCTCATTACCATCCCATATAAATGTGGTAAATTATCTGTAAAAAGTAACTTGATTGTGAATGTCCCTGAATTTTGTCCTAACTTATAGATAAAAGTATTATAAATATGTTATGATCAACTATATAAAATATGCTAATCATGTATAAATATTTCTCGAGCGTATAGTATACATCAAATTGCATTACTTCGTGTCATCCAGTATGCCCGTGATTCTATGAATCAAGATGTTCTCTTCCGTTCTATTCTATTCTCATACACATCTTGAGGGATATGTTGATGCAAATTGGGTTGGTTGTCCCGATTCGCATCATTCCATTATTGGTTGGTACATGATTCTGGGCATATCCTTGATATCTTGAAAATACAAGAAACAATCTCGTACGTCTAAATCATCTACGAAGGCTAAATATCGGGCTATGTCGACAGTAATTTCAAAAATTCTTTGGCTACGATATCTATTATCTGAGCTTGGTATTGCTATTATACCCCCTATGGTGTTACATGCTGATAACACTAGTGCGATTAAAATAGCTACAAGCCCTATGCAACATGAAAATACAAAACATATAGAGGTGGACTGTCATTACATTCGGGAACTAGTTGCTGACCGTCTTATCACTCTGCAATACATTTCTTATCATGATCAACTTGTCGTTTTTTTAACAAAGCTATGACATGCGCACGACATAGCTATCTTATCTCCAAATTTCTATTGTGTGATCACCGTTATTGATTTGACGGGGGTGTTAGTCAATATTATAATTATATAGACAAAATATTCCCTTTCCTATAATAGGATTTAATTACAGATTGTGTAGTTATAACAATATATATATTCTTTCCTAAAATAAAAATCTAATCTACAGTTGTATAGCTATAAGTATTTCATTATGTATTATTGAATAGAAGAAAAGTTGCGATTGAAAAAATCTTGGTTTCTCTATCTCGTTTCTCTGTCACTAACTCCTTTTAACAATAGTAAATTGGACCCGGATCAAAAGAAAAACTATCCAAAAGTTTATTCCGTCCAATAATACACTAGGAAAAGTCAGTAATATTCTACTTCTTTTTGCCACAACCCCTACGCACAACAATTAGGAACAATCTCTTACATAAAGCATGACTTGGTTGACATGAAGTCTTGTACAAAGTCTTTGGAGTTTGGATCAATTAGAAGAACAGTTTTTCCACTACAATTAAGGTTGGAAGATATAAAAGTTTTCTTTGGATATATTTTTTCAATTTTATCCTTAGTAATTTAATGAAAGAGTAATTAACGATATTTAATGTGAATTTAATAAAGTCATATTAGTCAATTTATATCCTTATTAAAGTTGTATAAAAATAATTGCCAAAAAATATGAGAAACTAACTTTGTACAAAAAAAAAAAAATAAACGTGCTAATTATCCCAAAAAATAATGTAAATTGTTTGCAATTTTTATTTTTCTGTAAAAAGGAGCAAATAGATAATCATCGTAATGATGATAAATAACTGCTGACTTTATTTTAAAAAAAGTACTGCAAAATACAAATAACTCAACATTTATTAAAATTTTAAATTAATAAAAATAATGGTAACTAATAACTAATTTTAACTAATTTGTCCTAAAGTTAACAAATGGCATTGTTATAGACTGACACTTGGCAAGTTTTAGAGCAAGACTTTCTTGCTATTTAGTATATATAGATATAGATATGATGTAATAAATGAAGAAACGTTGTTTTTACCTTTTTCTTTAGAAAAAAGATTCGAAAGAAAATTTTCTAGATGACCTTAGACATCTATACATCCAACTTTGGGTGTGTATAAGTAAACATTTAAACTATCATAAAGTTAAACAGTTAAACACATGCGCCCTAAGTGGAAAATCATGTGAGATGCACACATCCTATATGTCATATCTGTCATATCGTGTGAGATAATATAAGCCAAAATAGATATGAGCAAAATAAAGCCCTTTTTTTTGTCGTTTAAACTCATGTATACTATTTGCATTCTCATTTTCAACAATGTGAGATACACACCACAAGAATGTCAAGAAAAGTTGAATTCTTGATGTGCCCTCACAAGTAAATAAAAACACACATTTGTGTCCACACTTTAGTATGTGTCGGAACGGAGATAGAAGGTTGTCTACGGATTCAACTGAACTTAGTAGCTTTAGTCCAAATTTAGTAGTTTTATTAAGAAAATTCACTAAATATGTATAAATTTCATTGTTGTTGAGAAACTATTGCATTACGCCCATGTATTTTCAAATGATTTGATATGAAATTGCTTTATAATGGCTCTCAACTATATTTTGTAGAAAAAAAAATTATGTTTTGTTTTGATATCTTTGCTTACAAGTACTTTTGTGCTGACCCCCTTCTCTCTCCAACCTCTCAGGTTCAGAGGCCCAGTCTAGGGGTCAAGAGAATCAGTAGATCATTCAGACAGAGTTGCAGAGACAAGTGGTGAGCCATATATGTTTCGGAAGGTCTTATGTCCTGCAGTCCTTTTATCTTATATTTAGTTTTGGGGTCTACTGGGGGCCTTGTCCCAGTTTATATACAGTTACTTGACTCAGTCATTTGTTAGAGATTTTCGCAGACAGTTGTTTAGAGGTTGATTGATGTTGGGGGAACCTTATTTCCCCGTTATTGTTTCTTTTCTTATTTATGACCATGTTTCCGAATTATTTTGTTTCTTCCACATTACTTTGATCATATGAATTAGGTGCATGATTACCAGACAAATAGGGGTGTTTTGGTCCTCTATGGTTTGAAATGCTTGTCACAGCCAGGCCCTAGTTTGGGTCGTGACAAACTTGGTATCAAAGCACGGTTCATGGTTGTCACACCCCTTTTTTAACACGTACTCCAAAAAACCTGAAATATTTTTAAAAGTTCGAAAGGGTTTTATTATTTAAGTGACAAGAAATGAAAATTTGTTTCGAAAAAGGATCATTTGCATTTTTTATTCAGAGTCGCCACTTGGCATAATCCGGTGTGACAAGTCACCTTTGGAAAATCCTTTTCGAAATCATTTGACTCTTAAATCGGTTTGCGGACAGAGATTCCGGCTAAGGAATTCTGTTGACCGAGGGGAAGGTGTTAGGCACCCCTCGATCCCGTGGTTCGACCACGGTCGCTTGGTGGAATGTATCGACTATTTTGGCATTATGAAGTGTATAAACCACAGAAAAAGCACGCAAAATAATCAAACAAAACAAAACAAAACAAAACAAAATGTAAGTCCAGTCCAATTATTACAACCCAAAATAGAAAGGGACTAAAAATAAACCTACGCTAATCCTAAACTAATGCTTTACCCGATGCCTCGGGCCTTCATCGCGGACGTCCTCTGTGTACAAGGTACTTCGGGGCATTCCCCGGATAAATCTATACAAATTCTTCGGGGCATTCCCCGGCCAAATGAGTACAATTTAAACTTTTCATGCAATAAAGTAGAAAGTGTCATTCAAGCACATATTCAAAACACTCCAACAAATTGTTATTCCTAAATTTGCCTACCCGGCCTACGTTTGCCTATGCGTACTCGACTAAAGACATAATTCCATCATGATTCATACCAACAATAAATCAAATTAAACCGAATCTATCCTTTTGTCAATTTTTCAATTCCATCCCCCGACTTTCTTTCTATCCATCCATTAGAACATGATCAAGTTTATGCCTTAATCTACCAAAACCAAACAACCAAGCATCACAATCATAACATCAACATAAACAAAAATCCAACAAAATCATAATCACAACACACATAATCACAACCCATTCAATGTACCAAGATAAATAAAAGAGAGCGGGTTAAAGAAATGGACCTCACTAACACTTGCTTTTATCGATAATAAAGAAATTCGAAGACCAAAACTCAATCGGAGAACCTCACGATAAACAACCAAACTCGGTATTAAAATAATAGCCGGACAACTCCAAAAACCGTGAATAAAAACTTTACTATACGAAACCCTAGCAAGAACGACGATGAGATTCAATAAAGCTGACTCGAAACCCACTATCGACGTCGAACCATGAAATAGGCGAAACCAAAATCAACCAAAGACAACATAAAACCAAAAACCCACGCAGATCAAGCTCCGGGGAGCTTCGATGATGGAGAGGCGGCGGCGGCTATTGTCGACGGTGACGGAGATCAGGCGGCAGAGATCTAGTCAGATCTGGTTGCGATCCGAAGTCGGAGATCCAGCGGGTTTGGTTAGGTTCTCGGGTTGGGAGGTCGGTTCGGGTTCGGTCGGCGAACAGAGTTCGCCTGCGGTGGCTGTTTCACCGACGGAGTGGCAAGGGGAGCGAAAAAGGAACAACGACGCTGTTGCCGCCGTCGCCGGTGAAGCTGAGTCTGGTCGGCGGCTGGATGACGCTGAGAAACAGCTTTGTCATTGGCAGTCGCCGGTCGGCGGCGACGCGGTGGTAGAAGTTCAAATTTTTAGAGATAGGGAGAGAGAGAATAAAGTTTAGAGAGAAAAAGTGCAGATCCTTTTTTTTTTTGATTTGTTACTGTTCACTGTTCATCCTTTTTTGGTGTATGTGGGTGTGTATATATATTGTTTTGAGGCTTTCTTTCTTGACAAGAAAAAGAGAAGGGGGTGGGGTAATATGGGGTAGTGGGGTAGTGGTGAGGTGTTATTTTTTATTGGGTAGGTGGTTAGGATAAGATAAAGTTAGTTATTTTATTATTTGTTTATTATTTTTTTGTATTTTGCGGGGTATAATGAAATGGGTGAGGGTACATGATATGCTAAGGTAGAAGATAAAATCGACTTCTAAGGGGGAGAAAATTACGTGTCTACATCATGCCCCCTTTGAATGTAAGCACGCAGTGTTTTCAGACAAAGAAGTAGACAACGAGACAGAATTTTGTCCCAACCATTATTCAAAGAAAGAAATAGAAGGAAGAAGGACAACCGGGTTTTGAATTAGGACAGCCTACCCACCTAAGTTATGAGAGAATCAAGTCACGGGTATTTCAAAGGATTGGAAGAGGAGTGGACTATACCGAGTTGGACAGTCGAGTGAGGTTCCGTCGAGGTTCCGGTTCGCGGCTCTGTTATTACATCAGAATGAAAATTACAAGTTAAAACATAAATGAAATTACAAAATCCTATCTAACAGCTTCTGTTGGTTCTTGACTTGACTTTCATCACCCTATTCTTCAGGCGGGCTCCTGACTTGCAATTTTCTTCCCACTTGTTGCTTGGCTTTCAATTGCTTCGCTTTGTTCTTGACTTTTCGTTTCTTCACCCTAATCTCCAGGCGGGCTCCTGACTCATTATATCATCACCCTGTTCTTCAGGCGGGCTCCTGATTTGCTATTTTATCAATCTGTTTAACTTTCAATTTCTTCACCTTGTTGCTTGGTTTTCCATTTATTCGCCATGTGCTTCGGGCAGGCTCCTGAAATCACATCAAAACTAAAAGGAAAATTATCCCAAACAAATATCATTATAAAGAGGTTTTATTTGCCAGAAAAGTAAAGTTTCAAAAACAAAAATTGAATTTTTGCCCCAGTTTATCATCAGAAGACTTTTGGAAAAATCATATCATACCTACTTGCATTTTGCAATGATGAATCAAGACTCTGACTAAGAAATGCATCTCGTAAGAGTAAAATTAAATAACCAAGACTAGAAAGTGCATCTCCTAAGAATTAAAGTGAGGGATTCTAACTAGAAAGTGCGTCTTCTAGAGATACAAGTTTAAGTTAAAAGTTTGTCACCTAAAAAATGAAAACTAGCAATGAAGTGCGTCTCCTAAGGATTAAGTGTCACAACTCGACTAGAAAGTGCATCTTCTATGAATATAGACTTAAGTTAGAAAGTGCGTCACCAATGTTGCTTGAATTATCAAAATAAGGAAGTGTATTTCCTTACCAACGCCTCTTGAATTACTCAAACAAGGAAGTGCGTTTCCTTACAAATGTTTCTTGAATTACCCAAGCCAAGAAGTGTGTCTCCTTACAAATGTTGCTTGAATTACCCCAAAACAAGGAAGTGTGTCTCCTTACCAATGCCGCTTGAATTACTCAAATAAGGAAGTGCATCTCCTCACCAATGTCTCTTGAATTACTCAAACAAGGAAGTGCGTCTCCTCACAAATGTCTCTTGAATTGCTCAAATAAGGAAGTGCGTCTCCTCAGAAATGTCTCTTGAATTGTTCAAACAAGGAAGTGCGTCTTCTTATAAATGTTTCTTGAATTGCCCAAATAAGGAAGTGTATCTCCTTACCAATATTGCTGGAGTTACCCGAACAAGGAAGTGCGTCTCCTTACAAATGTTGCTGGGATTACCCGAACAAGAAAGTGCGTCTCCTTACAAATGTTGCTGGGATTACCTGAACAAGGAAGTGCGTCTCCTTACAAAAGTTACTGAGATTACCCGAACAAGGAAGCGCGTCTCCTTACAAATGTTGCTGGAATTACTCGAACTAGGAAGTGCGTCTCCTTACAAATGTTGCTGGGATTACCCGAACAAGGAAGTGCATGTCCTTACAAATGTTGTTGGGATTACCCGAACAAGGAAGTGCGTCTCCTTACAAATGTTGCTCGAATTTCCCACACCAGGATTATCATAAGGCAATATTTCATTTTGAAAGCGTGGTTCCATTTTTTAGGAGGGTCCTGAACAGAAAGTAAAATCCCATTTTTCAGGAGCTTCCTGAACATAAAGTAAAGTCCCATATTTCAGGAGGGTCCTGAACTAAAAGTAAAAATCCCATTTTTCAGGAGGGTTCTGAACATATAGTAAAATCCCATTTTTCAGGAGAGTCCTGAACAGAAAGTAAAATCCCATTTTTTAGCAGGGTCCTGAACAGAAAGTAAAATCCTATTTTTCAAGAGGGTCCTGAACAGAAAAAACCCATTTTTCAGGAAGGTCCTGAACAGAAAGTAAAATCCCATTTTTCAGGAGGGTCCTGAACAAAAAGTAAAATGCCATTTTTCAGGAGGGTCTGAAACATAAAGTAACTTCACATTTTTTAGGAGGGTCCTGAGTAGAAAGTAAAATCCTATTTTTCAGGAGGGTCCTGAACAGAAAGGAAATTCCCATTTTTAGGAGGGTCTTGAACAGAAAGTAAAATCCTATTTTTCAGGAGGGTCCTGAGCAGAAAGTAAACTCCCATTTTTCAGGAGGATCCTGAGCAGAAAGGGAACTCCCATTTTTCAGGAGGGTCCTGGACAGAAAGTAAAATCCCAGTTTTTAGGAGGGTTCTAAATAGAAAGTAAAATCCCATTTTTCAGTAGGGTCCTGAACAGAAAGTAAAGTCCCATTTTTCAGGAGGGTCCTGAACAGAAAGGTCTTGAACAGAAAGTAAAATCCCATTTTTCAGGAGGGTCCTGAGCAGAAAGTAAAATCAATAAACAGAAAGTAAAATTACATTTTTCAGGAGGGTCCTGAGCAGAAAGTAAAGTCCCATTTTTCAGGAGGGTCCTGGACAGAGAGTAAAGTCCTATTTTTCAGGAGGGTCCTGGACAGAAAGTAAATTTCCATTTTTCAGGAGGGTCCTGAACAGAAAGTGAAGTCCCTTTTTTCAGAAGGGTCCTGAACAGAAAGTAAAATTCTATTTTTCAGGAGGGTCCTGAGCATAAAGTAAAGTCTTATTTTTTAGGAGGGTCCTGAACAGAAAGTAAAATTCTATTTTTCAGGAGGGTCCTGAACAGAAGGTAAAATCCTATTTTTCAGGAGGGTCCTGAACAGAAAGTAAAATCCCATTTTTCAGAAGGATCCTGAGCAGAAAGTAAAATCCCATTTTTCAGGAGGGTCCTAAGCATAAAGTAAAATCCCATTTTTCAGGAGAGTCCTGAGCAGAAAGTAAAATCCCATTTTTAAGGAGGGTCCTGAACAGAAGGTAAATTCCCATTTTTCAGGAGGGTCATGAACAGAAAGTAAAATCCCATTTTTCAGGAGGGTCCTGAGCAGAAAGTAAACTCCCATTTTTCAGGAGGGTCCTGAGCAGAAAGAAAACTCCCATTTTTTAGGAGGGTCCTGGACAGAAAGTAAAATCCCAGTTTTTAGGATGGTTCTAAATAGAAAGTAAAATCCCATTTTTCAGTAGGGTCCTGAACAGAAAGTAAAGTCCCATTTTTAAGGAGGGTCCTAAACAGAAAGGTCTTGAATAGAAAGTAAAGTCCCATTTTTCAGTAGGGTCCTGAACAGAAAGTAAAGTCCCATTTTTCAGGAGGGTCCTGAACAGAAAGGTCTTGAACAGAAAGTAAAATCCCATTTTTCAGGAGGGTCCTGAGCAGAAAGTAAAATCAATAAACAGAAAGTAAAATTACATTTTTCAGGAGGGTCCTGAGCAGAAAGTAAAGTCCCATTTTTCAGGAGGGTCCTGGACAGAGAGTAAAGTCCTATTTTTCAGGAGGGTCCTGGACAGAAAGTAAATTTCCATTTTTCAGGAGGGTCCTGAACAGAAAGTGAAGTCCCTTTTTTCAGAAGGGTCCTGAACAGAAAGTAAAATTCTATTTTTCAGGAGGGTCCTGAGCATAAAGTAAAGTCTTATTTTTTAGGAGGGTCCTGAACAGAAAGTAAAATTCTATTTTTCAGGAGGGTCCTGAACAGAAGGTAAAATCCTATTTTTCAGGAGGGTCCTGAACAGAAAGTAAAATCCCATTTTTCAGAAGGATCCTGAGCAGAAAGTAAAATCCCATTTTTCAGGAGGGTCCTAAGCATAAAGTAAAATCCCATTTTTCAGGAGAGTCCTGAGCAGAAAGTAAAATCCCATTTTTAAGGAGGGTCCTGAACAGAAGGTAAATTCCCATTTTTCAGGAGGGTCATGAACAGAAAGTAAAATCCCATTTTTCAGGAGGGTCCTGAGCAGAAAGTAAACTCCCATTTTTCAGGAGGGTCCTGAGCAGAAAGAAAACTCCCATTTTTTAGGAGGGTCCTGGACAGAAAGTAAAATCCCAGTTTTTAGGATGGTTCTAAATAGAAAGTAAAATCCCATTTTTCAGTAGGGTCCTGAACAGAAAGTAAAGTCCCATTTTTAAGGAGGGTCCTAAACAGAAAGGTCTTGAATAGAAAGTAAAGTCCCATTTTTCAGGAGGGTCCTGAGCAGAAAGTAAAATCAATAAACAGAAAGTAAAATTCCATTTTTCAGGAGGTTCCTGAGCAGAAAGTAAAGTCCCATTTTTCAGGAGGGTCCTAAACAGAAAGTAAAGTCCCATTTTTCAGGAGGGTCCTGAACAAAAAGTAAAGTCCAATTTTTCAGGAGGGTCCTGGACAGAGAGTAAAGTCCTATTTTTCAGGAGGGTCCTGGACAGAAATTAAATTTCCATTTTTCAGGAGGGTCCTGAACAGAAAGTGAAGTCCCTTTTTTCAGAAGGGTCCTGAACAGAAAGTAAAATCCTATTTTTCAGGAGGGTCCTGAGCATAAAGTAAAATCTTATTTTTTAGGAGGGTTCTGAACAGAAAGTAAAATCCTATTTTTCAGGAGGGTCCTGAACAGAAAGTAAAATCCTATTTTTCAGGAGGGTCCTGAACAGAAAGTAAAATCCCATTTTTCAGAATGATCCTGAGCAGAAAGTAAAATCCCATTTTTCAGGAGGGTCCTAAGCAGAAAGTAAAATCCCATTTTTCAGGAGGGTCCTGAACAGAAAGTAAAATCCATTTTTAAGGAGGGTCCTGAACAGAAGGTAAATTCCCATTTTTCAGGAGGGTCATGAACAGAAAGTAAAATCCCATTTTTCAGGAGGGTCCTGAACAGAAAGTAAAATCCCATTTTTCAGGAAGGTCCTGAACAGGAAGTAAAATCCCATTTTTCAGGAGGGTCCTGAACAAAAAGTAAAATGCCATTTTTCTGGAGGGTCCGAAACATAAAGTAACTTCACATTTTTCAGGAGGGTCCTGAGTAGAAAGTAAAATCCCATTTTTCAGGAGGGTCCTGAACAGAAAGGAAATTCCCATTTTTTAGGAGGGTCTTGAACAGAAAGTAAAATCCTATTTTTTAGGATGGTCCTGAGCAGAAAGTAAACTCCCATTTTTCAGGAGGGTCCTGAGCAGAAAGGGAACTCCCATTTTTCAGGAGGGTCCTGGACAGAAAGTAAAATCCCAGTTTTTAGGAGGGTTCTAAATAGAAAGTAAAATCCCATTTTTCAGTATGGTCCTGAACAGAAAGTAAAGTCCCATTTTTCAGGAGGGTCCTGAACAGAAATGTCTTGAACAGAAAGTAAAATCCCATTTTTCAGGAGGGTCCTGAGCAGAAAGTAAAATCAATAAACAGAAAGTAAAATTACATTTTTCAGGAGGGTCCTGAGCAGAAAGTAAAGTCCCATTTTTCAGGAGGGTCCTGGACAGAGAGTAAAGTCCTATTTTTCAGGAGGGTCCTGGACAGAAAGTAAATTTCCATTTTTCAGGAGGGTCCTGAATAGAAAGTGAAGTCCCTTTTTTCAGAAGTGTCCTGAACAGAAAGTAAAATCCTATTTTTCAGGAGGGTCCTGAGCATAAAGTAAAGTCTTATTTTTTAGGAGGGTCCTGAACAGAAAGTAAAATTCTATTTTTCAGGAGGGTCCTGAACAGAAAGTAAAATCCTATTTTTCAGGAGGGTCCTGAACAGAAAGTAAAATCCCATTTTTCAGAAGGATCCTGAGCAGAAAGTAAAATCCCATTTTTCAGGAGGGTCCTAAGCATAAAGTAAAATCCCATTTTTCAGGAGGGTCCTGAGCAGAAAGTAAAATCCCATTTTTAAGGAGGGTCCTGAACAGAAGGTAAATTCCCATTTTTCAGGAGGGTCATGAGCAGAAAGTAAAATCCTATTTTTAAGGAGGGTCCTGAACAGAAGGTAAATTCCCATTTTTCAGGAGGGTCATGAACAGAAAGTAAAATCCCATTTTTCAGGAGGGTCCTCAGCAGAAAGTAAACTCTCATTTTTCAGGAGGGTCCTGAGCAGAAAGAATACTTCCATTTTTTAGGAGGGTCCTGGACAGAAAGTAAAATCCCAGTTTTTAGGATGGTTCTAAATAGAAAGTAAAATCCCATTTTTCAGTAGGGTCCTGAACAGAAAGTAAAGTCCCATTTTTCAGGAGGGTCCTAAACAGAAAGGTCTTGAATAGAAAGTAAAGTCCCATTTTTTCAGGAGGGTCCTGAGCAGAAAGAAAAATCAATAAACAGAAAGTAAAATTCCATTTTTCAGGAGGGTTCTGAGCAGAGAGTAAAGTCCCATTTTTCAGGAGGGTCCTAAACAGAAAGTAAAGTCCCATTTTTCAGGAGGGTCCTGAACAGAAAGTATAGTCCAATTTTTCTGGAGGGTCCTAGACAGAGAGTAAAGTCCTATTTTTCAGGAGGGTCCTGGACAGAAATTAAATTTCCATTTTTCAGGAGGGTCCTGAACAGAAAGTGAAGTCCCTTTTTTCAGAAGGGTCCTGAACAGAAAGTAAAATCCTATTTTTCAGGAGGGTCCTGAGCATAAAGTAAAATCTTATTTTTTAGGAGGGTTCTGAACAGAATGTAAAATCCTATTTTTCAAGAGGGTCCTGAACAGAAAGTAAAATCCTATTTTTCAGGAGGGTCCTGAACAGAAAGTAAAATCCCATTTTTCAGAATGATCCTGAGCAGAAAGTAAAATCCCATTTTTCAGGAGGGTCCTAAGCAGAAAGTAAAATCCCATTTTTCAGAAGGGTCCTGAACAGAAAGTAAAATCCATTTTTAAGGAGGGTCCTGAACAGAAGGTAAATTCCCATTTTTCAGGAGGGTCATGAACAGAAAGTAAAATCCCATTTTTCAGGAGGTTCCTGAACAGAAAGTAAAATCCCATTTTTCAGGAAGGTCCTGAACAGAAAGTAAAATCCCATTTTTCAGGAGGGTCCTAAACAAAAAGTAAAATGGCATTTTTCAGGAGGGTCCGAAACATAAAGTAACTTCACATTTTTCAGGAGGGTCCTGAGTAGAAAGTAAAATCCCATTTTTCAGGAGGGTCCTGAACAGAAAGGAAATTCCCATTTTTTAGGAGGGTCTTGAACAGAAAGTAAAATCCTATTTTTCAGGAGGGTCCTGAGCAGAAAGTAAACTCCCATTTTTCAGGAGGGTCCTGAGCAGAAAGGGAACTCCCATTTTTCAGGAGGGTCCTGGACAGAAAGTAAAATCCCAGTTTTTAGGAGGGTTATAAATAGAAAGTAAAATCCCATTTTTCAGTAGGGTCCTGAACAGAAAGTAAAGTCCCATTTTTCAGGAGGGTCCTGAACAGAAAGGTCTTGAACAGAAAGTAAAATCCCATTTTTCAGGAGGGTCCTGAGCAGAAAGTAAAATCAATAAACAGAAAGTAAAATTATATTTTTCAGGAGGGTCCTGAGCAGAAAGTAAAGTCCCATTTTTCAGGAGGGTCCTGGACAGAGAGTAAAGTCCTATTTTTCAGAAGGGTCCTGGACAGAAAGTAAATTTCCATTTTTCAGGAGGGTCCTGAACAGAAAGTGAAGTCCCTTTTTTCAGAAGGGTCCTGAACAGAAAGTAAAATCCTATTTTTCAGGAGGGTCCTGAGCATAAAGTAAAGTCTTATTTTTTAGGAGGGTCCTGAACAGGAAGTAAAATTCTATTTTTCAGGAGGGTCCTGAACAGAAAGTAAAATCCTATTTTTCAGGAGGGTCCTGAACAGAAAGTAAAATCCCATTTTTCAGAAGGATCCTGAGCAGAAAGTAAAATCTCATTTTTCAGGAGGGTCCTAAGCATAAAGTAAAATCCCATTTTTCAGGAGGGTCCTGAGCAGAAAGTAAAATCCCATTTTTAAGGAGGGTCCTGAACAGAAGGTAAATTCCCATTTTTCAGGAGGGTCATGAACAGAAAGTAAAATCCCATTTTTCAGGAGGGTCCTGAGCAGAAAGTAAACTCTCATTTTTCAGGAGGGTCCTGAGCAGAAAGAAAACTTCCATTTTTTAGGAGGGTCCTGGACAGAAAGTAAAATCCCAGTTTTTAGGATGGTTCTAAATAGAAAGTAAAATCCCATTTTTCAGTAGGGTCCTGAACAGAAAGTAAAGTCCCATTTTTCAGGAGGGTCCTAAACAGAAAGGTCTTGAATAGAAAGTAAAGTCCCATTTTTTCAGGAGGGTCCTGAGCAGAAAGTAAAATCAATAAACAGAAAGTAAAATTCCATTTTTCAGGAGGGTCCTGAGCAGAGAGTAAAGTCCCATTTTTCAGGAGGGTCCTAAACAGAAAGTAAAGTCCCATTTTTCAGGAGGGTCCTTAACAGAAAGTAAAGTCCAATTTTTCAGGAGGGTCCTGGACAGAGAGTAAAGTCCTATTTTTCAGGAGGGTCCTGGACAGAAATTAAATTTCCATTTTTCAGGAGGGTCCTGAACAGAAAGTGAAGTCCCTTTTTTCAGAAGGGTCCTGAACAGAAAGTAAAATCCTATTTTTCAGGAGGGTCCTGAGCATAAAGTAAAATCTTATTTTTTCAGAAGGGTCCTGAACAGAAAGTAAAATCCATTTTTAAGGAGGGTCCTGAACAGAAGGTAAATTCCCATTTTTCAGGAGGGTCATGAACAGAAAGTAAAATCCCATTTTTCAGGAGGGTCCTGAACAGAAAGTAAAATCCCATTTTTCAGGAAGGTCCTGAACAGAAAGTAAATTTCCATTTTTCAGGAGGGTCCTGAACAGAAAGTGAAGTCCCTTTTTTCAGAAGGGTCCTGAACAGAAAGTAAAATCCTATTTTTCAGGAGGGTCCTGAGCATAAAGTAAAGTCTTATTTTTTAGGAGGGTCCTGAACAGAAAGTAAAATTCTATTTTTCAGGAGGGTCCTGAACAGAAAGTAAAATCCTATTTTTCAGGAGGGTCCTGAACAGAAAGTAAAATCCTATTTTTCAGAAGGATCCTGAGCAGAAAGTAAAATCCCATTTTTCAGGAGGGTCCTAAGCATAAAGTAAAATCCCATTTTTCAGGAGAGTCCTGAGCAGAAAGTAAAATCCCATTTTTAAGGAGGGTCCTGAACAGAAGGTAAATTCCCATTTTTCAGGAGGGTCATGAACAGAAAGTAAAATCCCATTTTTCAGGAGGGTCCTGAGCAGAAAGTAAACTCCCATTTTTCAGGAGGGTCATGAGCAGAAAGAAAACTCCCATTTTTTAGGAGGGTCCTGGACAGAAAGTAAAATCCCAGTTTTTAGGATGGTTCTAAATAGAAAGTAAAATCCCATTTTTCAGTAGGGTCCTGAACAGAAAGTAAAGTCCCATTTTTAAGGAGGGTCCTAAACAGAAAGGTCTTGAATAGAAAGTAAAGTCCCATTTTTCAGGAGGGTCCTGAGCAGAAAGTAAAATCAATAAACAGAAAGTAAAATTCCATTTTGCAGGAGGGTCCTGAGCAGAAAGTAAAGTCCCATTTTTCAGGAGGGTCCTAAACAGAAAGTAAAGTCCCATTTTTCAGGAGGGTCCTGAACAGAAAGTAAAGTCCAATTTTTCAGGAGGGTCTTGGACAGAGAGTAAAGTCCTATTTTTCAGGAGGGTCCTGGACAGAAATTAAATTTCCATTTTTCAGGAGGGTCCTGAACAGAAAGTGAAGTCCCTTTTTTCAGAAGGGTCCTGAACAGAAAGTAAAATCCTATTTTTCAGGAGGGTCCTGAGCATAAAGTAAAATCTTATTTTTTAGGAGGGTTCTGAACAGAAAGTAAAATCCTATTTTTCAGGAGGGTCCTGAACAGAAAGTAAAATCCTATTTTTCAGGAGGGTCCTGAACAGAAAGTAAAATCCCATTTTTCAGAATGATCTTGAGCAGAAAGTAAAATCCCATTTTTCAGGAGGGTCCTAAGCAGAAAGTAAAATCCCATTTTTCAGGAGGGTCCTGAACAGAAAGTAAAATCCATTTTTAAGGAGGGTCCTGAAATGAAGGTAAATTTCCATTTTTCAGGAGGGTCATGAACAGAAAGTAAAATCCCATTTTTCAGGAGGGTCCTGAACAGAAAGTAAAATCCCATTTTTCAGGAAGGTCCTGAACAGGAAGTAAAATCCCATTTTTCAGGAGGGTCCTGAACAAAAAGTAAAATGCCATTTTTCTGGAGGGTCCGAAACATAAAGTAACTTCACATTTTTCAGGAGGGTCCTGAGTAGAAAGTAAAATCCCATTTTTCAGGAGGGTCCTGAACAGAAAGGAAATTCCCATTTTTTAGGAGGGTCTTGAACAGAAAGTAAAATCCTATTTTTTAGGATGGTCCTGAGCAGAAAGTAAACTCCCATTTTTCAGGAGGGTCCTGAGCAGAAAGGGAACTCCCATTTTTCAGGAGGGTCCTGGACAGAAAGTAAAATCCCAGTTTTTAGGAGGGTTCTAAATAGAAAGTAAAATCCCATTTTTCAGTATGGTCCTGAACAGAAAGTAAAGTCCCATTTTTCAGGAGGGTCCTGAACAGAAATGTCTTGAACAGAAAGTAAAATCCCATTTTTCAGGAGGGTCCTGAGCAGAAAGTAAAATCAATAAACAGAAAGTAAAATTACATTTTTCAGGAGGGTCCTGAGCAGAAAGTAAAGTCCCATTTTTCAGGAGGGTCCTGGACAGAGAGTAAAGTCCTATTTTTCAGGAGGGTCCTGGACAGAAAGTAAATTTCCATTTTTCAGGAGGGTCCTGAATAGAAATGAAGTCCCTTTTTTCAGAAGGGTCCTGAACAGAAAGTAAAATCCTATTTTTCAGGAGGGTCCTGAGCATAAAGTAAAGTCTTATTTTTTAGGAGGGTCCTGAACAGAAAGTAAAATTCTATTTTTCAGGAGGGTCCTGAACAGAAAGTAAAATCCTATTTTTCAAGAGGGTCCTGAACAGAAAGTAAAATCCCATTTTTCAGAAGGATCCTGAGCAGAAAGTAAAATCTCATTTTTCAGGAGGGTCCTAAGCATAAAGTAAAATCCCATTTTTCAGGAGGGTCCTGAGCAGAAAGTAAAATCCTATTTTTAAGGAGGGTCCTGAACAGAAGGTAAATTCCCATTTTTCAGGAGGGTCATGAACAGAAAGTAAAATCCCATTTTTCAGGAGGGTCCTGAGCAGAAAGTAAACTCTCATTTTTCAGGAGGGTCCTGAGCAGAAAGAAAACTCCCATTTTTTAGGAGGGTCCTGGACAGAAAGTAAAATCCCAGTTTTTAGGATGGTTCTAAATAGAAAGTAAAATCCCATTTTTCAGTAGGGTCCTGAACAGAAAGTAAAGTCTCATTTTTCAGGAGGGTCCTAAACAGAAAGGTCTTGAATAGAAAGTAAAGTCCCATTTTTTCAGGAGGGTCCTGAGCAGAAAGTAAAATCAATAAACAGAAAGTAAAATTCCATTTTTCAGGAGGGTCCTAAGCAGAGAGTAAAGTCCCATTTTTCAGGAGGGTCCTAAACAGAAAGTAAAGTCCCATTTTTCAAGAGGGTCCTGAACAGAAAGTAAAGTCCAATTTTTCAGGAGGGTCCTGGACAGAGAGTAAAGTCCTATTTTTCAGGAGGGTCCTGGACAGAAATTAAATTTCCATTTTTCAGGAGGGTCCTGAACAGAAAATGAAGTCCCTTTTTTCAGAAGGGTCCTGAACAGAAAGTAAAATCCTATTTTTCAGGAGGGTCCTGAGCATAAAGTAAAATCTTATTTTTTAGGAGGGTTCTGAACAGAAAGTAAAATCCTATTTTTCAGGAGGGTCCTGAACAGAAAGTAAAATCCTATTTTTCAGGAGGGTCCTGAACAGAAAGTAAAATCCCATTTTTCAGAATGATCCTGAGCAGAAAGTAAAATCCCATTTTTCAGGAGGGTCCTAAGCAGAAAGTAAAATCCCATTTTTCAGAAGGGTCCTGAACAGAAAGTAAAATCCATTTTTAAGGAGGGTCCTGAACAGAAGGTAAATTCCCATTTTTCAGGAGGGTCATGAACAGAATGTAAAATCCCATTTTTCAGGAGGGTCCTGAACAGAAAGTAAAATCCCATTTTTCAGGAAGGTCCTGAACAGAAAGTAAAATCCCATTTTTCAGGAGGGTCCTGAACAAAAAGTAAAATGCCATTTTTCAGGAGGGTCCGAAACATAAAGTAACTTCACATTTTTCAGGAGGGTCCTGAGTAGAAAGTAAAATCCCATTTTTCAGGAGGGTCCTGAACAGAAAGGAAATTCCCATTTTTTAGGAGGGTCTTGAACAGAAAGTAAAATCCTATTTTTCAGGAGGGTCCTGAGCAGAAAGTAAACTCCCATTTTTCAGGAGGGTCCTGAGCAGAAAGGGAACTCCCATTTTTCAGGAGGGTCCTGGACAGAAAGTAAAATCCCAGTTTTTAGGAGGGTTCTAAATAGAAAGTAAAATCCCATTTTTCAGTAGGGTCCTGAACAGAAAGTAAAGTCCCATTTTTCAGGAGGGTCCTGAACAGAAATGTCTTGAACAGAAAGTAAAATCCCATTTTTCAGGAGGGTCCTGAGCAGAAAGTAAAATCAATAAACAGAAAGTAAAATTATATTTTTCAGGAGGGTCCTGAGCAGAAAGTAAAGTCCCATTTTTCAGGAGTGTCCTGGACAGAGAGTAAAGTCCTATTTTTCAGGAGGGTCCTGGACAGAAAGTAAATTTCCATTTTTCAGGAGGGTCCTGAACAGAAAGTGAAGTCCCTTTTTTCAGAAGGGTCCTGAACAGAAAGTAAAATCCTATTTTTCAGGAGGGTCCTGAGCATAAAGTAAAGTCTTATTTTTTAGGAGGGTCCTGAACAGAAAGTAAAATTCTATTTTTCAGGAGGGTCCTGAACAGAAAGTAAAATCCTATTTTTCAGGAGGGTCCTGAACAGAAAGTAAAATCCCATTTTTCAGAAGGATCTTGAGCAGAAAGTAAAATCCCATTTTTCAGGAGGGTCCTAAGCATAAAGTAAAATCCCATTTTTCAGGAGGGTCCTGAGCAGAAAGTAAAATCCCATTTTTAAGGAGGGCCCTGAACAGAAGGTAAATTCCCATTTTTCAGGAGGGTCATAAACAGAAAGTAAAATCCCATTTTTCAGGAGGGTCCTGAGCAGAAAGTAAACTCCCATTTTTCAGGAGGGTCCTGAGCAGAAAGAAAACTCCCATTTTTTAGGAGGGTCCTGGACAGAAAGTAAAATCCCATTTTTAAGGAGGGTCCTAAACAGAAAGGTCTTGAATAGAAAGTAAAGTCCCATTTTTCAGGAGGGTCCTGAGCAGAAAGTAAAATCAATAAACAGAAAGTAAAATTCCATTTTTCAGGAGGGTCCTGAGCAGAAAGTAAAGTCCCATTTTTCAGGAGGGTCCTAAACAGAAAGTAAAGTCCCATTTTTCAGGAGGGTCCTGAACAGAAAGTAAAGTCCAATTTTTCAGGAGGGTCTTGGACAGAGAGTAAAGTCCTATTTTTCAGGAGGGTCCTGGACAGAAAGTAAATTTCCATTTTTCAGGAGGGTCCTGAACAGAAAGTGAAGTCCCTTTTTTCAGAAGGGTCCTGAACAGAAAGTAAAATCCTATTTTTCAGGAGGGTCCTGAGCATAAAGTAAAATCTTATTTTTTAGGAGGGTTCTGAACAGAAAGTAAAATCCTATTTTTCAGGAGGGTCCTGAACAGAAAGTAAAATCCTATTTTTCAGGAGGGTCCTGAACAGAAAGTAAAATCCCATTTTTCAGAATGATCTTGAGCAGAAAGTAAAATCCCATTTTTCAGGAGGGTCCTAAGCAGAAAGTAAAATCCCATTTTTCAGGAGGGTCCTGAACAGAAAGTAAAATCCATTTTTAAGGAGGGTCCTGAAATGAAGGTAAATTCCCATTTTTCAGGAGGGTCATGAACAGAAAGTAAAATCCCATTTTTCAGGAGGGTCCTGAACAGAAAGTAAAATCCCATTTTTCAGGAAGGTCCTGAACAGAAAGTAAAATCCCATTTTTCAGGAGGGTCCTGAACAAAAAGTAAAATGCCATTTTTCAGGAGGGTCCGAAACATAAAGTAACTTCACATTTTTCAGGAGGGTCGTGAGTAGAAAGTAAAATCCCATTTTTCAGGAGGGTCCTGAACAGAAAGGAAATTCCCATTTTTTAGGAGGGTCTTGAACAGAAAGTAAAATCCTATTTTTCAGGAGGGTCCTGAGCAGAAAGTAAACTCCCATTTTTCAGGAGGGTCCTGAGCAGAAAGGGAACTCCCATTTTTCAGGAGGGTCCTGGATAGAAAGTAAAATCCCAGTTTTTAGGAGGGTTCTAAATAGAAAGTAAAATCCCATTTTTCAGTAGGGTCCTGAACAGAAAGTAAAGTCCCATTTTTCAGGAGGGTCCTGAACAGAAAGGTCTTGAACAGAAAGTAAAATCCCATTTTTCAGGAGGGTCCTGAGCAGAAAGTAAAATCAATAAACAGAAAGTAAAATTACATTTTTCAGGAGGGTCCTGAGCAGAAAGTAAAGTCCCATTTTTCAGGAGGGTCCTGGACAGAGAGTAAAGTCCTATTTTTCAGGAGGGTCCTGGACAGAAAGTAAATTTCCATTTTTCAGGAGGGTCCTGAACAGAAAGTGAAGTCCCTTTTTTCAGAAGGGTCCTGAACAGAAAGTAAAATCCTATTTTTCAGGAGGGTCCTGAGCATAAAGTAAAGTCTTATTTTTTAGGAGGGTCCTGAACAGAAAGTAAAATTCTATTTTTCAGGAGGGTCCTGAACAGAAAGTAAAATCCTATTTTTCAGGAGGGTCCTGAACAGAAAGTAAAATCCCATTTTTCAGAAGGATCCTGAGCAGAAAGTAAAATCCCATTTTTCAGGAGGGTCCTAAGCATAAAGTAAAATCCCATTTTTCAGGAGGGTCCTGAGCAGAAAGTAAAATCTCATTTTTAAGGAGGGTCCTGAACAGAAGGTAAATTCCCATTTTTCAGGAGGGTCATGAACAGAAAGTAAAATCCCATTTTTCAGGAGGGTCCTGAGCAGAAAGTAAACTCCCATTTTTCAGGAGGGTCCTGAGCAGAAAGAAAACTCTCATTTTTTAGGAGGGTCCTGGACAGAAAGTAAAATCCCAGTTTTTAGGATGGTTCTAAATAGAAAGTAAAATCCCATTTTTCAGTAGGGTTCTGAACAGAAAGTAAAGTCCCATTTTTAAGGAGGGTCCTGAGCAGAAAGTAAAATCAATAAACAGAAAGTAAAATTCCATTTTTCAGGAGGGTCCTGAGCAGAAAGTAAAGTCCCATTTTTCAGGAGGGTCCTAAACAGAAAGTAAAGTCCCATTTTTCAGGATGGTCCTGAACAGAAAGTAAAGTCCAATTTTTCAGGAGGGTCCTGTACAGAGAGTAAAGTCCTATTTTTCAGGAGGGTCTTGGACAGAAATTAAATTTCCATTTTTCAGGAGGGTCCTGAACAGAAAGTGAAGTCCCTTTTTTCAGAAGGGTCCTGAACAGAAAGTAAAATCCTATTTTTCAGGAGGGTCCTGAGCATAAAGTAAAATATTATTTTTTAGGAGGGTTCTGAACAGAAAGTAAAATCCTATTTTTCAGGAGGGTCCTGAACAGAAAGTAAAATCCTATTTTTCAGGAGGGTCCTGAACAGAAAGTAAAATCTCATTTTTCAGAATGATCCTGAGCAGAAAGTAAAATCCCATTTTTCAGGAGGGTCATAAGCAGAAAGTAAAATCCCATTTTTCAAGAGGGTCCTGAACAGAAAGTAAAATCCATTTTTAAGGAGGGTCCTGAACAGAAGGTAAATTCCCATTTTTCAGGAGGGTCATGAACAGAAAGTAAAATCCCATTTTTCAGGAGGGTCCTGAACAGAAAGTAAAATCCCATTTTTCAGGAGGGTCCTGAACAGAAAGTAAAATCCCATTTTTCAGGAGGGTCCTGAACAGAAAGTAAAGTCCCATTTTTCAAGAGGGTCCTGAACAGAAAGTAAAGTCCCATTTTTTAGGAGGGTCCTGAACATAAAGTAAAATCCCATGGATGTGCATTTCCAATGGTAGATTAATTAAGTAAAATGAATTTGCCCTTGTTTCAACAAAGAAAATTTGTCTGTTAAAAACTTAGTGGTAGTTTGCAGCACTTGGCTTTCCAGGAATTTTCTCTAGTGTTCATTTCCTTCATTTTGTTTCAGATTGCTGACATTTGCCCCTGCTTTGTCGTTTCATTGACCCAAACTCAGATCATTAAGAGTGACTCCAAAATAACCACAGTATCTCTGCTTTGTCATGCTTCTCAGATAAATCCTTCAAACCTTGGTGTTACATAAGTTCTTAATTATGTCTCTTTCATATGCTGACTTTGTCTTGCATTGTGCAATTGAAGAAGTTGGTGGCCAGTTTTGAAATCTTTTCTCACTTATTTTAATATGGACTTGACTCAAAAACAAGAGAAAAATGACAATGACTTTTATTTGAACCACTGACTCAAGAAAACAAAATAAAATAAAGAGAAGAAAGAAAAGATAACGAGTGTCCCCATTTGAAACAAAGAAATGACAAATTTTCTAAAAATGACAGTAAACTCTAATGATTATGTCATGCCTTCTGGATTAAGCTACCTTATCTTTCCATCCAATCTCTCTACCAATTATTGTTGAGTTAATGGACTTGAAACTGAGTTGTTTTCTTAGGCCAATTGCATTCAGACCTCATTCGGCTAGTGACGTTTTGAAGGGTCTTTCCCTTAGCTCACCCTTATCGTAGGTGTTTGTGAGGGTTTTTACAAATGAGAGTCTCTTATTCTCTTTTCTCTCAACTCACAATCGTCTCACAGTGCCCGTGAGGGTTTTCACCAATAAGACTCTTTTTTTTATCTCTCTCAACTTACTATTGCCTTACGGTGTCCGTGAGGGTTTTCGCCAATAAGACTCTCATTTTTATTTCTCTCTTGATTCCTTGGGCTGAGGAAGACAGGTAGTTCCCAAATACATCAGCATATCGCTTGCATTCTTTGCCTTAACATCCCCAAAGATTGATCTGAAGGTCTTTTCTTTGGTTGTAACTTGGCTTTTGGATAGGGTTAGAAAGAAAGGATGGCGTGAGGCCCAAATGACACTTGAAGTGGGTTAGGACTTACAACTTTTGGAATCGACTCAAACAATGAGGATTAACTCATGCCCCAGTTTCTTTTGACTGGGTGATTCTAAATTATTTATTTAGTTGGACCGAGCCCTTAGTAGGGCAACCTACGTATCTCACCCCCAAGAGAGGAGAATCAGGTCATGCGTAGTTCTGGCAGCTTGTCCTTTTTCTTTAATCTGATTTTTCTCTCTCTTTTTTTTTCTTTTATTCGCTTTGTTCACTTTACGATTCTTCTTTTTTTTTAACTCTATTTTTCTTGGCACTCTTTTTTTGGAAACATTTTTGTCTGTTTTTGTAACTTTTGACTTTATCTTCTTACTTGACACTATTCTTTGAACTTTGCTTACTCTATCTTGATTCCAAAAGAGGGGTATAAAAGAAAATAACACTATGGCTTAAATGGGGTAAACAAAGGATGACACAATGTTTGGATAGTAGAATGAAATGCCTTCATCATATCAATCCTTGAGAATGCAAGTATATAGCATGGAATGTGAAAGTACATGACCAATATCACTTATGACATGCTTTACAACACTAAATTTCCTCAAACATGTGTTTCACCTCTTTTTATATACTTGTCAAAGATACAACTCTACTATTGTTATGCATCCCTCATATCGAGTGATTCATGCTTCTGTGGAGCTGATTATCTTCTTGTTAACCTTGATATAGGGATCACATGTCCACTATTTGACCTAATTGGGACCTGTCTTTCGATCGATAGCCAAGTTATTCTTATGATTCCCAAAATAATTGTCTTAACCTATTACCAAATGTCTTAGCACTCTATCTATTTTCTCATATGCTTTTTTTTTTAATTTTTTTTAACTTTAACCCTCTGATTCAAAGTTCATGCTTAAACTGGATTTTAAGATCTGGCTAAAAATTTCACTGCATGTCATATCACTAGAGTCAACACAAAATGTACTATGTAAAGAAAACAAACAAACAACACATATTTAAAACACAAAGAAAAATGGGACACTTTATTTAGTTGAAACAAAAGATAGAAGGGTTTGAACATAAAAAACGAAAGGACAAAACAAGATAGATCCCGAACTACAACCCTGAAATAGTTCAGATAGCAGAAAATAAAACAAAACAAGCTACCAGACCTCTTCCTAATAGAGAGAGGGGTGACTTCTCAATTGCTCAGCCTGACATCTTAGCCACTGATTTGCATATCAGCATGACTAGAGTTTTTCTCACTGTCAATGTTCTGCACCATGATTGATTTATCTTGAATTATCTTTTCAATCTGTCTTTTCAAATCACGACAATCCTCAATACTGTGACCCTGAACTTCAGAATGATATGCACATTGTACATTAGGATCAAAACTTCTTGAATGTGGGTTGGGAGTATACCCAAGGAGAAGAGTGATCATGTTCTACTATACCAATCTCTGGAATAAACTTGCATACGACTCTCCAATGGGTGTGAAGTTATCTCTTGACTCCTGTCTCATTTCATTATTTGGCTTAAATAGAAAACCAAGCCTAGAAGGGCTTGGGTATGTATGTGGAGTTGGAGGATGACTCGATGGAGTTGGCGCACGCCAGTATGGGTAAGATGGAGGTTGAACATAAGGTTGTGTATTATACACTTGATATGGATGTGGGGGAATGGGATATAATGGATTTTGGTAAAGATTCTGTGGAGCTTGGGCATAAACTTGGGTTTGGGCCCGTGGGTAACGATGGTGTGGTCCTCTTGCCCATGCCTGTTGTCCAACTGCAATGACAGATGCATCTTCCACATTCTTATTTCCTCCCAATCTAATTAGTGACATCTAACTCGGTGTCCTTGTTGGACATAACTTCCTCTGTGACTTGGAGCAATAAGGAAGACCAGCCAAAATGCCACAAACCAACCACCTTAAACTAACTTGACAAGAGAGAGCAAATGGTTAGAGTTCAACAGTTTTTCAAAACCTCTCTATTTTTATTTTATTTTATGTTTTTTTTCGAAAAGATCACCGAACTCAAGAAGGGTGCCTACGTATCTCACCCCCGAAAGGGGAGAATCAGGTGTGCGTAGTTCATGAAGTCGTGCCAAAATGGCCAATTGAACTTTTTTTCTCTTTTTTATTCTTTTTTGAAACTTTAAGAAGAAAAGAAGATAACAATTGTCAAAAAGAATGATGAAAATCTTTTTTGCATTTTTAGGGTTAACATCCTTATACAAAATGAAAACTATGATTAACAAAGAAAAATCTTTTTTTTTTTTTGAATTTCATAGGAAAATGAAACTTGAAACTATTAAAGAAAAATCTTTTTGTAGTTTTCTTTTAGAGATGTATATGAAACACCTACTCTAAATGAAGAGTGAAGAAAATCTTTTTGAATTTTTAGATTTCTGTACAAAATGAAATCTATGATTACCGAAAAAATATTTTTGGATTTTTGTTTTATTATTTTGAATTTCATGCGAAAAATGAAACATGTTAAAGGGAAATATTTTTTGTTGTTGTTTTCTTTTAAAGATGTACATAAAACACCTACTCTAAATGAAGAGTGAAGAAAATCTTTTTGGATTTTTGAAATAGGATCAACAAAAAATGAACCCTACGACTATTGAGGAAAATCTTCTTTTCCTTTTTTCTTCTTTTTTTTTCCTTTTCAAGATATGTATGAAACACATACTCTAAATAAAGAGTGAAGAAAATCTTTTTTTTTTAAATTTTTTAAATAAGATCCCCGAACCAGCAATAGGCTGCCTACGTATCTCACTCCCGAAAGAGGAGAATCAGGAGTGTGTAGTTCGTCCAGATTGGACAATTAACGATTAACTACTAAATGGACCCTAACTTAAGAGACACAATTAAAACAAACGAATAAATTTTTTTGGATTTTCAAGTAGATATTTCAACTAAGACTGACACCACCAATTGTGAAGAAAAATCTTTTTGGTATTTTTATTTTTGACAACTAAGTAGAAAAGGCAAACAAACTTTTTTTTTTTCGCTTTTACGGTATTTTGAGAAGACAAATGCAAAACATAAAAAATCTTTTTGAATTTTTGGATTGTGAAGAACAAAAGCCATAAAGAATCCTAAAATAAACTATGAAATTCCTCTCTCTTTTTTTTCTTTTCGACTCACTTTTCTATTTTTTATTTTTTTTTGATTTTTGCCTACGTACCTTACTTCTATTTTTTTTATTTTTTTATTTTTTTATATTTATTTATTTATTTTTCAAAAATCAGTCCATCAAATGACCACATTACCCTTAAAAATGCAACAGTTAGCACGTAGGGATGCTTTAAAGGTGAGTCTTCTACAAAGGATCAAGTGGGACCCACTAGGTCTCAATATGATGCACATAAGCATGACCTAAAAGCTAACCTACGTTGTGGTTCACTAACAAGGCTGTTCAGGGGAGCATATGGTCGATAGTGGCTGCTTTGCTTTCCACCTACTCCATAACACCAACGGCTCCCCCCCTACTAGAGGTTGTGTACAACATGTGTACTACAGACTTGTTGCAGAAAGAAGGCCAGGGGATGGAATCATGATGACAAATATAAAGCGGTAACACATAGGATAAAATAATATAAACAAAGAGCACGAAAAAGCACAAAAAGTGAAAATAACACAAACAATAACCACAAACAATGTTTATACACTCGTAATGCCAAACAAAGGCGATACGATTCCAAAAAAATTAACTCGAATTCTGAAAACTCATCAATTCTCCCAAGCAGAGTCGCCAGAAGATGTCACACCCCTTTTTTAACGCGTACTCCAAAAAACATGGAATATTTTTAAATGTTTGAAAGAGTTTTATTATTTAAGTGACAAGAAATGAAAATTTGTTTCGAAAAAGGATTATTTGCATTTTTATTCAAAGTCGCCACTTGGCATAATACGGTGTGCCAAGTCACCTTTGGAAAATCCTTTTCGAAATCATTTCACTCTTAAACCGGTTTGCGCCTAGAGATTCCGGCTAAGGAATTCTATTGACCGAGGGGAAGGTGTTAGGCACCCCTCGATCCCGTGGTTCGACCACGGTCGCTTGGTGGAGTGTATCGACTATTTTGGCATTATGAAGTGTATAAACCACAGAAAAAGCACGCAAAACAATCAAACAAAACAAAACAAAATGAAATGTAAGTCCAGTCCAATTATTACAACCCAAAATAGAAAGGGACTAAAAATAAACCTACGCTAATCCTAAACTAATGCTTTACCTAATGCCTCGGGCCTTCATCGTGGACGTCCTCTGGGTACAAGGTACTTCGAGGAATTCCCCGGATAAATCTATACAAATCCTTCTGGGCATTCCCCGGCCAAATGAGTACAATTTAAACTTTTCATGCAATAAAGTAGAAAGTGTCATTCAAGAACATATTTAAAACACTCCAACAAATTGTTATTCCTAAATTTGCCTACCCGGCCTACGTTTGCCTATGCGTACTCGACTAAAGACATAATTCCATCATGATTCATACCAACAATAAACCAAATTAAACCGAATCTATCCTTTTGTCAATTTTTCAATTCCATCCCCCGACTTTCTTTCTATCCATCCCTTAGAACATGATCAAGTTTATGCCTTAATCTACCAAAACCAAACAACCAAGCATCACAATCATAACATCAACATAAACAAAAATCCAACAAAATCATAATCACAACACACATAATCAAAACCCATTCAATGTACCAAGATAAATAAAAGAGAGCGGGTTAAAGAAATGGACCTCACTAACACTTGCTTTTGTCGATAATAAAGAAATTCAAAGACCAAAACTTGATCGGAGAACCTCACGATAAACAACCAAACTCGGTATTAAAATAATAGCTGGAGAGCTCCAAAACCCATGAATAAAAACTTTACTATACAAAACCCTACCAACAACGACGACGAGAATCAATAAAGCTGACTCAAAACCCACTATCGACGTTGAACCATTAAATAGACAAAACCAAAATCAACCAAAGACAACCAAAAAACAAAAACCCACACATATAGAGCTTCGGGGAGATCCGGTGACAGAGAGGCGGTGACGGCTATTGTCAACGGTGATGGAGATCAGGCGGCAGAGATCTGGTCGGATCTGGTCACGAGCCGGCGTCGGAGATCTAGTGGGTCTGGTTGGGTTCTCAGGTTAGGAGGTCGGGTCGGGTTCGGTCGGCGAACAGAGTTTGCCTGCGGTGGCTGTTTCGCCGACGGAGCAGCGAGGGGAGCAGAAAAGGAACGACGATGCTGTTGCCGCTGTCTCCGGTGAAGCCAAGTCGGGTCGGCGGCTAGATGACACTGAGAAAAGGCTTTATCATTGGCAGTCACCGACCGGTGGCGACGCGATGGTGGAAGTTCAAATTTGTATAGAGAGGGAGAGAGAGAATAGAGTTTAGAGAGAGAAAGTGCAGATCCCTTTTTTTTGGATTTGTTATGGCTCACTGTTCATCTTTTTTTGGTGTATGTGGGTGTGTATATATATTGTTTTGAGGCTTTCTTTCTTGACAAGAAAAAGAGAAGGGGGTGGGGTAATGTGGGGTAGTGGTGAGGTGTTATTTTTTATTGGGTAGGTGGTTAGGATAAGAAAGAGTTAGTTATTTTATTATTTGTTTGTTATTTTTTTTGTATTTTGCGGGGTATAATGACATGGGTAAGGGTACATGATATGCTAAGGTACAAGATAAAATCGACTTCTAAGGGGAACAAAATTACGTATATATAATGGTCCTAGGGTGTCTACGAAATCACGTTGGGTAGAGTCCTGTTTATGAGTATGAGCGCACTATACTTATAAGAAGGAGGCTACTAGGCATTTAGGAAATGTTTCCCCTCTTTGTGATTTAGTTCGTGCTTCAGAGTCTGAACTGTCCCATAATCAATGATCACTTGTGTTTCAAAAACACAGTTATGACTCTACGTTGTATCATCGATTAGAATGCTCAGGTAGATGAGGTCCATCCCACCCATGGGATGCGGAACTGTAACAGAGCTCACACTCCAAAACTTGTCCCTACTTTGAGATTACCTCCAGTCCTAACCAGTCTACCTCGGGCTCCGCGGACTAATGTCAGCTTTCCCCCAACTTCTCAGGGAGATATTTCAAATGCATAATTCAGACATTCTATTCATATATTGATACAGTTGGTAGCTAACTAGGCTTAACGATCGGAAGATGTTGGGTCTACATCTATTACATCTGCGGCTACTAGGGTCGAACATTTCATGAAGATGAACCCATCTAGGTTCACTGGCACCAAGGTAGAGGAAGATCCACAGGAGTTCATGGATGAGATGGAAAAAATCTTTAAGGTAATGCACGTGGATGAGGTTAAAGAGGTGGAACTAGTAAACTATCATCTCAAGGACATTGCGAATCAGTGGTATGCCGATTGGGAAGATGGAAAAGGTGAAAGTGCTGAACCCACAGTTTGGGGAGAATTTGTGGAAGCTTTCCTTGATTGATTCTTTCCTATGGAGTTGAGGGAGACCAAAGCAGAAGATTTTATGAATCTGAAGCCGAGAAGTATGAGTGTCCAGGAGTACACTTTGAAGTTTAATAAACTAGCCCGCTATGCACCAGAGTTGACTAGTAATATAAGAGCTCGGATGAGGAAATTTGCATCTGGCCTTGCTGATAACTTGATACTTGAGTGCCAGGGGGATATGTTGAATAAAGAGTTAGACTTTTCTCGACTAATCGTTCATATGCAGCAGGTGGAAGAGAATAAGAAAAAGATTACTGAATCTAGAGAGAAAGACAGACAGGCTAAGAGAACTAGATCTACGGACCAACACCAGATTCACTTGCAGAGTGGTAACTGGTAATAAGTGGTCGAAGAAAAAGATGTTTTGGAATAATGCACAGTTAGCAGCCAGCGCCCCAACACCCAGACCACCGACAGACAGACAAACTTAGAGTTTTTGGACTCCTCATGGATCCAAAGATCTAGGCACACAGTATCAGGGCAGTATGGCCCCGTAGCATCATACTTATCTACGGTATGAGGTTTGAGGAAGGAATCATCTAAGAAAGTGCTGGTTTGAGGGGAGAAACTGCTATACTTGTGGCAAAGTGGGTTACCTTCAGAGAGATTTTTCTTCTACTGGAGGAAGTGGGGAGGGGAGGGAAGGAGGGGGGCTAAGTCCCAAGTTGCCTCCATAGCTCCTCTTTCTAAGGGTGCCCCTTCACCTGTCAAGCACGGTCGAAATCGGTTATATTCTTTAACTAACCTCCAGGACGTGGAAGCTTCACCAGATATTGTCACCGGTATGTTAGAAATCTTTTCTCGTGATGTTTATGTATTGATTGATACCGGGTCTACTTTATCTTATGTGACCCCTTATGTGGCTGTTGGTTTCGGGTTTGAGCCCGAAGTTATTGTAGAAACCTTCTCTATTTCTACTCCTATGGGTGATTTTGTTATTGCTAGAAGGGTGTATAGAAATTGTGTCATGTCTATTCATAGTAGGGAAACGGTGACAGACCTAATAGAACTCGATATGATAGATTTTGATGCCATCCTTGGGATGGACTGGCTCCATTCGTGATATGCCACAATCAATTGCAGGACCCAAAAGGTCACTTTTTCTTTCCCAAATGAGACACCAATTGTACGGTCAGGGAGTTCTGTGGAACCTAGAGGTCACTTTATCTCTTATCTTAGAGACCGAAAGCTTATCTCCAAAGGTTGTATGTATCATCTAATTCGAGTAAAAGATTCAAAAGTTGAAAATCTTCCTCTGCAGTAAGTCCCTGTAGTGAATGAATTCCCAGAAGTCTTTCCCGAGGATCACCCAGGGATACCCCCTGATAGGGAGATAGATTTTGGCATTGATTTGTTGCCAGACACTCGTCCTATTTCTATTCCTCCATATAGAATGGCTTCCGCGGAACTAAAGGAGTTAAAGGAAAAGCTTGCAGACCTCCTAAATAAAGGTTTTATTTGTCCTAGTATTTCCCCATGGGGTGCACCCGTACTCTTCATGCGAAAGAAGGATGGGTCCCTTTGTATGTGCATAGACTACCGCCAGTTGAATAAGGTCACGATTAAAAATAAATATCCTCTTCCTAGGATTGATGACCTTTTGACCAGCTTCAGGGTGCCAAGTGTTTTTCAAAAATAGACCTTCGTTCAGGTTATCATCGGTTAAAAGTTAGGGAGTCAGACATACCCAAGACAACCTTCCAAACCCGATATGGTCACTACGAATTCCTAGTCATGTCCTTCGGGTTGACTAATGCCCCTGCAGCCTTCATGGATCTTATGAATAGAGTGTTCCATCAGTTTCTTGACTTGTTCTTCATTGTATTTATTGATGATATTCTGATCTATTCTAAGAGTAAAGAGGATCACACCAATCACCTCTGAATTATTCTTCAGACCCTTAAGGATCATCAGCTGTATGCCAAATTTTCCAAGTGTGAATGTTGGTTAGATGCTATTGCCTTCCTGGGGCATATTGTGTCCAGTGATGGGATAAGAGTGGATCCCCTGAAAGTTGAAGCAGTGAGAAAATGGCCCAGACCCATGACTCCAACCGATAGTCAGAGTTTCTTGGGTTTGGCGGGGTATTACAGAAGGTTCGTAGAGAGTTTTTCTTCCATAGCTGCTTCGCTTATTAAACTGACTCAAAAAAAGATGAAGTTTGTGTGGTCTGACTCGTGTAAAAAAAGTTTTGAGAAGTTGAAGGACAAGCTGACTACTGCTCTTGTTTTGACCCTTCCCGAGGGTGTAGATGATGTTGTGGTTTATTGTGATGCATCCCGTGTGGGACTTAGTTGTGTATTGATGCAGCATAGTAAGGTGATAGCTTATGCATCTACGAATTTAAAGGCTCATGAGTGCAATTACCCCACCCATTACTTGGAGTTAGCATCCGTGGTGTTTGCACTTAGAATCTGGAGGCACTATCTCTATGGAGTGCATGTTGATATTTATACGGACCATAAGAGTTTACAGTATGTTTTCTCACAGAAATAATTGAACCTCCGGAAGAGGCGTTGGATGGAGCTTTTGAAAGACTATGATATGAGTATGCATTACCATCCGGGCAAGGCAAATGTTGTAGCCGATGCCCTAAGCAGGTTGTCTATGGGAAGCCTTTCTTATGTAGAAGAAGGAAAGAAAGAAATGGTGAAGGATATTCACTGCCTTACAAATCAGGGAGTGCGACTCTTAGATTCCAAAGATAGAGGGGTGATTGTTCATGAGTTAGCTAAGTCATCCCTTTGTGCTGAAGTTAAGGAGAAGTAGGTTGAAGATCCCATCTTGATGCAAATCAAGAAAGATGTGGGTCAACAAAAGGTTATGTCATTTGAAATTGGTGGTGATGGTATTTTGAGATTTTAGGGTAGGTTGTGCATTCCGAATGTTGATGGGCTATGGGAAAGAATCCTTAATGAGGTGCACACTTTGAGGTATTTCGTTCACCCAAGCTCTACTAAAATGTACCATGATATGAAAACCTTGTATTGGTGGAGTAACATGAAATGTGATATAGCTGATTTTGTGTCCAGGTGTTTGAACTATCAACAAGTGAAGGTAGAACACATGAGGCCAAGTAGTACTTCCCAAGAGATAACCATCCCTTTATGAAAGTGGGAGATAATAAACGTGGATTTCATTATAGGACTTCAGAGATCCCAAAACCAGTGTGATTCTATATGGGTGATTGTAGATCGGTTGACAAAGTATACCCACTTTTTTCTTGTGAGGAATAATTATTTAGGATAGGTTTATGCTAAGATTTATATTGACAAGATAGTTCGGTTGCATGGGGCACCAGTTTCCATCATATCCGATAGAGGTAGGCAATTTTCATCTCAGTTCTGGAGATCTTTTCAGAAGGTTTTAGGTACACAAGTAAATTTGAGCAAAGCTTTCCACCCTCAAAGGATGGGCAAGCTGAGCATACCATTCAGACCTCGAGGATATGTTGAGGGCATGCACCATTGATTTCAAAGGTAGTTGGGTAGATCACCTGCCACTAGTTGAATTCCCTTACAATAATAGTTACCATGCCAGCATCAAGATGAATCCTTTTGAGGCTCTGTATGGAAGGAGACGTAGGTCTTCGATAGGATGGTATGAAGTGGGTGAAACCCAGTTATATGGGCCTGGTCTTGTTCATCAGGTGATGGAGAAGGTGAAGATCATTAGAGAACGACTCAAGACTGCTCAGAGTTGTCAAAATTCCTATGCTGATGTTCGGAGAAGAGAACTAGAGTTTGAAGTTGGTGATTAGGTGTTTCTCAAGGTTTCTCCAATGAAAGGAGTCATACGGTTTAGAAAAAAGGGTAAATTGAGCCCTCGCTATATAGGGCCATATCAGATTCTGAAAAAGATTGGTACAGTTACTTATGAGCTAGAATTGCCTGCAAGTTTGGGTTCTGTTCATCCGGTATTCCATGTATCTATGTTGAAGAAATGCATTGGAGGTATTGCCAGTAGAAGGTATCAAAGTGACAGACTCTTTGTCTTACGAAGAAGAGACCGTTGAAATTTTAGATCGCCAAGTTCGAAAGCTGAGGAGTAAAGATATAGACTCAGTAAAGGTACTGTGAAGGAATCAGAAAGTCGAAGAAGCAACTTGGGAGTCAGAAGATGACATGAGAATTTGATATCCCAATTTGTTTGCTTCGATGGAGGATGAGACAGAAGGTACTATTCCTATCTTATCTTTCCAAGTCCTTTATTATGCTTGAAATCATGTCTGTCTGTGTCCCACATCATCATTCGAGGATGAATGATCCTAAGGGGTGGTTAATGTAACGCCCCATATTTCGGGCTACAATATAAATCATGATTCCGATGTGTTGATAAACCCCGAATCCATAAAATCCTATGCCAATAAGGCATGTTATTTATTTGTGTATCATGTGAATCCATTCAAGCTTGAATTTAGAATATAGAGGTCCTTCAAATTAAGGACGAGTTGAAACTATTTCGATCGACTAAGTTTTAGTGGACGTTGTAAATTATGTCAGCTTCCATCGACCATAACTCTCTGTATATGATGAATTAGGAAGCCAACTATGTGTCAAATGATAGGTCTTTGAGTTAGCTTTCCAACGATATCAATTTTTCTAAATTATGACACTCAAGCAAGAAGTTATGGACTTTTGAAGTGATATGCGTCGCCTAACCAATCTTCCATGGCCACTGGAAAGCATAGGCGATAGCCTAGGCAGCGCCTATGTAAACATAGGCGATAGCCTAGGCGGCGCCTATGTAAACATAGGTGATGGAATGAGCGGCGTTTATGTAAAGAATTCAAGTGACTTAAACACTCCGTTTTTGGGGTAAAATGGTCCTTTTCCACCCTTACTTAGCCTTAAATCACGAAATTCAGTTCCAAGGACACCAAAATACACCTTCATTCATCAAAAGTACTCAAGGATTCTCCTTACGGTTTCAAAATAAAAACCCAAGCAACTTGAGATTCATCCGGGGGTTTCAGGAACTAATTGCATATTTGGAATCCTCTTAACGTAGGCTTCGAGAAGCATCTAATATTCATAGTAATCGAGGTACGTGGGGTTATCCTAAAATCTCATAGGTGTAGTTTTTGTGAACATGCATGCTTTTAAATGGGCTTTTCAATCAAATGCTAATAACTTGCTTTCAATATGATTTCTAAGTCATTTTCTTTATGTCATGGGAATTGTTTGCCTATATACTTCAATGGTTGAAACCATGTATATGTAATTTGAGATTTTCCATGGAAGTTTGATAAATATGAATGATAAATTACTTTCAAATTCCCATGGTAATGTCTTGACACCCTATATCATATTGTGACCAACAAAAGAGAGCATGAATTTGAAATAATTATTGTTCACCACTTGTAAATGATGAAGCACCTGGGTTTTTACATGATTATGCATATGTGGAAGTGATATTGATGACTTGCAAGTCGGGTATGTCGATACCCTATAGAATATGGTATGTGATTGAATTAGATGAAATTTGAATCCATTGATTTTACATGAGATAAGTGGATGCCCGAATAAGGCGTTTGAGTGTAAGGGCTCATCGCTGGAAACCCTGTTTGCCGATACGGAAATTTGGTACCAGGATAAGTGATCTTGTGTACTTGACTTTATGTCATTCCCAAATTGGGACTATAGGTAGGTGCCTGGGCTAAGTGATCTTGGGTACTACCATTGGGTCGAGACACCATGCTTCGTGGTCTTGTGTGTCTCTTCCTCACTTATACTCTAATCTCAGCGGCAACCGGGGTTTGACAGTTGGTGTAAATTATGTAGGGTATTCCACCTAGCTCAGTTGCATTTCATTGTTGTTGAGAAACTATTGCATTACGCCCATGTGTTTTCAAATGATTTGATATGAAATTGCTTTATAATGGCTCTCAACTATGTTTTGTAAAAAAAAAAAATATTATGTTTTGTTTTGATATCTCTGTGTGTCAATACTTTTGTGCTGACCCCCTCTCCTCTCCAACCTCTCAGGTTCAGAGGCCCAGTCTAGGGGTTAAGAGAATCAGTAGATCATTCAGACAGAGTTGCAGAGACAAGTGGTGAGCCTTCTATGTTTCGGAAGGTATTATGTCCTGCAGTCCTTTTATCTTATATTTAGTTTTGGGGTCTACTGGGGGCCTTGTCTCAGTTTATATACAGTTACTTGACTCAGTCATTTGTTAGAGATTTTTGCAGACAGTTGTTTAGAAGTTGATTGATGTTGGGGGAACCTTATTTCTCCGTTATTGTTTCTTTTTTTATTTATGACCATATTTCCGAATTATTGTGTTTCTTCCGCATTACTTTGATCATATGAATTAGGTGCATGATTACAAGACAGATAGGGGTGTTTCGGACCTCCATGGTTCGAAATGCTCGTCACGGCCAAGCCCTGGTTCGGGTCGTGACAGATACCTTATATAAGTGGTTGCAAATGATGTGCCTCTTTCTTCATCAAGTTTTCGAACATCAAAGAAGACCATTATGGCTGCTGTATTTGTGCTTTTTAATAAAGCTGAGGAAGAGTAAGTTTATGTTCTTTTCTGGAAGAAGTATTCTTATCAAATGAGTTACCTTGGTGATGGTAAAATTGTGGTAACATTGATGAAAATCAAATCGATCGTCATGAAATTCTTAGCAGAACGATTTTTTTTTTTTTAAATTGTTAGAGTAATTAGCTATATGAATACAAACAGGAAAGTAATACAAATGTTTTATAAGCTAGTTCATAATGCTCATGTCTAGCTCAGGATAATATTAGCAGACTATCAAATGATTTGATTGCTAATACGAACGTGGAAAGCTGGAGTAATTTCAAATATCTCTGCATCAATTAATTGTTAGTTGCCGTTTTCTCCCTTCTTTGCTTCGTTGCATTCTCATCCGTCGAAGACAAAAATTAAGTTTGTCTTATCCAACACAAAGCTTTTATCTGAGTTGGTAGCGAAATTTCAATATGGTAGTATCTTTCGAGAAAGTAGAGGTCTTGATCTTGTAGTGAAACTAGAAATTTCAATCGTGTTGTGTTGTACTCTTTTTTCCACTCGTTTGTTCATTTGTGTGTTTTTGAGATCGCACACGTTCTTCTTTGCCCTTTGTGCTGACTCGCTATGCTTATCATCTGACATGAAGGTTGTCAGAAACCGAATCCTTTTCACGGCCATATATACTGAGCCTGACAATGGGCAGTTAGTTAAGTTTGCTAGAAATTGCTTTTTCCGTATACGTGCTGAGCCAGTTTATGCAACTTCCAAAACAATCTCATCTTGCAGCTTGTTTGTCACTAAAGTTATGCTGTGTCAGTGAACTTACGCCCCATAAATATTTTTGCCTTGCGATTTCTATTTTCTAAGTATTTCGCAATCAAGGGCACTTTCGGCCACTTTATTATTACTTAACATTGTAAAGGGCAAAAATTAAATATCACCCCAAGATAATGCATTTGTGCAAACCAACCATTTTGAAGTATCCACTTATTGGAAGAATCCTCTCCAAGTCAAGCACTAGCTATATTGTTTTCTTGGTCTACCACTTAAAACTTTATTTTCCAAGTCAAACACTAATTATATTTCGTCCATACATTTATGACATAGAAGGATTCCAAATCAAGATTTTATGAGTTCAATCTTAAAAGGTTTTCACTGGCTAAGTTGTTGTTGTAATCTTTAAATGATACGGGACAAATAAGGAACACCAAAATCAGTCCAAAAAATAGTCCACAAAATGGAAGAAATCCGTGAACCCTTTTGGGGACCAAGTTTCGGCTTCCCAAGAACACAATAACAAGAAGATAAGGCCATAAGTGTTAAGTAAGATCTGGGACCAAGTCTTTCATATATGTGATGGTTAGTGGAAATTTGTGGGTGTATAATCTTGGGGCAGTGCGTGGGAGTGATAGTGATAGTGGTTTAGAGAATATGTGAAGTATGCCCTTATGGGTGGTTTCCTTTAAGTTCATATGTGGTTATGAAGATAGACTTGAATGACATGTTAGGATTTAAGTAGAGGAACACAATATGGACTAGTGAATCCATAGTAAGAGATCAGAGTTAGTCATGGAAGTGGTAAGGCAGGATACGCTTAGGGTGTGATCTTTAATATATATATATATATATATATATATATATATATAGAGAGAGAGAGAGAGAGAGAGAGAGAGAATATTGAATCATATGGTTTAGACTAGTATCGTGGTGTGGAATGTTGTATTTGGTGATCTGAAGTGAGGCTTGATCATGGGGAGAGGACTTATGTTACTTTAGGCATTAGTAGAAAGATTTATAAATGCCCATATAAGAATTCTAAGTTGAATCAAATGAGTATGGTTTTACAGGGAATAACATAGTTAAGGGAATATTTGAGAAGTGAGCTAAGCTTGAATATAAGAAGCTGCATTGCCTAAGGCGTGGTAATTCTATCCTAGTTTATGAGTATATGTCTATATTCCATGCTATACAGTAGTCTCATTGTTATGATTCCTTAGTTGGGTGTCATGTGTAACTCATGCCCAATATTCTTAGCTCCCGAATGCTACTAGAACATCTTTTGAAAGAGTGTTGAAGAGATACTTCAGTGAAGTGTAAGTTTCCAGTATAATTCAGCTAGTATAACCAGCAGTTCAGTTTAAAAGTCAGGCAAAGAAGTTACTGTGGTTTTCCACCTTTACACCCAATCCTGCTATCTGAAGTCCCATGTGTATGACCATCCTAAGAGATAATCTATTCCATCCATGTAAATTGTGAATTCAGTTTAGTCTGAAGATCTTGTTTCAGATTTAGCTATTTAGTCATGACTCAATTCATAAGAGTTCAACACACAGTCTCATATCTCTCTAGGCATTTTAGCTCAGACAGTGTAATACCTTTGTACTATCTAAATCTTGTTGTCTCAAGATTCATACTTACATAAGTTATCACTTCTCAATTAGATACGAATGATTGGTTCATAAACACCTCAATGGAATCCTAAATTCTCAGCATGAATCAACTCCTTAAAGAAAGTAAGGGCAAGTCGACTCAGAATTCAGTTTCATGATGGAAATTTAAATATTTCAGATCAGTATATTCTTTCTTAGGAGACATAGAATGTCCACGTTATTCCATACCTTAAAGACTTCAACATTCCTACCTATCATTCGGGGACGAATGATCCCAAGGGGGTGATAATGTAACACCTCACATGAAAATTTGGCATGTTAATCAATTTTTTAGTGTGTGAATCTATTTAAGCATGAATTGAGATCATAGAGGTCCCCTAACTTAAGGACGAGTTGAAAGCTTTCCTATCACTTGAGTTTGAGTGAGCATCAAAACTTGGATCAACTATAATTAACCATAACCCTTTTTTGTATAATGAATTAGAGGGACTAATGTATATCAAATGAAATCTCTTCAAATTTCTTTCCAATGATAACAATTTTGCCTAAATCCAATACCCGAACGAAAAGTTATGGTCATTTTAGTGACTGGGTTAGTAGTATCATGTGATAAGCGTGTGATGCACGCCTTATCACATGCACCAAAATTTTAGGTTCTGTTTCTGCATTTTTAAGGGCAAAATAGGTATCTTCCTTCCCTTATCCATCTATAACACGGGATTAAACACCCAAAATAGCAAAATATGATTCTTTTCTCTCAAATTCATCAAAAACTCACCCTAGGGTTTCAAACTAAAAACCCAAATACCTCAAGATTTAACCGTGGGTTTTTCTTAATTCTTGAAGATTCTGAATCCCCATTGTGTGGGCTACAAGAGGTACCCATCAATCATATGTATAGCATCCGAAAATCTAGAGTTCATTCAAAAGCTTTTAATTTAAGGTACGCGGGGTTTTCCTAAAATTTCATGGGTATGGAAATCTTGATTTTAAGAAAGCATTTTTCAGATTTAAGAATATATTTATGTTTTAGAAGCATTGATGATATTGTTTTGGCCTTTAGGCCTTCACCCTAATTGATTTGAAATTATATATATATATATTGTAAGCTTGTGTTTTAAGGCTGATGATTGAATTGAGAGCATAATTCATGAAAAATCCCTCTCTTGTGATGATTTTCATTTACTTATGATATACTATGAAATCTTTTGAATGCATCTTGAAACACATGTTATGAAATATCTGGAATAATGTTATATTAGGATTATGATTTTGATTTCAAAAGAGAGAGGGTTGTTTATGTTGATTAATGTTGAACATAATCATATGATGAAAAGAATTGCATGGTTTGTCAAAGATTACATGACCACCATATTTTTATTGAAAGAATAGAAATTTTTGCATAGTTTTGACTTATGTTTTGGAAAATGAATTCTCTTATGAAAATTTCATGCTTGGGTGGTCTGATTTACGTTTTAATGAAAGATCATGCTTATTGGATTATGGCTCAGAAATAGGACTTGCAAGCCTTGGTGTGACAACACCAACTCAGATAATGCCATGTTAATTTAGAACAGAATAGAATCCATGTTTGAAATCAGATTTTCAGATTTTGAAACTAGAATGATGCATGTTTCAGAACATACTAAAATTGGACATAAAGAGAGATTAGGTGGTCCCTAAAGAAGGACTCGTTTTACAAATTTGTGATTTGCCGATCCCAGTTTATTATTGTACGCTGGCCACGATCCTGTGGCATAGTAGAGTCAGATACTCTAACCCTTGCGGCAGACTTGGGTTGGGGGATTTCCCACCGAGTCAATGGAGGATTACATATAGCCCGTGGGATATTAAAATTGTAGGGGAGTGCCACCTAACTCAGAAGTAATACAATGATCAGAAACTGCTTTTGCCAGAGAGGTTTTTATGTTTTTTCCAAGAATTCCCATATGTTTAAAAAATTATGTCTTTCATGAAGTTTATGACTGTCTCTCAACTATTTTATTTATATAAAAGCTCTATTTTGGATTGCTCTACAGACCAGTACATTAGTATTGACCCCCTCCCTCCCGGTTCTGAGGCACAGTCTAGGGCTCCTGATAAGCAGTATATTTTATCAGATAGGAGTGAAAAGAACCAGTTGGTGAGCCTTCTATATTTTAAAAGGCCTAGTTTCTTTCAAACAATTATTATTTATTATGGTTTTGGTCTACTGGGGGCCTTATCCCAGTTTTCGGAAAGTTGTTATTTGATCATGTAGTAGAGATTTCGCAGACAGTTTTTTGATGGTGTTTAGTTGATATGGATTTTATTCCTAATTCTTAAACTAAATTTAGATTATGGCCATGTTTTTGTAGTAGATTTTATATCCGTATTTCCTATTTTTATATGAATGATGTATATGATTACAAGTTAGAAGGGCTCTCGGACCTTCCTAGTTTGGGATGTCCATCATGGCTAGGGCCCTGGTTTGGGTCGTGACGTTCATGCATGATATTTTGAAAAATTGCTCTCCAACTATTTTATTTATATACAAGATTTATTTTGGATTACTTTGCGTACCAGTACATCTGTATTGACCCCCCTCCCTCTAGGTTTTGAGGCACAGTCTATGGTCCTGATAAGTAGTAGATTTCATTAGACGGGAGTGAAGGGTACTAGTTGGTGTGCCTTATATATTTCAGAAGGCCTAGTTTCTTTTAGACTGTTATTATTTATTATAGTTTTGGTCTACTTGAGGCCTTGTCCCAGTTTTTAGATAGTTGTTATTTTATCATGAAGTAGAGATTTCGCAGACGGTGTTTAGTTAATACTGGATTTTATTCCTCATTGTTAAACTAAATTTAGGTTATGACCATGTTTCCATAACAGATTTTATTTCTGCATTTCTTATTTATATATGAATGGTGTATATGATTACAAGTTAGAAGGGCTCTCGAGCCTTCATGGGTCAGCATATCTATCACAGCCAAGGCCCTGGTTTGGGTAGTGAAAAACTTGGTATCAGATCATGGTTCATGGTCCCAAGGTCTCTGCAAAATTGCGTGGGTAGAATCTTTTTTATGGGTGTGTAGTACTCTATACTTATAAGTAAGAGGCTACTAGGTAGTTAAGAATGTTTCTTCATGTTCTTGTTCATGCTATTGAGCCAGAATGTTCCTCTTTCATACTCTAATTCATGCTATGGTGTAACCCATACGAAGGTAAAGTTATCCTAATTCTTTCCTTACTTTGATGTGCCTAGATATGTCTCGTTAATGGGGTGATTCAAGTGCAAAAGTTTAGAGTCTAAATGGTATTGTCCTTTCTGATTGAGCCATATAAGAATTTAAAATTTTTTCAAGGACTTGAGAAGAGTTTGTTAGTGCTTCAGAGTGTATTTAATTTTGTGTGAACTTTGATTCTGATGAAATCGTGCTTTTCGGCCTGTAGTATTAAGTGCATTCCATCTCTTTTTATAAATTTATGTTGTAGATGTCATGCCTCAGGGGAATGATGTGTAGCAAAATATTGGAACTGTATTTCCACCTGATTAGTAGTATAAGTTAAAGTGTCTGTGTCATGACCTATTGGTAGTGAGATTAGACCAAGAGGTTGGTGCTATGAAGTCACACAATTAGAAGTCAGAAGGAGGGTGACTTTTTTGTAAATAAATATTTTAGTTGAATAACCGATGTTTGAGGATGATTTACCACTTTATAGTGATAGACTAATGTGGTAGCTAGTTGCATATTTGGAGTGTATGGTAGTCTGCGGGGGAAGTGTTTGACTAAGATTTTTTATTTATACAGAGTATGATGTGTATCCTTTTATCATTGAATATTGTGTGCCAATTTTCTATCTCTTGTAATATGTGATCTTGTTATCGTAGTGTTTTTGAAAAAAAAATCAAAGTCTAGTGAAGTTTTGTGGGGCTCTTTCGATTTACTATCATAGTTTCTTTGTTATTAATTTCATTTTCTTGTTCAAAACACAAAAATCAAAGTCTATTGAACGGTGTGAGGCCTATTTCTATTCACTAGCAACTTGTTGTTTTGTGTTGGTTGAATATATGTATAGTCAGATCTTTTCACATGAGATTGAGTCGGTAATGAAGTGATACGTTCTTGTGTGTTAGTTTAGTAGAAGGAAGAGAAGGAGTTATTAGTTAAGGTGAATTGTTATCTACTTGAAGTATGAAAATGGCTAGATGAGCCAGTAAGTTATAATTATTGACTCATGGTTGTTTGTGCAATTTGAAGGTAGTCTAAATGTATGCTTGGTTAAGTATGTGTGATATGAGAAAGCCGTATATGAAGATAAGATTGTATGGGTTTATAATATAAGATTAAGGTTGACCATGTCCATTATGTGACTTTACCCCCTTGACATTCTTTTCGTTGGTAGTTGTAAACTAGTAATACTTGCGAGAAGGTATGTAGTAGATTTTTTAGGTATTTGGATAGAATGTCCCAATTTTATGGACTACTATATTATGTTGCCTTTTCATTCGTGGTAGATGATTGATGCTAGACTATTGGCTTGAATTTAATGTAGGATGTGGATGTAAGAATAGTGGATTAAGATTAATGATGAATGTTTTGTGAGAATTATGTGTCAAGTTGGGTTATAAATTGTGGTTAGCACTAGACATTAAGTTTGAACAGTTGATGTCCATAAAGGTGGATGTGATGATTTCTTAGTTTATGATACCAGTTATATGGAAGTGATCTAATAGGCTTGAATGGTGTATGGAATAGATTAAGTTTACTTGATTAGTAACAAAGTATGATGTTGTATGTTTGAGGTAGAAGTATGCCCAAGGTGATATGGAGTTGCGGCATTTTCTAAGACTATTACATATTGCATGTGGCTAGTGGACATAGTAGTATCGTTGAGTTTCTAGGTGGATAAACACTAGTAGTGTGATTCATCAAAGGCTTGGTGATATTCATGATTAAGTGTTATAATCTAAGTTTGAATTTTTGAAGGTTTAACAGAAAGAAATAAGAGTTGAAGCGCTATAGGGTGTGTACTCCGACTTTGGGAATACTCATGAGGATTCGAAGTGAGTAAGTGTTCAAGTATTATGTTATTGACTATTGGGGCTATAAAAAGATAGAGTATGCCTCATAAGGTAGAAATAGCAGTGTATTTTCCCCTTCTAGGTGTAGCCATTTGGGTTAAGTTCTATTAACGACGTGTATTGTCGTATTCTAAACCCCAGAGTGCAGTGAGTGTAGTTTAGTTTAGAGTCTAGTAAGGTATCTCTCAAACTTAAGATGATGGCTTTAATCTAAGAGGGAGATGATAGAACAAGTAACTAAGTCAGGCCCTCAGATTCTAGTAGTGATGACAGTATGATATAGAACATCACAAAGTAAGGGTGAGACTTAACCCATTATTATCTTAGTATTTTTAAGTGATCCCAATACCTACTCATGTCTTATGTTTCAGTCCTATAATCATAGTTCATGTTCATGTATATGATAGAGAATAACATGCTTTTCCAGTTGTAAAATGAGGAGTTCCAGTTCATTCAGTAGTCAGAATCACATTCCATATGTTATGAACTTCAATTTGAGGTTATGGAGCTCATGACTCATGTACTCACGCTTTATACTGTGGTCAGTTCCCATAATTCATGCTTTACTATTTATGATTGATGAGATTCAGCTTATAGTCATGTATTCCCCAATCCAGATCACTTTCATTAATCCCTGATGTTGATTTGTTATTTCGTCGGCCTCAGTTAAGTGTCAAGTCTCGTATAATATCCTCCCATGCTTCAAGGTCTTATGTTCTAACCTTTTAGTGACTCCTCCTTATGTGATCATAGTGGTGATGAGTTAATGTTTCTTGTTAATGGAAGATCATAGTATGCTTGTTTTAGATAAGGCCATAAGTGTGAAGTAAGATCTAGGTCCAAGTCTTTGATATATATGATGGTTAGTGGAAATTTATGTGTGTATGTTCTTTGGGTAGCGCTTGGGAGTTATATTGATAGTGGATTAGAGAATATGTGAAGTATGTCTTTATGGGTGTTAGCCTTGGAGTTCATATGTGGTTATAAAGATCGGCTTGAATGACATGTTGAGATTTAAGTGGAGGAATGCAATATGCTCTAGTGAATCCATAATAAGAGATCAGAGTTAGTCATTGAAGTGGTAAGGCACGATATGCTTAGGGTGTGATCTCTAAAAAAATATATTTATAGAAGATTGAATCATATAGTTTAGACTAGTATCGTGGTGTGGCATGCAGTATATTGTGATTTGAAGTTAGGCTTGATCATGGTGAGATGACTTATGTTACTTTAGGCATTAGTAGAGAGATTTATCAATGCTCATATAAGAATTCTAAGTTGAATTAAATGAGTATGGTATTTAAAGGGAATAATATAGTTAAGGGAGTATTCGAGAAGTACGCTAAGCTTGAAAGTAAGAAGTTGCATTGCAAAAGGCCTGGTAATTCTATCCTAGTTTATGAGTTATAAGTCTATATTCCATACTATAGAGTAGTGTTACTATTGTGATTCCTCAGTTAGGTGTCATGTGTAACTCATGCCCAAGATTCTTTGCTCCCGAATGCTACTAGAACTTCTTTAGAAAAACTATTGAAGAGATACACCAGTTAGGTATAAGTTTCCAGTATAATTCAGCCAGCATAACCAGTAGTTCAGTTTAACAGTTAGGCAAACAAGTTACTATAGTTTTGTACCTTTACACCCAGTCCTTTTATCCGAAGTCCCATGTGTATAACCATCCCAAGATATAATCTATTCCATTCATGTAAATTGCGAATTCATTTTAGACCGAATATCATGTTTCACTTTCAGCTATATAGTGATGACTCAGTTCATAAGAGTTCAGCGCATAGTCTCAAATCTCTCGAGGCATTTTACCTCAGACAATGTAATACCTTTGTACGATCTAAATCTTGTTATCTCAAGATTAGTAAATACATAAGTCGTCACTTCTCAATTCGATACGTATGATTGGATCATAAACAACTCAAGGGAATCCTAAATTCTCAGCATGAATTAGCTCCTTAAAGAAAGTAAGGGCAAGTCGGCTCAGAATTCAATTTCATGATGGAAATTTAAATGCTTTAGATTTGTATATTCTTTCTTTGGAGACATATCATGTCCATGTTATTCCATACCTTTAAGACTTCAACATTCCTACCCATCATTCGGGGACGAATGATCCCAAAGGGGACATAATGTAACACCCCACATTTCGGGCTAGAATAAAAACCGTCGTTTCTATGCATAGATGATCCAAAAGCCGTAAATCCTATGAAAATTTAGCATTTTAATCAATTATTTAGTTTTTGAACCTATTTAAGCACGAATTGACATCATAGAGTTCCCCTAACTCAAGGACGAGTTGAAAGCTTTCCTATCATTCGAGTTTGAGTGAGCGTTGAAACTTTGGTCAACTTCAATCGACCATAACTCTTTGTATATAATTAATTAGAGGGCCTACTATATATCAAATGAAAGATATTTGAATTATCATTCAAATTATACTAATTTTGCCTAAATCTGATTCCCGAGGTAAAATTTATGGCCATTTTAGTGACTGAGACAGTAGCATCATGAGAGGACCGTGCGACGCGTGCCCGATTGCACGCATCAAAATTTTAGGTTCAGTTTCTGTATTTTTAAGGTCAAAATGGGTATCTTCCATCCCTTATCCAGATATAATACTGGATTAAACTCCAAAAACACCAAAATATGATTCTTTTCTCTCAAATTCATCACGAACTCTCCCTTGGGTTTCAAACTAAAAATCTAAATATCTCAAGATTTAACCGTGGGTTTTTCTTAATTCTTCTAGATTTGGAATCTACATTGTGAGGGCTACAAGAGGCACCCATCAATCCTATGTATAGCATACCAAAAGCTAGTGTTCTTTCAAAATCTTCTAATTTAAGGTACGTGGGGTTTTCCTAAAAATCTCATGAGTATAGAAATCATGTTTTAAGAAAAGGGTATTGGATTTATGAATATTCATATTTTAGAAGTTTTGACGGTATAGGTTTGGTCTTTTGACCTTCCCCCAAATTGGTTGAAAAATTATATATATATATATATAGAGAGAGACTTTCAGAAAAGTGCCCATGTGTTTTAGAACTATTTCATGCATGATATTTTGACAAATTGCTCTCCACCTATTTTATTTATATACAATCTTTATTTTGGATTACTTTATGTACCAGTACATCTGTATTGACCCCCCTCCCTCCAGGTTCTGAGGCACAATCTAGGGGTCCTGATAAGAAGTTGATTTCATCATACAGGAGTGAAGGGCACCAGTTGGTAAGCTTTCTATATTTTACATGGCCTAGTTTCTTTTAGACAATTATTATTCATTATAGTTTTGGTCTACTGGGGGCCTTGTCCCAGTGGTTAGACAGTTGTTATTTGATCATGTAGTAGATATTTTGCAGACGATGTCAGACGGTGTTTAGTTGATATTGGATTTTATTCCTCATTGTTAAACTAAATTTATATTATGATCATGTTTTCATAGCTGATTTTATTTCTGCATTTCATATTTATATATGAATAGTGTATATGATTACAAGTTAGAAGGGCTCTCGAGCCTTCATGGTTTGGGATGTCCGTCATGGCCAGGGCCCTGGTTCGGGTTGTGACAAATATTGAACATCATTTTTCTCTCAAAAAGAGAGTAGACCACCAAAAATTTGAACATTACAAGTGAAAAGTTCCACTTGTGTTATGAATCTGCTAGAAACATGAGTGATTGAGTGAACCGAGTTCCTCTTGTGTTCGCATAAGAACTTGATTCTTTTTAATGTGATTTTTAGAGGTTTTAGATTTTGATACACTCTTTAGTTTCTATTTTTTGTATTCTCCTTGTGTCCAGTTATCTATCAGTCATCGTTTTCCATTTGGTTTTTATTCTAGTGTCGTCTTGTTATCTTGTTGTTTTGGGTTTAGCCGTGTTGTTGCAGGTTGTTGGCAGACTATTTTGGTGTTTCAGATGCCGTTTGGTATCATTTGGTATCAAAGTGAAGGCTGTTCGTGTTCTTACACCACCAATATTGAGCTCTTCTAGTTGAAAATAAGAAAAAGTGTTGTCGGATGACTAGTGTTTGGCCGAGAAGTTGTCTAGATTTAGGTTTTTTTGCTTGTCTTAGTGGTTTTGTGTATTATCTTTTTGTTTTCCTAGCACACATGAGTCTAATGACCAAGATTTGATCTCTTGTTAAGTGTTTTTGAAGGGCTGTATGGCTTGGAAATTGTTGTTGTTCAAAGTGTTCTTGTTGTTGTTCATATTGTTCTTGAGTAATATTCAACAAAAGGCCATGTTTAATTTGAAAAGGATAAGAGAGAGGTAAAATTTTGTGTTTCTCTTGTAATTAGAATCAAGACAACACCAAAGAGGCAAATAAACAAAAGACTTCCCAAACGCTTACTTACCAAAAGAGTGTCAAATCTTTTTCAAAAAGAACCAAAAGAGGAAGGGGACAAAGCCAAGGCAAAAAGTTGTTTTGCCATTTTTGTGCAAGTTGGTGAAAAGTTGATTGACACCTTTGACCTTTGGAAAGAGAGTCCGAAGTCTTGACGTTTCACTCCAAAACTGAAAATTATCACCAAACAACAAGATTGAAAGAAAAACATCACACTTCAACAGCAATTTCAGACGGCCAAAGAAAAGAAAATGTGGACCACACCGACAAAAAAACTCAAGCTCTTGGACACTCATAGTTTCTTTCCTTTTGTCTACTAGTTTCTTCTATTGACTCCTATACTAGTTGGAAACTAAGTAACAACCTAATAAGTTGTGAACTAGTATTCGAGTACTTCTTTCATGTTAATGTTCCTTATGGTGCTTTGCTTGTTTATAATTCGTAGTTATTCTTGGTTCAAGTGCGTACAAAAATTCCTTGAGTCTTCCGAACTGAAATCCATTCTAACTCAAGAGTAGATTCATTCCCAAGAGCTCACAAGTTGATAGCAGGCTTACAACACTTGAAGGGCCAAGTGAGGGAGCCGAGTGAAAAAAGTGAGTGAGAGTATTTTGAACTAACGTTTGCTCATTTTGTAGGTACATTTGCAAATGGAACCACAACATATGGAACCCGAAACTTCCAGTGCACAAACTATGGACCATAATGTTATGAATACCGTAGCTAGTCTTGAGTCCTTATCTCAGGGTGTGGCTAGAGTGGAAATGGCCTATATTAGTGGGCGTTTAGAAAGGCTAAAATGCCAGCGGAGTTATTGACCCTCAGCTCCTTAAAACACATCCCCAAACATTACCCCCGAAGCCATGCACAAAAGAATGTATCAACCAAATTCCATACCTCAAGCCAACTATTATTCACAAGTCCAAGGCCTTGATGGACCTAGCCATTCTCCATATCACAAAGTCCCACATGAAGGACCTTGAACCAAAATTCCACCCTTGAATCTGAATACTCCAAACCAAAACACTTCCAACCAAAGGCCTTTTCTAATAAATGCTAATCCACCATACCAAATTCCAAATGTCCAAAACTAGTTGATGCAAGAAGAATGATATGTGAGAGAGAACCGAAGTGGAGGGTATGGGATGTATGATGATTCTTATTTGATGGAAGGTGGGCTAATAGGTAGATAGATAAAACAAGTGAAAATTGAGTGCTTGAAGGTAGGGGTAGTTAAGGTGTTCGGGAAAGGGATATTGGTCTTAACACTATCCAAATTAGACTTACAATCTTTAAGGGAGAAAGTGATCCCAAAGAATTTATCGTATTGGAATCTACATGCAAGAGATTCTTTCAAGTGAATGATTTCACGGAGAAGAAGAAGAGCTGCTATGACATTGCTTATTTTGAGGGATATGCTAACGCATTGTGGGAATATGTCAAATTTTTTGGCAACGTATTGATTGAGGGGAAACCCTCACATTGGTTTCAGTTAAGGTATCTTATGAGTAAAAAGTACCTTCTCAAAAGCTATCAACATGAACTCTTTGCAAAATTGTACAACTTGAAGCAAGGAAACCAAAGTGTGGTAGCCTACTATGATGAGTTTCAACAACTTATCTTGAAACTTGATCATAAAGAAGAACAAGTGAGCCATAATATTATCCAGTTCAAGGTTGGCCTAAACAAGGAAATATATATGCATATGAAACTTAATAAGTTTGAAAATATTGAACGGATATTTCAAGCGGATTTGGAGATGGAACGAGAGAACAAGAAAAGGTTGGCATACAAAACCAAAACATACTAAGGGTCCTCGGGTTGGATCAAGAGGATAGAAGTGATTTCATCGAATTCCGGGTGGAACAAGTCCAAAAAACAACCAAACAAGGATCTTCCACCTATGAACAAGGTTGATCAACCATCTCCTTCACGATTTAAAGGCAAGTCGAATGTCACTGCTAATTCTAAGGGAATCCAATGCTTCAAATGCCATAGTTGAGGACACAAGGCTAGTGAGTGTCCTAATTGGAGAAATGTGATATTGAGGGAAGGGAAGTTGTATTTATTAAGGGAATAATTGGGGGATAAAATGGTTGGAATTTAAGGAGCCTCTCAAGATAGAGAGGGGGAGGTTGATGAAAGGTCTAGTGATGATGAGAAAGAGGAGGTTTGGCCTCAATAAGGTGAAATTGAACTACCTAATTATGTGGTACGGAGAGTTATGGTTATCAAAGTGTTGGATGATCCTAGCCAACAGGAAAAACTCTTTCATATAAAGTGTCTCATTAAGGAGAGTATGTGCTCTTTGATTATTGATAGCAGAAGTTATGATAATGTGGCTAGTGCCTTAATGGTATATCACTTGAAGTTGCCAAATACTCAACATATGAGTCTTTATAGCCTCCAATGGTTGAATGATTGTGGATATTTGAAGGTAACCCATTAAGTGGTGATTTGGTTCAAAGTTGGAAACTATAAGGACGAGGTGCTTTGCGACATCATTCCTATGCAAGATTGTAATCTCTTGTTAGTTCGGCCATGGTAATATGATAGGTTGACCAAGCATAATGGCCACACCAACTAATACTCCTTTGAGATCAAGGGTCGTAAGTACAACCTCCAGCCACTATCACCATCACAAGTATGTGAGGCACACCGAAAAATGAAGATTTTGCAAGGAAAGGGAAGGAAGGAGAAAGAACCCATTGGAAAGAGTGTGGAACCCAAGAGTAGAAAGGATGAGGGGGAAGAGGGAGTTTTGGTTTTGAGGGGTAGGGATTTGATTGTAATATTTTCTCAAAAGGGAGACCTCTTCAAAGAGTATGATGGTACTACTCCCATACTACTTTTGGCTCATGTTTTGAATGCTAACCCGTCTACTTCCCCTATTCCTTCTTCTATTTCTAATGTTTCATAGGAATTTGATGATTTATTTCCTAGTGAATTACCCAAGGACTTCCTCTACTTTGAGGAATTGAGCACCAAATTGACTTTTTTCTGGGTCCACAATTACTGAAAAAGCCATCTTATAGGAGAAACTCCACGGATACAAAAGAACTCTAACGGAAAGTTGAGGACCTATTAAACAAAGTATCCATCAAGGAATGCATGAGTTTGTGAACGTTCCCGGTGTTACTTGTGCCTACGAAGGATGGGACGTGGTGAATGTGCATGGACTTTTGAGCCATAAATAATATTATGGTAAAGTATCGTCATCATATTCCTAGGTTAGATGATATGCTTGATGAACTAAATGGCTTTTTTATGTTTTCTAAGGTTGATCTTAGGAGCGAATATCACCAAATCCGTATGCAATCAGGTGATGAATGGAATACCGCATTCAAGACCAAGTTTGGTCTATATGAGTGGATGGTCATGCCATTTGGTTTTAAGAACGCTCATAGTATATTTATCCGGCTAATAAATCATGACATGAAGCTGTATTACATCTAAGGAGTGTGTTTTATGTTCTTAGGAAATAAAAGTTGTATGCCAATATTGAAAAATACTCCTTTGGTGTTGATAAAGTTGTGTTTTTTGGGATTTGTTGTAAGCTCAAGTGGAGTAGAGGTAGACGAATCCAAGATAGCCGCCAATAAAGCCAACCCCTAAAACCGTGGGTGATGTTCGGAGTTTCCACGTGTTGGAAAGTTTTTATAGGAGGGTTGTTAAAGAATTTAGTACCATTGCATCCCCCTTGACCAAAATCATCTGAAAGGACCAACCTTTACAGTGGGGTAAAGAGCAATGTAATGCTTTTAAGACCTTGAAACATATGCTTATTTCGGCACCATTGTTGCAATTGCCTAATTTTGATAATATGTTTGAAATAGAATATGATGCTACCAAAAGTAAGCATAGGCGTGGTTTTGATGCAAGAATTGAAACCTATTGCTTACTTTAGCGAAAATCTCAAAGGAGCAACTCTAAATTACTCTATGTATGATTTGGAGTTGTATGCCTTGGTTAGAGCATTAGGTAATTGCCAACATTATCTTTGGCCCAAGGAATTCATAATCCAAACGGATCATGAATCTTTGAAGAACCTTCGAGCACAAGACAAACTTAATAAATGGCATGCCAAATGGATTGAATTTCTTTGAACCTTTCCCTATGTGATTCAATACAAAAGGGGTAAGGATAATGTAGTCGCTGATGCATTATCTAGAAAGCATGTTCTTTTGTCTAATTTGTCATCCAAGCAAATGGGGTTTGAGATCCTCAAGTCTTTGTATCCCGAGGACACCTACTTTGATCCTATCATTAGGTAAAGTGAATCCACGGGTAGGGACAAGAGACAATTGGATTCCAGCCCCTACGCCATGTTTGATGGATATTTGTTTTGGGGAAGACGGTTGTGTGTACACTCTAGCTCTTGGAGAGAGTTGTTTGTGAGGGAGAACATGACGGTGGTGACATGGGTCACTTTGGAATTGATAAGACCCTCAGATTATTGGAGAAACAATTCTATTGGCCAAGGATGCACAAAGATGTTATAAAAGTTTACGACAATGCATGGATTGTAGGAGTGCTAAGTCTAGGCTCCTTGCTCACGGGTTATACACCCTACTTAAAACTCTATCATGCCCGTGGTTTTTTATTTCTATGGATTTCATGTTGGGGCTGCCACGGACTCAACGGGGTCGGGATAGCTGTAACACCCCATATTTTGGGCTAGAATAAAAATCATCATTTCTATGCGTAGATGATCCAAAAGTTGTAAATCCTATACAAATTTGACAAGTTAATCAATTATGTATTTAGGAACCTATTTTAGCATGAATTGAGATCATAGAGGTCCCCTAACTCAGGGACGAGTTGAAAGCTTTCCTATTGTTTGAGTTTCAATGAACATCGAAACTTGGGCCAAATTCAATCGATCATAACTCTTTGTATATAATGAATTAGAGGACCTACTATATATCAAATGAAACTGCTTCGAATTATCTTTCTAACGATACCAATTTTGTAAAAATCTAATATACGAGCAAAACGTTATGGACATTTTCGTGATTGAGATAGTAGCATCACGCGATTAGAGTGCGACGCACTCTTTCGCACGCACCCAATTTCAAGGTCTTGTTTTTGCATTTTTAAGGGAAAAAGTGGTATTTTCCACCTCTGTTCAGCCATAACACGGGATTAAATCCCCCAAACACCAAAATAAGGTCATTCTCTCTCAAAATCACCCAGAACGCTTCTTAGGGTTTCAATCTAAAGATAAAAATATTTTAAGATTTCACCATAGGTTTTCAATAATTCTTCGAGATTTGGAATCCCCATTGCGAGGCCTACAAGAAGCACCCATCAATTGTTCGAATAGTATCCTTAAAGCATAAGTTCATTCAAGAGTCATAAATTAAGGTACGTGGGCTTTTTCTAAAATTTCATGGGCAAAGAGACCATCTTTAATTCATGCTAACAGTTTAGAAATCATGATTTTTATGAAAGGGGTTTTTAATTTATAATTACTAGCATATTTTAGAAACCTTGATCAGTATTGTTTTTGTCTTTAGGTATTCCCCTAAATTGATTTGAAACTCTCTCTCTCTATATATATATTTGTATGCATGTGTTTAAAGATGAATATACAATTGAGATCATGAGTCCTAAAGAATTCCTCTCTTGTTATGATTTTTCCCATCTTTTATTTTATATGAATTGTATTTGAAATGTCTTTATTATTACAATGACTAGAATATGATTTTGAATTCAAAAGAGAGGGTTGTGCATGTTGATAAATGATGAATACACTTTTAATGAAAGAATTGCATATTTTCCAAAAATACATGAGCACCACATGGTTATTGAAAGAATAAGAATCTTAGCATGGTTTTGACTTGTGCTTTTGGAATATGAAATTTCCTATACTATTTGCAAGCTTGGGTGGTCGAAATTATATTTTAATGAAAGAATCTTGCATGGTACAATATGGCTCAGAAATAGGACTTGCAAGTCTTGGTGTGACAACACCAACTCAGTTAAAGTCATAGTAATTCAGAATAGAATAGAACATATATTTGAAATCAAATTTTTAGATTATGAATTTTGAAAGATGCATGTTTAGAAAAGTTTTAAAAATGGGTTTAAAGAGAGTTAGATGGTTACCCAAAGAAAGTACGAGTTGAAAGGTTCTATGCTAGAAACCGTGATTTGTCGACATGGGATTATGGTACCATGCTTTGTTATCTTGCGTACCTTGATTCATGTCATCCCAAATTGGTACTATGGTTACGAGCCCTGCTCTGTGATCTTGTGCACTACCATGACATGTTGATTTGATTGGGTATTTTGGAACCCTGCTGTCACGAGCCAAGCCTAGGCCTTATCCGTGATGAGCATCCCGAACCATGAAGGCCCGGAACACCCATTCTCTATCTGGTTATCATGCACAACATTCGTAATCATAATAAAATGCGGAATTGAAACTGAGTACGGAAAACATGGTCAAGTTCTGCAACATTTTTGAATAATACTATGTGACATCAGTCTGCGAAATATCTACTAAGAACACAAACATCTGTCTGAAAAGAAACAGGGACAAGGCCCCCAGTAAACCAAAAACATAATAAACAAGATAATGTCTGACATAATTAGGCCTTTTGAATAAGAGAAGGCTCACCACTGTGAGATGAAGTCTGCAAATCCGAGAATGTCTACTGAGTAGCTGGACCCCTAGACTGTGCCTCAGAACCTGGAAGGAGGGGGGGTCAGCACAAAAGTACTGGCACGCAAAGCAATCCAAAAAAAGTATAATGGAACATACACACACACATATATATATATATATATATATATATTAAGTGAAAGCAATTTTTCATCAAGACATCATGTATAAAACTATTTCTGAAAAATACATGGGCACTTTCTGAAAACATGTAACCTGTCTGTTCATTTAAAATCATGATCTATGTTTTACTTCTGAGTTAGGTGGTATTCCCTAACAAGTCTGATATTCCACGGGCTGTATGTAATCCTTTATTGACTCGGCAGGGAAGCCCCCAACCCAAGTGTGCCACAAGGATTGGAGTGTCTGAGTCTGATACGCCACAGGACATTTAAGTCAGCGCATAATAGTATACCCAGGTTGGCAAACCACGGTTTTAGGCAATGAGTCGCTTGAACTTAATACCTCTTTGGGGAACTACCTAACGTCTTTGTATGCCCATTTTTAACCTTTTCTGTACATGCAACATTCTGAATATCTAAAATCATGAAAGTCTGAAATGTCTGTTAGTCTGAGTCTGATATGACATTAGTCTGAATTGGTATCGTCATACCAAGACATTGCAAGTCATGATTTTTCTGAGCCATAATGTATTAAGCAAGAGCTTTCATTCAAAACATAGTTTAGACCACCAAAACATGTAACTGATGTAAAGGACTTCATATTCCGAAACTTAAAGTTCAATTCATGCAGAAATTTCATCAAACACCTGGTGGTCAAATGTCTTTAGCAAGTTCATGTATTAAAAATTGAAACACATTCATTCATATATGTATATAAACTGTCAAATCGCTTTGGATATGGTCAAAAGACCAAAACAATGATTTTAAAACATCTTATACATAAATATATATACATAATTTAAAACCCCATTCTAAAACATGATTTTTTTCTATGCCCGTGAGAATTTAGGAAAAACCCCGCGTACCTCTATTTCCAAGGATAATAGATGTTTCTTGAAGCTTGCGGATTGGTGATTCCGAATATGTAATTATCTTCGAAAACCTACGGTCGAATCTTGAACTATTTGAGTTTTTATTTTGAAACCCTAAGGAGAATTCTTGAGTAATTTTGGGAAAGTATGTGTATTATGGTGTTTGAGGGATTAAATCTTGTGTTGGTGGCATATATAGGGGTGGAGGATGACCAAAATACCCCTAAGGAACAATTAAGGTCAAATATGTTCCTCAGTTGACAGTTTGTTAGGCTGGAGTAAATCGATTATAACTTATTACTCATGTATTCAAATTGGATGAAACTAACTTCATTTTAAATAGGACTCAAATAGATTTCGTTTTATATATTATAGCTCACACAGTTCATTATATACATGGAGTTATGATCGTTTGAAGTTGACCCTGAAATGCTGAAAACTGGGCAATAGGCTATGCGTTTTGCTATTGTTTAGAAATCCAAACGCAGCCTTATGCATTCCGAAAAAATCCAAAACTTATACGAGATGTACTATGAGGTTTCCCGATCGTAAAGCAACTTGAAAATCTAAAAACGGATATTGGGAATGTTGAAAAGTTGTATCCCGAAGATTGCCAGCTAAAATGACACTAAGTCCTCATTACACTAACAAAAATTTTCAAGTTTTTTAAGTCTAAGGGCACTCTATTAAAGGCTAATAATCCATGCACAAATTTTACGGGGTGTTACATTATCTCCCCCTTGGGATCATTCGTCCTCGAATGATGGATAAGAACTTGTTGAAGCCTTAAAGATATAAAATAAAGCGGACATGACATGTCCTCTAATAAAGAATACATTGATTTGAAACATGACCATATGGCTGGAACTACTGATATTTTGAATTCTTATATCGGACAGGCATATCTGATGCATGGAATACACGACTGAAGCTATTCATAAGCTGAATTCTCATAATGAACATGCATATCTGATGCATGGATCGTGATAAGGAAATTACCAAGAGATGAAGAGTAACCAACCCCAACTGAAAGAGGAAACGAGTGTAACAGCTTATTCCCTATAAATATGATATTCATTCAATTCAGCTTAAATTTCTCATATGAGCATTGACAATTTTTTCTACTAATGTCTAAAATAGCTTAATCCTTACCCTGTGATCAAGCCTAACTCTAAGTCACAAAAATACAACATGCTACACCATGCTATTATTCTAAACCATATGATGCCACCTTCTATACCTCTTTTAAAGATCACATTCTAAGCATAACATGCCTTACCACTTTAATAACTCTCTGAACTCTTAATATGAAGTCGCTAATGCATATTGCAACCTTCCACTACAATCCCAAAACGTCATTCAAGCCTAATTTATAACCACATGTTAACTTCAAGGCACACACCCATAAATACATACTTTACATAGTTTCTAAACTATTATCAATATAACTCCCACGCGCTATCCTTAAAACATACAAACACAAACTTTTCCACTAAACATCACATGTATCAAAGATTGACCCCAAATCTCACTTCATACTTATGGCCTTATCTAAACAAACGTACAATGATCTTCCATCAACAAGAACATTTACATCATCACCACTATCATTGCATAGGGAGGTCACTAAAAGGTTAAAACATAAGACCCTGAAGCATGAGAAGATTTTTATATGGGACTGAACACACTATAAAGAGTGAGTACATGCATCATGAGTTGCATGACCTCAACTAGAGTTCCTAACATAAGGGATGTAATTCAGAATACTTGAATGAAGTAGAACTCATTATCTTGGAACTGGAAGAGTACGTGACTCTGTATCATATACAGGAATCACGAACTATGATCACGGAACTAAAACGTTAAGCTTGAGTAGGCATTGAGATCACTGAAAAATACTAAGATAAGAATGGGTTGAGTCTCACCCTCACTTTCTAACGTTCTAAATCATACTGCATCACTACTAGAATCTGAGAGCCTTACTTGGTCATTCGTTCTGTCATCTCCCCCTTAGCTTCAAGTCATCATCTAGAGTTTGGGAGATCCTTTACCAGATTCTAACTGAACTACACTTACTACACTCTAGGGTCTGAAAAAAAAATAACAATACATGCATATGATAGAACTTAGCCCGAATGACTACCTTCCGAGATACACTTTATCTTCTCTAGCCACCAATAGTCATAGTATAATGCTTGCACACTTATTCTATCGGTTCAACCTTCAAAAGTCAAGCTTAGATGCTAACACTTAACATGGATATCACCAAGCCTTTGATGAACCATATCTCTTTTGATAGAGCATACCACTATTGCGACTCCAAATTTATATCCCTCTACTATGAGAATCAAGATCACCACAAAAGGCCCAACACTATCAATCAAAACACCTTAACATGGCTATTTAGATCACAATGTACCATCTAACTAGTGTTTCTTCACTTAACAATTCAATGGTACCACTAGCCACGCACAACAAGTAATAGCCTTAGAAAAATGCTGCAACCTCATGGCACCTTAGGCATACTTCTACATCATACATGCAATATCATACACCACTACGAATCAAATAAACTTACTCTATTGCATGCACCGTTTAAGTCGATTAGATCACTTCTATACAACTAGTATTCATTAACCAAGAAATCTTCACATCCACCTTCATGGACATCAACTGTTCAAACTTAATATCTAGTGCTATGCATGATTTACAACCCAACCTTACACGAAATTTTCACTTGGAAACTATGAAATAAATATCACGAAACACTAGTGCACTAGAACTTCATAACCACAATAATCGATCATGACCTAACGGTTTTCCTTATCATAATCCATTAGCACGTACTATTTCAGCACATCAAGCCTACTAATTTAATGCCACAAAACATGCATCATCAAACTGGTACCACTATTTACCACCACACCATTTAAATTCAAGCCTATAGTTTAGTATCAATCATTTACCACCAATGAAGAAAGAAACATAATATAAATATACTAATCCATCAAATTGGGATATTCTACCCAAATATCTCAAAAATCTACTACATACCTTCTCACAAGTAGCACTAGTTTAGAACTACCAACGAAAAGAGGGTCAAGGGGGTTAACGCCTCATAATAGACATGGTCAACCTTATCCTTATATTATAACCCCGTACAATCGTATCTACTTATACTTCTTTCTCACATCACAATTACTTACCCCGAGAGTACATTTACACTACCTTCAAAATCCACAACAACCATGAGTCTATACTTATAACCTACTGGCTAATCTGGCCATTTTCATACTTCAAGCAAGGACAATTCACCTTGCCTAATACCTCCTTCTCTGTCTTCTACTAATAAACTAACACACAAGGACGAATCGCTTCATTACGAACTCTATCTCACGAAAAAGATTCAGCTATACATATATTCAACCAACACAAGAACCATACGTTGAATGACAAATTGCTAGTGAATCGAAATAGGCCTCACCCGGCTTCACTAGACTTTGATTTTTTTGTAGTTTGAACAAGAAAATAAGAAGAATGACAAGGCAACTATGCTAGTGAATCGAAAGAGCCCCACACAGCTTCACTAGACTTTTTAGTTTCACCAGCACGATGATAAAATATTTTCAAGAGATAGAAACTTGTCACACAATATTCCATAATCTGAGAATACACATCTTACTTTGTATAGATAAAAAAAAAATTTGAGTCAAATATTTCCCCCACAGATTATCATACTATCCACACACACTACTTGCTACCAATAGGTCATGACACTGACACTTCAACTTATACTACTATTTGGGTAGAAATAGAATTCCAACACTTCTACTACACATCTTTTCCCTTAAGCATGACATTTGCAACATAAATTTCTGAAAAAGGCCGAATATACTCAATACAAAAGGCTGAAAAGCACGATTTTGTCAAGATCAAGGTTCACACTAGAACCCATACACTCTGAAGAAATAATGGACTCTTCTCAAGTAATTGCACAATTTTAAGATCTTATATGACGTGATCCGAAGGGACAAGACCATTTAGATTCTAAACTTCTGCACTTGATTCACCGCAGAAATGTGATGGATCTGAGAACATCAGAGTAAGGAAAGAATTTGGGATGATTTTACTTTCGTATGAACGTTACCATAGCACGAATTAGAGTATGAAGGAGGAACATTCTGACTCTGTTTCACGAACTAGAACATGAAGAAAGAGAGACATTCCTAAACGTATAGTAGCCTCCTGTTTATAAGTGTGGCGCGCTACACACCCATAAATAGAAATCTACTTGACACGATTTCGTAGACACCCTAGGACCATGAACTATGCTCTGATACCATGTTTTTCACGACCCGAGCCTAGTCCCTAGCCGTGATGAGCATCCCGAACCTTGAAGACCCAGAACACCCATTCTCTATCTGGTTATCATGCACAACATTCGTAATCATAATAAAATGCAGAATTGAAACAGAGTATGGAAAACATGGTCAAGTTTTGCAACATTTCTGAATAATACTATCTGACATCAGTCTACAAAATCTCTACTAAGAACACAAACATTTGTCTGAAAAGAAACTGGGACAAGGCCCCCAGTAAACAAAAAACATAATAAATAAGATAATGTCTGACATAATTAGGCCTTCTGAATAATAGAAGGCTCATCACTGTGAGATCAAGTCTGCAAATTCGAGAATGTCTAATGAGTAGCTGGACCCCTAGACTGTGCCTCAGAGACTGGAAGGAGGGGGGTCAACACAAAAGTACTGGAACGCGAAGCAATCCAAAAATAGTATAATGGAACATATATATATATATATATATATATATATATATATTAAGTGAAAGCAATTTTTCATCAAGACATCATGTGTAAAACTGTTTCTAAAAAATACATGGGCACTTTCTGAAAACATGTAACCTGTCTGTTCATTTCAAATCAAGATCTGTGTTTTACTTCTGAGTTAGGTGGTATTCCCTTATAAGTCTGATATTCCACGGGCTATATGGAATCCGCCATTGACTAGACGGGGAAGACCCCAACCCAAGTGTGCCGCAAGGGTTGGAGTGTCTGAGTCTGATACGCCACTGAACATTTAAGTCAGCGCATAATAGTATACCCGAGTTGGCAAACCATGATTTTAGGTAATGAGTCGCTTGAACTCAAGCCTTCTTCGGGAACCACCTAACGTCTCTGTATGCCCATTTTTAACCTTTTCTGTACATGCAACATTCTGAATATCTAAAATCATGAAAGTTTGAAATGTCTATTAGTCTGAGTCTGATATGGCATTAGTCTGAATTGGTATCGTCATACCAAGACATTGCAAGTCGTGATTTTTTTGAGCCATAATGTATTAAGCAAGAGCTTTCATTCAAAACATAGTTTAGACCACAAAAACATGTAATTGATTTAAAGGACTTCATATTCCGAAATTAAAGTTCAATTCATGCAGAAATTTCATCAAACACCTAGTGGTCAAATGTCTTTAGCAAGTTCATGTATTCAAAATTGAAACACATTCATTCATATATGTATATAAATTGTCAAATTGCTTTGGAGATGGTCAAAAGACCAAAACAATGATGTTAAAACATCTTATACATAAATATATATACATAATTTAAAACCCCATTCTAAAACATGATTTTTTTCTATGCCCATGAGAATTTAGGAAAAACCCCGCGTACCTCTATTTCCAAGGATAATAGATGTTTCTTGAAGCTTTCAGATTGGTGATTCTGAATATGTAATTATCTTTGAAAACCTACGATCGAATCTTGAACTATTTGGGTTTTTATTTTGAAACCCTAAGGATAATTCTTGAGCAATTTATGAAAGTATGTGTATTATGGTGTTTTAGGGATTAAATCCCGTGTTGGTGATATATATAGGGGTGGAGGATGACCAAAATACCCCTAAGAAACAATTAAGGTCAAATTTGTCCCTCAGTTGACAGTTTCATAGGCTGGAGTAAATCGATTATAACTTTTTACTCATGTATTAAAATTGGATGAAACCAATTTCATTTTAATGAGGACTCAAATATATTTCATTTTATATATTATAGCTCACACAGTTAATTATATACATGGAGTTATGATCATTTGAAGTTGACCCTGAAATGCTGAAAACTGGGCAATAGGCTATGCGTTTTGCTACTGTTTTGAAATCCAAACGCAGCCTTATGCATTCCAAAAAATTCCAAAACTTATCCGAGATTTACTATGAGGTTGCCCGATCGTAACGCAACTTGAAAATATAAAAACGAATATCAGGAAGGTTGAAAAGTTGTATCCCGAAGATTGCCAGCTAAAATGACACTAAGTCCTCATTACACTTACAAAAATTTTCAAGTTTTTTAAGTCTAAGGGAACTCTATTAAAGGCTAATAATCCATGCACAAATTTTATGGGGTGTTACACCTGCTGTATGATCTTGCGTGTCCCCCTTGTAGATACTAAAATCCTTGCGGAAAACATGGATTGGGTGTTTGGTCTCCGAGTCAAGGGTGGATTCCATATAGCCCATGGAATTACAGATTGTAGGGTGTACTATCTAGCTCAAAAATAAGTCAAAGAGTGAGTCATTTTTTTAAACAAATGTTTCAAAGTATTTAAAATGCGCCCATGTGTTTTCATATATTATATGAAAAATATTTTATAAATTTCTCTCACTTATGTTATATTTAAATATATTATTTTAGATTGCTCTGTGTACCAGTACATCTATATTGATCCTTGTAATACCCCGTATTATCGAGCTAGAATTCTAACCGTCATTCCTGCGCATCTAAGCTCTAATACAAGTGATTATCGTGTGAATACAAGTTGAATGATAATCATCCTAGTCTATGGAGTACTTTAGAGATGAAAAATGTTCATAGCAATGACCAAGAACAAAGTTGAGCTAAGACCAATTGATTCATCCAAAGTTTGGCATTCGATTCAACAAGGGTCAACTTCAAATGTATATTTCTATTAATATACAGGGAATTATTCATTTCAAGACCTATCAAATTTTAGATAATTGAATTATCTTTCCAACTATACCAATTTCGCAAAAATGTGATACCCGAGCGAAGAGTTATGCCCATTTTTGTGAGAGGCAGTAAGGGTGTGCGATGGGCAATGCGCCGTCGAATCAAATGTGTGTGATTGGGAGTATGAGGTATACTTAAATGTCTGCCATATAGTGTGCGACTCACACCTTAAGGTCTTCCATGGATTTTGTGCCTCATACCTCACTTCCAACTGCCAAAAATACCCTTATATATGTCTATAACACGGGATTAAACTCCCATAACGCCAAAATAAGTTTAGTTTCTCTCAAAATCACCAAGAACATTCATTAGGGTTTCAACCTAAAAATTCACATATCTCAAGATTCAACCATGAGTTTTCAATCATTCTTGAAGATTCGGAATCCCCATTTCGAGGGCTACAAGAAACACTCATTATTTTCATGAATAGAGTCTCAAGGTCAAGAGTTCATTCAAAGCTTCAAGTTTAAGGTATGTGGGGTTTTTCAACAAGAATACCCTTTTCGTTCTTGGGCCCAAATTGATTTTTCTTTTATGAATATACATGATTTTACATTTTTTAATATGAATTTAAAGCATGAATTTATACCCTATAAGGTGTTACATAAGATTATGATACTCTCTATGTTTTGGAAGTTGAATTGAATGAGAATGATGATATTTTTGTACATAGAGTTGAATTTTCCAGATTTTAAAGTAAGTTATATATATATTTATGATGAAAAGCATGAATCTTGAGAAAATTTAATATGATTTTGATGTATGAGACCTTGAGTCCTAATTGGGATTGTACTTTGAGAAATTATGTTCTATAAGCACAATGAGATTTGAATCCCAAATATAATTTTCTTTACCAAGATGTATGATTATAAGGCTGAAATTTTAAGTTTTAAGTGATTATTTTTGAGCTTATTTCATAAAGTATGAAACTTTGGAAGGTTTTATGGTAATATTGATGTATGGGTTTTTGGAAACCTATTTGAGGTTATTATTTTCATAAAATCATGTGTTATAAACACCTTGAGTTTAAATAATTTGAGATGATAAAGAATGTTTGACCTTTTAATCTTAAAAATGGTTGTTTTTGAAACCCAGATGAGAAAGAAATCCACTTTTATTGATTTATTATGAAAGGGATAGCATGATGGCTCCCTTTGTGAATTGTTAAAATATTTATTAGTGGATTTTCTTTTGAAAAGATCTGAGCTAAGTCCGACAGTAGTCTTTAGCACAGAGTGGGAGGTATAGTAGGATTGGTGCTTCCCTAAAACTACGTGCCCCCGTAGGTTATGAGCCTGAGGCGAATTTATATAGTGATCACTAGTATTTGGATTGATGATTAAAGGTCCTACTCCGATGTCAGTGATAGGACAGCTCTCCCCAACGTGGGTTAGACGTTGGACTCCATGTAGCTCACATGGTTTATGTCGGTTGTAAGAGACTTCCAATTTGTGTGTGTGTATTCTCCTATCTAATATGAAAAATCTTATTCTTCTATCTAAGATGAAGCATATTTGTTTGAAAGACTAAGTTCGAGAAAGTCATCGTTTTTGAAAGATTTAATGAACATATATTCCAAAGAGAATTGTTATGAGATTTGATTGCTTTGATGATTTGGAATTGAGATAGAAGTGAATTGAGATTTATTATGATGACTCACATGTTTCACCCGATATATTTTACTCTCTTATGATTATGATGATTTTATTCAAGCTAAGTGAGTCATTTATATCAGTATGCATAGTTTTATAAATGGTGATGATATTAAGATATTATTTTATATATGCATTGCACCCTCATATGCTCGGTACCTTTTCATTGCACTAGCCCACATATTCGTATGTGGGTTAAATTTTCTCAGAATGTAGGTACAAGGTAGAGTTGTACCTTCAGATCCAGTCAGTTTGTGGTATCCAGTTAGCAGGTGATAAGTCTTTTTGATTTAAGGTCTTGGGTTAGTTATGTAGAGTTTATAGTGCTGTATTTTCTTTATTTAGTCGTATTGAGTTGGGGTAGTCGGGAGTCATAACCCAGCTACCTATATTCAGTACTGGTAGAGGCTTCATAGACAGTCAGTAGAAGTTTATGTATTTCATTTTGGTTTTGGTTATAAATACAGAATTGTAATCCTATAAAATTCTATTTTTGTATCGATCAAATTCAGAAAAGAGTTAATTTCAGCTGATTTGTATGGATTTGAATTTTTATTCAGTTGCTTATCAGTTATGCCAGTAGAAGGGTTATCTTGGGGTCACTTGTGACCCTAAGCACTGTGTGACGTCTCGGGACTAGATTTTAGGGCGTTATAAACTTGGTATCAGAGCACAAATTTCTAGTGTCCTAGGGTGCTTATAAAGTCGTGTCTAGTAGAGTCTTGCGGAATGGTACGAAGACATCTATACTTTTCTTCGAGAGGCTATAGGGCATTTAGGAAATGTCTCCATTCTTTCAAGTCTTAAATCGTTCTATAGAAAAGTTCTCTAAGAAACTTATACAGATTCTCATCTTACTCTAGTCAGGCCATCTCTGCCTTATTTCCAAGGTATCAAAAATAGTTGAGCTTTATTCTCCATAGATAGTTATGGGACTATAAGAGAGCTTGAAAGTATCCTATCAGTACTTTTGAGTTCTTAAAACTGAAGTGCTTTATCAGGCCTGTAGAAATCATGCACAAAGCCTGAGTCGGATGTGCTTTTGAATTTCTCTTCATAATCCGCAATGATAATCTATACTTCTATATCTATGTTCCTGAAGTAACATGTTTGGCAAGTTCCAGTTCCTCCCTGGATAATGCTTTTATAATTGCTAGAAGAAGTTTCATAAAGCGGCTTGAGAGGAGCCTTCTAGTATGTTATAAGTACATCAAATTTGAAGTTATACCCTTGTTCTTATGAGTTATTTAATTAAGACAGAGTAAGGTGTATTCTTAGATCGTTGAATATTGTGTGTCAAGTTTCTATCTCTTGTATTATGTAATCTTGTTATCATAATGTTTGTGAAAAATCAAAGTCTACTGAAGCCCTGTGAGGCCTATTTTGATTCAATAGCATATTTGCTTCATTATTCATCTAATTTTCTAGTTCAAAATACAAAACCAAAGTCTAGTGAAGCCGTGTGAGACCTATTTCGATTCACTAGCAACTTGTTGTTTATCTTGTTATTCTGCTGTTACTTGAAAGTGTGGGTTTCTGTGTAGTGACAGAAGTAGTAACGTTTAGTTGAAAGTATTGTGTTAGTTGAACTTGTGGGTTTAGAAGTGTAGTGGTAAGAATGGTGGTAAGGGTGATTTATTGAATATATATAGCTAAATTTTTGCTTATGATTGAATTAGCAATGAAGTGATAGACCCTTGTTTGTTAGTTTAGTGAATTTTGAGAAGGAGATTATTAGTTAAGGTGGATTGTTGTTTGCTTGTAGTATGAAAAGAGTTATTGATTGTATTTCTTGTGGTAGGAAAGTATAGGTTTTGATGGAAGTACTTGGTGGTTGAGTATTGTTAATTTAGGCTTTCCTGAGATTGCAAGAGGAAGTATAGTTGAAATTTATAGAGCTATGGAAGTAATTTAAGTGTGAAGATGGGTAAATAGTAATGATGTGAAGAAGGAGGATGTATTAACAGATTATGAATAAGATAGACCATATGATTATGATCGATTGTCATTGTGTACTAGTTTTTCTTAATGTTGTGTTCTATAGTTTTGAAGTGAAAATTATGTGTGAGATTGGGTTGTAAATCATGTTTAGCTCTAGACATTAAGTTTGAACAGTTGGTGGTTCCGTGGTTGATGCTAGTTATATGGAGGTGATCTAATAGGCCTGAACAGTGTATTGAAGAGTGTAAGATCATGTGTTCGTAATTAAATATGATGTAGAGGTGTGCCCAAGGTGCTATGGGGCTGCATTATTTTTTTGGAGGATTATTGGATATTGTGTGGTTAGTAGTAATGTTGAGTTGCTAGGTGGAGAAAGACGAGTTAGATAATTTATGTTGTTCTTGATAGCTAAGTTAAGGAGTTATGATTGAAGATGTTGAGTCTTTTTAGTATGATTTTATTCTTATGGTTTGGGAAAAATATAAGTATAGAAGTGTGATCTTAGTAGGCTATGATTATGTGATTAGAGATGTAGATATGCTTGCAAATGAGAGTGTAAGTCGTTGATGATGATTATTGAAGCTAGGAATTAAGGATGACATATGGATGGGTTGTTCAAGAATGAAATCGGTAAGTTCAAAATTAGTTTATTCTTGTGAGTTTAGCATTTATTTGTAGATCTTAGAATGATGAAATTATGGCTTAATCTTGAGGATATGGAGTAGACCATCATGTTTAGAATACCAGCTTTAACCTAAGGGGGAGATGGTTAGAGAAAAACCAAACCAAGTTTTGAGAATTAGATTATGATACATGTCAATAATGAGTTATGATGAGATAGTGATCCTTTCTCACTCTAGAGTATTCCTTGGATTTCAGTCATTATAACACCAAATTAATCACATTCTTGACAAATCCATGCCACAGGCCTATGCTTATACCTAGCATGTGTGATCAAGACCATTCTCATCTTCTGGCAAGCATGTAACAGCTTCACGTTGTGATTCAAGTTATCTCTTACGAATCTATGAACTCCAGCCTTATGTTGAATAGCTCATGATAAGTATGAACTCATGTTTAAGAGTATGACCATTTTTTAAAATCATGATACTAGTGAAGTTTGCATTATATCATGTATGTCCTCAGTTTAGATTTTTTTAACAAATCCATGCCTTTGATATTTTATTCCTCAGGACAAAGATAAGTGTTAATATTATGTATTGTAGTTTTTGTCCTTCTGGTTCATATGTGTTAGCCCTTCAGTGACCTCTTCCTATGTTAAGATAGTGGTGATGTTAGTGGACAAGCAATGGTTTAGATGTGAGAGAGTTGATGACCCTCATTAAGAAAGATTATTTATGCTTTTCTATCTAAATGCTAAAGTGTGAAGTAATATGGAGGCCAATTCTTTGATACATGTCATGGTTAGTTAGAAATTATATGTATGTTTTTAAGAATAGTGCAAGAAAATTATAGTTGATAAAGGTTAGAAAATATGCAAAGTATGACTTTAGGGGTATTTTCCGTAAAGTTATATGTGATTTTTAATGATAGGCTTGAATGCCATGTTGGATGTAAGATGATGAATGCAATATGCACTAGTGAGATAATGAATGGAATATGCACTAGTGAATCCATATCAAGAGTTTTAAATTAGTCATTGAAGTGTTAAGGCATGTTATGCTTAGGGTGTGAGCTCTAAGAAGATATAGAATATTGAACCTTGTGGTTTAGACTAGTATTGTGATTTGGCATATTGTATCTTGTGATTTAGTGTTAGGATTGATCATGGTGAGAGAACTTAGTTTAGTTTAGACCTTAGTAGAAAGATTTTGCAGTGCCAATATGAGAATTATAAGTTTAATCAAATGAGTATCGTATTTAAGGGGAATAGTATAGTTGAGAGAGCATTTGAGAAGTGATGCTAAACTTGAAAGTAAGAAGTTGCGTTGCCTACGGCCTAGCAATCCTATCCTAGTTTATGAGTTATATAATTATATGCCATGCTATAGAGTTATACCAATGTTGTAATTCCTTAGTCAAATGTCTTGTTCAGAGCGTGCCCAAAATACTCCATTTGAGTATGGGTAGTCAGTATGATCCAGTCCATATAGCCTGTAATCTAGTTTAGCAAGCAAGGAGATAAGCTCCTATAGATTCTTAATTTTCCAGCTAGTCTTACTATCTGTAGTCTTATACGTATATACATTCCAAGAGGCAATGTGTTTGTGTCCAATTAAATTATGAATTCAACTCAGTTCACGCATCAATTTCAGTTTCAGATATTAAGTCATGATTCAGTTCGTAAGTATCCTGTGTAGTATCACAGTCTCTTCCTAGTATTTTCATCAAATTATTATTATTCGGGGACGAACGATCCCAAGAGGGGGATGTTGTAATACTATGAGTTTTCATGTCATAAACCTCTCATCCTTTCTCATGAGATTAGATCAAGTGCAAAGTAATGGTTACTCATAATTTGACACTCTCGTTTCTATCTTAGCCATATAGTTATTTTTCTTGAGGATTCATGTACTTGTAGACCAGTTCAGTAGCTCATTATTCATGAGATCCAGTGATTCAGTTCTATCAGTTACAGATGATATCTTGAAGACTATTATTCCTCTGTGTTTCAGGTTAATTTTCCATATTTGAGGACGAATGTTCCCAAGCGGGATATAATATAATACCTCATATTTTCGTTCTAGAATTCTAACCGTCGTTCTTTCATGTCTAGGCTCTAATACAAGTGATTCCCATGTGAATACAAGTTGCATGATAATTATCCTAGTATCTGGAGTAGTTTAGAGGTGAAAAATGTTCATAACAATGACCGAGAACAAAGTTGAACTAAGACCAATTGATTCATCCAAAGTTTGACATTTGATTCTACAAGGGTCAACTTCAAACATGTATATCTCTTAATATACATGGAATTTTTCATCCCAATCAAATTGTACATAATTGAATTAGCTTTCTAACGATACCAATTTCGCTAAACTGTGATACCCGAACAAAGAGTTATGCCCATTTTTGTAAGACACAGTAAGGGTGTGAGATGGGCAATGTGCCACGCAATCAAATGTGTGCGATTAGGAGTGCAAGGCATACTTAAATGTCTGCCATAAGGTGTACGACGTACACCTTAAGGCCTTCCATAGGTTGTGCACCGCATACCTCACTTCCAACTGCCAAAACCACCCTTATATATGTCTATAACATAGGATTAAACTCCCATAACACCAAAATAAGTTTACTTTCTATCAAAATCACCAAGAACATTCATTAGGGTTTCAACCTAAAAAAATCAAATATCTCAAGATTCAACCACGAGTTTTCAATAATTCTTCGACATTCAGAATCCCCATTCCGAGGGCTACAAGAAACACTCATTATTTTCACGAATAGAGTCCCAAGTTCAAGAGGTCATTCAAAGCTTCAAGTTTAAGGTATGTGTGGTTTTTCAACAAGAATACCCTTTTCGTTCTTGTGCCCAAATTGATTTTTGTTTTATGAATAGACTTGATTTTACATGTTTTGATATGAATTTGAAGCATGAATTTATACCCTATATGGTTTTACATGAGAATATGATACTCTCTATGTTTTGGAAGTTGAATTGAATGAGAATGATGACATTTTTGAACATAAAGATGAGTTTTCCAGATTTTAAAGTAATATATATATATTTATGATGAAAAGCATGACTCTTGAGAAAATTTAATATGATTTTGATGTATGAGACCTTGAGTCCTAATTGGGATTGTACTTTGAGAAATTATGTGCTATAAGCACAATGAGATTTGAATCCCAAAGCTAATTTTCTTTACCAAGATGTATGATTATAAAGCTGAAATTTTAAGTTTTAAGTGATTATTTTTGTGCTTATGTCATAAAGTATGAAACTTTGGAAGGTTGTATTGTGATATTGATGTATGGGTTTTTGGAACCCTATTTGAGATTATTATTTTGATAAAATCATGTGTTATAAACACCTTGAGTTTAAATAATTTGAGATGATAAAGAAGCTTTGACCTTTTGGTCATAAAAAGGGTTGTTTTTGAAACCCAGATGAGAAAAGAAATCTACTTTTATTGATTTATTATGAAAGGGGTAGCATGATGGCTGCCGTTGTGAATTTTTGAAATATTTATTAGTGAATTTTCTGTTGAAAAGATCTGAGCTAAGTCCGGGAGTAGTCTATAACACCGATCGGGAGGTATAGCAGGATTGGTACTTCCCTAGAACTATGTGCCCCCGTAGGTTGTGAGCCTGAAGCTAATTTATATAGTGATCAGTAGTGTTTGGATTGATGGTTTAAGGTCCTACTCCAATGGCAAGGATAGGACTGCTCTCCCCAACGTGGGTTAGACGTTGGACTCCATGTAGCTCACATGGTTTATGTCAGTTGTAAGAGACTCGCAATGTGTGTGTATTCTCCTATCTAATATGAAAAGTCTTATTCTTCTATCTGAGATAAAAACATATTTGTTTTAAAGACTGAGTTTGAGAAAGTCATTGTTTTTGAAAGATTTAATGAACATATATTCCAAAGAGAATTGCTATGATATTTGATTGCTTTTATGATTTGAAATTGAGATGGAAGTGAATTGAGATTTATTATAATGACTCACATGTTTCACCCGATATATTTTACTCTCTTATGATTATGATGATTTTAATTTGATCTAAGTGAGTCATTTAAATCAGCATGCAAAATTTTATAAACTGTGATGATATTAAGATATTATTTTATATATTCATTGCACCCCCATATGCTCGGTACGTTTTCATCGTACTGACCCACATATTCGTATTTGGGCGATATTTTCTTGGAATGTAGGTACAAGGTATAGTTTCACCTTCAGATCCAGTCAGTTCATGGCATCCAGTCAGCAGGTGATAAGTCCTTTTGATTCAAAGGCTTGGGTTAGTTATTTAGAGTTTATAGTGTTGTATTTTCTTTATTCAGTCGTATTGAGTTGGGATAGTCGGGAGTCATGAACCGGCTACCTAAAGTCAGTACTAGTAGAGGATTCATAAACATTCAGTAGAAATTGATGTATTTCATTTCAGTTTTGGTTGTAAATAAAGAATTGCAATCCTGTAAAATTCCATTTTTGTTTCGATCAGATTCAGAAAAGAGTTATTTTTTGCTGATTTGTATAGATTTGTATTTTTATTCAATTTCTTATGAGTTATGACAGTAGAAGGGTTATATTGGGATCACTTGTGACCCTAAGTACCGTGTGATGTCTTGAGACCCAATTTCGGGCCATTACAACCCCCCTCCCTTCCTAGTTCTGAGGCTCAATCTAAGGGTCCCAATAAGCAGTAGGTTTTCTCCCGACAGAAGTGCAGAGTTTTGTGGTGAGCCTTATTATTTTAGAAGGCCTAGTTTAGTTCAGTCATTTATCATTATTATTTGTGGTCTATTAGGGGGCCTTGTCCTAGTTTTCAGATAGTTGGATTTATGCATGTAGTAGACATTTCGCTGACTGAGTCAGATATAACTCAGATATTTTGAATTGTAGTTTTCATTAAGATTTGAATTCAAATTTACTGACCAGGATTCTATTTCATTATGTAATTCCGCATTTATATTTTTTCATATGAGGATAGTGTATGTGATTGCAAGTTAGAAGGGTGTCCGAGACTTCATGGTTCGGGATGCTCATAACAGCTAGGGTTGCAGTTTCGATCATGACAAACTTGGTATCAGAGCACGGTATATGGTCCCAGGGTGTCTGCAAAATTGCGCTGGGTAGTGTCTTGTTTATGGGTGTATAGTGTGCCACACTTATAAGCAGGAGGCTACAAAGAGTTAGGAATATGTTTTTTTCTTAATATTCTTGTTCATGCTATGGAGCTAGAATTTTCCTCTTTCATACTCTAATTCGTGCTATGGTGTCCCCCATACAGAAGTAATGTCATCCCAATTATTTCCTTACTTTGATATGCTCAGATATGTCTCATTATTAGGGTGATTCAAGTATAGAAGTTTAGAGTCTAAAGGGTACAATCCTTTCTGGTTAATACATATATGATTTTAAAATTTATGCAAGGACTTGAGAAGAGTCTGTTAGTACTCCAAGGTATACTTATTCTAGTGTGAACTTTTATTCTGATGAAATCGTGATTTTCAACCCGCAGTGTATTCAGTCCTTTTCAAAACTTATGTTATAGATATCATGCTTCAGGGGGAATGATATGTAGCAGAATGTTGGAACTGTATTTTCACCCGAGTAGTAATATAAGTTAAAGTGATGGTGTCATGACCTATTGGTAATGATATTGGACCAAGAAGTTGGTGATATGAAGTTGCATGGTTAGAAATCAGAGTGAGGGTGACTTTTGTTTACATTAATGTATTTAGTTGAAAAACTGATGTTTGAGAATGATTTACCATTTTATAGTGATAAACTAATGTGGGAGCTAATAGCATATATGGATTATATGGTAGTTTGTGGGGGAAGTGTTTGACTCAGATTTTTTTATTTATACAAAGTAAGATGTGTATTGTTAGATCATTGAATGTTGTGTGTCAAGTTTCTATCTCTTGTAATATTGTTATCATTGTGTACTAGAAACTAAAAGTCTAGTGAAGCCGTGTGGGGCTCTTCCGATTCATAAGCATAGTTGCCTTGTCATTCATCTCATTACTTGTTCAAAAAACAAAATCAAATTCTAGTGGAGCCTAGTGGGGCCTATTTCAATTCACTAGAAACTTATTGTTCATCTTGTTGTTCTTGTGTTCGTTAGAACTGGGGTTTAGTTGCGTAATGGCAAGAAAAGTGATAAGGGCAATTTATTGAATATATGTATAGCCAAATCTTTTTACATGAGATTGAGTTGGTAATGAAGTGATACAACCTTGTCTGTTAGTTTAGCAAAAGGTAGAGAAGGAGTTATTTGTTAAGGTGAATTGTTGTTTGCTTGAAGTATGAAAAGATTTGTTGATGTTGTTTGTTGTCCAAGAAGTGTATAGGTTAGTAATGAATGTAGTTAGTGGATGGGTGTAGTTAATTTAGGCATCCCTGAGATTTCAAGGGGGTTTAATTTAAACTTATAGAGTTATGGAATAAGTTTAGCTATAAAAAAAATAGAGGTACATAGTAATAGTGTGTAGAAGGAGGATATGTTAATGGATTGTGAATAGGGTAGGCCATATGATTATGATCTATTGTTGTTGTTATGGAGTTCTAGTGTACTAGTGTTTCTTGATATTTTATTTCATATTTTTTCCAAGTGAGAATTGTGTGTAAGGTTGGATTGTAAACCATGTTTAGCACTAGACATTAAGTTTGAACAATTGATGGCCATGGAGGTAGATGAGATAATTTCTTGGTTAATGATACTAATTATAGGGAAGTTCTCTAATATGCTTAAATAGCGTACACAAGAGCTAAAGTTTATTTCAGATGTAGAGAAGTATCATGTCGCATGTATGATGTTGAAATATGCCCAAAGTGATATGGAGTTGCAGCATTTTCTAGGCTATTGCATGTTGCGTATGGCCAGTAGTACTGTTAAGTAGCTATATGGAGAAATACTATTTAGATGGTGCATGAATTTTTAAATGGCCAAGTTAAGAAGTTTTGATTGATATTGTTGAGCCTTTTGATATGATATTGATTCTCATGGTAGAGAGATATAAGTTTGGAGTCGCGATATTGGTGGTCTATGACGGAAGTAGAATTGGTTCATCAAAAACTTAGTGATATCCATATTAAGTGTTATAATCTAAGTTGCATTTTTTTAAGGTTGAACTAATAGAAATAATAGTTGAAGTGCTAGAGGGTGTGCACCCCGACAATGGGGATAGTCATAAAGATTCGAAGTTAGTAAGTGTTCAAGTATTATGTCATGAATATTGGGGCTATAGAAAGATATGAGTGTATCTCAAAAGGTAGTATTAGTAGTGTTTTTTCTACTTTCAGGTGTAGTCTTTCGGGTTAAGTTCTATGATATAGGTGTATTGTCGTTTTCCAGACCCCAGAGTGCAGTAAGTGTAGTTCAGTTTAGCGTTTAGTAAAGTATCTGTCAAACCTAAGATGATGGCTTGAAGCTAAGGGGGAGATGATAGGACGAATAACCAAGTCAGGCTCTCAGATTCTAGTAGTGATGTCAGTATGACATGGAACATCAGAAAGTGAGGGTAAGACTCAACCCATTCTTACAGCAGTATTTTTTTTAAGTTATCCCAATACCTACTCATGCCTTACGTTTCAGTTCCATGATTATAGCTTGTGTTCATGCTTGTGATAGAGAATTATGTACTCTTCCAGTCCCAAAAAGACGAGTTCCAGTTCATTCAGTAGTCAAAATCACATTCCATATGTTATGAACTCCAAATTGAGGTCATGCAGCTCATGACTCATGTACTCACACTTTATAGTGTACTTAGTTCTTGTAACTCATGCTATACTCCTTATGATTGGTGACATTCAACTTATAGTCTTGTATGCCTTAATTTAGATCACTTTGATAAATCTATGATGTTGATTTGCTATTCCTCAGGCCTCAGTTAAGGGTCAAGTCTCATATATTATCCTTCCATGCTTCAAGGTTTTATGTTCTAACCTTTTAGTGACTTCTCCTTATGTAATGATAGTGGTGGTGAGTAAATGTTTCTTGTTGGTGAAAGATCATTGTATACTTGTTTAGATAAGGCCATAAGTGTGAAGTAAGATTGGGGCCATGTCTTTGATGCTTGTGATGGTTAGTTGAAATTTGTTTGTGTATTTTCTTGAGGTAGCGCATGAGAGTTGTATTGATAGTGATTTAGAGAATATATGAAGTTTGCCTTTATGGATATTTGCCTTGAAGTTCATATGTGGTTATAAGGATAGGATGGAATGACATGTTGGGATTTGAGTGAAGGAACGCAATATGCGCTATTGAATCCATAATAAGAGTTCAGAGTTGGTCATTTTAGTGGTAAGGTAAATTATGCTTAGGGTGTAAACTTTAAAAATATATATAAAGATTTATCAATGCCCCTATGAGAATTATAAGTTGAATCGAATGAGTGTGACATTTAAAGGGAAATGTATAGTTGAGGGAATATTCAAGAAGTGTGCTAAGCTTGAAAGTAAGAAGTTGCATTCCCTAAGGCCTTGTAATTTTGTCCTAGTTTATAAGTTATATGTCTATATGCCCTGCTATAGAGTAGTGTCATTATTGTGATTCTTTAGTTGCATGTCTTGTGTAACTCATGTCAGAGATTCTTTGCTCCCTAATGGTACTAGGACTTCTTTATAAAGAGTGTTGAAGAGATGCTCTAGTTAAGTATAAGTGTCCACTATAATTCAATTTAACAGTAAGGCAGACAAGTTACTGTGGTTTGCCACCTTTTCACCCATTCCTACTATCCGAAGTCCAATGCGTATGACTATCCCAAAAGATAATCTATTCGCTCCGTGTAAGTTTCGAACTCAGTTCAGTCCAAGCATCATGTTTCAGATTTAGTTATTTAGTCATGACTCAGTTCATAAGAGTTCAGCACATAATCTCAAATTTTTTTTTAGCTCAGATAGTGTAATACCTTTGTACGATCTAAATCTTGTTGCCTCATGGTTCGTACTTACATAAGTTATCACTTCCAAATCTAATGTGTGTGATTTGAGCATAAACACTTCGAGGGGAATCCTAAACTCTCAGCATGAATCAGCTCCTTAAAACAAGTAAGGGCAAGTTAGCTCAGAATTCAGTTTCATGATAGAAGTTTAAATGTTTCAGATCAGTCATATCCTTTCTTAGAAGACACATCATGTCCGCTTTATTCCATACCTTTGAGCTTCAACATTTCTACCCATTATTTGATGATGAATAATCCCAAGGAGGAGATAATGTAACACCCCATATTTCGAGCTAGAACAAAAACCATCAATTCTATGCGTAGATGATCCAAAAGTCATAAATCCTATACAAATTTGGCATGTTAATCAATTATGTAGTTTGGGAAACTATTTGAGCATGAATTGAGATCATAGAGGTCCCCTAACTCAAGGACGAGTTGAACATTTTTCCTATTATTCGAGTTTGAGTGAACATTGAAACTTGAGTTAACTTCAATCAACCATAACTCTTTGTATATAATAAATTAGAGGACCTACTATATATCAAATGAAATCCCTTCAAATTATCTTTCCAGCGATACCAATTTCACTAAAATCCAAAACCCAAACGAAAAGTTATGGACATTTTCTTGACTGAGATAGTAGCATCGCACGATTAGCATGCAACGCACGCTCTGTCGCATGTACCAATTTCCAGGTCATATTTTCATGTTTATAAGGGAAAAAGTGGTATTTTCCATGCCTATTCAACTATAACACGGGATTAAATTCCCCAAACACCAAGAGAAGGTCATTCTCTCTAAAAATCACCAAGAACACTTCTTAGGGTTTCAACCCAAAGATCAAAATATTTTAAGATTTCACCATGGGTTTCAATAGTTCTTTGAGATTTGGAATCCCTATTGCGAGGGCTACAAGAAGCACCCTTCAACTATTCGAATAGCATCCAAAAAGCATGAGTTCATTCAAGAGTCATAAATTAAGGTACGTGGGGTTTTCCTAAAATTTCATGGGCAAATAAACCATCTTTAATTCATGGTAACATGTAACGCCCTAATTTTCTGAACCAGAATGCTACACGGTGCTTATGATCCCGAGGGACCACAGGCTAATCCATGACTGATATTTGTACCTATATATTGCAATTCATGTCATAATAATGTGGAAAACATACAAAATAGGCCATAAGGTTCAACTGAAATAATATAACATCCATATGGGCAAAAATAACCCAAAACAACTGAAAACTAAATATGAAAGCTAAATCTGAGCGTAAATCCGAAAGCCTCTAAGTACTGTCAGAAATAAGGAGTTGAAGGAACATGTCTCCAACTAACTCCGTAAACTAATAACTGGCTAAAATAATAATGAATAAATCCAATCATATTATCCTCAAATGAAAAGGACTCACTGAATCTCTGCGACTGGAAACTGTATGGATACTGCCGATCTGGAGCTCGTGTCTATGAACCAATGGTGTAACACAAAAAGAAAGCACCATAGCGCAAATGCGTTAGTACGAGGGGATGTACAGAGTATATGAGTGAGGTAGGCTAAATTTAAACATGGTTTGCATACAAGAACAATGCTAACTAATTGATAGATATGAACGTAAGACTGTAAACATACATACATACATACATAGTAACTAAGATCATGATTAAGTAATGGCTAAATCTGTACGCTAATACATGGCTGGAACTATAATTCTGATGACATGGATGGCTGTATCTGAGAGCCCTAAATTTTGTTGAACTATCTGAGTTCCGTGCTATAACTGAATTTGACTGTATCTAATAGTCTTGGTATACTTATGTCTGAAGAACTGTCTACGTTCTTTTATGGACAATGATACTAAAATTGTGGGAGGTAGTTGTTTAACCGACATACTCCATGTATGCCATTATGGCTAAGCTGGGGTACAACCTCTGCCCCAACTAGAGGAGTGTTAATACCGCGCCACTGGTAAGGACAGTTGCGAGTGACCCTTATTTGGCACGTACTCAAGGTGAGAATGGTGGGACCCTAAGCTGACAGGTTAAGCCACCTCATCAACTTTAATCTGATAGGCTAAGATATCTCAACCCACGCAGGCTACCTAGTTCTGGAACATAAGGATGATTGCTAAAAAACACACCCTAAACTGGTAGGTGAGTTCCTATCCTTGGGTTCACTCAGTGCTAACTTATACTCCTATCTGAAGAGACTAAACATGATTTAATTGACTATACATGGACAGATTAACTGACTTTCATTGACTGATAGAGTAGTACTATTATCTGAGAGTTAACTGAGATCATGAGATTTCTGAGGTTTCCTGAGTCACATGACTGACTGAGTTCTATAGATTATAGCTTGACTGAGATTATCGTAACAACATGACATGGATCTAGGCACACAACTATGTTTTTCAGGTACGAATACCCCCAGGACTTAATAAAAGGAAACTGACACACATGACTTGACTTGATCACAAGATTTAAGTCCATAATTCATAATATCATAAGTAGGTGGTATTATATTTCATACTGTTATTCAACATCTTAATCATTGTAGGGAATGCATGGATATATTTCATGTACATATTGTATATCTCCATTATCTTGCATGTTTCATACCACCACAATAGCAACACTTGAAAAGCATGGAATTCATATCGAAGTACATAGCTAACATGAACTTGTCATTTAGACATCATAGAACCATACAAATATTAATTTCTAGCATCCTAAGCATTTTATTAAACACCTTGCATGGATTCTTTAAGGCTTAGGTGGGTTTCATACTTGAACCATAACTAACCACCTAAAGTTCATGGTTTTCAATTAACAAACATATATATTCCATGAAAACATGGTTCTTGAGCTCTATGAATGGATTTGATCCATATATGAACACTACGCATACCTTAGTGATTAAATCTTGAAAGAGGTCTAATGTTTCTGAAGGTTCTTGAAGAATTCCTTAGGCTTGCTGATGAGGAGACGATCTTGAGAGAAAACCCTAATCTTGTGATTGAGAGAGTAAGAGAGGGTTTTTAAGATGCTTAACTAAAGAAAAATAGGAAAAATTATGCCTTTTTAGGGTTATAAGTCGTGGAAGGTGAAGGAAAATACCCTTATGAAATAAATTCCCAGTTGCTGAAAATCATTGCTGACGACATTTGTGACAAGGCGTGAAAAGTATGGTAAGCCGTCAAAAATGTAGTCACACAGGAGCTGGAACTGATGGTTTCTACCTATGTCTGACGACCTTCATTGTAGGGCGTCACAAATGTGGTAAGCTACCATGAATGTCATCACTTAGGAGCTGGTTTCTGCCTAAGGCTGACGTCCTTCATGGTAGGGCATCACAAATATGGTAAGATACGACAAATGTCATCACATAGGAGCTGGTTTCTGCCTATGGATGACGACCTTCGTGGTAGGGCGTCACAAATGTGGTAAGCTACCACGAATGTCGTCACACAGTTTCTAGCCTGACATGCTGGAGTAAAATAGAAATAAATCTTTGCTCCGATATCGGATTTAGGAAAAATTGGTATCATTGGAAATCTAATTTAATTATATAAATTTTTATAGGTCATGATCTCAAAAATTCAAAGTATAATTAGAGATATACTCGTTTGAATATGACTATGGCAATATCTTTCTCAATAATTCGATCGGTGAGGAATGTTTTGATTCGTCTGATAGATGGGAGTTAATTGAAGCCTTAATATGCATCTATAATACTCATAAAACTATAAAATAATCATGATTTACTATTCATGATCTTGTTACATGGCTCTAATATTTGTTTGGAGCTGGTTTCTGCCTAAGGCTGGCGACCTTCGTGGTAGGCTGTCACAAATGTGGTAAAATACCACGAATGCCGTCACTTAGGAGCTGGTCTCTGAGTAAGGCTGATGAACTTCATGGTAGGGCATCACAAATATGGTAAGCTACCATAAATGTCATTACAAAGGATCTGGTTTCTGCCTAAGGCTGACGACCTTCGTGGTAGGGCATCACAAATGTGGTAAGCTATCACAAATGTTGTCACACAGTTTCTAGCCTGACATGCTGGAAAAAATAAGAATAACTCTTTGCTCCGATATCGGATTTAGGTGAAATTTTTATCATTAGAAATCTAATTCAATTATCTATCTATTTATAGGTCATTAGATAAAAAATTCCAACTATAATGAGAGATATGATCGTTTGAATCTGACTATGGAAATATCTATCTTAAGAATTCGATCTGTGAGGAATGTTTTGAATCATATGATAGCTGGGAGTTATTTGAAGCCTTAATATACATATAAACTAGTCATAAAACTATAAAATAACCATGATGTACTATGCATGATCTTGGTACATGGCTCTAATAGTGGTTTGGATTTTTTGGGGTATTACAATATCTCTCTCTTGGAAACATTCATCCTCTAATGATGACTGCTTGAGAGGGGAGAAAATATAAAATGACGCATACACTGATCATGCTCAGCTGATGAACTCATTAATGTATTATAAGCTATGCACTAATACTTGATACCAATTTTATACTGGAATTTTGAACATGTAACTAAATAAGATTAAGCAAAAATGGTTACCTCGAGCTAAGCCTGAATTAGCTGAGAAAAAATGAGGGTACTTGGTTCGCATGTCTTCTTCTGCTTCCCAAGTAGATCCCTCCATGTACTGATTTCTCCAAAGAACCTTGACTAGACGGATTTCTTTGTTCTTTATCCTACGAGTATGATAGTCGAGGATTTCAATTGGAATCTCTTCATAAGAGAGGCTATTCTGAATGTCAACGCTCTGAATAGGGAATGCAACTACTGGGTCACCTATGCACTTCTTGAGCAATGAGACATGGAAGACTGGATGAGCTAAGGCTAGATCCGAAGGAAATTTGATCTCATAGGCTACCTTGCCGAAGCGACCAAGAATCCTGAAGGGACCGATATATCAGGGACTGAGCTTTCCCTTCTTGCCAAATCTCTTCACTCCCTTCATGGGAAAGATCTTGAGATAGACATAGTCATCGACCTTGAATTCGAGATCCATTCTATGAATATCTGTATAAGACTTCTATCGGCTCTGAGAAGCCCGGAGTCTTTCTATGATCAAATAAACTTTCTCTAAGGCATCAAATACTATGTCAGGACCTATGACTACAGTCTCACTAACTTCGAACCAACCAATCCGAGACCTACATCTCCTACCCTACAGAGCTTCTAATTGAGCTATCTGAATGCTGGAGTGATAGTTGTTGTTGTATGCAAACTCAATCAAAGAAATGTGGTCATCCCAGCTTCTCATGAAATCAATTGCACACGCCCTTAGAATATCTTCTAGATTCTGAATGGTCCTTTCTGGTTGACCATCTGTCTGAGGATGAAACACTGTACTGAGATGAACTTGGGTACCAAGACCCTTTTAGAATGCTTTCCAGAAGTAAGGGGTGAACTGGGTATCTCTGTATGAGATGATAGATAGTGGATCACCTTGTAATATGACCAACTCCCTAATATAGAGTTTGGCATAATCCTCGGCTAAGTAAGAGGTACGAACTAAAAGGAAATGAGCTGACTTGGTCATTCTATCTACAACGACCCAAACGGAATCATGCTGATGACATGTTCTAGGCAAACCCATCATGAAGTCTATGTTCACTTATTCCCACTTCCGAGTAGGAATAGTGAACTCCTGCATCGAACCATTAGGTTTCTGATGCTCTATCTTAACCTACTGACATGTAGAGCACTTAGCCACAAACTCTGCAAAGTCCCTCTTTATCCCACTCTACCAATAGATCTCCCGCAGGTCACGGTACATCTTGGTGGACCTTGGATGAATAGAGTATCATGCACCATGCTCTTCTGCAAGAATTCGCTACCTCAAGTCCTCTATCCTAGGAACAGACAGACGACCCTGATAACGAAGAACACCATATCCCCCTTGGGAGAAAACCTTTACTTCCTGACTCTGAACTAACTCTTTTAGATTGACAAGGCTAGTATCCTTGTCTTGTTTCTCTTTCACCTCAAAAACTAAAGATGGCTCTAAACTAATCTGAACACATACACCACCCTCTGAAGAGTCGACTAATCGAACACCTAGTCTGGCAAGCTGATGAATCTTCTGAGTTAATTTCTTCTTACCATCCTCAACATGGGAAACACTACCCATTGATAGTCTATTGAGTACTTCGGCCATTACATTGGCCTTGCCAGGATGATAACAGACACTCATGTCATAATCCTTCAAGAGCTCTAACCACCATCTCTGACAAAGATTGAGATCTTTTTGGGAAAATACATACTGAATGCTCGTATGATTTATGAAGACGTCTACATAAACACCGTATAGATAATGCCTCCAAATCTTTAAGGTAAAGACAACTGCTGCTAACGTAAGGTCATGAGTAGGATAATTCTTCTCATGGGGCTTTAATTGTCTGGAGGTATAGGCTATGAATCTACCATGCTGCATAAGAACATAACCTAAACCTACCCTAGATGCATCACAATATACTACGAATCCATCTGAACCGTCGGGAAGTTCTAAAACTAGAGCTGAGGTAAGTCGAGTCTTCAACTCCTGAAAACTCTTATTGCAAGGGTTTGACCACATAAACTTGACCTTCTTTTGAGTCAATCTGGACATAGAAGATGCAATAGAAGAAAATCCCTCAACAAACTATCGGTTATAGCCAGCCAAACCTAAGAAATTCCTAATATCTGATGGAGAGATAGGGCGTGGCCAGTTTCTTACTGCTTTGATTTTCTGAGGATCTACCTAATGATATCATCAGAAACAATGTGGCCAAGGAATGCTACTGATCTTAGCCAAAATTCGTACTTTCTGAACTTGGCGAACAACTGGTGATCCCTGAGAGTCTTAAGAACAATTATGAGATGGTATGAATGATCACGCTCTATACGACAATAGACCAGAATATCATCTATGAAGGCTATGATGAAAATGTCCGAGTACTACTTGAACGCCCGGTTCATCAAGTCCATCAAAGCTGCGGGGGCATTGGTAAGACCAAAGGACATGACTAGAAATTCAAAGTGACCATATCGAGTACAAAAAGTTGTCTTTGGAATGTCACATTCTCTAACTTTGAGCTGATGATAGCCTGATCTGAGGTCTATCTTTGAGAAATGACTGGCACCCTGAAGTTGGTCAAACAAGTCATATATCCTAGGCATCATATACCTGTTCTTGACCATGACTTTGTTGAGCTGATGGTAATTAATGCACATTCTGAGAGAACCTTCTTTCTTGTGCACGAATAAGATTGGCGCACCCCATAGGGATACACTGGGCCTGATGAATCCCTTATCTAAGATATTCTTCAACTGATCTTTCAGTTCCTTGAGTTCATCTGGCGCCATTTTGTATGGTGGAATAGAAAAAGACTGGGTATCTAGGAGAAGGTCTATGTTGAAGTCTATTTCCCTTTTGGTAGGAATGCCTAGAAGATCTTCGGGAAAGACGTCTGAATATTCATTAACCACAGGGACTAATTCGAGACTGGGATATTCAGAACTAGAATTGTTAACATGCACGAGATGATATACACACCCCTTAGAAATCATTTTCCTTGCTTGAAGGTAGGAAACAAGCTGACCTCAGAACGATGAAGTACAACCCTTCCACTCTAGGACGGGCTTATTCGGGAATTGAAACTAAACTATCCTGTTTCTACAGTCAACTATGGCATAGAAGAAATGAAGCCAATCCATACCGAGAATAATATCAAATTCAATCATCTCTAACTCGACTAAATCTACTGATGAGGATTTCTGAAATATCATAACCGGGCAGTTCCTGTATACCCATAGAGCTATGATGGTTTTACCTACTCGGGTAGAGACTGAAAAGGGATTTACTAAAATTTTAGGACTGATTCTGAAATTTGCCTACTATGTATGGAGTGATAAGAGATAAGGATGCACCTGGGTCTAGTAAAGCATAAACATGAATATGGAAAATCTGTAACTGTAATACCCCGGAAAACTTTTCGTTGAAATTTTGTGCGTAAACGTGTTGGGTTCTATCTTCTAGAATGAATTATAAATTTTCTGTACAGAATATCTTAAATTATGACCCACCATTTCGTAGAGTATCGAATAATCTTTCCAACACTATGTGGATCATCCAAAACGGACACCCGAGCAACAAGTTATGAACATTCCGATCGAACTATGAATAATAATGAATAGTAAAACGTACAGGAAAAAGTACTGACGCCAGGCGTATTTTTGCTCTAACTTTAAATAATCACAAATCCTTGTACATAATGATATGGGTGATATACTATATATCAATTGAAAGATCTGCGAGTCCTCTTTCCAATGAAATTGGTTTCATCCAATTTGTCTATCGGAGCAAAAAGTTATGTCAATCTACTTTGGCCTATCAAAAGCAAATTTTTGGGACAACTTCAAACGATCATAACTCCTCGTACGCAATGATCTGGGTGAGATACTACATATCAATGGAAATATATGAGAGTCCTTTTTCTAATGAAATTGGTTTAATCCAATTTTGATATCGGAGTAAAACATTATAGTTGATCTACTTCAGATTATTATAACAGTCCACCAAAGGACAGATTCAAGAATTATTTGATTTTTGGGGCGTTTTGGTCATTCCCCCTCACCCAAAATCCGTCCAATCCTGATATTAAATCCTATTAAAAGCATTACATGTTATGTTTCATCAAATTCCCTCAAAAAGAAAACCCTAAGATCCTACATCCAACTTCAAGAACCTCCAAAGTTCACCATTATTTGTTCAAATTTATTCAAGATTCAAAGTTCCTAATTCAAGAATTCCAAGAACCATCATTCAAAGGCACGATTAACATCTCAAAAATGAGTATTGATCTAAAGTTCATCATTAATGGTATGTGGGATTTTTCAACAAGAACTCTCTTTCGTTCTTGTGCCCAAAAGTAATTTTCTTTACAAAGGCATGATTTTTATTTGATTTTTATGAATTTGAAGCATGAACCTATATATTATGTTGATTATTATGAAATCTTGATTTTTAGAATTTTAAAAGATGAATTTACATGTGTGGAGATATAAAGTATGAATCTTGAACGATATTTATCATGATTTTGATATTTAGGTCTTGAATCCCCATTGGAAATTATGTTTTTTTAGAAAGTGTGTGTTATAAGCACGTTGATGTTGAATATTTGAGATATTTTGAATGATTTGACCTTTTCATCTTAATGGAGTTGTTTTGAACTCGAGTGTGAAAGAAATCCACAATGTGGTTGATTTTGATAGATGGGAAGCATGATGGCTCCCAATGTATATTTATATATTACTGAAATTGTTTTGTTGTGGATTGTCTTTGAAATGATCTGATTTAAGTCTGGGAGAAATATTTAGCACCGATTATGAGGTACAAAGTGACCTTACTTCCTTAGAATTACGTACCCCCGTAGGAGTGAGTCTGAGGCTGATTTTTATAGTGATCATTAGTGTTTTTGAATTGATATTGGAAGTCCTACTCCAAAGGCAAGGATAGGACGTCTCTCCCCATCATGGGTTGGATGTTGGACTCCATGTGTCTTCATGGTTTATGTCGGTTATAGGATCTCCCAGTGTGTGTGTGTTTCCTTGTGTCTATTGTGAATAGTGAAGTGATTTGAAATTGGAATTGTGAAAGTTATTCTTTTGAAAGATTTAAATGATATTTACATTATGAGAATTGATATTCTTGATGAACTCAAAGTGCTTGACAAATTATATGATGACTCACACGTTATTATACTTATTTCATCCTCTCATGATTATGATGATTTTCTTCGGGCTATGTGAGTGTTTCATATATCCTGCATATTTCTTATAAATATTTATGATGATGATGTTTTTAAAACTGCATACACCCTATATACTCGGCTCCTTTTCATGGTACTGACCCACATCTTCGGATGTGGGCTGTATTTTCTTGGAATGTAGGTTCAGGTGCTCAGTTCTAGGTTCGATAGTGATTTTTTCAGGCACGTTGTTCTACATCCTCTGTCGTGATGAGTCCTCATGTTCCTAGGACGTGATTTCTGATGTTGGTTTCATGGAATTGTTTATATTTTATAAATGAGTATGAGTTAGTTGGGGCATGTCTCGATTGCTCGCTGGTTTTATTGATTTTCTTAGAGGCTTGTTCGACTAGTATAGAAGTTGGGAGTTGAAAACATAAGTTGGATTTTGTTATCTTTCTAAAATTCTTTTATTCTTGGATGATGATTACTCCATTGATATTTGAGGGTTGTTTATGGAAACCTCATTGATTCATGTTGAACTGAATAAAATTAGCTCAAAGGGTTAGGTTGGGGCTACTCGTAGCCTCAAGTATCGTGTGATGCTCCGGGACCCATTTTTGGGGCGTTACAGTAATGTACCAGTAACGATATCAGGAGAATTTTCCTGATTCTGTCAGGCCTGAAGAGCATAGAGTCTATTTGGACATTGCCCACTAGTAGCACTGGAAGTGGCACCCTGCTGGTTTGGGAGATCGGACTGAGTTGTGGAATGATTTTGCTGACCCTGAGGGCTTAGCTGAGGACACACCTCAATCCGGTGGCCTGGCTTACCATAACCAAAACAGATATCACTACCGTCTCTGCATATACCCTTTTGGTTCTTACCATATGTCTGACAAATGGGGTTTGTTCGGGCACTACTAACACTGCCCTGAGATTTAGAGCCTGGTGATCTGTCTCTGTGGCCGTCCCACAACTTTGGCACTGGGGCACTAGCAGAGGAAGGGGATAGAACTGCTAACTTAGGATGAAACTGGGAATAATTTCCTCCATCTGATTTGGGCTAAGCAAAACTGAAACTTTCTTCTCTTGCTCTCTTATTCTACCTCTCTCTAGTCTTAACCTTCTACTCCTCTACCTATTGAGTGTGGGTCATGAGCCTGGCTAAAGTCATATCACTGTTCATCATCAAGACCTACACTCATTTACCAGGCTATCATTTACCCCTGACACGAACTTGCTCATCTTAGCCCTATTGTCTGCAACCATATGAGGGGCATATCTGGCTAGCTGAGTAAATCTAAGAGAATACTATCTAACTGTGATATTTTCCTACCTAAGATTGATAAACTCAATAACTTTGGCCTCTCTCAGCTCTTGGGGAAAGAATCTGTCTAAGAAAACCATGATAAATTCTTCCCACTCAACATGACCTGTATCCTCTAACCTTTTTACTACCCACTGCTTGTACCAAGTGTGAGCGACATCCTGAAATTTGTATGCGGTTGACTCAACACTGTGAGAAAAAGTGACTCCCATGATATCAATGACATTATGGACTTGGTCAATGAATTCCTGAGGATTCGTGTCTGGCTTAGACCCAAAGAAGGACGGAGGGTTCATTCGAATGAAATCCCGAATCCTAGCTAATGCTGAATTGGCCACTGGGTTGGCTGAAAAGACTACTGGTCATTCATTCTAGGCAGCTACTGACTGAGCAAGAGTGGTAAATATGGTCCTGAACTCTGCATGAGAAATATGTTTGCCCAAAGGATCCTCAGGCTGAGGAGATGGTTGATTTCTTCTCTTTGGAGGCATGTTTCTGAAATAAGAGAAGAGTGGATTAGACTGAGAGAATGACTTGAAATTATCCTTACTAGCACGACATGAATACTGAAGAAAGGAAACTGTTCCTAAAACATCATATAGCCTTCTGTACATAAATGTGGCGTGCAATACACCCATGTACAAGACTCTACTAGATCAGGCTTTCAGACTTCCTAGGACTCTATAGAACCTTAGGCTCTGATACCAAGTTAGTAATGCCCCAATTTTCTAAACCAGAATGCTACACGATGCTTATAACCCTGAGGGACCACAAGCTAACCCATGACTGATATCTGTACCTGTATACTACAATTCATGATATAATAATATGGAAAACATGCACAATAGGCCATAAGGTTCAACTAAAATAATATAACATCCATATGGGCAAAAAATACCCAAAACAACTGAAAACTAAATCTGAAAGCTAAATCTGAGCGTAAATCCGAAAGCCTCTAAGTACTATCTGAAATAAGGACTTGAAGGAACATGTCTCCAACTAACTCCATAAACTGATAAATGGATAAAATAATAATGAATAAATCCAATCATATTATCCTTGAATGAAGAGGACTCACTGAATCTCTCGACTGGAAATACTATGGCTACTGCCGATCTGGAGCTCGTGTCTCTGAACCTATGGTGTAACATAAAAAGAAAGAACCATAGCGCAAATGTGTCAGTACGAGGGGATGTATTGAGTATATGAGTGAGATAGGATAAATATAAACAGGGTTTGCATCCATGAACAATGCTAACTGACTGACTGATATGAACGTAAGAGTGAAAACATACATACATAGTAACTAAGATTGTAAGTATATAATGGCTAAATCAGTACGCTAATAAATGGCTGGAACTGTAGTTCTGATAACATGGATGACAGCATTTGACAGCCCTGAATCTAGTTTACCTCTCTGAGTTTCGTACTATAATTGAATTTGACCGTATCTAACAGTCCTGGTATACTTATGTCTGAAGAACTGTCTGAGTTCTTTTACAGAGATAGATACTAAAACTATGGGCGGTAGTTTTTTACCCGACATGCCCCATGTAAACCATTATGGCTAAGTTGGGGTCCAATCTCTGCACCGACTGGAGGGGTGTCAATACTGCACCACTGGTAAGGACAGTTGTGAGTGACCCTTATCTGGCAGGTACTCAAGGTGAGAACAGTGGGACCCTAAGCTGACAGGTTAAGCCACCTCATCAACCCTAATCTAACAGGCTTAGATGTCTCAACCTACGCTGGCTATGTAGTTATGGAACACAAGGGTGACTGCTAAGAATCACACCCTAAAACTGGTAGGTGAGTCTCCATCCTTGGGTTCACTCGGTGCTAACTTCTACTGCCATCTGAAGAGACAAAGCATGATTCAACTGACTATACATGGACAGATTAACTGACATCTATTTACTGACAGACTAGAACTATTATCAGAGATTTACCTGAGATCATGAGATTTTTGAGGTTTATTGAGTCACATGATTGAATGAGTTCTATAGATTATAGCTTGACTGAGATTATCATGACAACATGACATGGATCTAGGCACACAACTATATTTTTTGGGTATGAATACCTCCAAGACTCGATAGAAGGAAACTGACACACATGACATGACTTGATCATAAGATTTGAGTCCATAATTCATAATATCATAAGTAGGGGGTATCATATATCATATAGTTATTCAACATCTTAAACATTGTAGGGAATACATGGATATATTTCGTGTACATATTGTATATCTCCATTATCTTGTATTCTTCATACCACCACAATATCAACACATTAAAAGTATGGAATTCATATTGAAGTATATATATAACATAAACTTGTCATTTAGACATCATAGAACCATATAAACATGAATTTCTAGCATCCTAAGCATTTTATCAAACACCTTGCATGCATTCTTTAAGGCATAGGTGGGTTTCATACTTGCACCATATTAAACCACCTAAAGTTCATAGGTTTCAATTAACAAACATATATATTCCATAAAAACACCTTTTGACATCACAATGAAACTTAAAAAACAATCTCCAACATGTACATACTCATATCACTACAAAAAGTTTACAAAATAATATTTAAAACATGGTTCTTGAGCTCTATGAATGGATTGGATCCATAGATAAACACTACGCATACCTTAGTGATTGAATCTTGAAAGAGATCTAATATTTCTGAAGGTTCTTGAAGAATTCCTTAGGCTTGTTCTTGAGGAGATGATCTTGAGAAAAAACCTTAATCTTTTGGTTGAGAGTGTAAGAGAGGGTTTTTAAGATGCATCACAGAAGAAAAATAGGAAAAATTACACCTCTTAAGGGTTATAAGTCCTTGATGGTGAAGGAAAATACCAAAATACCCTTATGAAATAAATTCTCTGTTGGTAAAAATCATATCTGATGACATTTGTGACAAGGCGTCAAAAGTGTGGTAAGCCATCAAAAATATCGTCACACAGGAGCTGGAACTGGTGGTTTCTTCCTAAGTCTGATGACCTTCATGGTAGGGCATCACAAATGTGGTAATCTACTATGAATATCGTCACTTAGGAGCTGGATTCTGCCTAAGGCTGACATCCTTCGTGGTAGGGTGTCACAAAAATGGTAAGCTACCACGAATGTCGTCACTTAAGAGCTGGTTTCTGCCTAAGGATGATGACCTTCGTGGTAGGGTGTGACAAATATGGTAATATACCACAAATGTCGTCACACAGGAGCTATTTTCTACCTAAGGCTAGCGACCTTCGTGGTAGGGCATCATAAATATGGTAAGCTACCACGAATGTTGTCACACAGTTTCTAGCCTGACATGTTGTAGTAAATTCGGAATAACTCTTTGCTCCGATATCGGATTTAGGAGTAATTGGTATCTTTGGAAAGATAATTCAATTATATATCTGTTGATAGGTCATGAGCTCAAAAATTTCAAGTATATTTAGAGATATTCTCATTTGAATCTTACTATAGCAATATCTTTCTCAAGAATTTGATCGATAAGGAATGTTTTTATTCATCTGAGAGCTGGGAGTTATTTGAAGCCTTAATATACATCTAACATACTCATAAAACTATAAAATAACCATGATTTACTATACATGATCTTGGTACATGGCTCTAATATTGGTTTGGATTTTTCGGGGTATTACATAACAGTTTAGAAATCATGATTTTAAAGAAAGGGGTTTTGAATTTATGATTACTAGCATTTTTTAGAAGACTTGATCAGTATTGTTTTGGTATTTAGGAATTCAACCAAAATGATTTGAAACTCTATATATATTAATGCATCTATTTAAGGATAAATATACAATTGAGAGCACGAATCTTAAAGAATCCCTCTCTTGTTATGATTTTTCCCATCTTTTATATGATATGGATTGTGTTTGAAATGTATTGATTATTAATATGACTTGAATATGATTTTAAATCCAAAAGAGAGGGTTTTTCATGTTGATAAATGTTTAATAAACTTTTAATGAAAGAATTGAATGTTTTCCAAAAACAGATGACCAACACATGGTTATTGAAAGAATGAGAATCTTAGCATTGTTTTTGACTTGTGCTTTTGGAATATGAAATTTCCTATACTATTTGCATGCTTCGGTGGTTTTAATTATGTTTTAATGAAATAATAATGCATGGTACAATATGGCTCAGAAATAGGACTTGCAAGTCTTGTTGTGACGACACCAACTCAGTTAAAGCCATAGCAATTCAGAATAGAATAGAACACATATTTGAAATCAGATTTTCAGATTATGAATTCAAAAAGATACATGTTTAGAAAAGGTTTAAAAATGATCTTAAAGAGAGTTAGATGGTTAACCGAAGAAAGTATGAGTTGAAAGACTCTATGCTTGAAATCGTGATATGCCGACACGAGATTATGGTACCATACTTTGTGATCTTGTGTACCTTCATTCATGTCGTCCTAAATTGGGACTATGGTTAGGAGACTTGATTTTGATCTTGTTCACTAACATAAGATGTTGATTTGATTGGGGATTTTGGCACCCTGTTGTGTGATCTTACGTGTCCCCCTTATAAATACTTCAATCCTTGCGGCAAACTTTGATTGGGGGCTTGTCCTCTGAGTAAAGGGCAGATTCCATATAGCCCAGGGAATAACAGATTGTAGGGTGTACCATCTAGCTCAGAAGTAAGACAAAGAGTGATTCATGGTTTCAAAGAAATGTTTCAAAGTCTTTAAAATATGCCCATGTGTTTTCATATATTATATGAAAAATATTTTAGGAATTGCTCTAACTTATGTTATATATAAATACATTATTCTGGATTTTTTGCATACCTGTATATCTGTATTAACCCCCCTCAATTCTAGGTTCTGAGGCTCAATCTAGGGGTACCGATAAGCAGTAGGTTTTCTCCAAACAGAAGTGTAGAGTTTCGTAGTGAGCCTTCTATGTTTTAGAAGTCCCAGTTTAATTCAGTCATTTATCATTATTATGTTTTCGTCTACTGGGGGCCTTGTCCTAGATTTCAGACAGTTGGGTTTATGCATGTAGTAGAGATTTCGCAGACTGAGTTAGATATAACTCATATGTTTTGAATTGCAGTTTTCATTAAGATTTGAATTCAAATTTAATGACCATGATTCCATTTCAATATGTATTTCCACATTTATCTTTTTCATATAAGGACAGTGTATGTGATTACAGGTTATAATGGCGTCCGGGCCTTCATGGTTCAGGATGCTCATCATGGCTAGGGCCCCGGTTTGGTTCGTGACAATAGCATCTTTGTTGTTGTTGATCCTTTCTCCAAAATGGCACACTTTTTTCATTGGAAAAATAGTGATTATGTGGTTAGTGTATCTTCTTTGTTTATTGAAGATGTTGGTAAGTTACATGGTATCCCAACGACCATTGTACGTGATATGGACTCCAAGTTCCTTAGTTACTTTTGAAAGTAAATGTTGAATAGGATTGGAACCAAATTGTTGTTTTCTACATCTTGCCACCCGCAAACTGGTGGCCAAATGGAAGTAGTTAATCGAACCTTAGATTCTATGGTACATTCAACGGTTAAAGGTAAGTTGACATCTTGGGAAGATCACCTATCTCTCACTAAATTTTCTTACAATCGGCTGATCCAGTCAAGTACGGGCATCACGCTATTTGAATGTGTCTACGACTTCAATCCCCTAACCCCCTCGAATCTAACTCCGTTTCCTAGTGATATTATTCCTAGATTATATGGAAAAAATAAAGACGAAGCTATGAAAACATGTATGAGAAGGTGAGGTTGTGGCTTGAGAGGAAAAAGCAAGAGGTGGCCTAACGAGTCAACAAAGTAAGATGGCATCTTGTGCTTGAGTCGGGAGATTGGATGTGGGTACACCTATGGAAATACCGGTTTCCCAACCAAAGAAAGGGCAAGTTTCTTCCAAGAGATGTGTTTCCATTCCAAGTTCTTAAAGGAATCAATGATAATGCTTACAAGATTGACTTGCCACCAGAATACCACATATATAATATGTTCAACGTGTGTGATCTCTAACAGTTTGATACCATTGAAGATTAAGAACCCGTGAGTTTGAATTCAAACTCCTCTTAAGATGGAGAGGATGATATAGGTGTCACAGGCTCGAAACCATTTACTAGAAGCCAAGCTCAGGAACTACAATGACTTCTAGGCATATTTGTAAAAATGGACGCGGTTGAGCTTGTTTCGAACTCACCCAATGGAGTGTATACCTTGACATGTGAGGGATTACCTTAGGTTCTCAAAATACGCCCCAAGGATGCCCCAAAACACTCCATACCCACACCCTTTCATTAAGGGTAAAGGGGTCCTTTTGCCAACCTTTTGTAGTATACTATTAAAGCGTGTTCTTTAGTATTGTTCTTTAGTTAGCTTATTCTTGAAATAACTTGTTGTAATGCCCCAGAAAATGGGTCCCGGAGCGTCACACAGTGCTTGAGGCTATGAGTAGCCCCAAGCTAACCCTTTGAGCCATTTTCATTTAGTTCAACACAGATCAACAGGGTTTCTATAAATAACCCTCAAATATCAACAGAGTAATCATCATACAAAAATAAAAGAACTTCAGAAAGATAATAAAATATGACCTATTAGTCAACTCCTAACATCTATAATAGTCTGACAAGCCTCTAAGAAAATCAATAAAACCAGTGAGCCATTGAGACATGCCCCAATTGACTCATACTCCGTTATTAAATGTAAACAATTCCATGAAAGTAACAGCAGACATCACGTCCTCGAAACATGAGGACTCACTATAACAAAGGATGTAGAATAGCGTGCCCGAAGAATCACTGTCGAACCTAAAACTGAGCACTTGAACCTACATTCCGATAAAATGCAGCCCACATCCGAAGATGTGGGTCAGTACCATGGAAAGGAACCAAGTATATGGGGGTGTATGCAGTTGTATAAGCATCATCATCATAAATATTTATATGAAATATGCTGGATGTATGAAAGACTCACATACCCCGAAGAAAATCATCATAATCATGAGAGGATGAATTAAGTACAATAACACATGTGAGTCATCATATAATTTATCAATCACTTTCAGTTCATCAAGAATATCAATTCTCATAATGTAAATATCATTTTAATCTTTCGAAAGAATAACTTTCACAATTCCACTATCAAATCACTTCACCATTCACCATAGACACAAGGAAACACACAAACACTGGGAGATCCTATAACCGACATAAACCATGTGAGCTACATGGAGTCCAATATACAACCCACGTTGGGGAGAGCCGTCCTATCCTTTCCATCGGAGTAGGAATATCGATATCAAATCAACACAAACTGGTGATCACTATATAAATCAGCCTCAGGCTCACTCCTACTAGGGCACATAGTTCTAGGGAAGTAACGTATCTTTGTACCTCCTACACGGTGCTAAAGAATTAAATTATCCCAGATCATTTCAAAGACAATCCACAACAAAATAATTTCAGTAATATATAAATATACATCGGGAGTCATCATGCTTCCCATCTATCAAAATCAACGACGTTGTGAATTTCTATCACACTCGAGTTCAAAATAACTCCATTAAGACCAAAAGGTCAAATCATTCAAAATATCTCAAATATTCAACATCAATGTGCTTATAACACACACTTTCCCAAAAAAACACAATTTCTAATGGGGATTCACGACCCAAATATCAAAATCATGATAAATATCGTTCAAGATTCATGCTTTATATCTCCACACATGTAAATTAATCTTTCAAAATTATAAACATCAAGATTTCATAATAATAATCATAAGATATGGGTTCATGCTTCAAATTCGTAAAAATCAAATAAAAATCATGCCTTTGTAAAGAAAATTACTTTTGAGCACAAGAACGAAAGAGAGTTCTTGTTGAAAAAACCCACATACCTTGAATAATGAACATTAGACAGATACTCATTTTTGAGATGTTAATCATGCCTTTGAATGATGGTTCTTAGAGTTCTTGAACTCGGAACTTGGAATCTTGAATAAATTTGCAGAACTTTGGAGGTTCTTGAAGTTGAATGTAGGAGCTTAGGGTTTTATTTTTGAGGGAATTTGATGAAATATAACATATAATGCTTCTAATAGGCTTTAATATAGGGTTTGGATGGATTTTGGGTGAGGGGAATGACCAAAACTCCCCTGAAAATCGAATAATTCTCAAATTTGTCCTTTGATGGATTGTTTTGATAGTTTGAAGTAGATCAACCATAATGTTTTACTCCGATATCCAAATTGGATGAAACCAATTTCATTAGAAAGAGGACTCGCATATATTTCCATTGTTATATAGCATCTCACCCAGATCATTGTGTACGAGAAGTTATGATCATTTGAAGTTGAACAAAAAATTCGCTTTTGGTAGGTTGAAGTAGATCGACCATAACTTTTTGCTCCGATAGAAAAATTGGATGAGACCAATTTCATTGGAAAGAAGATTCGCAGAACTTTCCATTGATATATAGTAGATCACCCAGATCATTATGTACAATGAGTTATGATCTTTTAAATTTGGAGCAAAAATACGCCAGGCCTCAGTACTTTTTCCTGCATTTTTTACTGTTCACTACTATTCATGGTTTGATCGGAATGTTCATAACTTGTCGCTCGGGTGTCCGTTTTGGATGATCCATATATTGTTGGAAAGCTTATTAAATACTATACCCAATGATGGGTCATAATCTAAGATATTCCACATGGAAAATTTATAATTCATTCTACAAGATAGAACCCAACACGTTTACGCACAAAATTTCAATAAAAAAGTTTCCGGGGTATTACATCATCCCCCCTTGGAAACATTCATCCTCAAATGATGCTAGACATGCCAATATTAGATAGGGAATAGAGAATACAGCTGAAACAATTCGTTAGACTCTTCACCACATCGTTTCTCACTCCGAATGCAACATAGAATGCATACATTCAAGAAACTATAGTTGAACATATAATAAATAAAAGCTGAACTGCTGCAAATTTTATCAAAAGTGCATGTGTTAGGAAAGAACGGTACCTTTGGATTGATCAGAGTTCGTGGAAAATAGGTGAGAGTACTTGGATTGCATATCCGCCTCAGCTTCCCAAGTTACACCCTCAATAGATGGGTTTCGCCACAACACCTTGACAAATGGAACTTCTTTGTTCCTTAGTCTTCGGACACTGAAATCAAGAATCTCAACAAGAATCTCATCAAAAGAAAGATTTTCTTAAATGTCAACACTCACAAAGGAATCCACTACCACAACATTGCTAATATGCTTTCTAAACATGGAGACATGGAATATTGGATGAATAGAGGACAACTCGGAAGGTAACTCGAACTCATAAGCTACCTTACCAACACAGATAAGAATTTTTGTAAGGACCAACATAATGGGGACTAATCTTCCCCTTCTTTCGGAATCTCTTCACCACCACCACCACCCCTTATGAGTGAAATTTTCAGATACTCTAGGTTACCAACTTCAAACTCAAGGTCTCTCCTTTTAACATCCGCATATGACTTCTGATGACTCTGCGCAGTTTTCAAACTTTCCCTAATCAACTTAACTTTTTTGATATCCTCGAATACCAAATCAGGACCACTCACAGCCGCTTCACCCATCTCTAACAAACCAATGGGTGATCTACACTTTCTCCCATACAAGGCTTCAAACGGAGCCATGCCAATACTAGAGTAAAAGCTGCTATTATAAGAAAATTCTATCAACGGTAGTGGTCATCCCAACTTCCCTTAAAGTCAAGTGCACAATCTCTCAATATATCCTCTAAGGTCTGGATGGTCCACTCAGCCTGACCATTGGTCTGCGGATGAAAAGCAGAACTCAAAAGCATTTGGGTACAAAGACCCTTCTAAAAAGCTTTCAAAAATTGCAAAGTGAACTGAGTACCCCTATCTCAAATGATAGACAAGGGAACTCCATGCAATCGGACTAGCTCTCGGATATACAATCTAGCGTAATCCTCAACAGTATATGAAGTATGAACAGGCAAGAAATGAGCAGACTTAGTCAACGTATCAACCACAACCCAAATGGAATCATGATGGCATCGGGAAGGAGGTAAACCAATCACGAAGTCCATATTTATCTCTTCCCAGTTCCAGGTGGGAATACTAAACTCTTGCATCATGCCACCAGGTCTTTGGTATTCAACCTTAACCTATTGGCATGTTGCATACTTAGCTACAAACGTTGCTATATCTTTCTTTAGGCCACACCACCAATAGATTTCCCACAAGTCTCGGTACATCTTGGTGGCACCAGGATGAATAGAATATCTCACCCCGTGCACTTTATCCATAATCCTCTGTCTCAGATCATCAACATTCGAGACACACAATCTACCTTGCAATCTCAACACACCATCACCTTCTTGGGAGAAAACCTCTACTTTTGGGTCCTTGACTGACTCCTTCAGTCTAACTAAACTAGCATGTAAGTATTATTTTTCCTTCACTTATGAAACCAAGGAGGATTCGGAACTACTCCAAACCCCTATACTACATTCAGCAGAGTCAAACAACCTAACCCCCAATCTAGCCAAACGATGTACATCACGAGCCAACTCTTTCTTACCTTCTACCACATGCGAAACACCACCCATGGAAACTCTACTTAGGGCATCCACCATAATATTGTCCTTGCTCGGATGGTACAGCACACACATATCATAGTCTTTTAACAATTCTAACCATCGTCTCTACCTAAGATTCAATTCTCTCTGGGTAAACACATACTGCAGACTCTTATGATTAGTGAAAACATCAACATGGACACCATACAAATAGTGTCTCCATATTTTCAACGCAAACACAACAGCAGCCAACTCAAGGTCATAGTAGGGTAATTTTTCTCATAGGGTTTCAACTGTCTAGAAGCATAAGCTATCACCTTACCCTTCTGCATCAATACGCAACCCAACCCAAATCTCAAAGCATCACGGTACACTAGAAAACCATCAACACCATCAGTCAAAGTCAAAATAGGGGTTGAAGTGAGTCGAGTCTTCAACTCCTGAAAACTTTTCTCACAAGATTTGAATCACAAGAACTTCATTTTCTTTTGGCTCAACCGAGTTATAGGAGACGCTATAGAGGAGAATACCTCAACAAAATGGCGGTAATAGCCAACTAAAACCAAGAAACTTTGAATATCAGTTGGAGAAATAGGTCTAGGTCAATTTCTAACAACTTTGGTCATTTCGGGATCAACTCTACTATCCTCAGAAGAAATGATATGACCCAGAAAAGCAACTGACCTTAGCCAAAACTCACACTTACTGAACTTGGCAAACAACTTATGATATCTTAGGGTTTGCAAGATAGTTAGGAGATGATCAGAATGTTCATCCTCACTAAGAGAGTACACCATTATATGTCATCGATGAACACTATGACAAACATATCCAATTATGATCTGAACACTCAATTCATAAGGTCCATGAAAGCTGCTGGGGCATTAGTTAACCCAAAAGACATAACAAGAAACTCAAAATGGCCATAACGAGTTTGAAAAGTAGTTTTTGGGATGTCACACTCCCTAAATTTGAGTTGATGATAACCGAAATGAAGGTTCATCTTTGAGAAATAACTTGCACCTTGAAATTGGTCAAATAAATCATCTATTCTCAAAAGGGAGTACTTATTTTTTATGGGGACTTTATTCAGTTGGCGGTAATCAATGTACATACGCAAAGAGCCATCTTTCATTCTCACAAACAACACAGGAGTACCCCAAGGAGAAACACTGGGCCTTATGAAACCCTTATCTAGTAGATCTTTGAGTTCCTCTTTCAACTCATTAAGTTATGCAGGGGCCATACGGTAAGGAGGAATAGAAATGAGCAAAGTATTAGGAAGAAGATCAATCCCGAACTCTATTTCTCTATCAGGAGGTACCTCTGGGAGATTATCTAGAAAGAAATCAGAAAACTTATTGATGATGTTAACAGACTGGAGAGTTGGAGTATCAGACTTAGTGTCTTTCACTCTAATCAAATGGTAAATACACACCTTGGAAATAAGCTATTTAGCTTTGAGGTAAGAGATAAAATGACTCTTTAGTTATAGAGAATTCCCAGACCACTCAAACATGGATGCATTCGAAAACTGAAACTTGACCACTTGGGTTCGATAATCAATAGAGGCATAAGAAGAATACAGCCAGTCCATACATAGAATCACATCAAAATCTACCATGTCTAACTCAATAAGATCAGCCAATAAGACTCTATGAAGAACGGTAATAGGACACTTTTTATACACTTTTTGGGGAACAATCGAATCACCCACTAGGGTAGATACTAGGATAGGCTCAGGAATAATCTCAGGACTTATTTTAAAATTCACAGTAATCAAAGGTGTAATATATGAGAAACTGGATCCAGGATGCAACAAAGCATATACATCAAACTGAAATATATAAAGCATACCAGTAACAATATCAGGACAGTCCTCTTATTCCTGGTGGGACGGTAAAGCATAGAATCTATTCTGGCGCTTCCCGCCAGCATTGCTAGAAGAGGCGTCCTGAGCTGGGGCTGGGCGAGTTGCTGGAACTGGAGCACTAATAGTCTGAGTCTGGGTCTAAGGGTGATAATTATGATGCCCTTGTCCATCCTGTGGAAAATCTCTAACTCTGTGACCCATGTCACCACACCGGAAACAACCCCTCTTCTCACCCCAACACTCACCCAAATGAGCCCTACCACACTTAAGACACAGGGGATGATTTGGCTTACTGCTAGCACTGTACTGGGACCTGGATGCATATGACCTGCTACCTTGCTCCTGCTTACCTCTAGGCACAGAAGCATAAACAGATAACAGTGCTGGCATAGATGAACGATCCTGATACTGAGGGCGACTCCCTCCCTGTGATCTAGTCTGACCCAGTTCCTGTTGCTAGTACCTAGCTCTCTTATTCCCTCTCATTCTATCTCTGTCCTTAATCTTGTCTGTCTCAATCTATTGGACATGACTTATCAGCCTAGAATGATTCATCTCACTATTCAACATAGCATACCTACACTCCTTAACCACATAACTAGATACTCTAGTCACAAACTTACTCATACTAGCCTGATTATCAGCCACTAAGTCAGGAACATACTTGGCCAACTGATTGAACTTTAGAAAGTACTCCCTAATAGTCATAGAGCCCTGTCGCAGGTTCATAAACTCTTCCACCTTTTCCTCCCTCATCTCCAAAGGGAAAAACTTATCTAGGAATGCATCCTGGAACTCTTGCCAAGTTGTAGGGACAGCTCTGTCACCTCTACCTATCCTCCAAGAAACAACCCAGTCATAAGAAAGGTCTTTCAACCTATACGCAGCCAACTCCATACTATGTTCCACACCTGAGTAATATTCTGCACCTCCTCTAAAAACAACCGTATATCCTTATCAGACATGGACCTATAGAATTCTGGCAAATTCATCCACATGAAGTCATAGATTCTGGCAGAAGCTGAATCACCTCCCTGCTGCTGTGGAGGCGGGGCTGGGTGGGCCTGAACATTTGTAGTAACATCTTGGGCCAGCACCTGAAAGGCTGCCCAAAATTCAGCATAAGGCATATTCTCATTCAATGGGTCAGTGGGTTAAGGTTGCTGACCATCATTATTACTTCTCGCTCGATATGGAGGCATATTTCTGAAAGAGGAGATCACGAATCAATAGTAGAGAGAGACACTTTAAGCATTATAGACTTATGAAAGAAAGAATCAGACATTTTCCTAAATCATCCTGCAGCCTCTTACTCAAAGATGTGGTGCGCTACACACCGATGATCAAGACTCTACTTAACGCAGCTTGTCAAACTCCCTAGGATACCTTAAAACCATAGGCTTTGATACCAAGTTTGTAATGCATCGGAAAACAGGTCCCAAAGCATCACACGGTGCTTCAGGCTATGAGTAACCCTAAGCTAACCCTTTGAGCCATTTTCATTTGGTTCAACACAAATCAATGGGTTTTCTATAAATAACCCTTAAATATCAACAGAGTAATCATCATACAAGAATAAAAGAACTTCAGAAAGATCACAAAATGTGACCTATTAGTCAACTCCCAACATCTATACTAGTCTGACAAGCCTCTAAGAAAATCAATAAAAACAGCGTGCCATTGAGATATGCCCCAATTGACTCATACTCAGTTATCAAATGTAAACGATTCTGTGAAACCAACATCATACATCACGTCCTTGGAATATGAGGACTCACCACAACAGAAGATGTAGAACAGTGTGCCTGAAGAATTATTGTCAAACCTGGAACTGAGCACCTGAACCTACATTTTGAGAAAATGCAACCCACATTCGAAGATGTGGGTCAGTACCATGGAAAGAAACCGAGTATATGGGGTTGTATACAGTTGTATAAACATCATCATCATAAATATTGATAAGAAATATGCAGGATGTATGAAAGACTCACATAGCCCAAATAAAATTATCAAAATCATGAGAGGATGAAATAAGTACAATAACACATGTGAGTTATCATATAATTTTTCAATCACTTTCAGTTCATCAAGAATTTCAATTCTCATAATGTAAATATCATTTAAATCTTTTCAAACAATAACTTTCATAATTCCACTTTCAAATCACTTCACCATTCACCATAGACACAAGGAAACATGCACACACTGGGAGATCCTATAACGACATAAACCATGTGAGGTATATGGAGTCCAACGTACAACCTACATTGGGGAGAGCCATCCTATCCTTGCCATCGGAGTAGGACTATCGATATCAAATTCACACAAACTAGTGATCACTATATAAATTAGCCTCAGGCTCACTCCTACGGGGCACATAGTTCTAGGGAAGTAAGGTCGCTTTATACCTCCCACTCGGTGCTAAAGATTTCTCCCGGACTTAGCTCAGATCATTTCAAAGACAATCCATAAAAAAACAATTTCAGTAATAAATAAATATACATCAGGAGCCATCATGCTTCCCATCTATCAAAATCAACCAAGTTGTGAATTTCTTTTATGCTCGAGTTTAAGATAACTACATTATGCCCAAAAGGTCAAATCATTCAAAATATCTCAAATATTTAACATCAACGTGCCTATAACACACACTTTCTCAAAAAAAAACACAATTTCCAATAGGGATTCATGACCCAAATATCAAAATCATGATAAATATAGTTCAAGATTCATGCTTTATGTCTCCACATATGTAAATTCATCTTTCAAAACCATAAACATCAATATTACATAATAATCATCATAAGATATGGGTTCATGCTTCAAATTCATAAAAATCAAATAAAAATCATGCCTTTGCAAAGAAAATTACTTTTGGGCACAAGAACGAAAGAGAGTTCTTGTTGAAAAACCCCACATACCTTGAATGATGAACTTTAGATCAATACTCATTTTTCAGATATTAATCGTGCCTTTGAATGATGGTTCTTGGAGTTCTTGAACTAGGAACTTGGAATCTTGAATAAATTTGTAGAATTAATGGTAAACTTTGGAGGTTCTTGAAGTTGGATGTCGGAGCTTAGGGTTTTTTTTAGAGAATTTGATGACATATAACATATAATGCTTCTAATAGGCTTTAATATAGGATTTGGATGGATTTTAGGTGTGGAGGAATGACCTAAACTCCCCTAAAAATCAAATAATTCTCGAATCTGTCCTTTGGTGGACTATTTTGATATTTAAAGTAGATCAACCATAACGTTTTACGTTGCTCGGGTTTCCGTTTTAGATGATCCACATATCATTTGAAAGCTTATTTGATACTCTACGAAATGGTGGGTCATAATCTAAGATATTCCACAAAAAATTGATAATTCATTCTAGAAGATAGAACCCAACATGTTTACGCACAAAATTTCAACGAAAAATTTCCCGAGGTATTACACTTGTAATATGAAACATTATTTTCCTCTCAAAATAACTTGGTGCTTGTTAATGTGATTTTTATAGGTTTTATAGTTTAATACACTATTTAGTTGATACATTTTGTATTCTACTTGTGTCAAGTTACCGATATTTTATCTTTTTCCATTTGCGTTTAATTCTATTATTGTCTTATTATCTTGTTATTGCAGGTTTAGGAGTGATATTGCAGGTTGTTCGCAGACTATTTTTGTGTTGTAGATACCATTTGGTATCAGTGGAACATGAGGTAGAGATATGATACAGTAGATATGATGTGCTTCATAAATCAAGTGTCTGGATGATAAGTAGAGAGTCGTTCTACATAAACACAATACAATATGAGTTCTTATAACTAGACACAGTGAGAAACTGTAACGCCCCACATTTTTGGGCTACACTTTGAAGAGTCATTCCTACGTGTGTGAACTTTAATCTCATGATTTGTATGTTAATATATGTTTCATAATCATTATTCTAGTGTGTGAAGTGCTTTCGAGGTAAAAAAAATATTCATAGAAATTATTTGGAAGAAAGTTGAGCAAAGAGTCTTTGATTCGTCCAAGTTTGGTATTGGATTCTAGAAGGGTCTACTTGAATGAATATAACTTTTGATATAGGTGTAATTTTTTAGATCAAGACCCACCAAATTGTATATAATTGAGTTATCTTTCTAACGATACCAATTTCTCCTTAATTTGATCCCCGAATGAAAAGTTGTAGCCATTTTTGTGAGAGGTAATGTGTGCGCACAATAAGTCTGAGCCTTGGGGCTTAAACCTCTGGACTGAAGCATGCGTCAAGGGGTATACTCCACCGGACTAAAGGGTGTGATGCAGGGTCTATTACCCCGTTGTTTAAACTTCTTAAGTATCAAAGGGCACTTTGGTCCTTTTCCCTCAACCCCAAACGTCCAAAGGACTATTTATAGCATCCAAAAGGGCATTATTTTTCCATTTTCCTAAAATTTTCTCACGTAAAAACCCTCCCCTTTCCCATATGAATAAACTTCAAGCTTTTCCTCTCAAGAACACAAGGAATTCAAGCTTTAAGTTTAAGAAACCCTCAAGAAAATCCTCAAGAAATAATCTACTACGGTATGTGGGAGTTCATCCATGGGTCCTCCTTTCACTCATGGAGCCCAAAAACCTCTCTTTGATTTAAAGTATGAATTTTCCATTATTATGAAGTTGTATATGTTCAAGATACATTCAAATCACGTTTCTCCATAGTAATTTGACTCAATTCATGTCCTGGTATGATCCCATGAAAATATTGGCTATCTCATGTCCTAAGTTTTTGATTTTCCATGCCTTATTCAACAGAATTTGAGGATAAATCCCCAACTTATGAATTTAACCATGTAATCCTATTGTTTTCTCTTGTTCAAGATACTCTCATGTCTAAGGTTATGATTTTTATATGATTGATGAAATACCATGTTTGTCTATTTAAACCATAATAACCTATTTTTGTATTTTAAGTTTGTTATCGTATTTTATACTCATTCAGTGCTAGTGAGTTATGAACACCCGATACCTATGTGTTTTTACATAATTGCATTTTCAAGTAACAAGTCAGTTAGAATCATGATTTTATCACCATGTTAAGTTCATTATAAATAAAATGAAACCTCCAATATTTATTTTATGTTAAATATATTCGTTCACATGTTCATGATTTCTTCAAGATTATTCATGCACTGTTATTTTCAGAATACTATGACCTGAGCTTAGCTTATCAGTTATTAGTGCGTGCACCAGCTTGTGTTTCGGTGTCTTTCAGTTGAGAGTAGGAATTAGTACCTAGCTAACCTAGGGATGAGATCTAACATTTTAGTTAGGACTAGGTCCTTAGTAGAAATCCCTAAGTTCTAGAACTACGTTGTCAGCATAGGATTTATGAGATGTCACCTACCAGTTTAGGACTAATACTCTCTTATGTTTACAATTTTGCAATATGAATTCTTTAATGATATTATTGTTTTGGTCTTGAGGATTTTCCACTAAATTTGATTTATATAGTATACAACTATGTATGTAATTGAATTTAAAGATTTAACTGAGAACATGAACATATAGAATCCCTCTCTTTCTATGGATCCCCATTGTTTTCATACGATATGGATTATCTCTAATGCATTTTTTAGAGGCATAATACAAATGTCTTGATTTTTTTTTATGAATTGATTATGGTTTTGGATTGAAGAGAGGGGTTTATTTACATGTTAATAATGTTGAAGATATATAACGAAAGAGTTTCATGATTTTACACAAAATAGTTGACCACCATATATTTGTTGAAATGTTGAAAAGAGAGAATCTTTGTATAGTTTGAAATATGTTTTGAAATAAGAACTCTCTTTCATTGTTAAATGTTTTCGGTATTTAACCGAGTCGATTGGATTGAAGGAACTAATGCATATCATTATGTGGTTTAAAAGTGATTAAAAAGGGTGACCATCGTAGATAAAACCATTACAGAGAAAATTGTTGGTTTTCAAATATTGTGAATGGTGAAATTTCGATTGATAATTGAATCGTTTGGGTGGTCAGTCAATACCTTTTGAAATAAAACAAGGGCAGTAGTGATGTTGTTACATTACTTTCAAGTCTGGGTATGACGATACCCTATTTTGATGTTCCCAAATGACTTTAAGAAAGAGACAACTTTTCAAAGAAGATACGGTTTAAAGAATCTAAAACTAGGTTTAAGAGAGTTGAATGGTTACCCGAAGAAGGCACGAGTTCAGAAAACTCATTGTCCAAAATTATGATTTTCCAACATGGGTTAATGATACCCAAAAGGAAAATTGTACACTGGCGACAACCCAATGGCGTACTAGAGAAGATGAGACTCCAACCCTTGCGGCAAACTTGGGTTGGGGGCTTGACCACCGAGTTAAGGGTGGATTTCATGTAGCCCGTGGAATAGTAGAGTTGTAGGGTGTACCATCTAGCTCAAAAGTAAGATAAATAGTGAGTCATGGATTTCAAATAATTGTTCAAAGTCTTTTAAATATGCCCATGTGTTTTTCATATATCATAGATAAAAATATTTTTAAATTACTCTCACTTATGTTATATAAAAATACATTACTTTGGATTGCTCTGTGTATCAAAACATTTGTATTAACCCCCATATTTTAGGGTCTGAGGCTCATCCAGGGTCCTTGCAAAATTGTAGAAGTGTCAGACAACAATGTACAGTTGGTTAGCCTTTTTTCTTTAGAAAGGCCTGTTCTAGAGCATTGTTATTACATTTTGTTTGGAGTCCGACTGGGAGCCTTTTCCTATTTTTATTTTAGACCTATGATAGATCTTGAAATATTAGAGATTTCACAGATGGGTGTCACATGTCTAGAATATTCATAACTTCCTTTCAAATGGTTCAAGTTTATGAGTTTGACCATGGTTCCGTCTTGTATTTTTTTCCTCAAATTTTCTCATATTATATAAATATGGTGCATGATTTCTAGATAGAGAAGGGGCACCTGGGCCTTTATGGTTCAGGATGCTCTTTATGGCCAGGTCCTCAGTTCAGGTCGTGACAGATACATCAGCCTTGCAAATCCACATCATCAGCCAGTGTTAGTACCCGTGGCACGATATTGACACCATTCAGACTGGTGTTACAAGTTAGACCCTGATGGCATGTCGGTTAAATAATACCTCATATAGTTTTAGGATAATATTCAATATATTTTTATTTCAAGTTTGCTTGAATAAGTGTACAGACTTTGAGATATTCAGTTATACAAATTTCAGTATTTTAGAATTATAGATTTTCCCAGTGGCATAACAGATATACACTTTGTCTTACATTCTCAGATATTATAGTTTTCATGCATTTATGCTCAGTTTTCTCATGTTGTTCAGTTATTCCTTTTCTCATATGCACAGTACCCCACAGTTTCAGTCCAGTTATTCAAACTAAGTACAATTTAGTTTTACTTGATCAGTATTCAGTTATCAGTTAATCAGTATCAAGATACTAGTTATTTAGTATTCAGACGTCTGCCATTCAGTATTCAATTACTAATCATTCAGTTAATCAGATTAGCTTAGTATATGTTATGTTTAGTTTTGTGTGTTTATGCATTCGTGCTCAGCATATTTATATATTCAGATCCTTGAGCTATATCAGTTTCTATCATGTAGTTTCAGACCTAGTATTCATACAATATCCATGTTTTACTATTTTGTAGCTTTAGTTCTACTTATTCTACAAAAGAAAAGCTTTAAGAAACAAAGTGTAGTGACTTGCCAGCTTATCAGATTTTGATTGTTAATCATGTTTTAAGATATATCAACTTTAAGCTTATTTCAATCTCTAGTGAGTCTATTTGCACTTAGCATGCATGCTTTAAGATTTCATATATAATTAGTTTTACTTATTGCATTCACCCCCACTTACTTAGTACATTCCAGAAGTACTGATCCATATATACGTCTGTGTGGTTACATTGTTTCATAATGTAGGTACCAGTTGTATTCCACACATCATGATCAGACAGTTGTAGTTTCCAGCGAGCAGGTGATGAGTTCTCCTATTTCGGGGAATCTAAACAAATATTCACCATGTACTTTATTTTTATTATTCATATGTATTGATTTTTAGTAGCTAGAGGCATGTCACAGCTATCTATAGTTAGTATAGTAGAGGATTCATAGATATCATTCAGAGTGAGTCATGTAATTTGAGTTCTTTCCTTGGTTTTATCAGATTGTAAAATTTTATCAGTTACATACTTATTCAGATTTCATTATGATTATATTTTCGCACAGCAGAAGAAGTTATTTAATATATTAAATCAATTGCTCAAGCAGTATGACAACTCATGGGCTAGTTTGGGATCACTTGTTGTTTCAAGCACAGTGTTACTACTAGGGGGTAGTCTCGCATCATGACAGAAACATGGGCGCATTCATCATGAGCTGTATATAGCATAAAGTTGGAATTTATAAAGTCAACTACTAAGACAAGGATTGATACTTGAAGCTATTGCTTCTCATTTTTAGATCTGAGATAGTCATTAGTTTGCATAAACTTTATCACTTTGGGCTAAACCCGACATAAAATGAATCGGTAACATATAGAAAGCATAGTTCCTTGGAACTAAACATGAGATGATACATGGAGTTATGGATCATGAACAATCATAACGTGAAACTTGAATACATGAAAGCTTAGTTTGCTGAGGGACATTATTTCTTTTAGTTTGGAGATCATATCATAGACATAAGTGCATAGGGAACTTGAACCATAGACATAGGCATAACTTGAATAAATTAGAATTTCGTAGAATGACCTCTTAAATTGATATAGGAGGAGCTTGCTTGAATAAGAATAGATTCATCATGACTCTTCCATGAAACTTGACACCATAAGAAAATTTGGGAACCACCTTAATTCTCTATCTCCCCTTTAGATCAAAGTCACAATCCAACACTTGAGAACATAGCTTCTCGTTAAATCTATAAGAACTACAGTCAACACTATGGGGATCACCATACCCATAAACGGTACACTACCCCTGATAAACTATGCTCTGAAGGCATAGCTTTCTGGAAACGCTACTCGTAACTTTCAGTAGCCTCTATATCTATCACCCTACAACTCACAGTCTCATGAGCATATAGGTCTTTATTCCTTATCACATAAAAATCCACTCTCCACTACTTAACATTCAAACATTAGACCTCTAATCACATAACTTACTACTTAACAAAGTTTACAAAACTATACCAAAGGTGCATATTGCCTACCTATATTTCCTCAATTCAACTCTGAAGAATACCATATAACAACTCTCCATACTTCTCCTTACTACAAAATTCAAGAACACAAACTAGGTACGCAAGACACTTATGCACATGAGGCCTTATCTAACAACATGCTGCCTGGGGCTTCCACTTATTTTTATATACTTAACACTCTTATACACTTAATGACTCAACCACAGTTCATCATCTTTAATACTAGTTCTTATGACTATATATATATCATAATTATCCACCCCTTATTCCGTAAGTTGCTAATCTAGGTTATTGCACACATAAATCAAGCCTACTAATTACTCTTACCAAACATGCATCATTAATCTTAAGTTTCTATTCTTACCACCTCAATCCACATCTAAATTTCAAGCCCATTGTCTAGCATTAATCATGTACCACTGATAAAGTATGCCACATATTATACTACTCCATTAAAAGGGTAAATCAACCCAAGTCTCTTATTTCACATAACTACGGCCCATAAGTTGATTCTTCAGCATAACACTTCTACTACACCTTAAAATCTACCATACACCTTCTCACGTGCAGTACTAGTTTACAACTACTATTGAAATAACAATCGGGGGGGAGGAGGGGTAAAGTTACATAATAGGGATAGTCGATCTTAATCTTATAATATAACCCATTCCGACCTTATCAACATGCTCTACTTTCTCACATTAAATCTACTTACCTATGCACATATTTAGACTACTTTCAAAAATCCCATAAACATCATTGAGTCTCTACCAATAACTTATTGACTAATCTATCCCTTTCTATTTACCACTTATAAATAATTTCTACAACTACCATAACTATCCACTCTGGGCTCCTTCCCTATTTTGGTTAAATAATAATCATAACCAAACACTTCCTCCATAGAGTGCCATACACTCTCAAAATGTTGCTATAGGATTAGTCAATTACCATAAAAGAGCAAACCACCCCTCAGTCAAGGGTTATACAATAAAAACTACTTATTAAGGTAAAAGTCACCCCACTCTGACTTCTATAATTATGACTTCATATAACTAACTTCGGGATCATCTTACTACCAATAGGTAATTACACCATAAAATATACTACTACTCGAGTGTAAATATTTTTCCAACATTCTGCTACATATCTCTATCCTTACGCATGACATCTGCAATAAGGATTCTGAAAGGAATTGAATACACTTAGTACTTTAGGCTAAAAAGTATGATTTCATTAGATAGAAGTTTACAGTCGAATAAATACACTTTGAAGCACTAATGGACTCCTCTTAAGTCCTTGTGCTATCTCATAATTTCATAGATAACTCAATCAGAAAGGACCATATTGTTGGGAATCTAAACTCTTGGACTTGTATCACCTCGACAATGAGGCATGACCCACTAATTTAGAGCAAGGAAGGAATTTAGGATAATTTATTTATGGATGTGCTATAGCAAAAACTAAAGTATGAAATAATGAGAAACAACTCCTAAATGCCTTGCATCCTCCTGATTATAAGTGGCGTGCACAACACATCCATAAGAAATAATCTACTAGACACGACTTCATACACACCCTGGGATGATGAACTATTATCTGATACCAATCTTTTCACGACTCGAGCCGAGGCATTGTCTGCGATGGGCAACTCAAACCATGAAGGCCAGAGAGACCCCTTATCATGTAATCATAAGAATAATCCATGCATAAATCAAAGTGCGAAAGATATAACAGTGTTCATTAGAAACTTAAAATTTGAAATATGTCAATAAGATATGATAATTCACTACATCAACAACCGTCTACGAAGCCTCTACTAAATACTAACTGTCTAGGCTGGGGCAAAGCCTCCACTGAAGGACACAACATGTAAATAAATGTCTTCCGAAATATTGATGGATCACAAATTTCGTCAAATCCTAAGTGTTCCACTATTGTGATATACCGTGGGACTATACCACATAACCTGAAATATAGGGGGTCAATACATAAAGTTACTGATACAAAGAACAATCCAAAAACAAAAAATATATTTTTATACAACATAGGTAAGAGCATGTCATAAAAGAATGCCAACATAAAACAGTTGAAAATACATGGGCATAATTTAGTGAGCTTCAAAACATATTCTAGAAACCATGACTCAACTCTTTATTTTACTTCTGAGCTAGGTGGTACACCCTACAAGTCTAGTAATTATGGGCTATATTGGTCAGCCATTAACTCATCGGCCAAGCCCACAAATCCAAGTTTGCCGCAAGTATAGGGGTCCTACATACTAGTCTAGTATACCAGTGTCTCAAGGGCAAGTATACATTGTCCATAGCCAATCCTACTAGACCTTACACTCAAATACCTTCATTGGATAACCATCCAACTCTTTTTAAGTCCAATTTTAGCCTTTTAAAATATGCATCTTTCTAAAAATGTAGTCTGATATCGGAAAAGTCTATAGTCTGGTTAGTCTAAGTCTATTATGGCGTTCTTCTAATTTGGTATCGTCATACAAAGACTTACAAGTCGTATAAGCCACAAAATAACTTATCGTAGTCTTTCCATTCAAAACATGTTATTGGACCACCAAAACATTTAAACAGTGCAAGAGAGTTCTTATTTCAAAACATGTGAAAACTTATGCAAAGACTCTTTTTAATACTTTAACGCATGGTGTGAACTTCTTCCTAACAACCCATTCAATTCTTTCAATTATCACATTGAACATTTATAAATAATAAAACACCCTCTCTTCAATTTATAACCAATATCAAGTCCATATATTCTAGTAAAACATTTGGATTATGCTTTAATACATGCAATTGAATATCCAATAGTATACTAAGTAGAAAACATTCCATGTTGATAGGGAAGTTTCATGAATCATGCTCTCGTATTAATTCTCAAAATCATAGGACATTTAAACACATGAGTATAATTCAATCTATGGAAAACTTTATGAAAGTTTCTTCAAAATGGTTCCACAATGCATATTTTTTAAAGTGTTCTCAAAACCATTCATAAATACATAATTTCATAATTTTAAAACATTCTAAAAACAATATACTATGCCCTTGAGATTTAGGGTAGTCCCAAATACCTTAGATTGATGAAAACGTCAAGAAACTTTGACCCTTAAGGATTTATCTCTAAAACCCTAGGTTATTTTATCTTATTGTACTTAAGGAAGATGAATTAGGGATTTTTGTCAGTGATAAAATGAGAATATGGACTTTAATTTTGACTGAGAGTGTTTAGGGATGGTTATGGGATATGAAAGGACCTTATTGTCCTTAAAATAACATAAAAATGAAGCATTTACGTCTCTATGTCATTAGCCATGCGGAGCACATCCCATGGCCTAGCACCCATGTGGGAAACGTATGTCCCATTGCCTAGCAATTTCAATGTGGTTGGCGATGGCAATGCGATGCACGACCATCACATGGACTCTATATTGTAATGCACACTTATTTTTAAGGTCCCAAACACCCCCCAACACCTCTCATAACGTCTATACATGGTCTACCATCAATACAGAGGTCCTAAAGATCATTATAATGCATTAATAAAGCGTTACAACTATGGGGTGTTACAGCTAAGTTCTTGATACAAGAATGACAACGGAAGGCACAAAACACACTCCAATTCAGTCCACAATCTTAAGGATCCGAGGACCAAGATGGAGACCACTCTCAAATTTGCTATCAACAAGAAGAATACAAGATACAATGGTGTATATAACACCAAAAAAATCTACAAAACATGAGTAACAAGATGAATAACACTAACACAAGTTCCAGATTCAATAAAGGACCCAAAACAGTCCACTACACAAAATAACAACAACAAAAGTAAAGGATAAATAGCGAGACGAAGATTATTACAAGATTAAGAACTAAAGAGTGTATTAAACTCAAAAACCCCTAATGAATGTAATAATAAAAACCACACTCTTACGGTGACCGCCAAGGTAATCAACTCACCTCAAGATCTACCATTTCTAAGCAAAGATCAATATTAGCTTTTCCAAGCCCTACACTAAGGTAGCTTTTCCTAGCCCTAACTATGAACAAATCTAAGGTGTTCCAATCTCAAGAGAGAGGATTTCAATGTTTCATACATTCATCATTCATCAACTAAAGAGAAAAGACCTAAAATGTACTCCTTATAGTATATTACAAAAGGAGACAAAAATACCACACTACCCTTAATGACCAAGGGTGGCCTTGATGTGTTGGAAGATAATATGAATTTTCGAAAATATCCTTAATGCTAAGTGACAAAAATGTCCTTTGTAAAGGGAACCAAAATTGTGAACAAACAAAGGTGGTCCAAACCGGAGAGTCGTTAAGTCTTCAAGGCTTGTGGTTCTCGGGTTAAAATTAATGTAAGCTTCCAAGAAACCTTACATACATAGGATTGCTTTAAGTCATGCTTAAAACAGGCCTTCCTTGCATATCCTTGTGCTCTCGGGGCAACCAAGTCTTGAGCCTTTAGGTGTTAGATTTCACCAAAAGCTAAGGTGACCATTTGACTTGTATTAGTTCTTGGCTCTTCTTGCTATGTTATTTTAACAGTATTAAAACAAACAATTGGTGTCTAGAGATATTTCTCTTGAGGGACTTGTGAGTGAAGAGATGGATCTTGAAAATAATTTTTCATGACTAGCTCCACCTGTTTTTGATAGTGAAAATTATCAATTATGGGTTGTGAGAATGGAAAATTACTTGGAGGATCTTGATCTATAGGAAGCTATGAAAGAGGATTATGAAATTAATCCGCTGCCAAATAATCCCACCACAACCCAAATCAAGAGTCACAAGGAAAAGAAAACCACGAAGTCTAAGGAAGAGGCAACTCTATTTGCTTCTGTTTCAATAATTATTTTTACAAGAATTATGTCTCTCACATCACCAAATGAAATTTGGGATTATCTGAAGAAAGAATATGCTTAAGATGAAAGAATTCTTGGAATGTAAGTACTAAATTTAATAAGAGATTTTGAATTGCAAAGATGAAAGACTCCGAGATGATTAAAAAATACTTGAACAGATTACTTGGCATTGTTTACAAGGTAAGATTACTTGGCACTAAATTTAAAGATTAATGAATTATTGAAAAAATTCTTGTTTCAATTTCCGAAAGATGTGAAGCACGTATAACTACCTTGGAAAATATACAAGATCTATCCAAGATTACCTTGGCAGAGTTGTTAAATTCTTTTCAAGCATTGGAACAAAGAAAACTTATGAGGCCAGATGGTATAGTTGAAGGAACCTTAGTATCCAACCATAGACCTCAAAAAAGGGATAAAAATTTTAAAAATTACCTACCTTGTGAGCACTGTGGAAAAATTGATCATCCATTATATAGATTTTGGAAAAGGCCAAATGCAAAGTGCATCAAGTGCAATCAACTTAGTCATGAAGCAGTGATTTACTAAAGCAAATTTGAGAATCACGAAGCAGATGCATGTATGGTCAATGAAGTAGAAGGAAAAGAAGACCATTTTTTTCTTGCAACATGTATCTAAAGTAAGGTTTCAACAAATTTTTGGTTGATTAATAGTGGTTGCACCGACCACAAGACTTATAACAAGAGTTTTATTAAAGAATTAAAGCCTACTAAAATATCCAAAGTTAGGATTGAAAATGGTGACCAGATTTTTCCTGAAGAAAAAGGAACTGTTGTCATCAAACCAAGTTCAGGAAATAAAGCAATTTTAGATGTTCTTTATGTATCTGATATTGATCAAAACTTATTGAGTACTTGTTAGTTGGTAGAAAAAGGATACAAAGTATCCTTTGAGGATAAACATTGCTTCATCAATGATGGTGCTAGAAAAGAAGTTTTAAACATTAAGATTAGAGGTAAAACATTTTTTATTTGATCTAATGGAAAATGTTTCTGTAGAACATGAAAAATATCATAGGCTGGAAAAAATAGAAGATGATCCTATAATTGAAAAAGCACAAGCAATATGTGAACCTGCTAGATTTAAAGGAGCTTTCAATGTCCCTAAAAGAAATAAAGCTAAGGAGGAGTTATCTATGTTTCAGAAAAATAAAACAGGGAAGTTTAAATTAAAGATGCAAACGAAACAGGAAAACATGCCAAAAGGATTTAATAGTAAAGGGTTGCATTCAAGACGAGAAGTGAATTTAGTTCACTACAAGCCAAAAGATGAATCTGCAGATTTATTCACAAGGTCACTTTTGGTTATCAAGTGTGGAGATCCCAAGATAGAAGACCAAAATTTTATAGTTCAAGGAAGAATGTTAAAAGTTTCTTTAAAGAATAATGCACGAGATTTATTTTTTATTTTTCTCCAACTTTTTTACATACAACTCCTAGTCAAATTAGGATTCCTATTTTTGGTAGGAGATTGATTAGTTGTTATTTTTGGTAGCAAATAGTTTTCTTGTATGGTAAGTTTAATCTATTTTTAGTTGTAATAGCACTATTTAAGGAGGAGTCGATGATCAATAAAAAATATAGCTTTATCAAAAAAAAAAAAAAAGGAAAAATCCCCTCTCTGCGTTCTTCTCTAACTCATCTCTATTAAAGCCAACAATTTCTTAAGGGGTGTGGGAAGTCTAAGGTGGACAAGTAAAAATTAATGGAGGGAATATCTATTTCGCAGGGTAAGACTTTTAGAGATTTTTGTTTGGGACATAACTTGCGCCAATGAATTTATGCCTAGCAAATTTTTTTGTCTTTCATTTTTTTTTCATTTTTCGCTGTCAAGGGAAAAGGAAAATGAAAGATCAAATATCACCCCAAAATAACTCATGTGCAAATGATCCTTTGGAGTTGGATTATGTTGAATTGAGCTAAAATCAGTCAATATATGAGAAATTATATTGTGCTCAATCCTTAAAATTTAGGGCAAATTGGATGGGTCTATCAACTTTTGGATCATATTTTTCAGCCCAACATGTATCTATATAAAAAGTAATATCTTCCAAAATTTTCTTCGGAGCTTGATGAGAGCAAGTAATATGGAACAACATTGGAAAAATCAACCTATAGGAAAATGTTTAGTAATTGTACACCATATCATGAGCACTAACAGTACATTTGATTGTAAAATTATTGGACGACTCCTTCCCACGTCAAGCACTAACTATATTTCTTTCTTGGTCTGCCACTTAATTTTTTTTTTTTTCCAAGTCAAACACCAATTATATGCCATTCTTACAATGATATAGGTGGATTCCAGATTAAAATTTTATGAATTTAATCTTTAAGGGGTTGTTTCGTGTGAGGGATAAAAAAAGATAATTTCGGGATAACTTTTTAGTACCCCTTAATCCCTTGTTGGTTATAAAAGTGTGGAATAACTTATCTCAAGATTAATAGTTAGTGTTGGGATAAGTTATCCATATCTTAGAGTGGGTATATATTAATACTGAGATAACTTATATCGGGATAAAATGTGTAAAATAACGAAAATATACTCCTTAAACCTGCTTTTATATATCACTTTTCACATCCATATATATTTCCATAATTTTTAATACCATTTCCTTCGCTACTTGTTATTTTTGGCAGTATATTTGTCTATTAAAAAATTATACTATAAATACAATTTTTATTTATGAACATATTATGCGTTAAATTTATTGCCTAATGCTTATGTTTATTTATAATTTGATTTTTCTTTCAAGAATATTGACTCCACTACTTAATTACATATTTTTAATTAAATAATCTTTTGTCACTTAAAAATTTAAATTTTATATATCAATTAAAATAAAGATAACTTTTAAACATTTTACAATATAAAAGTGATATGTGCTAAAATGAAGTGATAAAAATAAGGGTAAAGGCTCAAATATGCCATTGAACTATCATAAATGATTTACTTCTGTGATCAATTAAAAGTTCAGCTCATTCATGTCATCGCCCTTACAAAATCACCTCATTCATGTCATTTCTTTTTAATTGTGGTTTTTCAAAAACTATTTTTCCATGTAGATTTTATTAGAGGTTCACATCATAAATTACAATAAGGAAAAAGACTCAAATATGTCATTGAACTATCAGAATGTCTCATTTATATTATCAGTTAAAAGTTTGGCTCATTCATACCATCACGATTACAAAACTAGCGTATTCATGCCATTACTTTTTAACGGTGAGTTTGCAAAAATAGCTTTGCCACGTGGCCTTTTATTATAAGTTCACGTCATTAAATAAAATAAATCAATATTACTTTCGTGATAACAAGAAAATCCTCCATTTTAAACTAACTAAAACATATTTAGAAAAAAAGATAGAATAGAAAACACAACACTTATGAAAAGTTCACAAAAAAAAGTGTTTAAAAGCTATTTTGTCTTAAAAACATTTAAAATAAGATAATACAAACATGGTCTACATGTTGTGTACTTTTTTAGAATTTAAAAAAAAATGTAAAAACACCCTAGAAATTAAAAGTAAATAGTCTCGTCAAGCTATTAAACTACGATAGAACAATTTGATCGAGAATGTAAATAGTTTTTCATGTTGTCATATCCATTACCCAAAAAGTTGTGACTAGAATCAACTATAGGTAGTATAAAATGAGATAAATTAACTTCTACAAAAAGTAACTAGAATGTAAAAGTCCACAGATTATGTCCTAGTTAGAAATAAAAGGATTACAAACATGTTATTATCAACTATATAAACTATCTGGAAAAAAAAGTCCGAAAAAGATACCTAAACTTTGATAAATTTGTTGTAACATGCCACAACTTTACGGGGGTTCTATGATCCTCGTAAATTATTTTTTATCATATTTTTGAGGCATATATTTGCTTAGTTGGACTACTTCAGACTCTTACGTGCACAGAGTGCGTTTATTCATGCAGTGATCCAACTAACAAATATATGCCACAGAAATACGGTAAAAATACTTAGAGGGTGATAGGACCCGCAAAGTTAAAACGTGTTACAACAAATTTCGCCGAAGTTTAGGCATATTTCGAAACTTTCTCCCTAAACTATCTTAATCATGTAAGAAAAACTCTCAAGCGTATAATATAAGTTAGTAAAATTAACTTATTTGACGAACATGGCATACCATTTTTGCACCACACAGTTCTAGGGAAAATAAAGCAAGATTTGATTGACTTGCACAAGTCTTTGTCTGATTAGAGAAATTTATGAACCATATTTACAATTCTAATTGAATCGTGCTGGACTTGGTGAAATTAGAATTGATATGACCAGTGGAGGAGCCATTCGTCGGAAAAATACATTATATATATATATATATATATTAACGTATATATGACATATTGACACTCCTTGGCTTTTTCATGAATTTACTTCTTTATATTTTGAAACCCCTAAATGAAAATTTCAACTCCGCCGTTGAATATGACAGAATGAATGAAGAAAAGTATTTTTTTTTTCAAAATCATGAAGACCAAAAGGTAAATTTCATTGCTATTTAATGTCTCAAAACCACATGTTATAAGCCATACCATTTTCCTACTAATTTTTGCACTAATGAAGAAAGCTTTCTGTTCTTTTCTCTTAATAGTACTCTTGTTGCTTTACTATGTTATGGCTTGTTCATCCCTGACCCAAACCAACACTACCACTGATCAATTGGCTCTTCTGTCCTTAAAATCGCAAATCATTTCTGACCCCTCTCACTTCTTGTATAAAAACTGGTCTCCCGCTATTTTTGTTTGTCATTGGGTTAGAGTCACTTGTGGTTTTCGTCACCAACGAGTGAAGTCCTTGAATCTTTCCAACATGGCTCTTACAGGCAGGGTTCCCCGGGAATTTGGAAACCTCTCATTTCTCGTTTCTCTTGACTTGGGAAACAACAATTTCCAGGGAAATTTGCCTCAAGAAATGGCACGCTTGCGTCGGCTTAAGTTTCTTGATTTAAGTGTCAACAACTTTAGAGGGAAGGTTCCTTCTTGGTTTGGATTCTTACATCAACTTCAAGTTCTAAATCTTGGAAATAATAGTTTCACTGGTTCCATCCCATCTTCATTTTCTAATATGTCCACACTTGAGACTTTGAATCTGGATTTCAATTCCATAGAGGACCAAATACCAAAATTGATTGGAAGCCTTATAAACCTTAGAGAACTAAGCTTGTATGGAAACAATCTAATAGGCTCTATTCCTCCATCAATCTCGAATGCCTCAAGGTTGGAGATGTTAGAATTATCTAATAATTCACTTCAAGGAAACATCCCAGAAGGGATCGGCAATCTTCACAACATGAACTGGTTGTCCATACAATATAATCAACTTACGGGTTCCATACCATTCACAATTTTCAATATTTCTAGGATCGAAGTCATTGCATTTACTGGCAATAGCTTATCAGGAAGTCTTCCCAATGGTTTATGCAATGGTCTCCCAATACTCAAAGGGCTTTATTTATGGACAAACAAGCTTCACGGTCATATGCCTACAAGTTTGTCGAATTGTTCACAACTTCAAATTTTGTCTTTTTCGGATAATGAGTTTGATGGACCAATACATAGTGAAATTGGAAGATTGAGTAACTTGAAGATATTAGAACTCGGAACTAACCATTTCGCTGGTACGTTCCATCTTATGAATACTAGCACTATTGTATCTTATTACTTCAGAATTTTATTTTATTACACATTAATTTCAGGGATAATTCCACAAGAAATTGGAAATCTTGTTAATTTGGTAGAGTTAGCCATGGAGTATAATCAGATTACCGGCTCTGTCCCGATCTCCATATTAAATATCTCATCACTGCAAATTTTGTCACTGTCGAGAAACAATCTTAGTGGATTCTTACCACGGGAGATTGGCAACTTAACCAAGATGCAACATCTACAGATTAGTGGAAATAAGCTTATAGGTACATATATATTATATTGGTGTCTCATGTTAATTTTTATAGATCCATTAGAACTATTAAAATTCTATGAATTTATGCATGTAATGATTAATAAAATGTAACAACTATAAATAAATCTTCTAAACACCATATAAGGAGAGTCTTTTAATGTTTAAAATTTATCTTCGCGGTCGTATGCCTACAAGTTTGTTGAATTATACAAAACTTCAAAGATTGTCTTTATCAATAAATGATTTTGATGGACCAATACATAGTGAAATTGGAAGATTGAGTAACTTGCAGAAGTTGTAACTCGGATTTAACCATTTCAAAGGTATGTTTTTATCTTATGAATACTTGCACCTAATTGCTTCGGAATTTTATTTTATAACACAGTAATTGCAGGGATAATTTCAGTTATTGAATAATTGAGGTATCTAAGTTTGGTGATATTAGGCATGGAGAGAAGCCAGATTAGTGGATTCTACCGCAGGAGATTGACAACTTACACAAGACGCAATTCTTATATCTTAGCAAAAATACATTGAACCAACTATTTAAACTCACTAGTAATCCACTATATATGTTTCCAGGTGAAATACCCAAAGAGATAAGCAATCTCATTGAGTTGGAGGAACTTAATCTTCAGAATAATAGATTCAGTGGTCCACTTCCAATGGAGACCTTCAACATATCAGGGCTGAGAGAGATTTCTCTTACAAACAATAATCTATCAGGAAGCCTCCCACCAAACTTGTGTTCTAACTTACCCAACATTGAAGTGCTTTATCTGGCCAACTTAACCAATCTTGTTGGGACTATTCCTCATTCTATCTCGAATTGTTCAAAACTTGCAATTCTTGAGATTTCAAACAACAAACTCACTGGCTTGATTCCCAACTCACTTGGATATTTGACTCATCTACAAATCCTAAACTTGGGGGCAAACAATTTAACCAGCCACTCGTTGTTAAGCTTTCTGACTTCCTTAACCAATTGCCGAAATTTAACACATCTTGACATATCTTTCAACCCTCTAAATGACATGCTTCCGACCTCTACAGGGAACCTTTCCACATCTCTTAGAACATTTTTCGCCGTCAGTTGTAAAATCCAAGGGCAAATTCCAGATAAAGTTGAGAACTTAAGCAGCTTATTAGACCTTAGACTTTCTAGAAACAACTTGGTTGGATCGATTCCCACAACAATGGGAAACTTGAGAAAGCTTCAGCACTTCGACTTGACTAATAACAAATTAACAGGATTTATTGGAGATCATATATGTAAATTGCAGCATTTAGGTGATATTTACTTGGGTCAAAATCAACTTTCAGGATCTCTTCCTAATTGTTTAGGGAATAATACTTCCCTTAGGGAGATACATCTGGGTTCCAACAAATTGAGTTCCAATATACCACCAAGCATAGGGAACCTTAAAGATCTAGTGGTTCTTGACTTATCATCAAACAAGATGGTAGGTCTTTTACCTCCAAAAATTGGAAATCTAAAGGCTGCAACACTGATAGATCTGTCAATGAATCAATTTTCAAATGAAATTCCTAGAAAAATTGGAGGATTGCAAACTCTGGTGCACCTTTCTTTGAAACATAACAAATTGCAAGGATCTATACCTGACTCAGTGAGCAACATGGTAGGTTTGGAATTCCTAGACATTTCTCATAACAATATATCTGGAATCATTCCTATGTCTTTGGAGAAACTTCAAAACCTGAAATATTTCAATGTTTCTGTCAACAAGTTGTATGGTGAAATACCCTCGAATGGTCCGTTCAAGAACCTCTCAAGTCAGTTTTTCATCTACAATGAAGCATTGTGTGGTTCTTTAAGGTTTAGTGTCCCTCCATGCCCCACTTCATCAAAGCATAGATCTAATAGGAAAAAAGTGCTTGTTGTTGTTCTTTTGCTGGGAATTGCACTAGTAATTGTTCCTAGCGTCTTTGTGTTTTTATGGAAAAGGTATAGAAGAGCTAAAAGAGCTCCTCAACAACCTGATTCATTTGCTTCCATAACAAGAGAAAGAATTCCATACTATGAACTGCTCCAAGCAACTGATGCACTTAGCGAGAGTAATCGGATTGGTTCCGGAAGTTTTGGCTCTGTTTACAAAGGTGTTCTCAGAAGTGGAACTGCCATTGCAGTCGAAGTATTCAATCTGCAACTAGATGCGGCATTCAAGAGCTTTGATACGGAATGTGAAGTTCTGCGTAGCCTTCGCCATAGGAATCTCGTAAAAGTCATTACTAGTTGTTCCAACCTTGATTTTAAGGCTTTAGTGCTTGAGTATTTGCCAAATGGAAGTCTTGAAAAGTATTTGTATTCACACAACTACTTTCTCGACATCAGGCAGAGACTAAGCATAATGATAGATGTGGCATGTGCATTGGAGTATCTACATCATGGGTGTTCATCAGCTGTGATTCACTGTGATCTAAAGCCTAGTAATGTCTTGCTGGATGAGGACATGGTTGCCCACCTAAGCGACTTTGGCATTTCAAAACTACTGGGTGAAGATGAGAGTGATTTATATACTGAAACTTTAGCAACATTGGGATATATTGCACCGGGTACGTCTCTTTGTTTTGCTAATTATTTGAGCATTGATATTTCCTCTTGTCTTTTCCCCCACCAAAGGAAATTAATTATTTGACTGTAGAGTATGGACTTGATGGACTAGTGTCAACAAAGTGTGACATCTATAGTTATGGGATCATGTTGCTGGAAACGTTTACTAGGAGAAAGCCTAATGAGTTTGAGGGTGATCTTAGCTTGAAGCAATGGGTGAGTTCCTCACTTCCAGATGCAGTAATGGACGTCGTAGATGCCAACTTGTTAGCATCAACTGGCAATCACTTACAGAAGGAGCTAGATGTTGTGGCATCAATCATGAAAGTAGCATTAGATTGTTGTGCTGAATCTCCGGCAAGAAGGACTAACATGGAAGATGTTGTAGGAATGCTACAGAAGATCAATATTCAACTTCTTGCATGTTGAACATCGTTGCAAATTTTTCTAATGGTTCTCTTTTATCTTTTAGCACTTGATTTGTGCATGATTCTGTTTTCAGAAATTCTAGCTGGTTGCAATAAATCTAACTGTTTCCTTTTGATATGAATGTTGCATAAGTTTGGAACTTGAAAATCTTGAAACAGAATATTGTTTTTCAAAGAAATTGTCGGTGCAATTAACAAGTAGGAGTGTGTTATATCCCCTTATGTTTGTCCCTCGTTGTCCAAATTATCGACAAAATGTCTTTAGCCCGTGCTCGTCTGGACTTTACATGGTGCAGCCTTATGACAGAATCCTTAAATAATATGCTACTTTTGGAAGATAAGGCATGCATCCATCGGCATTTTTGAGGAGTCCGGGCAACATGGACATTCAGTCAATTGCAAGTATTTTCTGTCAACAAGAAAGTTTTCTTAGCTGAAATTCCCTTGATTTACAAATTACACATGAAAATATAAAACAAGTAATTTTTTAAGCTAAATGTACTTCCATCCCACTTTAGTTTCCTCCATAATATACTGTGATATTAGTTCTTTTGTCTAACTTACATTTGTTGAAAATTGGATTTGTTTTGTGTGTATATATACTTGCATCCAGAGGCGGATCTAGGGAGAGTTCAACTTTGTGTATACGGAAAAAAGGATCGTACTCATTTTGAACATGTTGACGCTAGATTCTGGATTCACCTCTTGATTGATCCTTTTGCTTAACCGGAACAACATCCACCTTTCTTAACAGAAGATACATCATCTTTTCCGATGTTAATTGCCTGTCCTCTTGATACAGATGCTGGACCATCTCCTATATCAAGTGCTTTTCGACTAACCACTCGATAAATCTGAGTGAGTACTTCTTTGAAGGATTTTTCTACATTGAGTGCCTCAAGTACAGATGTTTCCATGAAGAAAGTGTTCTCTCTTTCTGCAAAACCACTTGATTTGCCCGCGGGGACAGCTCTGAGGTGGCGAAGATCTGCCTTATTCCCCACGAGCATTACAACGATGTTTTGATCTGTGTGGTCTCCCAATTCTTCGAGCCATATTTCTACATTTTCAAATGTTACATGGTCTGTTATGTCGTAAACCAGTAAGGCACCCACTGTTCCGCGATAATATGCACTAGTGATGGCTCAATACCTTTTTATGAGACATGAAAAAAAATTAGATATAATTCAGGGAGAGACGCGGATATTGTAAAATTAGTTGACACAGTGATCATCTAACTAGAAATTTATAAAGAGAACGAAGAATCGTAGCATAAGGTAAACATAACCACTTCTTTCGTAGCATATATTTCACCATTGAATTCTTTCAACATACAAATTTGGCATCATATGTAAGCATGCTCTTTAACTTGACTTCAGCTCGCATCTATATCCTCCAACTTTTGATGTGCACAAGTAGACACTTAAATTTGTCTTAAATTGAACAAGTAGACACACATGTCCTATGTGGCATCTATGTGGCAATTTGTATGAGATTTCCATGTAGATGCCACGTAGATGTCACATAGGATGTGTGTATGTCTACTTGTTAAACTGTATACAAGTTTAAGTACCTACTTGCGAACACCAAAATATGGTAAAACATTATAAATGTGTGTGCGCGCGCATTAATAACAATTACATATCGACTTAAAATTCTAGATCCATCACGATTTAATAATAGAATAAAGGGAAAGGAATTGGTACCTTTCTTGACCAGCAGTGTCCCAAATTTGAACTTTGACAATTTTGTCATCAACATGAATAGTTCTTGTACCAAATTCACACCAATTGTAGAACGTGAAAGCTAATTTTCTTCTTAGCTTGCTGAAAGTTGGTAATATGGAGAAATATTTTTAAAACCAAACAATAGGAAACCGTCTAACTGTTTTTTCTTCCCCAAGCCAACTAAACAATAATTATTGATTTATTATTTAATAGTGGTAACATCTGCCCCAAAAAGAAAAAAATGTTATCATAGCAAAAATCACCTCCTTTAAGAAATAAAAAAAAAAAAGATATTTAATTTACTAAATTACCCCTATTTAAATAATGTCTCTTGTAAATTGGACACTGTTATGTTAAGAATGATACCGGAATTCCTAGCTTGAGACCTTTCAGACAAAGTCAAGCGCGTGAGTTGCAACGACTCCAAGCCTTATTCACATCTTTGGCCGTATGTGAGGCCCTTGTGAGCCCATCTAAGGGACTATACTTATTAAAGTGTGAAGGGGCCCAACAAAACACCACAAACCCACCCACTTAATGCAAGGGTATTTTGGTCTTTTGTCCCTCCTTTATAATTGACTATGTAAGCCATTTATTAGGGCTAGTCTTTTAGTTAGTTCATTCATATTTTGAAAGACAACAAAACACGTGTAATCTTTTGGAACTTCTCTCTTCCATTGGAGAAGCCCCAATTTCAAAACCTCACTAGTAGTGTAATACTAGTGTTGTCTCTTGGCTAGAAACTAGGATCTTAGGATTCTTTGAGTTTCTCTTGGTCAAAGTAAGAACTTGGTAATGATATTCATTAATCTTAGGATCATTTCTCTTGTTAGGGTTCTTAGATCATTGAATATTGTGTGTCAAGTTTCTATTTCTTCGAATTTTGTTTTCTTTATGTTGTTGAATCTAAAAGTCTATTGAAGCTGTGTGGGGCTCTGTCTATTCACTAGCATTGTTGCCTTGTTATTCATCTCATTTCTTGTTCAAGAACACAAACTCAAAGTCTAGTAAAGCCGTGTGAGACCTATTTCGATTCACTAGCAACTTGTTGTTCATCTTGTTGTTCTTGTGTTGGTTGGAATTTCTTGATACACGCATAGTCTTGTATAATTTAGTATCAAAGCTCAAGACTTGGTTTTGTTCTTACGAAACCAATCTTGGGAAGCTCTGACCAAAAAGTGTGCTCTTGAACATTTTGGTCGAAAATTGGTTGTAGATCTACAAAAGATTTTACTTGTTTAGTTTATTTCTTGTGTTGGTCTCTTCCTCATCAACACAAAAAGCATTTAAATCTAAAGTTGAGCTTAATAAGAAGAGACTTGTTGTTGTGAAAACTTGAAGTGGCCATGAGTTTGACTTGTGTTGGATGTTGGAGTGTCATTGTGGTGTATTGTTGTTTTATTCTTGAAGGTGTTGATGTTGTGTTTATCTTAAAAGTTCTCTTCATCCTATGTCTTAAAAGAGCAATAGATCCAAAAAGGTTGTAAGAAAAAATTGAAAAGTTGTTTGTGAGAAGACTTGCCAACATCACTTTTCTAGACTTGACAACCATTTTTTCTTAAAACAAGGAACCTTGTCTTGTGGAACTACTAAGGACAAACATCACCTTTTGAGTTTGAAAAAGTTGAAAAGTTACAAGACTTTACTTTCCCTCCAAAAGCAAAGTCAACCATTAAAAAAATTGTGATGATTAAGGCTTCAAGTTGATGAACAAAATGTATGGACTCGCGACCAATACCATGCTGCCACGTCACCTTAATCATTGTTCACGTCATTAATTAAGCTCAATTTGATTATCCTAGTTTCTAATTATTGATTCTTAGTTTCTTCTAATTGACTCGAGAACTAATTAGCAAGCAAGTACATTCCTACTAGGTTGTCAATTATGTCTCTAAACAAAGTCATGACCGGCACTCGGTGCCTTACTTGACCAAGCGAACCGGCTTAACTGTTCTAACCTGTAATTTCATGTTACATACCCTGCACACGCATAAAATACTTGACAAATCTCTTATTATAACACCAGTTCAAATTATCTTTAAAATAATTCAAAGTAATATGACCAACCATAACCCAACTAAAAATACGTCTATGAAGCCTCTATTAGAGTTCTAAGAGGAATGCACAGGACATAGATTTACTGGCTATCCCCAAGCGAATACTGAAAAAGAAATAAGTGAATGAAGTTGATGAAAGAAGAGAAACTCCACGATCAAGAGCGGAGCTCACCAATCAGCTTCTGGAATAAAACGACGGCCTAGCTTGCAGTCTACTCATCTATATTACCTGCACCTACATTGACATAAGTCAATATAGGTTCCACAAAGAGAACGGCAGTACACCACTAGCAGTACTCAGTGAGTCTCACCATTCCCCATTACTAAAATTAGAACGAGACCTTGTATAAAACATATATGTGATAAGGGAATGAAAGAAAGCAAGTCATCATGCCTTATGGAGAATATTACAGAGTAAAGCAAGAGAACAATCACCAAAACTTATAGCTTAGTTAATTAGTTCATTCTTTTCGCTTTATTTAAAATTGATTCAGTCGATTGAACATTTTTTTTAGTTATGTCCACTGGTAATTAGTAACCCTTTATATGTTTACTCGTGGCCCTTTATAAGACCACTAAATTTGTGCCTCATTGTGACAATCATGGCAACCCTTTGTACGGATGCTTGTGACCCTTTATACCGTCACCATTCAGGTATGTCGAATCATAGCAAGTCAGTAACTCTTTATACGGCTACTGGTAACCCTTTGTATGGTTACTAAGTTATTTAAGTTCGCTGTAAAGTTCCAACAAGTTGCTTTACCCTGATCATGTTCTAAGGGAGTACTTTATGGTTATTACTAGCATGAAAGAGAATCACACAAAGTTTTGGATGGAAGATGTTTTCTCTGCTTGATCATGTTTCTAGCGAACAGTCACTGTTTTGGGACATTAAACTTAAGAATATCATTGCTTTTGGTTTGTCAACTATGAAAGTTCATTTTCATGACATATGTTACTGCAACGTAGTAATAACCACGTTAATTTGATAAATCCAAAGAGAAAACAGTAAGCACAAGGTAACTAAACAAAGGCAATGTGAACTCACTCGTTCCAAGTAATCTCACATTAGCATTTTAAAAGCATTTTGTCAAACACCTTATAGACATGACTTTGTAAGAAAAGACTTTAGTAAAAGCAAGTCTTAACTCACCTCAAGAATCTTCACTGTTAACAAGGGTAAATTCTACCTTTACAGATAACAATCAACAACTCAATTCTTTGTTCACAAGAGCCAAGAGCAGCAGAAGTTACCAAGGGCAAAACTAACCCCTGTAACCTTCCTCCTTTTTTTTCTGTTAGTGGTCACACGTTTTATGCAGCAAAGTTGTAGGATTGGCCCATGTATATAACTTTTCCTCAAATAAATAATTCGGGTTATTTTACTTACCAACTAAACAAATGCAGCAATAATAACTAAATCTCCCACTTTTAAGTTAATTCCTCCAGTTTAGGTATACATTATACATATATTCAATAACTACTACACTCATTCAATTAAATCTGCTTTTGACCCATTCTAATACATGTTTGCATACCCACATCATCTTGAAACCTAGAAATCTAGTTCTCCCACATAATCTCCATCAAATAAATATAAATTCAAGATTTTTAGTAAGCATTAAAGTATCTCGGGGCTTCACATTATTCCCCCCTTATATGACATTCGTCCTCGAATGTTAAATCCATGTTATACATATCTAAAAGTGAACCTTAGAACTTGGTATATATTCATTTTCTCTTTATGAACTCAAATTTGGCTAACTCCCAAACTTCTCAAAAATTTCGCTAGAGTTTACTTTGTAACAAGGGCTATCCCAATCTTTGGACCTATCCAAATCAATAATCCAAATCTCATTTATCTATCCAACCAACACATATTAACAAGGACACCACGACCACACATATTTTACATAATATTAAAACTGTGCATGTTCATTCATATACAATTAAGAAGAATATTTTCTAAAGTTAAATATTTACATACCTTCTTGTACAAACAAGTGAGGGTATCTTTTCTTCATGTCTTCTTTGGCTTCCCATGTAGCCTCTCCTAATTTATGGTTCCGCCACAAGACTTTGACCGATGCTTCATCTTTGGTTCTCAACTTACGGACTTGCCTGTCAAGGATTTTTATATTAACTTCTTCATAAGTTAAGCTCTCATTGACCTCCACCTCATCATTGGAATAGCTTTGGCCTCGTCGTAAAGACACTTCTTCAACATAGAAACATTACTGGATGAATGGAAGATAGCTCGGGTGGCAAGTCTAACTCGTAGGCCACGTTGCCCTTCTTACTCAAAATCTTATAAGGCCCAACAAATCTAGGACTTAACTTTCCTTTCTTTCAAAAACTTATGACTCCCTTCATTGGTGACACCTTCAAGAAGATAAAGTCACCTTCCTTAAACTGTAGATCCCTGCGCCTATTGTCTACGTAAGACTTTTGGCGACTCTGAGCTGTTTTAAGCCTTTTTTTTGGATAATCTTCACCTTTTCTAAGGCAAACTGGACTATCTCGGGACCACTCAAAGGTACCTCTGATGGTTTGAACCAACCTATCGGAGATCTAAAACGGCGTCCATACAGTGCTTTATAAGGAGCCATACCAATACTTGCCTGGTAGCTGTTATTAGATGAAAGATCTATAAGTGGCAAATGTTTGTCCCAATTTCTGCCAAAGTCTATAACACATGTCCGTAACATATCTTCAAGAGTCTGAATAGTCCTCTCAGCCTAGGATGGAATGCAGTACTCAAATTAACCTTAGTACCCAACCAATTCTGGAATGTTTGCCAAAATCTAGCGGTGAATTGAGCTCCTCGATCAGAGATAACTGAAATTGGAATGCCATGCAATCCTATGATTTCTTTAATATAAAGTTTAGCATACTGCTCAGCAGTGTAAGTAGTCTTCACTGGCAAAAACTGAGCTGACTTCGTAAGTCAATCTACAATCACCCAAACAGAGTCATGTTTATGATAAGTGCGAGGCAATCCAACAACAAAGTCTATATTAATCATCCCCCACTTCCATGTAGGTATAAAGATATTTTGAGCCAAGCCTCCAGGCCTTTGATGTTCAGCCTTTACATTCTGTCAATTCATACACCTCGCCACATGCTTAGTCGCATCCTCCTTCATTTTATTCCACCAATAAATTTCCCAAATCTTTATACATTTTGGTTGTAGCTAGATGGGTTGAATAACCCGAACTGTGCGCCTCTGTCATGATTTGTTCCCGAAGTCCACCAACGTTCGGAACACATAATCTGCCATTTATTCTCAACACTCCATCATTATCCCCGATGGTAAAAGCTGAAATCTCCTTCTTTAATACCCCATCTTTGATTGCCCGCATATTTGGATCTTCATATTGTCGCTCTTTGACTTCAACTACAATGGATAACTGTGCCTTAGGAAGCACCATCAAGTTACCCTGCTCAGTCTCATCAAGCCTAACACCATCATTGGATAGCTTCTGCACTTCTCTCACTAGCGACCTCTTATAAGTCTGTAAGTGAGCCAGAACACCCATAGACTTTCGACTAAGGGCATCAGCCACCACATTAGCCTTCCTTGGATGGTATAAGATGTTAACATCATAGTCCTTCAACAGCTCTAGCCACCTCCTCTGCCTCAAATTTAGCTCTTTTTGTTTGAAAATATACTGAAGGCTTTTATGGTCTGTGAATATCTCACAGTGTTCACCATATTGATAATGCAACCATATTTTTAAAGCAAATACAACTGCCACAAGCTCCAAATCATGTGTAGGGTATTTCTTTTCACGGGGCTTTAATTGTCTTGAGGCATATGTTATGATGTTCCCATTCTGCATCAAAACACAACCGAGCCCTACCCTTGAAGCATCACTATACACAGTGAAACCATTTGTTGGTAATGTTAGCACTGGTGCCTCAGTCAATCTCTTTTTCAATTCCTGGAAACTTTGCTCACAAGAATCAGACCACTGGAATTTAACGAACTTCTGTGTTAGTTTAGTTAATGGTGCTGTTAGTATGGAAAATCCTTCCACAAATCTTCTGTAGTGATTTGCTGGACCAAAGAAACTCCGAATCTTGGTAGACGTCGTCGGCCTAGGCCAATTCTTCACTGCCTCAATCTTTTGAAGGTCTACTTTAATTCCCTCACTGGACATTATGTGGCCAAGAAAGACCACTGACTATAGCCAAAATTCACACTTAGAAAATTTGGCGTAGAATTTGTTATCTCTTAATAGTTGCAATGTCGCTCTGAGGTGCTCTGTATGCTCTTCCTTGCATTGGTACTACACTAAAATGTCATCTATGAAAACGGTGATAAAAGTTTCTAAGAATGGCTTGAATACTTGATTCACGAGATCCATAAACACAGCTGGAGCATTCGTCAACCCAATGGACATCACTAAGAACTCATAATGTCCATAGCGAGTCCTAAATGCCATCTTAGGAATATGTTTCGTCTTTATTCTGAGCTGATGATAACCGGACCTCAAGTCTATATTAGAAAAGTATCTTGCCCCTTGAAGTTGGTCAAACAGGTCATTAATTCTCGGCAAAGGGTACTTGTTCTTAATTGTGAGCTTATTGAGTTGCCTGTAATCAATACACATTCTAAGAGATCCATCTTTCTTTTTCACCGACAAGACTGGAGCACCCCATGGTGACACACTCGTCCTAATGAAACCCTTGTCAAGAAGGTCTCTCAATTTTTTTTTCAATTCTCTTAGCTCTGCAGGGGACATTCTGTATGGAGGTATAGATATGGGTTGGGTTCCTGGCTGAAACTCTATACCAAAATCTATCACTCTTTCATAAGGAAGGCCGGGCAGCTCATCTGGAAAAACATCAGGAAATTCTCTAACAACTGGAACTGACTGAAGGGTCGGTGACTCTACCTCATAATTAATAACATGAGCTAAATAAGCTAGGAACCCTTTTTTTTAACATTCTTCTCGCCTTAAGGTAAGAAATAAACTTACCTACATGCGAGGTTCAACCTCTCCACTCTAGGACTACTTTGTTAGGGAAATGAAACTTAACTACCTTCGCACGACAATCCACCATGGCATAACAGAATGACAACCAGTCCATACCCATGATTACATCAAAGTCTACCATTTCTAGTTCCATAAAATCAGTAGTGGTACTACGACCCAATATTGAAACTGCACAACCCTTGTAAAATGTGTTACTTCTATCGAGTCACCAAAAGGGTTAGAAACCAAGTATGATGTTTCTAGATGGCCAAATTTTAACCCAAGATTCTTAGTAAAATAAGGAGTAATATATGAGAATGTTGATCCTGGGTCAATTAACACATACACATCATGTTCACAAACTGATAAAGTACCTGTAACTATAGCTGAAGATGTTTCTGCATTCCGACGGTCTAACGCTGTGTAAAGACAGGGTTGTCCCCCTCCCTGGATAATAGATCCAGAACCTCTGCCTACTCCACGTCCGAGTTGAATCTGATGATTGCGAGCTGGGGTAGGATTCTCAGCAGTGCCAACTGTAGAACTTGAAGAATAAACTGCTCCTTTACTTGCATTGAGTGGCAATTTAGGAAAATTATACTTTACGTGTCTTATGTCTCTACAATGATAACAACCTTGCATCCCAATCTTGCACTAACCTGAATGACCCTTCCCACAAGTACTACAGGTGACCTTTTTATTGGATGGCTGGCCAACACTACTATGACTTTAAGGGACTGGAGTTCTGAAGTTTTGATTCCGGCGGAAATGGTTCCCATAACCTTGGCTATGTCTTCTAGGAAAACTACCGCCTGACTGATGTGCGGACTGAGCAGGTGCTAAAAATTCTCTATGAAGAAACCCTTTATTTCCACCACTAACAGGGCTGCTAAATCCACCTGTTGTCCGAGCTTTCTTATTCTGATCTCTTTCAGCTCTTCTCTTATGCTTCTTTTTTTCTAAGCTCTTTGCAAAACCTACCACAGATGAAAAATATTGCATGTTCACAGCTGCAGCTGTGGTGGTATCCTGAATGTGATCACCTAAACCGATGATAAACCTGCAAATCTTGGCTTTCTCATTTGGGATCATATGTTTAGCATACTAGGCAAGCTTGATGAACTCCATATAATACTCTTGAACGCTCATGTTTCCCTGTATCAAAAGCTCAAACTTAGTAGCATTGGCTTCCCTATCCTCATCTGGTATGAAATTAGCTATAAAAAACTCTGTAAACTCTCCCCAAGTTAGAGGGTCATTATCTTCGCTCCTTTGTTTTCCCCACATTTCAAACCAAGCATATGCTACATCTTTGAGTCGATATGAGGCCAATTCAACTGCATCATTCCCCAACATTTTCATCGCATAAAGAGTTTTCTGAACATCCTCTAGCCATACCAATGGATCTTGCACGAGCTTGGTAAACACTGGAGGATCCAGGTTAATAAATTCCTTAACCCTGGAGGAAATAGAACCATCTCTTATACCTGTTCTTGATAGAGTTTGATCTCCCTTCTGCCCTTGATTATCCATAAATGTAAACAAATCCATTGCTCCCTTAACTGCATTAAAAGTTTCCCCCATTTTTGGAGGCATCATGACCTGAGCTGGAACAATGGTTGGCATAGGCTGAGGCACTTGTTCATGAACCACCTGTTCGACTTGAATAGCTTGAGGTACCTGAGCTTCCTTCACTTGTTGACCCTTCTTCAGAGCTGGGGTCCTCTTAGTCCTTCCTTGTGCTAAAGAGTATGTAACACTCCGTACTTTTGGGCTAGAATTTAGACCATCGTTCCTGCGCTTATAGACCCGAACTAAATTATTCCTTGTTAATGTATGTGCAATGATCGTTCCTATAGTATGGGAAAACCTTTGAATATGAATTGAGGTCACAATAATCCCCTAACTTTAAGACTGGCTAAAAACAATTCTAGCAATTAAATTTTAGTTGACACTTCAACTTGGGTCAACTTTCGTGGACCATAACTTTTGTTATGTAGCGAACTGGGTAGCCTGTTATATATCAAATGAAATATATTTGAGTCTTCTTTCCACCGCAACTGATTTCGTCCGAATCCAACATCGGAGTAAAAAGTTATGCCCAATTTACTTGAGCATGTCAGCCTATCAACGGAAGGACTGTTGCGACTTTTTTTTGTTTCCTTAGGGGTATTTTAGTCTTTGTCCTCAGCCCCAATCCATCCAAACACAAGATTTAAGCCTCTTACAAGCATTTTACGCTTATATTCATCAAACTTTCTCTCAACCAAAACCCTAAGCTCCAACATTCAAGATCAAGAATTCAAGCCTCTAAGTTCAAGATTTCCATGAAGCTGATTAAGATTCAGATTCCATTCTTCTAACTAAGTAATCTAAGGTACGTGGGGTTTTCCTAAAACTACATGGGCATGGTGAAATTATTTTAATGATGAATAAATATTTAGAAATCATGAATTTACAAAAAGGGTTTTGGATTTATAATTAGATTCATGTTTTTTTTAAAGCTTTTAATGATACGTACGTATATGTATGTATGTATGTGTTTGAATGATGAATTTAGAGTATAAACTATTAGAAATCCCTCTCTTATTTACAAGCTTCCTGTTTCCGTAAGTCATGATTTATTCGAAATGCATTGTTAGAATCATGACATGAATGTCTTGAATTTGTTTATGACTTAATTATTGTTCTATATTGAAGAGAGGGGATTTTTACATGATCGAAAAATGTTGGAAATATATATATAACAAAAGAATTACATGATTTGTCAAAAATGCATGACCACCACATGTTTTTTGAAATGTTGAAAAGAGTGATCTTTGCATAACTTGATAAATATTTTGAAGTTAGAATCTTCTTGAATTATTTAAAGTATGGAGGTTCAAACTTTATGTTTTGAATGAAGAGTGGTAATATGATAAGGTATGGCGTAGATAATATGACTTGCAAGTCTTGGTATGATGATACCAATGCAAATGATGCCATAACATACTCAGAATAAAATAGAAATCGAGATTTTGAATTTAGAAAGTTGCATGTTTAGAAAAGGTTAAAAATGGGTTTAAAGAGAGTTAGATGGTTACCCAAAGAAGGTACAAGTTGAAAGACTCTATGCTAGAAACCGTGATTTGCCGACACAGGATGGTACCATGCTTTGTGATCTTGTGTACCTTGATTTATGTCATCCCAAATTGGGACTATGGTTAGGATCCCTGCTTTGTGATCTTGTGCAGTACCATGACATGTTGACTTGATTGGGGATTATGACACCCTGCTTTGTGATTTTGCGTGTCCCCCTTGCTCACACCCCAATCCTTACGGTAAACTTGGATTGGGGGCTTAGCCGCCGAGTCAAGGGCGGATGTCATATAACCCGTGTGATTATAGAAATGTAGGGTGTACCATCTAGCTCACAAGTAAGACAAATTGAGTTATGATTTCTAAGAATATTTTAAAGTCTTTAAACTGTGCCCATGTGTGTTCATATATTAAACGTAAAATGTTTTTTTTGAATTACTCACTTATGTTATATATAAATGTATTATTTTGGATTTCTCTGTGTAATAGTACATCTGTATTGACCCCCTATATTTCAGGATTCTGAGACACAGTTCTGGGGTCCCGTTAAGCAATAGATTGACTTGTCAGAAGTTTGCAACTGGTGAGCCTACCTTACTTCGGAAGGCCTGGATTAGAACTTTTTATTGTTATTTTATGTTGATTCATGGTTTGATTGGGGGCCTTGTCCCAGTTTTCAGATAACGGTTATTTTCAATCAGTAGAGATTTCATAGTCTAGTGTTAGTTATTGTTGATCTTATGAACACATGTCATTATTGAGTATTTTGAAATAAAAGTTGACCATGATTCCATTGTAATAATTTTTCCTCATTTTTCCTTATTGTATCTGAATGGTGTTCAGGATAGCCAGATAGAAAGGGGAGCCCGGACCTTCATGGTTTGGGATGCTCGTCACGGCTAGGGTCCCGACTCAGGTCATGACAAACTTAGTATCAGAGAACAATTAATGGTCCTAGGGAGTCTGCGAAATCGTGTCTAGTAGAGTCTTGCTTATGGGTCTATTGTGCACCACACTTATAATCAGGAGGCTACCGGGCATTTAGGAGTTGTTTATTTTTCTTTCATACTCTAATTTGTGTTGTAGAGTTGTCCATAATAAAGTTATCTAAATTCATTCTTTGTTCTAATTTCATGGGTCATGCCTCATTGTCGAGGTGATACAATTCTAAGAGTCTATCTCTCCCAACAATGTGGTTCTCTCTAATTGACTTATCCATAAAAGTTATGAGATAGCACAAGGACTTGAGAGGAGTCTAGTAGTGCTTTAAGGTGTATTGATTTGGGATTATACCTTTATCTTGATGAAATTGTGCTTTCCAGCCTGAGGTACGAAGTGTATTCAGTCTCCTTTAATAAAAATTCTTGTTGGGATGTGATGTTTAAGGATAATGATGTGTAGCAGAATGTTGAAACTTTATTTCCACTCGAGTAGTAGTGTATGTTAAAGTGTCATGACCTATTGGTAGTGAGATGGTCTAGAAGTTGGTGACATGAATTCACAAGGTTAGTAGTCAAAGTGAGGGTGACATTTGCGTAAATAAATAGTCTTAGTTGTATAATCGTGGATTGAGGAGTGAATTTCCATTGTATAGTGATAGACTAAAGCGGTATAATGATATACTAATGTGCAACAATATTTGTAGCTTGTATGGTAGTCTGTGAAGGAAGATGCATGATATGATTATTAGTTATTCAGAACAGGGAAGGATCACAGAATGGATGGTTATGGTGGTCGTAGAAATAATTTATAGGCTGCGAATAAAAAGGGGTAGATTAGTTAATAAGTTGTAAGTAGAGATTCATTAGTGTTTATTGAATTTTGAAGATCATTGTGATGTGTGATTAGGAAAGTAAGTATGATGTGAGGAACTAGAATATGTTGATAAAAATTGAAATGGGTTATATTGCAGGATTAAGATCGACTAATCCAATTATGTGACTTTACCACTTTGATGGTTTTTTCTTTAGTAGTGGTAAACTAGTACTTTATGTGAGAAGGTATGTAGTAGAGTTTTGATTTGTAAAAGTGAGGTTGTGGCAGGTTTGTGATTGTAGGTAGTAGCTAAGTGAAGTGAAGTATCTCAGGGTGATTTCCCGATTTGATGGATTAGTATAGTATGTGGCATGCTTCGTTGGTGGTACATGATTGGTGTTAGACTATAGGCTTAAACTTGTGGTGTGAAATGTGGTGGTAAGACTAGTAGCTTAAGAGTAATGCTGCATGTTTTGTTGGAATTAATTAGAAGGCTTGATGTGATGTGTGAAATGGCCTAGGTTGATAATTTATGGAAAGTTTAAGTGGAAATCATGGGGTATATGTGTACATGAGAACTAGTGTTAAAATGATGAATTGTGGTTGAATTATTAATGTGGATAAGAGCACGCGTATATATGTATAAGTTGAACTTAGGTAGTAGGTTGTTAGATAAAGTTCTATGCGTATAAGTGTTTTGTGTACCCAGATTTCATTCTTGAATCTTGTAGTGTGGAAAAGTCTAGTGAGTGGTTGTACGGTGTTCGTTAGAGTTGGATTGAGGAAAAAAAAAGTAGGCAATGTGCACCCATTGTATAGTCTTACAGATTTTATTAAGTTGTAGGTTATGTGATTAGAGGTGTATTGATAGTATTCTAAGGAATTGAAGATGGAGTGTTAAGTATTTAGAAACGTGGGTGTCTATGCCCATGAAAATGTTAGTCGTAAGTTGATGAATTTGGGAGTTACAAGAAATTACGATTAGTGTCCCTGAAAGGGGATGTCCTAGAAAATAATTTAGTGACTTGGTATTAGAGACTAATGAGAGGAGTTTGTGTTCTTGAATATACTGATACCCCTTTTGTGATAACGAGTGTGGATGCATGTGCTCATGAGAGTGGGAGTTGTAGAGTGATGGCTATAGAGGCTAGCAGAAGTTAAGAGTAGCATTTATAGAAAATCAAGGCCTTCAGAGTATAGTTCTTCCGGGAGAGTTTAGAGTTTAAGTAGGTGGTGACGTTTTTTTTATGCTTAGAGAGTTGTGGCTATAGATTTGATAAGGGAGTATGTCCATAAGTCTAGGAATGTGACTATGATCTAAGGGGGAGATGGTGAATAAAGGTAGTCCCCGAATGTTCTCAATGTGGCAAGTTGCTAGGGAGAACCATGATTCAGCCAGTCGTTTGTTGTTGATGCCTCATCTGCATCTTTTCTTTGTGACGAGCAGTCTTATCCAAAAATGAGTTCATGGAACATGAACAAAGATTGTTGCTCGTGGGAGGGGGTGACATGTGATGAGATGAGTGGCGATGTCATTGAGCTTGATCTTAGTTGCAGCCAACTTGTTGGGGAGATTGATTCCAATAGCATGTCATTCCAGCTGTCTCTTCTCCAAAGGCTCAATCTTTCTATGAATGACTTCTACGGTTCTCACATCTCCCCTCAATTTGGCAGGTTCTCGAGCTTGACACATCTTAATCTTTCTAATTCCAATTTCTCAGGTCAAATTCCTTCTGAAATATCTCGCCTCTCCAAGTTACAATTTTTTTTATCAGACAATAGTGAGCTCGGACTTGAAGATTACGATTTCAAGATGCTCATTCAGAATTTGACCCAATTAAGAGATCTTCATCATAGCGGTGTGAACATCTCTTCCACCATTCCTCTGAATTTCTCTCATTTAACAACTATAGGTCTGAGGGGTACAGGATTGTATAGGATAATACGTGAGAGTATCTTTAACCTGCCCAACCTGGAAACACTCGACTTAAGTTGCAATGATCAGCTCAATGGTTATTTTCCAAAGACCAAATGGAATAGCAGTATATCTCTCAAGGAGTTGGATCTCGTAGGAGTAAATTTTTCTGCTAATTTCCTGCCTGAATCTCTTGGCTATTTAACTTCATTGCAGAGATTGGTACTTAGTTCATGCAATCTATCGGGGCAAATTCCTAAATTCTCTCTGGAATCTCATCCGTCTGGAGTATATGGACCTTCAAGATAACCATCTTGAAGGACCAATATTCCCCAGTTTACGGGTGGACTGCAGAATCTGAGCACAGTTAAGCTATCAAATAACTCCCTGAAGGGTGCAATACTGTCCTGGATATTCTCCTTGCCATCACTGAGTCATCTAGACTTGAGTAATAACCACTTTTCCGGTCAACTTAAGGATTTCATGTACAATTCGGTACTAGTCATTATTGATATAAGCGAGAATCAGTTGCAAGGACTTCTCCCCAAATCAATCCAGAACCACGAGAGCGTAATCCCAATTAATTTAGCACTGAATCAGTTGCAAGGTCCTCTTCCCAAGTCATTTCGAAACATTGTCAATCCAACATATCTTGATCTTTCATATAATAGTATTTCTCTGACCAATGAAAACAAAGTCAAGTCTACCGTGCCTCAATCTCTTGAATACTTATATTTGTCTGGTTGTGAAGTAAACGAATTGGATTTTTTTTTTTTTTTGAGATCAGCAAAGCAGCCACAGACTTTGGATACTTCAAAATAACAAGATTCAAGGAAGAATTCCTGATTGGCTATTGTCAAATTGGATGTCTTCCATGTCAAATCTTAATCTATCCCACAACATGTTGACAAGTATTGACCTGATTCGTCTTCCTCATCTAACTATTGATTTACAGTCCAATTTTCTTCAAAGGACACTACCAATTCCACCACCCTTCGTAGAATATTTATTTTTTCATATCAAATAATAGTCTCACTGGGGAGATCCCTTCTTCTATTTGCAATTTGAAATCATTAAAAGTTCTAGACTTGGCAAGAAACAACTTGAAGGGAGCAATTCCGCAATGTTTGGGTAACTTGAGTGACCAACTCAAGGTTTTGGATATGCAACACAATAGTCTTTCTCCTAATCTCCAAACAACTTGCTTCTCTTACATCTCTTGCAGTTTTAAATATCTCCCGCAATCATCTTGAAGGATGCATTCCAAAACGGCCTCAATTTGCTACATTGGGGAACAATTCATATGAAGGAAATGATATATTGCATGGATTTCCAGCTTCGGGAGGTTGTGGAAGTAACTTGATACCAGAGAAAAACAACACAACTTTTGTGCCGGATGAAGAAGGTGATTCTACATTTCTAAGTGAGCTCTGTTGGGAAGTGGTTCTGATACGATATGGTTGTTGATTGATTATTGGATTCTCCATAGCATACGTCATGCTTTCTTCTCAAAAACCAAATCGGCTTTCTAGGATAGCTGAAGAGTTAGAATACAGAATTAGTATGAGAAATCGAAAGAAGCAGTGAGAAACTCATCTCATGTCTTGTACCAATCTTAATCAGGCCGGAGATTCTTACAAAAATTCATGTCTTACAATGTTTTGATCATGTCCTATAAAACACATGCCAAGATCATGTCGACATCACGTTTCGTTATCTCATGTTTCGTGCTTACACGTGTCCCTAGGGGTTTTCATGAATCTTGTTGACTGTCTTCGCATATTTTGTTGAGGAAAAATGTTCAATGCGATGTTACAATCTTTATTCTAAACTTTTAGAGCTTCAAAAGTCACTACCTATCATTCGGAGACGAATGATCCCAAGGGGGATAATGTAACACCCCGTACTTTCGGGCTACAATTTATACCATCGTTTCTACGCATATAGACCCGAACTAAATTATTCCTTGTTAATGTATGTTTGGTTATCACTCATATAGTGTGGGAAAACCTTTGAATATGAATTGAGGTCGCAAGAATCCCCCAACTCTAAGACAGGTTGAAAACAATTCTATCGATTAAGTTTTAGTGGATACTTAAACTTCGGTCAAATTGTTTTGACTGTAGCTTCTGTTATATAATGAATTGGGTGGTGTTCTATATATCAAATTAAAGGCATTTGAGTCTTCTTTCCAACACAACTGATTTCATCCAAATCCAACATCGGAGTAAAAAGTTATGCCCAAATTACTTCAGCATGTCAGACTGTCATTTGAAGGACTGGGACTTTTTTTGTTTCCTTAGGGGTATTTTAGTCTTTTCCCTCAACCCCAATCCATCCAAACACAAGATTTAAGCCTCTTACAAGCATTTTATGCTTATATTCATCAAAATTCCTCTCAACCAAAACCCTAAGCTCCAACATTCAAGATCAAGAATTCAAGCCACTAAGTTCAAGATTTCCAAGAAACTGATTAAGATTCGTATTCCATTCTTCTAACTAAGTAATCTAAGGTACGTGGGGTTTTCCTAAAACTACATGGGCATGGTGAAATTATTTTAATGATGAATAAATGTTTAAAAATCATGAATTTACAAAAAGGGTTTTATATTTATAATTAGATTCATGCTTTTTTAAAAGCTTTTGATGATATTGATTTGATCTTGAGACCTTTTCCCCCAAATCTGATTTATAGCCATATATAAGTGTGATTTATTTGAAATGCATTGTTAGAAGCATGACATAAATGTCTTGATTTTTTTTTTTACTTGATTATGGTTCTGAATTGAAGGGATTGGATTTTTACATGATTGAAAAATGTTGGAAATATATATATATAACAAAAGAACTAGATGATTTGTCAAAAATGCATGACTACCACATGTTTTTTGAAATGATGAAAAGAGTGATATTTGCATAACTTGATAAATGTTTTGAAGTTTGAATCTTCTTGAATTGTTTGAAGTATGGTGGTCCAAACTTTATGTTTTGAATGAAGAGTGGTAATATGATAAGGTATGGCGTAGAGAATATGACTTGCAAGTCTTAGTATGATGATACCAATGCAAATACTGCCATAACAGACTCAGAATAAAATCAAAATCGAGATTTTGAATTCAGAAAGTTGCATGTTTAGAAAAGGTTCAAAATGGTTAAAGAGAGTTAGATGGTTACCTGAAGAAGGTACGAGTTAAAAGACTCTATGCAAGAAACCATGATTTACCGACACGGGGTTATGGTACCATGCTTTGTGATCTTGTGTACCTTGAGTCATATCGTCCCAAATTAGGACAATGGTTAGGATCCCTGCTTTGTGATCTTGTGCACTACCATGACATGTTGACTTGATTGGGGATTATGACACCCTGCTTTGTGATCTTGCGTGTCCCTCCTTGCTGACACCCCAATCCTTACGGTAAACTTGGATTGGGGTCTTGGCCTCCGAGTCAAGGACGGATTTCATATAGCTTGTCGGATTATAGAGATGTAGGGTGTACCATCTAGCTCACAAGTAAGACAAAGAATGAGTTATGATTTCAAAGAATATTTCAAAGTCTTTAAATTGTGCCAATGTGTTTTCATATATTAAACGTAAAAAGGTTTTTATGAATTGCTCTTACTTATGTTATATATAAATGCATTATTTTTTATCTCTCTGAATACCAGTACATCTGTATTGACCCCCTATATTTCAGGATTCTGAGACACATTCCTGGGGTCCCGTTAAGCAGTAGATTAACTTATCAGAAGTTTGCAACTGGTGAGGCTACCTTACTTTGGAAGGCCTAGATTAGAACTTGTTATTGTTATTTTATGTTGATTCATGGTTCGATTTGAGACCTTGCCCCAATCTTTAGATAGCAGTTATTTTCAGTCAGTAGAGATTTCGCTATCTAGTGTTAGTTGTTGTTGATCTTATGAACTCATGTCAGTATTGAGTATTTGGAAATAAAAGTTGACCATGATTCCATTGTAATATTTTTTCCTCATTTTTCCTTATTGTATATGAATGGTGTTCATGATTACCAAATAGAAAGGGGCGCCCGAACCTTCATGGTTCGGGATGCTCGCCACGACTAGGGTCCCGACTCGGGTCATGATAGAATATTTCCCAGCGGCTGCGGTAGAAGCATTTTTGTCAAGGTTACGAGCGCAAGGCATTTCTGCAATCTTGAGAAGAGAAAAAATGGAAGTGTCAGAAGCATACTTAAGTTTTAGCTCTATAGCACGATCTAAAATAAAAGGTGGAAAATTTCTTATATGTTTATAGCCTCCTGTATATAAATATGGCGCTCTACATATTAATATTCAAGACCATACAAACACGGCTTCATAGACCCATAGGACATCCTAAACCTGTCGCTTTGATACCAAGTTTGCCACAGCCCATTCTCTAAACAAAGTCATGAACGGCACCCAGTGCCTTACTTAACCGAGCGAACCGGCTTAACTGTTATAACGTGTAATTTCATGTTACATACCCCGCACACACATAAAATACATGACAAATCTCTTACTAGAACACCAGTTCAAATTATCCTTAAAATAATTCAAAGTAACATGACCAACCATAACCCAACTAAAAATACACCTTTGAAGCCTCTACTAGAGTGCTAAGAGGAATGCACAGGACATAGATTTCCTGGCTAATCCCCAAGCGAATACTGAAAAAGAAATATGTGAATGAAGTTGATGAAAGAAGAGAAATTCCATGATCAAGAACGAGCTCACCAATCAGCTTCTGGAATAAAACGGCCTAGCTTGTAGTCTGCTCGTCTATATTACTTGCACCTACATTGACATAAGTCAATATACGTTCCACAAAGAGAATGTCAGTACACCACTAGCGGTACTCAGTGAGTCTCAACATTCCCCATAACTAAAATCAGATCGAGACCTTGTATAAAACATATATGTGATAAGGGAATGAATAAAAAAGCAAGCCATCATGCCTTATGGAGCATATTACAGAGTAAAGCAAGAGAACAATCACCAAAACTTATAGCTTAGTTAATTAGTTCATTCTTTTCGCTTTCTTTAAATTGATTCAGTTGATTGAACATTTTTTTAGTTATGTCCACTGTGGTAATTAGTAAACCTTTATACGGTTACTCGTGGCCCTTTATACACCCAATAAATTTGTGCCTCATTATGAAAATCGTGGCAACCCTTCGTACGGCTTCTTGTGACCCTTTATACGGTCACCATTCAGGTATGTCGAATCATGGCTACTCAGTAACCCTTTATACGGCTACTGGCATGGTTACTAAGTTATTTAAGTTCGCTGTAAAGTTCCAACAAGTTGCTTTACCCTGATCATGTTCTAAGGGAGTACATTATGGTTATAACTAACATGAAAGAGAATCACGCAAAATTTTGGATGGAAGATGTTTTCTCTGATTGATCATGTTTCCAGCGAACAGTCACTGTTTTGGGACATTAAACTTAAGAATATCATTGCTTTTGGTTTGTCAACTATGAAAGTAAATTTTCAGGACATATGTTACTGCAATGTACTAATTACCACGTTAATTTGATAAATCCAAACAGAAAACAAAGAGCACAAGGTAACTAACTCAACAAAGGCAATGTGAACTCACTCGTTCCAATTAAACTCACATTAGCATTTTAGAAGTATTTTGTCAAACACCTTATAGATATGACTTTGTAAGAAAAGACTTTAGTAAGAGCAAGTCTTAACTCACCTCAAGATTCTTCATTTCCAACAAGATTAACTTCTACCTTTACCGATAACAATCAATAACTCAATTCCTTGTTCGCAAGAGCCAAGAGCAGTAGAAGTTACCAAGGGAAAAACTAACCCCTGTAACCTTCCTCCTTTTTTTTCTGTTAGTGGTCACACGTTTTATGCAGCAAAGTTGTAGGATTGGCCCATATATATAACTTTTCCTCAAATAAATAATTCGTGTTATTTAACTTACCAACTAAACACATGCAGAAATAATAACTAAATCTCCCACTTTTAAGTTAGTGCCTCCAGTTTAGTTATACATTATACATATATTCAATAACTACTCCACTCATTCAATTAAATCTGCTTTTGACCCATTCTAATACATATTTGCATACCCACATCGTCTTGAAACCTAGAAATCTAATTCTCCCACATAATCTCCATCAAATAAATATAAATTCAAGATTTTTAATAAGCATTTAAGTATCTTGGGGCTTCACAAATTAGTCCTTCGAAGCCTTGTATTCGTGTCATCATTTGATTGTATGCTTTTGTCATTTGAATATGTTTAACTCCTTGACTCTTTTCCGACAGAAATTCTTTGAGTTTTAAACAAGAATCCATTCCGGACAAGAGCATACTCATACTTTAAGGATTCACGGGTTACTAGCTAATCTACAACACTTGTGGAGCTTGAGTATGAGTGAACCAAGAGAGTGTGAGTGAGGAGAGGGGTTTTAAACTAACTAGTTTGTTGCTTGTGTAGGTGATACCTTGAAAATGAAAGAAACCATGTCTCAAACCTTGGATTCTAATGAAATGTAGTATATGAGGGTCACTCTTGAAGCTATGACCTGAACTCTTGAAAGGTTGAGTACGGAAGTGGGAGCCATAAGGGGAGAAGTGACGACTATTAGTGGGAGGTTACAACAAATGGAGAGTCACAGGAACTCTTACCCTTCTACTCCTCGACATGTTTCGTCAAGTGGACATGATAGAAATTCCTCCGCCACCGTTACTTCGAAACACGGCCACAATTGCCAAATCTTTCACTAGCTCCACTAAATGCCGCAAGCCAAACCACTCATAACCCCCTAAACCGAGACTCCAATAGACCAATCCATTTCCAAACTCCTCAAGTTCTGCAAGAGGCACTTGGGAGTCCAATACCTCCACTAAATCCAAACCCACCCTTCCATGACCCACTAAACCAAAGACCACCACCTCCACAAAATCTAATCCCTCCAAATCAAGTTCCAAATGTCCAAATCTATCCCTTCCACTTTCAGGAATATGGTAAAGAGGATTATGAAGGGTATGGAGCCTTTGACGATGCTTACATGAGGGAGAAGGAGATTAGAGGAGGACGTGTGGATCCAAAAAGATACCGAGGGTATGAAGAAAGGGGAAACCGATACTAAGAGAGAGACGTAGGCATCAATACCATCAAGTTGAGCCTACCTATCTTTAATGATGAAAGTAACCCTGAGGTATATCTTTCTTGGGAGTCGGCGTGTGATAAAGTATTTCAAGTGAATGATATCTCGAAAGAGAAGAAGAGTTGTTATAACATAGCTCATTTTGAAGGCTATGCTAACACTTGGTGGGAATACTTCAAGCGGTTTGGCAATGAGTTGGTAGAGGGGAAACCACCACTATGGTTTCGGCTGAGGTACCTAATGAGGAAATAGTATCTTCCCGAAAGCTATCGTCATAAGTTGCTTGCTAGATTGTACAACTTGCGGTAAGGGAATCAAAGTGTTATGGCATATTATGATGAGTTTCAACAACTCATGTTAAAACTTGATCATCGTGAGGAACAAATTAGTCATGACATCATTCGGTTCAAGTGTGGGTTGATCAAAAAGATCTCCACTCATTTGACACTTCACAAGTTTGATAAGGTCGAAGGTATTTTTCAAGCGGCTCTTGAGATTGAAAGGAAACTTAAAGAAAGGTTGCCATTCAAAGAAAAGGGACAATCAACCTCGGGTTAGCCAAGGGGAAAGGATATGGTTCAATTCTCTTCGGTTTGTCCAAAAAGCAAGGACCAACCCGCCACTACTAGGCTGCCCAAGACTAAAATAGTCCACAAAATCTCTCCGAGGCAAGATGTTCACAAGTATCCTAATCCTAAAGGGTTCCAATGCTTCAAGTGACAATATTGGGGGAATAAATCCAATAAATGCCCTAACCGACACAATGTAATCCTAAGGGAAGGTGGATTTTATTTCCTTGGTGAATAAGTGGGTATTGAGGGTGATGAGAGTGAGGTTGAGCCTCAAGATGGAGAAATGGTCGAGAGGGAGCCACAAACTGATGATGATTGTGATGACGATTGTGATGATGCTTATCTGCAAGAAGGGGAGTGCGTGGTTCCAAACTTTGTAGTAAGGCGTGCTGTAATACCCTGGAAAATTTTTTGTTGAAATTTTGTGCGTAAACGTGTTGGGTTCTATCTTCTAGAATGAATTATAAATTTTCTGTGCGTAATGTCTTAGATTATGACCCACCATTGCATAGAGTATCGAATAAGATTTCCAACGATATGTGGATCATCCAAAACGGACACCCGAGCGGCGAGTTATGAACATTCTAATTGAACCGTGAATAATAGTGAACAGTAAAACACGCAGGAAAAAGTACTGAGGCCTGGCGTATTTTTGCTCCAACTTTAAATGATCATAACTCCTTGTACATAATGATATAGGTGATATACTATATATAAATGGAAATATCTGCGAGTCCTCTTTCCAATGAAATTGGTTTCATCCAATTTGTCTATTGGAGCAAAAAGTTATGGTCAATCTACTTCAGCCTATCAAAAGCGAATTTTTGGGTCAACTTCAAACGATCATAACTCCTCGTACGCAATAATCTGGGTGAGATACTATATATCAATGGAAATATATGGAAGTCCTCTTTCTAATGAAATTGGTTTCATCCAATTTAGATATCGGAGTTAAACATTATGGTTGATCTACTTTAGACTATCAAAACAGTCCACCAAAGGACAGATTCGAGAATTATTTGATTTTTAGGGGCGTTTTGGTCATTCTCCCTCACCCAAAATCCATCCAAACCCTATATTAAATCCTATTAGAAGCATTACATGTTATATTTCATCAAATTCCCTCAAAAAGAAAACCCTAAGATCCTACATCCAACTTCAAGAACCTCCAAAGTTCACCATTAATTCTGCAAATTTATTCAAGATTCCAAGTTCCTAGTTCAATAACTCCAAGAACCATCATTCAAAGGCAATATTAACATCTCAAAAATGAGTATCGATCTAAAGTTCATCATTCAAGGTATGTGGAATTTTTCAACAAGAACTCTATTTCGTTCTTGTGCCCAAAAGTAATTTTCTTTACAAAGGCATGATTTTTATTTGATTTTTATGAATTTGAAGCATGAACCCATATCTTATGATGATTATTGTGAAATATTGATGTTTATGATTTTGAAAGATGAATTTACATGTGTGGAGTTATAAAGCATGAATCTTGAACGATATTTATCATGATTTTGATATTTGGGTCGTGAATCCCCATTGGAAATTGTATTTTTTTTAGAAAGTGTGTGTTATAAGCACGTTGACATTGAATATTTGAGATATTTTGAATGATTTGACCTTTTGGTCTTAATGGAGTTGTTTTGAACTCAAGTGTGAAAGAAATCCACAACGTGGTTGATTTTGATAGATGGGAAGCATGATGGCTCCCGATGTATATTTATATATTACTAAAATTGTTTTGTTGTGGATTGTCTTTGAAATGAACAGAGCTAAGTCCATGAGAAATCTTTAGCACCGAGAGGGAGGTATAAAGCAACCTTACTTTCCTAAAACTACGTGCCCCCATAGGAGTGAGCCTGAGGCTGATTTATATAGTGATCACTAGTTTGTGTGAATTTGATATCGATAGTCCTACTCCAATGGCAAAGATAGAATGGCTCTCCCCAACGTGGGTTGTACGTTGGACTCCATGTAGCTCAGATGGTTTATGTCAGTTATAGGATCTCCCAGTGTGTGTGTGTTTCCTTATGTCTATGGTGAATGGTGAAGTGATTTAAAAGTGGAATTGTGAAAATTATTCTTTCAAAAGATTTAAATGATATTTACATTATGAGAATTGATATTCTTGATGAACTGAAAGTGATTGACAAATTATATGATGACTCACATGTGTTATTGTACTTATTTCATCCTCTTATGATTATGATGATTTTCTTCGGGCTATGTGAGTCTTTCATACATCCTGCATATTTCTTACAAATATTTATGATGATGATGTTTATACAACTGCATACACCCCCATATACTCGGTTTCTTTCCATGGTACTGACCTATATCTTCGGATGTGGGCTACATTTTCTCAGAATATAAGTTCAGGTGCTCAATTCCAGGTTCGACAGTGATTCTTCAGGCACGCTATTCTACATCCTCTGTTGTGGTGAGTCCTCATGTTTCGAGGACGTGATGTATGATATTGGTTTCACGAAATTATTTACATTTGATAACTGAGTATGAGTCATTTGGGGCATGTCTCAATGGCTCGCTGGTTTTATTAATTTCTTAGAGGCTTTTCAGACTAGTATAGATGTTGGGAGTTGACTAATAAGTCATATTTTGTTATCTTCCTGAAATTCTTTTATTCTTGAATGATGATTACTCTGTTGATATTTGATGGTTATTTATGGAAACCTCATTGATTTATGTTGAACTGAATAGAAATGGCTCAAAGGTCTATCTTGGGGCTACTCGTAGCCTCAAGCACCGTGTGATGCTCCAGGACCCATTTTTCGGGGCATTACAAACTTGGTATCAGAGCCTAAGGTTTTAAGGTATCCTAGGGAGTCTGACAAGCCATGTTAAGTAGAGTTTTGATCATCGGTGTGTAGCGTGCCATATCTATGAGCAAGAGGCTACAAGATGTTTTAGGAAAAAATGTGATTCTTTCTTTCAAAAGTCTATCGTGCTTAAAGTGTCTCTCTCTACTATTGATTCGTGCTCTTCTCTTTCAGAAATATGCCTCCACGTCAAGAGAGAAGAAATAATGATGGTCAGCAACCTCAACCCGCTGACCCATTGAATGAAAATGTTTCTCATGCTAAATTTCGGGCAGCCTTTCAGGCGCTGGCCCAAGTTGTTACTGCAAATGTTCAGGACAACCTGGCCCCAGCTCCACAGCAGCAGAGAGTTGATTTAGCTGCTGCCAGGATCCTTGACTTCATGCGGATGAATCCGCCGGAATTCTATGGGTAAGAGTCTGATGAGGATCCACGGTTGTTTTTAGAGGAGGTGCGGAAGATTACTCAGGTGATGCATGTATCTGAGGAACATAGTGTGGAGTTGGCTACGTATAGGTTGAAAGACCTTCCTTATGACTGAGTTATTGCTTGAAGGAAAGGTAGAGGTGAGGGAGTTGTCCCTACAACTTGGCAAGAGTTCCAGGATGCATTCCTGAATAAGTTTTTCCCTTTGGAGATAAGGGAGGCGAAGGTGGAATAGTTTATGAACCTGCAATAGGGCTCTATGACTATTAGGGAGTACTGTCTAAAGTTAAATCAGTTGGCCAAGTATGCTCCTGACTTAGTGACTGATAATCGGGTTAGTATGAGTAAGTTTGTGACTGGAGTGTCTAGTTATGCGGTTAAGGAGTGTAGGTCTGCTATGCTAAATAGTGAGATGAATCTTTCTACGCTGATAACTCATGCGCAACAGATTGAGGTAGACAATATTAAGGAGAGAGATAGAAAGAGAGGGAATAAGAGAGCTAGGTTCGAGCAGCACGGACAGGGTCAGAATAGATTGCACGGAGGGAGTCTCCCTCAATATTAGGATCGTTCGTCTATGCCAGCACCGTCATCTGCTAGTGCTTCCGTTCGTAGAGGTAGGTAGGATCAAGGTAGCAGGTCGTATGCATCCAGGTCCTAGTATAGTGCTGGCAGTAAGCTAAATCATCCCCTATGTCCTAAGTGTTGTAGGGCTCATTCAGGTGAGGGAGTACTGTCTAAAGTTAAATCAGTTGGCCAAGTATGCTCCTGACTTAGTGACTGATAATCGGGTTAGTATGAGTAAGTTTGTGACTGGAGTGTCTAGTTATGCGGTTAAGGAGTGTAGGTCTGCTATGCTAAATAGTGAGATGAATCTTTCTACGTTGATAACTCATGCGCAACAGATTGAGGTAGACAATATTAAGGAGAGAGATAGAAAGAGAGGGAATAAGAGAGCTAGGTTCGAGCAGCACGGACAGGGTCAGAATAGATTGCACGGAGGGAGTCTCCCTCAATATTAGGATCGTTCGTCTATGCCAGCACCGTCATCTGCTAGTGCTTCCGTTCGTAGAGGTAGGTAGGATCAAGGTAGCAGGTCGTATGCATCCAGGTCCTAGTATAGTGCTGGCAGTAAGCTAAATCATCCCCTATGTCCTAAGTGTTGTAGGGCTCATTCAGGTGAGTGTTGGGGTGAGAAGAGGGGTTATTTCCGGTGTGGTGACATGGGTCACTGAGTTAGAGATTGTCCACAGGATGGACAAGGGCATCGTAACTATCGCCCTCAGACCTATACTCAGACTGTTAGTGCTCCAATTCCAGCGACTCGCCTAGCCCCAGCTCAGGGCGCCTCTTCTAGCAATGCTGGTGGGAAATGCCAGAATAGATTCTATGCTTTACCATCCCGCCAGGAATAGGAGGACTCTCGTGATGTTGTTACTGGTATGATTAGTATATTTTGGTTTAATGTGTATGCTTTGTTGGATCCTGGATCCAGTTTCTCATATGTTTCACCTTTGATTGCTGTGAATTTTGAAATGAGTCCTGAGATGAATCTTTCTACGCTGATAACTTATGCCCAACAGATTGAGTTAGGCAATATTAAGGAGAGAGATAGAATGAGAGGGAATAAGAGAGCTAGGTCCGAGCAGCACGGACAGGGTCAGACTAGATCGCAGGGAGGGAGTCTCCCTCAGTATCAGGATCGTTCGTCTATGCCAGCACCATCATCTGCTAGTGCTCCCATTCATAGAGGTAGGCAGGAGCAAGGTAGCAGGTCATATGCATCCAGGTTCCAGTACAGTGCTGGCAGTAAGCTAATCATCCCCTATGTCCTAAGTGTGGTAAGGTTCATTCAGGTGAGTGTTGGGGTGAGAAGAGGGGTTGTTTCCAGGGTGGTGACATGGGTCACAGAGTTAGAGATTCTCCACAGGATGGACAAGGGCATCGTGACTATCGCCCTCAGACCTAGACTCAGACTATTAGTGCTCCAGTTCCAGCGACTCACCCAGCCGCAGTTCAGGGCGCCTCTTCTAGTAATGTTGGCGGGCAACGCCAGAATAGATTCTATGCTTTACCATTCCGCCAGGAACAAGAGGACCTCTCGATGTTGTTACTGGTATGCTTCATATATTTCGGTTTGATGTGTATGCTTTGTTGGATCCTGGATCCAGTTTATCATATGTTACACCTTTGATTGCTGTGAATTTTGAAATGAGTCCTGAGATTATTCCTAAGCCTATCCTAGTTTCTACCCTAGTGGGTGATTTGATTGTTGCCCAAAAAGTGTCCTGTTATCATTCTTCATAGAGTCTTGTTGGCTGATCTGATTGAGTTAGACATGGTAGATTTTGATGTGATTCTGGGTATGGACTGGTTGTATTCTTATTATGCCTCTATTGATTGTCGGACCCGAGTGGTCAAGTTTTAGTTTTTGGGTGCATCCGTGTTTGAGTGGTCTGGGAATTCTGTGTCACCCAAGAGTCATTTTATCTATTACCTCAAAGCTAGAAAGCTTATTTCCAAGGGGTGTATTTACCATTTGGTTAGAGTCAAAGACACTAAGTCTGAAACTCTAACTCTCCAGTCTGTTAACGTCATCAATCAGTTTTCTGATGTCTTTTCTTGATCTCCCAGGGATACCTCCTGATAGAGAGATAGAGTTCGGGATTGATCTTCTTCCCGATACTCAACCCATATTTATTCCTCCTTACCGTATGGCCCCTGTAGAACTTAAGAAGTTGAAAGAGGCTCTCAAAGATCTACTAGATAAAGGTTTCATAAGGCCCAGTATTTCTTCTTGGGGTGCTCCTGTGATGTTTGTGAGAAAAAAAGATGACTCTTTGTGTATATGCATTGATTACCGCCAACTGAATAAAGTTACAGTAAAAAATAAGTACCCCCTTCCGAGAATAGATGATTTGTTTGACCAATTGCAAGGTGCAAGTTATTTCTCAAAGATAGACCTTTGTTTCAGCTATCATCAACTCAAAGTTAGGGAGTGTGACATCCTGAAAACAGCTTTCCAAACTCGTTATGGTCATTTTGAGTTTCTTGTTATGTCTTTTGGGTTAACTAATGCCCCAGCAGCTTTCATGGACCTCATGAATTGAGTGTTCGGACCATATCTGGATATGTTTGTCATAGTATTCATCGATAATATATACTGGTGTACTCCCGTAGTGAGGGTGAACATTCTGATCATCTCTGAACTGTCTTGCAAACCCTAAAAGATCACAAGTTGTTTGCCAAGTTCAGTAAGTGTGAGGGTATTAGAGTTGATCCCCGAAAGACCGAAGCTGTTCGAAATTGGCCTAGACCTATTTCTCTAATTGATATCCAAAGTTTCTTGGGTTTAGCTGGCTATTACCGCCGTTTCGTTAAGGGTTTCTCCTCTATAGCATCTCCTATGACTCGGTTGACCCAAAAGAAAGTGAATTTCTTGTGGTCCAAATCTTATGAGAAGGGTTTTCAGGAGTTGAAGACTCGACTCACTTCAGCCCCTTTTTTGACTTTGCCTGATGGTGTTGATAGTTTTGTGGTGTACTGTGATGCTATGAGATTTGGGTTGGGTTGCATATTGATGCAGAAGGGTAAGGTGATAGCTTATGCTTCTAGATAGTTGAAACCCCATGAGAAAAATTACCCCACCCATGACCTTGAGTTTGTTGTTGTTGTGTTTGCTTTGAAAATATAGAGACACTATTTGTATGGTGTCCATGTTGATGTTTTCACTGATCATAAGAGTCTGCAGTATGTATTTACCCAGAGAGAATTGAATCTTAGGTAGAGACGATGGTTAGAATTATTAAAGGATTATGATATGAGTGTGTTGTACCATCCGGGCAAGGCCAATGTTATGGTGGATGCCCTAAGTAGAGTGTTCATGGGTAGTGTTTCGCATGTGGTAGAAGGTAAGAAAGAGTTGGCTCGTGATGTACATCATTTGGCTAGATTAGGGGTTAGGTTGTTTGACTCTGCTGAAGGTAATATAGGGGTTCAGAGTAGTTTCGAATCCCCCTTGGTTTTGGAAGTGAAGGAAAAACAATAAGTACATGCTAGTTTGGTCAGACTGAAGGAGTCAGTCAAGGACCAAAAAGTAGAGATTTTCTCCCAAGGGGGAGATGGTGTGTTGAGATTGCAGGGTAGATTGTGTGTCCCGAATATTGATGATATGAGACAGAGGATTATGGATGAAGTGCACGGGGCGCGATATTCTATTCATCCTGGTTCCACCAAGATGTACCGAAACTTGTGGGAAATCTATTGGTGGAGTGGCATGAAGAAATATATAGCAGCGTTTGTAGCTAAGTGTGCAACATGCCAATAGGTTAAGGTTGAATACCAAAGACCTGGTGGCATGATGCAAGAGTTTAGTATTCCCACCTGGAAGTGGGAAGAGATAAATATAGACTTCGTGATTGGTTTACCTCCTTCCCGCCGCCATTATGATTCCATTTTGGTTGTGGTTGATATGTTGACTAATTCTGATCATTTCTTGCCTGTTCATACTTCATATACTGGTGAGGATTACGCTAGATTGTATATCCGAAAGCTAGTCAGACTGCATGGAGTTCCCTTGTCTATCATTTCAGATACGGGTACTCAGTTCACTTTGCAATTTTGGAAAGCTTTTCAGAAGATTCTTGGTACCCAAGTGCTTTTGAGTTTTACTATTCATCCGCAGATCGATGGTCAGGCTGAGCGGACCATCCAAACCTTAGAGTATATGTTGAGAGCTTGTGCACTTGACTTTAAGGGAAGTTGGGATGATCACTTACCGTTGATATAATTTGCTTATAATAGCAGCTTTCACTCTAGTATTGGCATGGATCCGTTTGAAGCCTTGTATAGGAGGAAGTGTAGATCACCCATAGGTTTGTTCGAGGTGAGTGAAGCGGCTGTGAGTGGTCCTGATTTGGTATTCGAGGCTATGGAAAAAGTTAAGTTGATTAGGGAAAGGTTGAAAACTACGCAGAGTCATCAGAAGTTATATGCGGATGTTAGAAGGAGAGACCTTGAGTTTGAAGTTGGTGACCTAGTGTATCTGAAAATTTCACCCATGAGGGGGGTGAAGAGACTCCAAAAGAAGGGGAAGCTTAGTCCCCGTTATGTTGGTCCTAACAAAATTCTTATCCGTGTTGGTAAGGTAGCTTATGAGGTCGAGTTACCTTCCGAGTTGTCCTCTGTTCATCCAATATTCCATGTCTCCATGCTTAGAAAGCATATTAGCGATGTTGTGGTAGTGGATTCTTCTGTGAGTGCTGACATTCAAGAAAATCTTTCTTTTGATGAGATTCCTGTTGAGATTCTTGATTTCAATGTCCGAAGACTAAGGAACAAAGAAGTTCCGTTAATCAAGGTGTTGTGGCGAAACCAATCTATTGAGGGTGCAACTTGGGAAGCTGAGGCGGATATGCGATCCAAGTACCCGCACCTATTTTTTGCAAAGTTTGATCTAGTTGAAGGTACCGTTCTTTTCTAAATCAGGCACTTTTGATAAAAGTTGCAGCAGTTCAACTGTCATTTATTATGTGTTCAGCTGTAGTTTCTTGAGTTTATGCATTCTATATTGCATTCAGAGTGAGAAACGATGTGGTGCTGAGTCTAACGAATGGTTTTAGTTGTATGCTCTATTCCCTATCTAATCTTGGCATGTATAGCGTCATTCGAGGATGAATGTTTCCAAGGGGGGATGATGTAATACCCCATGAAATTTTTCGTTGAAATTTTGTGTGTAAACGTGTTGGGTTCTATCTTCTAGAATGAATTATAAATTTTTCATGTGGAATGTCTTAGATTATGACCCACCATTGCATAGAATATCAAATAAGCTTTCAGCGATATGTGGATAATCCAAATCGGACACCCGAGCGACGAGTTATGAACATTCCGATTGAACCGTGAATAGTAGTGAACAGTAAAATGTGCAGAAAAAAGTACTGAGGCCTGGCATATTTTTGCTCCAACTTTAAACACTCATAGCTCCTTGTACATAATGATCTGGGTAATCTACTATATATCAATGGAAATCTCTACGAGTCCTCTTTCCAATAAAATTAGTAGTATCCAATTTTTCTATCGGAGCAAAAATTTATGGTCGATCTACCTCAGCCTATCAAAAGCGAATTTTTGGGTCAACTTCAAATGATCATAACTCCTCTTATACAATGATCTGGGTGATATACTATATATCAATGGAAATATATGAGAGCTCTCTTTCTAATGAAATTAGTTTCATCCAATTTGGATATCGGAGTAAAACGTTATGGTTGATCTACTTCAGACTATCAAAATAGTCCACCAAAGGATAGATTCAAGAATTATTAGATTTTTAGGGGTGTTTTGGTCATTTTCCCTCGCCCAAAATCCATCCAAACCCTATATTAAAGCCTATTGGAAGCATGATATGTTATATTTCATCAAATTCCCTCAAAAAGAAAACCCTAAGCTCCTACATCCAACTTCAAGAACCTCTAAAGTTCACCATTAATTCTGCAAATTTATTCAAGATTCCAAGTTCCTAGTTCAAGAACTCCAAGAACCATCATTCAAAGGCACGATTACCATCTCAAAAATGAGTATCAATCTAAAGTTCATCATTCAAGGTATGTGGGGTTTTTCAACAAGAACTCTCTTTCGTTCTTGTGCCTAAAAGTAATTTTCTTTACAAAGGCATGATTTTTATTTGATTTTTATGAATTTGAAGCATGAACCCATATCTTATGATGATTATTATGAAATCTTGATGTTTATGATTTTGAAAGATGAATTTACATGTGTGGAGATATAAAGCATGAATCTTGAACGATATTTATCATAATTTTGATATTTGGGTCGTGAATCCCCATTGGAAATTGTGTTTTTTTTAGAAAATGTGTGTTATAAGCATGTTGATGTTGAATATTTGATATATTTTGAATTATTTGACCTTTTGGTGTTGATGGAGTTGTTTTGAACTCGAGTGTGAAAGAAATCCACAACGTCGTTGATTTTGATAGATGGGAAGTATGATGGATCCCGATGTATATTTATATATTACATAAATTGTTTTGTTTTAGATTGTCTTTGAAATGATCTGAGCTAAGTTCGGGAGAAATCTTTATCACCGAGTGGGAGGTATAAAGTGACCTTACTTCCTTAGAACTACGTGCCCCCGTAGGAGTGAGCCTGAGGCTGTTTTATATAGTGATCACTAGTTTAAGTGGATTTGATATCGATAGTCCTACTCTGATGTAAAGGATAGGACGGCTCTCCCCAACATGGGTTGTACGTTAGACTCCATGTAGCTCACATGGATTATGTCGGATATAGGATCTCCCAGTGTGTGTGTGCATTTACTTGTGTCTATGGTGAATGGTGAAGTGATTTGAAAGTGGAATTGTGAAAGTTATTCTTTTGAAAGATTTAAATGATATTTACATTATGAGAATTGATATTCTTGATGAACTGAAAGTGATTGACAAATTATATGATGACTCACATGTGTTATTGTACTTATTTCATCCTCTCATGATTATAATGATTTGCTTCGGGCTATGTGAGTCTTTCATACATCCTGCATATTTCTTATAAATATTTATGATGATTATGTTTATACAAATGCATACACCCCCATATACTCGATTCCTTTCCATAGTACTGACCCACATCTTCGAATGTGGGCTGCATTTTCTCGGAATGTAGGTTCAGGTGCCTAGTTCCAGGTTCGACAGTGATTTTTCGAGCATTTTGTTCTACATCCTCTGTTGTGGTGAGTCCTCATGTTCCGAGGATGTGATGTCTGATGTTGGTTTCACGGAATTATTTAAATTTGATAACGGAGTATGAGTCATTTGGGGCATGTCTCAATGGCTCTCTAGTTTTATTAATTTTTTAGAGGCTTGTGAGACTAGTATAGATGTTGGGAGTTGACTAATAAGTCAGATTTTGTTATCTTTCTGAAATTCTTTTATTCTTGGATGATGATTACTCTGTTGATATTTGAGGGTTATTTATGGAAACCCCGTTGATTTGTGTTGAACTGAATGAAAATGGCTCAAAGGATTAGCTTGGAGCTACTCATAGTGTCAAGCACCATGTGACGCTTCGGGACCCATTTTTTAGGGCATTACACGTGCCATGATTAGTAAGGTGATAGATGATCCTATCCAACAGTAGAATCTATCCCATACTAAATGCCTTATGAATATAAGTGTGTGCACTATGGTGATAGATAGTGGAAGTTGTGTGAATGTAGTTAGTGTTGTAATGGTAAACTTCTTGAAATTGCCGACTACACCTCATACTAGTCCTTACAAGTTGCAATGGTTGAATAAATGTGGCGAGTTAAAGGTCACAAGGCAATGTGTGATATGTTTTAAGGTAGCCAACTACCATAATGAGGTGCTTTGTGACGTGATACTAATGCAAGCTTGTCACTTGTTGTTAGGAAGGCCTTGACAATACGATAGGTCGACCAAACATGATAGAAGGTCTAATCGGTATACACTTGAGAAGGATAGCTTAAAGGTCACTCTTCATCCATTATTGCCTTCCCAAGTGAATAAATTACACCAAATGATGCAGAAATTGAGGGAAAAGGGAAAGAAGGCCGGAGTGAGGGAAAAAGGGGGAATCTGAGAGTGAGGGTGTAGGGGAAGCCAAGGGGCCCCTAAATTGTAAGGGGCACAGGAGCATGGTGATGATGGATAGGAGGAAGGAACTATTTGTGGATCATGACGAGGACACTCCAATGCTCCTCTTGGATTATTATTTTAATACTAATCCCTTTAAATTTCTATGTCTCCTCCTATTTCTCATGTTTTGCAGGATTACGAGGATGTCTTTCTAAAGTAATTGCCGAAAGGATTGCCTTCACTTTGAGGCATTGAGCACCAAATTGATTTTGTGTCGGGATCATAATTACCCAACAAACTGACTTATAGAAGCAACCCGACGGATACCAAGGAATTGCAACTCCAAGTTGACGAACTTCTCAACAAATGGTATATCAAGGAAAGTATGAGCCCTTGTGCAGTTTCAGGGATACTAGTTCCTAAAAAAGATAGGACTTGGCATATGTGCGTTGATTGTCGAGCCATCAACAAAATAATGGTAAAATATCATCACCCTATTCCTAGGCCAGATGATATGCTTGATGAATTGAGTGGTTCATGTTTGTTTTCTAAAATTAATTTGAGTAGTGGCTCTCACCAAATCTATATACAACCGGGTGATGAATGGAAAACTGCCTTCAAGACCAAATTTGGTCTCTTTGAATGGATGGTTATGCCATTCTGCCTAACAAATGCTCCAAGTATTTTCATGGGGCAAATGAATCATGTGATAAAGCCATTTATTGGAAAGTTTGTTGTTGTTTACTTTGATGATGTGCTGGTGAATAGTAAGAACTTAGATGATCATGTAAAGCATTTACAATATATGTTTGATGTCCTCCGAAAAGAGAAGTTATATGCTAATCTAGAAAAGTATTCTTTTGGTGTCCATGAAGTTGTATTTCTTGGGTTTGTGGTGAGATCAAGAGGGGTCAAAGTGGACGAATCTAAGATTGATGCCACTAAAAATTAGCCAACTCCCAAAACCATAGGTGAAGTGAGAAGCTTCCACGGGTTGGATATTTTTTATAGACGTTTTGTCAAAGGATTTAGCACCATTTCCTCTCCCTTGATCGAAGTGATTAAAAAGGATTGGTCATTCAAGTGGGATAGATGAGCAAGCTAAGGCCTTCGAGGACTTACAAGCTATGAACATCTTGGCCCCTTTGCTATAATTGCTGAATTTTGACAAGATTTTTGAGGTCAAATGTGATGCTAGAAAAGTCGGCTAAGGGGCGGTTTTAATACAAGAATTGAAGCCTATTGCCTACTTTAGCGAAAAGCTCAAAGGAGCAACTCTAAACTACTCTATGTATGATTTAGAGTTGTATGCCTTGATTAGATCCTTGGTCACTTGGCAACATTTTTTGTGGCCTAAAGAATTCGTGATCTGAACGGATCATGAATCCGTGAAGCATCTACGGGCACAAGACAAGCTTAACCGACGGCATGCCAAATAGATTGAATTTATTGAAACTTTCCCTTATATTATTCATTACAAGAAGGGTAAATACAATGTGGTTGCTGATGTTTTGTCCCAAAAACATGTGCATGTTTCTACTTTGTCGTCTTAGTTGATGAGGTTTGAAAGCCTCAAGTCTTTATATCCCGAGGACCCTCACTTCGCTCCTATCTATAGGGAAAGTGAAGAGTTGGATATGGAAAGGTGAGTTACGGATGGGGGTTCCATCCCTATACCAAATTTGATAGATACTTGTTTAAGGGTAAACGATTATGTGTTCCCTCAAGTTTGTGGAGATAATTTTTTGTGAGGAAAGCACACAATGGCAGTCTAATGGTCCATTTTGGGGTCGAGAAGACCCTCGAATTTTCGAAAGAACAATTTTATTGGCCTATAATGTACAAGGATATGACCTGGATTTGTGGCCAATGTGTTGAATTCAAAGGAGCCAAGTCACTGCTCCAACCCCATGGGTTGTACACCCCATTGTCCACCCCTTTGTGTCATTGGCTTGACATATCAATGGACTTTGTGTTGGGATTTCTGAGAACTAAAAGGAGGTGGAATAGTATTTTTGTCGTGGTTGATCGATTTTCTAAGATGGCTTACTTTATTCCTTGTTCTAAATATGATGATGTGCCTAGTATAGCATCTTTATTTGTTGTTAATGCTGTAAAAATTTATGGTGTTCCGAGGACCATAGTGAGTGATACGAATTTTAAATTCCTATGCCACTTTTGGAAGTCCATATGGGATATGCTCGGTACTAGGTTGCTGTTTTCGACCTCATGCCACCCACAAACCGATGGTCAAACGAAAGTATTAAATAGGACCTTAGGGTCTATGCTATAGTCCATACTTAAGGGAAAATAACTTCTTGGGAGGAGCACTTACCATTGATTGAGTTTTCTTATAATCATGTTATACACCCAAGCACGGGGATGACACCCTTTGTGTGTGTATATGTCATCAACCCCCTCACCCCTTTGGATTTAACTCCTTTTTCCAAGTAATCTTGTGGTAAGTTTAGATGGAAGAAAACGGTCTAAGGCCATGAAGAAGCTACATGAGAAGTGAGGTTGCAGTTGGAGAATAAAAACCAAGAAGTTGCAAGGCGAACCAACAAAGAAAACAGAAAGCTCATTCTTGAACCGGGAGATTGGGTATGGGTGCACCTAAGCAAAGATAGATTCCCGTCTAAAAGGAATGCTAAGTTGATATCATGTAGTGATTGCTCATTCCAAGTATTAGAAAGTACCAACGACAATGCTTACAAGATTGATCTACCCCCGGAATATCAAATGCACAACACTTTCAACGTGTGTGACCTCTCTAGGGTGGAAATGATAGAGGATGGCAATGATCTTAATTTGAGGGAAAATTCTCTTCAAAATGGAGAGGATGATACGAGAATTCCTAGCTCGATACCTTTCACACAAAGTCAAGCGCGTGAGTTCCAGTGATCCATCGCGATAGTGGTGGGTCGCGGTGACCCATAAAATCGGGCTCCCAGTTACATTTTATTCTATCTCATTAAGGGAAAAAGTGGTATTTTCCAACCCCCCTATTCAGCCATAACACGGGATTAAATCCCCCAAACACCAAAATAACATTTATTTTCTCTCAAAATCACCAAGAACACTCTCTAGGGTTTCAAACTAAAAACCCAAATAACTCAAGATTCAACCGTGGGTTTTCCTTAATTCTTCAATATTCGGAATCCTTTTCCTTAATTCTTCAATATTCGGAATCCCCATTGTTAGGGATTCAAGAAGCACCCATCAATCGTATGTATAGCATCCCAAAAGCTAGAGATCTTTCAAGAGCTACTAATTTGAGGTACGTGGGGTTTATCCTAAAAACTACATGGGCTTATAAACACTAGATCATGATTTAATGATTATCAAGCATGAATTTTAAAGGGGTTTTTTTTTTGGAATCTATGTTTTAATTATGAATTATAAATGTTTTTATGATATTGTTGATTTGGCCTTTAGGTCTTTCCAACTTAAATTGAAGATTGTTTGAGAGCACATATGATGAAAGCCCTCTTATATGTTGAATTAAAGATTATGGTTTGGTCGGAAAAGAGTTGAAATGCATGCCTTGTAATTTGAAAGTAGTGTTCTCAATGTCATAGCAATTGAAATATGATTTAGAAATAATGAGAGGATGTTTCTTGATGTTTCTATGATGTTTTGGTGCTAAAAAGAAAGAAATGCATGTAATTGAGAACTTTGATATGACCACCTTGAATTCTTGAAATGTTGACAAAGAGAGTCTCTTGCATATGTTTACATGATCCTTAAGAAAGAGTTCCTTGAAATGATTTATTGATTGGTGATCCCAGATTTAGGTTTTGAAACAAAGATTATTATATGCTAATAATGGCTCAGAGATGTGACTTTCAAGTCGATGGTATGACGATACCATAAGTATGTATGCCATAACAGAGTATGTTTTCAGAGTTTGGCTTCAGATAATGCATGTTTTAATGAGTTAAAACTGGGCTTAAAGAGGGTTAGGTGTTTACCCAAAGAAGGTTTGAGTTCAAGTAACTCTTAGCCTAAAACCATAATTTGCCGATTCAGGTGTATTATTTTTACGCTGAAGACGGTCGTGTGGCATAGAAGAGTCATAGAATCCAACCCTTGCGGCACACTTGGATTGGAGGCTTCCCCGCTGAGTCAATGGCGGATTCCATATAGCCCGTGGAATTTCAGAATTGTAGGGTATACCACCTATCCCAGAAGTAAAACAAAGAATGTCCGAGAGTTTTTTAGAAATGCCCATGAGATTTCTTACTATATGATATGTGTATGAATTGTTTTAAATTGCTCTCATATATGTTGAATATAAATTATTATTTTGGATTTGATCTGCGTACCAGTACATCTGTATTGACCCCCTACCTTCCAGGTTCAGAGGCTCTGTCTAAGGGACTGGCTAATCAGTAGAGTATTCCATAGAGAAGTGATCCGTACAGTGGTGAGCCTTTTTTATTCCGAAAGGCCTGTTATTTCAAATCATGTTATTCCATTGTTTTTGTCTAATGGGGGTCTTGTCCCAGTTTTCAGAACAGTTTTGAGATGTAGTAGAGATTTCCCAGACTGAGTCAGATCTTATTCAGATGTTGTGAATTGTAACTTTCATTCTCATGTCTTGAAACTCAGAGTTAATGGCCATGTTTCTGTATCAGATTATATTTCCGCATTTTCTTTTATGATATGAATTTTGTGCATGATTACTAGATTAGATAGAGTAGGACGTCTAGGCCTTCATGGTTCAGGATATCCATCACGGCCAGGCCCTAGTTTAGGTCGTGACATGCCATCAGTTGAAATTACGGCGAACCCTTGAATTATCAATTAGCCAGTGTTCATTCAAAATTGTATACACATCAAATTAAAGAGAGTTTGGTCACATAATAGTTTAGATTACATCAGTGGTAAAACAAAATTTGAGGAGAGTTAGAAGGGTGAAAAATGTATGAACTTTGCTACTATAGTAATGAAATTGAAGGGAACTTACAACTCAAATTTGAGGGTGAACGATTTCACTAAACATCAATAGGGAAATTAGATGAAAGGATTTGCGAGAGTACCAGAATTATGAAAGGATTTGCGAGAGTGCCAAAAATATGAACATGAACTACAAACGCATAAACTGTTTGAAGAAAATTGCTAACATAAAAGAATAGAAAAAGTACCATAAAATATGCCAAACAAAGAAAATGGAACATTGAATTTTGGCTGATGAGCCACTTTAAATTCTCACTTTGAAAAATGACCCCCAGTCTTTTTATCATTTAAAAATTTTAAAAAAGAAATAATTTAATTAAAAAGTGGACCATAGTAATATATTGAAGAGTATGGGACCTATTTGTAGATAAAGGTAAATGAAACCCTAACTTTCTCCCTCTTCTATTCTAACTAACTTCAAATTGTTGTCCCTTTCTAATACTGTACTACAGAGACGATTTTTTCCCTCATCAGACATCCCACGTTTCAGGTTCCTTCTGTCTCTTTTTTTCAATTTTTTTATTAAAAATGCACTATTTCTTGAATGTTCTTTTTTTTTAAGTAATACTCATTCTTGTATTAACTCATTGTTGTACTTTTTTCTGAATAGATTTTATTTGTTCTTTGTGAAGAACTCATGAGAAAAGTCAATGCAAAAAATGTAAATTATGAGGTCGAGGAAAATCAGGTTAACCTTATTTATTTTTAAACTTTGCAACTTACATATTGAAGGGAGAGACAATTATGACATTGAAGAGTAATCTCACAACTTAAAAACAATCATAGATAATAATTTTCAGTTTCCTTTTTTTGTTAATTTGATATGAACTTTGTTTACATTATTATCTTTAAGAATATGATCTATCTTTTGAAGGGGATCAGTCTTTGGAGACATCGAGCGACGGAAATAAGTCTACAGAGGAGAATGATACATTAGCGATACCTGAACGTGAAACCTCGAAAGACTTCTCCCAATATTATTTGAGTAAGGAGTTAGATGACAAGGACCACTTTGATGCACTTGTGTCCATTTTATCAAGGTGGGATATTTTTGAAAATATACAGAAGCAATTGGTGAAGGCAAAAGTGTACGATCGATTTATGGATAGTTGTTTTGGTTGCTTATTAAAGGTGAAGTTGGACAATTGGCACAAAAAATTTTGTGGTCAGATCATGAATTATCTTCTACAACGTCTTGTTTCAAGCTCAAAGAAAAAAGAGGTATGGTTCATAATTGAAGGGAAGCCAATTTGATTTGGTATGAAGGAGTTTGTTGTGATTACCGGATTGAATTGTGGAAAATATCACACTGATAAGGCTTTATACGAGGAAAAGAAGGCAAAATATTTTTTAGGTGTAGTGATGAATTTAGCAATCTAATTAGAAGTGATTTGAAGAAAAAGCGGAAAAGTAATAGATTGGACGCTCAAACAAAGTTGAAGATCTCCATGGTGTGGTTTGTTCACTCTTTTTTATGTGCTGGTGATCCAAAGCGAATTGTTGATATTGAGACGATGCAAATGGTGACAAATTTAGATTGCTTTAATGCATATCCTTGGGGTATACGTTCTTTTGAGATGACAATTGAGTCCCTCTTAGATGTAAACTTGAACAAAAAGTCTGCAGAATGGAAGAAAAATAAATCTATATCTAAAGGTTATGATTTGCAAGGATTTCCCTGAGATTTTATGGTAAGTTTAAATTATTTATAATGAGATAAATATTGAATAATGTATCAATTTGAAATTTTTAACTTTTAATTTTCAATACAGGTATGGACTTTTGAAGCGATTCCTACACTAGGAGAAGCTTTTGGACAACCATTAACAAAATCTCCCTGTTTATTATTTTCAAGATTGATTCAATGGTATGGTAAAAATAATACACCCCCTGATTATCAAACTGTGCTATTAACAATACAAAACAAAGAGGTAAATTGTTAAGTTCTTTGGGTGTGGTGCAATATTTTATTTTAAAAGTTTTTATTATTTTAATTCTATTCAACAATTTATTTTCTTGTAGGTTATGGTGCATCTTACTCTAGTTCCTACCACTTTTGAGTCAAAAAAAATATTTGGTTAATTGGGAGAATTTTGAAGATGAACTGGATGAGAATATTGATCAGTTGACAAAAATAGTTGATGTGGCGTCTTTGCATATGGTAATGAATATTTGGTATTCATGTTTATAAATTAAAGATAATCTTCATTATATCATATAATTTCTTTAGCTTTATTGAAAGTGAATGTACCTTATATTTTCTTTCGTATAATCGCCCACAAGTGTATAATCTGTCGGACAGATTTCTAATTTGTCTGTTATGAGAGATGTGGCGTCTTAGCATATGGTAATAAATTTTTTATATTCTTGTTTATAAGTCCAATATACTCTTTATTATATCATATAACTGCTTTAGTTTTGGTAAAAGTGAGTGTACATCATATTTTCTTAAGTATAATCGCCCACAAGTGTATAATCTGTCGGACAGATTTGTAATCTGTCTGTTATGAGAGATGTGGCGTCTTAGCATATGGTAATGAATTTTTTGTATCCTTATTTATAAGTCCAAGATACTCTTTGTTATATCATATAATTGCTTTAGTTTTGAGAAAATTTAATCCACATCATATTTTCTTAAGTATAATCGCCCACAAGTGTATAATCTGTCGGAGAGATTTCTAATCTGTCTATTATGAGAGATATGGCGTCTTAGCATATGGTAATGAATTTTTGGTATCCTTATTTATAAGTCCAAGATACTCTTTATTATATCATATAATTATTTTAGTTTTGGTAAAAGTGAATGTACCTCATATTTTCTTTTGTATAATCGCCCACAAGTGTATAATCTGTCGGACAGATTTCTAATCTGTCTGTCATGAGAGATGTGGCATCTTTGCATATGGTAATGATTTTTTGGTATCATTATTTATAAATTCAAGATACTATTTATTATATCATATAATTGCTTTAATTTTGGTAAAAGTAAATGTACCTCATATTTTCTTAAATACAATCACCCACAAGTGTATAATCTGTCGGACAGATTTCTAATCTCTCTGTTATGAGAGATGTGGAGTCTTTGCATATGGTGATGAAATTTTTGGTATTCTTATTTATAAGTCCAAGATACTCTTTATTATATCATATAATTGCTTTAGTTTTGGTAAAAGTGAAGGTACCTCATATTTTCTTTTGTATAATCGCCCACAAGTGTATAATCTGCTGGAGAGATTTCTAATCTGTCTATTATGAGAGATGTGGTTACTTTGAATATGGTAATGAATTCTTGGTACTCTTTTTTACAAGTCCAAGATACTATGTATTATATCATATAATTGGTTTAGTTTTGGTAAAAATAGAATGTACTTCATATTTTTGTTTTGTACCATTGCCCACAAGTGTATTATCTATCGGATAGATTTGTAATCTGTCTGTTATGAGAGATGTGTCGTCTTTTAATATGGTAATGAATTCTTGGTGCTCTGGTTTATACATCCAAGATACTCTATAATATATCATATAATTGCTTTAGTTTTGGTAAAAGTGAATGTACTTCATATTTTCATTTTTACCATCATCCACAAGTGTATAATCTGTCGGACAGATTTCTAATCTGTCTGTCATGAGAGATGTGTCGAACATACAAGTTAAAATCAATAATAGAATTTACAAAATGACTAACTTGAAACTTGGTGAACAACGAGTGATACAATTGACTCACCTACAAAATAGTTAGTATTCTATATTAAAGAACTTCTAGTTACCTAGTTAGAGTTCAAGAACATTTATCGGGACAAGTAGTCTTTTTGTGGACCACTTGCTTGCAGATTAAAATCTTTCTATGCTTTCTGAAAACTTCACCAACAGTTGGAACCCATTTTTTTTCTTGGACCTCTCTTATGCTTTACAAGGGGTGGGTTAATTAGACTTTCTCTGACACAGTCCCATTGCTCTTCTGGAGGAACAGGACTTATAATTTTTGAATAGGCCAACTTGTGGAAGTATGTTGAATAATATGGTGAACATACATTGTAAACTCTTTCACCATAGTTTGGTAATCGTTGAGCTCTGAGTGCTGCTAATGCATGGGTACAAGGCAATTACTAAAAATCCCACACCCTACAAGTGCATGTTTTGGCATTGACATTAACTCTTGCATCTTGACCATCCCCTTGAACAATAAACTCATTCACATGAAGTTGGTGTACAGATAATTTGTCTACTATTTCACGTCTTATTTCTCTCACTAAAGCATTTTCTGCTGGAGCTAAATAGTTATTTGTGGACAATGTTAGTCCACGACGCTCACGAAATCATCTACATAATAAATTTTGAATTGCATTAAATAAAGCAATGATGGGAAGTTCTCTTTCCGTTACAAGTCTAGCATTAACAGACTCTGCAATATTGGAGGTTATGACATCATACCTGTGTCCAGGAAAATGAGATCTACTCCATCGCTTGAAACCAATAACATTCTCGAGATACTCAACAACATTACCATACCCTTTTCATCGAATTTCTTCTAAATACGCATTGAATTCCTTGATTCTATATGTTTTTTCTGCAAGATAATATAAGCTAAGGACTGAAGAACCAACATGATAGTTTGTACGAATATTTTCACCAAGTTGCCTGGTACATACTCTATGATGAGCTTGATTGTAAACTATAGCAACTGCTTTTTTTATGCTTGGATTTCTGTCTGATATGATGGAAAACTCAGATGTATTTGGCACAACATTGACTAATTGGCGAAAAAACCAAGTCGAAGAAAGTTCATTCTTAGAGTCAACGACTGCCCAAGCTACAGGATATATTTGATTTTCACTACCTTGTCCACTTGCAATTAGCATTACACCACAAAATTAACCCATAAAAAAAGTTCCATCAACAACGAGGACATTTCTGATGTTCTTAAATCCTCTTATGTATGGTCCATACGCAACAAAAAAGTATAAAAATCTGCCCTCTTGAACCTCCAAAACTGTAAAGCTACCTTCATTTGCTTTTTCAATCTCGTAATGATATGCTTCTAATTTCGCATAGCCGTGTTCAAGTGTTCCCCATATCATATTTTGTCCAAGTTGTTTGGCCTTCCAACATGTCCAGTAACTAACATCACAACCCAACTCTTTACTCACAATATTCTTTATTTCATTCGGTGTAGGACCTTTTCCTTCTCTGAACCTCTCTTTGATAAGTTTTGCAATTACTTTTGCAAAAGCATTCCTATATATTCCAGATATAGACCTCAAGTCACATGAGTGATTATTTGCATACCTGGTGATACGCAAGGCATCTGAATTGAGAAATTTAGTAACACAAACCCTCCATTTGCAGCTTTTCTCAACACAGACAATAATTAACACTGATTTGTTAGATTTTTTTTTGGTAAATTAGAAACCCTTTCTTATTGTGACAAGATTGAGTTTGGTCACTTCATATTCTTTGTTCAAAAATCGATATCCTTTATGAAAACCTGAACCACCAGAGAAAATATAGCTATGATGTGATCTAATCGTTGCATCCTTTAATAGTTCAGGCAATTGAACATCAACCTCATTATCAAGTGGAGCATCTCTCTCAACTTGACAAGGGAGAACATCCTCATTATCAAGTGAAATATCATTATCAACATGGCAAAGGAGAACATCATCGTTGTCACGTGGAACTTCTTTATCAACTCAGCTCGTGAGAACATCCTCAGATTGGTGGTTGCTCAAACCACAACCACTTTTCAAAGATTTTTCTATTGAGGAAACTCTTAAAATTGGCCTACCACCTTCACCATTTATATCATTCAAATAAATTTGAACAGCTTCATCGTTCATTATCTCAACGGGTGGTGCTTTGTCCCTCAAAAAATTATACAAGTACGATCACGAAGAACGATGCATATGAGAATGTAATGAACCCGGGGCTTGGACTGTGCGAGTGAAGGACTTAAAACACACCAAACCGACCCTAATCTCACACTTGGAGTGTAAAGAGAAGCCTTGGAACACAACAAGGCAGCCCCTACATACATTTGAAGGGAGCCTAGCTCTTAAAAGGGCATTTTGGATATTTTGTATTTTATTTGTAACCTAGTATAAATAGATCATTGTAGGGCTTTTAAAATTATATTATTAATGATGTTTAATTCTTGAAACACAAATAAACACAAGTCCTCTCTCCTTGAGGCACCAAAACTAAAATTAGGTAGAGAGTGTGGAATCACTCTTGTTGATCTCATGGCTTAGAAACGTGATGCTTGGGAGGTGGATTCCGACCTTGTGTCTTCGTAAGAGATAGGTGAACATTGTGAGTAGTGTTAAGGGTCCAAGAGTGGAATATGCTCTTGGGTTCTTAATATTATACCTTCATTAAGTCTATCTAACTATCCCTTTACTTTTATTGTAATCTTGTAGTAGTTTGTGTTCTTGTAAACATTTCTATCTCTTGTTAGTAAGACTGTGTATTGTTCCTATCTTGTTATTGTTGTCCATCTTGCCATATTGTTTCTATTTTGGTGTATTTTAAACCTTCAATATCTTGTTGTTATTGTGTTTTCATTGTTGTTGGGGTGAATCCGAGAGTGGTCACCAAAGGGGTCCTCGGTTCTTCAAGCTTGTGGACTGATTTGGTATTTGATTTTGTGTTCCCTTGTTTGTTCCGTATCATTTGGTATCAAAGCATGGCTAGATATTGTTCCTACAATATCACTCTTGGGCTTGCTTGATTATAAAATTCAAAAAAAAAATTATTGAAAAGGTAAAAAATAAAAAAAAGTGCAATCTGCCCGTGTTTTGTTCTTGGCCGAGAATTGCGTTCTTGTTGTGTCTTAGCCGAGATTTTTTATTTCTTGAGTATTTATAGTTTTAGTTTTGTTCCTTATAACACTTGAGTCCATATCTAAGTTTGGGCTTTGTTGTTGTTGTGGTGAACAAGTAAGACCGTGTGGTAGACATTATTGTTGAAAAACTTGACTTGGCCATGTGTGTGGTTGTTGTTGTTGAAAGGAGTGTTGTTGTTGTAGTTCTTGGTGAATGTTTTTGTGTTCTTGAAGTTCTTCACAACCTTCATCTTTTGTTAAAATCGAAGACACAACACTAAAGAGACTTGGCCATTTGTTGTTGTGGATTGGAGTTGGCCGTTGGAATTGTTGTTGTTCTTGAAGATTGTTGTTATTGTTCTTGGTGTGGTTGTTGTTTTTCTTGAAGTTCTTCACCTTCCTTCATATATTGTTAGAACACAAAGTGAGTGCTAGATCCGAAAAGGTAAAGTAAAAAGGTGTATGTACTTGTTAGTCTTGAAAGACCCCCAACCACCAAAAGACTTTATATCACTTCTCAACTACTTTTCCATGATTTAAGGACCCATGTTTTAAGGAGAAGTACAAGAAAAAGTCAAGTTTTAACCGCATCACCAATAATATTGAAGACATGAAAAGGCACGTTGAAAGGCTACGCCAATTGGTATCCACACTTATCCCAACAAATCCAAAATCTAAGGTCCAAAAACCTTGTGGTGAGAGCTTCCCAAAGGAAGTTGCTGCCCAAACATGTGAAGGACTTTCACACCAAGGTAAAGACGAATGTACTCATGAACGTCAAGGTAAAATAGTTACATCTTACACTTTGGTACATGTGGATGATGAACGTGTGACTAATAAGCCGTTAAGTGTGAGTAGTAGCTTACCTATGTATGAGTATATTGATTCCTTACCACTTATGGATGATGTATATGTTGTGCGAGTAGATACACTAGTTGATCCTATAGATGACCGAATCAACTCTTCTAGTAAGATCAATTTGTGTTCACCTAGTGTTGAAGCTATTGTGTTGAATGAAAGGACATCGTCAAGTGAAATTTGTGTTGACCAACTTGTGTGTAAAACTTGCCCACTACTTGAAAATATGTGTGATATGATTAATGAGTCTCAAATGAGTGAAGAATTTAAAAATGTTGGTCAAGAAAAAAGGAGTGAACCCGTGAGCCTATGTTGTTGTAAAGATTCTAATATTTGCTTGGCTCATAGGGTTAATCGTGTGCTTGACATATCTTTGAAACTTGATAATGATTCCTTAGAGAGTGAAAGTTCCAAATCTGTCCGCGGGTTAGATCATTCACTCTTTAGGTACAATGTCTTGTTTGATGGTAGTTTAAACACTCCTAATAGGCCTAGTGGTGAAAATGATGGTATATCTTGCCTTGGAAACTATAGCCTATATGCTAACCCACTATGGTGTGACAACATTCCTCCTAAAGATAGAAATCTCTTCTTGGAAGATGAGAGTACTCTTAAGGGTAAGGAATGTGTGGTCTTGGAAATTACTTCTTTTTCTACTTTGTGTGGCTTTTCCGAGGACACCATAGTAGAAGTAGAATTGAATGTCACATTTCTCTACTTTCTCTTTACTTGTGATGATATGTATGCCAATGTAGTGAGTAGGCCATGTGATTGTGGTAAATACTACGGGAAATGGGTGTGTTGTTTAGACCCGTGTCTATGGCCACTCTTCCCATTTGATCGCGGTGCCATCTTAGGGTGAGGAAGATTTACTCTCGGCTTAGGTGCATTTCTTTTGGGTGATTATCATAGCCAAGTCCTTGGTGAATTTGTCGATGGCTTCATAATTTTTAACACTAAAAACTCTTGGTTATATGTCAAATATGAATCACCTTGGCATGTCGAGACTTGTTGTTGGCCGAGACTTGAACTCAAAGGGTCCTCGGTTTCTTTTTTTGGTGTGGGCTATTTTGAGTGTTTTGAGTGCATACCATATTGTTTATTTTTTCTAATCCTAACCCTCATGCCATGAGGAAGTGTGCTTATTTGTCTCTCTTTGATTTTGCAAGGCATGGATTCGAGGTCAAATCCTTTTTAAGGAGGGGAGGATGATACAAGTACGACTACGAAGGTGGACGTATGTGAGAATGTAATGAACCTTGGGCTTGGATTGTGCGAGTGAAGGACTTAAAACACACCAAACCGACCCTAATCTCATACTTGGAGTGTAAAGAGGAGCCTTGGAACACAACAAGGCAGCCCCTAAATACACTTGAAGGGAGCCTAGCTCTTAAAAGGGCATTTTGAACATTTTGTATTTTATTTGTAAACTAGTATAAATAGAACATTGTAGGGATTTTAAACTTAGATTATTCATGATTTTTAAGTCTTTAAACACAAAGAAACACAAGTCCTTTCTCTTTGAGGCAACAAAACCAAAATTAGGCATAGAGAGTGTGGAATCACTCTTGTTGATCTCATGGCTTGGAAACGTGATGCTTGGGAGGTGGATTCCGACCTTGTGTCTTCGTAAGAGATAGGTGAACGCTGTGTGTAGTGTTAAGGGTCCAAGAGTGGAATATCCTCTTGGATTCTTAAGATTATACCTTCATTAAGTCTATCTAACTATTCCTTTACTTTTATTGTAATGTTGTAGTAGTTTGTGTTCTTGTAACCGTTTCTATCTCTTGTTAGTAAAACTGTGTGTTGTTCCTATCTTGTTATTGTTGTCCATCTCGCCATATTGTTGCTGTTTTGGTGTATTTTACACCTTCAATATCTTGTTGTTATTGTGTTTTCATTGTTGTTGTGGTGAATCTGAGAGTGATCACCAAAGGGGTCCTCGGTTCTTCAAACTTGTGGACTGATTTGGTGTTTGATTTTGTGTTCCCTTGTTTGTTCCTTATCAAAAAAGCTCCTGCATTAGTCATATACTTGACACAAATACAATCATGTCCGTAGCTCAGTTCACCTCTTCTGATGATGGTTTCCATAAACTTATCAAATGTAACATCACCACTCACAGGCATTGTTCTAACCATGTTATTCTGAGAATTCCATCTCCAAGATATCTTATTATCCACCCACTTTCCAAAATAATCAACAAGTAAGACAACTTTTGTCATGGTTTTTTACCTACAATATATAGTTTAAAATTAGTAAAATGAAACATTATTGTAAATATAAAAATCAAAATAAAAACGATAAATGATTAATTTGTCGAACTAATTACTACAATTGTTTTGCTATAGACTGATATAATATCTGTCGGGACGATTATTGATCTGTCTATAGCAGACTAACTTCATTTGCATAGAACTCTATAAAAATAGAGAAATTGTCAGTGTACCTTCAATCTGAGGCCTTGATAGAATGTTAGGTCACATTCCCAAGCTAATGCTACTTCGAAACAGACCTTAATATGATTTAACTTGATCGTAGCTTTTCTCGCTTTTTTCTCCTTCAAACCTTCTTCAAAACTTTGAAAAACTTATTGAATTCACCAAAATAAGAAGAGCTTTAGTATCTCAATGACTCCCTTCACATTATGTTTATTCAAAATGAATTGAGAGTGGAAGAAGAAAGAGAGGAGGAACTCCCGCTAAGAAATTCCTGCGAAAGAATTTTTGGTGGGATTTTCCCCTTTTATTTCTACTGCTGACTTGTCCTTTGTGGACTAATTTGTAGTTATTAAAACTTACAAAAAAATTTAAATCACAAAAGAATTAAATAATTCACAAAATGGGTCATATCCCCAAATAAAAAAACTTAGGGTCTATTTACTTAAAAAAAAATATACTTCAAAGGTCTAAATAACAAAGACTCTTAGCCAGTGTCGTACACGATTCTAAAAAGATTTGTATAGGGTTTGATGCTGGAGGTGTGTCTGTCCAGAAGTGATATTGGATGCGTCTCTTCAGAAAATTGCAACCCTAGTATATGTAGGGTTTTAAAATTAAGAGAGAAATAAATTCTCTGGGGTATTTATGAAATTTCAAATTTTTCATTTAAATTTAATTTAGGGATAGTTCAGTAATTTTACTTTAAGTTTTTTGAGTTGGTTCTTTCAAGGTAGTATAGATATAGATATAGATAGATATGGCAACACTTATAAATAGGGGCCGACCTACATGGTTGCCGGGGGATTCACCCGAACCCTCTCAGTAAAAAATTACGTTTTATATATATGGTAGAAAATCTATATTTATGTACATATATTAAATTTGAACTACTTGAATCAAGGATGCTAGATAGCTCAGTGGTACTGGGCTGCATCTTTTTCAAAAAACAAAAATTCACTATACAGTACTGCTATTATTATAAAAAAAAATGTGTACCTCCTTGAAATTGTATTTTACTGGCTTATTAACACATTTATATTTTCATTTTTTGAATCCTCTGAAGAAAAATTTGAATCTGCCACTGCTTATAACGTGTATCCTATAACATTAAAGAGCACGTTTTACAAGTGTTGTCAAAATTATCGTAGCTTAAAGTTAAAAGTTAAGACTACATTTTAAAAACGTGCTCAAAACTATTTTAAGCTTGTTCAGATTTAGAGTTGCATTGGGCCAAAAATATTATAGTGATTTTACAAAAGAGGTAAATTTTACATATTGACACCCCTTTACTTCTTGGTGAATTTATCTTTTTACATTTTGCCACTCCTAAATAAAAATTTTAGCTCCGCAACTATATATGTATATGGTGTCATTTTCTCTTTAAAATATCGTACAGATACTTGCTAGTATTTGCTAGTAGCTTCGATGACATTGACTATGTTGCATCTTTCTACACACGAAATATACCCCAAATATATTCTTTATTGAGATGCTAAACATTTTGCACCCTTCAGCTTGAGGGACACTGTTAAAATGTATTAGTTATTGATCACTTTTTTGAGTTCGCTCATTAGCTCATTTTTACTGCTTTTCTATTTTTACTGTTACATTGATAAAAGGTTGGTTAGTCAAGTTAGTTAGTGAAGTGTAAACACCTAATTTTTTAGCAAACTAAAGTATTTTTTCGCCATCTTAGGGTTCAATTTGTTTTTTTAGGGTCTAAATTAGATATTTTAAGTTTATCTTATTTTTACTAAATTTGTTTTAAAAATTTTGAAAACTACAAAAATAGAGTCACATTTTTAGATAAGTTTTTATTTTATTTATTTATTTATTTTTAGAGAAAAAAGATTTTTTTAAAAAATTATATTTGCTTTTATCTTTTAAATTTTAAATAAATAACCTAGTGATATTAGTATTCCGTAATCATATTTTAAGATTATTTATTTCACTTATCTATATTTTAGTTTTAAATAAATTTTACCATCTTATTAATATCCTTAATAAAAAAAAAAGTTCTAATCCTAAACGACCAACCCAACCCACGTTTGCTCCTTCCCCTCAGTCTCTCCCCATGATCCCACAATTCACTCCTCCATGCACACACACGTAACACAACTCCCTCACCCAACACTCCATATATTACACACACACAGAAATAGGAGGGGGGGGGGGGGGGGGGGGGGAGAAGCACATCTGCACAAAAAGAAAAGACCAAAAAATGTAGAGAAAACAGACCAAAAAAAAAAAAGAAACAACAAGAGAGAAAACAAGAAACACAAGGGAGAAAAAACAAAGCAAAAAATAAAAGGAAAATGAGAAAAGTTAAGAGTTTGAGTTCGGGGTTCTATTTGAAGTTTACGATGATGGCATTCTTGTTTCGATATTTAATTTAGTTTGTTGAACAGGTTCTCTTCACTATTCTTGTACTTATTTTTATTTATCTTGTTATAAATGAAAGCTTGATCAAGACTATTTTAACGATGAAAATCTCATATATTTTTTTTTGGTAAATTCCTTCAAATGTTATCAATTTCTTTTAGAATGTTGATGTGAGTATTGTACGAAATTATTTTTTTCTGCTCAAATCTTATGACTTGTGAATTTTGTGTGTTCAAATATTTATTTTGTTGTTGATATAAATACGATTAGATCAAATTTTGCTTTAAACGTGCATCATATCACCTCCAATTTTAGGCTATGTTGAAGTTTTTTTTTTTTAACAAAAATAAAAATAATATAAAATAAAATATAGAAATGTGGAGAAGTGGTTTTATTTCAGTGGTGTTACTTGAGAAAAGGTCATTTAAATAGTATTTATATTGACTTATTTTGAAATTTATTCAAATGATAAGCTTTAAATGAAGCTATAATCATGTGGGAATTTATAACTTTATTTTGTGTTTTTTTTTCCTCTCAACGCCATCTTGCCACGGTTTAGTTTTGTAAAACATTAACTACTATTTTATATTTATAGACAACAAATTATTTTATCATTAAATATCGTAAAATATTACGGAAAATATATCAGGCAAGTGCATACCCCTCACGGTTCTATTCTAAAATATCATGTGCATTATTGCTATGTTTTCTTCTAAAATCTGAATACTTTTACCTTCTTATGTATTTGATTGTGATTAGTACAGTGATTATTTATGAGTATAGGGATTTGTAAATGATATTAATAAAGATTGAATAATTTTAGTTAAGGAGCATAAGTAGGTTATTGTTCACGAGGAAGTGTCATTGGCATCTTAGATTAGAAAACGATTGGGTCTAAATATATAAGGTCCGAATAGTTTAATACTAATAACGTGAGGAGAGCAAGATGGGTTACAAGTTTATTCAAGACCCATCCCAATAAAAAAAAGAATAGAGAAGAAAACATATTTGTAAGGGAGCAATTCGTAAAAGAATGACTTAGGTTCTTAACTTTTAAAAAAAAATTAAAATTTAATATAAGAAGAAATAACGATGAAGTTGAAAAGCCCTGCTACCGACCATTCGTTATAATAAAATTTAATATACTATTTTAAAGTCGATCTAATTAGGTTGGATAGATTTTAAACAGATTAGGTTCTTATTTAGACTAGAAAAATGGGGACGACTCATAAATGCCTCAGAGGCACGAGAAATGTATCAAAACTTGTGGTATCATCGAAAAGTACTGCGGCAAGCCACGCATTAATATAATTAAATAGTTTAAAATAAATAAAAGTGTGATGCAATCTTCTTTTAGGCTAACAAATGTTTTATATATCCAAAAGATTAATTTAAGCCAGACATAAGTCATTAAAGCGACCGTGTTAGAACCACAGGACTCGAGGGGTGCCTAACACCTTCTCCTCGGTCAACAAAATTTCTTATCCGAATTTCTAGTTCGCAGACCAAAAATTAAGAGTCATTTCCTTTTGAATAGGGATTCAATAAGGTGACTTGGAACACCCAAACTCAATTTCAAGTGGTGACTCTGTTAAATAAATAATCCCTTTTCAAAACGTCACTTTAATTGAAAAAATTCATTTTTCTCTAAAACCAACTCCCTAGCCGGGGTTGGATGCAGTAAAAATAGGGGTGTGACATGAAGTTAGTGGAGGCACCAAGTTAGTGGTTGCTCATCAGATTAGATATCCAAGTTGTTATAGTTAGTTAGGAATGTTCTAGAAGCTCATGTGAGCTTATAAATAGCAATCATGCCTCCTTCATTGTACAATCTCATCTGTTATACCTTATTTTTACCTGAGGTCAAAACAAGCACGATATTGTGGACTTTAAAAGAAATAATTTGTACAGAGTCGCCACCTAATTTTTACGGAAAAATATGAAACCTATTTATTTATTTATTTATTTACAAGTATAACTTTATTTAATCTACGAACCAATTTAGATTCTAGGTAAGGGTTCAAATTATTCCAAAGAGAAGGTATTAGGAACCCTTCAGAATCTACAAATGTGGTTCCCAACAAGACTTAGGTTTATTAAAAGATAAAAAGTCTATGTGTGTATATACAAATATAAAATGTGTATTAAAATGATGTAAATAATTTTTATGTAGAAGATTTTCGAATTACCTATATTATAGTAAAACTATGTATAAAAGTATATGAAAATATGCAAATAAAAGAATATATAAGAATGTATATGAAAAGAAAAATAATGATTGAATAAAGAAAAATTCATTTTAAAGAAAATATTATATAATGTTTTTAGTGTAAAAATTATGAATTATTTGATTAGATGTCTAAATCAATTTAATATAGATATTAACGGCCTAAATTTAATTAAACGTGTGTTAAAAAATTGCATAAATAAACATATCCCACCAAACACCCAAAAGTAAAATTTTCACGGAAAATTTTATCATGGATGAATCTCAAGTATGACTTGGTACGTGAGGAATTATTTTTGAATAAAAAATATGGGCCACTGAGAGATTTCTTTTTGAATAAAGAAAAAATATGCGGACCCATTTGTTATCCATCTCACCCTTTATTCTTATTATTCCCTTATGCGGATAACTAATTTATGAAATAGATCTATTATATTTATAATGAATGTATTTCATAAATTAGTTATCCGCATAGATCTGCACCCCCTACAAATGGTATCAGAGCCTAGTTATTTAAAAAATACAATAGTGGTATATATGTTAGATATGTTATGTTTGAATTTCACTCCATTTCTTTTATTTTCTTTTTATTTAATTCTTTTGTAGTCTAATTTTTTTAAATTACTTTTGTTCGCACAATTCGATTAGTTTTATGAAATACTGAAAAGAAATTATTCTATTTGTTTCTATTGAAAATTGAATTTGAGATCTCAAGATACACTACCTACTTCATTGAACCACTAGGTCATACCTTTTGTAATTATTTTTATGTTCTTTCATCACTATTTGTTTTTTTGTCTTTTCTAAAATCTAAAAAAGTTCTTAAAAAATATGGTCAAACTCAACTCCAACTCTAATTTTTTAGGCTCTTATGGCCAAACGCTTACTTAATATTAATTATTTATGTATAGGAATTAATTATAAAATGTTCAATTAAAAATGACAATGAAATGAAATTACCAAAGAAATTGTGATGTTAATCTGTACAAAAATAAGAAAATTAACTTTATGAATATTTATGCTTCATCAAATATAACTTTAATAACGAAAATACAAATTAAAGTTAATTTTTTTATTTTTATTTACAGGTTACCACCATAATTTCTTCGATCATTTTATTTCATTGTCACTTTTTAATTAAATATATTATAATTAATTTGTATATATAATTAATAATTAATTAATATTCCTCATCGGCTTATTGAAATTTCGTGAAATTTTTTCTCACACCAAACTTATTGTTATTTAAGTTTCCCTACTCTCTTACTCATCAGCCTTTCTCCATTTCTTTCTATTCTTTTTGTATTTAATTTTTTTGTAGTCTAATTCTTTAGATCGATTTTATTTACATACATTTTGATTAATTTTAAAAATATTAAGAAAATATTACCTAGTGTTTGTCTCTAGAAAATTGTTGTGATCTTAATGTGCTCAACCAATTTTGTTTAACCATTAGGTCACACTCTTTGGTGCAATTATTTTTATATTTTTTTATCTCACTATTTATTTTTTATCTTTTTCAAAATCTAAAAAATTCAAAAAAAATATGGTCAAACACAACTCCAACTTCAACTCTAATTTTTTAGGCTCTCATGGTCAAACACTTACTTAATATTAGTTATATATACTAATTAATCATAAAATATTTAATGAAATGAAAGTGTTAACCTCTACAAAAAATAAGAAAATTAACTTTAATTTGTATTTTTGTCATTAAAGTTATCTTTGACGAAGAGTAAACATTCCTAAAGTTGATTTTCTTATCATTTGTATCGGTTAACATTATAATTTCTCCGGTAATTTTATTTCCATTGTCATTTTTTAATTAAACATTTTTAATAATTAATAAGTATGCATAAATAATTAATATTAAGTAAGCCTTTGGTCATGAAAGCCTACAAAATTAGAGTTGAAGTTGTGTCTAACCCTATTTTTTATGATTTTTTTTATTTTTAAAAAGATAATAAAAAAGTAAAATAAAAAAACGTAAAATTAATTGAATCCAAAAATGTGACCTAATAGTTCAATAAAGTGAATTGAGTATCATAAAATATCAAATTTAATTTTCAATGGGAAGAGGGTGACATGGATAATAAGTGGGGCCCATATTTTGTTTTTTCAAAAAGTAATCCCCCACACAACAAGTCATACTTTAGCAAAATTTTCCTACACTCAACACTCAACACTCACTGGGGACGGGAGGAACACATAAAAACATCACACACAACAACAGTTCACGCGTACACACACAGACGCTTCCCTCACCGAAATACACACAGCTCATCGGAAACAATCGACACCCACACGCAAATCGAAGAGAACAACAGATAGGGGTTGATCGGAGCTTGGCCGGAAGTGAGGGTTGGAGCGAAAACAGTTAGAAAAGGGGGAGCGGAACGAGCGGAGTAGTGAACTGGTGAAATCGGTCGGAAAACACTGAGGATCGCTGAATTATCCACCGGAAAACACTCAAGTCGCTGTGTTTTGTTTGTTACTGTTCCGACGTCCACCGGAAAAACGTAATTGGCCTAAATCTCATCGGAAATGGCACCCCCTTCGCCGGAAAATACAACCAGCTGGTCACCCACCACCAAAACTTTCAACATCGGAATAGTGTTTTGTTGAATGTTTGAATGTGGAATGTGTAGAATGTTTTCTAATTTATCGTATCCGCTTCAAGTGTATTCATTTCATTGGGAATGCCTCGAGGTTTCATGTGCTTATTCACTGGGGAATGTCCTGCCATATTATGTCTTCGGAGGAAGTTAGTGATAAGGCCTAGAGGAAGTTAGTGATAAGGCCTAAGACATCGAATAAAGTATTGGAGCATGATTTAAGATTAGTTTAAAATAACGTATGTTTTAGTTTTCGCATTTTTATTTTTCTTTTGGACTGTATAATTGGACTGTACACTATTTTGGGATTTGTTTTTTTGTTTTGTTTGATTGTTTTATGTGTTTTTGTGGGTTTTGTATATTTATATTGTCTTACTTGCCGATACACTCACAACCGTGGTCGAACCACGGGATCGAGGGGTGTCTAACACCTTTTCCTCGATCAACAGAATTCCTTAATCGAAATTTCTGTTTGCGGATCAGTTTTAGAGTCAAATCCTTTTGAAAAAGGAATGACAAAGGTGACTTGACACACCCGATTTATGTCAAGTGGCTATTCTGAGTTAATTGTAAAATGAATTCTTTCCGAAGCAAATTTTTATTTTTGTCATTTAATAATAAAGATCCTTTCAAACTTAAAATCAATTTTTTTTAGGTTAAAAAAGGAGTGTGACATTACTTGCTTTTCGTTGAATTTGTGTAAAACATATTAACGGCACAGTCACTGTTTGCAGGACTTAATTGGTTTGGTTTGTTTCAAATGGTCAATTACTTGGGCTCCACATAAAGTGAATATTTTTTTTTGGGGAATAATATTAATTGAGATAATAGAATAATAATACTACCATGCATTTGTAAATAGATTCAAAATTTAATCTTTGTAAGTTCAAATTTCAAAAACTTTCGTATTCATTATATATTTAAAGTCTGAGTTCAAACCAATTATTTAATATAAATTGATGGCCAAAGGTCATGTTATGATATTGACTCAAGAGCTGAGAAGTGTTTATCATTATAAATAATGTGAATATAGTTTATGAATATGAATATGTAAATTGAATAACAAAAACTAAATTAATCCTCTTGAAAATCTCAAGGAGAATAATTTTTTTAAAATTGTTAGAGGAATTAATATGAAGACAAATTGCCATGTCCAAACTATATCTTTGAATGAATGCTTTAAGCCTTGATCACAAAACTTCCTGTATTCTGCAGTATCTCTTGATTTTTTTTCACTTTTACTACATGGAAAGCTGGCGTAATCTCAAATATATCCCTTCCTTGCTTCCTTGCATTTTCACCGTCTCGTCTTTTTTCTTCACTTGTTGAAGATATAATGGAAGTAAATAAAGTTTGTTCGTAGACACACGCAGAATACACATTGAACATCATGTAGGATTACAAATTGTCACGTAGAACTCCACAAAGAATGCATGTGTCTATTTGTTCAACTTTATATAAGTTTAAATGTCTACTTGTGCACACCCAAAGTTGGAGGGTATATATAGATGCTAGATAAGGCCAAGTTGAAGGACGTCATGTAGGATTACTAATTGCCTCCTAGGACACCATAAAGGACGTATGTATCTATTTGTTCAACATTAGACAAGTTTAAATATGGTTGATCTAACAGTACTGGATATATGTGAAGCCACAGGGTATTCAAGGGGAAAAGTACCCTTCAAATATTTGGGAGTGCCTATTTCACCTAAGAAGTTGTCTACAATGGATTGTGAAGCACTTCTTGATAAGATGATAAGTAAAATTAAATCTTGGGGATCCAAAAATTTTTCATACGCAGGTCGAACCCAGCTGGTGAATGCTGTCCTGATGCATATTCAAACATATTGGGCTTCCATTTTTCTGTTGCCCCGGAAAATTATGAAGCAGATTGTCTCTGTGTGCAGAAATTTCATTTGGACGGGTCAGATGCATACGGATAAATCCCCTTTGGTAGAGTGAAACATGTTTTGTAAGAAGAAGAATGAAAGGGGCCTAAGGGCTGTTGACTGCAAGGTATGGAATGATGCAGCAGTGGCAAAATATGTCTGGCATGTTTCTAATAAAGCTGATACGCTATGGGTGAAATGCGTGAACCACGTTTATTTGAAAGGGGTTGATTGGTGGGTTTATAAAGCCCCAAATGACTCGTGCTGGAACTGGAAGAGTGTTTGTGCAGTAAAGGATAAGGTCTCTCCGGGATATGTCCAAAATGGATGGCAAAAAAAATTAATGAAAAATACACTGTGCAGGGAGGCTATAAGTGGCTGAGCCAAATTGGAGGGGTGTTTGGAATAGAGATAACATATCCAAACACTGTTTTATCAGCTGGTTAGCTGCACAGAAAAGGTTAATGACTAGAGCAAGATTAAAGAAGATGGGCGTTAGTAAAGAGGAAACGTGTATGTTGTGCAAGGATGCTAAGGAAGCAATAGCTCACCTGTTCTTTCATTGTAAATTCTCCAAGGAATGTATTGATATTATTCTTAAAAATCTAAAGATTACAACAACAACAAACCCAGTGTATTCCCACCTAGTGGGGTCTGGGGGGTAAGATGTACGCAGTCCATACCTCTACCTCTAAAGAGGTAGAAAGGCTGTTTCCGATAGACCCCCGGCTCAAGACACAAGACACCGCACAAATACATAGATACATAGATACATAGTAAAGCACAGAACAAGATTTCATTACATAAAAACGGCACCCATAAGTAATAAAAACAGAAAAAAGCACACAGAATCGTAATAAAACATGGAACCAGGTACCATAGCAAGAATAATACCCCCACCAAGTAATTCCCTACACTAGCGACCCAAACTGGCCCTAACCTTCTGCCCTAATTCACGTCCTCCAGATCTTCCTATCTAGGGTCATGTCCTCGGTGAGCTATAACTGCTCCATGTCCCGCCTAATCACCTCACCCCAGTACTTCTTCGGCCTACCCCTACTCCGCCTAAAGCCATCCAACGCTAGCCTCTCACACCTACGAACCGGGGCATCCATGCCCTTTCTCATCACGTGTCCGAACCATCTCAATAGGACCTCCCGCATCTTATAATCCACTGGGGTCACACCAACCTTCTCCCTGATAATCTCATTCCGAACTCTATCCCCTCTAGTCAGCCCACACATCCAACGCAACATCCGCATTTCTGCCACCTTCATTTTTTGGATGTGAGAGTTCTTAACTGGCCAGCACTCCGCTCCATACAACATGGCCGGACGGACTACCGCCCTGTAGAATTTGCCTTTAAGCTTGGGCAGCACCTTCTTATCGCACAACACCCCCGACGCGAGCTTCCACTTCATCCATCCCGCCCCAATACGGTGCGAGACATCCTCGTCAATCTCGCCGTTACCCTGGATCACGAACCCGAGATACTTGAAACTATCCCTCTTACATACCTCCTGTGATTCCAACTTCACTACCACCTCATTCTCCAGCCTCACGTCATTAAACTTGCATTCCAAATACTCTGTCTTGCTTCTGCTCAACCTGAACCCTTTAGACTCAAACGTTTGTCTCCACCCCTCTAGTTTGTCATTCACACCCCCTCGCGTCTCATCAATCAAAACTACATCATCTGCAAAAAGCATACACCAAGGCACCTCCCCTTGAATATGCCGCGTCAACACATCCATCACCAAAGAAAACAAAAAGGGACTAAGAGTAGATCCCTGATGCAATCCTGTCAAGACAGTGAAATGCTCTGAGTCCCCTCCCGCCGTCCTCACCTGAGTCTTCGCTCCATCATACATGTCCTTAATTGCTCTGATATATGCCAGCGGGACTCCACTCACCTCCAAGCATCTCCAAAGCACCTCCCTGGGGACTTTGTCATATGCCTTCTCCAGGTCGATAAACACCATGTGCAGGTCCTTCTTCCTTTCCCTATACTGTTCCACCAACCTTCGTACCAGGTGGATTGCCTCCGTCGTCGAGCGGCCAGGCATAAATCCAAAATGATTTTCCGAAATATACACTATCCGTCTCATCCTCACCTCGACCACTCTCTCCCAAATCTTCATAGAGTGACTCAATAACTTAATCCCCCTATAGTTATTGCAACTCTGTATGTCACCCTTATTCTTATAGAGAGGGATCATGGTACTCCACCTCCAAGCCTCGGGCATTTTTGCCGTCTTGAAGATTTCGTTAAACAATCCAGTCAACCACCTTACACCAACCTCTCCAGCAAACTTCCAAAACTCCACCGGTATCTCATCCGGCCCCGTCGCCCTACCCCCTCGCATCCTGCGAACAGCCTTTCTAAGCTCTTCTACCTTGAAACGTCTACAATAACTAAAATCCCGACACTCCTCTGAGTGCTCCAGCTCCCCTAGCACAATAGCTCTATCCCCTTTGTCATTCAAGAGCCTATGAAAGTATGACTGCCATCTATTCCTAATGTGGCCGTCCTCCACCAGCACTGTACTGTCCTCCTCCTTAATGCACCTCACCTGGTCGAGGTCGTGGCCCTTCCTCTCCCTAGACTTAGCGAGTCTAAACAACTTTTTCTCCCCTCCTTTCCCCTGTAACCCTACATACAAGCTCTCAAAAGCGGCCGTCTTAGCTGCCATAACTGCTAACTTAGCCTCCTTATTAGCTAGCCTGTACTCTTTCCTGTTCACCCGCTTCTCTACTTCGTCCTTACTCTCAACCAACTTATCATACGCCTCTTTCTTGGTCCCCACTTTCTTCTTCACCTCTTCATTCCACCACCAATCCCCCCGATGATGCCCAGCCCAGCCCCTAGAAACACCCAGCACCTCCTTTGCATTCTCCCTGATGCACCTATCCACCCTATCCCACATACTATCCACGTCCCCCTACACTCCCACACCCCCATTCCCGCCAACTTCTCCCCTATCTCCCACGCATTCACTGGCGTCAAGCCGCCCCACTTAATTCTAGGTCGACACTCCTCACCCCTCCTCTTTCTATTCTTCTTTATACCCAAATCCATAACCAGGAGCCTATGCTGGGTCGAAAGGCTCTCACTCGGGATGACCTTACAGTCCTTACACAACACCCTATCCCCTTTCCTAAGCAACAAAAAGTCAATCTGGGTCTTGGCTATCGCGCTTCAAAAGGTGATCAGGTGGTCGTCCTTCTTCGGGAAGCTCGAGTTCACCACCACAAGCCCAAAGGACCTCGTGAAATCCAATAGAGTAGCCCCCTCTTCATTTCTCTCCCCAAAACCAAAACCACCATGCACATCACGAAAGCCTCCTGGTAACGCCCCGATGTGCCCGTTGAAATCTCCTGCTACAACAGTCTTCTCCGAGCTAGACACGCCTCTCACCACCTCATCCAAAGCCTCCCAAAACCGCCTCTTCTCCTCCCCCTCCGAGCCCACTTGCAGCACATAGGCACTATACACGTTTAGGGTAAACCCCCGAATGGCCAATTTAATAGCCAACAACCTGTCGTTGATCCTCTTCACCTCTACTACCTGACCCCTAAGCTCTTCATCAACTAAGATGCCAACTCCATTCCTATGCCTCTCGCTCCCAGAGTACCACAACTTGTAACCATCCACATCCCTAGCCTTAGACCCCGCCCACTTGGTCTCTTGAACACACGCAATATTAATCCTCCTCTTTTTAAGAATCTTCACAAGCTCTATGGACTTACCCTGAAGGGTCCCTATATTCCAAGACCCAACCCTCAGCCTACCCTCACTATCCCCACGTCTTCCTCTACCGCCCCTGAGGCCAAACCTTGGTCTCCCTCCCACTCCCGCCCTTTCCTCACCCCCCGCCCCCACAACAGCCCCACGCCCCAACCCCCTCGACATAACCCTATCCAACCATCACCGCCCACCGCCACTACTACAAGCAAATATAAGAGAATATAAACAGTGGTAGTAGTAGTAGCAAAGCAACAGCAAGAATACAAGGCTCACACAAATACGAAGAAATAATGAAGAAACAAAACTAAAGTCAAATAGAGAGCAAGCACCACTGGGCTCAACACCCAAAGCCCCAAACAGAGCCCCGAGCCACTAACCTAATAGACGCAGTGCAAGAAACGACAACAGGCAATAGACAATATCAACAAATCAAACACAAGTCAAGATACAGGAGATATTACTAGCATAATACGAGGAATGAAATACTGAAAATAACAAAGGTTAGAAGTCACCGGGTTACACTTGTAGGCCAAGTCAGAAACCAAAATCCAACATAGATCGGACTCCGATCGCCGGTGCTGAGACGGAGAGGGCGGCGATCGCCGGTGCTCTGGTCATCGGTGCTGAGACGGAGAAGGAGAAGGCGGCGGTCGCCGGTGCTCCGGTCGCCGGTGCTGAGAGGGAGCTGCGGATGCTGAGATGGAGCGGCGGTCGCCGATCGCCGATGCTGGGAGAAAGCGGCGGTCGCCGGTCGCTGGTGCTGAGCCGGAGAGGGTCGGCGATCGCCTGTCGCCGGTGCCAGTGCCGGAGCCGAAGCCGGAGATAGGGTTTACAGCGGAGGTGGCCGGCTGTTTCTGTGGAGGCGGTGGCGACGCTGTCTCGTCGATGACGGCGCCGGGTGTCGGAGGTCGGCAGTCGGCCGAGGGGGGCGGGGTGGGGGCAGCGACGGTGGGCCGAGGGCCGGAGGTCGGCCTAGGTTTAGGTTTAGAGAGAGGTATAGAGGGATTAAGATTAAGATTAAAAATCTAAAGATTAAGATGCAAAATATAGAGCTAACGGGATGGTGGAGCAGAATAGCTCGGTAGGAAAAAGGCAAATTGAGTAGAGGGATGTTGTCGATGGTCACTGCAGAACTCATCTATCGTATATGGAAGGCTAGGAATGATGTATTGTGGAATAAAAGAGTACCGAGACCTGCGATAGTAGGGAAAAAAATTTGGTGGGAAAGGAAATGCAAAATTGAGTAGAAGATACACAAAGGGAAGAAGAGAACAGAGAGGTTGTGGTTAGACCAGATCTTTTGGAATGTATAAATTAGATATATCCAGAAGATAGGGTGTGTCATTTATGATACCTTTTGAGAATGTTGTAAATACTGGTTTTGAAGGAATAATAAGATTCTGTTGGCTTTCAACCAAAAAAAAAAATTTGCTTGTCCACACCTAAAGTTGGAAGGCATATATAGATGCTACCTAAGGTTAGGTTAAAGGGCACGAGTATGCATTATGCGTCTAAAATATTAAACTTTTAGCGAAGATGGTCACAAAGGTGAAGCCTCATAAAGTAATGATGCTTAAATTAAACTTTTAGATGAGATAACCCGCAAGTGAAGCAGAAATTATACAGTGTGTATAGGTCAATTAGCATCACATAAATTAACCCTTACACTATCTTAGTGAAATTTCCAACTTCTGTATTGCACAATTTCAACATAATATGAGACCACATAAATCAAGCAATTAGACCGGCCCATCTACGAGCATGATTCTACATGTCAAATAATAAGCAAGTAAATAAAGTGTGTTCTCCCTAACAATTTAAGCATTAAAATGAGATGATGATCTTATATTTCCGATAGTATACCTTAAAACTCCCCATCGAAGCTATTTCCTCTAGCATTAAAATTTTGTGACCCTAACAGTTCGGCTGCAGAGCTTTTGCGCATGCACCGAAAGAGTAGAGAACAAAGAAGGATGATAAATCAGTTTCTTGCATATTCATTGAGTAAATTTCATCCATTGTCACTTAACTTTATATCTATTACACAAAAGTCAATTTTCTTTTATTTATTGCACAAAAGTCACTTTACTTTGCTCCGACCATCACAAAAGTCACTATGGCCGGATTTTACAATAATCTTACCGGAAAAACGATGTGACAACCTTAATTAGTTATTAATTTTAATTTAAGAGAATATAATATATTACCCATATCTTGACTCTTTTTATATGTGCCCAACTCGATTTTCCTTATGGATTATATAATGGAAGAATATCAATTTCTCAACAGATTAGGCTACATAATGAAGACTATTTTCATTAAAAAAAAATGATTGGTATTTCTATGAAATAAAATTATACTTATATATTCTTAAAATCCTCTAAAGTTGAGGACATGCGTTGGTAAATTATTTTTTTTCACTAATATTATGGCATGTAGTTGATAAAATTATTTTTCTCTCCCTAAACTTATGACATGAAGTTGATAAAGTTATTATTTTTTCATAAATTTTTTCCTTGCCACTTGGCCCTTTGTATTTGGTATATCATAATAATAGGATAAATTACTCCATTTATTGGGTTTGTCTTTATATTTTTAATTGTTTGATAATCGATTAATTCTCTTAAATTTTTTTTATTATAATATTTAGTTTCTGATAAATTATATATTTTTTAATTAATTCAATTGATAAATATAAAAATTAAATATCCTATAATTTTTTTTATCTATTAAAGTACTTATATTTTATAACTTTTACTAACACAACTGTCAATATAACATTATTTGTACAAATTTTGACAATACTTATTCAATGACACAGTTAAAAAGATTTTATTTTAAAGCTATCTTTAGCATGTTGATTTATCTTCAAAGAATTAAAAAAATAATATCATACATGTATTTCTATTTTATGTGTTTTGAAGAATTCATCTTGTTTACCACTCTTTTTCGATACACCTTTTTGGTAGATCAATGCAATATTATGAAATGTTTCATAAAAATATCAAACATTTTTTTTTAAATGGTCTTTATTAGGTAGTCTAATCTACTAAGAAATTAGTATTCTGTCATTAAATAATCCATAAAAAAATTGGATTGTGCACATATAAAAAGGGTCAAGATATGAGTAATATATTATATATTCACTTAAATTAAACTTAAGAACTAATTAAGGATGAGACATAATTTTTCTAATGAGATTACTGTAAAATCCGGTTGTAGCGACTTTTGTGATGGTCGGAGCAAAGTCAAATGACTTTTATGTAATAAATAAAAGAAAAGTGACTTTTGTGTAATAGATACAAAGTTAAGCGACCATGAATGAAATTTACTCCATATTCATTGGATATGGAGATGAAGAGTTTGGGTAAAAACTATGGGATCCGGTGAAGAAGAAGGTCATCTGAAGCAAAGATATAGTCTATTGAGAAAATGAAGTCGAAATTGTTGATGATTTGTTAGAGAAGGTAAAAAATAGAATAGTGTAGTCCCTAATGTTATTACTATTCCTTCTATTACTGACCATCCCAGAAGTGCAGAAAAAACAATCAATGGGGTTAATGAGTTAGGTGAGCAACCTGATGAGATTGTCGAGCAAGGGGATCAACTTGGTGATTATGTGGAGCAGGTCAGTGCGGAGCCAGGATATTCAAAAGGGGGTTTATAAATGAACATACGAACTAATCGAAGGGGGTTCAACATCTAATATATATACATAAAAAATAATTTTAACCATGCATATATAGCATAATTTTTTGCCAAAGAGAGTTCGAATGAACCCCCTCCACAAAGGGTAGATCCGCTACTAGAGCAGGTGGAATACCCTACTCAAGAAGAAGAAGAACAATCTCAACCTCTGAGGAGATCGGAAAGGCAAAGGGTAGAGTCACCTAAGTACCCTTCCTCAGAATATGTCCTTATTCTTAATGGAAGGAGCTAGGAGCTAGAAAGTCTAAAGGAGGTGTTGTCCTATCCAGAAAAGAACAAATGGATGAAAGCCATGCAAGAAGACATGGAATCTCTACAAAAAATGAATAGTACAAATTGGTTGAACTTCCAAAAGGTAAAAGATCGCTTAAGTTCAAATGGGTTTTTAAACTCAATAAAGAAAGAAATGGCAAGCTGGTCAAATACAAATCTTGATTTGTGGTAAAAGGCTTCAAAAAGAAGAAAAGTATTGATTTTAATGAAATTTCTCACCGATTGACTTCTTTTCAAACCATTTTTGAGCTAAGCACAAGCCTAGATCTTCAAGTTGAGCCGAAGCACAAGCCTAGATCTTCAAGTTGAGTCGTTAGATGTGAAAATTGCATTTCTTCACAGAGATTTGGAAGAAGAAATCTATATAGAACAACCAGAAGGATTTGAAGTAGCTGGTAAGAAACACATAGTCAATAAACTGAATAGGAGTCTTTATGGATTGAAGCATGTGCCAATGCAGTGGTACAAGAAGTTTGACTCATTAATGCAAACTCAAACTTACACAAAGACTTATTCTGATCCATGTGCATAATTCAAAAGAGTTTTTGACAACAACTTTATTATTTTGTTATTGTATGTGGATGACATATTGATTGTAGGATAGGACAAGGAACTGATTGGAATGTGGAAGGAAGATTTGTCCAAGTCATTTGAGATTAAGGACTTGGGCCTAGCACAACAAATTTGGGGATAAAGATTGTTCAAAAATAAACAAGTAGAAAGTTGTGTCTATATCAGAAGAAGTACATTGAACGTATACCCAAATGCTTCAACATGAAGAGTGTTAAAGTTGTTAGCTCACCTCTTGCTGGTCATTTGAAGTTAAGAAAGAACATGTGTCCTATAATAAAGGTGGAGAAAGAGAATATGATGAATTCTTATACCTCATCAGTTAAGAGTTTGATGTATGCAATGGTGTGTATCAGACTAGATATTGCTCATGCAGTTGGTGTTGCTAGCAAATTTTTTGAAGATCCGAGAAAATAACACTTGGTAGCAGTCAAGTGGATACTCAAGTACTTTAGAGGAACCACAAGAGATTGCTTGTATTTTGGTGGATTTGATCCAACCTTGAAGGGCTATACAAATGCTGATATGGCAGGTGATATAAGACCAAGTTCACAACACAAGAAACAAACAATACAACAATATGAACAACAAGTGTTAGTGAATCAAAATAGGCCACACACGGATTCACTAGTCTTCAAGAGTCACATTTTTAGAATAAGAAGATGATATTAACAACAAAAACAAGAAAGTCAATAATAATTCTAGTGAATCGAAAGAGCCTCACACGGCTTCACTAAACTTCAAGATTCTAACAACACAAGATTAACAAGATTACAAGAGGGATAGTAACTTGACACACAATATTCAATGATCTAAGAACCCTAACAAGAGAAAGGACCTTAAGATTAATGAATATTAATACCAAGATCTTACTTGGAACAAGAGGAACTCAAAGAACCCAAGACCTTAGTTTCTAGCCAAGAGACAACACTAGTATCACTTTACTAGTGAGTTTTTGGAATTGGGGCTTCTACAATGGAACAGAGAAGTTCCAAAATATTACAAAGTGTTTGTTGTCTTCCAAAATATGAATGAACTAACTCCAAATTAACCCTAACACTATCTATTTAGTAGTCCACAAAAGGAGATAACAAATGACCATCCTACCCTTGCCAAGGGGTGTCCTTGGAGTGTAAGTTTATTACACTTCAAGGCTCCTCTTCACACTTAAAAATATTTAATCCATTGGAAGGATCAAGTACGAACTCATAAAAGGCCATTTGCATGAACATAGCTTGGAGTTTTTGTAACTACCGAGCTTGGCTACGTGTGAATGGTCGTGAACTTGTTGGACAACTTGTAGAACTTGTTGGACAGCTTGGTACACCCGTATCATCCTCTCTATATTTAGAGGAATTTGACCTCAAATTTGACATTTGTTCATCCTCAACCACATCCACTAGAGAAAAATCACACACGTTGAAAGTGTTGTGCACTTGGTATTCCGGGGGAAGGACAATCTTGTAGCCATTATCATTGATTCTTTCAAGTACTTGGAATGGATCATCAACCCTTGGCATCAATTTGTTCTTCCTTTGAGATGGAAACCGATCCTTCCTAAGGTGCACCCATACCCAATCTCCCGGTTCAAGAATGAGTTTCTTTCTTCCTTTGTTTGCCCGCTTTAAAATCTCTTGATTTTTTTCTTAAGTCGAAGCCGCACCTTCTCATGCAAATTTTTCATAAAATCTTCCCGCTTTCTTCCATCTAGGCTAATCATAAGATCACTTGGCAAAGGAGTTAAATCCAAAGGGGTAAGGGGTTGAGGTCGTATACACACTCAAAGGGAGTCATTCCCGTACTTGAGTGTATGGCATGATTATAGGCAGACTCAATTAATGGTAGGTGTTCCTTCCAAGATGTCAATTTTTCCTTAATCATGGAATGTAGCATAGCACCGAAAGTCCTATTTACTACTTCTGTTTGGCCATCAGTTTGTGGGTGTCAAGAAGTGGAGAACAACAACTTGGTACTAAGCTTGCCCCACATGGACTTCCAAAAATGACTTAGGAACTTAGAGTCCCTATCACTCACAATGGTCCTCGGAACACCATGAAACTTGACAACATTATCAACAAACAAAGAGGCCATACTAGGTGTATCATCACATTTAGAGCATGGAATAAAGTGTGCCATTTTAGAAAACCGATCAACCACAACAAAGATACTATCCCGACCTCTTCTAGTCCTTGGCAACCCTAACACAAAATCCATAGATATATCAAGCCAAAGATGTAAAGGTGGGTAGCGGGGTGTACAACCCATGAGGTTGGAGCTGAGATTTGGCCCTTTTGCAATCTACACATTGGCCGTAAATCCTAGACACATCCTTGTGCATTTTTCGCCAATAGAATTTCTCCTCCAATATTCCAAAGGTCTTTTCAACTCCAACATGACGCATTAGACCGCCATTGTGTGATTATCTCATAAATAACTCTCTCCAAGAGCTATAGGGTACACACAATTGCCTGCCTTTAAACAAGTAACCGTCAAACTTGGCATAGGGATTTGAACCCCTAGCCGAATCCCACTTGTCCCTACCTTATTCTTTGCATTCCCTATAGATAGGAGCAAAGTGAGGATCCTCGGGATACAATTCCTTTAAGATCTCAAAACCCATCAATTTTGAAGATAAAGTAGATACAAGAACGTGTTTTCAAGACAAAGCATTGGCAACCACATTGTCCTTACCCTTTTTGTAATGAATAACATAAGGGAAAGTTTCAAGAAACTCAATCCACTTGGCATGCCATTTGTTAAGCTTATCTTGTTGCCGAAGATGCAAGGACTCATGGTTCATTCGGATCATGAATTCTTTATGCCAAAAATAATGTTTCCAAGTGGCCAAGGCTCTAATCAAGGCATACAACTCTAAATCATATGTAGAGTAGTTTAGAGTTTCTCCTTTGAGATTTTCGCTAAAGTAGGCAATAGGCTTCAATTCTTGCATTAAAATCGCGCCTATACCAACTTTGCTAGCATCACATTCAACCTCAAAAGTCTTGTCAAAATTCGGCAATTGTAAAAAAGGGGCCGAGATGAGCATAGATTTTAAGTCCTTGAAGGGCTTAGCTTGTTCATCTGCCCATTTGAAAGGACGATCCTTTTTATTCACTACAATCAAGGGGGCGGCAATGGTGCTAAATCCTTTGATAAAACGTCTATAAAAACTAGCCAACCCATGGAATCTTCTCACTTCACCTATGGTTTTGGGAGTTGGCCAATTATTGATAGCGTCAATCTTAGATTCATCCACTTCGACCCCTCTTGAGCTCACCACAAAACCGAGAAATACAACTTCTTGGACACCAAAAGAACACTTTTCTAAATTAGCATATAACTTTTCCTTTCGGAGGACATCAAACACACATTGTAAATGTTTTACATGCTCATCTAAGGACCTATTATACACTAACACATCATCAAAGTTGACAACAACAAAATTTCAGATAAAAAGTTTCATCACATAATTCATTAGCCTCATGAAATTACTTGGAGCATTTTTTAGGCCAAATGGCATAACCATCCATTCATAGAGACCGAATTTGGTTTTGAAGGTGGTTTTCCATTCATCACCTGGTTGCATACGGATTTGGTGATAGCCACTCCTCAAATTAATTTTAGAAAACAAACACGAATCACTCAACTCATCAAGCATATCATCTAGCCTAGGAATAGGGTGATGATATTTTACCATTATATTGTTAATGGCTCGGCAATCAATGCACGTACGCCAAGTCCCATCTTTCTTGGGAACTAGTAGCACCGGGTCCACGCAAGGGCTCATACTCTCCTTGATATACCTTTTGTTGAGGAGTTCCTGAACTTGTAATTGCAATTCCTTGGTATCCGTCGGGTTGCTCCTATAAGCCGATTTGTTGGGCAATTGTGATCCCGACACAAAATCTATTTGGTGCTTAATTCCCTAAAGCAGGGGCATCCCTTGTGGAAGTTCTTTGGGGAAAACATCTTCATAATCCTCCAACACACAAGAAATCAAAGGAGAAATAGAAGAATTAGTGGGGTTAGTGTTAAAATAATGTGCCAAAAGAAGCATGGGTGTATCCTCATCATGATCCATGAAGATCTCCTTCTTTCTAACCAACATCACCATGTTTTCTTTTCCCTTTGATGTTGAGGCATCCCCGGATATCCCCACTACCCCACCTATGGGTTCCCTCTTTTTTTTTCATTTTTGGATTTCTTCCTTTTTTTCTTTCAATTCTCTCATCTTTTGATGCAACTAGTTCACTTGTGAAGGCAAAAGTGGATGAAGTGTGAACTTTTATCCATCCTTCTCAAGTGTATATTGATTAGACCTCCCATCATGTTTGGTAGACCTATCATATTTCCAAGGTCTACCTAACAACAAGTGATACGCTTGCATTGGCATTACGTCACAAAGCACTTCATCGTGGTAGTTTCCCACCTTTAATCGTATCACACATTGCCTCACGACTTTCAATTATCCACATTCATTAAACCATTGTAACTTTTAAGGGCTAGTATGAAGTGTAGTTGTCAATTTCAAGAAGTTCACCATAGCAATACTAACAACATTTGCACAACTACCACTATCTATCACCAAAGTGCACACACTTCCCTTCACAAGACATTTAGTATAGAATAGATTCTCCAGTTGGCTAGGATCATCTATCACCTTACTAATCATGGCACGCTTCATTACAAAGTTTGGAAACACGAACTCCCCTTCTTGTGGATAAGCATCCTCACAATTATCATCATCATCATTATGTGGCTCACTTTTGGGTTTCTCTCCATCTTGAGGCTCGGCTTTATTCTCTTCTTTTTCAAGACCCACTTCTTCACCAAGGTAATACAATATCCCTTTCCTTAGGATCACATTGCGTCGGTTAGGACATTCATTGGCTTTATGTCCCTAACCTTGGCATTTGAAACATTGGAACCCTTTAGGATTAGGATACTTGTGAGCTTCTTGTCGGGGAGGAAATTTGTGGACTATTTTTGGCTCGGGTAGCCTTATAGTGATGGGTTGGTCCTTTTTTTAGGGCCAACACAAAGATGGTTGAACCATATCTTTGCTCCTTGGCCAACCCGAGGTTGATGGTCCCTTTGCCTTGAACGACGACCTCTCTTTAAGCTCCCTTTCAATCTCAAGAGCCGCTTGGAAAATTCCTTCAATGGTATCAAACTTGTGAAGCATCAAATGAGTGGAGATCTCTTTGTTCAACCCACACTTGAACCGAATGATATCATGGCCAATTTGTTCTCCACGATGATCAAGCTTCAACATAAGTTATTGAAACTCATCATAATATGCCATCACACTTTGATTCCCTTGTCGCAAATTGTACAACCTAGCAAGCAACTCTTGACGATAAATTTTGGGAAGATACCGTTTCCTTATTAGATACCTCAACCGAAGCCATGGTAGTGGTTGTCCATCAATCAACTCATTACCAAACCGTTTGAAATATTCCCACCATGTGTTAGCAATAACCTTCAAAGTGAGTTATGGCATGACAAATCTTCTTCTCCTCCGATATATTATTCACTTGAAACCTTTTATCACACGCCGACTCCCAAGCAAGATACAACTCGGGGTCACTTTCACCCATAAATATAGGTAGGCTCAATTTGATGGTATTGATGCCTACATATCTCTCTTGGTGTCGGTTTCCCCTTTCTCCATACCCTCGGTATCTTCTTGGATCCACATGTCCCCCCTCTCATCTCTTCTTCCCTCATATAAGCATCATTAAAGGCTTCATACCCTTCATAATACTCTCTACCATATTCCTCAAGTGGACGGGACGGTTTTGGATGTTTGGAACTTGATTTGGAGAGATTGGATTTTGTGGAGGTGGTGGTCTTTGGTTTAGTGGAGCTTGGAAGGGAGGGTTCAGATTTTGTGGAGGAATTTGACATTCGAGTCCCTTTTGCAGAAATTGAAGAGTTTGGGAATGGGTTGGTCTATTAGAGTCTCGATTTAGGGGGTTATAAGTGGTTTGGCTTGTGGAATTTAGTGGAGCTAGTGAAGGATTTGGCAATTGTGGCCATGTTTCGGGAGTAATGGTGGTGGAGTAATTTCTATCTTGTCCACTTGACGAAACATGTTGAGGAGTAGAATGACAACAGTTCCTTTGACTCTCCACTTTTTCTAACCTCCCACTAATAGTCGTCACTTCTCCCCTTATGGCTCTCACTTCCGTACTCAACCTTTCAACAGCTCGGGTCATAGCCTCAAGAATGACCCTCATATTCTCCATTTTATTAGAATCCACGGTTTGAGATGTGGTTCCCTCCATTTTCAAGGTATCAACTACACAAGCAACAAATAATTTAGTTTAAAACCTCTCCTCACTCACACACTCTCGGATCACTCACACTCGAGCTCTACAAATGTTGTAGATTGGCTAGTAACCCATGAATCCTTAAGGTTTGAGTATGATCTTGTCCGGAGTAGATTATTGTTTGAGACTAAAAGAATTCTTGTCAGAATAGAGTCAAGGAGTTACAACGTATTCAAACGACAAAAAGCACACAAACAAATGATGACACGAATACAAGGCTTCAAAGGACTAATTGACAACCTAGTAGGAATGTACTAGCTTGCTAATTAGTTCTCGAGTCAATTCGAAGAAACTAAGAATCAATAATTAGAAACTAGAATATCCAAATTAAGCTTAATTAATGACGTGAATAGTGATTAAGGTGATGTGGCCGCATGAAATTGATCACGGCTCCATACATTTTGTTCAACAACTTGAAGCCTTAATCTTCACAATTTTGTAATGGATGACTTTGCTTTCGAAGGGAAAGTAAAGTCTTGTAACTTTTCAAGTTTTTCCAACTCAAAAAGATGAGGCTTGACTTTACTAGTTCCACAAGACAAGGCTCCTTGTTTTAAGGAAAAGTGGTTGTTAAGTCAAGGAAGTGATGTTGGCAAGTCTTTTCTCAAACAACTTTACAACGTTATCTTACAACCCTTTTGGATCTATTTTAGTCTTTATAGTGGTCAAGATATGAGATGATGAGAAGATCAAGATGAACACCACAATAATACTTCAAGAACGCAACCAAAATTCACCAACAATAGCCCACTTTAAATTCAAGCAACAACACACAAACTCAGCCTTCTTCAAGTTCATCATACTACCACTTTAAGTCCACAATAGCAATGTCAATATATTAAGCTCAACTTAGCTTTAGACACATTTTGTGTTGATGAGAAAGAAGTCAACACAAGAAACAAAATAGACAACCAAAAGAACATCTAGATATAAATACACAAACACCAATCTTGGCCAAGACAACAACACAACACAATTTTCTCGGCCAAGAACAAGATGGACATATTTCTCTTTTTTTTCCTGGAATTTTCAGATTTCAGCAACCTTTTTTTTCTTTGTTTTTTGTTTTGGTATTTTTCAACAACCAAATCCAAGATTGATTTTGTTGGAAAAAAATCAACCACAATATTTGATAACAAATGATATGAGACCAAGTTCACAACACAAGAAACAAACAATAAAACAAGAACAATAAGATGAACAACAAGTGATAGTGAATCGAAATAGGCCTCAGACAGCTTCCCTAGTCTTCAAGAGTCTTTTTAGAATATGAATATAATATTAACAACAAGAACAAGAAAGTCAATAATAATGCTAGTGAATCGAAATAGCTACACACGGTTTTACTAGACTTCAAGATTCCAACAACACAAGATTAACAAGATTACAAGAGGGATAGTAACTTGACACACAATATTCAATGATCTAAGAACCCTAACAAGAGAAAGGGCCCTAAGATTAATGAATATTAATACCAAGCTCTTACTTGGACCAAGAGGAACTCAAAGAACCCAAGACCCTAGTTTCTAGCCAAGATACAACACTAGTATCACTCTACTAGTGAGTTTTTGGAATTGGGTTTCTCCAATGAAAGATAGAAGTTCTAAAATATTACAAAGTGTTTGTTGTCTTCGAAAATATGAATGAACTAACTCCAAAATAACCCTAACACTATCTATTTATATTAGTCCACAAAGGAAGATAACAAATGACCATCCTACCCTTGCCAAGGGGTGGCCATAGAGTGTAAATTTATTACACTTCAAGGCTCCTCCTCACACTTAAAAAAATTTAATCAATTGGAAGGATCAAGTACCAACTCACACATGGCCAATTTGCATGAACATATCTTGGAGTTTTTGTAACTACCAAGATTGGCTACGTGTGAATGGTCGTGAACTTGTTGGACAGCTTGTAGAACTTGTTGGACAGCTTGGTTCACCCATATGAGTAAGTGACCTTGACAACATAAAATCCACTATAGGGTATTTGTTTACATTTTAGGGGGAGCTATATCATGGCAGTCAAAGTTACAGAAGTGTGTCGGACACTCTATAACTGAAGTATAGTATATTGAGCTAATGAAGCTTGCAAGGAGATGGTATGGCTTAAGCAGTTCTTTCAAGAACCTGAATTACAGGCTTACAACAAATGAAGTACATTGTCTATTATGATAATCAAATTGAAATTGACTTAAACAAGAAATCCATGTACCATGTAAGAACAAACTACATTGATATGAGGTACAATTGAATTCGTGAACAAGTGGAAAATGAATTGTTCTAGATCAAAAAGATTCACATGAGTAAGAATCCTACAGATATGCTAACAAAGGTAGTTCCAAAAGACAAGTTCAAATTGAGCAAAGAACTTGTCGACATGAGATCTTTCTTAGAAAATGAGAATACCTCCTTCAGGTGAACAGGACTGGAGGGAGAGATTTGTGGGGTCTAGCCCCATAAATGCATTGAAAATTACTCACATACTCCATTGTTTGAGGGGAAATGTTTTCCGCTCTTTGGTTTGTGTAATCAAACCTTTTCCAGAGAGAACATCAAAAGAGAGATCTTATAGTTGCAAGTGTTGACAATTGCAATATCTACGTATGTCAGCAGTGACATATACAGGCTCTTTCTTTCACTATAAAAGGAGAGAATTCAACTTAATCGTAGTGACACCAAAAACCAAGAGTGAAGAAAAAAAGGAGTAAGGCGTGACAAAGAGTTTAGTCTGTGAGGAAAAATAGAGAGTGAGTGATATTGTAGTGAGGTGAAAAAAATCAAAACATAGATATTTCTTTTGAGTGTGTAGTGGTATTTAGAGAATTTTACTTAGACTACAAGTGTAAAATTTCTCACTATAGTCATATCCGTTGCTCCTCTTGACCCGTGTTTTTTTTCCTAATTGGGTTTCCATATAAAAGTCGTGGTATTATTATCGCTCTTGTTGTTCTTGTTTATAAATCATATTATTATTATTTTCGTATTTATTTTTATTACCACAAATATTGTTGTTATGACGGGGCTTATCCCTAAAAATGATCCCTTAGCATTTCATTATCTGAATTATTCAAACATTGAATTCCTTTATGTGAACAACTTAAGTAATATTGTAGGGACTATTCCTCATTCTACCTCTAGGGGTGGCTCAAGGATGAGGCTAGTAAATCCTTTGCTTTACGCCCCAAAAATTTCAAGGCCTCAAAATATTTTAGTTGTTAATTTTATAAAAAAAAAAAACAGAAATTGACAATATTGAATATAGTAAAAAATAAAATAAAAACTATCATCATTCAATAGAAAACTTTGAATTAAACTACTCAAATCTTTATAATAATAAATAATATGTTTACAATAATATCCAAGGTAATGTATTGAAACATATGGTTAACGTATTATTAACTTGAATCAATCCTTATTATTATAAATAATAATATTAATATGTGAAATATAGTACAATACTACACTAAAAACAAAAATTATGAAAAAGAAAAGAAAATATTAATATTTTATTTATTATGCATATGTATATTTTTAAGGCTTCAGATTAAAATTTGACTTTAGACAGCTAATTTTAAACGTCCTTGTCTATCTCCAATTGTTCAAAACTTTCTTTTCTAGAGATTTCAGTAAACAAACTCATAGACTTGATTCCCAATTATCTTGGATATTTGACTGATGTACAGTTCCTAAACTTGGGGTCAAAGAATTTAACCAGCAACTAATCATTAAACTTCCTGACTTCCTTAACCAATTGCAAAAACTTTACACTTCTTGATATATCTTTGAACCCTTTAAACGATATGCTTCCGGTGTCCGTACTGAATCATTCCACAAATTATTTCATGCCAACAAGTTTATGGAATCGTAAGGATCAAATGGTTGTTGACTTATCATCAAACAACATAGGTGTTTCTTTACCTCCAGAAATTAGAAATCTAAAGGTTGTGACACTGATAGATCTGTCAATGAATCAATTCTCAAATGGAATTCCTTAAGAAATTGAAGGATTGCAAACTCTGGTGAACCTTTATTTGAGACACAACATGTTGAAAAAAGCTATACCTGACTCCGATAAGTTTTGCACAACCTTCGACACAGGAATCTTGTAAGATCACTAGTTGTTCCAACCTTGATTTTAAGGCTTTGTGTTGGAGTATATGCCTAATGGTAGTGTATTTGTATTCGTACAACTACTTGCTCGACATCAGGTAGAGACTAAGCATAATGATAGATGTCACATGTGCATTAGAATATCTTTACCATGTGTGCTTGTCGCCTGTGATTCATTGTGATCTGAAGCTTAGTAATGTATTGGTGGATGAGGATATGATAGCCCACACTTCGACATTTCAAAATTACTTGGTGAATATGAGAGTTCTTTATACACTAAAACCTTAGCAACACTGGGTTATATTACATTGGGTTTGCCTCTTAGTTTTGCTGATTTGTCCCTTTTATCCCTACTAGAAAAGTATATTGCATCTTTAAATTAATTATTTGACTGTAGAGTATGGACTGGATGGATTGGTCTTAACAAAATGTGATGTCTATAGTTACGGGATCATGTTACTAGAAACGTTTACTAGGAGAAAGCCTAAAGAGTTTGAGGGAGATATTAGCTTGAAGCAATGGGTGAGTTATTCACTTCCAGAGGCAATGGACGTCGTAGATGCCAACTTGCTAACATCAATTGGCAATTGCTTACAAAAGAGCTAGATGTTGTGGCATCAATCATAAAAATGACATTAGATTGTTGTGCTGAATCTCTGGCGAGATGGACTAACATGAAAGATGTTGTGGAATGCTACAGAAGACCAAGATTCAAATTCTTGGATGTGGAGCATGTAGTTCCAAATGACTTGTTTATTGCAAATTTTTGATAAATTGTTGGCTATTTTTTGATTTTAGCACTTTATTTGTGTATGATTCTGTTATTGAAAAATTCTAGCTGGTCACAATTTGTAGAGACATAATTTTATCCCTCCCCAAAAGCATTCTTACCATTTTACCCTCGTCTTAGTGTGTTTCCTCACCCGTGTGATAATCCCTTCACAAATAGACAAAAATAACAATTCCTAACTAATTTTATCTTATTCTAACTACCCCTCCCTATTAAAAATGACACATCACCATCACCACCCTAACTACCCATGTGATCCCCCCTCTTTTTTCTTGTCCACAAAGAAAGAATATATAGGGGACCCACCAAAATTCCCACATCATAACAAATCCATGCCCATTATAAAAGAAAAATTCTAAGAGGGAAAAAGGGGAGGCTCATTCTTTGATCATCATCTTCTCCACAATAACAACAATCACAAAATAATCTTCCTCACAAGAACAAAAAAAAAAGGGGGGGGCGCCAGTGAACAGTATCGATGAATAGTACCGGTGAAAAGTAACGACATTAAAAGTGAAGGTGAAGGGATCATTATTTGTCGAGTTGGATTGTTGGTGTTAAGGTTCGGCTCGGGTTTTCAGGTGCGGACTCTCTTTATTCGAATAACATTGAGTTTGAAAGCTTTAAATTTAAGGTCCAATTCTTTTTTCTCTTTTATTTAATTCTTATGTGATTGTGATTGCGTGTGATTCAATACCGTGGTTTGTTTGTTGATGTGAACTGTTGGTGACATTTGGGTGTGTGATGTGCTAAGCATGATTGGTGAATTTTCGTTATTCTCGATTGGTGGATTGTGTATTGAAATGGATTAATCACGTGGTTGAAAATGAATTAAGGTGGGGATTAAAAATGGAGGAAAATGAATATTGATTAATTTTGATGTATTGATAATGTTGAACATGATAGAATTGTGATACGTTGAACTTGGTAGGAAAACGTAGGACCGGTAGGCAAATTTAGGAATAACGATTTATTGGAGTGTTTGAATATGTGCGTAAATGGTACTTTTTACTTTATTGCACGAAAATTTTAAATTATATTCATTTGGACGGGGAATGCCCCGAAGGATTTGTATTGATTTATTCGAGGAATGCCCCGAAGTATCATGTACACAAAGGAGGCTCATGATCAAGGCCCGGAATGTCGGGTGGAGTTTAGTTTAGAATAGAATAGGTTTTATATTTCAGCACCTCTTTTATTTTGGATTGTATAATTTGGACGGAACATTATTTTGGTTTGTTTTGAATTTTGTGTGATTTGTTTGTTTTCTTGTTTTGTGTGTTTATGTGGTTTGTACATTTGTAATGTCAAATTAGCCGATACGCTCCACCAAGCGACCATGATCGAACCACAGGATCGAGGGGTGCCTAACACCTTCCCCTCGGTCAACAGAATTTCTTAGCCGGAATCTCTGTTCGCGGATCAGTTTTTAGAGTCAAACCATTTTGAAAAGAATTTTCCAAAGGTGACTTGGCACACCGGATTATGCCAAGTGGCGACTCTGAATAAGAAAAAAAATAATAATGTAAATAATCCCTTTTTTTTGAAATAAATTTTTCATTTTTGTCACCTTAATAATAAAACCCTTTCGAACTTAAAATACATATCTTTCTTTTTTTTGGAGTCGAAAAAGGAGTGTGATAGCTCTGACGACTCTGCTGGGGAAGATTTCAGAATCAGAGCTTTTTTGGAGTCGTATCGGCTTTGTTTGGCATTACGAGTGTATAAGCATTGTTTGTGATTTTTGTTTGTGTTTTCACTTTTTTGTATTTTCATGCTCTTTGTTTACAGTATTTATCCTATGTGTTACCGCTTTTATATCTAACATCATGTGCATAACCCGAATCATTCTTTCCGCAACAAGTCTCAGAGTGCACGTCGTGAGCACGAACTCTAGTTGAGTCACCTTTATTTTTTTTTAGGGGGGGGGGGGAGCCGTTGGATGTATGGAGTAGGTGGAAAGCTAAGCAGACACTATTGGCCATATGCTCCCCCGAAAGGCCTTGTTAGTAAACTCTAGCGTAGGTCAGCCTATAGGTCATGCTTATGTGCATCATATTGAGACCTAGCGGGTTCACTTGGTCCTTTGTAGGAGACTTACCTCTAAAGAATTTCTACGTGCTAAATGTTGCATCTTTGAGGATAACATGGTCATTTGACAACTGATGTGGGGTAAAGCATGTGTTAGAAGTAAAGTGCGTAGGCAAGAAATGTTGAAAAAAAAAATATAGAAAAAGTGAGTCAAAAAGAAAAAAGAGAGTTTCATGATTTTAGATTTCTTTATGGATTTTTCACAATTCAAAAATTAAAAAAAAATTTTAAAAAAAGAGGATTTCTTTTACCTTTCGCATTCGTTGTCTCAAAAACATCAAAAAGCTTTTCCTCTTATTCCTTTACCATCATTCATAATTTGATAATTTCAAAAAGATTTTCCCTTTATCTCAATTAGCATGCATTCATAATTCTGAAATTCCGAAAAAGATTTTCTTTAGAAGTTTCAGAAATGGTAGTAGTTGTGTCCATTTCATAAAAATGAAAATACCAAAAAGAATATTTCTTTCATAGCTGTCGGTGTCAGTTTTGTGTGAAGTGTCTAATTAACCCCCCCCCCCCCCCCAAAATAAAAAGAATTTGTTTTCATCATCCGTCTGTAATCGCGTCTCTTAGGTCAAGTCTCAGTCTGTTTTAATCCTTAATTGTCCAAACTGGACGAACTACGCACCGCTGATTCTCCTCTCTCGGGAGTGAGATATGTAGGTAACCTATTCTGGGTTCGGGGATCTTATTTGAAACAATCAAAAATATTTCTTCACTCTCCATTTAGAGTAGGCGTTTCATATACATCTTTAAAAGAAAACTACAAAAAAGATTTTTCATTTCATAGGTTCAAGTATCGTTTTCATATGAAATTCAAAATCAAAAACCCAAAAAGATTTTCTTTGGTAATCATAGGTTTCATTTTGTATAGGGATGTTAAAGCCGAAGAATTCAAAAATATTTTCGTCATTTTTTTTTGACAAATTTTTATTTTTCTTTTCCTTTTAAAGTTTCAAGAAAAAGAAAAAAGAAAGAAAAAAAGTTTAATCGACCATTTTGGCAAGACTTCACGAACTATGCACACCTGATTTTCCTCTTTTGGGAGTGAGATACGTAGGCGCCCTTCTTGGGTTCGGTGATCTTTTCAAGAAAAAAAAGAGGTTTTGAAAAATTGTTGAACTCTAACCATTTGCTATCTCTTGTCCAGTTAGTTTAAGGTGGTTGGTTTGTGGTATTTTGGCTGGTCCTCCATATTGCTCCAAGTCACAGAGGAAGTTATGGCCAACAAGGATACCGAGTTAGTTTTCACTAATCAGATAGGGAGTTCGAGAAATGAGAATGTAGGAGATAGTGAAGAGATTCGGAAATTAAGGCGGCAAATAATTGAAATTCATCGAGCTTGGGCTAATGGGTTGCCGCCTCCTCCAATTCCAACTGATAATCTGGAATATCTTTCTAGCTTACCTCCCGTGTCACATGCACAATTTTCCATTTTTGTTGATATGCCACAACATGCATCAGGATGAACTCCGGGGCAACAATATCCAACCACTTCTAAGGTTTATTTCCTCACTACCCAATCCAAGACTACCATATACTCGGCTCCAACTACTATTCATGCTTTTACAGCCCTACTCCCGTCTTAAGCTCCTGCTTTTAATGTCAATCCAACGGTTGTGATTCCTCACTCTACAAGCGACCCTGTATTGAATATTTTTAATGATTACCATTACGCTCCCGAGACCACATTTAAGTCGACTGGTCCTTACGACTGCCCTCAACTGCCTGAATTTCTTCCAAATACTGAGAAGCCTGTTATGACAGAAGAACAAGAGAAAATAGCTAGAAAATTGAGATGTTTGGAACTGACTATGAAAAACTTGCAAGGACTTGGGGGATACAAAAGTGTCTCATATAAATATCTGTGCATGTTTCCAGGGGTACATCTTCCTTTTGATTTTAAAATGCCAAAGTTTGAGAAGTATGATGGACATGGTGATCCTATAGCATATTTGAGACGCTATTGTAATGAGCTAAGGGGAGCGAGAGGGAAGAAAGAACTACTCATGGCTTATTTAAGTGAGAGTCTTTCAGGTCTAGCTTCAGAATGGTTTGTTGACCAAGACATTGATAAATGGATTAGTTGGGATGACCTAGCTAATGGATTTGTGCAACAATTTCAATACAATGTGGAGTTGATACCTGACGAAAAATCCCTAACTGGTATAAAAAAGAAGAATACTGAGAGTTTCAGGGAGTATGCGATCAGATGGCGCGAACCAGCTGCTAGAGTAAAACCGCCAATGAAAGAAAGCAAGATAGTGGAGGTGTTTATTCAAGAGTAAGATGAAACATATTATCAACACTTGTTACCTACATTAGGCAAGCCATTTATTGAGGTCCTCAAAATGGGGAATATGATAGAGGATGGAATTAAGACTGGTCGCATTGTGAGTTTCGCAACATTGAAACCAACTACTCAAGCAATTCAAAAAGGTTTGGGAAGTGTTGGAGGAAAAAAGAATGAGGAAGATCCATCTGCTATTATAGTTGGACAACAGGCACGGGAAAGAGGATCATACCATCGTTACCCACGGGCTCAAACCCAATTTTATGGACAAGTTCCACAGAATCCTTCCCAAAATCCATTATATTCCATTCCCCCATCTCCATATCAAGTGTATAATGCACAACCATATGTTCAACCCCTATCCTACCCATACTGGCGCGCGCCAACTCTTCCAAGTTATCCTCCAACTCCACATACATACCAAAGCCCTTCTACGACTGGTTTTCAATTTAAGCCAAATAATGAAATGAGACAAAAGTCGAGGGATAGCTTCACACCCATTGGAGAGTCGTATGCAAGTTTATTCCAGAGATTGGTACAGCAGGGCATGATCACTCCTCTCCTTGGGTATACTCCTAACCCACATTCAAGATATTTTGATCCTAATGTACGATGTACATATCATTCCGATGTTTAGGGTCACTGATGATAGGCGATATTACGTGCCTATATCAATATATTTTACCCATATTTTAGCCAAGTTTTGAGAACAAATTATATATTTCATGCACTTTTAGTCCTTTTTTCCTGTAAGTGAGCTAACGAACATGATTAGTAAAGTTTCAAGTGTAAATGATGCAGAATTCAGCATTTTATGGATTACTTGACGCCAAAGAAAGCTTCACGGAAGGAGAAAAGGAAGCTTGGACGCCTAAGGACCAAAAGTGATGCATGGAAAATCTGTCCCAGGCTAAAACAACATTTCTGAAGACTTTGGGGACTTGCAGTAACTTATTTGGATTAGGATAATAATACATTAACCTAGTACAATTGGGTTAAGTATTTCATTAGTCTATTTGTATTTGGATAATGTTACATTAACCTAGTACAATTGGGTTAAGTATTTCATTAGCTTAGTAGGATTTGGTTAAGTATTTCATTAGCTTAGTAGGATTAGGATATGGGTATTATAAATACCCTATCATGCTAGAGATTTTGAGGGATCCATATACATTCTTCAACTATTAATCTTTTCTACTCTTCCAACAATTCTAATCTTTCCATTAATTCTATCTTTCTTCTTCTATTCATCTATTCTTAATTTCTGCAATAAGAGAATCGTTACTTTGCCCAGGAATTCACGCCTAAACGCCTACCACCTGTGCTACACGAAATTAATCAGTATTGTGGTATAATAACAATATCAATCGTGAGCTCCTTCGCATTCATGGGTAACTAAACTTCTCTGTTGGGGTTATGGAAACCGAATGAGATACTATCTATTGCTGTGAGTTTGTGAGTTCGTGACACGTATGCTGCTTATATCATTATTCTCTTCATCTTAATCTAAATTCTTTGTGGTTGCAAACACAAGAATACGCCAGTATAACATTTAACTTGTTCGAAAGAAAGGTTATCTGTCTGGAAAAAAGATAATGTCAAGGTAGTAGGGTCCCATCCCCTAGCAAACAGTTAGTGCCGTAACTGGATTAACCTCTTGGAGAATTCGTACCGTTAGACACGCTTTAAGCTCGAAAGAGTTAAAGTGAAATAATCCTCGAATAGGTCGAAAGACGCCTGGATTTACCATCGAATACAATTCTCTATAAGCACATACATGTCTGAATTCTACACACTCATAGACAATAGAGACGTATAACTCAGAAGGTGGACATAACCCAAATGCCTCAATTCTCATTATTTTACAACTTACTAAATATTCTTTCTTTTTACGTTGCTATTTTCAGTTTTACTTTAATATTTTGGTTACACATTACAATCCCCCCTTTTTACAAGACTTGCACTAAAAGTCTAGTAATCGTTGCTTACTTGTTGACCAAGTTATTCCCTGTGGGATCGATACCCAACCCAGGTTGGGTTCTATATTTGCTAACGACCGCTTTACACTCCTACGAGAGCTGTAGATTGAGCGTTATCAAAAATTGGCGCCGTTGCTGGGGAATACAAGTGTCAATTAAGTTTGTGATAATTACTAGACCCTTTGGTCAAAGATTCTCGTGCTTTTACTTTTAGTTTTTGTTTTTGTTTACTGCAGGTTTTTATTTAGTACATGCCCCATACTCGAAGTTCTGGTCAACCGTTATTACCTATCAATCCTGAACCACAACGTATTGGCAAAATGGAGGCACAAATGGAAATCGAAAGAATGGCTGCTCAACAGGAGCAAGCGAGATTAACTGCTCTTGCTGCCGCCCAAGTACACCAACAAAACATTGATAACCCTGGGTGAGCAACAAATCCTGATGATGAGGATTTAGGTGATGACGAGTTACTAAACCCATGGCATGATGCTGAAATCTCAACACCTGCCAACCGAAGAGGTCGACAAGCTCGGTTTAGGTATAGTCGCCAACCCATGCAACCAGCTTTCGACGATGATGATGATGATCTTGATGGTGCCGGAGCCACTGGAGCCATAATTCCTCCACCATTAGCGCCCGGAGCCAAGTTCAACATCACAAGCACCATGATTCAGTTATTGCAACTCAAGGGATTATTTGGTGGACTAGCAGGCGATGATCCAATTATGCATCTCATCAACTTTATTTCTACATGCAAGTTGTTTGACAATCCTGGTGTTGGTCAAAATGCAATTCGACTACGTCTATTCCCATTGTCTCTGTCTGGGGAGGCAACTCTATGGTTAAATGGGCTGACTCCTGATTCTATTACAAATTGGAGGCAATTGAGAGACGCTTTCCTAGAAAGATTCTTTCCGCCATCCAAAAGAGCACAATTGCGAGATGAAATCAGCAACTTTTGTCAGCTTCCCACTGAAGCTCTTCATGAAACATGGGAGAGGTTCAAGACAAAGCTAGCAAGATGCCCAAACCATCATATGACTAATGTTCACCTAATGGAGATATTATATAGAGCCTTGAATTCAATAACTAAACCAGTGGTGGATAATGCAGCTGGAGGATCTTTTATGGACCTCACCTTTGGTCAAGCAAGCAATATGCTAGATCGTATGACGAAGCAAAGTAGAGCTTGGCATACCAGGGATTCTGAGGTAGCAAGCTCTACTATATCTATTGGCATGACTGCAGAACAAAGGTGTAGACAAGAGGAACGTGATCAAGATATGGTGTATATGAAAACACAAATGGATCTTCTGACAAAGCATTTATTATCAGGGAAGACCGAAAAGGTGAAAGCTATCACGTCAAAAGGAAGAGATGAATCTGATTCGGAAGAGGAGGCTAACTACTTGAACAATCAGGAGGGTTTCCGTGGGAATACCCAAGGAAACCAAGGTCAGAACTATTATGATAAATCTGGAAAGAAGGACCAAGGTAGTTGGAAGAACAAGAATGAAAAGAGTGGTTTGTACGTTCCCCCTGGTAGACGTGACACCACCACATCTAATTCTGGAAGTATGGAAGACATGATGGCTAAATTATTGAAAGGAGTGGAAGCAACGAGCACGGGAGTAACAGAGGTAATTAATGATTTGTCCTCCATGAAACAATTAGTTGATTCACATTCCACTTCAATCAAGCAAATAGAGCAGCAATTGAGCCAACTTTCAGCAGCACTCAATCAAAGAAAGGTCGGCACTCTACCTAGCGATACTGTGCAAAACCCAAGGAATGATGGGTCATGCATGGCCATCACTACCAGAAGTGGTAAGGTGCTGGAAACTTCAGAAAAAGGCAAGCAAATGGTTGACGAAGCTGCGGACTTAGATGACAACGCAATAGGAGAGGAGACCGCGGAAGACGTCAAGGACGTCACACCCAGTGACGTGCAGCCTGAAAAAGTGGAAAAACAGAAGCAAGAGGAGAAGAAATACGTGGAGAGAACAATTCCATACCCACCACCACCTTTTCCCCAAAGATTGAAGAAGGTGGCGGATGACACGAAGTTCAGCAAATTCATGACTATGTTAAAGCGGTTGACCATTAATGTTCCATTGGTGGAGGCACTTGAACAAATACCTGGGTATGCAAAATTTATGAAGGATCTTTTGACAAAGAAGCGGGCAGCAAGCTATGAGTTGAAATAAGATGTGCATCATTGTAGTGCAATCGCTACCCGATCAACAGTTCAGAAGAAAACCGACCCCGGAGCTTTCACTATTCCTTGCACCATTGGATCTTTGAATTTTGCCAAAGCATTATGTGACTTAGGAGCCAGCATCAATTTGATGCCATTATCAATCAACAAGAAGTTGGGGTTGGGTGATCCTACTCCAACCAATATGAGGCTTGTCATGGCGGATAGGTCGATAAAACGACCTGTTGGTATTCTATATGATGTATTGGTAAAGGTTTCTTCATTCATCTTTCCGGCAGACTTTGTTATTTTGGATTGTGAGGCAGACTCAGAAGTTCCCATAATCTTGGGGCGCCCTTTCCTTGCTACAGGAAGTGTGCGCATTGATTTGAGAGCCAATGAGCTTTCATTCCGAATAAATGACGAAGTAGTTCGCTTTGATGTTTGCAAATCAATGAAGCAAACCAAAGATCTTAGTGTATTTTCGGTGGCTGATGTTTTCTTTAATGATAAGAAAGAATTACTTAAAGAAGAGAAAATTATTGATGACCCTTTGGCGGTTGTGCTCATGAATGGAGAGACTGAGGATGCTGAAAATTGTGAAGAAGCTATTTGTGCTCTATCGGGATTAGGGACATATCGCTATACTCCCAAGAAGCTGGACCTTGATCTCAAGAATCGACCCACACCACCAGCTAAGCCATCTATTGAAGAGCCACCCACATTAGAATTGAAGAAGCTGCCAAGTCATCTAAAGTACGCATTCTTAGGAAGCGGAAACACACTTCCAGTCATTGTAGCAGCAGATTTGGGTGAGCAACAAGTTGCAGCTCTCATTACTATTCTACGGAAGTATATTAGAGCCATTGGATGGACCATTGCGGATATTATTGGTATTCTACCTGGGATTTGTACACATAAAATTCAGCTTCAAGAAAATTGCACACCCACCATTAAGCATCAAAGGCGTCTAAACCCACCTATGCAAGAAGTGGTGAAGAAAGAAATTATCAAGTGGTTAGACGCATGACTTGTATATCCAATCTCTGATAGTACATGGGTAAGCCCAGTACAATGTGTTCCCAAGAAAGGAGGTATGACGGTGGTCGCAAATGTGAAGAATGAGCTTATTCCACTCAGACCCGTCACTGGATGGAGAGTATGCATGGACTACCGAAAGCTGAATTCTTGGACACTCAAAGATCACTTCCCAATGCCATTCATGGACCAAATGCTAGATCGATTAGCGGGGAAAGGATGGTTTTGTTTCTTGGACGGTTATTCAGGCTACAATCAGATTTGTATTGCCCCCGAAGACCAAGAGAAGACAACGTTTACATGCCCATATGGTACGTTTGCCTTCAAACGTATGCCATTCGGGTTATGTAACGCACCATCCACCTTTCAACGCTGTATGATGTCTATTTTTTCTGATATGGTTGAAGACACTTTGGAGGTATTCATGGATGATTTTTCAGTTGTTGGTGAGTCTTTTGAAGCGTGCTTGGCAAACCTAAGCATGGCATTGCAAAGATGTGTAGAATTCAACCTAGTGCTGAATTGGGAGAAGTGCCACTTCATGGTAAAAGAAGGTATCATTCTTGGGCACAAGATCTTCGACAGAGGGATTGAGGTTGATCGAGCAAAAATAGAGGTTATTGAGAAGCTACCGCCTCCAATTTCGGTGAAGGGAGTTCGTAGTTTTCTCGGCCATGCAGGTTTCTATCGTCGGTTCATCAAAGACTTCTCCAAAATTGCTAGTCCATTGTGCAAACTCTTGGAGAAAGATGCGAAGTTTGACTTTAATTAAGATTGCTTAAAGGCATTCGAATGCCTCAAAGGAAAACTCATTGAAGCCCCTATCATGGTAGCACCAGATTGGTCTCTCCCGTTCGAAGTCATGTGTGATGCTAGTGGTATAGCCGTTGGAGCTATGCTTGGTCAGAGAAAGGAGAAATTATTTCATCCTATCTACTATGCAAGTAAGGTCCTAAATGAAGCCCAAAGGAACTACACTGTGACAGAACAAGAGCTCCTAGCGGTTGTGTATGCGTTTGAGAAGTTTCGTGCCTATCTATTGGGTACTAAGGTGATCGTTCATACAGACCATGCAGCACTTAGGTATCTAATGACAAAGAAGGATGCAAAACCAAGATTAATTCGATGGGTATTGCTGCTGCAAGAGTTCGATTTCGAGGACAAAGATAGAAGAGGTTGTGAGAACCAAGTGGCCGACCACCTATCTAGACTCGAGAATGAGCATGTGGCGCAACCTGAAATTCAGATTGATGATGCATTCCCTGACGAGGAGATATTAGCGACAACAATGGAAAAATTACCATGGTATGCCGACTTTGCAAATTTCATGGTGAGTAATGTGATACCTGCCAATTTATCTTACCACCAAATGAGGAAGTTTATGCATGACGTACAACACTACTATTGGGATGAGCCATATTTGTTTCAACGATGTGCGGATGGTATTATTCGACGATGTATATCCCATGTAGAGGTGCCTACTATATTGGAAGCATGCCACACTTCCCAAGTTGGTGGACATCACGCAGGTAATCGGACAGCAAGGAAAGTATTGCAAAGTGGATATTATTGACCTTCGATATTTAGAGATGCCTATGACTATGTTAGAAGGTGCGACCAATGCCAGCGTCAAGGTGCTATTTCGAAACACCATGAGATGCCCATGTCGAAAATTCTTGAGGTAGAACTCTTTGATGTGTGGGGTATTGATTTCATGGGTCCATTTGTGAATTCGTTTGGAATGAAGTACATCTTGGTTGCTGTAGATTATGCCTCGAAATGGGTTGAAGCTGTAGCGTTGGCCGACAACGAGGGAAAACGTGTTGTAGAATTTTTGAAGAGGAATATCTTCTCTCGCTTTGGGGTACCACATACTATCATAAGTGATAGAGGATCTCACTTCTGCAACAAGCTATTCAAATCCGTGTTGGCCAAGTATGGTGTCAAGCAACATAAGGTAGCCACGCCTTATCACCCATAAACAAGTGGACAAGTAGAGGTTTCCAATCGGGAGATCAAACAAATCCTTGCGAAGACGGTAAATGCTAATAGGAAGGATTGGTCTCGGAAGCTAAATGATGCACTATTAGCTTATAGGACTGTATTCAAAACACCCATCGGCATGTCCCCTTATCAACTAGTTTATGGGAAGGCTTGTCATTTACCCATTGAGCTCGAACATAAGGCATTGTGGCCGTTGAAGCAATTGAATTTGAATTGGGATGATGCAATGAATCTGAGGTTGGAGCAGCTGAACGAATTAGATGAATTCCGTCTTAATGCTTATGAGAGATCGGACCTATACAAGGAGCGGATGAAGAAGTATCATGTTCAGAGGATTGTTCGACGAAACTTTCAAAAGGATGATATGGTGCTTCTCTTTAACTCTAGATTGAAGCTGTTCCTAGGTAAGTTAAAGTCTAAGTGGTCTGGTCCATAAAAAGTTATCAAAGTCTACTCGTCTGGAGTAGTTGAATTGGAAGACAATAATGGTGTTGTCTTCAAGGTGAATGGTCAACGTGTTAAACCTTATATCGGTCCTATTAACTCGATGAATAATCTGGCCATCACTTATCTCGCCGAAGTCTAAGTACTCGAGGTAACTACGTCGAGCGACGATAATAAATAAGGCGCTAGATGGGAGGCAACCCATCGTTTATCGTTTGTTGTTTATCGTATTTGTCTTTCTTTCGTTCTAAGTACTTGTTTTACTTTTGATAAAAGAAAATCCAAAAATAAGAGTTGTGCCACGGCCAAAACCAAGGCGCTTGGTGGGAGGCAACCCATCGTACTAATCGTTTTCATTGGTTTTGAGCAAATATAGGTGCAAGAGGTATTCAACGAGGAGATTGGTTTCAAATAACGATTTGGACGTATTGCATGGTAAAGGTGGTAAGTTAGGAATAAAGATGCATAAGGTTATGGATTGAGCATTGATCATGGCAAAATAGGCATCGAGCAAGGCTAGGCCTAGGTAAAACTAGGCCACGAACAATGCAAAACCTATACTATAGCCTAAGGTCTTGGAATCTAGTGTGCAAAGACATAGGCGCCGCCCATGCTCAGGTATGCTATAGCATAGGCGCCGCCTATGCTAAAGCATTTGGTCTCAGTACCTCATATGCCATGCTCTAGGCGCCGCCTATGGTCCCTTTATACATTACACTAGGCGCCGCCTATGCTAGCTTATGCTTTGCATTAGGCGCCGCCTATACTATGCATAGGTAAAGCTAAAGGCGCCGCCTATGGTCCCTTTTTGTCTCCAAAACCGATTTTAAATTGGTCAAAACCCGACCCATTCTTTTACTATATAAAGGGGACTTAGTCTTGAAACATAAACACATTGAAACTTGACCTAAAGGCGCCGCACATCCACTCCAAATCATCTCAAAATTTTTCTTTTTGCTCTTTCAATTCACAAGAAACATCTCCAAAGGCTTCAATCATGTAAGTACTCTTTTATTCTTCATCTATTTCTCGTAAGTACTATGTTTCTATGTCTATCATGAATTGCTACATCTTGAAGAAATATTGGTGATGTTAAAGTGTTTGAATTGTTGATGCAAAACCATGTGAGTGAACATGTACGTTAGGATAATCTTAACTTGTTTCCGACTTGAATTTGGTTTTAATTGCATTGTCATACTCTTTGCGGAATTTCTATGGTTATGAACATTGCATAGTCTTGTCACTTGTATACCTACATGTTAGGCTATCCCGTTCATCGGGATAAGACTTATAGTTGCCTACCGACATAGGAGGTTGTAATTGTTGATAGAAACTATACCATGATGAAACCCCTATGTAGTAGTCTTGTTTTACCTAACATGAACGTATTTCAAAGGTTGCAAGAAGTGATACATCATTGATTTTCTTGTCGGAATATATCTCCTTAAACGTATGTCGACGAAGTCTAAGTAATCGATCACTTTCACTTCACTGATTTGTATCAACGAACCTAAGTGTGGGGTGGTACCCCGATGGATTGTTTATAGATTGTTTCCATTGAGTTGATGCTAACATGAAATATCGTTTAAATCTCAGGAGCAATGGCACCTAAAGCGAGACAAGATAAGGCTACCACATCCCAAAAGGGCAAGAAGAGAGGTCGCAAGGACCAAGGAGAATCATCCTCAATGCAATTACCCCGCCGAATGTTTGGAATAAAATGGGTTCTTGAGGAGGAAGCCAAAGAATGGTATAGGAACAACAAGGAAAGCAAATATGTTCATATCGACTTGATCAACAAGGACAGCCTAGCGAAGAAGGAACCGCGTATGTTGGCAAAAATCATGGCATTGAATCTGGATTTCATCTTCCGGGACATAGGAGAATGTAATCTTGATTTGACAAGAGAATTTTACGCCAACTGGTTGCCGAAAACCACGGGCAGCGAAGTCAAGATTCGGGGCCAAGTTTTACAGCTCAATGCGGATTTGATCAACTCTTTTCTTGGCTTACCTTCGGTCGATCCAGCACCATTCAAAGAGCTGTACAGCAGACCTCCATATAGAGCAATTCGACACACACTTTGTGGAAGTAGATCCATGGCAAGGTGGAGCAGACACCAAGACACCGGACGACACAACACCTTCCCCTATGCTCCTTTGAATAGGGAAGCAAGAATCTGGTTGTGCATCGTCAACTCATGCCTTATTCCTGGGACTCAATACACTAAAATAACAAGAGATAGAGTGTGTTTGGTCTATGCATTGATGACGAATGTCCCTATCAACATTGGGGCAATCATTCACTCTACAATGCGGAAAGCCAGACTACACAAGCAGTCCCACTTCACCTTTGGAAATCTATTGACAGCAATTTTGCGGAAGGAGGACATCGAAGAGGAACCAGCTGATCACAAACTCCCACATAACCCAAAGAAGGTTGACCTCACAAAGGTCAAAGATGCTGAAACAACACATGGCATCAACTTTACTACTGCGGAGAGACGTGCTCGAGATGAGAGTTTCTTCCGTCATCTTTATGGCATGACACGGTTCACAATGATGAGTGGAGGTTATGTTCCAACTGCTGCAGAGCTCCAACAGCTGGACCATGACTATCCAATGAATATGCATGCGAGGGAGATGTGTGGAGTAGGTACATACTTTGAAGAACCTCTTGATGATGATGTGCCGACCGATGATGATCGACGCATGCCAGACTCCGACATGGAGGAGAATTCTGATGACGACGACTCCCATGATGATTCCGACGAAGGGGGTATGACCCCCGACATTGAGGAAGAGTTCGACTGACCAGGTTTTTCGTATTTACTTTCCACTGAGGGCAGTGTCCCGTTTAAGTGTGGGGTGGCGGTATTGCATGCTATACTTCTCTACCGCATCTATGTTTGTTCACTTTGTTTACTTTGTTTTATTTGTTTCGTTTTTTTTGTGTGTGTATTTCGTTTTTTTTGTTTAAGTTAAGTTTTTTTAGTAGTAATTTTTTTTTTATTTAGCTTCGCACGAAATTATTCTAATAGGCAGCATGAGATCATAACAAGAGTAGGTGCTAAAATCATGACTATTGAGACGTTTAGGCTCTAATGGTGACTCATTATGTGATATTGTGTGGTTTAGTTCCTTCACTTGTTGGGTCGAGAGTCTATACTACTTCCAATAAAGTCGACCATGTGCCTTGTGTGTGTGAGATTAATAGTATATTCTATGTTTGTAGCTGATGCTAGAACTTGCCTGGTATGTATGCAAAGCGAAAATAAGGAGTGTAAGTTTAGAAGATGATTTAGGCCTTTCTTTGGCAACCTATACATGTTTACCTTCATTTTACCTACCCATGGACATCATCCTAGTTAAACCCTTTTGACTCTTTAGCCTATGTTCTTTGACAGCCTCATATGTAAGCCTAATCCATTTTTTTCAAGACCATAATTTGATCCAAATTCCTAAGTGCTTTAAATTGAAAAAGTCATGTGACAAAATAAGAGGAAATTGGATGAGCATGATGCCTTAGAATGTATTGGTACTTGAATTTGTTATGAAAAAGAATTGCTATCATAAGAGGTATGTTATGAAAAGAAAAAGGAAAAGAAAACGAAAAAGTTAGTTATGTTCAAAAAAATTGAAAAACAAAAGAGGTGACAAAGGGAGGTAGATTAAAAGAAAGCAAAGAGGTTGTAGGTTGTTTGAAAGAAAGTATAAATAGCATATTGTGATGTATTAAAGCACTTAGGGAACTTAGTCACTATTTCTGGCCAAAATAGTCCTACCCGTCCCTTAGCCTACATTACAACCCGTAAAAGACCTATTTGATCCTAAGCTTAGCATTCTGACATTTAGTGGAGCATTACACTAAGGGCAAACTTATGGTCATCAGTTGCTGCATATGAATTCTTTGTGAGAGCGAGAGCAAGGATATTTTGATACCCATGTTTGAAAAAAATATGCTATACTTGTGAGTGATTATGGGTAATATATTGTTAGACACACATGGTTGATGAGTTTTGGGTAGTTGTATATGATTCCTTGTGCCTTAACTTTTGAATATGAGTTGACCACCATCACGAGTCTATACTAGAGGTTAAACTGTTTCTACTAATAATCGGAAAACTACTCTTTGTTGATAATTGTTGTGCTTGTCTTGATGAATATTTTGTGTTGTTGCTGTGAAACCTTAAGTTAATGTTTAGAGGGACATGATATTTTGTTCGAGGACGAACAAAGCTTCAAGTGTGGGGTGTTGATGATAGGCGATATTACGCGCCTATATCAATATATTTTACCCATATTTTAGCCAAGTTTTGAGAACAAATTATATATTTCATGCACTTTTAGTCCTTTTTTCCTATAAGTGAGCTAACGAACATGATTAGCAAAGTTTCAGGTGTAAATGATGCAGAATTCAGCATTTTATGGATTACTTGATGCCAAAGAAAGCTTCACGGAAGGAGAAAAGGAAGCTTGGACGCCTAAGGACCAAAAGTGATGCATGGAAAATCTGTCCCGGGCTAAAACAATATTTCTGAAGACTTTGGGGACTTACAATAACTTATTTGGATTAGGATAATAATACATTAACCTAGTACAATTGGGTTAAGTATTTCATTAGTCTATTTGTATTTGGATAATGTTACATTAACCTAGTACAATTGGGTTAAGTATTTCATTAGCTTAGTAGGATTTGGTTAAGTATTTCATTAGCTTAGTAGGATTAGGATATGGGTATTATAAATACCCTATCATGCTAGAGATTTTGAGGGATCCATATACATTCTTCAACTATTAATCTTTTCTACTCTTCCAACAATTCTAATCTTTCCATTAATTCTTTCTTCTTTTATTCATCTATTCTTAATTTCTGCAACAAGGGAATCGTTACTTTGCCCAGGAATTCACGCCTAAACGCCTACCACCTGTGCTACACGAAATTAATCAGTATTGTGGTATAATAACAATGTCAACCGTGAGCTCCTTCGCATTCATGGGTAACTAAACTTCTCTGTTGGGGTTATAGAAACCGAATGAGATACTATCTATTGCTGTGAGTTTGTGAGTTTGTGACACGTATGTTGCTTATATCATTATTCTCTTCATCTTAATCTAAATTCTTTGTGGTTGCAAACACAAGAATACACCAGTATAACATTTAACTTGTTCGAAAGAAAGGTTATCTGTCTGGAAAAGAGATAATGTCAAGGTAGTAGGGTCCCATCCCCTATTAAACAGTTAGTGTCGTAACTGGATTAACCTCTTGGAGAATTCATACCGTTAGACATGCTTTAAGCTCGAAAGAGTTAAAGTGAAATAATCTTCGAATAGGTCGAAAGACGCCTGGATTTACCATCGAATACAATTCTCTATAAGCACATACATGTCTGAATTCTACACACTCATAGCCAATAGAGACGTCTAACTCAGAAGGTGGACATAACCCCAACGCCTCAATTCTCATTGTTTTACAACTTACTAAACATTCTTTCTATTTACATTGCTATTTTCAGTTTTTACTTTAATATTTTGGTTACACATTACAATCCCCCCTTTTTACGAGACTTGCACTAAAAGTCTAGTAATCGTTGCTTATTTGTTGACCAAGCTATTCTCTGAGGGATCGATACCCAACCCAGGTTGGGTTCTATATTTGCTAGCGACCGCTTTACACTCCTACGAGAGCTGTAGATTGAGCGTTATCAGTCACAGTATTGAAGATTGTCGTGCTTTGAAAAGAGAAATTGAAAAGATTATTCAAGATAAATCAATCATGGTGCAGAACATTGACAGTGAGGAAAGTTCTAGTCATGTTGATATGTAAACCAGTGGCTAATGTTAGGATAAGCAATTGAGAAGTCACCCCTCTCCTTAGTAGGAAGGGGTTTGGTAGCTTGTTTTGTTTTATTTTCTGTTCTTCGAATTATTTCAGGGTTGTAGTTCGAGATCTATCTTGTTTTGTTCTTTTGTTGTTTATGTTCAAACCCTTCTATCTTTTGTTTTGACTAAATGAAGTGTCTCATTTTCCTTTGTGTTTTAAATATGTGTTGTTTGTTTGTTTTCTTTACATAGTACATTTTGTGTTAACTCTATTGATATGACATGCTAGTGAAATTTTCAGCCATATCTTAAAATCTAGTTTAAGCATGAACATTGAATCAGAGGGTTAAAGCTAGAAAAAGAGAGCATATGAGAAAATAGATAGAGTGCTGAGACATTTGGTGACAAGTTAAGGAAATTATTTTGAGAATCACAAGAACAACTTGGTCATCGATCAAAAGCCAAGTCCTAATTAGGTCAAATAGTAGATGTGTGATCGCTATATCAAGAGAAACAAGAAGATAAGCAGCTTCACGAATGCATGAGTCATTTGATGTGAGAAATGTACAACAAAGGTGGAGTTTACAAAAGAAGTAGTGATGCACAGACTCAATCTGCTTAAAAAGATGTCGCAAATGATCTTTTTCTTTTACTTCCAATTGCATGTTATGTACTTGCATTCTCAAGGATTGATATGATAAAGGCATTTCATTCTGCTATCCAAACATTGTGTCATCCTTTGTTTACCCCATTTGAGCCTTAGTGTTATTTTCTTTCATACCCCTCTTTTGGAATCAAGATAGAGTAAGCAAAGTTCAAAGAATAGTGTCGAGTAAAAAGATAAAGTCAAAAAGTTACAAAAGAGAGACAAAAATGTTTCTAAAAAAAGAGTGTCAAGAAAAATAGAATTAGAAAAAAAAGAATCGCAAAGTGAAAAGAGCGAATAAAATAAAAAAAAAAAAAAATCAGATCAAAGCAAAAGGAAAAGCTACCAGAACTACGTATGACCTGATTCTCCTCTCTCGGGGGTGAGATACGTAGGCTGCCCTACTAAGGGCTCGGTCCAACCAAATAAATAATTCAGAATCATCCAGTCAAAAGAAACTGGGGCATGAGTTAATCCTCATTTATTTGAGTCGATTCCAAAAGTTTAAGTCCTAACCTACGTCAAGTGTCGTTTGGGCCTCATGCCATCCTTTCTTTCTAACCCTATCCAAAAGCCAAGTTACAACCAAAGAAAGACCTTCAGATCAATCTTTAAGAATGTTAGGGCTAAGCATGCAATGGATGTGATGATGTATTTGGGAACTACCTGTCTTCCTCAGCACAAGAAATCAAGAGAGAAATAAAATAAGAGAGTCTTATTGGTGAAGACCCTCACGGGCATCGTAAGACGATGGTAAGTTGAGAGAAATAAAAATGAGAGTCTTCTTGGTGAAAATCCTTACGGGCACCATAAAATGATGGTGAGCTGAGAGAAAAATAAGAGAGGTTTGTTGGCGAAAACCCTTCAAGATGCCACTAGCCGAATGAGGTCTCCGAATGTAATGGGCCCAAGGAAGCAACTTAGTTCAAGGCCATTAACCTAACAATAACTGGTGGAAGGTGTGGATGGAAAGATCAGGCAGATTAATACAAAATGCATTGCATAATCATTAGAGTTGATAGTTATTTTTAGATAAATTTTTTGTTTCTTTGTTTCAAATGGGGACATTCATTGTCTTTTATTTCTTCTTTATATTTTTATTTTTCTTGGGTCAGTTGTCCAAATAAAAGTCACTGTCATTTTTTTCTTGTCTTTGAGTCAAGTCCTTGTCAAAACAAGTGAGAAAATATTTCAAAACTGCTCCCAGCTTCTCCAATTGCACAAAGAAAGATAAAAGTCAGACATAAAAGAGACATGATTGTTAGTCGAAATAAGGCATACAAATTTTTTCAACAAACAAGTCTGGGAATTCATGAAAATACCAAGGTTCAAAGGGTTTATTTGAGGAGCATAGCAAAGTAGAGATACTGTGTTTGTTTCAGAGTCACTCTTAATAATCTGAGCTTGGGTTAATTATGCAGCAAGTCAACGACCTATGTTAATGGTTGGAAGCAAGGTTAAATGTGACCGGGGCAAAAGCGATTGCCGTGAAAGCTAAGCCACAAACCAACCACCATGTTTTTAAACTAACAAGTTTTCTTTGTATGAAATAGGAACACATGCTACCTTCAAATCAAGGATTTTAAAGCCTAAACATAAAGGGCTGTAATATTCTCACTTCTACAAATGAAAGAGGCGATGTTGTTGCACATATTTGGTATTCAAAGCCATGGTAATTCAAGAGGCATTTTTAAGGAGACGCACTTCCTTGTTTTGGTAATTCTAGCAACATTTGTAAAGAGACACACTTTCTTATTTGGGTAATTCCAGCAATATTTGTAAGGAAATGCACTTCCTTATTTGGTAAATCCAGAAATATTTATGAGGAAAAACACTTTCTTGTTTGGTAATTCAAGCGGTATTTGTAAGGAGATGCACTTCCTTGTGTGGGAAATTCAAGCAACATTTGAAGGAGATGCACTTCCTTGTTTGATAATTCAAGCAACATTTGTAAGGAGATGCACTTCTTTGTTTATTAATTCGATTGTCATTTGTAAGGAGACACACTTCCTTGTTCGGGTAATTCCAGCAACATTTGTAAGGAGACACACTCCCTTGTTTGGATAATTCCAGCAACATTTGTAAGGGGATGCACTTTCTTGTTTGGACAATTCAAGCAACATTTGTAAGGAGACAGACTTCCTTATTTTGATAATTCAAGCGCTATCATAAGAAGACACACTTCCAAAGGAGACATACTTCCTTGTTTGGTAATTCGATCGGCATTTGTAAGGAGACACACTTCCTTGTTCGGGTAATTCCAGCAACATTTATAAGGAAACACACTTCCTTGTGTAGGAAATTCAAGCAACATTTGTAAGGAGATACACTTACTTGTTTGATAATTCGAGCAACATTTGTAAGGAGACGTACTTCCTTGTTTGGTAATTCGATTGACATTTGTAAGGAGATGCACTTCTTTGTTCGGGTAATTCCAGTAACATTTGTAAGGAGACGCACTTCCTTGTTTGGGTAATTCTAGCAACATTTGTAAGGGGACGCACTTTCTTGTTTGAACAATTCAAGCAATATTTGTAAGGAGATACACTTCCTTATTTTGGTAATTCAAGCTCTATCATAAGGAGACACACTTCCAAAGGAGACACACTTTCTTGTTTGGGTAATTCAAGCAACATTGGAGATGCACTTCCTTGCTTGGGCAATTCAAGCAATATTTGTAAGGAGATGCACTTCCTTGCTTGGTTAATTTAAGAAACATTTGTGAGGAGACGCACTTCCTTGTTTGAGTAATTCAAGCGACATTGGTAAGGTGACGTACTTCCTTGGTTTGGTAATTCAAGCAGCATTGGTAAGGAGATGCACTTTCTTGTTTTGATAATTCAAGCAACATTGGTAAGGAGGTATATTTATTTGATTGGGTAATTTGAACTTTGCTTTTGGTTAATAGACTTTCTAGCAGTCCCCTTGATTTCTAGAAAATTCACTTTCTAGTCAAGTTATTGTACCTAATCCTTTGGAGACGCACTTTCTTGCTAGTTTTCATTTGTTAGGTGACACACTTTTTAACTAAAACTTGTATCTCTAGAAGACGCACTTCCTAGGCTTGGTTATTCAATTTTACTCTCAAGAGATGAATTTCTTGGTCAGAGTCTTGATTCATCATTACAACATACAAGTAGGTATGATATGACTTTCCCAAAAGTCTTCTGATAATAAACTGGGGCAAAAATTTAATTCTTTTTTTTAACTTTAATTTTCTGGCAAACGAAATTTCTCTTTATAATAATTCTTGTTTGGGATAATTTTCTTTTAGTTTTGATGTGATTTCAGGCGCCCGCCTGAAGAACAGGGCGAATAAATGAAAAGTCAAGCAACAAGCTGAAGAAGTTGCAAACAAAGCAACACGGTGAAAAGATGAAAGTTAACGAATTGAAAAATAGCAAGTCAGGAGCCCGCCTGAAGAACAGGGTGAAGAAATTGAAAGTTAAGCAATGAGGTGAAGCATTGGAAAACCAAGCAACAAGTTGAAGAAATTGCATGTCAGGAACCTGCCTGAAGAATAGGGTGATAAAACTTAAGCCAGGAGTCCAACAGAAGCTGTATAGATAGGATTTTTGTAATTTTATTTATGTTTTAACTTGTAATTTTCATTTTTGATGTAATAAAGGAGTTGTGGACCGGAGCCTCGACGGGACCTCACTCGACTCTCCAACTCGGTCGTCCTTCTTCCTTTAATTTCTTCCCTGTGAATAATGGGCAGGTCAAAATTCTGTCTCATGGTCTACTTCATTATATGAAAACACTTGGTGTTTACCTGCAAAGAGGGGCATGATGAAGACACATAATTTTGTCCCTCCCCGAAAGCATTCTTACCATTTTACCCTCGTCTTAGTGTGTGTCCTCATCCGTGTGATAATCCCTTCACAAATAGACAAAAATAACAAGTCCTAACTAATTTTATCTTATTCTAACTACCCCTCCCTATTAAAAATGACACATCACCATCACCACCCTAACTACCCATGTGATCCCCCCTCTTTTTTCTTGTTCACAAAGAAAGAATATATGGGGGACCCACTAAAATTCCCACATCATAACAAATTCATGCCCATTATAAAAGAAAAATTCTAAGAGGGAAAAAGGGGAGGCTCATTCTTTGATCATCATCTTCTCCACAATAACAAAAATCACAAAATAATCTTCCTCACAAGAACAACAACAACAAAAAAAAGGGCACCGGTGAATAGTACCGGTAAACAGTAACGGCGTGAAAAGTGATGGTGAGTGGGTCATTATTTGTCGAGTTGGATTGTTGGTGTTAAGATTCGGCTCGAGGTTTCCGGGTGCGGACTCTCTTTATTCGAATAACATTGAGTTTGAAAGCTTCAAATTTAAGGTCCAATTCTTTCTTCTCTTTTATTTAATTCTTATGTGATTGTGATTGCCTGTGATTCGATATCGTGGTTTGTTTGTTGATGTGAACTGTTGGTGACATTTGGGTGTGTGATGTGCTAAGCATGATTGGTGAATTTTCGTTATTCTCGATTGGTGGATTATGTATTGAAATGGGTTAATCACGTGGTTGAAAATGAATTAAGGTGGGGATTAAAAATGGAGGAAAATGAATATTGATTAATTTTGATGTATTGATAATGTTGAACATGATAGAATTGTGATACGTTGAACTTGGTAGGAAAACGTAGGCCGCGTAGGCAAATTTAGGAATAACGATTTGTTGGAGTGTTTGAATATGTGCGTGAATGGTACTTTCTACTTTATTGCACGAAAAGTTTAAATTGTACTCATTTGGCCGGGGAATGCCCCAAAGGATTTGTATTGATTTATCCGGGGAATGCCCCGAAGTAGCATGTACGCAAAGGAGGCTCGTGATCAAGGCCCGGAACGTCGGGTGGAGTTTAGTTTAGAATAGAATAGGTTTTATATTTCAGTACCTCTTTTATTTTGGATTGTATAATTTGGACTGAACATTATTTTGGTTTGTTTTGAATTTTGTGTGATTTGTTTGTTTGCTTGTTTTGTGTGTTTATGTGGTTTGTACATTTGTAATGTCAAATTAGCCAATACGCTCCACCAAGCGACCGTGGTCGAACCACGGGATCGAGGGGTGCCTAACACCTTCCCCTCGGTCAACAGAATTCCTTACCCAGAATCTCTGTGCACGAATCAGTTTTTAGAGTCAAACCATTTCGAAAAGAATTTTCCAAAGGTGACTTGGCACACCGGATTATGCCAAGTGGGGACTCTGAATAAGAAAAAAATAATAATGTAAATAATCCTTTTTTTCGAAACAAATTTTTCATTTTTGTCACCTTAATAATAAAACCCTTTCGAACTTAAAATACATATCTTTCTTTTTTTTGTAGTCGAAAAAGGGGTGTGACAACAATAAATATCACTGTTGCCGTTTAAATAATTTAAATCCTAGGTACCTTATATAAGTGGTTGCAAATGATGTTCCTCTTTCTTCATCAAGTTTTCAAACATCAAATAAGACTATTATGGCTGCTGTATTTGCATAAAAAGATATATTTTTTTTGTAAAAAGGCAGTTGCTCTTGTTACACTTCTTTTATCCACATAAGGCACCCCCTGCAGTGATAGCAAACGACGTGCTTTTTACAGATGCTAAGGAAGAGTGAGTTTCTGTTTAATTCTCCTTTTGCATGGCAGTAGTATTCTTATAAAATGAGTTGCCTTGCTGATGGTAAAATTGTTAGGGAATGTGAAGTTTTGATGATGGACATATGAATGAAACATGTTGTGCAAGTTGTTCCACACAAGTGAACAAGTTACAGGCAAGACTTCACTGGAAACATAAAACTGCATAAAAATAAGAGTGGATAAGCATCATGCCCTCAATACTTATCACAGAAGTAGATGCAAAAGAGGAGATAAGTGCAGCATCTAGAAGTTGAGTTGATCAAGGTATCTTGTAGAGATTATGAGATAAAAGAGAATAGTACTATTCAAACAACAAGAGATAGAGACAACAAAAAAGAGTGATTTAAACTACCTGGGTGTCCAAGTGAAGATAGAAAAGTACATCAAATAAAGGACTCTATCAGATGTTGGCTTAAATAAAAGAAACAACATTCAAAGCTTTCACTCATGCACTGATAGGATAATCAACAATCAACAAAATAGTTCACTTACTTGAAGAAGAACCTGGTCCCTTACTTAGCAAGTCTTAGACTATTTGTAATAGATAGGTTCTTTGAATTGTAATGAGTCATTGTTCTAGTCTCTGTGATATATAAACTGAGTTAGGAGTTGTGTCTTCAAGTTAGGGAACTCAAAGACTTGGGAACACTTATCTAGAGAAGATTTATGTTTTTTTAGTTATAGGAGTTAAGTTTTAATTCCTAGTTTACAAGAAGTCTTGTAATTTTGTTGATTGTTGAGGCTCAAGAGTTATAGTGAAGTTGGGGTTAAATCCTATAGAGGTACAGGTCGTGGTTTTTTTACACCTTTCTTGAGACGAGTGTTTTTCAGGTAAAAACACTATGTTCAGTTTTTACTTCTGCGAACTATGTTTATTTACTTGTTTCACAGATAGGCATTCATTAGAGTATAATATTAAAATTAGTAGGGTACGTACTCTAACAAGTGGTATAAGAGCTAGGTTATCTTAAATAGGGTTTGCACCTAAGAAAAGATCATTATGATGAATTTCACACCTCCTACTGGTCACAGTGAAGGTCAGTCAACTACTAGATCTCTACTCTTTGATGGTACTCATTCCATCTGGTGGAAAGCCAGGATGGAGATATTTATTCAAGAGAAGACTATGAATTATGAGATAGGATTACTGATGTTCCTACTGTTCTAATGAAGACAGAAGATGGTGAACAAGTCAAAAAAGTAAGGAGTGAGTTTACTACTGATGATCTAATGGCATTAAAGAAAAATGCTAAGGGAAAGAACATCCAAGTCGATGGATTAGGACCTGCTGAATATAATAAAGTATCAACCTGGACCACTGCTAAGCAAATTTGGGATGCTTTAGTTAATGCATATGATGGAGCCTCTCATGTAAGAAAATTCAGGATTTATCATCTTCTTTCTGAATATGAAGCATTCAAGCTGAAGGAAAATAAATCCTTGCATGGCATGATAACAAGGTTTACTACTATAACAAATGAGTTGACTTCTTTGAGAAAAGTCATCACTGAGGAGGAAAAAGTATAGAAGGTACTAAGGGTGCTCCCAAAATCTAAATGGAATGTTAAAGTCACTGCAACTAGGGAGGTAAATAAGGATCTCACAGATCTGACTTTGGATGAACTGGTAGGGAACTTAAGAACGTATGAAGTGGAAATTGATGGCACCAAAGAACAAAAAGCTTCTAATAAAATCTTGGCTTTGAAGGCTTCAGATAGTGATGAAGAGATTGAACTGGAAAAGGAACAAGTTGGCTTCATAACTAAAAACTTTAGCAAATTCTTTAAAAAGAAGAAGGGAATAGGTAGCAACAAACGTTCCAATGACAATCCAAATGGATGTTACAAGTATGGTAAGACTAATCATCAGATCAGAGATTGCCCTCTCTAGGAAATAGAATGGAGAAAGAAAAGGGCTGAAAAAGAACTGAAAGAAAAGGCCAAGAGGAAGGAAAAGGAAGAATATGCTATGATAGTAGCATGGAGATCTGATTTTGATAATGATGAAGTTGATAAAACAAAATTTATGGCTATTGGTGATTCAGACATAGAGGAAGAAGAAGATGCTTCTGAGGTAAGTATACTTGAACTCAAAGAAAAGTTGCATCTATTTTATAAAACTAAACTTGTTTCCTTGATGGTTGCTTTAATTGACAATCTCCAAGAATTAACTTTTGATAGGGATAAACTGTTCAGCCGTCTTGCAAGTCTAAAAATCAATTTCATTGATTTAAAAGCTTGCAAATATACTATTGAAAAAGAAAATTGCACTCTCAAAAAACAAGTCACACAACTTGAGTTCTTAAACAATGATCTTAAGTCTGAAGTTCTTAAATTGACTCTCACTATGGAAAAAAGGCCTTGAGTAAAGATCAAAAAAATGCTGAACTTGAGTTAACTAAGTACAAACATGAATTTCATGACTGAAAAAATGAATAAGATGAGTTGAGAAGTTTTTAAACTAAAACTACATTTGGAAAGAGCAAACAGGTGGAAAAATTCTTCAAGAACTATTCACCAGTTGAGTGAAAGAAATCACAATGAAAAAGAAGGCTTAGGTTCTTACAAAAAGGCTGATAATCCTCAAGACCTGTGCTATATATGTGGTAATCTTGGACATCCAACCACTGAATGTCCTGTGGATGCAAAAATCAGATCTAAAAGCCATAATCTAGCAAATAAATTCTCTCAATCCAAGAAAACAAGTACTAATTCTGGTCAGAGAAGCAGGTCATCTTACATGTTGCCTACATGGACTAGAAGGAATTTAATTCATCTTTTTACTTACAAAATAGGACCTAAGCTTGTCTAGGTTCCTAAGTCTAACCATTGATTTCTTTTGCAGGAGAAGGTGAAAGAAAGAAAAAGGCACTAGTACTTAGACAGTGATTGCTCAAGACACATGACTGGTGATAAGAAAAAGTTCCTTTTACTCTCCAAAATAGATGGAGGATGAGTTTATTTTGGTGATGGTAAAAAGGGAATCATTACTAGAGTTGGAATAATTGGCTCATCTGAGTCAAAAGCACTGGAGGATGTATATCTTGTAGAAGGATTGAAGCATAACCTGCTGAGCATCTCACAACTGTGTGACAAAGGTAATAATGTTATTTTTACAACTACAGGAGTCAAAGTCAAAAGGATGGACACCAAAGAAATTATGCTCACTGCAAGGATATATAGAAATGTATACAAAGCTGACATAATGAAAATACCAGGACCTGAGTTAACTTGTCTAAGTGCAATAGAAAATGATCCCCTCTTTTGGCACAGGAGACTTGGACATACAAGTTTGAAACAACTGAACATACTTTCATCTAAAGACGTGGTATTGGGATTACCCAAGACCAAGTTTAAGGAATAAAAGTTATGTAGTGCATGTGTAAGGGGAAACAGGTAAGATCTTCTTTTAAGTCAAACAACCATGTTAGCACTACCAAGTTCCTTGGCCTGGTTCATATGGACTTGTATGGACCAATAAGACTTCAAAGCAGAGGTGGAAAAAGGTATGTTTTGGTATTTATTGATGATTATTCCAGGTTCACCTGGACTTTGTTTCTAGCCTTTAAAAAAGGTACCTTTGATGTCTTTGAAATTTTTATTAAGAAAATTGAAAAGAAACCGGGCACTTCATTACTTTTCATAAGGTCTGACCATGGTACAGAATTTGAGAATGTGAAGTTCTTAGAATTTTGTTCAGGAAATGGTATAGATCATAACTTCTCAGCTCCTACAACACCATAACAAAATAGAGTGGTGGAAAGGAAGAATAGAACCTTGGAAGATATGGATAAAACAATGATGCTTGCAACAAATGTTGCTAAAAACCTTTAGAATGAGGCAATAAGTACTGCAGCATATATCACAAATAGATGCATGATCAAACCTATGTTAGATAAGACTCCCTATGAATTACTAAAAGGAAGAAAGACAAACATTTCTCATTTTAGAACCTTTGGTTGTAAATGTTTCATACATAATAATGGAAAGGATAATTTAGGAAAATTTGATACTAAAAGTGATGAGGAAATCTTATTAGGTTATTCACTTCATAGTAAGGATTATAGGGTTTTAAATAATAGAACTAACTGTGTTGAAGAAAGCATGCATGTGGTTTTTGATGAATCTTGTGTTAAGACTAACCTGCAGGAAAGAAGTGACACTCAGGAACAAGTTACATAACTCTGTTTATTGACTGAAGCTACAAAACATGAAGGCACCTTAATAGGTGGAACTGAAGCTGAAGGCAAAGTGGCAGGGGGAATTGAGTCACCAACCACCCCAGCTCAGAACATCAGCAGTGATCCTAGTAGCTCATTAGGCTTGATCCCAAAAGGATACAAGTATCAAGGATCATAATCTATTGAGACTACTCTCACTGATATCACTTTTGGGATCACTACAAGGTCAGGGTTGAGAAGTATGTGTTTCTTTAAGGAATTCCTGTTAGATATTGAGACAAAGAAAGTAATAGAAGCGTTGCTTGATGCTGATTAGATCATAGACATATAGGAAGAGTTGAATCTATTTGAGAGAATCAAAGTATGACACTTAGTTCTTCTCCCAAAAGATAGATCAGTAATTAGGACTAAGTGGGTGTATAGAAATAAAGTTGATGAGTATGGAACAGTTACAAGAAACAAGGCAAGGTTAGTGGTCCAAGGATACAATCAAGAAGAAGGAATCGACTTTGATGAGACTTTTGCTCCTGTTGCAAGACTTGAAGCTATAAGATTACTTGTTGCCTTTGCTTCCTATATGGATTTTATTCTCTATCAGATGGATGTGAAGAGTGAATTCTTGAATGGAATTCTCAAATAGGAGGTGTATGTTAAGTAAACTCCAGGTTTTAAAAGCAAGGAGTTTCCTGATCATGTGTATAAACTGGATAAGAATTTGTATGGTTTGTAACAAGCTCCAAGGGCTTGGTATGAGAGATTGTCAAAATTTCTTCTGGAGCATAGTCATACCAGAGGTAAAATTGACAATACCTTTTTCTTAAAAACTAATAGAAATGACTTATTATTTATGCAGGTATATGTGGATAACATTATTTTTTGTTCAACCAATATGAATATGACTCATGAGTTTGCCAAAATCATGAGTTGTGAATTTGAGATAAGCATGATTGAAGAGATGAATTACTTCTTGGGAGTGCAAATAAAATAGTCAGCATCAGGAACAATGATCCATCAACGAAATTATACCAAAGAACTTCTCAAAAGATTCTCCATGGAAGAGGCAAAAGAGATCGGTACTCTCATTGCCACTGCCTCAAAGCTTGATTTGGATGAAACAGGTATGGATGTGGATAAAATAATGTATAGAGGTATGATAGGATCATTATTGTACCTCACAGCAAGCAGGCCTGGCATTGTGTTCAATGCAGGGCTATGTGCTAGGTTTCAAGCAAAGCCCAAAGAATCATATCTAAAATTAGTAAAATGAATCTTCAGATACTTGAAGGGAACCAGTGATCTTGGCTTATGGTATCCCAAAGGTAGTACCTTTAATTTGGTAGGATACTCTGATGCTGATTATGAAGGACATTTGGTGGACAGAAAAAGTACTACAGGTATGGCATACTTCTTGAGATCATATTTGATTACCTGGTCCACAAAGAAGCAAAATTCAGTAGCCTTGTCTATTGCTAAAACTGAATATGTTGCTGCGAGTTCTTGTTATGTTCAATTGTTATGGATTAAGCAATAACTTATGGACTTTGGTATAGATGTTGGTTTTGTTCCCATTTTCTGTGATAATACAAGTGTCATTAACATAGCTAAAAATTCTATTCAACATAAAAGAACTAAGCATATTGATATTAGACATCACTTTCTTAGAGATAATGTTGAAAAAAGTCATATATCAATTATGTTTTGTTTTATTGAGGAACAAATTGCTGACACATTCACTAAGGCTTTGAGTAGAGAACACTTTGAAAAGAATATGTTAGCCTTGGGGATGATTAAAATAGTATAAATCTCCCTCAATGATTGACTAGAATAAACTATTCTTAAGTGATTGTTGCTTAATTTAGTCTCACACATTTTGTTGTGAATCCTAATTCCAAGATTTTAAGGTAAATTGACTCAACTATGTGTTGATTTTGCAGTTAGACTGGAACATCAAGGCAACTTTATTCGTTGACTAGTCAGAATCCGGGTATGATTATTGTTTGCCATAGTAGCTTAAAGAGAAACAGGTTATCTACATGTTCCCTTCCGTTATAACTAAGCCACCAAAAATCTAAAAGCCTTCTTCTACAAAAAGGCTGACAGCCCTTTCCCATCAGAACTGACCCTTTTGTATTACTAAGTTCCCTTCCCCAAATATAACTCATCCACGATTCATCTTCCTTTTCTCCATCTTAAATACATTTCCTTCATTTTCTCCTTATTTATCACTCTCAAAACCATAAAGAAATCACTGTTTATTACTTCTTTTACCATGGCATCCTCTTCCTCTAAGTCATCCACTGACTCATCCACTGCTCCTTCCACAACCATTATACTTCACCCAAACATCACCTTAACTCCACTTATCTCTTCCTCAATCTCAATCAAGTTATCCGATTTTGCGATGTTCGAAATTATGAAAACCCTTTTTTCACAATTCTTTTCTAATCCACCACTATTATCTAAAACCTCACTTCCATCTCTGGTCCCTCTTCAGATTCTTGATCAAGATAATTCTCTCATTGATCAAGATGATATTCCAATTGCTAACTTGGTTCCACGAAGGACCAGATCTAAGCCAAAAAGAAAACCCTCTTTCACCTTCATCGATGTTGTTGATAATGTTCATGTCAAACCCTCCCCTATTATCTGTACTCCTCGTACTCCTCACACTCGGGGAAACAAGAAATGGCAAGATGCTTCTTTGGAAAAAGCACTTTGTGCAAGTAAAAAGAAATGGGTAGCTCCTTCTACTTCTCCACGTCCTTGTGATTCCTCTCCTGATATTCTCCTTCATTCCAAAAGAAAACTGAAGCACATCATTGCTAAAACTCTAAAACCCTTCTTGTCTCATAAATCATCATCCCAACCTACTTCCAAGGCTTTCTTATCCTCAAAATCCACTGTCAAATTCTCTACTTCCTCCAAAGTTTCTTCAAAGTCCACTTCACGTACCAAGTACCCAAACCTGTTCCTTCTGACTCATCTGAATCATACTCTAAATTTCTTCCTGATACTACTCCTACACCTTCTATTAACATTGATCTATATCTTGACTTTGATATTGATGTTGATACTCCTGCTGACAAGGCTTCTCAGACAAATCATGTTCTCCACTTTCAAAAACAAAAGTTGGATAAGGGTAGAGTTGTCACTGGTTTTGCGTGCCCTAATATGGATATCTTGATCACTAAGTTGAGAGCTCAGCGGTGGTCATACTTTTTTTTTTCAAGGTGATCATCAAAGAAAGTTTGGAAAAAATGAATTTTATGAGTTTTACACAAATGGAGTTGTCATTGGTGAGATGTTCTCAACCTGGGTAGAATTCTAAATGTTCCTACTAGGGGTTGAGGACATTATGTGAAGGGTGTTTGGCCTCCTCTTGATAATCTTCCATCAGATCTTGATATTTCTAGGAAATTCTTTGGAAATCCCATTCTTCTTACTCATCGTAGGGTTCTAAAGAATGAGATGTCCTCTATCTATCAGTTTTATTTTAATGTGGTTCACAAAATGATCCTTCCTAGATAGGAAAGGATAACAGTTGCCAATTTCCTTGATCTCACTTTGATGGAACTATTAGATACTGAAATTCCAATAAACCTTCCTCGACTCATCATCAAGCATATGCAAAAGGTCTTAGTCAAAGATACAAATATTCATGCTTTCCCATATTAATTCTGGCTTGCATTTGTCTTTGAGGATTTTTATGTACCTGGCAAAGTGTGGTCCCTGAGACTACTAAGGATGTCATTGGATCTATGAACCATACCATGCTACCTGCTGCTAAGAGGAATGCTGACAACCCTATGTAAAGATTGAGGAATACCCTAGCTACAAAGAAGGGTGAGGTAGAGGTTGCATAGGATGCATTATAGGGTGCCCAGGCTATTTATAAGGATGAGAAAAGGGTCCTAGAAGCTCAAATTGCTTCCCTCACAGCTACTTTGCAAAAGGAAAGAGCTGAGAATGCTGATATCATTAGGAAGCTGACCTCTCTTATCCCCTCCTCCTCATCCACTTAAAGCCCTTCTTATTGCTTTAGGTATCTTTACCTTGCTATGTTTTGATCCAAGTTGTTTCTCTTTCATTTCTATTCATGGGTTATGATAATTGCACCTTGTTCTAAGACTGCAATGGATTTCTTTTTGCTTAATGTGTTCTGCTTCTATTTTATTAATGCATGGTTATTCTTTTGCCCTGAATCTTGATTGTTTTAGTTATAGCCCCAATGGCCATGAATTATTAAACTATTTTCACTTGTTGATCCAGCTTTTTGATGATGTCAAAAGGGGGAAGAATAGATTATACAGTGCTTATAACCCAATTGACTAACCTGTTTCATTCTGTGATCTTCTATTATGAATTCTTTAGTGAGTATGTCAGGATTGAATAAATGATGTTGAGCTACTGAGTTTGTCATCATCGGAAAGGGAGAATTTGTTAGGGAATTTGAAGTTTTGATGATGGATATATGAATGAAATATGTTGTGCAAGCTGTTCCACACAAGTGAAAAAGTTGCAGGCAAGACTACACTGGAAACATAACACTACATGAAAATAGGAGTGCATAAGCATCATGCTCTCAACACTTGTCACATCAGCTGAAGTAGATGCAAAGGATATGATAAGTGTAGAATCTAGAAGTTGAGTTGATCAAGAAGTCTTGCAGAGATTATGAGATAAAAGAGAAGAGCACTATTCAAACAATAAGAGATAGAGACAGTAGAAAAGAGAGTGAGTGAAACTACCTGGGAGTCCAAGTAAAGTTAGAAGAGTACATAAACTAAAGGACTCCGTCGGGTGTTGGCTTTAATATAAGAAACGACATTCAAAGGTTTCGCTCATATGCACTGATAAGTTAATCAACAATCAACAAAATAGTTCACTTACTTGAAGAAGAACCTGGTCCCTTACTTAGAAAGTCTTAGACTGTTTGTAATAGATAGGTTCTTTGAATTGAAATGAGTCACTCAGTGATCTATAAACTGAGTTAGGAGTTGTGTTTCCATGTTAGGGAACTCGAAGATTTGGGAACACTTATCTTGGGATGATTTGTGTTTTTGTAGTTGTAGGAATTAGAAGTTTTAATTCTTAGTTTACAAGAAGTCTTGTAATTTTGTTGATTGTTGAGGCTCAAGAGTTATAGTGAAGTTGGGGTTAAATCCTGTAGAGGTACAGGTCGTGGTTTTTTTACACCTTTCTTGAGCCGGGTGTTTTACACGTAAAAATACTGTGTTCAGTTTTGTGAACCATGTTTACTTACTTGTTTCACAGATAGACATTAGTAGAGTATAATATTAAAATAAGTAGGGCATGTACTCTAACAAAAATTGTGGCAACTTTGATGAAAATCATATTGATCATCACGAAAATCTTAGCAGAACGAAATATTATTTTTTAAAAAAAAATTGTTAAAGGAATTAGCTATATGAATACAAACAGGTAAGTAATACAAATGTTATAATAGCTAGTTCATGAGGCTCATGTCTAGATCAGGATAATATTAGCAGACTATCAAATAATTTGATATCTGATACGAACGTGGAAAGCTGGAGTATCTCAAATATCTCTGCATCAGTAAATTGTTAGTTGCCCTTTTCTCCCTTCTTTGCTTCGTAGCATTTACCTGTTGAAGACAAAAATAAAGTTTGTTGTATCCAACGCACAAAGCTTTTATCTAAGTCGGTAGCGAAATTTCAATATGGTAGTATCTGCTGAGAAAGTAGAGGTCTTGAGCTTGTAGTGAAACTAGAAATTTCAATCGTGTTGTGTTGTACTCTTTTTTCCAGTCGTTTGTTCATTTGTGTGTTTTTGAGATCGCTGGCATTCTTCAATCATCTGATTTAAAGGTTGTCGGAAACCGAATCCTTTTCATGGCCATATACCGAGCCTGACAATGGGAAGTTAGTTAAGTTGGCTTTGATTAACATAACATTCACCAGGCTTGACATTGCTTTTGCCGTACACGTGCTTAGCCAGTGTATGCAGCTGCCAAAACAATCTCATCTTGCAGCTTCTTTGAGAACCAGCTTAAAGCATTCTTGTCACTAAAGTTATGCCCTATCACATAACTTGTGCTATTGAAGTTAGGCACTGTATGTGACATAATATGTCACTGAACTTATGCCTTGGAGCATAACGTGTCGGTGATTTCTATTTTTCTAAGTTTTTCACTGTTAAGGGCACTTTCGGCCACTTCATTATTACTTAAACATTGTAAAGGGCAAAAATTAAGTATCCAAGTCAAGCACTATCTATATTTCTTTCTTGGTCACAAAATGCACTTTATTATTACTTGTGAAAATACTGCATTTTGTGCAAACCAACCATTTTGAAGTATCCACTTATTGGAAGAACCCTCTCCAAGTGAAGCACTAGCTATATTTCCTTCTTTGTCTACCATTTAAACTTTATTTTCCAAGTCAAATATTAATTATATGTCTACCAAACATTTATGACATAGGAGGATTCCAAATTAAAATTTTATGAGTTCAATCTTAAAGGTTTTCACTGGATATGTTGTTGTAATCTTTAAAGGTTTTAGAATTGAATGTATTGTATTTGTAAAACTATGGGTTCTGACTTAATTTCTTGGTGCAAACTTAATAAATTTCTATGCATAAACTTATCTCCGCATGAACAATATTAGATTCGGATGAACTCAATATCTCGGTGATGCATCCACCTCTAACAATTGAAATAATGTTTTTCTTGTCATGATGGAGAATTTTAATAAAATTAAAATGCGCACAATTAAATTCTTCAAAAGTTGTGGTTATAACCTAATTGCAAAAGATGTGGTTAATACCTAACTCACCCATCCCATGCCCTGCATAACTATTTAAAATGGCATAATATATAAATATGACCCTAAACTTGACACCAAATTATAACTTTGACCTTAAACTTTGATAGTGCACAAATAGGCCCTTTAACTATTCAAAACCTGAATAAATATGACTTTCGATTTTGCAACCCCCATGCGTGAGTTTCACTTGCGCCTACGTGGAAAGGTAATTCAATCACACGATGTCACGTCATTAAAAGGGCTGACTTGGAGGGACTTTTGATTGAAGGTCATATTTGTGCAGTTTTGAATAGTTAAATGTCGTATTTGTCTTTCATCTGAAACGATGTCGTTTTGCTTTTTGTGTTAAAACGGCGTCGTTTTTATTATTATTATTATTATTATTATTTTATTTTATTTTTTATAGCAGCAATACCTAACTTTTTTTTATATTATTATTATTATTATTATTATTTTATTTTATTTTCTATAGCAGCAATACCTAACTTTTTTTTAATTAAAAAGAAAAAGAACAACCACTAACAGGGATCGAACCCACGCAGTAGGCTGAAGGAAGCGCCAAAGAAGAGCAAATAACACCACTGGGCTATCTAAGTGCCTTGTTTCATGTTATTCAACATTAATAGACGTAAATAAATATAGATTTTCTACCTTATATATACAACGTAACTTTTTACCAAGGGGGCTCGAGTGAACCCCATGGCAACCACATAGGTCTGCCCTTGCGTTAATTTAACAACGGTTTAATAACGTTAATTTAATAAAATTTTAATAACGTTAATTTAATATACTACTACTACTACTATCCTTAATAACATTTTAATAACGTTAATTTACTAACGTTTTATTAAAACTTTTTTTTTATTATTAGTATTATTTCATCTATAATTTAATATTTAAATAAATTATAGTTAGATATATTATATAACTTAAATTCGCCCTTTGTTTTATAATATATATAAATACACGCGCGATTTTTTCGTATGAGGCTGACCTACCTAATTAATAAATCTTCAATATTGCTCTTTTTCCGCAATGACAAAAGAAATTAGATGTCATTTTATCTTTGAGCCAAAAATAATGAAAAAATAATAGTGAAAAGTCATTTAAATTTATAAAAAAGAATTAGTAAGGGCATTATAGTCATTTTATCAGTTTTTTACTGTTGAAACGCTTCAATTTTAAGCTGGACGCGCCCAGTTTTGCGTGTTCAGCACGCGTTTTGCCATGTAGGATCGGAGGTCATATTTGTGCAGTTTTTAATAGTGAAAGGTCATATTTGTGCACTGTCAAAGTTTAAGGTCATAGTTATAATTTAGTGTCCAGTTTAGGGTCATATTTATGTATTATGCCATTTAAAATCTCAAAACAACAACTTATTGGACATAACAAGTTCCTTCTAATTTATGCATTAGGGAGAAAACTTTCACCTCTTTTCTCTTATCACTCTTGTTGCTTCATTATGTTATGGCTATTTCAGCCATGACCCATACCAACATTACCACTGATCAATTAGCTCTTCTCTCCCTTAAATCCCAAATCATTTCAGACCCCTTTCACTACTTGAATGAAAGCTGGTCTCCCGCTACGTCTGTTTGCCATTGGGTTGGAGTCACTTGTGGCTCTCGCCATCAGAGAGTGAAATTCTTGAATCTTTCCAACATGGCTCTAACAGGCAAGATTCCCTGTGAACTTGGAAACCTCACATTTCTTGTTTTTCTTAACTTGGGAAGCAACAATTTCCATGGAAATTTGCCTCGAGAAATGGCACGCTTGCACCGGCTTAAGGTTCTTGATTTAAGTTTCAACAGCTTCAGCGGGGAGGTTCCCTCTTGGTTTGTTTTTTTACACCAACTTCAATTTCTAAGTCTTAGGAATAATAGTTTCACGGGTTCACTCCTCTCTTCATTTTCTAACATTTCAAAGCTTGAAACCTTGGATTTGGCATTCAATTCCTTAGATGGTCAAATCCCGAAAGAGATTTGTGATGTTGAATACCTGAGAAATTTAAACTTGTATGGAAACAATCTCATAGGCTCCATTCCTCCTTCACTCATGAATGCCTCAAGGTTAGAGACTTTAGATTTATCTCGAAATTTACTTCAAGGAAATATTTCAGAAGGAATTGGCAATCTTCACAACCTGAACTTCTTGTCCATACAAGATAATCATCTTACCGGTTCTATTCCATTCACAATTTTCAATATTTCGAAAATAAAAGTCCTTGCACTTACAAAGAACAGCCTATCAGGAGATCTTCCTAATGGTTTATGCAATGATCTCACAATACTCAAAGAGCTTTATCTGTCTTATAACAAGTTTCACGGACGTATGCCTACAATCTTGTCAAATTGTTCACAACTTCAAATGTTGTCTTTATCATATAATGAGTTTAATGGTCCAATACAAAGTGAAATTGGAAAATTGAGTAACTTGCAGGAATTGTATCTCGGATATAACCATTTCACAGGTATGTTCCTGTTGTTTCATTAACTATCTTATGACTGTTAGTAGTATTGAATCCAATTCCTTCTACAAATAATTTATTGCACATGAATTTCAGGGATAATTCCATTAGAACTGGGAAATCTTGTTAATTTGATGGAGTTAGACATGGGGTATAATCAGATTACCGGCTCTTTCCCGATATCCATATTCAATATCTCCTCATTGAATTATCTTTCACTAGGGAAAAACAATCTCAAGGGATCCTTACCACTGGACATTGGAAACTTAACAAAGATGCAATTTTTATATCTTAGCGAAAATAGGTTTACTGGTACGTGACAGAAGAAAAAAATCCAACTTACTAAACTAACTTGTTTAACTCACCAGTATTCATTTATTCTATTTTATGTGTTTCCAGGTGAAATACCCAAAGAGATAAGAAATATCATTAAATTGGAGGAACTTCTTCTTGAGATAAATAGTTTCAGTGGTTCACTTCCAATGGAGATCTTCAACATATCAGGCCTGAAAGTAATTGCTCTTACAAGCAATAATCTATCAGGAACCTTCCCAACAAACATGTGTTCTGTCTTACCCAACATTGAAAAGCTTTTTCTGAACAACTTAACCAATTTTGTTGGGACTATTCCTCATTCAATCTCCAATTGTTCAAAACTTACTCATCTCGAACTTTCAGAAAACAAACTCACTGGCTTGATTCCCAGCTCACTTGGATATTTGACTCATCTACAGTACCTAAACGTTGAGGAAAACAATTTAACAAGTGACTCATCATTAAGCTTCCTGACTTCCTTAACCAATTGCAGAAATTTAACAGTTCTTTATCTATCTTTCAACCCTCTAAACAGCATGCTTCCAGTCTCTGTAGGTAATCTTTCCACATCTCTTATAAAGTTTTACGCCGAGAGTTGCAAAATAAAAGGGCGAATTTCAAATGAAGTTGCAAACTTAAGCAACTTAATAGACTTCGACCTTTCGGAAAACTACTTGGTTGGATTGATTCCCACATCAATTGGCAAATTGAGAAACTTGCAGGGCTTGTACTTGAGTAATAACAATCTTACAGGATCTATCGGAGATGCTATTTGTAAATTGCAGCGCTTGGTTGTCCTAGACTTGACTCAAAATCAATTTTCAGGTTTACTAACTAACTGTTTAGGAAATGTTACTTCCCTTGGAGAGATATATCTGGGTTCCAATATATTGAGTTCCAATATACCACCAAGCTTAGGGAACCTTAAATCTCTAGTGGTTTTTGACTTATCGTCAAACAACATGGTAGGTTCTTTACCTCCAGAGATTGGAAATCTAAAGGCTGCAACACTGATAGATATGTCAATGAATCAATTCTCAGATGGAATTCCTAGAGAAATTGGAGGATTGCAAAATTTGGTTCACCTTTCTTTGAGACACAACAAGTTACAAGGAGCTATACCTGACACAGTGAGCAACATGGTAGGTTTGGAATTCCTAGACCTTTCTCATAATAACATATCTGGAATCATTCCTATGTCTTTGGAGAAACTTCAAAACCTGAAGTATTTCAATGTTTCTGTCAACAAATTATATGGTGAAATACCCACAGGGGGTCCTTTCAAGAACCTTTCGAGTCAGTTTTTCACCGACAATGAAGCATTGTGTGGTTCTTCAAGATTTAGTGTCCCATCATGCCCAACTTGATCAAAACACAAATCGAAGAAAAAATTGCTAGTTCTATATCTTTTTCTAGGACTTGCAATTTTATTTGTTCCTAGCATATTTGTTTTTGTATGGATAAGGTATAGAAGAGGTAAAAGAGCTCCTCAACAAGATGATTCATTGTCTACAAAGAAACGAGAAAGAATTTCATACTATGAACTGCTCCAAGCAACAGATGATCTTAGTGAGAGAAATCTGATTGGTTCCGGAAGTTTTTGCTCTGTTTACAAAGGCATTCTCAATAGTGGAATTTTCGTTGCAGTTAAAGTGTTCAATCTGCAACAAGATGAGGCATTCAAGAGTTTTGATACGGAATGTGAAGTTTTGCGTAGCCTTCGCCATAGGAATCTTGTAAAAGTCATTACTAGTTGTTCCAATCATGATTTCAAGGCTTTAGTTCTTGAGTATATGCCTAATGGGAGCCTTGAGAAATATTTGTATTCGCATAACTACTTCCTCAATACCAGACACAGATTAAGCATAATGATAGATGTGGCATGTGCTTTGGAATATCTTCACTATGGATGCTCATCGCGTGTGATCCACTGTGATCTGAAACCTAGTAACGTCTTGCTGGATGAGAATATGGTTGCCCACCTCAGCGACTTTGGCATTTCAAAACTGCTTGGTGAAGATCAGGGTGATTTGTACACTAAAACATTAGCAACTTTGGGGTATATAGCGCCAGGTACGTCTCTTAGTTTTGCTGATTATTCCTTTCTTTTTTTCCCACCTAGAAAGTATATTGCATCTTTAAATGAGTTGTTCAACCGTAGAGTATGGACTGGAAGGACTAGTGTCGACAAAGTGTGACGTCTATAGTTATGGGGTCATGTTGCTGGAAATGTTTACTAGGAGAAAGCCTAATGAGTTTGAAGGAGATCTTAGCTTGGCGCAATGGGTGAGTTATTCACTTCCAGATGCTGTAATGAACGTCGTAGATGCAAACTTGGCAATACCAATGGGTAAAGGATTACAGAAGGAGCTAGATGTTGTGGCATCAATCATGAAAGTAGCATTAGATTGTTGTGCTGAATCTCCAGCAAGAAGGACTAACATGAAAGATGTTGTGGGAATGCTACAGAAGATCAAGATTCAACTTCTTGCATGTTGAGCATGTTGTTGGAATCTGTCATTGCAGGTCAATTGTTTGTTTCAATGTTTTTCTAAATAGTTGTATTCATGTAAGGATTGCTACTTTATTTAACATTTTGTTTGTGTATCTCTCTGTTTCCTTTTTCTATTATTGTTGCCAAATGGTGGAACATTTAAATTGAACAACTAAAATCAAATTGGTCCTTTCGAAAATCTTGAAACGGAATGAATTGGTTTTAAATTCTTAGAGGAATTAACTGTATGAATACAAGACATATAAATGTTTTACGTTGGAAACACTAACAGGGCATATAACATCATGACAACAAACATAACGTGCAATGACAAAAAATGCTATATATCATAAAGCTAAACGATAAAAAAGGCAGGTCAGTGCACGGGATATGGAGAAGGATCGCCCCCAGGTATTGTAACACAGCCAACCTGCCCGACACAAATAGCAATGACTGATTCCACGACTCAAACTCGTGACCTATAGGTCATGCTGCCCCAAAAGCTTACATTACGATAAGTGAAGAAACAAGATAATTTGCATTATCTTTATACATTCTTTTTTCAATACGGTACCTTATACGAAACTCTAATGAAGCAGAAAATCAGGCTACATTCTTCAAGATTTTTCAAATCAACCAATTCAGACTAGAAAAAAATTAATTAGACCCCTCAATGTTAAGTTCTAATTTCTTAAGTTAGGGTTACAAAACTTCATGTATTCTGCACTTTGTCCTAGTCCATTTCGCAGCCATACCGAGCCCGTAAATTTAACAATGGACAGTTAGTTCAATTAGCTCCAGGATCTGCCTCCTGTTTATCTTCCACCTTCTGTTCGAGTAACGTCTCACAGTCCGTTTTTGGTACAGTTGATGGTGTGAGAGACAAGTCTAAAAATGCATTCTTCGCTCTTCGGGGCCCTTTGCCATATTATCAGTCTAACTCTAGGCTGACCCCTTTGCGCACTTTATTGGAAGATCACCTACTGCTACTTCAGTTTCTGGAGGTTAACTCCTCGTAACGATGATGTTGATAAAGAAACTGGAAATGAGGTAGATGATTTGGAAGATTAGTCTCTTGCAGAAAGTGACTCAGACGAGAAAATGTGCAAATTGTGTTTCTATTATTAGGTGGTGAACTGCCAATCACACACACCTAATTGTTAATCTCCACGACTAAATTTAATCTTGGGTTTCTTCAATTCTTAATAAAATTAAAATATTTATTTTATCTGGATAAATGCACTTTAAAATATTTATTTGGGTTAATTTTATCATTTAAGTGACGATTATACACTTTCGTGTTTACATATATGAGATTGTATAAATTTTGTCGTTTAAATGAATATTTTTATCAAAATTAGACATTTACTGAGATAAGCTTGAAAATTAATTCAAACGGGTAAAGTTTTGTTTTAAATATAAATTATACTTAAAAATAATTTATTTGAATGAATATGTGTTCGATTTTATTAAATCAAGAAGCTTGAAATTAAATAAGATATTAATTCGTATGAAATTTCAATTTAATTTGGTTAATCTATTAAAATCGGTTATAAGTGAAATCAAATGGTCACAATTGTAATGCAATTCAACCCGACAAGCCCCCCAAATCATGAAAATCTCTCTCTTTCCATCTCATCTCTGCATACCTAGAGCCATCCCTATTGACTTTTTTCTTGAGTTTGTGTTTTTCCAAAGCCAAAATCCAATCCAAGTCAGAAGGGTCAGTCAATCCGAATTTGTGGGATATGTTTTTCTCATTTTTTTGTCAAATCACCAACCATTCCTTGACTAAAAGAGACTCTATTTTTATTTTTCCACTATAAATAGGAGTGGATGCTTCTATTTGGAGGGGCGGGGGGGGGGGGGGAGGGAGATTTTGAGGATCCATTGAGGAAAAATTAGGGATTCGGGAGGAGCGTTCCTCTAATCTCAGTAATCAAAGAATACACTCGGAAAGTCAATCTCGATGGAAGGTTAAAGTTCCGGCGAACCAAATTGTAACTCCGGTGGTTGGAAGTTTCGACTAAAAACTCGTTGTCTGGGTTTGCTGCCCCTAAAAAGGTAAACTTTTCATTTTTTTTCTTTCTTTTTCTCATCGCATGATTGTGTCTCGTCGAATTTATGATGGTTGTATTTAGTTTTCCTTCTACTGGTGGGATTGTTTGCTGTAGAAAGCATTGAAAGCTATAAGTTTTATGTGATGGAAATGGTATAGTTTTCCTTTGTCACTCTTAATAATTACGTCGCATCATGGATTTTGTTGTTATGGTAGTATTCAGGTCATATTGTTATGGTAGCTCATTGTATTTGATACTGGAATGTGAATGTTGTTCTCATGTTCTCTTTCTCGAGCTGTAGTTTGATTCTTGCTCTCACGTTTAAAACTCGTTAAGTTTTGCAAGACTAATGTTTGGAAAATGGTCATTCTATCTTCATTTCTTGAAGCGTTATTAGTATCCAAGAATTACCTCCACGTGAGAATGTTGTTTAATTTATGTTCAGTTTCCTTTTTTATGTGTTGTGTTTCTGATGTTTTCTTGATTAACAAATGAACTAGTAAAAGTTTGTTCCTTTGCTTTGATTTATTCGCAACCATTATCTTCAGTTTTTGTTTGTTCTTTGATTTGTGTGTTTGGAGTAAGTAGTTCACAAGTGTCTCTTGATTCATCATATCAAACAGGGCAAATGAACTAAATATTAGCACAACGTTGTCCAGTTGGGGATTCCTCGATGACCTCTTGGCTTATGGTTTCATCATAACTTGTCAAGTAGATGAAGAAGCTGATCCAAATCTATTGGGTTTGTCTCAAGTGTAGCCAAATCTCTAACTGATTCATTATATCAGTTTAAGATGGTTTGAGGAGTAAAATTAGGATTCTAAAAGAAAAAAACTCGGTCTTTAAGTATGTCTCTTTTCTGCCTGAACGAATGTTGATAGCTTAGCGTAAATATGGTTTGAGAGGAACATATATGAGTGTTTACATGACGTCTTCTAGCTTAATATTTTTTTGTGTTGTTTGATCTTTCTGAATTTCTTTGTTTGCGGAACTCAGTACGTTCTAGCTTAATCAAGTCCTTAAAGATAGCAAAACTATGAAGATCCAATGTCATAGTTAAGTTTTTGAATTGATTATTTCAGCTTCCCATTTGGTATTCTGGAGCTTTAAATATATGTGTCCTCTTTGCTGCTTCTTATTTTGGCCTCAAATGATTAAGAACAAGTAAATTTATTCATTTGCTCTATTATATGGTTGGAAATGTGTGAATTTGTTGGTAAAATGACGTTACGTTCTTTATTTTTTTTTTAAAAAAAATGATGAATGTTGGAACTATCCAATGTTGTTATAAAAATAATAATAATAATACTATATTCTCCCATTCTTTCAACATAACATTAACATGGGCTAGTGATTACTGGTTAATTCGCGTCCCTTCAAATCTTCTAGATCTTGTATATTATATCCATGTGGGTGTTCGAAATCTATGTTGAAAGATTTAAGCTAGCTGGATGTATTGAACGACATTTTATCTTACATTACTTTTCTTGTTTTATTACTTGCCAAATTATTCACTTTAGAATAGGTACTTATCTTCTCTTTGTGGCATGTGACATTGACCCGAGTCCAATTGGGCTCCATACCCTTGCATCTCACCGAAAAAAGCCTCAGCCAAGGCCCCGAAAATGGACTGAGAGACAAGAAACAAGGCTACATACAGCGGTATACGTGGGATATGCAGTGTAAACCGAGGAGGTGAAGTTGGGATATGTGTGGAGGACTGGAAAACATGCATATATAGCTGATATACAAAAACGCATGGAAAGAATAGCCGCTATATACAGTTCTAACTCTTCTTTGATTTTCAGTTCTTATTTATTTGTATGTACTTGAACACCCTAACTAATTAATTTAGATAAACTCCCCAAGTCGTTACCATTTTATTTTATCACGTATTTTAGTCGATTCGCGATTTTCTCACCTAATGTAACTCATCTAAATGAATTAAAATGGTTACTTTCGATTTTTCTTCCTAAAACTAAGCTTAAAAGAAATTGTCAAGTATTTTATTAAAAATGACATTTGTTTAGTTCATATGACTAATGACCTATTTGGATTAAAGTAATTTCCTTCGAATCAAGAAAAATTATTCTTCGCTTTTTTTTTTTTTAATTGATAAAATATTTTTAACATGACACTTTCTTAATAATTTTCAAACACGCTATTTATAATAAAAGTGACTTTTTTAAAAAATAATAATAAAATTAAAAGAAGGCAATATAATCCCTTTTTTTTTAGAAAAACTCAAGCTCATTTCCTCTTTAAATTCAAATGCGCAACCTAAGATTACATAGATTTCTTTTCAATTCCAGTAAAATAATAATTTCTCTAGAAATAATAATGAATTAGGTAGAATAGTTTTTTAACTAGAATACCCCTCTTGATTCCTTTTTTCTCAAAATTCTATTTTTTTTATGATCAATTATAAATTAAGTAAATGCTTTTTCTCAAAATTAATATCGAATTAATTAGAACATGTAACTTTTAAGTTGATTATTTCTCGTTTGAATAAACAAATGTCAATTTTAAATATGTAAATAAAAAATTTTAATATTTTAAAAGTTAACCTTTTCGTAAAGTTAGTCACCCTTATTTTAGTTAGTCTAAAAACTGATCTCTTTGTAAACCGTTCTAAACGGATGCTTCTAAGTGTCTTAAAAACCTTCTTAGGGCGTTAATTGAACCGTTACTCAGTTTCTCTAATTTCAAGGATATATTTTTATTTTTGAATTTTTGAAATTCTTTTAAGTTTTTCTTGATATTTTCTATAAAAAATCAAGTGATAACTCTGTAATTTTCTTAAAATTATTTCAAATTTTTTTGAAATCTTTTGAAATAGTTTTTAAAAAAAGTCCAAACCATTTCCTTTCAAATAAAATCCGAAAAGGGATTAAACAACACAAAAAAAACTAGAAAAGAAAACTAAAATGAGCTTTTTTCCAACTAGCAAGGACAAGCCTCGTTTTTGTTCTGTAGAAAGAATGTTAAAAGCAAGATGCTCAGAATATGTCTACTGGAACAATATAAGGATTAGAATGACAAGAAATATTCTTATATGTATATAATGGAAGGAATATACTAATACACGATAAGATAGTCAAAGAATATGTCTATTGGAACTATATCAAGATTAGATAAAAAAAGAAATATCCTTATCCGTATATAATGGAAGGAATATACTAATACACTATAGGATAGTTAAAAAAATATGTCTATTAAAACTATATCAGGATTAGATAAACAAGAAATATTCTTATCCGTATATAATAAGTTGGGATCTATCCTTTCCAGCCATTTCATTAAAATCTGAAAGGAAGAATCCGAGGTAGTCTAATGGACAGTAAGCAAACAAATCAATGATGAGTATTTTTGTTTTATGTTGTCTCTAAGTAGTATTAAGCACCTATTTAATCGAGAAAGGAAAATAACAATGTGACATCACATGTGCTTTTGTTTGCTTTCCGCCTACCATTTTCCTATTTTAGCAGCTCCTCTCCTATATTTTCTCTCATCCTTATCACTAGTGAAAATTGTGTCGAAGAAGCAAAAATTGGGAAGGCGGTGACAAGGGAGGAAAAAATGAACTTGATGGGCATTGTAATTATTTCTAATAATTACCTAGTTGTACTTTTTTAGGTTGGTCTAACTAACATTCCAGCTATGTATTATGAAGATGTCTATTTAGGTTTAAAAAGATGGAAGAAATACATGAAATTGTTGTAATTAAAATTGAAAAAAGGCTCAAATATGCCACTGAACTATTAGAAATGACTCATTTATGCCATCCGTTAAAAGTTGGGCTCATTTATGCCATCGTCGTTATAAAATTGGCTCATCCATTCCATTACTTTTTAACAGCCGGTTTTAAAAAACAGCCTTGCCACATGACAGCTTATTAGAGGGCCACGTTATTTTTTTTTAAATTAAAAAAAATAAAAATTTAATCCATTAAAAAGAATCCACGTAACTTTTTGATCCATTGAAAATTAGTTTGATCTATGTTTTTAAAATTTGATTAATTTTTCATGAATATATTCTTAAAACATTCTCGTTCAATTCATTTTTTTGTCATTTTTGACAAATTAAGATTATTTTCATATTTTACCTTTAATATTAATTATTTTTTCTTCAAATTAATTTCAAATACAATAGTAAACATCATTTAATAAATGTATTATAATAAAATAGCTATTTTAATTGACGATCGCCCATAAACGATCATCTAGTGGCTATTGTGAATGAATATAGTTAGTCTTATTCTTATCGACTAAGTCTATAAATTGGGTGTATTTGGTATAAAGGAAGTTATTTTCTTGGAAATAAGACGGCTTCCTATTTATGTTCTAGTGTTTGATTAAAAAAAAAAACTATCACAAGAACATTTATATGTAGCAAAAAACTATTGAGGTAGGAGGTGGTGTGTGGGGCTTCAAGGATGGCGGGGTGGGATGATCAAAGGGTATTGTCTGGGGGAATTGGATGTGCGGGACGAAATAAAAGCGGAAAAAAAATGTCACTTTAAAACTTATTTTTCCTACTTTTATTAAGGAAGTCAGCTATTTCATTTTTAAAGAACTTGTATTTCTAAAGAAAATGTTTTTCAAGAATTATCCAACCAAATATGCAAAAATAAGGAGATATTTTTTGAAAAATATTTTCCTCCATACCAAATGTTTTCTTACTTATTCGGTAAAAGTCTCAATTTGTTATAGGAATAGGAGTTTACTAGGACATGGTATTTTTCATTACTCATTTGAAACTAACTAGTGTCGAGTCGGTGTTGTTTGTCTTGTTATCAAATAGGGAATTGGGATGAATAAGAATTCAGTTTTGTAATGATTAATACCTTAATTACCAAGTACCTAATCACTTTCACTTAGCACATATATTCTACGCTTCTTATTATTATACAATTTTGAATTATCATTTTTGTAAAAATCATGTAGTACATCTGAAAGAATTTGTATATTACATGCTTCTTATTATTATATATGGTGATTTTGAGGTACTTGCACCTATTAATCATTCTTTATTTGACCTATTAAAATTAAAAAAGAAAATTAATTTTTTTTTTATCCATTAAAAATAATCCACACAACTTTTTGATTCATTGAAAATTAGTTTGATCTATGCTTTTAAAATTCGATTATTTTTTCATGAATATATTCTTAAAACATTCTCGTTCGATTCGTTTTTTTGTCATATTTGACATATTAAGATAGTTTTCATATTTTACCTTTAATATTAATTATTTTTTCTTCAAATTGATTTCAAATACAATAGTAAACATCATTTAATAAATATATTATAATAAAATAGCTATTTTAATAAAAAATTTAAAAGAATTAAAAAATGACGTGACCCTCTAATAAGCTGCCACGTGGCAAGACTGTTTTTAAAAACCGGCTGTTAAAAAGTAATGGCATGGATGAGCCGATTTTGTAACGGCGATGACATAAATGAGCCCAACTTTTAACGGATGACATAAATGAGGCATTTCTGATAGTTCAGTGACATATTTGAGCCTTTTCCCATTAAAATTTGTGGAAGTTAACCAAACTTTTCTATAAATATGTATTTAGTTTTTAATGCCACAATTTTTGGGGGGGAAATTTATACATTATATTTTTACTATATCGTTGATAACTTCTAAAAAATAAAAAATGAGAGAAAATGAAGAAGAGGTATTATTTTACTTGTAAACAATAACTTTTAAATTTTGCATCAAACTTGATGCTAATGTTCATAATAGTTGTATGGGCAAACGAAATTTAATTACTATGTCTATCAATCCATGTACATTTATTACTCGTGATATTTTTTTCTACATGAGTTAAGTTTTAGTTAATTTCGATAAGGTACTTTCATTAGCACATATTTTATGTTTTTATATATAACAATTAGCTATAGTTAACGACCTAGCATGAAATCACATTGTATTAAATAAGTAATTAAGCATTAGATAATTAGATTATACTTTTATATATACATACAGGATTTACTCTATCTATCTATAGACACCTATATATGTTTATTAAAACTAGGTCACTATTAAAGTGTAAAACATTTCATGATTCTATCAAATTATAGGACAATCATTATATCTTTCACACATATTAATTAGGTGTTTTTATTTATTACTACAGCCAATTATCATCGGGTGTTGTTGCAAAATCTTTCTAGGTATGGTGTATAAGCGCTTTACATGCCTGCTTTATTTGTTATTATCCATGAACTGAGAATTTCTTCTGTAACCAGTCTTCTTTTTAAATTTTTAATTGGTAAACAAATATAGTTTTAATAAGCCATAATATATAAATAAAACGTTTAACTTGACATCAAATTCTAACTATGACTTTAACTTTACTCATGCACAAGTAAGCCCTTTAACTATACAAAAGCTAAACAAAAAAACACTTCTATCCTATTTGGCTTAATGCGTGATTACACTCAAAATTTCGCACGTGGGATAAAAATTAGAGCCCCCAGTAGTAAAAAAAAAAAAAAAGCTCAAATGACTATTATACCCTTAGTGAATCTTTTTTTATATATATACAAATCAAATTTCCACTTTATTCTCTTTTTATTTTCTCCAACAACTCTAAAAAAAAAATTAAAAAAAGTAACCCAATTAAAGTTAAAGGGCTTTTATTTTGTATATATACAGTTTTTTTGTTGAGCTTTTGTATAGTTAAAGGGTCAACTTATCTGATAAAATTAAAGATCATAATTATAATTTGATGTCAAGTTATCTTGTTTATGTATTATCCCTTTTAATAAAGCATTGTCATTAGTTTGCAATTTCTGTGTACAAAAGTTGTCTTTATCTAAATGATTACATTAAGTACAAAAGTTGTCTTCCAGAACCAAATGGATAATAATATTTTCTCCTTTTGGATTGTAGAGAAGCATTTCTGCGTCAAAGGCAATCTCTTCCCAGGTATGAAGGATTAAGGAAAGTTAACATTTCTTTGTTTATTTCTTCTTCTCCGGTCCCCTCCTTAATATACTGTAATGTGAGTTCAGTTGGCGTCGCTGCTGCAGCGTTGTGTGGTTGAAGAACAACCTTTGTTTTCTGGCGTTAATGCAAAAGTGGCATTTTTGAAATGGATTAGACAATCAATCAGTGATAGATAACATCAAAGGTCGAGTTTGTCTTAACAACGATTAAGAGTACATAAATATTTCTTCACGAAACCACATAGCCAACAGGAAGTAGAGCTTCTGACTCAATCAACGATCACGGTTCACTCGTGAGCGGAATGCATGAGTGTGGAAAGCACATGTACCCAATAGGCATCACAAGCCGACAATACTGAACTAACAACTATATCACATTTTACCTAAACGAGATCTCCTTAGCACGTACAGTAGTAATACAAAGAAGTCAAATAATCATCGGGATCTATCCTTCCCGCTCACCTCTTTAATAAATGGAGGAAAGAATTCGAGGGTAGCCTGATGATAAGTAACTAAATCTATGATGACTATATATTTTTTTATGTTGTCTCGAAGTAGTAGTACCAAGCACCCATTTAATCGCGAAAGACAAATAACAAGCATTTTTTTTTAAAACCTTTGTTAACTTAAATAGACTACACAAGGCATCACACTTATATGCCATTTGGAAACTCACGGAGAAAGATATAATTGCGACGTAACAAAAGAATCCTCCATTTTAAAATCTTCTTAGTGAAAATCTTCGTTTCGCATTAAATATGCAATACATTAAGAAATTATAAGTAACAACCATCCAAACAAAGTGTAAGAGATCTTTATCTAATTATTGCAGTGGGAGACATCTTTAATGCCCCCACGTAACATGGAAAGTTTATCTTTTTCATCTAAAATGAATGGCTTCTACACTTGGATATCAAATTGACAACAACAATTTTTTTGTTTTATTGAAACGATATTTTAGTTGTATTAATTTTTATATGATGGAATAAATGAAGAAAAGTTGTTTTTTCCTTTTTCCTTAGAAAAAAGATTCGAAAGAAAAAATTTCTAGATGACCTCGGAAATTTATACCTTCAACTTTAGGTATGTACAAATAGATACTTAAACTATCATAAAATTAAACAGTTAAACACATGCGCCCAAAGTGGCAAATCATGTGAGATGCACACGTCCTACGTGTCATATTGTGTGAGATAATATCAGCCAAAATATATATGACCAAAACAGAGCCCTCTATTTTGTGGTTTAACACATGTACACTGCTTGCATTCTCATTTTCAACAATTTGAGACACACACCACAAGAATGTCAAGAAAAATTGAATTCTTGATGTGCCCACACAAGCAAATAAAAACACACATTTGTGTCCACACTTTAGTATGTGTCGGAACGGAGGTAGAAGGTTGTTTACGCATTTGATTGAACTCAGTAGCTTTAGTCCGAATTCAGAATTTTTATTACAAAAATTCACTAAATATGTATAAATTTGAATTCAGAACCAGGTTATTAACACTGGACACGTCGTAATTTTTGAATTTAAACTCATAAAATTCAAGTTTTGACTACCCGCTTCTCAAGATTCAATGTTACATTTGTATTGACAGCTTTACTTGTTTTTCGATGAATTTGTGTAAAACATGTTAACACACAATCACGGTTTGCAAGACTTAGTTGATTTGATTTGTTTCAAATGGTCAAGTCCTTGGGCCCTACATAAGCTGGAAAATAAAATAGAAAAATTACATATTATAGACAAAATACTATATTAATTACATGATATGGTTGATGTTATAAAAAATTACAATTCATAGTCATTTAATAGTTAAAAGTCAGTTTTCTTTGTGGGCCCTACATATAAATATATTAAGATTTGTATATATCAATTTTCTCTCTCATGTATTTATTTTTGATATTTTCTTTCTATTCTCTCTATCCTATTGGCTCAAAAAAGGCAACAATGGAATATCAAAACACAAGATTATTTTAATGATATCTTCTTCAACTTATTTTTCCTTAATTTTCTCTCAAAATCACGCTAATATCCTTGATTTTAAATTAAAGAACCACAACATTGACAACATCATAATACATGATTATTCAAGAGATCTTCTTCAACTTTCTTCTCCCTATTTTTCTCTCAAAGTCACCCTAATATCATAAAATATAATTCTTCATTTTTCTGTGATAAATCATTTTTGTAGATTTTTCACCACAGAAAATCAGTTTAGGATATTTATTGACATTAGATTTTTTTTAAAATTTTTTTATATATTATGTCAGTTAGTCGTTAAATTTCTTCGTTGTTCATCTATTTTACAAAAAAAATAGAAAAGTGCGAGTACTCCCCCATTTTTATAATTTCTTCATTTTTGAGGGTTTTTATTTTATAATATAATTTTTTATATATTATATAAGTCACTCCCCCATTTTTTTTGATGAATGATTTATCAAAAAAAATGGAAAGAATTTTGTATCTTCTAGTAAGGCGGAAAGAAAAAAATATTTTAAGGTATCTAAATCTAAAAGGGGGAGCAATGAAGTTGATAATGATTACGTGTTTTATTTTTTTGTATATATTCTTGTGAAACAGAATTGTTGGTCAATATATATATTTATTTCAATATATGTAAATACGTATATTTTTTTTGTAGAATAATACATGCATATATATATATATATATATATATATATATATATATATATATATATATATATATATATATATATATATATATATATATATATAGAGAGAGAGAGAGAGAGAGAGAGAGAGAGAGAGAGAGAGAGAGAGAGAGAGTTAGAGTGTATGTATGTCTCTACAGTTTGTATTTTTGATATATGTATATACAATTTACATTTATGTATATGCAATTAACTTTCACATATACATTTTGAAGAATAATGCATATGCAGATATATACAGTTTTAGAGTGCATATATGTATATACATTCAAATTTGTTATTATGTAAAACATTCAAATTTGTATATACAGATGTACAAACAACAGATATACAAATAATAAACATATATGTATATGTTTATTTCGTTTGCATATATTTATATACAAATACACAAACAAAAGATATACAAATATGTATATTTCGTTTGCATTTATATTTCGTTTACAGACAACATTCAAATTCGTATATGCAGATATACAAATAACAGACATATAAATAATAAACAACAATTTTGATTTGAATATATGTATATTTTGTTTGTAATATCATTTACAAACAACATTCAAATTGATATACAAATAATAAACAACAGTTTTGATTTGAATATATTTATACTTCATTTGCATAGATGTATATATAGATATACAAAAAACAGATATACAAATATCAAATTTATGTAAACTAATATACATGTATACAAATAACATATATACAAATAATAAAAACAATCTTTGTAACATTTAAAACATATATACAAATACAATTGTACACTTATGTTAACAGATATACAGAAATTCAAATATACTATTACTAGATACACATAAAAATATATTAATAGACTGTCAATATGTATATTATGAAATATGCAGTAGAGTAATGAATGGATATATCACACAAATTGCAATGACAAATGGGATTTAGAAAGAAAAAAAAAACTAACGCAAACAAGGATTATAACATTTTAACAACTCCTGTGAAAAAAAAATTAAAAATTACGAAAATAAAAATTGAATACAGAAATTGAAACACAAAATTACAATTGAAGTTATTATATACAAAAATAATAGTAATTACAAAATTGACAATTTGAAAGTGTTTGAAGTTTATATTGTGCATTCCATTTAGAAAATCTAATTCAAACCAATAATAAAATCGATTTTCATTATGTTGAAACTGAATCAATTTTTATTGCATATTAGATTCAAAAAATAATTTCAGTAAATAAATTCAAGTAAAAAAATAATTTGCGTAAGCCGTATATACTGGAATTTTGTATGCACAAATTACCAACTTTCTCCTGTAGATCACAATTTTTTTTTTTAAAAAAATTATCAACTTTTGGGGGAGTAATTAACGCATAAATTCATATTTATTGATATGATATATGAGAGAAATAAATGGAAAGTTGGAGAAGATTAAGGACATTTATTACATTAAAAGTTCCTTTTTTAATCTCTTTTGGCTATTATGGATTTTTCCTTCTTTTTTTTATGTATATATATATATATATATATATATATATATATATATATATACATACATAAAACTGTCATTTATTTTGTCTATGAATTGTAAATATTAAAACTTAGTTGAGAAAATTGAAGGAAAGGAGTCTTTTAAGTCTTGAATGAAGGATTGGTGACATTGACCATTAGATAGGGTCAAACATCATTAATAAACTTGATTAAGTTAATTGTGGACTTGATTAATATTTTTAAAACTTTCTAATCTTTTCAAAAATACAAATCAACCCAACCCACACCCCTCTTCAATCCAAATCAACCACTCTCTCCTCTCTCTCTCTCGACAGCATCTCTCAACTCTCTGCCAACCAACAGTTCTGCAAAATTTCTTCGTTCAACCCCCGACGACTTCTACCTACGGCAACAAATAGTTAGGCTTCAAGTTCTTCTCTTGTCTCCCTTCAACCCCCGGTGACTTCTACCTCCGGCGATAAATAGTTGGGCTTCGAGTTCCCCTCTTCAATTCAAATCAACCTGTATCTCATTCCTCTCTCAACAGCTTCTCTCAACTCTCTCCCAACCAACTGTTCTACAAATTTCTCATTTCAATCTTTGGCGACTTCAACTTCAACATCTGACTATAAATTGTTGGACTTCGAGTTTCTTTTTGACTTCAACTTTCAATCAATATGACATCCTTGCTCTCCGGCCACAATAGCTTTGAATTCTTCATCGTTCTTTTTCTTCTTTCACAGGTAAAAAATTATGGCCTTTTTAGTTTTGAAGAAAACGAGGAACCTAAGCCAACTTCTCTTATAGTATTGGTTAACAATTTCAATATTCGTTGCATTAATTTAAAATATGGTCTGAATAAAACCCTAATTTTTAGTATTTCTTCTCTTCTCTTTTTAAAGTGAATTATGATATTTTGTTGTTTGTTGCATTTTTTTGAAGTTTGATTTTTATTGTTTGTGTTTATAAAAATAAAATGATAATTTGAATTGATTTGTTTTGTTCTTATTCTTGGTAAAAATAGTGAAATTGCTATTTTTTTGTTGAACAAAATCGTGCTACTATTTTTTGTTTCCTCCAATAGATTACCCATCTGGTAAAATATATTAACCATCTGATGCAACAGATTTATCATATGATGCAATAGATCAACCATCTGATGCACCAGAGGAACCATCAGATTACAATTCTGATGCGACAGATTAATAATTTGATGCAACAAATTAACTATCTGATGCAACAACTTTACCATATGTTGCAACAGATTAAGCATCGAATAAAAAAAATCTGATGCAACTAATTAACCATCTGGTGAAATAGAAGAACCATTAGATTAATGATCTGATGCAACAGATGAACCTTCTGTTGGATAAAATCCTATCAACTCTTCCCAGTGGAAATGTCCAAGACTTGATTTTTTAAACTGATCATTCATCTGCCGCGATTTATGCCCCTATGTTGGAAGAAATCTAAACAATATTGACCTTTGATAACTGTTCCAACAGATTAATCAAGTGTTGCAACAGATGTGTGACCTTTTGCACAGACCATTTATCTTTCTCAACAGATGAGTGCTATGTTTTGTATTGTCACTGCAGGTTAGTTAACTGCTCTGACAGATCACTCATATGTTGTAACAGATGTGTGATCTATTGCACAAACATTCATCTTTCTCAACAGATGAATGATATATTTTGTATTATTGCAATAGATTACTTAGCCGTTGCTATGGATTATTTAAATTTTCCAATAGATCACTCATATGTTGCAACAGATGATGTCACAACAGTTGTGTGATCTATTGAACAGACCATTCATCTGTCTGAAAAGATGAGTGATATGTTTTGTATTATTACAATAGATTACTCATCCACTGCAACAGTTTAGTTATATGCTGCAACAGATACACTACTTGGTGCAACATATCAGTGATCTGTTGCAATTGTTATTTTACTATTTTGCTTGTTTGATTTACTGTTATCCTTTTTTAACGATGCATTAATCAACAATAATATGTTATTTTATGTTGCTGTTAATTTTAGATAATATGGTTCCCAAAAGAACATAAATTAAATCAAGTCTAAGTAAAGGAACAAGTGAAGCAGCTAGGCTACATCCACCACTCTCTGGGTTTGCTTTATAAGCGTTATATCAATCAGGAGCAGAATATGATGAACATGGGGAGGAGGAATGTTTCAAAAGAGATAATCCAGATGCTAATACCCCTTTTATCGAAGAGTTGGTCAAAGCCTTTAGCATTGATCGTTATCCTATGAGAATGTAGTGCAATGGTACCGCAAATTTAACGGGTGGTTTCGTGGTTAAGTCAGCCATGGAAAAATCTTTCAACACCTTCAGAAAAATACTTCGAGAATAAAAATTGGATGCTTATTTCAGGGACAGCTGCTTTGGGAAATATCTTGATTTGCCGGATAACAACAATGCTCGTTTCTAAATGAAAATGGTATATGAACTTTTCAAGTGTAGGTTTATGTATGAAAACAACGATAAGATAGATGAGGTGTGGATAAATTACTGTGGCATGCCTGTTTGTTTTGGCTGGAAGGAGTTTGCATAGTTACTGGACTAAAATGTTATCCTCCTTCTCAAGTTATATTCTAACCCAAAGCACCCCGCACACCCAAAAAGGAAAAGTCAAGTCGTGTGATCGTGATGACCTGGTATCCATTGTTGGTCCAAGCTTAAAAAATAAAAATCTGATAGAAGCGTTGAAAGGTAAAGGACTTTCAAAGAAGCACAAGCAGTCATTGTGCTTGGTTTGATTTGTACATAATATTCTTTGGACGAGAGACGTTAACAATAATATAAGACTCGGTTTAATAAAGATTTTCGAGGATCTTGAGGTATTTAACAGCTATTCTTGGGGGTATGAAATCTTCAAAATGACTGACCAAATATTTGTTGACTCCGTTAGTGCCAAAGACAGTCAACTTATATGGCTTCCCATGGGCTTTCATGGTAAATGTTTCTTTCTATTATGATATCATTCATTTTTTTCACTCAATAATGGTTTTGATTTATTGAAATTATTTTATAGGCTTGTGCATTTGAAGCCATTCCTTATTTGAGACAACAAGTGAACTACCACGAAGGAGTTTCCTATCCAAGAATCTTGAGATGGTTGTCGGCCAAAACTGATAAAAATACAAAATTTCTTAAACTCTTCAACCCCCCGAAGGATGCTGTAAATATAATTATAATGAATTTTTTCTTTTAATTAATAATTTTCTTGAATGATGTAATCATCATTTTAATATATGTAATGATTTATGTTAGATTGTGCATCCATCGCTAGTTCCGACCAATCGAGAGTTGAAGATGTCATTTTTTCTTACTTTATGGTCCGTGCAAACTTTATTGGACCCTAAGATCATTGATAGAATAAAAATGGAATTATTTGGAGAAACAACCATTACAAGAAAAATAATTTTGGTGGGTGGGCTTCTTGTTATTGATGGTCTTAGTGGTGATGGAGCTGTTGGTGGTCGTAGTGGTTCTACTGTTGGTGCTAATGATGATCCTCTTATAGTATTTAAAGCAAACCATTATGAGTATGATTATTCTGGTTATACAGATTTTGCCTCTCCCAGTGAATGTTTTGCATGCAAATGTCAAGACTGCAGGGCGAAACATGATGTAGTGATTAATGTTATTAATGCATTAACTGATTCTGTAAAGGAATTGACATCTAAGAGAGGTCTCATTCCATCAAAGAGGATTTTAATTCCATCCACTCCGTTAGAGATTAGGGCTAAGAGGAGAAGGAGAGTGATTTCCAGGGCCTTATCAAGCATCCAAAAAAGTAAAATTACAACTTCTTTGTATGTGTGTTGCAGTGAGCAACGTACAATATACAAACGAGAGCAGCACGAGTTGAGCAAGGTGAATATATTATATATCTTCTGACTGACAAAATGAACAGAAATATATATGTTTCAACAAATGACACATCTGCTGAAAATTATCAAACACTTATATACATCTGTTGCAACAGTTGACTAACCTATTGCACCAGATAAAGTATCTGGTGTAACATATGTCTCGTCTATTTTAGCAAATCAAACAGCTCTTCGTATCGCTTTTATTTGTACCAAGAGACAACCTATCTGCTGCAACAGATGATTCATACGTTGCAATAGATGGTTCATCTGTTGGAAATTATCATACAGGGTCTTCCTCATGTAGAAATTTATCCCAACAGTTGATTCATTGTTGCAACAAAAATATAATCTGTTTGGGACAATTTAAAATGGGAGGAAGACCTGTTTGATTTGCTAGAAGAGATGAGTTATCCTTTTCCGTTTTGTTGTATCTACGTGATTAGCATTGACCAATTCTGGCTTTCCAGGTGGATGTAGAAGAAGCTACTTCTGAATAACATTGACAATATGCTACTATTTTATGGAAATACAGAGAACAGAAAGCGTAGAAACTGTACGTAAGCGACAATAAAGATCCACGATGAGCAAAGCCGAATTCCATAGCACCGGATGAAGAACAACTTGTCCATACTGAGTAGATCTTTATAATGAGCCTGTCAAATTAATCCTTGGCATTATACTTAAATTGTTGTTTATATATTTGTTGAGATCTGTACCCATAACGATTTTTTTACATTCTATTTATTCGTTGACTTATTTCAACTAATTTATGAAGTCTTCGATTTATTGTATTTTGTCTATGAATTTTATTTATTCCTTAGATTTGAACTTATTAATTGAAAAGGAATAGTCGATTCAAATATTGCAACAGATAATGTATCTGTTGCAACAGATGACACATCTATTAGAAAAATTGAATAGATTTAGACATATGTTGCAACATGTAGGTGATCTATTAGAATTTATCAAGCAGGTCTTCCCACTGTTGCAACAGATGGACTTAGATAAAACCATCGAGATAATGCAACAGATGACCAACCTATTGCAACAGATAAACTATATGTCAGAACAGGTAGAATAACTGTTACAATGGATGGAGGATCTGTTGCATTATAAGAATTCAACTTTCGTTGGACATAAAAAATTGCCACTACGTGTAAAATGGTTAAAGTGAATTGAATTGAAATAAGAAAAGCGAAACCCATCGAAGTTGTTCAGTTCATACACCTAAAATAAAATAGGTATCAAGTAGATAGTGTTCATTTTAAATACGTAAAATAAAATAGGCATCAAATGTGTCAGTCTGGCACATTTTACTGACTTGCCGTCACTTGGCCCCCAAAGGTCATTCCCCCCCCCCTTTCTCATATATATTCATCTTTCTCCTAAAATTTAACTCTAATCTTCTTCTTCATCATCATCTTATTTTATCTATCCAAATTCTTCAAATTATTTCTTTTATTTTTTCCAATTGAGCTTGACAATGTCGAGCGCATCTTCCACTATTTTTTGTGATAAAGATTTTTGATATTGTAAGTGCAGTCATGAAGCTCTGTTAAAGACTTCTCTGACTCAATAAAATCCGAGTCGTATGTTTTTTAATTATAATATTTCAAAGGTAATATTTTTTTATTTAATTGGTTGATTAATTATTGACTTGTAATTGTTTTGTAATTGTGTTCTTTTTTTCTTATAGAAATTGGGTGGATGCGATTACTTTGATTGGTATGAAGAACGACACCCTTCAAAAGTAAATCGTGTAATCTGGGGTTTGTTGAACAAAGTCAAGGCTTCGGAAGAGAATCAAAATCGAGCAAGAAATACTATATTATTTTCATTATTGCTACTGATTTGGTGTTATTGGAAACATGGATATTCAAGCCTAATTGCTGGAATTTTCATGGTGCTGTGTGTATTTGCTACTGGTTTGGTGTTTTCTAGCACATGGTTATTCAAGCGTAACTATTGGAAAATATCAAAAAGAGTTAGGCAGATTTTGTAAAATTTGGGTCATTTGTTGGAAATTATCAAACAGGTTTTCCCACAGTTGCAACAGATTAGGCTTAGATTATTAGATTATTCATAGAAATAACATAGACGTAATGCAATAGATGACCAACCTATTTCAACAGATAAACTATCTGCCATAATGGATTAAATATATTTTACAATAGATTGGCAATCTATTGCATTATAAAAAACTCAACTTTCATCAGAAAAAATTATTGCCACTACATGTACATGTAATAAAGTGAAGGGTGACTTGAAATTCAAAATTTCTAATTCACAGGCCCTTCTATATACACAGGCTTCAAGAGTCTAGTTAGTACCCCATAAGCCCAGACCTCTTGCAGGTTTTCCACAGCAATGTTGCATAGAAAAATCGTTGGATCAGCTATTTCTATGCCGGTCAGCAAATATTCTATATGTACAAGAGCATGCGAGCCGCTCGCTTTAGCGTCATTATATTTTGGAAGGATCATTCCCTTGTTTTGACCTTCCAAATCCCATGATTTCTTCATCAACACTTCCTTTGGCAAATGATTCATCAGTTTACTCTCCTTTAACAAGATGGGCAACAACACCATCAGTGGCTCCACGAGGATAAAAAGATTGAAATCTTCAATGAGAGGTACGTTGGAGTCATAAACATTGATATTTCCCTCCTCTAGTAGTATCTAAACAACCCAATAATACATGTCGTTCACGCTAATGACTGCAAGAATATTTTTTCCCTCAGTCCAGCTCTTGCCGTGTGGATTTGGTCTATCCCCTCTAACATATTTTATCATTTCTTCTTCATCCAAGACCAACATAGGAACTAGGAAATCAAGTCCCATGCCAAGGGCTAATGCCTCCCCATTGAGTTGATCGTACCTATCCTTAAGCTTTTTGCAGAAGTCGAGGTCCATTATCCTATCGACAACATCATAAGCTTACCGGTACATTAATTTCCTTTTCCTCATGAGGTAGAGAATTATGTCGACATGATGTGAGATAAGAAGTCAATTTTTAAATATGTTAATAGTAGTAAAGATGCAACAGATGGTCCATCTGTTGCATAGGGTCCATCCAATGCAACTTATGCAACAAATGGATAATACGTTGCAATAGAACCACTATCAGTTGCACCAGTATACCCAGCTATTGCAACAGATGTGAAATCTTTTGAATGGATTCTTCTTCATGGGGTAGATTTGAAGGGATAGGTTAGGAAAAGTAAAATTGCCTTGTCCTCGTACAACATACATATATCAGTCATAATTTGGAAGTCTTGGCAGGAAAAGGGAGGCTTGGGGAAATCTGGTGTGCCTGGCTTGGCATTTTTATCTTGTCGCAGATCCCTCTTCTCTTCGGCACCAAGTTCTGCATATATGTCCACCTTCTTTACTGGCCCCTGAACTTCAATAGCTTTTAGAGAGGGAGGAATTGCAATTTCTTTTGATTTCTGATCGGAGAGTACATCTCTAATTGCTCTTTTCTTTCTCCTAACCAAGACTGTAGGAGTGTACGACTACCTCACCCTCTTCGATGGTATGATACACCTATTGGATTTGAATTCCTTTATTGCTTTAGAGATTGCCTCTACTTTTTCAAAGAGTTTATCCTGTATGTCCTTGCACTCTTTGCATTCTCAATGAGAACACAGGGGTGAAGAGGGGTTAGAGAGAGCTATGTAAGGGCAAAAGGGGGTGTTTTCAAACATATTTATTTTTTCTTGAGCATCAATATACTCATCATCATGAGTGGTAGCATCATCGACATGCCTGCCACCAACACCAACAACTCCACTAGAAGAATCACCCTGATCTGCCTTAGTAAAAGGTTGGTCATGAAGAGCCTTAACATTAGGCTGACCTTGCCTAACTGGTCTTCTTATAGCTGTTGCTCTAGCCAGTTCTTTTTTTATTAAATCCACCATTGGGTCTGATATAGTATCAACATGACCTAGAATAATATAAGAATTCATCACCGACTCCTCCTCAGTAGGCACGATCCATGGATGCACAACCTATAAAAAAGAAAAAAAGACAGATGCATTTAAATCATATAATATAATAATTTTCACAATTGGGCTACATTTTAAAAAAAAGACCCATCTGTTGCATAGTTTGAAGAATGTGGTTAAAATCCGTTTAAGTCTAGTTCAAAGAAACAGAGCAACACATGGATAATATGATGCAAAATATCAATCATCTGTTGCAACAGTTGCACAAGACGGGTAATTTGTTATGCAACAGATGATTTGTATGTCATAATAGATGAATACTATATTATCAGATTACACATCTGTTGCATAATTTGCAGTAGGTTAATCTTTTATAAGTTGGGTTCAGTGAACCAAAGCAATATATGGGTTACTTGATGCAAGATATACTCTGTCCCAACAAATGTCCCATCTGGTACATCAGATATAACATCTGTTGCACCAGATATAACATCTGTTCAATATCTTTCTTAGAGTAGAATTATTTTACTTGAAGAAGACATACTGCATCATCCGGAGGGTTAAAGAGATCATCCTCCTTAATATTGGTGTTGCTCTTTGCAGCCAACCACCTAAACATCCTTGGATGAGAAGCTTTCTCATCCGGGTAATCCATTAACTACTTTCGGAGGGGAGGAATGACTTCAAATGCCCAAGCCTAAAAGATGTAAACAGGAAGAAAGAAAAAAAAAATTCATAATAACTATATTCAATAAAAATTAATGGATGAGTAAAATTAGTAATTAATTTTACCATGAAAGCCCAAGGAAAGCCGTATAATGTGGTTGTCCCTAAGGATATCTTTGTCAGTAAATATTGGACAGTCAAGTAAAAGCTGTCATATCCCCAGGGATAATTGTTGAATTTATTAAAATCCTCAGCAGGCGCCAAAAAATCATCTTCTATGACCTTGTTGAAATCTCTTGCAGTATAATCGAATGGGCAAACCAAACTAAGCACAATTGATCCCTGTACTACTATGGTATGGTTTTATCCTCAAGATCTGTCAACAAATTTGATGCTTTATAGCCACATCAAGCAATGTCAAACAACCCATCTATTTTTTCCTTGCATTTTCTTACCTTGGATCTTTTACGGGGTGGTGGTCCTTCTGGACGATGGCATCTCAAGCCCGTCACTATGGCAAACTCTTGCAAGCTAAAACAAATAGGCATGCCACTGTAGTTGATCTAGATTTCATTCATCATCTTTTTTCCCCCTCCTCCGGATCTTTATCATCCCCCGCATACTTGATCCTGCGCTTAAGAATACCATATACCATCATTATAGGGAAACAAATACGAGCAGAGGGGTACTCAGGCAGCTCAAGAAAGCATCCAAAGTAGCTCTTCTCAAAATGTCTGCCTATGTTTTTGTTCTTCATAATTTTCACAAAATGTTCAAAAAAATTTCCCATCTGACATTTAAGTACAATTTGTCTAGTTAGTTGTTTTCCTTCTGGGTCATTTATCGGCATCGTAACTTGAAACCTGTCAATACTAAAAGTTTTGACAGGATCATGCTGGGATGTCAATATTAATTCATGCCCCATCGATGATTCATTATCATCATGTTGATGATCATTCTCTTTATATTTCTCACTCTTCAATTCCTCCCTTTCTCACTTTTATTTTCTTCATCACCATCTACAGATGCTTGTCCACCTCCATCAATGTTGTTTTTATATCTCTCCTTAGTTTTACTTTTCCCTGACTCAGATTGTTCAGGAAGCTCCTCCGAATCCCTCTGTACTATAGCATTTTTTTTGTGGTTGGTCAGAAGTTGATCCACTTTCACTTTTTTTTTCTTTTGAGAGACATGTTTTACCTACAGACAAAGAAAAACAAAAATTACATTACAATTGATGTATGCATAGATTTTAAAAAATATATTACAAACACCACGAATACCGACACACCAACATCTACCACCACAAATACCACCAACCAATGCCAACAAATAAATACCACGAATAACGACACCACCGACAGCCACTACAAACACCACCAACCAATGACACCACGACAAACACAAACACCACCACCACCATAACCACCATCACAAACACCATCCAATAATATCACGACATTCAACGGAACACTGCGGCAGAAATTAGGGATTTCTTGAGTTCTTCCTACTATTTTACCATCAAAACTCTAAATTGTAAACCCATTCTCGAAGATAATACAACTAAAAGTTTTATTTTTCATCATTAACTTTAAATCCCTTATTTTTTAGAAAAAAACAAAAAATATAGAGCTCTTCTCAAACTCGTTTCCTATGACAATAAAGAAAACGACTGATACAAGCAAGAATCAAGTCAAAAATAACACCTATGTGGTAAAAAATGAGAAGAAAAATGATCTGTTGTGGAGGGTTGAGAAAATTTATTGAGTATTTGTTGTCTGTACTATATTGTTGAGTGAGAATGAGTTTAAAGAGCGAGACCTCCAGATTTGAAATGATGAAACGTTTTGTATGGGCTGATTTGTATTTTGGAAAAGGATGACAAGTAGTTTTGAAAATGTTAATTTGGTCTGAATTGATCTTAATTATTTTTAAAATCATAAAGTATATGCTTAATTTTAACACTGTCATCATGCAATTGCCAAAAGGGTAATTTAATTGAAATTGTATAAAAACAATTAAAGTTTTAGTTGACCGAGTACTCTAATTGACCCTATGAAAACTCACCCCTAGTATTAGATTGATCAATTTAAGTACTATCAGTCTAACATATGAACTCAATTGAAATTGTAAGAAAAAAATGTTCAATATGTTGCGTCAGATTTCTCATCTGTTGTAAAATTATCAATCATATTGGGTAACAATAGATTATGAATCTATTGTAAATTATCAAACAGATTAAGTCATCTATTACGACAGATTACCCATCTGTTGTCAATTATCAAATGGATTGTCATATGTCATAAAAGATTACCCATATGTTGTAAATTATTAAATAGGCGCTGCCATCTGTTGTGGCTGACCCTATGAGAACTCACCCCTAGTCCTAGATTATTTAATTAAGGTATTATTAACCTAGTCCTGGATTAATCAATTAAGGTTTTATTCTAACATATGAGGTAGTAAGAATCGGTTTGGCTTAGAGTGATCGATCGATGACTCTGGTCGGGAGGAATGCAGTACCGTCTCATTATGCAATTTCCAAAAGACACAATTGAAGTTGTAGTTGACCCTATGATAACTCAAGATTAATCAATTAAGGCATTAGTCTAACATATGAGGTAGTAAGAATTGGTTTGGCTCAGAGTGATCGATCGACAACTCTGGTTGGGAGGAATGAGTACCGTCTGATCATCTGTTGCGACAGATTACCCATCTGTTGTAAATTATCATATGGATTAAGTCAATGTCACAATATATTACCCATCTATTATAAATTAACAAATAGGCATTGTCATCTATTATAGTTGACATTATGAGAACTCACCCCTAGTCCTAGATTAAGCAATTAAGGTATTAGTTGAACATATGAGGTAGTAAGAATTTGTTCGGCCCAGAGTGATTGACGACTCTTGTCGGGAGGAACGTAGTCCCATCTTTTTATGCAATTGACAAAAGACTTAATTGAAGTTGTAGTTGACCCTATGAGAACTCACCCCTAGTCTCAGATTATTCAATTAAGGTATTATTTGAAAGAAGAGGTAGTAAGAATCAGTTCATCTCAGAGTGATCGATCGATGACTCTTGTCGGGAGGAATACAGTATCATCTCATCATGCAATTGCCAAAAGACTCAATTGAAGTTGTAGTTGGCCCTTTGAGCTCATTCATCTATCCCTAGTTCCAACTAAATCAATGTACGTACTATTATTAATCTTAACATTAAGTTAATGAGAAATTATTTCAAATCAGAGTGATTAATCGATGACTCGGGTTGGGATGAACGCAATACTAACACCATGCAAATGCAATGACTCAATTGGATTTGTAGTTGACCCTGTGAGCTTATTCATTCATCCCTTGTTCTACCTAGATCAATGTAGGTACTATAATTAATCTTAACATTAAGTAAATGAGGAGCTCATTCTTTCTCCCTAGTTCCACCTAAATCAATTGCAATGAAATCTGTTGCAACAAACGATTGAGCTATTGGAGAGTTTCAAACAGATAACAATATTTGTTGCAATAAATGAAATATCTGATTTAATTATTAAATAGACATTTGTATCTGTTATGACAGATGACTAAGCTATTGGAAATTTTCAAACAGATATTGATATCTGTTGTAACTGATGACATTTTTAATTTAGTTATCAAATGGACATTTCCGTCTGTTGTCACAGATGACTGAGCTGTTGGAAATTTTCAAACAGATATTTATATTTGTTTCAAAAGACGACATATCTGTTTGAATTTTTTTTTCTTTTAATTTTAAAGCAAGCTTCTGTCCCAGTAGATAAAGTAGTAGTACTACTAAAGGCGGTAAAAAATGTTTCTTGGATAACTCAAAAATTTCATTGAGTAGTCTTGTCCTATCTTTTCAATGTCACCCGTTTTCTTCCTCGTGCCCCTCAAATTATTAGTGAATATTAATTAATGAATATTGAAACTCCTAATACTTCTTCCGTTTCATATTGGCTTGGCACACCCATTAAGAAAATATTAATTAGTGGTTTATTTTACTACCAAATTAGCCTTATTAATTATTCTTTGAAAATATAAATTTGAATAAATATACTTTGTATAGTCATTTAATATTAAGGGTAGTACATCTAGAAATTAGAATAATCTCATCTCTCCTCTCCTCTCCTTTAGCCCTAAATTTATTTTATTCGTCTCTCATGTTTTTTCTTTCTATCCTCTTTAGGGTTATCACAATCTTTTTTCCTCTCCTCTTTCTCATAAATTTTCATTTGGATCTAAACCGATCCATATCCATATATTTATTAGATTCCTCAACTGAATTGCTATTTTGACCCCCTTTTGACATTAAGGTATGATATGATTAACTATTGCTCTTTCATTCTCGTCTTCTTCTTGCAAGTTATTTACATTTTTTTTAATTAAATTACCATTCTTTCATATCATATTTATTTTAAAAATTTAAAGGAACTTCTAGTTGTTGAATAAACGAACCGAGAATTTTTATTACAAGCTGCAAAAAAAAGTCATTTGTTGGGAGAAGTTTAAAAGCCTTGTTGGTAGTATCATTTTTTTTTTATGTATTTTGTTTGTTTCTTTGTTGTTGGTGCTGTTATTGATGTTGTTGGTGGGGTTGGCGTTGTTGGAACTTGTGGTGTGGTGTTGTTGACAGCGGCGAATCAAGGTTTTTTAGACGGTGGGTGCTTCTTAGCTTAAAAATAGTGGAGTCCGAACAATCAACACAAGGAGTAAGGGAGAAAAAAATAAAAGAAAGTTTAAAGTGAATAAGGAGAGAAGAGTTGATTACCAAAATTAAAAAAAAATGTGCTGAGTGGGAATTGAACTCAAGACTAAAAGAAATAAATAACCTTAAGCACCCATAAACAATAATTAGGCTAACCAAACAACTCTTACTATGGGTGCTTACTTATTAGATTATATAAGTTATTTTCTTAATTTACATGTACATATATAAAGTTCAATACGAGTTCAGTCTGTGCTCGTGCACCCGGAGGTCTCCTTGAGGGTCCATCCCTGGTTGTTGATGGTGTTGGAACATAGGATGTATGCTTCTTTGTTGTTGATGACGTTGTTGGAACATATGTTGTTGTTTTCTTTGTTGTTGATATTTTTTATTTTTTGTTTGTAGTTTATGATGTTGTTGATGTTACAACAAATAGAGTAACTGTTGGAACAAATCAAACCACCAGTAAGGCTGCTATGTATTCCAATTGACTCTATATCTGTTGCATCAAACTACACATCTGACGCAACAGACTCCATATCTGATGCAACAGAAGGACAATTTTATTTCTGTGACATAAATTTTTACCTTCTTCTTTGTAGATATAAAAGGAACTGAAAGTTGATCAACTTTTTCCTGACCATCACAAGAGGCTCCAGTAAAGATAGGTTCGGAGAAATAAGCTGCATGCAGATGAAACCACTTCATATGTGGGAGGTATGTATTACTGATAATGTTACCGTGGAAACACACATAGAATACACTGATTTTGTGAATGTTGTTTTTACCGATTAGTCATAGATCATTCAAACAAGATATTTGTAATTTTACAGTTAAGTTTGGTAGGTCTAAACTGATAAGGCTGAGGGACCATGAATATGGTTCTGATATCTTGTTAAGATTTAATGTCAGATGTTGCTCATGTTTATTTTTCATGCCTTCTACAGACTTTAGCTGTGGCAAGCATTTCTGGCGAAGGTGTAGACTTTTGCATGACAGATATATTGTCCTCTATATGGTATCCACCTTTCTCATAAAAATCAATGCATTCAAACTTTGTTCAAATCAATCACATGTCATACTCTATAGGATATCATCATACCCAACTTGCAAGTCATCAGTATCATATCGTTCTCTTCATTCAATCATCATATGCAATATATTTCAACATGAACAAAACAACCCTCTCTTTGAAAGTCAAAAACCATATCCAAATCATGACATTTTAACGACATTTCATGACATGCATTTCAAGACGATTTCAAACGATTCATATCATGTGAAAACTTAAAACAATATCATATCAAGACAGGGGTTCTGTGTAAATCATGCTCTCAATTTATCATCATTATGAAACACATGCATATCCATATATAATATATCAAATCACCTTGGAATTAGGCCTAAATACCAAATCAATATCATAAAACGTTTAAAACATATCATATTCGTAATTTCAAAATCCCCATTTTGAAAACATGAATTTTTATAGCCCATGAGATTTTTTAGATAACCCCACATACCTCTGTATGCGAAGATTATAGGTACTTCTTGAAGCCTACGTTCTGGGGATTCCAAATATGCAATTAGTTTCAAAAACCCCCGGTTGAATCTTAAGTTGCTCGGGTTTTTATTTTGAAACCCTAAGGAGAATCCTTGAGAAATTTTGATGAATGAAGGTGTATTTTGGGGTCTTTGGAACTGAATTTCGTGTTTAGGGCTACGTAAGAATGGAAAAGAACCATTTTGCCCCAAAAATAGAGTGTTTAAGTCACTTGAAACCTTTACATAGGCACCGCCTATGCCATTTCCTATGTTTACATAGGCGCCGCCTATGCTATCGTCTATGCTTTCCAGTGGCCATGTGCGATTGGTTAGGCGACACATATTACTTTGAAAGGCCATAACTTCTTTCTTGGGTGCCGGATTTTAGCGAAATTGGTATCGTTGGAAAGCTAACTTGGACATCTATCATTTTACACATAGTAGGCTTTATAATTTGACATACACAAAGAGTCATGGTCAATATAAGTTGACACAAATTACAATGTCCACTTAATTGTAATCAGTCAAAGTAGTTTTCAACTCGTCCTTGAGTCAAATGACCCCTATGGTCTAAATTCAAGCTTGAATGGATTTACATGCTACATAAATAATTAACATGTCTTATTGACATAGGATTTATGGCTTCAGGATTTATCAACACATTGGAATCATGATCTATATAGTAGCCCAAAATACGGGGCATTACAACTTGACACCTAGAAGATGAACTAGATACCTTAGCCTAGTTTGGAGTATAGTATGACTAATTATGGAAATTGTGGATTAGAAGTGGGATCGTTTGGCCCACTTAGGCCTATGATTATGTTAAGTCTTGTGGACTTAGTTGTGGATGTTAGACATAGATGAGGCTAGTACACCTTAGAATAAGGTTACTTGGTAACTAGTATTGATGTTCCCAAATTGTGGCTTTTGAGTTATGGTTATGATACTCCTTGTGGAAGTGATTGGACTATAGAGATGTTATTTCCTCTTAGACTTGATGATTGTCCTATAGAGTTGTTATTTCCTCTTAGACTTAATGATTGGCCTACAGAGATGTTATCTCTTCTTAGACTTGATGATTGTCCTATAGAGTTGCTATTTCCTTAGTCATGATTGTTGGTCCTATAAAGAAAATGTTCCTCATGAATATGTAAATTAGCCTAGAGAAGTGATATTCCTCATTGTCATGATGTATGAGCTATTGATATATGATATCCTACAGATAATTACATGTCTATCTGTATTATGCCTCCTATATGTGAGATGTCTCCTATATATTAGATGATTAGGGATATGCTACGACTTATAAATATGATTATTGAAATGAGTTCTGGGTGTGTGTATGGGCATAAAGCCATGATTATAATGTTGTGATTATTTTGGATAGATTAATGGGCCAAGGGACATGTTATGATATTGATTGTATAGTCGAGAAGTGTTTATCATTATAAACAATGTGATTACAATTTATGAATATAAATATATATGTGTGTATACTCATCTCTTCGGTATGGGATGGAGGAAGATGGATCATGATGTTCTTTTTATTCTACTAATTGAATATGTAACACCTCGATAATTCTTAATAGTTATTTTAATATTTTAGGTGAGTATAACTCTTAATCTATGAAGCATTGCGTGACAAAATAATGGTGATGACATGCATAGATTCAGTACGTTCATGATTATTTACCATTATAAGTGATATGATTATAGATGAAATGTGATCTTATGACTGCTCTTCTTGTTAGACAGTTAAGCTATGCAGTAACTAGTTGTCTATTAGAGGATTATAGAACTTGATGGCTAGGAATCCAATGTATTAGTTAATGAATCTTTATTATTTGAAACATAGTAGCTAACAATGATTAGTTACGAAATAATATATGTTGATAAAGATGGTTGGTTGACAAGTAGTAATGTGTTGTCTAGTAATGATTAACGGATATAGGATGAGTAGTTGATAATAATGAATGGTGGATAAATGACGGTTTTGGTATAGTGATGAACCTTGACCAGATGTTTGATGTTGACTGTTAAATACATAGTGGTTAGTTGTTTTCCCTCGAATTACGGATTATGTGAATGATAATGTTTGGGCTAATAAGTATAGGTTATGCAATGACTAGCAAACTAGTGATTCTATTATAATAAGTGTTGGTTAACTAATAACGAGTGGTTGGAAAGTATTGACTGGATAGATATTCTATGGTGATATGATTATGTTTATAAATATTTTAGCGTATATTATTTGGGAATGACTATTGTGATGCTCATACTCAGCACGGCCGGAGGGTATATCGTTGATGCGTTGATACCCGAAAAGGCTGGTGGTTGATTACTATAATGATGATCCTGATATGGACAGTTCTGATGACTTATAATATTAATCGTCTACCTTGCATTCATCCCTTCATGTGCATTGCCTATCACCAATATGTGCCTATGTCTATCAGTCGGTATGGGATAGTTGCATTGATATAGGTGTAGAATATGCCTCATGTTGTTATGTGTTGATTGAACCTTTTGAGTCTGGGGTGGTAAGGGTATACATAGGCTCGGTTAGGTATTTGGTTGTCTAGAGTATCCGGTTATTCATGTCATTATTGATATTGTTGTTATCATCGTTATGATCATTATTATGGCAATCATATAACAACTTGGTCATTGATCCTGTATCAAAATTTAAGGTACATTTTCGGCCTCTCCTATTTTATGATTGCATTATTATGTACGATTATTTCACGTCTAGCCATGTGGATTAGAAACCCTAGTATGATAGTATTTAAATTCCGATAAGTGTTATAATTAGGTCTTAAATGAGAATATAATGATATAGGTTCAGCTTTGAGATGACCTCATGTTTATATGTATATATTTATATATATATATATATATATATATATATATATATATCTAGATATATGGAGATATGGTACTATCATATATCCTTTCCTTCATTGTTCATTTTGTATAGTCGTTACTTCGCCTTGTATATTATTATAAATCTTTCTTTCGCTCCTTATTCATATATATACCTGGGATATATGGTATAGCATTGACGTATATTGAATGTGGCTGGAATAAGATTGTTCACCCTGATACTTCTTTAGTCTTATTATGTTAGACTCTTGGACATGAACAGGATAGTTTTCCCTTATTATTCTCATTAACTCATTATATGATTTCTGGACTCTTGGGTGTAGTTTTCATTCTATTTATATGTTGTGTATATCTGGTTTTTCCCTTTTAAGATTTTTCGTGTAGTCGGCAAGGTGACCTATGAGTTGGCTTTACCTCCATACTTTGCTACTGTTCAACCAGTTTTCCATGTCTCCATGCTGCATAAGTATATTCCTAACCCATCTCATATGCTTAGGTGGGACTCAACCTAGTTAGATGGGCAGTTAACCTTTGTAGAGGAGCCTGCACTTATTTTTTTGATAGTAAAATAAGGCGGTTTTGTACTAGAGAGATTCCTATAGTTAAGGTTCAATGGAAGCACCACCTAGTGAAGGAGGGCACTTAGTAGTTAGCGGGCGAGATGTGCGCCTAGTATCCTTAACTATTTGAGACTCCAAGTATTTCCTCATCTTTAACTTTCATGGATGAAAGTTCCTTAGTAGGGGATGTTGTAATGAACCTTCATGTCATTAGCTGTATTCTTGCTTATTTTGCCGATAGAGCTCCTCCATAGCCATCCTAAGTCATTAGTGACTTACTGGAATTGATAGTTCGGCTACCTGACGGTTCATTTGTTTTTTAGAACCACTTTTTCAATTTGAAGAATTCATCGATTCCAAATGGCCACCGAACGAAATTTCAGTAAAATAATTTTTCATGCCAATCTTGACTGTGCCAACATCTATTTAAGATCGATTTTAGGATAGGTAGATCCTTCGTTCGGATCCCATAGCACCCGAGCTCATTTCGACCAATTAGTCAAAAATTCAAATATCCAAATATAGGGGTATGGGACCTACAAGTGGTCTAAATGACCTCGTATGAAAAATTCAACATCACCAATGCATCCGGAATGTTGAATTTAGTGGGTTTACATAGTTCGTTTGTGAAAAAACGGGTTCCGAATGAGTTCAGAAGGTCAAAAATAAATTTGACCTTGCGGGCCCATCTAAAACCGTATAAAAGGGGGCTTTTGGCAGATTTTGATCATTCTTCACCTCTATTAAAACCCTAGAAGCCCTAAAAGAGTAGTGACCCAAAAATTGGTCTTGTGGGTTGATTGAAAACTCAATCCATCTTTTTACTACAAATCCAAGGTAAGAATTCCTCTAATTTGATATTAAGCTCATTATTTCTTGATTCAAAACCCTAAATCATTGTGGGTCAATTTTATCCCCAAAATTGAGTGTTTGAATCAAATTTTTTGAGGGTTTTAACCCCTCTAAAGATAATTAGTCTATGGTTGGTCTTGGAAACTCCTTTTCAAGGGTGAAACCTAATTAGGGTTTTGGTGTCCATTTGAAACCCATGGCACAATGATCCTATAATGAGTATTTTCATTCTTTTTTTAATGCTTAGATTGTATTGTTGATAGCATTGCTTGTGGAAGAGGAAGCTTCTCAGAAAAAAAAAAAAAGCTCGTTGGTTCGTGAGTTTGTTGGATTTAGGTAGGTTAGGCTTATCCGTAGTATAGATTGAGCTTGTTTGTAATGTATTCATTGATATCTTGCAAGATTGGTTGGGGAATTTAGGTGATATTTGATTAAATGGTAAACTTGGGATTTATTAATTCCTATAGGCCAAGAATTTGTAAGGTATGATATTTGACCCTTAGCCTAGGACCTTGGTTAGCTTAATTGTGGTCTCATGACTAGTGTGTTAACATTATAGTTGTTCTAAGTAGACATGAATGGTATACTTCTCTATCCTTAGGAGTGTATTTACCTATATAAAATGCCTAGATAGGAGATGACCTTGGTATTGGGTTGACTTAGGAAGAATACTTGAAGAAGATTTCTCTTATATGCTTAGTAAGGATTGATAATCCCTTATGGTATGACTTACATAACCTAGCCTAAATTCGGGTAGAAGTTTGTCTTGTATTAGTGACTTTAGTATTAGTGTGAGTTAGAAGTGGGACTTGACCCACCTTACGCTTGAACTATGTAACTCCTTGGTAACCTAGATACTTGTTGAGCGTCTAAATTACGTTATTGAGATTATAAGGGTTAAACCCGATTGTCGATTTATGAATAAGGTTGAGAGTTGAAAAATGTGTATTCTTGATTGTTGTCTTATTATCGTGTTATGGATAGCCAAGGAAATATGGTAATTGTGTATGTCATCTAGATAATCATGCCTATGCTTCTAATCACATGTCATGATGATGACTAGTAATAAAGTGTGATGGTTTGTGCATCTTACATATCTATTACTCGATTATTGTGAACTTGTGTATGTTTATTGATTTGGGGCCATTTATGTATGTATGTTGTTGTCTTTGAAAATATTAATACAATGATGATGCCCGGTAAATCCGGAGGAATTATTGATACTATGATGATGCCTGATTAATCCGGAGGAATATGTGACATTATGATGATGCCTGGTTCGATTCTGGAGGAATATGTGATATTATGATGATTCTTAGTTCGAGTCCGGAGGAATATGTGATATTATGATGATGCTCGGTTCGAGTATGGAGAAATATGTAATATTACGATGATGCCCGGTTCGAGTACGGAGGAATATGTGATATTATGATGATGCCCGGTTCGAGTCCAGATGAATGTGTGATATTATGATGATGCTCAATGAATTCGGTAGAATATGTTGATATTGTGATGATGCCCGGTGAATCCGGAAGAGGTAAGAACATTTTGATGCCAAGTGGGGCAAATTTACTTATATGCATTGATATTTGTAAGGTTAGGCCGTGTAGGGAAAACCACCTATGTGCTAGAATTATGAGGTTGCTATTGGTATTTCTTGTTCCAAATCACTATATAAGAGGTGTGACCCTTTTTGATGCTAAACTAGCTACTAGAGGAAATTCATGCCTAATATTGAGTTAAGGCTTAGTGTTATATATAAATTTGCATAAAATTCAAGGGCTAACCTAATATATATGCTTGACTTGAAAAAGAGGTTATATTATGAAATATTGCCTAGTAAGGTGGCTTATGTTGTAATTAGCTACTTCTAAAATATATGATTATTATTTGGAACCTAGAAGCCTAGTAAACTAGTTGGTGGACTTTACTCGATTAAAATATGGAAACTAGTCCTTAAGGTTGTGACATGCTTGGTGATGATAGATCTAGTATTGCATGATGGATAGTTAAATTATCTCCTAATATGTGAATTTGAGATGCCTTAATTGGTAATTCATGTCATAATGATGCTAATTAAAGAATGGCCTTATGATAGTTGAATAATCTATACTATGGATGGCTTGTAGTTTTTTCCCAATTTGATGACTAGTGATTTTAAGACTTGTAATCTTTTGACTTTTGAAAAAATAAGGTTAATTAGTATGGACCTTGCGGTAATTATCAATGAATAATAGAACTAATGATTGCATGACTATGCTAAGACAATGTTGCTTTCTTTATGTTGAATTATGGTATGGGTACTTGAAAGTGGATTTCGACAATGAGTCATGGCGGGGTTGTGCTACCCATGATTTTTGATAAATTGATGGAGTAGTTGTGCTTTTTGGCATTTTTGGTTGTATTCTTTTGTGTACTCTCCAGTGGTATGGGACGCCGTGATGAGTTCTTTGTTTTGCTCTCTTTAGTGTACTTCCCGGTGGCATGGGACGTCATGGTAACTTCTTATGTATATGTTCTAAAGATTGTTGATGATGATCATGGAAAGTAGATGTTTTGCTATTGTGTATATGGTTCTACGCTTTCGAAATGATACTCTATTGTTATGGTGATTATGGAGTCTATTGAAATAGTATGTTATATTATTGCTTTAACAGTATAGATATCATTACAGTGGTATCAAAGTACATTCAGGTACGATCCTATCCCTTGACATTAAGATCATTGTCTTTCTTTATATCATCTTTACATTATATTTGAGCTCAGTCGGCCGATGATGCCTACTGAGTACCAGTGTTTTGGTACTCATACTTGATAACGCTCAATCTATAACTCTTGTAAGAGTGTAAAGCGGTCGTTGTCAAATATATAACCCAACTGGGTTGGGTATCGATCCCACAGGGAATAGTCGGTCAATAAGTAAGCAAAGATTATTAGATTTTTGGTGAAAGTCTCGTAAAAAGGGGGGATTGTAACGTGTAACCAAAATAATAGAGTAAAAATGGAAATTAGCAAATTAAGAAGAACGAATGTTTAGTGAGATGTTTTACCAATGAGAATTGAGAGTTGGGGTTATGTCCACCTTATGAGTTATACGTCTCTATTGGCTATGAGTTATGCGGAATTCAGACATGCATGTGCTTATAGAGAATTGTATTCTATGGTAAATCCAAGCGTCTTTCGACCTAACAAGGACTATTTCACTTTAACTCTTTCGAGCTTAAAGCGTATCTATTGGTACAAATTCTCCAAGAGGTTAATCCAGTTACGGCACTAACTTTTTAACAGGGGTTGGTGCCCTATTACCTTGACATTATCTCTTTTCCAGACATATAACTTTTCTTTCGAACAAGTTAATGCTGTACTGGCGTATTCTATGCGTTTGCAACCACAAGAATTTGCATTAAGATGAAGAGAATAATGATATAAGCAGCATACGTGTCTCGAATTCACAAACTCATAGCAATAGATAGTATCTCATACGGCTTTCATAACCCCAACAGAGAAGTTTAGCTACTCATGAGTGCGATGGAACTCACAATAGACATTATTATTATACCACAATAAAGATATCACGTGTAGTATGGTGTGGTATGGCTTTAGGCGTGAACTCCTTTTCAAAGTAGCGTTTCTCTTGTTGTGGAATTTAAGAATTGAATAGATGAGTAGAAGAATTAATTAGAATAATTCGGAATTAGAAGTAGAATTGTAAGAAGAATTAAAAGTAGTAGTCAATGCCTCAAAATCTCTAGCAAAATAGGGTATTTATAACACTCATATCCTATTCCTACTAAGCTACTGCATCATTCTCCTAATCCTTATAGGTTACTGCTGATCCCCAAAGTCTTGGAAAATGCTGTTTTTGCCCGGGACAGGTTTCCCATGCGTCACTTTTGGTCCTTGGCGTCCAAGCTTTCCCTTCCTTCTTTCGTGAAGCTTTCTTTGGCGTCAAGTTATCCATAAAATGCTGAAATCTGCATCACTTGTACCTAAAAACTTGCTAATCACGTTTGTTAGCTCACTTACAGGAAAAAGGACTAAAAGTGCATGAATTATATGATTTGTCCTCAAAACTTAGCTAAAATATGGGTAAAATATAGTACTTTAGGCGTGTAAATTTGCCTATCATCAACACCCCACACTTAAAGCTTTATTCGTCCTCGAACAAAATATCATGTCCATCTAAGCATCTACTTAGGGTTTCATAGTAACAACATAAAATATTCATCAAGACAGGCACGACACTTATTACAAAGTGTAGTTTTCTGATCATTAGTAGAAACAATTTCAACCTCTAATATAGACTCGTAATGGTGGTCAACTCATATTAAAAAATTAAGGTACAAAGAATCATACACAACTACCCAAAACTCATCAACCATGTGTGTCTCACAATATGTCACCCATAGTCACTCACAAGTATTGTATATATTTCGCACATGGGTATAAGATTATCTTTGCTCTCACTCTGACAAAGAATTCATATGTTGCAGCTGATGACCATAGGCTTGCCCTTAGTGTAATGCTCCACTAAATATCAGAATGCAAATCTTAGGATCAAATAGGTCTTTTACAGGTTGTAATGTTGGCTAAGGGACGGGTAGGACTATTTTGGCCAGAAATAGTGACTATGTTCCTAAGCGCTTTAATACATCACATTATGCCATTAACACTTTCTTTCAAACAACCTTTCTACTTTCTTTTAATCTAGTACCCCTTCTCACCTCTTTTGTTATTCAATTTTGAACAGAATTAACTTTTTATTTTCCTTTTCATTTTTCTCTTTTTTTTATAGCACACCTCTTATGATAGCCCCTCTTTTTCATAATAAATTCAAGCACCAGTAAACTCTAAGGCATCACACTCATCCAATTTCCTCTTATTTTGTCACATGATTTTACACTTTAAAGCACTTAGGAATTTGGATCAAATTATGGTCTTGAAAAAAATGGATTAGGCTTACATATGAGGCTGTTAATGAAATTAGGCTTAAGGCTCAAAGGGGGTTATCTAGGATGATGTCCATGGGTAGATAAAATGAAGGTAAACAATCATAGTTTGCCAAAGAAATGCCTAAATCATCTCCTAGACTCACACTCTTTATTTCGCTTTACATACATACCAGGCAAGTTCTAGCATCATCCACAAACATAGAATATACTATCATCTCACACACACAAGGCACATGGTCGACTTTATTGGGGGCAGTATAGACTCTTGACCCAACAGATGAAGGAATTGAACCACACAATATCACATAGTGAGTCACAATTAGAGCCTAAACGTCTCAATAGTAATGATTTTATCACAGACTCTTGTTTTAATACCATGCTGCCTATCAGAAAAATTTCATGCAAGGTGTTTTTTTTTTTTAAAAAATTATCTAGAAAAAATAGAAATTTAACTACTAAAAAAATAAATAAATGCAAATACAGATAAAGAAGGATAGTATGCAAATACCAGCACCCCACACTTAGACGGGACACACTGCCCTCAGTGGAAAATAAATAAGAAGAACCTGGTTAGTCGGACTCCTCCTCTATGTCTGGGGTCATGCACCCTTCTTCGAAATCATCGTTGGAGTCGTCGTCATCAGAATTCTCCTCCGCGTCGGAGTCTGGCATTCTGCGATCATCATCGGTTGGCACATCATCATCAAGAGGTTCCTTAAAGTACACACCTACTCCACATATTTGTCTTGCATGCTCATTCATTGGGTAGTCATAATCCAACTGTTGGAGCTCTGCAGCAGTTGGAACACGACCTCCGCTCATCATGGTAAACTGAGTCATGCCATAAAGATGGCGAAAGAAACTCTCATCCCGAGCATGCCTTTCCGCAGTAGTAAGGTTGACTCCATGCGTGGTTTCAACATCTTTAACCTTTGTGAGGTCAACCCTCTTTGGGTTATGTGGGAGTTTATGATCAGCTGGTTCCTCTTCGATGTCCTTCTTCCTCAATATTGCAGTCAACAGATTTCCAAAGCTGAAGTGGGATCTCTTGTGTAGCCTGGCCTTTCGCATTGTAGATCGAATAATTGCCCCAATGTTGATAGGAACATTCGTCATTAATGCGTACACTAAGCACACTCTATCTCATGTAATCTTCGTGTATTGGGTCCCTGGAATCAGACAAGAGTTGACTATTCGCATCCATATCTGAGCTTCCCTATTCAAAGGAGTATATGGGAAGGTGTTGTGCCGACCGGTGTCCTTGTGTCTGCTCCATCGTGCCATAGATGTTGTTCCACAAAGTGCGTGTCGAATGGCCCTGTATGGAGGTCTATTGTACAACTCCTTGAGTGGTGATGGATCAACTGAAGGCAAACCTAGAAAGGAGTTGAAGAAGTCCGCATTTAGTTGTAAAACTTGGCCCCGAATCTTGACTTCATTCCCTGTGGTTTTTGGTGACCAGTTGGCATAGAACTCTCGTGTTAAATCGAGATTGCACTCTCCCATATCTTAGAAGATGAAATGAAGATCTAACGCCATTATCTTGGCCAACATGCACGGTTCTTTCTTTGCTAGGCTTTCTTTGTGTATCAGGTCCACATGAACATATTTTCTCTCTTTATTGTTCCTATACCACTCCTTTGCTTCCTTCTCGAGGACCCATTTAATTCCGAACATGCGGCGTGGTACTTGCATCGAGGATGATTCACCTTGCTCTTTTCGTCCTCTTTTCTTGCCTTTTTGTGAAGTGGTGGCTTTATCTTTGCCTTGTCTTGCTTTGGGTGCCATTGTACCTGAGACTAAAACAATAGTCATGTTAGCATCATCTCGGTGGATACAATCAATAAACAAGAAGTAGTGGCACCACCCCACACTTATTTCATTGGCACAAACTAGGGAAGTGAAAGTTGTCGATTACTCAGACTTCATCGATATACGTTTGAGGCGTTATATTCCAACAATATAATCAGTGCAGTCATACTTCTTGAAATATTAGCAATACTTTCATGTTTGATGTATCAAGACTACTACATAGGGATTGAATCAAGGTATAGCATCTAAAAATAATCACAACCTCATATGTTGGTAGTCAACCATATTTCTCATCTCGATGAACAAGTCATTCCAACATGTAAGCTTTCTATTGACAAGATTATGCAATTTTTGTGACCAGGTCAATTCCGCAAAAGTATGACAGTGCATCAAAATCAAATACAAGTTGGAAACACGTTAAGATCATCCTTACGTATTCATTCACTCACTTAGTTGTATCACAACACATCAACCACATTCAAATCACCAATACTACTTCAAGATTTAGCAATTCATAATATGCGTAGTGGTGTAGTACTTACGGAATATAAATGAAGAACAAAGAAGTACTTACTTGGTTGATGCCTTTGGATGATGTTCTTGCAAAGTAAAAGAGCGAAAAGAAAATTTTTTGAGAGGATTTGGAGAGGTAGGCGGCGCTTATGCCATGACATATAAGATTCAGAGACAAAAGTCATTGGCATAGGCGGAGCCTATGCTATGGCATACTTGGGCATGGGCGGCGCCTATGCTATGGCACACTAGATTCCGAGAGCTTAGGCCATAGCATAGGCCTTGCCTTGTTTGTGGCCTAGTTTTACATAGGCCTAGCCTTGTTTGTTGCCTATATTTTCATAAGCAATGCCTAATCCATAGCCTTTTGCTTCTTCATTACTAACTTACCACCTTCCACATGCAATTCTTCCAAATCGAAGTTTGGAACCAATCTCCTCCGTTACACCTCTTGTACCTACACTTGCTCAAAGACAACGAACACAATTAGAACGATGGGTTGCCTCCCATCAAGCGCCTTAGTTTTGGTCGTGGCACGACTCTTCTTTTTGAATTTTTATTTATCAAAGGCAAACATGAAATAGAACAAAAGAAAGAAAAACATGTAAAATGATGGGTTGCCTCCCATCTAGTGCTTGATTTATTGTCGCGGCATGACATAGTTACGTCGAGTACTTAGACTTCGTCAAGATAAGTGATGGCCACATAATTTATTGAGTCGAGCGGACCGATATAAGGTTTTACTCGTTGGCCATTCACCTTGAAGACAACACTATTATTCTCTTTCAACTCAACTACTCCAGACGAGTAGACTTGGTTAACTTTGTACGGACCAGACCACTTGGACTTCAACTTACCTGGGAATAGCTTCAATCTAGAATTGAAGAGGAGTACCATATCATCCTTTTGAAAGTTTCATTGAACAATCCGCTGATCATGATATTTTTTCATCCGCTCCTTGTATAGGTCTGATTTTTCATAAGCATGTAGACGGAATTCATCCATCTCGTTCAGCTGCTCCAATCTCAGATTCATTGCATCATCCCAATTCAAATTTAGTCGCTTCAACGCCCATAATGATTTATGCTCGAGCTCAATGGGTAAGTGACAAGCCTTCCCATAAACTAGTTGGTACGGGGACATTCCAATTGGCATTTTGAATGCAGTCCTATAAGCCAATAGTGCATCGTCCAGCTTCCGAGACCAATCTTTCCTATTAGCATTTACCATCTTTGCAAGGATTTGCTTGATATCTCGATTGGAAACCTCTACCTGTCCACTAGTTTGTGGGTGATAAGGTGTGGCTACCTTGTGTTGCTTGACACCATATTTAGCCAACACGGATTTGAATTGCTTGTTGCAAAAGTGAGATCCTCCGTCGCTTATGATAGTATGTGGTACTCCAAAGCGAGAGAAGATATTTCTCTTCAAGAATGCTACAACACGCTTTTCCTCATTGTCGGCCAACGCTATTGCTTCAACCCATTTTGAAACATAATCTACAGCAACTAGGATATATTTCATTCCAAACGAATTTACGAATGGACCCATGAAATCAATACCCCATACATCAAAGAGCTCGACTTCAAGAATTTTTGACATAGGCATCTCATGGTGTTTTGAAATTGTGTCTTGTCTCTGGCATTGGTCACATCTTCTCACAAAGTCGTAGGCATCTTTAAATATCGAGGGCCAATAATATCCACTTTGCAATACCTTCCCTGCTGTCCGATTACCCGCGTGATGTCCCCCTACATGGGAAGTGTGACATGCTTCTAATATATTAGGCACCCCTACATGGGATATGCATTGCCTGATAACACCATCCGCGCATCGTCGAAACAAATATGGCTCATCCCAAAAGTAATGTTTTACATCATGCATGAACTTCCTCTTTTGATGAAAAGATAGATTTGCAGGTATTACATTACTCACCACAAAATTTGTAAAGTCTGCATACCATGGTAACGCTTCCATTATTGTGGCCAAGATCTCTTCGTCAGGGAATGCATCATCAATATCAAGGTCAGGCTGCGCTATATGCTCATTCTCGAGTCTAGATAGATGATCAGCCACTTGGTTCTCGCAACCTCTTCTATCTTTAACCTCGAAATCAAATTCTTGCAGCAACAATACCCATCGAATTAACCTTGGTTTCGCATCCTTCTTTGTCATTAAATATCTCAGAGCTGCATGGTCTGTATGAAATATCACTTTGGTTCCCAACAAATAAGAACGGAACTTTTCAAACGCATACACAACCGCTAGGAGCTCTTGTTCTTTGACAGTATAGTTCTTTTGGGCTTCGTTTAGGACTTTGCTAGCATAGTAGATAGGATGGAATAACTTCTCCCTTCTCTGGCCAAGTACAACGCCCAAAGCTACCCCACTGGCGTCACACATGACTTCAAACGGTAGGGACCAATCTGGAGCTACCATGATAGGAGCTTTAATCAGCTTCCCTTTGAGGCATTCGAATGCCTTCACACAATCTTCATTGAAGTCAAACTTTGCATCTTTCTCCAGAAGTTTGCATAATGGACTAGCCACTTTGGAGAAGTCTTTGATGAACCGCCGATAGAAACCTGCGTGCCCGAGGAAACTACGAACTCCCTTTATGGAAATTGGAGGTGGTAGCTTCTCGAAAACTTCAATCTTAGCTCGATCAACCTCAATTCCTCTTTTAGAGATTTTATGCCCAAGAACGATGCCTTCCTTGACCATAAAGTGGCACTTCTCCCAATTCAGCACTAGGTTGAATTCTACACATCTTTGCAACGGCATACTCAGGTTTACCAAACACGATTCAAATGACTCGCCCACAACTGAAAAATCATCCATGAATACCTCCAAATTATCTTCAACCATATCAGAAAAGATGGACATCATACAACGCTGAAAGGTGGCTGGTGCGTTACATAGCCCGAATGGCATACGTTTAAAGGCAAACGTACCATATGGGCATGTGAACGTTGTCTTCTCTTGGTCTTCGGGGGCAATACAAATCTGATTATAGCCAGAATAACCATCTAAGAAACAAAACCAGCCTTTTCCCGCTAATCGATCAAGCATTTGGTCCATGAATGGCATTGGAAAGTGATATTTGAGCGTCCATGAATTCAGCTTTCGGTAGTCCATGCATACTCTCCATCCAGTGATGGGTCTGAGTGGAATAAGCTCATTCTTCTCATTTGCTACTACCGTCATGCCTTTTTTCTTGGGAACACATTGTACCGGGCTCACCCATGTACTGTCAGAGATTGGATACACTACCACCGCATTTCTTTCTTCACCACTTCTTGCATAGGTGGATTTAGACGCCTTTGATGCTCAATAGTGGGTGTGCAATTTTCTTCAAGCTGAATCTTGTGTGTACAAATCCCAGGTGGAATACCAATAATATCAGCGATGGTCCAACCAATGGCTCCTATATACTTTCGTAGGATAGCAATGAGAGCTGCAACTTGCTGCTCACCCAAATCTGCCGCCACAATAACTGGAAGTGTGTTTCCGCTTCCTAAGAATGCATACTTTAAATGGCTAGGCAGCTCTTTCAATTCTAATATGGGTGGCTCTTCAAGATGGTTTAGCTGGTGGTGTGGGTCGATTTTTAAGATCAAGGTCAACTTTTTGGGAGCATGAGGATATGATCCAAATCCTATTAGAGCATCAATAGTCTCTTCATAATTTTCAGCATCCTGGTGCTCAACATTCATGAGCACAACCGTCAATGGGTCATCAATAATTTTCTCCTCTTCAAGTAATTCATTCTCATCATCAAAGTAAACATCAGCCACCGAGAATACACTTAGCGTTTTGGGTTGATTCATTGATTTACACACATCAAAGCGAACTACTTCGTCATTTATCCGGAATAAAAGCTCATTAGCTCTTAAATCAATAAGCACACTTCTTGTTGCAAGGAAAGGGCGCCCCAAGATTATGGGAACTTATGAATCTACCTCACAATCCAAAATAATGAAGTCTTCCGGAAAGATAAATGAAGAAACCTTTACCAATACATCACATAGAATACCAACAGGTCGTTTTACTGACCTATTCGCCATTACTAGCCTCATATTGGTTGGAGTAGGGTCACCCAACCCCAACTTTTTATAAATAGATAATGGCATCAGATTGATGCTAGCTCCTAAATCGCATAATGCCTTGGCAAAATTTAAAGAACCAACTGTGCATGGAATAGTGAAAGCACCAGGGTCGGCCTTCTTCTGAACTAGTGATCGGGTAGCAATTGCACTGCAATGATGCATAGTATATTTCAGCTCATAGCTTGCTACCTACTTCTTTGTCAAAAGATCTTTCATAAATTTTGCATACCCAGGCATTTGTTCTATTGCCTCCACCAACGGAACATTTATGGTCAGCTGCTTTAACATCGTCATGAATTTGCTGAACCTTGTATCATCCGGAATCTTATTCAATCTTTGAGGAAAAGGTGGTGGTGGAAGTGGGATTGTTTTCTCCACAACTTTCTTCTCCTCTTCCTTCCGTATTTCAGTCTTTTCAGGTTGCAATATACTTGGTGTGACGTCATGGATGTCGTGGTTGGCTTCTACTGCATTTTCTCCATTAGCCTTATCATCGTTGTCCGCTACATCATCGACCACTTGCTTGCCTTTGGATGAAGTTTCCAAAACCTTACCACTTCGAGTAGTAATAGCCATGTATGATCCATCATTCCTTGGATTTTGCACAGTGTCACTAGGTAAAGTGCCAGCCTTTCTTTGATTGAGTGCTGCAGAAAGTTGGCTCAATTGCTGCTCTATTTGCTTTATTGAAGTGGAATGTGAGTCAACCAATTGCTTCATTTAGGACAAATCATTTATTACCTCAGTTACTCCCGCGCTGGTTGCTTCCACTCCTTTCAACAGTTTAGCCATCATATCTTCCATATTTCTAGAACCAGATGTAGTGGCGTCACGTCTTCCTGGGGGAACATACAAACCACTCTTGTCATTCTTGTTCTTCCAACTACCTTGGTCCTTGTTTCCAGATTTATCATAATAGTTTCGACCTTGGTTTCCTTGGGTATTACCTTGGAAACCCCCCTGATTGTTTAAGTAGTTGGCCTCTTCTTCCGAATTAGATTCGTCTCTTTCTTTTGACGCAACAACTTTGAATTTTTCGGTCTTCCCTGATAAGAGATGCTTTATAAGAAGATCCACTTGTGTTTTCATGTGCGCCATATCTTGATTGTGTTCTTCTTCTCTTCTCCTTTGGTCTGCAGTCATGCCAATAGATGAAGTGGGGCTTGCTACCTCAGATTCCCTGGTATGCCAAGCTCTACTTTGCTTTGTCATTCGGTCTAGCATATTGCTTGCCTGACCAAAGGTGAGGTCCTTAAAAGATCCTCCAGCCGCATTATCCACCACTGGTTTAGTTATTGAATTCAAGGATCTGTATAGTATCTCCATTAGGTGAACATTGGTCATATGGTGGTTTGGGCAACGCATTAGCTTCGTCTTGAACCTCTCCCATGTTTCATGAAGAGCTTCGGTTGGAAGCTGCCGAAAGTTACTGATTTCATCTCTCAATTGTGCTCTTTTGGATGGCGGAAAGAATCTTTCTAGGAAAGCGTCTTTCAACTGCCTCCAATTAGTGATAGAATCAGGAGTTAGCCCGTTCAACCATAGAGTTGCCTCCCCAGACAGAGACAATGGAAATATACGTAATTGAATTGCATTCTGACCAACGCCGGCATTGTCAAATGACTTGCATGTAGAAATAAAGTTGATGAGATGCATATTCGGGTCATCGCCTGCTAGTCCACCAAATAATCCCTTGAGTTGCAATAACTGAATCATGGTGCTTGTGATGTTGAACTTGGCTCCGGGTGCCAATGGTGGAGGAATAATAGCTCCTGTGGCTCCGGCTCCATCAAGATCATCATCATCATCGTCGAAAGCTGGTTGTATAGCTCGGCGTTCAGGCCTAAGCCTAGCTTGATGATCTCTTCTGTTAGCAGGTGTTGCGATCTCAGCAGCATGCCTAGGGTTTAGTAACTCGTCATCACCTAGGTCCTCGTCGTCAGGATTTATTGCTCGCCCAGGGTTATCAATATTTTGTTGATGTACTTGAGCGGCGGCTAGAGCAGCTAGTCTAGCTTCTTCCTGTTGAGCAGCCATTCTTTCAATTTCCATTTGTGCCTCCATTCTGCCAATACGTTGTGGTTCAGGATTGATAGGTAATAACGGTTGACCAGAACTTCGAGTATGGGGCATGCATTGAATGAAAACCTGCAGAAAACAAAAACAAAAACTAAAAGTAAAAGTACAAGAAACTTTGACCAAAGGGTCTAGTAATTATCATAAACTTAGTTGACAACCGTATTCCCCGGCAACGGCGCCAATTTTGATAACGCTCAATCTACAACTCTTGTAAGAGTGTAAAAGTCGTTGTCAAATATATAACCCAACTGGGTTGGGTATCAATCCCACAAGGAATAGCCGGTCAATAAGTAAGCAAAGATTATTAGACTTTTGGTGAAAGTCTCGTAAAAAGGGGGGATTGTAACATGTAACCAAAATAATAGAGTAAAAACGGAAATTAGCAAATTAAGAAGAACGAATGTTTAGTGAGATGTTTTACCAATGAGAATTGAGAGTTGGGGTTATGTCCACCTTATGAGTTATACGTCTCTATTGGCTATGAGTTATGCGGAATTCAGACATGCATGTGTTTATAGAGAATTGTATTCTATGGTAAATCCAAGCGTCTTTCGACCTAACAAGGACTATTTCACTTTAACTCTTTCGAGATTAAAGCGTATCTATTGGTACAAATTCTCCAAGAGGTTAATCCAGTTACGGCACTAACTTTTTAACAGGGGTTGGTGCCCTATTACCTTGACATTATCTCTTTTCCAGACATATAACTTTTCTTTCGAATAAGTTAATGCTATACTGACATATTCTATGCGTTTGCAACCACAAGAATTTGCATTAAGATGAAGATAATAATGATATAAGCAGCATACGTGTCGCGAATTCACAAACTCATAGCAATAGATAGTATCTCATATGGCTTCCATAACCCCAACAGAGAAGTTTAGCTACTCATGAGTGCGATGGAACTCACAATAGACATTATTATTATACCACAATAAACATATCACGTGTAGTATGGTGTGGTATGGCTTTAGGCGTGAACTCCCTTTCAAAGTAGCGTTTCTCTTGTTGTGGAATTTAAGAATTGAATAGATGAATAGAAGAATTAATTAGAATAATTCGGAATTAGAAGTAGAATTGTAAGAAGAATTAAAAGTAGTAGTCAATGCCTCAAAATCTCTAGCAAAATAGGGTATTTATAACACTCATATCCTATTCCTACTAAGCTACTGCATCATTCTCCTAATCCTTATAGGTTACTGCTGATCCCCAAAGTCTTGGAAAATGTTGTTTTTGCCCAGGACAGGTTTCCCATGCGTCACTTTTGGTCCTTGGCGTCCAAGCTTTCCCTTCCTTCTTTCGTGAAGCTTTCTTTGGCGTCAAGTTATCCATAAAATGCTTAAATCTGCATCATTTGTACCTGAAAACTTGCTAATCATGTTTGTTAGCTCACTTACAGGAAAAAGGACTAAAAGTGCATGAATTATATGATTTGTCCTCAAAACTTAGCTAAAATATGGGTAAAATATAGTACTTTAGGCGTGTAAATTCACCTATCATCAATACTACACTTTTGTATCTTTTTGGTGCAGACCCAGGTTCTAGTTTCCGCCTTTGAGCTAGTTCATTCGAGTTGACTATTCGAAGATAGGGTGAGCTCTTGGAGATCGAGTTGACCTCTATCTCTTCTATCCTTATTTGTCTTTTTCTTTCGAGACAAATGTATGAGATTGTTTAAGGCATTTTAGATTCTGAGATTGTAAATTCCTCTTGTCAAGTTTAGAAGCTCTTGTATTAATACTATCAGGTCATGGGATTTGTGTTTGAATATCAGTTGTCCTTAGTTGTGAAATATTGTTGTTATATGTCGTGTTCACATATAGGGTCCAAGTTGGATGATCTTCCCAAGGTAACCCATTGCAATAGCTCCAGGTTATGGTATCAGCTTACCTACCAATGGGATATGGTAGGTGCCATCATGACTCAAAAATTGGGTCATGACAATAGTTGTTCAGCTATCATAAATCATGCTACATACCAAATGATTGGCGAGATTCGGCTTATAGACAGGTATACTCTTAATTCAGATCACTTTGATGAATCCCTGATATTGATTTACTGTTCCTCAGGCCTCAATTAAGTGTCAAGTCTCGTATAGTATCCTTCCCTGCTTCAAGATCTTATGTTCTAACCTTTTAGTGACTCCTCCTTATGTGATAATAGTGGTGATGAGTAAATGTTTCTTGTTGAGTGAAGATCATAGCATGCTTGTTTTAGATAAGGCCATAAGTATGAAGTAAGATTTTGGGCCAAGTCTTTGATACATGTGATGGTTAGTAGAAATTTTTGTGTGTATGTTCTTGGGGTACAGCGTGTGAGTTGTATTGATAGGGGTTTAGAGAATACATGTGAAGTGTGTCTTTATGGGTGTTTGCCTTGAAGTTCATGTGTGGTTATAAAGATAGGCTTGAATGACATGCTGGGGATTTAAGTGGAGGAACGCAATATGTGCTAGTAAAAACATAGTAAGAGTTCAGATTTAGTCATCGTTGAAGTGGTAAGGCACGTTATGTTTAGGGTGCGATCTCTAAAAAGGGTATAGAAGATTGAATCATATGTTTTAGACTAGTATCGTAGTGTGGCATGTTGTATTTTGTGATTTAGAATTAGGCTTGACCACAATGAAAGGATTTAAGCTAATTTAGACATTAGTAGAAAGAGTTATCAATGCTTATATAAGAATTCTAAGTTGAATCAAATGAGTATGGTATTTAAAGGGAATAATATAGTTAAGGGAGTATTCAAAAAGAGTGCTAAGCTTGAAAGTAAAAAGTTGCATTGCCTAAGACCGGGTAATTCTGTCATAGTTTATAAGTTATATGTCTATATTCCATGCTATAGAGTAGTGTGATTGTTGTGATTCCTTAGTTGGATGTCTTGTGTAACTCATGCCCAAGATTATTTGCTTCCGAATGCTACTACAACTTATTTAGAAAGAGTGTTGATGAGATACTCCAATTAGATATAAGTTCCCAGTATAAATCGGCCTAGATAGCCAGCAATGCAGTTTAATAGTCAGGCAGACGAGTTACTGTGGTTTTCCACCTCTTAACCCAGTTCTACTATCCAAAGTTCCATGCGTATGAATACCCCAAGAGATAATCTATTCCATCCATGTAAATTGCTAATTCAGTTCAATCCAAGCATCATGTTTAAGATTCATCTATTTGTTCATGACTCAGTTCATATGAGTTCAGCGCATACTCTCAAATTTATCCAAATATTTTAGCTCAGACAGTGTAATACCTTGGTACAGTCTAAGTCTTGTTACCTCATGATTCGTACTAGCCTAAGTTATCACTTCTCAATTCAATATATATGATTGGGTCATGAACACTTCAAAGGAATCCTAAACTCTCAGCATGAATCAGCTCCCTAAAGCAAGTAAAGTCAAGTCAGCTCAGAATTCAGTTTCATGATATAAGTTTAAATATTTCAGCTCGGCTATATCCCTTCTTAGATGACATATCATGTCTACGTTATTCCATACCTTTAAGCTTCAACAATCCTACCCATCATTTAGGGACGAATGATCCCAAGGGGAAGATAATATAACACCCCGCATTTTGGGCTAGAACAAAAACCGTCATTTCTATACATAGATGATCCAAAATCCATAAATCCTATGCAAATTTGGCATACTAATCAATTATGTAGTGTGTAAACCTATTTAAGCATGAATTGATATCATAGAGGTCCCCTAACTCAAGGATAAGTTGAAGGCTTTTCCATCGATTGAGTTTTAGTGAGTGTCTAAACTTGAGTCAAATTCTAGCGACCATAACTCCTAATATAAATAAAATTAGAGGACCAACTATATATCAAATGAAAAAAATTCGAATTATATTTCCAACGATACCAATTTTTACCAAAATTCGACACTCGAGCAAGAAGTTATAACTTTGCAAAGAATAGTGTGTCGCCTAACAAATCGCATAAGGCTACTGGAATAAATGTGCCATAAGGTGTGCGACGCACACCCTAATGTGTGTGATAAAGTGTGTTCCGCACAACCTATCTTATGCGATAAGGTGTACACCACATACATTATGACCCAAGTGACTTAAACACTCCGTTTTTAGGGCAAAATGATCCCTTTTCCACTCTTATTCAGCCATAAACACGAAATTCAGTCCCCAATTCTCCAAAATACATACTCATTCATCTAAAATTCCCAACAACACTCCCAAGAGCTTCAAAATAAAAATCTAAATAAATCAAGATTCAACCGTGGATTTTCAAAATTGATTGAAGATTTGAGATCCCCAAACCGTAGGCTTCAAGAATCATCCATTGAATTCCTAATTCGAGGTACGCGGGGTTTTCCTAAAATCTCATTGGCATAGAAATCATGGTTTTAAGAAAGGGATTTCTAGCTTTATGAATACATTCATGTTTTAGAAATCTTGACGGTATTGTTTTGGTCTTTTGATCTTCCCCCACATTGATTTGAAATTGTATATATATGTATGCTTGTGTTTTAAGGTTTATGACTGGATTGAGTGCATGACTTATGTAAAATGCCTCTCTTGTTTTGATTTTCCTTTACTTATCATATGGTATAGATTGTTTTGAATGCATCCTTGAAAAGCATGGTACAAAATGTCTTGAATTGTGTTACGATTGGATTGCGATTTGGATTTCAAAAGAGAGGGTAGTTGTGTTGATAAATGTTGAAAATATTCATATAATGAAAAAGTGCATGATTTTGCCAAAAGCACATGACCACCGTATGTTTGAAGGATTCTTGCATAGTTTTGACTTATGTTTCAGAACATGAAATCTCTTATACTAATTGAAATGTTGGGTGGTCTGAATTGAATTTTAATGAAAGAATTATGCTCAATGCATTATGGCTCATAATTATGACTTGCAAGTCTTGGTATGACGACACCAAAATAGACATTGCCATAATAGACTTAGACAAGCTTAGAAACCAGATTTTCATGACTTAAGATTTCAGAATGATATGTGATAGAAATGGATAAAAATTGGTCACAAAGAGATGTTAGGTGGTCCCCCAAAGAAGGAACGAGTTTCAGACAACTCTTTGCCCAAAACCGTGATTTACCATTCCAGATACATTATCTTACGCTGGCCTTGTGCCCTGTGGTGTATTAGACTTAGACACTCCAACCCTTGCGGCACACTTGGGTTGGGGGCTTCCCCGCCGAGTCAATGACAGACTCCATAAAGCCCGTGGGGTTCTAGACTTGTAGGGGTGTACCACCTATCTCAGAAGAAATACAAAGATCAGAACTGCATTACAAGAATGTTTTATGATTATGAAAATATTGCCCATGTGTTTTAAAATATATCATTTATGATGTTTTATGACCTGCTCTCAGTTATTTTATTTATGTAAAAGCATTATTTTGGATTTCTTCGCATACCAGTACAACTGTATTGACCCCCTACCTTCCAGGTTCTGAGCCATAGTCTTGGGGTCCGGGTAAGCAGTAGATTTCTTCAGATAGAAGTGCAGAGTCCAGTCGGTGAGCCTTCTATATTTCAGAAAAACTATTTATTTTTAGACATTTATCATTAGTTATGGTTTTGGTCTACTGGGGGCCTTGTCCTAGTTTTCAGATAGTTGCTATTGATTGTGTAGTAGAGATTTTGCAGATAGTTTTCAAACGTTGTTAGTTGGAATTGGATGTCATTATCCACTATTGAATTTATTTCAGACCTCAGACCATGATTTTGTTTCATTATATATTTCAGCATTTTCTTAATTGTATATGAATGGTGTATATGATTACAAGTTAGAAGGGCTCTCGGGCCTTTATGATTTGGAATGCTTGTCACGGCCAGGGCGTCGGTTCGGGTTGTGACACTATGTCAAATAATTTCAAAACCACATTTTAGTTACGTCCATCTGTAACGCCCCAGAAAACGGGTCCCGGAGCGTCACACGGTGCTTGAGGATACGAGTAGCCCCAAGCTAACCCTTTGATCCATTTTCATTCAGTTCAACACAAATCAACGGCTTTTGCATAAATAACCCTCAAATATCAACAGAATAATCATTATCCAAGAATAAAAGAATTTTAAAAAGATAACAAAATACGACTTATTAGTCAACTCCCAACATCTATACTAGTCTGACAAGCCTCTAAGAAAATCAATAAAACCAGCGAGCCATTGAGACATGCCCCAACTGACTCACACTTAGTTATCAAATGTAAACAATTCTATGAAACCAATATCAGACATCATGTCCTCAGAACATAAGGACTCACCACAACAGAGGATATAGAACAACGTGCCCAAAGAATCACTGTTGAACCTATATTTTGAGAAAATGCAGCTCACATCCGAAGATGTGGGTCAGTACCATGGAAAGGAACCGCGTATATGGTGGTGTATGCAGTTGTATAAATATCATCATCATAAATATTTATTAAAAATATGCAGGATGTATGAAAGACTCACATAGCCCGAAGAAAATCATCATAATCATGAGAGGATGAAATAAGTACAATAACACATGCGAGTCATCATATAATTTGTCAATAACTTTCAGTTCATCAAGAATATCAATTCTCATAATGTAAATATCATTTAAATCTTTCGAAAGAATAACTTTCACAATTCCACTTTCAAATCGCTTCACCATTCACCATAGACACAAGGAAACACACACACACTGGGAGATCCTATAACCGACATAAACCATGTGAGCTACATGGGGTCCAACATACAACCCACATTGGGGAGAGCCATCCTATCCTTGCCATTGGAGTAGGACTATTGATATCAAATCCACACAAACTAGTGATCACTATATAAATCAGCCTCAGGCTCACTCCAAAGGGGGAACGTAGTTCTAGGGAAGTAAGGTCTCTTTATACCTCCCACTCGGTGCTAAAGATTTCTCCCAGACTTAGCTTAGATCATTTCAAAGACAATTCACAACAAAACAATTTCAGTAATATATAAATATATATATCGAGGGCCATCATGCTTCCCATTTATCAAAATCAACCACATTGTGGATTTCTTTCACACTCGAGTTCAAAACAACTCCATTAAGAACAAAAGGTCAAATCATTCAAAATATCTCAAATATTCAACATCAACGTGCTTATAACACACACTTTCTCAAAAAACCACAATTTCCAATGGGGATTCACGACCCAAATATCAAAATCATGATAAATATCGTTCAAGATTCATGCTTTATATCTCCACACATGTAAATTCATCTTTCAAAATCATAAAGATCAAGATTTCATAATAATCATCATAAGATATGGGTTCATGCTTCAAATTCATAAAAATCAAATAAAAATCATGCCTTTGTAAAGAAAATTACTTTTGGGCACAAGAACGAAAGAAAGTTCTTGTTGAAAAACCCCACATAACTTGAATGATGAAATTTAGATCTATACTCATTTTTGAGATGTTAATCGTGCCTTTGAATGATGGTTCTTGGAGTTCTTGAACTAGGAACTTGGAATCTTGAATAAATTTGCAGAATTAATGGTGAACTTTGGAGGTTCTTGAAGTTGGATGTAGGAGCTTAGGATTTTCTTTTTGAGGAAATTTGATGAAATATAACATATAATGCTTCTAATAGGCTTTAATATAGGGTTTGGACGGATTTTGGGTAAGGGGGAATGACCAAAACGCCCCTAAAAATCAAATAATTCTCAAATCTGTCCTTTGGTGGACTGTTTTGATAGTCTAAAGTAGATCAACCATAACGTTTTACTCCGATATCCAAATTGGATGAAACTAATTTCATTAGAAAGAAGACTCTCATATATTTCAGTTGATATATTGTATCTCACCTAGATCATTGTGTACGAGGAGTTATGATTGTTTGAAGTTGACCAAAAAATTCGCTTTTGATAGGCTGAAGTAGATCAACCATAACTTTTTTCTCTGTTAGACAAATTGGATGAAACTAATTTCATTGGAAAGAGGACTCGTAGAGATTTCCATTGATATATAGTAGATCACCCAGATCATTATGTACAAGGAGTTATGATCGTTTAAAGTTGGAGCAAAAATGCATCAGACCTCAGTATTTTTTCCTGCACATTTTACTGTTCACTACTATTCACGGTACGATCGAAATGTTCATAACTCGTCGCTCGGGTGTCCATTTTGGATGATCCACATATCTTTGGAAATATTATTCGATACTATACGCAATGGTGGATCATAATATAATATATTCCGCATGGCAATTTATAATTCATTTTAGAAGATAAAACCCAACACGTTAATTTCAATGAAAAATTTCCTTGGGTATTACATCATCCCCCTTGGAAACATTCGTCCTCGAATGATGCTAGACATGCCAAGATTAGATAGGTAATAGACCATACAGCTGAAACCATTCGTTAGACTCATCACCACATCATTTCTCACTCCGAATGCAACATAGAATGCATAAATTCAAGAAACTACAGCTGAACACATAATAAATGACAGTTGAACTGCTGCAACTTTTATCAAAAGTGCATGATTTAGGAAAGAACGGTACCTTCGGATTGATCGGAGTTCGCGGAAAATAGGTGCGGGTACTTGGATAGCATATCAGCCTCAGTTTCCCAAGTTGCACCCTCAACATATTGGTTTCGCCAAAACGCCTTGACCAAGGGAACTTCTTTGTTCCCTAGTCTTCGGACCCTGAAATCAAGAATCTCAACAGGAATCTCATCAAAAGAAAGATTTTCTTGAATGCCAGCACTCACAGAGGAATCCATTACCACAACATTGCTAATATGCTTTCTAAGAATGGAGACATGGAATATTGGATGAACAGAGGACAAATCAAAAGGCAACTCGACCTCATAAGCTACCTTACCAACACGGCTAAGAATTTTGTAAGGACCAACATAACGGGGACTAAGCTTCCCCTTCTTTCCCAATCTCTTCATCCCCCTCATGGATGAAATTTTCAGATACACTAGGTCACTAACTTCAAACTCAAGGTCTCTCCTTCTAACATCCGCATATGACTTCTGAAGACTCTGCCTAGTTGTCAACCTTGCCCTAATCAACTTAACTTTTTTCATAGCCTCAAATACCGAATCAGGACCACTCACAGCTGCTTTACCCACCTCGAACCAACCTATGGGTGATCTACACTTCCTACCATATAAGCCTTCAAACGGAGACATGCCAATACTAGAGTGGAAACTGTTATTGTAAGCAAACTCTATCAATGGTAAGTGATCATCCCAACTTCGCTTAAAGTCAAGTGCACAAGCTCTTAACATATCCTGGATGGTCCGCTCAGCCTGACCATCGGTCTGCATATGAAAAGTAGAAGTCAAAAGCACTTGTGTACCAAGGACCTTCTGAAAAGCTTTCCAAAATTGTGAAGTGAACTGAGTACCCCTATCTGAAATAATAGACAAGGGAACTCCATGCAGTCTGACTAGCTCTCGGATATACAATCTAGCATAATCCTCAGCAGTATATGAAGTATGAATAGGCAAGAAATGAGCAGACTTAGTCAACCTATCAACTACAACCCAAATAGAATCATGATGGCGTTAGAAAGGAGGTAAACCAATCACGAAGTCCATATTTATCTCTTCCTACTTCCAGGTGGGAATACTAAACTCTTGCATCATACCACCAGGTCGTTGGTGTTCAACCTTAACCCATTGGCATGTTTCACACTTAGCTACAAATGCTGCTATATCTTTCTTCATGCCACTCCAAAAATAGATTTCCCACAAGTCTCGGTACATCTTGGTGGCACCAGGATGAATAGAATATCGCACCCCGTGTGCTTCAGCCATAATCCTCTATCTCAGATCATCAACATTTGGGACACACAATCTACCCTGTAATCTCAACACACCATCTCCCCCTTAGGAGAAAACCTCTACTTTTTGGTCCTTGACTGACTCCTTCAGTCTGACCAAACTAGCATCTAAGTATTGCTTTTCCTTCATTTCTGAAACCAAGGAGGATTCCGAACTACTCTAAACCCCTAAACTACCTTCAGCAGAGTCAAACAACCCAACCCCCAATCTAGCCAAATGATGTACATCACGAGCCAACTCTTTCTTACCTTCTACCACATGCGAAACACTACCATGGACACTCTACTTAGGACATCCTCCACAACATTAGCCTTGCCTGAATGGTACAACACACTCATATCATAGTCCTTTAACAATTCTAACCATCGTCTCTACCTAAGATTCAATTCTCTCTGGGTAAACACATACTGCAGACTCTTATGATCAGTGAAAACATCAACATGGACACTATACAAATAGTGTCTCCATATTTTCAAAGAAAACACAACAGCAGCCAACTCAAGGTCATGGGTGGGGTAATTTTTCTCATGGGGTTTCAACTGTCTAGAAGCATAAGCTATCACCTTACCCTTCTGCATCAATAATCAAATCAACCCAATTCTCGAAGCATCACATTACACCACAAAACCATCAACACCATCAGACAAAGTCAAAATAGGGGCTGAAGTGAGTCGAGTCTTCAACTCCTAAAAACTCTTCTCACAAGATTCGGACCACAAGAACATCACTTTCTTTTGGGTCAACCAAGTCATAGGAGATGCTATTGAGGAGAAACCCTCAACAAAACGGCGGTAACAGCCATCTAAATCTAAGAAACTTCAGATATCAGTCGGAGAAATAGGTCTAGGCCAATGTCTAACAGCTTCGGTCTTTTGGGGATCAGCTCTAATACCCTCAAAAGAAATGATATGACCCAGAAAAGCAACTGACCTTAGCCAAAACTCACACTTACTGAACTTGGCAAATAACTTGTGATCTCTAAGGGTTTGCAAGAAAGTTCGGAGATGATCAGAATGTTCATCCTCACTACGGGAGTACACCAGTATATCATCGATGAACACTATGGCAAAATATCCTGATATGGTCTGAACACTCGATTCATGAGGTCCATGAAAGATGTTGGGGAATTAGTTAACCCGAAAGACATAACAAGAAACTCAAAATAGCCATAACGAGTTTGGAATGTGGTTTTCAGGATGTCATACTCCCTAACTTTGAGTTGATGATAGCCGGAACAAAGGTCTATCTTTGAGAAATAACTTTCACCTTGCAATTGGTCAAAAAAATCATCAATTCTCGAAAGAGGGTACTTATTTTTTAGGGTGACTTTTTTCAGTTGGCGGTAATCAACGCACATACGCAAAGAGCCATCTTTCTTTCCTACAAACAACACAGGAGCACCCTAAGGAGAAACAATAGGCCTTATGAAACCCTTATCTAGTAGATCTTTGAGTTGCTCTTTCAACTCCTTAAGTTCTACAGGGGCCATACGGTAAGGAGGAATAGAAATGGGCTGAGTATCGGGAAGAAAATCAATCCTAAACTCTATCTCTCTATCAGGAGGTATCCTTGGGAGATCATCCAAAAAGACATCAGAAAACTCATTGACGACGTTAACAGACTGGAGAGTTAGAGTCTCAGACTTAGTGTCTTTGACTCTAACCAAATGGTAAATACACCCCTTGAAAATAAGCTTTCTAGCTTTGAGGTAAGAGATAAAATGACTCTTGGGTGACACAGAATTCCCAGACCACTCAAAAACGAATACATCCGAAAACTGAAACTTGACAACTCGGGTCCGACAATAAATAGAGGCATAAAAAGAATACAGTTAGTCCATACCCAGGATCACATCAAAATCTACCATGTCTAACTCAACCAGATCAGCCAACAAGACTCTATGAAGAAAGGTAACAAGACACTTTTTATACACTTTTTAGGCAACAATCGAATCACCCACTGGGGTAGAAACTAGGATAGGCTCAGGAATAATCTCAGAATTCATTTCAAAATTCACAGCAATCAAAGGTGTAACATATGATAAACTGGATCCAGGATCCAACAAAGCATACACATCAAACTGAATATACAAAGAATACCAGTAACAACATCGGTAGAGTCCTCCTGTTCCTGGCAGGACGGTAGAGTATAGAATTTATTCTAGCACTTCCGCCAGTATTTCTTGAAGAGGTGCCCTGAGCTGGAGCTGGGTGAGTCGCTGGAATTGGAGAACTAATAGTCTGAGTCTAAGTTTGAGGGCAATAGTTGCGGCACCCTTGTCCATTCTGTGGACAATCTCTAACTCTGTGATCCATGTCACAACACCAGAAACAACCCCTCTTCTTACCCCAACACTCACCCAAATGAGCCCTGCCACACATAGGACACAGGGGATGATTCGGCTTACTACCAGCACTGTACTGGGACCTGGATGCATATGACCTGCTACCTTGCTCATGCCTACCTCTAGGCATGGGAGCACTAGAAGATGACAGTGCTGGCATAGATGAACAATCCTGATAATGAGAGCGACCCCCTCCCTGTGATCTAGTCTGACCCTATCCGTGCTGCTCGAACCTAGCTCTCTTATTCCCTCTCATTCTGTCTCTCTCCTTAATTTTGTCTGCCTCAATCTGTTGGGTATGAGTCAACGGCCTAGAAAGATTTATCTCACTATTCAGCATAGCAGACCTACACTCCTTAACCATATAACTAGACACTCCAGGCACAAACTTACTCATACTAGCCCAATTATCAGCCACTAAGTCAGGAGCATACTTGGCCAACAGATTGAACTTTAGATAGTACTCCCTAACAGTCATAAAGCCCTGTCGCAGGTTCATAAACTCTTCCACCTTCGCCTGCCTCATCTCCAAAAGGAAAAACTTATCTAGGAATGCTTCCTGGAACTCTTTCTAAGTTGTAGGTACAGCTCCCTCACCTCTACTTTCCTCCAAGCAACAACCCAGTCATAAGCAAGGTCTTTTAACCTATATGCAGCCAACTCCACCCTATGTTCCTCAGATACATGCATCACCCGAGTAATCTTCTGCACCTTCTCTAAAAACAACTGTGGATCCTCATCAGACTTGGACCCATAGAATTCCAACGGATTCATCCACATGAAGTCATAGATCCTGGCAGCAGCTGAATCACCTCCCTATTGCTGTAGAGCTGGGGATGGGTTGGCCTGAACATTTACAGTAACAACTTGGGCCAGTACCCGAAAGGCTACCCAAAATTCAGTATGAGACACGTTTTCATTCAATGGGTCAGCGGGTTGAGGTTGCTGACCATCATTATTTCTTCTCGCTCGACATAGAGGCATATTTCTGAAAGAGAAGAGCACGAATCAATAGTAGAGAGAGACACTTTAAGCACGATAGACTTCTGAAAGAAAGAATCCCACTTTTTCCTAAAACGTCTTGTAGCCTCTTGCTCATAGATGTGGTGCGCTACACACCGATGATCAAGACTCTACTTAATGTAGCTTGTCAGACTCCCTAGGACACCTTAAAACCTTAGGCTCTAATACCAAGTTTGTAACGCCCCGAAAAATGAGTCCCGGAGCATCACATGGTGCTTGAGGCTATGAGTAGCCCCAAGCTAACCCTTTGAGCCATTTTCATTCAGTTCAACACAAATCAACGGGGTTTCCATAAATAACCCTCAAATATCAACAGAGTAATCATCATCCAAGAATAAAAGAATTTCAGAAAGATAACAAAATATGACTTATTAGTCAACTACCAACATCTATACTAGTCTGACAAGCCTCTAAGAAAATCAATAAAACCAGCGAGCCATTGAGACATGCCCCAACTGACTCACACTTAGTTATCAAATGTAAACAATTCTATGAAACCAATATCAGACATCATGTCCTCAGAACATAAGGACTCACCACAACAGAGGATATAGAACAACGTGCCCAAAGAATCATTGTCGAACCTAGAACTGAGCACCTAAACCTACTTTCCAAGAAAATGCATCCCATATCCAAAGATGTGGGTCAGTACCATGGAAAGGAACCGAGTATATGGGGGTGTATGTAGTTGTATAAACATCATCTTCATAAATATTTATAAGAAATATGCAGGATGTATGAAAGACTCACATAGCCCGAAGAAAATCATCATAATCATGAGAGGATGAAATAAGTATAATAACACATGTGAGTCATCATATAATTTGTCAATCACTTTCAATTCATCAAGAATATCAATTCTCATAATGTAAATATTATTTAAATCTTTCAAAAGCAAAACTTTCACAATTTCACTTTCAAATCACTTCACCATTCACCATAGACACAAGGAAACACACACATACTAGGAGATCCTATAACCGACATAAACCATGTGAGCTACATGGAGTCCAACATACAACCCACGTTGGGGAGAGTCGCCCTATCCTTTCCATCGGAGTAGGACTATTGATATCAAATCCACAAAAACTAGTGATCACTATATAAATCAGCCTCAGGCTCACTCCTACCGGGGCACGTAGTTCTAGGGAAGTAAGGTCTCTTTATACCTCCCACTCGGTGCTAAAGATTTCTCCCGGACTTAGCTCAGATCATTTCAAAGACAATCCACAACAAAACAATTTCAATAATATATAGGTATACATCGGGAGCCATCATGCTTCCTATCTATCAAAATCAACCACGTTGTGGATTTCTTTCACACTCGAGTTCAAAACAACTCCATTAATACCAAAAGGTCAAATCATTCAAAATATCTCAAATATTCAACATCAACGTGCTTATAACACACACTTTCTCAGAAAAAACACAATTTCCAGTGGGGATTTACTATCCAAATATCAAAATCATGATAAATATCATTCAAGATTCATGCTTTATATCTCCACACATGTAAATTTATCTTTCATATTCATAAACATCAAGATTTCATAATAATCATCATAAGATATGGGTTCATGCTTCAAATTCATAAAAAATCAAATAAAAATCATGCCTTTGTAAAGAAAATTACTTTTGGGCACAAGAACTAACGAGAGTTCTTGTTGAAAACCCCCACATACCTTGAATGATGAACTTTAGATCAATACTCATTTTTGAGATGTTAATCGTGCCTTTGAATGATGGTTCTTGGAGTTCTTGAACTAGAAACTTGGAATCTTGAATAAATTTGTAGAATTGATGGTGAACTTTGGAGGTTCTTGAAATTGGATGTAGGAGCTTAGGGTTTTCTTTTTGAGAGAATTTGATGAAATATAACATATAATGCTTCTAATTGGCTTTAATATAGGGTTTGGATGGATTTTGGGTGAGGGATAAAGACTAAAACGCCCCTAAAAATTGAATAATTCTCGAATCTGTCCGTTGGTGGACTATTTTGATAGTCTGAAGTAGATCAACCATAACGTTTTACTCCGATATCCAAATTGGATGAAACCAATTTCATTAGAAAGAGGACTCTCATATATTTCCGTTGATATATAGTATATCACCCAGATCATTGTGTACAAGGAGTTATGATCGTTTGAAGTTAACCCAAAAATTCACTTTTGATAGGCTGAAGTAGATCGACCATAACTTTTTGCTCCGACAGACAAATTGGATGAAACTAATTTCATTGGAAAGACGACTCGCAGAGCTTTCCGTTGATATATAGGAGATCGCCCATATCATTATGTACAAGGAGTTATGATTGTTTAAAATTAGAGAAAAAATACGCCAGGCCTCAGTACTTTTTCCTGCAAGTTTTACTGTTCACTACTATTCACGGTTCGATCGGAATGTTCATAACTCGTCGCTCGGGTGTCTGTTTTGGATGATCCACATATCGTTAGAAATCTTCATCGATACTGTACGCAATGGTGGGTCAAAATATAAGACATTACACACGAAAAATTTATAATTCATTCTAAAAGATAGAAGTCAACACGTTTACGCACAAAATTTCAATGAAAAATTTCCCGGGGTATTACACCGTCGTTCTCCCCCAATAGTTCTATATTAAATAAAAATTTTGAAATCATATACAAATAATTAAATTTTTTTTATACTAAACATTAATGTCCAATAATTTTTTACACTAGAATAAGTCATGGCAATCTATAATTATTTAAAATACTACGTTATTTACCCGCGCGATATGTATACTAGTTTTCTTAAAGGTCAAATAATTTTTAGTATAATAAAATTATCCGGAATAGAGCAAAATAGAGATAGAAGAGTCATGGCATAATGCATAAATATGACCCTAAAGTTGACACTAAATTATAGCTTTGACCTTAACTTTGGTAGTGCACAAATAAGATCTTTAACTATTCAAAACCTGAACAAATATGACCTCCGATTTTGCAACCTTCATGCATGAGTTTCACTTGCACCTACATGGAAATGTAATCCAATCATATGGTGCCACGTCATTAAAAGAGTTGATTAGGAGGACTTTTGATCTAGAACTTAAAATGACGTCGTTATGCTTCTATAATTTAAAACGACGCCGTTTTTCTTATTATAATTATTAATAATAATAAATAATAATAACAATATTTTAATAAAATTTTCATCTTAATAATGATTTAATAACGTTAATTTAATGTACTACTACTACTACCCTTAATAACATTTTCTTAATAACGTTAATATAATAACTTTAATTTAACATACTACTACTAACCTTAACAACCTTTTATTAATAACGTTAATTTAATATACCACTATTACTGCCCTTAATAACACTTTATTAATAATGTTTTAGTAACGTTAATTTAATAACGTTTTAATAATATTAATTGAATAATGTTAATTTAATAACTTTAATAATGTTTTATTAAAACTATAATTTTTTTATTTATTATTTGTATAGTTTCATCTTTGTGCTGAAAATAATGAAAAAATAATAGTGAAAAGTCATTTAAATATAGAAAAAGGAATTAGTAATAGTCATTTTACCCTTTTTTTACTGTTGGAACGCTCAAATTTTTAGCCCGACGCACCTAGTTTTGCGTATATAACACGCGTTTTGCCAAATAGAATAGGAGGTCATATTTGTGCAGTTTTGAATAGTTAAGGGTCTTATTTTTGCATTATCAAAGTTTAAGGTCAAAGTTATAATTTGGTGTCAAGTTTAGGATCATATTTACATATTATGCCTTATTCGAGGCAGGACTGTAATTTCTAGTGCCTTTCTTCATAAAAAAAAATGCTGAGAGTACCCTGGAAGAAAAGTGAGACACACGTTTTATGGTTTGAAGTCATGGACTATTGCATTCTCATTTTCAACAATGTGAGACACACACCACAAGAATGTCAAGAAAAGTTGAATTCTTGATGTGCCCACACAAGCAAAACACACATTTGTGTCCACACTTTATTATGTGCCGGAATGGGGGTGGAGGGTCGTCTACGGGTTTGACTAAACTCAGTAGCTTTAGTCCAAATTCAATATTTTTAATTCACTAAATATGTACAAATTTAAATTCAGAATTAAGTTATCAACACCTGACACACGTCGCTATTTTAGAATTTTAACCCATAAAATTCAAGTTCTGACTACTTCTCACAAGGTTCAGTGTTACATTTTTATTGACAGTTTTACTTACTTTCCGATGAATTAGTGTAAAACATGTTAACGACACAATCGCCGTTTGCAAGACTTAATTGATTCGGTTGGTTTCAAATAGTAAAGTCCTTGGGCCCCATATAAGCTGGAAAATAAATGAAGTCGGGGAACAATATTTATTGACATGATAATATAAAAGAAGAAAGTTGATCCTAAAAAGAAGATTTAAAAGAAAAGTATCCAAAAAAGATATTCTTAAAAATTATCATTATATAAAGTCTCAATACCACAGGTTACTAACCATACCATTTTCCTAATAATTTATGTAATTATGGAGAAAACATTCACCTATTTTCTCTTGTTGCTTCACTATGTTATGGTTAGTTCAGCTATGACCCAAACCAACACTACCACTGATCAATTAGCTCTTCTGTCTTTAAAATCTCAAATCATTTCTGATCCCTTTCACTCCTTGGATGAAAGTTGGTCTCCCTCTACTTTTGTTTGTCATTGGGTTGGAGTCTCTTATGGCTCTCGTCACCAGAGAGTGAGAATCTTGAATCTCTCCAACATGGATCTTACGGGCGTAATACCCCGTGATATTGGAAACCTATCATTTCTTGTTTCTCTTGACTTGGAAAGCAACAATTTCCAGGGAAATTTGCCTCAAGAAATGGCACACTTGAGTCGGCTCAAGTTTCTTGATTTGAGTTTCAACAGGTTCAGAGGGAAGGTTCCTTCTTGGTTTGTGTTTTTACACCAACTTCAAGTTCTAAATCTTAGGAATAATAGTTTCACTGGTTCCATACCTTCATTTCTAATATGTCCACACTTGAGACTTTGAATTTGGCATTCAATTCCTTAGAAGGTCATATCCCTGTGTCTCTGTCCAATGCCTCAAGGTTGGAGACGTTAGAATTATCTTATAATTCACTTCAAAGAGACATTCCATAAGGGATCGACAGTCTTCACAACATGAACTCGTTGGGCATAGAGAATAATCAGCTGGTGGGTTCTATACCATTCCCAATTTTCAATATTTCTAGTGATACAATTTAATAATAATTGATCTTATTGATATTGAAGGGGTTACAGCTGTATATATAGAGAACTGAAGAATAGCTAATTACAGAATAACCCAGATGTATTTAATAATTATATATGTAGTCTATTATCCCCCCGCAAGCTGATCAGCGGTAACGAGGGGCAGCTTGGAGCAGAGATACTGAAAAGGCTGTAACGGAAGAGGCTTGGTGAGAATATCAGTAAGCTGGTCAGTAGATGGGACATAGTGCGTGGCCATTGTTCCTGCAAGTACCTCATCGCGAACAAAGTGACAGTCGGACCCAACATGCTTCATACGATCATGAAGGACTGGATTTTTGGTAACACAAATAGTGGACTGATTGTCACAATAAATCTGTGGTTTCGTCGGGGGAATGCCAAGTGCATCTGTAAGGTATCGTAACCACATGGCTTCAGCAACACCCGCAGCCATGGCACGATATTCTGCTTTTGTGGAGGAACGGGACACTTGCGTTTGCTTCTTGGTGCACCAGGAAATCAGATTCGGTCCCATCATAACAATATATCCAGTAGTGGACTTCCGATCATCTTTGTCGTTAGCCCAATCCGAATCAGAAAAAACAGATATATCAAACGAGCCCTTTTGAAATAAAATTCCACATTGAAGAGTACCTTTAAGATAGCGCAAAATGCGTTTCAAGGCCTGAAAGTGTTGTTCTGTGGGAGCATGCATTGATTGGGAGACTCGATTGACTGCATATTGGATGTCCGGACGAGTAACAGCAAGCTAATGAAGTCCACCGACGAGGCTCCGATATAGTGTAGGATCGGCAAAGGGAGTATTCGGCCCTGGGGATTGGCGGACTGCCATGGGAGTGACCGCGGGTTTGTAGTCTGTCATTCCAGCTCGATTTAGAAGTTCAAGGGTATATTTTGTCTGATGCATCAATATGGTTCCCGATTTGCGGATGAGTTCGAGGCCAAGAAAGAACTCCAGAGAACCGAGGTCCTTAAGTTTGAAGTCACGATGCATAGCCTCAGTAATTTCAGTGATGAGTGATGACGAGCTGCCTGTAATAACAATATCATCCACATAGATAAGAATGATGACTGTCCCTCGAGAACAGTGAAGGGTGAAGAGGCTGTTGTCATGATGGTAGGTGCGAAAACCAAGACCCTGCAGAAAAGTAGAGAGGCGTGTGTACCAGGCACGTGGGGCCTGTTTCAGGCCATATAGTGATTTGCGAAGCTTGCAAACATAGTGAGGACGGTTGGGATTAACATATCCCGGTGGCTGAACCATATAGATGTCTTCCTCAAGATGACCATGAAGAAAGGCATTGCTGACGTCTAACTGATGAAGCGGCCAATCATAGTGAAGAGCAAGAGACAAGACCAGACGAATAGTCTGTTGCTTAACAACAGGGCTGAAGGTCTCCTTATAATCCACACCATACTCTTGATGATACCCTTTTGCAACCAGACGTGCTTTATAGCGAGAAAGAGATCCATCTGAATTTCGTTTGATGCGAAACACCCATTTGCACCCAATAGACTTTCGGTTACTAGGTAGAGGTACCAAATCCCATGTACGTTGTTCATTCAGAGCCTGAAATTCCTCATCCATAGCTTGGCACCAGAAACTATTTTTGGAGGCTTGGGAGTAGGTAGTAGGCTCAGTTATGGGATGTGCATCAAAGGGTATTTGAGTGTGGTAGACTTTGGGTTTGAAGGTACCGGCCTTGGCTCGGGTTGTCATAGGGTGAGTGTTGAGTGGAGGGTGATTAGGAAGGGGTGGTGGAGTTGTATGATGTGTGAATGGAGGTTGGGTGGGGCTGCCGTGAGAGCTGGGATGTGCAGCGGTGGATGGGGTGGCTGTAGGTGTGTTAGGAGTATGATGTAGGGAAGAGGTGGGTTGTGTGGCAGTCGGCTGGGTGTTCGGGTGGGGGGTTAGGGGGTTCGGGTGGGTGGTTGGTTGGTTCGAGTAGGTAGTGGCGTAGTGGGGTACCGGGTTAGGTGCCGAGTGAGCCGGAGCATGAGCGTGCGAAAAGGACGGAAATAATGGCACAATGCCAAGTGGATTGGGGGAGTATGGAGTAGAGGAAAGACTTGTGTAAGGAAATTGTTCCTCCACAAAACGAACATGATGGGAAACATATGTTTTCTGAGATACAGGATCGAAACATTTGTAACCTTTGATAGTGGGATGATAGCCTAGAAAGACACAAGGGGTGGACCGAGGTTGAAGTTTATGTTGAGTGTGTGGACGCAACCAGGGATAAACCAGACACCCAAACGGGCGGAGATGGATGTAGTCGGGTGGATGATTGTAGAGACGGGCATATGGAGTGGAGTTGGAGAGAGTGTGAGTGGGCATGCGATTTATGAGGTAGTTGGCAGTAGCAAGGGCATCAACCCAAAAGGAAACAGGTAAGGTGGAATCATGGAGGAGCGCAACAACTGTTTCTATTAGGTGACGGTGTTTGCGCTCAGCAACGCCATTTTGTTCAGGGGTATATGGACATGAAGTGTGATGAAGAGCCCCTAGACTTTGAAGAAAAACACCAAATGCATTGTTGAAAAATTCTTTGCCATTGTCACTTCAAAAAATTTTGATTTTGGCATTAAATTGATTTTGAACCATTCGGTCAAAGTTGACAAAAACAGTATAAGCTTCGGATTTAAATTTCAGAGGATAAAGCCAAGTGAATTTACTATAATCATCAACAAAACAGATATAATAACGAAAACCTTGAACAGAAGGAACTGAGGTTGGAACCCAAACATCAGAATGAATTAATTGAAATGGCGCAGTGGCCTTGTGTTCAGACAGTGAAAAAGGTAAACGACAAGATTTAGACACTGAACAGGACTCGCAATGTAATTTTTCTGAAAAATTAAAACCTAAGGAAGATAAAATGGATTTGGTGATGGCGGATGATGGGTGCCCAAGCCGGCGATGCCAGGTGGACGAGAGAATGGCTTGACTCACAACAGACGGAGACCTGGATGGAAGAGTGTATAGCCCATGCTCACAGCAGCTCGTGTACCGCACTCGGTTCGTGGTATTGTCCACTATCTGGAAATTGGTGTCATTAAAAATGAGGGTGCAGTTATTTTCTTTAGTAAAGCGATAAACAGATAAAAGATTGGATGTGAGGGAAGGGACGTGGTGAAGGGTTGAGAGATGAAATTTACCATTTGGGGTATAGACATACCCAGAGCCGGTGTTTGTGATGGGAAGGGATTGACCATTGCCTACTGTAATAGTTTCTGAGCCATGATACGGATGAGGAGCTTGAAGTTGTGAATAATCCGACGTCACATGGGTGTTAGCACCTGTGTCTAGATACCAATCGCCAGATTGAGCGTTTGTGGACGCATGCATCGCCCTTGATCCGCCGGACTGGCGATTTACATTCTGCGAGTCATCATACCGATACCAGCAATTAGCCGCAGAATGGCCCCGTTTAGCACAAATTTGGCACGTCGGAAGATCTCGTGTGGACCCCCGCTGGTTTCCTCGTCCCTGTCCGCGGCCTGACTAGAAGCCGTCCCTCGGTAGAGGCCCGCCTCTGCCTTGCTTCCCGGCGTTCCGACGGTCACCGCCGCCACTGCCTCGCCCTTGGGTACGGCGATCGTCACCGCGACCCCTGGCCGAGCCTCCGCTGCCAGCCGAGTAAAGAGCCGTGACGCCAGGGGTGGAACTGGCTTCTCCGAGCAGTAATTTGTGTTCCATGTCTAGATTCAATTCTTCTGCATGAAGCCATCCAGACAGTTGATTCAGAGTGATTTCGACAGGTGAGAGGCGAATATTCTGTTTGAGAGAGGAATAGCCAGACGGAAGACCACGTATCACGGCATTCACCACGTCTCGTTCAGGAATAATCTCGTTCACAGCATCTAGGTTAGACAAAATAGAGGCCACATCATCAAGGTATTGAGTCATCGTCTTCGTTCCCTTCCGAAGAGTATGCAATCTGTCACGCAACTGAAAAATATGAGCCGTGGACACAGAGTTGTACCTTGTGGCTAGTGCGTCCCAAAGTGAAGCCGATGTGAGAAAACCCCGGGCGTGTTTGTTCACAGAGGGGCTAAGAACGGCGAGAAGACAGGCTCGGATCTGAGTGTCTACGATCAGCCACGGAAGGTTGTCGGGATTTGGGAGCATGACGCCGTCCTCCTCGGCTGTCTCAGGCGGCGGCTTCTCCGCACCGTCAATCCATCCGAGCAGCAAGTTGGCTGCGAGGGCGGTGCGGACGTTAAGTGCCCAGGCTGGGTAGTTGTTGTCAGATAATTTTTTGGGGATGAGATTGTGGAGATTCCTGAGCAGTAATTTTACTCCAGACGGTAAATTTGACAGAGGATCAACAACCTTGTCCATGGCGCCGACCTACGGCGGAGGAGGGAGGCCGTGCGGCGTGGTGTAGACGGTGGCGGCGGCGCACACACGTCGGAAAAGAGGAGAGATTAGGGTTTGGGCGGAAGAAGAAACCCTAACTTTGATACCATGATACAATTTAATAATAATTGATCTTATTGATATTGAAGGGGTTACAGCTGTATATATAGAGAACTGAAGAATAGCTAATTACAAAATAACCCAGATGTATTTAATAATTATATATGTAGTCTATTATCTAGGATCGAATTCATTGCATTTACTGGCAATAGCTTATCAGGAAGTCTTCCCAATGGTTTATGCAATGGTCTCCCAATACTGAAAGGGCTTTATCTGTCTTACAACAAGCTTCATGGTCGTATACCTACAAGCTTGTCAAATTGTTCACAACTTCAAATATTGTCTTTATCATATAATGAGTTTGATGGACCAATACATAGTGAAATTGGAAGATTGAGTAAGTTGCAGCAATTGTATCTCGGATATAACCATTTCATAGGTATGTTTTATCTTATGAATGCTAGTAATATTTTATCTAATTACCTTAAAAACAAAATTAGTTACACATTTACTTCAGGGATAATTCCACAAGAAATTGGAAATCTTGTTAATTTGAAGGAGTTACGAATGGAGAGCAACCAGATGTGTAACGCCCCGTAAAAGTCATGCATATATTAGATGGTAATTTTTGAGCTTTAGATTAAAGTTCTAGTGGACGTTGTAACTTGTGTCAGTTTCCATCGACCATAACTCTCTGTATATGTCTAATTAGAGAACCTACTATGTGTCAAATGATAGGTCTTCAAGTTAGCTTTCCAACGATACCAATTTTGCTAAAATCCGACACTCGAGCAAGAAGTTATGGTTCTTCAAAGTAGAGTGCGTCGCCTAACCAATCGCACTTAGCCAATGGACTGGTTGTGCGGTACACAAGGCGGCGCATACCTTAATCTATGCGATGCTAAATGAGGCGCCTACCTTAGTCTAGGCGATGCACAATGCGGCGCCTATCTTAATTTATGCAATACAAAGGGCGGCACATACTTATGGTTTCAGGTGACGAAAAACACTCCGTTTTGAGTTACTTTAAGTGCAAGTTAGTCCTTACAAAACCCAAAAATCATCCTTACCCACTCCTAAATGGATTTGGGCCTATTAACAACATTGAAGCCTCCTATAAAATCCCAAAATCTAATCCTTCAAGAACTTGAGAGGAGAAGCAACTAGGGTTTGAGAAAATAAGCTTGAAGGTCTGACCATTCCAAAACTTCTTCGTGAATTCTTCACAACTAAGGTACGCGGGGTTTTCCTAAATTCTCATGGGCATAGAAAAATCATGTTTTAAAAATCGGGTTTCGAAATTCATGTACATACTCATGTTTTAAAAGCTTTAATGATATTGTTTTGGCCTTTTGGCTTTCCCCCAAAGTGATTGAAAATTATATGTATACGTATATATGTGTTTGCCCTGAAATATGAATTGAGAGCATGATTTTCATGAAACCCCTCTCTTAATGTAAATTTTTCCATGTTTCACGTAATATACAATGTTTTGAACACGAAAGAGAGGGTTGTGATTGTTGAATATGCATGTGATGAAAGAATGCATGGTTTTGCCAAAATGCACATGACCCCCATATGTTTGATGAAAGTTTTGCATGGATTTGACTTGAGTTTCGGAACATGGCATCTTTATTGCAAACTACATGCTTGGGTGGTCTGAAACTATATTTTTTTATGAAAAATCGTGCTAAATGCATTATGGCTCAGAAATAGGACTTGCAAGTCTTGGTATGACGATACCAACTCAGACAAATGCCATATCAGACTCAGACTAACAGACTTTTTCAGACTTTCATGATTTTAGACATTCAGAATGTCGCATGTTCAGATAAGGCTAAAAATGGGCACACAGAGATGTTAGGTGGTCCCCCGAAGAGGGCTTGAGTTCAAGCGACTCGTTGCCCAAAACCGTAGTTTGCCGACCCGGGTATACTATTATGCGCTGACTTAAATGTCCTGTGGCGTATCAGACTCAGACACTCCAACCCTTGCGGCACACTCAGGTTGGGGGCTTCCCCGCCGAGTCAACGGCGGATTCCATACAGCCCGTGGAATATCAGACTTGTAGGGGAATACCACCTAACTCAGAAGTAAAACACAGATCATGATTTGAAATGAACAGACAGGTTACATGTTTTCAGAAAGTGCCCATGTATTTTTCAGAAACAGTTTTATACATGATGTCTTGATGAAAAGAATTGTTTTCACTTATTATATATATATATATGTGTGTGTGTATGTTCCATTATGCTATTTTTTTGGAGTGCTTCGCGTGCCAGTACTTTTGTGCTGACCCCCCCCCCCCTCTTCCAGGTCCTGAGGCACAGTCTAGGGGTCCAGCTACTTAGTAGACATTCTCGGATTTGCAGACTTGATCTCGCAGTGGTGAGCCATCTATTATTCGGAAGGCCTAATTATGTCAGACATTATCTTATTTGTTATGTTTTTGGTTTACTGGGGGCCTTGTCCCAGTTTCTTTTCAGACAGATGTTTGAGTTCTTAGTAGAGATTTCGCAAACTGATGTCAGATAGTATTATTCAGAAATGTTGCAGAACTTGACCATGTTTTCCGTACTCAGTATTCATTTCCGCATTTTTATTACGAATGTTGGGCATGATAACCAGATAGAGAATGGGTGTTCCGGGACTTCATGGTTCGGGATGCTCGTCACGGCTAGGGCCTAGGCTCGGGTCGTGACAAGATGACCGGCTCAGTCCCAATCTCCATATTCAATATCGCGGTGCTGCAAGTTTTGTCACTGTGGAGAAACAATCTTAATGGATCCTTACAACGGAAGATTGGCAAATTAACCAAGATACGATTTTTATATCTTAACAAAAATAGGTTTACCGGTACGTAATCAAAGTGATAGAAAGAGGTACAACTTAAACTATATTGAACTAACTGGATAAACTCACAAGCATTCATTCTTTCCTGCGTTTCCAGGTGAAATACCCAAAGAGATAAGAAATCTCGTTGAATTGAAGGAGCTCAATCTTGGCTATAATGGTTTTAGTGGTTCACTTGATATTTTCAACATATCCGGGCTGAGGGTAGTTTCTCTTAGAAACAATAATCTATCAGGAATCCTCCCACCAAACTTAGGTTCTCTCTTACCCAACATTGAAGAGCTTAACCTGAGTGAACTAACCAATCTTGGTGGGACTATTCCTCATTCTATCTCCAATTGTTCAGAACTTATTACACTAGATCTTTCATACAACAAACTCACTGGCTTGATTCCTAGTTCTCTTGGATATTTGACTCATCTACAGTTCCTAAACATGATAGAAAACAATTTAACCAGCGACTCTTCGTTAAGTTTCCTAACTTCCTTAACCAATTGCAGAAATTTAACAACTCTATCTCTATCCTTAAACCCTCTAAACAGTATGCTTCCAGTTTCTGTAGGGAACTTTTCTACATCGCTTATAAGATTCTATGCGAACAGTTGCAAGATCAAAGGGCGAATTCCCAATGATTTTGGGAACTTAAGTAGCCTATTAGACCTTGATCTTTCTGCAAACAGCTTGGCAGGATCTATTCCCACAACAGTTGGCAACTTGAAAAACCTTCAGCGCTTAAACTTGAGTGATAACAAACTTACAGGATTTATTGGTGATCATATATGTAGATTGCAGCATTTGGGTGATATTTACTTGGGTCAAAATCAACTTTCAGGATCTCTTCCTAATTGTTTAGGGAATATTACTTCCCTTAGGGAGATACATCTGGGTTCCAACAAATTGAGTTCCAACATACAGCCAAGCTTAGGGAACCTTCAAGATCTAGTGGTTCTTGACTTATCGTCAAACAACATGGTAGGTTCTTTATCTCATGAAATTGGAAATCTAAAGGCTGTAACAAAGATGGATCTGTCGATGAATCAATTCTCAAATGAAATTCCTAGAGAAATTGGCGGCTTGCAAAATTTGGCACACCTTTCTCTGAGATACAACAAGTTGCAAGGCTCTATACCTGACTCAATGAGCAACCTGGTAGGTTTGGAATTCCTAGACCTTTCTCATAATAATATATCCGGAAACATTCCTAAGTCTTTGGAGAAGCTTCAAAACTTGAAGTATTTCAATGTTCCTGTCAACAGATTGTATGGTGAAATACCCTCGGGAGGTCCTTTCAAGAACCTCGAGAGTCAGTTTTTCATTTACAATGAAGCATTGTGTGGTTCTTCAAGATTTAGTGTCCCGCCATGCCCCACTTCATCAAAGCACAGATCAAATAGGAAAAAAATGCTAGTTCTTTTTCTTTTGCTGGGAATTGCACTAGTAGTTGTTCCTAGCACCTTTATTTTTTTCTGGATAAGGTATAGAAAAGGTAAAAGAGCTCCTCAACAAGCTGATTCATTGTCTGCCATAACAAGAGAAAGAATTTCATACTATGAAATGATCCAAGCAACTGATGCACTTAGCGAGAGTAATCTGACTGGTTCTGGAAGTTTTGGTTCTGTTTACAAAGGTGTTCTCAGAAGTGGAACTGCCATTGCAGTTAAAGTGTTCAACCTGTAACTGGAAGCGGCATTCAAGAGTTTTGATACGGAATGTGAAGTTTTGTGCAGCCTTCGCCATAGGAATCTCGTTAAAGTCATTACTAGTTGTTCCAATCTTGATTTCAAGGCTTTAGTGCTCGAGTATATGCCTAATGGAAGTCTTTAGAAGCATTTGTATTCTCACAACTACTTCCTTGACACCAAGCAGAGACTAACCATAATGATAGATGTGGCATGTGCTTTGGAATATCTTCAGCTGGGTGCTCATCGCCTGTGATTCACTGTGACGTGAAGCCTAGTAACGTCTTGTTGGATGAGGATATGGTTGCCCACCTCAGCGACTTTGGCATTTTAAAACTGCTTGGTGAAGATCAGGGTGAATTGTACACTAAAACCTAAGCAACATTGGGGTATATTGCGTCAGGTACGTCTCTTAGTTTTGCCGATTATCCCTTTCTTTTTTTCCCATCTAGAAAGCATATTGCATCTTTATATTAATTGTTTGACTGTAGAGTATGGACTGGATGGACTAGTATCAACAAAGTGTGACGTATATAGTTATGGGGTCATGTTGCTGGAAACGTTTACTAGGAGAAAGCCTAATGAGTTTGAGGGTGACCTTAGCTTGAAGCAATGGGTGAGTTATTCATTCCCAGAAGCAGTAATGGACATTGTAGATATCAACTTGGTAACACAACAGGGTAATCAGAAGGATGGATGTTGTGGCTTCAATCATGAAAATTGCATTAGATTGTTGTGCTGAATCTCCGGCAAGAAGGACAAACATGAAAGATGTTGTAGGGATGCTGCAGAAGATGAAGATTCAGCTCCTTACAAGTTGAGCATGTTTTTGGAATCTGTTGTTCCAATCACTTGATTGTTGTTTTATTTTGTTTTAGCATTTGATTTGTGAATGATTCTGTTTTCAGAAGTGCTAGATGGTTGCAATAACCCTCACTGTTTCCTCTTAATATTATTGTTTGCAAGACGTTAATTCCTTTTAATATTATTCAAATTAATTGCTTTAAGAAATGCTAGATGGTTGCAATAAATCTCACTGTTTGACTTTACAAAGGGAATAAACTCATAGAACTATAACAGATTCATGAGGAAAGTAATTGTTGTTGAAGCCAATAAAAGGGATGTTTAGCCTGGTGCACAAAGTTTTAGGAAAGGGTCTATCGTACATATCCATACCATGCATATCTGTAAGAGATTGTTTCTACGGATAGAATCCGTGAACCCCTGATCATACGGAAGAACCTTTACCAGTTACGCCAATGAGTTGGTTTAATTCCTCAATCCATTCAGCGTCCGTTTTTGGAGCCACCAAATAGCAAGATTTGTTCATGTCCATTAGTTGGCCAGAAAAGTGTTCATAGTCCTTCCGGGTGTTTAGCACAAGAGCTTGAGAGTTTCTATTACCTGAGACAAAGAATTTCATCATCAGCAAAATGAATAAAATATTTTTATGAAAGAAATTATTCATCATTATAGAAAGCAATTCACTGGACAAAACTGGACCATCTAGGAAGGTTCAAATTGCCTGGGATAATCCACTAGTGCTAGGAGGACTAAACGCACAATTCTAGAGCGGGCCAACAGGCCGGGCATGTGGGGACCATTTAAGAAGTGCCTCAATGTTCCACAACCGCTACTCTGACTCATTAATTTATTCAATTATCAATTTCTATGCAACAAATCCTTTTGGAGCTGACATAACAAACTGCGGAAGCCGGACAAGTTAGCAATGCCCCTATAATTTTCCTTACCATCCCTGTAACGTTCCAGTGATCTTAGCTACTAAAGTGTGCCACTAGAGAGAAAAACAATTAATAGTGTAATCATCTTGGTATAGGTTAGTGATAAAAGGACATTTTTTAATGAACAGAATAATGAATAAAATATTTTGTGATTGAATTATTCATTTCATCATTATAGAAAGTAGTTCATTGGACAAAACTTGACTATTGAATGAAATTATTCCCTATTCACTTGGTTGCGCACCTAAGAGACTTTGGCATTTCTAAACTGCTTGGTGAAGATGAGGATGATCTATACATAACAACCTTACCAACATTGGGTTATATTCCGTCAGGTACGTCTCTTGGTTTGGCTGATTATTCCTTTCTTTTTTTCCCACCTAGAAAGTATATTACATCTTTAAACTGATGGTTTGACAGTAGAGTATGGACTGGATGGATTAGTATCAACAAACTATGATGTCTATAGTTACGGGATCATGTTACTGGAAATGTTTACTAGGAGAAAGCCTAATGAGTTTGAGAGAGATCTTAGCTTGAAGCCACGGGTGAGTTATTCACTTCCAGCGACAGTAATGGTCGTCGTAGATGCCAACTTGTTAACATCAACTGGTAATCGTATACAAAAGGAGTTAGATGTTGTGGCATTAGATTGTTGTGTTGAATCTCCGGCGAGAAGTAATAAGGGATAAAATCATCTCCTATTTTTAAAATTTCAAATTTAGTAGTTCCTTCTCTTTAGGACTCTGTTGTATATAGATAAGTATTATCCTTTTTCTTAGTTTATCTCTTTGCCGTATTGTATTTATATATAATCAGTCTACAATCAATAAAAATCAATCGTTCCAAATGCTACAGAAGTAATGTTGTAGGAATGCTACAGAAGACCAATAACAGTTTTATACATTATAAGAAGGACTAACATGAATGATGTTGTAGGAATGCTACAGAAGACCAATTTTCAACCTCTTGGATGTGGAGCATGTAGTTCCAAATGACTTGTTTGTTGCAAATATTTGCTAAATTGTTTGAACTTTTTTCTTTTTTTTTGGCTTTTGCACTTGATTTGTGCATGATTATGTTATTCAGAAATTCTAGCTGGTTACAATAAATCTCTCAATTGTCTTTTAACTAAAATTAAATCCTTGGTACTGTAACGCCCCGCATTTTGGGCTACAATATAGACCATGATTACGCTGTGGTGATAAACCCTGAAGCCATAAAATTCTATGCCAATAGGGCATGTTAATTATTTGTGTAGCATGTGAATCCGTTCAAGCTTTAAGTTAGACCATAGAGATCCTTCAACTCAAGGACGAGTTGAAACTATTTCGATCGACTAAGTTTTAGTGGACGTTGTAAATAGTGTCAGATTCCATCGACCATAACTCTCTGTATATGTAAAATTAGGAAGCCTACTATGTGTCAAATGATAGGTCTTCGAGTTAGCTTTTCAACGATACCAATTTTGCTAAAATTCGACACCCGAGCAAGAAGTTATGGCCTTTCGAAGTGATATGTGTCGCCTAACCAATCGCCCATGACCACTGGAAAGCATAGGCGATAGCCTAGGCGGCGCTAGCCTAGGCAGCGCCTATGTAAAAATAGGAGATAGCCTAGGCAGAGCCTATGTAAACTTAGGAGATGGGATGGGTGGCGCCTATGTGAAGAATTCAAGTGACTTAAACACTCCGTTTTTGGGGAAAAATGGTCCTTTTCCACCCTTACTTAGCCCTAAAACACGAAATTCAGTTCCAAGGACCCCAAAATACACCTTCATTCATCAAAAGTGCTCAAGGATTCTCCTTAGGGTTTCAAAATAAAAACACAAGCAACTTGAGATTCAACCGGGGGTTTTAGGAACTAATTGCATATTTGGAATCCTCTCAACGTAGGCTTCGAGAAACATCTAATATTCATAGTAATCGAGGTACATGGGGTTATCCCATAATCTCATGGGTGTAGTTTTTATGAACAAGCATGCTTTTACATGAGGGTTTTCAATCAAATGCTAATAACTTGCTTTCAATATGATTTCTAAGTCATTTTCTTTATGTCATGGGAATTGTTTGCCTATATACTTCAATGGTTGAAACCATGCATATGTGATTTGAGATTTTCCATGGAAGTTTGATAAATATGAATGATAAATTACTTTTAAATTCCCATGATAATGTCTTGATACCGCATATCATATTGTGACCAACAAAAGAGAGCATGAATTTGAAATAATTATTGTTCACCACTTGTAAATGATGAAGCACCTTGGTTTTTTCATGATTATGCATATGTGGAAGTGATATTGATGACTTGCAAGTCGGGTATGACGATACGTTATAGAATATGGCATGTGATTGAATCAGATAAAATTTGAATGCATTGATTTTACATGAGATAGGTGGTTGCCCAAAAAAGGCGTTTGAGTGTAAGGGCTCATCGCTGGAAACCGTGTTTGCCGACACGGAAATTCGGTACCAAGATAAGTGATCTTGTGTACTTGACTTTATGTCATTCCCAAATTGGGACTATAGGTAGGTGCCCGAGCTAAGTGATCTTGGGCACTACCGTTGGGTCGAGACACCATGCTTCGTGGTCTTGTGTGTCTCTCCCTCACTTATACTCTAATATCGGTGGCAACCGAGGTTTGACATTTGGTGTAAATTATGTAGGGTATTCCACCTAGCTCAGTTGCATTTCATTGTTGTTGAGAAACTATTGCATTACGCCCATGTGTTTTCAAATGATTTGATATGAAATTGCTTTATAATGGCTCTTAACTATATTTTGTCAAAAAAAAATATTATGTTTTGTTTTGATATCTCTGACCCCCTCCCCTCTCCAACCTCTCAGGTTCATAGGCCCAGTCATGGGGTCAAGAGAATCAGTAGATCATTCAGACAGAGTTGTAGAGACAAGTGGTGAGCCTTCTATGTTTCGGAAGGTCTTATGTCCTGCAGTCCTTTTATCTTATATTTAGTTTTGGGGTTTACTGGGGGCCTTGTCCCAGTTTATATATAGTTACTTGACTTAGTCATTTGTTAGAGATTTTCATAGACAGTTGTTTAGAGGTTGATTGATGTTGGGGGAACCTTATTTCCCCGTTATTCTTTCTTTTCTTATTTATGACCATGTTTCTGAATTATTATGTTTCTTCCGCATTACTTTGATAATATGAATTAGGTGCATGATTACCAGACAAATAGGGGTGTTTTGGGCCTCCATGGTTTGAAATGCTCGTCATGACCAGGCCCTGGTTTGGGTCATGATAAACTTGGTATCAAAGCACGGTTCATGGTCCCAGGTTGTCTGCAAAATCGCATCGGGTAGAGTCCTATTTATGGGTGTGTAGCGCGCCATACTTATAAGTAGGAGACTGCTAGGCATTTAGGAAATGTTTCCCTTCTTTGTGATTTAGTTCGTGCTTCAGAGTCTGAACTGTCCCCTAATCAATGATCACTTGTGTTTTAGAAACACAGTTATGCCTCCGCGTTGTATCATCGATCAGAATACTCAGGTAGATGAGGTCCGTTCCACCCATGGGATGCGGACCCGTAACAGAGCTCACACTCTAGAACTTGTCCCTACTTCGAGAGTCCCTCCAGTCCTGACCAGTCTGCCTCGGGCTCCGCAGACTAATGTCAGCCGTCCCCCAACTGCTTAGGGAGATATTTCAAATGTAGAATTCAGACGTTTTATTCATATATTGACACAGTTGGTAGATAACTAGGCTCAAAGATCGGAAGATGTTGGGTCTGCATCTATTACGTCTGAGGCTACTAGGGTTGGACATTTCATGAAGATGAACCCATATAGGTTCACTGGCACCAAGGTAGAGGAAGATCCACAGGAGTTAATGGATGAGATGGAAAAGATCTTTAAGGTAATGCACGTGGATGAGGTTGAAGGGGTGGAACTAGCAACCTATCGGCTCAAGGACATTGCGAATCAGTGGTATGCCGATTGGGAAGATGCAAAAGGTAAAAGTGCTAAACCCACAGTTTGGGACGAATTTGTGGAAGCTTTCCTTGATTGATTCTTTCCTCTAGAGTTGAGGGAGACCAAAGCGAAAGAGTTTATGAATCTGAAGCCGGGCAGTATGAGTGTCTAGGAGTACACTTTGAAGTTTACTAAACTAGCCCGCTATGCACCAGAGTTGACTAGTAATATGAGATCCTGGATGAAGAAATTTGCATCTGGCCTTGCTGATAACCTGGTACTTGAGTGATAGGGGGATATGTTGAATAAGGAGTTAGACTTTGCTCAACTAACCATTCATATGCCGCAGGTGGAAGAGAAGAAGAAAAAAATTGCTGAATCTAGAGAGAAAGACAGGCAGGCTAAGAGAGTTAGATCTGCGGACCATCACCAGAGTCAGTTGCAGAGTGGTAACTGGGGTAATAAGTGGTCGAAGAAGAAGAAGTTTTGGAATAATGCACAGTCAGCAGCTAGCGCCCCAGCACCCAGACCATCGACAGACAGAAAAACTTAAAGTTTTCGGACTCCTCATGGATCTAAAGCTCTAGGCACACAGTCTCAGGGTAGTGTGGCCCCACAGCTTCGTACTTATCTGCAATGCGAGGTTTGCGGAAGGAATCATCTAGGGAAGTGCTGGTTTGAGGGGAGAAACTGCTATACTTGTGGCAAAGTGGGTCACCTTCAGAGAGATTTTCCTTCTGCTAGAAAAAAATGTGGGGTAGGGTGGGGGGTAGAGGGGTGGGGGGCTTAGTCCCAAGACGCCTCCATAGCTCCTCTTTCTAAGGGTGCCCCTTCACCTCCAAGGAGCGGTCGGAACCGGTTATATTCTTTGACTAACCATCAGGAGGCGGAAGCTTCACCAGATTTTGTCACCGGTATATTACGAATATTTTATCGTGATGTTTATGTATTGCTTGATCCCGGTCTACTTTATCTTATGTGACCCCTTATGTGGCTGTTGGTTTCGGGTTTGAGCCCGAAGTTATTGTAGAACCCTTCTCTATTTCTACTCCTGTAGGTGATTCTGTTGTTGCTAGAAGGGTGTATAGAAATTGTGTCGTGTCTATTCATAGTAGGGAAATGGTGACAGACCTAATGGAACTCAATATGATAGATTTTGATGCCATCATTGGGATGGACTGGCTCCATTTGTGCTATGCCACACTCGATTGCAGGACCCAAAAGGTCACTTTTTCTTTCCCGAATGAGACACCAATTGTATGGGCAGGGAGTTCTGTGGAACCTAGAGGTCACTTTATCTCTTATCTTAGATCCCTAAAGCTTATCTCCAATGGTTATATGTATCATCTAATTTGAGTAAAAGATTCAAAAGTTGAAAATATTCCTCTGCTGTCAGTCCCTGTAGTGAATAAATTCCCATAAGTCTTTCCCGAGGATCTCCCAAGGATACCCCCTGATAGGGAGATAGATTTTGGCATTGATGTGTTGCCAGAAACTCGTCCTATTTCTATTCCTGCATATAGAATGGCTCCTGCGGAACTAAATGAGTTAAAGGAATAGCTTGCAAATCTCCTAAAGAAAGGTTTTATTCGTCCTAGTATTTCCCAGGGGGTGCACCCTTGCTCTTCATGCGAAAGAAGGATGGGTCCCTTCGTATGTGCATAGCTACCGCCAGTTGAATAAGGTCACAATTAAAAATAAATATCCTCTTCCTAGGATTGATGACCTTTTTTTACCAACTTTAGGGTGCCAAGTGTTTTTCAAAAATAGAACATCGTTCGGGTTATCATCAGTTGAAAGTTAGGGAGTCAGACATACCTAAGACAGCCTTCCAAACCCGATATGGTCACTACGAATTTCTAGTCATGTCCTTCGGGTTGACTAATGCCCCTGCAACCTTCATGGATCTTATGAATAGAGTGTTCCGTCATTTTCTTAACTTGTTCTTCATTGTATTTATTGATGATATTCTGATCTATTCTAAGAGTAAAGAGGATCACACCAATCACCTCTGAATTATTCTTCAGACCCTTAAGGATCATTAGTTGTATGCCAAATTTTCCAAGTGTGAATTATGGTTAGATGCTATTGCCTTACTGGGGAATATTGTGTCCAATGACGGGATAAGAGTGGATCCCCAGAAAGTTGAAGCAGTGAGAAAATGGCCCAGACCCACGACTCCAATCGATATTTGGAGCTTCTTAGGTTTGGCGGGGTATTACAGAAGGTTCTTAGAGAGCTTTTCTTCCATAGCTGCTCCGCTTATTAAACTGAATCAGAAAAAGATGAAGTTTGTGTGGTTTGACTCGTGTGAAAAAAGTTTTGAGAAGTTGAAGGAAAAGTTGACTACTGCTTCTGTTTTGACCCTTCCTGAGGGTGTAGATGATTTTGTGGTTTATTGTGATGCATCCCGTGTGGGACTTGGTTGTGTATTGATACAGCGTGGTAAGGTGATAGCTTATGCATCTAGGAAGTAAAAGGTGCATGAGTGCAATTGCCCCACCCATGACTTAGATTTAGCAGCCGTGGTGTTTGCACTTAGAATCTGGAGGCACTATCTCTATGGAGTGCATGTTGATATTTATACGGACCATAAGAGTTTGCAGTTGTTTTCTCACAGAAAGAATTGAACCTCAGGAAGAGGCGTTGGATGGAGCTTTTGAAATACTATGATATAAGTCTGCATTACCATTCGGGCAAGGCAAATGTTGTAGCCACGCCCTGAGCAGGTTGTCTATGGGAAGCCTTTCTTATGTAGAAGAAGGAAGGAAAGAGATGGTGAAGGATATTAACCGCCTTGCAAATCTGGGAGTGCGACTCTTAGATTCCAAAGATGGAGGGGTAATTGTTCATGAGTTAGCTAAGTCATCCCTTCGTGCTGAAGTTAAGAAGAAGCAGGTTGAAGATCCCATCTTGATCCAAATCAAGAAAGATGTGGGTCAACAAAAGGTTATGTCATTTGAAATTGGTGGTGATGGTATTCTGAGATTTTAGGGTAGGTTATGCGTTCCGAATGTTGATGGACTATAGGAAAGAATCCTTAATAAGGCACACACTTCGAGGTATTTTGTTCACCCAGGCTCTACTAAAATGTACTATGATCTGAAAACCTTGTATTGGTGGAATAACATGAAATGTAATGTAGCTGATTTTGTGTCCAAGTGTTTGAACTGTCAACAAGTGAAGGTAGAACACATGAGGCCAGGTGGTACTTCCCAAGAGATAGCCCTGCCTTTATGGAAGTGGGAGATGATAAACGTGGACTTTATTACAGGACTTTCGAGATCCCGAAACTAGTATGATTCTATATGGGTGATTGTAGATCGGTTGAAAAAGTCAGCCCACTTTTTGCCTGTGAGGACTAATTATTTGGGATAGGGTTATGCTAAGATTTACATTGACAAGATAGTTCGGTTGCATGGGGCACCAGTTTCCATTATATCCGATAGAGGTACGCAGTTTTCATCTCAGTTCTGGAGATCTTTTCATAAGGGTTTAGGTGCACAAGTGAATTTGAGCAAAGCTTTCCACCCTCAATGGATGGGCAAGCTGAGTGTACCATTCAGAACCTCGAGGATACGTTGAGGGCATGCGCCATTGATTTCAAAGGTAGTTAGGTAGATCACTTGCCACTGGTTGAATTCGCTTACAATAATAGTTACCATGCCAGCATCAAGATGGCTCCTTTTGAGGCTCTATATGGAAGGAAATATAGGTCTTCGATAGGATGGTATGAAGTTGGTGAGACCCAGTTATATGGGCCTGATCTTATTCATCAGGTGATGGAGAAGGTGAAGATCATTAGAGAATGACTCAAGACTGCTCAGAGTCGTCAGAAGTCCTATGCCGAAGTTCGAAGAAGAAAACTAGAGTTTGAAGTTGGTGATTAGGTGTTTCTCAAGGTTTCTCTAATAAACGGAGTGATGCGGTTTAAAAAAAGGGGTAAATTGAGCCCTCGCTATATAGAGCCATATCAGATTCTGAAAAAGATTAGTACAGTTGCTTATGATCTAGAATTTACTGCAAGTTTGGGTTTTGTTCATCCGGTATTCCATGTATCCATGTTGAAGAAATGGATTGGAGATCATTCTCTGGTATTGCCAGTAGAGGGTATCAAAGTGATAGACTCTTTGTCTTACGAAGAAGAGCCCGTTGAAATTTTAGATCGCCAAGTTCGAAAGCTGAGGAGTACAGAGATAAACTCAGTAAAGATACTGTAGAGGAATCAGAAAGTCGAAGAAGCAACTTGAGAGTCAGAAGATGACATGAGAATTAGATATCCCAATTTGTTTGCTTCGATGGAGGATGAGACAGAAGGTACTATTCCTATCTTATCTTTCCTAGTCCTTTATTATGCTTGAAATCATGTCTGTTTGTGTCCCGCATCATCATTCGGGGATCAATGATCCTAATGGGGGATAATGTACGCCCCACATTTCAGGCTACAATATAGACCATGATTTCGACGTGTCGATAAATCCCGAATCCATAAAATCCTATGCCAATAAGGCATGTTAATTATTTGTGTAGCATGTGAATCCATTCAAGCTTGAATTTAGACCATAGAGGTCCTTCAAATTAAGGACGAGTTGAAACTATTTTGATCGACTAAGTTTTAGTGGACGTTGTAAATTGTGTCATCTTCCACCGACCATAACTCTCTGTATATGCCGAATTAGGAATCCAACTATGTGTCAAATAATAGGTCTTCGAGTTATCTTTCAAATGATACCAATTTTGCTAAAATCCAACACCCGAGCAAGAGGTTATGATCTTTCGAAGTGATATGTGTCGCCTAACCAATCTCCCATGGCCACTGAAAAGCATAGGAGATAGCCTAGGCGGCGCCTACATAAGCATAGGCGATAGCCTAGGCAGCGCCTATGTAAACATAGGCGATAGCCTAGGTGGCGCCTATGTAAACATAGGCGATGGGATGGGTGGCGCCTATGTAAAGAATTCAAGTGACTTAAACACTCCGTTTTTGGGGAAAAATGGTCCTTTTCCACCCTTACTTAGCCTTAAATCACGAAATTCAGTTCCAACGACCCCAAAATACACCTTTATTCATCAAAAGTTCTCAAGGATTCTCCTTAGCGTTTCAAAATAAAAACCCAAGCAACTCGAGATTCAAACGGGGGTTTTAGGAACTAATTGCATATTTGGAATTCTCTCAACGTAGTCTTCGAGAAGCATCTAATATTCATAGTAATTGAGGTACGTGGGGTTATTCTAAAATCTCATGGGTGTAGTTTTTATGAACATGCATGCTTTTAAATGGGGTTTTCAATCAAATTCTAATAACTTGCTTTCAATATGATTTCTAAGTCCTTTTTCTTTATGTCATGGGAATTGTTTGCCTATACATTTCAATGGTTGAAACCATGTATATGTGATTTGAGATTTTCCATGGATGTTTGATAAATATGAATGATACATTGCTTTTAAATTCCCATGATAATGTCTTGATAGCCCATATCATATTGTGACCAACAAAAGAGAGCATGAATTTGCAATAATTATTGTTCACTACTTGTAAATGATGAAGCGCCTTGGTTTTACATGATTATGCATATGTGGAAGTGATATTGATGACTTGCAAGTTGGGTATGGCGATACCTTACAGAATATGGCATGTGATTGAGTCAGATGAAATTTGAATGCATTGATTTTACATGAGATAGGTGGATGCCCGAAGAAGGCGTTTGAGTGTAAGGGCTCATCGCTAGAAACCGTGTTTGCCGACATGGAAATTTGGTACCAGCTAAGTGATCTTGTGTACTTGACTTTATGTCATTCCCAAATTGGGACTATAGGTAGGTGCCCGAGCTAAGTGATCTTGGGTACTACCATTGGGTCGAGACACCATGCTTCGCGGTCTTGTGTGTCTCTCCCTCACTTATACTCTAATCTCAGCGGCAACCGAGGTTTGACAGTTGGTCTAAATTATGTAGGGTATTCCACCAAGCTCAGTTGCATTTCATTGTTGTTGAGAAACTATTGCATTACGCCCATGTGTTTTCAAATGATTTGATATGAAATTGCTTTATAATGACTCTCAACTATATTTTGTAAAAACAAAAAAATATTATATTTTGTTTTGATATCTCTGTGTGCCAGTACTTTTGTGCTGACCCCCTCCCCTCTCCAACCTCTCAGGTTCAGAGGCCCAGTCTAGGGGTTAAGAGAATCAGTAGATCATTCAGATAGAGTTGCAGAGACAAGTGGTGAGCCTTCTATGTTTCGGAAGGTATTATGTCCTGCAATCCTTTTATCTTATATTTAGTTTTGGGGTCTACTGGGGCTTTGTCTCAGTTTATCTACAGTTACTTGACTCAGTCATTTGTTAGAGATTTTCGCAGACAGTTGTTTAGAGGTTGATTGATGTTGGGGGAACCTTATTTCCCCGTTATTGTTTCTTTTCTTATTTATGACCATGTTTCCGAATTATTGTGTTTCTTCCTCATTACTTTGATCATATGAATTAGGTGCATGATTACCAGACAGGGGTGTTTCAGGCCTCCATGGTTCGAAATGCTCATCACGGCCAGGCCCTGGTTCGGGTCGTGACAGGTACCTAATATAAGTGGTTGCAAATGATGTGCCTCTTTCTTGATCAAGTTTTCGAACATCAAAGAAGACCATTATGGCTGCTGTATTTGTGCTTTTTACTAATGCTGAGGAAGAGTAAGTTTATGTTCTTTTCTGGAAGAAGTATTCTTATGAAATGAGTTGCCTTGGTGATGGTAAAATTGTGGTAACTTCGATGAAAATCAAATCGATCATCATGAAAAACTTAGCAGAACGATTTTTTTTTAAAAAAAAAAATTGTTAGAGGAATTAACAATTGAATACAAACAGGAAAGTAATACAAATCTTTTATAAGCTAGTTCATAATGCTCATGTCTAGCTCAGGATAATATTATCAGACTATCAAATGATTTGATTGCTAATACGAAATTTCAATCGTGTTGTGTTGTACTCTTTTTTCCACTCGTTTGTTCACTTGTGTGTTTTTGAGTTCACACACGTTCTTCTTTCCCCTTTGTGCTGACTCGCTATGCTTATCATCTGACATGAAGGTTGTCAGAAACCGAATCCTTTTCACGGCCATATATACTGAGCCTGACAATGGGCAGTTAGTTAAGTTTGCTTGAAATTGCTTTTTCCGTATACGTGCTGAGCCAGTTTATGCAACTTCCAAAACAATCTCATCTTGCAGCTTGGTTGTCACTAAAGTTATGCCTTGTGCCAGTGAACTTACGCTCCATAAATATTTTTGCCTTGCGATTTCTACTTTGTAAGTTTTTCGCAATCAAGGGCACTTTTGGCCACTTTATTATTACTTAACATTGTAAAGGGCAAAAATTAAATATGACCCCAAAATAATGCATTTGTGCAAACCAACCATTTTGAAGTTTCCACTTATTGGAAGAATCCTCTCCAAGTCAAGCACTAGCTATATTTTTTTCTTGGTCTACCACTTAAACTTTATTTTCCAAGTCAAACACTAATTATATTTCATCCATACATTTATGACATAGAAGGATTCCAAATTAAGATTTTATGAGTTCAATCTTAAAAGGTTTTCACTGGGTAAGTTGTTGTTGTAATCTTTAAATGATACGAGACAAATAAGGGAACACCGAAATCAATCCAAAAAATAGTCCACAAAATGAAAGAAATCCGTGAACCCTTTTGGGGACCAAGTCTCGGCTTCCCAAGAACACAATAACAAGAAGATAACAAGGTGTTTATTACACCAAATCAGCGAACAACAAACTAGATTAACAACATAATATGATGAAAAGAAGACACAAGATTCAGATTTAATAATAACAACAAGAACACAAGATTACAACACAAACACTAAACAAGATTACAAGAAGGTAAAAGGATAGATAGATAGACCACATGAAGGTATAATCTTAAGAACCCAAGAATGGATACTCTTGGACCCTTAGCACTATACACAATAATAAATCTATGTCTTACGTGATACAAGATAGGATTCCACCTCTCTAGCATCAATGCTTCCAAGCAAGCAACAACAAAAGAGAATCCACCCTATTGTTGTATCCTAGTTTCGGTGGTCACTCTTCTCACTAGAGAGAGAGCTTGTTACAAGTCTTACAAGACTCACAAATATCATCCAAAAATTAAACTAAAAACCCTATAATGTTCCTTTTATAGCTATGACATAATATTAGTTAAAATAACCAAAAGGCCCTTCAAAGAGCGGACACCCATCTAATTTAATTTATGGGCTGATTTGGGTGCATTTTGGGCCTCTTTTACACTTCAATTGCACGTGCCAAGGCTCGGGTCCAACACGCACTCTCCTAAGTCCATATCCGTGATTATTCCCGTATCATTAAAGGTTTTAGTATTGAATGTATTGTATTTGTAAAACTATGGGTTCTGACTTAAATTCTTGGTGCAATCTTAATAAATTTCTAGGCATTAACTATCTCCGCATGAACTATAATAGATTCAGATGAGCTCAATATCTCGGTGATGCATCTACCACTAACAATTGAAATAATGTTTTTCTTGTCATGATGGAGAAATCTAATAAAAATGCATAGAATTGAGTTTTTCAAAAGTTGTGGTTATTATCGATATGCCTCCTTCTTCATCAAGTTTTCAAACATCAAAGAAGACTATTATGGCTGCTGTATTTGTAGGAAAATAATTTTTTTTATATTATTTTCTTAAAAGGTAGTTGCTTCTCTTCTACTTCTATCCTTTGTTTATCTCCATAAGCCCCCACCCGGCAGTGATACCAAACCGGGTGTTTTTTACTGATGTAGAGGATGAGTGAGTTTATTTTCTTTTAAATTTTGTGTGGCAGCAGTATTCTTATCAAATGAGTTGCCTTACTGATTGTAAAATTGCGGCAACTTTTACGAATATCAAATTGATCATCATGAAAATCTTAGCTGAACGAAATATTTATTTTAAAAAAAAATTACTAGAGGAATCAGATATATGAATACAAATATAGGAAAGTAATACAAATGTTTTAAAAGCTAGTTCATGAGTCTCATGTCGAGCTCGGGATAATTTAAGCAGAAGAGACTGTACCATATGCGACCTGTTCTGTTCAATGAGTTATCAAATGATTTGATTGCTGATACGAACATGGAAATTAAAGCTAGAGTATCTCAAAGATCTCCCATCAAGTAATGGTTACTATCCCTTTTCTCCCTTCTTTGTTTCCTTGCATTGTCACCTGTGGAAGACGTCAATAAAGTGTTTTGTATACAACACACAAAGTTTTAGCTGAGTTGGTTGCAAAGTTTCAACATGGTATCTTCTAAGCAAGTTGAGGCCTAGAGCTAGAAATTTCTGTAAGAGTATTCTCAGCGTAATTTCCAGGGAAAGATATTCAATTGCCTTGTGTTGTACTTTTTTTTTTTGCTCCTTTGTTCATGTCTGTGTTTTCGAGATTGCAGACATTCTTCATACCCCACTGTGCTCTCACTATGCTTATCATCATAGGTTGTGGAACTTATTCCAAACTGCGGTGCTCATCATAGGCTGTGGAACTACTAGATGTGCTCGTCATAGGCTGTGGAACTACTAGATGTCTACCAATCTCCAGCTTGAGGGAGAGTATGGTAATCCTTATTAGAACAGTGTAGTTAGTTATTACTGCGTTGGTTATTAGTACAGAGGATAATTATAGTCATTTCTGTCCACCTCATGATTGTCAAGAAATGGACCTTGGGCCTAACTCAATCTCAAAAGCTAGCTCAAGAGGTGAGGATTACCCAACTCCATATAACCAAACCACTAGTCCATTCCCCAACAAAAGTGGGACTTTTACCCACTCTAACAATGATATCTATAGGGAAGAATCTAGGGTAGCCTGATGATCGTCAAATATATTTTCTTTTATGCTTGTTTTAATGTAGACTAAAGACCTATTTAGCACGAGACATTATATGGACAGTAAAACAAAATAATCTTCCTGAAGCACTTGTGCACAACAGACGTTGAACCCAGGAGACATAGCAGAGACACTAACACTTTGCACCAAATTCATTTGATCAATAAATTATGTGGTAAGCTGCATATTCATTTCACACATATTCATTATCCATCAGTAGCAAAATTTCAAACCTTTTCACCTTATACTTGAATTACTATGGATATTGTGATAATAATAAAAAAAAAACCTCATATTAATCACTATTTCTTAAGGGCGTGGAAAGCCTAAAGTGGACAAGTAAAAATTAATGGAGGGAGTAATATCTATTTTACAGGGCAAGACTTTAAGAGAACTTTGTCTTGGAGCATAACTTGTGTCACTGAACTTATGCCTAGCAAATTTTTTTGCCTTGCTATTTTTTTTTTTTTTCGTTTTTCGCTGTCAAGGGCATTTTCGGCCATTTCTTTGAACTTAAAGAGCTAAAGGAAAAAAAAAAACTAAATATCACTAACTGTACATTTCATTGTAAAATTATTGGACGACTCTTTTCCAAGTCGAGCACTAACTATGGAGTATTTCTTTCATGGTTTTCCACTTAATTTTTTTTTTAATTTTGCCAAGTCCAATAACAACTGTATGTCATTCTTACATTTAATGACATAAGGGATTTCAGATTAAAATTTTATGAATTTACTTTTTAAAGATTTTTGTATTGAATCTATTGTATTTATAAAACTATGAGTTAGAACTTACTTTTCGTGCAAATTTAATAAATTTTTACACATAAATTTGTCCCTACATTAAAAATACTGGATTCAGATAAACTTAATATCTCTGTGATTGTAACGACCCGCATTTCGGGCTACAATATAGACCATGATTTCGATGCGTTGATAATCTCGAAGCCAAATATGGCATGTTAATTATTTGCGTAGTATGTGAATCCATTCAAGATTGAATTTAGACCATAGAGGTCCTTCAACTCAAGGACGGGTTGAAACTATTTCGATTGATTAAGTTTTAGTGGACGTTGTAATTTGTGTCAGCTTCCATCGACCATAACTCTTTGTATATGTCGAATTAGAGAGTCTACTATGTGTCAAATAATAGATCTTTGAGTTAGCTTTCGAACGATAACAATTTTGCTAAAATCTGACACCCAAGCAAGAAGTTATGGTCTTTCAAAGTAGTAGGCAGCGCCTATGTAAACATAGGTGATAGCATAGGCGGCGCCTATGTAAACATAGGCGATAGCATAGACGGCGTCTATGTAAGCATAGGCGATAGCATAGGCAGCACCTATGTAAAGGTTTCAAGTGACTTAAACACTCTATTTTTGGGACAAAATGATCCTTTTCCACCCTTACTTAGCCCTAAACGCGAAATTCAGTTGCCAAAGATCCCAAAATACACCTTGATTCATCAAAATGTTCAAGAACTCTCTCTAGGGTTTCAAAATAAAAACTCAAGTAGTTCAAGATTCATCCATGGGTTTTCAAAACAAATTGAAGATTTGGAATCCCCACAACATAGGCCTGAAGAAGCACCTATCATATTCGCATATAGAGGTACGTGGGGTTATCCAAAAAATTCATGGGTCTTTAAATTCATGTTTTACAAATGGGGGTTTTGAAACTAAGAATACAATTATGTTTTGAACATTTCTATAATATTGAATTTGATCTTTAGGCCCACTTCCGAACGATTTGACATATTATATATGTATATGCGTGTGTTTCAAAAAGGTGATATTTTGAGAGCATGAATTATATGAAATCCCTCTCTTGATGTGAATTTGTTTTGAATGTGCATATGATGTAAATTGTTTAAAAATATCTTGAAAAGCATGACATGAAATGTCTTGAGAATTGATATGATTTTGACTTGAAAACGAGAGGGTTATTTGTGTTGAAACATGTTGAATACAATGGTTGAATAAGAAGAATGATGTGATATTGATGACTTGCAAGTCGGGTATGACGACACCCTATAGAGTATGCCATGTGATTGATTGGAGCAAAATTTGAATGTGTTGATTTTACAAGAGATAAGTGGATTCCCGAAGAAGGCGTTTGAGTGTAAGGGCTCATCGTTGGAAACTGTATTTGCCGACACGGGAATTTGGTACCAGGCTAAGTGATCTTGAGTACTTGACTTTATGTCATTCCCAAATTAGGATTATAGGTAGGATCCCGAGCTAAGTGATCTTGGGCACTACCATTGGGTCGAGACACCATGCTTCGTGGTCTTGTGTGTCTCTCCCTCACTTATACTCTAATCTCGGCGGCAACCGAGGATTGACAGTTGGTGTTATGTAGGGTATTCCACCTAGCTTAGCTGCATTTCATTGTTATTGAAAATAATTACATTATGCCCATGTGTTTTCAAATGATTTGATATGAAACTGCTTTATAATGGCTCTAACCTATATTGTGTAAAAATATTATACTTTTGTTTTAATTTCTCTGCGTACCAGTACTTTTGTATTGACCCCCTTCCCTCCCAGGTTTGGAGGCACAGTCTAGGTGTCCAGATAACCAGTAAATTTCTTCCGACAGAATCAAGTATGTACCACCTTGGCATGATGATGTTATTTGTGGTACAAACCCTAACCCTTATGCCATTAGGAAGTTGTGCTTGTTTGTCCTTTCTTTAGTTTTGCAAGGTATGGATTCGAGGTCGAATCCTTTTCAAGAAGGGGAGGATGATTCAAGCCAAAAGGCCATCTATTCTTTTGAAGACGTCATTGGATGCCAACACATAAATACTCAAGACTTGGTCACCTCGTACGGAGGAGGCGGTCCAAGCGTGTGATACAACGATGATTGAGTTCTACTATGTGAAATTCAAGATGAATTTCCTAATTTTGATGGATGAAATAAATCAAAGTCACAGTCAAATCAATATTGTTAAGTCATCGAATGTGGTGGAGTCAAAGGTGGCGGTGATGGTTGAATTGCCACCACAGCCACCATATTCGATGACTCAACAATACTGACCTGACTGAGAGTTCGATTCATTTCGTTCATCAGATTCAGAAAATTCGTCTTACCTTTCACACCGAGAAACTCAATAGATATTGTATCATACACTTGCGCTGCCTCCTCCGCTGTGTCAAATGTACCTAACAAAAAATCATAGTTCACTGTCACAACCCAAACTGAGGCCCTGACCATAATGAGAATCCTGAACCATGAAGGCCCGAGAGCCCTTTTAACTTGTAATCATATATACCATTCATATACAAATAGAAAAATGCAGAAAATACATAATAAACGGAATCATGGTCATGAATCTTAACACAATTTATAATATAGAAAGTAAAGCCTAATAACAACTAGACAATGTCTGAACCAGTCTGCGAAATCTCTACTACATCTAAAAATAACAACTGTCTGAAATTGGGACAAGGTCCCCAATGGACGTAAACCAAAATAAATAACATAATCTAAAATACATAGACCTTCTGGAACAAAGAAGGCTCACCAACTGTGCACATCACTGCTGTTTGAAAATTCTACAGCTTAGCAGGACTTTTGAACTGAGCTTTAGACCCTGGGAGGTAGGGGGATCAATACAATTGTACTGGTACATAAAGCACTCCAAAATAACTCTTTTATATAGATAAAATAGTTGAGAGGTAGTCATAAAACATCATGTATGATATAAATTCAAAAAGCATGGACATTTTTTTTATAAATCATAAAACTTTCTGTCAATGCAATTTCTGATCTTTGTATTACTTCTGAGTTAGGTGGTACACTCCTACAAATTTAAAACCCCATAGGCTGTATGGAGTCCGTCATTGACTCGGCAGGGAATCCCCCAACCCAAGTGTGCCGCAAGGGTTGGAGTGTCTAAGTCTAATACGCCACAGGACAATAGGCCAGCGTAATATAATGTACCCGGATCAACAAATCACGGTTTTGGGAAAAGAGTTTTCTGAAACTCGTGCCTTCTTCAGGGGACCACCTATCATCTCTTTGTGCCCAATTTTATCCATTTCTAACACATATAATTCCAAAATCTTAAGTCATGAAAATCTGGTTTCTAAGCTTGTCTGAGTCTATTATGGCATTGTCTATTATGGTATCATCATACGAAGACTTGTAATTCATGTTTTCTCAGCCATAAAGGATTAAGCATGATCTTTCATTAAAACATAATTCAGACCACCCAAATATGCAATTTAACAAGGGGAATTCATGTTCCGAAAACATAAGTCAAAACTATGCAAAATTCCTATCCTTTCAATAAACAAGTGGTGGTCATGTAATCTTTAACAAACCATGAAACTCTTCTAATTATACGATTATGTTCAACATTCATTAACATAACCAACCCTCTCTCTTTTGAAATTAAAATCATAATTCAAGTATAACATTATTCAAGACATTTCATAACATGCTTTTCAAGATGCATTCAAACAATTTCATAGTGTATCATAAGTAAATGAAGATCATAACAAGAGAGATTTTTTTTCATGAATCCTGCTCTCAATTCAATCATCAACCTTAAAACACATGCTTACACACACACACACACACATATATATATATATACATATATAATTTCAAATCAATTTGTGGGGAGGCCTAAAGACCAAAATAATATCATCAACGCTTCTAAAAGATGAATATATTCAAAAATCCAAAACCCCTTTCTTAAAATCATGACTTTTATGCTGATGAGATTTTAGGAAAACCCCGCGTACCTTAAATTAGAAGCTTTTGAATAAGCTCGCGCATTAAGGATGCTATACGTACGATTTATGGGTGCTTATTGTAGCCCTTGCTATGGAGATATCGATTCTTGAAGAATTAAGGAAAAGCTACGGTTAAATCTTGAGTTGTTTGGGTTTTCTTGTTTGAAACCCTAAGGGATGTTCTTGATGGTTTTTGATGAAAATATCAATAATGAGGTCATTTGGGAGTTAAATCCCATGTTTAAGCTGAATAGGGGGGGGGGGGTGAAAATACCCATTTTTCCCTTAAAAATGCAGAAACAAAACCTGAAACTTTGATGCGTGCGACGGAGCGTGCGTCGCACGCTTATCGCATGACCTCACTGCCTCACTCATGAAAATAACTATAACTTTTTGCTCGGGTATCGAATTTAGGCAAAATTGGTATCGTTGGAAAGATAATTCAAAGATCTTTCATTTGATATATAGTAGGCCCTCTAATCATTATATACAAAGAATTATGATTGATTGAAGTTGACCTAAGTTCCGATGCTCACTCAAACTCAAACGATAGGAAAGCTTTCAACTCTTCCTTGAGTTTGGGGACCTCTATGATCTCAATTCATGCTCAAATAGGTTCCCATACTACAAAATTGATCAACATACCAAATTTGCATAGGATCGTTGCTTTTAAATCATCTACGCATAGAAACAACAATTTTTCGTTCTAGCCAAAATGTGGGGCATTCATCTTCGAATGATGGGTAGGAATGTTGAAGTCTTAAAGGTATGAAATAACGTGGACATGATATGTCTTCTAAGAAGGGATATAGCCGAGTTGAAACATTTAAACTTCTACCATGAAACTGAATTCTGAGATGATTTGACGTTACTTGCTTTAAGGAGTTGATTCATGCTGAGAGTTTAGGATTTCCTTGAAGTGTTCATGACCCAATCATATATATTGAATTGAGTAGTGATAACTTAGGCTAGTATGAATCATGAGGTAACAAGACTTAGACTGTACCAGGGTATTACACTGTCTGAGCTAAAATACTTGGAAAATTTTGAGATTATGCGCTGAACTCTTATGAACTGAGTCATGACTATATAGATGAATTTGAAATATGATGCTAGGACTGAACTGAATTCACAATTTACACGGATGGAATAGATTATCTCTTGGGATTGTCATACATATGAGACTTTGGATAGTAGGACTAGGTGAAAAGGTGGAAAACCTTAGTAACTTGTCTGCCTAACTATCAAACTGAATTACAGACTAAATTATACTGGACACTAATATTTAACTAGAGTATCTCTTCAGCACTCTTTCTAAAGATGTTCAAGTAGCATTAGGGAGCAAAGAATCTTGGGCATGAGTTACACAAGATATCCAACTAAGGAATCACCACAATGATAGTACTCTATAGCATGGAATAAGGACATATAACTCATAAACTAGGATATAATTTCCAGGCCTTAGGTGATGCAACTTCTTACCTTCAAGCTTAGCACACTCCTCGAATACTCCCTTAACTATACTATTTCCCTAAAATACCATACTCGTTAATTTAAATTGTAATCCTCATATGGGCATTGATAAATCTTTTTACTAATGTCTAAAGTATCTTAAATCCTTTCACCTTGATCAAGCGTAACTCTAAATCACAAAATACAACATGCCATACTATGATACTAGTCCAAACCATATGATTCAACCTTTTATATCTTTGTAAAGTTCACACCCTACACATATCGTGCCTTACCACTTCAATGACTAACTCTGATCTCTTACTATGGATTCATTAGTGCATATTGCGTTCCTCTACTTAAATCCCGTCATATCATTCAAGACTATCTTTATAACTACATATGAACTCCAAGGCAAACACCCATAAGGACATGCTTCACATATTCTCTAAACCACTATCAATATAACTCCCACACGCTACCCCAAGAACATACATACAAATTTCCACTAACCATAACATATATCAAAGACTTGGCTCCAGATCTTACTTCACACTTATGGCCTTATCTAAAACAAGCATACTATGATCTTCTATCAACAAGAAACATGTATTCATCACCACTATCATTACATAAGGAGGAGTCACTAAAAGGTTAGAACATAAGATCTTGAAGCATGGAAGGATATTATACGAGACTGGACACTTAACTGAGGCCGAAGGAATAGCAAATCAACATCAGGGATTCATCAAAGTGATCTGAATTGGGGCATACACGACTATAAGCTGAATCTCGTCAATCATAAAGAGTATAGCAAGAATTATGGGAACTGAGCACACTATAAAGCATGAGTACATGAGTCATAAGCTGCATGGCCTCAATTTGAAGTTCATAACATATGGAATGTGATTCCGACTACTGAATGAACTAGAACTCCTCATTTTAGAACTGGAAGAGTACATGACTTTCAATTATATGCATGAACATGAACTATGACCATGGAACTGAATCATAAGGCATGAGTAGGTATTGGGATTGCTGAAAAATACTGAGATAAGAATGGGTTGAGTCTCACCCTCACTTTCTGATGTTCTACATCATACTGGCATCACTACTAGAATCTGAGATCCTGACTTGGTTACTTGTTCTATCATCTCCCACTTATCTTTAAGCCATTATCTTAAGTTAGAGAGATCCCTTACTAGACTCTAAACTGAACTACACTCACTGCACTCTGGGGTCTAGAATACGACAATACATGTAATTAATAGAACTTAACCCGAATGACTACACCTAGAAGTGGAAAACCCACTGCTAATACCATCTTCTGAGACACTCTATTATTCTATTTCCCCAATTGTCATCACATAATACTGGAACACTTATTTACTTCGGATCTCTATAAGTATCCCCATAGTCAGAGTGCACAGCCTATAACGCTTCAACTCTTATTTCTGTCAGTTCAACCTTAAGAAATTCAAACTTAGATTATAACACTTAACATGGATATCACCAAGCCTTTTATGAATCATACTACTAGTCTTTCTCCACCTAGAAACTCAACTGTACTACTATGTCTACTAGCCACACGCAACATGCAATAGTCTTAGAAAATGCTACAACTCCATATCACCTTAGGCATACTTCTAGCTCACACATACAACATCATACTTTGTTACGAATCAAATAAACTTAATCTATTGCATACATCATTCAAGAATATTAGATCACTTCTATATAACTAGTATCATTAACCAAGAAATCATCACATCCACATTTATGGACATCAACTGTTCAAACTAAATGTCTAGTGCTAAGCATGATTTACAGTCCAACCTAACACAATTCTCACAAAACATTCATAATTAATCTTAAGCCGACATTCTTACATCCACATCCTACATTAAATTCAAGCCAATAGTCTAGCATAAATCATCTACCTCCAATGAACAAGGCAACATAACATTCTAATCCTTTAAATTGGGACATCTATCCAAATACCTCAAAAATCTACTACATACCTTCTCACAAGTAGAACTAGTTTACAACTACCGACGAAACGAAGGTCAAGGGGGGTAAAGTCACATAATAGACATGGTCAACCTTAATCTTATATCATAACCCCATACAATCTTGTCTACTCATATGGATTTCTCACATCACACTTACTTACCCAAGCATACATTTAGAATATCTTCAAATTTTACAAACAACCATGAGTCTATAATTATAACTTACTAGCTTATCTAGCCATTTTCATACTTCAAGCAGACAACAATTCACCTTAACTAATAACTCCATCTCTACCTTGTACTAAACTAACTCACAAAGATGTATTACTTTATTACCAACTCAATCTCATGCTAAAATATTCGACTATAAATATATTCAACCAACACAACAACAACAAGTTGAACAATAAGTTGCTAGTGAATCAAAATAGGCCTCACACGACTTCACCAGACTTTGATTTTTGTGTTTTGAACAAGAAAATAAAATGAATAACAAAGAAACTATGCTAGTGAATCGATAGATCCCCACAAGGCTTCACTAGACTTTTTATTTTCAACAAAACAATGATATCAAGATTACAAAAGGTAGAAACTTAACACACAATAATTAATAATCTAAGAATACACATCTTATTCTATATAAATAAAAATATGAGTCAAACACTTCCTCCACAGACTACCATACAATCCATACATGCTACTAGCTACCACATTAGTCTATGACTATAAAGGGGTAAATCATCCTCAAACATCAATTATTCAACTAAAATATTTATTTACACAAAAGTCACCCTTACTCTGATTCCTAACTTTGTGACTTCATAACATCAGCTTCTTGGTTTAATCTCACTACGAGTAGGCCATGACACCGACACTTTAACTTATACAACTACTCGGCTGGAAATACAGTTCCAATAATTCTGCTACACATCATTCCCCTTTTAGGCATGACATCTGTACCATAAATTTTTAAAAAGGATTGAATACCCTTAATACCACAGGCTAAAAAACACGATTTCATCATAACCAAAGTTCACACTAGAATCAATACACTCTGAAGCACCAACGGACTCTTCTCAAGTCCTTGCACAATTTTAGAATCATATATGGCTTAGTCAGAAAGGACCATACCATTTAAACTCTAAACTTCTACACTTGATTCACCACAATAATGAGACATCTGAGCCCATCAAAGAAAGAAAAGAATTGGGATGACTTTACATTCGTATGGGCAACACCATAGCATGAATTAGAGTGTGAAAGAGGAACATTCTGACTCCATAGCACAAACTAGAACATGAAAAAAGAGAAACATTCCTAAACGCCTAGTAGCCTCCTGCTTATAAGTGTGGTGCACTACACACACATAAATAAGACTCTACCCGACATGATTTCATGGACACCCTGGGACCATGAACCATACTCTGATACTAAGTTTTTCATCACCCAAACCAAGGCCCTAGCCATAATGGATATCCCAAACCATAAAGGCCCGAGAGCCCTTCTAACTTGTAATCATATATATCATTCGTATACAAATAGGAAAATACATAATGAACGGAATCATGTTCATGAATCTTAACTCAATTTATAATATAGAAATTAAAGCCCAATAACAACTAAACAATGTCTGAACTAGTTTGCGAAATCTCTACTACATCTGAAAATAACAATTGTCTAAAATTGGGACAAGGCCCCCAGTGGACCTAAACCAAAATAAATAACATAATCTAAAATACATAAAACTTCTGGAACAAAGAAGTCTCACTAACTGTACACATCACTGCTGTCTGAAAACACTACGACTTGGCAGGACTTCTGAACTGAGCTTTAGATCCTGGAGGTAGGGGGTCAATACAATTGTACTGGTATATAGAGCAATCTAAAATAATGCTTTTATATAAATAAAATAGTTGAGAGCTAGTCATAAAAGATCATGTATAAATTCAAAAAGCATGGGCTTTTTTTTATAAATTATAAAACTTTCTGTCAATGCAATTTCTGATCTTTGTATTACTTCTAAGTTAGGTGGTACAACCCTACAAGTCTAAAATCCCATAGTATGTATGGAGTTCGCCATTGACTCGGTGGGGAATCCCCCAACCCAAGTGTGCTTCAAGGGTTGGAGTGTCTAAGTCTAATACGCCATAGGGCACTAGGCTAGTGTAATAGAATGTACCCAGATTGGCAAATCTCAGTTTTAGGCTAAGAATTATCTGAAACTCGTGCCTTCTTCGGGGGACCACCTAACATCTCTTTGTGCCCAATTTTATCCATTTCTAACACATCATTCTAAAATTTTAAGTAATGAAAATCTAATTTCTAAGCTTGTCTGAGTCTATTATGGCATTGTCTAATTTGGTATCGTCATACCAAGACTTGTAAGTCATGTTTTCTGAGCCATAAATCATTAAGCATTACATTTCATTAAAATATAGTTCAAACCACCCAAACATGTAATTTAACAAAAGAAATTCATGTTCCGAAAACATAAGTCAAAACTATGCAGAATTCTCATTATTTCAATAAATAAGTGGCGGTCATGTAATCTGTAACAAACCATGCAACTCTTCTCATTATATGATTATGTTCCACATTCATCAACATAAATAACCCTCTCTCTTTTGAAATCAAAATCATAATTCAAATATAACATTATTCAAGACATTTCATAACATGCTTTTCAAGATGTATTTAAATAATTTCATAGCATATCATAAGTAAATGAAGATCATAACAAGAGAGGGATTTTTCTCATGAATCACGCTCTCAATTCAATCATCAACCTTAAAACACGTGATTATATATATATATATATATATATATATATATATATATATATAATTTTAAATCAATTTGAAGGAAAGCCTAAAGACCAAAACAATATCATCAATGCTTCTAAAAGATGAATATATTCATAAATCCGAAACTCCTTTCTTAAAATCTTGATTTCTATGCCCATGAGATTTTAGAAAAACCCCGTGTACCTTAAATTAGAAGCTTTTGAATGAAATCTCATGTTAGGGATGCTATACGTACGATTGATGGATGCTTATTGTAGCCCTCGTGTAACACCCCGCATTTTTGGGCTAGAACGTAAATCATTATTTCTTCTCATAAAGGTTAAAAAATCCATAAATACATATGAAAATTTAATGTGTTGATCAATTATATAGTGTAGAAATCTATTTGATCATGAATTGAGATCATATAAGTCCCCTAACTCAAGGACGAGTTAGATTTCCAATCATTCGAGTTTGAGTAAGCATCAAAACTTGGGTCAACTTCAATCAACCAAAACTCATTGTATATGATGAACTGAGTGGCCTACTATATACCAAATTGTAGATAATTGAATAAGATTTCCAACGATACAAGATTTTCAAAATCCGATAACTGGGTAAGGAGTTATGGCTATTTTAGGTTTCAGCTGTAAGACGAATGCCATTTTAGTGCATGGCGCGTCGCGCCAGAGGCCAAAATAGCACTCGTCAATTTCCAGAAAGCCTTTGCAATAGTCCCGCTTCGTGCCAAAATTCCAGGTCGCAATAATTGGCATTTTTCGTCGCGTCGGGGCCAAAAAATGGGGCACTAGTTTCAGAACTTCACTCAAGGGTATTTTGGTCTTTTCTACCCATTCCTACCCTCTATATATGTCCTAGTAAAGGGAAAAATCTCATTTTTTCTCTCTTCCATTTCAAGAATTCGGGTTTCCTCCCTATAATTCCAATCAAATTATCTCTTGTAATTCAAAATTCAACCATGGGAATTCGAAATAAATTGGAGATTTGGAATCCTCAGATCGTAAGCTTCAAGAAGTACCTATTATCTTCCGAAATTAAGGTATGTGGGGTTTTCCTAAAATCTTATGGGCATATAAATCATATTTTCAGAAAGGGGTTTTCAGATTTATGAATATAATCATGTTTTGGAATATTTGATGGAATTGTTTTGGTATTTAGGCCTTCCCCCAAATTGATTTAAAATTTTATATATATATATATATATATATATATATATATATATATATATATATATATACATATACATATATGCGAGCATGTGTTTTAAGATTTATTTATTGAAATTGAGAGCATGACTCACATGAAATCCCTCTCTTGATGTGATTGTTTCCATGTTTTCACATTATATGATTTGTTTTGAAATGCATCTTGAAAAGCTTGTTATGAAAAGCCTTGATTTATGAATGATTTGGTTATGAATCTTGAATTCCAAAGAGAGGGTTGTTTATATTGAAAAATGTTGAGAATGCATATAATGAAAGAGTGCATGGATTTTGCCAAAAGAACATGACCACCTTATTTTTGAAGAGTTCTTGCATAGTTTTGGCTTATACTTTTGGGACATGAAAACTCTTATACTATTTGCATGTTTGGGTGTTCTGAACTGTGTTTTAATGAAAGATCATACTTATTGCATTATGGCTCAGAAATAGGACTTGCAAATCTTTGTGTGACGACACCAATTCAGATTTTTGCCATGATAATTCCAAATAGATTTAATGTATGTTTGAAATCAGACTTTCCAGATGTTGAAATTAGAAACACGCATGATTAAGAACAGGATAAAAATTGGGCATAAAGAGAGCTTAGGTGGTTCCCCGAAGAAAGCATGAGTTCAGACAATTCATTGCCTAAAACCGTGATTTGCCAATCTGGGTTTATATATTACGCTGGCCTAGAGCCCTGTGACATATCAGATTCAGGAACTCCAACCCTTCCATCACACTCGGGTTGGAAGCTTCCTCGAGTCAATGGCGGATTCCATATCGCTCATGGAATATCAGACTTTAGGGAATACCACCTAACTCGAAAGTAATAAAAAGATCAGAATTTGAAATGTACAGACAGGTTACATGTTTTCAGAAAGTGCCCATGTATTGCAGAAACCATTTTTATACGTAATGTTTGATAAAGATTTTCTCTGACTATTTTATCTATATAAAAGCTTTATTTTGGATTGATTTGCATACCAGTACATTTGTATTGACCCTTCCTCTTCCCTCTAAGTTCTGAGGCTCAGTCTAGGGGTCTAGGTAAATAGTAGATATTTCTGATCGCAGATCAGATTGTGCAGTGGTGAGCCTTCTATGATCCAGAATGCCTGTTTATTTTTGAATATTTATCCTTAGTCATGTTTTGGCCTACTGGGGCCTTGTCTTAATTTTTTGATAGTTTGTTGTAGTTTATAGTAGAGATTTCACAGTCTAATTCAGACATTATTATTCAGATATATTTTGGATTTCAGTTTTCAGTATTATGATCACATTCAGATTGACCATATTTCCATATTAGATTTCTATTTCCGCATTATTTTTTATCATATGAATTATGTGCATGACTACCGGTTAGATAGGAGTGTTTCAGGCCTATATGGTTCGGAATGCTCGTCACGGCTAGGGCCCCAGTTTGGGTCATGAAAAACTTAGTATCAGAGCATGTTTCATGGTTCCAGGGTGTCTACAAAATTGCATCGGGTAGAGCCTTTTTTATGGGTGTGTAGCATGCCGCACTTATAAGAAGGAGGCTACAAGACATTTAGGAATGTCTATCTTTCTTCATGTTCAAGTTCATGCAATAGTGTCAGAATGTTCCTCCTTCATACTATAATTTGTGCTATGGTGACGTCCAAATGAAAGTAAAATCATCCCAAATTCTTTCCTTACTCTGATGTTCTCAGACGCATCACATTTCTAGGGTGATTCAAGTGTAGAAGTTTAGAGTCTAAATAGTATTATCCCTTTGGATCACGTCATATTAGATCTTAAAATTGTCCAAGTACTTGAGAAGAGTCTGTTATTGCTTCAGAGTGTATTGTTTCTACTGTGAACCTTTGTCTTGATAAAATTGTGCTTTTCAGCCTTCTATATTGAGTATATTCGCCCTTTTCAAAATTTATGTTGTAGATGTCATGCTTAAGGGAAAATATGTGTAGTAGAAGTGTTGGAATTTTATTTCCACCCAAATAGTAGTATAAGTTAAAGTGTCGGTGTCATGCTCTATTGGTAGCTGGTAGCGCGTGTGGATTGTATGATAATCTGTGGGGGAAATATTTGACTCAGATTTTTATCTATACAAAGTAAGATGTGTATTCTCAGATTATGGAATATTGTGTGACAAGTTTCTATCTCTTGAGAATATTTTATCATCGTGTTGATGAAACTAAAAAGTCTAGTGAAGCCGTGTGAGGCCTATTTTCATTCACTAGAAACTTATTGTTCTTGTGTTAGTTTAATATATGTATAGATGAATCTGTTTTCATGATATTGAGTTGGTAAAGAGGTGATTCATCCTTGTGTATTAGTTTAGTAAAAGGTAGAGAAGGAGTTGTTATTCAGGAAAATTTGTCGGTTGCTTGAAGTGTAAAAATGGCTATATTAGCCAGTAAGTTATAATTATAGACTCATGGTGGTTGTGGAAATTGAGGGTAGTATAAATGTGTGATTGACTAAGTAAGTATGAGGTGAGAAATCTGCATAAGTAGATAAGATTGTATGGGGTTATAATAGCATATTAAGGCTGATCATGTCTATTATGTGACCTTACCCCTTGACTTTTTCGTTGGTAGTTGTAAAATAGTACTACTTATGAGAAGGTATGTAGTAGATTTATACATATTTGGGTAGAATGTTCCAATTTGATGGATTAGTATATTTATATTATGTTGCATCCTTCATTGGTGGTAAATGATTGATACTAAACTATAGGCTTGAACTTAAATGGTGTGGTGGTAAATAGTGGCAAGAGTTTGATGATGTATGTTTTGAAATTAGTAGGATTGATATGTTGGAAATAGTATGTGCTAATGAGTTATGATAAGAAACATCGTAAGGTCAAGATCGATTATTGTTGTTATGAAGTTCTAGTGTACTAGTGTTTCTTGATGTTTATTTCATGGTTTCCTAGTGATAATCATGCGTAAGTTTGGGTTGTAAAATCATGTTTAGCTCTAGACATTAAGTTTTGAACAGTTGAAGTCCATGAAGGAGGATGTAATGATTTCTTGGTTAATGATGCTAGTTATATGGAAGTGACCTAATAGGATTGAACGGTGTATGAAATGGCTTAAGTTTAACTTGATTCGTAATGAAGTATAATGTTGTAGGTATGGTGTGTAAGTATGCCCAAGGTGATAAGGATTTGTGGCATTTTTTCTAAGTCAATTACATATTGCGTGTGGCTAGTAGTACCGTTGAGTTGCTAGATGGAGAAAGACTAATAGATGTTATACGGGTTCTAAATAGCCAAGTTAAAGAGTTTTGATTGATAGTGTTGAGCCTTTTTATATGATCTCAACTCTCATAGTAATGAGACATAAGTTTGGAGTCGCGATATTGGTAGGCTATGTCGAAAGTGGTATGGTTCATCAAAGGCTTGGTGATATCCATGTTAAGTGTTAGAATCTAAGTTTGAGTTTTGAAGGATGAACCGATAGAAATAAGTGTGCAAGACTTATACTATGACTATTGGGGCTATCAAAATATAGAGTGTATCTTAGAAGGTAGTATTAGCAGTGGGCTTTCCACTTTCATGTGTGGTCTTTTAGGTTAAGTTCTATTAATTTTGTGTATTGTCATATTTTAGACCCCAGAGTGCAGTGAGTGCAGTTAAGCTTAAAGTCTAGTAAGGAATCTCCCAAACTTAAGACGATGGCTTAAAGCCAAGAGGGAGATGATAGAACAAGTAACCAAGTCCGACCCTTAGATTCTAGTAGTGATGTCAATATGGCATAGAATGTTAAAAGGGAAGGGTGAGGCTCAACTCATTCCTGTCTCAGTATTTTCCAGTTATCCTAATACCTACTCCTACCTCATATTTCAGTTCCATAATCATAGTTCATGTTCATGTATATGATAGAGAATCACGTGCTCCTCTAGATTTCCTAAATGAGGAACTTCAGTTCATTCAGCAGTCGGAATTATATTCCATATGTTATGAACTCTAAATTGAGGTCATACAGCTCATGACTCATGTATTCATGCTTTATAGTATGCTCAGTTCCCATAATTCATGCTATACTCTTTGTGATGGGCGAAATATAGTTCATAGCCATGTGTGCCCCAATTCAGATTTTTCTTTGATAAATCTCGGATGTTGATTTGCTATTCCTCAGGCCTCAGTTATGTGTCAAGTTTCATATAATATCCTTCCATGCTTCAAGATCTTATGTTCTAGCCTTTTGAGACTCCTTCTTATGTGAGGATGGTTGTGAGGAGTAAATGTTTCCTGTTGATAGAAGATCATAGTATGCTTGTTTTAGATAAGGCCAAATCTTTGATATATGAAATGGTTAGTGGGAATTTGTGTGTGTATGTTCTGGGAGTAGCGCGTGGGAGTTATATTGATAGTGGTTTGAAGTGGGTGTTTCCTTGAAGTTCACATGTGGTTATGAAATAGGCTCGAATGACATGTTGGGATGGTAGTGGAGGAATGCAATATGCGCTAGGGAATTCATAGTAATAGTTCAGAGTTAGCCATTGAAGTGTTAAGGCATAATATGCTTAGGGTGTGATCTTCTAAGAGATATAGAAAGTGGAATCTTATGGTTTAAACTGGTATCGTGGAGTGGCATGTAGTATTTTGTGAGGTAGAGTTAGGACTGCTCACGGTGAAGAGGATTTAAGTTACTATGGACATTAGTAGAAAGATTTATAAATGCAAATACAATAACAAATAAGTTGAATCGAATGAATGTGGTATCTACGGGAAATAGTAAGGGATATTCGAGAAGTGTGCTAAGCTTGAAAGTAAGAAGTTGTATTTCCAAAGGCCTGGTAATTCTATCTTAATTTATGAGTTATATGTCTATATTCCAGGTCGTAGAGTAATGTCAATGTTGGGATCCTATAGTTGGATGTCTTGTGTGACTCATGACCAAAAATCTTTTACTATCTAATGCTACTAGAACCTTTTTAATAAGAGTGTTGATAAGATACTCTAGATTGGGTATAAGTTTCCAGTATAGTTCAGTTTGTGTGGCCAGCAAATCAGTTTAGCAGTCAGATTCGCATGACTTGTTTTCTCGTCTTTTCATTTAATCATTCCACCCAAAAATCTCAGATATGTTACTATTTCAAGATAGATTATACTAGTAGTTGTGAGTACAGATCAGTTCATGTGTCATGTACTAGATTCAGGTTCCAGATGTTTAGTTATGATTCAATTCGTAGGTTCCTAGTGCATCGCATCAATTTTTCCGAGTATCTTAGTGAATTGACAATTCATAGAAGGACATAGTGTCCCAAGGGGGAGATACCCCATTCAGTTGCATGCATAGATTCTTATTACAAGCTTCATATAAGTTATTACTGTGTATTCAGTCATATGTTTATACATCAGTTCAGTTAGATATGCATGCATTAAAAAAATGCATGTTCAATAGAAAAAGTTCAGCTTATGAAAGTAGCTTCAGGCGTGTATTCCATGCATCAGATATGCATTTCCAGTATAAAAATTCAGAACATCAGCAGTTCCATTCCGATAGTCATGTTTCAGATCAGTGTATTCTTTCTTAGATAACATATCATGTCCGCATTATTCCATTCCTTAAAGCGTCAAAGTACCTACCCATCATTCGGGGACGAATGATCCCAAGGGGGAGATAATGTAACACCCCGCATTTTTGGGCTTGAACGTAAACCGTCATTTCTTCTCATAAAGGTTACAAAAGCCATAAATCCAATGCAAATTTAGTGTGTTGATCAATTATGTAGTGTCAAAATCTATTTGACCATGAATTAAGATCATAGAAGTCCCCTAACTCAAGGACGAGTTGAAAGATTTCCAATCGTTCGAGTTTGAGTAAGCATCGAAACTTGGGTCAACTTCAATCAACCATAACTCAATGTATATGATGAACTGGGTTGCCTACTATATACCAAATTGTATATAATTGAATAATCTTTCCAACGATATAAGATTTGTCGAAATCTGATAACTGGGTAAGGAGTTATGGCTAGTTTAAGTTTTAGCTGGCGGCGCATCGCACCAGAGGCCAAAATGGCACTCGTCAATTTCTAGCAAGCCTCCGCGATAGTCCCGCCTTGCGAAAAACTTTCAGGTCGCAATAATTGGCATTTTTCCAAGCTCTACGTCGCCCCGGGGCCAAAAAATGGAGCTCCAGTTTCAGAATTTCACTCAAGGGTATTTTGGTCTTTTCCACCTATTCCTACCCTCTATATATGTCCTAGTAAAGGGAAAAATCTCATTTTTTTTCTCTCTTCCATTGCAAGAATTAGGGTTCCTCCCTATAATTCCAATCCAATTATCTCTAGTAATTTAAAATTCAACCATGGGAATTCGAAACAAATTGGAGATTTGGAATCCCCAGATCGCAAGCTTCAAGAAGAACCTATTATCTTCCGGAATTAAGGTACGCGGGGTTTTCCTAAAATCTTATAGGCATAGAAATCATATTTTTAGAAAGGAGTTTTCAGATTTATGAATATAATCATGTTTTGGAATATTTGATGGAATTGTTTTGGTCTTTAGGCCTTCCCCCAAATTGATTTGAAATTATATATATATATATATATATATATATATATATATATATATATATATACATACATATACATATATGCGAGCATGTGTTTTAAGATTTATTTATTGAAATTGAGAGCATGACTCACATGAAATCCCTCTCTTGATGTGATTGTTTCCATGTTTTCACATTATATGATTTGTTTTGAAATGCATCTTGAAAAGCTTGTTACGAAAAGCCTTGATTTATGAATGATTTGGTTATGAATCTTGAATTCCAAAGAGAGGATTGTTTATATTGAAAAATGTTGAGAATGCATATAATGAAAGAGTGCATGGATTTTGCCAAAAGCACATGACCACCTTATTTTTTAAGAGTTCTTGCATAGTTTTGGCTTATGCTTTCGGGACATGAAAACTCTTATACTATTTGCATGTTTGGGTGGTCTGAACTGTGTTTCAATGAAATATCATGTTTATTACATTATGTCTTAGAAATAGGACTTACAATTCTTGGTGTAAAGACACCAATTCAAATTTTTGCCATGATAATTCAGAACAGATTTAATGCATATTTGAAATCATACTTCTAAATGTTGAAATTAGAAATATGCATGACTCAGAACAGGATAAAAATTGGGCATAAAGAGAGCTTAGGTGGTTCCCCGAAGAAGGCATGAGTTCAGACAACTCATTTTCCAAAATCGTGATTTGCCGATCCAGGTTTATATATTACACTGGCCTAGAGCCCTGTGGCGTATCAGATTCAGGAACTCCAACCCTTGCAGCATACTCGGGATGGAGGCTTCCCCACCGACTCAATGGTGGATTCCATATCGCCTGTGGAATATCAGATTTGTAGGGGATACCACCTAACTCAGAAGTAATACACAGATCAGAATTTAAAATGTACAGGCAGGTTACATGTTTTCAAAAAGTGCCCATGTATTTCAGAAACCATTTTTATGCGTGATGTTTGATAAATATTTTCTCTCACTATTTTATCTATATAAAAGTTTTATTTTTGGATTGCTTTGCGTACCAGTACATTTGTATTGACCCCCTCTCCTCTCTCCAGGTTTTGAGGCTCAGTCTAGGGGTCCAGGTAAATAGTAGATATTTCAGATCGTAGATCAGATTGTGAAGTGGTGAGCCCTCTGTGATCCAGAAGACCTGTTTATTTTTGGATATTTATCCTTAGTCATGTTTTGGTCTACTGAGGGCCTTGTCCCAGTTTTCAGACAGTTTTGTGTAGTTCATAGTAGAGATTTCACAGACTGAGTCAGACATTATTATTCAAATATATTTTGGATTTTAGTTTTTAGTATTATGATCACATTTAAATTGGCCATGTTTTCGTATTAGATTTCTATTTCTGCATTATCTTTTATCATATGAATTATGTGCATGATTAGCAGTTAGATAGGGGTGTTTCGGGCCTACATGGTTCAGAATGCTCATCACAGTCAGGGCCCTGGTTCAGATCGTGACACCTCACAACGGGGATTCCGATTCTTGAAGAATTCAGGAAAAGCTACAGTTAAATCTTGAGTTATTTGGGTTTTCTTGTTTGAAACCCTAAGGGGTGTTCTTGATGGTTTTTAATGAAAATAGTCATTTGGGAGTAAAATTCCGTGTTTAAGCTGAAGAAGGGGGTGGAAATACCGATTTTGCCCTTAAAATGCTGAAACAGACCCTGAAAATTTGATGCGTGCGTCGCATGCTTATCGCATGACCTCACTACCTCACTCACGAAAATAACCATAAATTTTTGCTCGAGTATTGGATTTAGGAAAAATTGGTATTGTTGGAAATCTGATTTGAAGATCTTTCATTTGATAAATAGTAGGCCCTCTAATTCATTATATAAAAAGAGTTATGATCAATTGAAGTTAACCCAAATTTTGACGCTCGCTCAAACTCGAACGATAGGAAAGCTTTTAACTCGTCCTTGAGTTTGGGGACCTCTATGATCTCAATTCATGCTAAAATAGGTTCCCACACTACAAAATTGATCAACATGCTAAATTTGCATAGGATCTTTGGCTTTTGGATCATCTACGCATAGAAACGACGGTTTTTCGTTCTAGCCCGAAATGCGGGGTGTTACATTCACAATGCAAAGCTGCCAACTACCTCTTTGTTTATCTGTGAGAGCCAACATAGAAATGCTATATACCCTAAGTAGTACCCTTTCCATAAAGGAGAAATTGGATACCCTTTCTAATGCAGTTCACAATGCAGAGATGCCAACTAAGCTACCTAAGCTAGGCCGTTTGTTGTTAGATTGTTTATCCTAGTACTAAAATGGAAGGAATATACTAATACACTATAGGTGAGTCATAGAATATGCCTATTGGAACTATATCAAGATTAGAATAATAAGAATATCCTTTTCCGTATATAATAAGTTGGGATCTATCCTATCCGGCCACCTCATTAATATCTAGAGGGAAGAATCCGTGGTAGCCTAATGACTAGCAAACAAATCAAATACGAGTATTTTGTTTTATGTTGTCTCAAGTGTTATTGAGCACCTATTTAATTGAGAAAGGGAAATAACAATGCCACATCACATGTGCTTTTGTTTGCTTCCCCTATCACTTTCCTATTTAAGCAGCTCTTCTCTCCTACTTTTTATCTCATCCTTATCGCTAGTGAAAATGGGGCGGAAGAAGCAAAAAAGTGGGAAGGCGGCGATGAGGGAGGAGAAATTGAACAGAGGAGTTGCGAATTTAAAGCCCCCAATGCTTAATAAATTATTTAAAGTCATTTCAATCCATTGAGAGTCATTTTAAAAACCAACAATTGTTAGCTACCCTTTTCTCCCTTCTTTGCTTCCTTGCATTTTCACTTGTTGAAGACATAAAAAAAGTTTGTTGTATTCAATACACAAAGCTTTTAGCTGAGTTGGTCGCAGAATTTCAAAATGGTATCTTCTAAGCAAGTAGTGAAACTAGAAATTTTGCTAAGAGTGTTCTCAGCTTAATTTCCAGGGAAGGATATTCAATTGTCTTGTGTTGTACTCGATTTTCCACTCCTTTATTCATGTGTGTGTTTTCGAGATTGCAGACATGGAAAGCTGGAGTCATATCAAATATATTTGCATCAGGTGTCCCGTCTTTTTCTTCACCAATTGAAGACATAATGAAGTAAATAATGTGTGTTGTATTTAACCATAAAGCCTTAAGCTGAAATGGTCGCAAACTCTCTGAAGCAAGACTTATTTAGTTACAAACAATAGGAGTGGTTGGAACATGAAACCTATTCTATTCCATGAGTCATCTCGATGGAGAAGATGATTAAATATGGAACAACAAAACCATTGCAGCTTGATATACTCTTGTTTGCAGTTGGTACATGGCCCACTTCGGAAGACAAGTCTCTTGCAGAAATTGTGATAGATCAGGAAGAGCTAACTTACTCAGAGGAGAAAATGTAGTGTCTGAGTGAGAAGAGAAGGAGGACTCGGAAGAAGAGACGATATTTGAATCTGAGAAAACTAATGATGAAAATGAAGTATCTCTCCGAAAATAACTCTCACAAACTATGGATGAATCCTTAAATTTTTTTAAGGGGGATTTACGTTAAGTCAGTCTAGTTATTTCTTCCCGAATTAGCTATTCAGTGCCTTAAAATAATGTACGTGCACTTCCCTGTGGCAAGCCAATCATTTCTTATTACTCCGCTAGCTTGTTAATTTGGTTTTCTCATCTGCGCCCTAGTAATAATTCATAGTGTCAATACCTTTTTAGGACACATTTTGCAACAGAAACTCAAGATCCTACTCGTTCTGACATGCCAGAACAAGCCAACCTGTTGTTTCTTCATACAGGAAAATGTGCGTGTAGAACAGATTAATGAAGGAAAACAGACACAAGCTTTGATTGCTAATACGAATGTGGAAATTCAGAAGGAAAAAGGCTCAAATATGCCATTGAACTATCAGAAATGGCTCATTTATGCCATCAGTTAAAAGTTTGGCTCATTCATGCTATCGCCGTTACAAAATCGGCTCATCCATGTCATTAATTTTTAACGGTGGTTTTCAAAAACAGTTTTACCATGTGACCTTTTATTAAAGGTCCACGTCATTAATTAAAATAAGAAAAAAGGACCATATATGTCATTAAACTATCAGAAACGGCTCATTTATGTCATCAGTTAAAAGTTCAGCTCATTCATGTCATCGTCGTTATAAAATCAGCTCACCCATGTCATTACTTTTTGATGGTAGGATTTCAAAAACAGTTTTGTCATGTGGCCTTTTACTAGAGGTCCGCGACATTAATTAAAATAAATCAATATTAATTTCAAAATATCTTAGACCCATTAAAAACAACCGATTTATGTAACATAACCCGATCCACACCGATTAAAATATTTTTCTCCTACAAGAACAACTATTTTTCTAATCAGAAAAAATAGTGATTAATGTATCCTTTAGCTATTTCTAGTTGATTCTAAATCATTATAAATATTATGCTTAACAAAAACCTCAAAAATTCTATCCTATAGTAACTGATTAGTTTTAATTTCAGTGACTCCAATATATACTCCGAAGTTGCAAGAAAATAAACCAATGAACAATTAGGGCAAGCAAGAAAAGAAAGAGGCGTACCAATAGAACTTCTCCATTCTCCCATCACGAATTAGGGGAGTATACATTATTGAAAAAATCATTTCCAAATAACGCCTTAAAAGAAGTCTGTTATCCCAATTATCCCGCCATGCATATGGAATAACTTCTCCCATCACGAATTAGTGGATCATACATTGTTGAAAAATCACTTTCAAATAACCGCTTAAAAGAAGTTTGTTATTCCAATTATGCCGCCATGTATATGGGATAACTTCTCCCATCATTATGGTATAAATGCTGGAATAAATAATCCTGATACTAACTAATTTCAGATATTTTAAAATTAATATTGATTTCTTTTAATTAATGGCATGAACTTCTAATAAAAGACCACGTGGCAAAGCTATTTTTAAAAACCATCATTAAAAAGTAATGGCATGAGTGAGTTGATTTTATAATGGTGATGGCATGAATGAGCCGAACTTTCAACTGATGACATAAATGAGTCATTTCTGATAGGCATATTTGAGCCTTATTGTTTATTTTAATTAACGACGTGAACCTCTAATAAAAGGCCACGTGGCAAAGTTGTTTTTGAAAACTATCGTTAAAAAGTAATGGCATAGATGAGCTGGCTTTGTAACAGCGATGGCATGAATAAGCTCAACTTTTAACTGATGGCATAAATGAGTCATTTCTGATAGTTCAGTGGCATATTTGAGCATTTTCCCAATTCAGAATAGTACCAAGAAAGATGACATTGACTGATTTAGCTTTCGAAATTACCTCGAAGTAACAGCCAGGATTCGTATGGTCCTTGGATGTGTCAATATGAATCTAAAAGGTCTACTAATCTCAAAATCAGATTGACTCAAATTCTTCAAAAACCAAAACCGAAATCAATTCTCTGATGGGAATAAGGAGTTATAGCGTGTCGTTTATATCTGAAAACTAAAGCTGAATACCAAATAACAAAATAGCTACTTGTTATATACGTTGTAATTGTTACTTTAACCAGCTTAACATGTCATTATCTCAACGAAAACAATTTTTATTGGATCTATCGATCCCCACATCAATTGGCAACTTAAGAGATCCTCAGGACTTGCACATGAGTAATAACAAACTTTGCCGGGGGTTTACTCTGAGAAATCCTTTAAAATCACGGGTTAACCTTTCATGATTTTCAATATTGAATTCATTGTAATATAAAAATTACGGGTTCAAACCTAACAGTTATTGATATTTTAGTAGTTTTTTCCATATATATCTACAAGAAATAAATCCATGTGAACTCATAGCTGACACTAGTTAAATTTTGGTTTGTCAAAACTAAATCCCTATTTATTATGGTATTATAGTCGGTACTGTTTAAGTTGTTCACTCAGTATCTATTGGAGGTAAACATAGATAATATAAAGGAGAATCTATTCAATTCATTCTTGTTCCTCCAATTAGCATCTTTCATTCGGTATAAAACTTAGTGGAAGACTCCTTTTTGAGTCTTCTTTCTTGGTCTGCCACTAAAACGAATTAAAGATACTTTATTGTTTCTTTAGATGACTTAATTAATGAATAAAGGAAAGCTATTCCTTTTTTCCTGAAAGTATGTATGGAAAATTCTCATAAACAATATCTTTGTAGATTTTAAAATCAGAAAGAGAATGAGACCTCTTTGCTATTTAAAGTCTCAAAACCCCATCATTACTATCCATATCCATATTCTTACCAATATATGCAATTATGGAGAAACTTGTTGCTTTCACCTCTTTTCTCTTATTGCTTCAGTACTATGTTATAAGTAGTTCAGCCATGAACCAATTTAATATCTCCACTGATAAATGATCTCTTCTTTCCCTGAAATCTCAAATCATTTCGGACCCTTTCACTTCTTGAATGAAAATTGGTCTCCGGCTACGTCTGTTTGTCATTGGGTTGGAGTCACTTGTTGATCTCGTCACCAGAGAGTGAGATTCTTGAATCATTCCAACATGACTCTTACGGGCGTAATACCCTGTGAACTTGGGAACCTCACATTTCTTGTTTCTCTTGACTTGGGAAGAAACAATTTCCATGGAAATTTGCCTCAAGAAATGGCACACTTGCATCGGCTTAAGTTTCTTGATTTAAGTTTCAACAGCTTCAGCGGGGAGGCTCCCTCTTGGTTTGGGTTTTTTCACCAACTTCAAATACTAAAGCTTGGAAATAATAGTTTCACTGGTTACATCCCTCGGTCATTTTCTATTATGTCCACACTTGATACTTTGAATCTGAAATTCAATTCCAGAGAGGGTCAAATCACAAAAGTGATTGGAAGTCTTATAAACCTTAGAGAATTAAACTTGGGAGGTAACAAGCTCGTCGGCTTTATTCCGACGTCACTAGCGAATGCCTCAAGGTTGGAGACTTTGGAGATATCTTATAATTCACTTGAAGGAAACATTCCATAACGGATCGGCAATCTTCACAACATGAAAGTTCTATCCATACAATAAATCAACTTACGGGTTCTATAGCTTTCCCAATTTTCAATATTTCAAGAATTGGTCATTGCATTTTCAGCCAATAGCTTATCAGGACATCTTCCCAATGGTTTATGCAATTAAGTGATGGAAACAACAAGTCACCATACCAGGAAAATGGGGATCTCAATGTAGGAGCTTAAGTATTGATATCTGACGATTTAGTTTAAAATTTGCATTGCATCAAACATATTGCAACATGTTCTATTTTGTTACAAAAACATTCTTGTCACCAGGTTTAAGCTCAATAACAATGTGTTTTCCCAATGATTCTTCAGTGACTGTAAAATTCGTGCAAGTTTCTTGACATCACCATCATAGTGCTGCATAGACCAAAACAAAGTATTAACTATTAAATCTTATGCATAGTTTTAATTAAGTCCTTAAAGTTCTCCTTTCAATACATGCAGTACAAAATGGACCTCCATTCTTCAAGATTTTCCAAATTAACCAATTCTTTACACCACAACTCTTTTTGTTTTCACATTCTTACCTCTAAGTTTTGATTTTCCACATGTTGTTGCTCATTGCCCTTCCATGTCCGAACTATATCTTTTAATGAAGGCTTTAAGCCTTGATCACAAAACTTCCTGTATTCTACAGTATCTCCTGATTTTTTTTTTCACACTTCTACAACATGGAAAGCTAGCGTAATCTCAAATATCTCTGCATCAATTGCTAGTTGCCCTTTTCTCCCTTCCTTGCTTCCTTGCATTTTCACCGTCCCATCTTTCTTCTTCACCTGTTGAAGACATAATACATGTAGGACATCACATAGGACACGAATTGCCACCTAGGACTCCATAAAGAATGCATGTGTCTACTTGTTCAAATTTATACAAGATTAAATGTATACTTGTGCACACAAGAAGTTGGAGGGCATATATAGATGCTAGATAAGGCCAGGTTAAAGGGCACACTTATGTATTACACATCTAAAATATTAAACTTTTAGCTAAAATGGTCACGAAGGAGAAGCCACATAAGGTAAAGGTGCTATTAAACTTTTAGATGAGATCAACCCGCAAGTGAATGTAGAAATTATACAGTGTGAAATTAACCGTTGGACTATCTTAGTGAAATTTCCGACATCTGTATTGCACAATTTCAACATAGTATGAGACCACATAAAAATGAATTTTTCGTGCTCTCGTGATAAGAAAAAGAATTAGACCAGCCCATATACGAGCATGATTGGACGTGTCGAATAATAATCAAGTAAATAGAGTGTGTTTTCCCTAACAGTTTAAGCATTAAAATGAGATGGTCATCATACATTTCTGATAGAATACCTTAAAACTCCCCATCAAAGCAACTTACTCTAGCCTCGAGGCGATAGTGGATGCTGAATTTTGTGTCGTGAATCTAGTTCATCTCACTTGTACTCATTATTTCTTCATGTGTTGGCAGGTGAAATACCCAAAGAGATAAGCAATCTCGTTGAGTTGGAGGAACTTGATCTTCGGAGTAATAGTTTTAGTGGTTCACTTGATATGGAGCTTACATTCAACAATCTATCAGGAAGCCTCCCTCCAAACATAGTTTCTATCTTACCCAACATTGAACAACTTTTTCTGGATGGCTACCAATCTTGTGGGGACTATTCCTCATTCCATCTCCAATTGTTCAAAACTTAATGGTCTAGTGCTTTCTAACAATTCTCAATTCTCTTGAATATTTGACTCATCTGCAGTTACTAAATTTAGGGGGAAACTATTTGACTAGCGACTCATCATCAAGCTTCTTGACTTCCTTAACCAATTGCAGAAATTTAACATTTCTTGTTATATCTTTCAACCCTCTTAATGACATGCTTCCGGCCTCCACAGGGAACCTTTCCACCTCTCTTAGAAAATTTTACACCAACAATTGCAAAATCAAAGGGCGAATTCCAAATGAATTTGGAAACTTAGCAGCTTATTAGAGTGGAAATAACTTTGTCGGATCGATTCAAACATCAATTGGCAACTTGAGAGACCTTCGGTGGTTCAACTTGAGTAGCAACAAATTTACAGGATTTATTGGAGATCATATATATAAGTTGCAGCATTTGGGTGGAATTTACTTGGGTCAAAATCAACTTTCTGGATCTTTTCCTAATTGTTTAGGGAACATTACTTCCCTTATGGAGATACATCTGGGTTCCAATAAATTGAGTTCCAATATACCACCAAGCTTAGGGAACCTTCCGGATCTAGTGTCTCTCGACTTATCGTCAAACAACATGGTAGGTTCTTTACCTCTAGAAATTGGAAATCTAAAGGCTATAACGGTGATGGATCTGTCGATGAATCAACTCTCAAATGAAATTCCTAGAGAAATCGGAGGCTTGCAAAATTTGGCGTACCTTTCTTTGAGACACAACAAGTTGCAAGGAGCTATACCTGACTCAATGAGCAACATGGTAGGTTTAGAATTCCTAGACCTTTCTTACAAATAATATATCGGGAATCATTCCCATGTCTTTGAAGAAACTTCAATACCTCAAGTATTTCAATGTTTCAGACAACCAATTGTACGGTGAAATACCCTTGGGGGGGGGGGGGGGTCCTTTCAAGAACCTCTCGAGTAAATTTTTCATCTAAAATGAAGCATTGTGTGGTTCTTCAATGATACAAGTCAAATGGCCACCCTAATTTTTGAAGACATGATTGGAGACCATCACTTAAAGGCTCAAGACTTGGTCACCCCGAGGGCACAAGAATATGCAAGGAAGACCCATTTTGAGCCTACCATTGAGCTACCATTCATCAAGGCCATGAGTGAAAGATTTCTTGGAGCATTGAAGACCCGAGGATTCACGGTTTTGGTCACTTAATAGCTCACGGTTTTGGGCCATCTTCATTGAGGGCATTTTGGTCACTTCACTTTGCCCAAAATGCATTCCATAGTCACCCCTCTCATTAAGGGTAGTGTAGTCATTTTCCTTCTTTTTCAATGTAATATAAATAGAACAAAATAGGGTTTTTAGGATTTAGTTGTTTATTGATGTAAGACAAACTCTCTCTCTAGTGTGAGGAGTGTAACACCCCTTAGTTGTAGGGCTTGGAAAAGCCACCAATCCTTAACTAGGGCTTCCCAAGTGTGGATATTACTTGTGTTGAATCGTTGGCTTGATACGTTGGTGTTTAGAGGAGGTAACGCCCCTCTATGTCAATGTTAGAGTTAGGTTTGTGTCGTGGGTAGTGTTAAGGGTCCAAGAGTCTCACAATTCTTTGGTTCTTAAGACTGTCCCTTCATTTGGTCTAACTATCTATCTTGTGTTGTTGTTGTAAGTTTCAGATTTCTTGTTGTTGTTGTTAGTGTAACCCGTGAGTTTCTTCTTGATGTAATGTTGTTGTTCTCATATTGTGTTGATAATATAGTTTGTGGAACGCTATAAATTAGGTGTTAAACACCACAATACTTTGTGTTCTTGTTGTTGTTCTTGAATCCGAGAAGGGTCATCCAAAAGGGTCCACGATTTCTTGACTAAGTGGACTGTTTTGGGTGTTTGTGTTTTGCCTTTCCTTGTCATTCTTGTATCATTCAAGATTTAGTGTCCCGCCATTCCCCACTTCATCAAAGCACAAATCAAATAAGAAAAAAATTCTAGTTCATTTTCTTTTGCTCGTAATTGCAGTTGTGATTGTTCCTATGGCCTTTGTGCTTCTATGGATAAGGTATAGAAGTGGTAAAAGTGCTCCTCAGCAAACTGATTCATTGTCTACCATAATAAGAGAAAGGATTCCATACTATCAACTGCTCTAAGCAACTAATGAACTTAGTGAGAGTAATCTGATTGGTTCCGGAAGTTTCGGCTCTGTATACAAAGGTGTTCTCAGAAGTGGAACTACCATTGCAGTTAAAGTGTTCAACCTGGATGCGGCATTCAAGAGTTTTGATACGGAATGTGAAGTTTTGTGTAGCCTTCGCCATAGGAATCTCGTAAAAATCATTACTAGTTGTTCCAACATTGATTTTAAGGCGTTAGCGCTTGAGTATATAAATGGAAGTCTTGAGAAGTATTTGTATTCGCACAACTACTTCTTAGACATCAAGCAGAGACTTAAGCATAATGATAGATGTGGCATGTGCTTTGGAATATCTTCACCATGGGTGCTCGTCGCCTGTGATCCACTGTGATGTGAAGCCTAGTAACGTCTTGCTGGATGAGGATATGGTTGCCCACCTAAGTGACTTTGGCATCTCAAAATTTCTTGGTGAAGATGAGAGTGATTTATACACAAAAACCTTAGCAACACTGGGTTATATTGAGCCAGGTTGGTCTCTTGATTTTTCTCTGAACAGTTGTTTTCCCACTCCTTTTATTTTCCACCAAGAATGATGTTACATCTTTAAATTAATTGTTTGATTGTAGAGTATGGGCAAGATGGGTTGGTGTCTACTAAATGTGATGTCTATAGCTACGGGATCATGTTGCTTGAAACGTTTACTAGGAGAAAGCCTAATAATTTTGAGGGAGATCTTAGCTTGAAGCAATGGGTGAGTCATTCACTCTCAGAGGCCGTAATGGACGTCATAGATATCCACTTGGTAACACCAACGGGTAATCACTTATGGAAGGATCTTGATGTCGTGGCTTCAATCATGAAAGTTGCATTAGATTGTTGTGCTGAATCTCCAACAAGAAGGACAAACATGAAAGATGTTGTAGGAATGCTACAGAAAATAAAGATTCAACTTCTTGCGTTTTGAGCATGTTGTTGGAATCTGTTTTCCAAATCACTTGTTTGTTACAAACTTTTGCTTAATTGTTGGATTCCTGTAAATATGGTGTAAATATGGTATTCTGTTTTTTATTATAGAACTTGATTTGTGCATGATTCTGTTGCAATAAATCTGCTCGTATGGACTTTACATGGTGCAGCCTTTTGACAGAACGCCTCAAAAAATACTAGCAATAATATTACATTCAAATTTAGAGTTGTACAGAGCCTTCAAAGTGCAAATACAAATTGGAAAGAATATATCAAGACTAAAATGACAAGAAATAAGTTGGGCTCTATCTTTTCTGTCGACTCATATCCACAGGGAAGAATCCGAGGGTAGCCTGATGGTCATCAAATAAAGCTAAGATGAGTATATTTTCTTTTATGCTTGTCTCAAAGTAGACTAAACACCTATTTACTCGATCACGGGACATTATGTGGACGGTAAAACAAAATAATCTTCCTGAATCACTTGTGCACAACAGATGTTGAACCCATGAGACATAGAAGAGACACTAACAATTTGCACCAAATTCATTTGGTCAATAAATGATCATTTCATTTATTTCACCTAGATTCATCATCGATCAGTAGCAAAATTTCAAACCTTTCCACCATATACATGAATTAATATGGATATTGTGGTAAAAAAACAAGCGCATATTAATCATTATTTTGCAGGGTAAGACTTTTAGAGAACTCTGTCTTGGGGCATAACTTTTGTCTTGAGGCATAACTTGTGTCGTTGAAGTTCTACCTTGGGACATAAATTGTGCCACAGAACTTATGCCTAGCAAATTTTTTTGCCTTGCGATTTATTTTTTCGTTTTTCACTGTCAAGGGCATTTTCGGCCATTTCTTTTAACTTAAAGTGCTAAAGGAAAAAACATTAAATATCACCCCAAAATAATTCATGTCCAAATGACACCTTGGAGGTGGATTATGTTGAGTTGAGCTAAAATCAGTTAATATGAAATCATATTTTGCTCAATCCTTACAATTTTGGGCAAATTAGATGAGTCATCAACATTGGAAAAATCAACCAAGAAATTGTACACCATATCTTGTGCACTAACTATACAATTGATTGTAAAATTATTGGATGACTCCTTTCCAAGTCAAGCACTAACTATATTTCTTTCTTGGTCTACCACTTAAAATATCTTTTTGCCAAGTCAAATAGCAACTACATGTCATTCTTACATTTAATGACATAGGCAGCGGATTCAAAATTAAAATTTTCTGAGTTCGAGCTTACTTTTTGTGCAAATTTAACAAATTTCTATATATAAATTTGTCTCTATATTAAAAATACTAGATTCAGATACATTTGATATCTCTGTGATGCATCCACCACTAACAAAGAGTTGTAGCTATTACTTTTTCGATTCCTTTTATGAAATTGTGAACTCCACAGAACTTTATCAATTTCGATGCAACTTATCCTTTTGGAGCTGACATAACAAACTACGTGAGCCGGAAAATTTAACAATGCAACTCACACCTCTGCCCCTATAAGAAAATAGTTTTCCTTGCCATCCATGTAATGTTCCTGCAGTGATCTTGGCCACTGAAGGATGCCACCTTTTTCTTCAAAAGTTGTTTGGATATCAAGATATTCAAAAGGAAAGTTGCTGTTGTTGAGGCCAACAAAAGGGCAACCCGGTGCACTGAGTTGTTGTTATGTGTGGGGTCAGAAAAGGGATGGATCATAAGAATCTACCCGGTGCATTGAGCTGTTGTTATGTGTGGGGTCTAGAAAAGGGCTGGATCATAAGAATCTATCGTACGTAACTATACCCTGCATTTTTGCAAGAGGCTATATCCGCAGCTCGAACTAGTGACCTTCTGGTCACTTGACAACAACTTCACCGGTAACACCAATGAGTTGGTTTAATTCCTCAATTCCATTAGCATTAGACATTAGTGTTTGGAGCAACCAGATAGCAAGACATTAGTGTTCATAGCATCAGAGCTAGATAGGATAATCAGCCATCAGCATCGTATAAGTGAGTGAGAAAAGGCCCTTTTTTTAACGAATAAAATGTTTCTTGATTGAATTTATCATTTCATCAGAGTATAGAAAGTAATTCATTGGACAAAACTTGACTATTTAAGAAGGCTCTAATTGCTCCACTAGTGCTAGGTTGACTAAACACTTTAGTATTATTTAGTGTGGCACTAAGCTTTACCAGAAATAAGCACACAAAAATTAAAGCAAGACCTGGTTGACTTGCCAAGTCCGTGGCAGAATAGAGGACTTTTTTGCCACCATACTTATAATTCTTATTGAGATATGAAAGGCTTGGTTGATTTGGACGTATTAGTATTGATATGACCAAAAGGGAGACCTCATTGCTATTTAAAGTCTCAAAACCACATGTTATAGAGCATATCTACTAATTTTTGCAATAATGGAGAAAGCCTTCACATTTTTTCTCTTAACACTATTGTTGCTTATGGCTAGTTCAGCCATGATCCATACCAACGTTACCACTGATCAATTAGCTCTGTTGTCCTTAAAATCTCAAATCATTTCCGACCCCTCTAACTTCTTGCATGAAAACTGGTCTCCCGTTGTTTCTGTTTGTCATTGGGTTGGAGTCACTTGTGGTAATCATCACCAACGAGTGAAGTCCTTAAATCTTTCCAACATGGCTCTAACGGGTAAGATTCCCCCTGATTTTGGAAACCTCACATATCTTGTTTCTCTAGACTTGGGAAGCAACAATTTCCATGGAAATTTGCCTCAAGAAATGGCATGCTTGCGTCGGCTTAAGTTTCTTGATTTAAGTGTCAACAACTTCAGAGGGGAGGTTCCTTCTTGGCTTGGGTTTTTGCACCAACTTCGATTTCTAAATCTTAGGAATAATAGTTTCACTGGTTCCATCCCTTCTTCATTTTCTAATATATCCGAACTTGAGACTTTGAATCTGAAATTCAATTCCATAGAGGGTCAAATCCCAAAAGTGATTGGAAATATTCTAAACCTTAGAGTGTTAAACTTGAGAGGTAACAAGCTCGTAGGCTTTATTCCTACGTCACTCTTGAATGCCTCAAGGTTGGAGATTTTGGAGATATCTTATAATTCACTTCAAGGAAACATCCCAGAAGGGATCGGCAATCTTCACAACATGAACTGGTTGTCCATACAATTTAATCACCTTACGGGTTCTATACCATTTACAATTTTCAATATTTCTAGGATGGAATTCATTGCATTTACTGGCAATAGCTTATCAGGAAGTCTTCCCAATGGTTTATGCAATGGTCTCCCAATACTCAAAGGGCTTTATCTGTCTTATAACAAGCTTCACGGTCATATGCCTACAGGCTTATCAAGTTGTTCTCAACTTCAAATATTGTATTTATCATATAATGAGTTTGATGGACCAATACATAGTGAAATTGGCAGATTGAGTAACTTGCAGATATTGTATCTTGGAACTAACCATTTCATTGGTACGTTTCATCTTATGAATGCTAGTACTATTGTATCTTATTACTTCAGAACTTTAATATATTACACATTAATTTCAGGGATGATTCCACAAGAAATTGGAAATCTTGTTAATTTGGTAAAGTTAGCCATGGCTAAAAACCAGATTACTGGCTCTGTCCCGACCTCCATATTCAATATCTCATCACTGCAACTTTTGTCATTGTGGCAGAACAATCTTAGAGGATTCTTACCACGGGAGATTGGGAACTTAACCAAGATGCAGCGTCTAGAGCTTAGTGGAAATAAGCTTATAGGTACATATATATTCTAATTGTGTATTTCTAAGTTACTTTTAATAGATCCATTAGAACTATTAAAATTCTATGAATTTATGCATGTAATGAGTAATAAAATGTAACAATTATATATAAATCTTCTAAACACCATATAAGGAGCGTCTTTTAATGTTTAAAAATAATCTGTTTTAAGAAATAACCAGTAAATTTGAACTTCTTTTGGTCGTTAGCTAACTTCTAATAAAGTATCAGTTTATATATTTGGTCCATATAAAAATACAAACCTGCACAATCAGAAATTCATAGAAAATTAAATTATGAATTTTAATGGAGAAAAAATATATATAATATGTACATCCTTCTTAAGACTTTGATCAATAACAATTTTTTGAGTTCTTGTCGACACCTTTTCATCAGGTCAAACTAAAGCATGAATCACATAGATAAGCATTGAGCTAAAGAGATAAACAATCTCGTTGTATTCATTTTTTCTTCATGCGTTGACAGGTGAAATACCCAAAGAGATAAGCAATCTCGTTGAGTTGGAGGAACTTGATCTTGGGAGAAATAGTTTTAGTGGTTCACTTGATATGGAGATCTTCAACATATCAGGGCTGAAAATAATATATCTTTCATTCAACAATCTATCAGGAAGCCTCCCACCAAACATAGGTTCCATCTTACCCAACATTGTAGAGCTTTATCTGAGGAACTTAACCAATCTTGTTGGGACTATTCCTCATTCCATCTCCAATTGTTCAAAACTTACTATTCTTGAGCTTTCTAACAACCAACTCACTGGCTTGATTCCCAATTCTCTTGGATATTTGACTCATCTACAGATACTAAATTTAGGGGGAAACAATTTAACCAGTGACTCATCATTAAGCTTCCTGACTTCCTTAACCAATTGTAGAAATTTAACAGACCTTTATTTATTTTTGAACCCACTAAATGGCATGCTTCCGGTCTCTGTAGGGAACTTTTCTACGTCTCTAATAAAATTTTATGCCAGCAGTTGCAAAATCAGGGGGCGAATTCCAGATGAAGTTGGGTACTTAAACAGCTTATTTGACCTTGATCTTACTGGAAACAACTTGGCTGGATCGATTCCCACGTCAATCGGCAACTTGAGAAACCTGCAGGGTTTGTTCTTGAGTAATAACAAACTTACAGGATCTATCGGTGATAATCTATGTAAATTGCAGCGCTTAAATGTCATTGACTTGACTCAAAATCAACTTTCAGGTTCTCTTCCTAATTGTTTAGGAAAGGTTACATCCCTTAGAGAGATATATGTGGGTTCAAATGTATTGAGTTCCAATACACTACAAAGCTTAGGGAACCTTAAAGATTTAGTGGTTCTTGACCTATCGTCAAACAACATGGTTGGTTCTTTACCTCCAGAAATAGGAAATTTAAAGGCTGCGACACTGATAGATCTGTCAATGAATCAATTCTCAGATGGAATTCCTAGAGAAATTGGAGGATTGCAAACTCTGGTGCAGCTTTCTTTGAGACACAACAATTTGCAAGGAGCTATACCCGACTCAATGAGCAACATGGTAGGTTTGGAATTCCTAGACCTTTCTCATAATAATATATCTGGAAACATTCCTAAGTCTTTGGAGAAGCTTCAAAACTTGAAGTATTTCAATATTTCTGTCAACAAATTGTATGGTGAAATACCCTCTGGAGGTCCTTTCAAGAACCTCTCGAGTCAGTTTTTCATCTACAATGAAGCATTGTGTGGTTCTTCAAGATTTAGTGTCCCTCCATGCCCCACTTCATCAAAGCACAGATCAAATAGGAAAAAATTTCTAGTTCTTTTTCTTTTGCTGGGAATTGCCTTAGTAGTTGCTCCTAGCACCTTTATTGTTTTTTGGATAAGGTATAGAAAAGGTAAAAGAGCTCCTCAACAAGATGATTCATTGTCTTTCATAACAAGAGAAAGAATTTCATACTATGAATTGATCCAAGCAACTGATGCGCTTAGCGAGAGTAATCTGATTGGTTCTGGAAGTTTTGGATCTGTTTACAAAGGTGTTCTCAAAAGTGGAACTGCCATTGCAGTTAAAGTGTTCAACCTGCAACTGAATGCGGCATTCAAGAGTTTTGATACGGAATGTGAAGTTTTGTGCAGACTTCGACATAGGAATCTCGTTAAAGTCATTACTAGTTGTTCCAATCTTGATTTCAAGGCTTTAGTGCTCAAGTATATGCCTAATGGAAGTCTTGAGAAGCATTTGTATTCTCACAACTACTTCCTTGACACCAAGCAGAGACTAAGCATAATGATAGATGTGGCATGTGCTTTGGAATATCTTCACCATGGGTGCTCGTTGCCTGTGATTCACTGTGACGTGAAGCCTAGTAATGTCTTGCTGGATGAAGATATGGTTGCCCATCTCAGCGACTTTGGCATTTCAAAACTGCTTGGTGAAGATCAGGGTGATTTGTACACTAAAACCTTAGCAACATTGGGGTATATTGCACCAGGTACTTCTCTTAGTTTTGCTGCTTATTCCTTTCTTTTTTTCCCACGTAGAAAGCATATTGCATCTTTAAATGAATTGTTTGACTGTAGAGTATGGACTGGATGGACTAGTATCAACAAAGTGTGACGTCTATAGTTATGGGGTCATGTTGCTGGAAACATTTTCCAGGAGAAAGCCTAATGAATTTGATGGAGATCTTAGCTTGAAGCAATGGGTGAGTTATTCACTCCCAGAAGCAGTAATGGACATTGTAGATGTCAACTTGGTAACACCACAGGGTAATCAGAAGGAGCTAGATGTTGTAGCTTCAATCATGAAAGTTGCATTAGATTGTTGTGCTGAATCTCCGGCAAGAAGGACAAACATGAAAGATGTTGTAGGGATGCTGCAGAAGATCAAGATTCAACTCCTTGCATGTTGAGCATGTTTTTGGAATCTGTTGCTCCAATCACATGATTGTTGTTTTGTTTTGTTTTGTTTTAGCACTTGATTTGTGAATGATTCTGCTTTCAGAAATGCTAGATGGTTGCAATAACTCTCACTGTTTCTTCTTAATATTATTGTTTGCAAGGTGTTAATTCCTCTTAATATTATTCAAATTAATTGCTTTCTGGTATGCTAGATGGTTGCAATAAATCTCACTGTTTGACTGTACAAAGGGTATAAACTCATAGAACTATAACAGATTCATGAGGAAATTAATTGTTGTTGAAGCCAATAAAAGGGCAGCCTGGTGCACAAAGTTCTAAGAAAGGGTTTATCGTACATAGCCATACCTTCCATATCTGTAAGAGACCGTTTCCCGGGCTCGAACCCGTTACCTCCTGATCACATGGAAGAACCTTTACTACGCCAATGAGTTGGTTTAATTCCTCAATTCTATCAGCGTCAGTTTTTGGAGCCACCAAATAGCAAGTTTTATTCATGTTCACTAGTTAGCCAGAAATGTGTTCATGGTCCTTCGGGGTGCTTAGCATAAGAGCTAGAGAGTTGCTATTACGTGAGAAAAAAAGAATTTTATCATCACCATTGTATAAGTGAGTGATAATAGGGCATTTTTTCATGAACAGAAAAATGAATAAAGTCTTTTTCTGAAAGAAATTATTCATCATTATAGAAAGTAATTCACTGGACAAAACTTGAATATCTAGGAAGGTTCACATTTCCTGGGATAATCCACTAGTTCTAGGAGGACTAAACACATAATTCTAGAGTGAGCCACAAGGCCGGGCATATGGGGACAGTCTAAGAAGTGCCTCAACGCTCCACAACCGCTACTTTGATGTAACACCCCGCATTTCGGGCTAGAATGCAAAGCATCATTCCTAGGCGTAAAGGTTCCAAAAGCCAATAAATCCTATGCAAATTTAGTGTGTTAATCAATTATGTAGTGTGGGAATCTAGTTGAGCATGAATTGAGATCATAAAGGTTCCTTAACTCAAGGACGAGTTGAAAGCTTTCCTATCGTTTGAGTTTTAGTGAGCGCCTAAACTTGGATCAAATTCAATCAACCATAACTTTTTGTATATAACTAATTAGAGGGACTTCTATATATAAAATGAAAGGTCTTTGAGTCCCCTTTCCAATGCCTGTTGTTTCATTTTAATCCGATATCGGGGTAAAATGTTATGTCCGTTTTCCAGAGAGGTGTCAAGTTGCCGAAGGTGCAACGGCGACCCGACGACTATCGGGCCCATGATGGCCCTTCAAGAATCCCGTCGCCCCAAAAACAGTAAGCTTAGTTACTGGACATGTCTCAACGGTCGAGGTGACAGTCCGTCACCAGCCTAACAGTTCGTCAAGTTGACCGTCGGGCAATTCCAAAGTGCGCAGACGGGACATTTTTAAAAGGGTGTTTTGGTACGTTATTAATCAATTTTCATCAGTTATAAATCATCAAAACTACCTCTTCTCTCTCAAAAACAAGATCAAACTAGGGTTTTCCCCAAGAACAAGAAGTGAAGAATCAATCTTTAAGTTCAAGTTTTTCAAGGAACAAATCAAGATTCGAGTCCTACTCTTTAAACTAAGTAATCTAAGGTACGTGGGGTTTTCCTAAACTATATGGGAATGTTGAAAATATTTTTAATAATATTTTGAACGTTGAGAAATCATGAATTCACAAAAGGGTATTGAAATTTCAACTATAATTATGCATTGTGAATCTTTCTTGATAATAAAGTTTTGGTCTTGAGGACTCCCCCTTTAAACTTGATTATGGTTCATATATATACAGATGCATATGGTTTGGCATTTCAAACTTGAATTTAGAGCATGAATATTTATAATTCATCTCTTGTTATAAATCCCCTTTTGTTCATATGTTATGAATTGTTTCAACTTCATATTAAGAAGTATGTACAAATGTCTTTACTATTGTTTAAGACTTGGTTTTGATTATGAATTGAAGAGAGAGGGTTTTACATGTTAATAAATGTTGAAGATATATAATGAAAGAAATGCATGGCTTATCACAAAATACATGACCACCACATGTTTGTTGAAAAGAGAGTCTTTGCATATTTTGACATATGTTTTGAAGTATGAATTCTCTTGAACTGTTTGAATGATATGGTGGTTCAAACTTTATGTTTTTAATGAATAAACTGCAACATGATATTTTATGGCTTAGAGATACGACTTGCAAGTCTTGGTATGACGATACCAAACAGATGAATGCCATAGCAGCTTCAGAACAAATTAAAATATAGATTTTACTCAGATTTTCAGATTTTAAAATTTAGAATGATGCATGTTTAGAAAGAGTTAAAAATGAGATTAAAGAGAGTAAGGTGGTTACCCGAAGAAGAAACAAGTCGGACGACTCATTTTTCGAAAATGTGATTTGCCGAAACGGGTTGATGTTACCCGAAAGGGAGATGGTACAATGGAGACGGACCTGTAGCGTAGTAGATAAGCAGATACTCCAATCCTTGCGGCAAACTTGGATTAGGAGCTTGGCCACCAAGTCAAGTGCGGATTCCATATAGTCCGTGGGATTGTAGAATTGTAGGGTGTACCACCCAACTCAGAAGTAAAACAAAGAATGCAGTTACATCTACAGAATTGTTTTAAAGCTTTTTGAAATTGCCCATGTATTTTAAATTACTTCATGCATAACATTTTTATGAAATGTTCTCACTTATGTTGTATAAAAGTATATTATTTTGGATTGCTCTGCCAGTACATTTGTATTGACCTCCTATATTTCAGGGTCTAAGGCTCAGTCCAGGGGTCCCGCTGAGCCGTAGATTTGTCATGTTGTTGAGCCTCCCTTATTTTGGAAATCCTATTTTTAGAACATTGTTGTAACACCCCGTAAATTTTTTCGTACACTTATCGCGATTATATGGAGTCCTAAAGGCTTGCGTATGGGTTAAATTAAGTGTATGGTGTTCGGAAGTATCCCGTCAATAGTTGTATGTGTAGGTATTGGAATAAGTTTTCCAACGATATAAAGTTTTCCCAAAACAGAGGAGTATTTCATATAAGCGAGCACATTCGAAATTTCAAATCGGTGGCCGGGAAGCCTGTGAACAGTAATTCTGCAGGAAAATTACTGCAGCTAGGCAATCCAACTTTAGACGATCATAACTCCTTGTACAAAAAGAACTGTGTGAGCTTCTATATATCGACGAAAATCTCCGAGATTATTCTTTCCGATGAAATTGGTTTCATCCAAATCCAATGTCTAAGTAAGGAGCTATACCCGTTTTACTACAGCCTATCAAAAAAAAAAACAGAATTGTGGGACAGATTTTTGGGTCAACTTTAAATGACCATAACTCCTTGTAAAGGAAGAACTGGGTGGTATACTTTATATGAAAATGAAAGCCCTTTGAATTATCTTTCCAATGCAATTGGTTTCACCCAAATACGATACCGGAGCAAAGAGTTATGATCGATTTACTTCAGCCTGTCAAAACTGTCCACTGGGGACAGATTCGGGATTTATTTAAATCTTTAGGGCAAAATGGTCATTTTCTATTACCTCTTGGACGAAAATTGGTCTTTATAAACCTGCACTTAGCCTCATATATCAGATATCATCCAATTATTAAGAGAAGGTGAGACCCTAGCCTAATTTCAACTTCAAATATTTTGTGATTCAACCGTAGAAAATTCGAATTGGTTCCGTAGTTGTGTTCACCATCTCAAAAGCTTCGAGAAGCACCCCTTGATTATGTAAGGAGGATTCTAAATACATGAGTTCATTGTTAAGGTGTGAATATTGTTTATTCTTGATTCTTATCCTTGAATAAGTATTGATAAAGGATTATGAGTATTGTCTTGATGTTAACTAGAAATATAGTTATGAATTGTTGTGTATAAATTGTTAGTAGTAAATTATGGAAGTTGTTGTATTGGATTATGGAGGATGAATTATGGTGATATATCATTATATTAGTGGGTATGTACGCCTAGTGATCATGTTGGTATTGGATGGTGATTAAGAAGGGAAATAAAGGCTAAGAGTGATGTTGAGGGATATTTCATGAAAATGCATGATATGTGAATGTAATAAGAGTATAAGAGGATGTATGTAGTACTCTTATTGATGAGCTAAAGGATTACTTCCTAGACATTATTTGGTGAAGTTAATACCTAAATGGTAAGGTTTGGTTGCTAATACTAGTTTGCCACAAATGACTTATTGTAGATAAGTGTTCGAAGAGTACGGGAAGTCACTTGTATTGAAGTGGTTATATCAAGGTATGTAAGACATACTCTATCTAATCTTTGTCATGAATAATGACCCATGGCACTCTCAAGTAAGCTTCCAACATTGTCCTACGACACATGACACATAATAACATCATATGATCTTCGACACTACCAATTGAACTTGTTTTCACTTTTAAGATGTCCGGCTAGTCAAAAAAAATGTTCATATACTATTGTTGACTCCGAAATGGTTTAATGAGGTATCCATGATTCTCTACTTCATTTTCATGATATTGATTACCTATTTACATGTTTTTCCTATTGAGGTATCACGGTTTCAAGTTCCATAAAGTGTGACCACAAAGTAACCAATCTTAAAGATTAATTGAATTAAGAAATGGAATGTCTGTATTTTAAATTGATGATATGATGTTGTATTAGTATCACTGATCAGTTGGCCATTGTATTATAAAGATTATGTATATATGCTATTCCAGGGGTGGTCCCTGATGTATTGTATTAGTATCACTGATCAGTTGGCCATTGTATGACATATGTTATGTATTGATAAGGATTACGGGAAGTAATGATATGAAAGTAATGTGCAGGTATCCCATCAGTTCTTTTAAGTGTGGTCTACTCATACTGTTTATTCACTGGTATCTGGGTTCTGTTGACCTTTTGTATCTCATCTTGATACTCACTGCCTTACATACTCAGTACATATTTTCGTACTGACGTCCCTCACGGGGGACCTGTATTCATGCCTGCAGGAACAGGTACTTCAGGTCGTACACCTCCGCAGTAAGAGCCAGGACATTCTGTTCTTAGTGGTGAGCTCCAGTTGTTTCGGGGCATCCCAAGTCGTCTCTATATGTACTTTTGATATTTGTATAAAAGTCTTTTGTGGGCGGGAGTTTGTCCCGACCCCAACTCAGTTGTGTATCTATGTAGAGGCTTTTATAGACATATTGTACAGCCATAGGAGTGTTTGGTTGATAGACGTGATGGCTCTGACGGCCAATTACTGTTCATATATATATTTATGCGTGTCTGCTGGGCTGATACAGGTACTGTTTTCTTCTATTTACAACGAAGTGCTGCCCAAATTTCTAATTTTCATAAGTAATGTAAATGTGAAAGTATAGGTTATGAACGGGTTCTCCCGGGCCTCCTCGGCTACGGGTGCCAGTCCGCTCCAATGGGATTTGGGGTATGACAATTGTTATTTCATTTTTTTTGTCCGACTAGGGGCTTTGTCCTAGTTTTCAGACAGAAGTTGTTTTCATGTATTAGAGATTTCGCAGATGGGTGTTATGTATTTTTGAATGTTTATGAATTAAATTTTGTATTGTTCAGTCGAAGTAAGATAGTGCCCATTTTTCCGTTTTGTTATTTGGCATATAGAGATGGGCGCCTGAGCCTTTATGGTTCAGGATGCCCGTCGCGACCAGGGCCTCGGCTCAGATCGTGACAAACTTGATATCAGAGCACAGTTCATGGTCCCAGAGTGTCTGCGAAATTGCATCGAGTAGAGTCCTGTTTATGGGTGTATAGTGGGCAACACTTATAAGCAGGAGGCTACAAGACATTTAAGAATGTTTCTCTTTCTCCATGTTCTAGTTCGTGCTATGGAGTCAGAATGTTCCTCTTTCATACTATAGTTCATTATATGGCATCGTTCATACGAAAGTAAAGTTAGCCTTTTCTTACTCTGATGTTTTTAGACATGTCTCATTTTCAAGGTGATTCAAGTGTAGAAGCTTAGAATCCAAATGATGTGGTCCTTTTTTTATTGAGTCATAAAAGATTATATAAATTGTGCAAGGACTTGAGAAGAGTCCGTTAGTGCTTCAAAGTGTATTGATTCTAGTCTAAACTTTGGTGGCAATGAGTCACTTTTGATAGTTTTATGGCATATTTGAGCCTTTTCTTTTTGTTTTAATTAATGATGTGGACCTCTAGTAAAACGACACATGGCAGGACTGTTTTTGAAAAAACACCGTTAACAAGTAATGGCATAGATGAACCTATTTTGTAACGGTGATAGCATAACTTCTATGCAATAAATCCTTTTGGAGCTGATATAACAAACTGCGTGAGCCGGACAAGTTAGCAATGCCCCTATAATTTTCCTTGTCATCCCTGTAACGTTCCAGTAATCTTGGCCACTAAAGTATGCCACCTTTTTTCTTTACAACTAGATTCGACATCCAAGATATTTAAAAGGAAAGTAGTATTCGTTGAATCCAAATAAAGGATAGCTTGTTGTATAAAGCTCCCATTATGCGTGTTGTCTAAAAGAGGGCCGAACCACAAGGGCCTATTGTACGTAGCCAGTCATACCCTGCATTTCTGTAGGAGGTTGTTTCTATAATGATAAAGTTGCTGCCATGTGACCAGGAGATCACAGGTTCAAGCCTTGGAAATAGCGTCTGGCAGAAATGCAAGGTAAGGCTGCGTACGATACACCCTTGTGGTGGGGCCCTTTCCCGGACACCACGTATAGCGGTAGCTTTAGTGCACCGAGCTGCCCCTTTCATTGTTTCCACAATGCTCGAACCAAGAACTCCGGTTCACATGACAACAACTTTACCAGTTACGCAAATGAGTTGGTTTGATTCCTCAATTCTATCAGCTTAGTGTTTGGAGCCACCAAATAGCAAGATTTATTCATTTTCATTAGTTGGCCAGAGATGTGTTCATAGCATAAGAGCTAGAGACAAAAACAATTAGTAGTATAATCATGCACCATGGTATAAGTGACTGATAAAAGGGCATTTTTTTAATGTACTGAATAATGAATAAAATAGTTTTTGAATGAATTATTCATTTCATCATTATAGAAAGTAATTCATTAGACAAAACTTGACTATTAAGGCACTATAGAATAAGTTAGTAAATGTGGCACTACTCTTCACCACACAATTCTGCAGAATATGAAAGCAAAACTATTTACAAAGGCTTGGTTGACTTTCCAAGTCTTTGGCTGATTGGAGGACTTTTTTGCAACCATATTTATTATTCTGATTGAGATGTGAAAGGCTTGGTTGATTTGGAGGTATTAGTATTGATAGGACCCCAAGTTTGATAGTCTATTATTCAACCCATCAAATGTCTAAATTAAAACTTGATCTATATAAGTTCATCTTTTTTATTTCATGAAACTTCTAACCGACATAAGCATAATGTCTGGTGACACTAAGATATTTATTTTCTGTATTAGTTTTTTCAGTTGTGAGTTTCCTAATCTTTAGGCATATAGCTGTTGGTAGATTTAGTTCCTAGTTATTCGGAAGTTCAATTTTTGAGGACTTTCTGTAGTTAAACAACTTTTTGTTTCAACTTAATAACAGATCTCTCTTCTCCTCTTCTTTTGTTGTATGTTTTTCCTCTGTAGACATCTACAAAAGGTCAGGATTCAACTTCTTTTTGGCACAACCCAGGCACAAGTCCAAACTTTTTTTTGATATAGTTAAATTTACTTTTTATAATTATAATAAATCAAGCTTGATGAAAACACCAGACAACGGATGTTAAGCTTCATTGCTCGCAATTCAACAATTAGGAACAATCTCTTACAAAGCAAGACTTGGTTGACTTGCAGTCTTGCACAAAGTCTTTGGAGTTTGGAACGATTAGAATAACAGTTTTTCACCACAATTAAGGTTGCCAGACATAAAAATTTTATCAGATATTTTATTTGGACATTGCTACAAACCTGTGTGTATCTGGTTTTAAAATATATTTATAGGTACACCAATTCTGGTTTTGAATTTAACTACTTCAGATTTGAGATATCTGAAATTACATATAAATGAAGTTTAGACATTTTTATCTCAGCTTCGGTCTTGCTGAAATCTTTGGATTTTGGATTGATAAGAGGAATAAACTTGCCACCACAATTACGGTTTGCAAGTCTTGGTTGATTCCAATTATACATTTTTGATTGCTTGAATGAGAAAATGAAAGTGTCATTTGAATGAGAATTGACTTCCCGTCATGAAAAAGTATTTGGAGTTTGGACCTATATATTAAAGAAACAATATTGGCACCATAATTATGATTGCAAGTTGGTCAAGTCTTTGAGCTCCACATAATTTAGGAACCAATTAACTGAACAGTCAAATGACAACAACCAATACAAATTTATGTTGTGAACTTTTTAATAATAAAAATTTATTAAAACATCTCTAAAACAAGTAAAAGTTACCGTCAAGGTTCGTAGTGGGATGGATCATATAAGTCCTCTTTAAATTACAGGTCTCCGGTTCGCATGCTAGATGGGGAAACTACATCAATAGCCTCAAAATAAGGTGAATTTCAAATTTTACCCCAAATAAAAAAGCTTGATAAAAATAGTCTTTAACTATTAAGTGATATATTTTTAGACAAAATTAACCCTGACCAAGTGAGTAAATTACATAAATATCCTCATAATGGATAACAACTCAATACTTATGCATCTTTTTTTTTCTTTTTTTTTAATTTGACTTTGATTTTTAATTTTTATTTTTCTCAATTCTTGCTTTTTTTCTTTTTGTCTCTCAACTTTTTTTTTCTTTTTTATTTTACTTTAATTTTTTATTTTTTTCCTTTTTTTATTTTTTTATTTTTCTCAACCCTTACTTTTTTTTTCTTTACTCCTCTCAACGTCTACTTTTATATAAAAAACTTTTTTATATTTTTCTTTGATTTTTCTTTTTTCTTTTTAAATTTTTCTCGACCTTTATTTTTATTTTTATCAACTATTATTTTTTCATTCTCTCTCAACTTCAACATTTTCTTTGATTTTTATTTTTTAAATATTTTTCTTCATTTTTTTTCCGCAATTTTTATTATTTTTGTTCTTTTCTTCCATTTTTTTCCAATCAAGTTAAATCTCATGAGCAAGAGTTGACACTATCACATTATAAAGTCAAGACTTATGACTTTCAAACAACAAGGTATGTTTCATGGACAAGAGTTGACACTACCATATTGTAGATACAAGACATATGACTTTCAAACAACTAAGTTATGTGTCATGAGCAATAGTTGACACTGCCATATTGTGTTTTGATTTATGAGATATTCTATAACTCTTACCTTAGAGACAAGACTTAGCTCAAGGACTTTCAAACAATAAATTATTTTCCACGGGCAAGAGTTGACTCTACCACGTTATGTTTTCATTTATGAGATGTTCTACAACTATTGTCATAGAGTCAAGACTTAGCTCAAGGACTTTCAAACAACAAATTATGTCCCGCGGTCAAGAGTTGACACTACCACGTTATATCTTCATTTATGAGATGTTCTGCAACTATTTTCATAGAGGCAAGACTTTGCTCAAAAACTTTCAAACTATAAATTGTGTCCCATGGGATTCAACTTTTTTTATGCACAACCTCTATGCACAAGTCCAAACTTTTTTTTTCATATGGTTAAATTTACTTTGTATATTTCTAATAAATCAAGCTTTATGAAAACACTAGACAACAGATGTCACGCTTCATTTCTCGCAATTCAACAATTAGTAATAATCTCTTACAAAGCAAGACTTGGTTGACTTACAGTCTTGCACAAAGTCTTTGGTGTTTGGATCAATTAGAAGAATAGTTTTTCCACCACAATTAAGGTTGCAAGACATAAAAAATATATTTGGACACTGCTATAAACCTGTATATATCTAGTTTTTAAATATGTTTATAGGTACACCCATTTTGGTTTTGATTTTAACAACTTCAGATTTGCAATAACTGAAATTACATATAAATGAAGTTTAAAAATTTTTACCTAGCCAATCTTGCAGAAATCTTTGGAATTTGTGCTGATTAATGGAATAAACTTGCCGCCACAATTACGGTTTGCAAGACTTGGCTGATTCCAATTATATATATTTGATTGCTTGAATGTGAAAATGGAAGCATCATTTGAATGAGAATTTACTTGCCGTGTCGCAAATGTATTTGGAGGTTGGACCTATTACAGAAATAATTTTGCCACCATTATTACGGTTGTAAGTTGGTCATGTCTTCGAGGCCCACATAAGTTAGGGAACGAATTAACTAAAGAGCCAAATGACAACAACCAATACAAATTAATGTTGTGAACTTTTTAATAATACAAAATTATTAAAACTTATCAAAAACAAGTAAAAGTTACCATCAAGATTTGTGGTGGGATGGATCATATAAGTCCTCTTTTAATTACAGGTCTCAGGTTCGCATGATGGATGTGGAAACCCCTTTAATGAGCCTTGCATAGCACGAATTCGAATTAGTCTCAGTTCCGATGCAAATACCCCCACTGAACAAATATTTTAGGACATTTATTTTTTGAATTGTAGACAAATAAAGATGAAAGGCGGGAGTGACTTTTTGTTAGATATATTCACTATACTTTTCATCACACATTTGCAGAGAAAATGAAAGCAAGACTTGGTTAACTTGCAGTATTGCAAAAGTCTATGGAGTTTGGATCAACTAGAGGAATATTTTTGCCACCATAATTACGGGTGCACGGCCCACATATCCTGAAAAAAAATTGGGAAAAGACATTGTTTCCACCCTAAACTATACCCAAAAAGTTGAAGCCACATCTAAACTATACTAGTGACCTATTACACACCTAAACTATAAAAAAGTGAAACTATTTACACCCTGTCAGACTACCACCACTTGCATGTGGTGTAGTGTTTTACACGCGCTGCCACGTCAGTAAAAAGTATCACTTTTTTATAGTTAAGGTGTGTAATAGGTCACTTATATAGTTTAGGTGTGGATTCGACTTTTCTACTATAGTTTGGGGTGGAAACGATGTCTTTTCCCTTAATATTTTTAGCCAATTACTTTTGTTATTTAATAGGTTGGACGCGCCTAAAATAAGTGTAACACACGAGCCTTAGAATGGGGGTCGCGGGGAGGTAATAATATCACTTTTATATAGTTAAGGTGGGTAATAGATCACTTATATAATTTAGGTGTGGCTTAAACTTTTCTTGTATAGTATGGGATAGAAATGATGCCTTTTCCCGAAAAATTTTTTAGAAAGCCAAGTAACTGAAAGAGTTGAATGATAGTAACTACCAATAACATATATTAGCGCTAAATTATTTTCTACTAAAAGAAACTCGAATATAAACGTCTCCAAATTTTGTCCTAGAGATAAAAGGATAATGATTAGTAAACAATGTTATGATCAACTATACAAGATTAGAGGAAGATGACATACCATTTTTTCACCATACAATTCTTGAGAAAATAAAAGCAAGACTTGGTTGAGTACTTGACTTGCAAAAGTCTTTGGCTGATTAGGGGAATTTTCACACCATATTACAATTTTGATTGAAAAGTAAATGATAGAAGGAGTATGGCATTTCAGATTAATCAATAGACATCATAGGACGACAATGCTGAAATAACAATAATTATATCGCATCAAGCATGAAATTTGCCAGAATTAGATTTCCTTAACATGTACACAGTTTAAGTGAAGTAATAGAAGTCAAATACAATGAAAAACAACACTTTTATGCCATTTGGAAAACCTGTAGAGAAAAATACAATTTTGAGATAATAAGAGAATCCAATAAGAGAATCCTTCATTTTAAATAGGGATGGCAATGGTGCGGTGCGGTGCGGGAATGGTGCGAATTTTTTTCAAACCCACAAATTTTAAAACCGCACCGCATCACCTTTAAACCTGCATAAACCCACCCCACATTCATATCCGCACCGCACCGCCCCATGTTTTTATTTTTTTTTGAAAAATTCATAACTCCATTCAAATATCATATTTTTTTAAAAAATGAATAGAGATATTAAAAAAGCTATAAAATTATTTATTTGTAGCGTTATATATGTCATTTTAAGTATCATAAAATTTTAAGTAAAAAATGCATATAATTTTAGGTATATTCATGAGAATAATACTAATTTTTAGCTTTTTTAATTTAAATCCGCATATACCCACAACCCGCACCGCACCGCACCATTTTTAAAAAAAATTACTTTAACCCGCACCGCACCCGCACCGGCCCATTATCATTCCTAATTTTAAACTAACTAAAAAACATATAAAATAAAAGGGATAGAACATGTCTAGAAAACATGACTTAATAACAGTTTATAAATAAAGTGTTTAAAAGCTATTTTGACTTAATAACATTTTAAATAAGACAATCCAAACATGCTCTAAATGTTGTTTCCTTTTTTAGAAGGAAAAAAGGCTCAAATATGCCATTGAACTATGAGAAATGAATTATTTATGCCATCAGTTAAAAGTTTGGCTCATTCATGCCATCACCGTTACAAAACCAGTTCATCCCTGCCAGTACTTTTTAACGGTGGATTTTCAAAAATAGCTTTTCCATGTGGCCTGTTATTAGAGATCCATGTTATTAATTAAAACAAGAGAAAAAACTCAAATATGTCATTGAACTATCAGAAATGACACATTTATGCCATCAGTTAAAAATTTGGTTCGTTCATGCCATCGTCGTTATAAAATCAGCTCATTCATGCGATTACTTTTTAACGGTGAGTTTTCAAAAATAATTTTGCCACGTGACCTTTTATTACAGGTCCACATCATTAATTAAAATAATTCTATATTAGTTTCAAAATAGAGATGCTTTGAAAGAGAAGAGGTGCAGAGAAATTTATTTTTCTTTTCTGGTAAAGCAACTCTATTTTCAGCCACTAATGTTACGACCCGAACTGAGGCACTGGCCGCGACGGGCATCCTGAACCATAAAGGCCCGAGAGATCCTTTAGCATGTAATCATAAGCAAATCCATACATAAATCAAAGTGTGGAAGATATAACAGTGTTTATTGGAAACTTAAAATCTGAAATGTGTCACCAAAATATGACAATTCACTACTTCAACTACCGTCTACGAAACCTCTGTGAATACTAACTGTCTAGTCCGGGACAAAGACCCCGACTGAACCATATACTGAAAGACACAACATATAAATAAACGTCTTCCAAAAGATGGATGACTCACCAATTCTATCAAATCCTAAGTGTTCTACTATTGTGATGGACCATGGGACTATACCGCATAACCTAAAATATAGGGGGTCAATACACAAAGGTACTGGTACGTAGAACAATTCAAAAATAAAAAATATATTTTTATACAACATAGGTGAGAGCATTTCATAAAAGTATGTCAGCATAAAACAATTGAAAATACATGGGCATAATTTAATAATCTTCAAAACACATCTTCTAGAAATCATGACTCAACTCTTTGTCTTACTTATGAGCTAGGTGGTACATCCTACATATATACAATCGCACGGGCTCTATGGAATCTTTCCTTAACTCGGCGCCAAACCCCCAACCCAAGTATTCCGCAAGGACTGGAGTCTCTGCATCTCTACTATGCCATAAGGCCGTCACCAACTTACAATCCCCTATTTCATGGCAACAGAAAACCCATGTCGGCAAATCGCGGTTTCGGGCTATGAGTTATATGAACTCGTGCCTTTTTTGGGTAACCACCTAATTCTATTAGAGCCTATTTTTAACCTCTTTAAAACATGCATCTTACTGAAAACATGATTTGAGGTCTAGAAAATCTGTAATCTGTTCTGTTCTGACTCTGTCATGGCATTCATCTATTTTGGTATCGTCATACCAAGACTTGCAAGTCACATAAGCCATACAATATCCTGTCATAGTCTTTTCATTCAAAAATATGTTATTGACCACCAAAACATTTAAACACTACAAGAGAGTTCTTATTTCAAAGCATATGAAACTCACTCAAAATACTCTCTTTTCAATACTTTGACTAAGTGTGGTCATCTCTTTAATCAATAACATGCAATCCCTTTATTATGAAACATGAGCATTTATAAAACAAGGAAAAACCACTCTCCATTCATTCATAAGACAATAATAATTCATAAACATTGACAAAATATTTAAACTCAACTTTTAACAATCCATGTAAACAATCCATAACATTGTTAAGATAATGAGTTTCATAACAAGAGAGAAAACTACATAAATCTTGCTTCCGAATAACTTTTCATACTCATAACATCCATACACATGAACATAATTCAAGTTTAGGAAAAACAATCAATGGTTTAAGCAAGATTTCATCATAAATCATGATTACCAATGCGTGCTCTCAAATCTCATAATATGTGCATACATATATACTTTAGATCTTGAAAAAACTTTAAATTTATGCCCAAGTAGTTTAGGATATCCACATGTACCTTAGATTGACGAAAACGTCAAGAAACTTTGACCCTTGAGGCTTTATCTCTCAGACCCTAGGTTGTTTTCTCTTTTTATGCTTAACGAGAAGATGAACTAGGGATTTTTGTCAGTGATAAAATGTGAATATGGACTTTAATTTTGACTAAGGGTGTTTAGGGATGGTTATGGGAAGTGAAAGGACCTTATTTCCCTTAAATTACAAAAAATGAAGCATTTACATCGTTATGCCATTAGCCATGTGGCGCATAGCCCATGGCCTAGAACCCATGCGGTGGATGCACGCCCCATTGCCAAGCAACCAAGTGGGCGACACACGCCCTATTGCCTAACAATTCCAGTGGCGGTAGATGATAGCAATGCGATGCACGGCCATCGCATGGACTTTATCTTGCGATGCAAACTTAGTTTTGAGGTCCCAAAATACCCCCAACACCCCCCACAACATCTATACATGGTCTACCATTAATACGAGGGTCCTAAAGGTCATTCTAAAAGCATTAATAGAGCGTTACAACTATGGGGTGTTACATTATCTTCACCTTGGGATCATTCATCAAAAAATGATGGATAGGAACTTGTTAAAGCTCTAAAAGTATAGAATAAAGGACGGAACCTTGCATTGAACATTTTTTTCCAACAAAATATGTAAAGGTATCAAAAGAGCCTCATAATAACCCCAAGTGAATCGTATAAGCAAGAAGCATGAGATAATAATAATTGACGTAGAGATGACCTTACACATGAGTTCTAGGGATCATGATCATCACAACATACATCATGAGTTTATTTTTGAATCATAGGCCTGATTTACATCAGTACTAATCATGAAATAAGATTTCACGGGAGATAGGAATAGAAGTATTCTCTACCTTACAAGATAGAACGAATACACCTAAAACTTAGAGACACTACTCAACTATGCCCCAAACAATAAATAACATACTTCATCATTTCCAACTTACAATTCTCCCATTACACATCTAACCACAAGATTTTAAGTCCCACAACATAGTACTTCTATGTTGAACCCTAAATCGGAGAAAAAAGGTGCTAGGATAAGCTATGGGACCCCATACTCTATATCCCTTTAAGAATATCACTTCACCTCACCACTATAATTTAGCAACCTCAGGACTTGATTCAAGGAGTACTAACCACATAGCACATTGGTTTGTGTTTTCATATATCACAAAATTCATTACTGCACCCACTTCGTGAATCTCCCTACTAAGGCTAGCAAAATCACTCTCACAAATATTTTTGCTATATATCTCTTTTCTATCTATTTCACATAATGAAAGTTTATCTCCTTCTTTCCCCCTTCACCTATAACCTTAGCTAAAGAAATCACATCAAAATTTTCACATTCAAGAACACTACTCCCCGTAATTAAGTCACTACTACTCTTCCATAAATTCAATCATTCTATCATTCAGAGGGTCATTGAGGGATTCGATCATAAGCATCTTGAATGGGAGTAACACTATTCGACTATAACTTATACTAATTGCAGTACTAAGGTGGAATATGAGGTGAAGATATGATATAATAGATATGAAGTAATTCATATATTAAGTGTCTAGATTATAAGTAGAGAGTCGTTCGACATAAAAAAAACACAGTATGAGTTCTTAGGACTAGACACAGTGAGAAACTGTAATTCCCCACATTTTTGGGCTAGACTTTAAAGCATCGTCCCTACGTGTGTGAACTTTAATCCCATGATTTGTCTGTTAATATATGTGTCATGATCATTATCCTAGTGTGTGAAGTGTTTTTGAGGTGAAAAATATTCATAAAAATTACTTAGAACAAAGTTGAGCTTAGTGTCTTTGATTCATCCAAGTTTGGTATTTGATTCTAGAAGAATCTACTTGAACGAGTATAACTTTTGATATAGGTGTAATTTTTCATCTCAAGACCCACCAAATTGTATATAATTGAGTTATATTTCCAACAATATCAATTTCTCCTTAATCTAATATCCGATCAAAAAGTTATAGGCATTTTTGCGAGAGGCAGTGAGTGCACGTGATAATCCCGCACCGTAAGGCTTACACCTCCAGAATGAAGCGTGCGTCGAGGGGGATATTCCCCCGGGGATAAGGGGCACGATGTAGGGCATATTTCCCCATTATTTCAACTTCTTAAGGGTCAAGGGGCACTTTGGTCCTTTCCCCTCAACCCCAAATGTCCAAAGAATGATTTATAGCATCTAAAAGGGCATTATTTTTCCATCTTCCTCAAAATTTCTCACGTAAAAACCCTCCTCTTTGCCCCATGAACAAAGTTCAAGATTTTCCTCTCAAGAACACAAGGAATTCAAGCTTCAAGTTTAAGAAACCCTCAGGAAAATTGTCAAGAAGTCATCTATTAAGGTATGTGAGAGTTCATCTATGGTCCCCTTTCACCCATGGAGCCCAAAAACCTCTCTTTGATTAAAAGTATCAATTTTTTCATTATTATGAAGTTGTATATATTCAAGATACGTTTAAACCACGTTTCTCCTTAGTAATTTGACTTAATTCATGTCCTAGTATGATCCCATAAAAAGATTTGTTATCTCATGTCCCAAGTTTTCAATTTTCCATGCCCTATTCAAGAGAATTTCATGATAAATCCCTAAGTTATGAATCTAGCCATGTAATCCTATTGTTTCCTCATGTTCAAGATACTCTCATGTCTAAGGTTATGATTTTTATATGATTGATGAAATACCATGTTTTGGTCTTTGAACCATAATCACTTATTACTGTATTTCAAGTTTGATATTGTATTTTATACCCATTCAGCCCCGCCCACACAAACAAACAACACTAGGTCGCTCGCAAGCCTCGTCGACAAGCCACGGTTAATTTTTGGCCCAAAACACGCTCGGTCCCCGATCCCAACCCAAAATCTGTGGGCTATAGCACTAGATTTGGCCTAAAAATATCTCGTTCGGCTATTTTGCCGTTTGACCTCTCAAATGGCCCTGCCTACACAAACAGACAACACTAGGCCACTCCCCAGTCTCCTTAGCATGCCTTGGTCAATTTTCAGCCATAATCACACCTGGGGCCGGGACCACCCCTTAAAACATAGGCTATAGCACACCGATTTAGCCCGAACATGCCCCTTTCGCGCTATTTTGCATGTTTGACCAACCAAATGACCCCGCCTACACAAATTTACAACACTAGGCCATGCTCAAGCCTCTCTGCATACCCCGATCGATTTTATAACCATATAAATCTCGAAACCCAGTCCCACCCCAAAACCGTGGGCTCTAGCACATCGATTTGGCTTGAAAATTTTCCATTCATGCTGTTTTGCCCGTTTGACCACCCAAATAGCCCCGCACATACAAAATAACAACACTAGGCCTCTCCCTACCCTCCCTGTCATGCCTTGATCAATTTTTAGTCCAAATCAAGCCTAGGCCTTGGGCCCACCCTAAAAATTGTGGACTCTAGAACACCAATTTAGCTCGAAAATGCCTCGTTCGCGCTGTTTCGCCCGTTTGACAACCCAAATGGCCCTACCAACAAAAATGGAAAATGCTAGGCCATTCTCCATCCTTCCTGACATGCCCCGGTATATTTTTGGCTGAAATCATGCCTGGGCTTCAAGCCCACCCCCAAAACCGTAGGCTATAGCACACTGATTTGACCCAAAAATGCCCCATTCGAGTCGTTTCACCTATTTGACCACCCATATAGCCCCGACCACACAAATGAAAAACATTAGTCCTCTCTATAGTCTCCCTAGCACATCACGGTCGATCTTTTGCCCAAATCATGCCTGGTGCTCGGGCCCACCCCAAAAATCGTGGACTATAGCAAGTTGACTTTGCCCGAAAATGCCCCATTTGCGTCGTTTCGCCCGTTTGACCACCCAAATGGCCCCGCCCATACAAATGGACAATAATAGGCAACTTTACAGCATCCCTAGCATGCCCAATCGATTTTCGATCTAAATTACACCCGAGCCTCAGGCCTACCTCACAAACCGTGGGCTATAACACACCAATTTGGCCTAAAAATGCGTTATTTTGCCTATTTGACCATCTAAATGGCCCCTCCCACTCAAATAAACCACACTAAGCCTCTCCCCACCCTTCCTGGCATGCCCAAGTCAAATTTTGTCCCAAATCACACCTGTGTCCCAGGCCTACTTCAAAAACCGTGGGTTATAGCACACCAATTTGGCCCCAAAAAACCCCATTCATGTCGTTTCGTCTATTTGACAACCAAAATAGCCTCGTCCATATAAACGGAAAACATTAAACCACTCCCCAGCCTTTCTGGCATGCTTTGATTGATTATCGACCCAAATGACGCCCAAGCCCACCCCAAAAAAATCGTAGGCTATACCACACCTATTTGGCTCGAAAATGCCTCTTTCATGCTATTTCGCTCGTTTGACCACCCAAATCGCCCCCCACACAAACGTAAAACACTAGGCCACTCCATAGCCTCCCTGGCATGCCTCAATTGATTTTTAGCCCAAATCAAGGTCGGGCCTCGAGCCCACCCCAAAATTTGTGGGCTATATCACATCAATTTAGCCTAGAAATTACCCATTTGCACCGTTTTGCCTATTTGACCATCCAAATGGACCCGTCTATACAAACATACAACACTAGGCCACTCTTCAGCCTCCCTGGCACGCTCCGATCAATTTTTGGCCCATATCACGCTCGGACCTCGGGCCCACCTGAAATAGCATGGGCTATAACACATCGATTTGGCCCAAAAACACCCTGTTTGTGCTGTTTTTCCTGTTTGACCGCACCAAGGGCCCCTGTTACACAAACGGACAACACTAGGCCGCTCTTCAGCATCCCCGACATGACCCGATCAATTTTTCATCCAATATCACGCCTCGGCACTGGCGCACCCCGATAATTGTGGGCTATAGCACACTGATTTGGCCCAAAAATTCCCCATTCGCGCCGTTTTGCCAATTTGACCACCCAAAAAGCCCCGCCAACTTAAACGTACAATGCTATCCTGCTCTTCAGCATCCCTGACATGCCTCAATCAATTTCTGCCCTAATCACGCCAGGCCCTGAGCTCACCCTGAAAACCATGGGCTATAACATATCGATTTGGCCTAAAAATGCCCCATTCTCATCGTTTCTCCCATTTGACCACCCAAATGGCCCCACCCACGCAAACGGACAACACTTGGCCGCTCCCTAGTCTTCCTAGCATGCCTAGATCGATTTTTGGCATGCTTTTCCTCAACCTCCCTGGCATGCCCTATTCGATTTTCGGCCTAAATCACGCTTAGGACACGGGCCTGCCCCATAAATCGTGCGCTATAGCACACTGATTTATCTTGAAAATGCCCCGTTCATGCTGTTTTTCCTATTTTACAATCCAAATGACCCCAAAAACACTAGGCCACTCCCCAGCCTCCTTGGCATACCCTGATCAATTTTTAGCCCTAATCACTCCCGGGCCTCAGGCCCACCCGGAATGTTATGGGCTATAGAACAACGATTTGGCTCGAAAATGCCCCATTCTCGCCTATTCGCCCATTTGACCATCCAAATAGCCACATCTACATAAACGAACAATACTAGGTCTTTCCCCATCCCCCTTGAAATGCCCCAGTCAATTTTCGACCCAAATAATGCCCGGGTCCACTTCAAAAATCATGAGATATAGCTCATCGATTTAGCCGAAAAATGCCCCATTCGTGTCATTTCGCCCGTTTGACAATACAAATGGCCCCGCCCCCACAAACAGACAATATTAAGCCACTCCCCAGCCTACTTAGCATGCCCCAGTTAATTGTTGGTCAAAATCATGGTCGCGCCTCGGCCCACCCCAAAAAACATGGGCTACAGCACATCAATTTTGCCCAAAAATTCCCCATTCACGCCGTTTCGCTTGTTTGCCCATCCAAATAGCTCCACCTATACAAACGGACAACTCTAGGATACTACCTATCCTATCTGTCATGCTCAATTGATTTTTAGTCAAAATCACACCCAAGCCTCGGGCACACCCCAAAAAACGTGGGCTATAGCACACCGATTTGGCCCGACAATATTTTATTCACCCTGTTTTGCCTGTTTGACCATCCAAATGGCCCCTCCCCCTCAAACGGATCATATTAGGACGATCCCCAGCCTCCCTGGCATGTCCCAATCAATTTTTTGCCTAAACCACATCAGAGCCTAAGGCCGACTTCAAAAACCATGGGAAACAGAACACCGATTTGGCCCACAAATGCCTCGTTCGTGCTGTTTCACCCGTTTGACCACCCTAATAACCCTGTGCCGATAAACAGACAACACTAGGACACTCCCCAGCCTCCTTAGCATGCCCCGATTGATTTTTGACCCGAATCACGCCGGTCCCTAGGCCCAACCCAAAAATCGTGGGTTATAGCACACCGAATCAGCCCAAAAATGCCCCGTTCACGCTATTTCGCCCACTTAACCATTAAAATGGCCCCGCCCACACAAATGGACAGTACTAGGCCGCTCTCCATCCTCCTTGACACACCCCAAATGATTTTTAGCAAAAATCACGCTCGGGCCCCGGGCACACCCTAAAAACCACAGGCTATAGCACACCGATTTGGCTAAAAAATACCCCGTTTGCCCCGTTTGGCCCGTTTGACTACCAAAATTATCCAGCCAACACAACGGAGAACACTGGGACACTCCCCAGCCACCCTGGTATGCCCCGATCGATTTTCAACCAAAATCACACCCGGACCATGAGCCCACCCCATAAATCGTGGGCTATAGCATATCGATTTGGCTGAAAAATGCCCTGTATATGCCATTTTGCCTGTTTAACCACCCAAATATCCATACCCATACAAACTAACAACACAAGGTCACTGCCCAGCCTCTCTGGCATACCTCAGTTGATCTTCGGCCCAAATCAGCCCTAGCCCTGGGCCAACCCTAAATATCGTAGGCTATAGCACACCAATTTATCTCGAATCTGCCCTGTTTGCATTGTTTCACCCATTTAACTATCCAAATATCTCCACCCGCACTAACTGACAATACTAGGCCTCTCTTTAACCACCCTGGCATGCCTCGATCAATTTTTGGCTTAAATATTGCTCGGGCCTCGGGCCCATCCTCAAACCGTGGGCTATAGCACATCGATTTAGCCCAAAAATGACCCATTCACACCGTTATACCTATTTGACCACCCAAATAGCCCCACCCATACAACCAATCTCTGCGGCATGCCCCGAACAATTTTTGGCCCAAATCATGCTTGGGCCCAGGGCCCACCCTAAAGACTGTGGGCTATAACACATCGATTTGGCTCAAAAATGCCCCATTCACACGGTTTCGCCCATTTGACAACCCAAATGGCCCCGCCCATACAAACAGACAATAATAAGATGCTCTCCATCTTCCTTGGTATGCGTTAGTTGATTTTTGGCTCTAATCACGCTCGGGCGCCCAGCCTACCCCAAAAATCGTGGGCCATACCACACTTATTTGGAACAAAAATTCCTTGTTCGCATCGTTTTCCCCATTTGACCACCAAAATAGCCTCCCACACACAAACGGAAAACACTAGGCCTTTCTTCAGCCTCCTTAGCATGCCCTGATCAATTTTTAGCCGAAATCACGTCCGAGCCCACCTAAAAAATCATGGGCTATAGCATATCGATTTAACTTAAAAATGCCTCGTTCGCGCCATTTCGTCCGTTTGACCTTTCAAATGACCCTGCCCATACAAATGGACAATAATAGGTTGTTCCCCAGCCTCACTGGCATGCCTCGGTTAATTTTTTGCCCAAATCATGCTCGGGCCCTAGGCCTACCCAAAAATCCTGGGTTATAGATCACCGATTTGGCTTTAAAATGCCCCATTCGCGCCATTTCTCCCGTTTGACCACCCAAATAGCCCTGCCCATACAAATAGACAACACTAGGATGCTCCCCAGCCTCCCTGGGAAGTTCTGGTCAATTTTTGGCCCAAATCATGCTCGGGACACGGGCCCGCCCCAAAAATCAAGTGTTATAGCACACCGATTTGGCTCGAAGATTCCCCATTAATTCCATTTCGCCTATTTGACCATCCAAATAGCCCCGTCCATACAAGAGGACACCTCTAGACCGCTCCTCAGCATCCCTGGCATACCTCGATCAATTTTTGGCCCAAATCACGCTCGGGCCCTAGGCCTACCCCAAAAATTGTAGGCTATATCAAACTGATTTAGCCCGAAAATGTCGCGTTCATATTATTTCGGCCGTTTGACCACCCAAATGGTCCCTCCCACTTAAACGGACAACACTAGGTTTCTCCCCAGCCTCATTGGCACGACCCAAACAATTTTTGACAAAATTCACACTCGGACCTTTGGGCCCACCCCAAAAATTGTGGACTATAGCACACTAATTTTTCTTGAAAAATCTCCTTTCGCGCTGTTTTGCTCATTTACCCACTCAAATAGCCCCGCCCACACAAACAAACAACACTATGTCTCTCCCAAGCCTCTCTAGCATGCCCCGATCAATTTTTGGCCCAAATCACGCTCGGGCCCCAATCCCACCCCAAAATTCGTGGGCTATAGGACATAAATTTATCTTGAAAATTTCCCGTTTGGTTGTTTCATCATTTGACCTCCCAAATGGCCCTGCCCATACAAACGGATAGTACTAGGCCGCTCTCTATCCTCCTTGGCATGTCCCAGTCATTTTTGGCCATAATCATACCTGAGGCCAGGCCCACGCTAATAAACGTAGGCTATAACACACCGATTTACCTCGAACATGCCTCTTTCACACTATTTTTCCTGTTTGACCAACCAAATAGCCCCGCCTACACAAATGGACAATACGGCCATTCCCCAGCCTCACTAGCATGCTCCCATCAATTTTCTATCCAAATCAAGTTCGAACCTTAGGCCCACCCCAAAAATCGTGGGCTCTAGCACACTGATTTGGCTCAAAAATTCACATTTCATGTCGTTTCGTCCATTTGACCACCCAAATGGCCCCCGTGCATACAAACGAATAATACTAGGCCACTCCACGCCCTCCCTGGCATACCTCGATCAATTTTTGGCCCAAATTATGCCCAGGCCTTGGGCCCACCCCAAAAACCATGGACTCTAGCATATTGATTTAGCCCAAAAATGCCCCGTTCATGCCATTTTGCTCGTTTGACCACCCAAATAGACATAACCATACAAATGGACAATACTAGGTCATTACCCAACCTTCCTTACATGTCGCGGTCTATTTTCAGTTGAAATAATGCCTGTCCTTCGGCCCCACCCAAAAACTTATCGGCTATAGCACACCGATTTGAACTGAAAATGCCCTGTTCGCGCTGTTTCATCCGTTTGACAACCTAAACGGCCCCGCCTAAAAAACGAAAAATACTAGGCCTCTCTTAAGTCACCCTGACATGCCCTGGTCGATTTTCAGCCCAAATCATGCCTGATCCAACCCCAAAAACCATGGGCTATAGCACACCAATTTAGCCCAAAAATACCCAGTTCGAGTCGTTTCTCCCGTTTGACCACCCAAATGGCCCCGCCAATACAAACGATTAATACTAGGCTTCTCCATAGTCTCCCTAACATGCCATGATCGATTTTTATCCCAAATCATACTCGGGGCTCGGGCCCACCCCAAAAACCATGGGCTATAACAAACTAATTTTTTCCAAAAAATGCCTCATTCACGCAGTTTCGTCCGTTTAACCACCCAAATTTCCCCGCCCATACAAACAGACAACACTAGGCCGTTCCCCAGCATCCCTGGTACACTCAGCTAATTTTTTGACCAAATCATGCTTAGGCCCACCTAAAAAATCATGGGTTATAGCACATTGATTTGGCCCAAAAATGCCCTATTCGTGCCGTTTTGCCTATTTGATCATCCAAATGGCCCCGCCCACTTAAATAGACCATACTAAGCCCTCCCACCCTTCCTGGCATGCCCCAGAAGATTTTTATCCCAAATCATGCCCGAGACCTAGGCCCACTTTGAAAACCGTGAGCTATAACACACCATTTTGGCCAAAAATTTCCCCATTCGTACCGTTTCGTCTGTTTGACCACCCAAATGGCCCCGTCCACATAAACAGACAGTATTAAGCCACTTCCTATCTTTTTTGGCACGCCCCGGTTGATTATCAACCCAAATCACAGCTAGCCGCAAAGCTCACCCAAAATATCATGGGCTATAGAACACCTATTTGGTTCGAAAATGCCCCGTTCACGCTATTCGACCCATTTGACCACCCAAATCGCCCCTCTCACACAAAAGGATAATACTAGGCATGCCTCGATTGATTTTTTGCTGAAATCAAGCCCGGGCCTCGATCCCACCTCAAGAAACATGGGCTATAGCACACCGATTTAGCTCTAAAATGACCCATTTATGCCGTTTCGCCCATTTGACCATCCAAATGGCCCCGTCTATTCAAAGTGACAACAATAGGCTGCTCCCCAGCCTCCCTGGCATGCCCCAATCAATTTTTGGCCAAAATTATTGCTCGATCTCAAGCCCACCCCAAAAATCATCGGCTATAGCACACCAATTTGGCCCAAAAATGCCCTGTTCATGCCGTTTTGCCTGTTTGACCACCCAAAGGGCCTCTCTAACACAAACGAACAACACTAGGACGCTCCCTAGCCTTCCTGGAATGATCCGGTCAATTTTTTTGGCCCAATGTCACTTCTAGGCACTAGGCGCACCCCAATAATCGCGGGCTCTAACACTTCGATTTGGCTCAAAAAGGCCCCATTCGCGCCATTTTGCCTATTTAACCACCCAAATAGCCCCGCCCACATAAACGAATAACACTAGGCTTCTCCCTAGCATCCTTGTCATGCCCTGATCAATTTTCTGCCCTAATCACACCCGGGCCCCGAGCCCACCCTGAAAACCATGGGTTATAACACACAGATTTGGCCCAAAAGTGCCCATTTGACCACCCAAATAGCCCGACCCACACAAAGGGACAACACTAGGCCACTCTTTAGTCTCTCTGGCATGCCTCAATCGATTTCTGGCCCAAATCACATCCGGGCCCCGGATCCCAACCCAAAAATCGGGGGCTATAGCACACCGATTTGGCCTAAAAGGCCCTATTTTTCCCATTTAACCACCCAATTGGCCCCACCCACACAAACCGACAATACTAGGCCTCTCCCTAGCCTCTATGGTATGCCTTGGTCAATTTTTGGCCCAAATTAAACTCGAGCCCTTGGCCCACCACAAAAATCGTTGGCTATAACACACTGATTCAACTCGAAAATGCCCTGTTCATATCGTTTTGCTCATTTAACCACCCAAATGGCCCCACCTATACAAACCGACAACACTAGGCCACTCTCCAGCCTCCCTGCAATGCACTGGTCAATTTTTAGCCCAAATCACGCCCGGTCCCCAAGCCCACTTCAAAAACCACGGGCTATAACACACTGATTTAGCCCAAAAATGCCCCATCCATGCCGTTTTGCCCGTTTGACCATCCAAATGACCTGTCCATACAAACAGACAACAAGAGGCCACTTCTTAGCCTCCTTGGCATACCCAGTTCTTGCCGTTTTGCCTGTTAGGCCTCCCAAATTGCACCGCCCACACAAACGAACAGCACTAGGCTGCTCTCCAGCCTCCCTGGCATGCCTCGATCGATTTTTTGTCCCAACTAACACCTGGGCCTTGGGACCACCCTGAAAACCATGGGCAATAGCATATCAATTTAGCCCAAAAATTCACTATTTGCACTATTTCACCCGTTTGTCAACCCAAATTGCCCCGGCCATACAAACAGACAATACTAGGTCGCTCCCCATCCTCCCTGGCATACCCTGGTCATCACGCCCGAGCTTCAAGCCCACCCCAAAAACTGTGGGATATAGCCCGCACAAACTGACATTACTAGGTGTCACGACCCGAGCCTATGCCCTAGCCGTGACGAGCATCCCGAACCATAAAGGCCCGGAACACCCATTATCTATCTGGTTATCATGCACAACATTCGTAATAAAAATGCGGAAATGAATACTGAGTACGGAAAACATGGTCAAGTTCTACAACATTTCTGAATAATACTATCTGACATCAGTCTGCGAAATCTCTACTAAGAACTCAAACATCTGTCTGAAAAAAAACTGGAAAAAGGCCCCCAGTAAACCAAAAACATAACAAATAAGATAATGTCTGACATAATTAGGCCTTCTGAATAATAGAAGGCTCACCACTGCGAGATCAAGTTTGCAAATCCGAGAATGTCTACTGAGTAGCTGGACCCCTAGACTGTGCCTCAGGACCTGGAAGAGGGGGTGGGTCAGCACAAAAGTACTGGCACGCGAAGAACTCCAAAAAAATAGCATAATGGAACATACATATATATATATATATATATATAATAAGTGAAAACAATTCTTTTCATCAAGACATCATGTATAAAACTGTATCTGAAAACTACATGGGCACTTTCTGAAAACATGTAACCTGTATGTTCATTTCAAATCATGATTTGTGTTTTACTTCTGAGTTAGGTGGTATTCCCCTACAAGTCTGATATTCCACGGGCTGTATGGAATCCGCCGTTGACTCGGCGGGGAAGCCCCCAACCCGAGTGTGCCGCAAGGGTTGGAGTGTCTGAGTCTGATATGCCACAGGACATTTAAGTCAGCGCATAATAGTATACTCGGGTCGGCAAACCACGATTTTGGGCAACGAGTCGCTTGAACTCAAGCCCTCTTCGGGGGACCACCTAACATCTCTGTGTGCCCATTTTTAGCCTTTTCTGAATGTGCGACATTCTGAATGTCTAAAATCATGAAAGTCTTAAAAAGTCTGTTAATCTGAGTCTGATATGGCATTTGTCTGAGTTGGTATCATCATACCAAGACTTGCAAGTCCAATTTCTGAGCCATAATGCATTTAGCACGATTTTTCATAAAACATATAGTTTCAGACCACCCAAGCATGTAGTTTGCAATAAAGATGCCATGTTCCGAAACTCAAGTCAAATCCATGCAAAACTTTCATCAAACATATGGGGGTCATGTGCATTTTGGCAAAACCATGCATTCTTTCATCACATGCATATTCAACAATCACAACCCTCTCTTTCGTGTTCAAAACATTGTATATTATGTGAAACATGGAAAAATTTACATTAAGAGAGGGGTTTCATGAAAATCATGCTCTCAATTCATATTTCAGGGCAAACACATATATACGTATACATATAATTTTCAATCACTTTGGGGGAAAGCCAAAAGGCCAAAACAATATCATTAAAGCTTCTAAAACATGAGTATGTACATGAATTTCGAAACCCGAATCTTAAAACATGATTGTTCTAAGCCCATTAGAATTTAGGGAAACCCCGCATACGTTAGTTGTGAAGAATTCACGAAGAAGTTTTGGAATGGTCAGACCTTCAAGATTATTTTCTCAAACCCTAGTTGCTTCTCCTCTCAAGTTCTCGAAGGACTAGATTTTGGGATTTTATAGGAGGCTTCAATATTGTTAATAGGCCCAAATCCGTTTAGGAGTGGGTAAGGACGATTTTGGGTTTTGTAAGGACTAACTTGCACTTAAAGTAACTCAAAACAGAGTGCTTTTCGTTACCTAAAACCATAAGTATGTGCCGCCCTTTGCATTGCATAAATTAAAATAGGCACCGCATTGTGCATCGCCTAGACTAAGGTAGGTGCCGCATTTAGCATCGCATAGATTGAGGTATGCGCTGCCTTGTGTATCGCGCAACCAGTCCAGTGGCTAAGGGCGTTTGGTTAGGCGATGCACTCTACTTTGAAGAGCCATAACTTCTTGCTCGAGTGTCGGATTTTAGCAAAATTGGTATCGTTAGAAAGCTAACTTGAAGACCTATCATTTGACACATAGTAGGTTCTCTAATTCGACATATACAGAGAATTATGGTCGATGGAAGCTGACACAAGTTACAACGTCCACTAGAACTTAAATCTAAAGCTCAGAAATTACCGTCAAATATATGCATGACTTTTACGGGGCGTTACATTATCCCCCCCTTGGGATCATTCGTCCCCAAATGATGACGCAGAAATAGTCACGCACGATTTCAAACAGATTCATGCATAGAAGGAAACATAAAGCAAGAATTGTACCTTCCAATTCGTTATTTGCTGGTTCAAATAGGCTTGGGTATCTCACTTTTATGTCATGCTCCAACTCCCAAGTTGCTTCTTCAACTTTCTTATTTCGCCATAACACTTTATCTGAGACTATCTCTTTACTCCTCAATTTTCTCACTTGTCGATCTAGGATTTCCACAGGTTCTTCCTCGTAAGACAAGGAATCGCCCACCTTGATCTCATCAATGGGCACCACCAAAGAGTGATCTCCGATGCACTTCTTCAACATGGATATGTGGAATACTGGATGAACAGAACCCAAACTTGCAGGCAATTCTAATTCATACGCAACTCCACCTATTCTTCTTACAATCTGATACAGGCCTATATAGCGAGGACTTAGCTTACCCCTCTTCCCGAAACGCATAACTCCCTTCATGGGAAAAATTTTGAGGAAAACCTAATCTCCAATCTCAAACTCTAACTCTCTTCTTCTGACGTCGACATAGGATTTCTGACGACTCTGAGCTGTCTTAAGTCATTCCCTAATGAGTTTCACATCCTTCATTGCCTGATGAACAAGATCAGGGCCATATATCTGCATCTCACCTACTTCATACCAGCCTATTGGAGACCTACATCTCCTACCATACAATGTCTCAAAAGGTGCCATCTTAATACTAGAGTGGAAACTGTTGTTATAGGCAAACTCTATCAGTGTCAAGTGATCAACCCAACAACCCTTAAAGTCAATCACACAGGCCCTCAACATGTCCTCTAGGGTCTAGATGGTGCGTTCATCTTGCCCATCAGTCTGAGGGTGGAATGCTGTACTTAAGTTCACTTGGGTACCTAAACCTTTCTGAAACGATCTCCAAAACTGAGAAGAAACCTGCGTACCTCGGTCGGATATAATGGAGACAGGCGCTCCATGTAAACGGACGATTTTTGCAATGAACAACTTAGCATAATCTTCCCCCGAATAGTTAGTCCTGACAGGCAGAAAGTGAGCTGACTTGGTCAGCCTATCTACAATCACCCATATAGAGTCATACTGATTTCGGGACTTCGGAAGTCCTGTAATAAAGTCCATATTGATCATTTCCCACTTCCACAAGGGCAACACTATTTCTTGGGAAGTACCTCCTGGCCTCAAGTGTTCTACTTTCACTTGTTGGCAATTCAAGCACTTAAAAACAAAGCTAGCCACATCTCGCTTCATATTATTCCACCAAAACATAGATTTCAAATATTGGTACATCTTAGTAGAACCAGGATGAACAATATACCTCGAGGTGTGAGCTTCATTAAGAATTCTTTCTCGAAGCCCATCGACATTCGAAACACATAATCTACCCTGAAACCTCAGAATGCCATCACCATCAACTTCAAAAGACATCACCCTCTGTTGACCCACATCTTTCTTGATTTGCATTAAGATGGAATCTTCAACCTGCTTCTCTTTCACTTCAGAACAAAGGGATGACTTAGCTAACTCATGAACAATCACCCCTCCGTCTTCAGAATCTAACAGTCGCAAGGCGGTGAATATCCTTCACCATCTCTTTCTTTTCTTCTTCTACATGAGAAAGGCTGCCCATAGACAACCTGCTGAGGGCGTCGGCTACAACATTAGCCTTGCCCGAATGGTAATGCAGGCTCATATCATAGTCTTTCAGAAGTTCCAACCACCGCCTCTTCCTGAGATTCAATTCTTTCTGCGAGAAGACATACTGCAGACTCTTGTGATCAAGGAAAATATCAATATGAACACCGTACAAGTAGTGCCGCCAAATCTTAAGGGCAAACACCACAGCCGCTAACTCCAAATCATGAGTCGGGTAGTTCCGCTCGTGCACCTTCAACTTCCTAGATGCATAAGCTACCACCTTACCATGTTGCATCAAAACGCAGCCAAGTCCCACACGGGACGCATCACAGTAAACGACAAAACTGTCAACACCCTCGGGAAGAGTCAAAATAGGTGCAGTGGTTAGTCTGTCTTTCAACTTCTCAAAACTGTTTTCACATAAATCAGACCATACAAAATTTACCTTTTTCCGAGTCAGCTTAGTGAGTGGGGCCGCTATGGATGAAAAAATCTCTACAAACCTTCTGTAATAACCTGCCAAACCCAAGAAACTCCGAATCTCGGTTGGAGTCGTGGGTCTGGGCCATTTTCTCACTGCTACAACTTTCTGGGGGTCTACTCTAATCCCGTCACTAGACACAATATGCCCTAAGAAGGCAATAGCCTCTAACACGAACTCACACTTGGAAAATTTGGCATACAACCGATGATCCCTAAGGGCCTGAAGAATGATTCGGAGGTGATTGACATGATCCTCCTTACTCTTAGAATAAATCAGAATATCATCAATAAATACAATGACAAACGAGTCAAGAAAATGACGGAAAACTCTGTTCATAAGATCCATGAAGGCTGCAGGGGCATTAGTTAACCCGAAGGACATGACAAGAAACTCATAGTGACCATATCGGGTTCAGAAAGCTGTTTTGGGAATGTCTGACTCCCTAACTTTCAACTGATGATAGCCCGATCGAAGGTCTATTTTTGAAAAACATCTAGCACCCTGAAGCTGGTCAAAAAGATCATCAATCCTAGGAAGAGGATATTTGTTTTTAATTGTGACCTTATTCAGCTGACGGTAATCTATACACATACGAAGGGAACCGTCTTTCTTACGCACGAAAAGTATAGGTGTACCCCAAGGAGATACACTGGGGCATATAAATCCCTTATCTAGGAGGTCAGCTAGTTGCTCTTTCAACTCTTTTAGCTCTGCGGGAGCCATTTTATATGGCGGAATGGAAATAGGACGGGTATCTGGCAACACATCAATACCAAACTCTATCTCCCGATCAGGGGGTATCCCTGGGAGATCTTCGGGAAAGATTTCTGGAAATTCATTCACCACAGGGACAGACTGAAGAGGAGGATTTTCAACTTTAGAGTCCTTAACTCGAATAAGGTGATACAAGCAACCCTTAGAAATAAGTTTTCGGGATCTGAGATAAGATATAAAGTGCCCTTTGGGTGCTAAAGAATGTCCCTCCCATTCTATCATTGGTTCATTCGGGAAAGAAAAGGTAACTCTACGGGTCCTACAATCCAATATGGCATAGTATGAATGGAGCCAATCCATCCCTAAGATAGCATCAAAAGCAACCATGTCCAACTCTATAAGGTCTGTCACCGTATCCCGACTACCAACAGTCACCACACAACCCCTATATACCCTTCTAGCAACAACACAATCCCCCACCGGGGTAGAAACAAAAAAGGGTTCAGAAATCACACTGGGCTCAATCCCGAAACCTACCGCCACATAAGGGGTCACATAAGATAAGGTAGATCCGGGATCAAGCAACACACAGACATAACGAGAAAAGATTTGTAACGTACCGGTAACAACATCTGGGGAGGCTTCCGCCTCCTAGCGGTTGGTCAAGGCATATAACCGGTTGTGACTGTTCCTGGCAGCTGATGTGGCGCCCTTCTGAGACGGGGGTGGCGCTGTGGAATTGCCCTGAAACCTCGCACTACCGGCACTCCTCCTAGCACATGGACAGTCCCTCTGAAAGTGGCCCGACTGACCACATGAATAACATACAAGTGCGCCTAACTGACATTTTCCCGGATGATTCCTACCATAATTTTCACATCGCGGGTAAGTGCGATGCTGCTGAGCCACACTACCCTGCGACGGAGCATCTGGTGCTCTAGATCCATGAGGAGTCTGAAAGCTCTGAGTCTGTCTGTCTGCAGGGGTCTGGGCGCTGGGGCGCTGGCCGCTGAATGTGTACTATTCCGAAACCTCGTCTTCCTCGACCCCCTATTTCCCCAGTTACCACTCTGTGGCTGACTCTGGTGCTAGTCCGCAGATTTGACTCTCTTGGCCTGTCTGTCCCTCTCTCTAGATTCAGCGATCTTTCTCTTCTTCTCTTCCACCTGCTGCATGTGGACTGTCAGTCTAGCAAAGTCTAACTCCCTATTCAACATTTCCCCCTGGCAATCAAGTATCAGGTTATCAGCAAGGCCGGATGCGAATTTCCTCATCCGGGCTCTCATATTACTAGTCAATTCTGGTGCATAGCGGGCTAGTTGATTAAACTTCAAAGTGTACTCCTGTACACTCATACTGCCCTGCTTCAGATTCATGAACTCTTCTGCTTTGGCCTCCCTCAACTCCATAGGAAAGAATCTATCAAGGAAAGCTTCTACAAACTCACCCCAAATTGTAGGCTCAGTACTCTCACCTTTTGCATCTTCCCAGTCTGCATACCACTGATTCGAAACATCCTTAAGCTGATAAGTTGCCAATTCCACTCCTTCAATCTCATCTACATGCATTACCTTAAAGATCTTCTCCATGTCATCCACGAACTCCTGTGGATCTTTCTCCAGCTTTGTACCAGTGAACTTAGGTGGATTCATCTTCATGAAATATCCAACTCTAGTAGCCTCAGACGTGGCGGATGCAGACCCCACATCTTTCGATCTTTGAGCCTAGTTAGCTACCAGCTGTGTCAGCATATGGATAGACTGTCTGAACTCTGCATTCGAGATATCTCTCTGAGCAGTTAGTGGATGGTTGGCATTAGTCCACGGAGCCCGAGGTGAACTGGTTGGGACTGGAGGGACTCCCGGAGTAGGGACAGGTTCTGGCGTAGAAGCTCTATTATGGGTCCGCATCCCATGGGTGGGACGAACCACATCTGCCTGAGCACTCTGATCGATGTTGTGACAGGGAGGCATAGTCGTGTTTCTGAAGTACAACAGATCATTGATTAGGGGACAGTTTAGACTCTGAAGCACGAACTAAATCACAAAGAAGAGAAACATTCCTAAACGCCTAGTAGCCTCCTGCTTATAAGTATGGCGCGCTACACACCCATAAGCAGAACTCTACTCGACGCAATTTTGCAGACACCCTGGGACCATGAACCGTGCTCTGATACCAAGTTTGTCACGACCCGAGCCTAGGCCCTAGCCGTGATGAGCATCCCGAACCATGAAGGCCCGGAACACCCATTCTCTATCTGGTTATAATGCACAACATTCGTAATAAAAATGCAGGAATGAATACTGAGTACGCAAAACATGGTCAAGTTCTGCAACATTTCTGAATAATACTATCTGACATCAGTCTGCGAAATCTCTACTAAGAACTCAAACATCTGTTTGAAAAGAAATTGGGACAAGGCCCCCAGTAAACCAAAAACATAACAAATAAGATAATTTCTGACATAATTAGGCCTTCCGAATAATAGAAGGCTCACCACTGCGAGATCAAGTCTGCAAATCTGAGAATGTCTACTGAGTAGCTGGACCCCTAGACTGTGCCTCAGGACCTGGAAGAGGGGGGGGGGGGGGGTCAGCACAAAAGTACTGGCACGCGAAGCACTCCAAAAAAATAGCATAATGGAACATACATATATATATATATAATAAGTGAAAACAATTCTTTTCATCAAGACATCATGTATAAAACTGTTTCTGAAAAATACATAGGCACTTTCTGAAAACATGTAACCTGTCTGTTCATTTCAAATCATGATCTGTGTTTTACTTCTGAGTTAGGTGGTATTCCCCTACAAGTCTGATATTCCACGGGCTGTATGGAATCCGCCGTTGACTCGGCGGGGAAGCCCCCAACCCGAGTGTACCGCAAGGGTTGGAGTGTCTGAGTCTGATACGCCATAGGACATTTAAGTCAGCGCATAATAGTATACCCGGGTCGGCAAACCACGGTTTTGGGCAATGATTCGCTTGAACTCAAGCCCTCTTCGGGGGACCACCTAACATCTCTGTGTGCCCATTTTTAGCCTTTTCTTAATATGCGACATTCTGAATGTCTAAAATCATGAAAGTTTGAAAAAGTCTGTTAGTCTGAGTTTGATATGGCATTTGTCTGAGTTGGTATCATCATACCAAGACTTGCAAGTCCTATTTCTGAGCCATAATGCATTTAGCACGATTTTTCATAAAACATATAGTTTCAGACCACCCAAGCATGTAGTTTGCAATAAAGATGCCATGTTCCGAAACTCAAGTCAAATCCATGCAAAACTTTCATCAAACATATGGGGGTCATGTGCATTTTGGCAAAACCATGCATTCTTTCATCACATGCATATTCAACAATCACAACCCTCTCTTTCGTGTTCAAAACATTATATATTACGTGAAACATGGAAAAATTTACATTAAGAGAGGGGTTTCATGAAAAGCATGCTCTCAATTCATATTTCAGGGCAAACACATATATATGTATACATATAATTTTTAATCACTTTGGGGGAAAGCCAAAAGGCCAAAACAATATCATTAAAGCTTCTAAAACATGAGTATGTACATGAATTTCGAAACCCGATTCTTAAAACATGATTTTTCTATGCCCATGAGAATTTAGGAAAACCCCGCGTACCTTAGTTGTGAAGAATTCACGAAGAAGTTTTGGAATGGTCAGACCTTCAAGCTTATTTTCTCAAACCCTAGTTGCTTCTCCTCTCAAGTTCTCGAAGGATTAGATTTTGGGATTTTATAGGAGGCTTCAATGTTGTTAATAGGCCCAAATCCGTTTAGGAGTGGATAAGGACGATTTTGGGTTTTGTAAGGACTAACTTGCACTTAAAGTAACTCAAAACGGAGTGTTTTTCGTCACCTGAAACCATAAGTATGCGCCGCCCTTTGCATTGCATAAATTAAAATAGGCACCGCATTGTGCATCGCCTAGACTAAGGTAGGCGCCGCATTTAGCATCGCATAGATTGAGGTATGCGCCACCTTGTGTATCGCGCAACCAGTCCAGTGGCTAAGTGCGATTGGTTAGGCGACGCACTCTACTTTGAAGAGCCATAACTTCTTGCTCGAGTGTCGGATTTTAGCAAAATTGGTATCGTTGGAAAGCTAACTTGAAGACCTATCATTTAACACATAGTAGGTTCTCTAATTCGACATATACAGAGAGTTATGGTCGATGGAAGCTGACACAAGTTACAACGTCCAATAGAACTTAAATCTAAAGCTCAGAAATTACCGTCTAATATATGCATGACTTTTACGGGGCGTTACACTAGGCCACTCCCTAGCCTTCTTAGCATGCCTCGCCCATACAAACAAACAATACTAGGCCACTCTCCAGCCTCTTTTGCAAACCCTAATAGATTTTCGACAAAAATCACACCCTGGCCCCAGGCACACCCTGAAAACCATGGGCTATAGCACACCGATTTGGCCTTAAAACACCCGATTCCCGCTATTTTCCCTGTTTGGCCACCAAAATAACTCCGCCTACACAAATATATAACACTAGGCCGTTCCCCAGCCACCCTATCATGCCCTGGTTGATTTTTGAGCCAAATTACACCTGACCAACTGGCCCACCCCGAAAATCGTGGGCTATAGCACTTTGATTTGCACAAAAAATGCCACGTTCGCGCTTCTTTACCTGTTTAAACACCCAAATGGACCTTCCAACACAAACATACAATACTATGTTTCTCAACAACCGCCCTGGCATGCCCCAGTCGTTCTTTGGCCCAAATCACACCCTAGCCCTAGGCTCACCCCGAAAACAGTGGGCAAGCACACTGACTGATCCAAAAAATGCCCAGTTTGCATTGTTTTGCCTGTTTGACCACCCAAATGTCCCCGCCCACACAAACTAACAACACTAGGTCTCTTCTCAGCCTCCCTGCATGCCTCGATCAATTTTTGACATTTATCACACTCGAACCCCGAGCCCACCCCTCAAACTATGAATTATAACACATTGATTTTGCCCAAAAATGTTCTATTAGCGCTGGTTTGCCTGTTTTACCAACCAAATGGCCTCACTTATACAAACAAACAATACTAAGCCACTCCCCAGCCTCCGTGGCATGCTTTGGTTAATTTTTGGCTAAAATCATGCTCAGGCCCTTGGCCCACCCCAAAAACCGTGGGCTATAGCACATCGACTTGGCTTGAAAATGGACCGTTTATGTCGTTTCACACGTTTAACCACCCAAATGATCCCACCCATACAAATGGATGACACGAGGATACTCCTCAGCCTCCTTGACATGATCCTGTCAATTTTTGGCCGAAATCATGCCCGAGCTCAGGGCCCACCCTGAAAACCATGGGCTATAGCACACCGATTTAGCCCAAAAATGCCCCATCTGCACCGTTTTGCCTGTTTGACCACCTAAATAGGCACGAACACACAAAAGGAAAATACTATGTCGCTCCCCAGCCTCCTTAGCATGGCTCGGTCAATTTTTGATGTAAATCACACTCGGGCATCAGGCCCACCCTAAAAATCATGGTTTATAACACACGAATTTGGCCTAAAATGCCCATTTGTATCGTTTTGCCTATTTGAACATCAGAATGGCCCCACCCATACAAACAGACAATACTAGGCCTCTCCCTAGCCTCCCTGGCATGCCCTGGTCAATTTTCAACCCAAATCACGCTCTAGTCCCAGGCCCACCCTAAAAACTGTGGGCTATGGCATACTGATTTGGCTAAAAAATGTCTAGTTTACACCAGTTACCATATTTGATCACCTAAATAGCCCCTCCTACACAAATAGACAATACTATCCAACCCCCCGACTCTCAGGAATGCCATGGTTGATTTTTGACCCAAATCAAGCTTGAGCCTCAGGCCCACACCAAAAACCATGGGATATAGCACACCGTTTAACCCAAAAATTCCCAGTTAACGTTGTTTTGCCCATTGGACCACCCAAATGGCCCCAACCATACAAAATGACAATATTAGGTCACTCTATCGGGCCCACCTTAAAAATCATGGGCTATAGCACACCAATTTGGCGTGAAAATGTATTGTTTGCGCCGTTTTGCCCGTTTAACCACTGAAAGGGCCCTGCCCAGACAAATGATCAATACTAGGCCACTCCTAGCCTCCCTGGCATGATTTGAATAATTTTTGGCCCTATATCAAGCCCGATCCCTGGGCACACCGCAAAAACTATAGGCTATACCACACCAAAATGGCCCGAACATGCCATGGTAGTGTTGTTTCACTAGTTTGACCACCAAAATGGCCCCGTCCACAGGAACGGATAACTCTAGACTTCTCACTAGCCTTCCTGGCATACCTCGGTCTATTTTTGGTACTAATCATGCCTGGGACCCGCGCCTACCCCAAAATAATGGGCTAAAACATACCTATTTGGACAAAAAATGTCCAGTTTGCGCCGTTTCTCCTATTTTCTCACCCAAAGGCCCCCCCCATAATTAAACAACACTAGGCCGCTCCCCAACCTCCATGACATGCCCCGAATGATATTTCCTAAATCACGCTAAGGAATTGAGCCTACCCCATAAATCATGCGCTATAGCATACTGATTTATCTCAAAAATTCCCCGTTCGTGCTGTTTCGTCTATTTGACCAACCAAATGACTCCGACCACAAACACCGACAATAATAGACCACTTCCCAGCCTCCCTGGCATACAACAATATATTTTTATCCCTAATAATGCCTGGGCCTCAGGCCCACCCCAAATATCATAGGCTTTAGAACACCGATTTAGCTTGAAAATGCCACATTCTCGCCTTTTCGCTTATTTGACCACCAAAATGGCCATACCTACACAAGTAGACAACACTAGGTCGCTCCATAGCCCCCCTAGTACACCCCAATAAATTTTTGACCCAAATCACGCTCGAGCCCACCCCAAAAATCATGAGATATAGCTCACTGATTTATCCCAAAAATGCCTCATTCGTATCGTTTTGCCCGTTTGACCACACAAATGGCCCCGCCCACACAAACGAACAACACTAGGCCACTCCCCAGCCTTCATGGCATGCCCCAGTCTAATTTTAGCCTAAATCACACCCGCGCCTCGGATCCACCCCAAAAACCATGGGCTATAGCATATCGATTTTGCCTGAAAATGCCCCATTCCCACTATTTTGCCAGTTTGACTACCCAAATAGCCCCTCCTACACCAACAAACAAAATTAGGACATTCCCCAGACTCCCTGGCATGCTCAATTAAATTTTGGTCCAAATAACACCCCGACCTCGGACCCACCCCAAAAATCATGGGCTATAGCACACCTATTTGGCCCGAAAATACCCTGTTCATGTCGTTTTGCCAGTTTGCCCATCCAATTGGCCTCGCTCCATCAAACAAACCACACTAGGCCACTCCCCAACCTCCGTGGCATGCGCCAGTTAATTTATGGCCCAAATCACATCGGAGCCCCAGGCCCACTTTAAAAACCATGGGCTATAGAACACCGATTTGGCCTACAATGCCCGTTCAAGCCGTTTTTCCCGTTTGATCACCCTAATGGCCTTGTTCACATAAACGGACAATACTAGGCCATACCCCAGCCTCCCTGGCATGCCCTAATTAATTTTTAACCTAAATCATGTCAGGGTCTCTAGCCCAACCTAAAAATTATGGGTTATAGAACATCGAATTCGCTCGAAAATGCCCTGTTCATGCTGTTTCGTACATTTGACTCCTATAATAGCCCCTTCTACAGAAGTGGACAATACTACGCTGCTATCCAGCCTCCTTGGCACACCCCGATTGATTTTTGGTAAAACTTATGCTCGATCCCGGGCACACCCTGAAAACCACGGGGTTATAGCACACCGTTTAGCCCGAAAACACCCTGTGCACGCTGTTTGGCCCATTTGACCACTAAAATGACCTAGCCCACATAAACGGAGAACTCTTGGACACTCGTCATCCTTCCTAAAATGCTTTGATCAGTTTTCAACCTAAATCACGCCCGATCCTTAGGCCCACCCCGTAAACCATGGGCTATAGCACACTGATTTGGCCCAAAATGCCCCGTACAAGTCGTTTTGCCTATTTAACAACCAATATGTCCTCTCTCGCATAAACAAACAACAATAGGTAGCTCCCCAACCTCTGTGGCATATCTCAGTTGATCTTTGGGCCAAATCACCCCTATCCCTGGGCCCACCCTGAATTCCGTGGTCTTTAGCACACTGATTTATCTTAAAATTATCCCATTTACGTCGATTCACCCATTTGACTACCCAAATGGCCTCTCACATACAAACTGACAATACTAGGTCGCTCCCTAGCCACCCTGGCATGCCTCGATCAATTTTTAGCAAAAATAATGCTCGAGCCCCGGGCTCACCCCACAAACCGTGTGCTGTAGCACACCGATTTAGCCCGAAAATGACCCATTCGCACCGTCTTACCTCTTTTACTAACCAAATGGCCCCGCCCACACAAACAGACAACACTAGGATGCCCTTCAGCCTCCATGGCATGCCTCGAATAATTTTTGGCCTTAATTATGCTTGGACCCTGGGCCCATCCCAAAGACCGTGGGTAATAACATATTGAATTGGCAAAAAAATCCCAGTCTTCTCTATTTCACCCGTTTGAAAACCCAAATGGCCCCGCCCACACAAACAGATAATACTAGGCCGTTCCCCAGCCTCCCTGGTATGCCCCAGTTGATTTTTAGCCCAAATCACGTTCGATCCCTAGGCTTACACCAAAAACTGTGGGCTATAGCACACTGATTTGTCCCAAAAACTCCTTATTCGCACCAATTCCCCTGTTTGACCACTAAAATAGCCTCGCACACCAAACGAACAATACTAGGCCGCTCTATAGCCTCCTTGGCATACCTTGATCAATTTTTGGCCCAAACCACTCTCGGGCCCACCTCAAAAACCGTGGGCTACAGCACAATGATTTGGTTTGAAAATACCCATTTACGTCGTTTTGCCCGTTTGACCACCCAAATGGCCTCGCTCATACAAACAGAGAACACTCAGCCGCTCCCAACCTCCTTGGGACATCTCGATCGATTTTCATCCTTAATCACACCCCTTCAATGGGCCCACCCCCAAAATATTGGCTAAAGCACACAAATTGGCCCAAAAATTACCCATTCATGTTATTTCTCACGTTTGACCACCCAAATAGCCTCATCCACACAAACAGACAATGTTAAGCCACTCCCCAGCATCCTCACCCCGATCATTTTTAGCCCAAATCACGCTTGGGCCCACCCCAAAAACTGTGGGCTATAGCACACCAATTTAGCCTAAAAATACCTCATTTGCATCGTTTCATCCGTTTGACCATCCAGATGGCCCCTCCCACATAAATGGACAACACTAGGCTGATATCCTGCCTTCTTCACATGCCTCGATCAATTTTCAGATAAAATTATGCCCAAACCCCTGGGCCCACCCCACACATATCGTTTCGCTCGTTTGACCAACCAAATTCCCCCCAAGAAAACAAAAACTCACAATACTAGGATGCGCCCCAGCTTCCCTGGCATGCCCTAGATAATTTTTGGCCCAAATCAGGCCTGGGCCCCACCCCACCCTAAAACTTTATGCTATAGCACGCCGATTTGTTCTGAGAATGCCTCGTTCACACTATTTTGCACGTTTGACCCCTCAAATGGCCCTGCCTACACAAATGGACAATATTAAGCCACTCCCCATCCTATTTGGCATGCCCTGATCAATTTTTGGCTTAAAATCATGCTCGGGCCCCGAGCCCACCCCAAAAATCGTATGTTATAACACACCATTTTGGCCTGAAAATTCCTCATTCATGTTGTTTTGCTCGTTTGACCACCCAAATGCCCCTTCTCACACAAAATGACAACACTAGGCCGATCGCCAGCCTCCCTGGAATGCCCCAATTGATTTTTATCCTAAATCTTGCTCGGGCACTAGGTTCATCCCAAAAATCATAGGCTATAGCACAACGATTTGGCCCGAAGATGCCCTGTTCTTGCTATTTTGCCTATTTGACCACATAAATGGACCCGCCCACACAAACTAACAATACTAGGCAGCTCTCATGCTCCCTAGTGTGACTTTATCAATTTTCAACCTAAATCAGGCCTGAGCCTCGGGCCCACCTCAAAAATAGTGGGCTATAGGACACCGATTTGGCCCGAAAATGACTCATTCATGCCGCTTCACTCGTTTAACCACCCAAATTGCCCCACCCATACAAACAAATAACACTAGGCCACTCTTCATCCTCCCTGTTACACCCTAATCAATTTTTGGCCTAAATTACACTTGAGCCCTGGGCCAACCCCAAAAATTATGTGCTATAGCAACCAATTTGGCCCAAAAACATCCTGTTTCCCCCGTTTCACCATTCAAATGGCCCTGCCCACACAAACAAACAACAAACGCTGCTCTCCAGCCTCCCTGGCATGCCCCGGTCAATTTTTAGCATAAATCATGCCTAGGACATGGGCCCACCCCAAAACTTGTGGGCTATAACAAATTGATTTGGCTAAAAAATGTCTTGTTCGCGCCGTTTCACCCGTTTGACAATATAATGTCCCTGCCCACACAAAAGGACAACACTAGGCCATTCCCCAGTATCTCTAGGCGATTTCCTAGCCTCCCTGGCATGCCCCAGTCGATTTTTGGCCCAAATCATGCACGAACACCGGGCCCACCCCAAAAATCATGGGCTATAGTACATCAATTTGGTTTTAAAATGTAGTGTTTGCACTGTTTCTCCCGTTTGTCAACCCAAATGGCCTAGACCACACAAATGGACAACACTAGGCAGCTACTATCCTCCCTGACACACCCCAGTCGAATTTTAGCCCAAATCATGCCCGAGACCACCCCAAATTTTGGCCTAAAATACCCCATACATGTTGTTTCGCCCGTTTGACCACCTAAATTCCCCCCACAAACACAAACACATAATACTATGATTCTCCCCAGCCTCCATGGCATGCCCTGGATAATATTTGGCCTAAATCAGGCCTAGGCCCCACCCTACCCTAAAATCGTGTGCTATAGCACACCGATTTGTGTTGAAAATGCCCCGTTCGCACTATTTTGCCTGTTTGACCCCTCAAATGGCCCTGCCTACACAAATGGACTATATTAGGCCACTCTCTAACCTCAGTGGCATTCCCCGATTAATTTTTGTCTTAAATTATGCTCAGGCCCCGAGCCTACCCCAAAAACCGTAGGCTATAGCACACCATTTTGGCCTAAATATTCCTCATTCATGTTGTTTCGCTCGTTTGACCACCCAAATGCCCCTGCTCACACAAAATGACAATACTAGGCCAGTTGCCAGCCTCCTTGGAACGCCCCAATTAATTTTATCCCACATCTTGCTTGGGCCCTGGGTCCACCCCAAAAATCATAGGCTATAGCACACCGATTTGGCCCAAAAATGCCCTGCTCTTGTAATTTTGCCTATTTGACCACATAAATGGACCCGCCCACACAAACGGACAATACTAGGTAGCTCTCATTCTCCCTAGCATGCCTCTATTAATTTTTACCCTAAATCACGCCCGAGCCTCGGGCCCACCTCAAAAATAGTGGCCTATAGCACACCGATTTGGCCCAAAAATATCTCGTCATGCCGATTTGCTCGTTTAACCATCCAAATTTCCCCACCCACAGAAGCGAACAACACTAGGCCACTACCCATTCTCCCTGGCACACCCTAATCAATTTTTGGCCTAAATCACACTCGAACCCTATGGAAACCCAAAAAATTATGTGCTATAGCAACCAATTTGGCCCAAAAACATCCCGTTTCCCCTGTTTGACCATTCAAATAGCCCTGTCCACACAAAAAAGCAACAAACGCTACTCTCCAGCCTCCCTGGCATGCCCCGATCAATTTTTAGAATAAATCATGCCTGGGACACGGGTCCACCCCAAAAATTTTGGGCTATAGCAAATTAATTTGGCTCGAAAATGCCTTGTTCGCGCCGTTTCACCTGTTTGACAACCATAATGTCCCCGCCCACACAAATGGACAACACTAGGCCGTTCCCCTGTGTCTGTTGCATACCCTCGTCAATTTTTGGCCTAAATCACACTCAAGCCCCGCCCACACAAACGGACAATACTAGGCGATTTCCTAGCCTCCCTGGCATGCCCCGACCAATTTTTTGCCCAAATCATGCTCGAACACCGGTCCCACCCCAAAAATTATGGGTTATAGCACATTGATTTGATTCAAAAATGTTGTGTTTGTGCTTTTTCTCCCGTTTGTCAACCCAAATAGCCCAGCCCACAAAAACAGACAACACTAGGCAACTCCCAACCTCCCTAACACACCACGATAAAATTTTAGCCCAAATCATGCCCGAGACCACTCCCCAGCCTCGCTGGCATACCCCAATCAATTTTTAGCCTAAATCACACCCGCGCCTCGAGCCCGGGCCCACCCTAAAAACCATGGGAGATTTCACACTAATTTGGCCCGAAAATACGTTGTTCGTACCGTTTTGTCCGTTTGACCACCAAACTTTCAACCCATACAAACGGACACCACTAGGCCATTATCGAACCTCCCTGTCACACCTCAATCAATTTTTTTCCAAAATCAAACCCGGGCCTTGGGCCCACCTCAAAAACTGTGGGCTCTAGCATATTGATTTAGCCCAAAAATGCCCCATTTGTCCCGTTTTTCCTGTTGAACCACTAAATGGCCCGGTCCATATAAACGAACAACACTAGACCGCTCTCAAACCTCCCTAGCATGCCTCGATTGATTTTTGTCCCAAATCATGCTCGAACCCAGGGCCTAACCCTAAAACCATGGGCTATAGAACATAGATTTAGCTCGAAAATGTCCTATTCACACCGTTTCATCCGTTTGACTACCCAAACGACCCAGTCCACAAAATAATACAACACTAGGTCTCCCCCAAGCGTCCTTAGCATGCCCTAATCAATTTTGAGCCAAAATCATGCTCGGGCCCTGAGCTCACCCTGAAAACCTTGTGCTATAGCACACTGATTTGGCCAAAAAATGCCTTATGTGGAAAGCTTCACCTGTTTGACCATAAAAATATCCCCACCCACACAAATAGACGACATTAGGCTACTCCCCAACCTCCCTGACTTGCCCTGATCAATTATCAGCCCAAATCACTCTTGAGCCCCACGCCCACCCCTAAACCGTGGGTTATAGCACACTAGTTTGGCCCAAAAATACCCTGTTCATGCCGTTTTGCCCGTTTGACTATCCAAATAACCTCTCCCACACAAAAAGGAAATACTAGGTCACACTCCATCCTCCTTGGCATGCCCCAATAAATTTTTGGCCCAAATCACACCCAATTCTGGCCCAACTCAAAAACCGTGTGCTATAGCACACCGATTTAGCTCAAAAATGCCCCATTTGCACCATTTTGCCCATTTAACCACCCAAATATCTAGGCCCACCAAAACGGAAAACACTAGGACGTTCCCCAGCCTCCTTCACTCACCCCAATTAATTTTGTCTAAATCACGGTCGGGCCTTGGGCCCACCCCAAAAACTATGGGTTATAACACATTGATTTGGCCTGAAAATGCCCCGTTCTCGCTGTTTTGCCCGTTTAATCTTTCAAATAGGGCCTCCCTCATAATCGGACAACACTAGGCTTCTCCTCATCCCTTGAGCTAAATCACGCTCGAGCCTCGGGCCCACCCTAAAAAACGTGGGCTATAGCACACCCATTTAGCTTGAAAATGCCCCGTTCACATTGTTTTGCCTATTTTACCACCTAAATGGACCCTCCCACACAAACAGAAAACATTAGGATGATCTTCAACCTCCCTGGCATGCGCCGATCAATTTTCATACCAAATCATGCCCGATCCCCAAGCCCACCCTGAAAACTGCAAGATATAGCCCACTAATTTAGCCCAAAAATGCCCCGTTCCCGCCGTTTTGTTTGGTTGACTACCCAAATGGACCTGCCCATATAAACGGACAGTACTAGGCCACTCCTCAGCATCCCTGGCATGAACTGATTGAATTTAGGACCAAATCACAGTCAGGCCCCGAGCCCACCCCAAAAACCGTGGGCAATAGCATATCAATTTTTCTTAAAAAAATGCCCCATTTGCATTTTTTTGCCTGTTTGACCACCCAACTGGCCCTGTCCACACTAATTAACAATACTAGGTTGCTCCCCAGCCTCCCTAGCTCTCCTAGGTTTATTTTTGGCCTAAATCACGCCCAAGCCCCAGGCCCACCCAAAAACCTTGGGCTATAGCACACCGATTCTACTCGAAAATGCCCCATTTGCATTGTTTCGCCCGTTTGACCACCCAAATGGACCTCCCACACAAATGGACAACACAAGGCTACTCCCCAGCCTCCCTGTCATGCCCCAATCAATTTTTATCCCAAATCATGCCCGAAACTTAGGCCCATCTTTAAAACCATGGGCTATAGCACACCGATTTGGCCTGAAAATGCCCCATTCGTGCTATTTTGCATGTTTGACTACGAAAATAGGCCTTCCCATACAAACGGACAACACTAGGATGCTCCCTAACATCCCTAGCGCACCCTGGTCAATTTTCAGCTCAAATCACACCTGGATCTTGCGTCCACTTCAAAAACCGTGGGCTATTGCACAAAGATTTAGCCGAAAAATGTCCCATTCATTCAATTTTGACTGTTTGACAACTCAAATGGACTGTACCATATAAACGAACAAGTATAGGCCAATCCTCATCCTCATTTGCCTACCCCAATCGGTTTTTGTTCCAAATTACGCATGGGCCCTGGGTCCACTTAAAAAATTAAGGGCTATAGCACACCGATTTGACCCTGGAAAATACCCCGTTCAATTTGTTTTGCCTTTTTGACCACCCAATGACCCTACCCACACAAACAGACAATACTATGCCGCTTCCCAGCCTCTTTGGCATACCATAGTTGATTTTTGGCTCAAATCACTATCGATCCCCAGGTCCACCCCGAAAAACATGGGTTATAACACTATGAGTTTGCCCGAAAATGTCCTATTCATGCTGTTTTCCTCATTTGACCTCCCAAATAGCCACCCCGACACAAACAGACAATACTAAGCCACTTTCTATCCTTCCTAGCATGCGTCAATCGATTTTCGGCATCTAAATCACATCTGGCACCCGAGCCCACCCCAAAAACTATGGGCTATAGCACACTGATTTATCTTCAAAATTCCCTGTTCGCACCATTTTGCCTGTTTGACCACCCAAATAGGCCCTCCCACACAAAAAGATAACACTAGGCCGCTTCCCAGCCTCCCTAGAATGCCCGGATTAATTTTTAGCCCAAATCATGCCTGGGCCCGGGCCCACCAGAAAAACATGGGCTATAGCACACCGACTTGGCCCAAAAATGTCTCGTTCACGTTGTTTCACCTGTTTGACCTTGTAAATAACGCCCACACAAATGAACAACACTAATTCATTCCCCAACTTCCCTGGCATGCTCACCTGTTTAGCACAAAATATCCCATTTGCATCTTTTCGCACATTTGACAACCCAAATGGGCCCACCCACACAAATGATCAATACTAGGCCTCTCCCCAACCTCTATGGAATTCCCTAGTCGATTTTTATCCCAAATCACACCTGCGCCTAGAGCCCACCTTGAAAGTCGTGGGCTATAGCACATAAATTAGGCCCAAAAGTGTCCCATTCGCATCATTTTGCCCATTTTACAACCCAAATGGCCCTCTATACAAACAAACAACACTAGACCACTCTCCAACTTTCTTGATATGCTCCGATTGATTTCAGGACAAATCACGCTCCAACCCTCGGCCACCCAATAAATCGTGGGTTAAGCACACCAATTAGGCCAACAAATTCTCAGTTCGTGCCGTTTTACCTATTTGACCAACAAAATGTCTCAGCCCTCATAAACAGAAAACACTAGGCCTCTCCCCAGCCTCTCTGGCATACCCCAATCAATTTTTGGCCCAAATTACTCCCGGGCCTCGGCCCTCCCGGAAAATTGTGGGCTATATCACATCGATTTAGCCTGAAAATGCACCGTTCGTGTTATTTTGCCCGTTCGACCTCACAAATGGCCCAACACACACAAACGGACAACACTAGGCCACTTATCAGCCTCCCTGGCACATGCTGATCAATTTTTATCCTAAATCACAATTCGGCCTCAGACCCCACCCCAAAAACTATAAGCTATAACACACTGATTTGGCCTGAAAATGCCCTATTCACGCCGTTTTCCTATTTGACCGCCCAAATGGCCCATTACACACAAACGAACATCACTATGCAACTCCTCAACCTCCCTAGCATGCCTCGGATGATTTTCAGCCCAAATTACACCCGGTCCCTAGGCCCACCCCAAAAACCGTGCTCTATAGCACATCTATTTGGCCTAAAAATGCCACGTTCGCACTGTTTTACCCAACTGGCTTCGCCCACACAAAAGGAAAATACTAGGTCACTCCCCAGCCGCCCTAGGATGACTCGATCAATTTTTGGCCAAAATGATGGTCAGAATTGGCCCACCTCAAATATTTGGCTTGAAAATACCCCGTTCGTGCCATTTTTCCTGTTTGACCGCCCAAATGGATACGACCACACAAACGGACAAAACTAGGATGATCCCTAACCTCCCAGGCATGCCTTGGTCAATTTTTGTTCTAATTAACGCCTGGGCCTCAGGCTCACCCCAAAAAATGTGGGATATAGTGCACTGTTTTGGCCCAAAAATGACCCGTTCACGCTGTTTTGCCCATTTGGCTAGCCATATAGCCCCGCCCACACAAACGGACAACACTAGGTCTTTTATCATCCTCCCTGGTATGCCCCGCTAAATTTTTCGCTAAAATCACACTTGAGCTTCGGGACCACCCAGAAAACCGTATGCAATAACACATCGATTTGGCCTGAAAATTCCTCATTCGCGCAGTTTCATCAATTTGACCACCTAAATGTCCCTGCCCACAAAAACGGACAATACTAGGCCGTTCCCCAACCTCGTTATTACACCCCAGTTAATATTTTGCCCAAATCACATTCGGGCCCCAGGTCCACCCCTAAAACCGTGGGCTATAGCACACTAATTTGACGTGAAAATGCCCTATTCACATCGGTTTTCTAGTTTGACCACCAAAATGGCCTTGCCCACACAAACGGACTAAACTAGGCCACTCCTCATCCTTCCTGATATGCCCTGATCTATTTTTATCCCAAATCACCCCTGGGCCCTAGGCCAACCCAAAAAACCAATATCACAACCATTTGGCTTGAAAAATACCCCGTTCGTGCTTTTCGCCTATTTGATCACCCAATTGGCCATGCCCACACAAACAGACAATACTAAGCCACTCCCCAGCATCCCTAGCACGAACTCAATTGAATTTTGACAAAAATCACGCACGGGTCTCGGTCCCACCCCTAATATAATAAGCTATAGCACACCAATTTTGCCCAAAAATGCCCTATTCGTGCAGTTTTGCTCATTTGACCAACCTAATGGCTTTGCTCATATAAATGTACAACACTAGTCTGCTCCCCAGCCTCCCTGGAGTGCCTTCATATATTTTTATCCTAAATCATGCCCGAGCCCCAGTCCCACCCTGAAAACTGTGGGCTATAGGCTCTAGCACACCGATTTTGCCCTAAAATGCACAGTTCATGTCGTTTCACACGTTTGACAACCCAAATTACCCCGCCCATACAAACGGACAACAATAGACCACTCCCTAGCCACCCTAGAATGCCCCAATCAATTTTTGACCTAAATCACATCCGATCCTTGGGCCCACCCTAAAAACCATGGGCTACAGAAAAATGATTTGGATAAAAAATGCCCCATTCACACTATTTCACCTATTTGACCACCCAAATGGCCTTGCCCACATAAACGGACAATACTAGGCCGTTCCCCAGCCTCCCTAACATGTCTTAGTTGGATTTTGACCCAAATCATGCCCGGGTCCTGGGCCAACCCCAAAAATCGTGGGCTATAGCACACCAATTTTGCACAAAAAAGCCCCGTTCGTACTGTTTCGCGTGGTTAACCACCCAAACAACCCCGCCTAAACAAGCGGACAATACTAGGCCGCTCTCTAGCCTCCGTGGCACTACTTCGTTGATTGTTGGCCTAAATCATACACGAGACCCGATACCACCCTAAAAACTGGGGGCTATACCCCACCAATTTAGCCCAAAAATGTCTCGTTTGCACTGTCTTGCCCGTTTGACCACCCAAATCGCCCCATCCACACAAATAAATAATACTAGGATGCTACCCTACTCCCTAGCATGCCTCGATCAATTTTTAGACCAAATCAAGATCGAGCCCCGACCCTCCCCAAAAATTATGGTCTATGGCACATCGATTTAGCTTGAAAATACCCCGTTCGCATCGTTTTTCCAGTTTGATCACAAAAATGGCCAGGCCCATATAAATGGACAACAGTAGGCTTCTCCCCATCCTTCCTGGCATAACCCGGTCAATTTTTAGCCCAAATCACAGTTGGGACCTAGGCCCACCCTGAAAACTATGAGCTATAATACACTGATTTGGCCAAAAAATGCCCCGTTCATGCCGTTTCACCCGTTTGACCACCAAAATGGCCCCGTGCACACAAATGGACAAATCTTGGCCACTCCCCAGCCTCCCTGGCATGCCCCTCTGATTTTCAGCCTAAATTATTCCCAAAATGGGCCCATCCCAAAAATCATGGGCTATTGCACACCGATTTAGCCCAAAAATTCCCCATTCGAGTCGTTTCTCACGTTTTACCATCCAAATGGACCCTCCACACAAAATACAACACTAGGTCGCTCCCCAGCCTCTGTGGAATTTTCCAATAATTTTAACCCAAATTATGCCCGGTCCCCGATCCCACCCCAAAAACCATGGGCTATAACACACCGATTAGGGTTGAAAATGCCCCGTTTGCACCATTTGGCCTATTTTACAACCCAAATAACCCCGACCATACAAACGAACAACACTAGGCCACTCTCCAAATTTTTTGGCATGCCCCAACCGATTTCAGGCCAAATTATACCCAGCCTTGGGCCACCTAAATAAACGAGGGCTAAGCACACCGATTTGTCCCAAAATGCTTTGTTCGTGCCATTTTGCATGTTTGACCACCCAAATGGCCCAGCCCTCAAAAACTGACAACACTAGGTTGCTCCCCCGCCTCCCTGGCATTCCCCGATCGATTTTCATCCCAAATCACGCTCGAGCTTCGGCCCTCCTGGAAAACCGAAGGTTATATAGCACACCAATTTATCCCAAAAATGCACCGTTCATGCTATTTTTCCTGTTTGACCAAACAAATGGATCGGACCACACAAACGGATAACACTAGGCCGCTCCTCAGCCTCCCTGGCACACCCTGATCAATTTTTAACCCAAATCATGATTGAGTCCTGTGCCTACCTTGAAAACCATGAGCTATAACACACTGATTTGTCCCAATAATTCCCCGTTCTTTGTTTTTCTTATTTGACCTCCCAAATGGCCCTGTCCACATAAATGGACAACACTAGGCCGCTACCCTGCCTCCCTAGCACTCCTCGGTTGATTTTTGGTGTAACTCACACCCGGTCCCCGAGCCTACCCTAAGAACTATGAGCTATAGCACACCAATTTGTCCCAAAAATACCCTGTTTGCGTCGTTTTATCTGTTTGACCACCCCAAATGGCCCTGCCCATACGAATGGACAACACTAGGACGCTCCCCAGCCTCCCTTGCACGCCTCAGTCTATTTTTGACCCAAATCATGCCTGGGAGATGCCCTCCCCAAAAATCATGTTCTATAGCACACTGATTTGGCCCAAAAATACCTCATTCGCATCGTTTGACGCCAGGGCCCCGAGCCCATCCCAAAACCCGTGGGATATAGCAGACCATTTTGGTCCAACAATCCCCCGTTCGCGCTGTTTCGCCCATTTGACTACCCAAATAGCCCCACCCATACAAATGAACAATACTAGCTCGTTCCTCAGCCTTCCTAGCATGCCCCGACTAATATTTGGCTAAATTCGCGCTAGAGCCTCGGGTCCACCCCAAAAACCGTGGACAATAGCACATCGATTTGGCCTAAAAATTCTTCGTTGGCACCGTTTCACTTGCTTGACCACCCAAATAGCCCTGCCCACACTCTAGCCTCCTTGTCAGGCCTTTGTCGATTTTTGGCCCAAATCACACCGAGGCCTCAGGTCCACCAAAAAAATCATGGGCAATAACACACCGATTTTGCCCAAAAATGCCTTATTTACGTTGTTTCACCCATTTGACCAACCAAATGGCCCCCGCCCATACAAATGGACAATACTAGGTCACTCTCCAGCCTCCCTGGCAGGGCTTGATTGATTTTTAGCCCAAATCATGCCCGAGCGATGGGCGCACCCTAAAAACTATTATCACACCAATTTGGTCGGAAAAATACCCCGTTCGCGTCGTTTTGCCCCTTTGACAGCCCAAATGACCCCGCCCATACAAACGGACAACACGAAGCCACTTTCCAGCATCCCTGGCATGAACTCGATCTATTTTCATCCTAAATCATGCATGGCTCTCGGGCCCACCCCAAAAATTGTGGGCTACAGCACACACTGATTTGGACAAAAAATGTCTCATTTGCGTAGTTTTGCTCGTTTCACCACCCAAATATTCCTGCCCATATAAACGTAAAACACTAGGATGTTCCCCAGCCTCCCTGGCCCACCTCAATTGATTTTTGTCCTACATGACGCCCAAGCCTCGGGCCCCAGTCCCATTCTGAAAACCGTGGGTTGTAGCGCACCGATTTGGTTCAAAAATGCCCTATTCACGCTTTTTCGCCCGTTTGACCACCCAAATGGCCCCGCCCACACAAACGTACAACACTAGGATGCTCCCCAGCCACCATAGCATGCCTCAATATATTTCCAGCCTAAATCATTCTTTGGCCTCAAGCCCACCCATAAAACTATGGGGTATAGCACAACTATTTGGACCGATAAAGATCAATTCGCGCCGTTTTGCCCGTTTGACCACCCAAATGGCCCTGCCCATACAAACGGAGAACACAAGACCGCTCCCCAATCTCCCTAGCATGCCTAAGTTGGTTTTCGACCCAAATCATGCTCGAGCTCTGGGCACACCTCAAAAATCCTGGGATATAGGACACCAATTTTGCCTGAAAATGCCCCGTTTGTGCCATTTTACTTAGTTGACTACCCAAATAGCCTCGCCCAAACAAACGGTCAATAATAGGTCATTCCCCATCCTCCCTGGCATGCCTCGATTAATTTTTGGACTAAATTACATACGGGCCCCGAGACCACCCCAAAACAAGGGCTATAGCCCATTGATTTAGCACAAATGGTTCCTCCCACATAAATGGACAACACTAGGTCACTCCCTAGCCTGCCAGGCATGCCCCGATCAATTTTTAGAATAAATCAATCTCGAGCCTCAGGCCCACCACCAAAACTGTGGCTATAGCACACCGATTTGGCTAAAAAATGTCCCATTCACGTCGTTTCGCCCGTTTGACCACCCAAATGACCCTGCCCATACAAACGAAAAACACTAGGCCTCTCCCCAGCATCACTGGAATGTGCCAAATAATTTTTTTCCCAAATCACGCTTGGGGACCGGGTCCACCCCAAAAACCGTGCGCTATAGCATATCAGTTTGTCCTGAAAATGCCCCATTCTCGTTGTTTTGACCGTTTGACCTCCCTAATTGCCCTGACCATATAAATAAACATTAATAGGCTGCTTTCCAGCCTCCCCAACATGCCCCGATAGATTTGCGGCCTAAATTATGTCCAGTACCCGAGCCCACCTTAAAATCGTAAGCTATAGCATATTGATTTAGCTCGAAAATGTCTCGTTTGTGTTGTTTCGCCCGTGTGAAAACCCAGATGGCCCCACCCATATAAATGGACAGTACTAGGCCACTCCCCAGCCTTACTGGCAAGCCCCAGTCAATTTTTGGCCTAAATCAAGCTCGAGCCCCAGGCTCACCTGAAAAACCGTGGGCAATAGCACATGAATTTGGCCAGAAAATGCCTTGTTCGTGCCGGTTCGCCTATTTGACAACCCAAATTTCCCTACCAACACAAACGGACATTTGTCCCAAATCATGCTCTGGACCCGAGCATATCCCAAAAACTGTGGGCTATAACACACCGATTTGGCCCAAAAATGCTCCATTCGCACCATGTCGCTCGTTTCACCATCTGAATTGCCCCTCCCATAGAAACAAACAATAGTAGACTGCTTGCCAGCCTCTCTGGCATACCCCGGTCAATTTTATGCCCAAATCATGCCCGAGCCCCAAGCCCACCTTGAAAACTGTGGGGTATAGCATACTGATTTGCACCGAAAATGCCCCGTTCGCGCCGTTTCCCCAATTTAACCACCCAAATAGCCCTCGCCAACATAAATGGACAACACTAGGCTGCTCCCCAGTATCCCTGTCATGCACCAATCAAATTTTGGATGAAATCACCCCCGAGCCTTGGGCCCACTACAAAAATTATGGGCTATAGCATATTGGTTTGTCCTAAAAATGTCCTGTTCATGCTGTTTCACCTGTTTGACCAACCAAATGGCACTGCACACATAAATGGACAATATTAGGCCGGTATCCAGCCTCCCTAGATTGCTACGGTCAAATTACGGTCCCAATCACGCCCGGTCTCCAAGCCCACATCAAAAATCGCGGGCTATAGCACACCGATTCAGCTCAATGCCCTGTTCGCGCCATTTTACCCATTTGACCACCCAAATGACCCTGCCCACATAAAAGGACAACACTAGGACTCTGGTCAGCCTTCCTGGCACACCCCAATTGATTTTTCATTCAAATAATGCCCGAGCCCAGGTCCAAACCAAAATTCATGGGTTATAGTACATCGATTTAGCCCAAAAATGCCCGATCATATCGTTTCACCTGTTTGACCACCCAAATGGCCCCTCCCATACAAGTGGACAACACTAGGCCGCTATCCAGTGTTCTTGACACACCCCGGTCATGTTTTATCCTAAATCACGCTTGGGCCCCGAGCTCATCCCAAAAACTATGGGTTACAGCACACCAATTTGGCTAAAAAATGGACCATTCACGTTGTTTCACTCATTTGACAACCCAAATAGCAACACCCATTCAAACAGACCACACTATCCGCTCACATCCTCCCTGGCATACCGCGATCAATTTTGTATTCCAAATCACGCTCGGCCCTCTGTCCCACCCAAAAAATCACGGGCTAAAGCACACAGATTTGGCTCGAAAATTCCCCATTTGCGTTGTTTCACCCATTCGTCCATCCAAATGGACTTGCCTGTATAAATGGGCACCACTAAGCCGCTCGCCATCCTCCCTGTCATTTCCTGATCAATTTTTGACCTGAATCACGCTCGAGACCCGAGACCACCCAAAAAACGATGGTTATAGCACACCGATTTGGCCCAAAAATGCCCCATTCATGCCGTTTCGCCTGTTTGACCATCCAAATGGCATCTCCAATACAAACGGACAATACTATGCCACTACCAATCTTCCCTGGCATGCCCTGGTCAATTTTCAGCACAAATTACAGCCAGGCCCTGGGCCCTACCCAAAAATCGTGGTGTATAGAACACCGATTTGGCCCAAAAATGCCTCATTCACATCATTTTTCCCGTTTGAACATAAAAATGGTCCCGCCCATACAAATGGATAATACTAAGCCACTACTTATCCTCCCTAGCATGCCCCGATCGATTTTGGGCCCCAATCACGTCCACTACAAAATCCGTGAGCTATAACAACCGATTTTGCCAGAAAATGCCTTGTTCCTACCGTTTCGCCTATTTGACCACCTAAATGACCCCACCCTCATAAACGAACGATATTATGCCACTCCCCAGCCTCTCAGCCACACCTTAGTCAATTTTTGGCCTAAATCACACCTGAGCCCCCTAGCCCACCCATAAAAATCATGGGATATAGTACACCGATTTAGACCAAAAATGCCCCATTCGCGCTGTTTTGCCCGTTTGAAAACCCAAATGGCCCCACCCACACAAAAAGATTACACTAGGCCACTTGCTAGCCTCCCTGGCATGCCCCGATAGATTTTCAGCCTAAATCACACCCGAGCAGCTAGCCTACCTAAAAAATTGTAGGCTACAACACTCTAATTTGGCTCAAAAAAGCCTTGTTCATGTCGTTTCACCCGTTTGACCACCCAAATGGGCCCGCCCACATATACAGACAACAGTAGGCCGCTCCTCAGCTACTCTGGGATACCCCATTGATATTTGGACAAAACATGCCCTCGATCGGGGCCCACCCCAAAAACTGTGGGCTATAGCACACCGATTTAGATCGAAAATGCCCCGTATGCGCCATTTTTCCCATTTGACCACCCAAATGGCCCCACCCATACAAACGGACAACACTAGGACACTTCCCAGCATCCATGTCATGCCCCGGTAGAGTTTTGGCCCAAATCAAGCCCGATCCCCAGGCCCACCCAAAAAACCATGGGTTATAGCACACCAATTTATTTCGAAGATGGCCTGTACGTGCCGTTTTGCTCGTTTGAATACCCAAATGTCATTGTACACACATACAATTAAGATTACGACACTCCCCAGCCTACCTGGAATACCCCGATCGATATTTGGCTTAAATTACGCTTGAGCCCAGGGCCCACCTTGAAAATCATGTGCTATAGCACACGAATTTAGCTCGAAAACACCCCATTCATGCCGTTTTGCCCGTTTGACCACCCAAATGTCCCCGCCCACACAAACAGAAAACACAAGGCCGCTCTCCAACCTCCCTTGCATTCCCCGGCCAATGTTCGACCCAAATCACGTTTTGGACTCAGGCCCAGCCTGAAAATCGTGGGCTTTAGCACACCGATTTAGCCTGAAAATGCCTTATTCGCGGAGTTTTGCCCGTTTGACTACCTAAATAGCCCGCCCACACAAACGGACAACAGTAGGCCTCTCCCTAGCCTCCCTGACATGCCTCATTTGATTTTCAGCCAAAATAATGCCCGGGCCCACCCCAAAAGGTATGGGCTATAGCACAATAATTTAACCTAAAAATGCCCCATTTTTGCCGTTTTGCTTGTTTGACTACCCAAATGTCCCCGCCCACACAAAAGGGAAACACTAAGCTACTCTCCAGCTTTCGTAGATAGCCCTGATCAATTTTTGTCCCAACTAGCACTCGAACCTCGAACCCACCCCAAAAAACGTAGGCTATAACACACTAATTTGGCTAAAAAATGCCCCATTTGCATCGTTTTTCCCGTTTTACCACCCAAATGTCCTCTTCCACACAAATCAATACACTAGGATGTTCCACAATCTCTCCGACACTCCTCGATCAATTTTTGACCCAAATCACGCCCGGGCCCACCCCAAAAACCATGATCTAAAGCACACATATTTGGCCTGAAATTCCCCATTGTGTTGTTTCTCCTGTTTGACCACCTAAATGGCTCCACTCACACAAACGGATAACACTAGGCTTCTTCCCAGCCTCTATGGAGTATCCCAGTCACTATTTAGCCCAAATCATGCTCATGCCCTACGTCCTGGGGCACCCTAAAAACCGTTGGCTATAGCATACCAAATTGGCCAAAAAATGTTGTATTCGTGCCGTTTTGGTCGTTTGACCATCCTAATGGCCCTACCCACACAATCGTATAACACTAGGACACTCCTCAACCTCTCTGGCATACCCCGATAGAGTTTCAGCCCAAATCACGCTCAGACCCCAAGCTCACCCCAAAAATCATGGGCTTTAGCACATTAATTTGCCCTGAAGATGCCCCGTACACTCTGTTTTGCCTATTTGACTACTCAAATAGCCCCGCCCACACATACGGACAACACTAGGCCACTCCCCAACCTCCCTAGAATGCCTCACTTGATTTTTTTCCCAAATCATTCTCGTACCTAGGGCCCACCCTAAAAATCATGGGCTAGAGCACACGGGTTTAGCCTGAAAACACCCCATTCGCATTATTTTGCTCGTTTGACCACCCAAATGGCTCTGCCTATACAAACGGACAACTCTAGGACACTCTCCAGCCTCACTTGCATAACTCGGACGATTTTTAACCCAAATCATGTTCGAGCCCTAGGCCCACCCTGAAAACCGTGGGCTATAGCACATTGATTTGGCCCAAAAATACCCCATTCATGCTATTTTGGCCGTTTGACCACACAAATGGCCCTGCCCATAAAAATAGACAACAGTAGGCCACTTCTCAGCCTCCCTAGCATGCCTCAATTGATTTTTGGACAAAATAATGCTCGACCCCCGGGCCCACCCCAAAAGTCGTGGGCTATAGCACAACGATTCAACACAAAAATGCCCCGTTTGTGTCGTTTCAATTGTTTGACCACCCAAATGGCCCTCGCCAACACAAATAGAAAACACTAGGCCGCTCCCCAATCTCCCTATCACGCACCGATCAAATTTTTGCTGAAATCACACCCCGGTCTTGGGCCCACCACAAAAACTGTGGGTTATAGCACATTAATTTGTCCCCAAAATGCTCTATTCGCGTTGTTTCACCTATTTGATCAACCAAATATCCCCACACACACAAACGGACAATACTAGGTTGCTCTCCAGCCTCCTTGGCATGCCCTGGTCATTTTTTGGCACAAATCACGCCCAGGCTTCGGGCCTACCCCAAAAACAATGGGCTATAGGACACAGATTTTACTCAAAAATACCTCATTTGCGCTTGGTTGCCAGTTTGACCACCCAAATGGACTTGCCCACAAAAACGAACAATAGTAGGCCTCTCGTCAGCCTCGCTGGCATGCTCTAGTTGATTTTTCATCCAAATAATGCTTGAGCCCCGGGTCCAACCCAAAAACCGTTGGGTTATAGCACACCGATTTAGTTCAAAAATGCCCGCTCGCACTGTTTTGCCTGTTTGGCCATCCAAAAGTCCCCTCCCATACAAGCGGACAACACTAGGGCTCTCTCTAGTGTACCTGACACACACCCCAATCAAGTTTTCAGCTCAATCACTCTTGGGCCCCGGGCTCATCCCAAAAATCATGGGCTATAGCACACCGATTTGGCTAAAAAATGCCCCACTCACGTTGTTTCGCTCATTTGACCACCCAAATATCCCCTCCCATTCAAACATATCACACTATACCGCTCATAGCCTACCTGGAACACCGCAATCAATTTTTAATCCAAATAACGCTCGGGCCCCGGAACACGGGCCCAACCAAAAAATTATGGGCAAAAGCACACTGATTTGGCTCAAAAATTCCCCATTTGCGTTGTTTCTCCCGTTCGTCCACCCAAATGGCCCTATCAACATGAAAGGGCACCACTAGGCCGCTCCCCAGCCTCCTTATCATGTCCTGTCAATTTTTGACCTGAATCACACTCGAGACCCGAGCTCAACCCAAAAATCGAGGATTATAGCACACTGATTTGGTCCAAAAATGTCCCATTCATGCTGTTTCACCATTTTAACCATCCAAATGGCGTCGCCAACAAAAACGGACAATACTATACCACTCCCCAGCCTTCCTAGCACCCGGGCCAAAAATACCTCGTTCGCATCGTGTCTCCTATTTGACCATAAAAATAACCTCACCCACACAAACGGATAACACTAAGATGCTTCCTAGCCTCCTAGTACGTGCTGATCGATTTTGAGCCCTTATCACGCCCACCCCAAAATCCGTGAGCTATAGGACACCAATTTTGCCAGAAAATGTCATGTTTCTACCGTTTCGCCTGTTTGACCACCTAAATGACCCAATCCACAAAAAACAGACAATATTGCCTCCCTAGCATGCCGTGGTGAATTTTTAGCCCAAATCACGCCCGATCCCTTGAGCCCACTCCAAAAACCGTGGGCTATAGCACACTAATTTAGACCAAAAATGCCCCATTTGTGCCGTTTTTCCCGTTTGACAACCCAAATGGCCCCGTCCACACAAAAAAGATAACACTAGGCCGCTTGCTAGCCTCCCTAGCATGCCCCAATAGATTTTTGGCACAAATCACACCCGAGCACTGGGCTACCTCAAAAACCATGTGCTATAACACACTGATTTGGCCCAAAAATGCCTTATTGGTGACGTTTCACACGTTTGATCACGCAAATGGGACTGTCTACACAAACAGATAACACTAGGCTGCTTTCTAGCCACCCTGGCATGACCCATCGATATTTGGACAAAACATGCCCTAGTCCGAGGCCCACCTCAAAACCGTGGGCTATATCACACCGATTTGGATCTAAAATGCCATGTTCGCGCCATTTTACCCGTTTGACCACCCAAATGGCCCCACCATACAAACGGACAACACTAGGCAGCTCCCCAACCTCCATGTCATGCCCTGGTACTATTTTCTCCCAAACCATGCCGGAGCCCCAGGCCCATCCAAAAACCCTTGCGCTATAGCACACCGATTTGGTCCGAAGATGGCCCGTATGTGCCGTTTTGCCCATTTGACTACCCAAATGGCTCAACCCATACATACGGATAACACTAGGATACTCCCCAGCCTCCGTGAAATGCCCCGATTGATTTTTATCCCAAATCACGCTCGGGCCCAGGGGCCACCTTGAAAATCCTAGGCTATAGCACATGAATATAGCCCAAAAACACCCCATTCACGCCGTTTTGCCCGTTTGACCACCCAAGTTGCCCCACCCATACAAACGCATAATGCAAGACCTCTCTCTAGCCTCCCTTGCATGCCTCGGCCAATTTTTGACCCAAATCACGTCTGGGCCTCAGGCCCAGCCTGAAAACCGTGGGCTATAGCACACCAGTTTGGCCCAAAAATGCCCCGTTCACGTAGTTTCTCCCATTTGACCACCCAAATGGACCGCCCACACAAACTGACAACAGTAAGCCACTCCCCAACCTCCCTGACATACCTCAATTAATTTTTATCCAAAATAACGCCCGGGCACACCCTGAAAGTCATGGGCTATAGCATAACGATTTAGCATGAAAATGCCCCATTTTTGTCATTTTGCTTGTTTGACTACCCAAATATCTGCCCCGTACAAACAGGCAACACTAGGTCGCTCTCCAGCTTTCGTAGCAATCCCCGATCAATTTTTGGCCTAACTAGCGCTCAAACCTCGAGCCCACCCCAAAAACCGTAGGCTATAGCACACTAATTTGGCTCAAATATGCCCCATTTACGCTATTTTTCCTGTTTGACCACCCAAATAGCCTTGGTCAAACAAATGGACAATATTAGGCCGTTCCACTGCCTCCCCAGCACTCCCTGGTTGATTTTCAACCTAAATCACGCCCGGGCCCACCCTAAAAACTGTGATCTACAACACACATATTTGGCCTAGAAATGCCCCATTTGCGTTGTTTCGCATGTTTGACCACCCAAATGGCCCTGCTCACACAAACGGACAACACTAGGATGCTCCCCAGCATCTCTGGCATGTCCCAGTCAATTTTTGGCCCAAATCATACTTATGCCCTGGGTCCTGGGCCCACCCTAAGAATCATGGGTTATAGCACACCGAATTGGCCTAAAAATGTTGCATTTGTGTCGTTTCGCCCGTTTGACCATCCAAATGGACCTACCCACACAATCGTATAACACTAGGATACTCCCCAGCCTCCCTGGTATGCCCCGATAGTGTTTCGGGCCAAATCACACTCGGACCCAGGCTCACCCCAAAAATTTTGGGCTATAGCACTTTGATTTGTCCCGAAGATGCCCCGTATGCTCTGTTTTGCCCGTTTGACTACTTAAATAGCCCCGTCAACATATACGGACAACACTAGGCCAATCACCAACCTGTCTGAATTGCCTCGATCAATCTTTGTCCCAAATCACACTCGGACCCAAGGCCCACCCTAAAAACCGTGGTCTATAGCACACGAATTTAGCCCAAAAATGCCCTATTCGCATCATTTTGCCCGTTTGACCACCCAAATAGCCCCGCCTACACAAAAAGACAACACTAGGCCACTCTTCAGCCTCCCTTACATGCCTCGATCAATTTTTAACCTAAATCACGCCTGAGCCCTAGGACCACCCTGAAAATCATGGGATATAGCACACCTATTCGGCCCAAAAATTCCTCATTCATGCTGTTTCTCCCGTTTGACTACACAAATGTTCCCGCCCACAAAAATGGACAACAGTAGGACACTCCTCAGCCTCCATGGCATGCCTCAATTGATTTTCAGCTAAAATAACGCTCGACCCCCGGGCCCACCCCAAAAGTCATGGGCTGTAGCACAGCGATTCGACACAAAAATGCCCCGTTTGTGTTGTTTCAATTGTTTGACCACCCAAATGGCCCTGTCCAACACAAATATACAACACTAGGCTTCTACCTAATCTCCCTATCATGCACCAATCAAATTTTGGCTGAAATCATGCCTGGGCCTCGGGCCCACCACAAAAATTGTGGGCTATAGCATATTAATTTGTCCCGAAAATGCTTCGTTCGCGTTGTTTCACCTATTTGACAAACCAAATGACCCCACACATACAAACGGAAAACACTAGGTCGCTCTCCAGCCTCTTTGGCATGCCCTGGTCATTTTTTAGCATAAATTACGCCCGGGCCCCAGGCCTACCCTAAAAATCGTGGGCTATAGCACACCGATTTTACTAAAAAATGCCCCATTTACGCTTGGTTGCCTGCTTGAATGGCCTCGACAACACAAACGGACTACACTAGGCCACTTCTTAGCCTTCCAACACACCCTGGATGATTTTTGGCCCAAATCATGCCCAGGCCCCTGGCCTACCCTAAAAATCATAGGCTATAGCACATCGATTTGTCCCAAAAATTCCATGATCACTTCGTTTTGCCCATTTGACCATCTAAATGGTCATGACCACACAAACGGACAACACTAGGCTGCTCCCAAGCCTCCCTGGCATATCCCAATTAATATTTAGCCCAAATCATGCTCGAGCCCACCCCAAAAATTATGGGCTATAACATACTAATTTAGCTCGAAAATGCCCCCATTTGTGCCTTTTCTACTGTTTGACAGCCCAAATTGCTCCTCCCATAAAAACAAACAACACTAGGCCACTCTACAGCCTCCCTAGATCGTCCTGGTCAATTTTTGGCCCAAATCACGCCTAGGCCCCAGGTCCACCTCAAAAATCGTGGGCTATACCACATCAATTTGGCCCAAAAATATGTTGTTCACGCATTTTTGCTCGTTTGATCACCCAAATAGCCTCGCCCACATAAATGGACAATACTAGGTTGCTTTCCAGCCTCCTTGGCATACCCTGGTAAATTTTTAGCCCAAACCGCGCTCGGGAACCAAGCTCACCCCGAAAACCGTGGGCTATAGCACACCGATTTGGGTCTAAAAATGCCCCATTCTCACTATTTTGCATGTTTGACCACCCAAATTACACCGCCCATACAAAAGGACAACACTGGGTCGCTCTACAGCCTCCCTGGCAAGCCCAAGTTAGTTTTTGGCCCAAATCATGCCCGATCCTTGGGACCACCTAGAAAACCTGAGGCTATAGCACATTGATTTGGCCCGAAAATGCCTTGTTGGCACCGTTTTGCCAGTTTGACCTCCCAAATGGCCTTGACAACACAAACGGACAATAGTACGCCTCTCCCCAGCTTCCTCGGCATGCCTCGATCAATTTTTGGTCCAAATCAAGAGCGGGCCCCAGGCCGACCCCAAAAATCGTGGGCTATAGTACACTGATTTGGCTCAAAAATGCCTTGTTCGCTGCCATTTCATTCGTTTGACCACCCAAATGAACCCTTCAACACAAACAGACAAAACTAGGCCTCTCTCTAGCCTCTGTGGCATGCCCTAGTCAGTTTTTGGCCCAAATCATGATCAAACCCTGGGCCCATCCTAAAAATAGTGGGCATAGCACACCGATTCGGCCCGAAAAATGCCCCGTTTGTGCTGTTCTGCTTGTTTGACCACCCAAATGGTCTCTCCCACACAAACGGACAACACTAGGTCACTGCCCAACCTCCCTATCATGTCCCGATCAATTTTTGGCCCAACTCATGCGCAGGCCCCGGGCCCACCCCAAAAATCATGGGCAATAGTACCTAGATTTGACCCCAAAATGCCCTGTTTGTGCTGTTTTACCCATTTGACCATCCAAATGGCCCCGCCCATATAAAAAGACAATGCTAGATATCTCCCCAATCTCATCGGCACGACCCAATTAATTTTTAGACAAAATTATGCCCGGGCACCGGCCCACCCTAAAAACTGTGGGCTGTAGTTTTTAGGGTGGGCTATAGCACATTAATTTTGCCTGAGAATGCCTCGTTCATGCCAATTTTCCTGTTTGACCATCCAAATGGCCCCACCCATATAAAAATACAATACTAGACCGCTCTCCAACCTCCCCGACACAGTTTAATTAATTTTTGGCCGAAATCACACCTGGACATCAGGCCCACCCTATTTTATTGATTTTTTCTAAGAATGCCCTGTTCATGCTGTTTAGCCCATTTGACCAGCCAAATGTTCCCTCCTAACTAGACAGACAAAAGAAGGGCGCTCCCCAGCCCCCTGGCATGCCTCGATCAACTTTTGTCCTAAATCAAGCCCAGGCCCCGGGACCACCCTAGAACCGTGGGTTATAGTATACCGATTTTGTCTGAAAAGTCCCCGTTCGTGCCATTTCACTTATTTGACCATCCAAATGGCCCCGCCCATACAAATAGACAACACTAGGCCACTGCCCAGCCTCTTTGGCATGCCCTAGTCAATTTTTACCCTAATTCATGCCCTGTCTCAGTGCCCACCCTACAAACTGTGGGCTATAGCATGCCAAGTTTTCTCAAAAATACTCCATTTGTACTGTTTCACTCGTTTGGCCACCTAAATGGCCTCGTCCAAAAAAACTGACAAAAATAGGCCACTCCCCAGCCTCCTTGGCATGCCCTATCAATTTTCAGCCTAAATCACATTTTGGCCCTGAGCCCACCCCTAAAATAGTAGGCTATAGCACACCGATTTAATCCAAAAATGCTCCGTTCTCATTGTTTCACCAGTTTGACCACCCAAATTGCCTCGCCCATACAAACGGATAATACTAGGCTGCTCTTCAACCTTTGTTCCATACCCAGATTAATTTTCGGCGCAAATCACACCCGAGCCCCGGGATCCCCCAAAAGTCATTGGCTATAGCACACCGATTTAGCTAGAAATGCCCTGTTTTTTCCATTTTGCCTATTTGACCACCCAAATGACTCCGCACATATATATGGGCAACATTAGGCAACTCCCTAGCTTCCTTAGAAAGCTTCGGTTGATTTTTAGCCCAAATCATGCCCGGGTCCTGGGCCCAGCCTAATAACCGTGGGCTATAGCACATTAATTTAGCCCAAAAATCCCCTGTTCGGGCTGTTTTACCTATTTTACCACCCAAATAACCCCGCCCACAAAAACAGACAACACTAGGCCGCTCCCTAGCCTCCCTAGCATGCCTCAATCGATTTTTGGCCCAAATCACTCCCGAACACCTAGCCCACCCCAAAAATCGAGGGTTATAGCACACCAATTTTGCTAAAAAATATCCTATTCTTGTCGTTTCTCTCGTTTGACCACCCAAATGGCTCCGACCATGCAAACAGAATACTAGGTCATTCCTAAGCCTCCCTGGCATGCCTCAGTTTATTTTTAGCCCAAATCACGTTCAGTTCCCAATCTCACCCCAAAAACTGTGGGCTATAGCATACTGATTCGGCCCGAAAAAGCCTCATTCGTGTCATTTATCATGTTTTACCACCCAAATAGCCCCGCCCACACAAACAAACAACATTAGGCCGCTTTTTAGTTTCCCTAGCATGCCTCGATTAATTTTTAGCCCAAATTATGCCCGAGCCCTGGGCCCAACCTAAAAACCGTGGGCTAGCTCACCAATTTGACCCTAAAATGCCCTGTTCGCCCATTTTTGCCCATTTGACCACCCAAATGGACCCACCCACAAAAACGAACAACACTAGGACACTCCTTAGCCCCTATGGCATGCCTCGATTGATTTTCATCCCAAATCACGCCTGGGCCCTCAATCTCAACCTAAAAACAGTGTTATAACTCATCGATTTTGCCCAAAAATACCTTATTCTCACTGTTTCGCCTGTTTGACCACACAAATGGTTCGACCCACACAAACAAACAACACTAGGTCGTTCCCCAGTCTTTTTGGCATGCCTCAGCAAATTTTTGGCCCAATTCAAGTTTGGGCCCGGGCCCACCCCAATAACTATTGTCTATAGCACATCGATTTAGCCGAAAAATGCCCTGTTTGTGCCGTTTTGCCTGTTTGACCACCCAAATGGCCCTTCCCACACAAATGGACAACACTAGGCCACTACCCAGCCTCCCTAGCATACCTCGGTCTATTTTCGGCCCAAATCACTCCTGGGCACCAGGCCCACCCTAAAAATTATGGGCTATAGCACACCAATTTGGCCTAAAAATGCCCCATTCGCGTCATTTAGCCCGTTTAACCACCCAAATGGAATTTCCCACACAAATGGACAACACTAGGTTACTCCCTAGCCTCCCTGGCATGCCTCGATCTATTTTCATCCTAATTCGCGTTTGGGCCTCGAGCCCACCCTAAAAACCATAGGCTATAGCGCACTAATTTGTCCTAAAAATGTCCCTTTTTTTTGTTTCACTTGTTTGACCACCCAAATATCCCTACCCACACAAACGAACAACACTAAGCCACTCCCAAGCCTCCGTGACCTACCTCGGTTAATTTTTAACCCAAATCACGCTCAGGCCCTGGGCCCACCCAAAAAATTGTGGGTTATAACATACAGATTTTGCCCAAAAAATGCCATATTCATGCCATTTTGCCTATTTGACCATCCAAATTGGTCGACCACACAAATAGACAACATTAGGCCGCTCCCCAGCCTCCTTGGCACACCTGGGTTAATTTTATGCCCAAATCACGCTCGAGCCCCGAGCCAACCCCAAAACACATGGGCTATAGTACACTGATTTGACTCGATTATGCCCCTTTCATATAGTTTCTCTCATTTAACCATAAAAATGGACCCACACACACAAACAAATAATACTAGGTTGCTCCCCATCTTCCCTAGCAAGGCCTGATCAATTTTTGGCCTAAATCATGCTCGGGCCCCGGGCCTACCCTAAAATTTGTAGGCTATAGCAAACCAATTTACCCCAAAAATGCCCAGTTCACGCTGTTTCTCCTGTTTGACTACCCAATTAGCCCCGCCCAACTAAACAGACAACACTTGGCTACTCCTCAGCCTCCTGGCATGCCCTATCAATTTTTGGCCCAAATCACTTTCGGGCCCTGGTGATAAAGGAAAAATTGGCGCCTTATCTTTTGATGAAATTTTTGGAGGCCAACACATATAGGCTCATGACTTAGTCACCTCAAGGATATGGGAACATTCATGGTGGACCCATTTTGAGCCTACCATTGACCATACCATACATCAAAGACGTAAGAGAAAGATTACTTGAAGCATTGAAGACGTGAGGACTCAAGACTTTAAAAACTTAATAGCTCACGATTTTGGGTCATCTTCATTGAGGGAATTTTGGTCTCTTTACTTTGCCCAAAATGTACTCCATGGCCACCCCTATCATTAAGGGTAGTGTTGTCATTTTGTCTCCTTTTGTAATATACTATAAATAGGACATTTTAGGTCTTCTCTTATTAGTTGTTTAATGATGAAAATATGAGACATTAAAAATCCTCTCTCTTGAGAGTAAATCACCTAGGGGTGCTTATCAAGCGGATCGGATGGATAAATATGCTTAATGGTCTGGCTTATTGGATATCATCTTTTAAATATACTAATCCACTAGCCAACCAATAAGATATTGGTTGGTTCGGTTCAAATTAGTAATTATCGGATGGTTAACGGATGGTGTATTGGCTCAACCATTTCATGCTCCCTTCTTTCACTTTCACAATTTCATTCACCAATATATTGATCTCCCACAAAATCATTTTTACTACTCTACTTAAGCTTATAATTGTAATTTAAATTAGAGTGAAAAATACATAAAAGCTTAAATTTAGAGGGTGCATATACATAAGTATTTATTAAATAAATATTAATCAAATATACTTCAAGTATACATATTTATATATTAGAAGTGAAGAGAAGTCTAATATGGTCCAAATTCCAAACTAACAAGCTAGTAGATCAATGATACATTCAACTTGCAAATCATATCATCATATAACTATGATTTCTATGAAATAGCTCATTAAAATATAGCTTTCTTGTCATAATCAGAAGTCCAAAATAGGAAGTAAAACAACTTGTTTTGATTTGATATTTAAGGAGCGATGTTTTGATTTGATAAATTTTAAGGAATGGTAGAATATTAAATGAAGTTTTAGGGTTAATAATAAGTACTTTAAAGTATGTAGCTAATAATAAAAATTAACTATAATAGTTCTTAATGGGTTACCGGTTTACCCAATATGAAAATTGAGTAATCCTCCCCCGATTTACCCAATAAGAAAATTGAGTAATCCACCCCCACACCGATAAACCATCAACTATAAAACTTTAATTTGTTTTCCAGCTGTTAATCCGATAACCCAATACCATTAAGCCAATAAGTTAACTTTGCGGTTAGCTTATTTGTTGTGGTTCGGTTTTGAACAACCCTAAGACCACCTTAGTGTAGTTCTTAGTTAGGTCTTGGATTAGCCATTGTAGGTGCTTAGAAACGGTGGATTTTAAGGTGAGTTGATTCCCTTGGCAGTCACCGTAAGAGTGTGGTGTTGTTGTTACATTCATTTGGAGTTTTTGAGTTTAATATACTCTTTAGTTCCTAATCTTTGTAATAATCTATGTCCACTATTTATCTTTACCTTTCTTACAATTGTGTTAGTGTTTGTATCTTGTAATCATTTGGTCTTGTTGAATCTAAATCATGTGTTCACTGTGTTCATCTTGTTCTTGTTGTATTTTTTTCTATTTTGGTGTTTAAAAACCTTGTAAACTTGTGATACTTGTGTTGTTGTTGTTGGCCGAAACTATAACTCAAAGGGGTACTTGGGTTGCTCTCAATTTGTGGACAATTTTGTGTAGTTTTTGTGCCTTTCATGGTCTTTCTTATATCATTTGGTATCAGAGCATGGCTTGATATTGTTTTCACAATATCAATCTTGAGATTGTAAACTTGAAAATAAAAAAAGGGTGTTAGAAAACTAAAAAATCAAAAAGAAGCAAATCTATCCATTTTTGTGTCTTGGCCGAAATTGTGTTGTTTTAATTGTCTTGGTCGAGTTTGAGTCTATATTTAGGTGTATTTTTACTTGTTTTGTTGTTAATTGTATTAGATTCTTTCTTCACTAACACTATTGAGTCAAGATCCAATTGAGCTTGAACGATTCTTGTTGGTATTGTTGTTGCGGTTCCAAACTTGAACATTGTTGGTGCATTTTGGTGTTGTTGTTGTGGACTGAAATTTGAAGGTGTGGTTTGAACTCGTGTTGTTGGTATACTGTTGTGGGTTTTAAGTTTGAAAAAGGTGTTTTTGGTTCTTTGATCTCAATGTGAGACTTGTTATTCAAACTTCTATTGAATGTTCTTGTTGTTCTAGACCAATGTTCATGTAGAGTTGCAAGAAGGCTCTTTAGTAGTGTTGTTTGATCCAAACCCAAGTAGTGGAAGGAGAAACCCTTGTGTTTGTATTGAAACTAATCCCCAAAAATCTACCAAAAGGAAAGGGAGATAAAAGATCTACCAAAAAGACTAGTTACCAAAAGAAAGAAAGACCACTTTCCTAGGTGTCCAAAAGAGGAAAAGTCCACCAACCCCTCAAAAAAGGTGTCTTGCCTAAATGGTGTAAGACAAGTCAAACCTTTTCGAAAGGTAAAAAGTGTTACAATCTTGTTGTTTTCTTCTCCAAGGGTGGGCAAACCACTTCAAAAACCAAAGTTTCAAAGTTGGAAAAAATAAGAACCTTTCAAAAACCACAACCAATCCTAGACCGCCACATCATCAAATTCCATACAATACCAAAACTGTTTGGCTCAAAATCTTGGACTTTTATTTTCTTGTTGTTGATTCTTAGTTTCATTTTGTTGATTCTTATACTAATTGGCAACTGGTAAATACCTACTAAGTTGTAAATTAGTTTTAAATTCGTTTCCTTCGTGTCTTCGATATTTGTGTGCTTTAATCATTTTTAACTCGTAGTAACTTCTTTGTTTCAAGTTTTTAAGTAAATTTTGATTTTGTGTCTTGAGTTGATCAAATAAGAATCCATTCCGGTCGCCAAGTATAATTTACATCCTACTGACTACCGGAGTATAAGCAACTTTCAATATTTGTCGCTCCAATTGGGGGAATCACAAAGGTGAGTGTATACGAGTGTTGGTGAGAAGCTTTACTACTGATCTTGGTTGTTCATTGTATAGGTGCAAAGGTGTTATAAGGGGAACATATCTTTCATATCTGGGGATTATTATGACTACGACATGGGAGTCTATGATTGTAGTGAGGGTTTTTATAGCTACAAAGTTGAGGGAGATTGCGGAGGCTATGAAAATAGCCATGATCAAAACATGGGCAGATTTGAGAGTTACGGTTTTGAGGGAGAAAATGAGGTGAATGAAGTTCCTAGTGCTTATGGTGAATTTAGAGATGATGTAGGGCCTCACGATGGATCTTATGATGATGTTGGGGCATGTGAGGAGTCTTACACTTCTCACTCCGAACCTAGATTTGGTGTTAGGTATAATCCTTTTGTTTGCAAAGCTTATGAGAGCTATGATAAGAGTACACGTGAGGAGTGTGAAGATTCATATTCTCCACCTTTTAGTACTTTTTATCAAGGTCAATGTAGTGTGAATGGTTATTCTAGATCTAGTAGAGGTTGTCCAATGAGAAGAAGAGGGTATGCATCTCCAAAACCAAGGGGTACTCTTGTTCCTTACAATGTTGATCCACGAAGGAGTGTACACTCCGAAAAGGTGACCATTTGTAGGATACTGGGCTTCCTCGTTGTGTTAAATAATAGGTACTACAGGAACTACATCCTTCCATCCATGGTTGACTTCTTGGGGTTGTTTCAAGAGCCTTTACTTGTTCCATACTCCTTGGATGGGTTTAAGGTTACCGAGAGGGTAAAATTTGTCTTCTCCCAATTTGAATACCATGAGGAGGTGCGATGCAATATTCTTCCCTTGACTTACGGTCATGTATGCTTAGATGTCGATTGGTTTGCACAACATAATTTTCCAAATATGCAAGATTGGCCTAATATTGTAAGAGACCGATGGGGAAACCACTTCTTGACGAACATTCTGCCTGGGCCGCAAAGAGAAGTGTTCACCTACTCCAATGCAAATGATGAAGAAAGACAAAATATTGAGAAAAGTAAGGTTGTACAAGGTTGTCACAACCTAAACCGGGACCCTGGCCATGACGAGCATTCCAAACCATAAAGGCCTGAAACACCCCTATCTATCTAGTAATCATGCACATAATTCATATGATAAAATAAATGCGGAAGATTCACAATACTACGGAAACATGGTCAACCTAAATGTGATCATAACATTGAAAACTGAAATCCAAGATATATCTAAACAATAATGTCTGACTCAGTCTGCAAAATATCTACTATGGACTAAACAAACTTTCTGAAAACTGGGACAAGGCCCCCAATAGACAAAAATAGAACTAAAGATAATTATCTGAAATAACCAGGCCTTCTGGATCATAGAAGGCTCACCACTGCACAATCTGATCTGTGATCTGAAATATCTATTACTTATCTAGACCCCTAGACTATGCCTCAGAACCTGGAGAGAGGGGGGTCAGCACAAAAGTACTGGCACACGAAGTAATCCAAAATAGTGTACTTGAACATATATATAAAATAGATGAGAGAAATTTTTCATCAAACGTCATGCATAAAATAGTTTTTGGAAACACATGGGCATCATTCGAGTAATCATAAATCATTCTTGTCAAAACAGTTTCTGATCTTTGTGTTACTTCGGAGTTAGGTGGAATTCCCCTACATTTTCTGATATTCCACGGGCTATATGAAATCCACCATTGACTCGGCAGGGAAGCCTCCAACCTGAGTGTGCCGCAAGGGTTGGAGTCTCTGATTCTAATTTGCCACACGGCACTAGGACAGCGTAATATAACATATACCTAGATCGACAAATTGCGGTTTTGGGAAATGCGTATCTGGACTCATGCCTTCTTCGGGGAACCACCTAACATCTCTTTCTGCCCAATTTTTAACCATTTCTAATCGTGCAACATTCTAATCACAAAATCTCTAAATCTAATTTCAAACATGCATTCTATTCTGTTCTGAATTTATCATGGCATTTTCTGAGTTGGTGTCTTCACACCAAGACTTGCAAGTTCTATTACTGAGCCATAATCCAATAAGCATGATCTTTCATAAATATGTAGTTTTAGACCACCCAAAACATGTAATTTGCATAAACGATTTCATGTTCCGAAAACTCTAGTCAAAACCATGCAAAAACTTTCATCAAACATATGGTGGTCACGTGCTTTTGGAAAAAACATGCACTCTTTCATTATATGTATATTCAACATTCACAACCCTCTCTTTCGTATTCAAAAATCATATTCAGAACATAGCAAAAGCAAAGTATTTCATATCATGCTTTTCAAAATGCATTTAAAACAATTCATATCATACGAAGATGAGAAAACTCATAACAAGAGAGGGGTTCATTATAATTCATGCTCTCAATTGAATAACCATTCTTGAACACATACGTACATATATACATAATTTCAAATCGATTTGGGGGAAAGGCCTAAAGACCAAAACAATACCGTCAAAACTTCTAAAATATTATTATATTCATAAACTTCAAAACCCCATTCTTAAAATATGATTTCTATGCCCATGAGATTTTAGAAAAACCCCGCGTACCTCGAATTAGGAAGAAAACAGGTGCTTATTGAAGCCTACAACCTGGGGATTCCAAATATACGATCAACTTCAAAACCTACGGTTGAATCTTGAACTAGTTGGGTTTTTATTTTGAAACCTTAGAGAGGATTCTTAATGATCTTAATGAAAATAGGGTTAAGTTGCTCAAACATACCCTAAATCCTTTGTTTGGACGGTTTTAAAGGCTAGGACAAAGTCAAATTTACCCTTAATGACTCCTAAACGGAACTGGAAATTTGAACTTAAAACTCCGATTTCGGATGCCACCATGACGCGCCACAATTGCGGTGATCCACTAGCGTTTGAAGATTGTCAATTTGACCCTTTCGCGACGCGCTAGACCCCAAAATGACTATGTTTATGACTGGAACCTTACATTATTCATCACTTCTTCACCGAGGGTCCGTTTTGGACAAATCTTATATCATTGAAAAGCTAATTCAGTCATCTATGTAATGAAAGGTTGAAATCTAGGAAATTCCACATGAAAATTAATTTAGATTATTTTAGAAGCTAATGTTTAGACTTTCCATTGATGGAATTTAGCTAAGAATACATCGGGGTGTCACAATATCCCCCCTTGGGATCATTCGTCCTCAAATGATGATGCGGAAAACAGACAAGCACGATTTCAAGAAAACAAAGGCATGGAAAGAAAAGGAAAAAGATTGTGCCTTCCATCACTTCATTCACCGGATCAAATAAATTTGGATATTGATCTTTGATATCATCTTCTGATTCCCAAGTTGCTTCTTTGACTTTCTGATTTCTAACTTGGCGATCCAAAATTGCTACCGGATCTTCTTCATAGGATAAGGAGTCTGTCACCTTGATTTCTTTGATGGGTACTACTAACGAATAATCTCCAATGCACTTCTTCGGCATGGATATATGAAATACTGGATGGACAAAACCTAAACTTGCAGGCAACTCTAATTCATACGCAACTCCACCTATTTTTCTCACAATTTGGTGTGGTCCTTTATAGCGAGGACTCATCTTACCCCTCTTCCCGAATTGCATAACTCCCTTCATGGAGAAACCTGAAGAAATACCCAATCTCCAACCTCAAACTCTAACTCTCTCCTCCTAACATCGGCATAGGATTTTTTATGACTCTGAGTTGTCTTAAGTCGTTCTCTAATAAGCTTCACATCTTCCATTGCCTTATCAACAAGATCAGGCCCAAACATCTACATCTCACCCACTTCATACCACCTTATTGGTGACCTACATCTCCTCCCATAAAATGTCTCAAATGGCGCCATCTTAATACTAGAATGGAAATTGTTATTATACACAAACTTTATCAATGGCAAGTGATCCACCCAACTACCTTTAAAATCAATCACACAAGCCCTCAATATATCCTCAAGGGTCTGGATGATGCGTTCCGCTTGCCCATCCGTTTGGGGGTAAAAAGCAGTACCTAGGTTCACTTGGGTACATAAACCTCTCTAAAAGGATCTCCAAAACTGAGAAGAAAACTATGTACCTCGGTCAGATATAATGGACACAGGTGCCCCATGCAAACGAACTATTTCTGTGATGAACATCTTAGCATAATCCTCTCCTGAATAGTTAGTCCTGACAAGCAGAAAGTGCGCTAACTTAGTCAGCCTATCTACAATTACCCATATAGAATCATACTAGTTTTGAGACTTCGGAAGTCCTGTAATGAAGTCTATATTGATCATCTCCCACTTCCATAAAGGCAATACTATCTCTTGAGAAGTACCACTTGACCTCATGTGTTCCACTTTGACTTGTTGACAATTCGAACACTTGGCAACATACTTAGCCACATCACGCTTCATATTATTCCATCAATAAATGGTTTTCAAATCATGATACATTTTTGTAGAGCCTAGGTGAACAACATACCTTGACGTGTGATCCTCGCTAAGGATTTCTTCCCACAACCCATCTACATCAGTTACACACAATCTACCCTAATATCTCAGAATACCATCGCCACCAATCTCAAATGACATTACTTTTTGCTAACCCACATCTCTCTTAATCTGTATCAAGATGGGATCTTCAGCCTGCTTTTCTTTGACTTTGGCATAAAAAGGATGATTTAGCTATCTCATAAACAACCACCCATCCATCTTCGGAATCTAAGAGTTGTACTCCCATAGTTGTAAGGTAGTAAATGTCCTTCACCATCTCTCTTCTCCCCTCTTCAATATGCGAAAGGCTTCCCATAGACAACCTACTGAGAGCGTCGGCTACAATGTTTGCCTTGCTCGGATGGTAATGCAGGTGCATATCATATTCTTTCAAAATTTCCATCTAACGCCTGCCTGAGGTTTAATTCATTCTGCAAGAAAACATACTGCAAACTTTTGTGGTCAGTATAAATATCAATATGCACTCCATAGAGATAATGCCTCTAGATTCTAATTACAAACACTATGACTACTAACTCCAAGTCATGTGTGGGATAATTTCGCTCATGCACCTTTAACTGCCTAGATGCAGAAGCTACTACCTTACCATGTTGCATCAATACACAACCAAGTCCCACGTGGGACGCATCACAGTATACCACAAAACCATCTACACCCTCGGGAAGACTCAAAATAGAAGCAGTAGTCAGCTTGTCTTTCAACTTCTCAAAACTATTTTCACACAAGTCAGACCACACAAACTTCACCTTTTTCTGAGTCAATTTAGTGAGCGGAGCAAATACGGAGGAAAAACTCTCTAAGAACCTTTTGTAATAACCCGCCAGACCCAACAAGCTCCGAAGGTCGATTGGAGTCGCGGGTCTGGGCCATTTTATTACTGCTTTAACTTTTTGGGGATCCACTCTAATACTGTCACTAGACATAATATGACCTAAGAATACAATGACATTAATCCAGAATTCACGCTTGGAGAATTTTGCATACAAGCTATGATCTTTAAGAGTCTGAAGAATAATTCAGAGGTGAGTGGCATGATCCTCCTTATTTTTGGAATAAATCAAGATGTCGTCAATGAATACTATCACAAATAGATCAAGGAACTGACAAAAAACCCTTTTCATTAGGTCCATGAAAGTTGCAGGGGCATTAGTTAATCCGAAGGACATGACTAAAAATTCAAAATGACCTTATCTGGTTTGAAAAGCTATTTTGGAAATATTTGACTCTCTAACCTTTAACTGATGGTATCCCAAACGAAGATCTATCTTTGAAAAATATCTACCACCCTGAAGCTAGTCAAAAAGATCATCAATCCTACAAAGAGGATACTTATTTTTAACTGTGACCTTATTCAGCTGACGGTAGTCTATGCACATACAAAGGGAACCGTCTTTCTTTCGCACGAAGAGTACAGGTGCACCCTAAGGTGACACACTAGGGTGTATAAAACCTTTATCTAGAAGATCTGTTAGTTGTTCCTTCAACTCTTTTAGTTCTACAGAAGCCATTCAATATGGTGGAATAGAGACGGGGAGGGTATCTAGCAACACATCAATACCAAACTCTATCTCCCAATCAGGTGGTATTCTTGGGAGATCATCTGGAAAGACTTCTGGAAATTCATTTACTACAAGGACAGACTGAAGAGAAAGACCCTCGGCATTAGAGTCCTTAACCCGGATAAGGTGATACAAACAACCTTTGCAAATGAGTCTCCAGGCCCTGAGATAGAATATAAAGTGCCCTTTAAGTGCTAAAAAATGTCCCTCCCATTCTATCACTGGCTCATTCGAGAAAGAAAAAGTGAATCTTTGAGTACTATGATTTAATATGGCATAGCACGGATGGAGCCAATCCATCCCTAAGATATTATCAAAAGCAACCATATCTAGTTCTATGAGGTATGCCACAGTATCCCGGGTAAGAATAGATACCACACATTTTTTATACACCTCCCTAGCCATAAAAGAATCACCCACCAAAATGGAAATAGAGAAAGGTTCAGAAATCATATCGGGCTCAAACCCAGAACCAACAGCCACATAAGGGGTCACATAAAATAGGGTAGACCCAGGGTCAAGTAACATATAAATATCACGAGAAAAGACTTGTAACGTACTGGTGTCAACGTATGGGGAAACTTTAGCCTCCTAGTGATGGGTCAAATCATATAACCGGTTGCGACCACTCTCGGCAGTTTATATGGCACCCTTGTGAGGTGGGGGTGGTACCGAAGAATTTTTCTGAGACTTTGCACCACCAACATTCTTCCTAGCATATGGACAGTCCCTATGAATGTGACCCGATTGACCATATGAATAACATACAAATGCTCCCAACTGACATCACCCTGGATGATTTCTACCACAAGTCTCACACTGTAGAAAAGTATGTTACTGAGCCACACTACCCTACAACTAAGTATCCGGTGCTCTGGATCCATAATGAGTCAGGAAACTTTGAGATCGTCTGTCTGCTAGTGGTCTAGGCACTGGGGCTCTAGCAGCAGACTGTGCATTACCCCAATTCTTTTTATTCTGCTATTTATTTCCCTACTTACCACTTTGAGGCTGACTGTAACCTTTGTTGGCAAATCTGGCTCTTTTTTCCTGTATTTTCTTCTTCCTAGCTTCAGAAATCTTCTTTTTTTCTCCTCTATCTGTTGCATATGAACTGTCAGCCTAGCAAAGTCCAACTCTTTGTTCAGCATAGCTCCCTGACACTCAAGCACCAGATCATCTGAAAGGCCGGAAGCAAACTTCCTCATTCGGGACCTCATATTACTCGTCATCTCAGGAGCATAAAGGGCCAGCTGATTAAATTTTAAAGTGTACTCCTACTATCACGACCCGAGCCTAGGCCCTAGCCGTGACGAGCATCTTGAACCATGAAGGCCCGAAATACCCATTCTCTATATGGTTATTATGCACAACATTCGTAATAAAAATGTGGAAATGAATACTGAGTACGGAAAACATGGTCAAGTTCTGCAACATTTCTGAATAATACTATCTGACATCAGTCTACGAAATCTCTACTAAGAACTCAAACATCTGTCTGAAAAAAAACTGAGACAAGGCCCCCAGTAAACCAAAAACATAACAAATAAGATAATGTCTGACATAATTAGGCCTTCCGAATAATAGAAGGCTCACCACTGCGAGATCAAGTCTGCAAATCCAAGAATGTCTACTGAGTAGCTGGACCCCTAGACTGTGCCTCAGGACCTGGAAGAGGGGGGGTCAGCACAAAAGTCCTGGCACGCGAAGCACTCCAAAAAAATAGCATAATGGAACATACATATATATATATGTATATATATATATATATAATAAGTGAAAACAATTCTTTTCATCAAGACATCATGTATAAAACTGTTTTTGAAAAATACATAGGCACTTTCTGAAAACATGTAACCTGTCTGTTCATTTCAAATCATGATCTTTGTTTTACTTCTGAGTTAGGTGGTATTCCCCTACAAGTATGATATTCCACGGGCTGTATGGAATCCGTCATTGACTCGGCGGGGAAGCCCCCAACCCGAGTGTGCCGCAAGGGTTGGAGTGTCTGAGTCTGATACGCCACAGGACATTTAAGTCAGTGCATAATAGTATACCCGAGTCGGCAAACCACGTTTTTAGGCAATAAGTCGCTTGAACTCAAGCCCTCTTCGGGGAACCACCTAACATCTCTGTATGCCCATTTTAACCTTTTCTGTACATGCAACATTCTGAATTTCTAAAATCATGAAAGTCTGAAATGTCTGTTAGTCTGATTCTGATATGGCATTTTTCTGAGTTGGTATCGTCATACCAAGACTTGCAAGTCCTATTTCTGAGCCATAATGCATTTAGCATGATTTTTCATAAAAAATATAGTTTCAGACCACCCAAGCATGTAGTTTGCAATAAAGATGCCATGTTCCGAAACTCAAGTCAAATCCATGCAAAACTTTCATCAAACATATGGGGGTCATGTGCATTATGGCAAAACCATGCATTCTTTCATCACATGCATATTCAACAATCACAACCCTCTCTTTCGTGTTCAAAACATTGTATATTACGTGAAACATGGAAAAATTTACATTAAGAGAGGGTTTTCATGAAAATCATGCTCTCAATTCATATTTCAGGGCAAACACATATATACGTATACATATAATTTTCAATCACTTTGGGGAAAAGCCAAAAGGCCAAAACAATATCATTAAAGCTTCTAAAACATGAGTATGTACATGAATCTCGAAACCCGATTCTTAAAACATGATTTTTCTATGCCCATGAGAATTTAGGAAAACCCCGCATACCTTAGTTGTGAAGAATTCACGAAGAAGTTTTGGAATGGTCAGACCTTCAAGCTTATTTTCTCAAACCCTAGTTGCTTCTCCTCTAAAGTTCTTGAAGGATTAGATTTTGGAATTTTATAGGAGGCTTCAATGTTGTTAATAGGCCCAAATTCATTTAGGAGTGTGTAAGGACGATTTTTGGGTTTTGTAAGGACTAACTTGCACTTAAAGTAACTCAAAACGGAGTGTTTTTCGTCACCTGAAACCATAAGTATGCGCCGCCCTTTGCATTGCATAAATTAAGATAGGTGCCGCATTGTGCATTGCCTAGACTAAGGTAGGCGCCGAATTTAGCATCGCATAGATTAAGGTATGCTCCTCCTTGTGTATCGCACAACCAGTCCAGTGGCTAAGTGCGATTGGTTAGGTGACGCACTCTACTTTGAAGAGCCATAACTTCTTGCTCAAGTGTCGGATTTTAGCAAAATTGGTATCGTTGGAAAGCTAACTTGAAGACCTATCATTTGACACATAGTAGGTTCTCTAATTCGACATATACAGAGAGTTATGGTCGATGGAAACTGACACAAGTTACAACGTCCACTAGAACATATATCTAAAGCTCAGAAATTACCGTCTAATATATGCATGAATTTTATGGGGTATTTCATTATCCCACCCTTGGGATCATTCGTCCCCGAATGATGACACGGAAATAGTCACGCATGATTTCAAACAGATTCATACATAGAAGGAAACATAAGGCAAGAATTGTACCTTTCAATTCGTTATTTGCTGGTTCAAATAGGCTTGGGTATCTCACTTTCATGTCATGCTCCGACTCCCAAGTTGCTTCTTCAACTTTCTGATTTCGCCATAACACTTTAACTGAGACTATCTCTTTACTCCTCAATTTTCTCACTTGTCGATCTAGGATTTCCACAGGTTCTTCCTCGTAAGACAAGGAATCGCCCACCTTGATCTCATCAATGGGCACCACCAAAGAGTGATCTCTGATGCATTTCTTCAACATGGATATGTGGAATACTGGATGAACAGAACCCAAACTTGCAGGCAATTCTAATTCATACGCAACTCCACCTATTCTTCTTACAATCTAATACGGGCCTATATCGCGAGGACTTAGCTTACCCCTCTTCCCGAAATGCATAACTCCCTTCATGGGAGAAATTTTGAGGAAACCCCAATCTCCAATCTCAAACTCTAACTCTCTTCTTCTAACGTCGACATAGGATTTCTGACGACTCTGAGCTGTCTTAAGTCGTTCCCTAATGAGTTTCACATCCTTCATTGCCTGATGAACAAGATCAGGGCCATACATATGCATCTCACCTACTTCATACCAGCCTATTGGAGACCTACATCTCCTACCATACAATGCCTCAAAAGGTGCCATCTTAATACTAGAGTGGAAACTGTTGTTATAGGCAAACTCTATCAGTGGCAAGTGATCAACCCAACAACCTTTAAAGTCAATCACACAGGCCCTCAACATGTCCTCTAGGGTCTGGATGGTGCGTTCAGCTTGCCCATCAGTCTGAGGGTGGAATGTTGTACTTAAGTTCACCTGGGTACCTAAACCTTTCTGAAACGATCTCCAAAAATGAGAAGAAAATTGCGTACCTCGGTCGGATATAATGGAGACAGGCACTTCATGCAAACGGACGATTTCTGCAATGAACAGCTTAGCATAATCTTCCCCCGAATAGTTAGTCCTGACAGGCAGAAAGTGAGCTAACTTGGTCAGCCTATCTACAATTACCCATATAGAGTCATACTGATTTCGGGACTTCGAAAGTCCTATAATAAAGTCCATATTGATCATTTCCCACTTCCACAAGGGCAACGCTATTTCTTGGGAAGTACCTCCTGGCCTCAAGTGTTCTACTTTCACTTGTTGGCAATTCAAGCACTTAGAAATAAAGCTAGCCACATATCGCTTCATATTATTCCACCAAAACATTGATTTCAAATCATGGTACATCTTAGTAGAACCAGGATGAACAACATACCTCGAGGTGTGAGCTTCCTCAAGAATTCTTTCTCGAAGCCCGTCGACATTCAGAACACATAATCTACCCTGAAACCTCAGAATGCCATCACCATCAACTTCAAAAGACATCACCCTCTGTTGACCCACATATTTCTTGATTTGCATCAAGATGGAATCTTCAACCTGCTTCTCCTTCACTTCAGCACAAAGGGATGACTTAGCTAACTCATGAACAATCACCCCTCCGTCTTCGGAATCTAACAGTCGCACTCCCAGATTTGCAAGGCGGTGAATATCCTTCACCATCTCTTTCTTTTCTTCTTCAACATGAGAATGGCTGCCCATAGAAAACCTGTTGAGGGAGTCGGCTACAACATTAGCCTTGCCCGTATGGTAATGCAGGCTCATATCATAGTCTTTCAGAAGTTCCAACCACCGCCTCTTCCTGAGATTCAATTCTTTCTGCGAGAAGACATACTGCAGACTCTTGTGATCATTGAAGATATCAATATGAACACCGTACAAGTAGTGCCGCAAAATCTTAAGGGCAAACACCACAGCCGCTAACTCCAAATCATGAGTTGGGTAGTTCCGCTCGTGCACCTTCAACTTCCTAGATGCATAAGCTACCACCTTACGATGTTGTATCAAAACGCAGCCAAGTCCCATACGGGACGCATCACAGTAAACCACAAAACCGTCAACACCCTCGAGAAGAGTCAAAATAGGTGCAGTGGTCAGTCTATCTTTCAACTTCTCAAAACTGTTTTCACATAAATCAGACCAAACAAAATTTACCTTTTTCTGAGTCAGCTTAGTGAGTGGGGCCGCTATGGATGAAAAACTCTCTACAAACCTTCTATAATAACCTGCCAAACCCAAGAAGCTCCGAATCTCGGTTGAAGTCGTGGGTCTGGGCCATTTTCTCACTGCTTCAACTTTCTGGGGGTCCACTCTAATCCCGTCACTGGACACAATATTCCCTAAGAAGGCAATAGCCTCTAACCAGAACTCACACTTGGAAAATTTGGCATACAACCAATGATTCTTAAGGGCCTGAAGAATGATTCGGAGGTGATCGGTATGATCCTCCTTACTCTTAGAATAAATCAGAATATCATCAATAAATACAATGACAAACGAGTCAAGAAACTGGCGGAAAACTCTGTTCATAAGATCCATGAAGGCTGCAGGGGCATTAGTTAACCCGAAGGACATGACAAGAAACTCATAGTGACCATATCGGGTTCGAAAAGCTATTTTGGGAATGTCTGACTCCCTAACTTTCAACTGATGATAGCCCGAACGAAGGTCTATTTTTTAAAAACATCTAGCACCCTGAAGCTGGTCAAAAAGATCATTAATCCTAGGAAGAGGATATTTGTTTTTAATTGTGACCTTATTCAGCTGACGGTAATCTATGCACATACGAAGGGAACCGTCTTTCTTACGCACGAAAAGTACAGGTGCACCCCAAGGAGATACACTGGGGCATATAAATCCCTTATCTAGGAGGTCTTCTAGTTGCTCTTTCAACTCTTTTAGCTCTGCGGGAGCCATTCTATATGGCAGAATGGAAATGGGACGGGTATCTGGCAACACATCAATACCAAACTCTATCTCCCTATCAGGGGGTATCCCTGGGAGATCTTCGGGAAAGACTTCTGGAAATTCATTCACCACAAGGACAGACTAAAGAGGAGGATTTTCAACTTTAGAGTCCTTAACTCGAATAAGGTGATACAAGCAACCCTTAGAAATGAGTTTTCGGGCTCTGAGATAAGATATAAAGTGCCCTTTGGGTGCTAAAGAATGTCCCTCCCATTCTATCATTGGTTCATTCGGGAAAGAAAAGGTAACTCTACGGGTCCTACAATCCAATATGGCATAGCATGAATGAAGCCAATCCATCCCTAAGATAGCATCAAAAGCAACCATGTCCAACTCCATAAGGTCTGTCACCGTATCCCGACTACCAACAGTCACCACACAACCCCTATATACCCTTCTAGCAACAACAGAATCCCCCACCGGGGTAAAAACAGAAAAGGGTTCAGAAATCACACTGGGCTCAATCCCAAAACCTACCGCCACATAAGGGGTCACATAAGATAAGGTAGATCCGGGATCAAGTAACACATTGACATCACGGGAAAAGATTTGTAATGTACCGGTAACAACATCTGGGGAGGCTTCCGCCTCCTGGCGGTTGGTCAAGGCATATAACCGGTTGCGACTGTTCCCGGCAGCTGATGTGGCGCCCTTCTGAGACGGGGGTGGCGCTGTGGAATTGCCCTGAAACCTCAGACTACCAGCACTCCTCCTAGCACATGGACAGTCCCTCTGAAAGTGGCCCGACTGACCACATGAATAACATACAAGTGCGCCTAACTGACATTTTCCCGGATGATTCCTACCACAATTTTCACATCGCGGGTAAGTGCGATGCTTCTGAGCCACACTACCCTGCGATGGAGTATCTGGTGCTCTAGATCCATGAGGAGTCTAAAAGCTCTGAGTCTGTCTGTCTGCAGGGGGTCTGGGCGCTGGGGCGCTGGCTGCTGACTGTGTACTATTCCAAAACCTCGTCTTCCTCGACCACCTATTTCCCAAGTTACCACTCTGTGGCTGACTCTGGTGCTGGTCCGCAGATTTGACTCTCTTGGCCTGTCTGTCCCTCTCTCTAGATTCAGCGATCTTTCTCTTCTTCTCTTCCACCTGCTGCATGTGGACTGTCAGTCTAGCAAAGTCTAACTCCCTATTCAACATTTCCCCCTGGCACTCAAGTATCAGGTTATCAGCAAGGCTGGATGCGAATTTCCTCATCTGGGCTCTCATATTACTAGTCAATTCTGGTGCATAGCGTGCTAGGTTATTAAACTTCAAAGTGTACTCCTGTACACTCATACTGCCCTTCTTCAGATTCATGAACTCTTCTGCTTTGGCCTCCCTCAACTCCAGAGGAAAGAATCTGTCAAGGAAAGATTCTACAAACTCACCCCAAACTGTAGGCTCAGCACTCTCACTTTTTGCATCTTCCCAGTCTGCATACCACTGATTCGCAACATCCTTAAGCTGATAAGTTGCCAATTCCACTCCTTCAATTTCATCTACATGTATTACCTTAAAGATCTTCTCCATCTCATCCACGAACTCCTGTGGATCTTCCTCCACCTTTGTACCAGTGAACTTAGGTGGATTCATCTTCATGAAATATCCGACTCTAGTAGCCTCAGATGTGGCGGATGCAGACCCTAAATCTTCCGATCGTTAAGCCTGGTTAGCTATCAGCTGTGTTATCATATGGATAGACTGTCTGAACTCTGCATTCGAGATATCTCTCTGAGCAGTTGGTGGACGGTTGGCATTAGTCCGCGGAGCCTGAGGTGAACTGGTTGGGACTGGAGGGACTCCCAGAGTAGGGACAGGTTCTGGCGTGGAAGCTCTATTACGGGTCCGCATCCCATGGGTGGGACAGACCACATCTGCCTGAGCACTCTGATCAATGTTGTGACGGGGAGTCATAGTCGTGTTTTTGAAATACAAGAGATCATTGATTAGGGGACTGTTTAGACTCTGAAGCACGAACTAAATCACAAAGAAGGGAAACATTCCTAAACGCCTAGTAGCTTCCTGCTTATAAGTGTGGCGCGCTACACACCCATAAACAGAACTCTACTCGACGCAATTTCGCAGACACCCTGGGACTATGAACCGTGCTTTTATACCAAGTTTGTCACGACCCGAGCCTAGGCCCTAGCCGTGACGAGCATCCCGAACCATGAAGGCCCAGAACACCCATTCTCTATCTGGTTATCATGCACAATATTCATAATAAAAATATGGAAATGAATACTGAGTATGGAAAACATGGTCAAGTTCTGCAACATTTTTGAATAATACTATCTGACATCAGTCTGCGAAATCTCTACTAAGAACTCAAACATCTGTCTGAAAAAAAACTGGGACAAGGCCCCCAGTAAACCAAAAACATAACAAATAAGATAATGTCTGACATAATTAGTCCTTCCAAATAATAGAAGGCTCACCACTGCAAGATCAAGTCTGCAAATCCGAGAATGTCTACTGAGTAGCTGGACCCCTAGACTGTGCCTCAGGACCTAGAAGAGGGGGGAGGGGGGCGTCAGCACAAAAGTACTAGCACGCGAAGCACTCCAAAAAAATAGCATAATGGAACATACATATATATATATATATAATAAGTGAAAACAATTCTTTTCATCAAGACATCATGTATAAAACTGTTTTTGAAAAATACATAGGCACTTTCTGAAAACATGTAACCTGTCTGTTCATTTCAAATCATGATCTGTGTTTTACTTCTGAGTTAGGTGGTATTCCCCTACAAGTCTGATATTCCACGGGCTGTATGGAATCCGCCATTGTCTCAGCGGGGAAGCCCCCAACCCGAGTGTGCCGCAAGGGTTGGAGTGTCTGAGTCTGATATTCCACAGGACATTTAAGTCAGCGCATAATAGTATACCCGGGTCGGCAAACCACGGTTTTAGGCAATGAGTCACTTGAACTCAAGCCCTCTTCGGGGAACCACCTAACATCTCTGTATGCCCATTTTTAACCTTTTCTGTACATGCAACATTCTGAATGTCTAAAATCATGAAAGTCTGAAATGTCTATTAGTCTGAGTCTGATATGGCATTTGTCTGAGTTGGTATCGTCATACCAAGACTTGTAAGTCCTATTTCTGAGCCATAATGCATTTAGCATGATTTTTCATAAAAAATATAGTTTCAGACCACCCAAGTATGTAGTTTACAATAAAGATGCCATGTTCCGAAACTCAAGTCAAATCCATGCAAAACTTTCATCAAACATATGGGGGTCATGTGCATTTTGGCAAAACCATGCATTCTTTCATCACATGCATATTCAACAATCACAACCCTCTGTTTCGTGTTCAAAACATTGTATATTACGTGAAACATGGAAAAATTCACATTAAGAGAGGGTTTTCATGAAAATCATGCTCTCAATTCATATTTCAGGGCAAACACATATATACGTATACATATAATTTTCAATCACTTTGGGGGAAAGCCAAAAGTCCAAAACAATATCATTAAAGCTTCTAAAACATGAGTATGTACATGAATTTCGAAACCCGATTCTTAAAACATGATTTTTCTATGCCCATGAGAATTTAGGAAAACCCCGTGTACCTTAGTTGTGAAGAATTCACGAAGACGTTTTGGCATGGTCAGACCTTCAAGCTTATTTTCTCAAACCCTAGTTGCTTCTCCTCTCAAGTTCTTGAAGGATTAGATTTTGGGATTTTATAGGAGGCTTCAATGTTGTTAATAGGCCCAAATCCGTTTAGGAGTGGGTAAGGACGATTTTTGGGTTTTGTAAGGACTAACTTGCACTTAAAGTAACTAAAACAGAGTGTTTTTCGTCACCTGAAACCATAAGTATGCGCCGCCCTTTGCATTGCATAAATTAAGATAGGCGTCGCATTGTGCATCGCCTAGACTAAGGTAGGCGCCGCATTTAGCATCGCATAGATTAAAGTATGCGCCGCCTTGTGTATCGCACAACCAGTCCAGTGGCTAAGTGCGATTGGTTAGGCGACGCACTCTACTTTGAAGAGCCATAACTTCTTGCTCGAGTGTCGGATTTTAGCAAAATTGGTATCGTTGGAAAGCTAACTTGAAGACCTATCATTTGACACATAGTAGGTTCTCTAATTGGACATATACAGAGAGTTATGGTCGATGGAAACTGACACAAGTTACAACGTCCACTAGAACTTAAATCTAAAGCTCAGAAATTACCGTCTAATATATGCATGACTTTTACGGGGCGTTACACCTACACTCTCATCTTACCCTGCTTGAGGTTCATGAATTCCTCTACTTTAGCTTCCCTCATCTTCAAAGGAAAGAATTGGTCAAGAAAAGCTTCCATAAATTCATCCCACACTGTGGGCTCAGCACTGTCACCCTTTGCCTCTTCCCACTCATCATACCATTGGTTCGCTACATCCTTTAACTGATAAGCCGCTAGCTCAACACCTTACACCTGATCCACATGTATCACTCTATAAATCTTCTCCATTTCATTTATGAACTCTTGTAAATTCTCTTCTACTTTAGTGCCAGTAAACTTAGGCGGGTTTATTCTCATGAACTAACCCACCCTAGTAGCTTCAGATGTAACAGATGCAGACCCAACATCTTCTGATCGTAGGGCCTGATTATCCACTAACTGTGTCAGCATATGAATAGATTGTCTGAGTTTTGAATTTGAAATATCCCTCTGAATAGTCGGGGGACGGTTAACATTAGTTTGTGGAGCCCTAGGTGGACTGGTTGGGACTGGAGTGTCTCCCAGAGTAGGGACAGGGTCTGGAGTGGGCGCTCTATTATTTGTCCTCATCCCATGAGTGGGACGGACTTCATCATTCTGAGCACTTTGATTAGTATTGTGACGAGGAGGCATGACTGTTATTTCTATACAACAAAAGATCACTCATTAGGAACAGACTTGACTCTGAAACACGAACTAAATCACAAAGAAGGGAAATATTTCCTAAACACCTAATAGCCTCCTACTTATAAGTGTGGCATGCTACACACCCATAAACAAGACTCTACCCGATGCAATTTCGCATATACCCTAGGACCATGAACCGTGCTCTGATACCAAGTTTGTCATGACCCAAACCAGGGCCCTGGCTGTGATGAGTATTCCGAACCATGAAGGCCTGAAACACCCCTATATATCTGGTAATCATGCACATAATTCATATGATAAAAGAAATATGGAAGATTCACAATACTAAGGAAACAAGGTCAACCTGAATGTGATCATAACACTGAAAACTGAAATCCAAGATATATCTGAATAATAATGTCTGACTCGGTCTTCGAAATCTCCACTATGAACTAAACAAATGTCTTAAAATTGGGACAAGGACCCCAGTAGATCAAAAAAGAACTAAAGATAATTATATTAAATAACCAGGCCTTCTTGATCATAGAAGGCTCACCACTGCACAATCTGATCTGCGATCTGAAATATCTACTATTTATCTGGACCCCTAGACTATGCCTCAAAACCTGGAGGAAGGGGGGTCAGCACAAAAGTACTAGCACACAAATCAATCCAAAATAGAGTACGTGAACATATATATAAAATAGATGAGAGCAAGTTTTCATCAAACATCATGCATAAAATAGTTTATGGAAACACATGGGCATCATTCGAGTAATCATAAATCATTCTTGGCAAAACAATTTTTGATCTTTGTATTACTTCTGAGTTAGGTGGCACTCCTCTACATTTTCTGATATTCCACGGGCTATATGGAATCCACCATTAACTCGGCGGGGAAGCCATCAACCCGAGTGTGCCATAAGGGTTGGAGTCTCTAATTCTAATACGCCACACAGCACTAGGCCAGCGTAATATAAGATATACCCAGATCATTAAATCACGATTTCGGGCAATGAGTATCTGGACTCATGCATTCTTCGGGGAACTACCTAACATCTCTTTCTACCCAATTTTTAACCATTTCTAATCGTGCAAAATTCTAATCATAAAATCTGTAAATCTGATTTCAAACATGCATTTTATTTTGTTCTAAATTTATCATGGCATTTTTTGAGTTGGTGTCATCACACCAAGACTTGCAAGTTCTTTTTCTAAGCCATAATGAAAGAAGCATGCTCTTTCATAAAAATATTGTTTTAGACCACCCAAAACATGTAATTTGCATAAAAGATTTCACGTTTCAAAAACTCAAGTCAAAACCATGCAAAAACTCTCATCAAACATATGGTGGTCACGTGTTTTTGGCAAAACCAAGCACTCTTTCATTATATGTATATTCAACATTCACAACCCTCTCTTTTGTATTCAAAAATCATATTCAGAACATACCAAAAGCCAAAGTATTTCATATCATGCTCTTCAAAACACATTTAAAATAATTTATATCATACGAAGATGAGAAAACTCATAACAAGAGAGGGATTCATTATAATCCATTCTCTCAATTAAATAACAATTCTTGAACAGATATGTACATATATACATAATTTCAAATCGATTTGGGGGAAAGGCCTAAAGACCAAAACAATACCGTCAAAACTTTTAAAACATGATTATATTCATAACCTTCAAAACCCCATTCTTAAAACATGATTTCTATGACCATGATATTTTAGAAAAAACCCCGCATACCTTGAATTAGGAAGACAATAGATGCTTATTGAAGCCTACGACCTGGAGATTCCAATTATGCGATCAACTTCAAAACCTACGGTTGAATCTTAAACTACTTAGGTTTTTATTTTGAAACCCTAGAGAGGATTCTTGATGATTTTAATAAAAATAGGGTCAAGTTGATCAAACATACCCTAAATCCTTTGTTTGGACGGTTTTAAAGGCTAGGGAAAAGTCAAACTTACCCTTAATGACTCCTGAACGGAACTGGAAATTTGAACTTAAAAATCCGATTTTGGGTGCCACCACGATGCGCCATAATTGCGGTGGTCCACTGGAGTTTGACGATTGTCAATTTGACCCTCTCCACGACGTGCTAGACCCCAAAATGATGATAGTTACGACTGTAACCTTAAATTATTCATAACTTCTTCACCGAGGGTCCATTTTGGATGAATCTTATATCATTGGAAAGCTAATTCAGTCATCTACATAATAAAGGTTGAAATCTAGGAAATTCCACATGAAAATTAATTTAGATCATTCTAGAAGCAAATGCTTAGACTTTTCATGGACGGAATTTAGCTAAGAAGACATCGGGTTGTTACAAAGATGGTAATTCGAGAGTGGAAAAAGATGAGGTTGGGTGGAGAGAAGAAAAGCGAGGGGATTACCACCAAACCATGCTAGTGATGTTTTTTCTTCTATTTCTAAGGACATTTGTGTAGGTACCAACATAGCAAGGAAAGGGGAGCAAGAACAAAGAGAAGTTGCTGCCTAAGCTTGTGGAGGACCTTCACACTATGGCAAAGAGGAATCTACTCAATATCTTCAAGGTAAAATGGCCAACTCTTGCACTTTTCCGCATGTGCATGATAATTGTGTGTCTAGTATCCCATTGAGCATGAGTTGTAGCTTACTTACTTGTGAGTCTAATGATTCTTTGCCTCTTTTTGATGATGTACATATTGTGAGTGTGGATACACTAGTTGATCTTATTGATGATGAAAGTCTTTTAAGGGAAATTTATGTCCACCTAGTGTTGAAGACAATATGTTGAACGAAAGTACATTGACTTGTGTAATTGGTATTGATCAACTTATGTGTGAAACTTGCCCACCACTTGAGGTTATGTATGATGTGCCTAATAGAACTCAAGTGAGTGAAGTATTTGAAAATGTTGGTCAACAAAATAGGAGTGAACCTGAGAGCTATTCTTGGATAATCTTGTGCTTGAAATCTCTTTGAAACTTGATATTGATCCTTTAGAGAGTGATGAGCGTGTTTGTCCGAATCAACCTGTGAAATAAATCATTCTCTCTTTAGGTATAATATCTTGTTTGAAGATGATAAAAGCACTCCTAATAGACCTAGTTGTAAAATGATGGCATAGCTTGCCTTGGAAGCTATAGCCTATATGCTAACCCACTATGGTGTGAAAACATTCCTCCTAAATATGGAAATCTCTTCTTGGAAGATGAGAGTACTCTTAATGGCAAGGAATGTGTGGTCTTGTAAACTACTTCTCCTTCTACTTTATGTGACTTTATTATTGAGAGTACTCATGGTGATGCGTGGGAAACTAGTAGTGAGTACACACATGAGGACACCCTAGTATAAGTTGACTTGAGTGATACCTTTCTTTACTCTCTATTTTCTTTGGATGATATGTATGTTATTATAGACAGTATGCCATTTAGTTTGGATGGAGACCACGAAAAAGGAGAGTGTTTTCTAGACCCATGTCTATGGACACTCTTCTCATTTGACCCCGGTGCCAAATGTAGAAATTGTGATGTTGGTGCACCCAACTTATTGCTTGGTCTACATGAAAAGCAAAGTGTCACTCGTGGTGAATCCCATAACCAAATCCTTCATACATATTTCATTGAGTTTTAATATTTCATTCAATGGATCCTTGGTTATATTGCAAATATGTGCAACCTTGGCATGTTGAGATTATTTGTTGTGATAACCCTAACCCTCATGCTACGAGGAGTTTGTATTTGTTTGTCCTCTCTTTGGTTTTGCAAGGTTTGGATTTGAGGTCAAATCCTTTTCAAGAAGGGGGGATGATAAGGGAGAAATTGGCACCTTATCTTTTGATGACATCTTTGGAGGCTAACACATAGAGGCTCAAGACTTAGTCACCTCGAGGATACGAGAACATGCATGGAGGACCCATTTTGAGCCTACCATTGAGCATACCATTCATCAAGGCCGTGAGTGGAAGATTTATTAGAGCATTAAAGACTTGAGGACTCATAGCTTTGGACACTTAATGTCTCACGGTTTTGGGTCATCTTCATTGAGGACATTTTGGTCACTTTACTTCACCTAAAATGCAATCCATGGCTACCCCTATAATTAAGGGTAGTGTGGTCATTTTGTCTCCTTTTATAATATATTATGAATAGGACATTTTAGGTCTTCTCTTATTAGTTGTTTAATGATGAAAATATGAGACATTAAAAATCCTCTCTCTTGAGAGTAGACCACCTTAGTGTAGTTCTTAGTTAGGGCTTGGATTTGCCATTGTAGATTAGGCTTAGATAAGTCAATATTGTTCCTTGCTTAGAAACGGTGGATCTTAAGGTAAGATGATTCCCTTGGTCGTGACTGTAAGAGTGTCGTGTTGTTGTTACATTCATTAGCGGTTTTTGTAACTCCCAAAATCTTATCCCGAGACGTCACACAGTACTTAAGGATACAAGTAACCCCAAGCTAACCCTTTGAGCCTGCTACTAAGTCTAGAACTTACTTTAAAACAAATGAATTAAGTAGTAACTCTATATCATGTCAAATTTGGGCTAAAATAACTGAAAAACATCATTTGGATAACAAATACTGAAAATCTGGGAACTCCAACTAATAGTCCGACAAGCCTCTACTTACTAAAGAACTAGAGAGTCATCGGGACAAACCCCCAAATATCTCGAGCTGAACTGAAAACAATAAATGACTGCTATCAAGACTAAAAGTTAAAGAAAAAGGTCCTCGAACCATGAGGACTCACCAACTGCGGAAGTTTAGATAAAGGTACTCGGAGATCACTGTCGTTGTTGGGACTGAGCACCTGAACCTCTATTATGAGACAATGTAGCACATAGACATATATGTGGATCAGTACTTTGAGGATGTCCTGAGTATATGGGGGTGTATGCATATAGAAAACAACATCATTAATTTATAAAACAAATGCATGCTAAATATAAATGACTCACATAGCTTAGATAAATTTGATAAGTCATGGATAGTGAAACATGTAACATCAATATCACGAGTCATTATACTTAGTTCAAAAAATTTTATCTCCATTTCCTTCTCAAAACATATAGAATAAGTGACAAAGAACTCAACTCTGCATTCTAAAGCTAAGACGTGTAGCTTTGAAATTGAAATTTCAAGTAGAGTAATATCTGATTAAGTTGTGAGCCCTTGCACTTAGCTCCCAAAATCTTAGGAGAAAAATACTCAAATGCTGTTCATTTACTTTGACTAGCAGGAAAAATACTTTCTTTAAGGGAAAAATACTTTAAGAAACTACTCTGAAAATCTTACTACTAAGGAGGTTCTCTTAACCGACATAAATCATGCGAGCTATATGGATTCCAACTTTTTTATCCTCCTAAGGAAGAAACCTCACATCGGGGAAGGTGTCATACTCTAGCCAGGGAGTATAACCTCAACTAAGTGATCACTATCTCGGCCTCGGGCCCATAAATGTCAATCCTACGATGGCACATAGTTCTGGGGTATGAAACCATAGCAATTTACCCAACTAGATGATAAATACTACTCCCTTTTAATTAGCTATGCTCATCTCATGGAACTCCACATGTAATAATCTCGTCGTTTATAATGAAACCAACTACAAAATTTATAATCTCATTTAGTGAAGTGGATTTCAAAGCTACTGTGACCATCACGGTCAAAACTTTCTCAATAATCTCAAAATACTCAAGTCATGGATGCTTATAGCACCAAAGTTCTTAAAATTACAATCTCAAGTAGGGCTTAATGACCCATAATTCAAGCTCAGGTTAAGACATATCAAAATACATACTAGATATCACAAAGATCCATAAATCATATAGAAATCTAAAATTTTCAGCAATATGCATTATAATCTCAACATACTCATGTACTACAATTTCTAAAACATTGAAACTATCATAATCTCGAGAAATAATAACATAGGGTATAAACCCATACTTCAATTTCATAAGAAAACATGTAAAACCATATATCTTTGTAATTAAAAAAACTTTTGGGCACAAGGACAAAAGGAGTGTCCTTGTTCAAACCCCACATACCTTATTTGTCTTGATTCAATGGAACAAGTTGACTTTTGAAGCCTTGAGAATCTTCTCGGAGGCTTCTCTTGAAGGTTCTTAAATGGTAATGTTTTGATTCTTGAATTTCCTTAAAGAAGGATTTGAGGATTGATCTTGAAAGGAACCCTAAGTTTGATGCTATGGAAGAATATGAAGTTATGTGCTTTGATTTGATTTAATTAGGTTTTAAAAAAGGAGGAAAAGAGCCAAAAATCCTTTTAAAAAAGGCTTAAAGTCACTAAACGGAGGTCCCCGATAGTTTGGGCGACGAACCGTCGCCCTGGGGATGGACCATCCCTTCAACCCATCGCTTTTTAGCCAGAAAACAAGCTCACTACCTCAGTTTTGATGGTTTGGGCGATGGTCCATCGCAAGCGCGACGGTCTGTCGGCCTTTCAGTCTCACTTTGGCAGTCCGGATAGGTCACTATAAAACGGTCATAACTGTTTACCTAGATACCGTATTTTGGAAAAATTAGTATCGTTGTAAAGATAATTTAATTATCTATATTTTGGTGGGTTATGACCTCAAAAATTCATAGTATAATGAAATATATCCTCGTTTGAAGTTGACTATATCAAAATCATTATCAAGAATTCAATCGGTAAAGGATGTTTTGATTCGCCTAATAGCTAGGACATATTTGAGTCCTTGATACACACCAGCCTTGAACATAAAACTACCAATGCACTATAATTTATTCCTTATGAGCTTGAAGCATGGTTCTACTATTGGTTGGAATTCTCAGGGTATTATAATATCTTCCCCTTGGAAACATTCGTCCTCGAATGAGGTTGGCTAGCTGAGAAAACTGAGGATGCACGACTGAAATAAATTACTAAACTAATTCTACATCATTCTAATCCTTTGAGTACTTCTAGGAATGCATGAACTTATAAAGAAGGCACTATATTGCTGAATACATGCTTAGAAAAGAATTGAATCAAGAAAGAGTAGTACCTTTAGCTAAATCTGAGTAGCGGCGAATAGATGAGGGCACTTGGCTTGCATATCTGCTTCTACTACCTAAGTAGCACCCTTAAGTGACTGGTTCCGCCAAAGAACCTTGACCAATGTAACTTCTTTGTTCCTTAGTCTACGGATATGATGGTCTAGAATCTCAACTGGAATCTTTTCATATGAAAGACTGTTCTGAACATCTGAGCTCTCTGATAGATCTACTACAATGGAATCACCGATGCACTTCTTAAGCATAGAGACATGAAAGACAGGGTGAACAGCTGACAAATCTGTAGGTAATTCAACCTCATAAGCTACTTTCCTAACACATCTCAGAATTCTATAGGGGCCAACACAATGGGGACTAAGCTTTCCCTTTTTACCAAATCTCTTCACCCCTTTCATGGGTGAAATCTTCAAATATACCAAGTCATCACTTCTAAACTTAAGATTTCTTGTTCTAACATCTGCATATGATTTCTGAAGACTCTAGGCTGTCTTCAATCTTTATCTAATAAACTTTACTTTTTCCATAGCTTCAAACACCGCATCAGTCCCAAACAAGATGGCCTCACCCACTTCAATCCAACCTATGGGTGATCTACATCTCCTCCGATAAAGAGCCTCAAACGAGGCCATCTGAATGCTAGAATGATAACTGTTATTATAAGAGAACTCGATTAATGGCAAATGCTCATCCCAACTACCCTTGAAATCAAGAGCACATGCCCTCAACATGTCTTCTAGAGTCTGGATGATCCTATCTTCCTAAACATCTGTCTGTGGGTTAAAAGCGGAACTCAAATGAACTTGGGTACCAAGAACCTTCTAAAAAGCTCTCTAAAACGAAGAAGTAAATTGAGTACCCTTATCTGATATGATAGATAAGGGAACTCCATGCAATCTAACTAACTCTCGGATATATAACTTGGCATAATCCTCAGTTGTATAAGATGTATGCACTGACAGTAAATGCACTGACTTATTCAACCTATCTACAACAACCCAAATTGAATCGTGATGATGGCACAAAAAAGGTAAACCAGTCAAAAAATACCAAACTCTTGCATCTTACCACCAGGTCTTTAGTGCTCTACCTTAAACTGTTGGCATGTTGCACACTTCGCTATAAACTTCGCTATATCTTTTTTCATGCCACTCCACCAATAGATTTCTTGCAAGTCCTCGTACATCTTGGTAGTGTCGGGATGAATAGAATATCGCACGCCTTGCGCTTCAGCCATAAATATATGCCTCAAATTATCAACGCAGGGAACACACAATCTATACTAAAACCTTAACACACCATATCCCCCTTGGGAGAAAACCTCTACCTTTTGGTCTTTAACTGACTCCTTTAGTTTAACCAAACTAAAATCCATGTCTTGCTTCTCCTTCATTTTTGAAACCAGAGAGGATTCGGAACTACTCTGAACCCATACATTCCCCTCAGCTGAATCAAGCAACCTAACACCTAATCTAGCCAGATGATTCACTTCATGAGCTAACTCTTTCTTACCCTTCTCCACATAAGCAACACTACCCATAGACAACCTGCTAAGGGTATCTTCCACTACATTAGCCTTACCCAAATGATAAAACACACTTATATCATAATATTTTAGCAACTCTAACCATATCCTCTGGCGAAGATTCAACTCCCTCTAAGTAAATACACACTGCAAACTTTGGTAATCTGTAAACACATCAACATGAGCACCATAAAGATAGTTTCTCCAGATTTTCAAGGTAAAGACCACAACAGCTAATTCCAGATCATGGGTTTGGTAAATATTTTCATGTGGTTTCAACTGTCTAGAGGCATAGGATATCACCTTACCTCTCTACGTCAACACACAATCCAAACCAACTCTAGAGGTATCACAATACACCACAAAACCATTTGTACCATCGAGTAAAGTTTAACACAAGGGCTAAAGTAAGTCGAGTGTTCAACTCCTAAAAACTCTTCTCGCAGGAATCTGACCACAGGAACTTAACTTTCTTTTGGGCCAGTCGGGTCATGGGAGATGCAATAGATGAGAAACCTTCAACAAAACTATGGTAATAGCCATCTAAACCCAAGAAACTTCTAATGTCTAATAGAGAGATAGGTCTAGGCCAATTTCTTACGGTTTCTGTCTTTTGGGGATCAACTCTAATGCCTTCAACTAAAATAATAAAATCCAGAAAGGCTACAAACCTTAGCAAAAAGTCACACTTATTGAATTTGGCGAACAATTAATGATTCTAAGAGTTTGCAAAATAGTGCGGAGATGATCTGCATGGTCATCCTCACTACTAGAGTAAACAAGGATATCATCTATGAACACTATGACAATCATATCCAGATATTGTTTGAGCACTCGATTCATGAGGTCCATGAAAGTTGCTGGAGTATTGGTTCGCCTGAAAGACATGACTAGAAACTCAAAATGGCCATAACGGGTTCTGAAGGCTGTCTTTGGAATATCACATTCCCTTACTTTAAGCTGATGATAGCCCAATCTAAGGTCTATCTTTGAAAAATAACTTGCACCTTGAAACTGATCAAATAGGTTATCAATTCTAGGAAGAGGGTATTTGTTCTTAACAGTGACTTTATTAAGCTTACAATAGTCAATGCACATATGCAAAGAACCATCTTTCTTTCGCACGAACAAGATAGGTACTCCCCATGGAGAAACACTAGGGCTTATGAAACCTTTATCTAAATTATCTTTGAGTTTCTCGTTCAACTCCCTAAGTTCTACGGGAACCTTACGATACAGAAGGATAGAAATAGGTTGTGTATCAGGAAGAAGGTCAATCTCGAATTCTATCTCTCTATCGGGAGGTACCCCTGGGAGATCAACATCAAGAAACTCATTAACTATATTAACTGACTGGATAGTTGGAGTCTAAAACTTAGTGTCTTTAACTATACTAACTGACTCGAACTAGATGATAGATGCAACCTTTGGATATTAACTTTTTGGCTTTAAGGTAGGATAAGAAGTGACTCTTAGGAAAAACAGAATTTTTGGACCACTCAAAGACTGGCACATCAGGAAACTAAAACTTGACAACACGGGTGCGATAATTTATTGATGATAATAGGAATAAAGCCAATCCATCCTCAGAATAAGGTCAAAATCAAACATATCTAACTCAATCAAGTTAGCAAACATGACCTTGTGAAGAGCAGTAATAGGACACTTCTTATACACTTGCTTAGTAAAAACTGACTTACCTATTGAAGTAGAAACCAGAATAGGCTCAAGAATCTTTTCAGAGTTCATCTCAAAATTCATAGCAACCAACGGTATCACATAAGAAAAACTTAAACTAGGGTCCAACAATATATACAAATCAAAGTAAAAGACACGAAGCATACCAGTAACAATATCTGGAGAATCCTTCTACTCAAGGAGGGATTGCAAAGCATAGAAGCAGTTCTAGCACTGACCGACAGCAGTACTAGATTAAGCGCCCTGAGGAGGGGCTGGGCAACCTGGAAGAGCTGGTGCACTGTTAGTCTGAGTCTACGAACGAATATCTCTGTTTCCCAGTCTAGCATGCAGGCAATCTCTAATAACATGACCCACTTTACCACAACCAAAACAACCCCTTTTCCCGGCCAAGCACTCACCAGAATAGTCCTTACCCCACTTAGCACATAAAGGATAATGAAGTCTTCCGCTTACACTATTCTGAGATTTGGACATCGAAGACTTACCCTACTGCTCCTGCTTGTTTCTAGGTGTAGGAGCACTGGCTGAAGAAGGTGCAGGCATAGACGAACGATTCTAAAACTATGGACAGTTCCCTCCATTGGATCTAGCCTGACCATACTTTAACTGCTCCGATCTAGCCCTCTTATTTCCTCTTACTCTATCTCTTTTCCTTATGATATCTGCTTTAATCTGCTGAGCGTGCATCATTAGCCTAGAAAGGTCCATGTCTCTATTGAGCATGGCATTCCTACACTACTTTAATACCAATCCAGAGACACCAGTCACAAACTTACTCATACTAGATCGGGTGTCATCTATCAACTCAGGAACATACTTAGCTAACTGGTTGAACTTAAGAAAATACTCCTTTACTGACACGGAGCCTTGCCTCAGGTTCATAAACTCCTGTACCTTCACTTCTCTTATCTCTAACGAAAAGAACTTATCCAAGAATGCATCCTGGAACACCTGCCAAGTCATAGAAGCTGCATTCTCTTCTCTACTCTTTCTCCACATTACTACCCAATCATAAGCAACATCTTTTAAATGATAAGAGGCCATTTCTAGCTCTTCTCTTCAGTCACATGCAAAACTTGGGTGATCTTTTTCACCTCATTAAGATACAACTACAGGTCCTTACCTACCTTTGACCCAAAGAATTCAAGCAGATTTATCCTCATAAAATTACGAAGTCTGGATATGGATGCATCACCCCTTTGCTGACGTAGAATAGTAGCTTGATTATTGGCTTACACAGTAGCAGTCACAACTTGGGCTAATATCTGAAAAGCAACCCAAAATTTGGCATGAGACACATTCTCATTCAGGGGATCAACCGGTTGAGGTGGCACATTATTCCTACTGGTGCTGGTTCTGTGGGGAGGCATTTTTTGTCATTAAATAGCATGAGTCAATACCAGATAGAGACAGATATGAGCACGATGGATTTTGAAAGAAAGAGATGACATTTTTTCCTAAAATGCATCATAGCCTCTTGCTCATATATGTGGCGCACTTCAAACCGATGACCAAGACTCTACGTAACGCGGCTTGTCTGACTCCCTACGACTCTTTAAACCTTAGGCTCTGATACTAAGTTTGTAACACCCCAAAATCTCATCTTGAGAAATCACACGGTGCTTAAGGTTACAAGTAGCCCAAGCTAACCCTTTGAGCCTTCTACTAAGTCTAGAACTTACTTTAAAACAAATGAATTAATTAGTAAATCTATATCATGTCAAATTTAGGCTAAAATAACTGAAAAACATCATTTGGATAACAAATACTAAAAATTTGGAAACTCCAACTGGTAGTTCGACAACCCTCTACTTACTAAAGAACTAGAGAGTCATTGGGACAAACCCCCAACAGGCTCAAACTAAACTAAAAACAATAAATGACTGCTATCAAGATTGAAAATTAGAGAAAAAGATCCTCGAACCATGAGGACTCACCAAATGGGAAAGTGTAGATAAAGGTACTCAGAGATCACTATCACTATTGAGACTGAGCACCTGAACCTACATTACGAGATAATGTAGCACATAGACATATATGTGGATCAGTACTTTAAGGATGTCATGAGTATATGGGGGTTTATGCATATAGTAAACAACATCATTAATTTATAAAACAAATGCATACTAAATATAAACGACTCACATAGCTTGAATAAATTTGATAAGTCATAGATAGTGAAACATGTAACATAAATCTCGCGAGTCATTACACTTAGTTCAAAACTCTGTAGCTCTATTCCCTTATCAAAACATATAGAATAAGTGACAAAGAACTCAACTTTGCATTCGAAAGCTAAGACATGTAGCTTAGAAATTGAAATTTCAAGTAGAGTAATATCTGATTAAGTTGTGAGCCTTTGCACTTAGCTCCCAAAATCTTTGGAGAAAAATACTCAAAAGTTGTTCATTTACTTTTACTTTTTGGGAAAAATACTTTCTTTAAGGGAAAAACACTTTAAGAAACTACTCTGAAAATCTTACTATTAGGGAGGTTCTCTTAACCGACATAAACCATGCGAGTTACATAGAGTCCAATATTTTTGTCCTCCTAAGGAAGAAACCTCACGTTGGGGATGGTTTCATACTATTTTCAGGGACGATAACCTCAACTTAATGATCACTATCTCGGCCTCGAGCCTATAAATCTCAATCGTACGGTAGCACATAGTTCTGGGGTATGAAACCGTAGTAACTTACCCAACTCGTTGCTAAATAATACTCCCTTTTAATTAGCTACGCTCATCTCATGGAACTCCATATTTAATAATCTCGTGGTTTATAATGAAACAAACTACAAAATCTGTAATCTCATTCAGTGAAATGGATTTCAAAGCTACTATAACCATCACAATCAAAACATTCTCAATAATATCAAAATACTCGAATCATGGATGCTTATAGAACCAAATTTCTTAAAATTACAATCTCAAGTAGGGTTTAATGACCCATAATTCAATCTCAGGTTAAGACGTATCAAAATTCTTACCTCGATATCACAAAGATTCATAAATCATATAAAAATCTAGAAATTTTCAGCAATATGCATAATAATCTCAACATACTCATGTATTTCAATTTCTAACACATTGAAACCATCATAATCTCAAGAAATAATAACATAGGGTATAAACCCATACTTCAATTTCAAAAGAAAACATGTAAAACCATATATCTTTTTAATTAAAACAACTTTTGGGCACAAGAACGAAAGGAGTGTCCTTATTCAAACCCAACATACCTTATTTGGATTGATGCAATGGAACAAGTTGACTTTAAAGCCTTGAGAATGTTCTTGGAGGCTTTTCTTGAAGGTTCTTAAATGGTGATATTTTTATTCTTCAATTTTCTTGAAGAAGGGTTTGAACCTTGTTCTTGAGGATTGATCTTGAACGCAATCCTAAGTTTGATGTTATGGATGATTATGAAGTTATGTTCTGTGATTTGATTTAATTATGTGTTAAAAAGGGTGGAAAGGACCCAAAAATCCTTTTAAAAATGGATTAAAGTCACTAAACGAAGGTCCACGACTGTTTGGGTGATGAACTGTCACCCTGGGGATGGACCACCCCTTCAACCTACCACCTATTCGCCAGAAAACAAGCTTACTACCTCAATTGTGATGATTTGGGCGAGTCCGGATAGCTCACTGTAAAACGGCCATAAATTTTTACTCCAATACCGTATTTTGGTAAAATTATTATCGTTGGAAAGCTAATTCAATTATCTATCTGTTGGTGGTTCAAAAATTAAAAATTCATCGTATAGTACAATATATGCTCATTTGAAGTTGACTATACCAAAATCTTTCTCAAGAATTCAATCAGTAAGTGATGTTTTGATTTTCCTAATAGCTAGGACATATTTGAGGCCTTGATACACACCAACCTTGATGATAAAACTGCCAATGCACTATAATTTATTCCTCATGAGCTTGAATCATGATTCTACTATTGGTTGGAATTCTTGGGGTATTACAGTTTTTGAGTTTAATATACTCTTTAGTTCCTAATATTTGTAAAAATCTATGTCTCTCTATTTACCTTTATTACAATCGTGTTAGTGTTTGTATCTTGTAATAGTTTGTTCTTGTTGAATCCAAATCTTGTGTTCATTGTGTTCATCTTGTTCTTGTCGTATTTTTGTTGTTTTGGTGTTAAAACATCTTGTAAACTCGTGATACTTGTGTTGTTATTGTTGGCCGAAACTAGCAGTCAAAGGGGTCCTCGGGTTCCTCTCAATTTGTGGACTGTTTTGTGTAGTTTTTGTGCCTTTCGTGGTCTTTTTATATCACTTGGACCCACCTGAAAAAACATGAGCTATAACACACCGATTTGGCCCAAAAATGCCCCATTCACGCTGTTTTGCCTGTTTGACCACCCAAATGGCCCCACCCACACAAACGGATAACACTAGGCCACTCCCCAGCCTCCCTGGCATATGAAGGTCGATTTTCAATCCAAATAACGGTTGAACCCTGGGCCTACCCCAAAAACCGTGGGCTATAGCACACAAATTTGGCTTGAAAATGCTCCGTTCGCTCTATTTCGCCTGTTTAACTACCCAAATGGCCTCACCTACACTAACGAAAAACACTTGACTGCTCTCCAGCCTCACTGGTATGCCCTAGTTAATTTTTGGCCTAAATCACAATGGGACCCGAGCCCACCACAAAAATCGTGGGCTATAGCACACTGATTTAGCCTTAAAATTTCCTATTTGTGCAGTTTAACCTATTTGACCACCCAAATGTCCCCACCTACACAAACAGATAACACTGGGATACTCCCCAGCCTCTCTGACATGCTCCGATCAATTTTTAGCCTAAATCATGCCCAGGCATTAGGCCTACCCCAAAAATCGTGGGCTATAGCACACCGATTTAAACCAAAAAGCTCCGTTTGTGTTGTTTCACCTATACGACCACCCAAATGGCCCATCCTACATATACGGACAATTCTAGGACGCTATCCAGCCTCCTTAGCACGCCCCAACTAATTTTTGGCCCAAATCACTCCCAAGTCCTGGTCCCACCCTAAAAACCGTGTGCTATAGAACATCGATTTAGCCCGAAAATGCCCCGTTCATGCCTTTTTCCTGTTTGACCACCTAAATGGCCCTGCGCACACAAACAGACAACACTAGGCTTCTCCCCAGCCTCCCTGGCATGCCTCGATTGATTTTTGTCCTAAATCATGCCCGGGCCCCGTGCCTAACCTGAAAATTATGGGCTATAGCACACTGATTTGGCTAAAATGCTCCGTTCATGCTGATTCTCCCGTTTGACCACCCAAATGGCCCTTCCCACACAAGTATATCATAAAGGTATAATAATACACCTGCTTTTGATGCAGCACATGGTAAGGATGTATGGAAGTTCGCGGAAGCTAACCCTGGACATAGTAACCTACTAAATAGCGCTATGCCATGGGATGCTAGGGCAGCCGTATCTATGATTATAAATGATTGTCCTGAGATATTTAAGGGGGTGAACACTATGGTTCATGTTGGTGGTGGTGACACAACAACATTAAGATTATTAATAAAGGCTTTTCCATGGATTAATAAGATTAATTATGACCTACCTCATGTTGCTTCTGTTGCTCCTCATGCTAATGGTGTTATACATGTTGGAGGTGACATGTTTAACTATGTTCCTAAAGTTGATGTTGCTTTCCTCATGGTAAGTAGATATTTAATACATAGTAGTCCATTTAAAGATCTCGTTATGCTTGGGGTTCAAGGAAGGGCCAAATCACAAGGGTTGCTCTCACTATTCATGGGGTTCAGGAAAAGAACGGAGCACAAGGGTTTACAAAAAGGCTCCGTACATACACCTTTATGGTTCTAACTTTTCTCTAATTCCACGCATATAGAAGATTTAGTGCATTGGGTTGTCCATTTAAAGCTCTCACTATGTTTGGGGTTCAGGGAAGGGTCGAATCATATGAGTTTCTCTCGCTATACACGGGGTTCAAGGAAGGGTCGAATATAAGGTTTTAAGGTAAGACTACATACAATAAACCTTTATGGTTCATCCTTTATTTCGATCTCACGTATAGCGAATCTTTAGTGCACCGAGCCAAATTGAACTTGTTTTAAAATATTTGACATCATAATTAAGATAGAAGTTAATTTCTTCAATAGTCATTCGTGTTATAAAAGTGCCTCAGTAATTTAAAGACATTTTTGTTTGTTTATGTTAATAAAGTCATCCATGATTGTGCCATTAGCCACAAAATGATTCCTACATTAAAAACAACTAGTAATTAACATGAATGGACCCCTTTATATAAGTTTGAAATTAGGTTTAAAGTTGTACAAATTGATATATTTAATATTATTTTTATTAGTGTTATTAATTTCCATAACCTCATGTATATTGATGTATATGTTATATTAGTGGGTTTTGCATGATTGGGGAGATAAAGAATGCATACAAATATTAACAAAGTGTAGAGAAGCAATTCCAAAAGACAAAGGGAAAGTGATAATATTTGAAACAAGAAAATATTAGAGAAAAGACATCTTTTCCCCCTAAACTTGTCCTCCAAACTCACTTTAGCACTTAAACTTAACTTCTGTTTATTTATCCCTTTTAACATCTTTAAAGTATATTATTTTAACCACTCAAAACTAAAAACCACTCTCACAACGGAGAGTGTGTTACACTCACCTACACATTAACGCCACATCAATGCCACGTCAGAGCCACGTCATTGCCTGTAACGCCCTAAATCTGGTACCTAGAATGCTACACGGTGCTAGTGACTCCAAAGGAATCCAAGCCAACCCATGACTGATATTTGTACCAGACCACTACATAATCTACTATATCAATGCGGAAATAAAGGTTGAAAGGCCATAATGTTCAAAACTGTAATATAACTAATAAAACATAATATCTGGATGGGGTATGAAATACCCAAAACAACTGAAATAAACTACCTGAACATGATAGTCTGAAAAGCCTCTATCTATCTAAATAAGAAGTTGATGGGACATGTTCCCAACTAACTCCAACTACTGAAATAAACTAAGTACATAAATGATAAAATAATGATCATGTCCTCAAAGGATGATGACTCACTGATGACTCTGACTGCTGAGTACTAGAATGCTACTAACGCTCTAGAGCTCATACTTCTGAACCTATGGTATAAAACACCATAGCGCAAATGATCAGTACGATTGAATATACTGGTATGCATGTGAGGTAGGCTGAATACAAAGGGTACATATGCATGAACTGAACTAACTGACTGTATAACATGAACGTGAGAATACATGTATGAATACATAGGCTGTAACTGAGATTGTAGGGATACTGATTGCTGAGTATGAATATTGATAACATGAGTAATAAATAACTGATACTGAGCGACTGTGTCTGACATCCTAGGTTCTGATGAAACTAGATGAGTTTCGTACTATTCTGAGTAGACTATATCTGGCAGTCCTGAATTCTGTAAAACTATCTGAGTTCTATTACTGAGACTAAATAACTGTATCTGACAGTCCTGATTCTGTAACTGAACTTGTGGAAAGTAGTCATCTAACTGACATGCCCCAAATAACGCATTATAGCTGAGTTAGGGTCCAAGTTGTAACCCCAATTAGAAAGGTGTCAATACCGCACCACTGGTAAGGACAAGTTGTGGGTAACCCTCATCTAATAGTATCCCCAAAAGAGAATGGTAAGTCCCTTATCTGATAGTGCTTATCCACTTCATCAACCCTTATCTGACAGTGTGTGTTCCCATCCTTGGGTTTACTCGGTGCTAATTCCTACTCCCATCTGAATAGACACTGAACATGATTAACTGAACTGGACTACGCTGAATTCATGGATTTCTGTTAACTAATGGAATACTATTGAGATTACTGAATTACGGAGCTTTTCTAAGTCACATGACTAACTGAGTTCTATGGATCATGGCTTGACTGAGGATATCGTGAGAACATGACATTAGTTCTAGGCACACAGCTATATTTTTCAGGTACAAGTACCCCCAGGACTCGATAGCATACGAGTAATTCATGGCATGAATTCTAAATCACAACAATGGCTACACATATATCCATAATCCATTGACTAAGACATTTCATCAAACACTTGACATGTATGAACTTGTATATGAATGGGGATTTCATATTATCATACTAGTACAACACTTTTCCTTCACATAGGCATTTTATCAAATACATAGTGAGCATAGTATATGTAGACAACATTACGCAACAAGTAAACATCATGATTCAGTTCTAATTTCACTATTAAAGGGCTCAATTATGGGTTCACATGAATCTACACCTATAATAATTAATTCCACTTAAAATTTATCACCAAACATGGACTAGAATTCAATTGGTCATTATCAACATGAACAAAAGCAAACCCATTATGAAATTCATAAAAATCCATATACTTGAACTTTGAAAAGAGATTCTTAGGCTTCATGGACGAAAGGAGTCCATGAATGAACACTATGCAAACCCTAGCAAGGATACCTTTAAGGTTCTTAGAGTCCTTGGGTGGATTTCTTGAGATTTATCTTGATTCTTGAGAGCTAGGGTTTCTTGGCTTGAGAGAGAGTAACTCAATTTGGGGAAAATAGAGTGAATAATGATATCCTTAGGTCATGTAGGGCTAAATTTCATGTTTAAGGATGAACTAAAATAATGGGAAAATACCTATTTAACCATGGATGCAACTTTTAAAAGTTTTGAAAATTTCCCGACCTGGACCCTTGACGCGACGCGGCGCTATTGTGTTGTGTCACTAGAATTTGACAACTAGGAAATTGGATGATGGCACAATGCGGAGACATCGCGGAGCTTCACTGGAATCTGATAATTGGGATTTGGGAGCCCTCCGAGACGCGGTTAAATTGTGGAGTATTACTGGAAATTGACAAATGTCATTTTGGCTTTTGGCGCGATGCGCCACTGACTAAGATGACGGTGTTTTACGACTGAAACTTTAAATCACCATAACTTCTCACCCGGTTATTGGATTTAGGCAAATCTTATATCGACGGAAATCTTATTGAATTTTCCGCATGATATAGAGTGAAAATCTTGAAAATTCTATGTGTATAAAAGTGGATTCATATTTAGAACATGTCTTTAATATTTTTTTGGACGAATTCAAGCTAGGTAGAAGTACGGGGTATTATAGTATCTCCTCCTTGGGAACATTCATCCTCGAATGAGATTAACTGAGAGAGGGGAGAAAAGATAAAGTGCAAATTAATGACTAAAACATGATTTCATGACTGACATGACTAATAACTGAGTATATCATACTGAACATGTATATCTGATGCATGTGTAAGTGATTCATGGATGCATGTGTAAGTGATTCATGGATGCATGACTGAGATCTCTGATAACTGAGTTTCTCACAAGGAGAATGCATATCTTATGCATGAACACATGACTAATATGATACATTAATATATGACTGAATATGCAATGGTACTTAGTACCAAGTTTAAAATATAATTCTTAACATAAAATTGATACCAAGTTTGTAACTAAAATCTTGACATAAAAACTAAAAAACTTAAGAAGAACTGTTACCTTGAGCTAGGTTTGAGTTGGCGGGGAAAAGTTGAGGATACTTGGTTAGCATGTATGCATCTGCTTCCCAAGTAGCTCCCCCAACAGACTGACTTCTCCAAAGAAATTTGACTAGAGGGACTTCTTTGTTCCTAAGTCTATGAGTATGATAGTCTAGGATTTCGACCGAATTCACTTCATAAGAAAGGTTGTTTTGAATATATATGCTCTGAATAAGGAATACAAATACTAGGTCACCTATACACTTCTTGAGAAATGACACATGGAAGACTGGATGAACTGAGGCTAGATCTGAAGGAAACTTGAGATCATAAGCTACCTTGTTGAAGCGACTGAGAATCTTGAAGGGACCGACATATTGGGGACTAAGCTTTCCCTTTTTGTTTAATCTCTTCACTCCCTTCATGGAAGAGATACTTAGATAGATGTAGTCACCAACCTTAAAATTGAGGTCCTTTCTACACACATCTGCATAAGACTTCTATCGACTCTGAGCAGCCCGGAGTCTTTCTCTGTTCAACTTGACTTTTTCTAAGGCATCAAATACTAAGTCAGGCCCTATAACTGAAGCCTCACTAACTTTGAACCAACTGACTGGAGATCTGCACCTCCTACCATAGATATCTTAGAATGGAGCCATCTTAATACTGGAATGATAGCTATTGTTGTATACAAACTCAATCAAAGGCAAGTGTTCATCCCAACTACCCTTAAAATCAATTGCACAAGCCCTTAGCATATCTTCTATGGTTTGAATTGTCCTTTCTTCTTGACCATCTGTCTGAGGATGAAAGGTTGTGCTGAGATGAACTTGGGTACCAAGACCCTTTTGGAATGTTTTCCAGAAATGAGAGGTGAACTGGGTACCTCTATCTGAGATAATAGATAGAAAAACACCATGCAACCTGACCAACTCCCTGACATAGAGTTTTGTGTAATCCTCGGCTGAATAGGAGGTATGGACTAAAAGGAAATAAGCTAATTTGGTCATTCTATCTATAATGACCTTAACTGAATCATGTTGATGATGAATACTAGGCAAACCCGTCACAAATTCCATGTTCACTTCTTCCCACTTCCAAGTAGGAATATTGAACTCTTGTATGGACCAACTAGGCTTCTGATGCTCTATCTTAACTTGTTGACATGTAAAGCACTTAGCCATAAATTCTGCAATATCTCTCTTTATCCCACTCCACCAATAGATTTCCCGTATATTGTGGTACATTTTTGGCCCCTGGATAAATAGAGTAGCGCACACCATGCACTTCTACAAGAATTCATTGCCTTAAGTCATCTACACCTGGAACACACAGATGACCCTGACAATGTAGGACACCATCTCACTCTTGGGAGAAAACCTCTACTTTCTGATCCTTGACTGACTCTTTCATCTTGACAAGGCTAGGATCTCTATCTTGCTTTTCTTTTACCTTAGAAACTAGAGATGATTCTGAACTACTCTGAACCCATATGTCACCCTCATTTGTATCGACTAAGAGAACACCTAGTATGTTAAGTTGATGGATTTACTAAGCTAACTTCTTCTTACTGTCCTCAATATATGCAAAACTACCCATGGACAGTCTACTTAGAGCGTCGGCCACTATGTTGGCCTTGCCTAAATGATAAAGGATACTCATGTCATAATCTTTCAAGAGCTCTAACCACCTTCTCTGACGAAGATTGAGATCATTTTGAGAAAATACATATTGAAGGCTCTTATGATCTATGAACACATCTACATAAACCCCATATAAATAATGTCTCTAAATCTTTAAGGAAAATACTATAGCTGCTAACTCAAGATCATGAGTAGGATAACTCTTCTCGTGGGGTTTAAGCTGTCTGGAGGAGTAGGCTATGACCTTACCATACTGCATGAGGACACAACCCAAACCTACTCTGGATGCATCATAATATGCCACAAACCCATCTAGACCATCTAGAAGAGATAAGACTGGAGTTGAGGTTAGTCGAGTCTTCAACTCCTGAAAACTCTTCTCACAAGGATCTAACCACTGAAACTTCACTTTCTTTTAAGTCAATATCGACATAGGGGATGCAATAGATAAAAATCCCTTAACAAACCGTCTGTAATAGCCAGCCAAACCTAAGAAACTCCTAATACTTGATGGAGAGATAAGGCGAGGCCAGTTTCTTACCACTTTGGTCTTTTGAGGATCTACTCTAATGCCATCACTGAAAATAATATGACCAAGAAATTCTACTGACCTTATCCAAAATTTGCACTTACTAAATTTGTTGAATAGCTGATGATCTCTGAGAGTCTGAAGTACGATTCCAAGACGGTCTGCATGATCACATTCACTACAGGAATAGACAAGGATATCATCTATAAAAACTATGATGAACATGTCCAAGTACTTCTTGAACACACGGTTCATCAAGTCCATGAAAGCTATAGGGGCATTGGTATTACCAAAGGACATAACTAAGAATTTGAAGTAACCATACCGAGTATGGAAGGTTGTTTTCGGGATGTCACATTCTCTGAATCTGAGCTGATGATAACCTGATCTGAGGTCTATCTTAGAGAAATAGTTGGCACCCTGAAGTTGGTCAAACAAGTCGTCAATTTGGGTAAGTGGATACTTGTTCTTGACCATGACTTTATTGAGCTGATGGTAATCTATGCATATTCTGACAGAACCGTCTTTCTTGCGCACGAATAAGACTGGAGCACCCCATGGGGACACACTGGGTTTGATAAATCCCTTATCTAAGATATCCTTCAACTATTCTTTCAGTTCTTTGAGTTTTCCAGGTGTCATTCTGTAGGGCAGAATAGATATAGGCTGAGTATCTGGAAGAAGATCAATACCGAAGTTTATTTCCCTTTCGGAAGGAATCCTTGGAAGATCTTTGGGAAAGATATCTGAATACTCACTTACTACTGGGACTGATTCAAGACTGGGAGTTTCAGAACTAGAGTCCTTAACTCAAACAAGATGGTAGACACATTTCTTAGATATCATTTTCCGTGCTCGAAGGAAGGAAATAAGCTGACCTTTGAAAACTGAAATACTACCTCTCCACTCTAGGATAGGTTCATTCGAAAACTAAAATTGCACTATTCTATTTCTGCAGTCGACTGTGGCATAGCAGGAATAAAACCAATCCATGCTGAGAATGACATCAAAATCAGTCATCTCTAATTCGACTAAGTCTGCTAAAGTGACTTTTTGAAATATCATAACCGGGATGTTCCTGTATACCCGCTGGGCTATGATGGTTTTACCCACTAGGGTAGAGACTGAAAAGGGGTCTTCTAGAATTTTGGGACTAACTCCAAAATCGCCTGCTATGTAAAGAATAACAAAAGACAAGGAAGCACCTGGATCTAGCAAAGCGTAAACATGCACATGAAAGATCTGTAACGTACCAGTAACTACATCAGGAGAATTTTCCTGATCTTACCAGTACTGAAGAGCATAAAGTGAATTTGGGTGTTGCCCACTAGTAGTACTGAAAGTGGCACCCTGCTGATTTGGGCGACTGGACTGGGCTGAGGAATGGTTCTTCTGACCCTGATAACCTGACTATGGACAATATTTGACTCTGTGGCCTATCTTTCCATATATAAAATAGACATCGCTACCAGCTCTGTAAGAGCCCTTGTGGTTCTTACCACAATTCTGACAAAGAGGATTAGTTCAGACATTGCTGACACTGCGATAAGACTTAGAGCCTGGCGCCCTATCTCTATTACCATCCTTGAACTTAGAAGCTGGAGAACTATTTGAAGAAGGAGCTGGAACTGATGACTTAGGATGAAATTGATAACGATTACCTTCTTCTAATTTGGGTTGCGCAAAGTTGAAACTACCTGTCCTTGCTCTCTTATTCTACTTCTCCCTTATCTTAATCTTTTGCTCTTCTATTTGCTAAGCATGGGTCATAAGCCTGGCTATGTTTATGTCACTATTCAACATCACAGACCTTCACTCATTGACCATAATATCACTTACCTCTGAAACAAACTTACTCATATTGGTCCTGTTGTCTGCAACCACATGAGGGGCATATCTGGCTAATTGAGTAAACTTAAGAGAATAATCTTTCACCGTCATGTTTCCCTACCTGAGGTTGATAATTTCTGACACCATAGCCTCTGTCGGCTTTTGGGGAAAGAATCTATCTAAAAACGTAGTGACAAATTCCTCCTACTCAATAGGTTCTGCATCAACTGACCTCTCTGACTTCCACTGTTTAAACCAAGTATGAGTAATATCCTGCAACTGATATACAACTAGCTCAACAATCTCACTCGAAGTAACCCTCACGATATCTATAACCTTTTAAACCTGATTAATGAATTCCTGAGGGTTATTGTCTAACTTAGACCTAAAAAAGGATGAAGGATTCATTAGGGTGAAGTCTCGAATCCTGGCTGAAGCTGAATTGGCCACTGGGTTGGCTGGAATGATAGCTGTTCATTCCTTCTGAGCAGCAACTAACTGAGCAAGAGTAGTGAATGCAGCTCTAAACTCTGTATGAGAAACATGTTCGCCGAAAGGACCCTCGGGCTGAGGGGCTGACTGATTCCCATTTTTTCTTTTGGGAGGCATATTCTATAGAAGAAAGGGGGAAACGAATTAGACTGAGATTTAAGCTTGAGCTCATGCTCACTGGCACGACATGAATACTGAAATAAGGGAAACTATTCCTAAAAGATCTGATAGCCTCTTGTACATAAATGTGGCACGCAACACACCCATTTACAAGACTCTACTAGATTCGACTTTCAGACTTCCTAGAACTCTATTGAACCTTAGTCTTTGATACCAAGTTTTTAACTCCCCAAATCTAGTACCCGGAATGCTACATGATGATCGTGACCCCGTAGGAACACAAGCTAACCCATTACTAATATCTATACCTGAACACTACATAATATACTATATCAATGCATAAATAAAGGTTGAAAGGCCATAAGGTTCAAAACTATAATACAACTGATAAAATATAACATCTAGATGGGGTATGAAACACCCAAAACAACTGAAATATACTACCTAAACATGATAGTCTGAAAAGCCTCTATCTTCCTGAATAAGAAGTTGATGGGAAATGCCCCCAACTAACTCCAACTACTGAAATAAACTAAGTACAAAAATGATAAAATAATGATCATGTCCTCGAAGTATGAGGACTCACTGCTGACTCTGACTGCTGAGTACTAGAATGATACAGACCATTTAAAGCTCATGCTTCTGAACCTATGGTATAAAACACCATAGCGCAAATGCATCAGTACGATTGAATATACTGGTATGCATGTAAGGTAGGTTGAATGCAAAGGGTATATATGGATAAACTAAACTAACTGACTGTATAACATGAACGTGAGAATGCATGCATAAATACATAGACTGTAACTAAGATTGTGAGGATACTAATTACTGAGTATGAATACTGATAACATGAGTTACTAATAACTGAAACTGAGCGACTATGTCTGACAGTCTAGGTTCTGATGGAACTAGTTGAGTTTCGTACTATTCTGAGTTGAATGTATCTAACAGTCCTGAATTTTGTAGAACTATCTGAGTTTTATTACTGAGACTGAATGACTGTATCTAATAATCCTGATTCTATAACTAAAACTGTGGAAAGTAGTCATCTAGCTGACATGCCCCAAATAATGCATTATAGCTGAGTTGGGGTCCAATCTGTAACCCCAATTGGAAGGGTGCCAATATCGTGCCACTGGTAAGGACAAGCTGTGGGTAACCCTCATCTAATAGTGTCCCCAAAATAGAATGGTGGGGCCCTCATCTGATAGTGCTTATCTACCTCATCAAACCATAGGTGGCAGTGTTGATGTCTCAACCTATGCTGGTTATATAGTTCTGAAACGCAAGGATTACTTCTAAGAATCACACCCTCATCTGACAGTGTGTGTTCCCATCCTTGGGTTCTCTCGGTGCTAATTCCTACTCCCCTCTGAATAGACACTGGACATGATTAACTGAACTAGACTATGCTGAATTCATAGAGTTCCATTAACTGGCGGAATGCTATTGAGATTACTGAATTACTGAGCTTTCTTAAGTCACATGACTAACTGAGTTCTATGGATCATGGTTAGACTAAGGATATCGTGAGAACATGACACTGGTTCTAGGCACACAACTATATTTTTTGGGTCAAGTACCCCTAGGACTCAATAGCATAAGAGTAATTGATGGCATGAATTCTAAAGCACAACAACGGCTACACATATATCCATAATCTATTGACTAAGACATTTCATCAAACACTTGACATGAATGAACTTGTATATGAACGAGGATTTCATATTATCATACCAGTACGACACTTTTCCTTCACATAGGCATTTTATCAAATACATAGTGATCATAGTATATGTAACAACATTACGCAACAAGTAAACATCATGATTCAGTTCTAATTTCACAATTCAAGGGCTCAATCATGGGTTCACATGAATCTACACCTATAATAATTAATTTCACTTAAAATTTATCACCAAACATGGATTATAATTCAATTGGTCATTATCAACATGAACAAAAGCAAACCCATCATGGAATTCATAAAAATCCATATACTTGAACTTTGAAAAGAGATTCTAGGGCTTCATGGACGAAAGGAGTCCATGAATGAACACTATGCATACCTTAGAAAGAAAACCTTAAGGGTTCTTGGAGTCGTTGGATAGATTTCTTGAGATTTACCTTGATTCTTGAGAGCTAGGATTTCTTGGCTTGAGAGAGAGTAACTCAATTTGGGAAAAATAGAATGAATAATGATATCCTTAGGTCATGTACGGTTAAATTTCGTGTTTAAGGCTGAGCTAAAATCATGGAAAAAGACCCATTTAACCCTGGATGCGTGTTTTAAAATTTGTGAAAATTTCCCGACCTGGACCCCTGGCATGAAGATCGCTATCGTGCCGTGTCACTGAAATTTGACAACAAGGAAATTAGACGACGGTGCGACGCGGGGACATCGCGAAACTTTACTGGAATCTGACAATTGGGATTTGGGATCCCTCCGCGACGCGGTGAAATTGCGGAGTCTTACTGGAAATTGAAAAATATCATTTTGGCTTATGGTGCGACGCGCCACTGACCGAGATGACGGTGTTTGATGACTGAACCTTTCAATCACCATAACTTCTCACCCGGTTATCGGATTTAGGCGAACCTTATATCGACGGAAAGCTTATTGAATTTTCCATATGACAAAAAGTGAAAATCTTGAAAATTCCATGTGTATAAAAGTGGATTCATCTTTGAAACATATCTTTAACATTTTTGGGACGAATTCAGGCTAGGTAGAAGTACGGGGTATTACATTGCCACGTAAGAAGTTCAATTTTTCTAAAAAAAAAAATAATCCCTCATACATTATTTTTATATATTTTTTTAAAAAAACTAAAAAATATATACTTACTATTTTATTTATATAAATATATATATTTATATATATAAATATATAGGCACCCCCACCCCCCATTTTCTTTCTTCTTCACAACCCCTACCCAGCCCGCCCCTACCTGCACCGCAGCCCCCTCCCCCCTTTTTATCTTCTTCAAACCACCCCACCTCTCTCCTCTCCACTATTTTCTATCTTCTTTAAACTTAAACATATTATTAATAGCCATTAAGCAAACCCACCAAAATCAATTCAAAATATAATTAAAAGCCCCTTCTAATTCTAACACAAACCCAACAAAACAAATAGCTCAAAATATACCATACAACAAAAACATAGAAAACAAAATCAAGATTAAATTTTTAAAACATAATTAAAATCCCTTTATGATTCCTTCATCAAACCACCAGTTCAAGAAACAATAATGCAATAGCATCACCACATTCCAATTCAAAACTCTTTATTCCGAAATATTCCGGCAAAACTCACCGAAAAATGATTAAAACAGAACCACAAAAAAATATATGCACACCATTAAAATCACCACCACCATTAACACCACCACCACCATTAACACCGCCGCTAATAACTTTTCTTCAATTTTAATTTTATTTCAAATTTTTAAATTCATGAAGATAACTTTTAATTTTAGAAATTTAATTTCATTCTTTTCTAACTATCTTAAGTCAAGAAATTTAGGTGGGGTAAAGAATTTGGTAGTTGAAAGAAAAGAAATTAGGAATTTGGAGGGGAGGGGGTGGGGCTGGTGGTGGAGAAATTGGTTGTTGAAGGAGAAGGGAAGCTGGTGGTGGCGGTCTTAGAGAGCAAAAATTATGGTGGGGGTAGGGGTAGAAGAAGAAGATGGGAAATGAAGGTGGAGGGATATGAAGAAGATGAAGAAATGGGGGTGGGGTGTATGAAGAAGAAGATGAAGAAATGGGGGTGGGGGGTATGAAGAAGATGAAGAAATGGGGGTGGGGGTATGAAGAAGGTGGTTTTATATATATATTAAAAAGTGGGGCCTTATCAGTTTTTAAATTAAAAATGCATTTTTATTTTTTTTTGTTTTTAAAAATTTCACGTCAGCTTTAGGGGTGAAAATAATATACTTTAAAGATGTTAAGGGGGGTAAATAAACAGAAGTTAAGTTTAAGTGCTAAAGTGAGTTTGGAAGACAAGTTCAGGGGGAAAAGATGTCTTTTCTAAAAATATTATAAGAGGATCAAATAATGAAAAGCTCAAAGATGTTGGTTTAATGTTGGATATGGTTATGATCGCTCACACAAGCAATGGAAAAGGGAGAATATCAAAAGAATGGTCTTATGTTTTGAATGCTACTGGATTTAATAGACACACTATTAGTCATATCAATGTTGTTTAATCTGTTATTCAAGCTTATCCTTCTTGATTTTTAGCGTGTGTTCAAAGGTGAGTTTAGAATTTAGACTTTTTCGATTCATTAATAAAATTGCTAACGTTGAACTTTTTTGTATCTTTAACTTTGAAGCTATTATTTTTTGAAGTTTTAGTGAATTTACATTTCATATCTAACTTATTCATATTACGTTTTAAATGATGCTAGATTTGATAGAAGCACTATTAGTCACATTAATGTTGTTCAATCTTTTATTCAAGCGTATCCTTCTTGATTTTAATCGTGTATTCAAAGACGGATTCAGAATTAGAACTTTTTTGTTCATTAATAAGATCATTATTGCAAATTTAGTAAATTTACATTTCATATGGAACGTACTAGATTCAGATGAATTCATTTGGTAGACATACTATTAGTCACATTAATGTTGTTCAATCTATTATTCAAGCTTATCCTTCTTGATTTCTATCATGTGTTTAAAAGTGGATTCAGAATTTAGACTTTGTCAGTTCATTAATAAGATTGTTAATATTGAATCTTGTTGTATCTTTAACTTTAAATCTATTATTTGTTAAAGTTTTGGTAAGTTTATGTTCCATATCGAACGTACTAAATTCCAATGAATTCATATTATGTTTTGAATGATGTTGGATTTAAGTAGACACACTATTAGTCAAATTAATGTTGTTTAATCTATTCTTCAAGCTTATCCTTCTTGATTTCTATTATGTGTTCAAAGGAGGAGTCAGAATTTAGACTTTGACAATTCATTAAATAAGTTTGTTAACATTGAACCTTGTTGTATCTTTAACTTCAAATCTATTATTTGTTGAAGTTTTACTAAATTTACATTTCATATCGAACGTACTAGATTTAGATGAATTCATATTATGTTTTGAATGCTGCTAGATTTGGTAGACACACTATTAGTCACATTAATGTCGTTCAATTTGTTATTCAAGCCTATCCTTCTTGATTTCTATCGTGTGTTTAAAGGCGGATTCAGAATTTGAACTTTGTTGGTTCATTAATAAGATTCTTAGTGCCGGATCTTGTTGTATGTTTAAACTATGAAATCAAACTTATTATTTGTTGTAGTTTTAGTAAGTTTTCATTTCATATCGAATGTACTAGATTCAAATGAATTCATATTATGTTTTGAATGATGCTAGATTTGATAGACACAATATTAGTCACATTAATGTTGTTCAATATGTTATTCAAGTACATTCTTCCTAATTTTTATCGTGTTCAAAGACAGATTTAGAATTTAGATTTTGTTGGTTCATTACTAAGATTCTTAGCATTGAACCTTGTTGTATTTTTAAAATTATAAAATCAAATCTATTGTTTATTGTTGTTTTAGTGAATTTACATTTCATATTGAATGTACTAGATTCATATAAAGTAGTCAAATGGTCCGCTCTTCGCATATCTGTAAAAAATTATATTACTTGTATTTGAATATTTCAGATTCTTTTAAAAGATAATATTAAGTTTACGAAATTGTTTTTAAAAGTTTAAAAGGTTATTAAGTTTTACTCTTTTATTAATAATTTACTTCATTTTAAAAGAGAAGATAACATTAAAAATAACAACCTTTTCTTCTAATTTAACATAATTTCAGCTTCTAGAATTCAATCAAATTACTTTGGAAGTGTACTGTTGAGTCCTTTTTGGATGTTGTCTCATCCCCTGAGCTTTCCAATGTCATCAATTTGGATGATTATCCTCCCCTCATGGACAATAACATTATGCCAGTTTCTAGTCATACGGTTGTCCCTCATGAAGTACCAAAAGTTGATCAAGGTTCATTGGTTATCGAGAGTATTGCAAAGAGAAAGACATTGCCTCAACAAGGCAAGTTCCTACAAGTTGTTCTTAATGCAGGGCCATTTTTGCAGACGCTACTTGTAGCCGGTCCACTTCCGAAATGGCGTAATCCACCTCAATTTAAGTCATTGCATATTCCTCCGGTTTCTATTAAAGGTTATGAAAGTGGTATCATCACACAAAATACTGCTCTAAATTCTAGCCATTTTGATTCATCACTGACGAACTCTCAACCTTTGAGATGTCTTATGCATCATCTCAAATGTTGTTACCTTATTTAGGATATCAGAAGTTGGTATCCGCTGGTCCAAATTGTAACAATTTTGTCCACCTAGACAAGAGATAAAGGTTGCATTGACATGTCTTGAAGCATGCATATGCTTCTGATTTTTGTATAAAATTGATTTTTAAGTGAAATAGCTTTAACTTAATGATTCAATAACTGTTTTGCAGAAAAAAAACATCATTGTTCTATCAAAGAAAAAGGACAAATATAACTCACATAACAGTTGTATAACACTACAGCTTTCTTAGCTTTTTCGACAGTGCTCATCATCACAAACCTGAATCCACGACTCCTATCAGTCTCCCTATTGTAAATAACCTACAAAAAAACAAAATTCAGTTCCACAAATAATAAAGCTCTAATTTCCTATCCTCAGAGATACCTATAAGTTGATAGTCAGTTCTATTCACATGAGGAACCAGTAACATAAAACAGAGAACATGGTGGTTAGTAATTATTAAGTAAATGAACATGAAGAGAGCAGCAAGGGAAAAGGTAAGTCCAACCAGAGTCAGCTACTTATGTCATAGTTGTAAGAAGAGGAAACAATATCCTCAAGCTTATTTCCAGTGAAGATGTCAATCTCTACAAAGTGGCATTTAGCATGACCGCACTTGCCTGTCTTGGAAGTGGAAACTTCAACCACCTTCAACAACAAAGCAGTCCTATCAGTACTCATAACTATGAATCTATACGAGAATACACAACATAGCTAACAATGGGAAAAAAGGAGGCCTATCAAATCATGATTCCAAAGCTGTAGAGTAGATTGAATCTCCAAAACTTAAATCTCTGGAACTAATGCCGGAGCCAAAATTTTTTGCAAAAGGAGGTTAAAAATGAAGTGAATGCACAAACAAGTCAAAGTAGATTTAACATCTATTATATATACACACCACCTGACCTGGCTCTGCCCAACTGAAAGTTTTGTTGTGACAGGAAATTTTAGTTTTGACAACTGAGAAATCCTCAAGGTTTAATGGTGCACTGTTTGAAACATTCCAAACTCAGGGATAATAGGACATACATTAGAGTCAAATATATACATCTTTTAGGACCTAAAACCTTATTCAGTGAGTTTAGAATAAGTGTGGTCTTATTATGTACTCTTTTTAAATGGTGCAGTCCCAATAAAGGAAGTAATAGCATTACAGAAACAACGAACTAACAACAATAGCAGGCAGCTAGTAACAAAACGGATCGAACAACAAAATTCATAGATTCAACATAACTGTTCTTTATCTACTTTCAATAAATTAAATTACAGCTCAATCAAAACAATAGCAATCGAATAATTTCACCATTGTTCTAGCAGAGAAAAAGGACAAATATAACTCACATAACGGTTGTACAAAACTACAGCTTTCTCATCTTCTTCAACAGTGCTCATCATCACAAACTCGAATCCACTACTCCTATCAGTCCCCCTATTGTAAATAACCTAAAAAAACAAAATTCCGTTCCACAAATAATAAAGTTCTAATTTTTCAATCCTTTTTAAAAAAAGCTCAAAACCTGAGCCATTATTACCTCAGCAATATCAACAACACCAGCCTTTTGGAAAAGTTGAGTCAACCCTTCACTATCTACATCATAAGGTAAATTCCCAACGAACAATTTCATATCCTAAGGAGGTTCTTGATACTCCTACGCTTCCGCTTTCGCTGCGCCTCCACCTTCGTCTTTATCACTCTTCCCTTCGTTACAAGAGTTCAAAAACTGATAATACAAGGTGTTGTTTACATTGATGTGTGAAAGATGTGGAAGGTGAAATGTTGTAACATGTGTAACAGTCAGTCCTTATTGAAACTGTTTCTCTAATAAATGTGTGTATTATCTTAATTTTTTCACTAAAAAAAGAGTAAAAAATTTCAACAAAATGAGAAAAAAGAAAAATGCAAATGCTAGACTCTTAGACATGCCACATCGGCATGGTCTTGATTCTCTTATATATAGAGAGAGAAAGAGAGAGATTTGTATTATGGCTTGGATGTTGCTAGATTTAGTAGTCACACTAATGTTGTTTAATCTCTTATCCAAGTTTATCCTTCTTGTTGTGTATATTATTTATAGGCGAATTAGGAATTTAGTCTTTGTTGATTCATCGATAGGATTCTTAGGCATTGAACTCTGTTGTATTTTTAAAATTATGAATTCAAATCTATTATTATTTTTTACAACTTTAATGGATTGCATGTTGAAAGTATTGAATTCAAATGAATTAGATATATGAATACTGCATCCGCTGACGTTTCACATTTGCGTGTACTTTTCTTACTAAAAGGGAGAACATAGAATCGATTGGCATAAATCGATCGAGAAGAAATAACTTATTCCGAGATTAGTTATCCCACTCTCAAGAAGGAATAAAAATAACATTATAATCCTGGGACAACTAATTCTCGGATGAGTTATTCCATGCATTTTGTTCCAACCAAACATGAAATAAGTTCATCTTAAAATTAATCACGAGATTAATTATCCCTTATTCCTCCTATCAAATGACTGCTAAGTCAAGTGCCTGAACTTGCCCAAACCGGCCCGATAACAACAACAACATTTTGATTATATGTATTTTATCATAATATTCACATAAAATTTCATTATTTCTATGAATGTATTTACATTATAGTAAATGTCTATCAAGAATATAGATAAGATCTATCAAGATCTGGTTGATATCTATCAAGATTTGAAGTATCTGTCTTTTAGTTAAAAACTAGGGTATCTTCCCCGGGTTTTGTTCATTGTATCCTCAATCTTATGATCTCTCATCCTTCAAGAGAAATAAAGAAGCCCCCTCTTCTCTCTCTATTTATTCTTTGTTGTTCTTACTTTATATTTCATAACACGTTATCAGCATGAGACTCTTCCGTCTCAAATTTGAAGGCTAGGATATTATTTTATTTCCTTTCATATGATTAATAATCTTACAAAACTTGAGTTCGCTGCCTCGAGCAAGAACTAATGAGTGTTAGATGCTGAAATCCACTTAGATGCTATGGATTTTTGAGACGCCATAAAGAAAGAAAGTACAACATCTCATCAAAATCGTGCTAAGGCTATAATTTTCTTGTATCATCATCTTGACAAAATTCTGAAAATTGAATACCTTACTACTAAGGATCCACTTGTTTTATGGAATAGCTTAAAAAAAAGATTTGACCACTTGATGATGAAAATAAGATATTGGGTTCAAACCCCATCGATTTGTTACCTAAGACACCTTTATATGGATAAGACATCGAGTTTGAATCTCAATGCACCATATTGTTGATATAATGATGGCTAAGGCAAAGTAATGTGCTTTTGTGAAATGTCATGAAAGAAACATGTCTTATTGAATATGGTTCATTCCCTGAAGTGAATGTTGTAGCAATGTTTAATATGTTTGAAAGAAGACCAGTGATTCAACGTATGAATATAGGCGTGGAGGGATAATATAATAATAATTATCAAAAGTGATAATATTTTCACACGGTTATTATGATTATAATATATGTTAGATAAAATTTCTCTACAACTATATGTATGCCTTGATTTGCTCCTAAATTAGCAATATCATAAAAGGGGCTATAAGCTATCATAATTTGATAGGCTTAAGGCATGGTTATATTTCATTCCTAGGCAATGAGAAGTTATTAATACAAACGTGCACTTGATTGTAATGGTATCACAACTCACCTCCGAAAGAGGCAGAATAATTGAAAAAAGTTATTTTGAAATCTACTTCTAAAGTAGTAAATCTGAAATTTATTCATATAATAGTAAATCTGAAATTTACTAAAGTAAATGGTACATGTTATGATAAACTTGGAGTTTGCTAGAACAAAAGTTCATAAATTGATATAACGATTGCGACATCCTAAAGATGTGCATACTAAGTATTGAACATATATTGAAGAATTAGAAAATTCTTAATTACTTTTAATGTTGCTTATTCTCATGATAAGTTGGTTGGACCAACTAATATTGGGATTGGATCCCTTAAAATCTGAAAAGGTATAAAAGGTGAATATGGACCCGTTCGCCTATCATGTGATATATTGAAAAGGTGCATCAATAAGACAATCACATGTACATTTATTGTCAACCTGCAGTTTGACATTCATAAAGTTGCTTGCTCAATAAAATTGAGTTAAGAGCATAATTTTCATATTGTATAATCAAGACATTTCATATTGATAATGATGGTTTGGCATTGAATGCCTTCAATAAATAGTTAAACTATTGCTAATGAGACCAAGCTTCATGTATTGGTCTAAAATATGATATGTTGCATACAATAGCACTTGTATGCATTAGACCAATAAATTATGATTATTTCTTCCCTCTCAATTGGTTCAGAGTCAGGAATCAACTATTTCATCTAATAATTTTGAGGTGCGGTATGCGATTAATGAACATACCATGATGCACAAAGATGAATTCATCAAGGAACATGGAAGATATATGTTAGTTTTTCTAACATAAGGGTGAGAATATAAGCAACCATGAAATATGTTAGGAATTATCATCAGATCCCCATCTAAAAGATAATTCAAGTCAAATGTCGGATGCATTTGTTGAATCAAAGTTAGTATCATATTTAAGCTACAAGTGCTCCTATTTTGTGATCTTAAAGGACAAAGTCTACGCATGCTTGAAGCGTGGTAGACTAATCGGTTCCAAATGAAATAATCCTTGAAAAAGATAAGGAACAAATAATCATACTAAGAAGGTAATGTGCTCTTGAAGAGCCTATGACATAACACTTTATGAAACCTTATGAGAGCTTCAGGTACCTGAAAATAATGAAGTGATGAGATCTCAAAATGTTATGTCGCATTGTGAACCGATACAAAATAATGTATCATTAACGATATCCTTGATACGATATTGACGCAATATTGTAAAAGATTGTGAGAATTTGAATTCTACGTTTATTTAAGCATGTTGGCGTAGAAACATTTATCAAGTGACATGAAATGATGTATTTTGGTAAGCATAACACGTATTTGATTTGCAGTTCAGGCACTTGAAAATGTCACACATATTGATATTGTCACTTGACAAAAATCCATATGAAAATTCCTAAAGGAATCAAAAGGCCTGAAGCATATAATGTTTCTGGGAAACTTGTGTATTATCCGTATGAGGGATAAATTGATGGTTTGAAAATCATTGAAACTCTTGGCGAGTTTTCAAAAGCAATAAGATTATTTGCTGAAATGCGAAACATACTGAATTGGATTGGTCTTGAAGTACCATATCTTAGTCTAATTAGTGTACAAATGTATCTTGTAAATACTACAAAGCCTGATATAGCTTTTTCAGTTAATTTGTTAGCAAGATATAGTTCTGCTCCTATTAGGAGACATCGAAATGAGATCAAACACATGATCTTATTTTATTATAAAGCCTGCAGTCTCAATTTTGTTGGTTATGCTGATGGTGGGTACTTATCTGACCCGTATAAAGCTCGATCTCAAATAAGCTATGTGTTCACATGTGGGGATACTGCCATATCCTGGAGATATACAAAGCAGTCTATCATAACCACTTCATCTAACCATGCTAAGATAATAGCTATTCATGAAGCAAGCCAAGAGTGTGTGTGGTTGAGGTCCACGATGCATCTCATTCACGAAAAGTGTGGTTTGAAATGTGACAAAGTACCCATGATTTTTTATGAAGATAATGCAGCATGCACAACACAACTTAAGGGAGGACTCAAGGAGATAGAACGAAGCACATTTCGCCAAAGTTTTTTTATATACATAAGCTATAAAAAATGGTGATATTAACGTGCAACAGATCCGTTTAAGTGACAATGTGGCTGATTTATTCACCAAATCTCCTCCAATTGCAACTTTCTAGAAGATAGTGCACAAGATCGGGATGGAAAAGTTCATTGTTGTTCTCATCAGGAGGAGCAAATATGCGTTGTACTCTTTTTCCCTTTCAAGATTTTATCCAACTGGATTTTCCTTATAAAGTTTTTAATGAAGCAGCCTATATGCGTATTGTTAGAGATATGTACTCATTTTCTTTCATTAGACTTTTTTCCTACAGGATTTTTTCTAGTAAGGTTTTAACGAGACACATTATCTATCAATTAGGCATTCAAGGGGAGTGTTATGAATGTATTTACATTATAGTGAATGTCTATCAAGAATATAAATAAGATCTAGTTGATATCTATCAGGATTTGAAGTATCTGTCTATTAGTCAGAAATTAGAAGTATTTTCCCCGAGTTTTATTCATTGTATCTTCAATCTTATGATCTCTCATCCTCAAGAGAAATAAAGAAGTCTCCCCTATTCTCTCTCTATTTATTCTTTGTTGTTCTTACTTTATATTTCATAACAATTATCTTATTTAAATTAAATTTTAAAAATTAATAATACCAAGTAACCCGACTCAGCACAAGCCCGACTTGATCCATAAAAACCCGAATCAATTGAACCCACTAAATGGGCCCGGACTGACCCGGCCCAAACATTTTTGTCATTTTTCCTATGATTAAAAGAAAGAAATTGTTACAATTGTAAATTAGAAATAACAAAATCTGCTAGAAAGAGTAAATATTGGCAAGAACTAAAATCGTTCGAGCTAGAAGACGAAAAAAAAAAATGTCAACAGAAATACAATCTTCATTAATCTCAATATCACTAGATGAAAATAATCTGTAAGTACTAAAATATCCTTTTTTTTTTTTTTTTTAATAATCGTAGTGTTCGGGCTAGCCTACCAATTTATTAGTAATATTTTTGATAATTGTGTATTTGGGCCAGCTTGCGCGCAACTCGACTAATTTCATGGGACAGTGGACACCTACAATCTATTAAACTGATTGACAATTTTTAGTTTTTGAATTTTCATTTCAATTATTAAGAGTATAGTTTGTTAATTATTTGCTTTGTAATTAACCTAATTGTGATAAAAAAAATGATAGTTTGCGAAAGTGCTATTGCAGTTGTTGGTCAATTGATAGAAAATATTAATCGGTTCGGCTTAATTTATATGACGATGTTTGACTTGGCACGAAGTTTAAGAAAAGAAAAAAAGAACTTTTAAAATTTATGGTTTAAATGAATAATATATATATTTGAAATGTGTTGTGATCCTACTGCAATGTATGATACTTGAGTCTTATGTCGGTAATGGGGAGGTGATGTGTGGTTTTATGTAGCCGTGGGCTCTCCCGCCTCAATAATTAGCTTTTGAGGTGTGGTTTTCTTTGGGTTGTATCAATGGTTTCGTGCCTGTCATGCCTTGGATGGTGAAGCTGATATTGTAGTGTTAACCCGATGCTAGAAATGTTCCAGCGGATAGTCGAGAACGACGGATGTGGAGTGTAGTGGTTTGTTGTAATTACAAGGTATAAAACTTAAGTCCATGCGAATGCGGGCTAGCTTTTTGCAGTGTGGTTCTCCCCGAGTTGTATCAATGGTATCAGAGCCACCCATCACCCTTCGTGCCTGTCGTGCCTTGGATGGTGACACTAATATTGTAGTGTTGACCCGGTGCTAGAAATGGTTTACACTTAGTCGTTGAGGACGATGGATGTGGAGTGTGGTGGTTTGTTGTAATCCTATTGCAAGGTATGAAACTTAAGTTCATGTGGATGCCGGACTTATTAGCCTTTTGGCATGTGGTTCTCCCTGAGTTGTATCAATGGTATTAGAGCCACCCAAGCCCTTCGTACCTGTCGTGCCTTTGATGGTGACGCTGATATTTTAGTGTTGACCGGTGCTGGATATGGTCTAGTGCATAGCTATCAACGACAGATGTGGAGTGTGGTGGTTTGTTATGATCCTATTGCAAGGTATGAAACTTAAGTCTTTGCGGATGCCAGGCTTATTAGCCTTATGGAGTGTGGTTCTCCCTAAGTTGTATCAATGGTATCAGAGTCACCCATAGCCTTTCATGCCTATCGTTCCTTGGGTGGTGACACTGATATTGTAGTGTTGACCGGTGCCGGATATGGTCTAGCGCATAGCTATCGAGGACGACGGATGTGGAGTGTGGTGGTTTGTTATGATCCTATTGCAAGGTATGAAACTTAAGTCCATGCGGATGCCGGGCTTATTAGCCTTTTTGGAGTGTGGTTCTCCCTGAGTTGTATCAAAAGGTCTCATACTTTATAGGAAAAATTAAAAGGAGAGGTTTTCCACATAAAATGAGACAACGGGAGTTGGTGATTTTCCTATGTTAAATCCTCCAATACTAAATTATTTGTTGGGACGTCGCCCACCAGGTATGTGCAACATTGACTTGGTATAAAATGGATCGAAATAGACTAGCATGGATATAGAGGACTCACATAGTCTATCCCATCTAGTTTGTGATTGAATTTCTTCTATGAGCGCCATCAAGATATTGAATGATTTCCTTATTATTATCTAAGTGACTATACTCTTATGATCTTTAATGTCGGAACATAGACACTAAGGGATGGACTAAATTAAAGGAGTGGAGGGGTGAACTTAGGAATTAGGATGATATACAGGTCGTGTGCAAGCAAAATAGAGATATCTCTAGGGAATTATATGACTATATTCAAGTTAAATGCTGAAACTGAACAATACGTTATTCTCGTTTTGACTTAAAACTTCAGCTTTTCTTGCTAATAACTAGTTATGTTGGTTGTTGAACTGTAGGTTCGTGGACATACTGCATGAAGCACCTCTATCAGGTCATAGGAAGCCTACGAGCCTTATTGGGAGTATTTTCTACTGTTTCTTATTGGCAAGTATTAGTTCATGAATTCTTTGTGGCTGTGACAATGATGCAAATTTAGCCACTTTCTGGGTGAACTAATTGTGACGAATGTTAGGCAGTCTTTGCTATTTTGGCAGTGGGAGCTAGATGGATATTTCACCCTATAGAACGATTAGTGTTCCCACTTCTTTGCAGTTGTAACGTTAGCCTCCTTGTTGTCACAGGTGCGCTGTGAAGTCACACGTTCTCTGGCTTCTGTCCTATGCTTTAAGCAAATCATAAGATCTAAATCTCCTGTGTTTCATTGTATTTTTCCAACATGTGACTTCCCTCTGAAGTTCCATGCTAAAACACAAGTGTTTGGTATCTGTAGGCATTTTTCAGCAATATTTGGTCTATCAAGTTAAGAAAATACGATTACAGGTCCATGTTTCTACTATATATTTCATGATAAAAAATATGTATCAAGCCCGACTAGTTTGGGATCGAGGTTTTGTTGTTGAAATGGTCATTACTGATAAATATTATTATTTTTAGTGTATAGCTTAAAGAGGTTAAAAACAACACGGGAAGGGATATATCAAGCTTCCTTAGCTATAAATGAGAATATATTACCTCATTGGATATAACTTTCATCTGTACCTCGCCCTTCTGCTCTCCCTTCTCGTATGACATGTGCACAGAAGAAAGAATGGACTTAAAATCTCTTATATATATTTAAAAAGGGAAGCCTGGTGCACTAAGCTCCCGCTATGCATGGGATCCAGGGAAGAGCCGGATCATAAAGGTCTATTTTACGCCTTTACCCTGCATTTCTGCAAGACACTGTTTCCATAGCTCGAACCACCCATGACTTCCTGGCCACGTAGCAACAACTTTACCAGTTAAGCCAAGGCTCCCTTTCTCCTTATGTATACTTGGTTAACAAAAAAGAAAAGAAGAAAACTCTCCTTGTATATATCTTGGTATAAATGATCTACTTGTGGGGTCTTCAGTGTATTAATGCTGTTATGGTGCCAGAAAAAATTCGTATCGTTCAAGTGTCTTTCCTTAGTATGCACGACCTACAGAGTGTGCAAAGTGGTGGGTACCAGTAAGCTGGAGAAACAGATCAGTATAGTAGAAGAACCTGATTTACAAACGGTATGGGACTAAAGGTTTCCCAAATGAGGTAGATCATAATGTCACTGAAATCAAATTGTGGGAGGGCCTAAGACCTTGAAAATGGATCAAGGAAATGATGTGTACTTTGTAGAACTTAGTTGCGTTGAAGGTTAGTTTCGATAAACAGAGGGGAGAGTTGAGTCGCATATGTATTTCAAGCTTTGGTTATTTTTTTCCTTCTCCTTTCTATCGTGTCGGTACAAAGATAGGTAAAGTCGACGTCAGTTAAATGAGTTGGCAACTTCTCTGCACTACAATTCAGATACATATTCTCAGGGTTCCTGATATTTCGTTTTGGTGAATGAGAGACTTTTTGTAGCACTACTTGGATGGGAATTAGGATTTACTGATATATTGCAATTTGTATCTATCAAGATAGATCATCCCCCTTATCAAAAAAAAAAAAAAAAAAAAGAAAGATAGATCATCTTCATTTTAGAATTCCTGTCATTCAAAATCATATGTTTGATAAGCGACAATTTCTGAGGTTTGTGCTACTATGAACTTTAATTTTGTAGGGATACTATATTTTCAGCCAGAAATTGAAGCATATTATTCGCCTACCATTTGCTACAATTGCATATGGTATGCATTACTTGGTTCTCTAGTTTATGCGTCTGACTTTTCTTTTACTATCCTTTTCCTCAATTAGTTTTGATCATCCCTGCTGCAAATCTTGCTACTAGTATTCAACTAGTATTTTCTTTATGACAGCAGTGTATTTTCGTTGTGACGGTGGTGTCTGGACCAGCTTCTATGCACCTCGACTATTCCACTAGTACTTGCTACCTCCCACCAACACAAATGTTGGTTAACTCTGCCTACCAAGACTTAGGTAGATGGGAGAATATCTGCTAGCATGCTGACTAATCTGCTATAAGAGAGTTGCATCTCTGCTATTTCTTACATAATTACAATTATTTTCTTTGTGTGATCTGTTAATTTGAGCACGAGGAGAAAAGGGAAGCTGAATAAATCCGAGTGACAAGTAATGAATGAACTCTGAGCTTAAAACATAAAAATCGTGAGATCAAAATGTGTGTATGGAACAAGCTAAGACTATTATTTTTTTCTTTTTAAAGAAAAGCTTTAACTGTTGTAATTTCTTGTCAGATTCTTCTGTTATCTGAATAATACTTCAGGAACTACTTTCGGGTTTAGTTCTAAGTTGCTTCCGTAATTGTTTTAAAAGAAATAGGAATTATTTTTCTTTTGTTTGTTTTAGAATGGATATCCATTTGAAACTCTTCAATTATAGGAACGGCTGCGATGCTGCTTGTCATGGTTTGGGATCCACATATTAGCATCCTATCTATGCCGACACTACTCAGGTTTACATCCCAAGAAATTGACTGCATCAATTTTCTTCGTTCCGTGCAATTCTTAGCATAAAGAGATGCTTATTTAGCAACTTTCAGTATTGAAATGGTGCCTGACAACTTTTTCCTTCTTAATTTGAGGATAATTTCTGATGTATCGCGCATTAGCAATAAAATATAGCTTGCTGCAGTTTTCACTTTAGTTTTAGAGGTATCCACCTCAAGGACTGGCACCTGTGCTTTTCAAAGACAGTATCCTGGCTTGGGATCGGACAACTCAGTAAACTGAACAGAAGTGAAAGATCTTTCACTATAGTGGGAAGAAGACAGGTGGTAGCGAGAGCAAAGCTAGCTCTTGTGGCGGGTTTAAAGCAAATGAATGTGAATTTGTTTATCATGGACAGACATTTTCCAGACCAACATAGATGAAGAGTGTAATAAGGAAGAGGGTAAAAATCTAAACTGCTGCCTGGTTTAGAGATATCCACTTCAAGGACTGAAATTGGTTAAGGTGGATTTGGTATATAAACATGTTCTGTTGAATCCACGAAAAAATAGGACGAAAATGTCCTCCATTTGTATTTGGGCAGTAAATGAACTTCGTGGATGTAGCACATGAACTTGATCTTAATTCCCCCAAAAGAAGTCTCATGTAAATCCTTAAAGTTGTCATTCACGGGTAGAAGAAGAAAGAACTTATAGGTTTCACTGGTTCAGGCTCAATGTGAAGGCCACTTATAGGCTTTACAATTTTCGAAATATTAGGACCTCACAGATAGATATATCTTGTGGCATTTCTGTTCCTCACGTGACATGCAGAGTTTGAGGTTGCATGGGTTATAGCAGTGTTACTAAAGTTTATATGTTTATTCTATGTAATGTTTTCTGTCTTGATTGCTTCATTTTTGCAGGATCATCATGCTGACGGAAGTAGTATGTGTTAGTTCTTTCATGACACTCTATATTGGTGAGTAACCTTTTTTGGGGTTGATTGTAACAAGAGTCTATTTCCTTGGTAAATTCCATCTCTTTTTAAACGCCCTAACCATCCAGAGAAGAGTCATGCAGAATTGCATGCTAAAGAGATGGTTCTAACACTTAAAGCCTGTTCATATTTTAATAATGAGAATAATTCTTTTGTCTTTTAAATCACCTTTTCGATATTCCAACCTGTTCTATATTATTAGAAAGTACAGATGCAAAATAAAGTCAATTAAGCCTTCTGCTCTGCAGGTTGTGTTCACCAGTACAATTCATTGGATTCCCAGCCCGATGTTTTAAAGTCACTTTATTCTCCACTTCAACCATCAAGTTCTCTGGAAGGTTTGAGGTACTTCTCAGGTTTACATTCTGATTTTGGAGAAACATTTTGTCCAATAATTTGGTGCCTGTTACTGTACCTTTAGGGCATGCGTAGAAACCATTGTCTAGTTACATGGCCTTGTAAAAACTAGTACAACAACAACATACGCAAGTATATTCCCACCAAGTGGGGTCTGGGGAGGGTAAGTGTACGCAGTCCATACCACTACCTCAAATGTGAGTTAGAAAATGTGATATCAAAGCTATAAGAATATAAAGAAGTATTTTACAGCAATTGGAAATCGTGGTGGATTTTTGCATTAGAAGAAGGGATAAAATGAGTTGGGATGACCAAAATGAGTTGGGTCAAACAAATTGGGATTGACAATATTGTCTTCTTTGTTTCAGTTCATTGATCACTTAGATGTAGTTAGTATTAATAGTGCTTTTGCTATATGATATTTATTTTGATCTCTGATATGGTGAAGCATTTGGTAGTTGAACAAGTGGGAGGCTTTTGGATAATTATTGATGCGAAGGCCAAAGATAATAAATCTCAAATATCTTTTTGTGTTTTCAAACCAACCATTAATGCAACATGATTGGTACTTTTATGATGTCAATGTGACACTATCTTTATGACCGTGGATAGAACTTCTGAGAAGGGGTCGAAGAAAGTTTGACAGTTGTTTTACTGCTTCTTCTAGATGAGACAAATGATAATTTTTCTAAGAGCCTTCTGTTGCACAGGTACCAGGATGGTGGTCGACTATCAGATCAGCAGATGGTGTTGTTGCAATATCAGCAAGAAAATATACACTTTTTGAGTGAGGAGATACACAGTTATTAAAACTTCTGGAAATTCACTTCTCAAGTTTTTAGGGGCGGGAGAGGGTAGAAACGGTACTTTGGGCTGCTTCAGTTTTATTAGTTGGTGAATCAAAGTACCTAATAGCACATAGAAGTATATTTATTGTAAGTTAAGAAGCTCCTGCTTTTCTTGGAAAGGGTGCATCTCTAGATATATATAGGTCTATTGTCTCTTCAGTATGTATAATTCTTATGACCAAATGGAATTCTTATGACCAAATGGATTTTAATCCTGATAGTTTCTTCTGGAACTTTTTCTTTCTTTATGACCGAATGGATTTATCCCTTTTTCTCTAGATTCTTAGACTGCAACAAACCTTAAGCAAATATGAAAGGTCTAATGATGGGAGTGCACCTCAGGTATGTTTGTCCTTGTCAAAATTGTGATGCTGTTTCTGTATTACTTACAAAAGAAGCAAAATGTATGTGTTGGGATGCATGACAAGTTAATTATATTTAAACTATAAGAATAAAATTGTGGGAAAAAAGAACTCGAGAAACATGAACTGACAAAATCTTAGGGGAGTTACCATCTGTTTAAGGTGCTATCTAGCTTTTCTGTCCTATTAGTAGGGGCACAAAAGCTTTCCCTGATTCTATCATTTTGATCTCTCATGTCATTGAGTTTTGACTAACCGGAATATCTTGTAGCTACTGCAAGGGAAAAAAGATCACCAACAACAATATCAACAACATACCCAGTGCAGTCCCACAAGTGGGGTGTGGGGACGGTATTGTGTATACAGGTCTTGCCCATATCTTGGGAGGTGGAAAGGCTGTTTCTGTTAGACCCTCGACTCGAGAAAATGCCAGGGTGGAGAAACCAAGAAAAAAATTACACAAGGCATGACAAAGCATACTGAAAAGGGAACAGTAACTACAACAAAATAATACGATAAATGAACTACAAGGGACAATACATAGCAGTAGCAATCAAAGGAACAAAGGCCTACAAGAGTAATACTACAGCTACAAGTATGTAAGGATAAATGAGACTACCCTCATCTGCCTTCCAACCTTCCACGCTAATCCCTGTCCTCCATAATCTCCTATCTATGATCATGTCCTCGGTAAGATGGAACTATGCTATGTCCTGTCTAATCACCTCACCCTAGTATTTCTTCGGTCTACCTCTACCTCTCCCGAAACCCTTCATGGCCAAAAAGGGAAAGAATATCAAAAAGAAGAAATATTATATATGCTGAGAACAATATTGCATACACCAGCACTCACATCCTTTATGATTTTCTCGAGAATTTTCCTTAAAGAAAAATTGGTAACTGTATAATATGGGACTGCTGATAATGAGATCAGCCATCTTTTATAGTCATTAATCTGTAGAATCTCGGATTAAGTTTTGAAAGTGATGAAGTTAACGACTCGTCTTGGTTCTTCCAGGTAGATCTTGCTCATTTGTTGGCAACTCGAGATCAAGAGTTACGCACAGTCAAAGCTGAGGTAATATGTGGCATGTGGCTTTGTCCTTTTTTCAATTCCAACAGACATATGGTTCTGAATAGTACACGTGCAATTGAATGCCTGTTTTGTGGGCTTCCTTTTGAATGAGATTCTTCTCTCTTACTCCCTTATTGTTTTGTGGTAGGAAGTTGTTTTCTTAATTAAGAATGTAATCTCTTTTCTCATAAGATTCTTGCTTTCAAACTGGAAGTTTAGCGCATCCTGTTTTATCCTTTTACCTCTTCTACTAAATACTTGTGGGTTTCAGATGAATCAATTGCAATCTGAGCTGTGGCTTGCTCGATCTATTACAGAGGAGAAAGACGCTGAGATTCAGCGTATTCGCAATGCAAACAATCAGGTGTGTATTAGAATGTGCTTTAACAGTCAAGTTAACATTTTTGGGCAATGAAAGAAGCAACATTTGATGTACTTACAGCTGGGTTTAATTTTCTTCTGCGAATGGTCACTTATGTTGATTCTAACTTGCTTGGATCTTGAAATCTTCCTTCCATTAAGAAATTGGGACTTATTTGCTATGAATGATGAACTTATTATTAAATAACATTGACCTATTCATGTCGTCGTATATCGGCCTAATAAAAGTGAGCCATTTTGAAAGAATTTAGCACATTCTTCTGTATTTCATGGTTCCTGGCAATACTTCCCTGTTAATCAGTTTGTTGTTTCTCAACTGTCATAGCAAGTTATAGTTAAATTGTTAAATGTGGTCCGCTACACAAGTCTTATACAACAAAATGCCTGTGAGATCCCACAAGTAGTGTCCGGGGAGGTTGTGGATGGGGTACGCAGACCTTATCGCAATATCTTGTCAGTTTCTTTTTTGATTGTATGTGTAAAGAATGGATCTTGAACCTAACTCAACCCAAAAGCTAGCTCACGAGGAAAGGATTGTCCAAGTCCGTACAAGGAGCCCAATTACCCATTCCTTTTCTAATGTGGGACTCTTAACACTCTCCCGCATGCCCAGACCTCGTTAACGGGAGTGTGGATAATGTAATATGTGGGCCCAACATTGTGAACAAAGAATTGGGATGGACCCGACTCTGATACCATGTAAAGAATGGATCTTAGGCCAAACTCAACCCCAAAAGTTAGCTCATGAGGGGAGGATTGTCCAAGTCCATATAAGTAGATCAGTTACCTATCCTTTCTCGATGTGGGTTTGTCAACAGTATGACTCACTGATATTTTATTTGTTTGACAATGTCTGGAAATTGAGTCTCCTGAAAATGTCTCGCAGATAGTTTGTCTTTAGCATTCTAATATAACATTTTCAATCTCTAGAATTTTATATCCAACATAAACAACATATCCATATTTACAACTGTATGAAACATGTATGATGTAACAGTTAGATATAATGAAAAGACAAATGATGAGAGTCCAAGCACATATCTTTCATTTTTATGTAGTAAGTATTAACTTTTGAGTTTTGACATTAATCATTTATCAGCCTAACAAAATTGGACCGTTTTTGAAAAAATTAGTACATTGATCAGTCAGTCTGTACTATTTATTGTTTTTGTTATTATCTGATATTCCTTGTACTGCCGTTACTTCTTTTCTGGACAATTTTGGACTGTTTTCCTTGAGCCGAGGGCCTATCTAAAACAACCTCTCTACCTTTGAGGAAGTGTTAAGGTCTGCATACACTCTACCCTCCTCGCACTCAACTTTGTGAGACTATACTGGGTATGTTGTTGTATTGAGCAGACTGTACTTTTGCACTGGTACAAGAGCTGTAGGTAGTAGTTAGTCGATCACGACTAGGTATGTTCTATCTTCATTATTGTCTGTATAGTAATTGGACTCACACAATATCACTTGATCCAGCCTTTTTTATTTTTCGATGAAGAGTGCATAACATCTCTCTCTGAAACAGTATGTAGAAGAAAACGAAAACGAGAGACTCGGAGCTATTCTGGGAGAATGGAGCAACCGAGCAGCTAAGGTAATACTTCATTATTCGAGTTACATTGCTATGATGTTTATCGTTCACTTGTCCTCTATCACACCAAATGTTTTATTTGGCTGGATAAAAGCTCGAACGTGCATTGGAGCTGGAACGGATGTCAAACTTGGAACTGCAGAAAAAAATGACCATGCTGAAGACTCAAACGCGTGAATAGTTCAGCCCCACTAGCAAGGTTAGCAAGTGGTTACTTCTTTAGCAGTTAAGCAACAAACATGCATGAATCATTTCATGAAGTATGTGTCCGGATAGTCCAGAGTCTCGATAATTAGCTCTAGTCCTCTCGGTCAAAAAACAACGTCGATGAAGAGTTCAGGTGCTTTTGCAAAACCATTCCTGGAAGATATAATGGTCCTATCTGCACATGTACAGATTAAGCTCAAAACAATAGTTTTCTTGATATGTACCATCTTCAAGACTTTCAGCTTTGTATAGTTTTTTCCTCTATTATTTATCTAGTATCTGTTTGGAAGAAATTTTTGTTTCAACAATTTGCTTTCACTGTCAATGTGTCATTTTATGGCCATAGGCAAGTCTTAGAAGGATGATTTCCAAAGACAATGTGCTTAACATTGTATGACATCGAAAGATCAAAATGCGAATTCAGGATTTTAAATTTATGGTTCTAGACAAAGTTCCATTATTGTTTTTAGAGAGTTAAAAACATACCTGAAGTATCTCGATCATTTGCGTTTCATACCCGTACTATTAGGTGTGTGAAAGTTTCGTACTTGAACTATAACCAACTATTTTATCAAATTACACCTAATCTCGAGTTGGGGTCGGGTCTCGTGTCTCGAGTTGGATATTGGGGTTGGGTCCTGGGTTTCGAGTTATGGCCGAATTTTGGGTCTTAAGTTTGAGTCGACGTTGGGTCTCAAGTCTCGAGTTTGGGTAGGGTGTTGGGACTTGAGTTGGGTGTTCCAAGTCAGGGTTGATTGTCGGGTCACGGTAAAAAGAGCTAGTAGTTGCATTCTCCAATTTTATAGCCAACAATTAGCTAAATAATTTAGTCTCGGTAAAAAGAGCTAGTAGTTGCATTCTCTAATTTTATAGCCAACAATTAGCTAAATAATTTAGTCTAAAACTGTTTTTAGACCTCAGGAGATTAAAATGGGTTAGAATTATTTTACCTAGATCATATTTTACCAAATTCATATTTACATAGATGGATTATAATCCAATTCATTTTAGGTCAATTCACATTCAATCCACCCATTTGCCACCCCCTCCCCAGTACATTTTTCTTCGTAATCTAAGATGTTTCCCTTTCTTATACGGGAAAGGGTCAAAATCCTTCTAACACATGAATTCTTTTTTGCCTTCTTTAATTCGACGATGACAACAACATGCCAGTGTATTTTCATCAAGTGGTGTCTGGAGAGCATAGAGTGTATGCAATCTATACCACTACCTCAGATGAAGTGGAGACGCTATTTTTGATAGACCCCGAACTCACTACTAATTTGGAATTATTATCTTAATCATCATATTTATTTCTTCATCATCTTCTTGTAACATTTACCAAAGATGCCCCCATTTTTTTTTGGAAAACACAAATAAATTACAATATGGCCACAATATATACAAGGGGAGCCATGATTTTCAGTAGGGATAGTTAAAATATAAAATAATAATAATACGAATTAGGTGATTAAGCATACAATATATACCATACATATTTTTTTTAAACCTATCTATACACAATATATAGATTTAATACATGATGAAGGACAATACAGTACATTTGTTTGGGGTAAAAAGGAAAAGAGTAAAGAGTGTCATTACAGAGAAAAAGTTTTGAGTATAGAAAGGCAGCCTCTTCAGATTGGGGCACTTAATTTATCTTTAATGTTAAAGAGTCAGATCTAGTGTCAGATCTAGTTTAAACACAATAAAAAATAGTATAAATAACATAAATATCAAAACCTTTTAAAAGTAATTACACTCTCTCCTACTTTTTTAATTACTTTACTCTCTCTCCCTATTAGTATATATAACATAGCCGACATATACATAACATTCTGTGTATATGTGAAATTTTTGTAATATGTTTAGGGAGTTGAGATTTTTTGTAATATTGAAAATATAAGTTGTGAATTTGTGTAATTTTTTAATAGACTACATATATAATTATTAAATACATCTGGGTTATTCTGTAATTAGCTATTCTTCAGTTCTCTATATATACAGCTGTAACCCCTTCAATATCAATAAGATCAATTATTATTAAATTATATCATGGTATCAAAGCTAGGGTTTCTTCTTCCGCCCAAACCCTAATCTCTCTTCTTTTCCGACGTGTGTGCGCCGCCGCCACCGTCTACACCACGCCGCACGACCTCCCTCCTCCGCCGTAGGTCGGCGCCATGGACAAGGTTGTTGATCCTCTGTCAAATTTACCGTCTGGAGTAAAATTACTGCTCAGGAATCTCCACAATCTCATCCCCGAAAAATTATTTGACAACAACTACCCGGCCTGGGCACTTAACGTCCACACCGCCCTCGCAGCCAACTTGCTGCTCGGATGGATTGACGGTGCGGAGAAGCCGCCGCCCGAGACAGCCGAGGAGGATGGCGTCATGCTCCCAAATCACGACTACCTTCCGTGGATGATCGTAGACACTCAGATCCGAGCCTGTCTTCTCGCCGTTCTTAGCCCCTCTATGCACAAACACGCCCGGGGTTTTCTCACATCGGCTTCACTTTGGGACGCACTAGCCACAAGGTACAACTCTGTGTCCACGGCTCATATTTTTCAGTTGCGTGACAGATTGCATACTCTTCGGAAGAGAACGAAGACGATGACTCAATACCTTGATGATGTGGCCTCTATTCTGTCTGACCTAGATGCTGTGAACGAGATTATTCCTGAACGAGACGTGGTGAATGCCGTGATACGTGGTCTTCCGTCTGGCTATTCCTCTCTCAAACAGCATATTCGCCTCTCACCTGTCGAAATCACTCTGAATCAACTGTCTGGATGGCTTCATGCAGAAGAATTGAATCTAGACTTGGAACACAAATTACTGCTCGGAGAAGCCAGTTCCACCCCTGGCGTCATGGCTCTTTACTCGGCTGGCAGCGGGGGCTCGGCCAGGGGTCGCGGTGACGATCGCCGTAACCAAGGGCGAGGCAGCGGCGGCAGTGACCGTCGGAACGCCGGGCAGCAAGGCAGAGGCGGGCCTCCACCGAGGGACGACTTCCAGTCAGGCCGCGGACAGGGACGAAGAAACCAGCGGGGGCCCACACGAGATCTTCCGACGTGCCAAATTTGTGCTAAACGGGGCCATTCTGCAGCTCATTGCTGGTATCGTTATGATGACTCGCAGAATGTAAATCGCCAGTCCGGCGGATCAAGGGCGATGCATGCGTCCACAAACGCTCAATCTGGCGATTGGTATCTAGACACAGGTGCTAACACCCATGTGACGTCGGATTATTCACAACTTCAAGCTCCTCATCCGTATCATGGCTCAGAAACTATTACAGTAGGCAATGGTCAATCCCTTCCCATCACAAACACCGGCTCTGGGTATGTCTATACCCCAAATGGTAAATTTCATCTCTCAACCCTTCACCACGTCCCTTCCCTCTCATCCAATCTTTTATATGTTTATCGCTTTACTAAAGAAAATAACTGCACCCTCATTTTTAATGACACCAATTTCCAGATAGTGGACAATACCACGAACCGGGTGCGGTACACGGGCCGCTGTGAGCATGGGCTATACACTCTTCCATCCAGGTCTCCGTCTGTTGTGAGTCAAGCCATTCTCTCGTCCACCTGGCATCGCCGGCTTGGGCACCCATCATCCGCCATCGCCAAATCCATTTTATCTTCCTTAGGTTTTAATTTTTCAGGGAAATTACATTGCGAGTCCTGTTCAGTGTCTAAATCTTGTCGTTTACCTTTTTCACTGTCTGAACACAAGGCCACTGCGCCATTTCAATTAATTCATTCTGATGTTTGGGGTCCAACCTCAGTTCCTTCTGTTCAAGGTTTTCGTTATTATATCTGTTTTGTTGATGATTACAGTAAATTCACTTGGCTTTATCCTCTGAAATTTAAATCCGAAGCTTATACTGTTTTTGTCAACTTTGACTGAATGGTTCAAAATCAATTTAATGCCAAAATCAAAATTTTTCGAAGTGACAATGGCAAAGAATTTGTCAACAATGCATTTGGTGTTTTTCTTCAAAGTCTAGGGGCTCTTCATCACACTTCATGTCCATATACCCCTGAACAAAATGGCGTTGCTGAGCGCAAACACCGTCACCTAATAGAAACAGTTGTTGCGCTCCTCCATGATTCCACCTTACCTGTTTCCTTTTGGGTTGATGCCCTTGCTACTGCCAACTACCTCATAAATCGCATGCCCACTCACACTCTCTCCAACTCCACTCCATATGCCCGTCTCTACAATCATCCACCCGACTACATCCATCTCCGCCCGTTTGGGTGTCTGGTTTATCCCTGGTTGCGTCCACACACTCAACATAAACTTCAACCTCGGTCCACCCCTTGTGTCTTTCTAGGCTATCATCCCACTATCAAAGGTTACAAATGTTTCGATCCTGTATCTCAGAAAACATATGTTTCCCGTCATGTTCGTTTTGTGGAGGAACAATTTCCTTACACAAGTCTTTCCTCTACTCCATACTCCCCCAATCCACTTGGCATTGTGCCATTATTTCCGTCCTTTTCACACGCTCATGCTCCGGCTCACTCGGCACCTAACCCGGTACCCCACTACGCCACTACCCACTCGAACCAACCACCCACCCACCCGAACACCCAGCCGACTGCCACACATACCGCCACCCCATCCACCGCTGCACATCCCAGCTCCCACGGCAGCCCCACCCAACCCCCGTCCACACATCATACAACTCCACCACCCCTTCCTAATCACCCTCCACTCAACACTCACCCTATGACAACCCGAGCCAAGGCCGGTACCTTCAAACCCAAAGTCTACCACACTCAAATACCCTTTGATGCACATCCCATAACTGAGCCTGCTACCTACACCCAGGCCTCCAAAAATAGTTTCTGGTGACAAGCTATGGATGAGGAATTTCAGGCTCTGAATGAACAACGTACATGGGATTTGGTACCTCTGCCTAGTAACCGAAAGTCTATTGGGTGCAAATGGGTGTTTCGCATCAAACGAAATTCAGATGGATTTCTTTCTCGCTATAAAGCACGTCTGGTTGCAAAAGGGTATCATCAGGAGTATGGTGTGGATTATAAGGAGACCTTCAGCCCTGTTGTTAAGCAACAGACTATTCGTCTGGTCTTGTCTCTTGCTCTTCACTATGATTGGCCGTTTCATCAGTTAGACGTCAGCAATGCCTTTCTTCATGGTCATCTTGAGGAAGACATCTATATGGTTCAGCCACCGGGATATGTTAATCCCAACCGTCCTCACTATGTTTGCAAGCTTCGCAAATCACTGTATGGCCTGAAGCAGGCCCCACGTGCCTGGTACACACGCCTCTCTACTTTTCTGCAGGGTCTTGGTTTTCGCACCTACCATCATGACAACAGCCTCTTCACCCTTCACTGTTCTCGAGGGACAGTCATCATTCTTATCTATGTGGATGATATTGTTATTACAGGCAGCTCGTCATCCCTCATCACTGAAATTACTGAGGCTATGCATCGTGACTTCAAACTTCAGGACCTCGGTCCTCTGGAGTTCTTTCTTGGCCTCGAACTCATCCACAAATCGGGTACCATATTGATGCATCAGACAAAATATACCCTTGAACTTCTAAATCGAGCTGGAATGACAGACTGCAAACCCGCGGTCACTCCCATGGTAGTCCGCCAATCCCCAGGGCCGAATACTCCCTTTGTCGATCCTACACTATATCGGAGCCTCGTCGGTGGACTTCATTATCTTGCTGTTACTCGTCCGGACATCCAATATGCAGTCAATCGAGTCTCCCAATCAATGCATGCTCCCACAGAACAACACTTTCAGGCCTTGAAACGCATTCTGCGCTATCTTAAAGGTACTCTTCAATGTGGAATTTTATTTCAAAAGGGCTCGTTTGATATCTCTGTTTTTTCTGATTCGGATTGGGCTAACGACAAAGATGATCGGAAGTCCACTACTGGATATATTGTTATGATGGGACCGAATCTGATTTCCTGGTGCACCAAGAAGCAAACGCGCGTGTCCCGTTCCTCCACAGAAGCAGAATATCGTGCCATGGCTGCGGGTGTTGCTGAAGCCATGTGGTTACGATACCTGACAGATGCACTTGGCATTCCCCCGACGAAACCCCAGATTTATTGTGACAATCAGTCCACTATTTGTGTTACCAAAAATCCAGTCCTTCATGATCGTATGAAGCATGTTGGGTCCGACTGTCACTTTGTTCGCGATGAGGTACTTGCAGGAACGATGGCCACGCACTATGTCCCATCTACTGACCAGCTTGCTGATATTCTCACCAAGCCTCTTCCGTTACAGCCTTTTCAGTATCTCTGCTCCAAGCTGCCCCTCGTTACCGCTGATCAGCTTGCGGGGGGATAATAGACTACATATATAATTATTAAATACATCTGGGTTATTCTGTAATTAGCTATTCTTCAGTTCTCTATATATACAGTTGTAACCCCTTCAATATCAATAAGATCAATTATTATTAAATTATATCATTTTTAATAAAAAATAAGACCCATTAATAGCATGAAAATGTATATATTTGTTGAGTTCGATTTTTTTTTTTATATATAAGAGTTAAAAAAGTTGAACTAACTCAATTTGTTATCAAATACAAATAAAAAAATATAGTGAAATTGAATATTTACCTTTGATGATCTTCAAGTTGAAGCAAAATAAAGTAATCGTTGCACAGAATTTTTATTTTTCTTAGAAACCAAAATCAAGAGAGAAGCAAGTGTTATAAGTGGACTAATTGGTTGAAGTCAAGGTCTTCTGTAAGGACTAGTTGGCTATTCCGTGCTACGCACAGGCATAATATTGATACTTAAAAATTCTACGTTATATATAATTTTATTATTTAATTAAAATCTTCATTTATTTAGTTGATAAATTCTTAATTAGACATATATTATTATATTTAGATTAATGAAATTTGTTTAAGAATATTTAAAGTCGTTAATATGACACTCATAAAATTTCGAGAGTCAATCAAATATTTTATATTTTTTAAAAATTTTTAAGTTGTTAATTATTGTGATTAATATACTTTTTATGTAATTTTTTTTTTGAATATATAACAGATTAGTTAATTTTTAAAATATTTTAAGTTGTTGACTATTGTAATTTATAATACTTTTTATGTAATTTTTAAATAATATATTTTTTGAAATATATACTAGACTAATTATTTTAAATTATTTATTATTATAATTTATAATACTTTTTTGACATTATAATTTACTATTTTAAGTTGTTCGCTAATTTATAATACTCTCTTTGTTCAAACTTTTGCGGCATTGACAGTAAATTATATTTTAAAAATAATTTAAGTTTTTAATTAATGTGATTTATAATAATTTTTCTTTTATTCCAATTTAAGCGATACTGATATAATTTTTAGAGTCAACCAAATACCACGATTGAAGTAGGCATGTCTTAAATGACTCATAATAACTAATTAGAAGTGATATAGCAAAACTAATTCAAAACATCAAGAGTTAATTTATCATTTTATGTATATTTTAAATTTTTTATTAATTATTATTAATTTTTTAATATAAATGACTTATAATAATTAATTAGGAGTGATATAATAAAATTACGATTGAAGCAGCTAAAATAGACATATCATAAATATCTTTTTTAATAAATATTATTAATTTTTTTAAGATGTAAAAACTAATTAAGAGCGATATAGTAAAATCACAGAAATATTGACAAGCAGGCATGTCAAGGTCTCCTCTTTGCTTCACCTGCCACACACACAGTGGCTTCTAATATAGGAGAAAATAAAAAGAAAAAAAAGAAAGAGAATATGTGGTTAAGAATGAAAGGTAAGAACAACTAACAACATTAAAATTTATATCTTTGAAGGAAAACATTCTACATTCAAACATTATTTGAACTCAAAAATATAACAAATTGAGCAATAGTGGAGCCATGATTTTCACTAGTGGCCTAGTGTATTGAAGTGTTAATGTATGCATTAGTTTATTGTGTATTAGTAGTACCTTGTTTGGTATACATTTTTACCCGACGTATAACTAATGCTTAGTAATACAATGGATCTAATGCATGCATTAACATGCTTAAAGACACTATTACCCCTCAAAAAACTTTCCGCATCCTTTCTAAACGTATATATTGAGGGTATCATGTAAATTTTTTTTTTTTTTAGAAATTATGTAATTCATGTTTTTTTTTTAATATATTGAATCAAACACTGCATAAGAAAAATACAAGCATAACTAATGCAAGTATAATTAATACAAGCATTACTAATACAAGTATTACTAAAACACCATATTTTGCATTATTCTTATACACTCTACCAAACGACCCTGTAATGTTTTCTTAAAACCTATCTATACACAATATATAGATAATATTGGAAGAGGGTGTTGAGATGGGATTGTTCCCACTCCAATCTTTCCCACCAATTTTTTCCATAAACTTTGATTTTTGTAAGGGATGGAAAAGGATGTTCATTTGTAGTTGGAGTATAGAAAGGCATCCTTTTCAGATTGAGGCAGTTATAAAAGTTCATATATTCAAGGGAATCACACATCAATTTTCCCTCATAGTTACTCTTCAATTCACGCAGGTCATGCAGTTTGAGCTGTTTTAGCTTAGGAAGGTCAGCAGTTGTAGATGTACTGCAGCTGCTTTGGCTACTTCCCTCTCCTTCCTCTATTCCATTTCTGAACACCCAAATACAAAAAGCCTCTCAAGGTTCTTGAGATCCTGCAAGATATCAATTTTTGGCCTAAATCACGCTTGGACCCCTAGCCCACCCTAAAATACATGGGCTATAACACACCGATTTGGCTCGAAAATGTTCTGTTCGTGTCGTTTCGCCCGCTTAACCACCCAAATGGCCCCACCCATACAAACGGTCAACACTAGGCCACTCCTCAACCTCCCTGGTATACCTCAATCAATTTTTGTCCCAAATCACGCCTAGGTACCAGGCCCACCCCGAAAACCGAAGTCTATAGCATGCCTGAAAATGCCCCGTTCGCACCATTTCACCTGTTTGACCACCCAAATGGCCCCACCTACAAAATGGGCAATACTAGGCCGCTCCCCAGCCTCCCAGGCATGCCTCGATCGATTTTTGGAAAAAATCACACCCGGTCCCTAGGCCCATCCCAAAAATCATGGCTATAGCACACCGATTTGGCTAAAAAAATGTCCCGTTTGCGCCGTTTCGCTCGTTTGACCACCCAAATGTCCCTGCCCATACAATTGGACAACACTAGGCCGTTCCCCAGCCTCTCTGACATGCCCCAGTCAATCTTTGGCTCAAATCACGCCTGACCCCTGATCCATCCTAAAAATCATAGGCTATAGCACATCGATTTGGCCCAAAAATGTCCCGTTCTCACCGTTTTGACCATTTGACCACCCAAATGGCCTCACCTACACAAATAGACAACACTAGGTTTCTCCCCAGCCTTCCTGACATGCCCCGATCATTTTCAGCCCATATTACGCTTGGGCCTCGATTTTACCTCAAAAATCGTGGGTTATACAACATATCAATTTACCATAAATGTACCCCGTTCACATTGTTTTGCTCGTTTGACCACCCAAATGGCTCCGTCCACACAAACGGACAATACTAGACCATTCCCTAGCCTCCCTGGCATGCCCGATCAATTTTTGGCTCAAATCACATCCGGGCCCCGGGCCCTCCCCAAAAACTGTGGGCTATAGTAAACTAATTTAGCTCGAAAATACCTCGTTCGCACCGTTTCTCCTGTTTCACCCTCCAAATAGCCCAACCCACACAAACTGACAACATTAGGCCGATCCTAGCCTCCTTGGCACATCCCAATTGATTTTAAGCCCAAATTACATCCGGGCCCCGAGCCGACCCCTAAAAACGCAGTCTATAGCACACTGATTTAACCCAAAAATACCCCGTTTGAGCCGTTTGACCACCAATTGGCCACGCCTACACAAATGAACAACACTAGGCCACTCATCGGCCTTCCTAGCACACTCCGATCAATTTTTATCGTAAATCAAGCCCAGGCCTCGGGCCTAACCCAAAAACTGTGGGCTATAGCACAACGAATTGCCCCGAAAATGCCCCGTTCACGCCGTTTCACCTGTTTGACTACCAAAGTAAACCCTCCCACACAAACAGACAACACTAGGACATTCCCCAGCCTCCCAGGCACGTCCCGATTGATTCCTGACCCAAATAACTCTCGGGCCTCGAGCCCACCCCAAAAATCATAGGCTATAGCACACCGATTTAGCCCTAAAATACCTCATTTGCATGGTTTTACCCTTTTGACCATCAAATAGTCCCACCCACACAAACAAAAAACACTAGGTCGCTCTCCAGCCTCCCTGGCATGCCCTGGTCAATTTTTGACTCAAATTATTCCCGAGCCCACCCTAAAAACTGTGAGCTATAGTTCACCGATTTGGCCTGAAAAATGCTCCGTTCTCGTTGTTTCACCCATTTGACCACCCAAATGGCCTCGACCACACAAACGAACAATACTAGGCCGCTCCCCAGCCTCTACTGGCATGCGCCAGTCGATTTTCAGCCTAAATCACATCCGGGCCACTAGGCCACCTTGAAAATTATGGGCTATAACACACAAATGGAAAGCATTAGACCGCTCCCCAGCCTCCGTCCAAATCACGCACGGGCCCTGGGCACACCCTGAAAATTATGGACTGTAACTAACTGATTTGGCTCGAAAATGCCACTTTCGCGTCGTTTCGCCAGTTTAACCACCAAAATAGCCCCACCATTACAAACTTACAACACTAGGCTGCTCACAGTCACCCTGGCGCACCACAATCGATTGTTGTCCTAAATCACGCCCGAGCCCCATGCCCACTCTGAAACTCGTGGGCTATAGCACACTGATTTGGCCTAGAAATGCCACGTTCGCACCATTTTTCCAATTTGACCACCAAAATGGCCCCACACACAAACGGACAATGCTAACCCGTTCTCCAGCCTCCCTGACATGCCCCGATCAATTTTGGGCCAAAATCACACCCGAGCGTTGGCCCACCCAAAAATCGTGGCCTATAGCACATTGATTTTGTTCGAAAATACCCTGATTGTGCCATTTAGCCCATTTGACCATCAAAATGGCCCCGCCCATACAAATGGACAACACTAAGCCGCTCCCCAAAATTTTTTTATCCTAAGTCACGCTCTAGCCCTTGGACCACCCCCAAAACCGTGGGCTATAGCACATTAATTTTGCCCAAAAATGCCCTGTTCGTGCCGTTTCGCTTGTTTGACCACCCAAATGGCCCTTCCCATACAAACGGACAACACTAGGCCGCTCCCCAACCTCCCTGGCATGCCCCAATCAATTTTCGGCCCAAATCATGCCCAGACCTCGGGCTCACCCCGAATACCGTGAGCTATACAACACATCGAGTTGGCCCTAAAATGCTTTGTTCGTGCTGTTTTATTCGTTTGACCAGCCAAATGGCCCCGCCCACACAAACAGACAACACTAGACTGCTTCCCAGCCTTCTTGGCATGCCTTGATCGATTTTTAGCCTAAATCATGTCCGGGCCCTCCCCATACAAACGGACAACACTATGTCGCTCTCCCTCTTCCCTAGCATTCCTTTGTTGATTTTTGGCCCAAATTATGCTCGACCCCGAGCCTACACTTAAAACCGTGGGCTATAGCATACCGATTTGGATCGAAAATACCCCGTTCGGGATGTTTTCCCTCTTTAACCACCCAAATTGCTCCGCCCACACAAGCAGACAACACTAGGCCGCTCCTCAGCCTTCTTGGCATGCCCCGATTGATTTTTGGCCCAGATCCAGTCTGAGCCCCGAGTTCACCTCAAAAACCGTTGGCTATAACACACTAATTTTGCTTGAAAATGCCCCAATCGCACCGTTTTGCCCATTTGATCACCCAAATGGCTCATCCCAAACAAACCGACAACACTAGGCCACTCACCATCCTGCCTGGCATACCCCGATCAATTTTTGGCCAAAATCACGCCTGAGCTCCGAGCCCACCCTAAAAATCATGGCTATAGCACATCAATTTAGCTTGAAAATGACCCATTCGCGCCGTTTTGCCTACTTGACCATCCAAATAGCCCCGCCACACAAAAAAAACATTAGGCTACTCTCCAGCCTTTCAGGCATGCCTCGGTCGATTTTTAGCCCAAATTATGCCCGAGCCTCGAGCCCAACCAGAAAACCGTGGGATAGCACACCGATTTAGCCCAAAAATGTTCCGTTCCTGATGTTTTGCCTGTTTAAACACAAAAATAGCCCCGCCCATACAAATAGACAACACTAGGCCGCTCCCAAGCCTCCTTGGCACGCCCTAGTCAAGTTTTCGATGATATCATGCTGGGGCATTGAGCCCACCCCCAAAATTATGGGTTATAGTAAAACAATTTGGCCCGAAAATGCCTCATTCGCGCCGTTTTGCCCATTTGACCACCGAAATGGCCCCGCCCAAAAAACCGGATAACACTAGGCCGCTCACCAGCCTCCCTGGCACGCCCCGATTGGTGCATAAAACACGGCTAAGCCCCGAGCCCACCCCAAAAACCGTGGGCTATAGCACACCAATTTTGCCCATAAATGCCCCGTTCATATTGTTTCGCCCATTTAACCATCCAAATAGCCCCGTCCATAAAATGGACAACACTTAGCTGCTCTCCAGCTTTCCTAGCATGCCCTGATCAATTTTTGCCATAAATCATGCTCGAGCCTCGGTCCCACCCAAAAAATCGTGGGCTATAGCACACCGATTTAGCTAAAAAATGCCCAATTCATGTCGTTTCCCCGTTTGACCACCCAAATAGACCCGTCCCCACAAACGGATAATACTTGGTCATTCCTCAATCTCCCTGGAACTCCCCGATTAATTTTCGGCCCAAATCACACCCTTGCCCGGGCCCACCCCAAAAACTGTTGGCAATAGCGCAAAGATTTGGCCTAAAAATGCCTCATTCGCATCGTTTCTCCCATTTGACCACCCAAATATCCCCTCCCACACAATCAGAGAACATTAGGTCGCTTTCTAGCCTCCCTGGCATGCCCCGATCAATTTTTGGCCCAAATCACGCTCGAACCCAGGGCACATTCCAAAAATCGTGGGTTATAGCACACTTATTTAGCCCAAAAATGCTTCATTCGCGCCGTTTCGCCCATTTGACCACCCAAATGGCTTCGCCCACACAAACATACATTACTAGGCCGCTCCCCAGCTTCCTTGGCACGCCTCAATTGATTTTTGGCCCAAATCACACCCAGACCCACCCCAAAAATCGTGGGATATAGCACACCAATTTGGCCTGAAAATGCACCATTTGCGTCGTTTCACCCGTTTGACGACCTAAGTGGCCCAGCCCATACAACGGACAACACTAGACCGCTCTCCAACTACCTTAGCATGCCCCAGTCGATTTTTGACCCAAATCACACCCGACCCCCGTATGCACCTCGACAACCGTGGGCTATATCACACCGATTTGGCTAAAAAAATCCCCATTAGTGCCGTTTCGCTCATTTGACCACCTAAATGGCCCCGTCTACACAAACGGACAACACTAGGTGACTCCCCATCCTCCTTGGTACTCCCGATCGATTTTCAACCCAAATCATACTCGGGCCAACCCCAAAAACTAGGGGCTATAACACACCGATTTGGCCTGAAAATATCCCGTTTGCTCCATTTTGCTCGTTTGACTACCCAAATGGCCCCGCCCACACAAACGGACTATGCTGTTCCCCAGCCTCCCTGAAATGCCTCGGTCAATTTTTGGTCCAAATCACGCTCGGACCCCTTGCCTACCCCAAAAATCATGAGCTATAGCACACTGATTTGGCCTAAAAATACCCCATTCGTGATGTTTTACCCGTTTGACCACCTAAATGGCCCCGCCTACACAAACGGACAACACTAGGCTGCTCTCCAACCTACCTGGCACGCCCCGATCAATTTTTGGCCAAAATGACGCCCGAGCCCACCTCAAAAACCATGGGCTATACCACATCAATTTTGCCCGCAAATGCCCCGTTTGCGCCGTTTTGCCCGTTTAACCACCCAAATGGCATCTTCCATAAAAACAAAGAACACTAGGCAGTACCCCAGCCTCCTAGGCACGCTCCGGTCAATTTTTGGCCCAAATCATGCTCTGGCCCCAGGCCTACCCCAAAAATCGCACTGATTTGGCTTGAAAATGCCCCGTTCACGCCGGTTTGCCCGTTTGACCACCCAAATCGCCCCACCCACACAAACGAATAATAATAGCCCACTCCACAGCCTCCCTGGCACGCCTAGATCAATTTTCAGGCCAAATCATATGCTGGTCCCCCTCTCCCCAAAAAATTGTGGTCTACAGGACACCGATTTGACCTGAAATGCCCCATTTGCGCCATTTTGCCCGTTTGACCACCTAAATTGCCCCGCCAATAAAAACGGACAATGCTAGTCCGCTCCCTAGGCTCCCTGGCACACCCCGATCAATTTTTATCTTAAATCACCCCGAGCCCCGGGCACACCCCAAAAATCGTGGGATATAGCTCACTAATTTGGTCCAAAAATATCTCGTTCACACTGTTTTGCTCGTTTGACCACCCAAACAGCCCCGCCCACACAAGAGGACAATACTAGGCCACTCCCTAGCCTCCTTGGCACACTCTGGTCGATTTTTGGCCCAAATCACGCCCATACCCACCCCAAAATCGTGGGATATAGCACACCGATTTGGTTCAAAAATGCCCCATTCGCATTGTTTCGCCCGTTTGACCTTGCAAATGGGCCCGCCCATAAAATTGTACAACACTAGGCCACTTCTTAGCCTCCCTGGTATGCCTCGGTCGATTTTCTATCAGTTTTGGCCCAAATCACGCCCGAGCCCTGGGCGCACCCCGACAACCGTAGGCTATAGCACACCGACTTGGTCGAAAATGCCCCGTTCATGCCGTTTCACCCATTTGACCACCCAAATGGCCCCTCCCAAACAAACAGACAACATTCGGCCACTCCCTAGCCTCCCTGGTATGCCTCGGTCAATTTTTGACACAAATCACGCTCGGGACCACCCTAAAAACTGTGGGCTATAGCACACTGATTTGGATTAAAAATGCCTCATTCGTGTCGTTTCACCCGTTTGACTACCCAAATGGCCCCACCTACGAAAATAAATAATAGTAGGCCGCTCCCCAGCCTTCCTGGAACGCTTGAATCAATTTTTTCCATAAATCACGCCCGGGCCCCAGGCCTACCCCAAAAAACATGGGCTATAGCACACTGATTTGGCCTTAAAATGCCTTGTTTGCACCGATTCGCCCGTTTGACCACTCAAATGGCCTCGCCCACACAAATAGACAACACTAGGCCTCTTCCCTACCTTCCTGGCATGCCCCAGTCGATTTTCAGCCTAAATCATGCCTGGGCCCCAAGCCCACCTCAAAAATCGTGATCTATAGCACACCAATATGGCTTGAAAACACCCTGTTCGTGCCATATCAAATGTTTGACCACCTAAGAGGCCCTGCCCACACAAATGGACAAAACTAGGCCGCTACTTGGCCTCCCTAACATGCTTCAGTCGATTTTCAAACCAAATTAAGCTCGATCCTCAGGCCCACCCTAAAAAATTATGGGCAATAACACATCGATTTGGCCCTAAAATGTATCATTCATGTCGTTTCACCCGTTTTACCACCCAAATGGCCCCGCCTACACAAATGGACAACACTAGGTCACTTCCCAGCCTACTTAGTACACTTCGATCGACTTTTTACCCAAATCAAGCTCAGGACCACCCCAAAAATTGTGGGATATAGCACACTGATTTGGTTTAAAAATGCCCCATTCACGTTGTTACGCCCGTTTGGCCACCCAAATGGCTCCACCCACACAAACGGACAATACTAGGCCGCTCCCCATCCTTCCTAGCATGCCCCAGTTGATTTTTGGCCCAAAACACGCTCGGGCCCCGGGCCTACCCCAGAAATTATGGGCTATAGCAAACCGATTTAGCCCAAAAATGGCCGGTTCGCGTGTTTTGCCCGTTTGACCACCCAAAATGGCCTCACCCACAAAAATGGACTATACTAGGCTACTTTTCTGCTTCCCTATCATGCCCCGATTGATTTTCAATCCAAATCACGCCTGGGCCCTAGGCCCACCCCAAAATTAATGGGCTATAGCACACCGAATTGGCTTGAAAATTCCACGTTCGCACCATTTTGCCCGATTAACCACCCAAATGGCCTCGCCCTCCAAACAGACAACACTAGGCCACTCTCTAGCCTACCAGGCATTCCCCAGTCAATTTTTGGCCCAAATCACTCTCGAGCCCCGTGGTCTCCCCAAAAACTATGGTCTATAGCATATCTATTTTGTTCAAAAATGCCTCGTTCGTTCCATTTGACCACCCAAAATACTCCACCTACCCAAACGGACAATACTAGGCCGCTCTCCAGCCTCCTTAGCATGCCCCGGTTAATTTTCGGCCTAAATCACTCCAGGGCCCCGAGCCCACCCTAAAACCATGGGCAATAACTCACTAATTTGGCCCGAAAATACTCCGTTAGCACTGTTTCTCCCATTTGACAACCCAAATGGCCCCCACCCACACAAACGGAACACACTAGGCCTTTCCCCAACCTCCCAGGCATGCCCCCATCAATTTTCAGCCAAAATCACGTACGGGCACCAGTCCCACCCCAAAAATAGTTGACTATAGCACACCAATGTGGCCCAAAAATGCACCATTCGTGCCGTTTCGCCAGTTTGACTGCCCTAATATCCCCGCCCACACAAACAAACAACACTAAGCCACTCCCAAGCCTCCCTGGCATACCTTTGTTGATTTTGGGCCCAAATCTCGCTCAGGACCAAGCTATCCCCAAAGAACATGGGCTCGAAAATTCCCCATTCACACCGTTTTGGCCATTTGGCAACCCAAATGGCCCCGTCCATACAAACGAAAAACACTAGGTCGCTCAACAGCCTCCCTAGCATATCCCGGTAGATTTTTTGCCTAAATTACGCTCGAGCCCCGGGCCCATCCCAAAAAACATAGGCTATAACACATTGATTTGGCCCGAAAAATGCCTTGTTCTTGCCTTTTCGCTTGTTTGACCACCCAAATTGCCCCGCCCACATAAAACGACAAGACTAGGCCACTCCTCAGCCACCCTAGCACACCCCGATCAATTTTTGACCCAAATTATGCCCGACCTCGAGACCACCCCAAAAATCGTGGTCTATACAGTAAGCTAATTTGTCCCAAAAATACCCCATTTGCTTTATTTCGCCCGTTAGACCACCCAAATTACCTCGCCCTTACAAACAGACAACACTAGGCCGCTCCCCAGCCTCCCTAGCATATGCCGATCATTTTCAGTACAAATCACGTTTGGACCCTGGGCCCTCCCCGAAAATCGTGGGCTATAACACACTGATTTAGCCTAAAAATGCCCCGTTCACATCGTTTTAATCGTTTGACCACCAAAATGGGTCCGCCCGTACAAACGGACAATACTAGGCCATTTCTCAGCCTCCCTGGCATGCCTCGATCAATTTTCAACCTAAATTATGCTGGAGCCCTAGGTCCACCCCAAAAACAGTGGGCTATAGCATACCGATTTGGCTCGAAAAATGCTCCGTTCGCACAATTTCTCCTATTTGACAACACAAATGGACCCACTTATACAAACGGAGAACACTAGGCCATTCCTCAGCCTCCCTAGTATGCCTAGTCAATTTTTGGCCCAAATCACGCCTGGGCCCCTGGCCCACAACAAAAATCATGGTCTATAACACACCGATTTGGCTTAAAAAATGCCCCGTTCATGTCGTTTCTCCCGTTTAACCACCAAAATGGCCCTACTTATACAAACGGACAATAATAGGCCGCTCTTTAGCCTCCCTGGCATGCCTCGATCAATTTTTGGCCCAAATCACGCCTAGGACCCTAGCCCACCCCAAAAATCATGGGCTATAACACACCGATTTGGCTCAAAAATGCCCTGTTCGTGTCGTTTCGCCTGCTACCACTCAAATGGCTCCACGCATACAAACGAACAACACTAGGCCACTCTTCAGCCTCCCTGGCATGCTCTAGTCGATTTGTATCCCAAATCACGCCCGGGTACCGGGCCCAACCTAAAAACTACAGGCAATAGCACACTGATTTAGCCCAAAATGCCTCATTCGAGTCGTTTGGCCCGTTTAACCACCCAAATTGCCCCGCCCATACAAGCGGCCAACACTAGGATGCTACCCAGCCTCCCAGGTATGCCCCGATCGATTTTTGGCCCAAATCACGCCCAATCCCTGGGCCCACCCCAAAAATTATGGGCTATAGCACATTGATTTGGCTCAAAAAATGCCCCGTTTGTGCCGTTTCACACGTTTGACCACCCAAATAGCCCCACCCATACAAATGGATAACACTAGGACGTTCCTTAGCCTCCCTGGCATGCCCTGGTCGATTTTAAGCCCAAATCACACCCGGTCCCTTGGCCCACATCCAAAATTATGGGCTATAATAGCACACCAATTTGGCCAAAAAATGCACAATTTGCTTCGTTTCGCATATTTGACCACCCTAATGGCCCCACCCACACAAATGAATAGTACTAGGTTACTCTCCAGTCTCCCTAACACTCTCCGATTAATTTTTGGCCCATATCATGCCTAGGACTCAGGCCCACCCCAAAAATAGTGTGTTTTATAGCACACACATTTAGCCCAAAAATGCCCCGTTTGCGCTGTTTTGCTTATTTGACCACCTAAATAGCCCCGCACACACGAAGTAACAATACTAGGCCTCTCCCCAGCTTGTCTGGCATGCCCCAGTCGATTTTTGGCCCAAATCACGTCCGAGCCCCTAGCCCACCCTGAAAATCGTTGGTTATAACACACCAATTTTGCTTTAAAATGCCCTGTTCACGCCATTTTGCTTGTTTGACCACCCAAATGGCCCCGTCCATACAAATGGACAGTACTAGGCCTCTCCCCAGCCTCCCTCCAAATCACGCACGGGCCTTAGTCCCACCCCAAAAATTGTGGGCTATAACAAACCAATTTGGCTCGAAAATGCCCCTTTCGCGTTATTTTGCCCGCTTAACCACCTAAATGGCCCCACCGTTACAAACTGACCACTCGTAGCTTCCCTGGGATACCTCGGTTAATTTTTTGACTAAATCACGCCCGAACACCGTGCCCACCCCGAAACCTATGGGTTATAGTACACCGATTTGGCCAAAAAATGCCTCGTTCGCTCCGTTTCATTCATTTTACCATCTAAATGGTCTCGCCCACACAAACGGACAACACTAGGCCACTCCCCAGCCTCCCTGGCACGCCTCGATCTATTTTCAGCCTAAATTACGCTCGGACCTCGGGCTCACCCCGAATACCGTGGGCTATACAACACATCTATTTGGCCCAAAAATGCATCTTTCTCACCATTTCATCCGTTTGACCACCCAAATGGCCCCGCCCACACAAATGGACAACACTAGACTACACCCCACCTTTCCTGGCATGCCCTGATCGATTTTTGGCCCAAATCACATTCAGTCCTTCCCTAAAAATCTTAGGATATATCACATCGATTTAGCCTAAAAATGCCTTGTTTGAGCCATTTCGCCTGTTTGGCCATCAAAATTGCCCCGCCCATACGAATTGACAACATTAGGCTGCTCCCCATCCTCCCTGGCACGCCCCGATTGATTTTAACCCAATTTATGCCCGAGCCCACCCTTAAATTTGTGGGCTATAACACACCAATTCAATCCAAAAATGCCCCGTTCGAGTTATTTTACACCCAAATGGCACCGCCCATACAAATGGACAACACTACGCCACTCTTTGACCTCTCTAGCACACCTCGGTTGATTTTTAGCCCAAATCATGCCTGGCCCCCGACCCTACCCTAAAAACCGTGGGCTAGCACACCGATTTGGCCTAAAAATGCCCCGTTTGTGCCATTTTGCACTTTTGACCACCCAAATGGTCCCTCACACACAAACGGACTATACTAAGCCACTCCTCAGCCTGCCTGGCTCATCCCGATCAATTTTTAGCTCTAATCAGGCATAAGCCTTGGGCCAACCCCAAAAGCTGTTGGTTATAGCACACCGATTTGGCTCGAAAATGCCCTATTTATGCCATTTTGCCTGTTTGACCACCCAAATGGCCCGCCCATACAAACGGATAACACTATGTTGTTCTTCCTTTTCCCTGGAATGCCCTACTCAATTTTTGGCCCAAATTACGCCCGGGCCCTTGGCCCACTCTTAAAAATGTGGGCTATAGCATATCGATTTGGCTTGAAAATGCCCTGTTCACGCTGTTTTTCCCGTTTAACCACCCAAATGGCTCCGCCCATGCAAGAGGACAACACTAGACCGCTCCCCAGCCTCCCTGACATGCCTTGGTTGATTTTTGGCCCAAATCCAGTATGGTACCCAAGCTTACCTCAAAAATTATGGGCTATAACATACTAATTTTGCCTGAAAATGCCCTAATTGTGCCGTTTTTCTTGTTTGACACACAAATGGCTCAGCCTTAACAAACCGACAACTCAAGGATGCTCACCAGCTTCCCTGGCATGCCCCGATTAATTTTTGGTTAAAATCACGCCCAGGCCCTGAGCCCACCCCAAAAATCGTGGCTATAGTACACCGGTTTGGCCCAAAAATATCCCGTTCACGCAGTTTTGCCCATTTGACCACCTAAATAGCCTCGTCCATAGAAACAAAAAATACTAGGCCGCTCTCCAGCCTTCCAAGTATACCTCGGCCAATTTTTAGCCCAAATTATGCCCAGCTCCCAGGCCCAAACCAAAAACCGTGGGCTATAGCACATCGATTTAGCTCGAAAATGCCCCGTTCCCGCTGTTTCACTCATTTCAACACCAAAATGGACCCACCCACACAAACGAACAATACTAGGCTGCTCCCCAACCTCTTTGGCACGCCCTAATCAATTTTTTGCCCAAATCACGCCCGGACACCGGGTCCACCCCAAAAACTGTGGGCTATAGCAAAATAATTTGGCCTAAAAATGCCCCATTCAGACCGTTTCACCCGTTTGACCATCCAAATAGCCCCGCACAAATAAATGAACAACACTAGGCCGTTCCCCAGCTTCCCTGGCATGCCCCTACCAATTGTCGGTACAAAACACGCTCAAGCCCCGAGCCCACCCTAAAAACCGTGGGCTATAGCACACCAATTTTGCTTGCAAATGACCTATTCATGCCGTTTTGCCATTTAACCACCCAAATGGCCCCGCCCAGACAAACGGACAATATTTGGTGACTCCCTAGCCTCCCTAGCATGCTTTGATCAATTTTTTACCCCAGTCATGCTCGGGCCTCGAGCCCACCCCAAAAACTGTAGGATATAGCACACCGATTTGGCTTAGAAATGCCCTGTCCATGTCGTTTCTCCATTCGATCACCCAAATGGCCCCATCCACACTAAAGGATAATATTGGTCGCTAATCAGACTCCCTGGCATGCCCGATCGATTTTTGACCCAAATCACACCCTGACCCCTGGCCTACCCCAAAAACTATCGGCAATATTACACAGATTTGGTCCAAAAATGCCCCATTCACACCGTTTTGCCCATTTGACCACCCAAATAGCCCCTCCCACACAATCGAACAACACTAGGCCGCTCTCTATCCTTTCTGGCATGCCCCAGTTGATTTTTGACTCAAAACACGCTCGGGCCCCGGGCCTACCCTAGAAATTGTGGGCTATAGCAAACTGATTTAGCCCAAAAATGGCTGGTTCGCATGTTTCGCTCTTTTGACCACCTAAAATTGCCTCGCTTGAAAAAATGGAATATACTAGGTCGTTTTTCTTCCTCCCTAGCATGCCCCGATTGATTTTCAGCCCAAATTACGCTTGGGCCCTAGGCCCACCCCAAATTTAATGGGCTATAGCACACCGAATTAGCTTGAAAATTCCACTTTCGCACCATTTTGCCCATTTAACCACCCAAATGTCCTCGCCCACCAAACAAACAACACTAGGCCGTTCTCTAGCCTATCAGGCATTCCCCAGTCAATTTCTGGCCCAAATCACGCTCGGGCCCTGGGGTCTCCCCCAAAACTGTGGTCTATAGTACACCAATTTTGTCCAAAAATGCCTCGTTCGTTCCATTTGACCACCCAAATGGCTTCGCCTACCCAAACGAACAACACTAGGCCACTCTGCAGCCTCCCTGGCATGCCCGGATTAATTTTCAGCCTAATTACTCCATGGCCCCGATCCCACACCAAAAACCATGGATAATAGCACACTAATTTCGCTTGAAAATGCATCGTTAGCCCTGTTTCGCCTATTTGACAACCCAAATGGCCCCCAACCAAACAAATGGAACACACTAGGCCTCTCCCCAACCTCTCAGGCACGCCCCCATCAATTTTTAGCCCAAATCACGTACGGGCCCCGGTCCCACCCCAAAAATAGTTGGCTATAGCATACCATATGGCCCAAAAATGCACCGTTCGTGTCGTTTTGCCAGTTTAATTGCCTAATATCCCCGCCCACACAAACGGACAACACTAGGCCGCTCCCAAGCCTCTCTGGCATACCCTTGTCAATTTTTGGCCCAAATCTTGCTCGGTACCAAGCTGTCCCCAAAAAACATGGACTCGAAAATGCCCCATTCACACCATTTTAGCCATTTAGCAACCCAAATGGCCCCGTCCATACTAACGAAAAACAATAGGCCGCTCCACAACTTCCCTGACACATCCCGTTAGATTTTTTGCCTAAATTATGCTAGAGCCCTGGGCGCACCCCAAAAAACATGGGCTATAACACATTGATTTGACCCAAAAATGCCTCGTTCATGCCATTTTGCTCGTTTGACCACCCAAATCGCCCCACCCACACAAACCGACAAGACTAGGTCGATCCTAAGCTACCCTAGCAGGCCCCGATCGATTTTTAGCCCAAATTATGCTCGGCCCGGTACCACCCCAAAAATTGTGGGCTATACAATAAATTAATTTGGCCCGAAAATATTCCGTTTGCGTCGTTTCGCCCGTTAGACCACCCAAATGACCTCGCCCACACAAACAGACAACACTAGGCCGCTCCCCAGCCTCTCTGGCATATGCCGATGACTTTCAGTCCAAATCACGGTTGGACTCCGAGCCCTTCCAGAAAATCATAGGCTATAACACACTGATTTAGCCAAAAAATGCCCCGTTCACATCGTTTCAATCGTTTGACCACCCAAATGGGCCCGCCCACACAAACGGACAATACTAGGCCGTTTCTCAGACTCCCTGGTACGCCTCGATCAATTTTTAGCCTTAATTAAGTCTGAGCCCTGGTTCCACCCGAAAAACCGTGGGCTATAGCATACCGAGTTGGCTCGAAAAATGCCCCGTTCGCATAATTTTGCCTATTTGACCACACAAATGGACCTGCCTAAACCAACAGAGAACACTAGGCCACTCCTCAGCCTCCCTGGTATGCCTAGTCAATTTTTGGCCCAAATCATGTCTGGGCCCCTGGCCCACAACAAAAATCATGGGCTATAACACACCAATTTGGCTCAAAAAATGCCCCGTTCGTGCCGTTTCTCCCGTTTAACCACCAAAATGGCCCCACTCATACAAACGGACAACAATAGGCCGCTCTTTCAGCCTCCCTGGCATGCCTCAATTGATTTTTGGCCCAAATCACGCCTAGGCCCCTGGCCCACCCCAACAACCATGGGCGATAACACACCGATTTGGCTCAAAATTGCCCCGTTCGTGCCGTTTCGCCTGTTTTAACCACTCAAATGGGTCCACCCATACAAACGGACAACACTAGGCCACTCTTTAGCCTCCCTGGCATGCTCCGGTCAATTTTTATCCCAAATCACGCCCGAATACCGGGCCCACCCTAAAAACCACAGGAAATAGCACACCAATTTAGCCCAAAATGCCTCATTCATGCCGTTTGGCCCGTTTGACCACCCAAATTGCCCCGCCCATACAAGTGGCCAACACTAGGCTACTTCCTAGCCTCCGAGGTATGCCCTGATCAATTTTTGGCCCAAATCATGCCCAATCCCTGGGCCCTCCCAAAAATCATGGGCTATAGCACATTGATTTGGCTCAAAAAATACCCCGTTTGCGCCGTTTCACACGTTTGACCACCCAAATAGCCCCACCCATACAAATGGACAACACTAGGACGTTCCTTAGCCTCCCTGGAATGCCCTGGTCGATTTTAAGCCCAAATCACACCCGAGTCCCTGGCCCACACCCAAAATCGTGGGCTATTATAGCACACCAATTTGGCTAAAAAATGCACCATTTGCTTCGTTTCGCATATTTGACCACCCTAATGGCCCCACCCACACAAATAAATAAAACTAGGTTACTTCCCAGCCTCCCTAGCATGCCCCGATTAATTTTTGGCCTATATCATGCCCGATCCTCGAGCCCACCCAAAAAACCATGTGTTTTATAGCACACCAATTTGGCCCAAAAATGCCCCGTTTACACCGTTTGGATCGTTTGACCACCCAAATAGCCCCGTCCACACAAAGTAACAATACTAAGCCTCTCCCCAGCCTGTCTGGCATACCCTAGTCGATTTTTGGCCAAAAATCACGTCTAAGCCCCTAGCCCACACAAATGGACAGCACTAGGCCTCTCCCCAGCCTTCTTCCAAATCACAGACAGGCCTCAGTCCCACCCCAAAAATTGTGGGCTATAACAAACTGATTTGGCTCGAAAATGCCCCTTTCGTATAATTTCTCCTATTTAACCACCTAAATGGCCCCGCCATTACAAACTGACAACACTAGGCCGTTCGCAGCCTCCCTGGCATACCTCAGTCAATTGCTTGCCTAAATCACGCCTGAACACCATGCCCACCCCGAAACCTGTGGGCTATAGTACACCGATTTGGCCCAAAGATGCCGTGTTCGCGCCGTTTCATTCATTTTACCATCTAAATGGCCTCGCCCACACAAACGGACAACACTAGGCCACTCCCCAGCCTCCCTAGCACGCTCGATCTATTTTCAGCTCAAATCACGCTCATACCTCGGGCTCACCCCGAATACCGTGGGCTATACAGCACATTAATTTGGCCCAAAAATGCATCTTTCACACTATTTCATCCATTTGACCACCCAAATGGCCCCGCCCATACAAACAGACAATACTAGACTGCACCCCAACTTTCCTGGCATGCCCTGATCGATTTTTGGCCAAAATCACGTTCGGGTCCTCCCTAAAAATGCCCCGTACGCATTGTTTTACCACCAAAATGGCATCGCCCACACAAACGGACAATACTATGCCACTCGTTGACCCCTCTAGCACACCCTGATTGATTTTTCACACAAATCATGCCCGGGCCCTGGCCCTACCCTAAAAATCGTGGGCTATAGCACACCGATTTGGCTTGAAAATGCCCCGTTTGCGCCATTTTGCTCTTTTGACTACCCAAATGGTACCTCCCATACAAACGGACAATACTAAGCCACTCCCCAGCCTGCCTGGCTTATCCCGATCGAATTGTAACTCTAATCAAGCATGAGCCTCGGGATTAGCCTAAAAACCGTTGGCTATAGCACACCGATTTGGCTCAAAAATGCCCTATTTATGCTGTTTTTCCTATTTGACAACCCAAATGGACCGCCCATACAAACGGATAACACTATGCTGCTCTTCCTCTTTCCTGGCATGCCCTGCTCGAGTTTTGTCCTAAATTACGCCCGGTCCCTTAGCCTACTCTTAAAATTATGGGCTATAGCATATCGATTTGGCTTGAAAATGCCCTGTTCATGCTGTTTTCCCCGTTAAACCATCAAAATAGCTCCGCCCACGCAAATGAACAACACTAGGATGCTCCCCAGTCTCCCAGACATGCCTTGGTCAATTTTTGGCCCAAATCAAGTATGGTCCCCAAGCTTACCTCAAAAATCGTGGGCTATAGCATATAGATTTTGCCTGAAAATGCCCTAATTATGCCGTTTTTATCATTTGACCACCCAAATGGCTCAGCCTTAACAAACCGACAACTCAAGGACGCTCACCAGCATACCTGGCATGCCCTGATTAATTTTTGACCAAAATCACGCCCAGGCCCTGAGCCCACCCCAAAAACCGTGGCTATAGCACACCGATTTGGATCGTAAATGCTTCATTCATGCAGTTTTGCCCATTTGACCACCCAAATAGCCTCGCCCATAAAAACAAAAAATACTAGGTTGCTCTCCAGCCTTCCTGGTATACCTCGGTCAATTTTTGGCCCAAATTATGCCCAGCTCCCAGGCCCAAACCAAAAACCGTGGGCTATAGCACATCGATTTAGCTTGAAAATACCCCGTTCCCACTGTTTCACCTATTTCAACACCAAAATGGGCCCACCCACACAAACGGACAACACTGGGCCACTCCCCAGCCTCCTTGGCATGCCCTAGTCATTTTTTGGCCCAAATCACGTCCAGAAACTGGGCCCACCCCAAAACCTGTAGGCTATAGCAAAACAATTTGGCCTAAAAATGCCCCATTCACATCGTTTCGCCCGTTTGACCACCCAAATAGCCCCGCCCAAATAAATGAATGACACTAGGCCACTCCTGAGCTTCCTTGGCACGTCCCTACCAATTGTCGGCACAAAATACGCTCGAGCCCCGAGCCCACCCTAAAAACCGTGGGCTATAACACACCAATTTTTCTTGCAAATGACCCATTCATGCTGTTTTGACCATTTAACCACCCAAATGGACTCGCCCACACAAACGGACAATATTTGGTGACTCCCCAGCCTTCCTAGCAAGCTCTGACCAATTTATGCCCTAAGTTACGCTTGGTCCTTGGGCCCACCCCAAAAACTATTGTATATAGCACACAAAATGGCCCCGTCCACACAAATGGATAATATTTGGCTGCTAATCAGCCTCCCTGGCATGCCCCGATCAATTTTTGACCCAAATCACGCCTTGACCGCTGGCCTACCCCAAAAACTATCGGCAATATCATACAAATTTGGTCAAAAAATGCATTATTCATGCAGTTTTACCCGTTTGACCACCCAAAGAGCCTCGCCCACACAATCAAGCAACACTAGGCCGCTCGCCATCCTTCTTGGCATGCCTCAGTCGATTTTTGACCCAAAACATGCTCGAGCCCCGAGCCTACCCTAGAAATTATGGGCTATAGCAAATCGTTTTAGCCCAAAAATGGCCGGTTTGCATGTTTCACCTGTTTGACCACCCAAAATGACCTCGCCCACAAAAATGAACTATACTAGGCCATTTTTCGGCCTCCCTAGCATGCCCCGATTGATTTTTTGCCTAAATTAGACTTGGGCCCTAGGCCCCCCTCCCAAAATTAATGGGCTATAGCACACCGAAATGGCTAGAAAATTCCACGTTCGTACCATTTCACCCATTTAACCACCCAAATGGCCTCACCCACCAAACGGACAACACTAGGCCGCTCTCTAGCCTACCGGGCATTCTCCAGTCAATTTTTGGCCCAAATCACGCTCGGGCCCCGGGGTCACCCCAAAAATTGTGGTTTATAGCACACCGATTTTGTCCAAAAATACCTCATTTGTTCCATTTGACCACCCAAATGGCTCCGCCTCCCCAAACAGACAACACTAGGCCGCTCTCCAACCTCCCTGGCATGCCCCGGTTAATTTTCGTCCCAAATTACTCCAGGGCCCCAATCCCACCGCAAAAATCGTGGACAACAGCACACTAATTTCGTCCGAAAATGCTCCGTTAGCGTTGTTTCGCCAATTTGACAACCCAAATGGCCCCCGCCCACACAAAAGGAACACACTAGGCCTCTCCCCAACCTCCCAAGCATGCCCCCATCAATTTTCAGCCCAAATCACGTACGGGCCCTAGTCCCACCCCAAAAATAGTTGGCTATAGCACACTAATGTGGCCCAAAAATGCATCGTTCACGCCGTTTCACTAGTTTAACTTCCCTAATATCCCCGCCCATAAAAACGGACAACACTAGGCCGCTACCAAGCCTCCCTGGCATACCCTTGTCAATTTTTGGCCCAAATCTCGCTCGGGACCAAGCCGTCCCGAAAAAACATGGGCTCAAAAATACCTCGTTTGCGCCGTTTTGGCCATTTGGAAACCCAAATGGCCCCGTCCATTCAAACGGAAAACAAAAGGCCGCTCCACAACCTCCCTGGCACATCCCAGTAGAGTTTTTCCCTAAATTACGCTCGAGCCCCGGGCCCACCCCAAAAAACATGGGCTATAACATATTGTTTTGTCTCGTAAAATGCCTCGTTCATGCCATTTCGCTTGTTTGACCACCCAAATTGCCCCGCCCACATAAACCGACAAGACTAGGCCACTCCTCAGCTACCCTAGCATGCCCTAATTGATTTTTGGCCCAAATAATACTCGGCCTGGGACCACCACAAAAATCATGGGCTATACAGTAAACTAATTTGGCTCGAAAATACCCCATTTGCATCATTTCGCCCGTTAGACCACCCAAATGACCTCGTCCACACAAACAGACAACACTATACCGCTCCCTAGCCTCCCTGACATGTGCCGATGATTTTCAATCCAAATCACGTTTGGACCCCGGTCCCTCCCCAAAAATCGTGTGCTATAACACACTGACTTAGCCTAAAAATGCCCCGTTCACGTCATTTCAATTGTTTGACCACCCAAATGGGCCCGCCCACACAAATAAACAATACTAGGCCATTTCTCAGCCTCCCTGGCATGCGTCGATCAATTCTCAGCCTAAATTACACCCGAGCCCTGGGTCCACCCCAAAAACCGTGGGCTATAGCATACCGATTTGGCTCAAAAAATGCCCCGTTCGCACAATTTTGCCTATTTGACCACACAATTAGACCTGCCTATACAAACAAAGAACACTAGGCCACTCCTCAGCCTTCCTGGTATGCCTAGTCGATTTTTGGCCCAAATCACGCCTGGGCCCTAGCCCACAGTAAAAATCATGGGCTATAACACACCGATTTGTCTTGAAAAATGCCCCGTTCGTGCTGTTTCTCCCGTTTAACCACCAAAATAGAACCAGTCATACAAACGGACAATGCTAGGCCGCTCTTCAGCCTCCCTGGCATGCCCCGGTCAATGTTTGGCCCAAATCACGCCTAGGCCCCTGGCCCACCCCAAAAATCATGGGCTATAACACATCGATTTGGCTCAAAAATGCCCTGTTCATGCCGTTTCGACTGTTTTAACCGCTCAAATGGATCCGCCCATACAAACGAACAACACTAGGCCACTCTTCAGCCTCCCTGGCATGCTCCGGTCGATTTTCATCCCAAATCACGCCCGGGTACTGGGCTCAACCTAAAAACCGCAGGCAATAGCATATCGATTTAGCCTAAAAATGCCTCATTCGCGCCGTTTGGCCCGTTTGACCACCCAAATTGACTCGCCCATACAAGCGGCCAACACTAGGTTTTTCCCCAGCCTCCCAGGCATGCCCCGATCGATTTTTGGCCCAAATCACGCCCAATCCCTAGGCCTACCCCAAAAATCATGGGCTATAGCACATTGATTTGGCTAAAAAAATGCCCCGTTTGCGCCGTTTCACACGTTTGACCACCCAAATAGCCTCACCCATACAAATGGAGAACATTAGCACGTTTCTTAGCCTCCATGGCATGCCCCTGTTGATTTTAAGCCCAAATCACTCCCGGGGCCCTGTCCCATACCTAAAATTGTGGGCAATTATAGCACACTAATTTGGGCAAAAAATGCACCATTTTCTTCGTTTCGCATATTTGACCACCCTAATGGCCCTACCCACACAAACAAATAATACTAGGTTACTCCTCAACCTCTCTAGCACGCCCCAATTAATTTTTGGCCCATATCGTGCTCGGGCCCAACCCCAAAACGGTGTGTTTTATAGCAGACTAATTTGGCCCAAAAATGCCCAGTTTGCACCGTTTTGCTCGTTTGACCACCCAAATAGCCCTGTCCACACAAAGTAACAATACTAGGCCTCTTCTTAGCCTGTCTCGCATGCCCCAGTCAATTTTCGGCCCAGATCACGTCTGAGCCCCTAGCCCACCCTTAAAATCGTGGGCTATAACAGACCGATTTTGCTTGAAAATGCCCCGTTCATGCTGTTTTGCTTGTTTGACCACCCAAATGGCCCCGCCCACACAAATGGACAACAGTAGGCCTCTCCCCAGCCTCCCTCCCAATCACGCACGGGCCTCAGTCCCACCCTAAAAATTGTGGGCTATAATAAATCGATTTGGCTAAAAAATAACCCTTTCGCGTCATTTCGCCCGTTTAACCACTTAAATGGACCCGCCATTACAAACTGACAACACTAGGTCACTCACAGCCTCCCTGGCATACCTCGGTCAAATTTTTACCTAAATCACGCCCGAACACCGTGCCCACCCCAAAACCTGTGGGCTATAGTACATCGATTTGGCCCAAAAATACCGTGTTCGTGCTGTTTCACTCATTTTACCATCTAAATAGCCTCGCCCACACAAACAGACAACACTAGGACACTCCCCAGTCACCCTGGCATGCCCCGATCTATTTTCAGTCCAAATCACACTCGGACATTGGGCTCACCCCAAATACCGTGGGCTATACAACACATCAATTTTCCCCTAAAATGCATCTTTCACACCTTTTCATCCGTTTGACCACACAAATATCCCCTCCCACATAAATGGACGACACTAGACTACACCCCAGCTTTCCTGGCATGCCCTGATCAATTTTTTGCCCAAATCACGTTCGGGCCCTCCCCAAAAATCGTGGGATATAGCATATCAATTTAGCCTAAAAATTCCCTATTTGCGCCATTTCGCCCGTTTGGCCATCAAAATTGCCCCGCCTATACAAATTGACAACATTAGGCTGCTCCTAATCCTCCCTGGCACGCCCCGATTGATTTTTAACCCAAATAACGCATGGGCCCACCCTTAATATCGTGGGCTATAGCACACCAATTTGATCCAAAAATGCCCTGTTCGCATTATTTTACCACCAAAATGGCACCGCCCACACAAACAGACAACACTAGGCCACTCGTTGACCCCTCTAGCACACCCCGGTTGATTTTTCTCCCAAATCACACCCGGGCCCTGGCCTACCCTAAAAACTATGGGCTATAGCACATCGATTTGGCTTGAAAATGCCCCATTTATGTCGTTTTGCTTTTTTGACCACCCAAATTGCCCCTCCCACACAACCGAACAATTCTAAGCCACTCCCCAGCCTGCCTGGCTCACCCCGATCAATTTTTAGCTCTAATTAAGCATGAGCCTCGGGCTCACCCCAGAAACCATTGTCTATAGCACATCGATTTGGATCGAAAATGCCCTATTTATGCCGTTTTGCCTGTTTGACCACCCAAATGGGCCGCCCATACAAACGGATAACACTATGCCGCTCTCTCTCTTCCCTAGCATGCCCTGCTTGATATTTGACCCAAATTACACTCGGCCCCTTGGCCCACTCTTAAAAATGTGGCCTACAGCATATCCATTTGGCTTGAAAATGCTCGGTTCGCGCTGTTTTTCTGGTTTGACCACTCAAATGGCTCCGCTCACGCAAACGAACAACACTAGGCCACTCCTCAGCATCCCTGACATGCCTTGGTTGATTTTTGGCCCAAATACAGTATGGTCCCCAAGCTTACCTCAAAAAACATGGGCTATAGCATACTCATTTTGCCTGAAAATGCCCTAATTATAATGTTTTTCTCGTTTGACCACCCAAATGGCTCAGCCTAAACAAAACGACAACTCAAGGACGCTCACCAGCTTCCCTGGCACGCCGCAATTAATTTTTGGCAAAAATCATGCCCAGGCCCCGAGCCCACCCCAAAATCCGTGGCAATAGCACACTAATTTGGCCAGAAAATACCCCGTTCACGCAGTTTATCCCATTTGACCACCCAAAAAGCCTCGGCCATAGAAACAAAAAATACTAGGCCGCTCTCCAGCCTTCTTGGCATGCCTCGGTCAATTTTTGGCCTAAATTATGGCTATCACCCAGGCCCAAACAAAAAATCGTGGGCTATAGCACATCGATTTAGCCCGAAAATGCCCCGTTACCGCTGTTTCACCCATTACAATGCCAAAATGACCCACCCACACAAACGGACAACACTAGGCCACTCCCCAGCCTCCTTGGCACGCCCTAGTCAATTTTTTGCCCAAATCACGCCCCGACACTGGGCCCACACTAAAAATTGTAGGCTATAGCAAAACAATTTGGCCTAAAAATGCCCCATTCACACTGTTTCGCCCATTTGACCACACAAATAGACCCGCCCAAACTAAAAAACAACACTAGGCCGCTCCCCAGCTTCCCTGGCATGCCCCTACCGATTCTCAGCATAAAACACGCTCGAACCCCGAGCCCACCCTAAAACTCGTGGGCTATAGCACACCAATTTTGCCTGCAAATGCCCCATTCATGCCGTTTTGCCCATTTAATTACCCAAATGGCCCCACTCACACAAATGGACAATATTTGATGACTCCCCATCCTCCCTAGCATGCTCTGACCAATTTTTGCCCCAAGTTACGCTCGGGCCTCAGGCCCACCCCGAAAACTGTGGGATATAGCACATCAATTTGGCTTAGAAATGCCCTGTCCATGACGTTTCTCCGTTCAATCACCCAAATGGTCCCTTCCACTCAAACAGATAATATTTGGTCACTAATCAGCCTCCCTGGCATGCCCCAATCGAATTTTTACCCAAATCACGCCCTGGCCCCTGGCCTACTCCAAAAACTGTAGGCGATAGCACATAAATTTTGTCCAAAAATGCCTCATTCATGCCGTTTTTCCCATTTTACCACCCAAATAGACCCACCCACACAATCGGACAACACTAGACCGCTCCCCAGCCTCCTTGCCATGCCCCGGTCTATTTTTGGCCCGAATAACGCCCAGGTCCAGGGCACATCCTATAATCGTGGACTATAGCACACTGATTTGGCCGGAGAATACCTTGTTCATGCTGTTTTGCTCGTTTAACCACCCAAATGGACTCTCCCACACAAACGGACAATATTAGTCTGCTCCCCAGCCTTTATGGTATGCCCCGGTTAATTTTTGGCCCAAATCATGCCTAGAGCCACCCCAAAAACCGTGGGCTATAGCACCCCAATTTGGCCCAAAAATTCACCATTCGCGCTATTTGACCACCCAAATGGCCCAGCCCATACAAACGAACAAAACTAGGCCACTCCCCAGCCACCCTAGCACGCGTCAATCAATTTTTAGCCCAAATCACGCTCGGGCCCTGAGTGTACTGCGACAGCTATAGGCTATATCACACCGATTTAGCCAAAAAAGCCTCATTCTTGCCGTTTCGCTCAATTGACCACCCAAATAGCCCCTTGCACACAAACGGACAACACTAGGACATTCCCCTACCTCCCTAGTATGCCTTGGTCAATTTTCAGCACAAATCACACTCGGGCCCACCCTAAAAATCGTGGGCTATAGTACATCGATTTGGCCTGAAAATGCCCTGTTTGCGCGGTTTTGCCCATTTAACCACCCATATGGCCCTACCCACACAAACGGACAAATCGATGTTGCTCCCCAGCCTCCCTGGAATTCCCTGGTAGATTTTTGGCCAAAATCACGCTCGGGCCCCTTGCCCACCCCAAAAATCACGAGCTATATCACACCGATTTAGCCCAAAAATACTCCAGTCGCGTTGTTTTGCCCCTTTTACCATCCAAATGGCCCCGCCCACACAAACGGAAAACACTAGGACACCCTCCAACCTCACTGACATGCCCCAATCAATTTTAGGCCCAAATCACGCACGGGCTCCACGCCCACCCCAAAAATCGTGGGCTATAGCATACTGATTTGGCCTAAAATGCCTTGTTCACGCTGTTTTGCCTGTTTCACCTACCAAATGGCCCTTTCCAAAGAAAAAGACAACACTAGGCCAATCCCCAATCTCCCTAGTATGCCCCTGATGAATTTTTGGCCTAAGTCATTCCCGATCTAACCTCGAAAACCATGGGCTATAACACATCAATTTTGCCCACAAATACCCCATTCGCACCGTTTTGCCCATTTGACCACCCAAATGGCACCGTCTATACAAAAGGACAACACTAGGCCTTTCCCAGCCTCCCTGGCATACCTCAATTAATTTTCAGCCTAAATCATGCTCGGCCCCCGAGCCCACACCGATAACCATGGGCTACAGCTCACTGATTTGGCTCAAAAATTGCACATTCATGCTGTTTTTCCTATTTGACCACCCAAATCTCCCTTCCCACACAAACGAACAATAATAGCCCACTCCCCAGCCTCCCTAGAACGCCCTGATTGATTTTTGGCACAAATTACTCCCAAGTCCTGGCACCCTAAAAACTGTGGTTTATAGCATACTGATTTGGCCCAAAAGTGCCGTATTCACTTCATTTTATCCGTTTGACCACCCAAATTACCCTGTCAACAAAAATGGAGAATGCTAGCCCACTCTCCAGACTCCCTGACACATCTGGTCAATTTTTGGTTTAAATCACCCCGAGCCCTGGGCAAATGATGATAGGCGTATTTACAAGCCTAAACACCATAATTTACCCATATTTTAGGCTAAGTTTTAAGGACAAAATATATAATTCCTGCACTTTTAGTCCTTTTTCCTATAAGTGAGCTAACAAATATGATTAGCAAGTTTTCAGGTATAAATTATGAAGATTTCAGCATTTTATGGATAACTTGACGCCAAAGGAAGCTTCACGAAAGAAGCAAAGCAGCGTTTGGACACCTATGGACTAAAAGTGATGCATGGATAACTTGTCCCGGGCAAAAACAGCATTTACAAAGACTTGGGGATCAATAGTAACTTAGTAGGATTAGGACAAGTATGCAGTAACCTAGTAGGACTAGGACAAGGATAAAAACCCTATTGCAGTAGGACTAGGATATGGATGTTATATAAACCCTATTTTGCTGAAACTTTTCAGCATTCTCTTCTTATTCCCCCTTCTATTCCTTCCCATTCTAATAAATTCTTATTCACTCATTAATTAATTCAAGTCTTTTTCATTCAACGTTTGATCCTAATTCACGTTACACTTTTTGATAGAGAAAGCACGACCCTTGTGACCAACATGAGATCATGATGATGTTTATTGTGATCTCCGTTGCAATCATGAGTAGCTATACTTCTCTGTTAGGGTTATGGAAGCCTTATGAGATACTATCTATTGCTATGAGTTTGTGAATTCTTGACACGTATGCTGCTGATATCATTATTCTCTTCATCTAAATCTAAATTCTTGTGGTTGCAAACATATAGAATACGCCAGTATAGCATTAACTTGTTCGAAAGAAAAGTTACATGGTAATAGGGCACCAACCCCTGTTAAAAAGTTAGTGCCGTAACTGGATTAACCTCTTGGAGAATCTGTACCATTAGATACGCTTTAAGCTCGAAAGAGTTAACGTGAAATAATCCTTGATGGTCGAAAGACGCCTGGATTTACCATAGAATACGATTCTCTATAAGCGCATGCATGTCTGAATTCCGCATAACTCATAGTCAATAGATACGTATAACTCATAAGGTGGACATAACCCTAACTCTCAATTATCATTGATCGAAACCAACCAAACAATCCGTTTTACTCTTCTACTTTCTGTTCTTACGTTATTATCTTGTTACTCACGCTACAATCCCCCCTTTTTACGAAACTTTCACCAAAAGTCTAATAATCTTTGCTTACTTAGTGACCAAGTATTCTCTGTGGGATTCGACACCCAACCCAGTTGGGTTCTATATTTGACAGCATCCGCTTACACTCTTACGAGAGTTGTAGTTTGAACGTTATCAGCACACCTTAAAAAACATGGGATATAGCTCACTGATTTGGCTCAAAAATCTATCATTTGTGCCATTTCACTCGTTCAACCACCCAAATAGCCCCACCCACACAAGTGAACAACACTAGGCTACTCCCTAGCCTCCCTGGCATGCCCTGGCTAATTTTTAGCCCAAATCACGCCTAAGCGCACCCTAAAATCGTGGGCTATAGTACAACCATTTGGTTTAAAAATGCCCTATTCACACCGTTTTGCTCGTTTGACCACGAAAATGGCCTCACCCATACAATCAAACAACACTAGGCCTCCCCCAGCCTCCCTAGCATGTATCAGTCGATTTTCAATCCATTTTGGATGAAATCATGCCCGGGCCCTGGGAACACCCTGACAACTGTGGACTATAGCACACCAACTTACTCGAAAAATGCCCCGTTCACGTTGTTTCGCCTGTTTGACCACCCAAATGGCTTCGCCTACACAAACGGACAATACTAGGCCACCACCTAGCCTCCCTAATACACCCCGATCAATTTTGGACCCAAATAACGCTCGGGCCAACCCCAAAAATCGTGGTCAATAGCACACTAATTTGGTTGGAAAATGCCTGTTCACTCCATTTCACTAGTTTGACCACCCAAATGGCCCCGCTAATAATAGTAGGCCGCTCCCCAGCCTCCCTGGCACGCCTCAATCAATTTTCACTATAAATCACTCTCGGGCCTCGAGCCCACCCCAAAAACCATAGGCTACAACACAATGATTTACCTTGAAAATTCCCCGTTTGCACTGTTTTGCCCGTTTGACCACCCAAATAGCCTCGCCCACACAAATGGACAACACCATGCCACTCCCCTGCTTGGGCCCCGGGACCACCTTAAAAATAAAGATCTATAGCACATCAATTTGGACAAAAAACTCCCTATACACACCGTATCACCCATTTGACCACCTAAGTGGCCCCGCCCACACAAACGGACAATACTAGTCCGCTCCTCAGCTTCCCTAGCATGCTATGGTCAATTTTTTTTATCTAAATTAAGCCTGGGACTTGGTCCCACCCCAAAAACTATGGGCTATAGCACACCGATTTAGGCCTAAAATACGTCGTTCATTTTGTGTCGCCCTTTTGAACACCCAAATGACCACACCTACACAAACAAATAACACTAGGCTGCTTCCCAACCCCTCTAGTACACCCCGATCGATTTTTGACCAAAATAAAGCTCGGTCCCACCCTAAAAATCATCGACTATAGCACACTGATTTGGCTAAAAAATCCTCCATTCGCACCATTTTGGTCGTTTGACTTCCTAAATGGCCCCGCCATACAAATGGACAACACTAGGATGCTTCCCAGCCTTCCTGGCATGCCCCAATCAATTTTCATCCCAAATCACGCTTGGACCCCAAGCCTACCCTAGAAATCGTGGGCTATAGGACACCGATTTAGCTTGAAAATGGCCTGTTTGCCCGTTTTGCCCGTATGACCACCCAAATGGCATCGCCTACAAAAATAGACTTCACTAGGACGCTCCCCTATTTCCCTGGCATTCCCCGATTAATTTTTGGCCCAAATCACGCCTGGTCCCTGGGACCACCCCAAAAATCATGGGATATAACACACTAATTGGGTTGAAAATGTCACGTTCGCACTGTTTCGCTCGTTTAACCGCCCAAATGTCCCTACCCACTAAACAAACAATACTAGGATGCTCCCTAGCCTATGTGGCATGCCCTAGTCAATTTTTTGGCCCAAATCACGCCCAACCCCTAGGCCTAACCTAAATATCATGGGCTATTGCACACCGATTTTATCCAAAAATGCCTCGTTCGTGCTATTTAACCAACCGAATGGATCCTCCTACATAAACAGACAACACTAGGATGCTCTCCAGCCGCCCTGGCATTCCCCAATCAATTTTTGGCCTAAATAACACTAGGGCCCCGAGCCCACCCCAAAAATGGTAGGCTATAGCACTTAATTTGGCCAAAAAATATTTCATTTGTGCTGTTTTGCCCATTTGACCACCCAAATGGCCCCTCCCACACAAACGGGAACTAGGCCGCTCCTAGCCTCCCTGGCATGCCCCCGTCGATTTTCAGCCCAAATCACGTATTGTAGACATATAATTTTATCCTTTCCCAAAAATATTTTAATTATTTTTATTTTATTTTATTTTTTTATTTTTATTTTTATTTTTATTTTATTCATCTTACCATAATTTTGTTTAATTGTTTAGTTGAGTCATCCTTATTTTAGGAGGGCGAGTCCTCGGCTGGTATGGAGTAGGTGGATAGCCAAAGGAACCACTATCGACCATACGCTCCCCCGAACAACCTTGTTAGTGAACCCCAACATAGGTAAGCCTTTAGGTCATACTTATGTGCATCATACTGAGACCTAGCGGGGCCTATTTGGTCCTTTGTAAGAGACTCACCTTTACAAAATTCCTATGTGCTAAATGTTGCATCTTTGAGGGTAACGTGGTCATTTGACTGACTGATTTCGAGAAAGTATGTGTTAGAAGTAAAGTGTGTAGGCAATGGAAAATTGAAAAAAAAAAAGAGAAAAAGCCGAATCGAAAAGGGGTTTTGTAGTTTTTATAGATTTTTTTTTATGAATTTTGTTCTTCACAATCCAAAAATTAAAAAAAATAGTTTTTTGCTTTTACCATTTGAATTTATTTTCTCAAAAAAATAAAAAATTCAAAAAGTTTTTTTTCACCATTTGCACCATCTTCTCAAAATACAAAAAAACATTAAAAAGATTTTTCTTTTGTTTCTTTAGTAATCATTCATAATTCAAAAATTTTACAAAAATATTTTTCATTCATAGGAATTTTCATAAAAGAAAAATTGAAAAAAAATGGTAGAAGTTTTGTACATTTCATATAATGAAAATACCAAAAAGATTTTTCTTTCATAGTTGTTGGTGTAAGTCTTATGTGAAGTATCAAGCTAAAAACTCAAAAAGATTTTATTGTTTTTCATCTTCTGTTTGTAGTTTCATCTCTCAAGTCAGGGTTCTATCGGTTATTTAATCCTTAATTGTCCTATATGAATGAACTATGCACCCCTGATTCTCCTCTCTCAGGAGTGAAATACGTAGGCAGCCTATTGTTGGTTTGGGGATCTTATTTAAAAAATTCAAAAAAAAATTTCTTCACTCTTCACTTAGAGTAGGTGTTTCACATACATCTTTAAAAGAAAACCACAAAAAAAGATTTTCCTTTTATAAGTTCAAGTTTCATTTTCATATGAAATTTAAAATTGAAAACCCAAAAAAAGAGTTTCTTTGGTAATCATAGGTTTCATTTTGTATAGGTTATTAAAGATAAAAAAATCAAAAAGATTTTCGTCTATTCTTTTGACAATTTTGTCATTTTTCTTTTCTTCTTAAAATTTCAAGGAAAAGAAAAAGAAAAAGAAAAAAAAGTTTATTTGGCCATTTTGGCAAGACTTCACGAACTACGCACACCTGATTCTTCTCTTTTGGGGGTGATATATGTAGGCGCCCTTCTTGGGTTTGTTGATCTTTTTTAAAAGAAAAAAAGGTTTTGAAGAAAAAATGTTGAACTCTAACATATTTGTTGCCTCTTGTTCAGTTAGTTTAAGGTGGTTGGTTTGTGGCTTCCTAGCTGATCCTCCATATCACACACCAAATTTAAGAAAGGGTTAATTGTGTCCAACAAGGATATAGAGAGTGACATCATGGATGAAACAAAGAGTCAGGAAATTGAGAGTTTAGAGGAAGAGAATTTGAGACTGAGACAACAAATGATGGAAATGTACCGAGCTTAGGCCAGTGGGCTACCTCCACCTCAGTTCCCCACTTTTTACCCTGCATATACCTTAAGTCTTCCACTAAAATTGCAAAGTCAGTTTCCTACTATGGTTGATGCACCACAGCATGCCTCAGAATCTATTCCACGTTAAATGCACCTCAATACTTCCACCACTCTTTCTTTAGATCCTCAATATAAGTCTACCATATTCACATCACCACATACCATTTGTACTTTTGTTGGTAAACCTTCTACTAATGCTTCCACTTTGGCTATCAATCCAACGGTTTTGCTTCCCCAGTCCACTAGTGAATCCACGTTCAATACTCTTGATGATCATTGTTATACTCTTGAGCCTACAGTTAAGTGGATTGCCAAAATTTCTTACTAAGAAGCCTAGCATGCTAGAAGACCCAGAGAAAATGGTTAGGAAAGTTAAGAGTGTAGAAAATGATATGAAAAGTTTCTTGGAACTTGTGGTCTATGAAGATGTTTCATAAAAAAACTGGGGCGTGTTTTTATGTGTTAACCTTCCTCCAAGATTTAAGACATCAAAATTTGAGGAGCTTGATGAACAGAATGATTCTGTGAAATATTTGGGACGATAGTGCAATCATTTAAGGGAAACTGAAGAAGAAAAAAAAGAAAATGCATCTGTTGTCATACCTGGGCCAATATAGAGTTTTAGAGGTCCAACTCACCAATACTCTCAGCCTGAATCCCGAGTTTACATATCAAATCCACTTATTCATCTGCATCAAGGTTCCTCTTTTCAAAATCTAAGGAGTTCCATTCCACTTCCTTCCTTTGAACAATGCACAATTGTGCATCCATCCGTCTTCTTATCTACAATGGCATGCACCTGTCCCTCAACATCGTCCTCCACCCCCACAAATTTATCGGGAAACCACTAAATTCAAGTTTCATCCAAGGCTAGAGTTCGCAAAGAGGAGGAAGGAAAAGGATAATGTCACTCCTATTGGGGAGTCCTATGCCAGTTTGTTCCAGAGATTGAGACATAGGGGCATGATTACTCCTCTCCTTGGTTATATACCTGACCCATATTGAAGAAATCTTGATCCTAATATATGGTGTGCATATCATTCTGATGTTCAGGGTCATAGTACTGAAGATTGCCATACTTTGAAAAGAGAAATAGAAAAGATGATTCAAGATAAATTGATTGTGGTGCAAAACATTGACCCCTTGACCATCCCACTGATTTTTTCACCAGCACACGGTACTGCACAATATGTGGGAGGCAATGAGATAAGTATGGGAATCGAGAACTTATTTGTTGAAGGAAATGTGTCTAACAGTGGTGGAAGCTCTAGCCATGCTAATATGCAAATCAATGGCTAATATGTCAGGCTGAGCAATTGAGAAGTCACCCCTCTCCCTACTAGGAAGAGGTCTGGTAGTTTATTTTGTGTTCTTTTCTGTTATCCAAATTATTTCAGGGTGGTAGTTCGGGATCTATCTTGATTTGTCCCTTTTGTCGTTTATGGTCAAACCTTTTCTATATTTTATTTTAACTAAATAGAGTGTCCCTTTTTTCTTTGTGTTTAAATATATGTTATTTGTTTGTTTTCTTTACATAGTATATTTTATGTTGTCTTTAGTGATATGACATGCTGGCGGAATTCTTCGCTAGATCTTAAAATCCAATTTGAGCATGAACTTTGAATCAGAGGGATAAAGTTAAAAAAATATGTGAGAAATAGGTAGCGTGTTAAGACATTTGGTGATCATGTTGAAACCTTCTTTCAAAATTAAGGCAATTGTTTTGAGAATCACCAGAATAACTTGGTCATCAATTGTAAGGCATGCCTCAATTAGGTCAAACAGTGGATGCGTGATCCTATATCAAGAGGAACAGAAAGAAAATCATCTCCACGAAATCATGAGTCATTTAATGTAAGAAATGTACAACAAAAGTGGAGTTGTATGCTAGAAAAGCGCAGAAGAAGTAGTGATGCACAGACTCAGTCAAAGTTAATGTTGTAAAAGATGTCGCACATGATCTTCATCTCCAACTTTCAAATTGCATGTTATGCACTTGCATTTTCAAAGATTGATATGACGAAGGCATTTCATTCTATTATCCAAACATTGTGTCATCCTTTGTTTATCCCATTTGAGCCTTAGTTTTATTTTCTTTCATACACCTCTTTTAGAATCAATATAGAGTCAACAAAGCTCAAAATAAAAGGTGTCGAGCAAAATAGTAGAGTCGGAAAAGTTTCAAAAAAAAAAGTGAAAAATAAGAGCGTCGAGAAAAATAAAGTCAAAAAAGTACCAAAGAGAAAAAGAGTCAACAAAAGAACAAAAGATTAGAATCAAGTAAAAGAACAAGCTGCCAGAACTACGTGTGACCTGATTCTCCTTTTTTGGGGGTGAGATATGTAGGCTGCCCTACTCCGAGCTCAGTCCAACCAAATAAACAATTTAGAGTCACCCAGTCAAAAGAGACTGGAGTATGAGTTAATCCTCATTGTTTGAGTCGATTCCAAAAGTTGTAAGTCCCACCCAACTTCATGTGTCGATTGGGCCTTATGCCATCCTTTCTTTCTAACCCTATCCAAAATCCAAGTTACAACCAAAGAAAGACCTTCAGATTAATCTTTGAGGATGTTAAGGCTAAGTATGCAAGGGATATGATGATATAGTTGGGAACTACTTGTCTTCCTCAACATAAGAAATCAGGAGAGAAATAAAAATAAGAGTCTTATTGGTGAAAACACTTATGGTCACCATAAGACGATGGTAAGTTGAGAGAGATAAAAATGAGAGAGTCTTATCAGTGAAAACTCTCCCGTGCACCATAAGATGACTGTAAGTTAAGGGAAATGAAGATAAGAGAGTCTCATTAGTGGAAAACCCTTATAGACACCATAAGGCAATGGTGAGCTGAGGAAAAGAAAATGAGAGAAGTTTGTTAGCGAAAACCCTTCAAGGAACCACTAGCCGAATGGGATCTTAAATGTAATTAAACTAAAAAATAAACTCAGTTTTAAGGCCATTAACTCAACAAAAATGGGTAGAAATTTTGGATTAAAAGATCAATTTGCTTAATCCAAAATGCATGGCATAATCATTAGTGTTGACTGTCATTTTTAGATGAATTTTTCATTTCTTTGTTTTAAAAATGAATATTCATTGTCTTTTCTTTTTTCTCTTTATTTTTATTTTATCTTTCTTGAGTCAGTTATCTAAACAAAAATTGTCATTTTTTTTCGTTTTTTGTCTTTGAGTCAAGTCTGTGTCAAAACAAGTGAGAAAAGATTTCAAAATTGGCTACCAACTTCTTCTATTGCAAAAAGTGAGATAAAAGGCCAACACATGAAAGAGATATAATTGTGAGGCGAAATAAGGCATACAGAAAGTTCTATAAACAAACAAGTATGGGACCTCATAGAAATACCAAAGTTCAAAGGGTTTATCTGAGGAGCGTGGCAAAGCAAAGATACTGTATTTGTTTCAAAGTCACTCTTAATAATCCGAGTTTGGTCAATAAAGAAGCAAGTCAATGACACATGCTAATGGTTGGAAGCAAGATTAAATGTGATGACGGCAAGAGCGTTTGCCACGAAAGCTAAAGCCATAAACCAGCCACCATATTTTTAAACTCACAACCTTTCTTTGCATGAAACAGGAACACATGTTACCTTCAAATCAAGGATTTCAAAGCCTAAACATCAAGGCCCGTAATTTCTCACTTTTATAAATGCAAGAAGTAATGTTACTACACAGGTTTAATAGTTAAATCATGGTAAAAATTCATCATCGTATATCCCTCGAAAATACACTTTCTTGTCCAAGGATTTTAGTTTTCATTTGCTGGATGATACACTTCTTAAATTGAACCTTCACTCCTAGAAGATGTACCTTTTAGTCGATTCATCTCCTTTGATTCCTCTAAGACGTACCTTTTAGTCGAGTCATTCCCTTTGATTTCTATAATACATACCTTTTAGTCGATTCATTCCCTTTGACCCCTAAAAGATTTACCTTTTAGTCGAGTCATTCCCTTTGAGTCCTATAAGATGTACCTTTTAGTCAAGTCATCTCCTTCGATTCCTATAAGACATACATTTTAGTCGAGTCATTTCCTTTGATTCCTATAATATGTAACTTTTAGTCTAGTCATTCCCTTTGATTCCTATAAGACGTACCTTTTAGTCAAGTCATCTCCTTTGATTTCTATTAGACGTACCTTCTAGTCGAGTCATTCCCTTTGATTCCTATAAGACATACCTTTTAGTCGAGTCATTCCCTTTGACCCCTAGAAGACGTACCTTTTAGTCAATTCATTCCTATTGATTCCTATAAGGGATACCTTTTAGTCAAGTCATTTTCCTGGATTACTATAAGATGTACTTTTTAGTCAAGTCATCTCCCTTTAATTCCTATAAGACATATCTTTTAGTCGAGTCATCCCCCCTTGATTCCTATAAGATGTACCTTTTAGTTGAGTCATCCCACCTGATTCCTATAAGATATACCTTTTAGTAGAGTTATCTTCCTTTGATTCCTATAAGACATACCTTTTATTTGAGTCATTCTCCTTGACCCCTACAAGACTTACCTTTTAGTCGAGTCATCCCCCTTGATTCCTATAAGGCATACCTTTTTGTTGAGTCATTTCCTTAGATTTCTATAAGACGTACCTTTTAATCGAGTCATCTCCCTTTGATTCCTATAAGACGTACCTTTTAGTCGAGTCATTCCCCTTGACCCCTAGAAGACGTACCTTTTAGTCGAGTCATCCCCCTTGATTCTTATAAGGCATACCTTTTATTTGAGTCATTTTCCTGGATTCCTATAAGACATACCTTTTAGTCGAGTCATCTCCCTTTGATTCCTATAAGATGTACCTTTTAGTCAAGTTATTCCCCTTGACCCCTAGAAGATGTACCTTTTAGTAAAGTCATTTCTTTTGATTCCTATAAGACGAACCTTTTTGTCACGTTATTCTCCTTGATTTCTAGAAAATTCACTTTCTAGTCGAGTCATTGCACTTAATCCTTATGAGATGCACTTCTTTGTTAGTTTTCATTTGTCAGGTGACACACTTTTTAATTTAAACTTCTATCTCTAGAAGATGCACTTTCTAGTCAGAATTCCTTACTTTAATTCATAGGAGACCCACTTCTTAGTCTTGGTCATTCAATTTTACTCTCAAGAGATGCATTTCTTGGTTAGAGTCTTGATTCATTATTTCAACATGCAAGTAGGTATGATCTGACTTTCTCAAAAGTCTTCTGATGGTAAACTGGGGCAAAAAAAATAATTTAATATCTGTTTTGAAACTTTACTTTTTTGGCAAACGATTTTCTCTTTACAATAATTTTGTTTAGGATAATTTTCTTTCTAGTTTGGATGTGATTTCAGGAGCTCGCCCGAAGCATAGGGTTAATAAATGGAAAGTCAACCAGCAAGGTGAATAAATTGAAAGTCAAGAAACAAGGTGAAGAAGTTGAAAGTCAAGTAACAAAGTGAAGAAAACAAAAGTCAACAGATCGAAAATAGCAAGTCAGGAGTCCGCCTGGAGAACAGGGTGATGAAATTGAAAACCAAGCAACAAGTTGAAGAAATTTTGAATTAGGAGCCCGCCTGAAGAATAGGGTGATGAAACTCAAGTCAAGAGTCACACAGAAGCTGCGTAGATAGGATTTTGTAATTTCATTTATATTTTTAACTTGTAATTTTCATTTTTTGATGTAATAACATAGCCACGGATCGGAACCTCGATGGGACCTCACTCGACTCTCCAACTCGGCATAGTCTATCTCCTTCCAGTACTTTGAGATAATTGTCACTCGATTCCCCCATAACTTGGGTAGGTAGGATGTCCTAAGTCAAGACCTGGTTTCCGTCCTTCCTCGTGCTCCATGCTTTTGAATAAAGGTCAGGACAAAATTCTGTCTCGTTGTCTACTGCTTCGTATGAAAACACTATGTGTTTACATCCAAAGGGGGCATGATGTAGACACGTAATTTTGTCCTTTTTTAAAAATATTTTAATCATTTTTATTTTATTTTATTTTTTAATTTAATTTTTATTTTTATTTTTATTTTTATTTTATTCACCTTACTATACTTTTCTTTGATTGACAATTTCTCCAAAAAAAAAAAGAATTGAAAATAATTAAATACATAGCATCTTTGCCACCTCACTATGCCACCTCAACACCTCACTTTTCATTTTTCATTGAATACATGCAAAAGGCACACACCCTACTCATTTTTCCACACGCCACCCACATCTTTCCACATGCCACACTAACTTTTCCACATGCCACACACTTATTCCCACAAGCCACCAATTATATGCTTCCACATAGGATAATAAATAAAGAAAAAAAAAACAAATAAAAAATATAAAAGGAAAATTCTAAAAGGGGAAAAGGGAGAGGCTCATTCTTTCATTATCATCTTTTCCACAATAACAACAACCACCAAATCATCTTCCTCACAAGAAGAACAAAAAAAAAACGAGGGAGAGAAGAGAGAATCGAGCGAGAGAGGAAAAAAATCAAGAGAGAAACAGTATCATGAATAGTTCCATAAACAGTGTTGTGAATAGTACCATGAATAGTGCCATGAATAGTATTGTGAACAGTACATGAACAGTGTCGGTTTTTGGGTTCAATTGGATTTACGGAGCTTCAGTTTTGGGTCGCAGATTTTTTAATACGGAGCTGGAGTTCGTCATTATTGAGGTCCTATTAGGAATTCTATAGTCCGGGCTTTCTTGATTATATTATCAACAAAATCGATTCTTCAAAGGTCCATCTATCAACTCTACTTTTTTTATTATATCAAAGTTAGTTAATATCATGATTTTATGGTGCGGCTTTGAATATTTCGAGTAAAATGTTAATTGTTGTTGTGGATATGAATGATTGGTATGCTAAAATGTTTGAATCTTCGTTGGGGTATGTGTAGTTAGTTTTGGATTTTAAAAAGTGATTTGACAGTCGAATTGGTTTAATAATGTGGTTAAAAATGGATTTGGGGGATGAAATTGAGAAATTGATAAAACAAAGTTGAATTTAGATTAGCTTTGGTTTATTGTTGTTTTGTTTAATTCATAATGAGCATGAATATTGTTGGAATGTATAAAATTATGATATGTTGAAATGGATAGGCGAATGTTGGTTTGTCTAGGCAAAAATTTAGGAATAAGTTTTCTTGTTGAATGTTTGAATGTGGAATTTGAGTTGAACGATTTAGTTTTAGTTCTTGCATTTGAAAATATATTCATTTAATCGGGGAATGCCCCACGATCACTTGTATTTATTCGCCGGGGAATGCCCTAAAGTATTTTGTATTTGGAGGACGTCCGTGACGAAGACCCGAGGCATCGGGTAGCATGGGAGCGTAGTATAAAATTAGTGTAGGGTAGAATAAGATTTACATTTTCACATTATTTTTCTATTTTGGACTGTATAATTGGACTGGACATCATATTTGGATTGGTTTGCTTGATTGATCATTGTATTTATGTTTGGTGTGGTTTATACATTCATTGTATCCAAATTAGCCGTTATACTCCACCAAGCGACCGTGGTTGAACCATAGGATCGAGGGGTGCCAAACACCTTCCCCTCGGTCAACAAAATTCCTTTGCCAGAATCTCTATTCGCGGATCAGTTTTATAGAATCAAAACCGTTTTGAAAAAGGATATCCACGGGTGACTTGGTACACCTGATTTATGCCAAGTGACGATTCTGAGTTTTGAAACTAATGAATCCTTTTTCGAAATAATTTTCATCTTTTGTCACTTTACTAATAAAACCCTTTTGAAACTTAAAAAATTAATTCTCTTTGGGAGTGAAAAAAAGGGGTGTGACACGTACGGGCCCCGGTCCCACCCCAAAAACTATGGGCTATAGCACACCAATTTGGCCCAAAAATGCCCCGTTCGCGTCATTTAGCCCGTTTGATCGTCCAAATAGCCCCGCACACACAAACGGGCAACACTAGGATGCTCCTCAGCCTCTGTGGCATGCCTCGGCCAATTTTTGGCAGAAATCAGGCCTGAACCCCTGGTCCACTCCAAAATTCGTGGGCTATAACACACCGATTTAGCTAGAAAATGCCCCATTCACGTTGTTTCGCCTGTCTAGACACCTAAATGGCCCCACCCGCACAAATAGACAACACGAGGTCATTCCCTAGACTCCCTTACATGCCCTGGTCAGGTTTTGGCACAAATCACGCCTGGGCCGCTGGCTAAATCCCAAAACCATGGGCTATATCATACCAATTTGATTGGAAAATGCCCTGTTCGTGGTGTTTCACCCATTTGACCACCTAGATGTCCCTGCCTACACAAACGGAAAACACTAGGCCGCTTCTCAACCTCCCTGGCACGCCCCAGTTAATTTTTGGTCAAAATCATGGCCGGTCCTACCCCAAAATCCGTGGGCTATAGCACACTGATTTGTCCTAAATATTTCCCATTTATGTCATTTCGCATGTTTGGCCACCCAAATGGATCCTTCTACAAAAATGGACAACACTAGGCTGCTCTCTAGCTTCCCTGGAATGCCTCATTCAATTTTTAGCCCAAATCACGCACGGGACCCAGACCTACTCCAAAAAATGTGGGCTATAGCACACTGATTTGGCTAGAAAATGACTCGTTCATGTTGTTTCGCCCGTTTGACAACCCTAATGGCCCCACCCACACAAACGGACAATACTAAGCCGATTCCCAGCCTCCCTAGCATGCCCCAGTCAATTTTCGGCCAAAATCACACCCGATCCCTAGGTCCAACCAAAAAAACATGGGTTATAGCATACCGATTTGGCCTTAAAATGCTCCGTTCACGTTATTTTGCTCGTGTGACCACCCAAATGGCTCTGCCCTGACAAAAGGACAATACTAGAATACTCCCTAGCCTCCCTAGCACACCCTGGTCGATTTTCGACCCAAATCACGCCTGGGCCCCAGACCCACCCTAAAAACTATTGGTTATAGCACACCGATTTGGCCCAAAAAATGCCCCATACATGCCATTTTTCCCGTTTGACCACCCAAATGTCCCCGCCCACACAAACGGACAATGCTAGGTTGCTATCCAGCCTCCTTGGCATGCCTCGATTGATTTTCGGCCCAAATCATGCCCTGGCCCTGGCCCCAACCCAAAAACTATGGGCTATAATACACTTATTTGGCCTAAAAATGTCTCCTTTGCATTGTTTCGCCCATTTGACCACCCAAATGGACAACACTAGGCCACTCCCCAGCCTCCTTGGTACGACTCGATTGATTTTCGGCAAAAATGATGCCCATACCTCGGGCGCACCCCAAACATCGTGGGCTATAGCACACCAATTTGGGTCGAAAATATCCATTCGTGCCGTTTTGCCGGTTTGACCACTCAAATGGCCCCATCCATACAAACAGACAACACTAGGCCGCTCCCCAACCTCCCTGACATGCTCTGCTTGTTTTTTCGTTCAAATCATTCTTGAGCCCTGGGCCCACCCTAAAAATATGGGCTATAGCACACCAAATTTGCCTTCAAATGTCCTGTTCGCCCCGTTTTGCCCGGTTGACCACCCAAATGGCCCCGTCCAAGGAAACGGACAAGACTAGATCGCTCTCTAGCCTCCCTGGCATACCCCAGTTAATACTTTACCTAAAAATCGGTTGGGCCTCGTGCCTACCACAAAAATAGTAGGCTATAGCACACCGATTTGTCCTGAAAATTTTTCGTGTATGCCTTTTTGCCCGTTTGACCACCCAAATGGACCCGCCCACCCAAACAGACAAGACTATCCTGCTTCCTAGCATCCCTAGCACGCCCCGAACAATTTTCAGCCTAAATCAGGCCCAGGCCCCGGGCACACCCCAAAAACCGTGGGCTATATCACACTGATTTGGCTCTAAAATACCTCATTTGCGCCATTTTGCCAGTTTGAACACCCAAATATTTTGACCCACAAAACAAATAATAGTAAGCCGCTTCCTAGAATCCTTGGCAGGCCCTGGTCTATTTTTTCCCCCCATCAGTCCCAGGCCCACCCTGAAAACGATGCGCTATATCACACTAATTTGGCCTGAAAATACCCCGTTCATGTTGTTTTGCCTGTTTGACCAGCTAAATGGCCCCGTCCATACAAACAGATAACACTAGGCTTCTCCCCAGCCTTGCTGGCATGCCCCGATTGATTTTCGACCAAAATCAAGCTCGGGCCCCTGCGCACCCTGACAACCGTGGGCTATATAGCACACCAATTTGGCCAAAAAAGGCCCGTTCGCGCTGTTTCACTTTTTTAACCACCCAAATGGACTATACCACACAAACGGACAACACTAGGCCGCTCACCATCCTCCCTACCATGCCCCGGTTCATTTTTAGCCTAAATCACACCCGAGACTAGCTCGAAAGCCATGGGCTATAGCCTACTAATGTGTCCCAAAAATTTCCCATTCGTTCTATTTTGCCTTTTTGACCACCCAAGTGGCCCCGCCCATACAAACGGACAACACTGGACCGCTCCCCAGCTTCCCTGGTATGCCCCAATCAATTTTTGGCCTAAATCACGGTCAGGATCAGGGCCCACCATAAAACCCGTGGGCTGTAGCACACCAATTTGGCTAAAAAATGACTCGTTCACACCATTTTACTCGTTTGACCACCTTAATGATCCTGTTTACACAAACAAACAACAGTAGGCTGCTTTCCCTAGCATGCCTCAGTCGATTTTTGACCCAAATCATGCCTGGGACCTGGGCCCAACTAAAAAACTATGGGTTATAGCACACCGATTTGGCCCAAAAATGCCCCGTTCACGTTGTTTCGCTCGTTTGACAATCCAAATGGATCTGCACAGACAAGTAGAGAACACTAGGACACTCTATAGACTTCCTGGCACGCCCCGAACAATTTTAAGCCTAAATCACATTTGGGCATCGGGCTTACCCCGAAAACCGTGGGCAATAGCACACAGATTTGGCCCAAAAATGCCCCATTCACGTTGTTACGCCTATTTGACCACCCAAATGGCCCACCCACACAAATGGACAATGCAAGGTTGCTCTCCAGCCTTCTTTGCATCCCTCAGTCAATTTTGAGCCAAATCATGCCCAAGTCCCATGCCCAGCATGAATACTGTAAGCTATAGTACACTTATTTGGCCCGAAAATGCCTTGTTCCTGATGTTTCACCCATTTGAACACCCAAACAGAAAACACTAGGTCGCTCCCCAGCCTCCCTGGTACTCCCCGATTGATTTTCAACTAAAATCATGCTCGGGCCACGGGACCACCCCAAACATAAAAAATTTCCCATTTGCGTCATTTCGCCCGTTTGACTACCCAAATAGCCCCCCACACACAAAAGAACAACCCTAGGCCGCTCCCCAGCCTCCCTATCATGCGCCAGTCAATTTTTTGCCCAAATCACGCTCGAGCCATGGGCCCACCCTAAAATCATGGGCTATAGCACACCAAATTTGCCCGCAAAGGCTTGTTCACGCCGTTTCCCCCATTTGACTACCAAAATAGCCTCTCCCATACAAACGGACAAGACTAGATGGATCCCTAGACGCCCTGGCATTCCTCGATCAATTTTTGGCCTAAAATATGTTTGGTCCCTAGGCCCACCCCAAAAATCATAGGCTATAGCATACCAATTCGACCTGAAAATTCCTCGTTCGCGTTATTTTATTCGTTTGACCATCCAAATGGGCCCGCCCACACAAACAGACAATACTAGGCCGCTCCCTAGCCTCCCTGGTGTGCCCCGATCAATTTTTGGCCTAAATAATGCCCTATCCTCGAGCCCACCCCAAAAACCATGGTCTATAGAACACCAATTTGGCACGAAAATGCCTGATTTGCGCCGTTTTGCCAGTTTGAACACCCAAATATTCTGACCCACAAAACAAATAATAGTAAGCCGCTTCCTAGAATCCTTGGCAGGCCCTGGTCTATTTTTGCCCCCCATCAGTCCCAGGCCCACCCTGAAAACGATGCGCTATATCACACTAATTTGGCCTGAAAATACCCCGTTCATGTTGTTTTGCCCGTTTGACCAGCTAAATGGCCCCGTCCATACAAACAGATAACACTAGGCTTCTCCCCAGCCTTGCTGGCATGCCCCGATTGATTTTCGACCAAATCAAGCTCGGGCCCCTGCGCACCCTGACAACCGTGGGCTATATAGCACACCAATTTGGCCAAAAAAGGCCCGTTCGCGCTGTTTCACTTTTTTAACCACCCAAATGGACTATACCACACAAACGGACAACACTAGGCCGCTCACCATCCTCCCTACCATGCCCCGGTTCATTTTTAGCCTAAATCACACCCGAGACTAGCTTGAAAGCCATGGGCTATAGCCTACTAATGTGTCCCAAAAATTTCCCATTCGTTCTATTTTGCCTTTTTGACCACCCAAGTGGCCCCGCCCATACAAACGGACAACACTAGACCGCTCCCCAGCTTCCCTGGTATGCCCCAATCAATTTTTGGCCTAAATCACGGTCAGGATCAGGGCCCACCATAAAACCCGTGGGCTGTAGCACACCAATTTGGCTAAAAAATGACTCGTTCACACCATTTTACTCGTTTGACCACCTTAATGATCCTGTTTACACAAACAAACAACAGTAGGCTGCTTTCCCTAGCATGCCTCAGTCGATTTTTGACCCAAATCATGCCTGGGACCTGGGCCCAACTAAAAAACTATGGGTTATAGCACACCGATTTGGCCCAAAAATGCCCCGTTCACGTCGTTTCGCTCGTTTGACAATCCAAATGGATCTGCACAGACAAGTAGAGAACACTAGGACACTCTATAGACTTCCTGGCACGCCCCGAACAATTTTAAGCCTAAATCACATTTGGGCATCGGGCTTACCCCGAAAACCGTGGGCAATAGCACACAGATTTGGCCCAAAAATGCCCCATTCACGTTGTTACGCCTATTTGACCACCCAAATGGCCCACCCACACAAATGGACAATGCAAGGTTGCTCTCCAGCCTTCTTTGCATCCCTCAGTCAATTTTTGAGCCAAATCATGCCCAAGTCCCATGCCCAGCATGAATACTGTAAGCTATAGTACACTTATTTGGCCCGAAAATGCCTTGTTCCTGATGTTTCACCCATTTGAACACCCAAACAGAAAACACTAGGTCGCTCCCCAGCCTCCCTGGTACTCCCCGATTGATTTTCAACTAAAATCATGCTCGGGCCACGGGACCACCCCAAACATAAAAAATTTCCCATTTGCGTCATTTCGCCCGTTTGACTACCCAAATAGCCCCCCACACACAAAAGAACAACCCTAGGCCGCTCCCCAGCCTCCCTATCATGCGCCAGTCAATTTTTTGCCCAAATCACGCTCGAGCCATGGGCCCACCCTAAAATCATGGGCTATAGCACACCAAATTTGCCCGCAAAGGCTTGTTCACGCCGTTTCCCCCATTTGACTACCAAAATAGCCTCGCCCATACAAACGGACAAGACTAGATGGATCCCTAGACGCCCTGGCAATCCTCGATCAATTTTTGGCCTAAAATATGTTTGGTCCCTAGGCCCACCCCAAAAATCATAGGCTATAGCATACCAATTCGACCTGAAAATTCCTCGTTCGCGTTATTTTATTCGTTTGACCATCCAAATGGGCCCGCCCACACAAACAGACAATACTAGGCCGCTCCCTAGCCTCCCTGGTGTGCCCCGATCAATTTTTGGCCTAAATAATGCCCTATCCTCGAGCCCACCCCAAAAACCATGGTCTATAGAACACCAATTTGGCACGAAAATGCCCCATTCGCGCCGTTTTGCCAGTTTGAACACCCAAATATTCTGACCCACAAAACAAATAATAGTAAGCCGCTTCCTAGAATCCTTGGCAGGCCCTGGTCTATTTTTGCCCCCCATCAGTCCCAGGCCCACCCTGAAAACGATGCGCTATATCACACTAATTTGGCCTGAAAATACCCCGTTCATGTTGTTTTGCCCGTTTGACCAGCTAAATGGCCCCGTCCATACAAACAGATAACACTAGGCTTCTCCCCAGCCTTGCTGGCATGCCCCGATTGATTTTCGACCAAAATCAAGCTCGGGCCCCTGCGCACCCTGACAACCGTGGGCTATATAGCACACCAATTTGGCCAAAAAAGGCCCGTTCGCGCTGTTTCACTTTTTTAACCACCCAAATGGACTATACCACACAAACGGACAACACTAGGCCGATCACCATCCTCCCTACCATGCCCCGGTTCATTTTTAGCCTAAATCACACCCGAGACTAGCTCGAAAGCCATGGGCTATAGCCTACTAATGTGTCCCAAAAATTTCCCATTCGTTCTATTTTGCCTTTTTGACCACCCAAGTGGCCCCGCCCATACAAACGGACAACACTAGACCGCTCCCCAGCTTCCCTGGTATGCCCCAATCAATTTTTGGCCTAAATCACGGTCAGGATCAGGGCCCACCATAAAACCCGTGGGCTGTAGCACACCAATTTGGCTAAAAAATGACTCGTTCACACCATTTTACTCGTTTGACCACCTTAATGATCCTGTTTACACAAACAAACAACAGTAGGCTGCTTTCCCTAGCATGCCTCAGTCGATTTTTGACCCAAATCATGCCTGGGACCTGGGCCCAACTAAAAAACTATGGGTTATAGCACACCGATTTGGCCCAAAAATGCCCCGTTCACGTCGTTTCGCTCGTTTGACAATCCAAATGGATCTGCACAGACAAGTAGAGAACACTAGGACACTCTATAGACTTCCTGGCACGCCCCGAACAATTTTAAGCCTAAATCACATTTGGGCATCGGGCTTACCCCGAAAACCGTGGGCAATAGCACACAGATTTGGCCCAAAAATGCCCCATTCACGTTGTTACGCCTATTTGACCACCCAAATGGCCCACCCACACAAATGGACAATACAAGGTTGCTCTCCAGCCTTGTTTGCATCCCTCAGTCAATTTTTGAGCCAAATCATGCCCAAGTCCCATGCCCAGCATGAATACTGTAAGCTATAGTACACTTATTTGGCCCGAAAATGCCTTGTTCCTGATGTTTCACCCATTTGAACACCCAAACAGAAAACACTAGGTCGCTCCCCAGCCTCCCTGGTACTCCCCGATTGATTTTCAACTAAAATCATGCTCGGGCCACGGGACCACCCCAAACATAAAAAATTTCCCATTTGCGTCATTTCGCCCGTTTGACTACCCAAATAGCCCCCCACACACAAAAGAACAACCCTAGGCCGCTCCCCAGCCTCCCTATCATGCGCCAGTCAATTTTTTGCCCAAATCACGCTCGAGCCATGGGCCCACCCTAAAATCATGGGCTATAGCACACCAAATTTGCCCGCAAAGGCTTGTTCACGCCGTTTCCCCCATTTGACTACCAAAATAGCCTCTCCCATACAAACGGACAAGACTAGATGGATCCCTAGACGCCCTGGCATTCCTCGATCAATTTTTGGCCTAAAATATGTTTGGTCCCTAGGCCCACCCCAAAAATCATAGGCTATAGCATACAAATTCGACCTGAAAATTCCTCGTTCGCGTTATTTTATTCGTTTGACCATCCAAATGGGCCCGCCCACACAAACAGACAATACTAGGCCGCTCCCTAGCCTCCCTGGTGTGCCCCGATCAATTTTTGGCCTAAATAATGCCCTATCCTCGAGCCCACCCCAAAAACCATGGTCTATAGAACACCAATTTGGCACGAAAATGCCTGATTTGCGCCGTTTTGCCAGTTTGAACACCCAAATATTCTGACCCACAAAACAAATAATAGTAAGCCACTTCCTAGAATCCTTGGCAGGCCCTGGTCTATTTTTGCCCCCCATCAGTCCCAGGCCCACCCTGAAAACGATGCGCTATATCACACTAATTTGGCCTGAAAATACCCCGTTCATGTTGTTTTTCCCGTTTGACCAGCTAAATGGCCCCGTCCATACAAATAGATAACACTAGGCTTCTCCCCAGCCTTGCTGGCATGCCCCGATTGATTTTCGACCAAAATCAAGCTCGGGCCCCTGCGCACCCTGACAACCGTGGGCTATATAGCACACCAATTTGGCCAAAAAAGGCCCGTTCGCGCTGTTTCACTTTTTTAACCACCCAAATGGACTATACCACACAAACGGACAACACTAGGCCGCTCACCATCCTCCCTACCATGCCCCGGTTCATTTTTAGCCTAAATCACACCCGAGACTAGCTCGAAAGCCATGGGCTATAGCCTACTAATGTGTCCCAAAAATTTCCCATTCGTTCTATTTTGCCTTTTTGACCACCCAAGTGGCCCCGCCCATACAAACGGACAACACTAGACCGCTCCCCAGCTTCCCTGGTATGCCCCAATCAATTTTTGGCCTAAATCACGGTCAGGATCAGGGCCCACCATAAAACCCGTGGGTTGTAGCACACCAATTTGGCTAAAAAATGACTCGTTCACACCATTTTACTCGTTTGACCACCTTAATGATCCTGTTTACACAAACAAACAACAGTAGGCTGCTTTCCCTATCATGCCTCAGTCGATTTTTGACCCAAATCATGCCTGGGACCTGGGCCCAACTAAAAAACTATGGGTTATAGCACACCGATTTGGCCCAAAAATGCCCCGTTCACGTCGTTTCGCTCGTTTGACAATCCAAATGGATCTGCACAGACAAGTAGAGAACACTAGGACACTCTATAGACTTCCTGGCAGGCCCCGAACAATTTTAAGCCTAAATCACATTTGGGCATCGGGCTTACCCCGAAAACCGTGGGCAATAGCACACAGATTTGGCCCAAAAATGCCCCATTCACGTTGTTACGCCTATTTGACCACCCAAATGGCCCACCCACACAAATGGACAATACAAGGTTGCTCTCCAGCCTTCTTTGCATCCCTCAGTCAATTTTTGAGCCAAATCATGCCCAAGTCCCATGCCCAGCATGAATACTGTAAGCTATAGTACACTTATTTGGCCCGAAAATGCCTTGTTCCTGATGTTTCACCCATTTGAACACCCAAACAGAAAACACTAGGTCGCTCCCCAGCCTCCCTGGTACTCCCCGATTGATTTTCAACTAAAATCATGCTCGGGCCACGGGACCACCCCAAACATAAAAAATTTCCCATTTGCGTCATTTCGCCCGTTTGACTACCCAAATAGCCCCCCACACACAAAAGAACAACCCTAGGCCGCTCCCCAGCCTCCCTATCATGCGCCAGTCAATTTTTTGCCCAAATCACGCTCGAGCCATGGGCCCACCCTAAAATCATGGGCTATAGCACACCAAATTTGCCCGCAAAGGCTTGTTCACGCCGTTTCCCCCATTTGACTACCAAAATAGCCTCTCCCATACAAACGGACAAGACTAGATGGATCCCTAGACGCCCTGGCATTCCTCGATCAATTTTTGGCCTAAAATATGTTTGGTCCCTAGGCCCACCCCAAAAATCATAGGCTATAGCATACAAATTCGACCTGAAAATTCCTCGTTCGTGTTATTTTATTCGTTTGACCATCCAAATGGGCCCGCCCACACAAACAGACAATACTAGGCCGCTCCCTAGCCTCCCTGGTGTGCCCCGATCAATTTTTGGCCTAAATAATGCCCTATCCTCGAGCCCACCCCAAAAACCATGGTCTATAGAACACCAATTTGGCACGAAAATGCCTGATTTGCGCCGTTTTGCCAGTTTGAACACCCAAATATTCTGACCCACAAAACAAATAATAGTAAGCCGCTTCCTAGAATCCTTGGCAGGCCCTGGTCTATTTTTGCCCCCCATCAGTCCCAGGCCCACCCTGAAAACGATGCGCTATATCACACTAATTTGGCCTGAAAATACCCCGTTCATGTTGTTTTTCCCGTTTGACCAGCTAAATGGCCCCGTCCATACAAATAGATAACACTAGGCTTCTCCCCAGCCTTGCTGGCATGCCCCGATTGATTTTCGACCAAAATCAAGCTCGGGCCCCTGCGCACCCTGACAACCGTGGGCTATATAGCACACCAATTTGGCCAAAAAAGGCCCGTTCGCGCTGTTTCACTTTTTTAACCACCCAAATGGACTATACCACACAAACGGACAACACTAGGCCGCTCACCATCCTCCCTACCATGCCCCGGTTCATTTTTAGCCTAAATCACACCCGAGACTAGCTCGAAAGCCATGGGCTATAGCCTACTAATGTGTCCCAAAAATTTCCCATTCGTTCTATTTTGCCTTTTTGACCACCCAAGTGGCCCCGCCCATACAAACGGACAACACTAGACCGCTCCCCAGCTTCCCTGGTATGCCCCAATCAATTTTTGGCCTAAATCACGGTCAGGATCAGGGCCCACCATAAAACCCGTGGGTTGTAGCACACCAATTTGGCTAAAAAATGACTCGTTCACACCATTTTACTCGTTTGACCACCTTAATGATCCTGTTTACACAAACAAACAACAGTAGGCTGCTTTCCCTATCATGCCTCAGTCGATTTTTGACCCAAATCATGCCTGGGACTTGGGCCCAACTAAAAAACTATGGGTTATAGCACACCGATTTGGCCCAAAAATGCCCCGTTCACGTCGTTTCGCTCGTTTGACAATCCAAATGGATCTGCACAGACAAGTAGAGAACACTAGGACACTCTATAGACTTCCTGGCACGCCCCGAACAATTTTAAGCCTAAATCACATTTGGGCATCGGGCTTACCCCGAAAACCGTGGGCAATAGCACACAGATTTGGCCCAAAAATGCCCCATTCACGTTGTTACGCCTATTTGACCACCCAAATGGCCCACCCACACAAATGGACAATACAAGGTTGCTCTCCAGCCTTCTTTGCATCCCTCAGTCAATTTTTGATCCAAATCATGCCCAAGTCCCATGCCCAACATGAATACTGTAAGCTATAGTACACTTATTTGGCCCGAAAATGCCTTGTTCCTGATGTTTCACCCATTTGAACACCCAAACAGAAAACACTAGGTCGCTCCCCAGCCTCCCTGGTACTCCCCGATTGATTTTCAACTAAAATCATGCTCGGGCCACGGGACCACCCCAAACATAAAAAATTTCCCATTTGCGTCATTTCGCCCGTTTGACTACCCAAATAGCCCCCCACACACAAAAGAACAACCCTAGGCCGCTCCCCAGCCTCCCTATCATGCGCCAGTCAATTTTTTGCCCAAATCACGCTCGAGCCATGGGCCCACCCTAAAATCATGGGCTATAGCACACCAAATTTGCCCGCAAAGGCTTGTTCACGCCGTTTCCCCTATTTGACTACCAAAATAGCCTCGCCCATACAAACGGACAAGACTAGATGGATCCCTAGACGCCCTGGCATTCCTCGATCAATTTTTGGCCTAAAATATGTTTGGTCCCTAGGCCCACCCCAAAAATCATAGGCTATAGCATACCAATTCGACCTGAAAATTCCTCGTTCGCGTTATTTTATTCGTTTGACCATCCAAATAGGCCCGCCTACACAAACAGACAATACTAGGCCGCTCCCTAGCCTCCCTGGTGTGCCCCGATCAATTTTTGGCCTAAATAATTCCCTATCCTCGAGCCCACCCCAAAAACCATGGTCTATAGAACACCAATTTGGCACGAAAATGCCCCATTCGCGCCGTTTTGCCTATATGACCTCCAAAAGTACCCTGTCTACACAAATGGACAACACTAGGACACTTCCCAGCCTCCCTGGAATTCTTCGATCGATTTTTATCCCAAATCACACCCGAGTCCCGGGCACACCCCAAAAACCGTAGGCTAAAGCACACTAATTTGGCTTGAAAATGCCTCGTTTGTGCTGTTTTGCCCGTTTGACCACCCAAATGTCCTCTCCCACAAAAAAGGACGACACTAGGCCTCTCCCCAGCCTCCCAGGCATGCCCTAGCTGATTTTTCACCCAAATCACGCCCAGGACCACCCCAACAATGGCAAACTATAGAACACCGATTTGGCCCTAAAATGCCCCGTTCGCGCTGTTTTGCCTTTTTGACCAGCCAAATGGCCCCGCCCATAAAATGGATGACATGGAGCTCCCTAGCACACCCCAATCAATTTTTGGCCTAAATCACGTACGGGCCCTGGGCGAACACCGAAAACCATGGCCCTATAACACATAAATTTGGCTGAAAAATGCCCTTTTGCATCATTTTGCCCGTTTGACCACCCAAATGGCCCCGCCCAGACAAACGGACAACACTAGGCCACTCCCTAGCCTCCTTGGTATGCCTCGGTCGATTTTTAGCCAAAATCATGCTTGGGACCAAACCCAAAACCGTGGGCTGTAGCACACTGATTTGGCTAAAAAATGCCCCATTCGTACCATTTTGCCCGTTTGACCACCCAAATGGTCCTACCCACACAAAAGGATAGAACTAGGCCGCTCCCTAGCCTCCCTGGCAATCTCTGATCAATTTTCTGCAAAAATCACGCCCAAACCCCTGACCCACCCTAGAAATCGTGGGCTATAGCACACCGACTTGGCTTGAAAATACGTTGTTTCACCCGTTTAACCACCGAAATGGCCCCGCTACACGGATAAAAGTAGGGTGTCTCCCAACCTCCCTATTAGGCGTCAGTCGCTTTTCATCCTAAATCACACCCGACCCTTGAGCACACCCCAAAAACCGTGGGCTATAGCACACCGATTTGGCACAAAAATTTCCCGTTCACACTGTTTTGCCAGTTTGACCACCTAAATGGCCCCGCCAACTCAAACGAACAACACTAGGTTTCTCTCCAGCCCGCCTTTCACGCCCCGATCAATTTTTGACCCAAGTCACGCCGAGCCCCAAAGCCACCATAAAAATCATGGGCTATAGCACACCGATTTAATAAAAAATGCTACGTTTATGCTGTTTCGCCTGTTTCACCTCCCAAATAGCCCCGCCCATACAAACGGACAACACTACGCCACTCCGTATCCTACCTGGAATGGCTCGATCGATTTTTATCCAAAATCACACCCGAGCCCACCTCAAAAACTATGATCTATAGCACATCGATTTTGCCCATAATTGCTCTATTTGTACCATTTCATCTGTTTGTCCACCCAAATTGCCCCACCAACAAAAATGAATAATGCTTGGCCGCTCCCCAGCCTCCCTGGCATACCCTGATAGATTTTCAGCTTAAATCACCCCAAGCCCCGGGCACACCCCAAAAATCCTGGGATATAGCTCACTGATTTGGCCCAAAAATGTCTCATTTTTGCCGTTTCACTCATTTAACCACCCAAACAGCCCCACCCACACAAGCGGACAACACTAGGCCTCTCCCTGGCACGCCCTGGTCGATTTTTGGCCCAAATCACGCCCAAGCCCACCCCAAAATCATGGGCAATAGCAAACCAATTGGATAATACTAGGCAACTCTCCAGCTTCCTTGGTATGCCTCGATTGATTTTTGATCGGGTTTGGCCTAAATCAAGCACGAGCCCCGGGCGCACCCCAAAAACTATTGGATATAGCTCACTGATTTAGCCTAAAAATGTTTCGTTTATGCTGTTTCGCTCGTTTGACCACACAAACAGCCCCGCCCACATAGGAGGATGATACTAGGATGCTCCCAAGCCTCCCTCGTATGCCCTGGTTAGTTTTCAGCCTAAATTACGCTTAGGACCAGGCCCACCCCAAAAACCGTAGGCTATAGCACACCAATTTTGCTAAAAAATAACTCGGTCACGCCATTTATCCATTTAACCACCCTAATGACCCTGCTCACACAAGCTGACAACATTAGGACACTTCTCAGCCTCCCTGGAATGGATCAGTCGATTTTTGACCCAAAGCACGCATGGGCCCTGGGCCCAACCCAAAAACCGTGGGTTATAGCATACCAATTTAGCCCAAAAATGCCCCGTTCAAGTCGTTTTTCCCGTTTGACAAATCAAATAGCCCCTCATAAACAAATGGAGAACACTAGGCCGCTCTCTAGCCTTCATGGCACACCCCATATGATATTTGGCCCAAATCACGCTTGGTCCCCAGGCTCATCCCAAAAACCGTGGGCTATAGCATACTGATTTAGCCCAAAAAATCCCCGTTCACGTCGTTATGCCCCTTTGACCACACAAATGGCCCTCCCACACAAACGTACAACACAAGGCTGCTCTCCAGCCTTCTTTAGATGCCTCGGTAAATTTTCAAACCAAGTCATGCCCGACCCCCGTACCCAACCCGAATATGGTGGACTATAGCCCACCTATTTGGCCTAAAAATTCCCTGTTCGTGCTGTTTCTCCCGTTTGACCACCTGAACAGACAATACCAGGTCGTTCCCAGCCTCCTTGGTACTCCTCGATTGATTTTTGGCTAAACTCAAGCTTGGTCCATGGGCAAAAATGCCCCATTCACATCGTTTCTCCTGTTTGACCACCCAAATAGCCTCGCACCCATAAATGAACAACGCTAGACCTCTCCCCAACCTCCCTGGCATGCCCCGATCAATTTTTGGCCCAAATCACGCCCGAGACCTAGGCCCACCCTAAAATCGTGGGCTATAGCACACCGAATTTCGCCCGTTTGACCTCCCAAATGGCCCCACCCATACAAACAAACAAGACTAGCCTGCTCCCCATCCTCCCTGGCATTCCTCGATCAATTTTCGGACTAAAACACACTTGGGCCCCGGGCTCTCCCCAAAAACCGTAGGTTATAGAACATCGATTTGACCCAAAAATTACTTATTCTCGCCATATCGCTTGTTTGACCACCCAAATTTCCCCGCCCACACAAACGGACAATACTAGGTCCGGTCAAGAGTCAGTCGAGTTTTGGCCTGAATCATACCCTGGCCCTGGGCCCACCCCAAAAATCATGGTCATAACACACCAATATGGCATGAAAATGTCCTATTCACGCCATTACACCCGTATAACCTTAAAAAGTGCCCCGTCTACACAAATGGACAACACTAGGACACTTTCCAGCCTCCTTGGCATGCTCCGATCAATTTTCAGCCAAAATCATGCCCGACCCCGGGCACACCCCAAAAATCGTAGGCTATAACACACTGATTTGGCTAGAAAATGCCTCATTTGCGCCATTTCGCCCGTTTGACCACACAAATGTCCCCACCAACACAAACAGATGACACTAGCCCTCTCCCCAGCCTCCCTGGAATGCCCTGGTCGAATTTTTTCCCAAATCACACCCAGGCCCACCCCGAAAACGACAGGCTATAGCACACCGATTTGGACCTAAAATGCCCCATTCGCGCTGTTTCACCCTTTTGACCATCCAAATGGCCCCGCCCATAAAAAAGGCAACATGGAGCTCCTTGGCACACCCCGATCAAATTTTATCCCAAATCACGCTCGGGCCTCGGGTGCACCCCAACAACTGTGGTATATACACATAAATTTGGCTGAAAAAAGCCCTGTTTGCATTGTTTTTGTCTGTTTGACCACCCAAATGGCCCAGCCCACACAAACGGACAACACTAGGACACTCCATAGCCTCCCTGGTATGCCTCAATCGATTTTTAGCCCAAATCTTCCTTGGGTCCACCCCTAAAACCGTGGGCTATAGCACACCGATTTGGCTAAAAATGCCCCATTCACGCCATTTCGCCCGTTTGACTATCCAAATGGACCTTCCCACACAAAGGGATGGCTCTAGGCCACTACCTAGTCTCCCTGGCACGCGTTGATCATTCTTTTGCAAAAATTACGCCCAGGCCCCTGGCCTACCCTAGAAATCGTGGCCTATAGCTCACCGAATTGGCCTGAAAATGCCCCATTTCACCCGTTTGACCACCCAAATGGCCCTGCCCAGACAAACGGACAACACTAGGCTGCTCCCCAACCTTCCTGGAATGCCTCAGTCAATTTTCTGGCTAAATCACACCCGGGCCTCGGGCCCACCCCAGAAATCGTGGGCTATAGCACACTAATTTAGCCCCAAAATTTTCTACTTGTGCTATTTTTATCGTTTAACCACCCAAATGTCCATATAAAAACAAATGGACGACACTAGGACGCTCTTCATCCCCCCTGGCACTCCCTGGTTGATTTTCGATCCTAGTCACATTGTGCCCCAAACCCCCATAAAAATTGTGGGCTTGAGCATACTGATTTGGCCGAAAATTCCATGTTTATGTCATTTCGCTTATTTGACATCCCAATGGCCCCTCCCACACAGAGGGACAACACTACGCCACTCCCCAACCTCCCTAGGACACCTGAATTTATTTTTGGCACAAATCATACCCAAACCCACCTTGAAAACCATGCATTATAGCACACCGATTTTGCCTGCAAATGCCCCTTTCACACCATTTTATCCGTTTGACCACCCAAATTTCCCTGCCAATAAAAAAACAATGCTAGGCCGCTCCCCAGCTTCCCTGGTGTACCCCAGTCGATTTTTGGCTTAAATCACCTCGAGCCCCGGGCACACCCCAAAAATCTTGGGATATATAGCTCACTAATTTTTCTATAAAGTGTCTCGTTTGTGCTATTTAGCTCGTTTGACCACCCAAACATCCCCGTCCACACAAGCGGACAACACTAAACCGCTTTCTAGCCTCTCTGGCATGCCCTGATCGATTTTTGGACAAAATCAAGGCTAGGCCCACCCCAAAATCATGGGCTATAGCACATCAATTTGGTTTAAAAATGCCTCATTCACGCTTTTTTGCCAGTTTGACCATGCAAATGGCCCTGACCATACAATTGGAAAACACTAGGATGCTCCCCAGCCTACCTGGCATGCCTCGATCGGTTTTGGACTAAATAACGCACGAGCCCCGGGTGCACCCTAAAAATCGTGGGATATAGCTCACTGATTTAGCCCAAAAATGTCTCGTTTGTGCTGTTTCGCTCGTTTGACCACCCAAATAGCCCATCCCATACAAGCGGACAACACTAGGATGCTCTCTAGCCTCCCAGGCATGCCCTAGTAGATTTTTAGCCCAAATCACGCCAAGGACCACCCAAAAATTGTGGGCTATAGCACACTAATGGTGTTTGAAAATGCCTCATTCACGTTTTTTTGCCAGTTTTACTATGCAAATGGCCCCGCCCGTATAATTGGGCAACACTAGGATGCTCCCCAGACTCCCTGGTATGCCTAGGTCGGTTTTGGACTAAATCATGCACGAGCCCCGGGCGCACCCCAAAAACCGTGGGATATAGCTCACTAATTTGGCCCGAAAATGTATCCTTTGGGTCGTTTCTCTCAATTGACCACCCAAAAAGCCCTGCCCACACAAGAGGACAATACTAGGCCACTCCCTAGCCTTCTAGCATGCCCTGGTCGATTTTTGGCCCAAATCACGCCCAGGCCCACCCCAAAATCGTGGGCTATAGCTTACCAATTTGGTTCAAAAATGCCTCATTCGCGTTGTTTCGCCAGTTTGACCATGCAAATAGCCCCGCCCATACAATTAGACAACACTAGGGTGCTCCCCAGCCTCCCTAGCATGCCTCAATAAATTTTAGGTCGGTTTTGGCCTAAATCACGAACGAGCCCCGGGCGCACCCCGACAACCGTAGGCTATAGCATACCGACTTGGTCGAAAAAAGTCCTGTTCAAGTCGTTTTTCCCGTTTAGCCACCCAAATAGCTCCGCCTACACAAAAGGACAACACGAAGCCGCTCCCTAGCCTCCCTTGTATGCCACGATGGATTTTTTACCCAAATCACGCTCGGGCCCACCCTGAAAACAATGGGCTATAGCACACTATTTTTACCCAAAAATGCCCAGTACACACCATTTCGCTTATTTGACCAGCCAAATATCCCTTTCCATACAAACAAATATTAGAAAGCCACTCTTCAGCCTCCCTGGCATGCCCCGATCAATTTTCACCACAAATCATGCCTGGGTCCTAGGCGCACCCTGAAAATCGTGGGCTATAGCACACTGATTTGGCCTAAAAATACCTGTTCCCACCGTTTCGCCCATTTGACCATCCAAATGGTGTGACCCACACAAACGGACAACACGAGGCCGCTCCCCTACCTCCCTGGCAGGCACCGATCAATTTTGGACCAAATCACGCTCGGGCCGCGGGATCAACCCGAAATTCATGATCCATAGCACACCAATTTAGCCCAAAAATGCCCTGTTCATGCCGTATCGCCCGTTTGACAACCTAAGTGGCCCCGCCCATACAAATGGACAGCATTAGGCCCCTCTTCGACCCTTTTAGCATGCTTTGGTCAATTTTTGGCCTAAATTAAGGCTGGGCCTCTGGCCCACCCCAAACACTATGGGTTATAGCACACCGATTTGTCCCTAACATGCACTATCTTGTCGTTTTACCCGTTTGATCACCTAAATGGTCCCGCCCACACAAACAGACACACTAGGACGCTTCCTAGACTCCTTAGTACACTTTGGTCATTTTTGGACCAAAATTAAGCTCAGGCCTACCCCAAAAATCGTGGGTTATAACACACTAATTTGTCTTGAAAATGCTCCATTCGTGCCATTTCTCCCGTTTGACCACCCAAATGGCCCCTCCCACATAAACATCTAATACTAGTCCACTCCTTACCCTCCCTGTCATGCCCCGATCAATTTTCATTCCAAATCACGTACGAGCCCTGATCGTACCCCAAAAACTATGGGCTATAGCACACTAATTTAGCCTAAAAATGCCTCATCGTCGTTTAGCTGGTTTTTCCACCCAAATAGCCCAGTACATACAAATGGACAACACTATGCCGCTCCTCAGCCTCCGTGACATGTCTCAATCAATTTTTGGCCCAAATCAGGCCTGAACCCCAGGTCCATCCCTAAAATCGTGGGCTATAGCATACTGATTTAGCAAGAAAATGCCCCATTCGTGTTATTACGCCTATCTGACCACCAAAATAGCCCTGCACGCACAAACGAACAACACTACGTTATTCCCCAGACTCCCTATCATGTCGTGGTCAATTTTTTGCCCAAATCATGCCCATGCCCCTGGCTTAACCCAAAAACCATAAGTTGCATCATACTGATTTGACTGGAAAATGCCCTGCTCGCACTGTTTCATCCGTTTGACCACCTAAATGGCCCCGCCTATACAAATGGAAAACACTAGGCCGCTCCCCAACCTCCCAGGCACGCCCAGTTATTTTTGGTCCAAATAATGCCTGAGCCGACCCCTAAAGTCGTGGTCTATAGCACACCAATTTGTCCTAAAAATTTCCTGTTCGTGTTTTTTTGCCTGTTTGACCACCCAAATGACCACGCCCAAAAAATGGAGAACTCTAAAATGCTCCCAGCTTCCCTGGCAAACTCCGGTAGATTTTCGGTCCAAATCACGCCCGGACCCAGGCCTACCCCAAATAATGTGGGCTATAGCACACCGATTTTGCTCAAAAATGACTTGTTCACCTCGTTACGCCCGTTTGACCTCCCAAATGGTCCCATCCACACAAATGGACAGTACAAGGCTGCTCCCTAGCTTCTCTGGTACACCCCGATCAATTTTTAACCCAAATTACGCTCGGGCCAACCCTAAAAAACATGGGTATAGCACGCTGTTTTGGCCTAAAATGCATAGTACGCACCGTTTTGCCCGTTTGACCATCCAAATGGCCCCGCCCACACAAATGAATAATAGTAGGCCACTCTCCAGTCTCCCTGGCACACCTCGATCAATTTTTTCCACAAATCATGCCCGGGTCCCAGGCCCACCCTAAAAATCATAGGATATTGTACACTGGTTTGGCCTAAAAACGCCCTATTTGCACCATTTCGCCCGTTTGACCACCCAAATGGCCTCACCCACACAAACGAGCAACACTAGGCCGCTTTCCTACCTCCCTGGAATGCACCAATCAATTTTTAGACCAAATCATGCCCGATCCCTGGGATCACCCCAAAATTCATGATCCATAGCACACCAATTTAGCCCGAAAATGCACTGTTCGTGCCGTATCGCCTGTTTGACCACCTAAGTTGCCCCATCCATACAAACAGATAACACTAGGCCCCTCCTCAACAATTTTAGCATGATATAATCAATTTTTGGCCCAAATTAAGCCCGAGCCTTTGGCCCACCCTAAAAACTGTGGGATATAGAACACCGATTTGGCCCTAAAATGCATCATTCTTACCGTTTTTGCCCGTTTGATCACCCAAATGGCCCTGCCCACACATACGGACAACACTAGGCCGCTTGCTAGCCTCCCTAGTATACTTTGGTCATTTTTCGACCCAAATCAAGCACGAGACCACCCTAAAAATCATGGGCTATAGCACATTAATTTGGCTTGAAAATGCTTCATTCGCGCCATTTCTCCCGTTTGACCACCCTAATGGCCCCGCCCCTACAAACAGATAATACTAGGCTACTCCCCAGCCTCCTTGGCATACCCCGGTCAATTTTCATCCCAAATCACGTACGTGCCTCGATCCCACCATAAAAACCGTAGGCTATAGTACACTAAGTTAGCTCGAAAATGCCTCGTTCGTGTGGTTTAGCCCATTTTACTACCCAAATAGACACTCACACACAAACGAACAACACTAGGTTGCTCCCCAGCCTTCGTGGCATGGCCCGATTAAGTTTTGGTCCAAATCAGGCTCGAACGCCGGGTCCATCCATAAAATTGTGGGCTATAGCACACCGATTTAGCTAAAAAAAATGCCCCATTCACATCGTTGAGCTTGTCTGACCACTAAAATGGACCTGCCCGCACAAACGGACAACACTAGGTTGTTCCCATCCTCCCTGGCATGCGTCGGTCAATATTTTTACCCAAATCATGCCCAGGACCCTGGCTCAACCCAAAAACCGTAAGCAATATCATACCTATTTTACTAAAAAATGCATTGTTCGCGCTGTTTCGCCCGTATAACAACCTAAATGGCCCCGCCTACACAAACGGAAATCAATTGGCTGCTCCCCAACCTCCCACACATTCCCTAGTTGATTTTTGGTCTAAATAACGCTCGAGGCCACCCCAAAAGCCGTGGTCTATAGCACACTAATTTGGCCTAAAAATTTCCTGTTCATGTTGTTTCGCCGGTTTGACCACCCAAATGGCCCCGTCCAAAAAGCGGACAACACTAGGCCGCTCCCCATCTTCCTTGGCATGCTCCAATAGGTTTTTGGCCCAAATCACGTCCGGTACCCAGGCCTACCCCCAAAAACGTGGGCTATAGCACACCGATTTGGCTTGAAAATGACTTGTTCACGCTGTTTCATCTGTTTGACCACCATAATGGCCTCTCAAATACAAACGGACTACACTAGGCTGCTTCTCAGCCTCCCTGGCATGCCCCAGTGTATTTTAGGCCGAAATCACGCCCAGGCCATGGGCCCAACCCAAAAACTTTGGGCTATAGCACACCGATTTAGCCCTAAAATGCCCCATTCGCTTTTTTTCACCCATTTGTCCACCTAAATAGCCCCACACTGACAAGCGGATAACACTAGGTCGCTCCCTAGCCTCCCTGGCAGGCCCTGATTGATTTTTGGCCCAAATTAGTCAGCCCAAAAAATGCCACATTCGTGTCTTTTTTCCCGTTTGACCATCCAAATGCCCCCACCCACACAAATGGACAATACTAGGCTGCTCTCCAGCCTCCTTGGCATGTCCTAGTTGATTTTTGGCCCAAATTATTCCCTGGCACCAGGCCCAACCCAAAAACTGTGGGCTATGGCACATCTATTTGGCCCAAAAATGCCTTGTTCGCGCTATTTTGCCCGTTTGACCACCCAAACAGAAAAAACTAGGTCATACCCCAACCTTCCTGGTATGCCCCGATCGATTTACAGTAAAAATTATGCCCAGGCCTTGGGCCCTCCCCAAACATCATAGGCTATTGCACACTAATTTGGCTAAAAAAAATATCCATTCACGCTATTTCACCCGTTTGATCACCCAAATGGACCCGCCCACACAAAAGGACAATACTGGGCGACTCCCCAGCCTGTCTGACAAGCCCCGATCATTTTTTGGCCCAAATCATGCTCGATCCTTGGGCCCACCCCAAAAACCTAGGCTATAGCACATCGAATTTCCCTGTAAAAGCCCTGTTCTCTCCATTTCGCCTGTTTTACCACCCAAATAGACCCACCCACATAAACAGACAATACTAGCCTGCTCCTTAACATCTCTGGCAAGCTCCGATCAATTTTTGGACTAAAACAAGCTTGGGCCCTGGGCCCACCACATAAACCGTAGTCTATAGCACACCGATTTAGCCTGAAAATTTCTCGTTTGTGTCGTTTAGCTTGTTTGACCACCCAAATAGCCCCTCCCACACAAACAGACAATACTAGGCCGCTCCCCAGCCTCCCTAACTTTCCTAATTGATTTTGATCCTAAATCATGCCCTAGCCCCGGGCCCACCCCATAAACTGTGATCTATAACACACCAATTTGGCTTGAAAATGCCCCGTTTGAGCCGTTTCACCTGTATGACCACCCAAAGTGCCCTGTCCACACAAATGGACAATACTAGGCTTCTCCCAGCTTCCTTGGCATGCTCCAATTAATTTTTAGCCTAAATCATGCCCAAGATCCAAGAACACCCCAAAAATCGTGGGCTATAGCATACTGAATTAGCTAAAAAATGCCTTGTTTGCAACGTTTTGCCCATTTGACCACCCAAATGGCCCCGCCCACACAAACGAACGATACTAGGCCGTTCCCAAACCTCCCTGTCATGCCCTGGTTGATTTTTGACCCAAATCATGCCCAGGCCCACACTGAAAACCGCGGGCTATACCACACGGATTTGACCTGAAAATGCCCCATTCGCACATTTCGCCCGTTTGACATTCCAAATGGCCCCGCCCATACAAACGTACAACACTAGGTTACTCCTCAACCTCCCTGGCATGCCTCAATCAATTTTGGGCCAAAATCATGCCCGAGGCCCTGCGCACCCCAACATCCATCGGCTATAACACACCAATTTGGCCGAAAAAAGCCCCATTCGCACCGTTTCACCCGTTTGACCACCCAAATGGTCTCATCTGCACAAACCGACAATACTAGGTAGCTCTCCAGCTACCCTGGGATGTCCCAATAAATTTTCGCCCAAAATCACACCTAGGACCCGGGCCCACCAAAAAAATCGTGGACAGCACATCGATTTGGCTCAAAAATGCACCATTCATGTTATTTCATCCGTTTGACCACACAAATGGCCTCGCAAACACAAATAGGTAACACTAGGAAACTCCCCAGCCTCCCTAGTATACCTCGATTGATTTTTGACCCAAATTAAGCTCAGGTACACCCCAAAAATTATGGGCTATAGCACACTGACTTGGCTAAAAAATGCCCCATTTGCGGCATTTCACCGGTTCGACTACCCAAATGGCCCCGCCCACTCAAATGAATAATAGTAGGATGCTCCCCAGCCTCCCTGGGACACCTTGATCAATTTTTAGCATAAATTACGCCGTAGCTCCAGGCCCACCCCAAAAATTGTGGGCTATAGCACACTGATTTGGCCTAAAAATGCCTCGTCCACCCGGTTTTGCCTATTTGACCACCCACATGGCCTTGGCTACACAAACGGACAACACTAGGTAGATTTTATGCCTCCCTAGCATGCCCCAGTTGATTTTTGTCCTAAACCTTGCTCGGGCCTCGAGCCCACCCCAAAAAATATGGTCTATAGCACGTTGATTTGGACAGAAAATGCCCTGTTTGAGCTGTTTTGCTTGTTTGACCACCTAAGTTGCCCCACCCAGAAAAACAGACAACACTAGGTTACTCCAGCCTCGCTAGCATGCCCCGATCAAATTTTAGCCCAAATCACACTCGAACCCCGATCCTACCCCAGAAACTGTGGGCTATAGCAGACCGATTTAACCCGAAAATGGTCTGTTCACGTGTTTCTCCCATTTGACTACCCAAATAGCCTCATCCACACAAACTTACTACACTAGGGCGCTCCCTTATCTCCCTGGTATGCCCCGATCAATTTTTGGCCCAAATCAAGCCAGTGCCCTAGGCCCACCCCAAAAATCGTAGGCTATATAACACACTGAATTGGCTTAAAAATGACACGTTCGTGCAGTTTTGCCTATTTAACCACCCAAATGGCCCTTCCCACCAAACAGACAACACTAGGTCTCTCCCTAGACTCCCCGGGGTTCCCCGATCAATTTTTGGCCCAAATCACGCCCGAGCCCACCTCAAAAACCGTGGGCTATAACACACCGATTTGGTCCAAAATGCCTCATTCATGTTGTTTGACCACCCAAATGGACCCTCCCAAACAAACGGACAATACTAGACTATTTTTCTGCTTCCCAAGCGTGCCCTGGTTAATAGTTAGCCCAAATCACGCAAGGCCCCCGAGCCTACCCCAAAAACTGTGGGCTATAATACACTGATTGGCTCCAAAATAATACGTTCATGCTGTTTTGCCTATTTCACCACCCAAATGGCCCCGCCCATAGAAACGGAAAATACTAGGCCATTCCCCAGCCTCCCAGGCACTCCCCAATCGATGTTTGGCCCAAATCACATACAGGCCCTGATCCCACCCCCAAAACTGTGGCCTATTGCACAACAATTAAGCCTAAAAATGCCACATTCATGTCATTTCACCTATTTGACTACCCAAATGGCATCGTCCACACAAACGTACTACACTAGGCTGCTTCTCAGCCTCTGTGGCATGCCTTGATCAATTTTTGGCCTAAATCAGACCCGAATCTCAGTTCCACCAAAAAAACTGTGGGCTATAGCACACCGATTTAGCCAGAAAATTCCCCATTCACTCTATTTTTCCTGTCGAACCACCTAAATAGTCCCAACCTCCCTGGCATGCCCCGTTTGATTTATGGCCCAAATCATGCCCGGGCCCCTGGCTCTCCTTGAAAATGACAGGCTTTAGCAAATTGATTTGATTGCAAAAAGCCCTGTTCGTGCTGTTTCTCCAACTAGACCACCTAAATGGCCCCGCCTACACAAACGGAAAACACTAGGCCGCTCTACAACCTTCCTGGTATGCCCTAATTGATATTTGGACCAAATCACGCCTAGGACCACCCCAAAAACTGTGGGCAATAGCACATTAAATTGGCCCAAAAATTTCTCCGTTGTTCCATTTCAATCGATTGACTACCCAAATGACCCCACCCACAAAAAAGGACAACACTAGACCATTCCTCAACTTCCCTAGCATGCCTCAATCGATTTTCACCCCAAATAACGCTTAAGATCCTGGCACACCCCAAAAATCATGGGTTATAGCACACTGATTTGTCTAAAAACTGACTCTTTCATGCCATTTTACCCGTTTGACCACCCTAACGGTCCTGTTCATACAAATGGACAACACTAGGCCACTTTTCAATCTCCCTGGCATGCCTCGGTCGATTATCAACCTAAATCATATCTGGGCCCTAGGTGCAACCAGAAAATCGTAGGTTATAGCATACCTATTTGGTCCTAAAATACCCCGTTCGCATCATTTCGCCCGTTTGACCACCCAAAAGGCCCCGCCCAGACAAATGGATAATCCTAGGCCGCACCATATACTCCCTGGAACATCCTGATCAATTTTTGGCTGAATTCACGCCTATGCCCAGGCTCACCCCGAAGATCGTGGGCTATAGCGCACCGATTTGAACTCAAAATGCCCCATTCGCGCTATTTTGCTCCTTTGACCACCTAAAAGGCCCCGCCTACACAAACGGATAACATTAGGCTACTCTCCAGCCTCCTTGGCATGCCTCGGTCAATATTTAAATTAAATGATGCCAGGCCCAACCCGAATGTTGTGGGCTATAGCACACCTATTTGGCTGAAAAACCCCCTGTTTACATTATTTTGCCCGTTTGACCACCCAATCTGACAATAATAGTCCACTTCCAAGCCTCCCTGGTATGCTCGATTGATTTTCGGCCAAAATCATGCTTGGGCCAGGGCCCACCCTAAAGATCGTGGTCTATAGCCCACCAATTTGGCTCGAAAATGCCCCGTTCATGCCGTTTCACCCGTTTAACCACCCAAATGGTCCTAACCACACAAACGGACAACACTAGGCTGCTCACCAGCCACCTTTGCATGCCCCGGTTGATTTTTGGCCTAAATAACGCTCGAGCCCTATGTCCACCCAAATGTGTGGGTTATAGCATACTGATTTGGTCCGAAAATACCCCGTTCATGCCGTTTTTCCCGTATGACCACCCAAAGTGCCCCGTCCATACAAATGGACAATATTATGCCGTTTCCCAGCCTCCCTGACATGCTCTAATTGATTTTTGACTCAAATCACGCCCGGGCCCCGAGCACACCCCAAAAAATCATGGGCTATGGCACAATGATTTAAATCAAAAATGCCTCGTTTGTGCCGTTTCACCTGTTTGACCACACAAATGGCCCCTCCTACACAAACGGATAATACTAGGCCACTCCCCAGCCTTCCTGGCATGCCCTAGTTGATTTTTAGACTAAATCACACCAGGCCCACCCCAAAAATGGCGGGTTATAGTACACCAATTTGGCTTGAAAATACCTGTTTCGCCTATTTGACCAACCAAATGGAACCGCCTATAAAATGGACAACACTAGGCTTATCCCCAGCCTCCCTGGTATTCTCCGATTGATTTTTGGCCCAAATCACGCTTGGGCCATGGGCACACCCCGACAACTGTGGCCTATAGCACACAAATGTTGCCAAAAAATCACCATTTATGCTGTTTTTCCCGTTCAACCGCCAAAATGGGACCGCCCACATAAAAGGACAACACTAGGCCACTTCTAAACCTCCCTGGTACACCTCGATTAATTTTTGACCAAAATCATGCTCGGGCCCACCCTAAAAACAGTGGTCTATAGCACACCAATTTGGCTAAAAAATATCTCATTCGTGCCGTTTTGTCCGTTTGACCTCCCAAATATCCATGCCCACACAAATAAACAGCACTAGGTCGCTCCTCAGCCTCCCTAGCACGCCCTGATCAATTTTCAGCAAAAATCATGCCAGGCCCCTTGGCCACCCAAGGAACCGTGGGCTATAACACACTGATTTGGCCTGAAAACGCTCCGTTTCACCCATTTGACAATCTAAATTGCCCCGCCCATATAAAAAAACAACACTAGGACACTCCCCAACCTCCCTGACATGCCCCGGTCAATTTTCATCACAAATCACACCCGAGCTCCTAGCCCACCCCAGCAACCGTGGGCAATAGCACAATGATTTGGCTCAAAAAGTCTCCGTTTACAGTGTTTTGGCCATTTGACCACCCAAATGGCCTTACCCATATAAATGTACAACACTAGGAAATTCCCCAGCGTCCCTTGCATGCTTGGGTCAACTTTTGGCCTAAATCATGTATGGGCCCAAGGCCCACCATAAAAATTGTGGGCTATATCACACCGATTTGGCTCGAAAAATGCCACATTTATGTCGTTTTTGCCGTTGAACCACCTAAATGGCCCTGCTCATATAATTCACAATACTAGGACACTCCCCAACCTTCTTAGCATGCCCCGATTGATTATTGGCCGAAATCACGCCCAGGCCCCGGGCCCACCCCAATAATCATGGGTTACAGTACACTGATTTGGCCCCAAAATACCCTATTTGGTTGCTTAAAAATGCATAATTACCCCTCATAAAATATGTAAAATATTTCTTCTAAATCCAAAACATTACTCCCCAGCCTCCCTGGCACGCCCCGATCAATTTTTAGCCCAAATCATGATCAGGCCCTGGGCTAACCCTAAAAACCATAGGCTATAGCACACCGATTTGGCGAAAAAATGTCATGCTCTTACCATTTTGCCTGTTTGACCACCCAGATAGCCCCACCAACACAAACGGGATAATTACTAAGCTGCTCTCCATCCTCTCTAGTACACGCCTGTTATTTTTTAGCATAAATCACGCCAAAGGCCTGGGCCCATCCCAATAACTGTGGGTTATAACATTTCTATTTGGACCAAAAATTTGTCGTCATGATGTTTCGCCTATTTGACCACCCAAATGGGCCTGTGCACACAAATGGATAGCACTAGGCCTCTCCCCAGCCTCCCTGGCATGCCCCGAATGATTTTTGGCCTAAATCATGCCCGGGCCTCGAGCCCACCCTGAAAACCCTAGGCTATAGTGATACGCACAAATACACCATCAGTTGTTATAAAATGCATAATTACCCCTCGTAAAAGATGTAAAGTATTTCATCCAATGCTGGAACATCACTCCCTAGCCTCTCAGGCATGCCCCAGTCAATTTTCAATCTAAATCATGACCGGGCCTCGAGATAACCCTAAAAATCGTGGGCTATAGCACACTGATTTAGCTCAAAAACTCCACGTTCACATCGTTTTGCCTGTTTGACTACACAAATGGCCCCACCCACACAAATAAACAATACTAAGCCACTCTCCAGCCTCCGTGGCATGCCCCGATAAATTTTCAACCCAAGTCACGCCTAAGCCCCGGGCCCACCCCAATAATCGTGGGATATTTACACCAATTTAGCCCAAAAATTCCTCGTTCATACTGTTTTGCCCATTTGATCACCCAAATTATCCCGTCCATATATACGCAAAGAACTAGGCCGCTCCCCAGCCTTCCTGGCATGCCTCAAATAATTTTTGGCATAAATCATGCTCGAGCCCCAGGCCCACCCCAAAAACCCTGGGGTATAGTGATACTCACAAATAATAGCTCTCGTTAGAAAGTGTAAGTCGTTACTTTCTAATATAGAACCCAAATAGGTTGGGGTCGAATCCCACAGGGAATACTGTGTAAACTAAGTTTTACGGTTATTAATAGACTGTTGATCGAAGGTTCCGGAGAAAACGGGATTTTGATTTATCAATAGTATTCTGATGTTTGTAGCAAATTTTATTCCATCTAGTGAGTTTTGTTGCAAATGTTAATTCAATGAGAGTAAACAAGCTAGAGTTATATTCACCAAGATGTTCAAGCAGTTGGGGTTGTGAGTTATCTTAAGTTTCCAATTTATAATTTTAATTGTAAAAGTTGTTGAATTTTAAAGTTTACCCATTTGTTTCTCATCCTAAATGGATAGTTTACCCTTCAATTCTTTTGAACTTACAGAATACCTTGGTTTATTCAACTAGTCTCTCACGTAGGTTAATCTCATTTAGGCATCAACCCATATCCCCAAAGGTTAAAGCCTTTGGATTCCATGCAAACCTCTTCTTTTCCCAACATGCACTTTTCTACTCAAACAAGTGATGTTCTTGGGATCACCCTTCAAGTTTGCAACCAAGAAAGGTCGTTAATATGAAGAAGGGTTTATACAATCTCAATTAAGTATTTTCACAACCCCAATCAGCTATTCACATCAAGCATCCCATAACCCTAGTTATGGGAGCTTAGCCACACATCTCAAGAGTAGAAGAAGTAGTCATTGTGTTATTCATAAATGAATTCAGAGAATTACTTACAAAAGTTACAATAATTGTTCTTGAATATTCAGTGAAATATGAATAAAATAGCTAGATCCACAATTTCAGCCCTTTCTCAGAGAGTAATGGGTTACAAGATATTCAAAAGTTGAAAAGTGGAAAAAAAATATATGAAAGATACCTAACCTAAAACTAGACTGGGTGTTTATATGCTCCCAGGTACTGTGGACTTGAAATTTAAACTCATTAATACCTCATCGAAATTGACAGTCACATTAATGGCCCGTTGGTAGCCTGATCGTCCATCACGTGAACCATCGCTGATGATACCAAGCTGCTACTTTCTGGCTAAGTTGTGACGGTCATGTTGATGGGCCATCACAGGCCTGATGGTCCATCGCGTGAACCGTCACATGATCACTTGAGATGTCATTCTTTATTTCAGCCTGATGGCCAAGTTGACGGTTCTTTAAAGGTCCGACAGTCCTTCACTTGGACCATCACAGGAGTTATCTACTTGGTCCATTCTGTTTAGCCTTAACGGTCACTCTGGCAGGCAGTCACATGGCTGATGGTCTGCAAGTTTAACCATCAGTGTTCTTTTTTTGTTGTTTTCCAAGTAACTTCTTCAGCTAAGACCTTGACCTGACAACACTAAAATCTAGAATCAAATACAACAATAGTTGCTTGAAAACGTACAATTATCCCAAGCCTCGAGCCCACCCAAAAAATTATGGGCTATAGCACAAGATTTAGCCCAAAAATGCCCCGTTCGTGCCGTTTCGCCCATTTGACCACCCAAACTGCCCCGCCCACACAAAAGGACAACACTAGGCCACTCCCCAGCCTCCCTGGTATGTCCAGAATGATTTTTGATCAAAATTATGCCCGAGCCTCGGGCCCACACTAAAAATTATGGGCTATAGCACACTAATTTGGTCTGAAAATGCCCCCGTTTGTGCCATTTCATTCATTTGGCGACCCAAATGGCCCCTTCCATATAAATGGATAACACTAAGCCACTCCCCAGGGTACATGGCAAACCTCAGTCAATTTTAGGCCAAAATGAGGCCCGAGCCCTGGGCTCATCCCGAAAATCATAGGCTATAACACACCAATTTGGTCTGATAATGCCTCGTTCGCATTGTTTCGCTCGTTTGACCACCTAAATGGCCCTTTCCCTAACACTAGGCCTCTCCACAACCTCCCTAGCATACCCCAGTCAATTTTCAGCTCAAATCATGCTTTGGCCCTGGGCCCACCCTAAAAACCGTAGGCTATAGCAACTAATTTGGCCCAAAAATTCCCCGTTCATGTTGTTTCACCCGTTTGACCACCCAAATGGACATGCCCACACAAACAGACACCACTAGGTCGCTCTCTATCCTCCCTATCACGCTCTACTCAATTTTTAGCCCAAATCACGCTTGATCCGCGGGTCCACCCTAAAAATCTTAGGATACAGCATACCGATTTTGCTTATAAATGTCCCATTCGCCCGTTTGACAACCCAAATGGCCCAGCCACATAAATGGATAATACTAGGCCGGTTCTTAGCCTTCCTTGCATGCCCCGGTCATTTTTTAGCCTAAATTATGCTCGTTCCTATGGTCCAACTTGAAAACCGTGGGCTATAACACACCGATTTTTCCCGAAAATGCCTCGTTTAAGCTGTGTCGCCCATTTGACCATTGAAATGACCCCTCCCACTGAAACGTGCAACACTAGGCCTCTTCCCTACCTCCATGGCATGCACGGGATAATTTTATGCCCCAATCACGCCCAGGCTCTGGGCCCACCCAAAAAATCACAAGTTATAGCACACTATTTAGCCCAAAAATGCCCCATTCATGCCTTTTTGCCTGTTGGACCACCCAAATGGCGACACCCACAGAACCACACAATACTAGGCCATTCTCCAACCTCCCTGGAATGACCCAGTATATATTTGGCCCAAATCATGCTCAGGCCCCAGGCTCACCCCAAAACCCGTGGGCTATAGCACACCGATTTGGCTCGAAAATGCCCCTTTTGTGCCGTTTCGCCCGTTTAACCACCAAAATGGCGTTGCCCCCAGGCGCTGATTTTTGAACCAACTCAGTCCGAGCCCCGATCCCACCCCAATAATCGTGGGCTATAACATACTGATTTGACCCAAAAATGCCCCGTCCGCGTCATTTTGCTCGTTTGACCACCTTAATTGACTCTCCCACATAAATAGACAAAAATAGCCTGCTCTCCAGCATCTATGGAATTGCCCAATCAATTTTTGGCTCAAATCATGCATGGTCCCCGAGCCTACCTCGAAAATTGTGGGCTATAGCACACAGCTTTGGCTCAAAAATGCCATGTTTGCGCTGTTTCTCCCATTTGACCACTAAAACAGCCCCGTCCACACAAACGGATAACACTAGGCCGTTCCCCAGTCTCCCTGGCACACCCCTATTGATTTTTGGCCTAAATCAAGCCTGGGACCACCCCAAAAATTATGGGCTATAGCACACTGATTTGGCCCGAAAATGCCCCCGTTCACGCCATTTCATTCGTTTGGCGACCCGAATGGCCCCGCCCACACAAATGGATAAAACTAGGCTGCTCCCTAGCCTTCATGTCTTGCCCAAGTTGATTTTAGGCCTAAATCACGCCCGAGCCCATCTCAAAAATCTTGGAATAACACACCGATTTGGTTAAAAAATACCTTGTTCTCGCTGTTTTGCCTGTTTGACCACTCAAATGCCCCCCACACAAACGGACAATACTAGGATGCTCCCCAGCCTTCTTAGCATACCTCGTTTGATTTTTGTCCCATATCACGACTGGGCCTCGGGGCCACCCAAAAAACCGTGGGCTATAGCACAGTGATTTGTCCCAAAAATGCTTTGTTCGGGACGTTTTTCCCTTTTGACCACCCAAATGGTCATGCCCACACAAAAAGATAACACTAAGTCACTCTACAGCCTCCCTGGCATGCCTCAGTCAATTTTTGACCTAAATCACGTGTAGGCCCCGGGCCCACCCAAAAAGCAGTGGGCTATAGCACACCTATTTGGCTCGAAAATGCTTCGTTCATGCCGTTTTACCCTTTGACCAGTCAAATGGCCCCTCTCACATAAACAAAATACACTAGGCGACTCCCTAGCCTCCCTGGCATGCCTCCCCAAGCCCACCTCAAAAACCGTATGCTATAGCACACCGATTAGGCTTAAAAATTCTCAGTTCACACCGTTTTGCCCGTTTGACCACCCAAATGGCCCCGCCCACCCAAGTGGACAACACTAGACTACTACACAACCTCCCTTGCACGCCCCAATCAATTTTTGACCCAAATCAAGCTCTAGCCCTGGGCCCAACCCAAACACCGTGGGCTATAGTATGCAAATATGTCCAGAAAATTCCCCATTTTCGCCATTTTTCCTGTTTGAACAAAAAAATAGCCCCGCCCACACAAACGGACAACACTAGGACGCTCCTCAGCCTTCCTGGTATAGCTCCTGGTCCACCCCTAAAACCGTTGGTTGTAGCACACTGATTTATCCCAAAAATGTCCTGTTCACACCATTTTGCATGGTTGACCATCCAAATTGCCTCGCCCATACAAACGAAGAATAATAGGACCCTGCTTAGCCCTCCTAGCATGCCCCGATCAATTTTTCGCCCAAATTGTATCTGAGCTCCGGGCCCACCCCAAAAACCATGGGCTATAGAACACCGATTTGGCCAAAAAATACCCCTTTCTTGCCATTTTGGCCGTTTTACCACCCAAATTGCCTCGCCCACAAAAGAGGACAATACTAGGCCACTCTCCAGCCTCTATGGCATGCCCCGGTCAGTTTTTGTTCAAATCGTGCTTGGGCTCTGGACCCACACTAAAAACTTGGGCTATAGTACACCAATTTGGCTTGAAAATGCCTTATACGGGCTGTTTCGCTCGTTTGACCACATAAATGACCCCTCCCACACAAATGGAGAAAACTAGGTAGCTCCCTAGCCTTCCTGACATATCCCAATTAATTTTTAGCGAAAATCACGCTCGAGCCGCGGGCCCACCCCAAAAAATGTGGCCAATAGCACACGTATTTAGCTCGAAAATGCACCATTCGCACCATTTTGCCTGTTTGACCAACCAAATGGCCCCAACCACAAAAACGGACAATACTAGGCATCTTCTATATCCTTTATAACATGCCCCGATCAACTTTTAGCCCAAATAACAATCGAGCCTTGGGCCCACCCTAAAACCCATAGGCTAAGCACACCGATTGGGCTTGCCCAAATGGCCCCTCCCATATAAACAGATAAAACTAGGCTACTCTCCAGCCTCCCTGGCATGCCCTAATTATTTTTCATCCTAAATAATGCCCGATCCCCAAGCCCACATAGAAAATTGTGGCTACAAAACACCATTTTGGCCCAGAAATGCCCCATTTGGGCCTTTTTGCTCGTTTGACCACCCAAATGGCCCCGCCAACACAAATGTACAACACTAGGCTGCTTGCCAGCCTTCTTGGCATGCCTCGATGGATTTTTGGACCAAATCAAGCTCGGTCCATTAGCCCACCCCAAAAACCGTGGGCTATTGCACACCGATTTGACTAGAAAATGCCCCGTTTGCACCGTTTAGTCGTTTAACACCAAATGGCCCCACCTACACAAATGAACTATACTAGGCCACTCCCCAACCTCTCTGGCATGCCTTGGTCAATTGTTTTCCCAAATCACGCTCAGGACTCGAGCCCATCCTAAAAAATGTGGGCTATAGCACACTTATTTAGACTGACTATGCTCCGTTCACCTCGTTTCGCCTGTAGAGCCACCTACATAGCCCCGCCCATACAAATGAACAACACTAGGATGCTCTACAACCTCCCTGGCATGCCCTGGTAGATTTTTGGCCCAAATTAGGCCAGAGCCCCAATCCCATCTCAAAAGCCATAGGCTATAGCACACCGATTTAGCTTGAAAATGCTCCGTTCACATCGTTTGGCCCGTTTGACCACCTAAATGGCCCCGCTCACATAAACAGATAAAACTAGACAACTCTAAAGCCTCCCTAGCATGCCATATTCAATTTTATACCCAATTCACGGATGGGCCCCGAGCCCACCCCAAAAACTGTGGGCTACAGCACACTGATTTAGCCTAAAAATGCCCCACTCTTGCCGTTTTGCCTGTTTGACCACCCAAATGGCCATGCCCACACAAAGGGACAACACTAGGATACTCCCTTTTGTTCCTAGCCAACCACAGTCTTTCACAGCCTAATTAACACCTGGGCACTGGGCCTACCCCAAATATTGTGGGTAATAGTTCACTGATTTGGCCCGAAAATATTCCATTCATGCCGTTTCTCCCGTTTCACCACCAAAATGGCCTCTCCCATATGAACAGAAAAAAATAGGCTGACCCCCGGCCTCCCTATCATAACAGTTTAGTTTTTGGCCCAAAGAATGCTCAAGCCCCAAGCCTACCCCAAAAATCATGGACTATAGCCGATTTGGCTAAAAATGCCCCGTTTGCACTGTTCCACTCGTTTGACCATCAAAATGGCCTGACCCACAAAACGAACAATACTAGGCCACTCCCCATCCCTCTTAGCATGCCCTGGTCAATTTTTTACCTAAATCATGATTGGGCCCCAGGCTCACCCTGAAAACCATGGGCTATAACACACTAATTTTGCTCGAAAATGCCCCATTTGCATCATTTCCCTATTTGCCCACGCAAATGGCCCCACCCATACAAACGAACAACACTAGGACACTCTTCAGCCTCCCTGGCATGCCTCAATCAATTTTTGACCAAAATCACGCCTGAATCCCGAGCGCACCCCATTAAACAGCGGGCTATAGCACATAGATTTAGCCCGAAAATGACCCATTCACGTTGGTTTACCTATTTGACACCCAAATGGGACCACCCACATAAACAGACAGTACTAGGCTGCTACCCAGCCTCTTTGGCATGCCCCTATCGATATTTGGCTTAAATAACGCTCGGGCCCCGAACCCACTTGAAAAACTATGGGCTATAGCACATCAATTTGGCCCAAAATTTCCCTGTTTGCACTATTTTGCCCGTTTCACCACCCAAATGGACACGTCCACAAGAACATACACCACTACACCACTCCCAGCCTCCCTGGCATACCTTGGTCAATTTTTGGCCCAAATCACACTCGGTCCCTAAGCCCACCACAAAAAATATGGGATATAGCACACAGATATTACTCCAAAATCCCCCATTCACGCCGTTTTGTTCGTTTGACCACCCAGCCTCCCTGGCGTGCCCCGATTGATTTTTTGCCCAAATCATGTCAGGCCCTGGACCCACCGTGAAACCGTGGGCTATAGCATATCGATTTGACCCATAAATACCTTATTTGCGTCGTTTTACCTGTTTGACCACACAAATGGCCCTGCCCACACAAAAAAACAATACTAGACTACTCTCCAGACTCTCTGGCATGCCCCGATTGATTTTTGACCCAAATATTACCCGGTCCCCATGACCACCCAAAACATTGTGGGCTATAGCGCACTAATTTTGCATGAAAATGCCTCGTTCTCGCTGTTTCGCCTATTTTTTCACCTAACTGGCCCCGCCCAAATAAATGGAAAATACTAGGCCACTTCCAAGCCTCTCTGGCATGCCCCGTTCAATTTTTAACCCAAATTATATCCGATCCACGGGCCCACCCTAAAAACTGTGGGTTATAGCACACCGATTTAGCCCAAAAATGCCCCATTTGCGCCGTTTCACCCATTTGGCGACCCAAATGGCCCCCCACACATAAATGGACAACACTAGGCCGCTCACTAGCATTCCTGGGAAGCCTCGGGTAGTTTTTGGCCTAAATTGTGCCCGTGCCCCGAGACCACCCCAAATATCGTGGGCTATAGCACGCCGATTTGGCCAAAAATGCCTCGTTCGCATTGGTTTGCTAGTTTGACCACCCAAATGGCCCCGCCCACACAAACGAACAACACTAGGCTAGTCCCTAGCCTCCCTGGCATGCCCCAATCTTTTTTAGCCTAATTAACGCTTGGGCACCGGGCCCACCCAAAATCCTATTTCTTAATTCTAATTCATTTTAAATCCACCCTAAATAAATAGGATTTTTGAAAAATAGGATTTGTTTAGTTTCTATTTAAATATGTTATATATAATGTCATTTTTTCCCCTTCCTTGAAAGGGTAAGGCACGGGTACTTGGTTCGCTCTATTTTTTTATCTCCCCGTGAATCGAATGTTTGTAACAATAGGGACAGAATTTTTTCATTTCTAATCGATTAGGCGTATTGTGCCAGTTGTTTTGAGTACTATATCTGGAAATACCTCTTGATACCTTATCAACACTGTTTTGGACACAACTAGTACATTCCAAAATCACCGTTACTCGGACATCTTTCCCCTTGTCCATGAACCTCCTTTGGACTTTTGACTTACTCAACTCTTCCATTTTAGATTCAAAACGAAGAAAGGATAAAATAGAAGTTACTAACTTGAAATCCAATTCTAAAAGTAAAAGATTAAAATTAAGAAAATAAAGTAATAGTAAAGCAAAGTCATAGTAAAATACAACGATTTTTCTAAAGTATATTGCAAATTTAAGTAATCATTTAAGTATCTTGTATAATACTCTTGCCCTAGACCCCCATTTTCTATTCTACCCCCATTCCTCTATGATTAATATTCAGTTAATTAGAACTTGAGCTCGAATGTTGAATCTACTTTTTTATTCTTTCTCTTTCCTCCCTTATTCTAAAAAGGGAAAAAGAAGAAAAGAGGGGGAGAGGGATTCATCACCAATATTTGATTGGATCTCTAATTTTCTTCATTCGTTCCCATGACAATAACTAGAGTGAAAAAAAGAGGAATGTCAACGCATCCGGGAAAAATGATTAATCTCTATCAACAGACCTGCTAAAGCACCGAACCATAGCGTACTTAGTACTGGTGCCACAGAGAGATATGTTTTTAGATCTCGCATTGAAAAACCTCCTTCTTTTGTATTATTTGTTGGAATAGATAATACATATATGATCAGATGCATATGTAGTTAAGGGCTGCTTAGAGTTGGACACATAATTCCTAATTCAAATTGAAATGTACAATGATTTTGGAAATAAGATTTTCCTTTTCTTAAAACAGAAAAAAAAATACATCCCCTTCTTTCTTACCGAGAATTTCCAAAGAATACTAATTTATTTTTACGAAGGGTTCTGTATTTATATATTTATTTTGTATATAATTGTATATAAGTATTTTCTATATAATCTATAAGAGAAGTCTTTTCCCTTTACTATTATATGTTAAGTGAGACCAAAAAGACGAAATGAGCAGAAAATTTGTATATATCAATGGAGGAAATAACCATGTGGAAAACAAGACAGGAATTCTCTACAATTACACTGTGGAACAATTGAAGGGATGTGATGCATCTTGGTAGCGCGTTTGTTTTGGGTACAAAATGTCACGGGTTCAAATCCTGTCATCCCTACCTATTGCTGCTCCTTTGAGCAGTAACGAGGGATCAATTGAGATCGCTTCAAATTGGACATAATCTTTTATTTTTATCATTCTATTCTAGTATATGCATACAAAATGTATTGGGGTTATGAAAAGAATCCTTTTGTTTACAGTCTTATCTATTCTAATAAGAAAGCGCTCTTAGTTTAGTTCGGTAGAACGTGGGTCTCCAAAACCCAATGTCGTAGGTTCAAATTCTACAGATCGTGATTTTTTCTTCTTAGATCGAATTAGAATAAAATAGATTCATTCAATAACTTTCACAACAATCGGAATTTGACCTCCTGTGCCTGTGAATTAAAGAAAGGAGGAGGTCAATCAAAAAGAGATGTTAATTAATCAAAGGTCTAACTGATCACCACACCTATATTGTAAATATGCAGTTACGAATAATCCAGCCAAAGTAATAGGAATTAGACCTAACACGATTCCAAATAGAAAAACTTCAATCATTTTTATTTGTTTGAAAGGAGAAAAAAAAGAGGTAATATCGATACCTAAATATTAATCCGAATTGACCTAAATGAATCTCAATGACAATGAACAAGAATTGACAATTGTTAATGTAAGTAAATATAGAATACACGTAATCCCACAGAAGGATTTCTTTTTATGAATTGTTCATTTTAAATATTCAATTTAAATAAGTTGTATCTTGCTCAGACCAATAAATAGAGCTGAGGTTATAGTTAAAGCCGCTAATAGAAAACCAAAATAACTAGTTATAGTAAGCATGAAGGGTCTAAATTTAATGAAATATGCTCTTTTTATACATATGTTTAAAAATCACTTACTTAAGCTTCAAATTTTGCAAAATAAAAATAAAATAGGAGGGTAGACAAAAATCTCAATTGAAATTGGAAGAATAAGTTGAATGAAAAGTTTTTGATTCATCTATCATTATAGGCAGACAACACTAACAAAGATAAAGTGCCAGACATATAAAAGAAATTGATTCATCATCTGTAAAATCTATCCATTCCGCAATTCCAATCAACTGATTCATTGAGTAACTCTTGGGTAAACTATTAAACTAATAAGAGTTGTATCGTCTAATTTCATTCAAAAATGAAACTTGAATTTTTATAGAATCAAAATAGAAATGATTTTAGAATTTGATCATTTCTTTGATTCTGTTGAATTGTATTGAATCCATTTTCGATTTTAAAGCAAACAGTTACCTTATAAAACTTTTTCTTTTTACTTTAATTTAAGTTTAACTCATTAGATTCAGTAATATATTAATTCACATAATATCTTGAATGATGGAGAAGAAGAAAAAGTTATCACACAATTGCTTGATAAAATCTTTTTTTTGGCCAACTAGATTCTAAAACTAGTAATTTCTATTAGGTTACACATTTTATCCTTCCACACTGCCCCATCCTTGTAGCTTGATCAAGAAAGAACCTTTGGATCGAGATCCACAACAATGCATCACAACTATGAATTCCAATTATTCTATTTTTTCTTTCATCGAATATGATCTACTACTCTTATTTCTTACTCGACCATTAACTTCTTCTTTAAAAAAAGGATTCCAACAACAAAACGGCTTCCACAACTACGAAAAGAGAATTTCTATATCTCGCATCTACTTAAATTGTGGGAATATGAGAATCTCTTTTGTTGAATTGAAAGAATTTTCTATTGAATGGAAGATGGTTTTACATCAACAAGTGAAGGAAAAAAGAAATTATTTTAGTACTTAATTTTGATACTAATTCAAATTGCGTTGCTGTGTCAGAAGAAGGATAGCTATACTGGTTCGGTATACTCTAAAGACGTCCTCGGTACAATATTGACGATCTCACAAAGATTAAATTTTAGTGAATTGTCATTTACTGATCTCATCTTTTACGGAATCGATCTTCTTTGACTGTACAAGAATATGTGGAGCTCAGCATGTCTGGAAGCATAGGAGAACGTTCGTTTGCTGATATTATTACCAATATTCGATACTGGGTCATTCATAGCATTACTATACCTTCCCTATTCATTGCGGGTTGGTTATTTGTCAGCACCGGTTTGCTTACGATGTGTTTGGAAGCCCTCGGCCAAACGAGTATTTTACAGAGAGATGACAAGGAATTCCATTAATAACTAGCCGTTTTGATCCTTTGGAACAACTCGATGAATTTAGTAGATCATTCTAGGAGGCCCTAATGAATATAGATCGAACCTATCCAATTTTTACAGTACGATGGTTGGTTGTTCACGGCCTAGCTATACCTACCATTTTTTTGGATCAATATCAGAAATGCAGTTCATCCAACGATAAACTTAATCCGAATTATAGAGCTACGACACAATCAATCCCGAATGAACAAAATGTTGAATTGAATTGTACCAGTCTCTACTGGGGGTTATTACTCATTTTTGTACTTGCTGTTTTATTTTCCAATTATTTTTTCAATTAAGAAAAAGAAAGAGAATAAATAAGATTCTCTTAGCTCATTCGGAAGGATCTCATAATTTAACTATCCATGACTGTTTATGTCTCTAGCATGACCACTTGATGAAATCTGAAGGGAAGTGGGGTAAATGGCCGATACTAGTGGAAGGATTCCTCTTTGGATAATAGGTACTGTAGTTGGTATTCTTGTAATCGGTTTAATAGTTATTTTCTTTTATGGTTCATATTTCGGATTGGCAAGAAAAAGTACCACTCATGCCGTTTCACCCATTTAACCACCCAAATGGCCCCGTCCACATAAACGGACAAAACTAGGCCGCTCCCCAACTCCCTGGCATGCCCCGTTTGATCTTCGACCTAAGTAATGCCCGGGCCTTGGGCCCACTCCAAAAATCATGAGCTATAACACATCGATTAAGCTTGAAAATGCCTCATTTATGCCATTTCACCTGTTCGACCCTCCAAATGGCTTGGCCCATAAAACGGACAACTCTAGGCCGCTTCCTAGCCTCCATATCATGCCCCAGTTGATTTTTATCCCAAATCATGATCGGGCCCTGGGCCCACCCCAAAAACTATAGGCTATAGCACACCGATTTAGCCCAAAAATGTCCCGTTTGTGTTGTTTTGCCCATTTAACCACCCAAATGGCCCCGCCCATACAAACGGACAACACTAGGATACTCCCCATCCTCCCTGGAATACCTTGGTCAATTTTCAACCCAAATTATTGTCGAAACCCAAGAACACCCTGTTAAATAGCAGGCTATAGCACACCAATTTAGCCTAAAAATGACTCATTCGTGCTGTTTTGCCCATTTGACCACCCAAATGGCCCCTCCCACACAAACGGATAATTCTAGGCCGCTACCCAACCTCTCTTGCAAGATTGATAGATATTTGGATTAAACAAAGCTCGAGCCCCGATCTCGCCCAAAAATATGTGCGCTACAACACACCGATTTGGCCTAAAAATGTCCCGTTTGCACTATTTCACCCATTTGACCACCCAAATGGACACGCCCACACAAATGAACTCAACTAGGCCGCACCCCAGCCTACCAAGCACACCCTGGTCTATTTTTTTCCCAAATCACGCCCGTTCCCCAGGCCCACCCCAAAACCCATAGGATATAGCACACTGAGTTTGCCTAAAAATGCCCTATTCGCGCTGATTTGCCTATTTAACCACCCAAATGGCTCCGCCTGCAGAAACGGATAATATTAGGCCACTCCTCAACCACCCTGGTATGCCCCGTTCGATATTTGGCCTAAATCATACCCAAGTCCTTGGGACCACCTCAAAAACCAAGGGCTATAGCACACCGATTTTGCCTGAAAATGTCTTGTTCGCGCCGTTTCGCCCTTTGACAACCAAAATGGCCCTACCTACACAAATAGAGAATACTAAGCCACTTCCTAGCCTTCCCGGCACCTCCCGATTGATTTTCATCCCAAATTACGCTGGCTCCTTGGGCCCACCCCAAATATCATTGACTATAGCACACTGATTTAGCCCGAAAATACCCTATTCATGATTTTACACCCATTTGACCACCCAAATGGCCCCACCCACACAAATGGACAATACAAGGTCTCTCCTCAGCCTCCCTAGCATGCCCTAGTCTATTTTGGGCCCAAATCATGCTTGGTCCCCTGGCCTACCCAAAAAATCATGGGCTATAGCACACCAATTTAGCCAGAAAATGCCTTATTTGTGTCGTTTCTCCCGTTCGACAACCCAAATGGACCTGCCGACACAAACAGACAATACTAGGCTTCTTCCCAGCCTCCATGGCATGCCCCCAGTCGATTTTTCACCCAAATCACATTAGGCCTCAAACCCACCACAAAAACCGTGGGCTATAGCACACCAATTTGACCCGTAAATGATTCATTTGCATTTTTTAACCCATTTGACCACACACATGGCCTTTTATACACAAACGAATAACACTATGCCACTCTTGAGCCTCTCTGGCATACCCCGGTTGGTTTTTAACCCAAATTATACCCAATCCCGTGCCCACCCTATAAATCATGCACAATAGCACACCGATTTTGCCTAAAAAAGCTCCATTCACATTGTTTTCTTGTTTAATCACCTAAATGGCCCCGCCCATACAAATGAAAAATACTAGGCCTCTCCCAAGCCTCTATGGCATGCGTCGGTCTATTTTTAACCTAAATCATACACGGGACCTGAGACCACCCTTAAAATCATGGGCTATAGAAAATTGATTTGGCCTGAAAATGCCCCATTTGCACCATTTTGCCTATTTGTCCACTCAAATTTCCCTGCACTCACAAACAGATAACATTAGGCTATTCCCCAGCCTTCTAGGCATACCTCGGTCAATTTTTAACCTAAATTAGGCCCAAGCCCCAGTCCCACCTCAAAAACCATAAGCTATAACACACCGATTTAGCATAAAAATGCCATGTTCATGTTGTTTCACCCGTTCGACCACCCAAATGGCCACGCCCACACAAACAGAGAATACTAGGCCGCTCTCAGCCTTCCTAGCATTCCCCAATCAATTTTCAGACAAAATCATGCTTGTTCTCTGGGCCTATCCCAAAAATTGTGGGTTGTAGCACACTAATTTTGCTCGAAAATGCCCCGTTCGTGCAATTTTGCCCGCTTGACAACCCAAATGGCCCCATCCATACAAACAGACAACAATAGGCTGCTTTCCAGCCTTCCTGACATGTCCTGATTGATATTTGGCCCAAATCACACTCGAGCCCCAGGCCCACCTAGAAAATCGTGGAATATAACACATCGATTTGGTTCAAAAATGCCCTATTTTGCCTATTTAACCACCCAAATGGCCACGCCTACACAAACAAACACCACTAGGCCACTCCCTAGCCTCCCTGACACATCTCAGTAGATTTTTTCCCTAGATCACGCCCGGGACCCAAGACCATCCTATAAACCATGGACTACAACACATCGATTTTGTTGAAAAAATTTTTATTCACATTGTTTTGCCTATTTGACCACCCAAATGGCCCTGTCCACACAAACGGACAACACTAAGCCGCTCCACAGCCTCCCTGAATACCTTGATTAATTTTTATACCAAATTATGTTGGTCCCCGATCCCACCCCAAAAACCTTGGGCTATAGCACACCAATTTTTCTTGAAAATGCCATGTTCACACCGTTTTGCCTGTTTGACCACCCAAATTGCTCTGCCCACAAAACGAACAACATTGGGTTGTTCCCCTAACTCCCTGGCATGTCCCAGTATATGAATTGAAAAATAAAAGTACTGATCCCACAGGGACTTGATTCCACAACGATTCTATTTTAGTTCACAATTTAGATTCAATTGATGTAACAGTAACCAAAAAGAGAGTTTGTAATTTATAACTAAATAAAATTAAAAATTGCATAAAGTAAAGATCTTGAAACAATCAATAGGAAAAAACCAAGAGTTAAAGCAGTTTGAACACTCATACTATGTCATTGAACTTTGTTCGTTAACTTGCTTATCTTGGTTGTTAATTCGTAGGGTTAATCACATGATCATGGTCTCCCGACCTCTAATCCTTTACCTAAGTTGAACCTTACAACTACATCTTTGAGTGGAGATATGGTTGAAAAAGAATACTCTTCCTTGGAAGAAAGAACATACTAATGCTATTATAAAGGTAAAGGATATAGTTAAAGATTTACCCTGCCTCAGGATCCCTCTCCCTGAATACTTTATGATTGTCAAAAAAAGATGCCTCTGACATCAGTTATGGAGGAATTCTTAATCAAAGAAAAACTACTACCTCAGTAGAAAAATTATTTGGTTATACTTCTAGAGTCTGGAACTCTGCTCAAAAAAATTATAGCGCTGTTAAAAAGAAAATTCTCTCTATTGTATTGTGTATTACTAAATTTCAAGATGATTTAATTAACAAAGAATTCCTTCTTAGAGTGGATTGCAAAGCCGCTAAAGATATTCTTCAGAAGGATGTTAAGAATTTAGTTTCTAAACAAATATTTGCTAGATGGCAAGCACTATAATCTAGTTTTTATTTCCAAATGGATTTCTTAAAAGGAGAAATAACTCTCTACCAGATTTTCTAACCCATGAATATTTGCAGGGAAAAAATGAGGCCAACCAGATATAAGACAAACAAGAACCTTGTCAAAAATAAAGAGGTGGAGAGCAAAAGCCCATCCACCAGCCCATTCAACATCAGGCCATCATGGAATAACCAAAACACGTTTTCGGTCTTAGGGCAAATACCACCCATAAATCCTACCCTCACTATAAATCCTTTCTCAGCTTTACCAAGCTCATCTTCCTCAAATCCTATGAAGAAAGCCATCGCAAAAGAATCCAAACCATGTTCGCTTTCTCCATTTGGAAAACCAAGATTTTCTGCAATACAAACTAAAGAAAGTTATGCAATGAAGAATCTTAATATTTATTCTGAAGTAGTGGCACCTTCAGCCTCCCCAGCCTAGAAGGTTAAAGAAACCTTTACTAATATTTCCTTGCAGGTGGCCCCAATCCTATCTTTGGATAAAGAGTATGAGAATTATGATATCAGACAGCTGGTGCAACCTCTGTATAGCGAACGGAACTATGTGGATTCCGATAACCCTCTTAAAACCAAAAAATTTAATGAATTCATTTTGATTGACACTGGCTCTATTAAAATAGAGCATCAGTTGAGGGATGAACATGACCCTAAAAGTATAACTTATTCAAAATTTACCATTAAAATGATTTTAACTCTTTTTTAATTGTGGGTAGATCATTTACTCACTCCTATAGTCCTTTCTGAGGAACATAGGCCTGAGTAAATGATCTACCCGCCATTCAAAACCAAATGGCAGGTAGATTATTAAAATAAACTAAAAATAGATTCAAAGATGCAGAAAGTAAAACCCGAAAGTAATTAACACTAAAAATATTACTCTTGAAGAGTGCAGAGGATTATATTGATGATGATGAGAAGATTAACTCCATACTGATTACACTGAATGATTCTTCACCAGAGATTACAACAAAGGATTACAAAACGGCAAGACTAAGTAAAAAATTTTTGAATGAAAATTTGTTGATGCCTTGCAAGGAATAATCAAGAGCCTTATATAGACTTCAAAGGATAAAATCCAGATAATGAAAATCTTATTTCTTCAATCTTATTGAAAGCCTCAGATTTTCTTATCCATTTGTTTGGTAAGGTGGGTCCATCACTTTTGATTAAAGTCTTCAAACCAACTTATCCTTTTAAGTCATGAGTGTCGGCCACTTCGAAGATGGAGTGTGGGTCTCACTGGTCCCATTATATGTTTAATCAAGAATAATTATGACTCTTTGAGTCTCTATTCTTACCCTGTCGATAATTCTGACTCTTTGAGTCTCTATCTAAGGGACTAATTATTTCGATTTTTAATAACCTCAATTAGAATTAATCATAGAATGGATCCAGATAAGATTGTGCTAAACCACATGGTTTTAGCATATCTCCATTGTCTTCACTTTGGGATGAAGCTTCATCTAATAATTTCATGATGGCATCTTCGTTAGGATCATCATCATTTTCTGAAAGAGCTTTTTGGTGTCACTTTTTTAAATCACTCTTTGATGGAGATTTCTTGGTTGAAGGGTTTCTTGGTGAGGATTTTAGAGGGTTCCTTGGTGCATCTTTTGGTGCAGGAGTCCATCCTCGGATAAATATTTCTTTAGACAAGTATTTGATCCTGTCAAATTCATGAACTGCAAAGGTCCAGCTGATAAATAAGAAATCCTTTTTGGATAAAATATTTACACATTTTTATGTGTTCAGGCAAAGATGAGATGCCTTGGTCAATTTCAAATTGACTGAATTTTTCTAAAAATATTTTGGGTAAAACATCCTGATTAACTCCAAAACAATTCCACCATTCGTAGAACCATCTTGGGATAACAAATTTTGCTAACTCTGGACTATACTTTACAAACCAAGTGTGATTAGTTGGCCGTAAGTATAAAAAGTTAAACCATGCATTTTTATAATCATGCCAGTTATTGACTACGCTCTATGGGCATCAATTTTGATTTTGTGAAGTCTAGCTTTGACTTCCCTAATTTCTTCCTTTAGAAAATTCACTTCTCTTCGAAGATCACTAATAGAAGGTTCTCTTCTAGTGTCAAACCTCTGCATCACATCTTTCATGCTGAAAGGGGTAACCTTGGGTTTGTCAATGGTAACCTTGGGTTTCTCATCATGTTTTTGCTGAGTGATAAGCCTTTTTAGTTCTAAAAGATACTTTCATTTTGCCTCATCATCTTTGATATGTTCGATGGTGGCAAAAAAGTTTCAACAGTATTTTTTGAAAGAGTTCTTACAGATTTGCTATCACAGTAGCAAAATGTTCCTTTACAGTTGCAATCTGTCTCACTATTTTCAGACTCAAACTCAGAATTATTTGCAACATTGATGAATTCTTCATCGCTGCATTCTCCTTCTTCCGAAGAATCCTCAGACTCAGATTCCTCTTCTTCGAGGATAGAACACAATGTTTTTTTAGTTTCTTCATCAACTCATAGAATTTTTATCTTCTTCCTTTTTTTCTTATTTCGAGGACATTGATTGGATCTGTGACCCTTTTTTCCACAAGTCCAATATTCATCCTCAGAAGAATCCTTAGATGAAGATTTTTTCCTTCTAAATTTTTTCTTAGGTCCTTTTTATTTGCTCTTTGCCTTGTCTTTTTTTTCTAGAGGAGGATAATTTTATTGAGACATTCTTTTATTTTCTTTTAGAAGAAGGTGGGGTAGGCTTTGGAAAACCAAAGTCTTGGCAGAAACTTCCAAGTTCTGAAGAAGATAATTTTTGCTCATTCTTGAGCTTTTCTTTTAAATTTAAGTCGGTTCAAAGTTAAAACACGATGACGGTAGTAATACTAGAAAGGTCACCATAAATTAAGTGTTCATAGGGTATCTTCCCTTCGCACCTATCTCTAATTTTAGTTCGAATCTTTTCAACAAACAGAGGAGGGAGTCCACTAATAAATCTTTCTTTCTAGAAATCATTATTGCAATCTGCCCTAATCATGACCTTTCGAATGAACATATCTTTGTACCATTTGAAATCTCCTAACTTTTTATAGTACAGATTATTAAGTATTTCAAGACTCCTATCTTGATAAAGTTTAGGTTCACCAATAAAATGTTTGGCTATTCAATAGTGTAAAGGTGCAGTAGCATCCTCCACGGGCTCTATTGCAGTAGTTTGGACTTTATTTGCAGTCTTTATGACTTCTTTGAAGGTTACCACCTCAAAAATCTTATTTTTTTCCTCTTCAGTGAGATAATTGTCCCACCAGTGCCTTAACATTCGAGTGAATCCTGTTATAACCATGTGAGTGGAATGTTTATCCCTGTTGTTCCTGATATTATAAGCAGTAATAGCAATTCCCATATCATGGAGCTTATTATAAATTTGATGCTCAGCAAGGCCATAAATATTCCATTCAGTTATGCTTCCTCCATCATTAGAAGATAATGAAAGGAAAATATTTTCCTTGAACTGCATATCCGAGAAAGAAGGTCTGGCATATGAATTTGTTTCTTTGATTCATTAATCATCCCTATTTTGTTGATCACGGGTTTACTTCCAGAAGAACCAGGGTTTTCAGTGGGTTTACTACTGGAAGGTTTTGCGATAGGTTTTTAAGTAGGTTTACTACTGGAAGGTTTTGAGATAGGTTTTTCAGTAGGTTTACTACTAGAAATTTTAAAATTCATTAGCTTGTCATTGATTTGTTCTAAAATCTCTGGATCAGCGGAGATTTGACTAGTGACCTTAGGGAACTTATCTCTAGAAAATTCAGCGATCTTAAAAATGGAATTATCCTTTCTGTGAGGATTGTATTTGGAAGTACAAGGCTTATCACCAATCAAAGTATAGCCTTTGGATTTTTCAATTTGTTTGGCAACAACATACAACAACTGATTGGCGTAGTTGTTTTGCTCAAGAACTCTATTAATATCGGCCGTTGTAATGAGGGCGGTGTCTTTACCCATGGCCTTTCTGAAAGGAGAAGCTTGAATAATATCATCTCTATAAGGAATACTAATTCCTTTCAAGGGAGAAATGGAGATCTCTATGATTGCATTCTTAGTATGCCACCTAAAATAAATCTTTTGCAAAATCAAATTGGTTTTCTAAAAAATGATATTAAAAATGCAAAAATTGAGCAAATTTTAAGAAGTCCTAAAATGATATCCAAAATTTCCAATCTTCAAAGAACTTTTGAAAAAAAAATTTGCTCAGACTTTCCAAATGCTTTTTGAAAAAAGAAATCACACACTGTTGATTTACCTTACATAGAAGGGTTCAATGAAAAAGCCATTTCCACTAAAGCTAGGCCGATTCAAATGAACCATGATTTGATGGAAATTTGTAAAAAATAAATTGATAAAGTTTTAGAAAATAATATTATTCGCCCTTCAAAATCTCCTTGGAGATGTTCATCCTTTTATGTTAACAATGCTGCGGAGAAAGAACGGGCGCTCCTAGACTTGTTATTAATTACAAACCCTTAAATAATATTTTTAAATGGATTTGATATCCTATCCATAACGAAAGGAATCTTTTTAAACGTACCTATAAAGCTAATATTTATAGTAATTTTGATATGAAGTCGGGATTTTGGCAAATTCAGATTTCTAAAAAAGATAAATACAAAACTGCTTTCAATGCCCCATTTGAACAATTTCAATGGAATGTTATGCCTTTCTGGTTGAAGAATGCCCCTTCAGAATTTCAAAATATCATGAATAGTATTTTCAACCACATTAGTCATATATCAATTGTTGATATTGAAGATGTTTTAATCTTTTTTGATGACATAGATTCTCATTTTAAACACCTAAACATTTTCTTTAAAATTGTCCAGCACAATGGCCTTGTCGTTATTGCTTAAAAGCTGAAGCTCTTTCAAACAAAAATAAGATTTCTTGGGCATGATTTGTATCAAGGTTCTTATAAACCAATTTGTAAAGCCATTGAGTTTGCAGAAAAGTTCCCTGATGTCATTACCGATAAGACTCAACTCCAAAGGTTTCTAGGAAGCCTTAACTATATTGTAGATTTCATTCCCAAGGTAAGACAAGTCTGTAAACCTCTTTTTGACAGGTTGAAAAATAATCCTTATCCTTGAAAGGAAGAACATACTATTATTTTTATAAAGGTAAAGGATGTGGTTAAAGATTTACCCTACCTCGGGATCCCTCACCTTGACTACTTTATGATTGTCGAAACAGATGCCTCCGACATCGATTATGGAGGAATTCTTAAGCAAAGAAAAACTCCTACCTCAGTAGAAAAATTAGTTCGTTATACTTCTGGAGTCTGGAACTCTGCTCAAAAACATTATAGCACTGTTAAAAAAGAAATTCTCTATAATGTATTGTGTGTTATTAAATTTTAGGATGATTTAATTAACAAAGAATTCCTTCTTAGAGTGGATTGCAATTCCGCTAAAGATATTCTTCAAAAGGATGTTAAGAATTTAGTTTCTAAACAAATATTTACTAGATGGCAAGCACTATTATCTAGTTTTTATTTCCAAATAGAATTCTTAAAAGGAGAAAATAACTCTCTTCCAGATTTTCTAACCCGTGAGAGATTACATCAATGCCTGGATCTCTGTCGTCATTATTTTTGCATCTTTTTTTCCCTGCAAAAATTCATGAGTTAGAAAATCTGGAAGAGAGTTATTTTCTCCTTTTAAGAATTCTATTTGGAAATCAAAACTAGATAATAGTGCTTGCCATCTAGTAAATATTTGTATAGAAACTAAATTCTTAACATCCTTTTGAAGAATATCTTTAGTAGATTTGAAATCCACTCCAAGAAGGAATTCTTTGTTAATTAAATCATCCTAAAATTTAGTAATACACAATACAATAGAGAGAATTTCTTTTTTAACAGTGCTATAATGTTTTTGAGCAGAGTTCCAGACTCCAGAAGTATAACGAACTAATTTTTCTACTAAGGTAGGAGTTTTTCTTTGCTTAAGAATTCTTCCATAACCGATATCGGAGGCATCTGTTTCAACAATCATAAAGTAGTCAGGGTGAGGGATCCCAAGGTAGTGTAAATCTTTAACCATATTCTTTACCTTTATAACAGCTTTACTATGTTCTTCCTTCCAAGTAAGAGGATTATTTTTCAACCTGTCAAAAAGAGGTTTACAGACTTGTCTTACCTTGGGAATGAAATATGCAATATAGTTAAGGCTTCCTAGAAACCTTTGGAGTTGAGTCTTGTCGGTAATGACATAAGGGAATTTTTCTGCAAACTCAATGGCTCTACAAATTGGTTTATAAGAACCTTGATACAAATCATGCCCAAGAAATCTTATTTTTGTTTGAAAGAGCTTCAGTTTTTTATCACTAATAACAAGGCCATTGTGCTGGACAATTTTAAAGAAAATGTTTAGGTGTTTAAAATGAGAATCTATGTCCTCGAAAAAGATTAAAACATCATCAATATAAACTATTGATATATGAATAATGTGGTTGAAAAAACTATTCATGATATTTTGAAATTCTGAAGGGGAATTCTTTAACCCGAAAGGCATAACATTCCTTTCAAATTGTCCAAATGGGACATTGAAAGCAGTTTTGTATTTATCTTTTTCAGAAATCTAAATTTGCTAAAATCCCGACTTCACATCAACCTTACTATAAATATTAACTTTGTAGGTATGTTTCACAAGATCCATTTTGTTAGGGATAGAATATCGAATCTATTTTAAAACATTATTTAAGGGTTTGTAATCAATAACAAGTTCGGGAGCGCCCATTTTTCTCCGCAGCATTGTTAACATAAAAGGCTGAATATCTCCAAGGAGATTTTGAAGGGCAAATAATATTATTTTTTAAAATATTATCAATTTTTTTTAATAAATTTCCATTATATCATGGTTCATTTGAATCGGCCGAGCTTTAGTGGAAATGGCCTTTTCATTGAACCCTTCTATGTAAGGTAAATCAATAGTATGTGATTTCCTTTCCCAGAAAGCATTTGGAAAGTCTGAGCAAATTTCTTTTTCAAAAGTTCTTTGAATATTGGAAATTTTGGATATCATTTCAGGGGTTTTTAAAATTTGCTCAATTTTTTTGCATTTTTAATATCATTTTTTAGAAAACCAATTTGATTTTGCAAAAGATTTATTTTAGGTGGCATACTAAGAATGCAATCATAGAGAGCTCCATTCCTCCCTTGGAAGGAATTATTATTACTTATAGAGATGATATTATTCAAGCTTCTCCTTTCAAAAAGTCCATGGGTAAAGACACCGCCCTCATTACAACGGCCGATATTAATAGAGTTCTTGAGCAAAACAACTACACCAATCAGTTGTTGTATTTTTTTTTCCAAACAAATTGAAAAATCCAAAGGCTCTACTTCGATTGGTGATAATACTTGTACTTCCAAATACAATTCTCACATAGAGGCTAATCCCATTTTTAAGATCCCTAAATTTTCTAGAGATAAGTTCACTAGTCAAATATCCGCTGATCCAGAAATTTTAGAACAAATCAATGAACAGCTAATGAAACTTAAACTTTCCAGTAGTAAACCTACTGAAAAACCTATCGCAAAACCTTCCAGTAGTAAACCTACTGAAAAACCTATCGCAAAACCTTCCAGTAGTAAACCGACTGAAAACCCTGGTTCTTCTATAAGTAAACCCACGACCGGAAAAATAGGGATGATTTATGAATCTAAGGAACAAATTCATATGCCCGGCCTTATTTTTTGGATATGCAGTTCGAGGAAAATGTTTTCCTTTCATCATCTTCTAATGATGGAGAAGCATAACTAAATGAAACATTGATGGCCTTGCTGAGCATGAAATTTATAATAAGCTCCATGAGATGGGAATTGCTATTACTTCTTATAAGATAAGGAAAAGAAGGGATAAACATTCTGCTCATATGCTTATAGCAGGATTCACTGGAATGTTAAGGCACTGGTGGGACAATTATCTCACCGAAGAGGAAAAAAATAAGATTCTTGAGGCGGTAACCTTCAAAGAAGTCATAAAGACTAAAAATGAAGTCCAACCTACTGCAATAGAGCCTGTGGAGCATGCTACTACAACTTTACTCTATTGCATAACCAAATATTTTATTGGTGAACCTAAACTTTTTCAAGATAGGAGTCTTGAAATCCTTAATAATCTCTACTGTAAAAAGTTAGGATATTTCAAATGTTACAAAGATATGTTCATTTAAAAGGTCATGATTAGGGTAGATTGCAATTATGATTTCTGGAAAGAAAGATTTATTAGTGGACTCCCTCCTCTGTTTGCTGAAAAGGTTCGAACTAAAATTAGAGATAGGTGCGAAGGGCAGATACCCTATGAACACCTAACTTATGGCGATCTTTCTTGTATTTCTACCATCGTCGCCTTTGAACTTTGCACCGACTTGAAGTTAAAAGAACAGCTCAAGAAAGAGCAAAAATTATCATCTTCAGAACTTGGAAGTTTCTGCCAAGACTTTGGTTTTCCAAAGGTTACCCCACCTTCTTCTAAAACAAAAGAAAATAAGGCCTCAATAAAATTATCCTCCTCTAGAAAAAAGAGACAAGGCAAAGAGCAAAAGAAAAAGAACCTAAGAGAAGATTTAGAAGGAAAAAATCTTCATCTAAGGATTCTTCTGAGTATGAATGTTGGACTTGTGGAAAAAAGGGTCACAGATCCAATCAATGTCCTCAAAATAAGAAAAAGAGGAAGAAGATAAATCTTCTATGAATTGATGAAGAAACTAAACAAAATTTGTGTTCTATCCTCAAAGAAGAGGAATCTGAGTCTGAGGATTCTTTGGACGAAGGAGAATATAGCTATGAAGAATTCATCAATGTTGCAAATAATTCTAAGTCTGAGTCTGAAAATAGTGAGACAGATTTTAACTGTAAAGGAATATTTTGCTACTGTGATAGCAAATCTGTAAGAACTCTTTCAAAGAATACTGTTGAAACTTTGTTTTCCACCATCGAACATATCAAAATGATGAGGAAAAACAAAATTATATTTTAGAACTAAAAAGGCATGTCACTCAGCAAAAACATGATGACAAACCCAAGGTTACCATTGATAAGCCCAAGGTTACCCCTTTCAGCATGAAAGATGTCATGCAGAGGTTTTATACTAGAAGAGAAACTTCTATTAGTGATGTTCGAAGAGAAGACAATTTCCTCAAGGAAGAAATTAGGGAAGTCAAAGCTAGACTTCACAAAATTGAAATTGATGCCCATAGAGTGTAGTCAATAACTGGCATGGTTATAAAAAAGCATGTTTTAACTTTTTATACTTACGGCCAACTACTCACACTTGGTTTGTAAAGTATAGTCCAGAGTGAGAAAAATCTATTATCCTAAGGTGGTTTTACGAATGGTGGAATTGTTTTGGAGGTAATCAGGATGTTTTACTCGAAACATTTTTAGAAAAATTTAGTCAATTTGAAATTGACCAAGGTATCTCATCTTTACCTGAACACATAAAAATGTGTAAATATTCTATCCAAAAAAGGATTTCTTATATTATCTATTGGACCTTTGCAGTTTATGAATTTCATATGATCAAATACTTGTCTAAAGAAATTTTTATCCGAGGATGGACTCCTGCACCAAAATATGCACCAAGGAACCCTCTAAAATCCTCACCAAGAAATCCTTTAACCAAGAAATCTCCATCAAAGAGTGATTTAAAAAGGTGACTCCAAAAAGCTCTTTCAGAAATTGATGATGATCCTATCGAAGATGCCATCATAAAATTATTGGGTGAAGTTTCACTCCAAAGTGAAGACAATGGAGATATGCTAAAACCATGTGGTTTAGCACAATCTTATCTGGATCCATTCTATGATTAATCCTAATTGAGGTTATTAAAAATCGAAATGATTAGTCCCTTAGATAGAGACTCAAAGAGTCAGAATTATCGACAGGGTAAGAATAGAGACTCAAAGAGTCAGAATTATTCTTGATTAAACATATAATGGAACCAGTGTTACCCACACTCCACCTTCGAAGTGGTTGACACTAGTGACTTGAAAGGAAAAGTTGGTTTGAAGACTTTAATCAAAAGAAATAGACCTACCTTATCAGACAAATGGATAAGAAAATCTTAGGCTTTCAGTAAGATTGAAGAAAGAAGATTTTCATTATATGGATTTTATCCTTTGAAGTCTATATAAAGCTCTTGATTATTCCTTGCAAGGCATCAACAAATTTTCTTTCAAAAAATTTTCTCTTAGTCTTGCCATTTTGTAATCTTTTGTTGTAATGTCTGATGAAGAATCATTCAGTGTAATCAGTATGGAGTTCATCTTCTCATCATCATCAATATAATCCTCTGCACTCTTCAAGAGTAATATTTTCAGTGTTAATTACTTTTGGTTTTTACTTTTTGTAATTTTTGGACCAAATTGGTGTAAATAGACCACGATTATTGGGGTGGGCCTAGGGTTTGGGCGTGATTTGGGTTGAAAATCGATCGGGGCGTGCCACGGAGGCTGCAGAGTGGCTTAGTATTGTTCGTTTGTTTGGGTGTGTCCATTTAGGTGGTCAAACAGGAGAAACGGCACAAACATGGAATTTTTGGGCCAAATTAGTGTTCTATAGCCCACGATTTTTAGGGTTAGCTCGGGGCCCGGTCATGATTTAGGCTAAAAATCATCTAGGGTCTGCCTGAGATGCTAGGGAGTGATGTTCCGGCATTGGAAAGAATTTTTACATCTTTTACGAGGGGTAATTATACCTTTTTAAGCAACTGATAGTGTATTTGTGCGTATCACTATAGCCTAGGGTTTTTGAGGTGGGCCCAGGGCCCGAGCGTAGTTTAGGCCAAAAATCAGTCGGGGAATACCATGGAGGCTAGGGAGAGTCCTAGAGTTGTCCTTTTGTATGGATGAGCCCATTTGGGTGGTCAAATGGGCGAAACAGCACGACGACAAATTTTTGGGCCAAATAGGTGTTATAACCCACAGTTATTGGGGTGGGCCCAGGGCTTAGGCGTGATGTGTTCCAAAAATTGATCGAGGCATGCTAGGGACACTGGAGAGCATCTTAGTAATTGTTTGTTTGTATGGGTGGGGGCCATTTGGGTGGTCAAACAGGCAAAATGGAGAGAACGTGGCATTTTTGAGACAAATCGGTGTGCTATAGCCCATGGTTTTTTGGGTTAGCCCAGAGGCCAATCATGATTTGGACTGAAAATCGACCGGGGCATGCCAGGGAGACTGGGGAGTGATGTTATGGCTTTGGACAGAATATTTTACATATTTTATGAGTTTTAATTGTGCGTTTTAAAGCAACCAAATAGGGTGTTTTGGGCCAAATCGATGTGTTGTAACCCATAATTATTCGGGTGGACCTAGGGCTCGGGCGTGATTTGGCCCAAAAAGCAACTAGGGAGTGCTAAGGAGGCTGGGGAGCGACCTAGTATTGTGAATTGATAGAGGCGGGGATATTGCACACTAATTTAGCCTGAAAATGCGTTGTTCAACTGTTTCACCCGTTTGACCACATTAATGTCCCGGCCCATACAAACGGACATTACTAGGCCGGTCCCCAGCCTCCCTGGCACTGCTCGGTCGATTTTCGACCAAAATCATGCCCAGTCCCTGAGCCCACATAAAAAATCATTGGCTATAGCACATCGATTTAGCCTAAAATGCACCGTTAGCACCGTTTAGCCCATTTGATCACCCAAATAGCCCCGCTCACATAAATAGGTAACACTAGGACGCTACCCAACCTCCCTATCAAACCCTAGTCTATTTTTGGCCCAAATCACGCTCGATACCCAAGCCCACGCCGAAAACCATGGTCTATAGCACACCAAATTAGACCAAAAATGTCCTATTTGCTCTATTTTACCCAAATGGCCCTTCCCACACAAACGAAAAAAACTACGATGCTCTACAGCATTTCTATCATGCCCCGGCCAATTTTTGGACCAAATAATGCTCGAACCCTGGGCCCACCCTAAAAACCATGGGCTATAGCAACCGATTTGGCACGAAAATGTCCTGTTCACGTCGTTTTGTCCGTTTGACATCCCAAATGGCCCCTCCCACACAAATGGACAACACTAGGACACTCTCCAGCCTCCCTGGCATGCCCAGGACAATTTTTATCTCAAATAAAGCCCGAGACCTGGGCCCAACCCAAAAACCGTGGGCTATAGTATACCTATTTGACTTGAAAATACCCCATTCGCATTGTTTCGCCCCTTTGACCACATAAATGGAGCCTCCCACACAAACGGACAACACTGAGATTCTCTCTAGCATTCATAACATGCCTCGATTAATTTTTAGCCCAAATCACACCTGATCCACGGGGCCACCCCAAAAACCATGGCCTATAGTACACTAATTTGGCCCAAAATTTCCCCATTTGTATTGTTTCTCCCATTTGACAACTCAAATGGCCCCGCCCACACAAACGAACAACACTAGGCAACTTTCCCAGCCTCCCTGGCATGCCTGGTCGATTTTTGGCCTAAATCACGCCCGGGCCTCGAGCCCACCCTAAAAATTGTGGGCTATAGCATACTGAATTTGACATAATATGCTCTGTTTGTAGTGTTTCGCCAGTTTAACCACACAAATAACCCCCTTCCCACACAAACAGACAACACTAGGTCACTTCCCAACCTCTCTGGCATTGCTCGATCAATTTTGGCCCAAGTTAGGCTCGAGCCTTGAGCCCATCTCAAAAACTGTGGGCTATGGCACACTAATTTAACCTAAAAATGCCCCGTTTACGTCGTTTCATCCGTTTGACCACCCAAGTGGCCCCGCACATATAAACGGAAAATACTAGGCCACTCCCCAGCCTACCTAGCATGCCTTATTTGAATTTTAGAATAAATCACACCCGGTCCCTGTGCTCACCCCAAAACCCGTGGGCTATAGCACACCGATTTGGCTCGAAAATGCCGCATTCATGATGTTTGACCACCCTAATGGCCATGCCCATACAAAAGGATAACTCTAGGCCACTCCCCAACCTCCATGGCACGCCTCGATCAATTTTTGAACTAAATCACACCCGGTCCCTGGGGCTACCCAAAAAATCGTGGGATATAACACACCGATTTAGCCCCAAAATGCCTTGTTCACGGCGTTTTGTCCGTTTGACCACTAAATTGGCCCCGCCCACATAAATGGATTACAATAGGCCTCTCCCCAGCCTCCCTGGCATGCCCACGTCAATTTTTAATTGAAATCACGCCTGGGCCTCGGTCCCACCTCAAAAATTGTGGGTTATAGCACACCAAATAGGCCCAAAAATACCCCGTTAGCGCCATTTTGCTCGTTTGACCACCCAAATGGACCTTCTATTACAAATGGACAAGGCCACTCCCCAGCCTCCCTGGCATTCCCTAGTCGATTTTCATCCAAATCAAGCCCATGCCCCGAGCCCACACCAAACACTGTGGGCTATAACACATCAATTTAGCCAAAAAATGCCCCGTTCACACCGTTTTGCTTGTTTGACCACACAAATTGCCCCGCCCATACAACTAGACAACACTAGGCCATTCCCCAGCCTCCCTGGCATGCCTCGGTCGATTTTTGGCCCAAATCACTCCCGGTCCCTGAGCCCACCCTGCAAACCGTTGGTTATAGCACACTGATTTGTCCCAAAAATGCCCCTTTAGCGCTGTTTCACCTGTTTTATCACCCAAATATCCCCCCACCACACAAATGGACAACACTAGGCCGCCACTCAGCTTCCCTGGCATGCCCCGGTCAATTTTTGGCCTAAATCACGCCCGGTCCCCGAGCACACCTGGGAAACCGCGGGCTATAGCACATCGATTTGGCCTGAAAATGTCTCGTTCGTGCTATTTTGACCATTTGACCACACAAATGGGCCCGTTAACATCGAAAAATACCATTAGGCTGCTCCCACGCATCCTTGGTATGTCTCGATCAATTTTTGGCCCAAATCACACTTGGTCCTCGGGCCCACCCCAAAAATTGTGGGTTATATAGCACAATGATTTGGCTTGAAAATGCCCCATTCGTGTCGTTTTTGCCCGTTCGACCATACAAATGGACCCGTCCGTACAAATGGAAAATGCTAGGCTGCTCCCAGCCTCCCTAGCATACCCAGTCAATTTTTGGCCCAAATCACGTTTGGACCCTGGGCCCATCCCAAAAACTGTGGGCTATAGCACACCAATTTATTTTGAAAATACCCCATTCGCGTTGTTTTACCAATTTGACCACACAAATGGCCTCACCCATACAAAAAGACAACAGTAGGCCGCTCTCCAGCCTCACTGGAATGCCCAAATCACGCTCGGGCCTTGGTCTCACACCAAAAACTGTTGGCTATAGCACATTGATATTACCTGAAAATACCCCATTCACGTCGTATTGCCTGTTTGACTACCCAAATGGCCCCACCCATAAAACCGGACAGTACTAGGCCTCTCTTCAGTGTCCCTGGCATGCCCCAATCCATTTTTGGCACAAATCATGCTGGGGACCCAGGCCAACCCCAAAAACCGTGGGCTATAGCACACCAATTTAGACCTTAAATGTCCCGTTCGGTTCGTTTCGCCCCTTTGACTACTAAAATGGCGCCTCCGATACGAAAGGAAAACACTAGGTTGTTCCCCAGCCTCCCGGTCATGGCCCTGTCATTTTTTGGCCTAAATCATGCCCGGTCATTGGAACCACCCCGAAACCCGTTGGCTATAGAACACCCATTTGGCATAAAAAGTCCCCATTAATGCCATTTTTCCCGTTTGACCACCCAAATGGCTCCGCCCGCACAAACGGATGAAGTTACGCCGCTCTTCAGCCTCCCTGTCATGCCTCGATCAATTTTTAGCCCAAATAACGCTCGGTCCTTGGACCCACCTAGAAAATTGTGGGCTATAGTACATCGATTTGGCCCAAAAAATACCCGTGTGTGTCTATTCACCCGTTTGACCACCCAAGTGACACCTCCCAAAAAAATAACAAGTCTAGACCATTCCCCAACTTCCCTGGAATTCCCCAATTGATTTGTGGACCAAATCATGCTCAGTCCTCGAGCCCACCCGAAAAACCATGGGCTATAGCCCACCGATTTTTCTTGAAAATGCCCCGTTCGTGCTGTTTCACTAATTTGACAACCCAAATGACTCCTCCCATACTAAAAAACAACACTAGGCCATATCCCAGGCTCCCCGACATGCCCCGGTCAATTTTTGGACACAATCACACCCAGGCCACGAGCCTACCCTGAAGACCATTGGCTATAGCAAATTGATTTGACCCAAAAATGCCACTTTTACCTATTTGACATCCCAAATATCCCCGCCCACACAAATGGACAACACTAAGCCTCTCCCCAGCCACTCTAGAATGCCCCGGTTGATTTTTAGCCCAAATCACGTCTGGTCTCCAAGCACAGCCGGGAAACCATGGGCTATTAGCATATCGATTTGGCCCAAAAATGTCCTGTTCGTGCTATTTTTCCCTTTTGACCACCCAAATGACCCCGTCAACACAAAAGAATACCACTAGGCTGCTCTTAAGCCTCCCAGGCATATCCCGATCGATTTTAGGCCCAAATCATGCCCAATCCTCAGGCCCACCCCAAAAATCGTGGGCTATAGCAAAACCATTTGGCTTGAAAATGCCCCATTCGCATTGTTTTTCTTATTTGACCACACAAATGGACCCGCCCACACAAATAGACAACACTAGGGTGCTCCATAGCCTCCCTATCATACCCTGGTCGATTTTTGGCCTAAATCACACTTGGGCCCCGGGCCTACCCCCAAAAATTATTGGCTATAGCACATCGATTTAGCCAGAAAATACCTCATTCGCATCGTTTCGCCCATTTGACAAAACAAATGGCCCCGCCCATACAAACGGACAATAGTAAGCCGCTCCTCAGCCTCCCTGGCATGCCTAAATCATGCTCGAACCTTGGGCCCACCCCTAAAACTGTGGGCTATAGCACATCGATATTTGCCGAAAATAGCCCGTTCGCACTGTTTTGCTCAGTTGACCATCCAAATGGCCCCGCCCATAAAAACGGGCAATACTAGGCCACTCTTCAGCATCCCTGGCACGTACCAGTCGATTTTTGGCATAAATCATGCTCGGGCCCTGGACAACCTTAAAACTGTGGGCTATAGCACACCAATTTAGCCCGAAAATGTCCCGTTCGAATCGTTTTGCCCCTTTGACTACAAAAATGGTCTCGTCCATACAAATGAAAAACACTAGGATCCTCCCCAGCCTCCCTAGCATGCCCCAGTCATTTTTTGGCCCAAATCATGCCAGGTCATTCGTCCCACCCCAAAAACCGTTGGCTATAGCACACTGATTTGGCACAAAAAGGCCCCATTCACGCTGTGTTGATCATTTGACCACCCAAATAGCTCCGCCCATACAAACGGATAAAAATAGGTCTCTCTCCATCATACCTGGCATACACCAATCAATTTTTATCCCAAATAAAGCCCTGTCCTTGTACCCACCCAAAAAACAGTGGGCTATAGCACACCGATTTGGCCCAAAAACTCTCCGTTTGATCCTATTCGCCCGTTTGACCACCCAAATGACCCCGGCCACATAAATGGAAAATGATAGTCCATTCGAAGCCTCCCTGGCTTTCCCCAATTGATTTTTAGCCCAAATCACACTCGGTCCTCGAGCCCACTTCAAAAACCGTGGGCTATAGCCCATCAATTTGGCATGAAATTGTCCCGTTCACACCGCTTCACTCGTTTAACCACACAAATTAATCCGCCTATACAAAAAAACAACACTGGGCCTTATCCCAGCCTCTCTGTCACTCCTCGATCAATTTTAAGGCACAATCACGCTCGGGCCTTGAGCCCACCCTAAAAAATGTGGGCTATAGGACACTAATTTGAATTGAATATGCTCCATTCGTGGTGTTTCGCCCGTTTAACTACCCAAATAGGTCCGTCCACACAACAGACAATACTAGGATACTACCCAACTACCCTGACATGCCCCGATCGATTTTCAGTCCAAATCACGCTTGAGCCCTGGGCCCAAACCCAAAAATCGTGGACTATAGGACACCAATTTGACACAAAAACTCCCCGTTCATGTCGTTTAACCCGTTTGACCACACAAATGGCCCTGCCCACACAAACGGACAACACTAGGCTGCCCCCAGCCTCCTTAGCATACCCTAATTGATTTATGCCGCAAATCACACTGGGTCCTTGGGCCCAACCCAATAATCTTGGGCTATAGCACCCCGATCTGGCCCTCAAATGCCCTATTTATGATGTTTCACCTGTTTTACCACCTAGATGTCCCCACCCAAAGAAACGGACAAAACAAGGCCTCTCCCCAGCCTCCATAACATGCCCCGATCAATTTTTGTCCCAAATCACGTCAGGCCCCGAGCCCACCCCAAAAACCATAGGCTATAACACTATGAGTTAGCCCAAAAATGTTACATTCGCGCTGTTTCCCTTGTTTGACCTCCCAAATGGCCACGCCGACATAAACGGACAATAGTAAGCTGCTCTCTATCCTCCTTGGCACGCCTCGATCAATTTTCAGCCAAAATCACGCCCAGTTCCTGAGCCCACCCCAAAAATCGTGGGCTATAGCATATTGATTTGTCTTGAAAATGCCCAGTTCGCGCCGTTTCACCTGTTTGACCACCCAAATGGATTCAACCACACAAACGAACGACACTGGGCCATCTCTAAGCCTTCCTGGCATTCTCCAAAAACGTTTTAGCCTAAATCACGCCCGGTCCCGAGGCCCACCCCAAAAACCGTGGGCAATTGCACATCAATTAGAACCAAAAATGCCCCATTCGTGCTCTTTCGCTCGTTTGACCACCCAAATCACCCCACCCATATAAACAAAAAACTCTAGTCCACTCTCCAGCCTCCCTAACATGCCCCGATTGACTTTCGTCCAGAATAAAGCCCGAGCCTCGGGCCTACCTCAAACACTGTGGTCTATAGCACATTGATTAAGCTCGAAAATGACCTGTTAATGTCGTTCTGCCTGTTTTACAACCTAAATGGCCTGTCCCATACAAACGGACAACACTAGGACACTCCCCAGCCTCCCTAGCATACCTTGGTCGATTTTTGACCCAAATCAAGATCGATCCCAGAGCCCACCCCAAAAACCGTGGGCTATAGCACCCCAATTTTGCCAGAAAATGCCTTATTTGCACCGTTTCATCTGTTTGACAATCCAAATGGCCCCACCCATAAAAACGGACAACACTAAGCCGCACTCCCGCCTGCTTGGCATACTCCGGTTGATTTTAAGCTCAAATCACGCTAGGGTCCCAGACCCACCCTAAAAATTATGGGCTATAGCACATCGATTTTGCCTAAAAACACCCCGTTTGTGTCGTTTCGTCCGTTTGACCACCCAAATTTTCCCTGACCATACAAAAAGACAACACTAAGCCACTCACCAACCTCCCTGGTACTCCCCGATCAATTTTCTGCATAAATCATGCTAGGGACTCAGGCCCACCCCAAAAACGTGGGCTATAGCATATCTATTTAGGCCAAAAATTTCCCATTTGCACCGTTTATCCCCTTTGACCACCCAAATGGCACCGTCTACACAAACGGAAAACACTAGGTTGATCCCCAGCCTCCCTGGCACTCTCCAATTAATTTTTGGACCAAATTAAGCCCAGGCATCTGGCCCACCCCAAAAATTGTGGCCTATAACAAACTGATTTGTCCTGAAAATTGTCCGTTTGCACCATTTCGCCCATTTGACCACCCAAATAGCTCTGCTCACATATACAGACAATACTAAGTGACTCTTATGCCTCCCTGGCATGCCCTGATTGATTTTTTGCCTATATCACGCTCGCTCCCTTGGCCCACCACAAAAATCGTGGGCTATAGCACACCAATTTGGCTCAAAAATGCCCCGTTCATGTCGTTTCACTCGTTTGACAACCCAAATAGCCCCGCCCACACAAATGAACAACAGTAAGATGCTTCTTAGCCTCCCTGGCATGCCTCGATCAATTTTCAGCCCAAATCACTCCCGAGCCCCGGGTTCAACCCAAAAACCGTGGCTATATAACATCTATTTGGCCTGAAAATACCACGTTCGCGCCGTTTTCCTCGTTAGACCAAACAAATGGCATGGACCACACAAAGGAACAACACTAGGCTTCTCCCTATCCTTCCTCACATGCCTCGATTAATTTTTGACCCAAATCACACCCAGGCCTAGGCCCACCCCAAAAATGCTGGGCTATTGCACATTGATTGGCCCGAAAATTTCCCGTTTATATTGCTTTGCCCCTTTGACCTCCCAAATGGCCCCGCCCACACAAATAGATAATACTAAGCCATTCCCCAACCTCCCTGGAATGCCCTGATCAATTTACGGCCCAAATCACGCCTGCGCCCTGGGTTCACCCTAAAAATTGTGGACTATAGCACACTGATTTTGCCCAAAAAACACTCCGTTCGCAACATTTCGCCCGTTTGACCACCAAAATATTTACGCCCATACTAATGGAAAACACAACATTGTTTCCTAGCCTCAATGGCATGACCCGATAGATTTTCTACATAAATCACGATCGAGCCCCGGGCCCTCCTAAAAACCGTGGGCAATAGCACATCGATTTGGCCCGAATATTTCCCGTTTGCACTGTTTTACCCCTTTGACCACCCAAATGGCCCCGTCCATACAAATGGACAACACTAGGACAATCCTCAACCTCCCTGGCATGATCCGATCAATTTTTGTCCCAAATCAAGATCGAGCGCCAGGCCCACACCAAAAGCCATGGGTTATAGCAAGCCTATTTGGCCAAAAAATCCCCATTTGCACCGTTTATCCAGTTTGACCACCTAAATGGCCCCATCCACACAAATGGACAATACTAGGACACTGCTCAAACTCTCTGACATGCCTCAATCAATTTTTCATCCAAATAACGCTCGATTCTAAAGCCCGTGCCAAAAACCATGGGCTATAGCGTACTGATTTGGCACAAAAATTCCCTGTTCATGCTGATTCACTCGTTTAACAACCCAAATAGCCTCGCCCACACAAACGACAAATATTAGGCCGTTTCTCAGCGTCCCGGGCAAGCCCCAATCAATTTTTGGCAAAAAATCATGCCAGGGCCCTGGGCTAACCCTGAAACCATGGGCTATGGCACACCGATTTGACCAAAAAATACCTCGTTCACGCTGTTTTGCCTGTTTGACCATACAAATGGCCCCTTCCACATAAACGGAAAATACTATACCGCTCCTCAGCCTCTTTGTCATGCCTCAATTGATTTTTCGCCTAAATCATGCCTGGTCCCCTGTCCCACTCCCAAAACAGTGGGCTATAGCTCATTTATTTGGCCCAAAAATGCCCCATTCAAACCGTTTCACCCATTTGGATACCCAAATGGCCCCACCCACACAAACGGAAACCTCTAGGCCGCTCCCCAGCCTTTCTGGTACACCCCGATCAATTTTTGGCCCAAATTAAACTCGAACCCCTAGCCCACCCCAAAAGGTTTAGGCTATAGCATACCAATTTTACCCAAAACCACCCTATTCACACCGTTTCACCTATTTGACCACCCAAAGAGCCCGGGCCCATCCTAAAAATCATGGGCTATAGCACACTAGACCGTTTCTCAGCCTCTTTGGCATGCCCTAGACAATATTTTACCCAAATAAAGCCCTGTCCCCAAGCCCACCCTAAAAATCGTGGACTATAGCACATCGAATTGGCCCACAAATGCCCCATTCGCGAGATTTCAATCGTTTGACCACCCAAATGTCCCCACCCATGCAAACAAACAACACTGGGCCGATCCCCAGCCTCCCTGGCATGCCCCGATCACCTTTCAGCCTAAATAACGCCTAGGTCCCTAGCCCACCTATAAAACCACAGGAAATAGCTCACTGATTTGACCTCAAAATACCTCGTTCACGCTGTTTTTCTTGTTTGGCCACACAAATGGCCCCTCTAATAAAAACAGACAGCACTATGCCACTCCCAAGCCTCCCTGGGATGTCCCAGTCAATTTTTGGCCTAAATTATGCTTGGTTTCAGGGCCCACCCCCAACACCGTAGGCTATAGCACACTTATTGTGCTAGAAAATATCCTATTTAAGCCATTTCGCCCGTTTGACCACCCAAATAGCCCCGCCCTCACAAATGAAAAACTGTAGGCTGCTCTCCAGCCTGCCTGGCACACCCCAGTCAATTTTTGGCCTAAATCACGGTCTGGCCCCGGACCCACCCTAAAAAGTATGTGCTATAGCACACTGATTTTGCCCAAAAATACCCCGTTCATGTTGTTTCATCTGTTTGACCACACAAGTAGCTCCGCCCACACAAATGAAAAAATATAGGCTGCTCCCCAGCCTGCCTGGCAACCCCAGTCGATTTTTGGCCCAAATCACACTCGAAATCGGGGCCCCGAGCCCACCCAAAAAGTATGCGCTATAGCATAATGATTTTGCCTGAAAAATACCCCGTTCATGCTGTTTCATCTGTTTGACCACACAAATTGCCCCGCTCATACAAATGGACATTACTAGAATGCTCCCCTGCCTCCATGGTATGCCCCAGTCAGTTTTTTGCTCAAATCACGCCCGAGCCCTAAGCCCACCCAAAATACCGTGGGCTATAGCACCCCAATTTTGCCAGAAAATACCTTATTTGCACCGTTTCATCTGTTTGACCGCCCAAATGGCCCCGCCCATAAAAACAAACAACACTAAGCTGCACTCCCGCATGCTTGGCACACTCCGGTTGATTGTAAGCTCAAATCACGCTAGGGCCCCAGACCCACCCTAAAAACTATGGGCTATAGCACATCGATTTTTCCCAAAACCATACCGTTCGCGTCGTTTCATCCATTTGACCACCCAAATATTCCCTGACCATACAAACAGACAATACTAAGCCACTCGCCAACCTCCCTGGTACTCCCCGATAAATTTTCAGCATAAACCATGCTAGGGACTCAGGCCCACCCCAAAAACCGTGGGCTATAGCACATCTATTTAGGCCAAAAATTTTCCGTTTGCACCGTTTCACCCCTTTGACCACCCAAATGGCACCGTCTACACAAACAGAAAACAATAGGCTGCTCCCCAGCCTCTCTGCCACTCTCCGGTTAAATTTTGGCCCAAATTAAGCTTAGGAATCTGGCCTACCCCAAAAATTGTGGCCTATAGCACACCGATTTGGCTCGAAAATTCCCCGTTTGCACCATTTCGCCCATTTGACCACCCAAATAGCTCCGCCCACACATACGGACAATACTAGGTCACTCTCCTGCCTCCCTGGCATGACCTGATTGATTTTTTGCCTAAATCATGCTCGGTCCCTGGGCCCACCATAAAAACCATGGGCTATAGCACACTAATTGGACTCAAAAATGCCCCATTCATGTCGTTTCACTCGTTTGACAACCCAAATAGCCCCGCCCACACAAACGAAAAACACTAGGATGTTTCTCTGCCTTGATCAATTTTTGGCCCAAATCACTCCCGGGCCCCGGGTTCACCCCAAAAACCGTGGGCTATATAACATCTATTTGGCTTGAAAATACCACGTTCACGCCATTTTGCTCGTTAGACAAAACAAATGGCCTGGCCCAGACAAACGAACAACACTAGGCCGCTCCCTATCCTTCCTCGCATGCCTCGATTAATTTTTGACCTAAATCACACCCAAGCATAGGCCCACCCTAAAATTCTGGGCTATTGCACATCGATTTGGCCAAAAAAATTTCCGTTTATATCGCTTTGCCCCTTTGACCTCCCAAATGGCCCCGCCCACACAAACGAACAATACTAAGTCGTTCCCCAGCCTCCCTGGAATGCCCTGATCCATTTATGGCCCAAATCACGCCTGCGCCCTGGGTTCACCCTAAAAATTGTGGACTATAGCGAACTAATTTTGCCCAAAAAACACCCCGTTCACACCATTTCGCCCGTTTGACCACCCAAATATTCACGCCCATACAAATGGACAACAAAAGGTTGTTTCCTAGCCTCGCTGGAATGACCCGATCGATTTTCTACATAAATCACGAACGAGCCCCGGGGCCCTCCTAAAAACCGTGGGCTATAGCGCATCGATTTGGCCCGAATATTTCCCGTTTACACTGTTTTACCCCTTTGACCACCCAAATGGCCCCGTCCATACAAACGGACAACACTAGGCCAATCGTCAGCCTCCCTGGCATGATCCGATCAATTTTTTCCTAAATCAAGATCGAGCGCCAGGCCCACCCCGAAATCCATGGGTTATAGCACACCGATTTGGCCAAAAAAGCCCCATTTGCACCGTTTAGCCAGTTTGACCACCTAAATGGCCCCGTCCACACAAACAGACAATACTAGGCCACTGCCCAAACTCCCTGACATGCCTCGGTCAATTTTTCATCCAAAGAACGCCAGATTCTCGAACCCACCCCAAAAACCATGGGATATAGCACACTGATTTGGCACAAAAATTCCTTGTTCATGCTGATTCACTCGTTTAATAAACCAAATAGCCCCGCCCATACAAACAAAAAATATTAGGTCATTCCTAAGCGTCTCAGGCAAGCCCCGATCAATTTTTGGCAAAAAATCATGCCAGAGCCCAGGGCTAACCCCAAAACCATGGGCTATAGCACACCGATTTAACCAAAAAATGCCTCGTTCACGCCGTTTTGCCTATTTGACCATACAAATGGCCCCTTCCATATAATCGGAAAATACTATACCGCTCCTCAGCCTCTTTGGCATGCCTCAATTGATTTTTCGCCTAAATCATACCCGGTCCCCTGGCCCACTCCCAAAATAGTGGGCTATAGCTCATTTATTTGGCCCGAAAATGCCCCATTCAAGCCGTTTCTCCCATTTGGACACCCAAATGGCCCCACCCACAAAAATGGACAACTCTAGGCCGCTCCCCAGCCTGCCTGGTACACCCTGATCAATTTTTGACCTAAATTAAGCTCGAACCCCTGGCCCACCCCAAAAGGTTTAGGCTATAGCATACCAATTTTACCCGAAAACACCCCATTCACACTATTTTGCCTATTTGACCACCCCAATAGCCCCGCCCATTCAAACTAAAAAAACTAGGCCACTCTTCAGCCTCCCTAGCATGCCTTAGTCAATTTTTAGCCTAAATCATGCCCGGCCCCTGGACCACCCCAAAAATCGTGGCCTATAACACACCAATTTGGCCTGGAAATACCCCATTCTCGCCATTTTGCTCTATTGACCACACAAAGAGCCCCGAGCCCATCCTAAAAATCATGGGCTATAGCACACTAGACCGTTTCTCAGCCTCCTTAGCATGCCCCAGTCAATATTTTACCCAAATCACGCCCTATCCCCGAGCCCACCCTAGAAATCGTGGACTATAGCACATTGAATTGGCCCAAAAATGCCCCATTCGCGCTGTTTCACTCGTTTGACCACCCAAATGTCCCCACCCATACAAAAAAACAACACTGGGCCGATCCCCAGCCTCCCTGGCACACCCCGATCACCTTTCAGCCTAAATAACGCCTAGGTCTCTAGCCCACCCATAAAACCACAGGAAATAGCACACTAATTTGACCTCAAAATACCTCGCTCACGCCGTTTTGCCTGTTTGACCATCCAAATGGCCCCTCCAATAAAAACAGACATTACTATGCCACTCCTAAGCCTTCCTGGGATGCACCAGTAGATTTTTGGCCTAAATTACGCTTCGTTCCAGGGCCCACCCCCAACACCGTAAGCAATAGCACACTTGTTGTGCTAGAAAATGCCCTATTTAAGCTATTTCGCCCGTTTGACCACCCAAATAGCCCAGCCCACACAAATGAAAAACTGTAGGCCGCTCCCCAGCCTGCCTGGCACACCTCAGTCAATTTTTGGCCCAAATCACGCTTTGGCCCCGGACCCACCCTAAAAAGTATGTGCTATAGCACACTGATTTTGCCCGAAAATACCCCGTTCATGCTGTTTCATCTGTTTGACAACACAAATAGCCCCGCCCACACAAATGAAAAACTGTAGGCCGCTCCCCAGCCTTTCTGGAAATCCCATTCAATTTTTGGCCCAAATTACGCTCGGGCCCCAGGCCCACCCCAAAAAGTATGCACTATAGCATACTGATTTTGCCCGAAAATACCCCGTTCATGCTGTTTCATCTATTTGACCACACAAATAGCTTCGCTCATACAAACGGACATTACTAGGCTGATACCCTGTCTCCATCGTACGCCCCAATCAATTTTTGGCTCAAATCACGCCCGAGCCCCAAGCCCACCCAAAAAACTGTGGGCTATAGCACACTAATTTAGCCCCAAAATGCCCCATTCACGCTATTTTTCTCGTTTGACTACGCAAATGGCCCCACCCACACAAATGGACAAAACTAGGCCGCTTTCCATCCTCCTTGCACGCCTCGGTCAATTTTTGGTCCAAATCATGTCCAGTCCCTAGGCCTACACCAAAAATCGTAGGCTATTACACACTTATTTGGCCCAAAAATATCCCGTTCGTGTAGTTTTGCATATTTGACCACCCAAATGGTCCCGCACATACAAATGGACAACACAAGGCCGCTCCCCAGCATTCCTGACATGCCCCAGTTGATTTTTAGCTTAAATCACGCACGGCCCCAGGCCCACCCCAAAAATTGTGGGCTATAGCACACCGATTTTGTCCTAAAACACCTCGTTCATGCTATTTTGCCCGTTTGACCACCCAAATGAACCCGGCCATACAAACAGACAACACTAGGCTGCTCCTAAGCCTTCCTTACATTCCCCGATCAATATTCAGCAAAACTCACGCTCGAGCCTCGATCCTACTTCTACAACTGTGGGCTATAGCATATCGATTTAGCCAGAAAAAGCCCCATTTGCATCGTTTCACCCATTTGACCACCCAAGTAGTCCCACCATATAAATGAACAACACTAGGTCAATCCCCATCCTCCCTAGCATGCCCCAATCAATTTATTCCCCAAATCACGCTTTGTCCCCGAACAAATCCAAAAAACCGTGGGCTATAGCACACCAATTTGGCTCGATAATTCCCCATTTGCGTCGTTTCTTTTGTTTGACCACCCAAATTATCCATACCACACAAATGAACAACACTAGGCCACTTCTCATCCTTCTTGGCATGCCAGGGTCTATTTTTATCCCAAATCACACCCGATCTCGAGCTCACCCAGAAAACCATGGGCTATTGCATATTGATTTATCCTGAAAAGGCCCTATTCACGCTATTTTGCTCGTTTGACAACCTAAATGGCCCCACCCAGATAAACAAACAATACTAGGCCGCTCCCCAACCTCCCTGACATGCCCCAATCAATTTTCATCCCAAAGCACGCCCGACCATCGGACCCACTCCAAAAACCATAGGCTATAGCACATCGATTTGGCCCAAAATACCCCGTTCACACCGTTTCGCTCGTTTGACCACTCAAATAGACACACCTATACAAACGGACAACACTAGGCTGCCCTATCACACCCTGATTGAGTTTTTGCTTAAAGCACGCTCAGGCTTAGGGCCCACACTAAAAATTATGGGCTATAGCACAACGATTTAGACTAAAAATGCCTCGTTCACGCTGTTTTGCCTGTTTGGTCACCCAAATGTCCTTGCCCACACAAATGGACAACATTAGCCCACTTCTTAGCCTCCCTGGCACGCCCCGGTCTTTTTTTGGCACAATTCACGCCCAGGATCTGGGCCCACCCCTAAAACTGTGGGCTATAGCACACCGATTTGGCTCAAAAATTTCTCGTTCGGGCTATTTCGATCGTTTGACAACCAAAATGGCCCCGCACACAGAAACAGACAATAGTAGGCTACTCTCCTACCTTTCAGGCATGCCTCGGTCAATTTTCGACCCAAATTATGCTCGGTCCCTAGACCCACCTTAAAAATCATAGGCTATAGCACACCGATTTGGCTCAAAAATGTCCTATTCATGTCGTTTCACCCATTTGATCAACAAAATGGCCCCGCCCATACAAATGGACAATACTAGGCCACTCCTTAGCCTCTTTGGCGTACTCCGAATTACTTTTGGCCCAAATCATGTTTGGGACCCTAGACTACCCCAAAAACCGTGGGCTATAGAACACTGATTTGGCCCGTAAATGCACCATTCCTGTCGTTTCGCTCGTTATACCACCTAAGTATCCCCGCCCATACAAACAGACAATACTAGGCTATTCCCCAGCCTCCCTAGAATTTCCCAGTCGATTTTTGTCCCAAATCAAGCCCGAGCCCCGAGCCTACCCCGAAAACCATGGGATACAGCATACTTATTTAGATCAAAAATGCTCGTTCATGCTATTTTGCCAGTTTAACCACCCAAAAGGCCTAGCCCGCACAAACGGCCAACACTAGGCCGCTCCCAAAACTTCTTGGCATGCTTCGATCAATTTTCAACCCAAATCATGCCCAAGCCCTGGGCCCACCCTGTTAAACTGTGGTGTATAGCACACTGATTTAGCCCAAAAATGTTCTATTTGTGGTCTTTTGGCCGTTTGACCACCCAAATGGCCCCGCCCATACAAACGAATAACACTAGGTTGCTCCCCAGCATCCCTACCATTCACCGATAGATATTTGTCCCAAATCAGGCTTGAGCCCCGAGCCCATCCAAAAAACTATGGGTTATAACACACCAATTAGGGTTGAAAATTTCCCTTATGCGCCATTTTGCCCATTTGATAACCCAATTGGCCATGCCCACACAAACAGACAACACTAGGCCGCTCCCCAGTCTCCCTGCCATGTCCCAGTTGATTTTTGTACCAAATAATGCTCGAGCCCCAGAGTCACCCCAAAAACCATAGGCTATAGCACACCGATTTGGCCCAAAATGCCTCGTTTGCATCCTTATGCCTGTTTGACCACCCAAATAGCCCTGCCCACATAAACAGACAATACTAGGCCGCTCCAAAGCCTCTTTCGCATGCCCCAAATGATTTTTGGCCTAAATCACACTCGGGCCCCAGGCCCACCCCAAAAATTGAGGGCTATAGCACACCGATTTAGCCTAAAAATGCCTCAGTCGCACTATTTTGCCCGTTTGACCACCCAAATAGCCCCGGTCTCACAAACGGACAACACTAGGCTTCTCCCCAGCCTATCTGGCATGCCCCGGTAGATATTTAGCCTAACTCACGCACGAGCCCCGGGCCCATCTTAAAAATCGTGGGCTATAGCATACCAATTTGGCCTGAAAATGCACGGTTCATGCTGTATCACCTATTTGACCACCCAAATAGCCCCACCCACATAAACGAATGACACTAGGCCGTTCCCCAACCTCCCTAGCATGCCCCAGTCAATTTTTAACCAAAATCACGCTCGAGATCCAGGCCCACCTTATTAAACTGTGCGCTATAACATATCAATTTAGCTAAAAAATGTTGCATTCGCACTGTTTCACCCGTTTGACCACCCAAATGGCCTCGCCCACACAACCAAACAATATTAGGCTGATCCCCCACCTCCCTGGCATGCATCGGTTGATATTTGGCATAAATCATGCTTGTTCCTCGGGCTCACTTAAAATACTGTGGGATATAGCAAATCAATTAGGCCCAAAAATGCCCCATTTATGATGTTTCACCCATTTGACAGCCCAAATGGTAACGTCCACAGAAACGGACACCAATAGGCCACTTCCCAGCCTCTTTGGCATGCTCTATTGATTTTTGGCCTAAATCACATTTGTTCCCCGGGCACACCCAAAAACCGTGGGCTATAGCACACTGATTTAGCCTAGAAATGCTCCATTCACGATGTTTTTCCCGTTTAACACCCAAATGTCTCCTCCCACACAAACATGCAACACTAGGTTGTTCCCTAGCCTCTCTTGCTCGCCTCAGTCCATTTTTGGCCCAAATTACGCTCGGTCCCCGTGTCCCCCCCCCCCCCCAAAAAAAAACTGTGAGCTATATCACATCAATTTAGCCCGAAAATGCCTCATTTGTTCTATTTTGCCTATTCGACCACCCATATGGCCCTTCCTACACAAACAAACAACACTAGGCCATTTTCCTGACTCCCTAGCATGCCCGAGTCAATTTTTCTCTCAAGTCACACCCGAGCCTCGAGTTCACCTCAAAAAATGCAGGTAATAGCACACTGATTTGACCTAAAAATGCCTAATAAACGTCTTTTCGCTCGTTTGACCACCCAAATTTCCCCACCCACACAAACGGACCACACTTAACCGCCTAAGAGAATATCTAGCATGCCCTAGTCGATATTTAGCCTAAATCATGGTTAGGCCCCAGGCCGACCCTAAAAATCCTGGGTTATTGCACATTGATTTGGCCATAAAATGCCTCGTCTGTGCCATTTTGCCCATTTGACCACCCAAATGACCCCGCCCACACAAACGGACAACACTAGGCCGCTCCCCAATCTCCCTAGCATGCCCCGGTCAATTTTTATCCTAAATCAAGTCGAGCCTCGGGACCACCCCAAAAACCATGGGCTTTAGCACACCAAATTGACCCAAAAATGCCTCGTTCGCGCTATTTTACCCGTTTGACCACCCAAATGGCCCGCCTACACAAACGGACAATACTAGGCCACTCGTTAGCCTCCCTGGAATTCTTCGGTCGATTTTTAACCCAAATCACGCCCAGTCCCCGGGTGCACACCAAAAACTGTGGGCTATAGCACATCGATTTTACCCAAAAATGCCCTATTCGCATCGTTTTGCCAATTTGACCACCCAAATGGACCCAAATATACAAACGAAGAAAACTAGGCCGCTCTATAGCCTCCCTGACATGCACTGATTGACTTTTGGCCCAAATCATTCTCATGCCCCGGGCCCACCTTGAAAACCGTGGGCGATAGCATATCAATTTGGCCTGAAAATGGCCCATTCGCATCCTTTCTCCCGTTTGACCACAAAATATCCTCGCCACATAACAGGATAATACTAGGTCGCTCCCAGCATCCTTAGCACGCCCCAATCAATTTTTGGCCTAAATCACGCCCGATCACAGGCCCACCCCAAAAACCGTAGGCTATAGCACACCTATTTGGCTCAAAAATGCCCCATTCGCGTTGTTTGACCATCCAAATGACCCTGCCCATATAAATGGACAACACTAGGCTGCTCCCCAGCCTCTCTGGAACACCACGATCAATTTTGGGTCTAAATTACGCTCGTTCTTTTGGACCAACTTGAAAATCGTGGGTTATAGTTCACCGATTTTGCTCGAAAATGCCCCATTCGAGCCATTTCTCCCATTTGGCCACACAAATGGCCCCATCCACACAGATGGACAACACTAAGTAGCTCCCCAGCCTCTCTGTCACGCCCTAGTCAATATTTGATCCAAATCACGATCAGTCCCCAGGACCACACCAAAAACCATGGACTATATCACACCGATTTAGACCGAAAATGCCTCATTCGTGATGCTTCATCCATTTGACCACCCAAATGGATCTCCCCACACAAACGGACAATAGTAGGCTGCTTTCTAGCCTCCCTGGCATGCCCGGGTCATTTTTCAGCCCAAATCACCCCTGGCCCCAGATCTCACCCTAAAAACCGCAGGATATAGTACACTGATTTGGCCTGAAAATGCCCCATTCGCGCCGTTTATTCCGTTTGACCACCCTAATGGCCCCACCCACACAAACGGACAACACTAGGGCACTTCTCAGCCTTCCTGACACGCCCCCAATCGATTTTTTTCCCAAATCACATCCGGTCCCTGGGCACCCACCCCAAAAACTGTGGATTATAGCACGCCGATTTGACACAAAAGTGGCCCATTCGAGCCTTTTCGCCTATTTGACCACCAAAATGGCACCGCCACACAAAAGGATAACACTAGGCCACCCCCAGCCTCCCTGGCAGGCCCCGCTTGATTTTTAGCCCAAATCATGCCCTAGACCTGAGCCCACCACAAAAATCGTAGGTTGTAGCATACTCATTTGGCCCAAAAAATCCCCGTTATGCACCGTTTTGCCCGTTTGACTACCCAAATAGCCCCGCCCATACAAACGGACAACACTAGGTCACTCTTTAGCCTCCCTGGTATGCCCCAATAGATTTTTAGCCCAAATAACATTCGAGCCAACCCTGAAAATCACGTGCTATAGTACACCAATTTGGCTCAAAAATGCCCCATTCTCATCATTTCACCCGTTTGACCACCAAAATAGCCCCACCCACACAAACAGACAATACTAGGAAGCTCTTCGGCCTTCCTAGTACACCCCGGTGGAGTTTTAGCCTAAATCATACCCAGGCCCTGGATTCACCCTAAAAACTGTGGGTTATAATAGCACACCAATTTTGCTCAAAAGTGGCCCATGCGAGACATTTCTCCCATTTGACCACCCAAATGGCCCCTCCACACAAATGGACAACACTAGGCCGCTCCCCACCCTCCTTAGCATGCCCTAGTTGATTTTTAGCTCGAATCACGCCCTAGCTCTGAGCCCACCCCAAAAATCATGGGTTATAGCACATTGATTTGGCCCAAAAAGCCCCGTTCATGTCGTTTTGCCCATTTGACTACCCTAATAGTCTTGCCCACACAAACAGACAATATTAGGCCATTCCTAGCCTCCAAGGCATGCCCCGATCAATTTTTGGCCCAAATAACATCCGGGCCTACCCCATAAACCGTGCTCTATAGAACACCGATTTGGCCTAAAAATTCCTCGTTCCCATTGTTTCGCTCGTTTGTCTACCCAAATAGCCCCATCGACATAAACGAACAACACTAGGCCACACCTCGGCTTTCCTAGCATACCCCAATCAATTTTTAGCATAAATCACGTGCGGGCCCTGAGCCCACCCTAAAAATCGTGGGCTTTAGCACACTAATTTTGCCCAAAAATGGCCCATTTGAGTTATTTTGCCCGTTTGACTACCCAAATGGCCTCGCCACACAAACGGACAACTCTAGGCCACTTTCCAGCCTCCTTGGCATGCCCCGATTGATTTTTTGCCTAAATCATGCCTAGCCCCGAGCCCACCCCAAAAACTGTGGGCTATAGCACACCGATTTGGCCTAAAAAAGCCTCGTTCGCGCCGTTTCTTCTGTTTGACTACCCAAATAGCTTAGCCCATACAAAAAGACAATACTAGGATGCTCCTCAACCTCTCTGTCATACCACGATATATTTTCATCCTAAATCACGCACGGAGCCCGGGTTCACCCCAAAAATCATGGGCTATAGCACACTGATTTGGCCAAAAAATACTTTTTACATCGTTTCATTCGTTTAAAAATCCAAATGGCCCCGCCCATACAAATAGATAACACTAGGATGCTCCCCATCCTCCCTGGCATACCGCAATTAGTTTTTGGCCAAACTCATGCCCGAGCCCCAGGCCCACCCCAAAAATGGTAGGCCATAGCACACCAATTTGGCCCAAAAAGCCCCATTCATGCTGTTTCACTTGTTTGACTACCTAACTAATCCCGCCCACACAAACAAAACAAACTAAGCAGCTCCCTACCCTCCCTAGCATGCTGCAGTTACTTTTTGCCCCAAATCACGCCCAGCGCCCAGGCCCACCTTAAAACTTTTGGGCTATAGCACACCAATTTAGCCCAGAAATGCGTTGTTTGTGCCATTTCGCTCGTTTGACCACCTAAATTGCCCCGCCCACACAAACAGACAAAACTAGGCCACTCTCCAGCCTCCTTGGCATGCCCCATTCTATTTTTCACCTAAATCACACCCGGGCACCGGTCCCACCCTAAAAACCCTGGGTTATAGCACACCGATTTGCCCTAAATATGCCTCATTAGTGCCGTTCTGCCCGTTAGAGCACCCAAATAGCCCCGCCTAGATGAACGAACAACACAAGGCCGTTTCTCACCCTCCCTGGCATGCCCCAAATGATTTTCAGCCAAAATCAAGCCTGGCCACCAGTCCTACCCCAATAACAGTCTGCAATAACGCACTGATTTGTCTTAAAAATACCCCATTCGTGTCGTTTCACCCATTTGACAACACAAATGGCCCTGCCCAGACAAACGAACAATACTAGGCCGCTTCCTAACCCCCTGGAAAGTCCTGATCAATTTTTTACATAAATCATATGCGGTCCCCGAGCCCAGCTCAAAAACCATGGAATATAGCACTCTGGTTTGGCCTGAAAATACCCCATTTACGCTGTTTCGACTGTTTGACCACCCAAATTACCCCATCCATACAAACAGACAACACTAGGCCACTCGCCAGCTTTCTTGGAATGCCCCGATTGATTATTTTGCCCAAATCACACTTGATCCCTGTGCCAAACCCAAAAACTGTGGGTTATCACACACCGATTGAGCCTAAAAAGGCCCGTTTGCACCATTTCACTCGTTTGACCACCCAAATGGCCCCACCCACACAAACGGACAAACTGGGCCACTCCTCATCTTCACTGGCACGCCCCCATCAAATTTTGACCAAAACAATGCTCGTTTGACCACCCAAATGGCCCCGTCCATACAAACGGACGACACTAGGCAACTCCCTAGCCACCCTAGCACGCCCCGAGCAATTTTTGGCCCAAATAATACCCGAGACTACCCTAAAAACCATGCTCTATAACATATAAATTTGTCCTAAAAATGCCCCGTTCGTGCCGTTTTGCCCTTTTGACCACCCAAATGGTCTCTCCCAAACAAACGGATAACACAGGGCTGCTCCGCAACCTCCTAGCAAGCCCCAATAAATTTTTGACCCAAATCAAGGTCGAGCCCCGAGCCCACCCTAAAAACCATGGGCTATAGCACTCCTATTTAGCCTAAAATGCCTTGTCCGCACCATTTCACCCATTTGACTACACAAATAGCCCCTCCTACATAAATAGACAACACTAGGCCACTCTGTAGCTTCCCTAGCACTCCTCGATCGATTTTTGGTCCAAATCACTCCCAAAAAATAGGCCCACCCAAAAAACCATTAGCTTTAGCACACCCATTTTGCCCAAAAATACCGCATTAGCATCGTTTTGCCTGTTTGACCACACAAATAGTCTCTCTTACACAAACGAACCATACTAGGCTGCTCTTCAGCCTCCTTGGCATGCCTCAGTTGATTTTTTGCCCAAATCACGTTCGGTCCCAATTCCTACCTAAGAAATCGTGGGCTATTGTACACCAATTTAGCCCAAAAATTCTCTATTCGCGCTGTTTCGCTCATTTGACCACCTAAATGGCCTATCCAACACAAACGGACAACACTAGGGCCACTCCCTATCTTCCCCCCGGTCGAATTATGACCCAAATCATGCCTGGGGGGATGGGTCCACCCCAAAAATCATGGGCTATAGCACACTAATATTTTCCAAAAATACCTCATTCGCGTCATTTTGCCCATTTGACCACTCAACCGGCCCTGCCCATATAAACAGACATTAATAGGTCGCACCTTAGCCTACTTGGCATGCCTTAATTAATTTTCGGCCCAAAGCACGCTCGATCCCGGGGCCCACCCCAAAAATTGGGGCTATAGCTCATTAATTTAGCCTAAAAATGCCCTGTTTATGCTATTTTACCATTTTGACCACCCAAATGGCCTCACCCACTAAAACGGACAATACTAGGCCACTACCAATCCTCCCTGGAATGCCCCCGATGAATTTTAGGTTTACATCTAGCCAGGGCACCGAGCCCACCCCAAAAAACCATTGGCTATAGCACATCAATTTTGTCCAAAAATGACCCATTCACGCCGTTTTGCCCGTTTGACCACCCAAATGGCCCTGCCCATACAAACGGACAACACTAGGCCATTCCCCAGCTTCCCTAGCATGCCCTGATCGATGTTTAGCCCAAATTATGATTGGTCCCTAGGCCCACCCAAAAAAGTGTGGGCTATAACACACCTGTGTTGCCTGTAAACACCCTTTTCGCGTCGTTTTGCATTTTTGACCACCCAAATGGCCACACCCACATAAACGAACAATACTAGAATGCTCCCTAGCCTTCCTGGCATACTCCGGTCATTTTTTAGCCTAAATCACGCTCGGCCCTGGACCGACCCTAAAAACCATGGGCTATAGCAACCCAATTTAGCCCAAAAATGCTCTGTTCACACTGTTTTGCCAGTTTGACCACCCAAATTGCCCCTACACAAACGTACAAAACTAGGATGATCCCCAGTCTTCTTGGCATGCCATGGTCGATTTTTTACCAAAATCACGACTGGGCCCTGGGCCCACCTCAAAAACCATCGACTATAGCACACAGTTTTGGCCCAAAAATGCTTTGTTCATGTCATTTCACTCATTTGACTACCCAAAGGGCCCCCAGTATACAAACGGACAACACTAGGCTACTCCCCAACCTTCCTGGCTCACCCCTATCTATTTTTAGCCTAAATCACGCCCGTGGCCACCCAAAAAATTATGGGTTATAGCACACTGATTTGGCCTTTGTGCCATCTCCTTCATTTGATGACCCAAATGGCCCCTCCCACATAAATGGATAATACTAGGCCGCTCCCCAACCTTCCCGGCATGCCCCGGTCAAATTTTGGTCCAACTCACGTCTAGGCCCCAGGCACAACCTAAAAACCGTGAGATATAGCAAATTAATTTGGCCCAAAAAAGCCCCATTTATAGCTTTTAGCCCATTTGACCACCCTAATTGCCCCGTGCATACAAACGGACAACACTAGGTAGCTCCCCAGCCTTCCTTGCATGCCGCAGTTAGCTTTTGGCCTAAATTACGCTCGAAACCTAGGCCCACCCCAAAAACCAAGTGCTATAACACACTAATTTGGCCTGAGATGAGCCGTTCGCACTATTTTGCCCGTTTGACCTCCTAAATGGCCTTTCCCAAACAAACGAACTATACTAGGCCACTCCTCAGCCTCCCTAGCAGACCCCGGTCGATTTTCAACTTAAATCACGCTCGAGCCTTTGGCCTACCTCAAAAACCATAGAAAATAATGCCCTATTTATGCCATTTCACCCGTTTGACCACCCAAATGGCCTTTCCCACCCAAATGGATAATACTAGGTGCTACCCAGCCTTTTTGGCATGCCTCGATCAATTTTAGGCCTAAATTAAGCCCGGACACCGGGCCTACCCCAAAAACAATAGGCTATAGCATAGCAATTTGGTCAAACAATTCTCCGTTCATGCCATTTTGCCCATTTGACCACCCAAATGGCCCCTCCCAGACAAATGGAAAACACTAGGCTGCTCCCTAGCCTCCCTAGCATATCCCGATCAATTTTTGGCCCAAATCACGCTTGAGCCCCGAGCCCACCCCAAAAACTGTGGGCAATAACACACCTACATTGGTTGTAAACATTCGGTTCATGCTATTTTGCCCGTTTGACCACCCAAATAGCCATGCCCACACAAACAGGAAACACTAGGATGCTCCCTACCCTCCCTGGCATGCTCCGGTCATTTTTCAACCCAAATCTCGCTCGGTCTTGGACCCACCCTTAAAACCATGGGCTATACCACACTAATTTGGTACAAAAATTCCCAGTTTACCCCATTTTATTCGTTTGACTACACAAATGGACCCACCGATACAAATGGACAATTTAGGGCGCTCCCCAGCCTTCCTGGTACGCCCCAGTCTATTTTTGGCCCAAATCACTGATAACGCTCAAACTACACCTCTCAATGAGAATGTAAGCGATTGTTTTTAATATAAAATCCAACTAGGTTGGGCTCGAATCTCATAGGGAATATGGTTTGAACTTAAGTCATTTGTGATTTAATCAACCGATAGTTGATATTTCCTGAAATGGGGGTTTTTAGTTGAACAAGTAGTTGTTAATCACTTTAATCAGTATTCATAATCAAGAATTTATGAAAAACCAAAATTATGTTCACTAGGGATTTTGGTACTTGACAGATGCTACTAGTGGTTCAAGATTCTCACGGTAGGTAGGACAAAAAGTTATCTTTATTGAGGTTATTCTTAAATGTATCTCGACCTACTTAAAAATTTAAACACCCAATCCTCTCGTGCTTAGGGAATTTATATTCACTGCCCAGATTTTACCCTAAGTTAACCAACCTTGTTATAGCTCTGATTATTAAACAGAAGTTTAGTATTTCCAAGTCCCTGTTGATAATTCACTTCCCACTATATTTGATTTCTTTTGCAAGCAAATCAAAGCAGGTGCTATCTATCATTTTCAACCAATAGACAATAATTAAAACATCAGAATTATCAAGGAGTCATACCATCTTTTGAATCTTGAACACTTAGCACCTTATCAAGACCTACCCCTAGATCCCATAATTCAGGTTAAAGGAATTTAGTTGCTCATGATGTAATAATTGAAGCAACTAGATGAATTCATGCTTTTAAAGATAAACTTACCACAAGATGAATAATAACTATTGAATCTCATATTAGATCACAATAGAAAATCCAAAAATAATGATTAAATTCTCTTCAAAATAATTGCTTTTTCAAGCCAAGAATTTAGAAAGAGAAAATATCAAATTATCATGTCTCAAAACTCAAGGTTCAGAACTCTTAAGAAAACTCTAAACAAGGTTTTAAATAGTTTACCCTAATTATGGAAACAAAATAATAAAATTTAGAAATTCTTCAGATTAGGTAACGCCATTTGTGATAGCCAATAAGGAGACTAACGACTTATCACAAATCTTGTCAGCTTCCTCTTTGCTTTGGACACTTGCTGGATAACTCTAACAACAAACGGCGATGCCCTATCATCTCCTTGATGACTTATCACAAATGTCATCAAGTCTCTGCTTCAATTCTCATGTGTTGCCTTAGGCTGATAGCATTCTTTTCAGCTTATCAGCTCCTTGATGACCCATCATAAAATATTGTCACAGCTTTTAACTTAGGCCCATTCTCTTTCTATGGCTGACGATGAAGCTGATAGTTGTCTGTCTATGGCTCAGTTTCACTTTCTTCACTCTCTTCCACCTCAACTGGTGAGAGTGGTGGAGTCTTTTTAGTGCTTTGCCTCTTTTTTTATTTCCTGAGCAGAGGCTCTTTCTATTCATAATCATACTCTTCCGAGGTATGCTTCCCTTGGTCACTTTATTTGTAGATTTTGAGTTCTTTTCTTTGGGTGCCATTTCAAGACCTGATGGGAGCCTTCAATATGGTTACACGAGCAAGAGAAAATAAAAAGAGGTTGTTGATTTTGATTGCAAACCCACACATACAAGGAAACTTTCTTTTGTTTTAGTTGGAGAGATTTTGAAAAGGGAAGAAAATAAACCAAAGATGGAAAGAGAATAACTTAAAGGTAATAAAAACTAAGTGGGAAGGTGGAAAGGCCAAGCTGTGGTCCAGGTTGGGTCTTTTTAATTTGGCCCACAGTTTCAGCTAATGTTGGGCTTTTTGTGACGACATTTCTGATAAGACATCACAATTTTGATAGTTTATCACAAATGTCATCAACCTTAACAAAAATTGCCTCAGAGCTGTTGTTTCTAATGACAGAGCTAACGGCTTATCACAACTACGATAAACTGTCAAAAAATGTCGTCAGGAGCACTTGGCTGGATATATCGATTCCACCTTCTTTGAACTAGAACCTAACTACAAAAATAAATAATTTTTTGGAATATAAAAATTTTGGGTTGCCTCCCAATAGCGCCTAATTTACTGTCGCAGCATGACTTAGTTATCTTAAATCCTGTTGATACCTCTTTACCATCTTTATATAATACATCCACGATTGATAAAACACTCATATCCTTTGCCGATGTCATGGATGAGTGTATTTTGAATTTTACTTCCTTGTCATTGAACATGAACTTCAGCTCATTCAGTTCCATATCCACTATCACTCTCCCAGTTGCAAGTAATGGTCTACCCAAAATGATAGGCACTTCAAAGTCCACCTCACAATCCAGGACTACAAAATCAGCAGGCAGAATAAAGTAGGCCACCTTTACCAATGCATCGTGTAATATACCCACTGGCCGCTTCACAGACCTATCTGTCATCACCAATCGCATGTTCATCATGGTAGGATCCCCCAAACACAGTTTCTTGTACACAACGAGTGGTATTAGGTTTATACTGGCTCCTAAATTGCATAGTTCTTTTGTGAAATTCAGGGACCCAATAGTACATGGGATGATAAACGCTCTCGGATCTTCCATTTTCTGCACTAAAGACCTTGTAGAGATAGCGCCATAATGAAAGGGATTATCCTCCGACTCATGGCTAACCTTCCATTTCTTAGTCACAAGGTCTTTCATGAAATTTGCATATCCTGGCATTTGCTTAAGTGCCTCAACAAAAGGTACATTTATTGTTAATTGCTTGAGTATTGCCATGAATTTGCGGAATTTTGCATCATCAATCTTTTTCTTCAACCGCTGAGGAAATGGAGGTGGTGGTTTTGGGATAATTTTCAGCACTACCTCCTTCTCCTTCTCTTTGTCTTTATCTGTAGTATCATCAGAATTATCTAGCTTCTCAGACTCCACTGGACCACTTTCTTCTAGTTTAACATCAACTACCTCATCAACTACAAGTTTTCCCATAGAAAGGTCAGGTAATATCTTACCACTTCTACTGGTAATATCCATGCATGAGCCATCATTTCATGGATTTTAGAACGTATCATTTGGTAATGTTCCGCTCTTCCTCTGGTTGAATGTTGCAGAAAGTTGGCTCATCTATTGCTCCAACTGTTTGATTGAGGTAGAGTGTGAGTGTAAAAACTGACTGATGGATGTTAGATCGGTCTTCATGATGGTCATACCAGAGTTGGTAGCTTCCACTCCCTTTAACAACTTAGCCATCATGTCCTCCATGGACATCTTTTTAGAACTTGTTGAAGCAGCCTTACGATTTCCAGGAGGAACATATAACCCGCTCCTGTCATTGTTATTCCTCTAATTTCCTTAGTCCATATCTTTATAACCAGGCTTATCATAGTAAGTCCGACCTTAATTCCTTTGGATATTGCCTTGGAAACCCCCCTAATTATTAATATAGTTAGCCTCTTTATCTGCATCAGCTTCACTTCTATCCTGAGATCCCACAGCTTTCACCTTTTCAATCTTGCCTGATAACAAGTGCTTGATTAGTAAGTCCATTTGTGTTTTAAGGTGAGCCATTTCTTAGTCACGCTCCTTTTCTCATTTGCATTGTTCCGCAGTAATACCTATAGAAGCAGTGAGGCTGGCCACCATAAAGTCTCTGGTATGGCAAGCCCGACTCTGTTTGGTCATTCTATCCAGTATCTCTGAAGCCTCTGGGAATGTAAGATCAGCAAATGAACCACCAGCAGCATTGTTTACAATTGTCTTTGTAACAGAGTTAAGAGCCCTGTACAAAGTCTCCATCAAATGTATGTCTGTCATATTGTGGTTCGGACACTGTGTCATCTTCTTCTTGAATCTTTCCCAAGTTTCATGCAAGGCTTTAGTCGGGAGCTTCCTAAAGTTGTTGATTTCATCCCTCAACTGTACCCTCCTGGAAGGCATAAAGAACCTTTTTAGAAAATCTCCTTCCAACTGCCTCCATTTAGTTATAGAATCAGGTATCAACTTATTTAGACACAATGTTGCCTCTCCATACAGAGACAACGGAAACAATCTCAATCGGATAGCATTCTGGCTCACTCCTGGGTTATTAAAAGATTTACAAATGGTGACAAAATTCACTAGAGGCAAGTTTAGGTCATCCCCAGGAAGGCCACCAAACAACCCCTTCAGATTTAAGAGTTGAATCCTAGTACTCGTAATGTTGAATTTTACCCCAGGTACCAATGGTGGAGGAATAGTTGCACCTGTTACACCTGCAACGTCCATTCCATCATCATCATCATTGAGATCATACTGGACCGGATGGTACTCTTGCCTTTCTCAGAACGGACGATTCCTTTTAACATTATGTCGTACTGGTGCAGCTATTTGCTTTGTACGCCTTGGGTTACCAGGATTCAGCAACTCCTCGTCTCCCAAATCTTATTCCTCAAGATTTGGATGTCGTTCTTGTTTCCCAACATTTCGTACATTCACCTGAGCTCTAGCTAAGGCTGTCAATATGTAAACCTCATGCTCTTCTGCCATTCTTCCAATTCGTTGCGGTTCATGATTAGGTGGTAATAACAGTTCTCCATAATTTCTGGTTCTTGGCATACACTATAAAGATCCTACAAATAAACAAAAACAAAAAATAAATGTAAAACTAGGAAACTTGACTAACAGTCAATTAGCGCACACAAACTTCAGTTTTCAACCGTATTCCCCGGCAATGTCGCCATTTTTAATAACGCTCAACCTACACCTCTCAACGAGAATGTAAGCGATCGTTGTCAATATAAAACCCAACTAGGTTGGGGTCGAATCCCACAGAGAATATGGTTTGAACTTAAGTCATTTGTGATTTAATCAATTGATAGTTGATGTTTCCTAAAATGGGGGTTTTTAGTTGAACAAGTAATTGTTAATCACTTTAATCAGTATTCGTAATCAAGAATTTATGAAAAACCAGAATTATGTTCACTAGGGATTTTGGTACTTGACAGATGCTACTAGTAGTTCAAGATTCTCATGGTAGGTAGGAAAATAAGTTATCTTTATCTAAGTTATGGTTAAATGTATCTCGGCCTACTTAATCATTTAATTACCTAATCCTCTCAGACTTAGGGAATTTATATTAACTTTCTAGATTTTACCTCAGGTTAACCAACCTTGTTACAGCGCTGATTATTAAACGAAAGTTTAGTATTTCCAAGTCCCTGTTGATAATTCACTTCCCACTATATTTGATTTCTTTCTCAAGCAAATCAAAGCAGGTGTTATCTATCGTTTGCAACCAATAGACAATAATTAAAACATCAGAATTATCAAGGAGTCCTACTACCTTTTGAATCTTGAACACTCAGCACCTTATCAAGACCTACCCCTAGATCCCATAATTCAGGTTAAAGGAATTTAGCTGCTCATGACGTGATAATTGAAGCAACTAGATGAATTCATGCTTTGAAAGATAAACTTACCACAAGATGAATAATAACTAGTGAATCTCATATTATATCACAACAAAAAATCCCAAAATAATGATTAAATTCTCTTCAAAATAATTGCTTTTTCAAGCCAAGAATTTAGAGAGAAAATATCAAACTTTCGTGTCTATAAAGGTTCGAAACTCTTAAGAAAACCCTAAACAAGGCTTTAAATAGTTCACCTTAATTATGGAAACAAAATAATAAAATTCAGAAATTCTTCGGATTAGGTGACGCCATTTATGATAGCGTATCAGGAGGTTGACAACTTATCACAAATGTCATCAGTTTCCTCTTTGCTTTGGACACTTGCTTCCTAACGCTGATGACAAATGGTGATTCCCTATCAGCTCCTTGAAAACTTATCACGAATGTCATCAAGTCTCTACTTCAGTTCTCATGTGCTGCCTTAGGCTGACGGCATTTATGATGGCTTATCAGCTCCTTGACTACCTATCACAAAATGTCGTCACAGCTTTCAACTTAGGCCAATTCTTTGTCTATGGCTGACGATTAAGATGATATCTTATCACACGGCTGACGACTTATCATAAATGTCTTCATCCATACTTTGCCTCTATTTACTTCAGATTTTAGCTTATTTTCTTCCATTCTTGTTGGTTCTCTAACATATTAGCTTCTTCTGTATAATTAAACATAAAACAATCAAAAAAGATAAAAGTTGCTTAATACTTCGTAATTATTCTTAGTTAAAAGCCTCAAATGTGTTAGCATTAGCTCACACATCAACACCCTCAACTTAAAACAATTGCTTGTCCTTAAGAAACTCAGCACAACTAAGAGAATACAAAGCACATTTGGCAGGCAATCGTCCATATCATCTCAAAACAGTTTCACTATCTCCAAATTCAGTCAATTCAAGTACAATGAAGAATACCAATCCAACACATAGGAATCAAGATATGGCATCAATTCAGCTATAACAACCATGGATAAACCATTATTACACTACCTGAACAAGTTAGTAATTAGCAATATAACCAGTGTGCCGTCACAGCAAATAAATCTCTCTCATCTCATATCAAGAATTATAGATGTAACCATGGGGACAATCAAAACACTCACTCTCAGAACGAAGTTCAAATCAGTGTATGCCAAGTACCATAGGCTTGACCTTATTTTCATTACCCAAATCTTCAAATAGGTCAGCTAGGATCACTATAGGACTTCTCTTAGGCTTGAAATGTAGGCTAGGGGCTGGTATGATACTCGATGGTATTTAAAGCTACTAAGCCTCCTTGACACTACATTAGTTTTTTTTGGGTTTCACTTATTAGCCTTTTCGGCTCTTCTCTTTTCTTGATCACAATTATTTAGGATGGGTGCAGTCTTTTCTCAAATACTTATTCTTTTTCACAATTTTTATTTTTCTTGCTCTTTTCTTCTGCACCCATCTTTTTATTCTTTTCGTTTATGCCACCTTTCTTCGTACTCATTCTATATCACGTACCTCTACGATAGCCACCCTCAACTTAGGCCATTTGCCTAAGTCAAGGTGCACAGTGTCCAACGAGGACCAGGGCCAAAACAGGTTAATTATGATCTAAATAAGAAGGTGACAGGTGTCATACAAAGAAATAGGATAATTAGGCTTAAAATAGGGATCAAGGGATATGATACACATAGGGAAGGTCATTTAGGCTAAAGTGAGCTAATATTAAAACGGCCTATGATCCTTTCCTAACCCCTATCCTTCAACCTAGGTAAGACTAACCAGGCAAGTTCTGGCTTCAGTACATAGAGAGAACTGACTAACATCTTACACACACTTGGTGCATAGGTATATCACACTTAACAACTCATTCAGTTCGTACAGCTATTTAGAAATGATTATTACGTTACTAGAACTAATGCCATACAAATATGGAAGGTGGTCGCACTTAAATGCAAATAACTCAGTTTAAAGTAGTAGACCACTTGAAGAGGTGTAAAAAAATCACAAAAACAACTCAACTTCCTCAAATACAAGTATTTCTCCTAGTTGACTACAAAATTTTACAACAACAACTTTACCCTACACCCTTAACTTAAAATCAAATAAAATCTAAACTAAGAGTTACAGTATACCTAGAATAGATCAATCCCGGGGGTCATGGGTTCCTGACCCTACTACCGCATCTCCATCAAGAGCCTCTCTCTGTTCTGGTGCATTTGTTCTATCAGTCTCTGAAGGCCTACTAGTAGAGGCACATGTGACTCTCGCTCGGATGGGTGCCTCCCATCTCTCATTGTCTTCTAAGGATTGAATTCTTGCCTTTTTCATTGTAACACCCCGTAAATTTTTTCGTACACTTATCGCGATTATATGGAGTCCTAAACACTTGCGTATGGGTTAAATTAAGTTTATGGTGTTCAGAAGTATCCCGTCAATTGTTGTATGTGTAGGTATTGGAATAATTTTTCCAACGATATAAAGTTAGCCCAAAACAGAGTAGTATTTCATATAAGCGAGCACATTCGAAATTTCAAAACGGTGGCCGGGAAGCCTGTGAACAGTAATTCTGCAGGAAAATTTCTGCAGCTAGGCACTCCAACTTGAGACGATCATAACTCCTTGTACAAAAAGAACTGTGTGAGCTGCTATATATAGACGAAAATCTCCGAGAGTCTTCTTTCCGATGAAATTGGTTTCATCCAAATCCAACATCGGAGTAATGAGTTATACTCGTTTTACTTCAACCTCTCAAAACAGATTTTTGTGAACAGTAAATTAGCAGGAAAAAAACTGAGGCCTGCCAGTTTTTGGGTCAACTTTGAACGCTCATAACTTCCTCAATATAATGAACTGGGCAAGCTACCATATATCAAAAGAAGGATCTTTGAGTCTCCTTTCTAATGCAATTGGTTTCATCCAAATCCAACATCTGAGTAAGGAGTTATACTCGATTTACTTCAGCCTGTCAAAACTGTCCACTGGGGACAGATTCGGGATTTATTTCAATTTTTAGGGTACAATGGTCATTTTCTATTTGGACGAAAATTGGTCTTAAAAACCTGCACTTAGCCTCAATTTTATCATATTTTATCCAAATTTTAGGAAAGGTGAAAACCCTATCCAATTTCAACCTCAAATATTTTGTGATTCAACCGTAGAAAATTCAAATTGGTTCCGTAGTTGTGTTCACCATCTCGGAAGCTTCAAGAAGCACCCCATGGTTATGTAAGGAGGATCCTAAATACAAGAGTTCATTGTTAAGGTATGAATATTGTTTATTCTTGATTCTTATCCATGAATAAGTATTGATAAAGGATTATGAGTATTGTCTTGATGTTGGAAGATAACTAGAAACATAGTTATGAATTGTTGTGTATAAATTGTTAGTAGTAAATTATGGAAGTTGCTGTATTGGATTATGGAGGATGAATTGTGGTGATATATCATTATATTAGTGGTTGTATGCCTAGTGATCATGTTGGTATTGGATGGTGATTAAGAACGGAAATAAGGCTAAGAGTGATGTTGAGAGATATTTCATGAAAATGCATGATATGTGAATGTAATAAGAGTATAAGAGGATGTATGTAGTACTCTTATTGATGAGCTAAAGGATTACTTCCTAGACATTATTTGGTGAAGTTAATACCTAAATGGTAAGGTTTGGTTGCTAATACTAGTTTGCCACAAATGACTTATTGTAGATAAGTGTTCGAAGAGTACGGGAAGTCACTTGTATTGAAGTGGTTATATCAAGGTATGTAAGACATACTCTATCTAATCTTTGGCATGAATAATGACCCATGGCACTCTCAAGTAAGCTTCCAACATTGTCCTACGACACATGACACATAATAACATCATATGATCTTCGACACTACCAATTGAACTTGTTTTCACTTTTAAGATGTCCGGCTAGTCAAAAAATGTCCATATACTATTGTTGACTCCGAAATGGTTTAATGAGGTATCCATGATTCTCTACTTCATCTTCATGATACCGATTACCTATTTACATATTTTTCCTATTGAGGTATCATGGTTTCAAGGACCATAAAGTGTGACCACAAAGTAACCAATCTCAAAGATTAATTGAATTAAGAAATGGAATGTCTGTATTTTAAATTGATAATATGATGTATTGTATTAGTACCACTGATCAGTTGGCCATTGTATTATAAAGATTATGTATATATGCTATTCCAGGGGTGGTCCCTGATGTATTGTATTAGTACCACTGATCAGTTGGCCATTGTATGACATATGTTATGTATTGATAAGGATTACGGGAAGTAATGATATGAAAGTAATGTGCAGGTATCCCATCAGTTCTTTTAAGTGTGGTCTACTCATACTGTTTATTCACTGGTATCTGGGTTCTGTTGATCTCTTGTATCTCATCTTAATACTCACTGCCTTACATACTCAGTACATATTTCCGTACTGACGTCCCTCACGGGGGACCTGCATTCATGCCTGCAGGAACAGGTATTTCAGGTCGTACACCTCCGCAGTAAGAGCCAGGACATCCTGTTGTTAGTGGTGAGCTCCAGTTGCTTCGGGGCATCCCAAGTCGTCTCTATATGTACTTTTGGTATTTGCATAAAAGTCTTTTGTGGGCGGGAGTTTGTCCAGACCCCAACTCAGTTGTGTATCTATGTAGAGGCTTTTGTAGACATATTGTACATCCATAGGAGTGTTTGGTTGATAGACGTGATGGCTCTGACGGCCAATTACTGTTCATATATATATTTATGCGTGTCTGCTGGGCTGATACGGGTACTGTTTTCTTCTATTTACAACGAAGTGCTGCCCAAATTTCTAATTTTCATAAGTAATGTAAATGTGAAAGTATAGGTTATGAACGGGTTCTCCCGGGCCTCCTCGGCTACGGGTGCCAGTTCGCTCCAAGGGGATTTGGGGCGTGACAGAAGTGGTATCAGAGAGGTTCGTCCTAGTGAGTCTACAAATCCGTGTCTACATAGAATCTTGTTTATCGGTGTGCTGTGCACCACATCTATAAATAGGAGGCTATTGGACATTTAGGGATTGTTTCCACTCTTCATTTCTTAGATCGTGCAATAGATCCCATATTAGAGATAAAGTCATAATCAATCGCTTAATCCAATTGTTTCTTTTTTATTTATTATAGTGACGATGCCAGTTACAAGGAGAAAGAATAAGTGAAATTCTAATGGGTCTATTGAAAGATACAAAACTCATCTTGTTGCAAAAAGGTTTTCACCAGGTTGAAGGCTATGATTTTTCTGAAACATTCAGCCCAGTTGTAAAACCAGTGACAATTCACATTATTCTCCCATTGGCAGTCTCGCAAAAATGGTCCCTACATCAGTTAGGTGTTCAAACTGCCTTTTTACATGGCGATCTCGTTGAAGATGTGTTCATGGATCCACCTCCGGGGTTCGCTCATCCACAATTTCCTCATTATGTCTGCAAACTCCATAAATCATTCTATGGTCTCAAGCATGCTCCGAGGGACTGGTAAACCAAGCTTCTCCAATTTTTGGTGTCCCTTGAATTTTATCCTTCAAAGACGGATGTTTCATTGTTTATCTACAACTCAGGTGGTATTCGAAACTTACATTTTCGAATAATAAAATAAAGATAAAGCTATTTGTGTGCACGTTAAGGATAGGGCACTAAATTCTCTCGGCGCACAATAGCAGGATTGCAATTGTGGCCAACGGAACGGTGGCTCGACGCCGGAAAACTAATCTACAGACATCAGCACACACTATGGAACTTTGTGGCAAAACCCCTGATTTTGATGCATGATGAGGGATATTATATGTTCAACTTCGGAGATCGAGATCAGGTACTTCGATCAGGACCTTAATATTTCAATAACAAGCCATTGATCCTAAAGGAGTGGGAGCTGGACTTTACGTTTGATTAGCAAGTGTTGAGCACTATCCCCATATGGGTGAAATTCCCTGGGTTGCCCGTAGGTTACTGGTCAACTGAAGTCTTAAGCAAGATGGCTAGTGCAGTGGGTAAACCACTATACACGGACAAATTTACCGAGAAGTCGGAGCAAATTTCTTATGCACGAACTGTTATAGAGGTGGACATCTCCCAGCCACTTCCTGAGATGATTACGGTTGAAACACCAACAGGGCCTTGGGACCAACCTATTACTTATGATTTGGTACCCAAATTCTGCAATAATTGTGTTATGTGTGGGCATGAGGACCATGAGTGCTGGTGCAACAAAGATGCTGAAGCTGAGCCTGTGCAGCAGGGAAAACGGGGAGTAACCAAAAATCGAAGGAAATGCAACAGGAGGAGGAAGACCAAGCAAGTTTGGATCTCCACGCCTTGATCCCAATCCAGTAGATGTACAGTGTGTTCAGGGCAATATATCCCTGGAGGTGGGGGTGATACCTCAGGTGCCTAAAACTGTGGAGGGGGGAATGAACACAAGCAACAGACTGCATATATAACACAGTTGGACAGGACCAACCTACCAAACGTTGTAGGAAGCAAGTAGTGGAAGACACTGGTAGAATGGGACAAAGAGGTGAAGCTAGCGGTTCTTCACCACATTGGTACAATCCTCCATGATTTTCTCCACCTGGAATATAAGGGCCTGAACCAGGCCCATAAGCAAAAAGAGTTGAAACGTTTGCTTGTAAAGAATAAGATTGATGTTCTAGGTTATGTCGAAACTAAAGTAAAGGAACCTAATATGAAACAAGTGTTGAAGAGGGTAGCAAATGGATGTAATATGGCTTGCAATTATTCCCCTGAATGGGCGAATCTGGCTTATCTGGAAAACCTCTGTGAAAATCAATATTCTAAAAGTGTCTGACCAGTTTATCCATTGCTTAGTTGAGAACATCGGATCCCAAAGTTCCACGTATCTCACAGTCATCTGTGCTATGGAGGAGATTAGTAAAAGGGAGGAGTTATGGTCTGAATTACTACAACACACACTGATGCCTTCTAATCCATGGGTATTGTGTGGTGATTTCAACAATGTCTTACATTCAGAGGATCGGATGGGAACTCCAGCCACTGCTACTGAAACTCAAGGCTTTCAAAACCTGATTGACGTTCTACAATTTACACCCTTGAGATCAAAAGGCTGGCAATTCACTTGGTGCAACAAGCAGGAGGGGTCCAACAGGGTCTATGGCAAGATTGATTGGGCATTAGGAAATTATGATTGGATTCAGATTGGACATGTCGAAGATGAGTTTCTAAATCTGAACACACACCTATTTTATTTTAATTAGAGTGTGCCAGTCTGCAAAATTGCATCCTAAGCCATTTGGATTTTTCACTAATGTGATGGCACATCCTACATTTCATGATACTATCCAGCAGGCTTGGAACCATGGTGGTGCTGCTATTAATGTGGAGAAAACTAAAACTAGTTAGGGATTCTCTCAAAGATATAAATTCTTATATGGCCTCCTATATGCAAAAAAATCCAGTTAGCAAGAAAAACTTGAATTTGTATAGTTCCGGCTACAAGGAAACCTCACTTGTCAAATACTTATGAATCAAGAGAAATGACTAGTGGAGGACATTGAAAAGTGGACTGCAGGTGATGAGACAAAAAGCTAGAGCCACATGGATTGAATGTGGTGACTCAAATACCAAATACTTCCATGCCCAATAGAAGCTTAGAGTCACTCATAATGCAATTGTTTCAATTTATACAGAATCAGGTGAAAAATTTACTAACCCCAAGATGGTAGAGGAAGAATTTATTGTTGTGTTTGCTAGTTTAATGGGGGATAAAATCTCTATGGATTTGTCACCTGAGAAAAACCATGTCCCTCTACTTATATGGGGTTCATGTTGACATATATACCGATCATAAGAGCCTGCAATATATCTTCAGTCAGAAAGATCTAAACTTGAGGAGCGGAGATGGCTTGAATTGTTGAAAGATTATGATGTTGATATCTTGTATCATCCAGGGAAAGCGAATGTGGTAGCGGATGCACTGAGTCGTAAGTCTAAAATGGCATCTATAGAAAAGCAGGGGATGATTAAGGATCTTCACCAACTAGCTAATTTGGGAGTTCGACTTCTCGAAACTCCAGATGAAGAGGTTATTGTACGTAATGCAGCGGAATCTTCATTGATAGCTGAAGTGAAAGAGAAGCAGTATGCAGATCCAATTTTATTGCAGCTTAAGGAGGATGTGCAGAGTGGCACGACAAAGGCATTTGAGCTTACGCGAGAAGGAGTGCTTCAGTGTCAGAATCGTTTATGTGTACCTGATGTAGTTGAGCTAAGAAAGAGAATTATGACAAAAGCACACTGTTCAAGGTATTCCATCCATCCAGGGTCGACTAAGATGTATCAAGATTTGAAAGCAATATATTGGTGGAATGACATGAAGAAGAATATTGCCGAATTTGTAGCTGAATGTCTGAATTGTCAAAGAGTCAAAGTAGAACACCAGAAACCCGGTGGTTACATGCAATGTATAGATCTTCCAGTCTGGAAGTGGGACAAGATCAATATGGATTTCATCACGGGTTTGCCTCGTACATATCGGAAGTTTGATTCCATATGGGTGATCATTGATAGGCTTACCAAATCTGCACACTTCTTACCAGTTAAGACAACTTATACGGCGGAAGAGTATGCGAAGTTGTATATTAAGGAGATCGTTCGGTTACATGGAGTTCCAATTTCCATTATATCCGATCGAGGAGCCCAATTTACCGCGAATTTCTGGAAGTCTTTTCAAAGGAGTTTGGGGACACAAGTAAATCTAAGTACGGCTTTTCATCCTCAAACGGACGGACAAGCGGAACATACCATCCAGACACTTGAAGATATGCTACGAGCATGTGTATTAGATTTCAAAGGCAACTGGGATGATCACCTACCTCTTATCGAGTTTGCCTACAATAATAGCTATCATTCAAGTATCAAAATGGCACCATATGAAGCATTGTATGGAAGAAAGTGTAGATCGCCAATAGGATGGTTTGAAGCAGGTGATGCGGTCTTATTTTGACCGGATCTTGTTTATCAAGCAATGGAGAAGGTTAAAGTGATCCAACAACGGCTTGCAACAGCTAAAAGCAGACACAAATCTTATGTGGATGTTAGAAGAAGAGGACTTGAGTTTTCTATCGGCAATTGGGTATTCTTGAAAGTATCACCAATGAAAGGAGTGATGAGGTTTGGCAAGAAAGGAAAGTTAAGTCCACGATACATAGGTCCGTATAAGATCATTCAAAGATTTGGACAAGTTGCTTATGAGTTAGAGCTACCTCAAGAGCTCTCAGCAGTTCATCCTGTATTTCATGTTTCGATGCTTCGCAAGTACATCGGAGATCCATCGTACATCACTACTATGGAAGATGTACAAATTACAAAAGATCTCACTTTTGAAGAAATGCCTATTGCTATTCTTGATCGCCAAATTAAAAAGATAAGGAATAAAGAGATAGCATCGGTAAAAGTACTTTGGAGGAATCAACAAGTTGAGGAGATCACATGGGAAGCCGAGGAAGCGATGAAGATTAAGTACCCTTACTTATTCAACGATAAGGGGGAAGTTCATGAGACGGAAGAAGAACAATAACAAGTAAGTGTTTGTTTTTATGCAAGGATGTTATGATGATGAATATGTTAATTGTAAGCTTGGACATGTCTTAATTGAGTAACTATGCTAACATTCGAGGACGAATGTTCTTAAGGGGGGGATAATGTAACACCCCGTAAATTTTTTCGTACACTTATCGCGATTATATGGAGTCCTAAAGACTTGCGTATGGGTTAAATTAAGTTTATGGTGTTCAGAAGTATCCCGTCAATTGTTGTATGTGTAGGTATTGGAATAATTTTTCCAACGATATAAAGTTAGCCCAAAACAGAGTAGTATTTCATATAAGCGAGCACATTCGAAATTTCAAAACGGTGGCCGGGAAGCCTGTGAACAGTAATTCGGCAGGAAAATTTCTGCAGCTAGGCACTCCAACTTGAGACGATCATAACTCCTTGTACAAAAAGAACTGTGTGAGCTGCTATATATAGACGAAAATCTCCGAGAGTCTTCTTTCCGATGAAATTGGTTTCATCCAAATCCAACATCGGAGTAATGAGTTATACTCGTTTTACTTCAACCTCTCAAAACAGATTTTTGTGAACAGTAAATTAGCAGGAAAAAAACTGAGGCCTGCCAGTTTTTGGGTCAACTTTGAACGCTCATAACTTCCTCAATATAATGAACTGGGCGAGCTACCATATATCAAAAGAAGGATCTTTGAGTCTCCTTTCTAATGCAATTGGTTTCATCCAAATCCAACATCTGAGTAAGGAGTTATACTCGATTTACTTCAGTCTGTCAAAACTGTCCACTGGGGACAGATTCGGGATTTATTTCAATTTTTAGGGTACAATGGTCATTTTCTATTTGGACGAAAATTGGTCTTAAAAACCTGCACTTAGCCTCAATTTTATCATATTTTATCCAAATTTTAGGAAAGGTGAAAACCCTATCCAATTTCAACCTCAAATATTTTGTGATTCAACCGTAGAAAATTCAAATTGGTTCCGTAGTTGTGTTCACCATCTCGGAAGCTTCAAGAAGCACCCCATGGTTATGTAAGGAGGATCCTAAATACAAGAGTTCATTGTTAAGGTATGAATATTGTTTATTCTTGATTCTTATCCATGAATAAGTATTGATAAAGGATTATGAGTATTGTCTTGATGTTGGAAGATAACTAGAAACATAGTTATGAATTGTTGTGTATAAATTGTTAGTAGTAAATTATGGAAGTTGCTGTATTGGATTATGGAGGATGAATTGTGGTGATATATCATTATATTAGTGGTTGTATGCCTAGTGATCATGTTGGTATTGGATGGTGATTAAGAACGGAAATAAGGCTAAGAGTGATGTTGAGAGATATTTCATGAAAATGCATGATATGTGAATGTAATAAGAGTATAAGAGGATGTATGTAGTACTCTTATTGATGAGCTAAAGGATTACTTCCTAGACATTATTTGGTGAAGTTAATACCTAAATGGTAAGGTTTGGTTGCTAATACTAGTTTGCCACAAATGACTTATTGTAGATAAGTGTTCGAAGAGTACGGGAAGTCACTTGTATTGAAGTGGTTATATCAAGGTATGTAAGACATACTCTATCTAATCTTTGGCATGAATAATGACCCATGGCACTCTCAAGTAAGCTTCCAACATTGTCCTACGACACATGACACATAATAACATCATATGATCTTCGACACTACCAATTGAACTTGTTTTCACTTTTAAGATGTCCGGCTAGTCAAAAAATGTCCATATACTATTGTTGACTCCGAAATGGTTTAATGAGGTATCCATGATTCTCTACTTCATCTTCATGATACCGATTACCTATTTACATATTTTTCCTATTGAGGTATCATGGTTTCAAGGACCATAAAGTGTGACCACAAAGTAACCAATCTCAAAGATTAATTGAATTAAGAAATGGAATGTCTGTATTTTAAATTGATAATATGATGTATTGTATTAGTACCACTGATCAGTTGGCCATTGTATTATAAAGATTATGTATATATGCTATTCCAGGGGTGGTCCCTGATGTATTGTATTAGTACCACTGATCAGTTGGCCATTGTATGACATATGTTATGTATTGATAAGGATTACGGGAAGTAATGATATGAAAGTAATGTGCAGGTATCCCATCAGTTCTTTTAAGTGTGGTCTACTCATACTGTTTATTCACTGGTATCTGGGTTCTGTTGATCTCTTGTATCTCATCTTAATACTCACTGCCTTACATACTCAGTACATATTTCCGTACTGACGTCCCTCACGGGGGACCTGCATTCATGCCTGCAGGAACAGGTATTTCAGGTCGTACACCTCCGCAGTAAGAGCCAGGACATCCTGTTGTTAGTGGTGAGCTCCAGTTGCTTCGGGGCATCCCAAGTCGTCTCTATATGTACTTTTGGTATTTGCATAAAAGTCTTTTGTGGGCGGGAGTTTGTCCAGACCCCAACTCAGTTGTGTATCTATGTAGAGGCTTTTGTAGACATATTGTACAGCCATAGGAGTGTTTGGTTGATAGACGTGATGGCTCTGACGGCCAATTACTGTTCATATATATATTTATGCGTGTCTGCTGGGCTGATACGGGTACTGTTTTCTTCTATTTACAACGAAGTGCTGCCCAAATTTCTAATTTTCATAAGTAATGTAAATGTGAAAGTATAGGTTATGAACGGGTTCTCCCGGGCCTCCTCGGCTACGGGTGCCAGTCCGCTCCAATGGGATTTGGGGCGTGACATTCATCTCCTCCTTTTCAGACTTCTTTCTTGCCATTTCTTTTGCATTTGTTTCTTCATCATTATTGGGTCTCTCTCTCTTTATTTTACCTTTTTTCTCACCTTTCTTCTTTTTTTTCTTCATTAGCTCCTTCGTGAGATCAAGCATTGGGATTTCTCCCTCAGACTCCTTAGCTACTAGATTTATTGACACCATAAAGTGGTGATGCTGTAGCTTTCCAACCTTTATCTTTACTTTGTCTAGGTCTGATCTGAATACTGACATCTTTGGAGCTGACCTCTCTCTCAACTGCGCATTGAAATGGTTCTCCAATTCATCAATCAAGCCTGGCAGATCCTTGTAAGGCTCAAGTGTAGCCTTAACTCTTTTGTCAACTGCAGCTGCAAATTGCTTGGCAAAGAGTTTAAGCTGAGCCTCACACCACTTGGACTGCTTTGCTACTCTCCTAAATTTTATAGGGTTGAAGGTAAATTTTGTTGTATGCACTGCAGCTGAAGAAATTGTCTCAGTTCTGGGCACTGATGATTTTTCCATTTTTACGAATGTTGGAGGTACAGCTTCAGAATTAGGCACCTCTGCATTAGGTGTTGAACTAGTACCTATAACCGGTGGATCAGTTGGAATCTCTGTGTCCCTGTCAAGCATTAACATTGGTTGATTTTCCTCATTTTGGATTGGATTATGGGTCTTCCTAGCAAAGAGTTCTTCTTCTAACCCTACAATCTTCGGCACATTTGTTTCTCTACACAACCTTGTAATTAAACAAGGGAAGGGATATTCTATATCAGACCTTGAGACCCAAATTTTTATCTCTTCAATGATAATCTCTCCAAAGTTTAATTTATGGTTAGCCATAAAACTTGTGAATAATATTGCTCTGTTATCCCCGAGGATATTATCACCATTTGTGGGCATCAACCACATACGTACAATACCCTACCAAAATCGTGCCTCTGAAATCAGGGAGGCCTTGAATATCCGTTTACTCAAATTTGTTAGCCATTCCAGTTCTCCATCGGCTATGAGTGTGACTAACCAATTCCGCTGATTTTCCTGATGCTTCAACTGGGCATAGAAAGTAGATGAAATAGCCTGGGGAGTGAAGTTTGGGCCATCAAGAAACCTGTTTATTGTTGATTCATAAACATCCACCATTACACCCCATACCAGAACTTTATCCAACAAAGGTTGGTCAGCTGCTTTCTCTCCTTCTCTACACATGTTTTCCAAGCGAGCTTGCTAGTTTTCATAGAAATCCTTAACTAGTGTAGGGAAAAATTAATTTCCTCCTCGTGTAGTCCATCCCAAATCATAGCCATGAAATTTCTTCTCCACCTCCGGGTACCTGCTCAACCCCTTAGTGATGATTCTCTTCTCCACAAAGATTGGCCTCCTGACAGCTCTTCTATTAGTTTTGCAAAGCCCATCAAAGAAGATTTTCTAATATTTAGGAATCTTCCATCTAGTGCTATCTCAGACTTCAGGATTCTTGCATTTGACCATAGTTCCCCAATTAGAGAGTCTTCATAATCTTGTGGCTCAGAAAAAAGGGACTCAGTTTATGGTCCCTCAGACTCATACCCCTAAAAATCAGTATGATCTGAATCATGCTCTTCAGATTTAGCATGTTCAGACTCTTATTGCTCAGAGACCATCTGTTCAGAAGTTGTATGCTCAGATGTTATTCACTCAGTGTCACTTTTTTCACTCTCTTCCACCTCAACTGGTGAGGGTGATAGAGTCTTTTTAGTTCTTTGCTTCTTCTTTTACTTCCTGAACAGAGGCTCTTCCTCTTCATAATCAGACTCTTCATTGAAGAGTCTCCAAGGTACACTTCCCTTGGTCACTTTATTTGTATATTTTGAGTTCTTTCATTTGGGTGCCAATTCAAGACCTGATGGGAGCCTTCAATGTGGTTACACGAGCAAGAGGAAATAAAGAGAGGTTCTTGATTTTGATTGCAAACCCATACATACAAGGAAACTTTCTTTTGTTCTAGTTGGAGAGACATTAAAAAGGGAAGAAAATAGACCAAAGATGGAAGAGAATAACTTAAAGGTAATAAAAACTAAGCGGGGAGGTGGAAAGGCCAAGTGGTGGGCTGGGCTGGGTCTTTTTAATTTGGCCCATAATTTCAGCTAATGTTGGGTTTTTCGTGATGATATTTCTGATAAGCTGTCACAATTTTGATAGCTTATCACAAATGTCGTCAGCCTTAACAAAACTTATCTCAGAGCTGTTGTTTCTGACGACAGAGTTGATGGCTTATCACAATTATGATAGCCCTTCAAAAAATGTCGTTAGGAGCACTTGACAGGATATATCGATTCCACCTTCTTTGAACTAGAATCTAACTACAAAAATAAATAATTTTTTTGAATATAAAAATTTTGGGTTGCCTCCCAATAGCGCGCACGACTTGGTTATCTTGAATACTCAGACTTCGCCAAGACAACCTATCGATACCCCTTTACTATCTTTATATAATACATCCACGATTGAGAAAACACTCATCTCCTTTGTCGGTGTCATGGATGAGTTTATTTTGAATTTTGCTTCCTTGTCATTGAAGCTAAACTTTAGCTCATTCAGTTCCATATCCACTATCACTCTCGCAGTTGCAAGCAATGGTCTACCCAAAATGATGGGCACTTCAAAGTCCACCTTATAATCCAGGACTATAAAATCAGTAGGCAAACTAAAGTCTGCCACTTTTACCAATACATCATGTAATACACCCACTAGCCGTTTTACAGAACTATCTGCCATCACCAATCGTATGTTCGGCGGGGTAGGATCCCCCAAACACAGTTTCTTGTACACAGAGAGTGGTATTAGGTTTATATTGGCTCCTAAATTGCATAGTGCTTTTGTAAAATTTAGGGACCCAATAGTACACGGGATGGTAAACGCTCCTGTATCTGCCTTTTTCTGCACTAAAGACCTTGTAGAGATAGCACCATAATGAAAGGGATTGTCCTCTGACTCATGGCTAACCTTCCATTTCTTAGTCACAAGGTCTTTCATGAACTTCGCATATCCTGGCATTTTCTTAAGTGCCTCAACCAAAGTCACATTTACTATCAATTGCTTGAGCATTGCTATGAATTTGCTGAATTTTGCATCATCAATCTTTTTCTTCAACTGCTGAGGAAATGGAGGTGGTGGTTTTAGGATAGTTTTTAGCACTACCTCTTTCTCCTTCTCCTTGTCTTTATCTAGAGCATCATCAGAATTATCTAGCTTCTCAAACTCTACTAGAACACTTTCTTCCAGTTCAGCATCAACTACCTCATCAACTACAGGTTTTTCTACAAAAGGTTCAGGTAATATCTTACCACTTCTAGTGGTAATAGCCATGCATGAGCCATCATTCTATGGATTTTAGATCTATCACTTGGTAACGTTCTGCTCTTCCTCTGGTTGAATGCTGCAGAGAGTTGGCTTATCTGTTGCTCCAACTGTTTGATTATGGTGGAGTATGAGTGCACCAACTGACTGATGAATGTCAGATCAGTCTTTATGATGATCACACCAGATTTGGTAGCTTCCACTCCCTTCAACAACTTAGCCATCATGTCCTCCATGGACATCTTTTCAAAACTTGTTGAAGCAGCCTCACGATTTCTAAGAGGAACACACAACCCGCTCCTGTCATTTTTATTCTTCTAATTTCCTTTCTCCCTATTTTTATAACCAGACTTATCATAGTAAGTTTGACCTTGGTTTCTTTGGCTATTGCCTTGGAAACCCCCCTAATTATTAACATAGTTATCCTTTTCATCTGCATCAGCCTTACTTTTATCCTGAGATCCCACAACTTTCACCTTTTCAATCTTTCCTGATAGCAAGTGCTTGGTTAGTAAGTTCATCTGTGTTTTAAGATGAGCCATGCCTTAGTCATGCTTTTCTTCTCTTTTGTGTTGTTCTAATGTAATACCTATAGAAGCAGTGGGGCTGGCTACCACAGAGTCTCTGGTATGCCATGTTCGACTCTATTTGGTCATTCTATCCAGTATCTCATAAACCACCAGCAGGATTGTCAACAATTGTCTTTGTAACAGAGTTAAGAGCCCTGTACAAATTCTCCATCAAATGTATGTCCATTATGTTGTGGTTTGGACACTATGTTAGCTTTTTCATGAATCTTTCCCAGGTTTCATGCAAGGCTTCAACAGGGAGCTTTCTAAAGTTACTGATCTTGTCCCTCAACTGTACCGTCCTGGAAGGCGGAAAGAACCTTTCTAGGAAAGCTCCTTTCAACTACCTCCAGTTAGTTATAGAATCGGCTATCAACTCATTTAGCCATAATGTTGCCTCCCCAGACCGAGACAACAGAAATAATCTCAATGATGTGTGAGCAAAAGATATCACATTTAATGCTTTTTAGCTCAAAATAATTATGAATTCTGAAGCAACTCTTGTTTTTTTATGTGTTTTCTCATGATATTATAGAAAAAGGCTGAAGAAATTAGAATAAATAATAACGGAGCAAAAGAGTTGAAAATCTGAGCAAAATAGAAGAAAATATGGCTGACAACCTCCGTGATAAGTCGTTAGCCTCGTGATATCCTATCAGCATTGGTGTCGTCCTTAACCAAGGTGTTGCAGTTTGAGGATCAGTTCTGACGATGCCGGTGATGTAGCATCAAAGTCATGACAAGGCAACAAGAATAGCGTTAGCCTTAAGCAGAAAGTTAGCATGGGAAGAAGATATCTAACAACGTCGGTGATACGCCATTAGATCCTTGACGCAGCTTCATCCATATTGCCAGCCTAAGATAGAACCTGAAGGCAACTGAAGCCTCTCTGACGCCATCCATGATAGGGTGTCAACTTCGTGACGCGGTGCCAGCCTGGGCGTCACCTATGCCGGACAATTTTATAAATTTGGTTATTTTATTTTCTTAATTAGGTGTTAGTATAAATAGTATCTTTTAGGGTTTTTGATTCATTGCATAATTCACCTATCAGACATCAACTCTAAGGAGAGAGACACATATTTTTGCTCTCTTTCATAAAATATTCTTGTGTTTTCGTATCAACTATTTTTGGGGTTTCTACCTTGTGATTAAATCGGTGGAACTACTCATCAAATCATGAGCGGCTAATTTCATTAGCCGGAGTTATGGGATTTATGGATTAGGGTTTTATATGATACTAGGTGTTGAACGGATTCAAAGAGTAGTAAAACATCTTGAAATTCTATTGTTTTAACTAAAATCTAGTGGTTGCAAATATTAGGTTATGCCTTAGGTTTTATTTGCTTCTAACGGAGAAATAGACTAGAGAACGAGAATTATCAACAGCGACTCGGAAGCTACCAACCTTTTATTTAATGATTAATGTCATAACTGGATTAATCTACCTGAGATAACATCCTATTGGAAATATATAAGTTATCTAAGTTTGAGAGAATTAGATAATAAATTATCTGGTAAGGTCGAGAGATAAGTCGATAGTATAATTGTTAGGGATATTCTGCTGTTCTACTCATTTCGAGAATCTCTAGCATTACCTAGTATCTGTTAATTCCCGAAACCCTTGGTGAACATAGCTCTGGTTTCCCATTTTGACTGATTTCAAACACTAAAATACTGAAAGTAACTATTAACTCTCTGTGAACCTTAAACCCCCATTTTATCTTTTTATATCAATTGTTTGAATTTAACTTGTAGCTATAATTTCAAACTAGGTTAATCGCCACTCACATTGTTCCCTATGGATTAGACCCCAACTCCAAAGTTGGGTAAATATATTGACGACAAACGCCTTACACTAAATTGAGGTGTAAGTTGAGCGTTATCAAAAATGGCTCCGTTGCCGGGGAACAATTTGGCGTATTGAGTTGGTTTGGAATTTTACCTTACTTTCTTGAATTCAAACTTGTAAATGTTTGTTTGTGATTTTATTTCTTTCATGTGTTGGGTAGATTTTATTTATTTTTGCTTATTTCTTACTATGGCATCATGGAATGAATGTTAGTTTGATGGTTGGAAATCTTATCTGGGTGATCCATGTCAATATTGTGATGGACCCCACTTTTGGCATAACTATAGATATGCTCCCCGGAGAGAGATGTGTGCACCATCTCCATCCTACCAGGAGTATAATTGTTCTTTATGTGGTGGTCAAGATGGACATTGGAGTGATTTCTCAAATTCCCCCTCCCCCTATTGCGCTAACCCAAGTTTTAGTTCTTCTTATGAGTATGACAGGTCTTATGGTCAAGAAAAGGAAGAACAAAGCACTGGAAAGAGTGACATTGAAGCTATGCTTCAACTAATGTTGGATCGTACAGACACAATGAATGATAACATATGTGACATACGTCAAGACATTAGGGCATTTAACGAGGGAAGAGAAAGGATAAAAGATATGGATATCAAGTTCAATCATCCAAAACACTTTTCTACATTATGTTTAGATGATATCTTGTCTGTGGAATTATTTAAAATAATGGAAGAGTGTGACAATGAAGAGAAAGATTCCTATACTGATGATGAGATTGATATTGATCAACCCTTAGAGATTTCCCAACCAACCGAGCCAACCATGAGGGATGATGCCAATATTGAGGAAATGGTGCTAGAGGCAAAAGAAGAAGCCAAGCCAGTATTTTATGAAGACTCTAGCCTAATTCAAAGTAAAAATGTTGAGAAGATGAATAAAAGTGAGTGTGTAGAGGATAGTGTAAATTTTGACGTAGGATCTATTAGGCCACACTCGAAGCATTTTTACACATTATGTTTAGATGGTATCTTGTCTGTGGAATCATCTAAACTAGTGGAAGACTGTGAAGATGGACATTGGAGTGATTTCTCAAATTCCCCCTCCCCCTATTGCGCTAACCCAAGTTTTAGTTCTTCTTATGAGTATGACAGGTCTTATGGTCAAGAAAAGGAAGAACAAAGCACTGGAAAGAGTGACATTGAAGCTATGCTTCAACTAATGTTGGATCGTACAGACACAATGAATGATAACATATGTGACATACGTCAAGACATTAGGGCATTTAACGAGGGAAGAGAAAGGATAAAAGATATGGATATCAAGTTCAATCATCCAAAACACTTTTCTACATTATGTTTAGATGATATCTTGTCTGTGGAATTATTTAAAATAATGGAAGAGTGTGACAATGAAGAGAAAGATTCCTATACTGATGATGAGATTGATATTGATCAACCCTTAGAGATTTCCCAACCAACCGAGCCAACCATGAGGGATGATGCCAATATTGAGGAAATGGTGCTAGAGGCAAAAGAAGAAGCCAAGCCAGTATTTTATGAAGACTCTAGCCTAATTCAAAGTAAAAATGTTGAGAAGATGAATAAAAGTGAGTGTGTAGAGGATAGTGTAAATTTTGACGTAGGATCTATTAGGCCACACTCGAAGCATTTTTACACATTATGTTTAGATGGTATCTTGTCTGTGGAATCATCTAAACTAGTGGAAGACTGTGAAGATGGACATTGGAGTGATTTCTCAAATTCCCCCTCCCCCTATTGCGCTAACCCAAGTTTTAGTTCTTCTTATGAGTATGACAGGTCTTATGGTCAAGAAAAGGAAGAACAAAGCACTGGAAAGAGTGACATTGAAGCTATGCTTCAACTAATGTTGGATCGTACAGACACAATGAATGATAACATATGTGACATACGTCAAGACATTAGGGCATTTAACGAGGGAAGAGAAAGGATAAAAGATATGGATATCAAGTTCAATCATCCAAAACACTTTTCTACATTATGTTTAGATGATATCTTGTCTGTGGAATTATTTAAAATAATGGAAGAGTGTGACAATGAAGAGAAAGATTCCTATACTGATGATGAGATTGATATTGATCAACCCTTAGAGATTTCCCAACCAACCGAGCCAACCATGAGGGATGATGCCAATATTGAGGAAATGGTGCTAGAGGCAAAAGAAGAAGCCAAGCCAGTATTTTATGAAGACTCTAGCCTAATTCAAAGTAAAAATGTTGAGAAGATGAATAAAAGTGAGTGTGTAGAGGATAGTGTAAATTTTGACGTAGGATCTATTAGGCCACACTCGAAGCATTTTTACACATTATGTTTAGATGGTATCTTGTCTGTGGAATCATCTAAACTAGTGGAAGACTGTGAAGATGAGGAAAAAGAATCCTATATTTGTTATTTTACACTTGATAAACAACATTAAAAAATACCTCACTTTAAGGTCGAGTTGTTTACCATGCATCATTCATTACTCAGCTTCTTAATCTTTGTACCACATCCTTATGAGCAAGGCAAGAAGATGGACTCTAAGTTGGGGGTGAAATTGATATCCTCAAGGTGGAGGAAAAAGCTGAGTTGGGTCGTGCCGCGATGTTAAACTAGGCGCTTCTTGGGAGGCAACCCAAGGTAATTTGTTGTTTGTATTCGTATTATGTGATTGACATCAGATCTTCGCACCCATGGTGCCACGGGTATGTTTCTAACTCTCTTGTTTTGATTTGACGTGTTGGGAACAATGCATGATATTAAGTTGGGGGTAGGGCTACTTGTGGTGTTGATGTCCTCCTGGGGGTTTTGTTGTTGTGCCTCTTTTCCCCGGAGTCTTGTTCCTAGTAGAGCTGGCATGTTTAGGCATATTATGTTTGTTTTGTGATGTGCTATGGTTAACTGGAGAAAAATAAGTATCTAGAGCAGTTGACATATTTTTGTTGATTTTTAAGACTGATAAAAACCTCTCCATTGGTCTGTTTTATAACTATGTGATATGCATTTATATGTGGATATTGTGAATCTTTTTATGGCATTAGTACTAAGGACATGAAAATCACTACTAACAATTGCATAAACCAAATGGGTAGTAGCTTGTGATGTACCATTGTGCCATGTGTGTGTGAGGTCTTACTCAATTCCCTGTGTGTTAAATCTAGAACTTGCCCGGTTAGTCTTATCTTGGTTGAAAGATAGGGGTTAGGAAAGGATCATAGGTCATTTTGATTTTTAAGTTACTTTTTTGCCTAAATAACCTTCCATGTATGGATGATATCTCTTGATCCCTATTTTGAGCCTGAATTGACCATTTCTTTCTATGACACCTATCACCTTCTCGTTTAGATCATAATGGACCTATTTTGGCCTTGGTCCTCCTTGGACACTGTGCACCTATACTTAGGTAAACAACCTAAGTTGAGGGTGAGTATTATAGGGGTGCGTGATGTAAACTGGGTGTGAAGAAAGGTAGAATAAAAGGAAAAGAATAAGTGAAAAAGAATAAAAAGATGGGTGGTGTGGAAGAAGAATAAGAAAAGAAAAAGAATGAAAAAGAAAAGCCACATCTATCCTGAATAATGTGTGATCAAGAAAAGGAGAAAAAAAAAGGTTAATAAGTGAAACCCAAAAGTTAAGGTAGTGCCAAGGAGGCTTAGTCACTCTAAATTCCATTGAATTTCATACCAGCCCTTAGCCTACATTACAAGACAAAGAAAAGACCTATAGTGATCCTAACTTATCTGTCTGGACACCTTAGTAATGAAAAAAAGGGCAAGCATATGGTATTTGACATGCATTGATTGGAAGTTCTTTCTAAGAGTGAGTGTCTCTTGATCGTCCCCGCATTGACATGCTTGAGTTCATATATGAGTGAGGAGGGACTTCTTTGTTGTAAGGGTACATCGGTTGCATTGCTAGCTGTTCACTTGTTCGGGTAGTGTAACTTGTACATATGCATGGTTATTGTTGCTGAATTGATGCCATATCTTGATTTCTTTGGATCACATTGTTAAACTTCATGGATATGCATAATTGGATTGAACATGGAGAGTGGCATGAGTTTTGAGCTAAACTTGATAATCAATTGTGATAGGTATCTTATGTGTCTCTTGGTTAAGCATCGTAGTATGGTGTTATGTAGTTGCTTGAGGACAAGCAATTGTTTTAAGTTGAGGGTGTTGATGTGCGAGCAAATGCTAACACATTTAATGCTTTTTAGCTCAAAATAATTGTGAATTTTGAAGCAACTCTTGTTGTTTTGATGTGTTTGCTTATGATATTGCAGAAAAAGGTTAAAGAAATGAGAATAAATAATAATGGAGTAAAAGACTTAAATATCTGAGCAAAATAGAAGAAAATATGGATGACGACCTCCGTGATAAGTCGCCATCCTCGTGATAGCCTATCAGGATTGGTGTCAGCCTTAACCAGGGTGTTGCAGTTTGAGGAGCAGTTCTGACAACGCCAGTGATATGGCGTCAAAGTCGTGATAAGGCATCAAGAATGGTGTCAGCCTTAAGCAGAAAGTTAGCATGGGAAGAAGATATCTGACAATGTCGGTGATGCGCCGTCAGATCCCTGACGCGGCATCAGCCACATCGTCAGCCTAAGACAGAACCTGAAGGCAACTGAAGCCTCTCTGATGCCATCCGTGATAGGGCACCAACTTCTTGACATGGCGTCAGCCTGGGCATCTCCTATTTTGGACAATTTTATTAATTTTTTTATTTTATTTCCTTAATTAGGCTTTAGTATAAATAGTATCTTTTAAGGTTTTTGATTTATTGCAAAACTCTAAGGAGAGAGACACATATTTTCGCTCTCTTTCATAAAATATTCTTGTGTTTTCATATCAACTATTTTTGGGGTTTCTACCTTGTGATTAAATCGGAGGAACTACTTGTTGTTTTCTATCCATTAGTAAGTTTATCATTATAATCATGAATTCAACTTGTTATTTCGTTCATCAAATCATGAGCGACTAATTTCATTAGCCAGAGTTATGGGATTCATGGATTAGGGTTTGATATGATACTAGGTGTTGAACGGATTCAAAGAGTAGTAAAACATCTTGAAATTCTGTTGTTTTAACTAAAATCTAGTGGTTGCAAACATTAGGTTATGCCTTAGGTTTTATTTGCTTCTAACGGAGAAATAGACTAAAGGACGTGAATTATCAACAGGGACTCGGAAGCTACCAACCTTCTATTTAATGATTAATGTTGTAACTAGATTAATCTACTTGAAATAACATCCGATTGGAAATAGATAAGTTATCTAAGTTTGAGAGAATTAGATAATAAATTATCAGGTGAGGTCGAGAGATAAGTCAGATAGTATAATCGTCAGGGATATTCTGTTGTTCTACTCATTCCGAGAATCTCTAGCATTACCTAGTATCTGTCAATTCCCGAAACCCTTGGTGAACATAGCTTTGGTTTCCCATTTAGACTGATTTCAAACACTAAAATATTGAAAGTGACAATTAACTCTCTGTGACCCTTAAACCCCCATTTTATCTTTTTATATCGATTGTTTGAATTTAACTTGTAGCTATAATTTTAAACTAGTTTAATTGCCACTTACATTGTTCCCTGTGGATTCGACCCCGACTCCAAAGTTGGGTAAATATATTGACGACCGCCTTACACTAAATTCAGGTGTAAGTTGAGCGTTATCACTTAATCGGATAGCATTCTGGATCACTCCTGGGCTATCAAAAGATTTGTAGATGGTGACAAAATTCACCAAATGCAAGTTTGGGTTATCCCCGGGAAGGCCACTAAACAACCCCTTCAAATTTAGGAGTTGAATCATAGTACTCATAATGTTGAATTTTGCCCCAGGTGCCAACGATGGAGGAATAATTGCACCCGTTGCACCTGCTCCATCCATTCCATCATCATCATCATTGAGATCATACTGGACCGGATGGTACTCTTGCCTTTCTCAGAACGGACGGTTCCCGTTAATATTATGTCGTCCTAGTGCAGCTATTTGCTCTGCACGCCTTGGGTTACCAGGATTCAGCAACTCCTCGTCTCCCAGATCTTCATCCTCGAGATTTGGATGTCGTGCTTGTTTCCCGACATTTTGCACATTCACCTGAGCTCTAGCTAAAGCTGTCAATATGTCTGTCTCTTGTTGTTCTGCCATTCTTCCAATTCATTGCGGTTCAGGATTAAGTGGTAATAACAGTTCTCCAGAACTTCTGGTTCTTGGCATACACTATAAAGATCCTGTAAATAAACAAAAACAACAAATAAATGTAAAACTAGGAAATTTGACTAACAGTCAATTAGCGCATTCAAACTTCAGTTTTCTACTGTATTCCCCGGCAACGGCGCCATTTTTGATAACGCACAAACTACACCTCACAACGAGAATGTAAACGATCGTTGTCAATATAAAAACCAACTAGTTTGGGATCGAATCCCACAGGGAATATGGTGTGAGCTTAAGTCGTTTGCGATTTAATCAACTTATAGTTGATGTTTTCTGAAATGGGGGTTTTTAGTTGAACAAGTAATTGTTAATCACTTTAATCAGTGTTCGTAATCAAGAGTTTATAAAAAACCAGAATTATGTTCACTAGAGATTTTGGTACTTGACAGGTGCTACTAGTAGTTCAAGATTCTCAGGGTAGGTAGGAAAATAAGTTATCTTTATCTAAGTTATTCCTCGACCTACTTAAGCATTTAATTATCTAATCCTCTCGGACTTAGGGAATTCATATTCACTGCCCAGATTTTACCTCAGGTTAACCAACCTTGTTACAGCGTTGATTATTAAACGAAAGTTTAGTATTTCCAAGTCCTTGTTGATAATTCACTTCCCACTATATTTGATTCCTTTCTCAAGAAAATCAAAGCAGGTGTTATCTATCGTTTGCAATCAACAGAAAGTAATTAAAACATCAGAATTATCAAGGAGTCCTACTACCTTTCGAATCATGAACACTCAGCACCTTATCAAGACCTACCCCTAGATCCCATAATTCAGGTTAAAGGAATTTAGCTGCTCATGACATAATAATTGAAGCAACTAGATGAATTCATGCTTTGAAAGATAAACATACCACAAGATGAATAATAACTAGTGAATCTCAAATTAGATCAAAACAGAAAATCCCAAAATAATAATTAAATTCTCTTTAAAATAATTGTTTTTTCAAGCCAAGAATTTAGAGAGAAAATATCAAAGTATCGTGTCTCAAAACCCAAGGTTTGGAACTCTTAAGAAAACTCTAAACAAGGCTTTAAATAGTTCACCTTAATTATGGAAACAAAATAATAAAATTCAAAAAAATTTTAGATTAGGTGACGCCAATTGTGATAGCATAGTAGGAGGCTGACGACTTATCACAAATGTTGTCAGCATCCTCTTTGGTTTGGACACTTGCTTCCTAATGCTGATGACAAACGACGATTCCCTATCATCTCCTTGAAAACTTATCACAAATGTTGTCAAGTCTTTGCTACAGTTCTCATGTGCTGCCTTAGGCTGACGGCATTCATGACGGCTTATCATCTCCTTGACGACCTATCACAAAATGTTGTCACAGCTTTCAACTTAGGCCACTTCTCTATCTATGGCTGACGATGAAGTTGGTAGCTTATCACAGGGCAGATGATTTATCACAAATGTCATCAGCCACACTTTGCCTCTATTTACTTCAGATTTCAGCTCATTTGTTTCCATTCTTGTTGGTTCTCCAACATATTATCTTCTTCTGCAGAATCGAACATAAAACATTCAAAAACAACAAAAGTTGATTAAGACTTCGCAATTATTCTTAGTTCAAAGCCTCAAATGTGTTAGCATTATCTTACACATCAATCATGCCGAGGCACCGGGCCTACCCCAAATAACCTTGGATATAGTGCATCGATTTAACCCAAAAATGCCCTATTCGCACAGTTTTGCCTATTTGACCACCTAAATAGCCCTGCCTACAAGAACGAAAAACATTAGGCTACTCTCTAGCCTCCCTGGCATGCCCCGAATAATTTTTTGCCCAAATCAAGCTCGAGCACCGATCCCACCCCAAAAATCGTCTGCTATAGTGCATCGATTTGGCTTGAAAATGCCCCATTCGCGCTGTTTTATGTTTTTGACTACCCAAATGGACCATCCCATACAAACGAACAATACTAGGACATTCTCCAGCCTCCCTGTCACACCTCAGTCGATTTTTGACCTAAATCACACTCGAGCCCCGAGCCTACCTTGAAAACCATGGAACATAGCACACCAGTTTGTCCTGAAAATACCCCGTTTGCGCCGTTTCACCCGTTTGACCACCCAAATGATCCTGTCCATACAAATAGACAACACTAAGCCACTCTAATGTATGAGCAAAATCTAACACATTTAATGTTAAATAATAGTGAATTTTGAAGCAACTCTTGTTGTTTTGATGTGTTTGCTCATGATATTACAGAAAAAGGCTGAAGAAATAAGAATAAACAAAAATGGAGCAAAAGATTTGAAAATCTAAGCAAAATAGAAGAAAACATGGTTGACGCCTCCGTGATAAGTCATCAGCCTCGTGATAGCCTATCAGCATTGGTGTCAGCCTTAACCAGAGAGTTATAATTTGAAGAGCAGTTCTGACGACGCTGGTGATGTGGCTAAGAAGTTGTGATAAGGCATCAAGAATGGCGTTATCCTTAAGTAGAAAGTTAGCATGTGAAGAAGATATCTGACAACGCTGGTGATACACCGTCAGATCCTTGACACGGCGTCAGCCACATCGTCAGCCTAAGACAGAACCTGAAGGCAACTGAAGCCTCTCTAACGCCATCCATGATAAGGCGTTAACTTCTTGACACAGCGTCATCCTGGGCGTCACCTATTCTGGACAATTTTATTAATTTTGTTATTTTATTTCCTTAATTAGACTTTATTATAAATAGCATCTTTCAGGGTTTTTGATTCATTCATAATTCATCTATCTGAACAATTTTACTGGGGACAAAAAAGGAGAGAAACCTCTCATTGAGAGTTCCTAACATTCTTGTAAACATCTTTCATTTGAAGATTGATTGTGGGTATGATTTATTACTTATTGTTGATTATGAATTCAATACATATTGTTGATCTTTGTATCATGAATAGCTAATTTTCTTTACTTGAGTAATGGGAACCTTGATGTGAATACTAATTTGGGTTGTGAATCTAATGTATGTCCATACAAAATTGATGTTGTATAAACCTTTCTTTATTTTAATGATCTTTCTTGGCTGCAACTTAATAGAGTCAGCACTCAAACATCACTTGTCTGAGAGGAAAGTGTTTGTTAGGTTACTTCAACAAAACAATCACTTGTTAGGTTACTTCAACAAAACAATCACTTGTCCGAGAGGAAAGTGATTGTCGAGAAATGTAATGATATCTCTTAGTTGCAACTTGAAAGGTGAGCCCAAGAACATCACTTGTCCGAGAGGAAAGTGTATGTGGGAAAAGAAAGAGTTTACATGGACTCAAAAGATTTTAATCTTTAGTTTAATGGCAAATGCCTTAACTGGATTTTCCTACATGAGAACATAGTTGAATAGTAAACACATCCTTTAAGTTCAAGAGAATTAAAGGATACACTACTTACTGAGGTGGAGAGACGAATGGGTAAATAATAGGATTCAACTCTTCTTGCTATTGAAGTGTCAATTGGAACTCTAAAGTGATTTACAACCCAACCTATGTAAGCATCTTGGTAACCATAACTCTAGTGTCCCATAACATTGTTAAATCGAAGTGTTTATCAACGTTTGTTTAACCATTTAAAACCCCCAAATTTTATCTTTTTCTATCATTTGTTTAAATTCAACTTGTAGCTGTAGTTTTAAATTGGTTTGATAGCCAGCCACATTGTTCCTCGTGGATTTGACCCCGACTCCAAAGTTGGGTAAATATATTGACGACGACCGCCTTGCACTTATTTAAGGTGTAACTTGAGCGTTATCACACTCCCCAGTCTTACTGGCAACCCCCGATCGATTTTCGGCCCAAATAACACCCGAGCCCTGGGCCCTTACCGAAAATTGTAGTCTATAGTACATCGATTTGGCCCAAAAATACCATGCCCTATTTGCACCATTTTGCCTGTTTGACCACCCAAATGGCATCGTCCTCACAAACGGACAATACTAGGCCGCTCCTCCGCCTCCCTATCACGTACCAGTTAACTTTTTACCCAAATCAAGCTCAGGCCCCGAGCCCACCCCAAAAATCGTGGCCTATAGCACACTAATTTAGCCTAAAAATGCCCCGTTTGCGTCATTTCACCCGTTTGACCACACAAATGGCTCCACCCACATAAATGGATAACACTAGGCTGCTCCCCAACCTCCATGTCACGCCTCGGTCGATTTTCGACCCAAATCACACCCTGTCCACTGGCCTACCCCTAAAACCATTGGCTATAACACACCAATTTGGCCCAAAAATGCCCGGTTAGCGTCGTATCGCCCATTTGACCACCTAAATAGTTCTGCCCATATAAACAGACAACACTACGCCGATCCCCAGCCTCCCTGGCCTGCCCCAGCTAATATTTGGCCCAAATCACGCTCGGTCCTCGCGCCCACCCCAAAAACCGTGGACTATAGCACACAGATTTGATCCAAAAATGCCCTATTTGCATCGTTTAGCCTGTTTTACCACCCAAATGGCCCCGCCCACAGAAACTAACAACACTAGGTAGCTCACGAGCCTCCCTGTCATGCTCTGATAAAATTTTAACCCAAATCACGCCCGAGGGGCAGATCCCACCTCAAAAATTATAGGTTGTAGCACACCAATCTAGCCTAAAAATGCTACGTTTACGCAGTTTTGCCCATTTGACCACCCAAATAGCCGCGCCCATACAAACGGAAAATATTAGGCCACACCCTAGCCTCCTAGGCATATCCCGATCAATTTTTGGCCTAAATCATGCTGGGGCCCGAGCCCACCCCAAAAACCATGCACATCAATTTTTCTTGAAAATGCCCTATTTGCGTTGTTTCTCCCGTATGACTACCCAAATGGATCCGCCCATAAAAACAGACAACGCTAGGCCACTCCCCAACCTCCTTGGCACGCTCAAGTCAATTTTTGGACCAAATCAAGCCTGGGCACCCGGACCACCCCATAAACCGTGGGCTATAGCACAACGATTTGGGTCAAACATGCCCCGTTCGCACAGTTTTCCCCGTTGGACCACCCAAATGGCCCTTCCCACACACACGGAAAACACTAGGCTGTTCCCCAGCCTCCCTGGCACGCTCCAATCGATTTTCGGCCTGAATCACGCTCAAGACCCAGGCCAATCCTAAAAACTGTGGGCTATAGTACATCGATTTTGCCCATAAACATCCCGTTCGCACCGTTTCACCCGTTTGACCACCCAAATGGTCCGACCCACACAAACGGAAAACCCTAGGCCACTCCCCAACCTACCTGGAACTCCCCAGTCAATTTTTGGCCAAAATCACGCTCGGACCCTTGGCCCACCCCGAAAACCATGGGCTATAGCACACCGATTTGGCCCAAAAATGTATCGTTCGTGCCGCTTCGCCAGTTTGACCACCCAAATAGCCCCACCCACACAAAAATACTACACTAGGCCGCTCCCCAGCATTTCTGGTATGCGCCGGTTGATTTTCGTCCCAAATAAAACCCAAGCCTTGGTCCCACCCCAAAAATCATGGGATATAGCACACCGATTTATCCCAAAAATACTCCATTCAAGCTGTTTCGCCTGTTTGACCACCCAAATGGTCCCGCCAGCATAAACGGACAATACTAGGCCGCTCCTCAGCCTACCTAGCATGCCCCGACCAATTTTTTTCCCAAATCATGCCCTAGCCCTGAGCCCACCCCAAAAATCGTGGGCTATAGCACACTAATTTGGCCCAAAAATGACCCGTTCGCACTATTTCTCCCATTTGACCACCCAAATGGCCCCTCCCACACAAACGGAAAACACTTGGCTGTTTTCCACCTTCCCTAACATGCCTCGCTTGATTTTTGGCCCAAATCACGCTCGGGACCCAGTCCCACCCCAAAAATCGTAGGCTATAGCACACTAATTAGGCCCAAAAATGCCTCATTCATGTCGTTTAACCACCCAAATAGTTTCACCCACACAAACGAACAAATCTAGGTTGCTCCCCAACCTTCTTGGCATACCTCGATCGGTTTTTGGCCTAAATAATGCCGATCCCTGGGCCCACCCCAAAAATCGTAGGCTATAGCACACATATTTGGTTTGAAAATGGGTTATTTCGCTCGTTTAACCACCTAAATGGCCTCACCCATAAAAACGGACAAAACCAGGCTGCTTTCTAGCCTCTCTGGCATGCCTAGATCGATTTTTATCCCAAATCACGCCCTAGCCCCAATCCCAACTCGAAAACCGTGGATTATAGCGTACCGATTTGTCCCAAAAAAGCCCCATTCGCATTGTTTTACCCATTTGACATCCCAAATGGCCCGCACATACAAACCTATAATGCCAGGGTGCTCGCCAGCCTCCCTAGCATGCCCCGATCGATTTTTGACCCAAATCACGCCCGGGCCCTAGGTTCACCCCAAAAATCATGGGCTATAGCACACCGATTTTGCTTGAAAATGCCCCGTTCGCGCCGTTTGACCATCCAAATAGCCCCGTCCACACAAACGGACAAAATTAGCCGCTCCCTAGCCTTCTTGAAATGCCCCAATCGATTTTTGGACCAAATCACGCCAGATCCTTGGGCCCACCTAAAAAAAACATGGGCTATAGCACACCAATTTGAGCCAAAAATGCCCCATTTGCACCGTTTCCCCCGTTTGACCACTTAAATGGCCCCGCCCACATAAACGAACAACACTAGGCTACTCCCCAGCCTCCCTGGCATGCCCCGATTAAAGTTTGGCCAAAATCACTCCTGGACCCCGGGCCCACCCAAATATGGCACACCAATTTCGCACGAAAATGCCCTATTTTAGCGTTTCACTCGTTTGACCACCCAAATAGCCCCTCCCACACAAATAAAAAATACTAGGCCGCTCTTCAAGCTCTCTGGCATGCCCCATTTGATTTTTGACAAAAATTAATCCTGGGCATCGATCACTCCCTGAAAACCATGGGCTATAGCACACTGATTTTGATCGAATATACTCTATTCACGCCGTTTCATCCGTTTAACAACCCAAATAGCACCGCTCATACAAACGCATAATATTAGGCTACTTCCCAACATCCCAAGTATGCCCTGATCGAATTTGGTCCAAATCATGCCCGGGCCCCGGGCCCCGAGCTCACCCCAAAAACCATGGGCTATAGCAAACCGATTTGGCACGAAAATATCCCGTTCGCACCTTTTCGCATGTTTGAGCTCACAAATATCCCGCCCGTGCAAACGGACAACACTAGGCTGCTCCCTGGCATGATCGGTTGATTTTCAAACCAAATCACACCTGATCCCAGGGCCCACCTCAAAAATGGTGGGCTATAGCACACCGATTTGTCCGAAAAATGCCCCATCCACGCCGTTATGCCAGTTTGACCACCAAAATGGTCCGCCCACACAAAAGATCAATACTAGGCCACTTCCCATCCCTCTTGGCATACCCCGAGTGAATTTTGACCCAAATCATGCCTGGGCTCTTGGCTCACCCCAAAAATAGTGGGCTATAGCACATCGATTTTTCCCTAAAAAAACCATTAGCGTTGTTTCTCTCGTTTGACCACCCAAATGTTCCCCGCCCATACAAACGGGCAACACTGGGCCACTCTTCGGGACTCGGGCCCATTCCAAAAATTATGGGGTATAGCATCCTGAATTGGCCCAAAAATTACCCGTTCGCGCCATTTTGCCCCATTAACTATCCAAATGGCTCCGCCCACACAAATGGACAACACTAGGCCGCTCACCAGCCTCCCTGGCATGCCGCAATTGAATTTTGTCCCAAACCAAGCTCGGTCACCAGGCTCACCTAGAAAACCATGGTCTATAGTACACCAATTTGTCTTGAAAATGCCTCGTTTGCACCGTTTTGCCCGTTTGACCACCTAAATATCCCCGCCTATACAAATGGACAACACTAGGTCACTCACCAGCCTCTCTAACATGCCCCGATTGAATTTTAGTCCAAATTATACCTGGGCCCTCATCCCACCCTAAAAACTGTGGGATATAGCTCATCGACTTTGCCCAAAAATATCTCGTTCACACCGTTTTGCCCGTTTGACAACCCAAATATTCTCCGCCTATACAAGTGGACAACACTAAGCTTCTCCCCAGCTTCCCTGGATCGCGTCGATCAATTTTCTGCATAAATTGCATCCGGACCCCGAGCCCATCCCAAAAATCGTAGGCTATAGCATACTAATTTAGCTCGAAAATGCCCCATTCGCGTCGTTTCGCCCATTTGACCACCTAAATAGCCCCGTCCAAACAAACAGAAAACACTAGGACGCTCCCCAGCCTCCCTAGCATGCCCCAGTCAATTTTTGGCCCAAATCACGCTCGGTCACCGGGCCAACCCCTAAAATCGAGGGCTATAGCACATCGATTTGGCCTAAAAATACCCCGTTTGGGCCGTTTCGCTCGTTTGACCACCTAAATGGACCCTCTAATACAAACGGACAACACTAGGACACTCTCCAGCCTCTTTGGCATTCCCCGATCGATTTTTGGCCCAAATCATGCCCGGTTATATAGCACACCGATTTTGCCCAAAAATATCCAATTTGTGTCGTTCTACTCGTTTGACCACCCAAATGTCCTCTCCCACATAAACGAACAACATTAGGCCACTCCCCAGCCTCTTTGGCATGCCACATTTGATTTTTGGCCAAAATCATGTTCAGGCCTCCAAACCACCTTGAAAAACGTGGGTTATAGCACATTAATTTGGGCCAAAAATGCCTCGTTTGGGATTTTTTGCCCATTTGATAACTCAAATGTCCCCACCCACACAAAAGGGCAACACTAGGCCTCTCCCCATCCTCCTTAGTACGCCCTGGTTAATTTTTGGCCAAAATCACACTAGGATCCCGGGATCACCCCAAAAACCGTAGGCTATAACAAACCGATTTGACCCAAAACACCTCGTTCGCGTTATTTCACCCATTTGACCACACAAATGGCCCCTCCCACACAAACGGATAATACTAGGCTACTCCCCAGACATCCTGGCATGCCCTAATTGATTTTCGACCTTAATCATGCCCGGTCCCCAGACCCACCCCAAAAATCGTGGGCTATAGCACACTTATTTGGCCCAAAAATGCCTCGTCTGCATTATTTTGCCCGTTTGACCACCCAAATGGCCCCTTCCACACAAAAGGATAACACTAGGCCGCTCCCCAACCTCCCTGGCACACCCCAGTCGATTTTCGGCCTAACTCACGCCAGGGCCCACCCCAAAAACTGTTAGCTATAGCACAACAATTTTTTAAAATAAACTCCGTTCACACCATTTTACGCATTTTACCACCCAAATGGCCCCGCCCATACAAACGGACAACACCTGGATGCTCGCCATCTTCTCTGGTATGCCCTGGTGTATTTTCGACCAAAATCACGCCCAGTCCTAGGGCCCACCCGGTGGATTTTTGACCCAAATCATGCCCAGGCCCCGGGCCCACCCCAAAAACCATGGGTTATAGCACACCGATATGGCCCAAAAGTTCTCCATTCGTGCTATTTCGCCTATTTGACCTCCCAAATGGCCCCGACGACACAAACAAATAACACTAGGCCGCTCCCCAGCCTCCCTAATATACCTGGATCAAGTTTTGGCCCAAATCACACCTGAGCCCCGAGGCCACGCTGAAAATTGTGGGCTATAGCACATTGATTTGGCTCAAAAATGCCCTATTCGCATCATTTTGCCCGTTTGACCACCCAAATGGCCCCACCTTCACAAACGGACAACACTAGGCTGTTTCCCAGCCTTCCTGGCATACCCCACTCGATATTTAGCCCAAATAACGCTCGATCTCTGAGCCCACCCCAAAAAACGTGGGCTATAACACATTGATTTAGCCTCAAAATGCACTATTTGCGCTGCTTCGCTCGTTTGACCACCTAAATAGCCCCGCCCACACAAACGAACAATACTAGGCCGCTCCCCAGCCTCCCTAGCATGCCCCGATCAATTTTTTGCCCAAATCACTCCCGAGCCCCGAGCCCACCCCAAAAATCGTGGGCTATAGCACATCTATTTGGCCCAAAAATGCCTCGTTCATGTCGTTTGTCTTCTTTGACCACCCAAATGGCCCCGCCCACACAAATTGATAACACTAGGCTCTCCCAGGCATGCCTCGCTCAATTTTTAACCTATATCATGCTCGAGCCCCGTGCCTACCCCAAAACTCGTGGGCTATAGCACACCGATTGAGTATGAAAATGCCTCGTTCACACTGTTTTGCCTGTTTAACCACCCAAATGGCCCTTCCCACATAAATGGACAATACTAGACCGCTCCCCAACATTCCTAGCATACCCCGATTGATTTTTGACCCAAATCACGCCCGAGCCTCAGGGCCACCCCTAAAATCATGGGCTATTGCACACCGATTTAGCCCGAAAATGCCCTGTACGCACCGTTTCGCCCGTTTGACCACCCAAATGGCTTCGCCCACACAAACGGACAACACTAGGATGCTCCCAAGCCTCCCTGGCATGCCCCAATCGATTTTCGTCCTAAATCATGCTCAGGCCTTGAGCCCATCCCAAAAAACGTGGGTTAAAGCACATCGATTTGGCCTATTTCACCTATTTTACCACCTAAATGGCCCCGTCCACTCAAACGGACAATACTAGACCGCTTATTAGCCTCCCTGGTATGCCCCGATCGACTTTTAGCCCAAATTACACCCGGGCCCATCCCAAAAACCGTGGGCTATAGCACACCAATTTGTCTTGAACATGCTCAGTTCGCGTTATTTCGCCCGTTTGACCACCCAAATAGCCCCACCCACACAAACGAACAACACTAGGCCGTTCCTCAGGCTCCCTGGCACACTCGAATCGATCTTTGGCCTAAATCACTCCCGGTCCCCATGTCCACCCCAAAAATTATAGGTTATAGCACATCAATTTGGCCCGAAAATGCTCCATTCATACCGTTTCACTCGTTTGACCACCCAAATGGCCCCGCCCACACAAACAGACAACACTTTGCCACTCCCCTACCTCCCTGGCATGCCCCGGTCACCCAAAGGCCCCACTTACACAAACGGACAATACTAGGCCGCTCCCCAGCCTCCCTGACACACCCAGATAGCACACCATGCTATTTTGATCTTCAAATAATTTACTTTTCATCACATTCTTAGCTAAAGAAGAATGAAAATTTTATACCGAATTAAGAAAAAGTGACCATTGAATGGGATGAAAGCCGTATTTTAGAAAAACGTATCATCCAAACCACCTTGTGACAGTTTGTCCTCATAGATCTCGAATTAGTAGGCAAATTTAAAAAAATTTGTCTCAAACGGATATTCGAGTCCAAAGTTATGAAGGTTTAAAGTTTCACCATTTTACAATTACTTTTTGCCTCTCTTTTCACTCCCTATTTTTTATTGACCTTTTTGTCTTACTTAATTTTTATTTATATGGAATAGCCTTTTGAGATTACAAATTATTAATGATAGGTATAGTAAGGAGGATGTGAATGAAACTTTTTTTTAAAATGAGGTAGATAGAATAAGTTAAAATGTGAATTTAAACAATGGTTAAGAATAGCATAAAAGGCCCACTTGGTGTGGTGGTCTTGCATTTGATTCTAGAAACTAGTTATTTATCTCAACTACAAGGGTTCAAACCTAGGTGGATCAATTGATGAATTTTATTAACTATTTTTTTTTACTTGATTTTGTTACTTTTTTTAAGAAATGAAAAAATAAATACAAAAATATGCAATTTAAATTTTACCAAGTATTAATATTTTATTGAGTAATTTTCTTTTTTTTTTTATTGTTATTTTAGTTTTTTAATAAAAAATTAAATTTTAATAACGAAAACATGCACTTTTACTATAATGAGTGCTAGTTCTCGACAATATTTAGCGTAGAAGAGGTTGTAAGCAAACAAACAATTCCTTCTTTTTTCACGCTCTTTTCATTTTTAAATCAGTGGGGTGCGTATGTTGTTAATTGAGGACGTGTATTTTGGTACATGGCACATGAAATTCGGCATAGTTGTACATTGTAAATGTAGTGCGTCAGAGCCTGATACATAGTGCGTCCACCAATGCCCACAGTTTCATTGAGCTTTATGCATGTCATCTAGGCACCTATGCCGCACAAGGCTCCAAAACGGCCCATGCCACCCAATTGGCTCATGCTGGCCAAGCGGCCCATGCCTCTTATGTGGATCATGGATATCAAGCGACCTATTTTGTCCAAACGGCCCATGCAGCCAATGATAATCATGCGACCTACCAAGCAACCCATACCACTCACGGTGCCCAAACAGCCAACGCCGTCCACAGCGTCGAAGAGGCACAAATCGACCATAATTGCAAAGTGGCCCATGTCATCAAAGGCTCCCAAGCGGTACATCGGCCCAAGATGCTCATTTGGCCCATGGAACCCAACCCACCTATCACTTCCAAGCGAACCATGTTGTTCATTTGGTCTATGTCAACCAATCGACCAATGCCGCCATGGCGATCAAAATTCTATGTTATCCAAGCAGTCATGGCTGACAAGCGGCCAATGCGACCCATGCTGCCTATAGCTCCCAAGCAGCCTATGTCGCCCACGAAGCCCAAGAGACACATGCCACCGAAGGCTCCCAAGTGGCACATTGGCCTATGCCGTCCACGAAGCCGAAGTCGATTAAGTAGCCTATACCGCTCATTTGGCCCATGACGCCCTAGTAGTCCATGGCGCCCAAGCTGTCGACCTATAACGCTGATTTGGTCTATGGCACCCAAGCAATCGATGTCACCCAAGCCGCCTATGGCGATTAAGCGGCCATGCCACTTATGTGAACCATGTCAATCAAGCAATCCATGCCGTCCAAGCGGCCCATGGCTGTGAAACGACCTTTGACAGCCACGGCTGCCAAGCGCCCATTAATCAAATCAATTCTTAAAAAGCAACATATGGCGATTACTTTGGAATGAAGGACTAGTAAGTATTAACTGTTAGTGTTAGGGGATTAATATAGAAAAATTATATTTTGTGATACTTTTCATATATTTTTTGAATATTTATATTTTTAATTTTAAAATATTAAATTAATCAAATTTAATTTAATTTTAAAATGTAATCAAATTAATTCTCAAAAAGAGACATAAGACAAATATTTTGGAACCAACGAGTAGTAAGCATTAACTGTTAGTTTTAGAGGATTTGTACAAATTAATTAGGTGATTATCCAATTGTGCAAAAGTCATACTCAGTAGATGCACATTTTTTCTTTTTAAAGTGAGGTGTTTTAATGATTTTTTTCTTTTGTGCAAAAATTGTTGTCTTTTGGCAAACTAAATTTACGTTTGGTCAAGAATATATTTATTGCCTTGTTCCTCTTTAATTACATGAATTAACTTCTTCTTTTTTGTTTTCCTCTTATTTGACTTTACAAAAAAATAATTCTATTTTGCATCAATCGCAAGCGAACCCTACACTAAATAAAAATGCTAATTACAAAAATTAAAAATTACTAATTACATAAATCGTCACTTATTTTCTGTTAAATAGCATATAGCTAATTATCACTAGTTCAACGTTCAATAAGATTAACGATGGAATTTTATTGTTTTGATAAAATTTATCCGTTGCTAATTCTTGTTGAATTTGTGTCATATCAAGATTAGTTATATAAATTTATGTTATTTTTTATCGAGATTAATTCTTCTCCTCTAAGTTAAGAAATAAAGGAAATTTCTAAAAATAAAACTGAAGTGCCATACAATGCAAGATTTTTTTATTTAATTAAATTTCTCCAATGGCTTTATGAATCAAAGACACAAAAACAAATAGACTATGTTTACATTGTACAAAAAGTATAAAATGAAAATTTTGCGAGAAAAAAAAAAGTGTAATTTGAATTAGTTGACAAGAAAATGAAGTTCTTTGATTTTTTTAAAAAAATTACTATAAATGCAATCTTATCTCTCTTTTCTACTATCTTTATTTTCAAGTCAACTTAATTGTTTGTTTATTTGTGTTTTCTTTTCTATTTATGTTTTCCTCTCTACCTCTTCTCATTATTTTGTCTTAATTTTTTAATTTTTTTTGTTGAAGTGAGACTTATTCTAGAAATTATGGATTCATGGAATGCACAAATGATGTGAGTTTTTTTTTTTTCAAATTAATTTTTCGATGTTATCTTTCGTTTTATGTTTTATAATTTTCGTTTTTTTTAACTCTAGTTCATGACTTTTTTATGATATGTATTTTTTCTCCTATAATGTTCTCATTATTTTAGATTTGAATATTTTGTCTTAACCAAAGAAATTTATCTAAAACACGCTTTATCTTGAAACCTATGATTTGGTAGACATTTTTCGATTGATTTGATAACTTTATTAAGTTGTCAGAATAGGGGAAAATATAAGTTTTGATTGAAACGAGTAATATGATGAAATGAAAATATATAGAACAAAAGAAAATGATTTTTCAATAGTCTTTTTAAGGAAATGATTTGAGCTACATTTAAATGGATTAAATCAGGGTTGGTCAATAAATGGATGGATTAAAACTTGTCAGTGTTTGTGAGTGGATTCATTTTTTAATCGTTTATATGTTTTTAACAGATTTATACAAAGAATTATTTTATGTCTGTCTTATATGAAAGTACCTTTTTTTTTTAAAAACGGATAACCCTAGGCCACTCCCCAACCTACCTGGAACTCCCCAGTCAATTTTTGGCCAAAATCACGCTCGGATCCTGGGCCCACCCCGAAAACCATGGGCTATAGCACACCGATTTGGCCCAAAAATGTATCGTTCGTGCCGCTTCGCCAGTTTGACCACCCAAATAGCCCCACCCACACAAAAATACTACACTAGGCCGCTCCCCAGCATTTCTGGTATGCGCCGGTTGATTTTCGTCCCAAATAAAACCCAAGCCTTGGTCCCACCCCAAAAATCATGGGATATAGCACACAGATTTATCCCAAAAATACTCCATTCAAGCTGTTTCGCCTGTTTGACCACCCAAATGGCCCCGCCAGCATAAACGGACAATACTAGGCCGCTCCTCAGCCTACCTAGCATGCCCCGACCAATTTTTTTCCCAAATCATGCCCTAGCCCTGAGCCCACCCCAAAAATCGTGGGCTATAGCACACTAATTTGGCCCAAAAATGACCCGTTCGCACTATTTCTCCCATTTGACCACCCAAATGGCCCCTCCCACACAAACGGAAAACACTTGGCTGTTTTCCACCTTCCCTAACATGCCTCGCTTGATTTTTGGCCCAAATCACGCTCGGGACCCAGTCCCACCCCAAAAATCGTAGGCTATAGCATACTAATTAGGCCCAAAAATGCCTCATTCATGTCGTTTAACCACCCAAATAGTTTCACCCACACAAACGAACAAATCTAGGTTGCTCCCCAACCTTCTTGGCATACCTCGATCGGTTTTTGGCCTAAATAATGCCGATCCCTGGGCCCACCCCAAAAATCGTAGGCTATAGCACACATATTTGGTTTGAAAATGGGTTATTTCGCTCGTTTAACCACCTAAATGGCCTCACCCATACAAACGGACAAAACCAGGCTGCTTTCTAGCCTCTCTGGCATGCCTAGATCGATTTTTAGCCCAAACCACGCCCTAGCCCCAATCCCAACTCGAAAACCGTGGATTATAGCGTACCGATTTGTCCCAAAAAAGCCCCATTCGCATTGTTTTACCCATTTGACATCCCAAATGGCCCGCACATACAAACCTATAATGCCAGGGTGCTCGCCAGCCTCCCTAGCATGCCCCGATCGATTTTTGACCCAAATCACGCCCGGGCCCTAGGTTCACCCCAAAAATCATGGGCTATAGCACACCGATTTTGCTTGAAAATGCCCCGTTCGCGCCGTTTGACCATCCAAATAGCCCCGTCCACACAAACGGACAAAATTAGCCGCTCCCTAGCCTTCTTGAAATGCCCCAATCGATTTTTGGACCAAATCACGCCAGATCCTTGGGCCCACTTAAAAAAAACATGGGCTATAGCACACCAATTTGAGCCAAAAATGCCCCATTTGCACCGTTTCCCCCGTTTGACCACTTAAATGGCCCCGCCCACATAAACGGACAACACTAGGCTACTCCCCAGCCTCCCTGGCATGCCCCGATTAAAGTTTGGCCAAAATCACTCCTGGACCCCGGGCCCACCCAAATATGGCACACCAATTTCGCACGAAAATGCCCTATTTTAGCGTTTCACTCGTTTGACCACCCAAATAGCCCTTCCCACACAAATAAAAAATACTAGGCTGCTCTTCAAGCTCTCTGGCATGCCCCATTTGATTTTTGACAAAAATTAATCCTGGCCATCGATCACTCCCTGAAAACCATGGGCTATAGCACACTGATTTTGATCGAATATACTCTATTCACGCCGTTTCATCCGTTTAACAACCCAAATAGCACCGCTCATACAAACGCATAATATTAGGCTACTTCCCAACATCCCAAGTATGCCCTGATCGAATTTGGTCCAAATCATGCCCGGGCCCCGGGCCCCGAGCTCACCCCAAAAACCATGGGCTATAGCAAACCGATTTGGCACGAAAATACCCCGTTCGCACCTTTTCTCATGTTTGAGCTCACAAATATCCCGCCCGTGCAAACGGACAACACTAGGCTGCTCCCTGGCATGATCGGTTGATTTTCAAACCAAATCACACCTGATCCCAGGGCCCACCTCAAAAATGGTGGGCTATAGCACACCGATTTGTCCGGAAAATGCCCCATCCACGCCGTTATGCCAGTTTGACCACCAAAATGGCCCGCCCACACAAACGAGCAATACTAGGCCACTTCCCAGCCCTCTTGGCATACCCCGAGTGAATTTTGACCCAAATCATGCCTGGGCTCTTGGCTCACCCCAAAAATAGTGGGCTATAGCACATCGATTTTTTCCTAAAAAAACCATTCGCGTTGTTTCTCTCGTTTGACCACCCAAATGTTCCCCGCCCATACAAACGGGCAACACTGGGCCACTCTCCGGGACTCGGGCCCATTCCAAAAATTATGGGGTATAGCATCCTGAATTGGCCCAAAAATTACCCGTTCGCGCCATTTTGCCCCATTAACTATCCAAATGGCTCCGCCCACACAAATGGACAACACTAGGCCGCTCCCCAGCCTCCCTGGCATGCCGCAATTGAATTTTGTCCCAAACCAAGCTCGGTCACCAGGCTCACCTAGAAAACCATGGTCTATAGTACACCAATTTGTCTTGAAAATGCCTCGTTTGCACCGTTTTGCCCGTTTGACCACCTAAATATCCCCGCCTATACAAACGGACAACACTAGGTCACTCACCAGCCTCTCTAACATGCCCCGATTGAATTTTAGCCCAAATTATACCTTTTTTTTTAATGTGTGTTGTATAAATCAAGCATCAATCAGTCAAAACTCAAAATTGTTTTTCATATATTTTTGTTTTAGTGTATTTTGTTCATATGAAATCGAACTTTAAATACTTTTAACTTCATTTATCATGATTATTAAATACTTAATATTAATAAAGCGGAAATAGTCATTTATTGAGGAACTTTGCATATTACTCACTTTGTTTCTATTTGTTTTTTTAATTCATTTTCTTGAAAAAGTACTCCCTCCATTTCAAAATAATTGAATTATTGAGGTATGATATACCCCTTAAGAAAAAAATAATTTAGGACATAAATTATAGGTAACTTTTCACTATTACCCTTTTAATTGTTCTTAAATTACTCTCCTACAAAATGTGAAGTACTTAAGAACCCCATTAAATGAAAGGGTAAAATTGAAAGAAATTTTCAACATGTCTCCTGAAAAATGAACAATTTATTTATTGTAAACATTAAAAAATAACTCAACAATTAATTTATTTTGGAATGGAGGGAGTATTTTTTATAGATTACATTTTAATTTCAACTTTTCACATAACATATTCAAACATAAAACTAAAGATCATTTTGGTATATTTTATACCTATATCTATTTTAAAATTATAAGATTCAAAATTCTTTTTTACTTTTTTGAACCTCGTGTAAAATCAAAATCAGACAAATAAATCAAAATGAAGGGAATAATTTCTAGTCAAAAATTAAAAGAGTAAATATGAGTAACTCTTTTTTCCCAAATAATTTGACACATTTTTTTTTGGGTAGAGTGCATTAGATAAAAAAATACATGGATTAGCTTCGTGTATTATTAATATTTTGTTTGGTACATTTTTTTATCTTATGTATAATTAATGTAAATATTACTATTTATACACTCTATTTGATATTAAAGTGTGTCATACTAATACATGAAAATTCATGTTATTATTAACACAATGGTTTCTAATGCATACGGCACCTGACTCATTCTTCCAACAATGTCCCAAAGTTCCACCACCAAACTGTAGTACTGCATTAAAATGGCTAAAAACATAATTGTCCCTCAAAATATATTTCACATTCTTTCCACCATATTTATGGCAATTCATGTTTAGAACGGCTAAAGACACATAAACAATTTTTAAAAAAATAAATAAATAAAATTCATGTTATTTTTAATACACTAAATCAAACACTGCATAAGAAAAATGCAAGCATAACTAATATAAATATTATTAATACACAATATTTTACATTATTATAGATAAAATATTGTTAATGATAGAAGTAAATACAACACAATTTGTTAATTCCAAGGCCATGAATACACACAAAAGTTTAGCCAAGCCAAGGATACAATAGACCAATTTAAAATAGTAGTGGGGACAAATTCAAACTATTCACCTTTTAAGATGTGTTTGGTAGAGAGGTAAATATTTTTTGAAAAAATGTTTCCGTTTTTTCTTATGTTAGGTTCAACAAAATTTTTGAAAAACATTTTCTTTCATAAAAAACAAAAACAATAACTTACTTAACGGAAGTAGGAAAAATAAGCTCTATAAATGATATTACTGTATGTTTATTGCATCCTCCTATCCAACATTATTTTTTGCTCAATTACGTATAAAATACTTTTGAGATAACAATTTTTTTTTGGCTTACTTACCAAGTTTTAAGAAACCAACTTATAAAATATTATATATGCTTATTGTATTCTCCCACCCACCCAACACCCTCAGTCCCTACCTCTTGATCATCCCACTCCCATCGCCACCGAGGCCTCACACCCGACCCCCTCCTGCCTCTATTTTTTTAATAGATTACATATAAATCTTTTTTGAGCAATATAATATTTTTTTCTTATATTTATCAATTGCAAGATTACATACAAGAAATTAACTTATTTTCGAGAACAAATATTTTCATACCAAACATACCCTTAATATAAAAAAAATTATGACTCTCTATTGAAAATTTTCAGGATGGACAAGTACATCTATAATTACTTGGTTACAAAGGGGTTGCATGAGACTGCTGAGATATTTGCAATTGAAGCAAATGTTATAAATCCCAGAAATGTTGGTAAGTTTTTTAATTTAAATTTATGGTAGATTTAAACTCATTAAAATAATTATTAAAAGTTGTTTACGTCTGACTTATAACTTACATGTAATCATGAAAGTAGTAGCAGATTCTTGGGTTATAGTAATTGGAGTAGTATGACTATGTTATACTATTGATAGACTATGTTATTCCTTTGCTTTTATTTTATTTTGACTTTATGATAAAGATATATCTAAATTGTTACCTTCTTTTTTATGAGTTTTGCACCTTTAATTTAATTATATATATTCTTTTTTCTTATATGAACTATCATTGTTTATGTATTAAAACGCATCTTAAAATAAGTCAAAGTTTTGAACTGTCCTGCCCCATCTATTGATTTGAGGATAAGAGCTTTGTCCCGCCCTGCTTGTCTCGTTTAACCTTTCTCCTTCCCCATTGTCATCTCTAATCAATTATTCTTTTTTCCTATCTAAACGACAGTGATATTTAAAGGTTGTCTTCACATGAGCTATAACTCACGAATAGTTGTAAAATTAGTTACTGATAGTTGGGTTAGGATAGGTTTCTTAGGTTGTAAGTCCATTTGAGATGTGGGCCTTTCCCGAACTTTGGATGAATGCAACATGCTTTGTGTATCTGGATACCCTTTTATTTGACGATTATGTTATTTTAAAGAATTTTGTTATTCCTTTGACTTCATTTATATGTGAGATAATGGTTAAAAAAACACATCTGAATTATCATTTTTTGCGAGTTTCACACTTTCAACTATAGTTTTTTCTATGTATTAAAATACACCTCAATTATCAGTTGTTCCTTGAAAAATAAATTGGGTGCAATGATAGATAATTAATGTCATTCTTTGAAGCTTTTAGTGCACTTATGTGAGGTCAATTATATCTCAAAAGTGCTTTTTGTGTTTCTAAAATTGTATTAATTGCTATTTTTTATTTCAATTATTTAATTTTTGCGATTTTTTTTAGCTATCGAATCTCCAGAGGGATATCTCATGGAATGGTGGGACGGATTTTATGATATATACAATACTTATCAGGCTGAGAAGGTCCAAACATTTTATGCGAAGGTGTTGCCTAATCTTTTCTAAGTTAAATGGAAAAAGGTGCGAAAAATACCTATACTTAAGCAAAATTTGCAATTACGCACCTGAACTTTGCGGGAGTCCTATGACCCCATAGACTATTTTTATCATATATGCCAGTTAAATACGGTAAAAAATAGTCTAGGGTCATATGACCCCCGCAAAGTTCAAGGTGCTTAACTGCAAATTTCACTAAAGTATAGGTATTTTTCGCACCTTTTTCGCTAGTTAAATTCATCTTTTCGATGATTATTTAATATAAATACATGATTTTTTCAAAATTTTCAGGATACATGGACTACTGAAAATGTGGGATATCATATCCCTTCTGATGTGCCAACATCTTCTCCAAATACTTTCACACCGGTTAGCTCTCCTACCATGCAATCGTTTGAGCCTAATTTTGTATATTGTAGTGTGTCCCTAGTAATGTCGCTCTTTTGTTTAACTATAGGTGCGCGATATATCTCATGCAGAGCCGGCGTTCCACCTAATGACACCTGAGGATGAACTGAGGTCTGAGTTAGTTACGTTTATTGGTTTTGTTCCATTGGGTTTTATGCAACGCGATGATGACTGTAAAATGGAATTTATCCAATTTTGGCTGTTATCTTTCTGGATAACTAGTTATCGCTTAGATATTGCATAATGTAAGCATTAGTTTGGTTGTTGAAGTTCGTGAATAAGAAGATCGATCTCTAGCTCTTTTTGATGTTCATGTGTCATACAGCCAACCGATGGAGCAAATTCCAACAATGCCTCAACAGTCGGAGGGCAAAGTATGTTTAGATTTCCGATACAACAACAATTTTTTACTTTTTGCTTTTTAAAGTTGCAACATAACTGACAAGGTTTTATCCTTCCAGGATGAGGGAGAGGTAGAGGTAGATGATATTAACTTCAAACGAACTGTGCAGATGGAACCAAATCCCCATCCCCTTAAAAAGATTAAGCTTATGGTGCCAGAACCTTCTGAAGCAGGTTCGTTGTATTGGGTTCAAATACTTAGCGGTTATGTCTAAGAATCTTTTGTCTTTGATCTTGACAACACATGTTAGCCCACCTAAGTTATTTTATACTCTTATACGACGTAATATGCATTTTGAACCAGATACCAATGTCAACTTTTGTTAGCGTATGAAAATGTTATGGTGGTTTGGATGATCTGTTTGTCTATTATAAGCTCTTCAAGGATGATTAAATAGTTCTCCATTATAACGGAAACTCATATCAGATTCTTTGCTGATGATCATTATCAGGTTGTTCCATCGGCTTCAACTCTATGATGCAGCAAACTCCCTAGTCTAATAAAGATCTCGTGATTTTTTTATCATCTTCTTGGCATGGCATTAAGAAGGTAATAAACTTGAGAAAGATCATAATTCATTAGTATATGTAGGCTATATATGCCATGAACAAAGATGAATGTTGCTACTTGTTCATTTTAAGAACTTTTAACTTTTTCTAGTTGAAGTTGTGCTCATGAATGATCAATCATGAGTAGAATAACATTAGTTGTTTTTGCTTTCTCCAATTGTTAATGGGTATTGCGTGTTTGTTAATCAACACAGAAAAATAATCAACACAAGTAGGAAATATGACAAGAAAAATAATCAATACAAGTAGGAAATATGACAAGTATTACAGTGCATAAGTTATAGTGCAGTGTCTTGATAGTGAATGTTAGGGCTGCTAATATATTTAGATGCAGCATAGGGGTTTAGGTTTTAACTCTATAAGTCGTCATAAATGCACAACAACAACAACAGCATACCCAATATATTCCCACCAAGTCATCATAAATGCATAACCAATAAAGGCTCAAATCTCATATTATTGTCTAATTAATGGGTAGTTGTTGTGATGAAATGTATGAATCCAACAAGTACAAAGGGACCAGGTCCCTATGACCACAGATGCAATAGGATAACAGTAGAAAGAAAAACGATGCAATAATGTAAAGTACACACAATGTTTATGTGGAAACCTCCTTGCTCAAGGGAGAAAAAAAAAAAGACCTGTCTCACAGGATTTCCCAAATCTCTACTAATCTTCAAGCAACCAAGTGATTACAAGCTCCTATAATCACTACCTCTTGCAACAACTCTACTACAAGACAAGTGTAGTAACTCCACCACACCTCAGCTGACTAACTCTAGTCAATGATCCTAGATAACTCTACCCAGGACTCAACACTACCAAAATGGTAAGTTAAACTTGACCAACTTACAAACGACTCGATCAATTACTTATAACTGATGCGACTCAAACTAAGACTTGGACAAGCTAAAATATCTACTATCCTTTATATATCAGGAGTAGATTTACAATATGATAGCAAAACACTAACAACTCAAGACACCACAAGACTAAATGAGCACTTAATCGGTCCCTTGATGATGTATGAGTTGTGTTCAACGAGACGACTTTTGCTATGAGGAAGAAATCTTGATTTTGTAAAAACTGACTTTTGTTGTGTGAAGTATTCCTTTTATATGAGACAACAAAACCTAGAACTTCTCCCATTGGTCGAGGTTGAACATCTCTACTTCTGTGCTACTAACTTTCTGCAGGAACACTTTCAGCTGTGGTAGGCTTGTCATCTTCAGAGAGCAAATTCATATGGGATCAGGTCCCATAAATACCGACTTAAGCTTCGATCAGGTCTTTGTGGAATAGTTAGTAAATCATCAAAACTCCAAGGGTGTAACATGTTGTGCATGGTTGTTTGAAGACTTGGTCTTAATAGCAAGTGTGGCTTTCCATATAAGAGGCAAGTATAGTGTTGCGGCCCTGGTGTTCATCTGCACCCAGTACTTTCAATGGAAAAATATGTATTTATGTGTAAGAATCTACTAAACTTTCGATGAGTAGTATGTATGGATCCATAATGTCAACAATAAAATAGGTTCAATATGGCGAACCTTAAAGCTTGAACCAATATGGTTTAAATTCTGGATTTGCCTCTGCTTTTCATTAACGTCTCATAGTTCCCTATCATGCCTTTTTGATTACTTAATACAAAATCCTATAAGAATTAATATACATATAAACATAAGTATCAGTTTGTAGTAGAAGAAAAGAAAGGTACTCAGATGACGTCAGTTGTGATTAGTGGTTTGTGACCAAAATGGTCAAAATTTTGGACTAAACGGATTCCTTTTCATTAGGAAAGTGATCTTACTAAGAGTATATATTTATAATTTACAATAACATACCCAATGTAGTCTCACAAAGTGGGATCTACCGAGGGTAGAGTGTACCAAGACCATACCAATACCTCAGAGGTGACCTAGAGAGGTTGTTTCCAATAGATCTCAGGCTCAAGACGTATCTATTGATAATTTATGGCATCTAAAAGAAATAAATCTTCTAATTCTCCTTGAGGGTAAAGAGAATGAAGTTTCGAGTTACTACATTATAATGTTTTCAAGAAGAAAGGATATTAAATAGTCGAGTTTACAGCTATAATGGGAACTCAAGCTATGTTACACTTTCATCACTCTATGCCCAAGGGTTCGAGTTCAAGAAGAGACAACAATGCCAGGTATTTTTTTCCCATTTGACCGAGTCTTGGTGGAAGGTATTAAAGCAAGAAAATGTAACTACGAATACGACTTTTCAGTTGACTTGATTTAATCGAACTTATGTAATTGAAGGTTATTGGAATTGTGTATGCTTTTTTCATGTGTATCTCATGGTCTACCTTATCCCTCGTCAACACAAGGTGGATTTAGAAATATTTGTGTGGACTTTGATTAGAATTGAATCTATCATAGAACACGTCCCACCACTCCGTTAGCTATCCCCTGGAAAATTGATTGCTAAACAAACTCCAAATGTAATTCAGTATTCTTGGGAATTTTTTAAGCTATCAGTTCTTGAGAGGGATTTATAGCGGATTGGGGGATGTATTGTAGATTATATTAGGTGTCTCCTGACTTTTTCTAAGTTAAATTCATTTCTGACCTGAAGCAATTATAGTTTGAATGTATGAGCCGTGGAATTCTGAGGCTATAATGCCCTGATGGCAGTAAGGCCTGCACTGAAGGGTGCTGAACTGATATAGAGCAAGCTCCTGTTACCTGAGCATAGATTTTTATTGTTGTTAGTAATGCAAGGGAAACTACTCACTAAAGAGAGGTTGATGAGAATAGGTATACATTGTGATGATGATCAGTGTGTACTATGTGATCAGATGCAGATAGAAAATGTCTATCATCTTTTTGCAATCTGATGTGTATCTTTTGTGCTACTAGAGTTTTGATGGTACTACTGAAGTTTTGATGATCTACAAATTATACCACAAAGGATCTGATTGGCTGCTAAATGAGTATCTACAAGACCTCGTCTCAGAGGAAGTTGACTTCAGAAGATGACAGAAGATGACAACTGAGTACAGTTGGAAGCTGCACTTTTTGCAGAGAGTTGGTGGCACTGCCATAGAGGCAGCCAACCTCGACCAATGGCATGCGTTCTAGGTTTTGTTCTGTCTTATAAAAGGGAACATTGACAAGGAACAAAACTCAGTTTTTACAATCAAGATTACTCTCAAAAGCAAAATCCATTTCACAAGAACATTGCTCATACTCTAACAAGAGACCTGATCGAGTGCTGACTAAGTCTTGTTGTGTCTTTGAGTTTTGTGTCTTTTGCTCTTACATTGTAAATCTACTCCTGAACTATAAAGGATATGTCACGACCCGAGCCTAGGCCCTAGCCGTGATGAGCATCCCGAACCATAAAAGCACCGGGACACCCATTCTCTGTCTGGTTATCATGCACAACATTCATAATCATAATAAAATGCGGAATTGAAACTGAGTACGGAAAACATGGTCAGGTTCTGCAACATTTCTGAATAATACTATTTGACATCAGTCTGCGAAATCTCTACTAAGAACATAAACATTTGTCTGAAAAGAAACTGGGACAAGGCCCCCAGTAGACCAAAACATAATAAATAAGATAATGTCTGACATAATTAGGCCTTCCGAATAATAGAAGGCTCACCACTATGAGATCAAGTCTGCAAGCCCGAGAATGTCTATTGAGTAGCTGGACCCCTAGACTGTGCCTCAAAACCTGGAAGGAGGGGGGGGTCAGCACAAAAGTACTGGCACGCGAAGCACTCCAAAAATAGTATAATGGAACATACATACATATATATATATAAGTGAAAGCAATTTTCATCAAGACATCCTGTATAAAACTGTTTCTGAAAAATACATGGGCACTTTCTGAAAACATGCAACCTGTCTATTCATTTCAAATCATGATCTGCGTTTTACTTCTGAGTTAGGTGGTATCCCCTACATTTCTGAAAATTCCACGGGCTGTGTGAAATCCGCCATTGACTCGGCGGGGAAGCCCCCAACCCAAGTGTGCCGCAAGAGTTGGAGTTTCTGATTCTGATACGCCACAGGACATTTAAGTCAGCGCATAATAATATACCCGGGTCGGCAAACCACGGTTTTAGGCAAAGAGTTGTCTGAACTCAAGCCCTCTTCGGGTAACCACCTAACATCTCTGTATGCCCATTTTTTAACCTTTTCTGTATATGTAACAATCTGAATGTCTAAAGTCATGAAAGTCTGATTTCTGAACTAGTCTGAAAAGTCTGTTAGTCTGAGTCTGATATGGCATTTATCTGAGTTGGTATCGTCATACCAAGACCTGCAGGTTCTATTTCTGAGCCATAATGCATTAAGCATGATCTTTCATAAAAGTGTAGTTTCAGACCACCCAAACATGTAATTTGCATAAAAGAGTTCATGTTCCGAAACTCAAGTCAAAACCATGCAAAAACATTCATCAAACATATGGTGGTCATGTGCTTTTGGCAAAATCATGCAGTCTTGCATTATATGTAAATTCAACATTTACAACCCTCTCATTCATGTTCAAAATCGTATTCGAAACATAGCAAAGCCAAAGCATTTCATATCATGATTTTTCAAGACTTATTTCAAAACAATCTATATCATATGAAACTTGGAAATTACATCAAGAGAGGAATTTCATGTAAATCATGCTCTCAATTCATATATGTATAAAAACTGTCAAATCTCTTTGGAGATGGTCAAAATACCAAAACAATGATGTTAAAACATCTTATACATAAATATATATACATAATTTAAAAACCCCATTCTAAAACATGATTTTTTTGCTATGCCCATGAGAATTTAGGAAAACCCCGCGTACCTTGTTCTCCACGAATTTTGGGTGTCTATCAAAGCCTACGTCGAGAGGATTCCAAATCTGAAATTATTTTCCAAAACCAACGGTTGAATCTTGAGTTATTTGGGATTTTTTTGTTTGAAACCTAATGGTGTTCTTGAGAGGATTTGAGAAAAAAGGATGTATTTTGCTGAATTTGGTCTGAATCAGGTGTTATAAACGGAATTGGGTAAGTGAAATGACTAAAATGCCCCTAAGAAAACAAGAAAGGTCGAAACTATCCCTCAGTTGACAAACTGACAGGCTGAAGTAAAACAGCTATAACTCTTTACTCAGATTTTGGATTTGGATGAAACCAGTTGCATTGGAAAGAGGACTCAAAGATCTTTCGTTTGATAGGTTGCAGCTCTCCCAGTTCATTATATTCTGAGAGTTATGATCGTTAGAAGTTGACCTTGAAAATCTGAAAGAAACGGAGTGTTTTCGTCACCTAAAACCATAAGTATGCGCCGCCCTTTGCATCGCATAGACTAGGATAGGCGCCGCCCTTTGCATTGCCAAATTTAGCATATGCGCCGCCCTATTCATCGCATAATTTTACATATGCGCCGCCCTATGCATCGCATATATTTGCATAGGCGCCGCACTATGCATCGCCTATATGTGCGTATGCGACATACTCAACTTTGAAAGGTCATAACTTCTTCACCGGGTGTCCGTTTTAGGCGAATTTGGTATCGTTGGAAAGCTTATTCAATTATCTACAATTTGGTATATAGTAGGTCACCCGGTTAATCATATACAATGAGTTATGGTCAATAGAATTTGACACAAATTACAACGTCCACTAACACTTAAGTCTAAACTCAGAAATTGTCGTCTAATTCAAGCATGACTTTTTACGGGGCGTTACAGGATAGTAGATCAATAGCTTTTCTAAGTCTTATCTTGAGTCGCATCAGTTAGTATTAATTGATCGAGTCACTTTGTATTTGATCAAGTTTCTTTCCACCTTGGGTGAAGTCTTTCCTGGGTAGAGTTACTTAGGACTGTCGGCTAGAGTTAGTCGACAAGGGGTGTGGTGGAGTTGCTACATCAGTCTTGTAGTAGAGTTATTACAAGAGGCTAGGATTAAGAGTTTAATCTTTTGTGATTATTAGAACTTTGTTGCTTGAAGTTAGTGGAGAGTTGGAAAATCTCACGGGTCGTGATTTTTCCTCCCTTTAGCAAGGAGATTTTCACGTAAATATCGCTTGCATTTTATCTTTTGCATTGATTTTCTTTTATAACTATAATACTGTGTTTGTCCCTATGTTTCATCAGTATCTCAGGAAATCTACAACACAATGTAAGCTTTCTTTTACTTGGTTGCACGATTTATCCTTCAGTTCTACTAATCGGTATTTGTTTGCTTCACTATCATACATATATCATAATCATTCGGAACATCTCAGCTCTGATATCAAATAAAACTACATTATGCAAGATAAAAAACATGAATTAAAAAATAAAAAATATAGACAACTTCACTTTGCAAACTCCTTCCCTGAACGAATATATGTAATTCGTGACGAACCAAAAAGGTAAGTGACACATACAATGAGACGAGGAGAGTATATATAATTATATATATTTCTAAAATTATGAGTAATAGTTTTTTTTTTTAGAAATTTGATTCAAATTATTTGAACCAATGAGTACATTAAGTTAAGTTTTTTTTAATTAATTTGATTCACATTATTTACGAGTGGGAATATACTAGGTATGTTATTGTAGTTGTAATTAGTGTATTTACATTTTTCGTAAAAGATTTTGGCATTTTCTCACTCATATACATTAATTCTGTTTTTCTACTCATTACAAACTCACCTTTTTATTTAATTCAACTTTCCTGAGATAACTTTTTATGTTTTGACACATTTGACTAATACTTAAAGTGGAGGGCAAGTCCATTGAAATTATAGTATATAGGTAAAGAGCTCAAATATATTATCAAATTATTAAAAATGGTTCATCTATGTCATCCGTTAAAAATTTGGCTTAACAGCATCGGATTCAGGAAGTACCTCTCATGAGGCTACTACCAGCAATTGCTCTTCATCAGACGATCCTGACCACACCACTGCATCCTTTTCAGGTATGATTTTTACTACTTCTAGTTCCTCCATTCCTTGTTCTGCCCCCTATACCAAATCATCCCATGGTTACTCATTCTAAAAATAATATTAATAAGTTAATTCAAAGACTTTGTCTTACTTCTACCTTAACTCCTAAACCCGAATCATTCCCTGCCGCACAACCTTCTAAATTGCAAGTCATTCCCTCAAATACCATTAGCAAACCTAAGCCCATCTTATCATCTCTTTCCTCTAGTTCAATACCCAAACCTATTGAGCCTAGGAGTGTTAACCAAGCTTTAAAAGATCCTAAATGGCGTGCTGCCATGAATGAGGAATTATCGGCACTTAAGGGTCAAGGCACATGGTCTCTTGTACCAACAAATTCTCAAGTCAAACCCGTCGGGTCTAAGTGGGTTTTTCGTGTTAAATACAACTCTGATGGAAGTATTAGCCGTTATAAAGCTCGACTTGTTGCTAAAGGTTTCTTGCAGCGTCCAGGTGTTGATTATGGTGAAACATATTCTCCAGTAGCAAAGCATACCACAGTGCGTGTTATTCTCTTACTGGCTGCCTCATTTGATTGGCCACTTCGTCAACTAGATGTTAACAATGCCTTCTTGCACGGTACTTTAACTGAGGAAGTTTATATGTCTTAGCCTCCCGGGTTTGTGAATGAGATATATCCCACTCATATTTGTCGGCATCAAAAGCAATTTATGGGCTTAAACAGGCTCCATGAGCATGGTATGAGAAACTCAAATCGTATCTTGTTTCATATGGATTTTTCCATTCACAGTCAGATCATTGACTATTTATATATGCTAAATCTAGAGTTATACTCTATCTCATTGTCTATGTTGATGATCTAATTATTACCGGTAATAATCAAAGTTCGATGGAAGATTTTATTGGTTGTCTTGGTAATCGTTTCTCTGTTAAAGATCTTGGTGATTGTTCGAGTTATTCGCTCACCTTCTGGAATTTTGTTAAGTCAGTAGAAGTATATATATGAGATCTTAGACATAGCCAACATGGCTGAAGCTAATCCGATGCGCACACCAATGGAAAGCGGATCTTGTCCAATAAGTAGTGATGGCTCTCTACTTGAGGATCCTAAAGAATATCAAAATATAGTTGGAAGTTTACAACATCTCCACCTTACCAGACCGGATGTGGCCTTTGTTGCAAGCAAATTGTCTCAATTTACAAGTGCTCCAACGACCACACATTGGGCTATGGTAAAACGAGTTCTTCGCTATCTTGTTGGAACATCTGCTAATGGCCTATTTCTTTGGAAAGGCAAGTCATTAAATCTGCACACCTTCTCTGACTCAGACTGGGCAGGTAATCGTGAAGATCGCTCCTCTTCTACAGCATATATTGTGTTTTTAGGCTCCAATCCGATGTCATGGAGTTCTAAGAAGCAAAGACTTGTTGCTCGCTCATCCACAGAAGCTGAATATCGTGCTATTGCTTCAGCTTCAGCTGAAATTCGTTGGGTCCGTAATTCGCATAAAGAGTTATCTATTTATCTCAAGGAACCACCAGTTATCTACCGTGACAATCTTAGCGCGACTTATGTGTGTGCTAAACCAGTTTTCCATTCCAAAATAAAGCACATTAAGATTGACCGTCATTTTGTTCGAAATCTCTGCCAACAAGGCTTGCTACGTGTTTCTCATGTCTCATCCCAAGACCAACTAGCTGATCTTCTTACCAAGCCGCTTCCAAAAGCTCCATTTGAAGCACTAAGGTCCAATATTGGTATATCGAACTGATCTACCATCTTGCGGGGGCATATTAGCAATATCTCTTGATTGATACTAGGATATCTCATGATTGATCTTCCATATCTCAATATCTCATCAGTGATTTAGGAGAAGATTACAATTATTTATTACTTGATTCTTTACTTATTTGGTTAGTGCTCTCTTGTATATATATACACACACATCAATAAAATTAACACACTTCTCTCCAGCAGTAAAATTTATACGTTTCGTTCCATCATCTCTTCCACAACGAGGCTTGCAGTTTTCTTGTCTTTCATGATCCGTTCCTTCGGAACTTTGTTGGTTTCCATTACATCATTCAATTGGTCTGTCCATAAAGGAAAATTCCCAGAATCATGATCATGGAGAGCATCACACATGATTTTGATTTCTGGAATATCTTAAGGCATGTGATCGCGATCAGTTCCTCCGTTTAGTGTTGCCTGCTTCTTAGGGGAAGATTTTGAGATTGAGTAAGAATTTCATATATGTTTTAAGGAATAGAATCTATCTTCATAGACATGGAACCTAATCCAGAAACATCATCAGATTTAGACAAACTATTCTCAATGTCCTCATCAATGAGAATAGCTACATACTGATCTTTCTGCGTTAGTATTTGATCTTCCAAAGTTATCTCTTCTCGACTTTTAAGATGAGGATCCTCAAACCTATTCAGGTCAAGATCATCATCAAAATCTAAAGCCTTCAGTTCAAATGTTTCTAGCCAAGTGATGGAGTGGTATGGTGGGTGAGTAGCATCTTCCGGTAGATTTACACTAGTAGACAAAAAGGCGTTTCTAATCCCTATTTCTAACGATTTACATTCTTAAAGAAAATACTCAACTTGCTTTTAGTGTATTTGAAAAACTCCAAGAAGAAGGTAGGCAGACTTTCACAATGCAAAGGGTAAGCTTGGAAACGTGATGACATTAACAGTGGAAAGAATGTTAGTAGAAATATGTTGAGACTTTTTCAAATTGCTTTGGGTGGTCGCTGCATTCCATACAATGGCTAATGGACCTTTCTGACCCAAAAGTGTCCATTAGCGATCGTATGGCAAGCAGCAACCATCCAAAACAATTAGAAAAAAACTCAATATGATTCTTCCGACATTTTCCCCACTGTTGATCTCATCATGTTTAGGAGCTTATCCTTGCACTGCGACAATCTGCCTATCTTCTGCTTGGAGTTGTTCGAGTACACTCGAAGCAAATTGAATACTTTCTCCAAGAAAGTAAATCATTAGAAACGGGAATAAGAATGGCCTTTTTTGTACAAATCTCACTCTACTGAAAGACGCTACTCATGCACCATACTACTCCATCACTTGGCTAGAAATATTTGAACTGGATGCATTAGATTTTGATGATGATCTTGACCTGAATAGGTTTGAGGATCCTCATCTTAAAAGTCAAGAAAACTTTGAAGATCAAATATTAATACATGAAGATCAATACATAGTTGTTTTCATTGATGAGGACATAGAGAATAGTTTGTCTAAATCTGATAAAATTTTTGGATTAGGTGTCATGTCTATGGAGACAGATTCTGATCCTCTAAACATAGACAGAATTCCTGTGTAATCTCAAAATTCTTCCTCTAAGAAACCGACAACACTAAATGGAGGAACTGTTCGTAATCACGTCTCAAGATATTCCAGAAATCGAAATCATACGTGATTTTGTCCATGATCATGATTCTAGGAATGGTTCTATATGGGCAGTCCCATCGAATGATAAATGGAACCTGACAAACTTCTGGAGGATCAGATCATGAAAGAGAAGGAAACTGCAAGCCTAGTTGTAAAAGAGATGATTGAACGAGACGAACCACCTATTACTACTTTAGCAGAAGTTCAAGAACTCAATAATACACAAATATCTTTTGGGCATCAGTCACCTGATGTAGTACTTCAACAATACCCCCTCTTGAGGAACTAAGAGCAAAGGGAAGAAGAAGAAACCTAGTCATTGATGACAATATAAAGAATGGATTTTGGGCCTAACTCAACCGCAAAAGCTAGCTAACGAGGAGGAAAGGATTGTCCAAGCCTATATAAGGAGACCAATTACTCATCCCTTTTCCGTTGTGGAACTCCTAACACTGCCCCGCATGCCCTGACCATGTTAACTGGAGCATGTATAATATAATACGGAGACTCAACATTGGTGAACAAAGAATTGGGATAGGTTTGGCTCTTATACCATGTGAATTGAACTATCTAGCTCATCTTCCAAACTAAGATTATGTCAGAAGTAAGAGGGATTAGCTTTTCCAGGATGATACAAAATAACACAATCATAACCCTTGAGTAGTTTCATCCACTGACACTGTCAAAGATTTAGATTTCTATAAAGCAAAAATGTAATTCTAGCTCTTATGGTTGGTATAAATGTCGCAAGTTTTGTCATATAGAGAATTCCTCCAAATCTTAAGAGCAAACATCATTATAACCATCTGGAAATCACGTGTAGGATCATTTCGCTCGTGCTTCATTAATTGACTCAGAGCATAGGCTATAACGCAACCATTTTGCATGAGGACACACCTTAATCCCACCCTCACAGCATCACAAAATACCGTGAATCCTCCAGAACCTGATGATAAGGCTAATTTTGGTGCGGTTGTCAAACATGTTCTGAGTTACGAAAAGCTCTGCTTACATTCCCCTGTCCATAGAAACTCCAGATTTTCCTATGATAACTTGGTCTGCGGAGCTATTATTTTAGAGAAATCCTGCAAAAAACGTCTATAGTAACTTACCAAACCCAAAAGCTAGGAATCTTTGTGGGCTAAGTAGATCTATGCCAGTTCTGCACAACTTTCATCTTCTTAGTATCCATAATTCCAATTTTGGATACTACATTCTCCAGAAATGCCACTAAGTCCGACCAAAATTCGCACTTCGAGAACTAAGCTTAACGCTTATATTCTCGCAATGTCTGCAACACAATCCTTAAATGATTCTCGTGTTTTTCCTGGCTACGAGAATATTTTGAGATATCATCAATAAACACTATCACAAATTTGTCTGAAACGACTTGAACGCCCAATTCACAAAATACAAGAATGCAGCAAGAGCATTAGTCATCCGGGGAAGGCATCATACATAAGGAACTCGTAATGTCCATATTGGGTTCTGAATGTCATCTTGAAAATGTCTTCCTCCCTGATTTAAGTTGAGGATAACCAGACTGAAGATCAATCTTTGAAAAGTGGACAACTCCTATAATTGATCAAACACTATACGAGGCAAAGGATACTTGCTACATATTGTAACCTTGTTCAACTATCTTAAGTCGATGCACATTTCTAAAGACATCTTTCTTCTTTACAAACAATACTGGTGCACCCTGTGATGATATGCTCAGTCAGATACAACTCTTATCTAGTATGTCTTGCAACTGTTGTTAAGCTCTTTCAACCCTATCGGTGCCATACAATATGGGGAATAGATATCGGCAATGTGTCAGATGTCAAATCAATACCAAAATATATCTCTCATTCTTGAGGTAATTATCATTGATGAAGTAATAAAAAATTTCATCGTCGGCATCAAAAAGATGCAAAATAGTACATAAGTTGGGAAAATGACAATACTTCATTACCTCAAATACAAAAAAGGTTAAACTAGTACCAGGGAGCTAACAAAGTTCAGAAAGTTCTTTCGGGAATCTATGGGTGAAAGGTTATGCCGACGGTATATACATACAAAAGACATCTAGAAATAAGGGAGTAATTTGAAGTTGATAAACCTTCAAAATATATGTTATTCCTTTGTGGCCATAAACACCAATAGACACTAGCAGGTATCATCTTCCAGATTGGCTTGATGGCCTTACCAAATCTCCAATTGCACCAGCCCAGCATTCAAAGGCCTCTTTGGTGCTATGTGGCATTACCCAATTAATACCAAATATATACAGAAACATATTCCATAAGCCAACAACCGTACCATGTAAAATTATCTGTCACAACCCAACCTCTAATGATATTGTCCGTTTTGAGCCTAGTCCCAAATGGGTTTAAAACGCGTCATTAAGGTCCAAGGCTTGCTTCTATATATACCCAATATCTCTATATCATATTTGACACATCACAGTCCACTAGTGATATCGTCTGCTTTGGACCTAGGCCTGCACCGAGGTTTAAAATGTGTCATTAGGGTCTAAGGTTTACTTTCTTATATACCAAGCATCTCTCCCGTGTTATGTCGATGTGGGATTTTCCTAGAGTACTACTTTGCCACAAGTGAAGTCCAAAGAAAAGGAACTGGTCGAGCCAAGAGTGAAGATGAACAAACGTTGGCGTGAAACTCATGAGCAGAAACAGAAATCTTTGACAATTTCATCATCAAATAGTAAAATTTGGATACGAGGTTATTTCCGATAATATGACCACTAAGGGAAGTTTAAATTAAGGAATGCATAATTACAGTACAGGGGTTCACTTGTAGCTGGCCCTATCTGATAAATGTATTGCTACTCTGTTATTATGTCGTTGAATGAATTTCAAATAGTACTTCCCTCATTTGTGTACGAAGAAGAAAGATGAAGACAAACGAGAAGAAAGTGAATACAACAACCTCGTCCACCATCTTCATGTGTCAAGTTTTTGTGTATAACAATGTGTTGGTCAATCTAAACATACTAGATTGAAAGAAATGAATGATAAATACTACACATTGAAAATTCATAATAGGAATACTACATAAGCAACTAAATGGGAAATAAATGATAAATCCTTCACCATTGAAAATTGATAGGGCTGAACAAAACAGGTAACTAACAAAAAAAATGATCAGTGAGAAAGTGAATAATCAAAACCTGTAAGGCATGGTGACTTGAATGAGAAAATGATCCAACTGATAATGTATTGGGGTGGCTTTATTTTGGTCCTTGATGTATCCATGTTGCTTTAACAATAGCAACTCTTCAAAAATAACGTACAAACCTTCTCCCAGTCAAAATCTTACCAAATTTGTAGCTTAGCAAATCACTCCAAACAATGGGCTCCAAGAAAACTTTTGCACATCCTTGAACATTATTAAGGCTTCCTCAGTCCTTTCCATACCCACGAAATCAGCAACCATTGCAAGGATCAAGCACTCCATCCCCAACTTCTTCAAATATTCCCAAAGCATACTAAGCAAAGCATTTATCACATAAGCTCTGGCCAAAAAATAAAAATCCAATTTTGACCACTGAGTGCACCTACCTTCCAAACGTAACAAAAGCATAACTATCAAACAACCAAATTTCTTTGAGACATTCCATTAAACAGTTGACTAGCAATTACTAACTTCCTTCACCTTAGTCAATTGTTTTCTGTTTTTAATTTCCCAAAGTCCCTTTTCATTAAACCAAAGAATAAACTTCCAATTTTTTTAATTTCCCAAAGTCCCTTTTCATTGAACCAAAGAGTGAACTTCCAATTTTTATAATCACTGAATACACCTACATTTCGAACTTAAAACACTAGCAAAAGCATAATTATCATGTCTAACACCCCAAAAAAATGCATTATTTATATTTGGTAAGTACCTGTGGAATTAGTTGGGGTCCGCACAAAATGACCCAGACACCACAATTATTAAGAAAAAGCACTACTTGAAACAAAGTTAAGCAACCTATTTTCAATACCAAGCAATAATGCATTCTAAAGAGCCAAATTTTACTATTGCTTTCCATCAAACAAGTACTATTGCATTCCATCAAACAAGTGACAATCAGGTACCAACTTTATACACCTTAGACAGTTGCTCTTTATTTTCAATTTCCTAAATGCCCTTTTCATTGAACCGACAGTAACAAAACAACATATCCAGTATACTTCCATAAAGTGGAGTCTGAGGAGGATAGAATGTACCCAGTCCATACCACTACCTCAAAGGCGAGGTAGATGACACGAATTCGAATTGTTGTTAAGCAATTCAAAAATTAAACCAAGGACTTAAACTAAGAGTTCTTCATTCATGTCCAACAAGTGAATTACATCACAGATTATCAGTACTCACTCCTTGAAAACTTCCCAAGAAGCCTCACATTCATGCAAGTCCTCCCATTGCACCAAAACTTGAACAGTAGTTTTGTTTCCTTTTGGACCATTATCCTATCCAACTGCTTCACAGGTTGAGGGCAGTAGGTACTAGCAAGATTGACCACAGGTAGATGAGTAATTTGCTTAGGTAACTCATAACAAGGCTTCAGTAGGGATACATGAAATGTAGGATGCAGTAACAACTCTGAGGTAAAGCAAGCTTATAAGCCACAAAACCAACTCTCTGCAGAATGAGATACGGGCCAGAGTACTTGGAGGAAAACTTGGTAAAGTAATTGTTAGTCATAGTCACCTGTCTATGAGGCTGCCCTTTGAGAAAGACCCAATCACCTACCTGGGAAGTTCTCTGCTAAGCCCTCAGCAGATGAAAGTGTAATAACTTGAGTTTAAATTCCCTAGTAACCAAGCTTCTATCCACCTCTGGTACATCAGACTCTCCCGCCAGGTATGGTAAGTGAAGAATGAAAGATGCTATATATCGCCACTCAATGCTTCATAAGGTGTGGTCAGAGTTGAAGAATGAAAGATGGTATATATCGCCACTCAGAATAAGACAAATACTGCACCCAATCTGTAGGATAATCAGAACAATAATATCTGATGTAAGTTTCCAAGCATCTATTTACCACCTCAGTTTGGCCATCAGACTGAGCGTGGTAAGCAGTTAAGGCATTCAAAGTCACTCCTTGAATAGCAAAGATCTCCTGCCACACCTTGCTAGTAAATATGGATCTCTGTCACTCACTATGTCCTCGGGCATCCCATGTAACTTAAGCAAATGTTCCATAAATAACACAGCTAACTCAGATGTAGTATAAGGGTTGGCTAGAGCGAAGAAATGTGCATACTTAGTGAGTCTGTCAACCACCACCCAAATTACGGTCTTCTCTTAGGATTTAGGCAACCCCTCTATAAAATCCATACTAATACTACTTCATGACAAAGCAGGGTTTTTGAGAGGTTGCATCAAACCACGGTAAGCAGCAGAGTCTGACTTGTTCCTTTGACGAACTGCATATTTCCTCACATAATCAATAACATCCGTCCAGTAGACCAATGCTGCCACCCTTCTAAAGGTGTGATCCACACCAGAATGACCTGAAACTGAGTCATGCCACAACTTCAAAACTTCCAACCTTAATGTAGAGTCAGGTCTTACTACCAGCTTACCTCTTCTAAATTGCTGGTTCAAATAAGAATGCCTCTTATTCCCCTTGGTTTTGTAGTCAACTGCTGAATTAGAGTTCACACTCAAGCTTAAGAAATACAGGAGAATTGGCTCAAGAATCAAGCTTAGTTCCCTCCCTTCCTGTCCCTAGTTTCTCTGACGTTTGGAGGTATGCTCAATAAATTCAGTTTTCAATATAAACTAGGGTTGAAGAAATCTACACACTCATATTCCACAATTATACGCATAAGTATATTCCTCAATAGTTTTTGGGTAACAATTGTTCTTTGTCTGATTTGCTCCAAACTATGTCAATTTATGTGATCGTTATGTCAGATTAGTTGTTGAAGAATAGTTATTGTGTCAATTGTCATAAATCCAGGTGTCTCTTGAATCTTATAGACAAATTGATTTATTTTTATGAATTGTGGGACTTATAATTTTCCAAAGTGGTGAGTTTGCTTAAAGATTGAAATTTCTTTGTTGCTGAATATGGATTATTTTTATTATCCAACAAGAATGTTGTGAATTATTCTTATCATTACAAAGAGCTTGATGACTTGAGAACCGTCATTACATGATATGAATATGATCCTCAACAAGGTTGTTTAAAGTCATCTCATAATTTCCTCAAAGGCTATGCAAGCCATGTCCATGAACTCTAACATAACGAACCATGAAATTACCTATCATGCCTCTCTAATATTGACAATGTTAACTCTTGACTATGAACCTATTATGATTGACTCACAATGTGAGCCTAAAGTGGCAATACATAATTATGAGCCTAAAGTGGCAATACATAATTATGAGCCTAAAAAGTCTAAACTATGAGCATGAGCCTAAAAAGGCTAAACTATGAACATGAACCTAACAAGACTAGCATTTTGATTAGGAACTAATCAGATAAACATATAACATTATGAGCCACGTCAAGGGCCTCGACTCGGAGCGTGACAGTTCCTCAGGAGGGAGTGTTGATTGAAGTACTAAATCAAGTGACTAATGCCCAAAAGATATTTATCTATTAGTGAATTCTTGAGCCTATACTGAAGTAACAGTAGGTGGTGCGTTTCGTTCCATCATCTCTTCCACAACAAGACTTGCAGTTTTCTTGTCTTTCATGATCCGCTCTTTCAGAACTTTGTTGGGTTCCATTCATCATTCAATTGGTTTGTCCATAAAGAAACATTCCCAGAGTCATGATCATGGAGAGCATCACACATGATTTTGATTAGTGGAATATCTTGAGACATGTGATCGTGTACAGTTCCTTCGTTAGTGTTGCCTGCATCTTAGGGGAAGATTTTGAGATTGAGCAAGAATTTCGTCTATGTTTTAAGGAATAGAATCTGTCTTCATAGACATGGAACCTAATCCAGAAACATCAGATTTAGACAAACTATTCTCAATGTCCTCATCACTGATTTGATCTTCCAAAGTTATCTCTTCTCGACTTTTAAGATGAGGATCCTCAAACCTATTCAGGTCAAGATCATCATCAAAATCTAACGCCTTCAGTTCAAATGTTTTTGGCCAAGTGATGGAGTGATACGGTGGGTGAGAAGCATCTTTCGATAGATTTACATTTGTAGACAAAAAGGCGTTTCTTATCCCTATTTCTAATGATTTACATTTTTAAAGAAAATACTCTACTTGTTTTTAGTGTATTCGAACAACTCCAAGAAGAAGGTAGGCAGACTTTCGCAATGCAAAAGGTAAGCTCGGAAACATGATGAGATCAACAGTGGAAAGAATGTTAGTAGAAATATGTTTAGACTTTCAAATTGCTCTTGATGGTCACTACGTTCCATACAATGGCTAATGGACCCTTCTGACCCAAAAGTGTCCATTAGTGATCGTATGGCAAGCAGCAACCATCCAAAACAATTTGAAAAAGCCCCAATATGTTTCTTATGACATTCTACCCACAGTCGATTTCATCATGTTTAGGAGCTTACCCTTTGCGCTACAACAATCTGCCTATCTTCTGCTTGGAGTTGTTCGAGTACACTCAAAGCAAGTTGAATACTTTCTCTAAGAATGTAAATCATTAGAAATGGGAATAAGAATGGCCTTTTTTTCTAAAAATCTCACTCTAACGAAAAATGCTACTCATACACCATTCTACTCCATCACTTGACCAAGAACATTTAAACTAGATGCGTTAGATTTTGATGATGATCTTGACTTGGATAGGTTTGAGGATCCTCATCTTAAAAGTCAAGGAAAGATAACTTTGAAGATCAAATATTAATACATGAAGATCAATACGTAATTGTTTTCATTGATGAGGACATAGAGAATAGTTTGTCTAAATCTGATAAAGTTTTTCGATTAGGTGTCATGTCTATGGAGACAGATTCTTATCCTTCAAACTTAGACAGAATTCCTATGCAATCTCAAAATTTCTATGCAATCTCAAAATTCTTCCTCTAAGAATCTGACAACACTAAACGGAGGAACTGTTGGCAATCACATGTCTCAAGATATTCCATAATTTGAAATCATGCGTGATGTTGTCCATGATCATGGTTCTAAGAATGTTCCTTTATGGACAGACCAATTGAATGATGTAATGGAACCTGACAAAGTTCTAGAGGATATGATCATGAAAGACGAGGAAACTACAAGCCTAGTTATAGAAGTCATGATGGAACAAGACGAACCACCTATTGCTACTTCAGCAGAAGTTCAAGAATTCAATAATACACAAATATCTTTTGGGCATCAGTCACATAATGTAGTTCTTAAATCAATACCCCCTCTTGATGAACCAAAAGCAAAGGGAAGAAGAAGAAACCTAGTCATTGATGACAATATAAAGAATGGATTTTGGGCCTAACCCTAAAAGCTAGCTTACGCAGAGAAGATGATTGTGTAAGTCTATATAAGGAAACCAATTACCCATCCCTTTTTCAATGTGGGACTCTTAACACTCCCCCGTATGCCTAGACCATGTTAACTTAACTGGAGCATGGACAATATAAAATGGGGTCCAACATCGGTGAATAAAGAATTGGGATGGGTTTGGCTTTTATACCATGTGAATTGGACTATCCAGCTCATCTTCCAAACTAAGATTATGACAAAAGTAAGAGGGAAGATCTAAAATGATGTATTGGTGAGGGAATAGTTTTTCGCAGAAATTTACCAGACCGACAATGGTAAATTATCCATTGTCAAAGTCTCTGCCCTCTGTCGGAGAATCGCTGGCGTATTTCTAGTATTTACGTCTTGTAGGTATCATTACAATGAAGGACGTGGATAGGGAGAAAAATATATGTTTTGCAGTACCGTTCTAAACATGCATAAAATTAAATTGAAAACATAAATGTAAATTTTGCTCTATATCTGATTACTCATGACCTTAACTTCTCCCACACCATATATAAGATAAAAGAAAATATCAAGGAGAAATCTATACATATCGTAACTAAAGTTACACATAACATTCCAGACGTAAAAAAAACAGTATTCAAAAAGAAAAAAAGGATAAGTAGTCATAGATTGAATAAATTCTAGAAAACGAAATTGAAAAAAAAAAAAAAACTAACATGCCTCGCCATTTCAATCAGACAAACAGAAAACCGTAGATAAAGGTCTTGCCTCTTGTTAATTATTTGCATATTTTAGAACAAAAGGTTTATACAAGAAATCACATCTGATGTTTTGTTTTGATAGGCAAATCAATTAATTTCCTTGATTTAACTTAAAATCAAGTAATTTATTTTCTCAATTACTTGGATATAAATTCATTTTGTTAAACAAATAAAATCCTATAACAAGAACCTCCCATTTAATGTGGTTGACTCTAAAATTTTCTCTACAAAATTCTTTCATAAATGAAGAATTATCGATAGCACATTAAATCATAAATGAGAGCTTAATTATATAATGTAGAGAGACTAAGACAATTAGGCACAGTATATTTTGATTTAAACCCTATAAGTGTACTTAAATAGAAAATTTTTGGGTTATCTTTGACAACCCTAATGGGCTTTAAAGCATCCCTAATGGGTGGGCCCAAGTTTTTACCGCGAGTGTCCTCGAGGGTAAAAACGTTAACTTTGTAATCATCTAAAGTTTCAATAATTACAATATGCAATCGACAGATTCTATTTCCCAAGTTCTTACCCATACACGTACTCGGAACATACATACCCTTAATGTCTAAAATGGTATAATTTAAAGTTTATCTTTATTTATTAAACTGGATGATGGCAAGCCCATCAAGTATGACCCAACACTAAAAAAATTAGTAACAGAATTTTGAAAGATTTATTAAATAAGAACTGCACAACTTCAATGAACATAACTATTATCTCGTTTTGATCTTCATAAAATATTGTACTTTAATTGATTACAATTGTTACAAAAATAAAAAGATAGAGTCCGTATTAGTTATACAGGTAGAGGTTGTGTCATAACTGTATTCTGAATTTGTAATTCAGATCTAGAAGAAGAAGAGAACATCAGGTAATCTCAAGTTCTCAAAAGGTTTTAAAGGAAACACTTATAACTTAAGGGGACTGGACTAGGACCACATCGCTGATCCGAACCAGTAAAAAAATCTCTGTCTCTTTCTCTATCTTTTTTTACTGCTATTATTGTTATATCTTGTTCATCAAATATAACCTCCAGGGAAGTTGACTAATACCAACGAACAATCGACTAAATGAAAAATTCCAATTCATCCCCCTCTTGACTTTCAATTGGTATCAAGCAGGTCTCACTTGTTTTGCACATGCAAAAGCTCTAGTATTTTAAGGATGGCTACTTATTTTAAGAACAATCTTTTTGTATGATAGTTCAAGTATTCCTTTGTACAACCCTTTAAATGGGAAAATGAGGTTTTTATGTTTTAAAAATAAATTACATCCTAATTCTCTTTAGCAAAAACGTAAAAAAGTAGGCTACCTAATAATTAAGGCTATTCTATAGGCTCATTGCTAGGGTTGCACTTGCATCCTCGATTCTCACAAATTCTTTTACAAATTTTAGCCCTTTAATTAAATTCAAATAATGGATGGAGGAAAAAATACATCAGTCAAATAATAATTGAAGAGGAAAAGACAACATTTACTATAATAATTTGCTCGAACATTTTTTTAGCTTAAAAAAAGTAGGATTCCCACGAAATCAACTAAATAAAAAAAGGAGACATACAAAAGGATGGTCACTCATATCATGGAGGTGCATAACATAGAGTAACTATACGGGTTAACACGAACAAGAAACAATCAAGCCTGGATCAATTTTGAAAGCTCATTTTTTGATATAATATGACCATTAGCGTTACTTGTATTGGCCCATATTGAGTTTCAAACATCCACTCTGCCAGCAAACATTCGGATTACCACTATTTCAACATATGCAACACATTGAGCACACATTGGCTTCATATTATTAATAGATTCCATAGGAACACTAGGATGTAAGTGACAAAGTCCTACAATTCGAGCAAATCATAGTTTGAGGTACTTTGTGTAACTTGTCACCACCTAGCAATGAGATGATTCGTTATTACAGTTCTTCCATGTATACCAACCTTGTCGCGAGTCGTGTAATTTCTTTGAAAAGTTAGACAACACGCCTTATCCTTTACCATGTTCATCCAAACTCAGCAATGCTATTCAATGATATTGGGAGCTTTCCCTAACTGTGTATGCTCTCATAGTTATTCTGGAAAAAAAACTGTGTAGCAAGCAACAGTCTGACATATTCATTACCTGCTAAACTCAACCGTTGAACAAAATGAAATTCAACACTGGTGGTTACGAGATATGGAAACCTCCAGTCGATCACCTCTAAATGTAGAAAATGCTAAAAAAGTTTTGAGAACGCAATGCCTCGAAATTCCTTACAGCTACATTTATATTTGAGACATATATATTAAAAGTGAGTACATGGCAAAAATGATAGGAACTTTTATAGGAACATCCAGGTTAGTCCTAAGGACTGGCCTCACTATCTATCCCTTGCTGAGTGGTGGTATAATACCACTTATTTATCTACCCCTTGCTGAGTGATAGTATAATACCACTTCTCTATCTACCCATTGCCTAGTGGTGGCATAATACCACTTATCACACTTCCCCCATATGAGGTTCTGTATGGTCAAAGGCCACCTATTTAGCTTCCTTACCTGGTTGGGGAATCATCTATGGACATGGTTGATAGATCCTTAGCTTCTAGAGAAGCTATCATATGTCTCCTGAAGTTTCATATCAAAAGAGTTCAGAAGAGGATGAAGTCTCTAGCTGATAAGCAAAGATCTGATAGAAGTTTTGACATTTGGGATAGAGTTTACTTAAAACTGCAACCTTATAGACAAGTCTCAGTTGCTATGAGACCTTACAACAAATTAGTTGTTTAGTATTATGGTTCTTGCTCTATTGCTGCTAAGATAGGGGTGTTGCATACAAGTTCTTGCTTCCGGCTTGATGCTTTAATCCACCACACATTCCACATCTCTTAGTTGAAAAGGTGTTATGAGGTTCCTTCAGTCATCAACTTGTCCCTATTGTCCACTACCTGAAGCTGTTTTGAGGAGGAGGCTGGTGAAGAGAGGAGACAAGGTTGTTGCTCAAGTGCTTGTCAAGTGGACTTTTGGGAGTTGGGAGTTCCTCACTGAGGTTCAGCATCGTTTCCCTTCTTTTCAACCTAGAGGACAAGTTTGTTCTCATGCAAGGGGTATTGATACAAGTTGTTAGTTGGTAAAAGTCAAGGGAAGCGAGGGAGTTAGTTGGCTACAATTTAGTTAGCTGCACAGTAGCACTTCACAAAAACAGTTATACTGTAGCATCAGTTTTCACTGTGGCACTGTTTTCCATTTAGTAGTTAATTCAGCGGTCGCTTCAATTGTTAGTTAAGTAGCTAGATCAGATGTAACAACAATAAATACTAGCTTGTAATAGTTCATGCTCATCTATGAAAATAACAATTCTCTTCTTTTGTCATTTTTCTTCCATCTTCACTAAACTTGAGCTATTTTCTCGGATTTCAGGTTGTCAGGGATCAAGGGACCCTAGACGTGGCAGCAGCTCCGGTGACCGAGAGGACAGAAGAATCTGCAACAACAATCTATCCTTAAGACACCACATGGTTTTAAGGGTGATTGACGGTTGTTGTGGTGTGGTTGTAGCTGCACTTGCAAAAAGCCAAGTGCAGGGTAGTCTTTTTGACACTAACTTTTTGGTTAAGCTTCTCCACAACCCAGAAAAAATACTGAAGCTGATGAATGAACACGGAATGGTTACCAAACCTAAAACTGGTTATCATCTGGCTTTAAACCTATGAAGAGCTATGCCAGATGTCGAACCAGTTTTCGTGTTCATTCATCAGCTTCGATATTTGTTCTGGTTTCAAGAGAAGCTTTACCAAGAAGTTGGTATCACTCCTGCTCTTGACATTTTGCAAGTGCAGCTACAGCAACGATCAAATCATCCTCAGAATCATGTGGCGTCTTAAGGATACATTTTTTCTTAGCGGGTGGATATGAACACGAGGATTTCAAAGGGGGTCACCATCCATAGATAAACGGGTTGAAGCTAGCTTAAGTGGTGAGCTTCTGCACTTCGATGATAAAAATTGTGTTATAAATATATTTTTGTTCTTCATTCCTCAGTTGTTTTGCAATAGATTCACATATTCTCTATACTATACTTGTGTCCTAAATTTGGGAAAAAATAATTTCCACCATGCTATAGTAAAAATAAAAAGCACTAGAGCTTGGGTTAAAAGTTCAATTAAAGTGCCTAAACTAATAATTTTCCGGAATAACAACAATCCTTAGTAGTCTTTCTCAGAGTAGAAACACTGGTACAAGAATTAGTTGGGTTGTTAGCCCAAAAACTAATTTTTTAACTTGGTTATATATGAGAAAATTAACTTTAATTATCATTCATGAGAATTATTATGAAGGCATATCTACTCAATTTTGTATGGATTAATGGCATATTTGACCGCTTTTTCTGATTATATCTAACTAGGTTAATTGGGGATTCTAGTTACATTTAAGGCATATTCAGACATGTGAGATAAACTATTAAAGAAGAGCATATTTGTTCAATTTCGAATAATTAGATGAAAAGGAGATTTCATCGTCTAATTGATTTGATTCATTAAGCAACAGTACTTTGTAAGCTATAAAAATATATGAAATATCAATACGTGAACGTCTAGCATTTACAAAATGGTCCATGACAGAAACTTACAGCATGTTGCACATATAAGGATGTGTATTCCTCTGATGATCGATCACTTTGCTTGCTTACGCTTTCTCCAGATTCCTTTTTCCAACTTTCTGATAAATATATATTAAAACCTGTCAATTACATGATGTGGCCAAGCAAGATATTACATGACACATGAAGATGGTGTGGACAAGTAAGAAGAGGAAGAAAAACAAGAAGGTGAAGACAATGATAGAAGACCATGCGAAAAAAAATAGATAAGGCAAAAATGGGGACAACTTGTTCGCTTTGCCAGAAATTCTAGAAGACAAATTTGATTGTTGAGGAACTTGCAAAACTCAAAACATGCTTGGTTAGTTCTCTCTAACCTCATCACTGAGAAAAAGAAGCATGTCAATTATTATTAATATTAAAATTAGTTTTTCTTGATGACAGAAGAGAAGGGCAAATCCCAGTCAAGCCTTGCCTTATAACTAGCACTCTTTGTATCTCTACCAATGTGGGAAGAATGCCTTAGAAGCTCTTTTGAATCATATTCTTAACTTGAATCATGACAGTATCGACATTTGAAATGCTTCACGGAACATCTAATTTTGACTCTTTCATCTCTTACATACCAGGATTATGAGGGCAAATCCCAAACGTCTAGCCTTGTCACTAATATCCCGTTTGGCCGTAGATTTTGAAGTTGAAACTTTAAAACTTGAGTTCTTGAAGTTGCGATTTTTGGAACTTGAAATTGTGTTGACATGCTTTTTACTTGGGAAAAAACTTGAACTTCTTAGAGTGAGTGAAATTTCTACCATAAGCTGGTCAAAATCTACGGCCAAATAAATCTTTGAAATAGATTTTCAAAATTTAATCCAAAATCTATGGCTAAACGCTAACTAAAATTAGAGCTTTTTGAATCTCTACCAATGTGGGAAGAATGCCTTAGAAACTCTTTTGAATCATGTCAGTATGGACATTTGAAATACTTCCCAGAATGTTTAATTTTGACTCTTTCATCTCTTAAATCTTTATAGTGCTTATACTTCAACTTTTCCAACTATCCTCTTCTATGTATGCCAGTGAATTAGTCACACTAACAGATAGGAGCAAGTCATCAAGAAAAACTAGTATTAGTACTAATAATTCTTTTAAATTTGCTGAGTAAGAGTAAAGAAAGAAAAAGGAGGGAAAGTTAGTTAAAGTGTTCCAGAAGTTAGTTACATTGTTGAAGACAGTTAGTTAGTTGAAGTCAGTTAGTTAGAAGTTAAGCTATCAGCTTCTCTATATATAGTCGACTATGTACAACTAACAATATACAATTCAGAATACATCAATACAACACAATGATTTACTCTTCATTCTTCTCTCTTCTTCTCTGATTCTAAGATAGTTGATCTTCTCCTATCTCTTCTCTCATTTCTCTGCTTCATGGTATCAAAGCATTACTGAATTGAATCAGTACTCTTATCGATCCTCCAATTCTCTGATTTGAATTCTCTGGTATTCATCTGCACACTCATGAAGTTTAGAATTCTCGCAATTTCTTGAGTTAATCTGAAGCTAACTGCTTGACTATTTGAGTTGCTTTGAAAAAAACTCTAGTCTGTTGAAGATGACTACTGATGGATCAGTTCCCAACAATAGTGGATCAATCCCACAGCCAGTACAAACTCCATTGGATTACAATCATCCCCTGTTCTTCACTGCTGCAGATGTATCAGGTACTTCTCTTGTGTCTTTCCAATTAAAGGGGAGTGAAAATTATGTTGTATGGAGTAAGGCTGTTCGAATTGCACTACTAGGGCGTAACAAATTTGGTATAGTTGATGGCTCCTGTAAGAAAGAAAACTTCTCTACTAAACTGGGAAACCAATGGGAAAGAGTGAATGCTATAGTACCTTCTTGGCTTATGAATGCAGTATCTATTGAATTACTTGGAGGGGTGGTCCATGCCTCTGCTGCATATTCTGTGTGGTTAGATCTTAAGGAAAGATTTGATAAAATAGATGGTTCAAGAACTTATAACTTGCATCAAGAAATTGCAACCATCACTCAAGGAGTTCAATCTGTGTCTATATATTTCACTAAGTTGAAAGACTTATGGGATGAGTTTGAATCTTTAGTTCTATCTCCTGCCTGTAACTGTGAAAAATCAAGAGATTTCTTGGCTTATCTTCAAAGACAAAAGTTGTATCAGTTTCTAATGGGTCTAAATGACACATACGCTCAAGCAAGAAGCCAAATCTTGTTGATGACACCACTACCAACTATTAACATGGCCTACTCTATGATCATGAGTGATGAAAATTGAAAAACTGTGGCTCAGTCTGTGCATGCCACAGGTCTTCTTGGTGCTGTACCTAATGCAGCTGATCCAGTTGCCATGTACTCTAAGACTAGTTATCAAGGTGGTAGTTATCAAGGTAACTATCAAAAGGGGAAGAGAAACTATGTGTCAACCTATAATCCTAGTGTTGTGTGTGATCATTGCATGCTGAAAGGTCATTACAAGATAGATTGCTACAAACTTGTTGGTTACCCTCCTGGACATCCTAAACTTGGAGAGCACAAGATTCAAAATGAAGCTAGGACTGGCTATGATCACAAGTACAAGCAGAGGAAAGTTGCTTCTAGTGCACACAAGGCTGAAGCTTGGGATCAGAATCATCAAAACCAAAGTGTTGGACTGATATCTTTGCCCCCAACACCTGAGCAATATGCTCAGATATGCAAGATATTGGAGCAACACAATCAAGTCACATCATCCATGCCAAATAGTAGTGCAGCAAACATGTCAGGTATTGGTAGTGCCTTAATGGTTTGCAATAATCCACCTGAGTGGATTATTGACATAGGTGCTACAAACCATATGACTGCAGATATTGATCTACTAAACAAAGATTCAATATCTCAAGCAATAAATCCAAAAAGAGTAATACTACCCAATGGTGATGTGTCACTAGTGACACACGCTGGATGTAGTAATATATCTGAAAATAGTACTATCCAGAATGTTTTTAATCTACCTCAGTTTAAATACAATCTATTATCAGTCTCAAAGGCTACTAAGCAACTTAATTGTTCAGCTACATTCTTTCCTAACTTCTGTGTGTTTCAGGATCTTTGGAGTGGGAAGGTGAAGGAGATTGGTAGAGAGAAAAATGGACTATACTTCTTATTGAGACAAAAGCTTCCAGGACATGGCAAAGTAGCAGGCTATGTGTTCAATACTCAGAATACAAAGAAATCTGATCTAAGGCTATGGCATAATAGGCTTGGACATGTTCCTTTTAGGATACTATCTCACATGTTTTCTATTTCACATACTCATGCAAATGACAATATAAATAAGTGTGAAGTTTGCCCATTTGCTAAACAAACTAGGCTAGCCTTTTCTCCTAGCAATACATCTAGTCTTAAAGCCTTTGACTTAGTGCATATGGATCTCTGGGGTCCTTATAAGGTTCCTACTTGTGATGGACACAGGTCCTTCTTAACTATTGTGGATGATTTTACCAGAGTGACATGGGTGTTTTTACTAAAGCTGAAAACTGTTGTCATTGTTGTTCTTAAGCATTTTCTGTCTTACATTCAAAATCAATTTGATACTTGTGTAAAAGTGATTAGAACTGATAATGGTACTGAATTTGTCAATCACATGTGTTCTGAACTCTTTGCAAATCTAGGCATAACTCATCAAACTTCTTGCTCATATACACCTCAGCAAAATGGTGTAGCTGAGAGGAAGCATAGGCATTTGCTAGAAATAACAAGAGCTATTAGGTTTCAAGCTAAAATACCTTTAAAGTTTTGGGGACACTGTGAAAGCTGCTACATATATAATAAATAGGCTACCTTCTTCTGTATTAGGATATATCTCACCATATGAAAAAATGTACAACACAAAACCTGCACTAGAACATCTGAAGGTCTTAGGTTGTTTGTGTTTTGTTAAGGTAGTACATGAGTTGGATAAACTTAAGCCTAGATCAAGAAAGGCTATTCACATGGGCTATTCAGAAACAAAGAAAGGTTATATCCATTATGATCTTACTGATAAAATATTTTTTGTCAACAGGGATGTTATTTTCATGGAAGATACATTTCCATTCAACGATACTATGACTCAAGCTTCACAATCTTTATTTCCTAAGTGTGACTTGACAACAGGAAGTAGTGATGATTTAGCTACTGATATGATAGGAGTTGAGTCCAGTTCACAGTCATAAGCACCTGCTGAGAACAACTTACAACCACAACCAACTATTGAGAATGAATCTCAATCACAATCTCATGTTGAACAACTGCAAAATACTACTCTAGCCCAGCCAACTGCAGTTCCTATTGCATCAATTCCGGCTGCAACAATATACTACACAAGAAAAATAACCAGACAAGCAGTTGTTGAATTACCTCAACAAGCTACTACACAAGCTAAAACACACCTTGATCAAAGAAAGTCTACCAGGGGAACACATCCACCTGGATGGATGAAAGACTTTGTGAAATTAACTATAAATGACAATATCTTATATCCTTTCTCAAACTATGTTTCTTATGCTAATCTATCTGACAAGTATCAATGCTACTTATCTAACTTCTCTAACCTTGTTGAACCAACAACTTATGCAGAGGCAATCAAAGATCCTAGGTGGGTAGATGCTATGCAATCTGAGATAGTTGCTCTTGGAAACAACAATACTTGGCAGGTGGTCACTCTTCCTGAAGGCAAGCATCCTATTGGGTGCAAATGGATTTACAAAATCAAGTACAAAGCTTCAGGAGAAATAGAAAGATTCAAGGCAAGGTTGGTTGCAAAAGGGTTCAGCCAAAAGGAAGGGATAGACTATCAAGAAACCTTTAGCCCAGTTGTGAAAATGGTTACTTTGAGGACTGTTTTGGCTATTGCAGCAGCTAGGAATTGGCATATACATCAAATGGATGTATACAATGCCTTCTTACAACGTGATTTGGAAGATAAGATCTATATGGAACTTCCACAAGGTTTTAAAAGTCAGGGGGAGAGACAGGTGTGTAGACTTTCAAAATCCTTGTATGGCTATGGAATGCAAAACTACATCAAGCCTTGATTAAATGTAGCTTCAGACAGAGTCAGTATGATCATTCTCTATACATCAAAGAAACAAGTGAAGGAATAATTGTTGTACTAGTTTATGTAGATGACATACTAGTGACTAGTAGCAAGCTTGACCAGATAAGTGAAACCAAAAAGGCTCTTCACAAAGTTTTTAAGATGAAGGATCTTGGAGAACTAAAGTACTTCCTAGACATCGAATTTGCAAGGTCCAAACAAGGAATTGTGATGCATCATAGGAAATATGCACTGGAACTAATCTCAGAAACAGGTCTTAGTGCTGCTAAACCAGCACCCACTCCACTTGATACTACGGAGAAACTGAAAACTATAGAATATGATCAACAAACTTCAGATGATGCAAAGTCAAACGATCAAGTACTAGCGGATCAAGAGATGTACCAAAGGATAATAGGTAAGCTGCTATACCTCACAGTAACAAGACCAGACATAGCATACAGTGTGCAGACCTTGAGTCAGTTCTTGCAATGTCCAAAACAGTCTCACATGAATGCAGCACTTAAAATCATCAAATATATAAAAGGAAAACCAGGACAAGGCCTTCTCATGTCTAGCTCAAAAGAAGATGCTCTTATAGCTCATTGTGATGCAGATTGGGCAGCATGTGCTTTCTCTAGGAAGTCTATTACAGGGTTTACTATTAAACTAGGTGAATCTCTAATCTCTTGGAAGTCAAAGAAACAATCAACTGTTTCTAGGAGTTCAGCTAAATCAGAGTATAGAAGCCTTGCTTCAACAGTTGCAGAACTTACATGGCTAGTTGGTTTGATCAAGGATCTAGGTGTTCAACTACAACTACCTGTGACCATCTTCAGTGACAGCAAAACATCCTTGCAAATAGCTGCAAATCCTGTCTACCATGAGAGGACTAAACATATAGAAATAGACTGCTACTTTGTGAGGGAAAAGATCCAACAAGGACTGATCAAGACTGAATATGTATCCACTCATGACCAGCCTGCAGATGCTTTCACTAAAGGCTTAACCAAGGTTCAACATGAATACTTAATGTCCAAACTTGGCCTTGTCAATCTCTTTGCAGTGCCAAGTTTCAGGGGGAGTGTTGAGGAGTAAGAGTAAAGAAAGAAAAAGGAGGGAAAGTTAGTTAAAGTGTTCCAGAAGTTAGTTACATTGTTGAAGACAGTTAGTTAGTTGAAGTCAGTTAGTTAGAAGTTAAGCTATCAGCTTCTCTATATATAGTCGACTATGTACAACTAACAATATACAATTCAGAATACATCAATACAACACATGATTTACTCTTCATTCTTCTCTCTTCTTCTCTGATTCTAAGATAGTTGATCTTCTCCTATCTCTTCTCTCATTTCTCTGATTACGGTGATTCACCCTTAATGTGATTTACTGCGTTATTCTTCAAAATTGTCCTACATTTTTTTCTCAGATGAGGTGGTTAGAGAGGACTCACCAAGCATGTGTTGTGATTCACAAGTTGCTCAACAGTCGAACTCTGTCTTCCAGATTTTCTGACAATGTGAACAGGTTGTCCACATTTTTGCCTCATCTGTTGTCTCACTTCTGTCTATTTTAATCTTTCTTCCCCATCTACCATATGCACATGCAATTTTCTGTGTATAGGAATGTATTAGTCGATCTAAAAATACTAGATTACAACAACATACCAAATATATTCCCACAAATACTAGATTGAAAGAAATAAATGATAGGGCTGAAGAAAACAGGTATGTAACAAAAGTGAAAATCAGGGAAAATCAAAACCTGAAAGGCATGGCGACCTGAACGAGAAAATGATCAAATGGTCCTTAATGTATTGGGGTTGCTTTATTTGGCCTTTGATATATCCATATTGCTTTAACATTCGCAACGCTTTAAACCCTTCATCAAATTTGTGGCTAAGCAAATCACTACATCAGAGAAATTTTTGCTTATCCTTGAACATTACCAAGGCTTCCTCAGTTCTTTCCATACCCATGAAACCAGCAAACATTGCAAGGATCACGCACTCCATCGCCAACTTCTTTAAATATTCCAAAAGCATGCATTCTAAGCCAAAAAGAAAAAACTCCATGTACTCGCATAAACTATCAAAATCTAAAAAGAATCCAACTTCGATGATCATTGAATGCACCTACCTTCCAAACATAAAACACTAGCAAAAACATAATTATCAACAGCCAAATTCCTTTTTGGCATTACATCGGCCATTTTTTTTTTAGAAAGATAACTTTGTATTCACACCAAAAAAACTCATCAGATAAAACTAACAAGGTGGGATTTACAACCCCTTGGGGGTATCATCAGAAATAAAATCTAGATAAAACTTTACAATTTCCATATAAAATCATGTTTATACCAAGAATTCATCTTGATCATCTGGATACTACTAGCTTTCCCTTCATGACATCTATCACTTCTTTCCCTCCATAATGTTCACCAAACGCATGATGGGATGCTCTTCCACTAGTCTTCATTAGATCCTCTTCTCCCCACTCCTACTCATTGTTTGGGCATTGTTCAGTTTACCCCTACTATACAATAAGAACATGTCCCACAGAGTTGCAGTTGTTCTACAGTGTATGAATAAGTGGCTATTTACCTCTGCCTCTTGTTCACAAATATAACACCTTCAACAAATCTATATACCTCTTTTTTGTAAAACTTCTTGGGTTAAACAAGCTGTCCTGATCATCCATGTGAAGCATGGAACTTTACGAGGAATTTGACCTTCCAGATTAGTTTCCAAACCAAGTTGTTGTCAATGCCTGATTAGAGTTCATATTCAAGTAACAAGATTTCACAGTGCAGGCCCCTTTGTTATGCAGCTTCCAGATTGGGATATCCGAACTATAAAGACTCCTGTGAACACATTCTAAAATCTGCAGTAGCCCTGCTACTCTGCTAATCTCCCAATCATTTAAAGCCCTCCTGAAAATCAGTGCCACGGTGGCCATCTGTTGTAGACTCAAAATGTGTAAGTCTACAACAACCAAAAAAAAATCAGTGTATTCCCACACGGTGGGGTCTGGGGAGGGTAAAATGCACGCAGTCCATACCACTACCTCCGAAGAAGTAGAGAGGTTGTTTCCGATAGACATTCTCAGCTTCTCTTCTCTTCCCCTATTCAGTACTCATTCCAAAAACTTGTTTTCACTCCATCACCAATTTAGAGGATAGGTTGTTGTTGAAAGGAGGTCACAACCTGTTGATAGTCTTCCACACAAAGCACCCGAAAGTGCCAGCCACTTCCTCAGTGATCTAGTTGTTTTGAATCCCATATTTCTATGCGATGAATCTCCTCCATAAAGCCATATCTTCACTACAAAACCTTCGTAGCCATTTCTTTGGCAAGCTGGTGTTTGAAGGCTTAAACTCTTTATACCCAGACCACCTTGCTTTTACTGAGAGTCACGACATCCCATTGTATCCATTCTTCTCCTTGTTACCCTGCCATAGGAAAACTCTCCTTGATTTGTTGAGTTTATTCTCTATGCTGCTTGGAATAGGGAACAAGCTCATCACCAAAGTAGGAAGGGCATCCATAACCTATGTTGCTCGGACTCTTCAAAAATGTCGATGAATGTGTGTCGGATCTTCCAAAAATAGTGTATTTTTGAAGGATCTGACACGGGTGCAGCAACATTTTTGAATAGTCCGAGCAATTTAGTCCATCAACCAAAGAACAAAAATTCAAGGCCTAAAAATTGAAATAAATCAAACTTTTAGGACCACAGTTAATCAAAAAAATGCATTATTTGAAATAAACTTAAGCAACCTATTTTCAACCCCCAACAATAATGCATTCCAAACAGCCAAATTTCATTGTGGCATTTCATCAAACAGGTGACAATCAATTACCAACTTCTTACAAGTATTTCATTGTGTCATTTCATCAAACAGGTAACAATCAATTACCAGCTTCTTACAACTATTTCATTGTGGCATTTCATCAAACAGGTGACAATCAATTACCAACTTCTTACAACTTAGTTAGTTGCTCTCTATTTTCAATTTCATAAAGGCCCTTTTCATTGAACCAATGAATAAAAATCCAATTTTGATACAACCATTAAATACACCTACCTTCCAAACGTAAAAACACTAGCAAAAAGCATAATTATCATGTCTAACACCCCCAAAAAAAAAAAGTTGCATTATAAATAACATAAACATACATCTTTAACTTACCATATTTACACAAATCTCCATTCTTACAAAGTAATTAAAAAAATCCTAACTAATTATGTATCTTCATTGGATGTATCGGAAGTTAATTATATATCTTGACTAACCTAAAATCAGAAAAATATATCGGAGTCTAATTATGTATTTTTACAAAGGAAAAAAAAGAGAAATATGTATATGTACCGGAAGCTAATTATGTATTTCAACAGATTCAAAATCGAGATTTCAATAATTATGCTTATCAGGATTTTTTTATAATTGAGCTCCAAACTATCGGGATTTATGTTGTTTATTTATATTTGGCAGGCCATAGAATTAGTTGAGAAACGCGTTAGCTGATACACATACCACACTTATAAAAACATATATTATATGAAATAAAATCAAGCAATACATTGTCAACATCTGACGATAATGCATTCCAGACAGCCAAATTTCACTGTGGCATTTCATCAAACAGTTGACAAGCAATTCTTAGGTGATAGTAGAGGAATACAAAACAAGAAGTATTAACAAACCAGATAATAATATAAATGAGACTAACATTATGACTACTAACAAAAAACATAATTATCAAGACTAACACCCAAAAAAATGCATTATTTATATTTATCAAGTATCTCATAAAATTAATTGAGATGCGTACAAAATAAGTTCAGCCTCTACAGTTAATTTTAAAAAATGCATTATTTGAAATAAAATTAAGCAACCTATTTTCAACCCCAAAAACCTAATAAGAGGAAAGGACACTCACTGACCATTTTGAAAACAAATAGCTAGCATTTGGTAAGTTTTCCACATTGTGGTCAATCGGCCAAAATAATACCCCGCAATAGCTATTGGGCTATTTTGGCCTTTTCCTGCATATACAGTTTTTATACAAAATTGATATAACGTTTATATCATGTTGATACACTTTTTTAAAGGAGACGGAACCTATGCATGCGTATACAATTTCTATACCAAATTGATACAACGTTTAATGTCATTTAATAGCCTTTGCGCTAATTTTACACTTTCCTACATATATAATTTTTATATCAAATTGATACACTTTTTTAGAAGTGACGGAATCTATGCATGCATACACAATCCCTATACTAAATTGATATAACGGTTATACCATATTGATATACTTTTTCAAAAGGGAGGGAACTCACACATACATATACAGTCCCTGTATCAAATTGACACAACATTTATACTATTTTGATATATTTTTTTGAAAAAAATAATATAATAGTGAAATAAAAAAATAGAAAAGTTGAATTCGTCTTTTATAAGAAAATGGACAAGATTTTTTAAAAATGAAACAATAAAAAAATAGAGAAGGAGATGAAGCATACATTGAAATGGCTAAAAGTAAGAATTGCTTTAGTGGCTAATTATAGATAATTAGTTTTGGGTGGCTATTATAATGGATTATTTTAGAATGAAGTGCTATTTTTGTCTTTTCCCCAAATAATAATGGATTATTTATATTTGGCAAGTATCTCGTGAAATTAGTTGAGATGCGCATAAAATAGCCCAAACACCATAATTATTTTTCAAAAAATGCATTATTTATATTTGGCAAATATTCCGTGAAATTTATCGAGGTGCGTCCGAACACCACAGTTATTAAAAAATGCATTATATGAAATAAAATTAAGCAACCTATTTTCACCCCCCAAAAAATGCATTATTTATATTTAGCAAGCATCCCATGAAATTAGTCGGCATAAAATAACCCGGACACCACAATTATTTTTTAAGAAAATGCATTATTTGAAAAAAAAATTAAGCAACCTATTTTCAACCCCAAAAAATTGCATTATTTATATTTGGCTAGCATCTTATAAAATTAATTGAGGTGCGCATAAAATGACCCTGACACCAGAGTTATTAAAAAGAAATGCATTATTTGTAATAAAATTAAGCTACCTATTTTTAACCCCCAAAAATAATGCATTCCAAACAGCCAAATTTCATTGTGGCGTTTCATCAAACAGTTCATGAGCAATTCCTTAGGTGATTGTTGCTGATCTAAATTGGGCGGTATCTGGTGAAATTAATTAGGTCATGAAAACTAAGGTGAAACAGTTAAAAGGGCAAATGAGTTTGTCAATTAAGGCGGAGTGCAAGTTTAAAAAAAAAAAAAAAAAAACGGCAAATTTATTTCAGCAATATCCAAATTTTTTATTTTTATACTTTTACCCTATAGAAGTTATAAGGTAAAAGTTGTCTGAACAATTATGGAAATAACATAAACATATACCTTAATTTATTATATTTATATAAATCTCCATTCTTATAGAGCATGTAAAGGCAATGGCATCTGAGACAACAAATGCACGGAACGTTGTTTCCCTTATTAGAATCGTCATTCCTTTATTAGAGCTATTGAGATCGCTCTCAAAACCTCCGTGTAAGGTGAAACCTGCTGCGAAGGTAACAGTAACTAGTAGGAGTTTCGTAGTTTTCTCGGGTTGGTCGGTTATTATAGGAGATTTGTTAAAGACTTTTCTTCCATTTCAGCACCCTTAATCAAGCTAACGCATAAAGCATCCAAGTTCCAATGGAATGATACGTGTGAGGAGAGTTTCCAAGAATTGAAAAATAAGTTGACTTCTACACCTGTGTTGGCGCTTCCAGAAGGTACAGAAGGGTATACAGTGTATTGTGATGCTTCTAGAATTGGTTTAGGATGTGTATTGATGCAGCATGGTAAGGTAATAGCATATGCTTCTAGACAATTGCGGCCACATGAGAAAAATTATCCTACACACGATCTTGAGCTGGCAGCGGTTATCTTTGCTTTAAAAATATGGCGCCACCATTTATATGGGGTTCATGTTGATATATATACTGATCACAAGAGCTTACAATATATTTTCAGTCAGAAGGATCTAAATTTGAGGCAGCGAAGGTGGATGGAACTATTAAAAGCTTATGATGTCGATATTTTGTATCATCCAGGGAAAGCGAATATAGTAGCTGATGCGTTAAGTCGTAAGGCTATGATGATGCCTATAGAAAGGCAAGGGATGGTTAAAGATCTTCACCAGTTAGCTAGTTTGGGAGTTCGCCTTCTTGAAACTCCGGACAAAGAGCTTATCGTACATAATGCTGCGGAATCTTCATTAGTAGCTGAAGTGAAAGAGAAGCAATATGCAGATCCTATTTTATTACAGCTTAAGGAGAACGTTCAGAGTGGTGCAACCAAGGCATTTGAGCTTACGCGAGAAGGAGTACTTCAGTGCCAAAACCGATTGTGTGTGCCGGATGTAGACGGGCTAAGAAAGAAGATTATGACAGAGGCACATTTTTCAAGGTATTCCATTCATCCAGGATCAACCAAAATGTATCAAGATTTGAAAGATATGTATTGGTGGAATGACATGAAAAGGAACATCGCAGAATTTGTAGCTGAATGTCCAAATTGCCAACGAGTTAAAGTGGAACATCAAAAGCCCGGAGGCTATATGCAATGCATAGATCTTCCAACTTGGAAGTGGGACATGATCAACATGGATTTTGTTACAGGTTTGCCTCGTACAACTCGGAAATTTGATTCTATATGGGTGATTGTGGATAGGCTTACTAAATCCGCACATTTCTTACCCGTTAAGACCACTTACACAGTTGAAGAATATTCAAAGCTGTATGTTAAAGAAATAGTCCGATTACATGGAGTGCCAACTTCTATTATATCAGATCGGGGAACTCAATTTACTGCAAACTTTTGGAAGTCTTTCCAACGGAGTTTGGGAACACAAGTGAATCTGAGTACAGCTTTTCACCCTCAGACGGATGGACAAGCAGAGCGCACCATTCAAACACTTGAAGATATGCTAAGAGCATGTGTTATAGATTTTAAAGGCAGCTGGGATGATCATTTACCTCTTATTGAGTTTGCCTACAATAATAGCTATCATTCAAGTATCAAAATGGCACCATATGAAGCTTTATATGGGAGGAAGTGTAGATCACCAATAGGATGGTTCGAAGCGGGTGAAACTCTTATGTTCGGACCGGATCTTGTGTATCAAGCCATAGAAAAAGTCAAGGTGATTCAGCAACGGTTGAAAACAGCCCAAAGTCGACACAAGTCATATGCGGATAGTAGAAGAAGAGGGCTAGAGTTTTCGTTAGGCGATTGGGTATTTTTGAAGGTATCGCCAATGAAAGGGGTGATGAGATTTGGTAAGAAAGGAAAGTTGAGTCCACGATATATAGGCCCGTATAAGGTTATTCGAAGATGTGGGCAAGTTGCTTATGAATTAGAGCTACCCCAGGAACTCTCATCAGTGCATCCAGTATTTCATGTATCGATGCTTCGAAAGTACATCGGAGATCCGTCCCTTATTACTTCTACTGAAGATGTGCAAGTAACAGAAGATCTTACCTATGAGGAGATGCCTATTGCTATATTAGATCGTCAAGTTAAGAAGTTGAGAAATAAAGAAGTAGCATCGGTGAAAGTACTTTGGAGAAATCAACAAAGGGAAGAGATTACATGGGAAGCGGAGGAAGCAATGAAATCGAAATACCCTTATTTGTTCAAAGGTGAAAAAGAAGTGCAAGGAGTGGAACTGGGACACTAACAAGTAAGTTTTTACATATGCATAACATCTATATAATGACGTGAATATCAATTATGAATTCGAACTTATTTCGGCTAAATAACTACATTCACATTCGAGGACGAATGTCCTTAAGGGGGGAAGGATGTAACACTCCGTACTTAATTACGTGCATTAGCCATTGTTATATGTGTTGGAGTATATGTATTGATCCTAAGTTAGGTATATATGAGTATTGATTATTTTGAGATGGTTTCAAGTGTATAGTTTGATTATATGAGTATAGGAATCGACCTTATTTATACCGGAATTTGCCCGTCGATGTTTCCATACGAAGGTTATTGAATAAGCTTTTCGACGATATAAATATTTTCAAAAATGGATAAGTTTCGGATATAAGCGAGCACGCTCGAAACTATAAAACGGTGGTCGGGATGTGAACAGTAAAATTGCAGGAAAATTTCCAGTTTTTGGGTCAACTTTGAACGATCATAACTCCCTCAATATAATGAACTGGGAGAGATACCACATATCAAAAGAAAGATCTTTGAGTCTTCTTTCTAATGAAATTGGTTTCATCTAAATCCAACATCTGATTAAGGAGTTATACTCGTTCTACTTCAGCCTCTCAAAACAGATTTTTGTGAACAGTAAATTAGCAGGAAAATACTGAGGCCTGCCAGTTTTTGGGTCAACTTTGAACGATCCTAACTCCCTCAATATAATGAACTGGGAGAGCTACCACATATCAAAAGAAATATCTTTGAGTCTTATTTCCAATGCAATTAGTTTCATCCAAATACAACATCTGTGTAAAGAGTTATACGTGTTTTACTTCAGCCTCTCAAAACAGATTTTTAGGGTCAACTTCAAATGAGCATAACTCCTTGTACAGGACGAACTGGGTGTCCTAATTTATATGAAATGAAATAACTTTGAACTATCTTTACAATGATACCAATTTCACCCAAATCCGATATCGGAGCAAAGAGTTATGGTCTATCTACTTTAGCTTGTCAAAACGGTCCACCGGAGGACATATTTGACATTATTTAAATTTTAAAGGCACTTTGGTCATTTCCTATGATATTATGGATGGAAATATGTGTATATGTACATGTATATGAGTTCAAAAACTCATATCCATCATCAATCATAGGAGAGAACAAACCCTAGCCAAATTTGACCTTCAAATTACTTGTGATTCAACCGTGGAAAGTCCAAATTGATTCCGTAGTTGTGTTCATCATCTCAAGGGCTTCGAAAAGCACCCCTTATTTGTGCCAACAGGACTTCAAAACCCAAAGGGCCATTCTATGGTAAGGATGTAAATTATGTTGGTGTTATTTATATGGATATGTATATATATATATATATATATGCATGTGAACATAAGAAGTATGTTATTTGATTGTTATTGAAAGATGATTGGAAATGATATTGGATCATTCTTGTGCATGGTTGGATTATGTTGAATTGTGAAGGAATGATGTGGTATTGATGATGTGGTCTTGAAATGATGATTATATATATATATACACATAAACCTATTGTTCAAGTTGGTTTTTGGAATGCTTTGCAAATATTGGTTGTATGGAATTATGGAAGAGAATTGTGGTGTTGGGTTGCTAATACTAGATGCCAAATATTTCATTGTAGATAAGTGATTTGTAAAGGCGGGAAGTTGTGTTGAATTGGTATCCAAATCTACAACGAGGTATGTAAAGCATACTCTAACGATGTTCTTTGGCATGAAAACACCAATGTTCCATCAAGTACGATTCCGAGGTTATCCAAACACATGTATTGTTCTACATTACCAATGAAGTTGTTTCCATTCTATAAAGTGTCAAAATGCTTCATTGATATACCAAAAGGCTCCTATTTCATTGTTGTGATATTGATGATTCTGAAATATATTGTTGATGTACCAATGAGTCCTTATTACATCATTATTGTATAGAAGGTCTATTACTTGATTCCTATTGATGTATCATTGTTCCAAAGGTACTATATTGGCATGAACACTAATGTAATAATCTCAAAAGCTTTTGAACTAAGTTATTGAAAAAATCTCTTATGTGTTACTTGATATACGTGTGGGTGGTATCCCAGGGGCATAAGCCTAGAATGGGTCGATCCCAATTGATATGTACTGGGGGCAGCCTAATGGTCACAGTACGGTACAGTATTGATTATTGTTAGGTGGTTGGAGGTTCGGGAGGAGGAGGTAATGGCGAATAATAATTGTAAAGAATGAAATGAACGAATGTATACCGTTCCACAAATGTGTTTGTATTCAAGAACCCAATTCAGATTAATAATAATGTACATGATCCTAAAAGTGTTTATGAAGTGTGGTTCACTTCTATTATGATTTATTCACATGCGTATGATTTTCTTGATCCCCCATATCACATATGATTATTTACAGCTTTACATACTCAGTACATATTTCGTACTGACGTCCCTCACGGGGGACCTGCATTTCATGCTGCAGGATCAGGTACTTCAGATCATTCACAGCATAGATAGGAGCCAGGTCATACAGCTGTTGTTGGTGAGCTCCAGTTTGCTTCGGAGCTTTCCGAGTTGGTTTCTTATATTTTGTTATTGTACAGGAGTCATGTGTGGGCGGGGGTTGGTCCCGACCCTAGTTATGTCATGTATATCCTAGAGGCTTTGTAGACATAAAGAAGGGTAAAGTCATGGAAGTTTATATAGTGATGTTATATTCGTATATGGGGTGGCCCCGACGGCCAAGTATTATATATATGTATATATATTTGTGCGTGTTGTGCTGATACAGGTAATTAGACCCTTTTATATGCAGCGAAGTGCTGCCCAAATTTTTGGTGACATGTAAGTGAAAGTACAGGTATTTGAACGGGTTCTCCCGGGCCTTCTCGGCTTCGGGTGCCAGTCCGGCCCGATGGGATTTTGGGCCGTGACAGAGTAACTTATCAATTGATAAATCAATTTGGCAATCTTAACCTTGACGAACAAGTCGTCCACAAATTTCCTGTCGTCGATTTGAGATCGAAGGGAAAGCATTTATAGTTACTCCGAATGACGAAGAGCCAAGAAATATAAATAAGTCTCTTTATGCCCCGCTAAAAATAAATGGTTAAAAGCAATAAGGAGGAGATGGAGTCAATTAAATCTAACCAAGTGGGGGAATTGATTGATCTACCTGTATGCCAAAAAGCTATTGGAAATAAGTGGATTCTCAAAATCAAGCGTAAGGCAGATGGTAGGATCGAAAGATTTAAAGGTTGCCTAGTAGCTAAAGGGTACACATAATAATAATGAATTGATTATGAAGAAATTTTTTCACCCATTGTACGCTTTACTTCAATAAGATTAATTGTATCTATTGTAGCCATGTTGGATCTAGAATTACATCAAATGGATGTGAAAATTTCATTTCTCAATGGAGAACTAGAAGAAGGAATCTATATGGAACAACTTGGAGGTTTTCGTGAAAAAAGGCGAAGAAAATAAAATATGTCGACTTCAAAGATCGATTTATGGTCTTAAATAATCTTCTAAGCGATGGTACTTATGTTTTCATAATGTGATAATATCGTATGATTTCGTTATGATTCATGAAGATCATTGAGTATACATCAAAAGATCCAAAGATAAGTTTGTAATTTTATTGTTGTATGCAGACGACATACTTATAGCAGCAAATGATATTGAATATGTAAGAAAAATAAAATAGTGGTTATCACTTATCATCTACTTTTGAGATGGAAGATATAGGTGAAGCATCATATATTCTTGGAGTTAAGATTTCAAGAGATCGTTCGAAGAGATTGTTGTCTCTTTCGTAAGAACCTTACATTAAAAAAGTTCTTGAACACTTTAATATGCAAGATTGAAAACCTATGAACACTCCAGTTTCTAAAAGTGAAGCTTTAAACCAAAAAATGTTCCCTTAGACTCCACAAGAGAAAGAACAAATGGGAAACATTTCTTTTGCCAATGTTATCGAAAGTCTAATGTATGTTATGATGTGTACTAGACCACAACATTGAAAAACAGTTAAAAGAATATTGAGGTATCTCAAAGACATAGTCGACTATTTTTTATATTATCAAGGATATGATCTATAACTCAAAGACTAAGTTGATGCTAATTGGAGGAGATTTAAATGAGAGCAAGTCCACCTATGTATATGCATTCTTACTTAACAATGGCGTCATATCATGGAGTAGCAAGAAGCAATCATGTATAGTTTTATCTATGATAGAAGCTAAATTTGTAGCGCTTTCATCTGCTGTGCAAGAAGTTGTTTGGATTAAATATTTTTTTATCCACTTGGGTGTGTATAATAATGTTGTTGAACATGTCATAATCAATTGTGATAGTTAGGCTGCAATCGCTTACACAAAGGATCCAAAATATCATGAAAAGATGAAATATAATGACATAAAATATAATTTTTTTAAAGACATGTCTATACAAAAGGAAGTGAACGGAAAATACATATCTATGCATCAAATGATAGCAAATCCCTTAAAAAATCCATAGCATGTGGTGTTCATAAAAAACATGTAAAGTCATTGGGTTTACGTAGATGTTGATGTACTTATTTTTATTTTTTCAATCATGTTCATGTCAATTCACATTATTGAGGATAATGTTGATTAATGCCTAATTTTTAATCTGGTTAGTTCATATACATATATCATTTTTCTTTATGTGTAGTGTAAATTTTTTAGGATGAAAAATATGTCAAACGGACATAAATATTGGCCTATTTGATAACGCTCAACTTACACATCAATTTAAGTGCAAGACGATCGTCGTTAATAGATTAATCCAACTTTGGAGTCGGGATCGAATCCACAAGGAACAATGTAAGTGGCAGTCAAGTTAATTCGAAATGATGGATACTTATTAAATTCAAACTACTAGTGCAAGAAGATAAATATGAGGGGTGAGAAAGGTATCAACACTAATATTTTTTTTGGGTTTTTTAAGTATAAATTTAGGGTTACGAATAATTAGAGTATAATCAATTAGACACAAATCTTGGGGTCATGTCTTACTAGGTCTAGTATGTGGGTGCAATAAATCAACTTCATATTTTGTAGATCATACGTGGTAGGTTCGATTAGAGGTTTCAGTACTAGCCTTTCGGTAAAGTATCGAACTATCATCCATTGATACTTTCAAATACCTAATGGGTATGCTCAACAATTGGTAACCAAACCTCAATTTAGGCATCTCTATTTCTAGGATAATACTCAAGGTATAGTCAACTTCACATTCATTCTTATGTCTAAGATAGTGAAGAACAGCATTCCATGCATTTGTTATTTCAGATGTCATCGCCTTTGCGTGCTCCACTATAGTTGTATTCTCCTACTTTCTCATGGTAACAAAATCAATATCATCTACAACAAAAGAGTTTAAAATAATTCTCTGGCTGTATAGTATGGCAACTCTTTTGCAGCTTCTGGCGATGACAACAGTTGTAGTTGCATTTTAAACTGGTTTGTATGTTACTTTAGCACATTCTGTTGCTATCGTCGTTACTTTCTATGTCATAGGTTCCATATCTTTTATATGGTATGCTTTACATATGATTCTTATTCCAGAATTTGTTTTATGATTCTTGTTCCAGAAAATTAACATCCGAAGAGAAAGAACCTAATTTTCAGCTATCAACAATTGCATCTTTTTGCCATCTTCTGTCAATTAATCAATCATGTTATAGGGCTATCAATATCATTTTCATAACGTGAAACCAGTTGTGAAAGTCGCTATCATAAACAGATAGTTGCCACTACTAAATGTATTTGAGTTGCCTTCATAATATCTTTGACTATTCTTTCATCTTACGGAGAGTGTTGGAGTAATTGGTAAAATTGTTGTCATGTGATCAGGAGATCACGTATAATTAATAAATAAATCTGCAATGAACTTGAAAGTTTTTGGTTTCTCGAGGTGAAACAACAACATACTCGATATATTCTCCACCAAGTGGGATCTTGGGAGGGTAAGTGTACACAGTCCATACCACTACCTCACGTAATGTGGCCCAACTTGTCATCTTTATGTCAGTTATATTATTATTACTATATTACAATGTTTTTTAGAGTGGGATCAATAACCCTACACCAACATGGGTTGTGGGGCAGTGGATGGGCTGTTCCACCCTCAACTAGAGGTCAAGGGTTCGGCCCTGGGTATGGAGAAAATTTTATTGGGAGCGCTGCCACCTTAATGGGCCCTGCAACGCGTGATTCGGATTAGTCAGGGCTTCAATGCGAGCACCGATCACCGGATGGAAAACCAAAAAAAATAACCCCACACCAACCCGTTTTGTCAAAGGAAAGGTGCTAAGTTTGATAGAATTTAGTAATTTTGATTCAAATTTAATTTGTATTTTTTTAAAATATATATTTACAAATGATTAATTTGAAATCCATCAGCACTACCCGAATCCTCTTGATAAAAAATTATGTTGTATATATAAGGTAATGCAAACACTATCAGCGAGATCAACTGAATGTGCTAAAGTAGCATACTTACCTGTTACAAATGCAATTACAGCTGCTGAAATGGACAGAAGCTGCAAAATATTATGATCGCGTATATAACTTTCAACTATTATAGTTGCAATCATGCCGAAGTAGGTACATATAGAAACAACTGAGGATGTAAGGGAGATGTCATCAGTAACAATAAGTGCACAAAACACTATTCTCCTTAATAGAATCAACATCCCTTTATTAGGGCTATCGAGTATGTTGGGCAAATGTAGTTTTGATGATTGATAAACTGACAAAGTGATATGAAACATGTCAGTCAAGCTGGTTCACAAACATACTATCTCATGTAGCTGAAACTTGTAGCAAAATCATCGATGATTAAACACAAGGGTGGAAGAAATCAAGAACTAGATGAGTGGTTAATTCTGATAAACTCAAGAAAATAATGTGCTAATTTGAAGAAGTTGAATTTGATTCAAACACTTGATGATAAGGAAAAACAAGTTGAGTTGAAAAAGAAATCCTATGGAAAGAAGGTGTTTCACTTCTGAGCATATCCTGAAGAGTCCTATGTATAGAAAGAGCAAGATTCTACAGATTAAAGAAGTCTACACAAGATAGGAAATATACAAATTGAAGGACTCTTTGTTAGATCAATGAAGTTTTTGATGACTGACACATGAATGGACCATGTTACTTGAGCTGGTCTAAGCATAGGAATACAGGTTTCAGGTTTCACTGATAGATGCAGACAAAGATTGCTTAAAGTCAGGAATGAATGAGCGAGCCTAATTCTGATATACTCAAGTTACTTATCACGTAAGAAATTGAAGAAGTTGTGGTTGAGTAAAATACTTGAAGATATGATGATTTAAAGAGTTGGAGTTTGACTACAACACTAAGGAGACAAGAGTTGGAATTGAAGAAGGAGTCTCACTTGAAGTAGAACTCTATGGAATGAGAGTTCTGATTAAAGGAGGAGTTTGAAATAAAGAATGACTCTTTGGAGAGCTGTGTTTAAATAGAAAATGTATTATTCAGAATAACTTGCGCACTTACAGAGAGAGAAAAGTCTAAACACAAGCAAATTGAGAAAGTTCGTAATTGAGAGAATTCTGACTGAAGATTCAAGTGCTGCCAGTACAAAGGAACAGATTGACGAACCTGTTTCACAAGATAGAACTTTACAGTTCATGAGTCAGTTTAAATATATTGTTCTTATTGAGTTGTAATTAATTGCTTTCCTAGATTAATTGTTTAGGAACAATACTTAGCTGAGTTAACTTTAAGTTTAGGATAACTCGACGTGGGTTCAATAGTCAAGGGTGATTGTTGAGTTATAGGAATTAGAGTTTATGATTCCTAGTTGCTGAGTTATAGGAATTAGAGTTTATGATTCCTAGTTATTGAGGTATAGGAATTAGATTTTATAATTCCTAGTTGTTGGTTATAAGAGTTTTATAATCAGTCATTGTTGAGCTCAGAGTTATTTAGTGAAGTTGGGGTTAAATCCTGTAGAGGTACAGGTCGTAGTTTTTTACACCTTTTTGAGCCGGGTGTTTTTCACGTAAAAATCATTGTGTTCTTTACTCCTATTTTACTACTTCCTTGGAACATGTCAGGCTACCCGTTCCATCCATAGGCAACTCTTACGTTAAAGTCACTGATCAGTGGGGCACGTACTCTAACAATTGGTGCCAGAACGGGTTATCTTGTGAATTCTAACACCTTAAGATAAGATGAAAGATGAATTCTGCACCATCTACTGGCTACTGCAAAGGACAATACATCAATAGGCCTCCATTGTTCAATGGACAGTACTACTCAGGATGGAAGGAAAGGATGAAAGATTTTCTTCAAGTAGTTGACTACGAACTCTGGAATAGAATTATTGATGGACTTCAATACACCATGAAGAAGGATGTTGAAAACAAGGATGTATTAAAAGACAAGAGTGAGTATGATAAGGCCGACTTTAAGATACTTGGAATGAATGAAAAAGCTAAGTATATTTTTATTTGCAGACTTGGACCAGATGAATATAACAGGATCTCAGGTTACACCACTGCAAAACAAATTGGGGAGACTCTTGTGAACTCATATGATAAGAACATGGATACCTTAGAGAAAAATAAAGGAACTAACGATAAGTCAATAGCACTAAAAGATTCTGATAGCATAGAATCAGATCTGGATAATAGAAAGCTTACCATGAATTTCAAAAGGTACTTTAAGAAAGGAAAGAGCCAGAACAAAAAAAGAACGAGTAGTAGGTGTTATTCCAACTATAAGTCTCAAGCTGGTTGTTTCAAGTATAAAGATACAGATCATATGATCAGGGATTGTCCAGTATGGGAAATTGAGAAAAAAATGTAAGAGCTGAAAAGAGTTGAAGCTAAAAGAGATATCTTACTCCAAAAGAAAGGAATCATTTGCTATGATGGCTGCATGGGGATCAAGCTCAGAAAAATCTGATGATGATGGAGTTGATAAAAGTGCACTTATGGATATAGGTGTTTCAGACATGGAAGAAAATAAAATAAAATATGAGGTAAGTCTACTTGATCTTAAAGATAAATTGCATCTTTGTTCTAAGAAAAGACTAATTCCCTTAATAAACGCATTGATTAATGATTTTCACGAGCTCATATCTGAAAGGGATCAGTTATTCAATGCTTTTGCAAGTATAAAGTTTGATTACGTTGATATTGAGGCTTGCAAGAATGTCATTGATACAGAAAATTGCACCCTAAAGAAACAGGTCAGTCAACTTGGTTCATCAAACCTAGATCTAAAATCAAAAATCTTAAAGTTGTCAATTACTGGAAAAAAAAAAGCCATGAGTGAAAATCATCAAAGAATTGAGTTTGAACTTAAACAAAGATAAGATGAATTATTTTATCAAAGAGAAAAGGTTAGAAAGCTAACTCAAGAAAACTCTAGGATAAAACTTGATCTTGAAAGAGCTAACCGATGGACCACGTCATCTAGAATTGTTAATCATCTAAGTAGTAGGACTCAAAATAAGAGGGTTGGCATAGGTTTTCACAGAGAAACTATTCCTTATAAAGATTTATGTTATATTTGTGGAAAACTAAAACACCCAACCAAATGTCTTGTTGCTGCCAAAAGCAAATGCAACAATCTAAATCTGGTAAATAAACTATCTCAGACCAAGAAAAGGATAACTAAACCTGATCAGAGAAACAGGTCACGTAACTTGTTTCCTGCATGGGCTAGAAGAAATCTGATTCATCTATTTCCTCATAAGAAAGGACCCAAGCTATCTGGGTGCCTAAAGTTAACCCCTATGTTTTACAGGTGAGAGTGAAAGGAGGAAAGCAAAATTTGTACATGAATAAAGCTTTCTCAAGGCATATGACTAGAAGAAAATAAAGTTTCTTTCACTCACCTCATTTAAAAAGGGAATGGATCATTTGAAAGAGGGCCAGATTTGTAATGCTCGTGTAAGGGGAAAGCAAGGGAGATTTTAAAAAAAATGACAATGAAACTGATTAGCATGCACAAGAACATGTTGTACCACCTGATTCAACTATAGTACAGACTGAGGGTATATTAACAGGGGAACAACAAATCAAGAAATTGATGCATCAATAACACCATCACAAGTTGATGGTAATTTTGTTGGTAATTCATAAGAATTGGTGGTCATAAGAATCTTGAGATATTTCATGAGAATCAATTTCTTGAGACTATGGTATTCAAATGAAAGTAATTTCTCTCTTGAGGTCTATAAAATATTGACTATATGGGTTACTTAAATGACTAGAGAAGCACCAAAGGCACTAAGTAGAGAGAATTTTGAAAGGAATAGGTTAGATTTGGGGATGATTAAAATTTTATGAACTCCGCTTAATGATTGACTAGAATAACCATTTTTCTTTTTAATCTTATTAGATAAAATGTTATTCGATTTAGTCTTGAACATTTAGTTGTGTGTCCCTATTCTAGATTTTTTACTTTTCTAACCTAATTTTGCATTAGATTATGCAGAAAATAAGTACAAGTAAGCAATTGTGACCACAAAGTTCTTCTTATCAGGTATGCTCTACACTGACATAAGCATAGGCTGTCTAAGTTGAAACAGTTGAGCACACTTATTCCATTCCTCACACTTCATCCTCCCCTTGTCCTATGATGCTGATGAATTGATTGACCAAATTTTCTTTGACTCTCTCCAAATGATTGTGCACAAATGAGTTAATCCTACACCAAAAATTTCTTCATCTCTTTCAACCAAAATATCAGTTTTGTACCATTGATTTGCCAAGCTTGATCATCAATCACATGTAGCATATGTTTCTGAAGAATAAAAAAGGACATGCTCTCTCTTTTAGTTCCTAATTGGCTCAAATCTTTTAGGATTTCTCAGTCCAAGTTTAGATTTGACATTTCAAACAATAATGGATATTTTTTAACAGATGAATCATGCTGCACTACCTGGTTCAATAAGGAGGTCTAAAACTCATTGTAAAAAAATAATTTAGATGAGATAAATTTTGAACTAGAAGCTGCATCTGACAGCCATGAAACGGAACAAGTGGTCCTTTAGGCTAGGATCATGACTTTGAAGCTTTACCTTGATTGAAAAAGAAATGAATATATTGAAGTCATTCGTCAATTGACACAATTGATATCACCTGTTCCACCTTTCTCATTAGCTTCTCACTATTTATATCCTTAGCCATGTCCCACTTTTATACCATATTTTTTTTATTAATGCTCAGTTGTTTTGCTTTGTTCAGTACTAGCTTAGGTTTAATGTGGAACATGCTCTGTCAGTTAAATGGAATGTTTATCTTTGCTAAATTGAATCATATTTTTGCTCTCTTTAATATATTACTATGTTGGCTAAAGTCTTTGTCTGATTGTTTTAGAGATAGCCCCAGTAGCCATGAATAGCATAACAAATCACTTTGGCTAGTATATTATTGCATTAAAAATGGTTATTTAATGATGCCAAAAGGGGAAAGATAAGAGGTGCGCCATATTTATAACCCATTGACTAACTTATTTCAATCTAGTATTTATAATTTAGTGCCTACAGGTGAAGAAGTTTGAATGCACAAAGACAAGAGGTTTGCCATCATTAAAAGGGGAAATTTATTGGGCGCGGTGTATTTTTTATGATTGACAAACTACCAAAGTGATATGAAACTTATCAGTCAAGCTAGTTCATAAATACACTATCTCATGTAGATGAAACTTGTAGCAAAATCATCGATGATTAAACACAAGGGTAGAAAATATCAACAACCAAATGAGTGGTTAATTCTAATAAACTCAAGAAAATAAACAAGTGCTAATTTGAAGAAGTTGAATTTGGTTCAAACACTTGATAATAAGGGAAAGCAAGTTGAGTTGAAAAAGGAGTATTATGGAAAGAAGGAGTTTCACTTCTGAGCATATCCTGAAGAGTCCTATGTATAGAAGGAGAAAGATTTTACAGATTGAAGAAGTCTACGTAAGATAGGAAATATACAAATTGAAGGACTCTTTGTTAGATCAATGAAGTTTTTGATGACTGACGCATGAATGGACCATGTTACTTAAGCTGGTCCAAGCATAGAAAGACAGGTTTCAGGTTTTACTGATAGATACAGACTCAGATTGCTTAAAGTCAAGAATGAATGAGTGTAATACCCATGTTTTTTCTTAGCTTGAAAATCATCCGAAGGATGTTAGAACTTTCTTTGAAATAATAATTCATTTTTATACATGTGTTATTTCCATAATTTTCACTTCTTATCATGTGAGAAATTGAATAATCCTTCCATCGATATATAATTCACCCAAATCCAACTCCTGGGCGAAGAGTTAGAGCCTTTTTAGTAAGAGTGTTTGACCTGAGCCTTCAGTGCGTCGCGAAGATAGCTCAAATGGCAATTGTTAATTTTCAGTATTGCACCGCGATACTAGCGCATCGCGCCAAACTTCCAGGTCATAGACAAGGTAGAAACGTAATAGCTCTACGTCGCACCACCGTGCAATTTCCCAATTGTCAATTTTCAGTAACACAGGGCAATAATTCTGTGTCTCGCCAAGGGCCCAATTCGGAAAATTTTACTTTTTAATTAAATTATTTGTCTAGGGTTAAAAGGGTCAATTTCCCCCTATATAAGCTTCCAAACACGGGATTTAGCCTTTATTCATCCAAAATATTGATGTTTTTCTCAAATACTATCAAGAACTCAAGCTAGGGTTTTCATGGAAGGTCTAATTTCAAGAAGGTTTTACCATCAATCTTCACAAAATCATGAACTAAGATATTCATAGTGTTTATTCATGGACTCCTTTCGTCCATGAAGTTCAAGAATCCTTTTTCTAAACTCAAGTTATAGATATTCTATATGTTTTCATGTTTTGGCTGGTCATGTTCATATTTGATAAATGTGAAATTGGATTCTACTCCATGATTTTTGATAGTTTCTATGTGGGTTTAATTACTATAGGCATAGATTCATGCAACCCTAAGATTTAAACCCTTGACTGATGAAATTAGAATTGAATAATGATGTTTACATGTACCACGCTTGTCATATGTTTGATTAAATGCCTAGATGAAGGAATATTGTCTAACTAGCATGATATCATGAAATCCCCATGTATGTATAAGTTCATGTCTATTACATGTTTCATGAAATGCTTCTATGAATGTAGTATGTATTATGATGATAGTCAAGTCTTCAAGTAAATCATGCTATGTCAGTTTTCTTCCATCGAATTCTGGGGATACTTGTACCCAAAATATTAGCTGTGTGCCTAGACCCATGTCATGTTTTCATGATACTATCAGTTAAGCTATGAACTCTTAGACTTCAGATAATCTTATGACTCAGGAAAAATCTCCATGATCTCATGACTCAGTCAGTTGTCAGATATCAGTAGTATTCTATTAGCTAGGAAAATTCAGTAACTCGGTCCATGCTTAGTTCAGTTTAGTAAATCATATTTAGCATCTATTCATATGGGAGTAGGAATTAGCACTGAGTGAACCCAAGAATGGGGACTCACCTATTATATAAGGGTGTGATTCCTAGAAGCAAACCTTGTGTTCCCGAACTATGTAGCCAGCATAGGTTGAGACATCTTAGCCTGCTATATAAGGGTAGATGAGGTGGTTTAACCTATTATGTGAGGGTTCCCATCGTTCTCGCTAGAGCTACCTGTTATATGAGGGTTACTCATATGTTATCCTTACCAGTGTCATGGTATTAACACCCTTCCAATCAAGGCATAGATTGGACCCCAGCACAACTATTATATCTTATTTGGGGTATGTCGGTTAGATACTACTTCCCACAGTTTCATGTTACAAAATCAGGACTGTCAGATACACTCAATCAGTCTCAGTAATAGAACTCAAATAGTTCTTTAGATTTCAGGACTGTCGGACATAGTCAACTTAGATACGGTACGGAACTCAAATAGTTCTATCAGATTCAGGACTATCAGCTACAGTTACTTATATTATCAGTATAATTTAGATATAGTCATTCATGTTATCAGCTATGTCATGTTATCATTATCCAGACTCAGTAGTCATGCTACCACGATATCAGTATCATGTTATCACGTTGTCAATTACAGTTGCATATTTATATATGCACTCTCTTGTTCATATTAGACAGTCAGTTAGTATTGATCATGCATGCAAACCATTGCATATAGCCTACCTCACATGTATACTCAGTATATATGTACTGAAGCATTTGCGCTATGGTACTTTCTTTTTATGTTACACCATAGGTTCAGAGACACGAGTTCCAGATCAATAGTAGATTCCAGATTCAGCAGTCAGAGTAGGAGTGAGTCCTCATTCTTCGAGGACATAATGATTTTCTAGTATCTCATTGATTAGCTTATTAGTTGGAGTTAGTTTGGGACATGTCCCATCAACTTCTTATTCAGATTTTTCAAACAGTAGAGGCTTTCAGTCTAGAGACGGACTATCATATTTTAGACTTCCTTTTGTTTTGGGTATTCTATTACCCACACAAATGTTATGTTATTCAGTTATGTTAATGATCAAACCTTATCGCCTTTCAGTGCATGTTTTTGCATTATTATATTATCATATGCAATATATAGGTACAGATATCAGTCATGGGTTAGCTTGTGGTCCTTCGGGGTCATGAGTACCATGTAGTATTCTGGTTCAGCAAATTGGGTCATTACAAAATTGGTATCAAAGCCTAAGGTTCAATAGAGTCCTAGGAAGTCTCAAAGCTGCATCTAGTAGAGTCTTATGCATGGGTGTGTTGCACGCCACATTTATGTACAAGAGGCTATGAAATGTTTAAGAACAGTTTCATTTCTTTCAGTATTCATGTCATGCCAGTGATCATGATCACAAGTCAATCTCTCAGTCTAATCTGCTTCTTATCTTTATTTCAGAACATGTCTCCTAAGAGAAGAAATCAGTCAGCCCTTCAGCCCAAAAAATCTTTGGGCGATCATGTTTCTCATACAGAGTTCAGGACCATATTTACCACTCTTTCTCAATCAGTCACTGCTCATAATGAATGGCCAACAGTTATTTCGGCCAACTCAGCTGCAGCTAGGATTCAGGACTTCACTCGAATGAATCCTCCAGCCTTTCTCATGTCTAAGGTAGATAAAGACTGCATATCAGTTGCAGGATGTGGCTCATACTTGGTACAAACAGTGGAAGTCTGAAAGGGTAGATGATGTAGGTCCTATAAAGTGGGAAGAGTTTATCACTGCATTCTTAGACAAATTTTTTCCCCAAGAGCTTAGAGAAGCTAAGGTGCTAGATTTCATCAACCTTAGGCGAGGAAATATGAGGGTGAAAGAGTATTCTCTAAAGTTTACTCAATTAGCTAGATATGCCCCTCATGTGGTTGCAGATGGTAAAGCCAAAATGAGTAAATTTGCTTCAAGGGTGAATGACAGCGTGGCTAATGAGTGAAGATCTACCATGCTGAATAGTTACATAACCTTAGCCAGTCTTATGACTCATGCTCAGCAAATGGAGGAAAAGATGATTAAGTAGAGGGAGAAATAGAATAAGAGAGAGAAGATAGGTAGTTTCAACTTCGCTCAGCCTAGGTCAGCATGAGGAAATCATTCCCAGTTTTGCCCTACATCATGAATTACAGCCCCCTCTATAGCCAGTGCTCTAGCTCCTAAGTTTAGAGAGGGTAACAAAGATAGAGCGCCAGGCTCTAAGTCCCAAGGCAGTGTTAGCAGTTCCCATATCTATTCTCTTTGCCAGACTTACGGTAAGCACCATTAGGGTATTTGTAGAGTGGGTAGTGGCATTTGTTTCGATTGTGGAAAGACAGGCCAAAGAGTTAGAGACTGTCCTCAGCCAGGTCCTTAAGGTCAACAGAATCGCTCCTCAGCTCAGTTTGGTCACCCAAATCAGCAGGGTGCCACTTCTAGTGCTATTAGCGGGCAATGCTTAAATTATCTCAATGCTCTTCAGACTCGACAGGATCAGGAAAGTTCTCCTGATATAGTTACTGGTACATTACAGATCTTTCATATGCATATTTATGTTTTTCTAGATCCAGGAGCTTCCTTGTCTTTCATTACTCTTTATTTAGCAGTTGATTTTGGAATCAGTCCCGAAATTCTAGCAGAACCCTTTTCAGTCTCTACCCCAGTGGGTAAAATCATCATAACTCGGCGGGTATACAAGAATTTCCTAGTTATGATATTTCAGAAAATCACTTCAGCAGACTTAGTCGAAATAGAGATAAGTGATTTTGATATTATTCTCGGCATGGATTAGCTTCATTTTTACTAAGCCATAGTCGACTGCAGAAATAGAATAGTTTAGTTTCAGTTCCCGAATGAACCCGTCCTAGAGTGGAAGTGTAGTGTATCCACTTTTAGTGGTCAGCTTATTTCCTACCTTCGGGCAAGGAAATTGATATCTAAAGGATGTATTTATCATCTAGTTTATGTTAGAGATTCCAGTTCTGAGGCTCCTAGTCTTGAATCAGTCCCAGTAATGAATGAATATTTAGATATCTTTCCCAAAGATCTTCCAAGAATTTCTCCTAAAAGGGAAATAGACTTCGGTATTGATCTTCTTTTAGACACTCAGCCTATTTCTATTTCGCCATACAGAATGGCACCAGCAGAACTCAAGGAACTGAAAAAACAGTTGAAGGATCTCTTAGATAAGGCACTCATCAGACCCTACATTTTCCTGTGGGGCGCACCAGTCTTATTTGTGCACAAGAAAGACAATTTTCTCAGAATGTACATTGATTACAGTCAACTCAATAAAGTCATGATCAAGAACAAGTTTCCTATTCCCAAAATCGATGACTTGTTTGACCAACTTTAGGGTGCCAGTTATTTCTCCAAGATAGACCTCAGATCCTGCTATCATCAGCTCAGAGTTAGAAAATGTAACATTCCTAAGACAGCTTTCCGTACGTGGTATTGTCACTTCGAATTTCTAGTCATGTCATTTGTTCTTACCAACGCCCCAGCTGCTTTCATGGACTTGATAAATTGTGTGTTTAAGTAGTACTTGGACATGTTTGTCATAGTCGTCATTCATGATATTCTCGTCTATTCCTGCACTGAGCATGATCATGCAGACCATCTCAGAATAGTACTCTAGACTCTCAAAAATCATTAGTTATTCGCCAAATTCAGTAAGTGCAAATTTTGGCTAAGATCAGTAGAATTTCTTGGCCATATTATTTCCGGTGATGGCATTAGAGTAGATCCTCAAAAGACTGAAGCGGTAAGGAACTAGCCTCGCCCTGTCTCTCCATCAGATATCAGGAGTTTCTTGGGTCTGGTTGGCTATTACAGATGGTTTGTTAAGGGATTTTCTTCTATTTCATCCCCTATATCTAGATTGACTTAGAAAAAAGTCTAGTTTTAGTTCTCAGATCCATGCGAGAAGAGTTTTCAAGAATTAAAGACTCAACTCACCTCATCTCCAGTTCTAGCATTACCAAATAGTTCAGAGGGTTTTGTAGTATATCGTGATGCATCTAAAGTGGAGGTTGTGTCCTCATGTAGTATGGTAAGGTCGTAGCCTACGCCTCCAGATAGCTTAAACCCCATGAGTAGAATTATCCTACTCATGACCTTGAGTTAGTAGCTATAGTATTTGCCTTAAAGATTTGGAGGCATTATCTCTACAGAGTTCATGTGGATGTCTTCACATATCATAAGAGCCTTTAGTATGTATTTTCTCAAAAAGATCTCAATCTTCGTTAGAGAAGGTGGTTAGAGCTCTTAAAAGATTATGACATGAGTGTCCTCTATCATCTGGGCAAGGCCAACATAGTAGCCAACGCTCTCAGTAAACTGTCCATGGTTAGTATTTCTCATGTTGATGATAGTAAGAAGAAGTTAGTCTAGGAAGTCCACCATCTTTCCAGACTAGGCATTCGCTCAGTCGACTCTTCAGAGGTGGTGTATATATTTAGAGTAGTTTAGAATCATCTCAAGTTTCCAAGGTGAAAGAAAATCAAGATAAGGATCCTAGCCTTGTTAAGCTAAAAGAGTCAGTTCAGGATCAGAAAATAGAGGTTTTCTCCCAAGGGGGAGATGGTGTTCTTCGTTGTTAGGGTCGTCTCTATGTTCCAAGCATAGATGACAAAAGGCAGCGAATTCTTGCAGAAGCACATGACGCGCGCTATTCTATTCATCGAAATGCCACTAAGATGTACCGTGACTTGCAAGAGATATATTGGTGGGGTGGGATGAAGAGAAATATTGTAGAGTTTGTGGCTAAGTGCTCTATATATCAATAGGTTAAGATAGAGCATCAGAATCCTAGTGGTCCTATGAAGAAGTTCATCATTCCTACTTGGAAGTGGGAAGTTGTGAACATGGACTTCGTGATGGGTTTGCCTCGAACTCGTCATCAGCATAATTCAGTTTGTGTCATTATAGATAGGATGACCAAATCAGCTTATTTCCTTTTGGTTCATACCTCTTACTCACTCGAGGATTACGCCAAACTCTACATCAATGAGTTGGTCAAATTGCACAGTGTTCCGTTATCAATTATCTTAGATAGAGGTACCCAATTCACCTTTCATTTTTGGAAAGCACTCCAAAAGGGTCTTCATACCTAATTTCATCTCAGTACATCCTTTCATCCTCAGACATATAGTCAATCAGAAAGGACCATTCAGACTCTATAAAATATGTTAAGGGCGTGTGTAATTGATTTCAAAGGTAGTTGGGATGACCACTTACCTTTGATTGAGTTTGCATACAATAATAGCCATCATTCCAGTACCTAGATGGCTCCATTTAAAGCTCACTATGGTAGGATATGTAGTTCTTTGATTGGTTGGTTCAAAGTTAGTGAGGCCTTAGTCATAGGGCCTGACTTGGTATTCGACGCCTTAGGGAAAGTCCAGTTGATCAGAGAAATACTCTGGGATGCTCAGAGCCGACAGTAGTCTTATGTAGATATTCGTAGAAAAGATCTCAAGTTTGAGATTGGTGACTATGTCTACCTCAAGATCTCTCTTATGAAGGGAGTGAAGAGATTCATCAAAAAGGAAAAACTCAGTCCCCGATATATTGGTCCTTCAAGATTCTCAGCCGTTTCGGCAAGGTGGCTTATGAGCTTGAACTGCCTTCAGATCTAGCCTTATTTCATCCAGTGTTTTATGTCTCTTTACTCAAGAAGTGTATAGGTGACCCATCAGTAGTAGTCAGAGCATTGATGTTTAGAACAGCCTCTCTTATGAAGAGATTCCAGTTGAAATCCTAAACTATCAGACCCGTAGATTAAGGAACAAAGAAGTCCCTCTAGTTAAAGTTCTTTGGAGAAATCAGTCCGTAGAGGGAGCTACTTGGGAAGCAGATATGCATACCAAGTACCCTCACCTTTTCCCCGCCGACTCAGATCAAGGTCAAGGTAACAGTTCTCCTTAAGCTTACTCAGTTTCATGATTAGTGTACATCACTAACTTAGTATTCAGTCTCATGTTCATGTTTCCATGATAAACTTGGTATCAAGTACCATCGTATATTCAGTCATGCATTCATGTATCAGATAATTTATATAGTTATGCATCAGACATGCATTCTCATTGTGCGAAAACTTAGTTCTTCAGAACTTTCAGTTATGCATTTATGAATCAGTTACGCAAGCATCGGATATGCATGTTTAGTATGTTTTGTTCAGCTTGTCAGTCATGTTCGTCATGATATCATGTTCTAGTTATTCATATTCAGCTCATTGTTTCCCCTCTTAGTCAGTCTCATTCGAGGATGAATGTTCTCAAGGGGAAGATATTGTAATACCCGTGCTTTTTCTTAGCTCAAAAATTATCTCAAGAATGTTAGAAATTGATTTAAAATAAGAATTCATTCTTATACACGTGGTATTTCCATAATTTTCACTTCCTATAATGTGGAAAATTGAAATAGCTTTCCATCGATATATAATTTGCCTAAATCAAACACCCGGGCAAAGAATTAGAGCCTTTTTAGTGAGACAGTGTTTGACCTGAGCCTTCAGCGCATCGTGGAGATAGTTCAAATGGCAATTGTCAATTTGCAGTGTTGCTCCACAATACTGGCACGTCGCACCAAACTTTCAGTTCATAGACAAGGTGGCAACACGATAGCTCCGCATTGCGCCACCATGCAGTTTCTCAATTGTCAATTTCTAGTGACATGGCGCGATAACGCCGCGTCGCGCCAAGGGCCCAATTCAAAAAAATTTACTGAAAATTAAATTATGTGTACACGGTTAAAAGGGTCAATTTTCCCTCTATATAAGCTTCCAAACACGGGATTTAGCTCTTATTCATCCAAAATATTGATGTTTTTCTCAAATACTATCAAGAACTCAAGCTAGGGTTTTTATAGAAGGTCTAATTTCAAGAAGGTTTCACCATCAATCTTCACAAAATCATGAACTAAGGTATTCATAGTGTTCATTCATGGACTCCTTTTGTCCATGAAGTTCAAGAATCCCCTTTCTAAACTCAAGTTATGGATTTTCTATGTGTTTTCATGTTTTGGTTGCTCATGTTCATGTTTGATAAATGTGAAATTAGATTCTACTGCATGATTGTTGATAGTTTCTATGTGGTTTTAATTACTATAGCCATAGATTCATGCAACCCTAAGATTTAAACCCTTGAATGATGAAATTAGAATTGAATAATGATGTTTTTATGTACCATGCCTGTCATATGTTTGATTAAATGCCTAGATAAATGAATATTGTCTAACTAGCATGATATCATGAAATCCCCATGTATGTACAAGTTCATGCCTATTACATGTTTCATGAAACGCTCCTATGAATGTAGTATGTATTATGATGATAGTCAAGTCTTCAAGTAAATCATGCTATGCCAGTTACCTTCCATCCATACCTGGGGGTACTTGTACCCAAAATATTAGCTGTGTGCCTAGACCCATGCCATGTTTTCATAATACTCTCAGTCAAACTATGAACTCTTAGACTTCAGATAGTCTTATGACTCAAGAAAAATCTCCATGATCTCATGACTCAGTCAGTTGTCAGATATCAGTAGTATTCCATCAGCCACGAAAATTCAGTAACTCAGTCCCTGATCAGTTTAGTTCAGTAAATCAGGTTTAGCGTCTATTCAGATGGGAGTAGGAATTTTCACCGAGTGAACCCAAGGATGGGGACTCACCTATTATATGAGGGTGTGATTCCTAGAAGCAATTCTTGCATTCCAGAACTATGTAGCCAGTATAGGTTGAGACATCGTAGCCTGCCATATGAGGGTAGATGAGGTGGCTTAACCTGTTATGCGAGGGTTTTCACCGTTCTCGCTAGAGCTACCTGTTATATGATGGTTACTCGCATGTTGTTCTTACCAGTGGCACAGTATTGACACCCTTCTAATCAGGGCATAGATTGGACCCCAGCTCAGCTATTATAGCACATTTGGGGCATGTTGATTAGATACTACTTCCCACAGTTTCATGTTACAGAATCAGGACTGTCAGATACAGTCAATCAGTCTCAGTAATAGAACTCAAATAGTTCTTCAGATTTCAAGACTGTCAGACACAGTCAACTCAGATATAGTATGAAACTCAAATAGTTTTATCAGATTCAAAAATGTCAGCTACAGTCACCCATGTTATCAGTATTATTCACATACAGTCATTCATGTTATCAGTTATGTCATGTTATCAGTATCCAGACTCATTAGTCGTGCTACCACGGTATCAGTATTATGTTATCATATTGTCAGTTATACTTGTGTATTTATGAATGCATTCTCACACTCATGTTAGACAGTCAGTTAGTATTGAACATGCATATAAATTATTACATATAGCCTACCTCACATATATACTCAGTACATATGTACTGACGCATTTGCGCTATGGTTCATTCTTTTTATGTTACACCATAGGTTCAGAGACACGAGTTCTAGATCAGTAGTAGATTCCAGATTCAGTAGTCAGAGTAGGAGCGAGTCCTCATCCTTTGAGGATATAATAATTTTCTAGTATCTCATTGATTAGCTTATTAGTTGGATTTAGTTGGGGACATGTCCCATCAAATCCTTATTCAAATTTTTCGGACAGTAGAGGCTTTCAGACTAGATACAGACTATCATGTTTTAGACTTCAATTTTGTTTTGGGTATTCTATTACCCTACACAGATGTTACGTTATTTGGTTATGTTCATGATCGAACTTTATGGCCTTTCAATGCTTGTTTCCACATTATTATGTTATCTTATACAGTATACTGGTATAGATATCAGTCATGGATTAGCTTGTGGTCCTTCGGGGTCATGAGCACCGTGTAGCATTCTGATTTAGAAAATCAGGTCATTATAATGAGCAGGCCTAATTCTGATATACTCAAGTTACTTATCACGTGAGTTATTAAAGAAGTTGTGGTTGAGTAAAATACTTGAATATAAACTAATTTAAAGAGTTGGAGTTTGATACAACACTAAGGAGACAAAGAGTTGGAATTGAAGAAAGAGACTCACTTGAAGTAGAACTCTATGCAATGAGAGTTCTGATTAAATGAGAAGTTTGAAATAAAGAATGACTCGTTGAAGAGTTGTGCTTAAATATAAGATGTATTATTCAGAATAACTTGCGCACTTACAGAGAGAGAAAAGTCTAAACACAAGCAAATTGAGAAAGTTCATAATTGAGAGAATTTTGACTGAAGATTCAAGTGCTGCCAGTACAAAGGAACAGATTGACGAACCTGTTTCACAAGATAGAACTTTACAGTTCATGAGTCAGTTTAAATATATTGTTCTTATTGAGTTGTAATTAATTGCTTTCCTAGATTAATTATTTAGGAACAATACTTAGCTGAGTTAACTTTAAGTTTAGGATAACTCGACGTGGGTTCAATAGTCAAGGGTGATTGTTGAGTTATAGGAATTAGAGTTTATGATTCCTAGTTGCTGAGTTATAGGAATTAGAGCTTATGATTCCTAGTTATTGAGGTATAGGAATTAGAGTTTATAATTCCTAGTTGTTGGTTATAAGAGTTTTATAATCAGTCATTGTTGAGCTCAGAGTTATTTAGTGGAATTGGAGTTAAATCCTGTAGAGGTACAGTTCATGATTTTTTACACCTTTTTGAGCCGGGTGTTTTCCATGTAAAAATCATTGTGTTCTTCACTTCCTGTTTTACTGCTTCCTTGAAACATATCAGCCAACCTATTCCATCCATAGGCAACTCTTATGTTAAAGTTACTGGTTAGTAGGACACGTACTTTAACAGAGTAGTTTGGTGTGCAATCTTGTTATGCAGAGATTATTATTGGCTAAATGTTAACAAACAGTCCAAAGAAATGAACATTTATGTAGGGACTGAAATAATCCACAATTCCTGTTTTTTTCTGCCTTTTTGAAGCAACACTTATCATATAATAGGTCGTCAGTGGCACAACCTTGAGTTTTCTCATGATTCACTAGTTTATACTAATAGTGATAAAAGAATATCAGATTCCATATATTTATATCAAATAATGTTGTAGTGTGTTCCAATTCTAGATGCTTCTTTTTCATATCATGTCACAAAGTTCACCAGCGTGATTGTGTGCATTGATCGTCAACCTGTCTTTGAAATTATGGTTCGTGAAATGCATTTTATGACAATTCTTTCATATCCACAGGTGATGCTAAAACCTACAGTTCCCCTGATGCAATTCGGAAAGTAAGGGAAAAGATTGTTGAACATATCGATTTGTCGTTGTCGCAATGCTAGGATTTAGGTAGGAGCTCAATGTGAAAACATCATCTTAGAGCTATACAAATTGACGCGTGCATACTTTATGTCGTTTTAAACAAACTACTAAATTATGTATCTCGTCCTGGACAGATTTATAGTTGGTCAACCATGAACGATGTTATCTGTATGAGTTGATCTCGTGTACTGCGACTTGCTACTATATATGAAAAAAATGTCTTCTATGAGTTTCCTTTCGTAAGAGTAGTGCATTATGTAATGTGTTAGCAGAACCATGGCTCACGGCTTCACCGTGGGGTATGTGGAATCTTTCTTTATCGCGAACCCCATACCTCTATAATAATGGCAGCGTCAGAGATGGCCTTAAGGCGGAATTGACTGGCGTTTCACTTATTTGAGTATTTTTAACATAATGCTATGGCTGGAAATCTGGTTTTCCTAGGAAAAAGGAAAGAAAATGTAAACTACAGAGACATCTTGGTTTCATACCGAGTGTGCATCAGTCGATTCGATTTGAAGTGTTTCATCGATTTGATTTATTGATTTTCGATTTGTCAACATGCTAAATCGATAACCAAATCAATAAGATACTTGTTATCGGTTTTCAGTTCATCGGTTGTGGTTCTTACCGGTTTCATTTATCGGTTTAATCAATAAGAAAATGTTTTCTTTATTTTTCTGCACTTCTCTTCTTATTTTTATATGTTCATATATATTCAAATACATTATTACTAAAATAATTTTTTATTTATTAAGCAGCGAGCTTGAATGCAGTAGCAACTGAAAACTATTTTTCAGAAAAGAAAATCAATTTAGGTTTATAGTTTATAGTAATGGGTGGAATTACAACAAGTTTATAAAGAAAAGAACAACATTAAGACAACAACAATAAAATTATAAAAAATAATAGGGTATATAGTTAAAATATAAATTCACTATTATATAATTACGGATAACAATATAATTTTAATATAATCTTATTGGGTTATCAATTTAACCGTTAACTAAAATCAAAAATCAAACCGATATTTTAATAAAAAAATCTAAAACGTTTAAAAAATTGTTAATTCAATAATTCGGTATCGATAAATCAATAACGATTTTTTTGATTTGATTTATTAGTTAAATCGAGTTTTGTACGACCCTAATTTTATAACTTGAGTGCTTTTTGGAGACTCCAGGGCTGGCAACGGAACCGAAACTTTCCGTTCCGTTCTGATAGTGTCGTTTCCGATTGATTTCCGGTACCGGTAACGACACGGTCCGGTTGGTTCCGGTTTACCGGTACCCAATGGTCCGGAAAACGATACCGGTCCGGACCTACGAAAAATTCCGGTATTTTCGGTTCCGGTTCCGGTACCAGTTGATCGATTTCCGGTCCGTAACTTTTAAAGATTTAGCCTTTTTAAAAAAAAAAGAAAAAAAAAATTGGTTTGCAACGGCTCTTTTGGCCGTTGCATTTCAACCGTTATCCCCCCCCCACCACCACCACCACCACCTTCCAATTACCCACCACCACCCTTTAAAATTTTACTATAAATATACTTCATTTCAATTATTTTTTTCACACAAATATTATCAATTTTCATACTCTCTCTTAATATTCTCTCAAATTCTTTCTAAATATTTTTAGTTTTATTATATTAGTTGAACACTTGAAGCTGAGGATTCATTTATTATATTAGTTGGAGTTGAAGATTTTTTTAAGATATTACAAGGTTCAGTTATCATCTTTTAATTCCTACATTTGTTATACGTCTGCTTTTACGCAGACATTCGGTATATTCGTTCCAACTTTAATCTCTTTCTATTTACGTTAATTATCTATATTTTTTATTTAAGAACATCAATTTGTATTTGTATTGCTTGTTTTAATATTTTATTTTGAAATATGGATTTTGAAAAAAATAGTAGTGGTAAAAAATCAAATTTTGGTAAGGTCTTTCGTCGAAATAAAAAAAGTAAGGCTAGTACTAGTTCATTACCGGGTAGATTTAATGAAACTTCATTATCACAACCTAATGGTTTCGATGTTGGTATCGGTATGGAATTAGATAATGAGACCCTGAATAGGCGTTATAATAATTTTGAGGAAGACTTACCAGAGGAAGATGATATAGAAGAACAAGAATTAGGTGATAGCCCTACCCCTACTAGTCCGGTTACGGAATTACCGGAACATGGTGAAAAAATGTCCCCTTTACCGGAATTTACTAGGGCCAAAGGTACCGAACATACTAAAAGGTCTTTAGTTTGGAAATTTATGGAGCATGATAGGGTAAAACGTACTGCTACTTGCAATAAATGCAAGAATGTTTTTAAACATTTGACTGGGGGGGGGGGGGGAAATGGCAGGACAGGATTGCTAACTTCGCATTTGATGAGATGTAATAAAGAATTTATTCATCTAAAAAATGAGGCTAAGGCAAAAAAAGATGGTACAACATTTGTACATGAATCTGTAGGAGGTAATATGGTTCAAACACGTTTAGACATGTTTAACCCGGCTGAAGCAAGTTCATCCTCGACATATAGTGAAGATGTAGATAGAGAAGAACTAGCAAAAATGGTTGTTGTTATGGGTTTGCCTTTTAGTTTTCCTTCGCATCCCGGTTTTATTCATTATATTCAACGAGTATATAATCCCTCTTTTAAAGATTTTTCACGAAATGCAATTAAAAATGATATTTTTAAATTTCAAGCTGAACATTGTCATTTTCTTCATTGCTTATTTGATAAATTTGATGGTAGAATATCTGTTACTTCTGGTATGGGTACTAGTGTTGTCGGTAATGATTATTTTACTCTCACGGCTTATTGGATTGATCACGATTGGAACATACAAAAAAGAATTATTGCTTATAAATATGTCGATGAGTCTAAAACCGGTATGTATATAGCTAATACAATAGCGGAGAGCATGAAATATTTTAGATTTATTGGTAAACCTGTGGCATGCACATTAGATAATGCTTCTAATAATTTGAAAGCTATTGACGAGTTAAAAACTAGATTATGTTTAATGTATCAAGATCATTTTCATGTTAGATGTTCTGCACATATTTTAAATTTGATAGTACATGATGGTATTCATTTGTTTGGAAATGGTTGTCTTAAAGTGCGAATTGCTTGTAGTTCTATGTTTAAAAATAAAAAAAGGCTGTAATGGATGATTTTAAACGTAAATGTGAACAATGTGGCCTTCCATATAGAAAAAATCCAAAAGAAATTCCTACTAGATGGAATTCTTTGTTTCAAATGTTTGAAGTTGTTGTTATATATCGTAAACCTATACAATTAGTTTATAATTCTTATAATGAGGATGTTAATTTAATGCTAGATGAAGATGATTGGACTGAAGTAGAAGAACTTTGTAAATTTTTGAAAACTTTTTATCAAACTACGAACGCAGTATCTGCTCAATATACTCCAACTATTTGTTCTGTTTTAGTAACTATTACTGCTATTTCTAAAGTACTTGTTGAATATAAAAAAATATGTCCTAACAAAGAGGCAATTGAATCTATGATTGAAAAATTTTAAAAATATTATTTTCCAATTCCACAAATTCTTTTAACAACTAATTTATTAAACCCATTTTATAAAGAACATGGTATAGTGATGTTGGTTAGAAAATTATACAACAATTTAGAAACTGGACTTCATCAAAAGCCATCAGTTGAAACTTGTTGTGCTAGCATAGTACCTACGGCTAGGTGTTTATATAACTTGTATCAAGTTAGGGAACAAAATATTGGGCCGATTGAACCTCCTAGTTCTAGACGTAGATATGATGATTTAGATGACGAGATGGGCGAAGAACTTGGTCTTCAATGTTGTAGGAGTAATGATTTTGATTCGTATCTTTCGCGGGACCGGGAAAATATTAGAGATGAAACTGGAAAACAACAACTTTTATCATGGTGGAAGACCCGGATCAGACAATTTCCAAAACTTTCAAGGATGGTTCAAGATTTGTTATCAGCTCAAGCTTCTTCAGTTGCTTCGGAGCAAGCTTTCAGCGTAGGAAGATTTATAATAGGAGATCATCGGTATTCGTTAGCAAGGGATAGTTTGGAGATTTTGGTATAATTTAGAGATTGAATCAATGTCGAACGAAGAAATTTTGGGTTCCCCAAATTACCGCCCCATATTGAAGACGAAATAGATGAAATTTTTGAGGAAAATAGTGATGATGGAATGGAAGCAATGGAGCAACAAGGAAATAGACCAATTCCGGAGGATTTATCCGTCGAAGAATTAGAAAAGTTACGCCAAAAAAATTATAGGCAATTTAGATATTAATAAGATTCTACAGTAGAAATCTAATTCATACAGAACCCTTCCTAGAAGGTGGCTGTGTAGATTAGATTTACATTTAATATCTTTGTAATAAATGTGCAACGTACGAAATTTGAATAAATATAACGGCTATTCGCCTAATTTTGTTTTAAATTTTATCTTTTGTTTGTTGCAATTATGAAAAAAAAAGATTATATTAACAAACAGTCCAAAGAAATGAACATATATGTAGGGACTGAAATAATCCGCAATTCCTGCTATTTTTCTGCCTTTTTGAAGCAACACTTATCATATAATAGGTCGTCAGTGGCGCAACCTTGAGTTTTCTCATGATTCACTAGTTTATACTAATAGTGATAAAAGAATATCAGACGCCATTTATATCAAATAATGTTCACAAAAATATATTCAATAATCATACATGAGATTGAATCTAGTACGTCATAACTGTTAAGAACTCGTCACCTACTGATTATCTTATTTTTCCCTAACAGTTGCCTATCGATGGAACAGGTTGCCTAACATGTTCTAAGGAAGCAGTAAAACAGAAAGTAAAGAACACAACAATTTTTACGTGGAAAACACCATTCTCAAAAGGTGTAAAAAACCACGACATGCACCTCTACATGATTTAACCCCAACTTCACTAAATAACTCTGAACCTCAACAACGATTGATTACAAAACTCTTGTAACCAACAAATAGGAATTATAAACTCTAATTCCTTTAACAGAATGACTAGAAATTATAAAATCTAATTCCTAACTACACATGCACCTCCCAAGGTATGCGTTCCCAAAGTCTCTAAGTTTTCCCCAACTCGAAGACTAGCTCCTACTTCAGTTTATAATACACTGAAACTAATATTACATCAATAGTTCAAACACAATGAACAACTCTAAAAATCAATTGTAAAACTCTTAGCTGGATTCTATACTTAGGACCAGGCTCTTCAATGTATTTCTTCAGTGATTGAGTAGCACTTCGTGAAGTCAATCTATCTATTGCGCTTTTCTACTTTGTAAGTGCGTAAGTTATTCTGACTGATTCGTCTTCTATTTAAGCATAACTCTTCAAAGAGTCATTCTTTATTTCAAACTCCTCCTTTAATCAGAACTCTCATTGCATAGAGTTCTACTTCGAGTGAGACTCCTTCTTCAATTCCAAATCTTGTCTCCTTAGTGTTGTAGTAAAACTCCAACTCTTTAAATCAGCACATGTTTATTTATCAGAATCTTTCTCCTCCCACAGATAGGACTCTTCAGGATATACTCAGAAGTGAAACTCCTTTTTCACGTAGGACTCCTTTTTCAACTCAACTTGCTTTCCATTATCATTAAATGTTTGAATTAAATTCAACTTGTTATATTCGCCATATGATCAGTAAATTGAGTATATCAAAATTAGGCTTGCTTATTCGTTCCTGTCTTTAAACAATCTTGTCTGCATCTATCAGTGAAACCAAAAATCTACTTTCCTATGCATGGACCATCTCAAGTAACATGTTTCATTCATGTGTCAGTTTGTAAATTATCAAAACTACATAGTACCCAATAAATTCCCCCTTTTTGATGATGACAAACCTCTTGTCTTTGTGCATTCAACCATCTTCACCTATAGGCACTAAAGTATAAAACACTGGAATGAAATCAGTTAGTCAATGGGTTATAAACATTGCACAACCCTCTTATCTTCCCTCTTTTGGCATCATCAAAAAACCATTTCAATGTAATCATATACTAGCTAAAGTGATTAGTTATGCTACTCATGGCCACTGGGGCTATCACCAAAATAATCAGACAAAGACTTGAGTCAACATTGCAATGCATTAAAAAGAGCAAAAATGTGATTCAATTTAGCAGAGATAACCATTCCATTTAACTGTCAGAGCATGTTCCACATAAAACCTAAGCTAGTACTGAACAAAGCAAAACAACTAAGCATTTAATAAATATGGTATAAAAGTTGGACATGACTAAGGGTACAAATAGTGATGATAAAGGAGGAACAAGTGATATCAATTGCGGCATTTGACGAATGACTTTAATATTTTCATCCCTCTTTCAATCAAGGTCAAAATTCAAAGTCATAATCCAAGCCTGAAGGACCACTTATTCCACTTCACGACTGTCATGTTCAGCTTCAAGTTTAGAATTTATCTCAGCTAAATCATTTTTTTTATTATTTTTTTTTGCAATGAGTGTTATCCCTCTTTATTGAACCAGGTAGACCAACATGATTCATTAGTTCAAAACATCCATTGTTGTTTGAAAAGTCAAATATACTAGGATTGAGAAATCCTAAAAGATCTGAGCCAATTAGGAACTAAAAGGAAGAGCATATCCCTTTTCATTATTCAGAACATATGTTACATGTGATTAATGATCAAGCTTGGAAAATCCATGGTACAAACTGATATTTTATTTGAGAGAGAAGAAGATACTTATGGTGTTAGATTAAACACATTTGTGCACAATTATTTAGAGAGAATCACAGAAAGTTAGTCAACTTATTGCTCAGTTTTACAAGATAAGAAGAGGATGAAGTGTGAGGAATTGAATAGGTGTGATCAACTATTTCAACTTAGACAACCTATGCTTATGTCAGTGTAGAATATACCTGATAAGAAGAACTTTGTGGTCACAATTGCTTGCTTGTACCAATTTTTCTGCATAATCTAATAAAAAAATTAGGTTAGAAGAGTCAAAAATCTGGAATTGGGACACACAACTAAATGGGCAAGACAGAATTGAATAACGTTTTAGCTAATAAGATTAAGAAGAAAAATGGTTATTCTAGTCTATCATTGAGGGGAGTTCATGCAATTTTATCTATCCCCAAGTCTAACCTATTCCTTTCAAAATGCTCTCTACTTAGTGTCTTTGGTGCTTCTCCAGTTAATTAAGTAACCCATATAGTCAATATTTTTATAGCCCTCAAGAGTGAAATTGTTTTCCTTTGGATACCATAGTCCCAAGTCATGGATTTATTGTTCCCCCTATCAATATACCCTCAGTCATGGAATAGGTGGTACAACATGTTTCCATCCACGCACAGCAGTTTCACTATCATCCTCTTAACTTCTCTGCTTCTTACATTAGTCCACAAAGATTCATACAAACCAGGTTAAAGCACTAGATCATTAATTTTTTTTGTTTAGATCTCCCTTACTTCCCCGTTACTTGAGCATTACAAATCTGGCCATCTTTCAAATGATCCATTCCCCCTTTAATTATGGTGAATGAAAGAAACTTTATTTTCTTCTAGTCTTATGCCTTGAGCAAGCTTTATTCATGTACAAATTTTGCTTGCCTCCTTTCACTCTCACCTGCAAAACAAATTAAGGGTTAACTTTAGGCACCCGGACAAACTTGGGTCCTTTCTTATGAGTAAATGAATGAATCAGATTTCTTCTAGCCCATGTAGGCAATAGGTTACGTGATCTATTTCTCTGATAAGATTTAGTTATCCTTTTCTTGGTCTGAGATAGTTTATTTTTCAGATTTAGACTGCTGGATCTGCTTTTGGCAATAACAGGACATTCAGTGGTTGGGTGTCCTAGTTTTTAATAAATATAACATAAATATTTATAGGAAATAGTTTCTTTATGAAAACCTATGCCAACCCCCTCATTTTAAGTCCTATTACTTAGATGATTAACAATTCTAGATGACTTGGTCCATCGGTTAGCTCTTTCAAGATCAAGTTTTATCCTAGAGTTTTCTTGAGTTAGTTTTCTAACCTTTTCTCTTTGATTAAACAATTCCTATTTTCTATGTTTAAGTTCAGACTCGATTCTTTGATGATTTTCACTCATGCCTCCTTTTTATTTTTTAGTAATTGATAGCTTTAAGATTTTTGATTTTGGATCTAGGTTTGATAAACTAAGTTGACTGACCTGTTCCTTTAGGGTGCAGTTTTCTATATCAGTAACATTTTGGCAAGTTTCAAGATCAATGTAATAAAACCTTAGACTTGAAAAAGCATTGAATAACTGATCCCTTTCATATGTGAGCTCATGAAAATCATCAATCAATGCATTCATCAAGGGAATTCATCTTTTCTTAGAACAAAGATTCAATTTATCTTTAAGATCAAGTAGACTTACCTTAAATTTTATCTCCTTTTCTTCCATGTCTGAGTCACCTATAGACAAAAGTAAACTTTCATCAACTAAATCATCATCAGATTCTTCTAAGCTTGATCCCCATGCAACCATCGTTGCAAATGGTTCCTTCCTTTTGGAGTAAGATTTCTCTTTTAGCTTCAACTCTTTTTCAACTCTTACATTTTTTTTGCTTAATTTCCCACAATGGATAATCCCTGATCATATGATCTGTATCTTCATACTTGAAACAACTAGCTTGAGACTTATAGTTGGAATAACACCTACTACTCATTCCTCTTTTGATCTAGCGCTTTCCTTTCTTAAAATACCTTTTGAAATTCTAGGTAAGCTTTTTATTATCCAAATCTGATTCTACGCTGTCAGACTCTTTTAGTGCTATTGACTTAACCTTAGTTCCTTTATTTTTCTCTAAGGTATCCATGTTCTTCTCATATGCGTACACAAGAGTCTCCCATATTTGTTTTACAGTGGTGCAACCTGAGATCCTGTTATATTCATCTGGTCCAAGTCCGCAAATAAGAATATACCAAGCTTTTACATTCTTTCCAAGCATCTTAAAGTCGGCCTTATCATACTCACTCTTGTCTTTTAATACATCCTTATTTTAAGCATCCTTCTTCATGGGGTATTGAGGTCCATCAATAACTCTATTCCAGAGTTGGTAGTCAACAGCCTGAAGAAAATCTTTCATCCTTTCTTTCCATCCTGAGTAGTACTGTCCATTGAACAATAGAGGCCTATTGATGTCTTGTCCTTTGCAGTAGCTAGTAAGTGGTGCAGAATTTATCTTTGCTCTTATATTAAGATGTTAGCCTTCACAAGATAACTCGCTCTGATACCACTTGTTAAGAATTCATGCCCTACTGATTATCATATTTTCGCCTACCTGTTTTCTATCGATGGAACGGGTTGCCTGACGTGTTCTAAGAAAGTAGTAAAACAGAAAGTAAAGAACACAACGATTTTTATGTGAACCTCAACAATGACTGATTACATGCACCTCTACAGGATTTAACCCCAACTTCACTAAATAACTCTGAACCTCAACAATGACTGATTACAAAACTCTTGTAACCAACAAATAGGAATTATAGACTCTAATTCCTTTATTACAACAACTAGGAATTATAAACTCTAATTTCTAACTACACACATATCTCCCAAGGTATACGTTCCCAAAGTCTCTGAGTTTTCCCCAACTCGAGGACTAGCTCCTAGTTCAGTTTATAACATACTGAAACTAATATTACATCAATAGTTCAAACACAATGAACAACTCTAAAAATCAACTGTAAAACTCTTAGCTGGATTGTATACTTAGGACCAGGTTCTTCATTGTGTTTCTTCAGTGATTGAGTAGCACTTCATGAAGTCAATCTGTCGATTGTTCTTTTCTACTTTGTAAGTGCGTAAGTTATTTTGACTGATGCATCTTCTATTTAAGCACAGCTCTTCAAAGAGTCATTCTTTATTTCAAACTCCTCCTTTAATCAGAACTCTCATTGCATAGAGTTCTACTTCAAGTGAGACTCTTTCTTCAATTCCAACTCTTGTCTCCGTATTGTTGTAGTAAAACTCCAACCCTTTAAATTAGCACATGTTTATTTATCAAAATCTTTCTCCTCCAATAAATAGGACTCTTCAGGATATACTCAGAAGTGAAACTCCTTTTTCACGTAGGACTCTTTTTTCAACTCAACTTATTTTTCCTTATCATTAAGTGTTTGAATCAAATTCAACTTGTTATATTCCCCACATGACCAGTAACTTGAGTATATCAGAATTAGGCTTGTTTATTCATTCCTGTCTTTAAGCAATCTTGTCTGCATCTATCAGCAAAATTGGAAATCTGCTTTTCTATGTGTGGAACAGCTCAAGTAACATGTTTTATTCATGTGTCAGTTTTTCAATCATCAAAACTATACAGTACCCAACAATAATCATACGCCTAACAATTGGCGAAAGAAAAAATAGAGGGAAAGAGATACAACCGATGACACAGACAGTAACAGTGAGACCAACTGAATGTGCTAAAGTAGCATACATACCAATTATAAATGCAATTACAACTGCTGACATCACTAAATGCTGCAAAAGAACTGCTATAGTAAAGCGCACAGTTATAAGTTTTAATTTTTTTGCAATTGCTACATTTATCGCAATGTAGAAGTAGCTAAATACAGCACTAGCAGAGCATGTAAAGGCAATGGCATATGAGACAACAAATGCACGAAACGTTGTTTCCCTTATTAGAATCGCCATCCCTTTTTAAAGCTATTGAGATCGCTCTCAAAACATCCCGATAAGGTAAAACCTATTGTGAAGGTACGGTAACTAGTAGAGTGGACACTACTAGATGTATTTGAGTTGCCTCCATAATATATTTAACTTTGTGTTTCTTATCTCTCTTATCTTTATTCTCCGTCGACTCTGTTTCATCATCTGGATCCTGCATTTTCTTCCATTTTATATTAAAATCACGTCGTCCTAATCGATAATGGCTAAGACTCTACTTAAATAACCGTTTTGCCTATTTTCATCATGTGGTGAGTTTATATATAGTAAAAGAACGTGTAACTTCAGTAGCTATACATCCTCCACTTCTATCAAATACGAGTATCACACGCAGTATAAAATAAATTTGAAAATTCATAACCAACATACTATATACCAGTCTGTATGTATTTAGTTGCATATGGGTGAGAATTATTACATGTAGTCGTAACCAATAGATTGTAGCTGAATTGACCATAGATTTTGAAGTTGAAACTTGAAAATTCAAGTTTTTAAAGTTGTGATCTTTGAATATGGAAAATTTCATGTCCAAACAAAGATATTTGAAGATAAATTTTCAAAATCTATGGCCAAATAAATTTTCAAAATCTATGGCCAAACGCTAGCAAAGTAACATGTACATACCAGCTCTAGTTTCTTTGTGCCAGACTCTGTTATGTCAAGCGGAGTTTGGTTTTCTTTGTTAAATGACATCTGCTTTACACTGGTACTTCTAAATTCAATAGGCACACCTATTTAGTCAGAGGCAGCAAGCAAATGGAGAGAAGTATTGCCATCATTATTTGGCTATCAATAAGGTTATGAGATTCTTTAGACTTCAATAAGAATCTGACTACTCTTGTTTTATAATTCGATATGACAACATGAAGAGCATTTTGGCCATTGTTGTTAAGCATTTCCAAGCTATCTGGACGGTGAAATGATAGCTCACGTATCATGTTTAAATGACCTTCATTGGCTGCAATATGAATTGATGTTGCCCAGTCATTTCCATTACCTACGGGAGTGTAGGCTAACGATGTCTTCCAACCGAGCATTTTAGGAACTACTACTCTTAATCCTAGTTTAACAGCATAGTGCAGTGGATTCCAATCCAATTTGTCAGTTTTCTTGCATAATGCTTTACTTCATTCCCACAGTGGTGTGGACACTAGATACATACGTTGAATATTAAAAACTAAAAAAGAAGGCAGTCCGGTGCATAAAACATCCTGCAGGTGTAATGTGTTGAAATTTAACATTTTCAGGTACAAGAATTTGTAATTTGACACAATAACTTCAACACTAGTTCAAGTTTAAAAAAAGAATACTATGAAGTACAACAACACCCTCAACACAAGATCAAAGTGATTTTTCTAAGAAATGTGTTTTATTTTTTCAGAAATTAAGATGAAACAGAAATGTAAAGCCAAGTCCCCTGACTTCACGGAGTGTCTTTAAGGAGTAATTCCCCTCACTATACCCGAGGTTTTGGAATATTCCTCCCAGGATAAAATGACTTTCAATCCAACTATAGAGGTACCTCAAATAATTGGATTCGTCGAACTCACTCAACGATTTGATTGATCACAACGAATATTTTGAAGACAAGAAGAGTTTGTATTTCAGAAAATTTTTTATTTCTAAACCTGTGGATAAATGCAGGTTTATATAGCCAACAAGTGCCTCTTCCAAAAGGTGGCAATAGTTCATCCGAAAAGGTGTCTCCTTTGCAAGAGTCATGTCTTTTCATTCGAATCATTGTGTCTTTTTCTGAACAGATACAACTATCTGAACGGCCACTCCTTTTCCAAAACAATATGTCTTTTCATAAAAGGTTGTGTCCCTCCATTATCCATTCACACTAATTAAACCCAACAATCCCCCACATGAATGGCGAATGATTATTCTTTGTAAAACTTTACAGACAAATATGTGATCATCAAGCAAAGACTGATTGCATCTGGATAAGTGAGTTTCCCTTTGAACTTTTCATAGTGAATATGCATCGGATGCACTTGGTCAATCGGTAGATTTGATATCTTTGAACCGTCGAGTTTTAATATACACCTAGACAACACATGTCACACAACCAACCTTTTACCATTTATGGTTCTCATGGTTTTGTTCTTTTCAGCCATGAACACGTCCTAGTTTTATGAGTGCTTAGAGAATAGGCCTTTGCTAATATTCTCCTCAAAGCGGCTTCCACTTTGCCCTCACATAGGTGATTTATAAATGCTCAATCCTATAGATTTAAACTATTTGATCAAATTTGCGAAATTTAGATAATCATTAAAAGACTTTTCACCTTAAGTCGTATCCTTGTTTACTAAACATTGTCTACATCATGAGAATGGTTTGGTATTTTGATAATGTTGAACCTGTCAGACACAACTTTATTTGATCTCCTTAAACCTAACTCTTGGGATCTCCAGTCTTCTAGGTAGAGTTACCGCCATGCTGACTTGTCCTAGGCCTTAAACCCATTCTCTTGGATGTTCTCCCAACTCTTTCCCTAGATAGGTCTTTTGTAAGTGGACCCAACACATTATCCTTTGACTTTACATAGTCAACAGTGATAATTCCACTAGAGATAAGTTCTTTAACGGTATTATTTCTCCATCTTATGTGAAGAGATTTACCATTGTACATCATGTTCCCTGCCCTACCTATCACCACTTGGCTATCACAGTGTATACATACTGGTGCCACTGGTTTGGTCCAATGAGGAATATCTTCCAAGAAATTTTGGAGTTATTCTGCTTCTTTACTAGTTTTATCTAATGATATAAATTAAGATTCCATTGTAGAGAGAGCAATACAAGTCTGTTTGGATGATTTCTAAGAGACAGCTCCTCCACCGATAGTAAATACATATCCACTCGTGGATTTTACTTCGTTTGATTTGGTGATCTAATTTGCATCACTATATCCTTCAAGTACCGCAGGATATTTATTATAGTGCAAAGCGTAATTTTGAGTATATTTAAGATACCCCAAAAACTCTTTTCACTGCCATCCAATAAGTTTTATTAGGATTACTCGTGTACTGGCTCAACTTACTTATAGCGCATGCTATGTCTGGTCTTGTACAGTTCATTATATACATTAAACATCTCAATACTCTTGTGTACTCTAATTTTGAATCACTTTCACCTTCATTCTTTTGAAGTGCAAAGCTCACATCTAATGGAGTCTTGGCAATACCAAATTCCATATACTTGAATCTGTTAAATACCTTTTCGATGTAATAAGACTGTGACAATGTCAATCCTTGTGGAGTTCTATGGATTCTTATCCCTAAGATAACATCCGCAACTCCAAGGTCTTTCATATCAAACTTGCTCTCGAGCATTCATTTCGTTGCATTTATGTCTGAAATGTCTCTATTGATGATCAACATATCATCCACAGATAAACACACAATGACTTGGTGATTTGGAGTGTCTTTAATATAAATACATTTATCACATTCATTAATTTTGAATCCATTTGCCAACATGGATTGGTCAAACTCTGCATGCCATTGCTTAGGTGTTTGCTTTAGTCCATAAAGTGACTTAACAAGTTTACACACCTTATTCACTTTTCTTGGAACCACAAAACCCTCAGGCCATTTTATGTAAATTTCTTCCTCCAATTTTCCATTTAGGAAGGCACTTTTCACATCCATTTGATGAATTTTAAGATCATATACCGCCGCCAAGGAAATTAACATTCAAATCGACGTTATCCTTGTTACCGGTAGTATGTATCAAAGTAATCAAGGCCTTCTTTTTGTTTTAAGTCTTTTACTATAATTCTTGCCTTGTATTTGTCAATAGAACCATCCGCTTTCATTTTTCTTTTGAAGATCCATTTAGATCCTAAAGGTTTGTTTCCTTGAGGAAGATCAACCAACTCTCACGTATGGTTGGTTAAGATTGAATCAATCTCACTATGGACTGCCTCTTTCCAAAAGGATGAGTCCAAAGACGCCATCGCTTCCTTAAATGTTTGAGGCTCATTTTTTAAGACAAATATTACAAAATCTGATCCAAACAAAGTTGACATTCTTTGACGTGTACTCCATCTCAAATTCTCATCGTTATGTACATCCTCATTTGGTTAATATTGAGGTCGTTTAGACCCTCTACTATACTGTTCATGTCTAGTTTTATACGGGTAAATGCTTTCAAAGAATTCAGCATTATCTGACTCAATTACCATATTTTCATTAATATTCGGATGGTCGGATTTATGAACCAAAAATCGACATGGTTTACTACTTTTAGCATATTCTATGAACACGTAGTCCACCTTCTTAGGTCCTATCTTAACCCTTTTTGGCATCGAAACTTGGACCTTTACTAGACACCCCCACACTTTGAAATATTTCAAGTTGGGTTTCCTTCTTTTCTATTTTCATAAGGAATTTATTATGTCTTACTATGGGGAACTCTATTGAGTATACGGTTGGCTGTAAGGATAGCCTCCCCTCACAAGTTTTACGGTAAACCTGAACTTATAAGTAAGACATTCATCATTTCCTTCAAAGTACGAATTTTTCTTTCCACAATTCCATTAGATTGAGGTGAATACAAGGCCATAGTTTGATGAAAAATTCCATTCTCTACACATCTTTTGGCGAAGAAAGATTCATATTATCCGCCCCTATCACTTCTTATAGTTTTGATCTTTTTCTCTAATTGATTTTCAACTTTAGTTTTGTATTACCTAAACGCATCTACTGCTTCATCCTTACTATTTAGCAAGTAGACATAATAATATCTAATGCAATCATTAATAAAAGTTATGAAATACTTTTTTCCACCACGTGATGGTGTTGACTTCATATCACAAATGTCAGTGTGGATTATGTCTAAGGGATTGGAATTCCTTTCAATGGACTTATACGGATGCTTAGTATACTTTGATTCCTAACAAGTTTGACACTTTGATTTATTGCACTCAAAGTTTGGCAAAACTTCTAAGTTAATCAATTTTCGCAGTGTTTTGTAATTAACATGGCCTAGTCGTTCATGCCACAAATTGGGAGACTCAAGCAAGTAAGAAGAATTTAAACTTTTATTGATTTCAATAGTCATTACATTCATTTTGAATAGGACCTCATTAGCCTTTTCCTACATACACTTCTTCTTTACTAAGTACAATTTTTCTGAAAATAAATACACATTTGAATCCGTTCTTATCTAGAAGTGAAACAGAAATCAAGTTCTTTCGTAACTCAGGAACATACAAGACATTGTTAAGTGTCAACACTTTTCCAGAAGTCATCTTCAAGCACACTTTTCCTGTTCCTTCCACTTTTGTAGTAGAGGAGTTTTCCATGTAGATCTTTTCTTCTACTTGAGTCGGAGCGAACGTCGAAAACAACTCTTTGTTAGCACAAACATGGCGGGTGTCACCAGAATCCATCAACCATTCACGAGAATTTCCCACCAAGTTGCATTCAAAAATCATAGCACACAGATCATCCATTTCTTTCTTAAACTCAAGCAGATTTGTTAGGTCCTTCTTCTTCCCTTTCTTTGGGGCACGACAATTCATAGACTTGTGGTCAATTTTGCCACAGTTGAAGAACTTTCCCTTGAATTTCTTCTTGGGTTGATTGCTTTCATTTCTAGTTTTCTTTCATTTTTTAGAGTTATTTTGGTCATCTTCTGCAATGTTTGCTCCACTCATTGCAGAATTTCCTCTTGACCTTCTTTTCGCAGCCTTATTATCTTCTTCAATGTGTAGTCATACAATCAAATCTTCGACTGATATCTCCTTACGTTTGTGTTTCAAATAGTTCTTGAAGTCTTTCTACATAGGTGGTAGCTTCTCTATTATTGTTGCTACTTGAAATGCTTCATTCACAATTAAACTTGGAATAAAGTTCATGTGAATACTAAGAACATTTTTAAATTGTTCAACAGCGGTATTTATTAAAATCATACCTTCCACTAGGAGATCATGAATGATCACTTGCAGTTCCTGCACTTGGAAAACAACAGACTGGTTGTCTATCATTTTGTACTCCAGGAATCTTGCAACAAAGAACTTTTTAGTTTCGGCATCCTCCGTCTTGTACTTCCGTTCTAGAGCTCCCCATAACTCTTTTGCAGTCTTGGTTCTACTATACACATTGTAAAGCTCATCTTGGAGACCACTCATGATATAATTCCTTCAAAGGAAATTTAAGTGTTTTCAAGCCTCCACAATCACGAAGCGTTCTTTTTCAGGGGTTCTCTCGGGCACCTCCGGAGCTTCCTCAACCATGAACCTTTGAAGACAGAGAGTTGTGAGGTAGAAGAACATTTTCTGCTACCATCTCTTGAAATCAATACTCGTAAACTTTTTGGGTTTCTCCGTCAGTGCCATAGCTTGCAGAGCATTAGTACGACTCATCGTGGCAATACTAGTTGCCATCATAGTCATTCCACATCATGCATTTGACTATCAGTCATCATTTTCCTGTCACAATAAGACAGAACCTTTAGTATGTCAAAATAATACTAATAAAGTTGCAGCAACTTTAAACACCTCTTGTTTCTAGCTTAACGATGAAGATTTTATGACTTCCAATCGTCAATCGAGTGATCTTTAACTTGTGATGAAGATTTTATGTCTTCAAATTACTAGTTAAGTTCAAACGGGGTAGAAGCTAAAAGCTTTAATTTCCAGAAATCAAGCAATACAAATTCCGGAAAAAAAAACTTTAGTGAAAAGAAAACTTCACCAAACATGCAAAAACAAATATTTTTTTTTTCAAAAATTATTCCTTAAGATTGTTGAAATTCAACGTAAGGGTACAAGAATTTGTAATTTGATACAATAACTTCAACACTAGTTCAAGTTTAAAATAAAAACGCTATGAAGTATAGCAACACCCTCAACACAAGATCAAAGTGATCTTTCTAAGAAGTGTGTTTTATTTTTTCAGAAATTAAGATGAAACAGAAATGTAAAGCCAAGTCCCCCGACTTCACGGAGTGTCCTTAAGGAGTAATTCCCCTCTGTACCCGAGGTTTTGGAATCTTACCCCCAGGATAAAATGGTTTTCAATCCAACTATAGTAGTATCTCAAATAGTTGGATTCGTCGAACTCACTCAATGATTTGATTGATCACAAGGAATGTTTTGAAGACAAGAAGAGTTTGTATTTCAGAAAATTTTTCATTTCTAAACTTGTAGATAAATGCAGGTTTATATTGCCATCAAGTGCCCCTTCCGAAAGGTGGCAATGGTTTATCCAAAAAGGTGTATCCTTTGGAAGAGTCATGTCTTTTCATTCGAAACATTGTGTCTTTTCACAACTATCTGAACAGTTACTCTTTTTCCAAAACAATATGTCTTTTTGTAAAAGGTTGTGTCCTTTCATTTTCCATTCACACCAATTGAACCCAACATAATGTAGGAAGCCTACCATAACACCAACATCAGTGGCTGAATCCACAGCTCAGTTCTTATAATAAGCAGTGATTCACCTTGAACAAATAGTTAACTGACATGATATAATTTGATTCACAAGTATAAAAAGCTCAGTTCTATATAATAAGCAGTGATTGGTGGCCTTGAACAAATAGTTAACTGACATGATATAATTTGATTCACAAGTATAAAAATTAGTCAATTGTATATGAATCGAAAGGAGGATTCAAGCTATATACACTGTCAGTTTCAAGTTTACACTACTTATTCAATTTAATTATGATCAGAGCTTATTAATCAACTTTAAAACCAAAAATGATTACCCAAGTGTTCCTGAATTATTGCCGCATGCAAAGCCGTTCGACCACATGGACCGCTGTATGTTGGTCTGTTGCAGTGTTCTAAGATTACTGACAAACAGTCAACAAGACCAGACTCCGCGGCCAGATAGAGTAGTGTCTCCCCAGCATTGTTTGCTGGAAACTCGAAATCAGGATCTTGTTCCACCAAGAGTCTGACAGTGTCTACACATCCAGTCCTCACGGCCTTGTGTAGGGCTGTATCACCACCGTCATCTGTCATCCTCATGAGTGTTTCCTTATTGATCCCCACGGCTTGTCCAGCTACGTATAGGCCAAGCAGTAGTACGTTCACCACGTCTTTGTGCCCTTTATTAGCTGCTAAGTGAAGTGCAGTTCCATTTTTCTTGTTCTTACAGCACAACAATGCAGGAATAATGTCGATAACTTGTCGCACAAAACCTGATTGGCAATAGAGAGCTGCGACGTGGAGGACTGAGTTACCCTTTGGAGTGACCTGGTACCCATTTTCTTCATCCCTATTTAGATAATCAGCAAGTAAAAAATCACCATCTCCTGTATTGCCTTCCATCGTGGCATTGTACAGGATTGGATCCATTACTCCTTTTGATTCAAGAGATTATCAGAAGTCACCCAAAGTGAGTTTTTACTTTCTCCGAGTGAAATATTATATAGAAACTAAGACATCTAATTCTTTGCTGATTCTTTGTTTTAGAATAATATATTCCTTCCGTTCACTTTTACTTGTCATGTTTTGCTTCTCGACCATCAAATTGCATGGATTTTGACCAATGTTTTTTCATGCCGAGGCTCTATCGAAACAGTCTCTCTATCTCTACGTGGTAAGGATAAAATCTGCTTACACTCTACTCTCTCCATACCCCACTTGTAGGATTACATCCGGTATGTTATTTTTGTTGTTAGTATTAATATAAGAAGGATTACAACTTTGAGTATTTTTTGTATAGTTCTCGAATGTCACACCCCAAATCCCATTGGAGCAGACTGGCACCCGTAGCCGAGGAGGCCCGGGAGAACCCGTTCATAACCTATACTTTCACATTCACATTACTTATGAAAATTAGAAATTTGGGCAGCACTTCGTTGTAAATAGAAGAAAACAGTACCTGTATCAGCCCAGCAGACACGCATAAATATATATATAAACAGTAATTGGACGTCAGAGCCATCACGTCTATCAACCAAACACTCCTACGGCTGTACAATATGTCTACAAAAGCCTCTACATAGATACACGACTGAGTTGGGGTCGGGACAAACTCCTGCCCACAAAAGACTTTTATGCAAATACCAAAAGTACATATAGAGACGACTTGGGATGCCCCGAAACAACTGGAGCTCACCACTAACAACAGAACGTCCTGGCTCTTACTGCGGAGGTGTACGACCTGAAGTACCTGTTCCTGCAGGCATGAATGCAGGTCCCCCGTGAGGGACGTCAGTACAGAAATATGTACTGAGTATGTAAGGCAGTGAGTATCAAGATGATATACAAAAGGTCAACAGAGACCAGATACGAGTGAATAAACAGTATGAGTAGACCACACTTAAAAGAATTGATGGGATACCTGCACATTACTTGCATATCATTACTTCCCGTAATCCTTATCAATACATAACATATGTCATATAATGGCCAACTGATCAGTGGTACTAATACAATACATCAGGGACCACCCCTGGAATAGCATATATACATAATCTTTATAATACAATGGCCAACTGATCAGTGGTGTTAATACAATACATCATATCATCAATTTAAGATACAGACATTGCATTTCTTAATTCAATTAATCTTTGAGATTGGTTACTTTGTGGTCACACTTTATGGAACTTTAAACCATGATACCTCAATAGGAAAAACATGTAAATAGGTAATCAATATCATGAAGATGAGGTAGAGAACCATGGATACCTCATTAAACCATTTCGGAGTCAACAATAGTATATGGACATTTTTTTGACTAGCCGGACATCTTAAAAGTGAAAACAAGTTCAATTGGTAGTGTCGAAGATCATATGATGTTATTATGCATCATGTGTCGTAGGACAATGTTGGAAGCTTACTTGAGAGTGCCATGGGTCATTATTCATGCCAAAGATTAGATAGAGTATGTCTTACATACCTCGATATAACCACTTCAATACAAGTGACTTCCCGTACTCTTCGAACACTTATCTACAATAAGTCATTTGTGGCAAACTAGCATTAGCAACCAAACCTTACCATTTAGGTATTAACTTCACCAAATAATGCCTAGGAAGTAATTCTTTAGCTCATCAATAAGAGTACTACATACATCCTCTTATACTCTTATTATATTCACATATCATGCATTTTCATGAAATATCCCTCAACATCACTCTTAGCCTTTATTTCCCTTCTTAATCACCATCCAATACCAACATGATCACTAGGCATACATAACCACTAATATAATGATATATCACCACAATTCATCCTCCATAATCCAATACAGCAACTTCCATAATTTACTACTAACAATTTATACACAACCAGTCATAACTATGGTTTTAGTTATCTTCCATCATCAAGACAATACTCATAATCCTTTATCAATACTTATTCATGGATAAGAATCAAGAATAAATAATATTCATACCTTAACAATGAACTCTTGTATTTATGATCCTCCTTACATAACCATGGGGTGCTTTTTGAAGCTTCCGAGATGGTGAACATAACTACGGAACCAATTTGAATTTTCTGCGGTTGAATCACAAAATATTTGAGGTTGAAATTGGCTAGGGTTTCACCTCTCTTAATAATTTGGATAATTTCTGGGATAAATGAGGCTAAGTGCAGGTTTTTAAAACCAATTTTCGTCCAAAGGTAATAGAAAATGACCATTGTGCCCTCAAAATTTAAATAAATCCCGAATCTGTCCCCAGTGGACAGTTTTGACAGGCTGAAGTAAATCGATCATAACTCTTTGCTCCGATATCGGATTTGGGTGAAATTGGTATCATTGTAAAGATAATTAAAAGGGCTTTCATTTCATATAAATTAGGGCACCCAGTTCGTCCTGTACAAGGAGTTATGATTGTTTGAAGTCGACCCTAAAAATCTGTTTTGAGAGGCTGAAGTAAAACGCGTATAACTCCTTACGCAGATGTTGGATTTGAATGAACCCAATTTCATTAGAAAGAAGACTCTCGGAGATTTTCGTCTATATATAGCAGCCCACACAGTTCCGTTTGCACAAGGAGTTATGATCGTCTCAAGTTGGTGTGCCTAGTTGCAGAAATTTTCCTGCAGAATCACTGTTCACAGGCTTCCCGGCCACCGTTTTGAAATTTCGAATGTGCTCGCTTATATGAAATACTCCTCTGTTTTGGGCAAACTTTATATCGTTGGAAATCTTATTCCAATACCTACTCATAAAACTATTGACGGGATACTTCCGAACACCATAAACTTAATTTAACCCATACGCAAGTCTTTAGGACTCCATATAATCGCGATAAGTGTACGAAAAAATTTACGGGGTGTTACATCGAACATCTAAATTTTAAAAATCTGTAATATTGAATTAATCTTAAAATATCATATTGGTCCATGACTAAAAAAAGTCTTTGTCAATATATAAATATCCTAATGAAGTCTTCACTGAGTCTTTGTATAACTAAAATACGTTAAACTGACAAACTGAATCATCAAGGAACAAGAAACTACATCAGTAACACTATGACTACTAATAAGGAAGGATTGCTAACCTACTACTCAAATCTGTATCCTGCACAACCTCCTATTTAAGGTCATGTCTCCGACAAGCTCGGTAAACACATGGTTGTTGTTTATACTCCCTCCGTTCACTTTTACTTGTTCACTATGTCCTTCATATTTGCTTGACACTTTTAACTTCATATCAAGAAAAGACAAAAAAAAATCATATTTTATCCTTAGCATTAATTAATGATTCCCCAAAGAGCTAATACTGCACATTAATTTATATGAGCATTATGGCAAAATATTCATATCAATCATTGTTTCTTTTTAATAGAGCTATTTCACAAGTTATTTTCACAAGTTAGTAATCCGCACCCACTACTAATGGTATCAGAGCCCAGTTATTTCAAAAATACAGCAGTAGCATATATGTTTGAATATTAGATTGGATTCGATTAATTATGAGAAGACCATTTAAAAACAGAGAAGCTTTTAGAAAAATTAAAGAATCATTAATTAGTAATTATTCAGAATATATAAGTCTAAATAAACCAAAAGAAAACTCACAAAGATTAGCCTACCTAATTACCTTAATATCTAGTATTGAAGCAAAATTAATAATCCATTTAAAATCTATAAGAATGAGACACATACCACTTAATTATAATAAAATCAGATTTAGTTATTCACCAAAACATTATAAATATGGTTTAAATGAATAAAGTACAAAAATACAAAGAACTAAAACAAATATATTATAATATATTTGCCGGAGTTAGTGAAAACTCAATAAATACATAAAAAGATGAAATATCAAAATTAGAATCACAAATAGATAGTTTAGAATATATATATCAACATGAACTATTTACAATAAAATGAACAAAGAAGAATTTATAATAGATGAAAAAATATATGAAAATCACGAAGGATTAAAAATAAAAATAGTATTTTCTAATCTAGGAAGAAGATACAAGAAAATAGGTGAACATTTATATCTACTGTTAGAAAAAAAAGAATTAAAATTAGAAGATAAATTGACAGCTATGGTAAGAATAGAAAGAGAAAATGAAGAAATAGATAGGAAAAAGAAAATAGAAAAAATAAAACAACAAACTACAGAAGAAATACGAAAAATAGAAGAAACTAAAAATAGTAGGATTGCTGAATTAGAAAAAGAACTACAAATGTTAAAAGATTTGTATGAACAAAGACAAAAAGAAAAGGAAGAAAAAGATAAAGAACAAAAATTACTAAACGAGATAAATCAATTTAAAGAAAAATTAGAAATAAACAATAAAGAAATAAAAAACAAGCAATTAGAAATAAATAATATAGATGTTGAAGAGAATGATAATTATGATTCAGAAGATAGTGAAACATATACAGAAATATTAACAAATACAAAAAATTTAGAAATCAATGAAAAACAAGAAGTAATTAATGAAGAAAATTTAGAAAATATCAACACAGAAATAAATACTCTTGATAAAAAAGAAGATGAAAATATAATACCTAGAACATCAAAAATAAGAAAACCTACATATTATAAGAATAAGTTTAAAAGATATAATCTAAAGAATGAATATGACAAATGGACACTAAAAGAAATAGTTAATAAAAATTATAACTTTTTAGGCTTAGACTGTGTAATAGATACAGAAAAAATAATACAATTATGGATAGGATATATGACAAAACAATTATTAGATAATAATATAAGCATAACAGATGCACCTGAATATATAGAAAGAACACTAATAGGAACAGTGAAATTATGATTTTCAAATTTAACTGAAAATAGCAAGCAGGTATTAAGAACTAACAAACCTACAGAAGGAACATCATCAAAAACAACTAAACTAACACCTATAGAATTATTTAAAAAATATGAAACAGCTATAAAAGATGAATTTGGTAGTATGACAACAATAGAAGAAGAACAAAATGAAGAAAAAGATACAAATAGAAATTTAATGTTAAAATTAGCAATATGTAACATATGTTATATAGATGAATATACTTGCGCATTTAAAGAATATTATTATAAAGGAGCATATAATATAAAAGAAAGTAAAGAAATAAGAAAATTATATTTTAATAAATTACCCGAACCATTTAGTTCAAAAATAATTAAGAGTTGGGAAGAAGCAAAAATAGTAGATACTCTAGGAGCAAGAATAAAATTTTTACAACAATGGTATAGAAACTTATGTGAAAAATATAGAGAAAAATTAAAAATGGAAAAAACATTGATAAGAAATTTAGCATGTTGCAAAGATAAAAGACCATATAGAAAAAAGACCATATAGAAAAAAGAAATCGTTAAAAGAATGTAGTTGTTATAATTGTGGAAAATTAGGACATTTAGCTAGAGATTGTAAATTACCTAAAAATCCAAAAAATAAACAAATATCAGAAATAAAAATAGAAAATACAGAATATATGCAGATAGATTATATAGATTATGAATTAGAAAGTGAGGATAGTATATATGAAATTTCAGAAAATGAAACAGATAATGAAATAGATAGTGAAATAGATGAATCAAATGACTGAAGTAGATATAAAAATAATAACAAAGGAAGAATATTTAAATGATGAAGGAACAAACCAAAAAATAATATTTGACAGTAACATATTTGATGAAATAAAAGGAAAAGAATTAGACTTAAGTGTAAAAAAAATATTTAAAATACCAACAATAAGAAATCTATTTACTAAGAAAAAAGAAGAATATTATGTAGTAAGCCAAAAGGAACATGTAATAGGCTGTAGATATGCAAAAGGTAAAGCTAGTATGTCACTAGTAACAAAAAGAATAATTAATAAAGAGATAAATGATATAAAAAGTAGAGACCCAATAAAATATATACACCTTGTAGGTACAGAGATATTAATAAAAGCATGTTTTAGAGAAGGAATAGATACACCAATAGAATTATATTTATCAGATGATAGAATTATAAAACCCATAGAAAAAAAGCATAATAACTGCCATAAAAGGAAATTTAATATACCAAAAATTTAAATTTATAATAAGTGTAAATTATTCAGTAGCGGTAACAGATAAAAATATAGATAAATCATTAGTGTTATATTGGAAAATATCAGGAATAGAATTAACCCCAGAAAGTAAAATATTTACAGCAAGATGCAAAAATTTATATGTATTAACAACAAAATATAAAATAACAGGAAAAAATAAGATTAACAAAATACGAATAGAAAGTCCATTCGAACAAATTGTAAAAACAATAGATTATAATGATTATAGCTATAGAGACATAGATATAGAAGAAAATTTAGAAATAATAAATGATAGAATAAGCACAACGAAAAGAATAGCTGATGAAAAACCAGAATCATCAAGTTCATCAAAAAGACCAAGTTATGAAATAAATTCAACAAATAATTTAAACCAATATTACATAACAGGAAAGGTAAATGAAAAAGAATATTTAATACTCTTAAATACAGGACAAGGAGAAAATTATATAGCAAAATATCTAGTAAAAAATGAAGAAATAAAAACTGATAATGATATATGCCCAGATCTACCAAGAAGTTTAATAAATAGTAAAAATATAGCAGAAAAAGAAATAATAATAGGAATTAGAAAAATAAAAATAGAATTTGAAGTAAAGGAAGAAATGCAAAAAGCAGATATAATATTAGGAATAAAATGGCTAGAACAAGTAAAACCATATAATATAGAACATACACAATTAACCTTAACATATAACAGAGAGAAATTATTCTTAAGAAGAGCCTTAACATAAAATGAAAATATATGTATTAATGAAGATAGTAGTAGAAGGATATTACAGTAGATATTATACGTCTATGATAAATACAGGAGTAGAAGCTAATTTATGTAGATATAATTGCTTACCAGAAAGCAAATGGGATAAATTAAAAACATCAATAATAGTTAAAGGATTTAATAATAAAGGAAGCTTAATTACTTATAAAGCTAGGAATGTAAAAATACAAGTATGGGACAAGATATTAACAATAGAAGAAATCTATAATTATGAACTAACATCAAAAGATATACTCTTAGGAATGCCATTTTTAGATAAATTGTACCCACATATAATAACTAGAACAGATTGGTGGTTTACAACACCATGTAAACAGAAAGTAAGAGCAAAAAGAGTTAATAATAAAATAAAAAAGAAAACTGATTGGATAAAAGGAAGTGAAAAATTACATAAAAGTTAGAAAATATAAAAAATACTGAAGATACAATAGAACTAGTCGTATTTTTGATAAATAAAACAGAAATAACTATATTTTCAATAAATAAGATAGAAATAATTAAGAAAAAATTAGAACAATTATATTGTGAAGATCCATTAAAAGGATGGGAAAAACATAAAAGTACTATAAAAATTGAATTAATAGATAAAAATAGCATAATAACCCAGAAACCATTAACATATAATTTTGACGATTTAAAAGAATTTAAAATGCATATAGATGAATTATTAGAAAAACAATATATACAAAAAAGTAATAATAAACATAATAGTCCAGCATTTATAGTAAATAAACATAGTGAACAAAAAAGAGGAAAAAGTAGGATGGTTATTGACTATAGAAATTTAAATGCAAAGACTATGACATATAATTATCCAATACCAAATAAGATATTAAAAATAAGACAAATACAGGGATATAATTACTTTAGTAAATTCGATTGTAAATCAGGATTTTACCATTTAAAGTTAGAAGAAGAATCTAAAGAATTAACCGCATTTACGGTACCACAAGGATTTTATGAATGGAACGTATTACCATTTGGATCTAAAAATGCACCAGGTAGATACCAACATTTTATGGATAGTTATTTTAAACAATTATCTAATTGTATAGTATACATAGATGATATATTATTATATATAAAAACTAAAGAAGAACATTTAAAATTATTAGGGCAATTTACAGATATAATTGAAAAATCAAAAATAAGTCTAAGTGAAAAGAAAGCTGAAATCATGAAAAATCAGATAGAATTTTTAGGAATACAAATAGATAAGAGTGGAGTAAAAATGCAACAACGTATAGTACAAAAAATAATAAATTCGAAAGAAGAATTAGATACAAAAAAAAGAAATTACAATCATTTTTAGGATTAGTAAACCAAGTAAGGGAATATATTCCAAAATTAGCAGAAACTTTAAACCACTACAGAAAAAATTAAAAAAGGATGTAGAATACAACTATAATGAAGAAGATAAAAAACAAGTTCAGAAAATAAAATTACTTTGTAAAGAATTACCAAAACTACAATTTCCAGATGAAAATAGAAAATTTATATATATAGTAGAAGCAGATGCTAGTGAATGTAGTTATGGAAGAGTACTTAAATACCGATAGGAAGCAGAAAACTTAGAACACCATTGTAGGTACTACTCAGGTACGTTCAATGAAACAAAAATAAAATAGAAATAAATAGGAAAGAATTATGTTCATTATATAAATGTTTGTTAGCATTTGAGCCATATATTGTATATAACAAGTTTATTGTACGAACGGATAATACACAGGTACGCTGGTGGTTACAAACAAAATACAAAATTCAGTTACAATAAAAGAGATTCGGAGACTAATCTTGAATATATTAAATTTCACATTTATAATTGAAGTAATTAGTACTAACAAAAATGTTATTGAAGATTACATATCAAGACAAAGCTACACAGACTGATATAATAGAAGAGGATACTCTAGAAAAATATTCTACACCCTAACTACACTTTCAATGAAAGTGGACAGTATGGGTAATGAAATAGAAAAGCTAAAGACTAATGAAGCTAAACTGAAGTCTATAGCTACAAATTAGCTAATTCAGCAGTGTGTAGAGCTATGTCAATCGGAATACATTAAAGTTCCAGAGCTAGAAGGAGACGACGGGACACTCCATAAAACCCATAACGTTTATCAATCTACTTCTGCAGCTACAAGCAAAGGAGTTAGGAAAAACACAAATATGAAACTGAACAAGCTATTTGATAAACCATATAAACCAAATACATCAAAAGATTCCATGTTTATACCCCCACAAATTACCACATACCGAGATAGTTAAAACCAAGACAAAAAGACTTACATCTACACATCCCGGACATATATAGAAAATATCTACAATGTACAAACCTTTTTAAAGACTAACCCCATAGCTATAAACATCCAAGAACCAGATACAAACTATATAACCCAAAGATTGACCGGATATAATAAGCTAATTGCTTTACCTAAAATCAAACCAAGTCTAGTTAAAACTTGCTATGAATATGGACTACTCAGTACTGTACATACCTCTGACGGAAATGAGTTATCCACTATACCGGAAATATATGAAGCATTTATCATTTTTAAAAGAATAACCAAAGGTACCCTATTTTTTTATAAAAATTTACACGACACCAGCAGAGATATTATATGATGAAGTTAAAAAACCCATACAAGTTGTAAAGATAGGAATGACACGAGACATGATTATACCACAAGATATTATTCCACAACCAGAAATACCTAGAATTGAGATACCAAAATTTTATGCGAATAAGAGGATTATCGGACTATCTACAATTTTGCAAGAGTTAGCAAACACATACCACAACCAAAATCCCATATGGAGTTATTATTCAAGAAATCTTGTACTAATATATTCAAATTCAAAAGAATTACGAGAAACAGATATGGAAACTATTAGGCAATGGATTCTGACGTTGCTCAAACCAGAGACAGAACCTATTACCAGAGCTATCAGAGAAAAATTTATTTCAGAAGAATTATTAACCAGATATTGCAAGACAATTGGACATAAATATCCAGATCATAAATGTTCAAAATGTAATGGAGGAGATAATGATATCCCAGAAGTTCAGCTAGAATAGAAGAAAGTAGATAAGAACGCCAGCTGGAAGATACAAGATAAGAAGCAATAATGGAGATATGGAAAAGCAGCAGATACGACAACGAGAAGATATCAACCTAGTAATAATAGAAGACAAACTATTAAATTGTGAAAGCGACATGTAAACTTTCACAATTTACTTTACGTAAAACATAGAAAACTTTTGTATAGGTTAAACTTTTAAGCTTTAGGCTTTTTGACTATTAGTCTAGGCATTAATGATTTTTGTCTTATTAGAAGACTTTTTTGTAAAGTAGATTAATTTTAAAAAAAAACTTGCATACTCTTGTAAAGATTTAGTCTATAAATAAGATGAACTGAAGGTATTGCAAAGCAAGCCTTCATGTGTTGAAGCAAAAACTCTCTCTTGTCCACAACAAATATTTTGCATAATTATTAAAAAACAGATTTATTTCAATGGAAAAAGCTATGGAGGAACAAACCTTAGAAATATCAAACCTATCCGAACAGGTATATTTATTTATGATTATGAATAGCTAAAATCACAATTCCCAACAATCGTGGTATGATAAAATAAATTCATGTTAGTTACTTTATAGTAGAATTATTCGAAGAATAATATGTTAAGAAGTTTATTAGCAAAGTGGAAAAGGAGAAAAATCCCTAAGAACTATGCCATCCTAAACGTAAAACCAATGAGGCAAGAAGCCGTGGTGGGGAGTAACCAGAGTAGAGGTGTTGTTTAAGGGAAAAATATCCAGATTACCATGCTCATAGTGATCGAAGAACATGTTATTTAAGAATAATCTAGTATATAGTAATCTAAGACGATCATATTTTGTTATGTACATGATTGAAGGGAATATTTTGAAAATAGCAATTTTATGAAAATGAATAATTATTTATCTGATGTAATGGTAGATAAATTCAAAATACTTATTTTGTATGTACTTAAGGATATAAAAGTAGTAGATATAAGAAAAATCATATTAGAAAAAGTATTTGGTAAATATTTTATGATTAGAATAAATTACATAACATACCTACCTAACTACTCTTACAAATACTTACCATGATAAATTACATATATCTAGAATTTTTGGAAAAAGATATGAGAAACATACAGTTAATAAAAAAACAGATGAAAATAAATTTAGACAAATACATGGAACTTAAAGATATAAAATATATAATGAAAATATGCAAGAACTACTAAGACTAAAACAAACAACTACAAAATATTATAATAAAATATTTAGTCAATTTTAAATGATAGATAATCTTAAAGTCTTAATCCTATATATACTTAGAGATATAGAAATTATAGATATTAAGAAAATAATATTAGAAAAAGTGTTAGACTATGAAATTGAAACTATAAATTGGATAGCACAGTTATACCTGGATAATTACCCAGATGGATATTATTCAGATTAAGAGATGTTAGAATATATTAGAAAAACTAGAGAAAATCAAGATAATCTAAATGAAGAAATTAATTATAGAAACCGAATTAGAAAATAATGAAGAATCTAAAAGAAAAATTAATATGGATAGAAGAAACCTTAGAAAATTTAGGAAAAAGTACATGTGATAGTTTATATAATTTAAAAAACTCGCTACGAGAAGAACAACACAAGATAATAAATAACATTGAAAATCTAGAATTAGATATACATTACAGTACAATTAGGATAAATTATTATACAAAAATCTGTAACTCTGCAATTACTACAGGATAAAATGATAGACTACAAATATTTAAAATATTGGAGAGAAAATATGGATGAAAAGTTATCTTCACAAGTTAGTAATCCGCACCCCTACTAAAAAGTAAAAGCAAAAGCAAAAGCATTGATTGGTAACTTTGAATAAATAGTTAACTAACATGCTATAACAATTTAATTCACAAGTGTATATATAACTTAATATGATTCTTCATCAAAAAAATAAAAAAAATTAAAAACTCAATATGATTCAAGTATACCTTATTAATTCAATTTACTATATTATAGGAGGTTGTATGACTTGATTATGGTTAGTAGAATAGGCTAGTTTTGCCAAGCTATGGGCTACTTGGTTGCACTCTTTGCAGCAGTGCTTCACATCAAAGTTTGCCTCATTCTTGATTTTCAGCATGTTGTCGATAAATCTGATTCAGTTTCAGGTTGCTCGAGACTTGTCTAGCAATCACCATGGATTGAATATAGAGGATGAAATTAGTGTATCCATGGTGATAACACCATTTCACCGCCAAACTCAGCTGGAAGGGCCTCTGCACTATCATTGCTGCTTCATTGAATTGCGATAGCGAACCATGCAAGAACACTTAGCAGTAACATTCATATCTCTCTCTCACTCGTGTTCTTCCTTGTCCAAAGTCTTTGATAGATTTGTTCTAAATGCATTTCGGTTTGAACTTACCAGTATTACATTGTGAAGACCACTTTTACTCTTTTATTTAAGAGCACATACAGTTGGGCATTCCCATACGTCATCAATAGGGGCGGTTCTAGGAGGTCGGGAGGGTGTTCACCCTAACCCCTTTGGCAAAAAATTATTCTGTATATAGAAGGTAATGCAAACAGTAGCAGAGAGACCAACTGTGAAGTCACGTGGCTTTCAGTATCTATATCGCTTTATTAGAGCTATTAGTATCGGTTTCAAAACCTCCTGGTAACGTAGAACCGGCTGTGAAGGTCACTGTCATTAGTAGAGCTGCCACAACTAAATGTATTTGAGCTGCCTTCATAATATTTTCGACTATTCTTTCTTCTCACCAAGCTCTATCCTCTTGATTACCCTCCAACTCCGTCTGTGGTACCACCACCATCATCCCTCCTATCACAGACAGAATGCGCGAGAAGAATGCACATGTCCACCGCGCACAGCGAATTCTTCGATCATTTTTTATGAAATTATCCAAAATGAGAACTTTTAAGTGTGTGTATATCTTAATGAAGTCTTCACTAAGAATTTGTATTAAAATCTCTTAAAATGCATTTCATACTGGCTAATGAACTTGTAGAAGTATATTTCTTAATGAATTCTTTGTTGAGTCTTTATATTAGAATATTTTAACATACCAGACTGGTCAATTTTATATTGTGTGGCCAGCTGACATTATTGATATTGACAAATATCCAATGAACTTCTTTGGACAAAAAACTACCTAGTTAATTAAGATTCTTGATGAAGGCTTTGTCTGTTAGGGGTCATCTGGTACACCAGACCGGATAAGTAGGGATATCCATCCGATGGGATTGTTTTATCCCACCCTCCACATGAGATAGTAATTCCACCATTTTAGTACAAATGTTGGGATAAAATAGTCCCGGAACTAAGTGATACCTCACACCAAACGTGGGATAAAGTTAATCCTAAGTAACGACATCCGTTCTCAGAGTCTCATTGACACCTATAAACCTCATAGATAATTCTTGCAGGAGCATCACTCGCAAGATGTACCAGGTAACTCTGTCCACCAAGGTTGGGAAGAAATCTCCTCTAGTGTTTAGTTTCCGGTGAAAATTGAACCTGAGACTCATTGTGCTCGACCAACTTCATTGACAACTAGGCCACGCTTTTGGATTCTCTTAGCTAGAATCTTTGAATTAATCTTGTTGTAGATGAAGACATTAGTGTCATCCATGAGATGAAGTCCACCCCACATGGATGAGTCTGAAACTTGTATTTTTTTATTAAATGAAAAGAGACTTGACTATTAGTAACTGTTTTCCTATATAATGCTTCATCCGGAGAATGGAAAGGACACACCAAAGATCATAATTTTGGATAATAGCCAGCCTAAATAAAAAAGAATGTTGGAGATCATAGTCGGTGCAGCCGCCAAGCTGCTTTACAAACAGGTTGCAGATGTAGCCCTGCCCATGATTTCTGCGGCAAGAAGGATGATGGTGGAGGTACCAAAGGTGGAGCCAATAGGTGAAGATCGTGAAAGAATGGTCAAAAATATTATGGGGGCAGCTCTATTAATGACAGTGACGTTCACAGCTGGCTTCACGATAACAGGAGGTTTTGAAGGCGATATTAATAGTCCTAATAAGGGGATGCCCATTCTGTTAAGGAGAACAATGTTCCGTGCATTTGTTGTTTCCAATGTCATCGCCTTTGCATCCTCCTCTGCTGCTGTATTCGCCTACTTTTCCCTAGCAACAAAAACAATATCACCTGTATATGGGGTAAAAGTTATTCTCCGGCTTTATAATAAGGCAATTCTGTTGCAGCTTCTGGCGATAACAGCAGTTGTTGTTGCTTTTTCAGCTGGTTTGTATGTTACTTTAGCACATTCTGTTGGTCTCGCTGTTACCGTATGTGTCATCAGCGGCATCTCTTATTATATGATCTGCTATATGATTCTTCTTCCTGAAAATTAACATCCCAAGAGAAAGAACCTGAGCTAAAGATGCAGCTAGCAATGTGTTTGATGTTGCACATAATAATTTCCATCTACAATCAATTGTATATCTTTGCCACTACTAAATGTCTTTGTGTTGCCTTCATAATATTTTCAACTATTCTTTCATCTATCCTAGCTCTGTCTTCGGTCTTCATGATCATTACCCTCCGACTCCATCTTTGGTACCACCATCCAATGGCAGAATCATCTAATTCTATGGGAAGTCTCTGCGTACCTGTGAAAGTTGGCCTGGAATCAAGATGACCTCTCCACCAATGTCTAGCCGCTAGATCCAACTGGAAAGTATGTAGTCCACACCACAAGTCTCAACTAGGCCCAAATTATGGAGCCTATCCTCACAAGCAATCAAGAACTCATAAGCATCCTCGCCCGGGACACCAAGAAACCCAGGCAGAGTCAATCTGAAGAATCTAACCATCATCTGCTCCTCAACGGACATAGCAGGCTGGGCAACCACGGCTGAACAACTACCGGCTGAGCAACCGCTGGTGCATGAGGGACCTCAACTTCGAGAGCCACAGCTACAGGCTGCGCTCCCGCCTCAGTACTTCTATTATAATTATATTGACTTTGAGAGTGTGTCTTCCTCAACCAATGTAAGATTTGTTTTCTTACAATGTATTTAATCATTAATTAAGATTAAAATGAAAAAAAAAAAAACTATTAACTATGACAGAGAAGAGGAGGAACAATATAGTAATTAACAATCTTCAAAGTATGATAGCTTACCTGCTACAACAACTACCAGCTGACATCATTGACATTAACATGCCTCCTAATTCTTAACTTGTGAGTCCTTGAATTTTTTGGACAAAAATGGTTTAAGAAATTAAAACTTCTCATGAAGTCTTTGTTTTAAAATACATAATATACAAGTTTCAGGTTCATCCAATCACATGTGAAGTGGCTTAAATTATTTAGATCTCGGACATCTTGACCCGAGGGTCTATTGAAAACAGACTCTCTACCTTGCATCTGAGGTAGTGGTGCGGACTGCGTACATTCTACCCTCCCCAGACTCCACTTTGTGGGAATATACTTTGTATGTTGTTGAACCTCATAGATAATTCTTGCTGGAGCATTGCAAGAGACCACTCAACTAAGCGGCACGGAACAAGAAGGAACTTTGTAACATCCCGTAGCATTCTCGTCTTGATACCACACTTAGTAGCATGCATGGGTAACTTGCTACCTGAAAATTTGTTATATTTCGTTTGTACTTCGGGTACACAGAATCTGTATATGCAGAACAACAATCTCAGGTAGTTCAAGTTTATAAACAAGAACACAATGAAAAATACCCTCAACACAAGATCAAAATGACCTTTCCAAGAGGTGTATTTTATTTTTCAGAAAAATAGATGAAACAGAAAATAGCCAAGTCGTTCGAATTCACGGAGTTTCCTTAAGAAAATAATCCCCTCACTGTACCGAGGTTGTGAAATTTTTCCTCCCAGGATAAAATGGCTAAACAAACCAACTGTAGCGGTACCGCAAACGGTTGGAATATCTTCGAACGCACAGAACGTTTCGATTGATCACACAGAGTAATTTGGAAAACAAGAAGTATTTTTTGTTCTGAAATTTTCGTCCCAAAACCTGTGGAAGAAAGCAGATTTTTATAGCCATAACATGCCTCTTCTGAAAAGAGGCAATGGTTCACTTCAAAGGTTGCACCTTTTCTGTAAGATCATGTTTGTTCATCAAGGAGTGTGTTTGTTCCGAAATAGTCATGTCATTTCATGTGAATCAGTGTGTTTGTTCCGAAACAGTCATGTTAGTTCACGAAACATTGTGTCATTTTCAGAAGGGTTGCATCCTTCTGAAACTAAATATCAGTTCGAATTCAAAATAAAGTTTGTCCAAAAAGATAGATCTCATAGATTGATCGAAGCTGAAGCAGAGCCGAGCGAGCGACGACGACGACAGCACGAGGTATCTCTTATTCCTTGCCTCAGTTATCCATGTGGGAGTGTGTTTCACAATATAAACACTTTAAAGCTTCTTTCTCCCACCAATGTGGGAGAATTTAGTAAGCTTTCCTATTTTTAGTACACTTTTCATATTGGTGTGATCTTAATTTCTCTATTCCACAAGTTTTTTCTCCATTTTACATTCACACTTCTTATTTACTATGAACCCAACAATCCCCCACATGGGGAATGGCTATTTTTCGTAAAAATTTTACGAACAAGTATGTGATCATCAAGCAAAGACTGATTCCATCTGGATAAGTGGTTCCCCTTTGAACTTTCCGTAGTGACATGCATCGTATGCCCTCGTTCAATCGGTAGATTTGATACCTTTGAACCGTCGAGCTTTAAGACAACACATGTCACACAACCAGTCTTTTACCGTTTTATGGTTCTCACGGTTATGTCCTTTTCAGCCATGAACACGTCCCGGTTTCATAAGAGCTTAGAGAATAGGCCTTAACTAATATTCTCTTTGAAGCAGCTTCCACTTCGCCCTCACATAGGTGATTTCTAATCTACCAAATTTAGATAATCATTAAAAGACTTTTCACCTTAAGTCTTAGCCTTATTTACTAAACATTTTCTACATCATGAGAATGGGTTGGGTAATTGACAATGTTCAACGTTGTTTGATCTCCTTGAACGTAGCTCTTGGGATCTCCAGTTTGCTAGGTAGAGTTACCACCATGCTGACTCGTCCTATGCCTTAAACCTATTTCCTTGGATGTTTTGTCCACTCATTCTCCAGATAGGCCTTTTGTAAGCGGATCCGACACATTATCCTTTGACTTTACATAGTCAATAGTGATAATTCCACTAGAGAGAAGTTCCCTAACGGTATTATGTCTCCGTCGTATGTGATGAGATTTACCATTGTACATCATGCTCCCTGCCCTACCTATTGCCACTCGTCTATCACAGTGTATACATACTGGTGCCACTGGTTTAGGACAATAAGGAATATCTTCCAAGAAATTTCGAAGCTATTTTGCTTTTTCACCGGCTTTATCTAATGCGATAAATTCAGATTCCATTGTAGAGCGAGCAATACAAGTCTGTTTGGATGGTTTCCAAGAGACCATTCATTCACCGATAGTAAATACATATCCACTTATGGATTTTACTTTGTTCAATCCGGTGATCCAATTTGCATCACTATATCCTTCAAGTACCGCAGGATATTTATTATAACGCAAGCCATAATTTTGAGTGTATTTAAGATACCCCAAAACTCTTTTCATAGCCATCCAGTGAGTTTTGTTGGGATTACTCGTGTACCGACTCAATTTACTGATAGTGCATGCAATGTCTGGTTGTGTACAGTTCATTATACACATTAAACATCTCAATACTCTTGCGTACTCCAATTGCGAGTCACTTTCACCTTCATTCTTTCGAAGTACAAAGCTCCCATCCAATAGAGTCTTGGCAATACCAAATTTCATATACTTAAACTTGTCAAGTACCTTTTCGATATAATGAGACTGTGACAATGCCAATCCTTGTGGAGTTCGATGGATTCTTATACCTAAGATCACATTTGCAACTCCAAGGTCTTTCATATCAAACTTGCTCTCGAGCATTCGTTTGGTTGCATTTATGTCAGAAATGTCTCTATTAATGATCAACATATCATCCACATATAAACACATAATGACTTGGTGATTCGGAGTGTCTTTAATATAAAAACATTTATCACATTCATTTATCTTAAACCCGTTTGCCAACATGGTTTGTTCAAACTTCGCATGCCATTGTTTAGGTGCATGTTTTAGTCCATACAATGACTTAATAAGTCTACACACCTTATTCTTCTTCCCTGGAACCACAAAACCCTCAGGTTGTTCCATGTAAATTTCTTTCTCCAATTCTCTATTTTGGAAAGTGGTTTTCAATGGATATTAAGACCATATACCGCAGCCAAGGTAATTAACATTCGAATCAATGTTATCCTTATTACTGGCAAGTATATTTTGAAGTAATCAAGGCCTTCTTTTTTGTTTGAAGCCTTTTACTACAAGTCTTGCCTTGTATTTGTCAATAGTTCCATCCGCTTTCATCTTTCGTTTGAAGATCCATTTAGAACCTAAAGGTTTATTTTCAGGAGGAAGATCAACCAATTCCCATGTATGGTTGCTTAAGATTGAATCAATCTCACTATTGATGCCTCTTTACAAAAGGATGAGTCTGGTGACGACATCGCTTCTTTCAATGTTTGAGGCTCATTTTCTAAGAGAAATGTTACAAAATCTGATCCAAAAAAAGTAGACGTTCTTTGATGTGTACTATGTCTTGGATTGTGTTTATTATGTACATTCTCAGTTGGTTCATCTCGAGGTCGTTTAGATCCTCCACTACACTGTTCATGTCTAATTTAATACGAGTAAATGTTTTCAAAGAATTTAGCATTGTCTGATTTATGAACCAAAAATCGACATGCTTTACTACTTTTAGCATATCCTATGAACATGCAGTCCACTGTCTTAGGTCCTATCTTAACCCTTTTAGGCATAGCAATTTGGACCTTTACTAGACACCCCCACACTTTGAAATATTTCAAGTTGGGTTTCCTTCCTTTCCATTTTTCATAAGGAATTGATTGTGTCTTACTATGGGTAACTTTGTTGAGTATATGATTGGTTGTAAGGATAGCCTCCCCCCATAAGTTTTGCGGTAAACCAGAACTTATAAGTAACGCATTCATCATTTCCTTCAAAGTTTGGTTTTTCCTTTCCGCAATTTCATTAGATTGAGGTGAATATGGGGCCGTAGTTTGATGGATTATTCCATTCTCTACACATATTTGCGCAAAGGGAGATTCATATTCTCCGTCCCTATCACTTCTTATCATTTTGATCTTTTTGTCTAACTGATTTTTAACTTCAGTTTTATATTACCTAAATGTATCTATTGCTTCATCCTTTCTATTTAGCAAGTAGACATAACAATATCTAGTGCAATCGTCCATAAAAGTTATGAAATACTTTTTCCCACCATGTGATGGTGTTGACTTCATATCATAAATGTCAGTGTGTATTAAGTCTAAGGGATTGGAATTCCTTTCAACGACTTATAAGGATGCTTTGCATACTTCGATTCCTCACACGTTTGACACTTTGATTTATTGCACTCAAAGTTTTGCAAAACCTCTAAGTTAATCAGTTTTTGTAACGTTTTGTAATTAACATGGCCTAAACGTTCATGCCATAAATTATAAGGCTCAAGCAAATAAGAAGAATTTGAACTTTAAATTTATTTCAACAGTCATTACATTCATCTTATAAAGGCCTTCGGTCAGATAGCCTTTTCCTACCTACATTTCTCCTTTGCTAATTAAAATTTTTCCAGAAATGGTTACACATTTGAATCCGTTCTTTTCTAGAAGTGAAACATAAATTAAATTCCTATGTAACTCCGAAATATACAAGACATTGTTAAGTGTTAAGACCTTTTCAGAAGTCATCTTTAAGCAAATTTTTCCTGTTCCTTCTACCTTAGCCATAGCGGAGTTAGCCATGTAGATCATTTCTTCTACTTGAGCAGGAGCGAATGAAGAAAACAACTCCTTGTTGGCACATACATGGTGGGTGGCACCAGAATCCATCCACCATTCGCGAGGATTCCCCATCAAGTTTCATTCTGAGAACACAGCTCACAGATCATCGCATTCTTTGTTGGACTCAATCATATTTTCTTGATCCTTCTTCTTGCCTTTCTTTGGGGCATGACAATTTGTGGACTTGTGGCCAATCTTGCCACAGTTGAAGCATTTTCCCTTGAACTTTTTCTGGGTTGATTGATTTCTTATTCAGCTTTCTTTCATTTCTTGAAATTATTTTGGTCATCTTCTACAATATGTACTCCATTAATTGTAGAATTCCCCTTTGACTTTCTTTCGACAGCTTTATTATCCTCTTCAATCTGAAGTCAGACAATAAGATCTTCATCAGTCATCTCCTTGCATTTATGATTTAAGACCATATACCGCAGCCAAGGTAATTAACATTCGAATCGATGTTATCCTTGTTACTGGCAATTATGTTTCGAAGTAATCAAGGCCTTCTTTTTTGTTTGAAGCCTTTTACTACAAGTCTTGCCTTGTATTTGTCAATAGTACCATCCGTTTTTATCTTCCGTTTGAAGATCCATTTAGAACCTAAAGGTTTATTTTGGGGAGGAAGATCAACCAATTCCCATTTATGGTTGCTTAAGATTGAATCAATCTCACTATTGACTGCCTCTTTCCAAAAGGATGAGTCTGGCAACGACATCGCTTCCTTCAATGTTTGAGGCTCATTTTCTAAGAGAAATATTACAAAATCTGATCCAAACAAAGTAGACGTTCTTTGATGTGTACTACGTCTTGGATTGTTTTTATTATGTACATTCTCACTTGGTTCATCTCGAGGTCGTTTAGATCCTCCACTACACTGTTCATGTATAATTTTATACGGGTAAATATTTTCAAAGAATTCAGCATTTTCTAATTTATGAACCAAAAATCGACATGCTTTACTACTTTTAGCATATCCTATGAACATGCAGTCCACCGTCTTAGGTCCTATCTTAACCCTTTTAGGCATAGGAATTTGGACCTTTACTAGACACGCCCACACTTTAAAATATTTCAAGTTGGGTTTCCTTCCTTTCCATTTTTCATAAGGAATTGATTGTGTCTTACTATGGGGAACTCTGTTGACTATACGATTGGTTGTAAAGATAGCCTCCCCCCCATAAATTTTGCGGTAAACCAGAACTTATAAGTAAGGCATTCATCATTTCCTTCAAAGTTTGGTTTTTCCTTTCCGCGATTTCATTAGATTGAGGTGAATATGGGGCCGTAGTTTGATGGATTATTCCATTCTCTACACATATTTGCGCAAAGGGAGATTCATATTCTCCGTCCCTATCACTTCTTATCATTTTGATCTTTTTGTCTAACTGATTTTTAACTTCAGTTTTATATTACCTAAATGTATCTATTGCTTCATCCTTTCTATTTAGCAAGTAGACATAACAATATCTAGTGCAATCGTCCATAAAAGTTATGAAATACTTTTTCCCACCATGTGATGGTGTTGACTTCATATCATAAATGTCAGTGTGTATTAAGTCTAAGGGATTGGAATTCCTTTCAACGACTTATAAGGATGCTTTGCATACTTCGATTCCTCACACGTTTGACACTTTGATTTATTGCACTCAAAGTTTTGCAAAACCTCTAAGTTAATCAGTTTTTGTAACGTTTTGTAATTAACATGGCCTAAACGTTCATGCCATAAATCATAAGACTCAAGCAAATAAGAAGAATTTGAACTTTAATTTATTTCAACAGTCATTACATTCATCTTATAAAGGCCTTCGGTCAGATAGCCTTTTCCTACCTACATTTCTCCTTTGCTAATTAAAATTTTTCCAGAAATGGTTACACATTTGAATCCGTTCTTTTCTAGAAGTGAAACATAAATTAAATTCCTACGTAACTCCGAAATATACAAGACATTGTTAAGTGTTAAGACCTTTTCAGAAGTCATCTTTAAGCAAATTTTTCCTGTTCCTTCTACCTTAGCCATAGCGGAGTTAGCCATGTAGATCATTTCTTCTACTTGAGTTGGAGCGAATGAAGAAAACAACTCCTTGTTGGCACATACATGGTGGGTGGCACCAGAATCCATCCACCATTCGCGAGGATTCCCCATCAAGTTTCATTCTGAGAACACAGCTCACAGATCATCGCATTCTTTGTTGGACTCAATCATATTTGCTTGATCCTTCTTCTTGCCTTTCTTTGGGGCATGACAATTTGTGGACTTGTGGCCAATCTTGCCACAGTTGAAGTATTTTCCCTTGAATTTTTTCTGGGTTGATTGATTTCTTATTCAGCTTTCTTTCTTTTCTTGAAATTGTTTTGGTCATCTTCTACAATATGTGCTCCATTAATTGTAGAATTCCCCTTTGACCTTCTTTCGACAGCTTCATTATCCTCTTCAATTTGAAGTCAGACAATAAGATCTTCATCAGTCATCTCCTTGCATTTATGCTTTAAGTAGTTTTTGAAGTCTTTCCACAAAGGTGGAAGGTTCTCAACTATCGCTGCTACTTGGAAAGCATCATTCACAATTAAACCTTCAAAATAGTTTATGTGAGTATTAAGAACATTTTTAATTTGTTCAACTAAGGTATTTTTCAAAGATATACCTTCTGCTAGGAGATCATGTATGATATCTTGCAACTCCTGTACTTGAGAGACAACAGATTTGTTATCTATCATTTTGAAGTCCAGGAACTATGCAACAAGAAATTTCTTAATTCCCGCATCCTCCATCTCATATTTTCATTCAAGTGCCCCCACAGTTCCTTTGATGTCTTGATTCCACTATAAACATTGTAGTGGTCGTTTTGGAGACCACTCGGAATATAATTCCTGCAGAAAGTCTGAATGTTTTCAAGCTTCTACAATAATGAAGTGGTCTTTGTCCGAGGTTTCCTCGGGAACCTCAGGAGTGTCTTCGCTAGTGAACCGTTATAGACATAAAGTGATGAGGTAAAAGAATATCTTTTGCTGCCACCGCTTGAAGTCAATGCCCGAAAATTTTCTGGGCTTCTCCGTCGATGCCATTATTGGCGGAGCATCTGTGCGACTTGATATGGCAATAATAGTTGCCCCAACAGACATTGTCGCATCTTTCATTTGACTATCACTTGTCATTTTTTCTGTCACCACAAGACAAAAAATACTTAGTATTTTCAGAATACTACTTATAAAGTTAAGCAACTTTAAACTTTTCTTCTTGTTTCTAGTTGACAATGAAGTTTTTATGACTTCGAATTGTCAATCGAATGATCTTTAACTTGTGATGAAGTTTTTATGACTTCAAATCACTAGTTAAGTTCAGGCGGAGTAGAAAATTAAAACTTTAATCTCCAAAAACAAGCAATACAGATTCTGTAATAATAGATTATTTCCTTAAGATTATTATATTTCATTTGTACTTTGGGTACACAGAATCTGTCTATGAAAAACAACAATCTCAGGTAGTTCAAGTTTATAAACAAGAACACAATAAAAACTACTCTCAACACAAGATCAAAATGACCTTTCCAAGAGGTGTATTTTATTTTTCAGAAAAATAGATGAAACAAAAAATAGCCAAGTCGTCCGAATTCACGGAGTTTCCTTAAGGAAATAATCCCCCTCACTGTACCCGAGGTTGTGGAATTTTCCTTTCAGGATAAAATGGATAAACAGACCAACTGTAGCGGTACCTCAAACGGTTGGAATATCTTTGAACGCACAGAATGTTTCAATTGATCACACAGAGTAATTTGGAAGACAAGAAGTATTTTTTATTCTAAAATTTTTGTCCCAAAACTTGTGGAAGAAAGCAGGTTTTTATAGTCATAACATGCCTCTTCTTAGAAGAGGCAATGGTTTACTTCAAAGGTTGCACCTTTTCTGTAAATTCATGTTTTTTCATCAAAAAGTGTGTTTGTTCTGAAACAGTCATGTCATTTTATGCGAATCAGTGTGTTTGTTTTGAAATAGTCATGTCAGTTCACGAAACATTGTTTCATTTTTAGAACGGTTGTATCCTAATGAAACTAAATATCAATTCAAAATATTTCTTGTTTAAACCATTGCATCTGCTACTGTTTCACTATCACTACATGCTGCATGTATATAAATGGAGTTCTGAAACTCTGCAGTAAAAATTTACTGTATTTTTTCTTGGCATTCTTCAGAATTCAAATAAAATTTCTCCAAAAAGATAGATCTCATCGATCGATCATTTGACAAATCCAAATCCAAATCTGAAGACGGTCCGAGCGAGCGATGATGACGACTGCACGAGGCATCTCTTATTCCTTGCCTCACTTATCCATGTGGGAGTGTGTTTCACAATATAAACATTTTAAAGCTTCTTTCTCCCACCAATGTGGGAGAATTTAGTAAGCTTTCCTATTTTTAAGTACACTTTCCATATTGGTGTGATCTCAATTTTTCTCTTCCACTTGGTTTTTCTCCATTTTCCATTCGCACTTCTCATTTACTATGAACCCAACAAAACTTCCCTAAGTGTTGAAAAGGACTTAGTCACATTTTGAGCCCTTAACTTCAATGATTTTTAAATTGACCTTCCTGACCCCGAGACGTGAATTTTTGAGTTGATTCATGTTCAGGGGTGTAAAGGGGATATTTCGAGAGAGTTTTGGATTTTTTGGATGAGTTTTGAGACGTGTTTGGATTCCCAAACCAGTTGGTTGCCGTGATTTCACTATATCACGGTGCCTCTAGCAGTAAATCGTTTGGCGCGTCACGGCAGGGTCCCATATCGAGCTTCTTCTGAAAGTTTTAAAAATTGAGGGGCAGGCTCGTCTTTTTCCTAAAGCCCCAAGTCGTGAAAACAGAAGATTAAAACATTTATAGAGAATTATAGGCTCAAAAGTGATCAGTTTTTTTCAAAAGCAAAACCCTAACCCTTCCCCAAAGATCAAAAGTTCAATCTTTAAGTTCAAGATTTCCAAGAAACGAATCAAGATTCGGGCTCTATTCTTCGAACTAAGTAATCTAAGGTACGTGGGACAATTTTTAAACTCCATGGGCATGGATTTCATCATTTTTATCAAGTATAATGATTTATAATCATGTTGCAAATTAAGGGTTTGAACATTATTTCGAAAAAGCATGTTATAAAATCGTTTTGATGAATATATGTATATTGTGTTGAAATCTTTTCGTGGTAAATCGAATGATAACCCCTTATGTATATACATTTATAAATTTTGGAAAGTTCAATTGAGAGCATGAACAATGAATTCCCTCTCTTGTTGTGAAATGTAGTTTCTATTTGTATTGTGAATGATTTTGAATGCATGAACTAAGGTTTGAAAGCAAGTTCCTTAACATCATGGTGTTTGATATGGTTTATGATATATTGAGAGGGAGTTTTCTTGCCATAACTATACTCATTATATTTCAAAAAAAAATTGCATGTGATTGAATAATTGACATGGCCACCATATATTTTAGTATTGTATTACATAAAGATTTCATAAGGCCTCAAAATGATGACTCTCTTGTGTTGTTATACATCTTCGGTGGTCATTTACATGTTTTGAATGAGATGGATTGTGAAATTGATACGATATGAATGACTTGCAAGTTTGGGTTTGATGATACCCTGTGATGACATGCCCCAAAGATTTTAAGCATTGAATGATTTTGTATGAGAAGAATGACATTTAACGAACTAAAATTGGGCCTAAAGAGAGGTAGATGGTTACCCGAAGAAGGCATTTGAGTGTAAGGGCTCATCACTGAAAAACCAAGTTTTGCTAATTCGGGTGATATGATTGGCTAATGCCAATGTATACTTGTCCTTGAGACACTGGTATACTAGAATAGTGATTAGGACTCTAATCCTTGTGGCAAAATTGGATTAGGGGTTTGACTGCCGAGTCAAGGGCAAATTCCATATAGCCCGTGGAATTGTAGAAATATAGGGTGTACCATTTATCTCACGAGTAAGATAAAGTGTTGAGTCTTGATTTCAAGAAAGCATGCGAAAAATTCTAAATTATGCCCATGTGTTTTACTTTTCTTACGTGTAACATTGTACGAAATGCTCTCACCTATGTTGTGTAATAAAAATGCTATTTTGGATTATTTCACATACTAGTACAATTGTATTGACCCCTTATATTTTAGGATCTGAGGTATAGTCCCGGGGTCCCTCTAAAAAGTAGAATTGTTTGTCTAAAGTTAGCAGTTGGTGAGCCTCCCTTATTACGAAAGGCTTAGTTATGAAACATTGTTATTTTGTTTTTGGTTCATGGTCTGACTGGGGGCCTTGTCACGATTTTTATATAGATGTTGGTTCCTTATTGTTAGAGATTTCGCAAACTGGTGTCATGTGTTTGAATGTTATAAACTAAATTTTGTATTGTTCAGTTGAATTAAGAGATTTACCATGTTACCATTTTATTATCTTTTTCACATTTCTTTATAGTATATTAATGGTGTGCATGATTGCCAGATAGAAAAATGGCACTCAGACCTTCACGGCTCAGGATGCTCATCCCATTACCATTCTGGATCATCAAGTTCGGAAGCTGAGAAGTATGAAAATATCTTCGATTAAGGTGTTGTGGAAGAATAAAAAAGCTAAGGAAGCTACTTGGGAGTCAGAAGATGGCATGCGTACTAGATACCCAAACCTCTTTGAGAATGTGGATAAAACCATAGAAGGTACAAATCCTATGCGTCTCTTTTTATCTTTTCCTTATCGTGCTTGAAAACGTGCTTGTTTGTGTCCCGAGCGATTATTCGAGGACAAATGATCCTAAGAGGGGATAATTTAATACCCTGTGATGTTGGGCGTATTTATACCCCTAAGAACCATAATTTACCCATATTTTAGGCTAAGCTTGGAGGATAAAATATATAATTCCTGCACTTTTAGTCCATTTTGCTGTAAGTGAGCTAACCTACGTGATTAGCATGTTTTCAGGTATTAGTGATGAAGATTTCAGCACTTTGTGGACCTTTGGGCAGCAAAGGAAAACTTCACATAAGAGGGAAGGCAGCTTTTGGAAGCTTATGGACTGAATGTGACGCATGGAGAATTTGTCCCGGGCAAAAGCAGTATTTTTAAATACTTAGGGGTGCAGCAGTAACTTAGTAGGACTAGGACAAGGATGTTATAAAAACCTTATTTGCTGAATTTTTCAGCATGGAATCAATTCCCTTCATTCGACAATTTTAGTATTATTCAGTTTACAGATTCTGTAAGTCTAACACAGGGAAAACACGCTAGAGTGGGGGCAACGGCAAAAGAGGGAAAACGTCATCCCCTTCTTGACGCCACACCATCTTCATCGTGTTGATTCTTCTAGTTTTAGTATGATGATAATGTCTACTTTGATTTTCGTTGCACTCATGAGTAGCTAAACTTCTCTGTTAGGGTTATGGAAACCTTGTGAGATACTATCTATTACTATGAGTTTGTGAATTCTTGATGTGTATGCTACTTATATCATTACTCTCTTCGTTTTAATTGAATTCTTATGGTTGCAAACGTAGGAATATGCCAGTATAGCATTAACTTGTTCAAGAGAAAAGTTACATGTTTGGAAAAGAGAGTGTGACAAGGAAATAGGGCTACCAACCCCTATTTACACGTTAATGCCTTAACCGGATTAACCTCTTGGAGAGTTTGTACCATTAGTTATACACTTTAAGCTCGAGAGAGTTAAAGTGAAATAATCCTTGATGGTTGAGAAACACTAGGATTTACCATTAGAATACGAATCACTATAAGTGCATGCATGTCTAAATTCCGCATTCCCAATAGCTAATAGATACGTAGAACTCATAAGGTGGACATAACCCTAACTTATTATTCTCTATGATTAAATCTTACTAAACAAAGTATTCCGTTGTTACTTTGATAGCGATAATTCACGCCTAAAACAATCCCCCCTTTCCGTAGAATTTTCGACCAACAGTCTACTAATAGTTGCAACACTTAGTGACCAAGTATTCCCTGTGGGATTCGACACCCAACCCAGTTGGGTTCTATATTTGACAGTGACCGCTTACACTCTTACGAGAGCTGTAGTTTGGGCGTTATCAAATTTTGGCGCCGTTGCCGGGGAATACGGTTTTCTACTAAGTTTGTGATAGTTAATAGACCCTTTGGTCAAAAATTCTTGAATGTTACTTTCTGTTTGTAGTTTTGTTTTGTTCAAGTTTGGTAAAGTGCATGCCAAATACACGAAGATCTGGTCAGCCATTATTACCCATAAATCCAGAACCACAATTGATTGGCAGAATGAATGCACAATGAGACATTGAAAGAAGGGTTGCTCAACAGGAGCAGGCTAGATTAGCTGCATTGGCAGCCGCACAAGTGCATCAACAGAATATTGATAACCCAGGGCGAGCAATAAATCTGGATGATGAGGACCTACGTGATGATGAGTTACTAAATCCAAGGCGTGTAGATAAGGTGGCAGCGTCTGTGAATAGGAGAGATCGCCAAGCTAGAATGAGGCCTAACAGCCGAGCTGTGCAGGTTCCTTTTGATGATGATGATGATGATCTGGATGGGGCTGGTGCCACAGGGGCTATTATTCCTCCGCCCTTGGCTCCCGGAGCCAAGTTCAATATCACTAGCACCATGATTCAGCTATTGCAACTCAAAGGGTTATTTGGTGGATTTGCAGGAGACGATCCGAATATGCATCTGATTAATTTTATCTCAACATGCAAGGCATTTGACAATCCAGGGGTTGGACAGAATGCGATCCGGCTGCGCTTATTTCCATTATCTCTATCTGGAGAGGCAACTCTATGGTTGAACGGGCTAACTCCTGACTCTATTACTAATTGGAGGCAACTGAAAGACCCTTTCTTAGAAAGATTCTATCCGCCATCCAAGATAGCATAATTAAGAGATGAGATAAGCAATTTTTGACAGCTTCCAACTGAAGCTCTCCACGAAACATGGGAGAGGTTCAAGAAGAAGCTTATGAGGTGCCCAAATCATCATATGACCAATGTCCACTTGATGGAGATATTATACAGGGCTTTGAATTCGGTGACTAAGCCAGTGGTTGATAATGCTGCGGGTGGGTCATTCATGGACCTTACTTTTAATGAGGCAAGTGGTATGCTAGATCATATGACAAATCAGAGTAGAGCTTGGCATACCAGGGATTCTGAGGTAGCAAGCTCTACTATATCTATTGGCATGACTGCAGAACGGAGGCGAAGAGAAGAGGAACGTGACCAGGATATGGCTCACATGAAAACGCAGATGGATCTTCTTACCAAGCATTTATTATCAGGGAAGACCGAAAAAGTCAAGGCTGTTGTGTCGCAGGGAAAAGATGATTCCAATTCTGAAAAAGAAGCAAATTACTTGAATAATCAAGAGGGTTTCCGAGGCAATGCCCAAGGAAACCAAGTTCGAAACTATTATGATAAATCTGGATACAAGGACCGCGATCAAGGGAGTTGGAAGAATAAGACTGGCAGGAGTGGTTTGTATGTTCCTCCTGGAAATCGTGAGGCTGTGGCATCTGGCTCTAGAAAGATGTCCATGGAAGATATGATGGCTAAGCTATTGAAAGGAGTAGAGGCAACCAACACGGGAGTAACGGAGGTGACGAATGATTTGTCCTCAATAAATCAATTGGTTGACTCGCATTCCATTGCAATAAAACAGCTGGAACAACAAATAAGTCAATTATCAGCAGCATTTAATTAGAGAAAGGCTGGAACGCTACCTAGCAATGCTGTGCAAAACCCAAGAAATGATGGATCGTGTATGGCTATTACTACCCGAAGTGGTAAAGTGTTGGAAAATCCATCCAAAGGCAAGCAGGTGGTTGATGATATAGAAGAGAATGTGATTAAAGCAGATTGTGATGATTCTGTAGAAGCTGAAAATCAGAATGAGAGCGTTCATGAGAAAACTATTCCTCTTCCACCACCACCTTTTCCTCAGAGACTGAAGAAGAAGGCTGAGAATACTCCTAAAAAGGTTGATAATCGGAAGCAAGGTAAAAAAAAAGTGGTGGAGAAAACTATTCCCCTTCCACCACCACCTTTTCCTCAGAGACTAAAGAAGAAAGCTGATGACACCAGGTTCAGTAAATTCATGACTATGTTGAAGCAGCTGACTATTAATGTTCCTTTGGTGGATGCGCTGGAACAGATGCCTGGGTACGCTAAATTCATGAAGGACCTTTTGACAAAGAAGCGGGCAGTAAGCTATGAGCTGGCAGATAATGTTCATCATTGCAGTGCAATTGCCACGAGGTCTTTAGTACAGAAGAAGGCAGATCCTGGTACTTTCACTATTCCTTGCATGGTTGGATCTATGAATTTTGCTAAGGCATTGTGCGATTTAGGAGCTAGCATCAATTTGATGCCGCTATCCATATACAGAAAGTTGGGGTTGGGCGATCCTACACCAACCAATATGCGACTTGTGATGGCAGATAGGTCGGTAAAATGACCTGTTGGTATCTTATATGATGTACTGGTGAAGGTTTCTACCTTTATTTTTCCTGCAGACTTTGTGATTTTGGACTGCGAGGTAGATTATGAAGTTCCCATAATCTTGGGTCGTCCTTTCCTCGCAACTGAAAGTGTGCTTATTGATTTAACAGCTAATGAGCTTTTATTTTGACTGAATGACGAAGTGGTCTATTTCGATGTATGCAAATTGATGAAGCAGCCTAGAGATATGGATGTGTTCCCTGTAGCTGATGTTTATTATGAGGATGAGAAAGAATTATCTGTAGAGAAGTAGCTTACTGTTGAGCCATTGTCTATTGTGCTGTTGAATTTTGAGCGTGAGGAGGTTGAAGAATATGAAGAAACTGTTTGTGCTCTAACAGGAATAAGGTCCTATTCTCATGCTCCTAAGAAGCTGGACCTTGATCTCAAGAATCAACCGTCACCAACAGCGAAGACTTCCATTGCAGAGCCACCAGTGCTAGAATTGAAAGAGCTCCCCAGTCATCTTAAGTATGCGTTCTTGGGAAGTGGAACTACACTTCTGGTGATTGTTGCGGCTGATTTAGGTGAACAACACGTAGAGGCTCTCATCTCTGCTCTGAAGAGGTACAAGAGAGCTATTGGTTGGACCATTGATGATATAATTGGTATCCCTCCTGGGATACGTATGCACAAGATTCATCTCGAAGAAGATTGTGTACCTACAATTAAGCATCAGCGTCGTCTGAATCCATTCAAAAAATGATGCACCATATATCTCGATGAAGTCTAAGTAATCGAGATAACTATGTCGTGCCGCGACAATAAATCAAGCGCTACATGGGAGGCAACCCATCATTTTTAATCGTTTTGTTTTACTAGAAGTTGTTTTGAAATAAAAATCCAAAAAGAAGAGTCGATCCACGACCAAAACTAAGGCGCTTGGTGGGAGGCAACCCATCTTTATAATTGTTTTTGTTGTTTTTGATTAAGTGTAGGTGCAAGGTGTACAAAGGAGGGGATTAATCCCAAAAATTTTGATTTGGAAGTGTGCCATGTTAAAGGTGGTAAGTTAGGAATGAAGGAGCAAAGGCTATCGGTTAGGCATTGCCTATGAAAATCTAGGAAACGAACAAGGCAAGGCCTATGTAATTGCCTATGCTTACTGCCTCAACTAGGTAATGGTAAAGGCAAGACCTATACAAATCTAGGCAATGAACAAGGCAAGGCCTATGTAATTGCCTATGCTCACTGCCTCAACTAGGCAACGAACAAGGCAAGGCCTATGTAAATCTAGGCAAAGCATTAGGCGTCGCCTATGCCCAACTAGGCAATAGCATATGCGCCGCCTATGCCATGGCCTATGCTCACTGTTTCAACTATGCCATAGCATAGGCGCCGCCAATGCCCAACTAGGAAATAGCATAGGTGCCGCCTATGTCCAACTAGGCTTTGCTAAAGGCGCCGCCTACTTATGCAATTTTGTCTCCTAGCCCGATTTTTCATGGATCAAACCCGACCCAAGCCTTGGTCTATAAATAGAACTTCAACCTTAGAACAAAATCACATTTTTTGCTCAACCTACGTGATGCCTAAGCTTCCCAAATCTCTCAAAACTTTTCTTTTTGCTCATCTACCCTTGCAAGATCATCTTTCGAATCCATCACCAAGTAAGTTTTTCTTTTATGTTCCGTAGTTGTTACATTACTACGCTTATGATGGTATTTTAGATTTTAATGTGGTGTTGATGATTAGAATGTGGTTGATTTGTTATGATACATCTAGTTGAGTGAAAGAATACGTGTGGGCGTTCTTGACTTGGTTCCGACTTGTATTTGATTTTGATACACTGTCATACTTTTGCGGAATCGACATGGTGAAGTTAATTGCATAAACTTCAAAATTGAAAGCTTGAATGTTTGAATGACTCGTTCATCGAGATAAAGATCATGATTGAATACAAGCATGAGATGTTGTGATTATTTCTCTGCAATAACTTGATACGATCTCTATGTAGTAGTCTTGTTCAAAAAGTGCATCAATTCAAACATGAAAGTATAGTCAAGATTACATGAAATAGAGTTGGAAAGGATAGTTAAGATGACATGAAAGTATGACTGTGCTAAACATGTTGTTGGAACATATCGCCTATCTGTATGTCGATGAATTCTGAGTAATCGACATCACTCAATAAATTAGTTTGTACCAACAAATTAAGTGTGGGGTAGTGCCACTATTGGTTGTTTATCGATTAAATCTTCCGAGATGAGCTAACATGAATCTATTTTAATCTCAGGTAGAATGGCACCAAAAGGACGACAAGGAAAAGAAAAAGCATCCACCTCACAGAAAGGTCAGAAAAGAGAAAGCTGAATCCTCCTCACTGCAAATACCTCGACGCACTTTCGGGATAAAGTGGGTCCTGGAGGAGAAAGAAAAGGAGTGGTACAAGAACAACAAAGTGAAAAAATATGTTCACGTGGATTTGATACAAAAGGAAAGTCTAGCGAAGAGAGAACCTCGCATTTTGGCTAAAATCATGGCGCTAGATCTTGATTTCATTTTTCGAGATATGGGAGAATTAAATCTTGATCTAACGTGAGAGTTCTATGCCAATTGGTCCCCAAAGACTACCGGAAGTGAAGTGAAGTGAAGATTCGGGGCCAAGTCTTGCAACTGAATGCGGAGTTTTTCAATGCTTTTCTGGGTTTTCCATCTGTAGATCCATCACTGCTCAAGGAGCTTTATCACAGACCTCCGTACAGGGTAATCAGACACACACTGTGCGGAACTAGATCAATGGCACGTTGGAATCGTCACAAGGATACCGGTCGGCACAATACCTTCCCATATGATTCCCTAAACAGAGAAGTTCGTATATGGTTAAGGATAGTCAACTCTTGCCTCATTCCTGGGACACAGTACACAAAGATCACACGTGATAGACTATGCTTGGTGTACGCTCTGATGACTAATATTCCCATCAACATTGGTGCGGTTATACGATCATCAATGCGTAAGGCTAGGCTGCACAAGAGGTCCCATTTTAGCTTTGGCAATTTGTTGACTGCGATATTGAGGAAGGAATACATTGAAGAGGAACCTGCAGATCATAAGCTTTCACACAACCCGAAAAAGGTTGATCTGACAAAGGTTAAAGATCCTAAAACTGGGCATGGCGTCAACCTTACCACTACAGAAAGATATGCTCGAGATGAAAGTTTCTTTTGCCATCTATATGGCATGACTCGGTTCACCATGATGAGTGGGGGTCGAATTCCGACTGATGCAGAGCTCCAGCAGTTGGATTACGACTACCCGATGAATGAGCATGCGTGGGCTATGTGCGGAGTAGGGGTATATTTTGAGGAACCTCTCGATGATGATGTGTCAGCTGATGATGATCGCCGAATGCCAGACTCAGACGTGGAGGATAACTCTGATGACGACGACTCTGATGATGATTTCGATGCAGGGGGTATGACCCCAGACATAGAAACGGAGTCCGACTAATCAGGTTTTCCTTATTTATTCTCCACTGAGGGCAGTGTGTCCTGTCTAAGTGTAGGGTCCTGGTATTTGTATGCTGTACTTCTTTGCCTACATTTATTTATGTTTGTTTTAGTTAGTTTAGATTTTGCATGAAGTGCATGAAATTGTTCTGATAGGCGGCATGGTATTATGACAAGAGTTTGTGCTAAAATCATTACTATTGAGACGTTTAGGCTCTAAGTGTGACTCACTGTGTGATATTTGTGTGGTTTAATTCCTTCATCTGTTGGGTCAAGAGTCTATACTGCTCCCAATAAAGTTGACCATGGGCCTTGTGTGTGAGAGGTTATAGTATATTCTGTGTTGTGACTGATGCTAGAACTTGCCTGGTGCGTGTGTAAAGCAAAATAAAGAGTGTGAGTTTAGGAGATGATTTAGAAATTTCTTTGGCAGCCTCTAATTGTTTACCTTCTTTTTACCTACCCGTGTACATTATCCTAGTTAACCCCCTTTGAGCCTTTAGCTATTTTCTTTGACAGCCTCATATGTAGCCTAATTCATATTTTTTTCAAGACCATAATTTGATCCAAATTCCTAAGCGCTTTAAATTGTAGAGTCATGTGACAAAATAAGAGGAAATTGGGTGAGAGTGATGCCTCAGAGTGTACTGGTACTTGAATTGGTTGTGAAAAAGAATGGCTATCATAGAGGTGTTTTATAAAAAAAAAAAATCAAATAAGAAAAAGAAAAAAAAAACACAGAAATAGAAAAATAAAAAGATAGTTGTGTTTATAATTGAATAACAAAATAGGTGAAAAGGGGTTGGTAGATGAAAAGAAAGTAGAGGGGTTGTTTAAAAGAGAGTGTCAATGGCATAACGTAGTGTATTAAAGCGCTTAGGGAACATAGTCACTATTTCTGGCCAAAATAGTCCTACCTGTCCCTTAGCCTACATTACAACCTGTAAAGACCTATTTGATCTTAAGCTTAGCACTCTGATATTAGTAGAGCATTACACTAAGGGCAAGCCTATGGTCATCAGTTGCAACATATGAATTCTTTGTGAGAGTGAGAGCAAGGAGAATCTTGTACCCATGTTTCGAAAAATGCAAAACTTATGAGTGATTATGGGTGATATCTTGTGTGAGACACACATGGTTGATGAGTCTTGGGTAGTGTTATATGATTCTTTGTGGCTTAACTTGTGGATACAAATTAACCATCATCACGAGTCTATGTTGGAGGTTGAATTGTTTCTAGTAGTGATCAAGAGAACTACTCTTTGTTAATGATTGTCGTGCATGTCTTGTTGAACATTTTGTGTTGGTACTGTGATATCCTAGTTAGATGTTTGCATCGACGTAATATTTTGTTTGAGGACGAACAAAGCTTTAAGTGTGGGGTGGTGATGTTGGGCGTATTTATACCCCTAAGAACTATAATTTACCCATATTTTAGGCTAAGTTTGGAGGATAAAATATATAATTCCTGCATTTTTAGTCCATTTTCCTGTAAGTGAGCTAACCTATGTGATTAGCATGTTTTCAGGTATTAATGATGAAGATTTCAGCACTTTGTGGACTTTTGGGCAGCAAAGGAAAACTTCACATAAGAGGAAAGGTAGCTTTTGGAAGCTTATGGACTGAATGTGACGCATGGAGAATTTATCTCGGGCAAAAGCAGTATTTTTAAATACTTAGGGGTGCAGCAGTAACTTAGTAGGACTAGGATAAGGATGTTATAAAAACCTTATTTGCTGAATTTTTCAGCATGGATTCAATTCCCTTCATTCGACAATTTTAGTATTATTCAGTTTACAGATTCTGTAAGTCTAACATAGGGAAAACACGCTAGAGTGGGGGCAACGGCAAAAGAGGGAAAACGTCATCCCCTTCTTGACGCCACACCATCTTCATCGTGTTGATTCTTCTAGTTTTAGTATGATGATGATGTCTACTTTGATTTCCGTTGCACTCATGAGTAGCTAAACTTCTCTGTTAGGGTTATGGAAACCTTGTGAGATACTATCTATTACTATGAGTTTGTGAATTCTTGATGTGTATGCTACTTATATCATTACTCTCTTCGTTTTAATTGAATTCTTATGGTTGCAAATGTAGGAATATGCCAGTATAGCATTAACTTGTTCGAGAGAAAAGTTACATGTTTGGAAAAGAGAGTGTGACAAGGAAATAGGGCTACCAACCCCTGTTTACACGTTAATGCCTTAACCGGATTAACCTCTTGGAGAGTTTGTTCCATTAGTTATACACTTTAATCTCGAGAGAGTTAAAGTGAAATAATCCTTGATGGTTGAGAAACACTAGGATTTACCATTAGAATACGAATCTCTATAAGTGCATGCATGTCTAAATTCCGCATTCCCAATAGCTAATAGATACGTAGAACTCATAAGGTGGACATAACCCTAACTTATTATTCTCTGTGATTAAATCTTACTAAACAAAGAATTCCGTTGTTACTTTGATAGCAATAATTCACGCCTAAAACAATCCCCCCTTTCCGTAGAATTTTCGACCAACAGTCTACTAATAGTTGCAACACTTAGTGACCAAGTATTCCCTGTGGGATTCGAAACCCAACCCAGTTGGGTTCTATATTTGACAGCGACCACTTACACTCTTACGAGAGCAGCATTATCGTCTTTATACCACACTTAGTAGCATGAATGGGTAACTTGCAACCTAAAAATTTCTCTAAGTATTGAAACAGACTTAGTCACATTTTGAGCTCTTAACTTCAACAATTTTTAGATTGACCTTCCCGACCCCAAAACGTAGATTTTGGAGTTGATTCATGTTCAGGGGTGTAAAGGGGATGTCTCGGGGGAGTTTTGAATTATTCAAATGAGGTTTGAGATATGTTTGGATTCCCAAACCAGTAGGTCACCGCGATTGCATTGCGTTGCGGTGCCTCTAACAGTAAGTCACTTGGTGCGTCGCAGTAGGGTTACAAATTGGGCTTTTGCTGAAAGTTTTAAAAATTAAGGGACGGTCTCATATTTTCCCTATAGCCCCAAGTCGTGAAAACAGAAGATTAAAATATTACAGAGCATTATAGGCTCAAAAATGATCAGTTTTTCTCAAAAACAAACCCTAACCCTTCCCCAAAGATCAAAAGTTCAATCTTTAAGATCAAGATTTCCAAGAAACGAATCAAGATTCAGGTTCTATTCTTCGAACTAAGTAATCTAAGGTATGTGGGACTATTCTTAAACTCCATGGGCATGGATTTCATTGTTTTTATCACGTATAATGATTTATAATCATGTTGCAAATAAAGTTTAACATTGTTTCGAAAAAGCATGTTATAAAATCGTTTCGATGAATATATGTATATTGTGTTGAACTCTTTTCATGGAAAATCGAATGATAACCCCTTATGTATATACATTTATAAATTTTGGAAAGTTTAATTGAGAGCATGAACAATGAACTCCCTCTGTTATTGCGAAATGTAGTTTCTATTTGTATTGTAAATGACTTTGAATGCATGAAATAAGGTTTGAAAGCAAGTTCCTTAACATCATGGTGTTTGACATGGTTTATGATATATTGAGAGGGAGTTTTCTTGCCATAACTATACTCACTGTATTTCAAAGAAGAATTGCATGTGATTGAATAATTGACATCGCCACCACATGTTTAAGTATTGTGAAAAGAGAGTAATTGCATAAAGATTTTATGAGGCGTTAAAATGATGACTCTCTTGTGTTGTTATACATCTTTGGGGGTCATTTGCATGTTTTGAATGAGATGGGCTATGAAATTGATACGATATGAATGACTTGCAAGTTTGGGTATGACGATACCCTGTGATGACATGCCCCAAAGATTTTAAGCATTGAATGATTTTGTATGAGGTGCATGATATTTAAAGAACTAAAATTGGGCCTAAAGAGTGGTAGATGGTTACCCGAAGAAGGCGTTTAAGTGCAAGGGCTCATCACTGAAAAATTGAGTTTTGCTGATTCAGGTGATATGATTGTCTAATGTCAATGTATACTTGTCCTTGAAACACTGGTATACTAAAATAGTGATTAGGACTCCAATCCTTGCAGCATACTTGGATTGGGGGCTTGGCCGCAGAGTCAAGGGCGGATTTCATATAGCCTATGGGATTGTAAAAATGTGGGGTGTATCATCTATCTCAGGAGTAAGATAAAGTGTTGAGTCTTGATTTCAAGAAAGCATGCGGAAAATTCTAAATTATGCCTATGTGTAATGTTTTATGAAATGCTCTCGTCTATTGTTTCACATACTAGTACAATTGTATTGACACCCATATTTCAGGATTCTAGGAACAGTCTCGGGGTCCCTCTAAGCTGTAGAATTGTTTGTCAAAAGTTTGCAATTGGTGAGCCTCCTTTATTCCGAAAGGCTTAGTTATGGAACATTGTTATTTTGTTTTGGTTCATGGTCCGACTAGGGGCCTTGTCACTGTTTTTATATAGATGTTGGTTCCTTATTGTTAGAGATTTCACAGACTGGTGTCATGTGTTTGAATGTTATAAATTAAACTTCATATTGTTCAGTTGAATTAAGAGATTGACCATGTTTTCATTTCATTATCTTTTCCGCATTTCTTTATAGTATATGAATGGTGTTTATGATTGTCAAATAGAAAAAGGGCGCTCAAACCTTCACGGTTCAGGATGCTCGTCGCAGTCAGGACCTCGACTCGGGTCGTGACAAACTCCCCCTTTGAAAATAATGGATAAGAGTTGATTGCTGGTAATGAGTTGGTGAAGGTAAATCTATGAGAGAAGATTCTCAAACGGGGCTATGACCAATGCAGAAGTAACGCGTTCGGTCGAACAAGGTAACGAGTCTAATAACTTGTCTACACCTTTCATTCATTCTATGATTCTCCTTTTAGTGCCCTTCAGATTAATTCTGATTAGGATTAGATTAGACAGATACCGATTATATTATGCAGCCAGGTGCACTAAAGCTTCCGCTACGTGTGCAGAGTCCAGAATAGGATCGGACCATAAGGGCCTATTGTATGCAACCTTACCTTGCATAATATCTAATAATTTAGTCATATATCTCTATATTGGATATTTGAATTATCTTTAGTCAAATTCCTGCACCCGTATCCGCTCCCTCCGAAATAAAGAAAGAAAGAAATCCTGCAAAGATTAGACTAGAAACCACAATTTTTCTATATGGTAACTGAGCTGATAAGTACATTAATTATGTAGAGATTGCAAAGGGATACAATTGATCATATATAGCTGAAAATTATATGCAACATCAAACACATTGTTGCACTTTTAGAAATCAGAAAAAATACATTATCTTTATAATGATGAAATCCTCTTGTCACCTATGATGCGCAGAATCTTCACTTTTGAAGCCGCACCTGTGTCAGATTCTCTAAAAATACACTACTTTTGGAGAATCCAGCACACACCCGCTAACAATTTTGGAGAGTCCGAGCAACATAGCTTGTCACACTTTGGCATCTCTATTCTGGTTTCTTTCAGTATGCTTCTTTTTTTAAGACCAATTTATCCAACAAAGCCAAGCAACATATACAAAGAGAAACTGCCCATGATAGCGATAGTAACAGCGATACCAACTGAATGTGCTAACGTAACATACATACCAGTTGCAAATGCAATTACAACTGTTGTCATCGATAGAAGCTGCAACATAGTTGCTATTATTTTCCACAATACGGGTACGTAGAATCTGTATAATAGAATAACAACTTCAACTCGAGTTCAAGTATGAACAAGAACACAATGAAGTTGAAAAAATAACCTCAACACAAGATCAAAATGATCTTTACAAGAGGTGTATTTTATATTTCAGAAATATAGATGAAACAGAAATTGTTAAGGCCAAGTCGTCCGAATTCACGGACTTTCCTTAAGAAAATAATTCCCCTCACTGTACCCGAGGTTGCAGAATTTTCCCTCCCAGGATAAAATGGCCAATAATTCAAGTATAGTGGTACCTCAAATACTTGAATTCTTTGAATGCACTCTCGGTTTGATTGATCACAAAGAGTATTTAGAAGACAAGAAGATTTATGTGTAATCTGAAATTTTTCATGCTCTAACCTGTGGAAGAAAATAGGTTATTTATAACCATAACATGCCCCTCCCGAAAGGTGGCATTGGTTCAATTTTAGAGGTGTGTCTTTTCCTGAAAATGCATGTTTGTTTATTTAAAACAGTGCAGTAATTTTCTGAAACAGTACACCTTTTCAAGAACAAGTGCACCAGTTCGAAACAGTGTTGCAGTAGTTCGTGAAGCAGTGCACTGTTCATGCAAAATAGTGCTACTGTTCATGCAAAATAGTGCTACTGTTCGCGTAACAGTGCTACTGTTCATGCAAAACAGTCACTGTTCACGCATCAGTTCATGAAGCAATGCACTGTTCACGTGAAAAAGTGTTACTGTTCACGTAACAGTGCTACTGTTCACGTGAAACAGTCATTGTTCACGCGTTCCTGCATGTTTTAACATTTCCATTCACACCCTTTCAATACTATGAACCCAACAATCCCCCACATGAATGGGGAATGACTATTTTTTTCGTAAAATTTTACGGACAAGTATGTGATCATCAAGCAAAGACTGATTGCATCTGGATAAGTGGGTTTCCTTTTGAACTTTCTGTAGTGAACATGCATCGGATGCACTCAGTCCATTAGTAGATTTGATATCTTTGAATCATCGAGCTTTAATGAACACCTAGACAACACATGTCACACAACCAGCCTTTTATCATTTATGGTTCTTGCGGTTTTATTTTTTTCAGCCATGAATATGTCTCAGTTTTCATGAGAGCTTAGAGAATAGACCTTTACTAACATTCTCTTTGAAGCGGCTTACTTCGTTTGATCCGGTGATCCAATTTTCATCACTATATCTTTCAAGTACCACAGGATATTTATTATAATGCAAAGCATAATTTTGAGTGTATTTAAGATACCTCAAAACTCTTTTCATTGCCATCCATTGAGTTTTGTTAGGATTACTCGTGTACCGACTCAATTTACTGATAACGCATGCTATGTCTGGTCGAGTACAGTTTATTATATAAATTAAACATCCTAATACTCTTGCGTACTGCAATTGCGAGTCACTTTCACCTTCATTCTTTCGAAGTGCAAAGCTCGCATCCAATGGAGTCTTGGCAATACCAAATTTCATATACTTGAACTTGTCAAGTACCTTTTTGATAAAATGATACTGTGACAATGCCAACCCTTGTGGAGTTCGATGGATTCTTATACCTAAGATCACATCTGCAACGCCAAGGTCCTTCATATCAAGCTTACTCTCGAGCATTCGTTTTGTTGCATTTATGTCAAAAATGTCTCTACTGATGATCAACATATCATCCACATATAAATATACAATGACTTGGTGATTTGGAGTGTCTTTAATATAAACACATTTATCACATTCATTTATTTTGAATCCGTTTGCCAACATGGTTTGGTTAAACTTCGCATGCCATTGTTTTGGTGCTTGCTTTAGCCCATATAATGACTTAATAAGTTTATACACCTTGTTTTTCTTTCCTGGAACCACAAAACCCTCAGGTTGTTCCATGTAAATTTCTTCCTCCAAATCTCCATTTAGGAATGCAATTTTTACATCCATTTGATGAATTTGAAGATTATATTCCGCCGCCAAGGCAATTAACATTCGAATCGAGGTTATCCTTGTTACTAGCGAGTATGTATCAAAGTAATCAAGGCCTTCCTTTTGTTTGAAGCCTTTTACTACAAGTCTTCTCTTGTATTTGTCAATAGTACCATCCGCCTTCATTTTCCTTTTGAAGATCCATTTAGAAACTAAAGGTTTATTTCCGGGAGGAAGGTCAACCAATTCCCATGTATGGTTATTTAAGATTGAATCAATCTCACTATTGACTGCCTCTTTCCAAAAGGATGAGTCTGATGATGACATCGCTTCTTTAAATATTTGAGGCTCATTTTCTAAGAGAAATGTTACAAAATCCGATCCAAACAAATTTGACGTGTACTATGTCTTAGATTTTCTTAATTATGTACATTCTCACTTGGTTCATCTCGAGGTCGTTTGGAACCTCCACTAGACTGTTCTTGTCTAATTTTATACGGGTAAATGTTTTCAAAGAATTCAGCATTGTCTTATTCAATTACCATATTTTCACTAATATCCGGATGTTTGAATTTATGAACCAAAAATCAACATGCTTTACTACTTTTAGCATATCCTATGAACATGCAGTCCACCATTTTAGGTCCTATTTTAACCCTTTTAGGTATAGGAACTTGAACCTTTGCTAGACACCCCCACACATTGAAATATTTCAAGTTAGGTTTCCTTCCTTTCCATTTTTCATAAGGAATTGATTGTGTCTTACTATGAGTAACTCTGTTGAGTATACGATTGGCCATAAGGATAGCCTTCCCCCATAAGTTTTGCGATAAACCAGAACTTATAAGTAATGCATTCATCCTTTCCTTCAAAGTTTGATTTTTTCTTTCCGCAATTTCATTAGATTGAGGTGAATATGGGGTCGTAGTTTGATGGATTATTCCATTCTCTACACATATTTGCGCAAAGGGAGATTCATATTCTCTGCCCCTATCACTTCTTATCATTTTGATCTTTTTGTCTAACTGATTTTCAACTTCAGCTTTATATTGCCTAAACGCATCTATTGCTTTATCCTTACTATTTAGCAAGTAGACATAACAATATCTAGTGCAATCGTCAATAAAAGTTATGAAATACTTTTTCCCACCACGAGATGGTGTTGACTTCATATCACAAATGTCAGTGTGTATTAAGTCTAACGGATTGGAATTCCTTTCAACGGACTTATAAGGATGCTTTGCATATTTGATTCCACACACGTTTGACACTTTGATTTATTGCACTCAAAGTTTGGCAAAACTTCTAAGTTAATCAGTTTTTGTAGCGCTTTGTAATTAACATGGCCTAAACGTTCATGCCATAAATCATAACACTGAAGCAAATAAGATGAATTCGAACTTTTATTCATTTCAACAATCATTACATTCATCTTATAAAGGTCCTCCGTGAGATAGCCTTTTCCTACATATATTTCTCCTTTGCTAACTACAATTTTCCCAGAAACGATTACACATTTGAATCCGTTTTTATCTAGGAGTGAAACAGAAATTAAGTTCCTGCGTACCTCCAAAGCATATAGCATATTTTTCAGTGTCAAGACATTATCGAAAGTCATCTTTAGGCAAATTTTTCCTGTTCCCTCCACCTTAGCAGTAGCGAAGTTGGCCATGTAAAGCATTTCTTCTGCTTGAGCCGGATCAAATGACGAGAACAACTCTTTGTTTGCGTAAACATGGCGTGTGGCACCAGAATCCATCCACCATTCGCGTGGATTCCCCACCAAGTTGTATTACGTGAACATAGCACACAAATCATCATATTCTTTGTTGGACTCAATCATCGCTTGGTTCTTTTTCTTGCCTTTCTTCGGGGATCAGTAATCTGTGGACTTGTGGTCAATTTTGCCATAATTTAAGCATTTTACCTTTAACTTTTTCTTGGGTTGATTGCTTCCATGTTCAACTTTCTTTCTTTTCTTCGAGTTGTTTTGGCCATCTTCTATAATATGGGCTCCATTCATTGTAGAATTTCCCTTTGACCTTCTTTCGACAGCTTTATTGTACTCTTCAATATGAAGTCGGACGATAAGATCTTCAACGGTCATCTCCTTGCGTTTATGCTTTAAGTAGTTTTTAATGTCTTTCCACAAAGGTGGTAGCTTCTCAACTATCGCTACTACTTGGAAAGCATCATTAACAATTAAACCTACAAAACAGTTTATGTGAGTATTAAGAACATTTTTAATTTGTTCAACTAAGGTATATTTCAAAAATATACCTTCTGCTAGGAGATCTTGTATGGTGACTTGCAACTACTGTACTTGAGAGACAACAGATTTGTTTTCAATCATTTTGAAGTTCAGGAACCGTGCAACAAGAAATTTCTTAATTCCCGCATCTTCCATTTTATATTTTCGTTCAAGTGCCCCCCACAGTTCTTTTGATGTCTTGGTTCCACTATAGACATTATAGAGGTCGTCTTGGAGACCACTCAGAATATAGTTCCTGCAAAGGAAATCCGAATGTTTCCAAGCTTCTACAATAACAAAGCGGTCCTTGTCTGAGGTTCTCTCAAAAATCTCGGGAGCATCTTCGCTATTGAACCGTTGTAGACATAAAGTGGTGAGGTAAAAGAACATCTTTTGTTGCCACCGCTTGAAGTCGATGTCAGAAAATTTTCTGGGCTTCTCCGCCGGTGCCATCGTTGGCGGAGCATTTGTGCGACTTGATGTGGCAATACTATTTGCCCCCATAGACGTTGTCGCATCCATCATTTGACTTTCAATTGTCATTTTTCCTATCACCACAAGACAGAAAACTTAGTATTTTTCAGAATACTATTTATAAAGCTAAGTAACTTGAAACTCTTCTTCTTGTTTCTAGTTAACGATGAAAATTTTTTGTATTCTAATCACTAGTTAAATTCAAGAGGAGTAGAAAGCCTAAGCTTTAATCTCAAAAAACAAGCAATACAGATTCTGTAAAAAAAAAATTATTCCTTAAGATTGTTATTTTCCACAATACGGGTGCGTAGAATCTATATAATAGAATAACAACTTCAACTCGAGTTCAAGTATGAATAAGAACACAATGAAGTTGAACAAATACCCTCAACACAAGATCAAAATGATCTTTACAAGAGGTGTATTTTATATTTCAGAAATATAGATGAAACAGAAATTGTTAAGGCTAAGTCGTCCGAATTCACGGACTTTTCTTAAGGAAACAATTCCCCTCACTGTACCCGAGGTTGCAGAATTTTCCCTCCCAGAATAAAATGGCCAACAATTCAAGTATAGAGGTACCTCAAATACTTAAATTCTTCGAACGCACTCTCGGTTTGGTTGATCACAAAGAGTATTTAGAAGACAAGAAGATTTATGTGTAATCTGAAATTTTTCATGCTCTAACCTGTGGAAGAAAATAGGTTATTTATAGCCACAACATGCCCCTCCGAAAAGGTGGCATTGGGTCAATTTTAGAGGTGTGTCTTTTCTTGAAAATGCATGTTTGTTTATTTAAAACAGTGCAATAATTTTTTAAAACAGTACACCTTTTCAAGAACAAGTGCACCAGTTCGAAACAGTGTTGCAGTAGTTCATGAAGCAGTGCACTGTTCACGCAAAACAGTGCTACTTTTCACGTAACAGTGCTACTGTTCACGTGAAACAGACACTGTTCACGCGAAACAGTGTTACTGTTCACGTAACAGTGCTACTGTTCACGTAACAGTGCTACTGTTCATGCGAAACAGTCACTGTTCACGCGTTCCTGCATGTTTTAACATTTTCATTCACACTCTTTCATTACTATGAACCCAACAGTTGCGACCATATAAAGATGGACAATAAGCAAGAACTCTTTTTCGAATGATATTGCATTTGTCGACATGGAAAGGTAGGCGAATGCAGCAGTAGAAGAGCATGCAAACACGATGGCATTCGACAAACAAATGCACGGAACACTGCTTTTTTATTAGAATCGCCATCCCTTTATTAAGGCTACTAGCATTGCTATCAAAACCACCTGGTCACATGAAACCAGCTGTGAAGGTCACTGTCATTAGTAATGTTGCCACAACTAAATGCATCTTCATAATAATTTTGACTATTCTTTCTTCCTGCCTAGTTCTTTCATCTTGATCACCCCCGACTCCATCTCTGGTAGCAACCGCATCATCCTTCTCACACCTAGAATGCGCGAGAAGACTTTAACTACAATGTGAAAGGCCATTCTTTTTTATTTAAATAGTTTTGCAATTATCTAAAATTATGATCTTGGTATGTATATATATATATATATATATGTATATATACATATACGACTCAGCAGATACTTGAGGATGAAGAGTCTAATTTTTTTCCTATATAATGTTGAGAAAGAAAAGGACTTATATATAGATATATATATATATATATATAGATATATATATATATAGATATATATATATAAGTCCTTTTCTTTCTCAACATTATATAGGAAAACAATTAGACTCTTCATCCTCAAGTATCTGCTGAGTTGTACATCTTTCTTTTTTGAAAAGAAATATACTTTCAGTTTCAACTTGCTTGGCTTACTTTCCATTTTCTACGTTTCAACATGTTTGGCTTACTTTCCATTTTAGTCTGTTTAAAGAATGACACTTTCCTTTTTTAGCAACTCTTTAGTTTCAACGTTTCATGTGACAGGTTTAAGACTGAGACTTTTCTTTTTTAGCAACTTTTTGGTTTCAACTTTCCACACGACAGGTTTAAGACTGATATTTTCCATTTTTTAGTAACTTTTTAGTTTCAGCTTTCCACGTGACAAGTTTAAGACCACAAAATTAGACTCTTCATCCCTAACTTGTGTATGATTTTTATAAGTTAATAACTAACTTGAATAAATAAAACATCTATACACTTTAAACACAAATAGTTTGATTTGATATTTTCAAAGAATCAACTAAGGTTTTCTCATAGTTCGTATATCAAAAAAAAAAACTATTCATATGTTGGTTAAACCAAAATTTGCACACCCCTACCTGCCATTGTAGCATTGTACAAATTTGGATTCTCTTTTTTTTTTTTGGGGGGAGGGGGGGGGGGGGGGGGATTTTGGGATTTATAAATATTTTAAATTATGATCTTGTGTGTCCTTTATTACATTATCATAGAAATATTCTGAACACAACACAAACATTTGCCTTTGATAAAAAGAAAAAGGAAAGATATTTAATTTGTTCTTTGCTTTAATTGGAAGCAAAGAATTTGTTTAACTTTTTCACAGTAAACTTTTTCTATCAATGCTAGAACAGATGAGAAGAAATCACCCTAGAGTTTAGCTTCTAGTGAAAATTGAACCTTGAGACTTCATAGTGCTTAACAAACTTCATTGACCACGAGGCGAGACCTTGGATGCTCCTAACTAGCATCTTTGAATTAAGATTGTAAATGTTTCTTTCATCCAGAAAAAGCAATCTTATTCGCGATGTTTGTGGTGGTGGAACCACACGCAGAGTCGGAGGGTAATCATCATGAATACAGAGCTAGTCGAGATGAAAAATTAGTCTAAAACATTATGAAGGCAGCTCAAATGCATTTAGTTGTGCCAACTATCTATTAATGACACCATAATATTAACCATTATATAGAACAAAAGAATAATATTAGAGTACTCTTCTTGATGAATCTCCAAAATAGAAAACTAAGTACCACTTTTTGCCTTTGACCCTGAAGGAATGTAAGAGATTGTATGGAAAATTTACTATATTTCCTTGTGTTCAATGTACATAATCCTATCACTAATTATACATGTATATGCTGAAAAGGAAATGTAATAACAGAATAAATGCATTTACTCTAATTGCTCTAATCTTGACTAATTTTATTCTCTACCATAAACACAATCAATCTTTGTACAGCTGTAGATATTGTGAGCTGTCTCACTGTGTGTATTTCTTGTGAGCTGTCCAGTATCTTCAGTTTCAAGGATTCCTTTCTTCTCCTTCTTATCGTCATTGATTACTTTATTTCCAATAAATCTTCTGTAGATATTGTGAGTTGTATCACTGTGTGTATTTCTTGTGAGCTATCCAGTATCTTCAGTTTTAAGGATTCCTTTCTTCTCCTTCTTATCGTCATTGATTACCTTATCTCCAACACCCCCCTCAAGTTGAAGGGAAAAGAGGAGAGCCCCAACTTTCCAAGAATAGTATGCAAAGATGAACCAGATATTGGTTTGGTAAAGAGGTCGGCAAGTTGAGATTTTGAAGGGACAAAAGATAGAGATATCAACCCTGAAGAAATAATTGGCGGACAAAGTAACAATCCAGTTCGACATGCTTTGTCCTTTCATGGAAGATAGGATTTCGAGCAATGTGGATTACAGCTTGGCTATCGGAGTATACGGGTACTGGTAATGATGGTTTAAGGGATAAATCGGTAAGAAAACGGGTGAACCAGGTTAGTTCTGCAACAAGACATCTCATTGAACAATATTTAGCTTCAGCTGAAGAAAGAGATATGGAGGTTTGTTTATTCGATTTCCAACTAATAGGAGAACTGCCTAAGCTTATAAAGAAACCACTGACAGATTTGTAAGAGTCACGGCAAGTTGCCCAATCTATATCACAAAAAGATAAAAGAGAGAAATTTGGGTTTGAATTGAGAAAGAGACCTTAAGTGAGGTTTGATTTGAGGTATTGAAGGACACGGAGAGCTGCTGTAAAATGGGAAATAGATGGTTTTTGCATGTATTGACTAAGGTTCAAGACAGTGAAAGAAAGGTCGGGTCTTATGTGGGTAAGATAGTTAAGTTTCCCAATCAAACACCGATAAATGGTTGGATCCAGCAAAGGAGTTGCAGACGCATCAGTTAATTTGATGAAAGGATTGAGTGGATCAGATAGTATGGGGAGACTGGAGCAATCAAATTCACTGATTAACTCCCTCGTAAACTTGCTTTGTGTAATGATAAAACCTGTTGGTTCTCGCATGATTTCCATTCCCAAGAAATAATGAATCTGGCCAAGATCCTTTATTAAAATTCTGAATGTGGAAAAGACTAAGGATCTGAAAGTTCTTGAGCATTATCACCGGTGAGTAAAAAAGCATCAACATAAACTGCCACAATGGAGATAGAGCTACCTGTCTTTTTGAAAAATAATGAATAATCATTAAGAGATGATTAAAAACCTTTAAAATTAAGAGCCCCTACAAGCCTTGCATACAATTATCTGGAGGCTTGTTTCAAACCGTAGAGAGATTTCTTGAGTTTACAAATATGGTGAGGACTGGGTGGACACATTCCTAAAGGAAATTTCATGTAAACCTCTTCTTGGAGGTCTTCATGGAGAAAAGCATTATTTACATCAAACTGAGAGACAGGACAATTCTTCTAGATTGCAATAGATAATAGGCATCTGATAGTTGTCATCTTAACTACAGGGGAAAAGATTTTGGTGTACTCTATGCCTTCCTTTTGTATATCACTTCTAATAACCAATCTTGCTTTAAGTTTTTCTATACTTCCATCAACCTTTTGCTTAACCTTGTATACTCGCTTACAAGGTAAAGTTTTCCTTCCAGAATGGAGAGGCACCACATCCCATGTTTTATTAATGATTAATGCCTGTAATTCAGAATCCATAGCAGCTTGCCATCCAGGATGTTGACAAGCTTGAGAATAATGAGTCGGTTCTAAAATTTGTGAAATAGAATGTAATAAAGCCTGATTTTGATTAGAAAGAGAAGAAAATGGATATGTAGATGGTGAGGAAGGAACGGCTAGACAAGTAGTAGTAAGATCAGTGGCAAAAAAATTATTGCAAGCAAAGTCATGTAAATGACTAAGTAAAGTGCCTTTGTTTTCTCTACCAGATCTTCTAGGGGGTAGGATGGTAGGAGGAGGTAAAGGTTCTTGAATAGTAGCGGTAGATGGAGGAGTAGTAGTTTGAGGATGAGAAGTGGAAGTAGTATCCATAGTAGAAGGTAAAACTGGTGAGGAATGGTCTACAATTATAGGAGAAGGAAGGAATATGGAGTCATTGTCATGTGATCGAAATAAATAGAAGAGATTGGTGGAAAAATGATAGATAAAATAGAATTAGGAAATGAGGCGAATAGAAAAATGTGTTCATGAAACCGAACATCTCTTGATGTGCATACCTTCTTAGAATCGAGAATAAGAACTTTGTATCCCTTTTGTCCAGTAGGGTATATCCTAAAAAGACACAAGCAGATGCTCTAGGCTCGAATTTGCTCCTAGCATGTGATAATGTAGAAGCATAACACAAACATCCAAAGCTTCTTAAATGATGATATGAAGGTTTTTGATGAAACAAGAGTTCATAAGGTGTGTTACCTTGTAATACTCTAGATGGAAAATGATTGATCAAATAAGTTGTTGTGAGTATGCACTCTCCCCAATAAGGAATAGGAACTTTGGAATGAAACATTAAGGCTCTTGCAATTTCCAAAGTGCCTATGTTTTCTTTCCACAATTCCATTCTGTTAGGGTGTGGCAATGCAAGAAGTTTGATGTAGAATTACTTTTCAACACTCTTTCCTAGTTCGAAGGCATTGTCTGATCTTATCATTCTGACTTTAGCATTGAACTGTCTTTCTATCATGCGCAAGAAACTCTCTAGTACTGAAAAAGCATTTGATTTTGATTTGGATTTACTGTATTTCCTTGTGTTCAATGTACATAATCCTACCACTATTTATACATGTATATGCTGAAAAGGAAATGTAATAACCGAATAAATGCATTTACTCTAATTGCTCTAATCTTGACTAATTTTCTTCTCTACCATAAAAACAATCAATCTTTGTACAGCTGTAGATATTGTGAGTTGTCTCACTGTGTGTATCTCTTGTGAGTTGTCCAGTATCTTCAGTTTTAAGGATTCCTTTCTTCTCCTTCTTATCATCATTGATTATCTTATCTCCAACAAATTTTTGTACAGCTATAGATATTGTGAGCTGTCCAGTATCTTCAATTTTAAGGATTCCTTTCTTCTCCTTCCTATCGTTATCTTCAATTTTAAGGATTCCTTTCTTCTCCTTCCTATCGTTATTGATTACCTTATCTCCAACAAATCTTTGTACAGTTGTAGATATTGTGAGTTGTCTCACTGTGTGTATCTCTTGTGAGCTGTCTAGTATCTTCAATTTTAAGGATTCCTTTCTTCTCCTTCTTATCGTCATTGATTACCTTATCTCCAACATAGTGATTTCTTAATATATAGAGAGGACCTGACAAAAACTATTAGATTCAGATGGTGAATCTATAAAACCAATGTTGTGAATTCGCCCATGTATGTTCTAATATTGCCGTTGTCAATTTAATTTATTGTTGCAAGTTGTTATCATGCATGTCGATATAACCTGGTAACGTAAAAATTATTTTTGACATAACATAAACTCTTGCCTAGGAGTAAGGTTTTCAACTTCATAGAAAATAATGATGGAGATGTTCATGCTGACAATGTATAGCCTTACAAGGTAAAGGTTACATGAAATGAAATTATAAAGAGATAAGCATCCCATACGCCCTGAACTGGCCAAATTTGTTAGGACACACTCCAACTTTATAGGGTCTATTAAGTCTTTATTTATTTATAGGATGTTATAATTAAAAATGCATTTGGCTGAATAGATTCTCTTTTGACGTCAATTAATTCATGGAGTTTAGTTGACACGGTTTAGAGGGTAATTATGACGGTCATCATGTTAATTATCACAATGATTCATACTATATTTTAAGTAAAGTGTGATATTAGTATTAGATTTTATTTTTCTAATAGTAACTTAGATGTAGAAGGAGTACTTCTCCTCATTATTTTTATTGGCTTGAAATCTCTTCCAAGTTAGTTTTTAAATATTATACGGTGTTTGAAGTTAATTGTTATTTTTTAATAAGTTATTTTCTTTTTATATTTTATAATTATTGACAACTTGACATGATGTACACGTACAACGCACGTACACAAAATTAATTATCTAATAAAGAGAAAGATGTTTGGATAATCTATATTTATAATCTATAATATATTAAACGTGTAAATATCTTAGAAATATTGTTTGAACATTTTATCCTCCATTAAAAGTCTTTGCTTTAGATAAAATCATCGTTTCACTATTTTTTCTAATATTTAACAGTTGAAATTAATTAAATATGTTTATGGTAAAACTTTTCCTTTTTACAATTAATCAAAATTAATGACAACTAGTATTTTTTCACTAATTTAAGAATTCTAAGTCAACTAAATTTGATTTTAAAATCTCTAATTTGATTTTCATTACTAATTGTGTACTAATTTGATCAACTAATATAACCATAAATTTGATAAAGTTCAGATTGATGTATCTCTCTTAGCCTCTGACGGCAAAAGAAAGAGGAATTACATGACAAATATAAAAGTAATAATTGATCAACCACTTGAAACATCTAGTGGTAAAACATATATATGTGTTTATACCAAAATATATATTTAAATTTACATTATTATATTAAAGTGTAAAAAAATTTTAAAAAATAATTTAAACATTTTATATTTTATTAAAATCTTTGTAATAAATAAAATTATTTACTTTTAAATATACAAGCATTACACGTATGATTAAACTAGTAATAATTAAAAGAAGAACAACATCAACTGCCACTCAAGTTGTTTCTTTCACAGTTGTTTCTTTCACCGTCTCGCGGTCCAAAAGTCCATTTTTGTGGGATTATTTCCTTTGTAGAATTAAAAAAGAAGTGATAATTGAGACACATACCATTCTTTCTTTCTTTTTTTTTAATTTCTCAATATCCCGGCAGTCGTGAGACTAATCCTCCATTCCTCTGTCAGCGCATTAAGCGGTAGGAAACTGGCCACAGAATTTGCTTCATTTACCAGAGTCGGAGATCTAACCCCCGACCTCTTGTTTAAGGGATATGGCGTTGAACCAGCATGCCAACTCTAGTGGTTGACACATACCATTCTTTCATTGCTGAATAATAACATAAACCAAAACCATAACTTAAAATGACGTTGGACTTGGTTTATTTTTCAATTTTCGTTAAACTCTACCGTGTAATAGTAACGAACAACAGAGTGCTTCGGAAGAAAATATTTATATTTTCGATTTCTTAATTAACAGATTATTAGAACACTGTTATACTTACATAATATCTTAACATACATGTTATATATCGTCAGGGATGTATCAATAAAACTAGTGGCCTAAAATTAAATTTTTAAAGTCTAAAGCAAACGTTTTAATAATTTTACCATTGAGCCAACGTATATTGCGTCTAGTTTTAAATAAAAATGTGAAAAATGAAGTAAAATAATTTTAAAAAAACTTGGAGATAAATACCAATTTAAAGGTTTGAGACTATGCAAAAACCACTTGATCATATCATGATCTGATTTGAAATATGAGTCTTCTCTCATAAAACTTACTAACATTAATAAACTTGTAAGAACTTAAAATGGATTATGTTAATATATTTAAGTATAATATATTATGTTATATTATGTTAATTATGTTTAATTATATATAATTTAATTATATATAACAATTTCAAAAGGGTATTTTTGTCCTTATATAATTTTATACCAAAAAAAAATAATCCCGGGATTGTTACCCCACCATTTGGGTGGATAACTTATCTCGGGACTAATTATTAATTCCGGGATAAGTTATCCCAAATATTTACAACTACACGACGGATAAAAAGTTTTATCTCGAAATTATTATTTTATTCCGGCATTAATTGCAAACCAAACGGTCCCTTATGGTATAAGTAATGTCTTTCGATCTTTTTCCTTTTTTATTATTGTCTTGCGAATTAGCTTGCCTTGCAAATAATTTTTTTAAAAAATGTTGGGGGTATTTATGAATTATGTCCTTATAATTTAAAGTATTGAAGAGCAAAAATCAAAGACCATGAATTTAAGGGATAGCAATTAAAGATCATTTCAAAATAGGATATTATTACGAGTGACCCCCAAATTTTTATTAAAATCAACAACTTTTCTTCAACTTTCAACAATCAAACATAAGTGTCGATCCAAAACCTGTCTCTCTTGCCTCATTTATTACGTAAATATTAGCTATTTATGAAATTTTGTCTAACTAAGAATTAAACTATAACTACGTTTTGTAATTAGATAAAATTTCATAAATAGCTAATATTTAGGTAATAAATGAGGCGACGTAACTAAAGTTTTCCTAATTACAAAATGTAGTTATAGTTTATTAGCTAAATATAAAAGAAATGTATATTTAGCTACTTAATCTAAACCTTAGTTACAAATGATAATTATTGTAAACATTAGCTGCGTCCGCTAATTATGACTTGATGTTTTCTATTCCATGTAATTTTTTCTTTGAAAAAATAACATTAATATACACCTTAACTTATCATATTTACACAAATTACCACTCTTACAAAGTAATTACAAAAAGCACAACTAATTATGTATTTTCATTGGATGTATCGGGAGCTAATTATATATCTTTACAAAGGAATAAATGTATCTTTGTTGGATGTATCGGGAGCTAATTTATGTATCTCGACAGATCCAAAATTAAAATTTTCAATAATTATGCAAACTATCAGGATATTTTATAATTTAGTTCAAAACTGTCGAAATTTATGTTGTTTTCTTTTAATTGTGCTTTAATGAGTATCACATCTGAGTTGGGCCCAATGGATACAGTTGTAATTGGGCCCACCTAAAAAGGCCTGTTTCAGAGTAGGAGTGGAAAAGACAAAAGCCTATAGCATTAATTGGACCAAGATGAAAATTATTGAAGCCTAGAAGGAGCAATTAGGTCCAAAATAATTAAAGAGATGTCTTTTTGTGCTTTGATTTTGACCCAAATATTTATGAAATTAAAAAGCTAGAAAGATTGACATATTGTTTGATAGTAGTATTGTTCCTAGTGATATTGAATTAGCAATTTTCAAAAATAATTATAATCTATAGCTATAGTTTGAGTGTTTATCGATCATAGCAAAGAGGCGAGCGTGATTTGGGAGAGAGAGAAGGGAGAGAGGTGCGCGAAATTTGGGAGAAAGAGGAGGGATGTTGGAGAGAGAATGAATACATGTTGTTGTATTCAACGAATACAGACTGTATCAATGAATACAGAATAAAGGTTGAATCGTTCAATACAGTCCGTGTATATACAAAAATACAAATAACAAAAAATACAGGAGATTATATTCATTCGCTTTAATTTCTTTTGTATTAAGTTGTTCTTGCATCATTTATATTTGTCCGTTTTAATTTTACTTGTATTCATATGCGTATTTAGATTGTATCGATGAATACATTTCTTGGTGTATACAAGGATACAAAAGATTAAAAATAATATAGGAAATTGTATTCGTTTGCTTTAAAGTTACATAATCACTCAAATAAAATCACATAAATGCAAGGGTGGATCTATTAAGATCCGTGAGGGTGCCACACCACCCGCAAACTTTCACAAAAAATATCTCTCTATATAGGTATATATATATACTGATATACTCAAGTAAAAAACATGTCACCCACAAGACCAACGCATCATCTGGTGCAAGTGGTAAAGCACCACCTTTGTGGACCAAAGGTCGCGAATTTGACCTCAAATGTTGGCAGTTGACTTAATATGTACAATTAATTATTACTTTTTACTCTTTTTTTATTTCTCAAGTTGTTAAAAAATGTAGAAGTTTATTTTCTCTCATTAAAATTTTTAAAAACCCTATCCCTCCCAATTCCCAAATCAATGGACCTCTGCTTTCTAGCCGCTGCTATCGCCACCTGTCAGATTCTTTGTCGTCGCTGACAAAAGCTTACGGCCTTAACCTCACTGCTCTACGCATCCGTTTCTAAGATGAATAATCTGATTGATTAAATCTCTAAGTTTACTTGGTACTCAGAGAGTTTGGATCGTGGATTCGCCTCCACATAAATAAAAGAGAAAAAGTTTTTGATAGCAATCTATGTAGGGAAAGATAAGTTTAAAGGCTTGGTCCCATCTCTTTTTCTTTTTCTTATAGTTTATTTAAAAATAATTTGAGGATTTCAATTATGGCTCCACTTCAGAATTTTCCAAAAGAACTAATGAAAGAAAGTTTTTGTATTTGCTTATTCCAACAACCACCATATCTTTTGTGTCATAAAGTACTTTTCTTAGATTATATTATATGTTGCTTTTACCTTTTAGAATTTTTGATAAAATAAATATAAAATGTAGTTGTTATCCTAAAAAGTGAATACAAATCATGTTTGTATAATTCATTTTTTATTTAAATTATCATAAAGCTATCAATTTGTTTAACAAAAAGCCCCCAATGCTTTTGTGAATCCCAACAACTAAAATTAATAATATTTTCTTTTTGACACGTTTAAGACTTTCCTTGGACAAATATTATTAGTGATAGTTTATAAAGTTTTGTGTCTACAATTTCCTGTGCAAGAAAGATGAAGCATTTTAGTTATATGCTTGGCAAAATGTCTAAATTCACCTTTAAACTTTGAGAAATGATTTAAATTTATTTTACTGATTAGTGGTTAGACCGGTTTTGTTGTATGGGATAAAGTATTGGTCTGTCAATAAGATCCACATTCAGAAGATGAAGGTGATAGAGATGAAAATGCTTCGATGGATGTGTGGGTGTACTAAGAAGATAGGATTAGAAATAAGACTATTCGAGATAAGGTGGGAGTGACTTCAATGGACACCAAGATGAGGGAAGCAATATTGAGATTGCCCAGTCAAGTGATGAGGAGGGGCATGGATACCCCAGTGCGGAGGTGTGTAAGAGGTTGGCTAAGGATGGTTTCAAGCGAGGTATAGGTAAATCGAAGAAATATTGGAGGGAGGTGACTAGACAGGATACGGAACAACTCCAGCTTATCGAGGACATGATCTTAGTTCTGGAGGAGTCGAATTAGGGTGAAGGTTAGTATTATTTCAAGATGTTGTATCAGTTGTTGTATTACTTGGTGAATCTTGTGTGTGGTATTATTGGGTGTGGTGATTTTTATTGTATCTTGTCCTTTTACTATTTCTTCTCTAGATTGTTTTATCTTGAGTCGAAGGTCTATCAGAGACGACAACCTCTCTACTTCATCTGAGGTAATGGTATGGACTGCGTACACTTACCCTCCCCTAACTTCACTTGATAAAAATACACTGAATATATTGTTGTTGTTCACTTGAATAGTCCAAATATATTGCATCCGAAGCTGAAGGGGAACATATTTTATCAAAAATTCTAAAGGGACAACTAAAAACGGAAAGAAATCAAAAGGATAAAGGCGTTCCATCACCCACGCCTTATGCATTCGTTAACTGGATGCCGTTACTAATTACTTTTTTTCTTCATACAATAAGGCGTGGAAGACTGACTATATAATATGCCTTAGTCAAAAAATCTGACATAAGGCGTACCACTCCACACTATGGGTGTCAAGTGGGCCGGGTCAATCGTAACTAACCCAGCCCTGTTTGATCCGGACTGATAAGTCCTAGAACTTTAGGGTTTCGGGTCTCGGGCCGGTTATTTTTTAAAATGGATTCGGCTAACTCGATCTGGATCAAGCCCGATCCAGGTCCGCCGATTAACCGGCCCGGATAAATTAAAAAAAAAATGAGATTTTGGCCTTTGGGCCAAACTAGCCGTTGGCCCAACGGCTATATAGTCGTTTTTGGATCCAAACGGCTAGTTTGGGCCCATTTATTAAAAAAAAAAAACTTTAAAAAATATTTTTTAATCCCAAAAAAAAATCTATAAATACCCTACAAACTTCAAATCATTTTTCACACAATTTTTCACTCTCTCAAATCTAAATTGTCAATTCTCAAATATTCAATATATTTAATTTCTTAAAGTGTTCACTTTAATATTTTAATTTTTCGTTTACAAAGTACGAGTGAAAGTTTCTAAAGTCGCAATCTTCGGATACTTCCAAAATTTGATATTGTCGTTCCATCTCTTACGTTTAATTTTTATTTATTGTATTAATTGTTTAATATTTAATTTTATTATATTTGTGTATTTTGAATATTTTTAGTTTAATTTAATTTATATTATGGATAAATTAAGAAACCTCGCTACTAAAGGTGTTAAAAAAATTTGTCCCGGAAGCGGTAGTGGTAGTAAAAAGCGAATTACTAGCGGTAGAGGTAGTTCAAGTAGTAGATATACTCGTGTGTCTTCGCCTCCAGTACCGCTTGGTACACCTTTTGAGGAAGAAATAGGTGTAGCTGCTCACGATATGGATTATGTAGAAGCTCAGGAAAATTACAGTATAGAAGAAGAAAATGAAGTAGATGCGGTTAATTTAGACGAAGATAATGAAAATATTGTTGAGACACCCGCAGTAGGAGATGCTAACGTTAGATCTGAATCAGTTAATCTCCCTTCCCGTCCTCCCAGTGTCCCAAAACCTCGTAAAAGAACTAGTATTGCATGACAATTTTTTGAACGTATATGAGGTGCAATGCAATATTTGTCAACAAATATATAAGCATAGAAGTGGAGGCAAGTAAGGGGGTACGGGTACATTAATGAGACATGTAGCTAAAGATCACAAAAGAGAGTTAAATCTTGCAAAAGGTGGTGGGTATGTTGGTGGGTCAACGCAAACTAGAATGGACCCAACAACCGGTCACGTAGCGAAGAAGTATAATAAATTGAGGGACCGGGAAGAAATAGCTAAAATGGTAGCTGTGGGTTGTTTGCCTTTTAATTTTACTTCTTCTGATGCCTTTATTCGTTATATACAAGCAATTTATAATCCTATGTTTAACGGTATTCCTAGAACTACTTGTCGGTCTGATATTTTTAGACTTCATTCACAATATTGTTTTTATTTATCAACATTGTTAAAAAATATTCAATGTAGATTGTCCCTAACTTCTGATCTTGGTCGTGCTGTAAATAAAAATGATTATTTAACCGTTACTTGTCATTGGATAGATAGTAATTTCGTGATGCAAAAACTTTTTTTTGCTTTTTTATATGATGAAGATCGTAAACATACTGGACAATTTATTGTTGATTCTATTGTTAAAATTGTCGGATATTATGGTATCGAAAATAAAATTTTATGTATTGCTTTGGATAATGCTTCCAACAACAACACTGCTATAAAAAAATTAAAATCTACGCTATCTCCGCCCTTGCCTAAAATTTTTCATATTAAGTGTGCATGTCATATATATAATTTAATTGTAGAAGATGGTCTTGAGTTTTTTGAGTTTTATATTGAAAAAATTCGCTTTGCTGTTAGTTTTATTCAAGGAAATAATCGTAAATCGAGAATTAGAGAATTTAAAGTTAAATGTCAAGAAAATGGACTTACACCGATTTTGATGCCTGAGGAAATTGATACTAGATGGAATTCTACGTATGAATTTTTAAAAACTTGTTATAAATATAGAATTGCTATTACATTAGCTTTTAACCAACATTGCGGTTCATTTGCTGATTCTGCTGATTGCATGCTACATAATTCTGATTGGGTTGTAATCAATGATCTTGTTAAGTTTTTAGAAAAAATTTATGTAACTACGGTTGAATTTTCCGGTGCTTATTATCCTACTGTTTGTAATATTTTGACATATATAGCCGATATTTTCGGTTTGCTCAAAGAATATAAAAATAAAGAAGGTTATAAAGAAGTTGTTGGCGCCATGTTTACGAAATTTAAAAAATATTTTTTCCCGATTTCCCCTATTTACTTGGTTGGTGCTATGCTAAATCCGTGCATGAAATATAATAATATATGTCACTTTAGTACTCTTATTTATACTAACTTAGAAATAAATACTAACCATGATTCTGAACAAGTACAATCTGATTTGTGGACGACTACGGCTGATGCAAAGGATTACATAGAAAAATTATATAATCACTATGCTTATTTATTTGATTTAGCCATACCTACAAATATCACTCCAACTGTCGCGCCTCATCCTCCCGAGGAGCCATCATCTTCTAAAAGGCCGGCACATAGTGGTTTTTCTGATTCGTTTTATGATTTAAATTGTTGGAACAGTGTCGATGAGAGAATTTACACATCAACTTATCGGGAAGAGCTGAAATATTATCTTTGGACGGCACCAGAGGATCGCAGACGACGGATCAACACGTTGGATTGGTGGAGGAGTAATGAAACACAATATCCTGTGCTTTCAAGATTAGCTAGAGATATCTTGAATGTTCCAATGTCAACCGTTACATCAGAGAGCGCCTTTAGTTAGGGACGACAGCAGCTTGGAGACAACTGACACTCATTGGGAAGCAATGCAATGAATGTTCTAGTTTGCCTCAGAGATTGGATTAGAGCTGAAAGAAGAAACCAAGGAATGGAACCGGAGCCGAGCGACGAGCTGAAACTTGAAGAAATTATGACTTCACGGGAGAACTCAGCAGAATCAAGTCCAATGCATGGTTTTGCCCCCGTTGACTTCGACTATCCTATGCAAGTTCCCATTAATATTAACATGAATGAGTTGGAAAAAATGATGCATAATTTATAGATTTTTTATTCATGTAAATTATAAATTTTGGATCATTTTGCAATCAATAAAATTCCCCAAATTCATTCACTCCTTAGTCCTTACTTTTTATATTTTTTCATTTAACGATTTAAACTTTTAAATTGAATTTCTAGTTTTCTACTTTAAATTAAAAACTTACTTCTACTATATTATCAATTTACTACCAAATATTATTAATTTATTATATTAAGTAGCATATGTTTTGTATATTTGTGCATATATCTTCTATAGAAGTATATATTTAACGTATACATGTGTATATGTTTTATAAATTAGTATATAAGTATATCTATATATATTGTAATGTATATATAATGTACTATATTTTATAAGTAGTAGTATATATACATTGAATGGTGCGTATACACGTGTATATATCTTCTATAGAAGTGTATATTTAACGTATACATGTGTATATATTTTATAAATTAGTATATAAGTATATCTATATATATTGTAATGTATATATAATGTAGTATATTTTATAAGTAGTAGTATATATACATTGAATGGTGCGTATACATAGAATAGAGTGTATATATGTGAATAGATCTTCTATAGACGTGTATATTTAATGTATACATGTGTATATGTTTTATAAATTAGTATATAACTATACAAATATATATTGTAATGTATATATATTGTAGTATATCTCATTTAAAGTATTACATATACATAGAATAGAGTGTATATATGTGAATAGATCTTCTATAGACGTGTATATTTAACGTATATATGTGTTTATGTTTTATAAATTAGTATATAACTATACAAATATATATTGTAATGTATATATATTGTAGTATATTAGATTTAAAGTATTACATATACATAGAATAGAGTGTATATATGTGAATAGATCTTCTATAGACGTGTATATTTAACGTATACATGTGTATATGTTTTATAAATTAGTATATAACTATACAAATATATATTGTAATGTATATATATATTATAGTATATTTCATTTAAAGTATTACATATACATAGATTAGAGTGTATATATGTGAATAGATCTTCTATAAACATGTATATTTGACGTATACATGTGTATATATATATATATATATATATATATATATATATATATATATATATTGTAGTATATTTTATTTAAACTTTAAAGTTTAAAGTAGTACATATATATTTGGATGGTGCGTATATATGTGTAATTGTGTATATGTGTATATATTTTTTAAATTCTAATGTAGTATATACTATATATATAGTGTACATATACTGTTTAACGTATTTATAATGTATATAGGTGAGTATATATAATGTATATTGAAAAAAAGTTTTTTTTTAATATTTTTGACCGATTTTTTAATCGGGTTTGACCGGATTTAGGTGGGTTTGACTGGGTTCGGTTAAGTGGATCGGGTTAGGATGGTTTTTGATTTTTTTACTGTTGGATCCGACCCGGCCCGGCCCACTCAGACCCCAACCCAGACCCGAACCGACCCTCAACCCGATTAAATAACACGAGCCGGTTTCGGGTTGGCCCGACCCAGCCCACTTGACAGCCATACTCCACACGCTTCAGTAAGATAACGTCCTCGGTAATCTGAATAATCGTCATGTGCTGACAACTTAAATACTCTTATTAATTGATAATTTTCTTAAAAATTTACTTACTCTCCTTTCTGTACAATATTTTCAAAAAGATGCATAAAGCTAGAACTTAAATAATACATTTTGTTCATTTCTAAGGACAAATAACTTGCTATTTATATATATTTATTTATATTAGTTGGAACAAAAGTTGCTTCTCCTAGACAACTTAATTAATTTCACAAGAAAGGGACAAAAACACGTGGTGTAGACCACTTTGTTTTTGGATGTAAATGCCACAAATATCTGGCAAATATCTTTTGCTTCCTCAGTTTTAATTTATTTGATTATTTTTTTTCATACCATTTTAAAAGGAATATGATTTTTTGTAATATAATTCTTTAGCTTTATATAAAATAAAAATTTAATAAATAAATTGAAATCGAAAAAAATATCAATGATTTAGACAAACTTTAATCAAAAAGTCTAAAGGAGATATGATAATGATTGAAAGTGAAAAGAAGATCCTATTCATATCCCCACTATTATATCTTGACAATGGTGAATAATATGATTTGGGATGACAATGGGACGAGACGGAATGGAAGATGAGGCGGGTTAAGGTTTAACCCGCAAAAAATTCAGTGTCCCTGTATAATATTTGTGTCTGCTTCAAACTTGCCCCCCTCATTCCCATTAATATGACTGTATGTAGAATTTGGAATCAAAATAAATCACAAAATAAAAAAAGTAATCAAAATAGATCATCTATTTATAAAGTAATCAAAATAGGCTAAATGTAATAAATTATAATGTTTTTCACTTTTTTCTTAACGATCAACACGATTTGTAAAACGTAATAATTTATTACGTTTTGCACGAAAAATAAAAGATAAAAAATAGTGTGCTATCACATCTTCTTTATGTCAAATCATGTAATTTATAATAAATTATTAGTACAACTTACATCTAATCATATCACATCACCTTTATTTTTCTCACTTTTAAATTTAACTCAACCCACCCCACTTTAAATGTAACCCACATTTATTTGGGTGGGTTAGGGGTGAGGTGAGAGGGTTCTACAAGGAGTGGGGTGGGGTGAGGTAGGGTGGGTTAAATTTAAAAGTGGGACAAGTAAAGGTGATGTGATGTGGTTAGATGTAAGTTTTAATAATTTATTACAACTTACAAGCACTGTTTGTTGTTTGTAATAAATTATTACGTTTTACAAACACTGTTTGTAAAACGTAATAAATTATTGAATTAAAGAAGATGTGATAACACACTTTTTTTTATTTTCTATGCAAAACGTAATAAATTATTACGTTTTACAAATCGTGTTGACCGTTAGTTGACCGTTAAGAAAAAGGTGAAAAACGTAATAATTTATTACATTTAGCATATTTTGGTAACTTTTTAAATAGGTGACCTATTTTGATCACTTTTTTTATTTTGTGGCTTATTATGGTTCCGAGTTCCCGTATGTATATTTAATATATATTAATGTATTGATGTTACATAAATAGTCATGTAATATATTGATATTGTATAAATAAGACGGAATACATATACAGGCCCCTGAACTATTTCATTTTTCTCGTATAGACACCTCAATTAAGTCAGGTACATATTGAACTCTTTACTCCTTCACAAATGGTTTCAATTGAGCCAATTTGCTGACGTGACAAAAAATATGAATTGCGTGTAATACACACGTTGATGATGTGGCAAAGTGGTGAATTAAATAACGACATGTGGCATTTTAATTTTAAATAATTCTAAAAATAATTTTTCAATAAAATTAAATCTAAATTAAAAAAAAAAAACTAATTACCCCCCCCCCCCCCTCCAACCCTTCTCTTCCAAACACCCCTACCCCTTCAACAATTGAACATCCCCCAGCCCCCTTGCCCACCCCCGCAACCCTTCTCTTTCAAACACCCCTCCCCCTTCGTCGATTGAACCCCCCCCTCCCCAGCCCCCAGCCCCCAGCCCCACCCCTCTTCCCCACCCCAGCAGCCTTCTTTTCCAAACAACCCCCCTTCGTGGATTGACACCCCCCGGCCTCCTTCGCAGATTGAACACGAAAGTAAAAAAGAAAAAAAAATTGTATCTTATTAAGGAAAACTTATGGTTATTTATTTTTTATTTCTTCAATGTGTTTTTAAAATAAGTCATTAATGGAGAAGAAGATACCGAGAAGTCATTAATTATGGTTTCTCACTCAATTTATATATGAATGATTTTTAAAGAAGCCATTAATGGTGAACAAGATATGGAGAAGAAGATGATGCCTATTTTCTTTTTTTTTTATTTCTTTATAATGTGTTTTTTTAATTGGTTGGGGGTTTTTATGTTTAATTTTGTTGATTAATTATGCTTTGTCACTCAACTTATATGTGAATGATTTTTGAAGAAGCCATTGATGAAGAGAAGGTATGGAGATGAAGATGATGGTTATTTTCTTCTTTTTTGAAAAAAAAAATCTTTAATGTATATTTTTTTAATTGGTTGGAATTGCTTATGTTTAATTTTTTTAAAATTAAAAATGGTTTCTTACTCTCCTTTAGGAGAGTGCATTACACATGTCACGCCATGTTAACGTCACGTCAGCAATTGGGCTCAATTGACACATTTTGTGAAGGAGCCAAGGGTCCAATAAGTAGATAGTTTAATTGAGGTGCCTATGCGGAAAAAGTGAAATAGTTAAAGGGTCTGTATATCTATTTAGCCTATAAATAATTTATAATCGAGTATATATTATGTATAACTATGTATCATAAATGCCTATACAACCATAAATGTGTATAACTAATTTTCATATGAACGTGTTGCAAGGGTATTCTAACAATAGGAATACAAATTAAATTAAAATGTTACCAAAAACGAGGCATACAAATATGGGAAGAATATATTATTGCTCAATTAGTTTTCTACTATTATATTATCAAGTACATGGTAATCCAAATTAAATATGTTACCTAAACTAAAGGAAATTACATTAGTGTCCTTAAAGTGTGCGGTCTTGACAAAAATAAGTGTTTCAGTCTTAAATTTTTGTCTTTAAAATATTTGATTTTAATTTTTTGACCCCAAAGTGTGTTGTCTTGAATTTTAGTTCCCGCTAAATAAGTTCTAATGTTTGCCTATAAGGGAGAATCTGTAGCCAGTTAAGCAGTTTCACTGTCTTGAAATGTCATGAATGTCTACCTTATGTGCAAGAGTTAGAACGTCCGTCTTATGGTCGAGGCGAGCCTATAGCCAATTTTTTTTATGCTCCGGCGCATGTTAAATCCAACTCAAACTAGGTATAGTTATGTAAGAATATATATATAATTTGGTATAAGATTTAGAAAGGCACTTAATAAGCCAAGAAGATAGATGAGTGATTTAGTTTCCAAGAGAAATCCTAAACTTTAGACGTCAATATATGTGTTTGAACCTTCCGAGCACCCACAATTCCTAAATCCTGGGTCCTCCACGACCTTATGAACAATATATCTAGGTTTAACTTTTGTCTATAAGGCAAAACTTCTGATCAATTGTGTTAATTTATTATCTAGAAATGTCATGAACGTCTGTTTTATGTACAGAAGTTAGAATGTCTGTCTTATGAACAAGAGATATCAAGGGGACCACGAAAATCAAGACATGAAGGTCATTAATTTAAATTATATTTTTTAAAAAAGAAAATTCTTAAGCTCCGTATAATAAAATAAAAATCAAATAAACAAATTGAAAGAGATAAATAAATATCAATGATTTAGACAACCTTTAAGCAAAAACTCTAAAGGAGATATGATAATGATTGGAAATGAAAGAAGATCCTATTCATGTCCCACTATTATGTCTTGACAAATGGTGAATAATGTGAGTTGGGATGACGATGGAGTGAGACGGGATGAAAGATGGGGAGGGTTAAGGTTTAACCCACAAAAAATTCAATCGTTCCTGCTTCAACCTGGACCCCTCGCCCCCATAGTATAATCGTATGTATATGTAATATACATTAATGTGTCGATGTTACTATGTAACATATTAATATTATATAAATAGTATATAATCGAATATATATGATGTATAATTATGTATCATGAGTGTGTATACAATCATAAATGTGTATAACTAATTTTTGGTCTATTAAATTTTGAGAATAGAAATCGTATTGAGGAGAAGTGACCATATGAACTTGTTTCAATAATATTCTAATTTCTAACAATAGGAATACAAATTAAATTGAAATATTTGATCTTGAATTTTAGTTTCCGTTAATTAAGTTCTAATTTTTGCCTATAAGGGAGAATCTGTTGTCAGTAAAGTAGGTTCACCGACTTAAAATATCATGAATGTCTGTCTTATGGACAAGAATTAAAATGTCTGCATTATGGCAGGGATAAATTTATAGTCAATTTTTTGGTACTCCAGCATCTGTTAAATCCAACATAAATTAGGTATAATTTTATAAAAAAAATGTATAAAATTATGTATAAGATTTAGAAAAGCACCAAATATGTCAAGAAGATAGTTAGGTGCTTTAGTTTTCAAGCCGAACATTAAAGTTTAGACGTCATGTGTGTTCGAACCTTTCAAGCACTTACGATCCCCAAATTTTTGGTCTGCCACTGCCATATGGACTAACACATCTAGGTTTTAACTTTTGCTTATTTGGAAAACCTTCTGATCAATTATGCTAGTTTATTATCTAGAAATGTCATGACCGACTGTCTTATGAACAAAAATTAAAATGTCTATTTTATTGGCAAAGCGGACCAAAAAAATCAAGACATGAAGGTTATTTTTATAAGATTTTTTTTAAAGGAAATAAAATATCAAGATTACCATACTTTAAATAAAGAATTTTGATCCAATAAATATTTTGTCTAATTTATTATATACAATATATGTGAATCTCAAGAGTTTGCTGGTCACTAAGCTTTTTTTAGAATCAAACGCAATCTAGTCCCTTTACAAATATACTACCTTTTGTATGATGTGACAAATTGTCAGTGTGTCTAGACTCCCATTGGATGTTCTAAATATAACTAATACCTATACATTAGTACTATATGATAAGAAAAATATCTCTGAGTACATGGTGTGTTCCTTGAGAAGGAAAATAAGTGAGTGTGTGTGTGTTTGGACTTTGGTATGTAAGCAATGTATTAAAAATATTTATACATGATTTAGACGAATACTATGAGAGGCAGTGATGAGTCAAAATTTTTATTGAGGAGATTTGAAAAAGGTAGACAGAAACTAGTTGAACAGAGTTCAACGTTTACTATATATATATAAAAATAATTTTATACATATATAAATAATATAATTTTTATCGAAGGAGGTTCGGATGAACCCCTTCATTGTATGCTAGCTCTACTGCCCCTGATGAAAAGTTGGGGCGAGCGACGGGTAGGAGTTTGGGTTCACGTACATTCATGCTTCCCTATTTAAATTATATAACGCTATATATATCTATAATTTACAATCTATATCTATCTATATCTATATCTATATCTATAACTTATATCTATATCTATAATCTATAATCTATAATCTACATCTATATCTATAATTTATAATATATTAAAAGTGGGAAGACCATTAGAAAAGTGATTTGAACTTTTTGTCCTTTATTAAAAGACCCTTTTTTAGACAAAATTATCTTTTCACTATTTTTAAATTTATTATTTAATTATTTTTTATTATATTAACTAGACTTCCTAAAATATATGAGACTCCTAAAATATAGGGTAGGAGAATTAATTAATATTTTTTTTTCCATTAGACTTCCTAAAATATATGAGACTCCTAAAATATATGGTAAGAGAATTAATTAATATTTCAATTAGAAAAATACTCCTAAAATATGACTCTATTAAGGAAATATTTTTATAAATATTGAGATGTACGTTAAACTAGAGAACAAATCGGGTTGTTGTAGACACGTGATTTTTGATCCTCCCTAAATTTTAACTTGTTTATCGATACTAAATATTTATATTTATATTCAATCATATATTTATTTTAACTATTATTTTATTTTTTATATAATATAAATAATTAAATGAATTTAATTTTAGGATATTATTTTGTTTTATTCCTTAAAAAAAAAACATAGTTTTTGTACTATCTTAATTATATAATATTTTTTAAATTATTTTTAGACTTTTATTGTATTTTTAAAATATAAAATTAAGTAATTATTATTATTATTATATTATTATTATTATTATTATTATTATTTTATTTGTTACTATTATCTTATTTATTTATTTATTTTTATTATTATTTTTTATTTTATTTTATTTTTAAAAATTTTAAAAAAAAAATCTTAAAACCTACCCTAACCCCCCACATTCCCCATTTTCCCCTCAACACCTCCCCCACGTCCCCACAACTATTCACCCACAAAAACTACACATGCACACAAGCACTACTACATATATAACAACATACACACACGGAAGGCAGTAGAGATTGGAGGCAACAAAAGAGACTTAGAAAAAAACAAAGCAAAAGAAGTTCAGACAAAAAGAAGAAAAAACGGAAACAAAAAACCAAAACCAAAGAAAAACAAGAGAAAAACTAGAAACAAAGATATAAAAAATCCGAAAAGAAAATAAAGAAAAGCAAGAGTGGCGAATTGAGTGTCAGATCTCCGTTGAGTTTCCGGTGAAGACATCCTTGTTTCTACTTTTGTTATTCTATCATACAGGTTCTCGTTCGATCTAGTACAATTATTTTATAAGCTGTATTGAGAGCCAAATCATGAATAAAGTTGTTTAAATAATTTCGTATACTATTTATATGTATGGTTGATTAATAATGCGATTTTTTTTTTCTTGTGTTACTTCAAGTTATACAATTAAGTTGTTGAAGTCTTATATATTTGTACGAAGATGCAGAAATTCTTAAACTAGAAATTGACAATGCATGCTATAATATTGAACATTTTTTAGGCTTACATATACTTTACTTATTAGATTTTTAAATAAATAGTTACTAGTAAATTTAAATTAATCTGGTTGATCAAGTTTTTACGTGCCTTTATTATTTTGTTGATTTAGTATTAAAAATAGTCAATGTTGGGCATACTGTGATACGGTTCGAACAAAGGCTTTAAAACATGAATTAGTTTAGTAATTTAATAGTGTGAATTTAAGTGAGAGAGATAGGAATAAAAATAAATTTTTGTAAAAAAAAAAAAACTGGAAAAAAAAAAACACGGAACAAGCCAAAAACACACACACACCAAATCCACAAAGAGGAATAATAATATCGCTTTGTTTTTTATGTGAGAGTAAGAAATCAAAGAAAGCTGCAAAGGATCGTAACATATGGACCTAAGCATGCATGTAAAAAGATAAAAAAAAAAAGGGTTAAAAAAATAAAAAAATAAAAAAATAACATGCACATGCATATGCATGCACAACATGTCTATATATATTTCGTATGCTAAAAAAAAAAACCTACGGAACTAAAATGGGTAGTTGAAAAGATAAAAAATGTTTTAGTATTTAATTCCTAGACATATAGTATTATAAGACTTGCATAATATAACTAATTTTATCTATTATTTCCTTCTTATTTAATCATCATTTTTATGGTCATTAATGAAATTTATAAAATTATTTGTTAAATTAAATAATTGCTTAAACGAATTTTGCATAAGGTTATTGTTAAAATTAAGAAATCTTTTATATAAATAAAACTGTTTTGAGTTTATAAGTGACAACCCAAAGTTTTAACGTTAAGTAAATTTTTAGGCATATTCAAAATATTAATCTCAATTAAGAATGCAGTGTACGCATCTTTCTGAGATACTTTAAAATTCAAGGATACAATAATGCACCTTATATAAAAAATTATATATATATTTTTCTAATTTTCTTTTCTTTTCTTTTTCAGCGATTTATTTAATATAAGATAATAGACAAGTTTTTAGTATATTAAAAAATGAGCGAATTTTGGCCTTAACACAATTTGTCGAAATAATTTTAGTTAAGTATAAGTCAATAAAAGCGACCGTGCTAGAACCACGGGATTCGAGGGGTGCCTCACACCTTCCCCTCGATCAACAGAATTCCTTACCCATTTTCTGTTTTCGCATACCAAATAAGAGTCATTTCCTTTTGATTAGGGATAAAAAAAAAGGTGACTTGGAACACCAAAACTCCATTTCAAGTGGCGACTCTGTAAATAATTTAATCCCTATTCAATATCGTCGCTTTAATTGGAAAAACCCTTCGACTCGACCCTCGAGCGACGAAAAAGGGGTGTGACAGTTGTCTATTGAGAGAATATGATTGATGCTAATCTAACTTGATTTGATTGCATGTCTTGATTGGTGGACGCTTGATTTTCTAACTCTCAAGTTCTTCATTGTTTTAATCAGCATAATAGAATTCAACATATATATATATATATATATATATATATATATATTTTCTTTATTTTCATTCAAAATCAATTTTTAGGGTTAAAATTTTTGCTCAGACAAGAATTAGTTGGATCAAAATTGAAGCTTTGTGATCACTATTATTTTTTCTTATAGTTTACAGATCGTAGATGAATGTTGGTTGGCTTTGAAGAGTTTTTTGTATAAAGGTTAGGTTAATTGTATTGTTTTGATATCTTTATTATCTTATTGTTTTATTTTAATTTACAGATGCTAGATAAATGTGGGTAGGTTTTGAATTTTTTTTAGGTAAAAGTTAGGTTTAATTGTATTATCGTAATATCTCCATTAAGTTGTTATTTTGTGGTAGTTTACAGTTCGTAGATGAATCTTGATCGGCTTTGAGAAATTTTTGTGTGTAAAATTTAAGTTTAATTATATTATTGTGATATCACTTTTATTGTATTATTTTTCTGCAGTTTACAGGTGATAGATAAATGTTGGTGGGGTTTGAGGAATTGTTTTATGTAAAAGTTAAGTTTAGTTATATTATTTTGATATCTCTATTATCGTATTATTTTGTTATTGTTTACAGGTGGTAGAAGAGTGTCGGACGACTTTGAGAAAATTTTTGTGTGTAAAGATTAGATTTAATTATATTATTTTGATGTCTCTATCATTGTTTTATTTTGTTACAATTTACAGATGGTAGATGAATATCGATTGACTTTTAAAAATATTTTTGGTAAAGATTAAGTTTAATAAATAAATTCACCATCTTTACATACTCAAAAGGTATCAAAATTTAATTATTATATTTATCTTTCTTATTTAAACAAATATCTTATTTAATGTAATGTTTGAACTCATTAAAGTGAGGTACACGCACAACGCGCTTACACCTAAACTAGCTTTTATAAAAGAACTTAAATAATATAAATGTGTGCATTAAGCTTAAGGTGTCATATAGCATGATGATAATTCAGGTAAGAGTTCAAATCATTAGGCCCTACCTAAGTATGGATATGTTTGATGTCTCTTCTTGCATTTTAATTAAGTATTTTTTTCTCTTAATATGGTTTATTATTTCATAATTTTCAAGTCTAACTATTAAAATCTCTATTCTCTTTTTGTCATCATATAAAATTTAATCAGATGTGTGTATAAAAAATAGTAGCACTAGAAGATGTAGCATATAATCAACTTGTGTTCAATTGATTTGTTTCTCTGATTTTGACTTGACACGAAATTTAAAAAAATATATAAGACATTGAATTGTGTAATCTCAAACTAATTAAAGAGATGTTGAACGTACGAAAATACTATTTAATCATGCGATCTTAAATATACCATGTGAAAAATTAAAATAAAAAATTACCAAAAAAAAATAAAAAAGACATTCTTCTTGAAACGGATTAAATCACTGAAAGAAGAATACTAGATTACTTTTGAATGTATAATTTCAAAAGAATCACTAAATGTTGCGATGGAGTGGTATGTACTCTTTCATTCTTAACCAGGGTTCTCCAGTTTGACTTTTGGAGTCGCCTTTGGTAGGTAACGCTTTACCCCCTATTGTCTTTTCGATGCAAATTCGAATAAGTCGGACTTCAATTTGAATACCGAACATAGAATGAAAACAAAAGTGAATTTCAAAAGAACCATTAAATGTTGCGGTGGAGTGATAAATACTCATCCATCCTTAATCAGGAAGCTCGAGTTCGAGCTCTGAAGTCGCCTTTAGTAGGTAATGCTTTAGCCTCCTATAGTGGAACTTTCCAATGCGAATCTGAATTAATCGGACTTTATGAATACTAAACACAGAATGAAAATAATAATAATAATTTCAAAATAAAAAAAGTATTTGTAAGGCTATACTAGGTGTTAACTTGCACTCTTTAAAGTCTTTGTGCCATGTTTGTTTCTTCTATATAAACACTTGAGGTACCTTCTTCTATCTATGACCATTTTCAATTTTGGAATATAATACATACTACACACACACACAAAAAAAAAAAGAGGGTCTATTCTCTAAATAAACATTATGGAACTAAGTACTTCAATTATATTTTTTGCATTTTGTGTTTTTTTTTCTAGTTTCATTGTATCATTTTCTCAGACAAAAAAACTTAGTATTGTCAAAGAACCAGTTTCATTTCCAAGAAATTTCTTGTTTGGAACAGCCTCTTCTTGTTACCAGGTATTCTTCTCAACATTTTTTTCGTCAAAAATTACGTTGTATATAAATATATGTTTAAATCTTGTTGGACAATTTTATATCTTGTTATCTTCTTGTTGTTGTTACTGCTTGTTATTTTTGTTTCTTTTTCATCTCTTCTTGAGAATCTATTGAAAATTGCGTGCTTCCCTGCCATTATAAGGTTGAAGTATGATCTGCATACACACTGCACTATCAAGACCCATCGATGAGATTATCATGTTGTTGTTACTACGTGTTATTTTTGCTTCTTTTTCATCTCTTCTTTAGTCGAGAATCTATCGGAAACTGCGCGCTTCCCTACCATTATAAGGTAGGGCTACGATCTGCGTACACATGCTGCCTATCAAGATCCACTGATTAGATTACATTGAGTTTGTTATTGTTGAATATTCTTGTTGAGTTCTTAATACAATGTTTTTTATATTTAAAATCTTCTTAGTAAAAATTCTGTCTCTATTACCGATCCTTAATTTTTTGGGGCCTTTTTTACTTCTTCTCAACATCTTGTTTTTGTTGTTATAACTCTTGGATGGGTCAGAGTTAGGGGTGCAAGGCTTCATTTGAATATTATTCGTCAAAAAATAATGTTGTATATAAATAAATATTAAATCTTGTTGGACTCTTTCATCTTGTGATATTCATCTTCTTATTTTTGCTTCCTTTTCATCTCTTGTTGAGTCGAGAATCTATCAGAAATTGCGCACTTTCCTACCATCATAAGGTAGGAGTATCATCGAGTTTATTACTGTTGAATATTCTTGTTGGGTTCTTGTTATATATGTTTTAAAATTTCCTAACTGAAAATTCTAACTCTATTATCGAACCTTAGTTTTTCGAATTTTTTTTTAAAAATAAAATTTCTTTTGTTTGTTTTGCAGTTTGAAGGAGCTTTTCTTAGTGATGGAAAGGGCCTTAACAATTGGGATGTTTTTACTCATGAAGCTGGTGATATATGTCTCACTTTCTATCACAATAAAAATTCATCGTTAATTTTATTTAAAGACAGATTAGAAAAAAAATGTATTAACAAATTATCAATAAATTTCGTAGTTAATTTTTTTTTTTTTTTTGTGATCTAGGTACCTTCAAAAGAGGAAAGGATCATAAAAAAAATTATAATAATATTTATTACTGATTATTTTATTGTAGGTCACATCGTAGATGGAAGTAATGGAGATATTGCTCTTGATCATTATAATCGATACGAGGTATCATATTTTTTTTGTTTGTTTGTTTTATTCATTTTTTTCAGTTGAGTCATTTGTTGTCTTTTTTTTTTACTATTTATTTTTATTTTTTATAATCAATCAACTGAAACTTTCATAGAGAACCAATTCGTCATTCGTTGTTCAAAATTTACTAGTTCGACTAACTTATTTGTCGTACTGTAGAGTCTGTGAACTTTGATGTTGCCATATAAGTCAGTACAAGAGTGTGACAATTATACGATTTTTTTTTTTTTTCCACAAAAATGTCCTTATCATTACGCTCTCCACTAACGGTATTATGAAGCAAATAAAAAGCATAATTGCTTTTATTTTTTTTAATTATATGTTTCACTTTACTAATCGCAACGGCAATATTGTTATATATCAAAAAATAAACGGATGATATAATTGCTCCATTTCCAATCGTTCTTGACCGACATATTTTCATGCTTTTACCCTTATTTATTTATTTATTTAACAATTTGGTATTCAAAACTTACTGTTACAATTATTTTATTTTACCGTTATGGGAGTTTTTAGGGCTCTTTATCAAAGTGGCTATAATCATTAATAAGGTGTAGTTTGGTGTGATGTATAAGTAATCCAAGGAATAAGTTATCTCAGAATAAAATAAAAGATCACTTAAATTTCTTGTTTGGTTGGAGGGATTAATCCATGGTGGGATAACTTATCCGCAATTTTTCCATAGTGATGGAATAACTTATTCCATATACATGTTAGAATAAGTTATCCTAGGTAATCCTGGGATAACTAATCTCGAAATTAATTATCCCGGGATAACAGTTTTCCAACCAAACGACCCTTAGAGTACACTTGTTTCTGAATTCTATCATTAACTTTTTCAAAAAAAAAAAAAAAAAAAAGTCCAACAACCAAACTACTATTTTCACTTTATAATTCTTTTTTAATTTGAGTCATTTTGACTCACGTAATTCAGATACAGTCCATATACAATATTGATACAGTCTTCAACTTGGGCCATTTGGCCCTTTTAAAAATATTTTAATTTTTTTTTTGCTATAAATTTTTTAACTGAAAAATATTCTGTTTTTTTATTGTTTAGAAATAATAATTAAATATAATTATATAAAAATGATATAATTGTTATATCAAATATGTATCTATATAAGATATATGTATCAAATATGTATATGTATAAATATATAAAAAGTGTATAAAAATTATATAATTGTTGTATAAAATGTGTAAAAAAAATATACAATTATTATATAAATTTTATATTAAAACTGTATAATTTTTGTATGAAATATTTATATGTATAAAAATTATATAGAAGGTGTGTAGAAACGTATAGAACAGGCGAATAAATTGAAATGGCTAGAACGTGGATTTTAAATTTCATGATCATTTTCGTGGAAATACTTCAATTTGAAGCGTCATTTCTATCCTTTATGCAAAAGAAAAAATTGTTGGGAGTCTGTCTCAAGAATAGGCCCTACTAAACGTGATCTAAATATAGTCGGATTCTAATACAAATATCAAACATCGAGTTGAAAAAAAAGAACTTGTTCGCTTTCTTGCACACATGTTAAATTTCACTCCACTAGATATTTAGGTGGGCGTTTAACCAGGAGAATTTTTTCCCTTTTTTTGAAAATATTATTTTACTTTAATATAAAAAGTAAAAAATAATAATACTTGATCATAAAAAAATATTTTTAATATTTCTCTCATAAAATTTTAAAAATAACTTTAATTTAATTTACCAAAAAAATTGTGGGATGTCTGTGTCGAAACGAAAAAAACGTGTGTTTCCTGAATTGTTGTCCCACAGGACTCAGGAGCATTAGTGTACTATTATTATAGTATTTCTTGCAAAATAATTAGGTGCAAGAATCAACACAAAAACAGATACTCCCTCCGTTCTATTTTATATGTTGTTATTTTTTTTAATCTGTCCTAAAAATAAATATCATTTTTCTCATTTTATCCTCAATGAATCTCACATATTAAGAAAAAACAACTAAAAAATAAACATTAATATAACTTTAAGAAGGATAATTTTTTAAACTTTACAAAGTTATCATTTATTTCTTAAATTTTGTGCCCGATCAAATGACGACACATAAAATGAGATGAAGGTACTATATAATATTCAGGTGTAAATTTTTTAAGAGGGGTTTAGAAGAATGATATGTCTGCAACCTTATACCTTATACCTTATAGATTGTTTTTAATAAATTTTGATTCAAATAAAATATATAAAAAAAACAAATATGAAAATAAAATACAACAACGAAAAAATCACGACGAAAGTTAAACAAGCTAAGTATATTAATTAGGTACAAGTACATAGGCCTCGTTTGGCCATGAAAATCATAATTTTTTAAAGCTGTAGTTGGAGTCATGAATATAAATTAAAGTTATTTTTGAAATATTTAAAATTCTGAAATTATATTTAAAATTTTCATGACCAAATACATATACAGTTTTCACTTTTTTTACTAAATTAAAATAATTTTTTTAAAAAAAAAATAAAAAAATTTCATGATCCAAGGGCTACATATATTTGCTTTATTATCACGTCACCACCTTATGCACTGATATGACACCAAATAAAAGTGGAGCAAATACAACTTGACTTGTTGACTTGCTGTAATTTACGTTATGAGAACCTAATTTTACAAGTGAAATCTGCATAAAATAATATGCATGTAGATATAGAGATTGAGACTGTTAAATTCATTTCAACGTACGCAATTTTTTATTATCTGCTTAGTTATTCACCTAACATATTTTAATCCACTCAAATTCAGTCTAAACGTATCTGCCCATTTGACACGTCTAATTAATCAGGAGGACATCAAGCTTATGGAAGATATGGGAGTTAATAGCTTTCGTTTCTCTATCTCATGGGCAAGAATTTTACCTAGTTAGGTTACAACTATCACTTATCTTTACTTCTTGATAAATTTAATGTATATACATCGTCAGTATAAATAAAGTTAAATCATTTTTACTTGTCATTTCTCTCAAATTTTGGATTAGAGGGGATGCATGGAGATGTCAATATGGCTGGAATTCAACACTACAATAAGTTGATTGATGCACTCTTAAACAAAGGTTTCTTCTTCTTCTTCTTCTTGTTTTAGAAAAATATTTATTACCCTTTGAACTATCATCAAATTTGCGACGACACACTTTAATTTCACGGAGGTCTATTATCTCATGAACTAAATTTTAGTATATTTTGTCAACCTTTTAGGCTGACGTGACACCTTTTATCAACCTTTTTAATTGACGTGACACTTATGACGTGGGCCCTATTTTATATAAAAAAAGGTGTCACATGAACACAACGAATTACAAAAATACGTTAAAATTGAGTTTAGGAGGTAATCAGACCCTTGTAAAGTTAAAGCGTGTCGTAGCAACTTTGACCATAGTTGGATGTACTGGATCTTATCTCTTCTTTAATTAATGAAGTTTTGATCTCACAATATAGAGATAAACATCCAGCCCCTCAAACTATGGCCAAAGTTTCTACAATATACTCCAACTTCACATGAGACCTATTACCCCCTCAACACAATTTTAGCGTATTTTTGACACTTTTTATGTTGACATGACACTTTTATTACATAAAAATGAAACTCACATCAAAGGTGTTACATCAGCTAAAAAGGTATCACATCAGCTAAAAAAAGTGATAAAAATACATGAAAATTGAGTTCAAGAGGTAATAGGACCCCATGAAACTGGAGTGTGTTATAACAAATTTGATAATAGTTCAAGGAGATACTATATAATTTACTTCAAATATATAAATAAAAAATATAACAAAAAAGTATTTTTTGAATCGTTGCAATATATACTATTAATCATGTGTTTAATGATTGATGGAAATTGCAGGTATCCAACCATTTGTCACCTTAACACATTATGATATACCTCAAGAACTTGAAGATCGATATGGAGGTTGGCTAAGTCCCAAAATACAGTAAGCAAGATTTGACACACTAGCATTCCTATTTAGTACTCCCTCTTTTAAAAAAGAGAATGATCTAATTTGACTTGACACGGAGTTTAAAAAAATAAAAAAGACTATTGATTTTATGGTTTTAAATTAAAATTATATCAAATATATCAAAATATTCTTTAATCTTGTGGTATTAGACATGCCATGTGAAAAGTAAAAAATTAAAGTATTGTCAGAAAAAAAAAGAGGTCATTCATTTTTAAACTGACTAAAAAGAAAAGTAGGTCATTCTTTTTTAAATTGAGGTGTGAGAGGGTAGAGTGTATGCAGACCTTAACACTACCTCGAGGAGGTAGAGAGACTATTTTCAAAAGACCCTCGGTTCAAGTGCAGTAAATCCGGATACAAAGAAAAAGGGAACTGTAAAAATAATATAGCAAGTAACAACGGAACGGTGCAAAGTTTAAAATAAAGAAACAATAACAACATTAAAATAATATAATAGTCAAGATACAAAACAACAGACTGTGATACATATCACAATCAGGGATCAGCTCCAACTCAACATCTACGGCTAAACCCTAAACAACCATAGTACTACGACTAGTACATCATAAACACCAACAAACCTAAACCCTCAAAAACTAAGACAATACTCCTACCTAGCTAACCCCGTATTGTTTTACGTGTCCTCCACACCCACCTATGATACATATCACAAGCAGGGATCAGCTCCACCTCAACATCTATCGCTAAACCCTAAACAACCATCGTACTACGACTAGTACACCACAAACACCTACAAACCTAAATCCTCATAAATCAAGACAATCTACTCCTACCCGGCTAATTCTGTACTGTATTACGCGTCTTCCACACCCTCATATGATACATATCATAAGCAGGGATCAGCTCCACCTTAACATCTACTGTTAAACCCTAAACAACTATAGTACTACGACTAGTACACCACAAACACCAACAACCATAAACCTTCAAAAAGCAAGACAATACTCCTACGCGGCTAACCTTGTACTGTATTATGGGTCCTCCACACCCTCCTATGATGCATATCACAAGAAGGGATCAGCTCCACCTCAACATATACGGCTAAACCCTAAAAAATCATAGTACTATGACTAGTACATCACAAACACCAACAAACCTAAACCTTAGAAAAGCAAGACAATACTCATACGTACCCGGCTAACCCTGTACTGTATTACGCATGCTCCACACCGTCCTATGATACATATCACAAGCAGGGATAAGCTCAACCTCAACATCTACGGTTAAACCCTAAGAAACCATAGTACTACGACTAGTATACTGCAAACACCAACAAGCACAAACTTTGGAAAAACAAGACAATACTCCTACACGGCTAACCCTACACTATATTACGCTCTCTCCACACCCTCCTATGATACATATCATAAGCAAGGATCAAGTCCATCTCAACATCTACGGCTAAACCCTAAATAACTATAGTACTACGACTAGTACATCACAAACATCAACAAGCCTAAACTCTAGAAAAGCAAGACGATATTTCTATCTGGATAACACTGTACTGTATTATGCATCCTCTAGACCCTCCTATGATACATATCACAAACAGGGATGAGCTCAACCACAACATCTACAATTAAACCCTAAACAACCATAGTACTACGACTAGTACATCACAAATACCAACAAGCATAAACCTTCAAAAAGCAAGACAATACTCCTGCCCGGCTAATCTTGAACTGTATTACGCGTCCTCCACACCCTCCAATGATACATATCACAAGCAGGGATCAGCTCCACCTCAACATCTACGGCTAAACCCTAAATAACCATAGTACTACGACTAGTATATGCATCACAAACACCAACAAGCCTAAACCCTCGAAAAGTAAGACAATATTTCTACCTGGCTAACCCTCGACTGTATTACACGTCCTCCACACCCACCTATGATACATATCACAAGCAGGGATCAACTCCACCTTTGCTAAACCCTAAACAACCATAGTACTACGACTAGTACATCACAAACACCAACAAGCATAAACCCTCGAAAAGCAAGTTAATACTCCTACATGACTAACCCTATACTGTATTACGCGTCTACCACACCCTCCTATAATACATATCACAAACAGGGATCAGCTCTACCACAACATCTACAGCTAAACCCTAAACAAACATAGTACTACGACTAGTACACCACTAGTGGCGGAGGCAGGATTTTTATTGTAAGAGTTCAGAAGTATATATACGAACTAGTCGAAGGAAATTCAACATCTACTATATATGCATAAAAATATTTTAAATCATTTAAAAATAGTATAAAAATAATATAATACTCCTACCCAAGTAATTGTGTACTGTAATACGCATTCTCCACACCCTCCAATTTAAGTTCATGTCTTAAATCAAAACGAATATATTTTTATTATTTTATTTCCTTTTTTTTCAGGAGTGATTTTGGTTATTATGCAGACATGTGTTTCAAATATTTTGGGGATAGAGTGAAATATTGGGTTACTATTAATGAACCAAATGTGATAGCGGTTCGTGGCTATAGATTGGGTACTTTCCCTCCGGTTCGATGCTCCGGTTTATTTGGTAATTGCAGTGTTGGAAATTCAGAAAAAGAACCATTTATAGCAGCACATAATATGATTTTATCACATGCATCTGCTGTCACCATTTATCGAACCAAGTACCAGGTATCGAACACAAGAAAATAAGTAAGAAATTCACTTTATTTTTTTAAAAAAATATTTTTATGTGTTATGGTAAAGTTGTTGATGAAGGAAGCCTTGGAGTAACTGGTAAAATTGTTGTCATCTAACCAGGAGATCACGGGTTCAAGCCTTGGAAACAGCCTCTGGCAGAAATGTAAGGTAAGGCTGCGTACGATACACCCTTTTTGGCGGGGCCCTTCCCCGATACTGCGTATAGCAGTAGTTTTAGTGCACCGAGATGCCCTTTTTTAATGGTAAAGTTCCTGATATGTGATCAGGAGGTCACGAGTTCGAGCCTTGGAAACAACCTCTTGTAGAAATGCAAGATAAGGCTGCATACAATAGATCCTTATGGTCGACTCCTTCCCCGTACACTAGGGGTCCGAACCCCCTTCGATGAAAAATTATATTATTTATACATAATTAAAATTATTTCTTATGTATATATAGTTGACGTTGAACCCCCATCGGCTAGTTCATACTAGTAAATATTCTGGCTTCGCCACTGCCATACACTGTACATAGTGGGAGCTTTAGTACATCAGGTTGTCTTGTTTTATTATTTATCTTTGTGTTATGGGAACTTGATATGTTGATCCACCTACACGTCTTGCTTTTATCGTTATATTTATCGGGAGTTACTCAAAGTATTGCTTGACGTAATAAAATGGATAGTAGATTTGTTTTTGCTTTTTGTTGAATCTTTTTCACGATTCTATAGATAATTTGATAAGTTAATGATTTTCTTCCATGTTTCTGAATACGGTCAACCGACATATTAATTAATAGATTACAATAAATTGAATCAGATTTTGCTCTTTTTTTTTCATTACACCCTAAATGTTTTCATTTCGTTTTCCTTCTGAGGGTTTCGTTTGGCCATGATTTTAGTTGATTTGAAGGTAAAATTTTGAATGAGCATGTAATTTAGACCGAAATATTTTAAGGTTACCATTAATAAATTACATATCTATATATTCTTTTTATAAATAAATAGTTTCTAAATAACCGTCTGAGATAGAGTTAGAAATGAGACTATTCGAAAGACGGTGGGAGTGGCTTTGATGGAGGACGAGATGCGGGAAGTGAGGCTGAGATGGTTTGGGCATGTGATGAGGAGGGACACGGATGCCCTAATTCGTAGGTGTGAGAGGTTAGCTTTGGATGGTTTCAGGCGGGGTAGAGGTAGACCAAAAAAATACTGGAAGGAGGTAATTAGACGTGACGTGGAACAGTTACAGCTTACTCAGGACATGACCCTAGATAGGAAGGTATGGAGGACACAGATTAAGTTATAGGGCTAGTGCGTATTGGTGAGTTGTATCCCGTAGTTAGGAGCACTTTGGTGTAGCCTGGCTAGTAGTTTTCGGGCCGTGTACATAGGTTGGAGTTCTAGTTAGGAGGGTTTGGGTGTGGTGTATGCCTTTGGTTTGTTAGTGTATAATATTACTTTGTGGGCGTCTTATTTTTGTTATTCCATCTTGTTATATATTTTATTACGACTTTGTTTACTGTCCTTTAATTTTGAGCCGGGGGTCTATCGGGAAACAACGTAACCTCTCTACTTCTTTGGAGATAGTGGTATGAACTGCGTACATTCTCCAGACCCCACTATGTGAGAATACACTGAATTTGTTTTTATTTTTGACGTTGTTGTTGTTATCTTTTATGTATTCGGGTACAAGAACTTGTATATAAGCAATAGAAACTTCAAAGAAAGCTCAAGTTCAAGTTCAAGACAAGAACTTATGAAGTTTCTTGACACCTTCAACACTAGATTATGAATAATCTTATCTTAGAAGTGTGTTAATATTTAGAAAAAGATGAAACAGAAATTTAGACCAAGTCCCCCGACTTCACGGAGTGTCCTTAAGGAATAATTCTCCTCACTGTACCCGAGGTTATGAAATCTTCCTCCCAGGATAAATTGGCCTTCAATCCGAACAATAGCTATACCTCAAATTGACAGATTCTACGAACTCACTCAACAGTTTGATTGATCACACAGAATATTTGAAGACAAGAAGAGTTTGTGTTTCAAAAAAATTTTCTGCGTTTCTGTCATTTTTCCTTTGGTATATTCCGATTAGATTTTGATCAAATTAATTTTGTCCAAAAAGATAGATCTCATCGATCGATCATTTTTCAAATCCAAATTCAAATCCAAAGCCGAGCCGAGCGAGTGACGACGGCAACGGCGACGGAGCGAGGCACCACCTTGTTCTTGCCTCACTATCCATGTAGAGTAAGTATTGTTTATTAAAAACACTCCAAAGATCTCTTCTCCCATCGATGTGGGAGATTTAGTGAACTTTCCAATTTGGGAGTACACTTTCTAAATTAGTGTCTCCTTACCTCCACCATTTTTCTCTTCATTTTTCATTCACACTTCTTCCATATATATTGAACCCAACAATCCCCCACATGAATGGGGAATGGCTATTTTTTGTAAAAGTTTTATGGACAAGTATGTGATTATCAAGCAAAGATTGATTACATCTGGATAAGTGGGTTTTCCTTTGAACTTTTCGTAGTGAACATGCCTCGGATGCACTCGGTCAATCGGTAGATTTGATATCTTTAAACCGTCAAGCTTTAATGTACACCTAGACAACACATGTCACAAAACCAGCCTTTTACCGTTTATGGTTCTCATGATTTTGTTCTTTTCAGCCATGAACACGTCCTGGTTTCATGAGAGCTTAGAGAATAGGTCTTTACTAACATTCTCTTTGAAACGGCTTCCACTTCACCCTCACATAGGTGATTTCTAAACGTTCAATCCTATAGATTAAACTATTTGGTCAAATTTGCCAAATTTAGATAATCATTAAAAGACTTTTAACCTTAAGTCTTATCCTTGTTTACTAAACATTGTCTACATCATGAGAATGGGTTGGGTAATTGACAATGTTGAACCTGTCTGACATAACTTTGTTTGATCTCTTTGAACCTAGCTCTTGGGATCTCCAGTCTGCTAGGTAGAGTTACCGCCATACTGACTTGTCCTAGGCCTTAAACCCATTCCCTTGGATGTTCTTTCTATTCCTTCTCTAGATAGACCTTTTGTAAGTGGATTCGACACATTATCCTTTGACTTTACGTAGTCAACAGTGATAATTCCACTAGAGAGAAGTTTTCTAACGGTATTAGGTCTCCGTCGTATGTGACAAGATTTACCGTTATACATCATGCTCCCTACCCTACCTATTGCTGCTTGGCTATCACAGTGTATACATACTGGTGCCACTGGTTTGGGCCAATACAGAATGTCTTTCAAGAAATTTCGGAGCCATTTTGCTTCTTCACCTTCTTTATCCAATACAATAATTCAGATTCCATTGTAGAGCGAGCAATACAAGTATGTTTGGATAATTTCCAATAGACTGCTCCTCCACCGATTGTAAATATATATCTACTTGTGGATTTTACTTCGTTCGATCCGGTGATCCAATTTGCATCACTATATCCTTCAAGTACCGCAGGATATTTATTATAATGCAAGACATAATTTTGAGTGTATTTAAGATACCTCAACATTCTTTTCATTGCCATCCAATGAGTTGTGTTGGGATTACTCGTGTACCGACTCAATTTACTAATAGCGCATGCTATGACTGATCGTGTACAATTCATTATATACCTTAAACATACCAATACTCTTGCGTGCTCCAATTATGAGTCACTTTCACCTTCATTCTTTCGAAGTGCAAAGCTCACATCCAATGGAGTCTTGGCAATACCGAATTTCATATACTTGAACGTGTCAAGTACATTTTCGATATAATGAGACTGTGACAATGCCAACCCTTGTGGAGTTTGATGGATTCTTATACCTAAGATCACATCTGCAACTCCAAGGTCTTTCATATTAAACTTGCTCTCGAGCATTCGTTTTGTTGCATTTATGTCAGAAATGTCTTTGCTAATGATCAACATATCATCCATATATAAACATACAATGACTTGGTGATTTGGAGTGTCTTTAATATAAACACATTTATCACATTCATTTATTTTGAATTTGTTTGCCAACATAGTTTGGTCAAACTTCGCATGTCATTGTTTTAGTGCTTGCTTTAGTCCATACAATGACTTAATAAGTTTACACACCTTGTTTTCCTTTCTTGGAATCACAAAACCCTTAGGCTGTTTCATGTAAATTTCTTCCTCCAATTCTCTATTTAGGAAAACGGTTTTCATATTTATTTGATGGATTTCAAGACCATATACCGCAGCTAAGGCAATTAACATTCGAATCGATGTTATCCTTGTTACTGGCGTGTATGTATCGAAGTAATCAAGACCTTCTTTTTGTTTGAAGCCTTTTACTACAAGTCTTGTCTTGTATTTGTCAATAGTACCATCCACTTTCATCTTCCTTTTGAAGATCCATTTAGAACCTAAAGGTTTATTTTCGGGAGGAAGATCAACCAATTCCCACGTATGGTTGTTTAAGGTTGAATCAATCTCACTGTTGACCTTACTCTTTCCAAAAGGATGAGTCTGACGACGACATCGCTTCTTTAAATATTTGAGGCTCATTTTCTAAGAGAAAAGTTACAAAATCTGATCCAAACGTAGTAAAAGTTCTTTGACGTGTACTACGTCTTGGATTCTCTTCATTATGTACATTCTGACTTGGTTCATCTCGAGGTCGTTTAGACCATCCACTAGACTTTTCATGTCTAGTTTTATATGGGTAAATATTTTCGAAGAATTCAGCATTATCTGATTCAATTACCGTATTTTCATATATATCCGGATGTTTGGATTTATGAACCAAAAATTGACATGCTTTACTACATTTAGCATATCCTATGAACACGCAGTCCACAGTCTTAGGTCCTATCTTAACCCTCTTAGGCATAGGAACTTGGACCTTTGCTAGATAACCCCACACTTTGAAATATTTGAAGTTGGGTTTTCTTTCTTTCCATTTTTCATAAGGAATTGATTGTGTCTTACTATGGGGAACTCTATTGAGTATACGATTGGCTGTAAGGATAGCCTCCCCCCACAAGTTTTGCGGTAAACCGAAACTTATAAGCAATACATTCATCATTTTCTTCAAAGTTTGGTTTTTTCTTTCTGCAATTCCGTTAGATTGAGGTGAATACGAGGTCGTAGTTTGATGGAAAATTCCATTCTCTACACATATTTCAGCGAAAGGAGATTCATATTCTTCACCCCTATCATTTCTTATCATTTTTATCTTTTTATCTAACTTATTTTCAACTTTAATTTTATATTGCCTAAACGCATCTATTGCTTCATCCTTACTATTTAGCAAATATACATAACAATATCTAGTGCAATTGTCAATAAAAGTTATGAAATACTTTTTCCCACCACATGATGGTGTTTACTTCATATCACAAATGTCAGTATGTACTAAGTCTAAAGGATTGGAATTCTTTTCAACAGACTTATAAGGATGTTTTGCATACTTTGATTTCACACATGTTTGATACTTTGATTTATTGCACTCAAAGTTCGGCAGAACTTTTAAGTTAATCAGTTTTCGTAGCATTTTGTAATTAACATGGCCTAAATGTTCATGCCATAAATTATAAGACTCAAGCAAATAAGATGAATTTGAACTTTTATTTATTTCAACATTCATCTTATAAAGGCCCTCGGTGAGATAGTCTTTTCCTACATACCTTTCTCCTTTGCTAATTACAATTTTTCTAGAAACAGTTACACATTTGAATCCGTTCTTGTCTAGAAGTAAAATAAAAATTAAATTCCTACGTAACTCCGGAACATACAAGACATTGTTAAGTGTCAAAATCTTTCTTGAAGTCATTCTCAAGTATATTTTTCCCGTTTCTTCTACCTTAGCAGTAGCAGAGTTATTCATGTAGATCATTTCTTCTACGTGAGCCGGAGCAAATGACGAAAACAACTCTTGGTTGGCATATACATGGCGGGTGGCACCAGAATCCATCCACCATTCGCGAGGATTTTCCACCAAGTTGCATTCTGAGAACATAGCACACAGATCATCGTATTCTTTGTTGGATTCAATCATATTTGCTTGATCCTTTTTCTTGCCTTCCTTCGGGGCTCGACAATCCGTGGACTTGTGGCCAATCTTTCCACAATTGAAGCATTTTCCCTTGAATCTCTTCTTGGGTTGATTGCTTCCTTGTTCAACTTTCTTCCTTTTCTTAGAATTGTTTTGGTCATCTTCCATAATATGTGCTCCATTAACTGCAGAATTCCATTTTGACCTTCTCTCGGTAGCTTTATTATCCTCTTCAATACGCAGTCGGACAATAAGATCTTCGACAGTCATCTTCTTGTGTTTATGCTTCAAGTAGTTTTTGAAGTCTTTCCACATCGGTGGTAGCTTCTCAATTATCGCTGCTACTTCGAAAGCATCATTCACAATCAAATTTTCCACTAGAAGATCATGGATGATTACTTGCAATTCCTGCACTTGAGAGACAACCGATTTGCTATCTATCATTTTAAAGTCCAAGAATCTTGCAACAAAGAATTTCTTAATTCCCGCATACTCTGACTTGTATTTTCATTCTAGTGCCCCCCACAATTCCTTCGATGTCTTAGTAACATTGTAAAGGTCGTCTTGGAGATCACTCAATATATAATTCCTGTAAAGGAAGTCCAAGGGTTTCCAAGCTTCTACAATCATGAAATGCTCTTTGTCTGAGGTCTCCTCGGGCACCTCAGGAGCATCCTCACTGGTGAACCTTTGAAGGCATAGAGTGGTGAGGTAAAAAAATATCTTTTGCTACCATCACTTAAAGTCAATGCCCACAAATTTTTCGGGCTTCTCCGCAGGTGCCATAGATTGCGGAGCATTTGCTCGACTTGTTGAAGCAATGCTAGTTGCCCCCACAGTCGTAACCGCATGTTGCATTTAACTTTCGTTAGTCATTTTTCCTGTCACCACAAGACAATAATATTTAGTATTTTCAGAATACTATTTATAAAGTTAAGCAACTTTAAACTCTTCTTCTTGTTTCTAGTTAACAATGAAGTTTTTATGACTTCCAATTGTCAACCGAGTAAATTTTAAACTTTTGATGAAGATTTTATTTCTTCTAATCACTAGTTAAATTCAAACGGAGTAGAAAGGTTAAAGTTTTAATCTCCAAAAACAAGTAATACAGATTCTGGATTATTCCTTAAGATTGTTATCTTTTATGTATTTAGGTACAAGAATCTGTAATAAGCACCAAAAACTTCAAAGAAAGTTCAAGTTCAAGACAAGAACTTATGAAGTTTCTTAACACCTTCAACACTAGATTATGAATAATCTATCTTAGAAGTGTGTTAATATTAAGAAAAAAGATGAAACAGCAATTTAGACCAAGTCCCCCGACTTTCACGGAGTGTCCATAAAGAATAATTCTCCTTACTGTACCCGAGGTTATGGAATCTTCCTCCCAGGATAAAATGGCCTTCAATCCGAACAATAGCGGTAACTCAAATTGACAAATTCTACGAACTCACTCAACAGTTTGATTGATCACACATAATATTTGAAGACAGGAAGAGTTTGTGTTTCAAAAAAATTTTCATGTCTAAACCTGTGGATGAAAGCAGGTTTATATAGTCATAACATGCCTCTTCTGAAAAGTGGCAATGGTTCACTTAAAAAGGTGTAACTTTTCCTGAAAAATCATGTCTATTCGTCCAAACTGTGTGTCTTTTCCGAACAAGCATGCTTTCCATGAATCAGTGTGTCGTTTTACTGAATGGTTGCATCTTTCTGAAGCATCAGTTCATAACATTGCATCAGTTCAGTTTGAAACAGTGCATTAGTTCACTGTATACATGCATATAAATGGAGGATAAAACACAGAAAAAATTTCTGCATTTCTATCATTTTTCCTTTAGTATATTCGGATTAGATTTTGATCAAATAAATTTTGTCCAAAAAGATAGATCTCATCGATCCAAATCCAAAGCCAAGCCGAGCGAGCGACGATGACAACAGCGTGAGGCACCACCTTGTTCTCTCCTCACTATCCATGTGGTGGAGTAAGTATTCTTTATTAAAAACACTCCAAAGTTCTCTTCTCCCACCAATGTGGGAGATTTAGTGAACTTTCCAATTTGGGAGTACACTTTCTAAATTAGTGTTTCCTTCCCTCCATCATTTTTCTCTCCATTTTTCATTCACACTACTTCCATACATATTGAACCCAACAGTTGTTGCATAAATAAATAGTTTCAATTACATGTTGTTACAAGTTCTAATATACACATAATTTTATAAAAATCTATTGATTCAATAAATTAACAATAATTGTAACTATCTATTTTTTAATATAATTTTTTCACATAATTTAAATTAATTTAATCAATTAATTATCAGCTTAAATATCCTCTTAATTTGTTTTATGCTGATAAGCAGGAAAGGCAGGGAGGTATGGTAGGAATATCTTTGAATACTCAATGGTATGAACCTTTTAGCAACTCCTCACAAGACAATTATGCAACTCAAAGAGCTAGATCTTTTGTTTACAATTGGTAAGCTTTCTTTAAAATATTTTTATGAAGATAAATGATCTTCTTACTTATTTTTTTTGAATTGTCTAAGTAAAATTCAAGAATATTTATGTATAATTTAGATAAATATTATGGACAATGAAAGCGAGTATAATATAAACGAAGCTGGGCGAGGATGAGGGTGGGGTGGCATAAACAGAGATAGACCTATATGTATTTTTTGGTGCTTCAGCCCCCGTTAAATTTAAATTAGATTAAGTATAATTATATAAAAAAAAAAATACAAAAATTGATATAAGCTTCAAAAAAGCACCCATAAAATCAACAAAATAGTTAGGTGCTTTGATTTTCAGACGGAACCTTAAAGTTTTGGGCATCAATATGTGTGTCCGAACCTCATGAACGTCCACGATCCCTAAATCCTGATTCCGCCACTGGACATAAAGGAAGGTAAAATAGGGTGGAATAGGGGCGGAGTCAGGCAGGTGCGGGGGGATTCAAGCAAACCCTCTTTGGAGGAAAATTACATTATATATACGAGGTTAAATTATTTTTTATTTATATATAATAGATGTTGAGTACTTTCAACTTCTTCATATTTTATAACCTCAACAATGATAACATATTCAATAAAATTCCACAAGATAAAATTTACAAAAAATAAAAATATATATATAGATCTTAATAAAAATTTTGACTCCATTACTGAATAAACTGGAGGAACGGTTGGGTGGAGCGAGGTGGTGATGGTGGTAAGGAGGAGATTATCAATATGAAATATCACTTACGAGACTTATAATTTTTTATGATATATAAAGAGTTTGTTTTTCTATAAAAGATATTTTCAATTTTGATTAGCTAAATATGAGAAAATTGAAAAACATTTGTTATTTTTGTTTCATACCAAGCTATTTCAAAAGTTATAGCCCTTGAAACCTAATTAACTTACAACACTTCAAACCGTTCATAAATAGGAGCTTGATATATATAAAAAGTTATTATTGTAATTTATTTTTATAAGAGAGTAGTGTGGTATACTAAAGTTCTAACTATACTCGAGATGTGGGGAAGAATCGAACCACAAGGGTCTATAAATTGTACTTTCTCTAATCCAAAATAAATAAATTTTTGAGCTATTTTTCAATGTCTAAAATAAGTGAATTATTCATTCTTCAAGAGGCATGTTGAAATTTTTTTTTCAATTTTACTCTTCATTTACACTTTCTAGATTATGAGTTTCAAGAGACTTAATTCAGTTTATTTTAATTTGGCTGAAATTTTAAAAGTAGTTTGATAATATTTAAAACGAAAAATATGAAAAATAAAGTACAACTTATGTTCTAGTTTTTTTTGCCCTTAATAGGTGTATTTTAAGACAAAGATTTATTTATTTTGAACTAAAGGGAGTACCTATTTTATCCCAAATAAGTGAATTGTTTATTCTTCAAGACACATGTTAAATTTTTTTCTCTATTTACACTTTTAGGTCATGAGTTTCAGAGACTAAATTCAGTTTATTTTAATATGGCTGAAATTTAAAAAGTAGTTTGATAATATTTAAAAAGGTAAACATGAAAAGTAAAGTATAACTTATGTTTTAGTTTATTTTTTTTTTTGCCCCTTAATAGGTGTGTTTTAAGACAAAAATTTATTTATTTTGAACTAAAGGGAGTACCTATTTTATCCAAAATAAGTGAATTATTTATTCTTCAAGACACATGTTGATTTTTTATTTTTTAAATTTTTTGTCTTTATTTACACTTTCTAGGTTATAAGTTCTGAGATATTTAATTCAGTTTATTTTAATGTGGCTGAAATTTCAAGAGTAGTTTGATAATATGTAAAAGAGTAAATATGAAAAGTAAAGTACAATTTATGTTCTAATTTTTTTTTTTCTTAATAGATGTATATTGAAGCAAAAAATTATTTGTAATTAAATTGGCAAATGCAGGTTTTTGGACCCTATTATATTTGGAAGATATCCTAAAGAAATGCAACAAATTCTAGGAAACAACCTACCTATATTTTCAAGAAATGATATGAAGAAATTGAAAAATGGCCTAGATTTTATTGGCCTAAATCATTATACAGCAGCTTATATTAAAGATTGCTTGTATTCTACATGTGAACATGGAGTTTCTTGGTCAGAAGGTTCTTATTTTCGTGCTACAGAAAAAGATGGTGTGCCCATTGGTGAACCTGTAAGTATATATACTTTCTCCGTTTCAATTTATTTATCTGAGTTTGACGTAACACGAAGTTTAGGAAAGTAAAGAAGACTATCTTAAATCAAATATACGCATAGCATAACAAAATTTTCTTTAATCTTATGGTCTTAAGTATATCATGTCGAAAGTTGAAATCAAAGAATTGTCAAAAAAGAAAATAAAACAATTTTTTTCTGAACGAGCTAGAAAGAAAAGTAAAATCGAATAAAATGAAATATGTGGTCTGCTATGACTTGACACAAAGTTTAAATAAGACTTTTGAATCTCGTTGTCTTAAACTAAATATAGGTAGAATGTATCAAAATTTCATTTAATTTTGTGGTCTTAAATATGTCATGTCAAAAGTTAAAACAAAAAGATTGTTAAGAAAAGAAAGAAGAGAAAATACATAATTAACCAATTGATCTTGTTCGAGATTTACAAAAAGACACTTAAACTTTAATTTCGACCTATTACCCCAAGATTTTTCTTTATTTCGTTGCAAACACACCATTTTGATCCCCTGCGTGTACACACGCTCCACAGGCGCGTGAAAGGGCTCAAATTTGCTTTTTGACCAATTACAAGCTGTCACGTGTAAAATAATTTAATATATAATTTATATTCTTTTTTTAAAATAATATTTATTTATTTTTAAAAATTATTTCATACCCCACCAGCCCACACCCCACACCCCACCGCCGCAACTCTCTATCTACCATTGTGTTCTTCCCCACTTCTTCTTCATCAGCATCACTCAACAACATCAATTACAACAACATCATCAATTACGCCCACAACAACAACATCATCATCATCACCATAACCCCACCCTTTCTTCTTCAACACAATGCCACCATTAAAGCTCCTCCATTGAAACTTTTTTTTTTTAAATCATATCATTAAAGCTCCATTTTGCAATTAAATCATATCATTTAACTACCCATTATTTCTTCTTCAACACAATATCTTCTTTAACACCATTAAAGCTCTTCAACACAATGTCACCATTAAAGCTTTTTCATTGAAGCTTTTTTTTTAAAGTTCCATTAAAGCTCCTCCATTAAAGCTTCATTAAAGCTTATTTAACTATCTTTAAAACTCAATTCAATCATTTAACTATCTTTAAAACTCAATTCAATCATTTAACTATCCTTAAAACTCAATTCAATCATAAAACTAATTTTTGAATTAATTTGAACAAAGAAAAAAATTGAACGGGGAGAGTGCTGGACGCGAGGCAGCGAGGGCGAGGGGGAGGGGGAGGTGCTGGACGCGAGGGGTGGGGAGGTAAGGTGTTGGATGGGGGGGAGATGGAGGTGCTGGATTGGGGGTGGGGGGAAAGAGGGGGTGGGGTGGGGTGTTAAACTAAATAAAAAGGAAAATTGTATTAAAAAAATAAAAATATATGAAATTAAACGTATTTGACACGTGGCAACACCTGATTGGCGCGTGTATTTTACTTTCCTTGTTGTGACTGAGATTCAGCGAAAAATGGTGTGTTTGCAACGAAATAAAAAAGAATCATGGGGTAATAGGTCGAAGTGAAAGTTTAGGTGTCTTTTTGCAAAACTTGGACAAGATCAGGGGCGTAATTATGTATTTACTCAAAAAAGAAAAAATATTCTTTTTTTAAATGGACTTAAAGAAAAGTAATACAAATAAAATGAAAGATGTGGTTTGATTTTGACTTGATACGAAGTTTAAAGAAGACTTTTGAATCTCGTGATCTTAAACTAAATTTAGGTAAAATGTATCAAAATTTCATTTAATCTCGTGGTTTTAAATATGTCATGTCCAAAGTGGAAATTAAAGAATTGATAAAAATAAGAGAGAAATATTTTTTCTTAAGCGGACTTAAGGAAAAGTAAGACGAAAAAAATGAAAGAAGTGCTTTGATTTTGACTTGACAAGAAGTTTAAATAAGACTTTTGAATTTCGTGGCATTAAACTAAATATAGATAAAATGTATCAAAATTTTATTTAATTTTGTGATTTTAAATATGTCATATCAAAACTTGAAATTAAACAATTGTTAAAAAAAAAGAGAAAATACATAAAGTACCCCCCGATTTTTTCAAAAAGACACCTAAACTATACTTTTGACCTATTACCTCACGAATCTTACTAAAATCGTTGTAAATACACCATTTTAATGAAAAATTCAGCATTCCTCTTTTTTTTTTAAAAGCGCGTGTTTGACACTTTCTCCTTCTTCTTCCAGTTCACTGGTCTTTCCTTCTTCTCTTTCATTACTTCTTTCATTGTTGTGATCTTAAATTGAATTATTTGCTGAAGTACGCCTCAATTGTTCTCCCTATTAAATTGAATTCCAGAAAAGAAAGATTTCATTCAATTGAGGAATGCGGAGAACAAGTTTTTGGATATGGATGTGATTCCACCGACAACAAATTGGTATTTTGATTACTATTTCAATAATGAATTTGAAAACAATTTTATTGATCCTTTTGTCTACATTAGCATATTTTCCAACAAAAATTTAATTTTTCATATTGGGTTTATCGTCGAAAAATACCTTCTCAACGAAAAAAATGATGGCTAGTGGCTACCATATCATATCTTTTTTACCTTTTTTTTTTTAATCTCTTTATCATTCTTCAATTCAAGATGAACATAAGAATAATGTTGCAGACCGTTGGTGGATCTCAAATTATGGAAAACTCTCAGGGAAAGCATAAACCTCACAATAGGGATAGACAACACGACCCCAAGCACAATTGTGCTCTCCTTTCGATTTCTGTGTGTGTAGTGTCGGTCTGTGTTTTTCACCGGGTTGTTGTGTGTGCGTGAATGGAGTATTGTGTGAAGTTGTGAGAGTGTGTGAATGGAATATTGGAAAGATGAGGAAGACATCAATGGAGAAGAAAGTATTTTTAAATTTTTGGATAAATAATTTACACGTGGCAGCTTTTTATGGACAATTTAAGTCAAATTTTAACCATTCACGCGCTTGGTGTGCGCATCTACACACATAGGCAAAATTTAAGTAAAAATGGTGTATTTACAATGGATTAAGTAAGAATCGTTGGGTAATAGGTCGAAAGTAAAGTTTGGGTATCTTTTTTGAAAAAGTCGGACAAGATCAGGGGGTACTTTATGTATTTTCTCTTAAAAAAATAATCTTTTCTTAACGGACTTAATGAAAAGTATGACAAACAAAATGAAAGATGTGGTTTGATTTTGACTCGATACGAAAATATAAAAAAGACTTTTGAATCTTGTAGTTTTTAAATTAAAGATGTGTAGAATATGCTAAAATATTTTTTAATCTTCTAATCTTAAAGGTCACGTGAAAAATTGAAATTAAAGAAATGTCAAAAAGAGTGATATTTTTTTTAAATGGATTTATAAAAAAATAAGACAAACAAGATGAAACATAAAAAATAATATATTCCAAAAATTAAAGGAGATTTTTTACATTTTATGATTTTAAATATGCCAGGTGCGATATTTAAATTTAAGAATTATTAAATATAGAAAACTCTTTCTGATATTGCAAATATAATTGATTTGTTTACTTTTTAAATGATTCAGACTACAATGGATTGGCTATTTGTGTATCCTCAAGGGATGGAAAAGCTTGTGATGTACATGAAGGACAGATTCAATAATACTCCAATCATCATCACTGAAAATGGTAACAGAATAGTTAAAAGTTTTAAATGTGAATTTCATTAAGAAAAATGATTAAAATTGTTTTTCAATATAAAATGTTTTAATTTTATTATTTGTCATACTTTGAGGATATGCATACTCTTAAGTGTTAACAAATCGTCTCACATTTGTTCTTGACTATAAAGAATTTCAACTTGAGGTTTATCGATGCATACTCTTAAGTGTTAACAGATCTGTCGCATTTGTTTTTTACTATAAAGAATTTCAACTTGAAGTATATCGATGCATACTCTTAAGTGTCAACAGAACTGTCGCATTTATTTTTGACTATAAAGAATTTCAACTTGAAGTATATCGATGCATACTACTCTTAAGTATTAACAGATCATCTCGCATTTGTTCTTGACTATAAAGAATTTCAACTTGAGGTATATCGATGCATACTCTTAAGTGTTAACAGATTGTCACGCATTTGTTCTTAACTATAAAGAATTTTAACTTGGAGTTTATTGATGCATACTCTTAGATGTTAACATATCTGTCGCATTTGTTCTTGACTATAAGAATTTCAACTTGAGGTATACCAATGGATACTTTTAAGTGGTAACAGATTGTTCGCATTTGTTCTTGACTATAATTCTATAAAGAATTTCAACTCGAATTATATCGAAGGATTATACCATATATAGTCAAAGATAGAGGGGTAAGTTTGACTCTTTTTCTCAAATTATTTTGACTTATGAGTCCCCAACTAATCCACCTTGGAGCTCATCATTGAAGTCAGCGACAAATATGAGACGATTTGCTAATGCTTATGGTATAAAGGGGTTCAAATTATAACGACAAATAAAATTTAAAAAAATTATATAATGAAAGAGCAATGGTATGAGCGCGATACCAATTAAGCGAACCCATAGAGTTTGACTATCTTATAGATCACTCTTGTTCAGGCGATTATTTTGGTACAAGGGTATTCTTTTCTGTTGGTAATAAAGGGACAATTTTAATCGTAAATTTGGACATTTTCCTTATTATAAAATAAGTTGAGGAAATGCAAGTCGATCTCTTTAGGGGCAACTTCTTATATGAATTGGACAATCTTACAGGTATTGCTGAGAGTGACGATCCAGATTTTTCCCTAGAAGATGCCATTAATGACACTCCAAGAGTAGAGTTCATGCATAGCTACTTGAATTCCTTGGCAAATGCAATGAGGTACTTCTCTCTTTGCTCTCTAACGGCATACTTATTACATATTAACTTGTTTCAGGATGAACGTTAGTAACATAGAGAGGTACTCGACCAGAAGGAGTGGATATATATATATATATTGGGCACACAGTAAAGACTCTAGTTTTTGACTCCTGCTTTTAGGATTGAGTAAGATTGACTTCAATTTCCTATCGTAAAGCTTTCCATGACATTGACTATTTGTGAAAGACAGGAGCGAAAAGTGACCAGTAAGCCCTATTTCTACCCGGCCACATATCCACAACTCTTTGTTACTTGTGCATCCAATGCATGAAAACTAATAATGCTACAAGAAGTGGAAGAGCTAAAATTTTTACTAAATCGACTGAAAATATAACTTACATGTTTTGAGGAATTAATTCAATATATAAGATATATACATTAAAGAATAAAGAGTTATCTATACATTATAATTTTCTGAGGTTATAGTGTCATTAACTCTCCTTAAACAAAGATAATTCTGCCAGGCCCACCAGCTACAACTATTTATACAATATTTATACATTGTAAATTTTTGACGTTAGGGTAATTCTCCTTAAACAAAGATAATTCCGCACCGGCTATAACTATCCATACAGTATAATTTCCTGACAAATAGCGGATTCAGGATTTAGGGATCGTGAGTGCACGCAAGGTTCGAACATACGTATTGACGTCCAAAGCTTTAAGGCTCTGCCTGAAAACTAAAACACCCGGTTATCTTCTTGGCTTACTGGGTGTTTTTCTAAATCTTACTAGATTTTATATATTTTTTATATAATTATACCTAATATGCATCGACTTTAATGGATACCGGAGCACAAAAAATTTTGGTATTGCTCCTTGCCTGACATAGCATTTATTTGTGTTTGATGTTTCATTTTGTAATCAGGGAAGGTGCAAATGTGAGGGGGTACTTTGCTTGGTCATTGCTAGACAACTTTGAATGGTTAGATGGATATACAAAAAGATTTGGATTGCATTATGTCAATTTTACAAATCTCCAAAGAACTCCAAAATTATCAGCCACTAGGTATAAGGAACTCATCACCAACTTCCAAAGCCAACTAGCAACACATACATCATGAACCGGAGTCCGCGGGAGCAGAGACAGAGCCAGGATTTCAACTAAAAGAGTTTAATAATTGAAGAAAATCCAGCCGAAGAGGGATCAATACCTACTACAGATACATAAAATAATCATGTATAAACGATATGTTTTTCCATCGAAGGGGTTCATCCGACCCCCCTAGCCAAAGGTTGTCTCTGCCCCTACGCGGGAGAGCCAGAGTGATAATTACAGGTTCGACAAAATGCATGCAATAGTTTTGACTGTAAAAATAATTGTGATCTAAAAGCTACTATAAAGTAAAAATTCTGACTTCGGCACTGACTGAAGTGAAACTAAGGACAAGCACCATGTGCCTTTGTGGAGATCCTTCAACAAGATTTTTTTTTATATTTTTTTTTTGTAAAATCTAAAGCAAGAGAGTTTATGTATTGTGTAATGACTAATGAGAGTATAATTATATTCATGCTAATATATTTCTTTATATTAATTGAGGCGTATAATTATAAAGAAATTGTAATTTAGAGCTTAAATCTGTTCCGTTTCTTTTTTTAATATTTAGTTTATGATCTAATAAAATGAATGTTGGTCAACAATTGTTGCTCTCCTTTTGTCAACAATTGTTGCTCATATTTCAACAATTGTGGATGATGAAGACATTTGTGACTTTGTGTTTTCAACATCGGTGGCTGCATTCATATATGAAGGCAAGACTTTTGAGGTCCAGATTTGGCTATAAAAGCCAATGCTACTTCATTTGCAAAGACACCCACACAACATTTCAATAGTCAATCTCTCCTTTATATTTTCTTCTTTCTCTACTTCTTGGTTGAGTATTTCTATACTCGTAGAGAATTTGTAAGGGGCTATTTTGTCTTGTTAGTCCCGAGAAAATATTTTGTACTCTCGTCAATATTAGTGGAATCTTTGGCTCTCTCGCCGGTGGTTTTTTACCTCTATTTAAAGAGGGGTTTCCCACCTAAAACCTTGGTGTCAATTTTACTGTTATATTAATTTCTCGTAATCTTTGGTTGAATTTATCACGCTTCCACACTCTGTAGCCCTACAAATTGGTATCAGAGCCACGATAATTCAACCGGAATTTTTTTTATTAAAAATGTCGACGAAGTTCGATATTGAGAAATTTGATGGTAAAATTAGTTTTGCTATCTGGCGAGTCCAGATGCTGGCTGTTCTTACCCAGAATGGCCTAAAGAAGGTTCTTTTCGGCAAATCGGCGAAGCCAGCCACTACAACGGAGGAGCAGTGGGAAGAGACGGATGAAAAGGCGTTATCCATAATCCAATTATGCTTGTCCCGTGAGGTGCTACGCGAAGTCATCAATGAGAAAACTGCAGCCGGCATATGGAGTAAATTGGAGTCTCTGTACATGACCAAAAGTCTTGCAAATAAACTCCGGTTAAAGGAGCGACTTTTCACGCTCCGTATGTCTGAAGGTACACCCATCCAATCTCATCTTGGTGAATTTAATTCCATCATAATTGATTTGGAAAATCTGGATGTCGAAATTGATGATGAGGATAACGCCGTACTACTTATTGTTTCTTTACCACCCTCATATAGACATTTCAAAGAAATTATGCTATATGGTAATAATGTTACCTTAAGCTTTGATGATGTCAAGTCTAACCTACTGTCCAAAGAAAAATTTGATACCCAAATTCATTCTGAAAGTTCGGGTGAGGGACTAGTAGTTAGAGGGAGAAACCACGAAGTAGGTGCTAGCGGTAAAAACCAATCCAAATCCAAAGGTAAAAACTCTAAGTATTGCCGTTATTGCAGGAAAAGAAATCATGAAATCTCTGAGTGCTACAAATTGAAAAATAAGCAAAACAGAGAAGATAAGGGTAAGCAACCCGAAAAATCTGCCGAAGCTAGTTTTGTAGAAACCGAATCTGATGGAGAGTGTTTTATTGCTTCTGGTACTGATCAAAGGTCAAAAAAAGAGTGGGTTCTTGATTCTGGTTGTACATTTCATATGTCCCCTAATAGAGACTGGTTTACCACCTATGAATCTTTTAATGGTGGTCTTGTCTTAATGGGTAACGATGCTCAATGCAAAGTTGTCGGCAAAGGCACAATCAAAATCAAGACACATGATGGAGTCATTAGAACTTTGACCAGTGTCAGACATGTCCCTGATTTGAAACGGAATCTCATTTCCCTAGGCACTCTTGAATCTCAAGGGTGTAGATACTCAGCTGAAGGTGGAGTTTTAAAAGTGTCCAAAGGAGCTCTTGTGTTACTAAAGGCAATTCGATCTGGTAGTTTGTATTTGCTTCAGGGTTCAACTGTTATAGGTTCTGCAGCCGTCGCCTCATCCAACAAAGACAACACGAAGTTGTGGCATTTGAGGTTGGGCCACATGAGTGAGAAGGGAATCCAAATTCTCAAAAAGAAAGGCTATCTTGGCAACCATTGTACCGGTAAGGTCGATTTCTGCGAGCATTGCATTTTTGGTAAGCAGAGAAAGGTTAGCTTTTCAAAAGCCATTCACAGGACCAAAGGTACTTTGGACTACATCCATTCAGATCTTTGGGGTCCATCGAGAGTTTCCTCCAGAGGTAAATGTCATTATATGCTGACATTTATTGATGATTTTTCACGTAAACTCTGGGTATATTTTCTCAATCAAAAGAATGAAGCTTTTTCCACCTTTAAAGAGTGGAAATTATTAATTGAGAACCAGACTGGCAAGAAGATCAAGAGGCTAAGGACAGACAATGGCCTCGAATTTTGTTCTAATGAGTTTAATGATTTCTGCAAGAAAGAAGGTATTGCCAGACATTTCACCGTTCCAAGAACTCCACAACAAAACGGAGTTGCTGAAAGGATGAACAGAACTATCTTGGAGAAAGTTCGTTGTATGCTCTCCCATTCTACTCTAGGGAAAGAATTTTGGGCAGAAGCGGCTTCAACATCATGCTACTTGATAAATCGCTCACCAAATCGATCACTCGACCGCAAAATTCCAGAAGAAGTTTGGTCAGGTAACCCTGTTGATTATTCTAATTTTAGAATATTTGGTTGCCCTGCTTATTCTCATGTGAACGAGGGAAAATTGGAACCTCGTGCTAAGAAATGCATTTTCTTAGGTTATGGCCTAGGGGTTAAAGGCTATCGTTTGTATGACCCTGAATCTCGCAAAATATTTCATAGTCGAAATGTAACCTTTAATGAAAATGGTATGCTATCTTCTGGAAAAGATACTGTTGTTCCCTCCACTGATACAGGTGATCAGGAGGATGTTCGAGAGAAGGTGGAGTTTGAGACTGAAGCTCCCACTCTGGAAACAAATATCCCTAATCCTTCCACCACTCAAAAAGATGAAGTCACTGCTGAACAAATGAGTCCACGACAACATCCACCTCAACGTCGAGGTTTACCACAACCATGGTCTATGGCTCAAGAACTTCCACAACAAAGGCCAAGAAAACCAACTCAAAGACTGATCACAGAATCTGCCAACATTGCTTATGCATTGACTGTTGCACAAGATATGGGTGAAGATGGTGAACCCAAGAATTATTCTGAAGCTATCTCTGGTGATGACTCAGCAAAGTGGACTGCTTCTATGCAAGAAGAAGTCGAGAGTCTTCTCAAAAATGAAACATGGGATTTGGTGATGTTACCGGAAGGCAAGCGAGTCATTAGTTGCAAATGGATTTTTAAGAGAAAAGAAGGCATCCCCGGTGTTGAAAATGCAAGGTACAAAGCAAGATTCGTAGTAAGAGGTTTTGATCAACAGGAAGGTATTGACTTTAACGAAGTATTTTCTCCCGTTGTTCGTCATTCTTCAATTCGTGTATTACTTGCTCTAGTTGCCCTGTATGATTTGGAGCTGGAACAGTTAGATGTGAAAACTGCTTTTCTTCATGGTAATCTTGAGGAAGAAATTTATATCCAGCAGCCAGAGGGGTTCGTTGTTCCTGGAAAGGAGAACCATGTATGTCGTCTGAAGAAATCTCTTTATGGTTTGAAGCAATCACCAAGACAATGGTATAAAAGGTTTGATTCCTTCATGACTGGACATGGCTATTCTAGAAGTAGTTATGATAACTGCGTCTATTTTCAAAAATTATCTGATGGATCACTAGTATACTTGCTGTTATATGTTGATGATATGTTAATTGCTGCAAGAGATAAAACTCTTGTTGACAAGTTAAAGGTGCAGCTCAACAGTGAATTTGATATGAAAGATCTAGGTCCTGCCAAGAAGATTCTTGGAATGGAGATTAACAGAGATCGTCAAGCTGGAAAACTTTTTCTATCACAGAAAAAGTATGTAATGAAGATACTTGACAGATTTGGAATGCGAGATTGCAAAGCTGTTAATACTCCACTTGCTGCCCACTTCAAGTTGTCATCAGATCAGTGTCCACAATCAGAAGAGGAACAAAGGCGCATGTCACATGTCCCGTATTCTAATGCAGTCGGAAGCCTTATGTACGCTATGGTATGTACTAGGCCTGATTTGGCTTATGCGGTTAGTGTTGTTAGCAGATTCATGCACAACCCAGGAAAACAACATTGGGAATCTGTCAGATGGATCCTTCGTTACTTGAAGGGTTCTCCTGATATTGGTTTGGTATTTGATAGACAAAGGTCTGATCCAGGAGGCGTAGTTGGTTATGTTGACGCCGATTACGGTGGTGATTTAGATCGGAGAAGATCACTTTCAGCCTATATCTTTACACTCTGCGGCTCTGCTATCAGTTGGTATTCATCACTTCAAGCCATTGCGGCTTTTTCCACCATTGAAGCAGAATATATTGCTGCTACTGAAGGAGTGAAAGAGGCTATCTGGCTCCGAGGCTTGGTTGCTGAACTTGGTTTACAACAACACATTCTTGTTATGTTCTGCGACAGTCAGAGTGCTGTCCACTTGGCCAGGAATAGCAAGCATCACTCAAAGACCAAGCATATTGATATTAAACGCCACTTTATCCGAGATATTGTTGATGCAGGAGAAATTACTGTGGAAAAAATCCATACAACTGAAAATCCTGCAGATATGTTAACCAAACCACTTCCAGCCGCTAAGTTCGATCATTGCTTGGACTTAGCTGGTATTATTCATTGTTAACAGGTTTTCATGGCGAGAGAGTATTTCCGGTCAAAAGGAGATCAAGGTGGAGATTTGTTGGTCAACAATTGTTGCTCTCCTTTTGTCAACAATTGTTGCTCATATTTCAACAATTGTGGATGATGAAGACATTTGTGACTTTGTGTTTTCAACATCGGTGGCTGCATTCATATATGAAGGCAAGACTTTTGAGGTCCAGATTTGGCTATAAAAGTCAATGCTACTTCATTTGCAAAGACACCCACACAACATTTCAATAGCCAATCTCTCCTTTATATTTTCTTCTTTCTCTACTTCTTGGTTGAGTATTTCTATACTCGTAGAGAATTTGTAAGGGGCTATTTTGTCTTGTTAGTCCCGAGAAAATATTTTGTACTCTCGTCAATATTAGTGGAATCTTTGGCTCTCTCGCCGGTGGTTTTTTACCTCTATTTAAAGAGGGGTTTCCCACCTAAAACCTTGGTGTCAATTTTACTGTTATATTAATTTCTCGTAATCTTTGGTTGAATTTATCACTCTTCCACACTCTGTAGCCCTACAATGAACTATGTATACCAAGTAAGTCTAAGATCAGTATTTTTCTATGGATTATATAGGATGATCATTTAACATTTACTTTATTGAATTAAAGTTACTATATTATTTCTTGCAAAGAAAAAAGAGATAATACCTAATTACCCCTGAACTATATCCAAAAAGACTATGACACACCTCAACTTAGAGGGAGTCCTGTTACCCCGAACTAATTAAAAGTGTAATTTTGACACCCTTAGTGCCTACGTGGCACATATGTGGCACAATACACTGAAGTGTCCGCGTAAGCACACGTGTGTGCCACGTAGGCACTAAAGGTGTCAAAATTACACTTTTAATTAGTTCAGGGGGTAATAAGATCCCCTTTAAGTTGAGGTGTGTTATAGCCTTTAAGGGTATTTTCTCAAGAAAAAGTTAACTTTATTTAAATATTATGAAAGTTGCTAAGGAGGAAACAAAAGATACAGTTTATATGATACTTAAGTAAAGTTGAATGAATTCTTGTGATTTGGGATTATAATTTCAAACAGACTCAAGGGTAATACTAGTAAAGCCTGCCTACAAAAATTTTAATTGTTAATTTTATGATTTTATTTTCATTTTGACAATATTGAATATAGTGAAAAATATTATCATTATTGAAATATTTAGAAACTTTGAATTAAACTATTCAAATTTTTATAATAATAAATAATATGTTTACAATAACATCCAAGATAATATATTGAAAACGCATGATTAACATCTTATCAACTTGAATCAATCCTTAATATTAGAAACAATAATAATAATATGTGAAATATGATGCTACACTAAAAGCAATAATTGTGAAAAAACAAGAAAAATGAACATTAATTTTTTTATCTATTATGTATGTGTATATTTTTAAAATTTCATATTAAAATTTGGCTTTAAGTTACTAATTTTACTGAGACGTCCTTAATTTCAAATCAATATTTTTATGTAAATTTGGAATCATAATTTGATATCTCAAATTCTCCTAAAAGCGGAAGTTTACACGAAGAAATGCAACCGCCTTTTGTCCTTAAAACGTTATCACATTAAAAAAATATTATCCTTTTTATTTGGTATTACATCAAATTGTGAAACTCAATCAGTGTGACTGGTACAATTGTTACTATAGTATAAAAGAGATTTTTATTCGTCAAATTCAGTATTTGCTTTCCTTAACTAGTAATATATGTATATATATAAGATACACATGTTATACATAAAGGATGTGCTTGGTTAAAGAAAAGAATTATTTCAACAATTTATATGTAATCTAGAATGATACAATATGTTGCATTATATTATATATTGGTATACGTGATGCAGTATTTTATGTTAGATTGTGTATTTTTAGAAATTTCAAATTTTATTCATAAATCATGTTTCGCCAAATTAAGAGGTGTTTATGATTTAGTTAAAAATCAAATCGAATCGCAAATTAAATCAAATTGACTAGAAAAATCAGAATTTGAATTGATTTGGTTTGATTTTGAATTTTAAAAACCCACAATATTTGATTTAATTTTGATTCTACTAAAAATATAAAAAAAAAATAACCAAACTGAACTGATAAATTTTATACATAACTTTTTTTTTAGTTATTTAAATATATAATACTGTTGTAAAATATTGGATGCCATGTGGCAACCAAAGATGCCATGAGGCATCATTTTATCTTGGCTAATTGCTAACTAATTAGCCACCGTTTGTCACATTTTAGCTATAAATAGCATAATTGATTGAATGAAATAGGTGATGTGAGGAAATATATTCTCCATTTTACATTGCTTGTTTATTACTATTTTACATAATTTTATATCACGTTATCAGCACGAGTCTCTATCATTCTGAGCAAATACAGGTAATAAAGGTAAGTATTTATTTTTCTTAAATAATGTCAAATATATCCAAATACGAATTTAGTGTCTAGATATTTCGGCAAAACATACATGTCTTGGGCACTGGATACCGAAATACATTTAGATGGAATGAGTTTGGCAGACACCATCAAAAACAAAAATCAAGCATCAAATCAAGACAGGGCTAAGGTCATGATATTTCTCCGCCATCATCTTGACGAAGGTCTGAAAATGGAATACCTCATAATTAAAGATTCATTTATATTGTGGAATAATTTAAAAGAAAAATACAACCACCTGAAGATGGTCGTCCTTCCACAAGCACATTATGAATAGACTCATTTGAGGTTACAGGACTTTAAAAATATAACTGATTATAATTCTATGATGTTTAGAATTAAATTGCAGTTGAATTTATGCGGAGAAAATATAAATGATCACGACATGTTAGAGAAAATCTTCTCTACTTTTTTCACCTCGAGTATGCTCCTGCAGCAGCAGTATCGAGAAATGGGATTTAAAAAGTATTCTGAATTGATTGCTCATCTTCTTATTGTTGAACAACAAAATGAGCTTTTAATGAGAAATCATGAAAGTCGACCTCCGAATACTGCCCCATTCCCTGAAGTGAATGTTGCATATATTTCACCAAACCAAGCATGAAAGAAGCCCTGACCCCAGTTATGGTCGTGGTCGTGGAAGATGTAGATATTTTAATCAGGGTGATCGCCTTGTAATAAACAATGACCCTCAGCACGAGCAGTGCAAAAAGAAGGGTGAAGCTCCTCAAACAGCGCCAAAGACGAATACTGAAAATAGATATTATCGATGTGAAGCAAAGGGACACTGATCGCGTATCTATCGTACGCCAAAGCATCTGGTGAAGCTCTATCAGTCATCCCTTAATACAACAGATAATGACGTAGAGGTAAACTTTAGCACTGAAGATAATGTTGAGCCCATGAATTTAAATGCCTCAAATATTTTTACAATCCACGAAGGATATTTTAATCTTCTTGTAGATGATGAATATGAAATAGTCTGATTATTTTACTTTTTTGTAAATCAGTTTACATTTTTGTTAATAGTATCTCACTAATCTTGTAAATTGATAAAGTTTGTGTAATACGTTATGTGCTAGTAATACTATAATGTTTACTTTGTTTATATTTTCATCTTAAAGAATATATGAATACTCCTGAAGTAGAAAATCAGAAATTTACTCCTGAAGAAGTAAATCTGAAATTAAAGATATGATAGAGAAAATTTTTTACAGCTATATGTATACCTCGATTTGCTTCTGAAGTAGCAAAATATTGACAGAGGTCCTAAGGTATCATAGTTTGATATGCTTAAGGCACGTTGTAATAAATATATTTCATTCTCAAAACATGAAAACTTTTGATAAATTGTTAATTATCTTTTATTCTCAAGGAATGAGAATTTTTTTTATAAATGTTACAATTACAGATCCATTTCCTGAGGTGAATGTGATATTTAGTAAGGTATATAAATGTGTACTTGACTATGAAAACCACATTCAGAAGGAGTAGAATGAATTATTCTGAAATTTACTTCCGAAGTAGTAAGTTTGAAATTTATCTTAAATCTATTCCTGAAATAACAGAATCTTGAAATTTAGTCATGGAGTAGTAAATTCGATATTTACTCCTGAAGTAGTAAATTTGATATTTACTCCCGAAGTAGTAAGATTGTGCAATAGTAAAATCTAGCAAACTACTCTCGAAGTAGTAGACCTTTTACTCTAGTAAATAACTCATGTCATGGTAAATTTGGAGTTTCCTACTTTAAATAATGGGCAAAGGGTCAAAAACACCCCTACTTTTATTTATTAGTTAAATTTGCCCCTCGTTATACTATGTGGTCATATGTCCTTGCCGTTATACTATAGGGCGAAGTATACCCTTATCATTACCAAACTTCACATATTTACCCCTCAATTGGATGGAATCCCCAAATAAAATTAAAAAAAAAAATCGATTTCACTTAAATTACCCAATTATCTCATTTAATTCGATCCGAGCCACAAAAAAGTATTAATTTTAACATATCAAGAAACAATAAATATTTATTTCGTGTTTTACCATTTACATTAATTACTTATTTCTTAAATCATTTTCAAGATTAATGCTAAACATCAATTAATAAGGGGAATGTGATGAAATGGTTATGTCAATCATTATTTTCTCAGTGAATTAAATAGAAAAATATTTTTTAAACAGTAACAAATAATGGAAGAAATATTTTTTTCCTCATCCATATCAATATGCGCCGTTCTTTCAGATCATTGTGCTTTTGAGAATGGCGTGAAGGAGTAACTTGATCATTGTAGACACGTAATTTTATTCCTCCGAAAGATTAATTTTCACCTGTTTACCTTATTCTACCGTGTACTCCCAACCGTGTAATATCCCTCATAAAAGAACAAAAATAACAAACTCCCTAACAAATTTTATCCTATCCTAACCCCTTTACACCTCATCCTAACAACCTACCCCACCCCACACCCTACCTTACCTCATCCCTACCCCTCATATTTTATTCCATTTGGTAAACAAATTGAAAAAGGACAAAAAAAAGGGCCTTACGGGGAATCTCCGTTTTAACAAAGCACAATACATGTATACACATTCACCAGCATCATCATAGGGAGGCATATACATATAAATTTTATTTTTCAATTCATTAGCAAAAAGAGGGCCCCCACGGTTTGGCTTGATTTTTTCCCAAGACACCGTCTATACATATACTCTCACAGAAGACCATCAGGAAGGATGATCCATTTTTCTTTGTCTCTTCTTGGATCGACAATACACAAAAAACCACGCAAGAACTCACAATTTCACTCTCGAACACAATTTCACACCCTCCCCATTTTTCTCCGTTGATTACACAGAAAGAACATCACACACAGTAACAGAGAGGGGATTCCACTCACGAAAACCACCTCACAACAACACTCATCTTTACGCCCACTCACGGAAAATCGCACACACAACACACCAAGACAACACACGATACCACTGGAGAGACAGGAGAGAGTGAATCGAAGAGAGAGAAAGAGAGAAAATGAGAGAGAGAGAAGGCGCGTGAGAGAGAGAGTCAGTGAATAAAAGTTTTTCCAGTGAGAAACTAGCCGAAAATTATCCGAAAAGTCCCTTGGTTAATGCTTGATACCGCTGAGTCAGTGAATGTTTGAATGTGCATGTGAATGTTTCTTTCTAGTTCATATAAATAAGTAGACGACGAGACAGAATTTTGTCCCGATCATTATTCAGAGGAAGAAATAAAACGAAGGAGGACAACCGAATCTTGACTTAAGGTATCCTAACTACCCAAGTTACAAGGAAATCAAGAGAGGTATCTCAAAGGATTGGAGGGAGATGGACTATACCAAGTTGGAGAGTCGAATGAAGTCCCGTTGTGGTTCTGATCCGCAGTTCTATTATTACATCAAAAAATTACAAGTTAAAACATAAATGAAATTACAAAAATACTATCTATGTAACTTCTTTTGAACTTTTGACTTGAGTTTCATCATCTCATTATTCAGGTGGGCTCCTGACCTGTAATTTCTTCAACTTGTTGCTTGACTTTCAAGTCCTTCACCCTGTTCTTCATGCGGGCTCCTGACTTGCAATTTTTAATTATTTTCCAATTTCACCACCCTGTTCTTCAGACGGGCTCCTGAAACCAAAATCAAAACTAAAATGAAAATTATCCCAAACAAAAATTAAGATAAAGAAAAATTTCTTTTCTTGAAAGTAAAGTCCCATTCTTCAGGAGGATCCTGAACAGAAAGTAAAATCTAATTTTTCAGGAGGGTCCTGGGCAGAAAGTAAAATCCCATTTTTCAGGAGGGTCCTGAGCAAAAAGTAAAGTCCCATTTTTTCGGAGGGTCTTGAACAGATCCTGAATAGAAAATAAAGTCTCCTCTTTCGGGAGAGTCCTGAACAGAAAGTAAAGTCCCATTTTTTGGGAGGATCCTGAACAGAAAAAAAAATTCCATTTTTCAGGAGGATCCTGAACAGAAAGTAAAGTCCAAATTTTCAGGAGGGTCCTGAACAGAAAGTAAAGTCCCATTTTTCAGAAGGGTCCTGAACAGAAAGTAAAATCCCATTTTCCACGAGGGTCCTGAACTTAAAGTAAAATCCCATTTTTCAGGAGGGGCCTGAACAGAAAGTAAAGTCCTATTTTTCTGGAGGGTCCTGAACGGAAAGTAAAGTCCCATTTTTCAGGAGGGTCCTGAACAGAAAATAAAATTCCATTTTTTAGGAGGGTCCTAAACAGAAAGTAAAGTTCAAATTTTGAGGAGGGTCCTGAATAGAAAGTAAAATTCTAATTTTCGGGAGGGTCCTGAACAGAAAGTAAAATTCCATTTTCCAGGAGGGTCCTGAACAAAAAGAAAAATCCCATTTTCCAGAAGGTCCTGAATAGATAGTAAAATCTCATTTTTCAGGAGGTTCCTGAATAGAAAGTAAAATCCCATTTTCTAGGAGGGTCCTAAACAGAAAATAAAATCCCATTTTTCAGGAGGGTCCTGAAGAGAAAGTAAAATCTCATTTTTCAGGAGGGTCCTGAACATAAAGTAAAATCCCATTTTTCAGTAGGGTCCTGGACAGAAAGTAAAATCCCATTTTTCAGGAGGGTCCAGAACAGAAAGTAAAAAATTCCATTTTCCAGGAGGGTCCTGAACAAAAAGTAAATTCCCATGGATGTGCTTTTCCAATGGTAGCTAAATTAAGTGAAGCGAATTTGCCCCTGTTTCAACAAAGAAAATTTGTTAGTTAAAAACATAGTGGTGGCTTGTAGCACTTGGCTGTCCCGACACTTGCTCTAGTGTCCATTTCCTTCATTTTGTTTCGGATTGTTGACAGTTGCCCTGCTTTGTCACGTCATTGATCCAAACTCAGATTATTAAGAGTGACTCTAAAATAAATCACAGTATCTCTGCTTTGCCATGTTTCTCAAATAAACCCTTTAAACCGTGGTATTTTTATGAGTTTCCAGATTTTTCTGTTGCCAAAGCTTTCTGCATGCTCTTTTTTCGGCTCACAATCATGTCTCTTTCATGTGCTATCCTTTTTGCCTTGCTTTGTGCAATTGAAGAAGTTGGCAGCCAGTTTTGAAATCTTTTCTCATTTGTTTTGACATGGACTTGACTCAAAGACAGGAGAAAAATATCAACAATTTTTCCTTTATTTGGATAACTGACTCAAGAAAATAAAAATATAACTAAAGAGAACAAAAGAAATGACAATAAATGTCCCCATTGAAAAAGATAAAAGAAAATTTTATCTGAAAATGACAGTCAACTCTAATAATTATGACATGTATATCGGATTAAACTGCCTGATCTTTCCATCCAAAACTCTCACAAATTGTTGTTGAGTTAATGACCTAGAAAGTGAGTTCCTTTCTTGGGCCAATTACATTCGGAGACCTCATTCGGCTAGTGGCGCCTTGAAGGATTTTCGCCAACAAGCCTCTCTCATTTTCTTTTATCACCTGACCATTGCCTTATAGTATCCGAGAGGGTTTTTTACTAATAAGATTCCCTTATTTTTATTTCTTTCAATACACAGTCGTTTCACAATGCCCGTAAGGGTTTTCACCGATAAGACTTTCTCATTTTTATCTCTCTCAACTTAATATTCTCAAAGATTGATCTGAAAGTCTTTCTTTGGTTGTAAATTGGCTTTTGGATAGGGTTAGAAAGAAAGGATGACATGGGGCCTAAACGATACCTGAAGTGGGGTATGACTTACAACTTTTGGTATCGACTCAAACAATGAGGATTACTGCATACCCCAGTTTTTTTTTACTGGGCAATTCTAAACTATTTATTTAGTTGGACCGAGCCCAGAGTAGGGCAGCCTATGTATCTCACCCTCGAGAGAGAAGAATCGGTCACGCATAGTTCTGGAAGCTTGTTCTTTTGCTTGATTCTGATTTTTTTTCCTTTTGTTGACTCTCTTCTCTTTTCGTTCTTTTGGATACATTTTTTTTCTCCCTTCTTTTTTTGAAACTTTTCTGACTCTATTGTTTTGTTCGACTCCTTTTTTTTTTAGTTTTGCTGACTCTATCTTGATTCCAAAATAGGTGTATGAAAGAAAATAAAACAAAGGCTCAAATGGGGGTAAACAAAGGATGACACGATGTTTGGATAGCAGAATGAAATGCCTTCATCATATCAATCCTAAAAAATGCAAGTACATATTATGCAATATGAAAGTGAAAGATGAAGATCACTTGTGACATCTTTTACAACATTAACTTTGACTGAGTCTATGCGTCACTATTTCTTTTGCAACTCCACCTTTATTGTACGGTCCTCACATTGAATGACTCATGATTTAGTGGAGCTGATTTTCTTTCTATTCACACAACCACTATTTGACCTAATTGAGACATGTCATTCAATTAATGACCAAGTTATTCTCGTGATTCTCAAAATAAGTGCCTTAATTTCTAGAAAAGGCTTTAACTTGTCACCAAATGTCTCAGTACTCTACCTATTTTCTCAGATGTTTCTCTCTTCTTCTTTTTTTAACCTTATCCCTTTGATTCAAAGTTCATGCTAAAACTGATTTTCAAGATCCGGCTAAAAATTTTGCAAGCATGTCATATCACTAGAATTAATACAAAATAGACTGTGTAAAAAAAACAAACAACACATATTTAAAACATAAAGGGAAAGGGACACTTCATTTAGTTGAAATAAAATATAGAAGGGTTTGAATATGCACGACAAAGGGACAAAACAAGATAGATCCCGAACTACAACCCTGAAATAATTCAGAAAACAAAAAAGAAAATAAAACAAACTACCAGACCTCTTCCTAGTAGGGAGAGGGGTGACTTCTCAATTACTCAGCCTAACAACTTAGCCACTGGTTTGCATATCAGCATGACTAGAGCTTTCCCCACTGTCAGACACATTCCCTTCAACAAATATGTTCTGGATCCTCATGCTTAACTTATTGCCTCCCACATATTTTGCAGTACCGCATATTGGTGAAGAACTCTGTGGGATGCTCGAGGTGTCAACGTTTTGCACTATAATCACTTTTTCTTGAATCATCTTTTCTATTTCTCTTTTCAAAGTATGACAATCTTTAATACTATGATCCTGAATATTAGAATGAAAAACACACTGTACATTAGGGTTAAAATTTCTTGAATATGGGTCAGGTGTATACCCAAGGAGAGGAGTAATCATGCCTTTCTATCTCAAACTCTGGAACAAACTGGCATAGGATTCCCCAATAAGAGTGAGATTATCCTTTTCCTTTCTCCTTTTTGCAAACTCTGGCCTCGGATGAAACTTGGATTTAGAGGTTCCTTGATAAATTTGAGGGGTCGAGGATGATATTGAGGGATAGATGCATGCCATTGTGGATAAGAAGATGGATGAGCATACAACTATGCTTTGTTCAAAGAATATTGAGGAAGTGGAATGGGATTTCTTGGATTTTGGAAAAAGGAACCTTGTTGCAAGTGGTTATGTGGATCTAACATGTAAGCTCGGGATTGAGGCTGACAGTATTGGTGGGTTGAACCTCTCAAACTCTTCTTTGGCCCTAGCATGACAATAGGTGTATTTTTCTTCTTCTTTCCTTCAGTTTCCCTTGATTGATTGCAACGTCATCCCAAATGTTTCACAAAAGCATTCTATCCACCAAACTCCTCAAATTTTGATGTCTCAAAGCTTGAAGGAAGGTTAACACTTGAAAACATGCCCCAATTTTTATATGAAACATCTTCATAGCCCACAAGTCCCAAGGAACTTTTCATATCATTTTCTACACTCTTAACTTTCTCAACCATTTTCTCTGGATCTTCTAGCATGCTAGTCTTCTTAGTAAGAAATTTTGGCGGTCTACTTAACTTAACTGTAGGCTCAAGAGTATAACAATGATCATCACGTGTATTGAACGTGGATTCACTAGTGGACTGGGAAAGCACAATCGTTGGATTGATAGCCAAGTAGAAGCCTTTGTAGAAGTTTGAGTAACAAAAGCACAAACGGTATGTGGTGAATATGGTAGACTTATACTGAGGAGCTAAAGAAAGATTGGTGGAAGCATTGAGGTGCATTTGAAGTGAAATGGATTATGAGGCATGCTATGGTGCATTAACAACAGTAGGAAACTGGCTTTGCAATTGTGATAGAAAACTCAAGGTATTTGCAGGGTCAATAGTGGGGAATGAAGGAGGAGGCAGCCCACTGGCCAAAGCTCGATACATTTTCATCATTTGTTGTCTTAGTCTCAAATTCTCTTCCTTTAAACTCTCAATTTCTTGACTCTTTGTTTGATCCATGAGGTTACTCTTTATATCCTTGTTGGACACAGCTAACCTTCTTTAGATTTGGTGCGATGTGGAGGACTAGCTACAGTGCCACAAACCAACCACCTTAAACTAACTGAATAATAGAAATACCAAATGTGTTAGAGTTTAACACCTTCTCAAAATCTTTTTTTTTATTTTTTCTTTTCTTTGAAAAAGATCACCGAAGCCAAGAAGGGCGCCTACGTATCTCACTCCCGAGAGAGAAGAATCAGGTGTGCGTAGTTCGTGAAGTCTTGCCAAAATGACCAATTAAACTAATTTTCCATTCTTTTTCCTGAAACTTCACAGAGAAAAGAAAATAACAAATTGTCAAAAGAATTGACAATTTTTTTTTGTATTTTTCAAGTTTAATCCTTATACAAAATGAAATCTATAATTACCAAAGTAAATTTTTTTGGGCTTTCAATTTTTAGTTTCATACAAAATGAAATTTAAACCTATTAAAGGAAAATCTTTTTGGATTTTTCAAATAAGATCCACCAAAAATAAAACCTACGATTATTAAGGAAAGCCTTTTGTATTTTTATTTTCAAGGCATATATGAAACACCTACTCTAAATGAGGAGAAGAAAATCTTCTTTATTTTTTAAATAAGATCCCCGAATCAACAATAGGCTGCCTATGTATCTCACTCCCGAGAGGGGGGAATCAGGGGTGCGTAGTTCATCCAGTTTGGACAATTTAAGATTAAATAATGAACTGAACCGTGACTTGAGAGACACGACCAAAGACAAACGATGAACAATGTAGATAAAATCTTTTTGTGTTTTCAGTTTGATGCTTCACATAAAAATGACACCAACAACTATGAAAGAATTTTTTTTTCTTTTAGTATTTTCCTATATGAAACGTACAAAACTTCTACCATCTTTTTTGAAATTTTCTTTTATAAAAAGTTCCTATTGAAAAAAATCTTTTTGAAATTCTCGAATTATGGATGCTTGCTAAAAGAAACAAAGGAAAATCTTTTTGATGTTTTTGTTTTTGACAAATGAATACAAAAAATAAAAAATCTTTTTAATTTTTGAATTGTGGAAAATAAAAGTCATAAAAAACTCTTAAAACTTCGAAACTCTTTTTTTTTTAACACCTTACTTCTAACACATGTTTTTCCCAAATCAGTCCATCAAATGACCACGTTACCCTCAAAGATGCAACATTTAGCACATAGAGATGCTTTAGAGGTGAGTCTCCTACAAAGGACCAAGTGAGCCCGCTAGGTCTCAATATTATGCACATATGCATGACCTAAAGACTGACCTACATTGGGGTTCACTAACCAGGCTGTTCGGGGGAGCGTATGGTCGATAGTGGCTGCGACAGTTTTCCACCCACTCCATACGTCCGACGGCTCCCCCTCCTAAAATAAGGGTGAATCAACTAGAGTTCGTGTACACGACGTACATTCAGAGACTTGTTGCAGAAAGAATTGATTCGGGTTATGAAAATGATGTCAGATATAAAACGGTAATACATAAGATAAAAACTGTAAACAAAGAGCACCTGTAGACACTCAACAATGATAAACAATAACACAAAACAACCACAAACAAAATGTCTATAAACCTATAGTGCCAAACTAAGCCGATACAACTCCCAAAATAAGCTCGAATTCTGAAAAATTCCCCAGCAGAGTCGCCAGAGCTGTCACACCACTTTTTCAACCCCAAAAGATTCAATTTAAGTTTCGAAGGGTTTTTATTATTAAAGTGACAAAATAATTGAAAATTTATTTCGAAAAAAGGATTATTTACACTTTTTATTCAGAGTCGCCACTTGACATAATCCGGTGTGCCAAGTCACCTTTGAAAGATCCTTTTCAAAACAATTCGACTCTTTGAAACTGGTTTGCGAACAGAGATTTCGACTAAGAAATTCAGTTGACCGAGGGAAAGGTGTTAGGCAACCCTCGGTCCCGTGGTTTGACCACGGTCGGTTGGTGAAGCGTATCGACTAATTTTGGCACTAAGAATGTATAAACCACATAAAACACATAAACAAGCATCCAAACACACGAAACAAAATAAATCCAAAGTATAGTGTTTAGTCCAATTATACAGTCCAAAATAAATAAAAATGCGAGAATAAATCCTATCTAACCTACACTAATCCTAACTATGCTCCCATGCTTTACCCAATGCCTCGGGCCTTCATCACGAACGTCTTCCGCCAACATAGTACGTCGGAGCATTCCTCGGTGAATAAATACAGCGTGTCTCGGGGCATTCCCCGGCTAAATGAATACATTTGAATTAAATACGATAAACTAGAAAGAAACATTCACACGCACATTCCAACACTCAACCAAAACAACAAGTTCTAAAATTTGCCTACCCGAACCTATATTGCCTATCTGTTTCAACATATCATAAATCTATCACGATTCATATCAACAATAAATCAAAATTAAACTGAATCTATCCTTTTCGTCAATTTTCCATCCCCAAATTAATTCTCAAAATTCCAACAATTCGCGGTTACCGCTTTAACAATCCACAATCATTGTCAACAAAACCAAACAAACAAATCGATATCACCCAAATATTCATATCATGCTTTACACAAATCAAATCATGCGTGTATAATGAAATCAAAATTAGAACGAGATAGAATTGGACCTCAAATTGAACTTTATTGATTAACTGATCTTTCTAATAGAACCGCGCCCAACGGAACCTCAATGTCGAACCTCAATCATGAACCCAAATCATCAAATTCAATCCCTTTTTATTCTGTTTTTGCCAACCCGAACCAGATTTGAAAATCACAGGACTCGAACCCACTTTTTCGATCGTGTATGTGCGTGTTTGGTATTGTTGGTCGACTTATGAGCTACATCGAGCTTCAAAAGTGACTGGAAGATGATGAGGACGATGTTTTTCAGTGAGAATGGTGCGGAAGAAGTGGATTCCGATGATATTTTATCAAAAATCTGCAGAGAAACGGTCGAACGATGGATGGAAAACTAATTCCAGTGAGCCAAGTCGCCAGAACAGTGACCAAAGACCTGAAACCCTCACCCTCTCTCTCAATTTTCACCCTTTCTACCTGATTTCATCACTCTCTCTTTTCGTTATTCTCTCTCTCTCCGCTTGTGATCCTCACTCTCTCGATCTTACTGTTCCCCCTTCTATTCACCTTGCATCTCACTATTTTTCACTATTTGTGTGTGATTTGGGTATGGGTGTGCGTGGATGTGGCTGTGCTTGAGAGTGGAATTGTGAGTTGGTCCCTAACTTTTTGTGTATTGTCGATCTAAGAAGAGAAAGAAAAATGGATGATCCTCCCTTTTCAATTGAAAACCGAAAATGGAATCCTTTTGCTCTTTTTGTTTTTGTTTCTTTTGTGAATAGGATAAGAAAAATGGAATTCACGTGAGTGGGGTAGGGGTAGGTGAGGGTAAGGGTATGGGGTGAGGTTAGGGGTAGGTGATTAGGATAAAGTTTGTTAGAATAGATTAAAACTAGATAAAATTTGTTAGGGATTTTGTAAAAGGTTGTTATTTTTGTGGGATATAATCACATGGGTAAGGGTGCGTGGTAAGGTGAGCTAAAAAACGGATAAAATTAGACTTGGGAGGGACAAAATTAGGTGTCTACAATTATTAGTTTGGGTAAAACAATAGTGATTGAATTTCAGCAGGTACATGTTATAAAATTATGATTCATTCCAACTCATTTGATAAGAAGCCAATTTTCACATGTTCAAATTTAGTCTATATCTAAGCTCTTGATTGATTATGGCTAAATATTTATTCAAATTGAATCATGAATTTTTCTATCAAAATAGTTTTCAAAACTTTTATTAGTTGAAATGTTATATAAAACTATAAACAATAATAATAATAATAAATTTCACTGGTTTTGATTGAGCAACCATGTGCATAAAGTTGTGAAATATATAAAAGACATGCAAGCAAATATCAAGAAATTGGAGAAATGAAATTGAGTGTTATTTCAACGGATTAAAATTATTAGGTGGCTCGGGTCAGGTTAAAGAGATAATTGGATAATTTTAAGTGAAATACTTTAATTTTATTTGGTTTGAAAAATCTATTCAATTGAGGGGTAAATATGTGAAGTTTGATAATGAAAAGAGCATATTTGATCTTATAGTATAACGACAAGGGCATAATTGGCCCCATAGTATAACGAGGGGCAAATTTAACCAATTAATAAAAGTAGAGGGACATTTTTTATGGCAAGGGCATTTTGTTTGTTGCGTGAATGATTTTGTTATGCTGAAGATGAGCATATTGAGTTTTAGACATATAATGAAGAACTAGAAGATTCTTCATGAACTATTACTTGTTCTCATGATAAGTTAATTGAACCAGCTAATATTGGGACTTAGAAAAACGTAAAAGGTGAATAAGGGCCCATTCACCCGTGATTTGATATGACACATCTATAAGATGGTCACATGTACGTTTATTGTTAACCTGCAGTTTGACATTCATAAAGTTATCTTCTAAATTAAATTGAGTCAAGAGCATAATTTTCAGATAATGTAGTCAAGACAATTGGTCTTGATAAATGCTGGTTATATTCAAGTTGGTTTAGCATTGACTGCCTCATATAAATAGCTAAATCATTGTTTATGAGAACAAAGATAAATAATATTGGTCTGAAATATATATTGTATACAATAGCATTTGTGTGCATTGGATCAATAAATTATGATCAATTCTTCCCTCTCAATTAGTTCAGGATCAGGAACCATATCATTTTCATCTAATAGATTTTTGATGTACGGTGTGTAATTAATAGATATACCATTATTCACAAAGATGGATTCTCTAAAGTAGGTTGGAGTATAAGTTAGTTTTCCTAACATAAGGGGGGATAATAAGCAGCTAAGAAATATGTTGAAAATTATCATTAGTACGATCCTCATTTAAAAGATAATTCAAGTCAAATGCAAGAAGCATTTCTTGACCCAAAATTGATTTCATATTTAACTGCAGATGCTCCTACTGTGTGTCCCTGAAGGAGAGAGTCTATAGCATACATGAAGCATGGTAGATCAATCGGTTCCAAATAAAATAATTCTTGAAAAAAAGAATGGAGCAAATGGTCATAATAAAGAGGCAATATGCTCTTGAAGAGCGACGACATAACGCTTTGTGAAATCTCCAAAAGAGGTCCAGGTACCTGAAAATAAGAATGTGATGAGATCTCAATAAGTTATGTCGTAATGTGAACCGATACAAATGATATATCGTTGACAATATCTTTAGTACAATAGCGCGCAATATTGTATAATATTATGAGGATCTGAATTCTACGTTTATTTAAGCATGCTGGCGTAGAAAATAATTATCAAATGAAATATGATTCTTGATAAGCATAAGGTTTATTTGAACTGCAGTCCTGATACTAGAAGATATTATGTTTTTAATATTGAATGGTTCACTTGATAAAGAAATTTAGATGAAAAACCCAGAAGGATTAAAGATGCCTGAAGCATATAGTTCAAAGCCTAAAAAATTATATTCAATTAGATTACAAAAATCATTATAACGATCTAAAACAATCAGGCTGTATACAGTATAATCGTCTTAGTGAGTACTTGATAAACGAGGGTTACATAAATAATGTCATTTGTCCTTATATTTTCATTAAGAAAATAGCATCAGAGTTTGTTATACTTGATGTTTATGTGGATGACATAAATCTTATTGGAACTCCAGAAGAGATCCAAAAGGTAATTGAATATCTAAAGACAGAATTTGAATAAAAGATCTTGGAAAGATAAAACTTTGTCTTGGTCTGCAAACTGAACATTTAGCAGACGGGATCTTCATCCACCAATCTGCCTATACTGAGAATGTCTTGAAATAATTTTATACGGACAAAGCACATCCATACTCTAATGATTGTTCAATCACTTGAAGTGAGTAAAGATTCATTTCGACTTCCAGAAGAGGGTAAAAATATTTTTGGTCCTGAAGTACTATATCTCAATGTTATTGGTACACTTATGTATTTTGCTAATAGCGCAAGGCTTCATATAGCCCATCCTGTTAATTTGCTATCCAGGTACAGTTTTCTTTCATGTAAACATTGAAACAGAGATAAACATATATTGCGATATCTAAAGAGGCCTATTGATATGAGTCTATTTTATACTAACAAAGATAGTTTAGATTTTGTTAGTAGTACAGCTGAAGGTTATTTATTTGAACCACATAAAGCGAGATCTCAAATAGGCTATGTGTAACACCCCGTACTTAATTACGTGCATTAGCCATTGTTATATGTGTTGGAGTATATGTATTGATCCTAAGTTAGGTATATATGAGTTTACGTATGAGTATTGATTATTTTGAGATGGTTTCAAGTGTATAGTTTGATTATATGGGTATAGGAATCGACCTTATTTATATCTGAATTTTCCCGTCGATGATTCCGTATGAAGGTTATTGAATAAGCTTTCCGACGATATAAAGATTTTCAAAAACGGATAAGTTTCGGATATAAGCGAGCACGTTCGAAACTATAAAACGGTGGCCGGGATGTGAACAGTAAATGTGCAGAAAAACTGAGGCCTGCCAGTTTTTGGGTCAACTTTGAACGATCATAACTCTCTCAATATAATGAACTGGGAGAGCTACCATATATCAAAAGAAAGATCTTTGAGTCTTCTTTCCAATTCAATTGGTTTCATCTAAATCCAACATCTGCGTAAGGAGTTATACACGTTTTACTTCAGCCTCTCAAAATAGATTTTTAGGATCAACTTCAAACGATCATAACTCCTTGTACAGGACTAAATGGGTGGCCTAATTTATATGAAATGAAATCCCTTTGAATTATCTTTACAATGATACCAATTTCACCCAAATCCGATATCGGAGCAAAGAGTTATGGTCTATCTACTTGAGCTTGTCAAAACAGTCCACCGGAGGACATATTTGACATTATTTAAATTTTAAGGGCACTTTGGTCATTTTCTATGGTATTATGGACGGGAATATGTGTATATATACATCTATATGAGTTCAAAAACTCATATTCATCATCAATTATAGGAAAGAACAAACCCTAGACTAATTTTCAACTCTAATTATCTTGTGATTCAACCGTGGAAAGTCCAAATTGATTCCGTAGTTGTGTTCATCTTCTCAAGGGCTTAGAGAAGCACCCCTTATTTGTGCCAACAGGACTTCAAAACCCAAAGGGCCATTCTATGGTAAGGATGTAAATTATGTTGGTGTTATTTATATGGATATGTATATATATATATATATATTTATATGTGAGCATAAGAAGTATGTTATTTGATTGTTGTTGAAAGATGATTGGAAATGATGTTGGATCATTCTTGTGCATGGTTGGATTATGTTGAATTGTGAAGGGATGATGTGGTATTGATGATATGGTATTGAAATGATGATTATATATATATATATACACATAAACCTATTGTTCAAGTTGGTTTTTGGAATGCTTTGCAAATATTGGTTGTATGGAATTATAGAAGAGAATTGTGGTGTTGGGTTGCTAATACTAGATGCCAAATATTTCATTGTAGATAAGTGATTTGTAAAGGCGGGAAGTTGTGTTGAATTGGTATCCGAATCTACAACGAGGTATGTAAAGCATACTCTAACGATGTTCTTTGGCATGAAAACACCAATGTTCCATCAAGTAAGATTCCGAGGTTGTCCAAAAACATGTATTGTTCTACATTACCAACGAAGTTGTTTCCATCCTATAAAGTGTCAAAATGTTTCATTGATATACCAAAAGGCTCCTATTTCATTGTTGATGTACCAATGAGTCTTTATTACATCGTTATTGTATAGAAGGTCTATTACTTGATTCCTATTGATGTATCATTGTTCCAAAGGTACTATATTGTCATGAACACTAATGTAATAATCTCAAAAGCTTTTGAACTAAGTTATTGGAAAAATCTCTTATGCGTTACTTGATATACGTGTGGGTGGTATCCCAGGGGCATAAGCCTAGCATGGGTCGATCCCCATTTATGTGTTTATAGGTGGTATCCCAGGGGCATAAGCCTAGCATGAGTCGATCCCAATTGATATGTACTGGGGGCAGCCTAATGGTCACAGTACAGTACAGTATTGATTATTGTTAGGTGGTTGGAGGTTCGGGCGGAGGAGGTAATGGCGAATAATAATTGTAAAGAATGAAATGAACGAATGTATACCGTTCCACAAATGTGTTTGTATTCAAGAACCCAATTCAGATTAATGATAATGTTCATGATCCTAAAAGTGTTTATGAAGTGTGGTTCACTTCTATTATGATTTATTCACATGTGTATGATTTTCTTGATCCCCCATATCACATATGATTATTTACAGCTTTACATACTCAGTACATATTTCGTACTGACGTCCCTCACGGGGGACCTGCATTTCATGTTGCAGGCACAGGTACTTCAGCTCATTCACAGCATAGATAGGAGCCAGGTCATACAGCTGTTGTTGGTGAGCTCCAGTTTGCTTCGGAGCTTTCCGAGTTGGTTTCTTATATTTTGTTATTGTACAGGAGTCATGTGTGGGCGGGGGTTCGTCCCGACCCTAGTTATGTCATGTATATTCTAGAGGCTTTGTAGACATAAGGAAAGGTAAAGTCATGGGAGTTTATATAGTGATGTTATATTTGTATATGTGGTGGCCCAGGCGGCCAAGTATTATATATATATATATTTGTGCGTGTTGAGCTGATACAGGGAATTAGACCCTTCTATATGTAACGAAGTGCTGCCCAAATTTTTGGTGACATGTAAGTGAAAGTACAGGTATTTGAACGGGTTCTCCCGGGCCTTCTCGGTTCCGGGTGCCAGTCCGACCCGATGGGATTTTGGGACGTGACACTATGTGTTTACATAAGGAGGTATTGCTATGTCATGACGATCTACAAAGCAGTCTATCGTCGCTACTTCTTCAAGTCATGCTGAGATAATAACTATTTATGAGGCAAGCAGATACATATGATCGAGATCAGTGATACATTCCATCAAAGAGAAATATGGCTTGAAGTTTAATATCAAGATACCCACAGTTATATTTGAAGACAGTGCAACATGCATAGCTTAATTAAAAGGAGGCTTTATAAAGGGAGATAGAACAAAACATATTTCGCCAGAGATATTCTTCACGCATGATCTCCAGAAGAATGACGATATTGATGTACAACAAATATGTTCAAGTGACAATCCAACAAATTTGTTCATCAAGTCCTTACCAACTTCAACTTTTGAGAAGATGGTATACAAGATTGGAATGCGAACACTAAACCAGTTGAATCGGGGTCTTCATCAGGGGAGTAAGAATATGCGTTGTACTCTTGTTTCCTTAACCAAGATTTTTATCCCATTGGATTTTTCCTGATAAGGTTTTTAATGAGGCAGTACTTAAATGTGTAATCAAAAAATTTTATTTTACATGAACATCCAACGGAAGTGTTGTAAAATATTGGATGCCATGTGGCAACCAAAGATGGCATGAGGCATCATTTTAGCTTGGCTAATTGCCAACTAATTAGCCACCGTTTGTCACATTTTAGGCTATAAATAACATAATTGATTGAATGAAATAGGTGATGTGAGGAAATATATTCTCCATTTTACATTGCTTGTTTATTACTATTTTACATAATTTTATAACAAATACTATTTTTTTCATAAATAATTTTAAATATTTTATTTCTTTCAGTCATTAATTTGATTTAGTCTACTTACTTCACATGCCCTACAACTCATAAATATTGTGACATTCCATTGCCACACCACCACCACAAACACATATCGAGAATTCAAAATCAAAATCTTTAAGGAAAAGCTTCATATGTGAGTCAACTAATCCAAATGCGTACCACTTAAGACTTATTTGAGCAAATTGCTTTTTACTAAGAGTTTACCCATATATATCGAGAGTTCGATCCTTTGGTTAAGGAAAGGACAACCACATTCGATGAATCGGTGGTATAGGTTGAATCTTATATGATAAGCTTTTAAGATTTTCTTTGCTAAAAAGGCAAATATTCAACTCATAAATATTATATTATAGTATACTTTTTTGTGACATCGCACATTACCACCATCACGATCACTACATATATAAACAACACGCACACCAAATCCCTATAGGGTTTGCCGTCGCCGCCATTAATATTCTCACTCTGGTGTCCGCTATTCATATTGTAGCAGACTCATCAAATTATTACCACATAGGGATCATTTGGAAGAAAGACTTCTTATCAAGATTTTTTCTAAACTCAAAATTCAAAATCGAAATTGCTAATTTAATATAAGGAATAGCATCATCCACTGTACCACATCCTTTGATGTCTACAAAGTTGAATCAAACATGGTTAAGGTTTAAAATTTTATTTGCTAAAAAGGCAAGAAAGCAACTCATAAATATCGCACACCACCACTATATATTCAAAACTCGAAATTGAGATCTTTAATTAAGATAAAACTTCACATTAGAGTCAACTAATCTGAATTCACGCTATGTAAGACCTATTCGAGAAAAAAGCTCTTTACTAAGAGGTTTTTCATATTCAGAACTCGATTTTTTAATTAAGGAAATAACAACCTCACCTGCTGCACCGATAGTATAAGTTGAATCCATCACTGTGCATTTTCAAACAAAGAAGACGACTATATCCAGGTGCTTACACCGTATGAAATGCCCTCAGCAGTTTGGCCTCTTATATGCACTGGAGGTAAAATCTTTTTCCCAATTAAGAAGTGCATTTCTATGGCTCTGTAGCTGGCCTCAATGCTTAACGTCAGGTGCCTTCACATAGCACCAGACTAATTCAAATTTACATCGTGTGATAATTATTCAGAAGAAAATATTCTTTAATACATATTTTTTTATAGTTAAAACTCAAACTCAAAACTTAAATTTTTTCATATTCAAAACTCAAAATTGTGACGTGTGATATAAATTTGAATCCTGTATGGTTAAGGTTTAAGATTTTTCTTATGCAAAAAAAAAAAAAAGGCAAAAATCCAACTCAAATAAAAGTATCCTTTTTGGTACCACACCACCACCACTACATACATATATATATATATATATATATATATATATATATATATATATATATATATATATATATATATATATATATATATATATATATATATATATATATATATATATATATAGGTATGTATATATATAAACAACACGTATAAATACTCCTTCCCTCTCTTACAACAAAAATCCATCTAGGGTTTTACCGCCGCCGTCGTCGTCGCCGTCATCATTGTCCTTTCTTACAAAACCCTAACAATGCAACCAGCGAATAACATGTCGGGGCCACCACAACAACAACAGTACCAGCAACAGCAGCCGCCGCCACAACAACAACATTGGATGGCTCAGCAACAGCCGGCAACATATCAGGTTCCGCCGCCGCAGCAATCGGGGTATTATTACCAGCAGCCACAGCAACCGCAGTACAATGCTGCAGCTGCGGCGGGAGGAGGAGGAGTAGCGGCAGCTCAGTCGACTAGCTCCGATGAGATCCGGAGCTTGTGGATTGGAGATCTACAGTTTTGGATGGATGAACAGTACATCCAAAATTGCTTTGTTCATACTGGAGAGGTAACGCTTCCTTCGATTTCTCGAATATTTGTACATCCGAAATTGCTTTACTAGTTTTTTGTCTGTACAAATTACTTGTATCTGTTACGCTTCCTTCAATTTCTTTGAATATTTGGGAAAAATTTTCCAGTTTTTTTATCGTTCTATGCTATGTTTTTACTATTTTTTTGGTGTGTGTTATGCTTCAATTTTTGTTGCGTTCTATGCAGCAGATGCTATATGAATAATCTGTATCCTGTTTGCCTGAAATTAAGCGCCAAAAATTGCGTTGATTCTTTTATGTAGATATGTTTCAATTTCTCGAATATTTGGAAAGAAAATACTCCAGTTTTTTGCGTTCTATGTTATGCTTTTACTATTATTTTTGTGTGTTATGCTTCAATTTTTTCGCTTTCTATGCTAAAGATGCTATTTGAATAATCTGCATTTGTTTTGCCTGAAATTAAGCTGCAGGAAATCGCATGGATGCTTATAACTAGATATGTTTATATGCTGCTGTTGAGGTTATGCGTTAAAAATTAATAATTTTTGTGTTAAGATTCCACTTTTTCGTGTTCTATCATCTGTATTTGTTCAGTTTTCTGCAAGTTATTCGAATATTTGGAATAAAATTCTCCAGGTTATATTGCCTGATAGCTAGATATGTTTATGTGGCATTGATGTTTTTGTGCAAAGAATTATGAGGTTAAACAGGACATTTTGGATGGTTTTTAAGATTTTTGGTTGCACTTCAAGTATTTCGCGTCCTATCCTACACATGCTAATTGCTATGTATGTTATCTGTATCCGTTCCGTTTCCTTTAAGTTCTTCGAGTATTTGGAATAAATTCTCCAGGTTATATTGCCTGAAATTAGGTGGCAGGAAATTACATTGATGTTTATATCTAGATATGTTTATATGTGGCTGTTGAGGTTCTGTGTTAAGAATTACTATTTTTGTATGTAGCTGCAATATTCCCCCCTAACTGCACTACATGAATAATCTGTATCCGTTTTGCTTCCTTCAAGTTTTTCGAATATTTGGAAAAATTCTCCAGGTATTATTTTTTGTGCTAAACTTCAAGTGTTCCTCTATCCTAACCATGCCATATGAATAATCTGTATCTGTTCAAGTTCTTCAAATAATTGGAAAAAATTCTCCACGTTATTTTGCCCGTAATTATGTGGATATCTAGATATGTTTATATGTTGATGTTTTACGTTGAGAAATATGAGGTGCCAAGTGGAAAGATTGGATATTTTTAATTTTTGGAATTTGCTGTGGTTTTATGCTTTGGAATACTTCCCCTATTATTTGTGATGCCTTCATTTATTTCTGTTTTCTTCTTCTAAATCTGTTTTGATATGTGTTACTTGAGTCTGTGGTCTTTCAGAAACAACTTCTCTACCCCCATTAGATTCCACCTGTCGGATTTTACTCTATATGTTGTGTTTTTACCTTTGATGTGCGGTAGATGGTATTTTGACACAACGTTGTAATTGTTAATTTGAGGAACGCGTTACACTGTGCTGTAGTTTGTATTTGTTGAATTGTATTGCATTTATGGATAGGTCTCCATATGTTAATTTCTCTGGGTAGTTTGTTGAAGTAGCTGCTCTGATGATAAAATTAGCTTGTAGGATGATTGGTCGGGTTAGGTGGTGTATAAGTCTGACTAACATGTGTTCTTGCCTTGAATTCTTATTATGTTGGGTTTGTAGACTTTGGGACTTTGGTCTCAATCAACTCGGTGTTTAGATAAGATTTTCAATCTACTTATAGTGCTATAACTGAAACGTGGTTCTGGCTTGATCCCATATACTTAAAGGTTATAGGTCATTGGTTGTGATCTCTTCTTAGCGAGAAGGCCAGTCCATAATTTTTAGGGAGCTTGGGAGATATTAGGCAGATATCCTGAAACATATAATTTATTGGTTACATACAGGAACTGAATGGTGTATTTAACCAAAAAATATTTTGGTGATTATCACAGCAGTATGTTGAGCTGCTGTGAGAGGAGCGACCAGCACTTCCATTAACTATTCTATTGTTTTCTTTTTAATATGAATTTACTATTAGTACTACAATTCTACTACCACACATATGGACTGGTAATGGAATGCCATGCTTAGCAGACCATGTCAGGACTGATTAGCGGAAATTTTTGACGTCTTGTAATTGCTAGTTGTAAAGTTCTCTGTGCTTTTGCTTCATCTGCCTCTCCTAGAAAATGCAAATTTGTTCTTGCTTTGTGATTGTGTAAATGTTTCCTTCGGTTACATGATTGTAGACATATGCCAAAACATTCTTGCTTTCCCTTTATATTTGTTCTTGCCTTTTGCTGTGCATGACTCATGAATTGTAGTGTTTATGCTACTTTATCATTCTTTCCTGGTTTCCCTTCAATTATCTGGTGGTTTTCTGAGTGTTTTAACTGTTGTTTATGCAGGTGGTCTCTGCTAAAGTTATCCGTAACAAGCAAAGTGGACAATCTGAGGGTTATGGATTTGTTGAGTTTGTTAGTCATGCAGCTGCAGAAAGAAACCTACAAGCATATAATGGCACTGTGATGCCTAATAGTGAGCAACCCTTTAGACTCAACTGGGCATCTCTCGGGTCGGGTGAAAAACGTTCAGATAATGGTCCTGAACACACTATCTTTGTTGGAGACTTGGCAGCTGATGTCACTGACTATATGCTTCAGGAGACGTTCAGGGTCAACTACCCGTCAGTCAAGGGTGCAAAGGTTGTGACTGATAGGGTCACTGGGCGCACAAAGGGTTATGGGTTTGTTAAGTTCGCTGATGAAAACGAGCAATTGCATGCTATGACTGAGATGAATGGCAAGTTCTGCTCCACTAGGCCTATGCGGACAGGTCCTGCAGCTAACAAGAAGAGTGTTCCTGGTCAGGTGCAAGGTATGTTCCAACATTATTGTTACTTGTACTGGATACATAGATATATTTTAGAGCTATTAAGAAATGCATCTATCTTGCAGTTGATTACATATGGAATCAAAGGTTTTGAACCTGTGCTCTTGTAAATTTGTCATTAAGTGCTTTGACAATTTGAGTTTTGTTGGTTTGAGGATGATATAGATTTATTTTGGGGACAAGTGCTGGTTTTGTTCTAACCGCTCTTGGTTAAACAGTGGTTTTATGTTTGCTTTCGTTCCTTGAAGATTAGCACCAGCTTTCAGCATCTTTTCCTTCCATTTGTTAAAGACATCCCTTGAAATATTAAATCTCATTAAACTCCGGTTGTCTCGAAGCAGGGTGAATGGTTGGAGGCTCTATCATTTTGGAGCCTGGAGCTTGTTTCAGCTGAAATGAGTACCCTTTAGGACGTGGTGTTGTGTAAGTCAGTTCATTAAATGTGGTTAAATTTCCATTACGTCGGATGCTCGTGGCATTAATTTTTTTATTTTTCCAGTTTCTTCCTTTTACCATTACACTTTCTATCAGTTTATTTATCTTTACATATCAGCCATTTTACTCTTCATATTTGTTAGCCTGCCACGAGTGTCACTTTGATCTTCAGTTTTCCTCATAAGCTTTTCATAGTCCAAGTTCCTAAATTTAGTTAATAAGGTCCTGTATATCCACCCATCTTTACTTATCAGCCATTTTATTCTTCTTATCTTGTACAAAATATCCGCGACAGAGGAGAGGGTTGTTCCCACTCACCTTCATACGGTAATGCAACCTTAACATGTCCCTTTAGGTATACTAGGTCATTGTTTGTTCTGCTTCCTTGTTTTCACACTCTTATCAACAATTTTGTTGTTTCATTATTTCCTTAAAGTTCATATAGTTGGTTGTAAGTTTTACCACTAATATATGAATCTGTTTCTCTTTTATTCCTTTCCCTGATTGCTAAAGTTCTCTGAGAGTTTTATCGAGTTATTAAGGGATGTTTAGGCTGGTTTGTAGGAGTCTGTCCCAGATGATCTTGCAATTGGCTAATTTTTATGATGGTGTTGGACGGGGTATGGATTTATAGTGTTAATTTGATTTGCATGTATTAGTGATTATGAGATAAATTTAGGTAAAGGTAGTACACCGCAGGATATGTGGTTGGTCACCTCAGAAGCTCAAATCCTGTTGATTAAATATTTTTAATTTTTTATTGTTGGTCAACTGCTCTTTCACTCTCTTGTATTGACATTTTTTTTGTCCATATTGTTTGGGGTCCAATTAAATTAAGTTTGTATGGATGCTTCGCCTCTCTTCTTCTTCGGAGGTAGTGGTATGGACTGCGTACATTCTATCCTCCCCAGACCCCACTAGGTGGGAACACACTGGGTTTTTTTTTGTTGTTGTATGGATGTTTGAATATTTATACCTGATGCTTTTCTTTTAATTCGTTGAAACCCATATGATTAATGAAGTAACTATGGCTCAGGTTGTCTTTCTTATCTCTTGAATCAAATACTATATCGAACAGTATATTATTCTTTTCAGGTGTCAGCCGTAACAAATCTTTAAACTTATTTGTATTAGCATAGCGCAAAAAAATATCTTTATGCTTTTAGCTGTGCAAATCTATTTGTTTTTTTGCCTGGCCTTAATGATTTAAAGGTTTATGAATGTCTATTAATTTTTGTTTCCACCTCTTTTCATTTTCTTTATAATATTAGGAGTATTTGTTGTAAATGGATAAAGAAAGTTAATCCGCTTCTACTCTCACATATGCCTTTTACATTTGCAGCTGCTTATCAAAGTACCAATGGAACTCAAAATGAGGATGACCCTACTAATACAACTGTTAGTACATTTATTTATGATAGTATTTCACTGTTCTGTTTGACTTCTACTCATATGAAATTGACATTACTTGCAGATTTTTGTTGGCAATTTGGATGCCAATGTGTCAGATGACCATCTAAGGCAGGTTTTCAGCAATTATGGACAGTTGCTTCATGTGAAAATACCAGTAGGCAAACGTTGTGGTTTTGTTCAATTTGCTGACAGGTACATTTATCTGCATTCTGGAGTTGTATGTTAATTTAACTTTAATAATTAACATGGGAAAAAATCTTTGTCGTAATGGCAGGAGTTGTGCAGAGGAAGCTCTACGAGCATTGAGTGGAACTCAGCTGGGTGGACAAACTATCCGCCTTTCATGGGGCCGTAGTCCTTCCAACAAGCAGCAGGTTAATACTAGTGTCCAAACATTATACTTTGGCTTCTGACACCAACCTTAATACATAAATCTCAAATAACGATGTTTCGTCTTTGGGTTTTGCAGCCTCAGGCTGACCCAAACCAGTATGGTGGTTATTATGGGTATACAGCTGGATATGATGCCGCCGCTGCATATGGTTATGCTCAACCTGCTCAGGATCCAAATCTTTATTATGGGGGTTACGCTGGGTATGGAAATTACCCTCCACAGCAGCAACCACCACAGGTTTTGCCGTACCCTTTCAGCAACTTATTAACTACTACAAATTTTAAGTTGCAGTCTTACTTAGAAGTTAGATTTAGGATGTGTTCGGTACGGAGGAATACATTTTCTTATTTTCTTGTGTTCGTTTTGTTAAAAATTTTGGAAAATATTTTCTTTGGGATTACAAGCTCTTTGAAAATAAGAAAATGACTTCCTTAATTTTTAACAAGCGGTATTTTCTCCTCCCACCCTCTCCAACCACTCATCCCCACCACCAACCTCCCAAACTCCACCCCACACCAGCACCTTAGCATCCCGCTCCTCGCCACAAACACCCTGCCCTCCCCCCCTCCCCACTCCCCCACAGCACCCATCACCCTACTCCTATCCATCCTCTTAGATTTGTGTTAAATACATAAATATGCTTTTAGGATAATATTTGCTGTCATGTCACCATGAGGTCACATGTTCAAGCCTTGGAAACAGCCTCTGGTAGAAATGCAAGGTAAGGTTGCGTACAATACACCCTTGTGGCGGGGCCCTTCCCGGACCCTGCGCATAGCGGGAGCTTTAGTGCACGGGACAGCCCTTTTTTACTTGCATACTGAGCACAATAAAATAAGAGACCACTTGTTTTCTGGAAAACGTTTTCCTCCATACCGAAATACCCTTAAAGAAAGAATTTACAAGTGATCGATTCATGTACCTTTGTATGCATATTGTTAATAACTTGTTGCTATTCTAATGTGGTTGTGCAGTGATCTGCTGGTTAAAGGAGTCGCCGATAGCTTCCTAGCTTGGTAATGCAACGATATAGGCATGGATTCGAAGTTGCATCAGATTAGTATAAGATAGCTGTTGTAGGCTGGTTCTGGAAGATCATCATGGTTGTGCTCAATCGTCACACATACTTTTATTAGTTATCTTCTGCCTTTTCTAAATTGGTTCTTTATTTTTCTTTTTGGTTTGCATTTTTTTTGTTTATTTCATGTGCCCAACTTGGTTTTCGATATTGTTACTTGTTTTTTAAGGCTCAAGGTTTATACTTAACGAGGGGTAAAACGTACATTGTAATCTGCTATGCTCGTATAAGTTAAATGCTTCTAAATTATAGCCCCTTTATTTAACCTTGAAATCTATGTCATATTATTCTTACTGTAATCGTTAGAATTTGTTTTGTGGTGGTGATTTATACCTTCTTTGGAGTATAGTCTACGTAATAAGCATCCGGTTTTAGTGAACTTGCTGGAGGTCACGGGTTAAAGATGTGAAAACGGCCTCGGCCGCGGACAATAAACACGTGGTAAGTGCATCGGAGTGCCCTTTTTTGTTTGGTAAAATTTATCCTGTTGACTTATATTTTTGGTGAAATGTTTTAGGTATCTTTTTATGGAAAATGATGTCGCTGTTAATTTTTAGTTGATAAATATGACTTATATGGGTAAATTTTTGTTTTGAGAAAATAAAATCACTTATTTTGTGAAAAGTTTACAAAGTTAAACTTAAGAATTGATAAAGTAAATTAGAAATTACAATTTATGCACGCTCATTATCTCGTTATGCGAGTTTAACCTATAATATTTTTAAACATATAACATTAATCTATTGAAACAAGTGTTCAACTAATTAGTAGAGGAATACATTGGTGACAACGTCCAAAACAAAAGCTGTTACTCTACTGAAGTAGATTTCCAAATATGTTGATTTTCATTGCTTGACCAAACGTGCCTCCAGTATCCACAACAAATGGATGATCACCATTGCTCATTTATGTATTTTTTAAAAGGAATGGTATTTTCTTGAGCAACATAATGTCTCAGGTTTAATTCTCCCAATACAGACAAACTTGATACCTGTTACTGGTGGAAGGTGGCAGATATTTCGCGGTATTCGTCGAGGTGAAAAGAATTGTATTTTCTTGAGCACCATGATGTCTCAGGTTTAATTCCAAAGTTACTTGATACCTGTTGCTGGTGGGAGGTGGAAGGTATCCGTGGAATTAGTCGAGGTGTGCATAAGCTGGTCTGGACACCATAATTATCAAAAAAAGGAATTGTATTTTCTGGGGTATAAGAATGGATTGAATAGGTATGATCAATCCATTCTAACTAGAAAAATCAAACATTTGCATTCCCCTTTGATTTTATTTTGAATAGCCTAATGAGATGTATCTTCTTCAAATTTCGTTAGTAAATTAGGTGGACGTGTGGAAAGAACGATGAATTCTATCCCTTGATAAATAAAAAGTCTACATAGCAATCCCAACAACAATAATATACCTAGTGAAATCCGACAAGTGGGATAGCAATTCCAAGGTGAAGTAAAATCTAACCTAATTGGAATATCAATGTTGTAGCTAACTCTTAACAAAACAAAAAGAAATAGAGAGACCAAAACAAAAACTTTGGAGCATTGCAGGCTAAACTGCTGTGCTGCATATTCTAGCCAGATAGCGAGCGATCACTCAACAATGAACACTAACTGAAAGCGGCCGTGAATGAGTACCTATCCCTTACGGGAATCTAACCCGTCTCTTCGACTATTGTGAACCTAACACAAGTTTATCATCACTAAGTATCACCTGCTTATTCCCTTTCATGTGAAGTTTCTTCCTTTCCTACAACCTTAACTTCTGTTCCAACATCAGTACTTTGTTGTTCCTTGATATATGGAGAATTTCGCCTTTCCATCGCAAAGTCCGGTTGGTAACTGATTGATTCTTGATGCAGAACTTGAGTGTCACTAGTGACATTATGTTTAGGCATGTCAACATAATGGTGGACTTCACTTTCTGCTGCTACTGATTCTTGTGCTACAGAATCTAGTTCAACGAATGGCGTAGTTTGGTGGGGTTGACAATCTTGATTCCCCGGTTGAAGCTCCGGATTGATTGTTGGAATGAGTTGAGTTTGAGCATCAATAGAAGGAGCTTGATGGATCTCGAGCTTCTTTAGTTCACTATGAACCAACTCGCTCGGTTGAAGTAAAGTTCCACGATTAGAACTGTTCTTCTCCGCTTCAGATTCAACCTGTTTTTGATCCGACCCCATCTCTTGAGTACCATCGACAACATTACTATGATGAATTTTGTCGTTTGAGCTGTTGAGATTAGGATAGACAAGAGTACCTGGCTGAACTATTGAGTCCATAAGTTGGTTTTTGCCTTTGCTACATTTACCTTGTTCTGATGCATTCAACTCGAGACCTTCTGCTTGGTTCGCGACTTCAAATGCCTCCATCACCTCGTCTTGTTCAACCATCCTAAGGTTTTCCAATAGCGGCGTAAATTGTGATTGATTTTTGATCATTTGATCTTGATTAGCACGTCGATCATTATGTACTGATGCAGAATTAGGCAATGGTTCAGAAGGCAAAACTTGTGCCGGAGACACATGTAGCTGATCTTGTAGAGTCACAACTTGACTTCTGTGATGCATTTTAACTTGTGGAGCGATGTCATTTGCTGCTGTGATTGGAGAAAATCGCCCCGGCTCAAAGACTAAACCGCGGAGGGTGGTGGCACTGTTACCGATGTTAATGGAAAGGAAGTAGCCTGCATCAAAAGAACCATCAATGACACCAGAAACTACTTGTCCCAACATGTTATTATGATCATCAGTGCTATCTTTTTGGCTCAGTTCTGGTGCTGGAGTTTGCAAGATCATTCTTTTAGCTGGACCTTCATCTCTCCGAGGGCGACCGCGCCTTCGTTTTGCTGGAAGAATTGTTGGAGCAATGGGATGATCTTGTTGATTTTGATCATTCATTGTGTGTAACTCCTTTGAGGAACTTCACTAGCTACATTTGATAGAATGAAATAATTTTGTATCAGTAGAATTCCGACTTCAAACTCATAAAGTTCAAATCTTGAATTTCCGTCTAGTTCTATGCACGTGTCTATCTACATGCAGCGAATGTGCACGCGGAGTCAGGATATTCATTAAGGTGATGCAAAACTGAAAAAAGTAAACACACGAAGAAACCAAATTAAGGAGATTCAACATCTACTATGCATACATACAACAACATATCTAGTGTAATCTCATAAAGACGGGGCAGAGAGTCTATGATCGATTCGAAGAACCACTCTCAGATATGATTCTACTCCCCCTTCGTACTACCATGAGATTCTTGCCCGGCTTTCTTTCAACTTAAGAAGGTTGCGGTGAGAATGAGAATCACTTCGGAACTCTAGGGGAATGGGCGTTTTAGGGTAGGGCGGGATCTAAAAGCTCTCCAACATGGTGCGGAGCCTTCGGCCGTGAGAGACTGAGAGGGTGGATGTAATAGGAGCCTCGTTGGACTTTTACGGAGCTCGGCCTGTTGTAAGTGCTGTCGGAGGAGGGTAGAGTGTATGTAGACCTTACTCCTGCCTCGTGGAGGCATAGACAAGTTGTTTCTGAAAGACCCTCGGCTCAAGTACTACAACAAAGCATCTAATGTACTTCATGTATGTATATCTATTATGCATACATACATAAAGAATAATTTTAATCACGTATAAACAGTATAATTTTTTGCCGAAGAGCCCCCTTGGCCCTACCTTAACTCGAAGGACCAACCATACACTATCTTATAGTCAGCTAGATCTTGAGTGAGAACAACAATATAGCTAGTGTAATCCCACAAGCAAAGCCTGAAAATGGTACAGTGTACACACATTTTATCCCTACCTAGAGCTAAATTTTAAACGGAGAAGATATAAATGAGTCGTAACTCACAAGATTTTTGTAAGTGAAAAAAAAAAAACGAAAAGAGGTTCCATTTAGTTATACAAGGATAGAAATCGAGTTGATTTATCAGATCGTCACTCAATTAAGAGCTATCTAATATCAACTTCTTATTAGATAATAACCATAAGTGGAGTGATGATACGAGAAATCAACCTTTCATGATTTTCACATGCATGCATGATAAATATCAATTCAAATGTATACATATTTGAATGTTAATTAATTCTTGAAATTAATGAATGCAACATATGAATTAGAAATTTAGAAATTAATTACCTTCTTCTTTGCTCCTCAAGAATTGAGATTTGATCAAATTGTAGATTTAAAAAAAGGATCTTGTTTTTACTTTCCTAATGAATTTGTCTTCTCACCTATTTTTAGGGTCAATTTCATGAATGATTCTAATTTTCATTTTATTACAATACTAAAGACAAACTATTTTTTCACAATGAAGAAGTTACTTTAACTTTATCTAAATATTACAAAAATTATTAAATTATTTTTGAGTATCACATCAATTATTCAATTTTTTTTTTCATGTAAAAAATACATTCCATTTTACCTATAAATATCATAGAAAGTTGACATATAATTACTGTAATGTTTGAATTAATTTGTGTGCATTTCAATTAATTCCACATAGTATTTGTCAACTTTTTATCGCCAACAGATACAAGATAACTTTATCTATGGAGAAAACTCTGTTGGGCGCGCTACCACTCCGAATGGGGCCCTACCCGCGCGCGAATCCAGATTAGTCGGACTCCAATGCGGATACCGGACACCGGATGAGAAACCGAAAAAAAAGATAACTTTATCTATATTTTTAATGCTAATATATAGTTAGAATTGAGTGACTTTATTGGTTTAAAACTTAACTTTATCTGAGTATTACATCAATTATTCATTTATTTTTGTCACCAAGAAAATACATTCCATTTTACCTATAAATATCATAGAAAGTCACAAAGTGAAATGAAATATACATGTAATTACTGTAATGTTTGAGTCAGTTTATGTGCATCTCAATTAATTTCACGTGATATCTATCAACTTTTCATCACCAACAAATACAAGATAACTTTATCTATATTTTTAATTCTAATATTTAGTTAGAATTGAGTGACTTCATTGGTTAAAAGTTTTAACTCAAACAAGTTAATACTCTCTCGTGTTGGATTCTTCAAAAATATAATATATTTAAAGAATTCGGTATTAACTAGTGATATTTTTGCAGAGTCTGAACAACATAGTTAGACACCAAAGAAATCAAACTTTTTAGCATTATTAGTAGACGAAGCGTGTTGTTTGTAATGGAAAGAAAGATATTACTACTTTGCCTCTTTGTTGGACCGCTGATGCCAACACAGTGGTCTCTAATCAGAATTCTGAAACAGCTCGAATTTGAATCTTGACATATTAATGGTTTTTAATCGTAGACATTTTACCAGGACGTTGGTGGGGTGCTTATCATGAATTAGATCGGGATGACCGGTGGTTTCAGAATCCCATAGAAAATGCTTCTTTTATTCCTCGGGTTTTGAGGTATAAAATATTGCCTATAAATCCTTTTTATCGTTGGCGTAGACGATGTAAAGATGTGTATCAGCTGGTATAAGAAATGGTAAAATATCGTATGGTTTTAGCACATCGATGTACAATAATTGATACATTCATACATTATACGAAAGGTAAGCAAACACAATGAGTTGAGATGACTGTAAGTGTTGACACCTAATTTTTGCCCTCCACGACTAAATTTAATCCTGAGTTTCTTCAGTTTTTAATAAACCAAAATAATTATTTCATACAAATAAAAAAAAATTAAAATATTTTTCGTACGTGATTTTGTCATTTTAAGTAGCGATTATATACTATCGTGTTCATTTATACGAGATTATATAATTTGTTACTTAATATTTATTTTACAAAATATCGAATTTAATTAAGGCTTATCTTGAAAATAAATTCAAATGATTAAAATCTTAATTTAAATATAATTTATTCTCAAAAATAATTTATTTGGATAAATATGCATTCATTTTATTAAATCAAGAAGCTCGGGATAAAATAAAAAAGGTATTAATTCGTGAATTTTTAATTTAATTTAGCCAATCTATTAGATTTGATCATAATTGAAAATTGGTCATAATTGCAATGCGATTCGTCAATTAATTTTTAATTTAGCCAAAATAAATAAATATGACTAAATTTTAAATTTCAATTGGGGTTATATTTTAAATTAACCTCAAAATTCTCAAGAACTCTTATAACTTTTACCTAATTCCCACCAAAAAATAAATTCAAATTGTACTATTCCCCCAACTTTGTTCTTTTTCAATTTTGAAATTCAAAGATTGTACTACATTGAACTATTTCCCCCCACATTATCTTTTACCTCACCTTATTTAATTTTTACATTCCAAAAACCCTCGCTAAATGTTTTTTCTCCCTTATTGGTGGATGACAAGAATAAATCTTCATCCTTTCCTATAAATACTTTTCCTCCACATTGGTAGAAAAGGGAAAAAAATACCCTATTCTCTCCTATAAATACTACCACTACTTTGGTAGAGAGAGGCGAGGAAAGGAAGAAAAACAAGGCTAGAAAGGTGAAAAAAATCCTTTTGAGCAAAAATAGTTATTTTTATTTAGTAAAAAATTTTGTTTCATAAAGTTGATCGGCTAATCAAAATTTTTGAGCTACTGGCGATGTTTTTCGGTGGTGGTTGATTCCAACGAAACTCGTAGTCTCGTTTTGCTGCCCCCCAAAAGGTAAACACACCTTTTTTTTTCCTTTTTTATTATTTTAGTTTTTACTATCGTTTTTCTCTTCATCTTTTTTCTTCTTCGTAGTTCGTAGATATAATTTTATTTGTTGGGATTGTATATTGTAGATGGCCTTGAAGGCCCTAGGACGTTGTGGTATCGATATTCTAATTATTTTCATGTTCATGATATAAAAATGAGCTAGCAATAGTTGTATGTGCTTTTTTTGACTTTATTCTTTGATTATTTTGGATAAAGTTTCAATCTTTACTTAAAAGATGTATTTATGTTTTTTTTAAACTCATTGTTGTTGGATACATTTGTTTTTAGTATATAAAGTTATTTTCTTTATGTTTAGAAGAATAGTTAATGTTGAATGTTTTGTCTTTTCACCTTATTCTTTGATTATTTGAATAAAGTTTAGATCTTTACTTGAAAAACGATACTCATGTCTTGTTTAAACTTATTGTTGGTAGATATATTTGTTTTTAGTATGTAAAGTTATTTTCTTTATGTTGAAAAGAATAGATAATATTGATTGTTTCTCTTTTTTTACTTTATTCTTTGATTATTTTGGATAAAATTTAGATCTTTACTTGAAAAACAATACCCATGTCTTGTTTAAACTTATTGTTGGTAGATATGTTTTTTTTAGCATGTAAAGTTGTTTATTTTATGTTGGAAGAATAGTTATTATTATTTGTTGCGCCTTAATAAAAATAGTAATTAGTTAAGTCAAGAATTTGTCATTTGCTTACTAATTATTTTAATGAATTTCAAAACCCTCATATAAGATATGAAGTGCTAGCTTTATTTTTCATCCAAGATGTTTATTCTTCTTTGTTCGCATGTTGTCTTTTCAAAATGATAAGAAAGTTCGAACTTTTGCGGCTAAATAAAATTATTTGGATATTTTTGACTCATGCATAGTATGATTGTGAATCTTTTGCTTTGCATTTTTTATTTGTTGAGCAAGTGTGCTTATTCTTGTCATTCAAAAATTAGTTCTTGATAGTTTCTTTTACTTTGAAATATGTCACTTTTATGCCTTGAACATATATTAATTTCTTTATCTTTTCTTTGCATGCAAAAAAATATCTCGAGTCCAAATGGACTCCTCTCCTCCTGCATTTCGTAATGGGTAAATGAGGCTCACCCCTTCGAGTCAAGTTCGAAGTTTAAATCCAAGGTTCGCTACATGGCGTGCGGGTGCTAGAAGATAGACAAAGAAGGAAAATGGGTCAAAACTCATTGATGAGGTCACTAAAAGACTTGAAAAGTCTCAATTTTTATTATTGTCTTCTTTTTATTTATTCATTTAGTCATTTATTTATTCATTCATTTCGGCCTCGAAGCCAAAGTTGTATTTAATACAGGTGGAGCAAGACTCGAGCCAAAGGCTCGAAAAATAGTTTCGGACAGGTGAAATGGGTTGGAAGCCCAACTAGACTAGGACAGGTCTCGTTGATCGCCTAAATCTATTTTACACAAGTCTTTTTTTTTTTTTTGAAAAAATCAAATCACTATTTCAACAAATTAATCTTTTCGAAGTTAATCAAAAGACGATTTTCAAATAGTCCGGATAACCGAAAGTTAACGGATGTTTTAGGTGCCTAACACCTTCCTAAAACGTTAATAGAAACCGTTTATCTAGAATCTCTAACTTAAAACGATTTCCCTGTTTTAAATCGTTTAAAATGTTTTATAAAGGTTTCTTAATTCCTTTTCAAAATTAAGTGGCGACTCTTTCAAAAATAATTTTTTTTTGCAAAACAGTAAGCATTATTGATACGAGTACGACCACGAAGGTGGACATCTGTGAGACGGATTGAACCCGAGAGTTGGAGTATACAAATGAAGTGCAAAGGAGGGCCTAAATAGGCTCCAAAACAGTCCACATTCTACACTCCAAGGGCACTAAAAGTGAAGCATTTGACTAAGGGGTCTTTTGGACATTTCACTCTATTTTTGTAACCTACTATAAATAGAATATGTTAGGTCATTTACTATTTAGTTTTGATGAATATTGAAAGTTGTAGACACTTAGATATTTCTCTCTTGTGGGAAAGGCCCCTATGGCCAAACATTGTATCTAGGAATTTCAACTTAAGTGTGGAATCACTTGTGTTGGATTCAAACTTGAAAACGTTGGATGCTTGGGAGATCGAGGTCCCTCTTGTGCCACGTACGAGATAGGTGAATTGTAGTGTGTAGTGTTAAGGGTCCAAGAGTGGGATAGACTCTTAGGTTCTTAAGATTACATCTTCATGTAGTCTATCTGTCTATCATTTGTGTGTTGTAATCGTTGTTTTTTGTTCTTGTTAATGTAACCCGTGAGGTGTGTTATTGTTACCACATTGTTGTTGTTTATCTTGCCTTGATATTGTTGTTGTTAGATCTAGTTTGGGTGGCTGTTTAGGTGTTGAAACACACCCCTATCTCGTGTATTGTTGTTCTTGTTTGTGAATCCGAGTGTGGTCATCAAAAGGGTCCTCGATTATTTGAACTTGTGGACTGATTTTGATATTTATTTCGTGCTTCCCAGTCCTTCTTGTATCAATTATGGCCTTAAATTCATTTGAATTCAATATTTTTACGTTAAACTCCATGTGGGGAGAAAAGAAAAGAACATATTAGAATTTGAAATTATGTTTTAGAAATTCTAAATTCGCTTCTGCTCACTGATACTTTGTTGCATCCAAATTATTTTACACTATAGTTGGCTCAAACTTTTAAACTATAAAACATTAGCATTTATAATTAATCTATTCTATAAAAAGACACTAGCTCTTATTAAATATTACTTAAAAGCAACTGTTGGTAAATCAGGCTAATTGTTTAAAAGAACTTGTTAACATTATTGCAATTATATTCATATTACTTAAAGAATAAATAATTAAATTGTTTATAAGTGCTTTTGGGCAAACAACATAAATTTTGACAGTGATCTTAATTATAAAAGATTTTGATATTTTGCATAATTATTAAAAAAAATCTCGATTTGGGATCTATCGAGATACAAAATTAGCTCCCGATACATCTAACGAAGATACATTTTTCATTGTAAAGATACTAATTAGTCCTCGATATATTTTTTTTTTGATATGTCAAGATACATAATACATCTAATGAAGATACATTTTTTCCTTTGTAAAGATACATAATTAGCTCCTGATATGTTTTTTTGATTTTGAGTCTGTCGAGATACATAATTAGCTCCCGATACATTCAACAAAAATATATAATTAGTTGAAATTTTTGTAATTACTTTGTAAGAATGAAGATTTGTGTAAATATAATAAATTAAGGTGTATATTTATGTTATTTTTTCTTTTTTTCAATTACTTCTAAAATAATTGAAAGTAGTCATATTCATGTTAATTGACTTAAATAAAATAAAATAATTCTTGATGACTTAAATAAGTGTATATATAGGTATGTACCTTCAATTTGCTAAAAGTCAAAAGGTCAATAGGGCATCTAAAAACAAATAAACTTCTCAAATATTCTAAACTATGTTTTAATAGAAGGTTTATTCGATTCGATCAGTTCATTTGTCACCTCTAAATATAGCATGGTAATAAAAGATGTAGTCTCAGTTCACACCTTTATATAACTTGAATTTAATTTAAACAGTTCATTTGTCGTTTCGCCTCGTTTTAACAAAAGGCATAGTCTCATTTGTCTTAATTAAATGAACAGTTCATTTAATTCAAAACGTCTCGCCTAGTATCAGGTAAAATGCCTCCTTTTTATATCATTTCGCCTTAAGGCGTTTGCCTTTCGATATTTTTACTTCCCCACAATGCCTTAGAGCATTTTTGACTACGCCTCACTTCGAAACGAGCGTCAAGACGAGTCCTGCAACTGTCTTTTTAAACACTGATTGACATTGATAAAGATAATTAGGCGTTAGTTGTTGCTGAACAGGCATATGTGGTAACCTCATTTAATTTTAAATGTCTCGCCTCGTATTAGATAAAATGCCTCGTTTTTATATCATTTCGCCTCGAGGCATTTGCCTCTCACCTCGTATTAGGTAAAACGTTTCGCCTTTATATCATTTCGCCTTGAGGCGTTTGCCTTTCGATACTTTTGCCTCCCCACAACACCTCGGGGCATTTTTTACTACGCTTCGCCTCGAAACGAACCTCAAGACGAGTTTTGTGACTGTCTTTTTAAAGATTGGTTGACATTAGTAAAGCTAATTAGGCTTTAACTGTTGTTGAACAGGCATATATAGTAACCTTATTATATTTATTTATAATATAAAGTATTAATTGCCTTATAATTGGCTCCTGACTTTCTGCTTATACTTCTATTTTTTTTTTCAGATACCGTATTGAAATTTGATTAATTTGAATTCACGTCAGGTAGGGCTTTATTCGGGGGTAGCACTCCCAACTGAGTTTTCTCCATGCCCAGGGTCAGACCCTCGTTATTTGTACCTTTTTATGTTTATAAAATTCTGCGTCCCTCTAAGAATTGTAATAGCTTCCTACTAGTTCATTGCCGGACATAGTGATATTTTCTCCGTCTCAATTTATGTGAATAAGTTAGATATGATATGGAGTTTTTTTAAAAAATAATTTTTTTTGAAATTTGTAATCTAAATAAATTTAAATGTTCGTGTGACTATAAATCATTTTATTAAGGGTAAAACAAATATTTTAAAATTAAATTATTAAAATATAGAAATATATTTTTTGAAGAATTGACTAAAAAGAAAAATGAATTATATAAATTGAGCTAAAAAGAGTAATTATTTATTACTTTTAATGATCCAAACTCCTAACAACATTAAGACTTCTAGAAATATGTAAAAATACAACATAATCTCGACATGAAGATATGTTTCAAATATCTTCACAAGCTACATTCACGTCTTATGTAACTAATGCTTGCCTTCTCCGACTTAACTTGTAAACCTTTATCAATAAATAAGCAAATTCCATCTTCGGGCATTGTTAATTAATATTCATAATTCATTTTTGAATTACCATTTGGAGAATTACTAGCAAAATTAGAATAATTTTTGACATAGTAACCTTATCATTCCACCACAACGAGAAGTCAACAATATTGTCAAGATCACTCCAATTACCAACATGAAGTTGTGGTGCAGTGGATAGGGCTGCTCCATCCTTAATCAGAGGTTGAGAGTTCGACCCTGAATATGTAGAAAACTCTGTTAGGAGCGCTGCCACCTTAATGTCTCTACAATGTGAGATCCGGATTAGTCGGGGTTCCAATACGGACACCGAACACCAGATGGAAAATAAATAAAAAAACAAAAGATCACTCCAATTAATAGAATTTATTTTTCAAATTTTTTTTGAGAATCATGACATCTAAAAAGCATGTGTTCTACAGCTTCATCTTCCAGACCATTTCATGTAAAAGTGAAAAGACGATTTTGTTTATTACAAGATATTTTAATAAAGGTCAAAAATGTCAAATCACTTATCTAAAGGTCATCATACTTTTAATAAATTATAGATTATAGATTATAAATTAAATGTAATATCCATCACCCAATTTTTTATTTTTTTTTGAAAAATACTTACTTTTTAGAATTCTGGATAGAAATAACTCGGAATTTAGCTGAATTCTTCAAGCCATCTTAATCAAATTAGCCTTATTAAAAGTTTTAATATCTCTAAAGTCCAACCCTCCATGTGTTTTTGGTTCATAAAGTTTGTCCCATCTCTCAAAATAATTTTTTTTTCTCATCACTCTGAATCTACTAGAATTTTAAAAGTATGAAAGTTATTTCCTTACATAGTTTTCATTGGAGTTGAAATAGTAGCGAACCCAGAATTTAAGGATAATTAAAAAATTACCTCAACGAGGTTCGAAATGTGGATGCCCCTTCCAATAGAGAACCTTAAGATTAATCTAAATACCAGTGCACTCAACTAACTTTTTGTTTTAGTGGGTGCTTTTATATCTTTTATACCTATTTTTGTATATGTTCTATGTAATTATACTTATTTCGTGTCGAGTTTATTGGGTGCCGAAACACCCTAAAAAATAATGTAGGTCCGCCCTGAGTTGAAAACTAGATAAAGCATACTCTTTTTTTTGGAGGACTTATAAAAGTTCCTTCTCATTCTTTAATTTTTGCTAACATATTCTTTTTCTATCTTTCTATCATAGGTAACCCAAGGTAAATATTCATTTGATTATACTGATCTTATTTCAGTATAGAAAAATTTCTCCTTTTTCGCCTCTAAAGTATTTTTGCTAAATAAATTGCAGATTTATTTATATTATTTACTTGACCCGAATATTTAGCATATATTTTTAATATGTCAACAATAGTAGAAAATTAAAATTAAGAAATCAAATAGATATGAAATTGTTAGTCTATTTCTATTCAACTTGATCTTTTGTTGTCATTTTCCTTTAGCTAAAATAATTCTGCATTTGTTTTCATTTCCAATACCAGATTTTACCTAATCTAGTATTTTTCGATACGACGTATTAATATATACGTGAAAATTACTATGAATCGAAAAAAAAATTAATTCATAATTTTTAAGTGCTATGAATTCAATGATAAGAACCTATAATGTGTTTGGTATCCTGGAAAACAAGTGATTTTGTTAGGTTTGGTGAGCGAACAAAAATATTACATTCCAATAATATTTATATGTAATTTAGATAAATACGATAACGGTAGTGTTGGAGGTGGATGCAAGGGTGGCTTAAGGTCGAATCTAGTAAATATCGTTCGCTTTAGGCCCTATAAGTTTTGATGGTAAATTTTGTGATTTTATTTTTAATTAAAATAATATTGAAGATCGTAAAAAAGAAAAAGTTTCAAAATTAATATAAAAAAAAGAAAAAGAAAAATTATCTATCAAATTATCAAAAATATCTTAGGACTTTGAATTAAATTAACTCAAATTTTTATATTACATAAATAATATTTTTATAACAACATTCAAGGTGATATAATGCAAACATATGACTAATATCTTATTAACTAGCATTAATTCTTACTTTTAAATTACTAAGTTAACTGAATGCTTTATATCATTTAAGAATACTAGATCAAAAATAAACATGTGAACAAAAAAAATGATAACTCTAAATTATTGGTATCATTTGTGCGTATTTATAGATATACTAAAAGAAAATTATTAAAATTTTATTTTATGTCATTAATTTTATTGAGATATTTGAATAAGTGAAGGAGGCGATTTGAAGGATAGGTTTTGCTGCTGCTGGGGGTGGTGGGGTAGAGTCACAAGATGAAGTTTGAAATCTACTTCATTTAAATTCACATGTGTCCTATTTTATAATGAATGAATAAATATTATTTAGTTAAAAATTATTTTAATCATGATTAACGTTTCTCCTCCTTCATCGCATAGGAGAATGGGTGCAAACTCCTCCGCCCATCACTCCATTTCCATTTCTAATCAATTGATTAGATTATAGAGATTTGTATTGTGATTTTGTATTGTGTTTTCAGTAGTAAAAAATTAATTTACTATCAATTTTAATTTGTTTTCTTAAGTCTTTGTTATTTTATCAGATTTGTTATGATGCAATTTATTTGTCCACTAAATAATGATACATTTAATTGTTTATATGCGTTTTAAATTAATTTGTTGGGTTTGAGTATTGTGAATTAAATATGCCCGTGAAATTATTAACCCCTTACAAATATGCTAAAACTACTATTATAGGTTACAAAGGTGACACACCAGCAAATAGAAAAACTTTACTCGACTCGTAAGTACTACGTCCAATAACCGTATTTCATGTGAAGTACCGTTAATTGTGCAATATAATACTATCAATTTTTGAAAATTTAAAATCAAACCAAATGTGCAAGCTTAAAGGTAAGTTCTACAGAGTGGCAATCCGATCGACTATGTTGTATGGAGCGAAGTGTTGGCGAATTCTCACATCCAAAAGTTGAATGGGGTGGAGATAAAGATGTTGTGGTGGATGTGTGGACGTATTAGGAGAGGTAAAGTTAGATATGAGATTATTCGGGAGAAGGTGAGAGTGACATCGATATAGGACAAGATGCAAGAAGTGAGGTTACGTTGGTTCGAACATGTGATGAGAAGGAATGTGGATGCTCCAGTTCAGAAGTGTGAGAGGTAGTTTTAGGCTGGGACCGGGGTAGAGGTAGGCCGAAAAAATATTGGAGGGAGGTGATTAGGCAGGATATGAGACAGCTTACGAAAGACATAACCCTTGATAGGGAGGTATGAAGGATGCATATTATTACAGAGGGCTAGTAGGTAGAAGTACGTTCGTAATAGTAGGAAAGATTGCTCTGTTTTGTATTGGTGCATGTAGTGTCTTGTAGCCTCTTATTCATGGTATTTTGATGATGACTATAATTTCGTATAACAAATTTATAATATTACTGTTTGAGTGTCTTATTTTTTCTATAATTTAGCGGTGTCACCCCTTATATGTTGTTTGCTTCTATCTTTTTTTTTTTATTGTGTTTGTTATCTGTCTATCGATATGAATGTTACTTATGAAATTTGATTATGAGAAAAATTAAAGATGCTATTTTTTTTTTCATATCAATCTAAATGTCCAAATATAAAATTTAAATTCTAAATTCGTTATCGTTATAATTGAGGGTTCATATTAAATTATTGGACTTTTAGAACTAAGACAAGTCACAATACATAATATTCATAATTTTTTTAATGTGACACATGCACCTTTTTTTTTCCTATTTTCTTTTTTTGACCCTCCAAATTAAAGCTCTTCATTCCACTATAAATATATATGTTTTTTTCATTCAACCTAACATTTCTAATATTTCCTCAATTGCCTTCTTCTCTACATTTTCATTACAAAAAAAAAAAAAAAAGAAATATTCCACTATTTCATAAAAATATAGCAAAATGACTACTAATTATTTCAAGATTGAAAAAGAAGACAAAGAAGATATAAAACATAGAAAAGCACAATTCTTGATTTACAAGTCATAAAGAAAGTAGATTCTCATGTTATGTCTATGAGAAAGAATTCATCATATTGGTTGAAAGTGAAAATTTGTAAGTTGAAAATCATGATTGGGAGGAAATTAATGAATTTGAAAAAAAGTAAATTGTTTAACTTTTTTGCTTTTAAAAGTTGAACTTATAAGCAATTTATTTGTCAATTAAAATATTTGAAGAGTTTGATTGGAGGTAAAGCTCCTTCTAATCTGAGGACAGTCAAGTGAAATTCAATTTACGAAATACTTTAATTTATGAACAATAATGTTGTGATAAAGATCATAATATTAGAAGAATTATTACCGCAAGACTTAGAGGGTGGAGTACAACAACAACAAAAAACCCAGTGTATTCCCACATAGTGGGGTTTGGGGGGTAAGATGTACGCAGTCCATACCTCTACCTCTAAAGAAGTAGAAAGGCTGTTTCCGATAGACCCCCGGCTCGAGGCACGAGATACTACACAAATACATAGTAAATCATAAAAAGTAAATCATAATAAATAGTAAATCATAGAACAAGATGTCTTAACATAAATACGACACCCATAAGTAATAAAAAACAGAGAAAAACAAACAGGTTCGTAATAAAACATGGAACAAGGTATCATAACAAGAATAATACCCCCACCAAGTAATTCCCTACAGTAGCGACCCAAACTGGCCCTAGCCTTCTTCCCTAATTCGCGTCCTCCAGATCTTCCTATCTAGGGTCATGTCCTCGGTGAGCTGTAACTGCTCCATGTCCCGCCTAATCACCTCACCCAAGTTCTTCTTCGGCCTACCCTTACCCCGCCTAAAACCATCTAAGCTAGCCTCTCACACCTACGAACCGGGGCATCCATGCCCCTCCTCCTCACGTGTCCGAACCATCTCAATCGGACTTCCCGCATCTTATACTCCACTGGAGTCACATCAACCTTCTCCCTGATAGTCTCATTCCGAACTCTATCCCCTCTAGTCAGCCCACACATCCAACGCAACATCCGCATTTCTGCCACCTTCATTTTTTGAATGTGGGAGTTCTTAACTGGCCAACACTCCGCTCCATACAACATGGCCGGACGAACTACCACCCTGTAGAATTTTCCTTTAAGCTTGGGCGGCACCTTCTTATCACACAACACCCCGACGCGAGCTTCCACTTCATTCATCCCGCCCCAATACGATGCGAGACATCCTCGTCAATATCACCGTTACCCTGAATCACGGACCCGAGATACTTGAAACTATCCCTCTTACATACCTCCTGTGATTCTAACTTCACTACTACCTCATTCTCCAGCCTCACGTCATTAAACCTGCATTCCAAATACTCTGTCTTGCTTCTGCTCAATCTGAACCCTTTAGACTCAAGAGTTTGTCTCCACACATCTAATTTGTCATTCACACCCCTCGCGTCTCATCAATCAAAACTACATCATCTGCAAAAAGTATACACCAAGGCACCTCCCCTTGAATACGCCGCGTCAACACATCCATCACCAAAGCAAACAAAAAGGGACTAAGAGTAGATCCCTGATGCAATCCTGTCAATACAGTGAAATGCTCTGAGTCTCCTCCCGTCGTCCTCACCTGAGTTTTCACTCCATCATACATGTCCTTAATTGCTCTGATATATGCCAGCGGGACTCCACTCACCTCCAAGCATCTCCAAAGCACCTCCCTGGGGACTTTGTCGTATGCCTTCTCCAGGTTGATAAACACCATGTGCAGGTCCTTCTTCCTTTCCCTATACTGTTCCACCAGCCTCCGTACCAGGTGAATTGCCTCCGTCGTTGAGCGGTCAGGCATAAATCCAAACTGGTTTTCCGAAATATACACTATCCGTCTCAGCCTCACCTCGACCACTCTCTCTCAAATCTTCATAGAGTGACTCAATAACTTAATCCCCCTATAATTATTGCAACTCTGAATGTCACCCTTATTCTTATAAAGAGGAATCATGGTACTCCACCTCCAAGCCTCGGGTATTTTTACCGTCTTGAAGATTCCGTTAAATAATCCAGTTAACCACCCTACACCAGCCTCTCCAGCGAACTTTTAAAAATCCACCGGTATCTCATCCGGCCCCATCGCCCTACCCCTTCGCATCCTGCGAACAGCCTCTCTAACCTCTTCTACCTTAAAACGTTTACAATAACTAAAATCCCGACACTCCTCTGAGTGCTCCAGCTCCCCTAACATAATAGCTCTATCCTCTTCATCATTCAAAAGCCTATGAAAATACGACTGTCATTTATTCTTAATGTGGTCGTCCTCCACCATCACTGTATCGTCCTCCCCCTTAATGCACTTCACCTGGTCGAGGTCACGACCCTTCCTCTCCCTAGCCTTAGCGAGTCTAAACAACATTCTTTTCCCTCCTTCCCTTTGTAACCCTGCATACAAGCTCTCAAAAGCGGCCTTCTTAGCCGCCGTAACTGCTAACTTAGCCTCCTTCCTAGCTAACTTGTACTCTTTCCTGTTTATCCGCTTCTCTTCTTCGTCCTTACTCTCAACCAACTTAGCATACGCCCCTTTCTTGGTCCCCACTTTCTTCTTAACCTCTTCATTCCATCACCAATCCCCCCGATGATGCCCTGCCCGGCCCCTAGAAACACCCAACACCTCATTTGCATTCTCCCTGATACACCTAGCCACCCTATCCTACATACTATCCACGTCCCCACTACACTCCCACACCCCCATACCCTCCAATTTCTCCCCTATCTCCCACGCATTCACTGGCGTCAAGCCGCCCCACTTAATTCTAGGTCTACACTCCTTACCCCTCATCTTTTTATTCTTCTTTATACCCAAATCCATAACAAAGAGCCTATGATGGGTTGAAAGATTCTCACTCGGGATGACCTTACAGTCCTTACACAACACCCTATCCCCTTTCCTAAGCAACAAAAAGTCTATCTGGGACTTGGCTATCGCGCTTCGAAAGGTGATCAGGTGATCGTCCTTCTTCGGGAAGCCCGAGTTTACCACCACCAGCCCAAAGGACCTCGCAAAATCCAATAGAGTTGCCACCTCTTCATTTCTTTCCCCAAAACCAAAACCACCATGCACATCACCAAAGCCTCCCGGTAACGCCTCGACGTTCCCGTTGAAATCTCCTGCTACAACAATCTTCTCCGAACTAGGCACGTCTCTCACCACCTAATCCAAAGCCTCCCAAAACCGCATCTTCTCCTCCCCCTCCAAGCCCACTTGCGACGCATAAGCACTACACACGTTCAGGGTAAACCCCCGAATGACCAACTTAATAGTCATCAACCTATCGTTGATCCTCTTCACCTCTACTACCTGATCTCTAAGCTCTTCATCTACTAAGATGCCAACTCCATTCCTACGCCTCTCACTCTCAGAGTACCAAAGCTTGTAACCATCCACATCCCTAGCCTTAAACCCTACCCACTTGGTCTCTTGAACACACGCAATATATCCTCATCTTTCTAAGAATCTTCATAAGCTCTATGGACTTACCCTGAAGAGTCCCTATATTCCAAGACCCAACCCTCAGCCTACCATCACTATCCACACGTCTTCCTCTACCATCCCTGAGGCCAAACCTTGGCCCCCCTCCCACTCCCGCCAATTCCCCGCCCCAACCCCCTCGGACATGACCCTATTCAACCATCAACGCCCACAGCCACTACTACAACAAAATATAAGAAAATATAAACAGTGGTAGTAACAAAGCAGCAGCAAGAAATACAAGGCTCACACAAATTCGAAGAAATAATCAAGAAACAAAACTAAACTCAAATAGAGAGCAAACACCAATGGCCTCAACACCCAAAACCCCAAAAATAGAGCCCCAAGCCGATAAGCCAATAAAAAGCAGTGCTAGAAACGACAACAGACAATATCAACAAATCAAACGCAAGTCAAGATACAGGAGATAATACTAGCATAATACAAAGAATGAAATAACAAAGGTTAGAAGTCACCGGGTTACGCTTGTAGACCAAGTTCTCCTTTCCTGCGAACACCAAATCCGGCCAGATCTGGCCTGTAAATGATGTGTCGACGGTGGGGTTTTTCGGCAATGTGATGGTCACCGTAAGCATGCGTGTGTGTTTTTCGGCGGGTTTGTGCGTAGATCTGTGTGTGCGGGCTGTGGGTCGTCGATTTTGGATTGGCTACCGGCAGGTTTCACCGGGAAACCAAATACCCAACGCAGCTAGAGCTCCGAGGAGCTCCTGTGACGGAGAGACGGCGGCGACGCCTGTTCTCCGATGGCGGCACTGTTTCGCCGGCTGTTTCGCCGGCCGGGTGAGCTGCGGATGGAGCTTAGAAAGAAAGAGAGATGGAGGGAACCGGAGAGAGGTCGGGTCGGGTCGGGTCCCTGGCCGGCGAACGGTGTTCGCCTGTGGTGACGGTTTCGCCGGTCGGCGGAGGCTTTACTAGTGACGGCGGCGGCAGATCTAGGCGGTGACGGCGCGGTGCCGACGCTAGTTCGCCGGAGGGGAAGAGAGATCGTAGAGCGAGAGGGAAGGCGGCGCCGGTACCGACGCCGTTGTCGTTGTGGTCGGATTTTGGGTTGGGAGAGAGTTTGGTCAGTGTTCGATGAATAGTAAAAATAAAAAAATATTTATCACTCCCTCACAACTCTTATTTGTCACATAGAGGATTGAGTGAGAAAAAGAAAAGAAAAGAAAAAAGATAGAGGATGGAGTGAGAAAAATAAAAGAAAAGAAAAAAGATAGAAAAAAAAAAAAGAGTTCTAGTTTCCCTTCTTTTTTTTTTTGTCTTTCTTTCTATTTTTTTAGTTTATAATACTATTTATCCGTTAAGATCGTTCGGCAGAGTGTATAAGAATAATGTAAAATATAATATATTAGTAATGCTTTCTGCTAGTTATGTTTGCATTAGTTGTGTTTGTGTTTTCTTATGCAGTGTTTGGTTTGATGTATTAAAAATAATACGAATTATATAATTTCTAAAAAATATAATTTTTTTAATAAAAATACTCTCTATATATATATCGAAAAGGATGCGAAAAAAAATTTGAGGGATAATTATATCTTTAATCATGCTAGTGCACATATTAGATTCATTGAATTACTAATACCATGAATTTTGAGGTATTAATAATACACCCTTCAATACACGATAGAATATATAATTAATGCTTTCATTAGTTATACATAAGCTAAAAAATATGTCAAATAGAGTACTAATAATACACATTAATTAATGTATGAATTATTTTTTTCAATTCACTGCACCAAACAACCCCTTTATGAAATTATGGTTTTTCAATGCAAATAAAGGAATTGACTTAATTAATTTCCTCAATTTATATTTCAATATCTAAAATACCTTAAACCCCCCCCCCCCCCCCCCCCCCCCCGTCTCCCTCCCTCGATTTTTTGATGTCTGATATTTATTTTGAGATTCAAGTAAATTTGAAATTTTGAATCTACTAAAAAAATAAAGACTCCTAATGATAGCATTCAGACTGGTTCACTTGCTTAAGATCAAGAACAACTTCGAGAATTACGGAGAAGAATGGGCTAAGTGCTAGATATATTTCATTATTCAAGTTCAAGTAAGATGGCCCCGTATGAATTTTGAGTAAAGTTGAAAACTTTTACTTATTTTCTTACGAGAGATTTTTTATATTATTTTTTCATGTTTTCCTAATCTTAGTAGGATTTTATTTATTATTTTCATAAAAATATATCTTAATCCTATGCTATGTGGGATAGTGGTTTTCTCTCTCTCTCTCTATAGGGGTGTATTTTGTTACTTTAATTAGACAACATTATTATTAATTGAGGATTTCTCTTATTTACACCTTTGTGTGTAGTATATAAGAACAATTCGGGGGAAAAATTAATTCTTAGCTTGATATATTTAATTTCTATTAAAATTAACTAAAGAGGATGATTAGTCTTATACTAATTGTTATCTTTGCTAGATTACTTTTAATCTAAGTTTTTGAATTGACTCTGCTAATATTAAGATCAATTAAAATTCGTCTCAAAATTAAAAATTTATTCTCAAATTTCATCTATCTTTAATTTTAATATTTTCGTTTTCACATTATATTTTTATTTTATTAAAGTAACCCGATTCTTATCATCTAATCTTACTAGATTTAGCTTGAAAGATGATATTCGAGGGATGGTTGCTTATTTCACATATTTAATCTGTAATTTTGACACCCTTATACCATATTAAAAAATATATTTTGTTCTATCTTCGGTCATTTAACCTTAAATTTTGAAAAAAAAAGAGAAATAATACATAAATAAATATTTAAATTTAATCTCAGTGGACAAGTAACAATGAAGTTTGAATATGTACATCAAACATCTCAACTCGTCTACATCACAATACTCATCTCCACTATATTAATTAAATACTCTAACTTAAAATATAATCCTCTAAAAACCTCCAATATTTATGTACTGTCATAGTAGTATTGAATGTCCACAAGACATAATGGACCTGAGTTTGAGTATTTAGTTATAATTGAGATCAATTTGAGGTGCCTAAATACCCGTTTGGTCATAAATTTTTCTAATAATTTTTTTAAAAAACTTAACAAATAATATTTGGTCAGACAATTATGTCATTATTGCGAATAATCCAAATTCTCAAACCCAATATTAAAAAAAATACTATTATTTGGACTAAATTTTAATTTTTGTGAATTTTTAATAATAAATTATGTTTCTCAAATATTATGACAAAATATACGATGAAGTGTTTCATGTTATGTGGGGACAAATTTAAAATGTTTGTTTATATATTACGCCACAATTTAATAAAAAAGAGAAAATAAAATATAAAAAGGGTATTTAGTCATTTAACTTTTTCAACCCACAATATAAAAAGGAGAAATACGAAGAAAATTGGCAAAAGTAGGGTTGTACAGATTTCGGTTCAAATGGTTAATCCGAACCGATAATTTGATTATCAGGTTAACGGGTCATTTTTTTTGGTTAGTGGGTTGGGTGTCGGTTTTTTTATTTTATTTTCAATTAAAATAATATTGAAGATCGTATAAAAGTAAAAAATTCAAAATTAATATAAAAAAAGAAAGAAAAATTATCTATCAAATTACCGAAATTATCTTAGGATTTTGAATTAAATTAACTCAAATTTTCATATTACATAAATAATATTTTTACAACAACATCCAAGGTAATGTAATGCAAACATATGACTAATATCTTAGTATTAACTAGCATTAATTCTTAGTTTTAAATTACTATGTGAAGTTAACTAAATGCTTTATATCATTTAACAATACTAGATCAAAAACAACATGTGAACAAAAAAAAATGATAACTCTAAATTATTAGTATCATTTTGTGCATATTTATAGATAGACTTAAAAGACGAAATTATTAAAATTTTATTTTATGTCACTAATTTTATTGAGATATTTGAATAAGTGATGAGGTGGTTTGAGGTTTAGGTGCTGTTCTACTCCATTTAAATTTACATGTGTCATATTTTATAATCAATGAACAAATATTATTTAGTTAAAAATTATCTTAATCATGATTAACTTTTCACCTTTTCATCGCACAGGACAATGGGTGCAAACCCCTCCACCCATCACTCCCTTTCCGTTTTCTTCTTCTTCTATAGTTGATCTCTAATTGATTAGATTATAGAGATTTGTATTGTGATTTTTTATTGTATTTTTTGATAGTAAAAATTAATTTACAATCAATTTTAATTTGTTTTCCTAGGTCTTTATTATTTTATCAAATTTTTTATGATGTAATTTGTCGACCAAAAAATGATACAATTGAATTTTTCAGGATATGCGTTTTAAATTAGGGTTTGATTATTGTCAATTAAATATGCCCATGAATTTATTAACTCATCGAGTGCAAGTATTAGCAGTTGAACTTCTTTTGTATATTTAGAATTAAACCCCTTAAAATTATGTTAAAACTACTATTATAATTTATAGGTTACAAAGGTGACACACCAACAAATAAAAAAACTTCACTAGAGCCGTAAGTATTACGTCCAATAACCATATTTCACGTAGAATACCGTTAATAGTGCAAGCTAATATTATCGATTTTAAAAAATGTAAAATCAAACCAAATGTGCAAGTTTAAAGGTAAGTTATACAGAGTGGCCGTCCGACCGGTTATGTTGTATGAAGCGGAGTGTTAGTGAATTTTCACATCCAAAAGTTGAATGTGATGGAGATGAGGATGTTGCGGTGGGTGTGCGGACTTACCAGGAGAGATAAAGTTAGAAATGAGATTATTCGGAAAAAGGTGGAAGGGACTTCGGTAGAGGACAAAATGCGAGAAGTGAGGTTGCGTTGGTTCGGGTATGTGATGAGAAGGGATGCGGATGCTCCAATTTGGAGGTGTGAGAGGCTGACTATGAATAGTTTTAGGCGGGGTAGAGGTAGATCGAAGAAATATTGGAGGGAGGTGATTAGATAGAACATGGGCAGTTATAGCTTACGGAAGACATGACCCTTGATAGGAAGGTGTAGAGGACGCGGATTAGGGCAGATGACTAGTAGGTAGGAAAGAATGCTCTGTTTGTATTGGTGCATGTAGCGTACTGTAGCCTCTTGTTCATGGTGTTTTGGTGATGTCTATAATTTCGTATAACAAGTTTATAATATTACTGTGTGGGTGTCTTGTTTTCTCTATGATCTAGCGGTGTGCCACCCCTTATGTATTGTTTGCTTTTATTTTATTTTTTTATTATATTTGTTATCCGTCCTGAGTCGGAAGTCTGTCGGAAACAACCTCTCTACTTCATCTGAGGTGGTGGGTATGGTCTGCGTACACTCTACTCTACTCTCCTCAGACCCACTTTGTGAGAATACACTGGGTATGTTGTTGTTGATAATCAAACCAAATCAAAGCAATAAAAGTTGGTTTAGTTAATCGATTTGGTTCGATTTTATCGATCTTTTGAAATTCAAATACAAATTAAATAAAAATTAATTTATATAATCAATTAGGTTTGATTTTTCTATTTGAGTCGGTTTTTACCCAAATCATGAAGACTCCTGAAAGTTTCCAATAGAAATATTAGCCTAGGTTTCATGAATTGGTGTATTAACCCATTTTTTTTTATTAATTTTCCAATTGAATAGTCATATGTGGTAACCTTATTTAATTTAAAATTTCTTGCCTTGCGTCTTGCCTCGTATAAAATAAAATATTTTGGCTTTATATCATTTTGCCTCGAGGTGTTTGCCTCTCACCTTGTATTAGGTAAAACGTTTCGTCTTTGTATCATTTCACCTTGAGGCGTTTGTTTTTCGATACTTTTGCCTCCCCACAATGCCTCGAAGTATTTTTTACTACGCCTCGTCTTGTGACTGCCTTTTTCAACACTGGCTGACATTAATAAAACTAATTAGGCTTTAACTGCTGGTGAACAGGCATATGTGGTAACCTTATTATATTTTATTTATAATAAAATAAAGTATTAATTGCCTTATAATGGGCTCCTGACTTTCTGGTGATACTTCAAGCTGCCATTATGGAACCATTTTTTTTTAAAAAAATAAAATAAAATTTTGTGTCCCTCTAAGAATTGTAATAGCTTCTTACCAGTTCATTGCCAAACATTTTTGTTTATTTAGTGATATGGAGTTTAAGAAAAAAATAAAGAATTTTGAATTTTTCAATCAAAATAATTTAAATAGTTGTATGATTATAAATTATTTTACTAAGGATAAAAATAAATATTTTAAAATTAAATTGTTAAAATATAGAAATTTATTTTTTGGGAGATTCATATAAATTAGGTTAAGGGGAGTAATTATTTATTATTTTTAATGATCCAAAGTTTATACTCTCTCTTTTCATTTTTACTTGTCATATTTTGACTTGGCGTACCCATTAAGAAAAATAATTAGTAATATGACTATTTTATTGTAGTACTTCTATTAAATGATGTTTACATTGTGTCTTGAAATTAATTTGGAGAAAAAAATAATTAATGATAAGGGTAAAATAAAAAAACAGTTATTTTTTCTTGATTTGTCATTTTATCAAAAATGACAAGTAAAAGTAAAAATATAATTAAAAATTTAGTGACAAGTAAAGCAAACGAAAGGAATATAAGATTTTACCTTAGGCAAATTATGAGCAACAACATTAAGACTTCTGGGAATATGTAAAAATACAACATAATCTCGACACGAAGACATGTTCCAAATATTTTCACAAGCTACATCCATGTTTCATTTGACTTTCACAATTTCACATAACTGAAGGATCAGTTAATTCATTATTAAATGTCATACATTTTTATATTTTCTTACACTTTCATGTGTGCTACATTATCATTATCTGTCACATAAAGATACTAACAAAATTAGAATAATTAAAATTATTTTATTTTATTTAAGTCAATTGAAGGTACTACTTTCCCCCTACCAATTTAAATGTCAAAATCATAAAATTTAAATTCTAAATTCGTTATCGTCATAATTGAGAGTTCCATATTAAATTATATTTGACTTTGAGACCTAAGACAAAGTCACCTACATAATATTCATAAATATATTATGAATATATATGTTTCTTTTTTGACCCTCCAAATTAAAACTCTTCATTCCACTATAAATATATGTATGTTTCTTTCATTCAATCTTCACTTCAATATTTCCTAAATATTTCTAATTCTCTCTCAATTGCCTTTTTTCTCTTCATTTTCATTACCAAAAAAAATAAAAAAAAATTCACTATTTCATAAAAAATATCAAAATGACTAATAATTATTTCAAGATTGAAAAAGAAGACAAAGAAGATATAAAACATAGAAAAGCACAATTCTTGATTTACAAATCATTAAAGAAAGTAGATTCTCATGTCATGTCTATGAGAAAGAATTCATCATATTGGTTGAAAATCAAGATTGAGAGGAAAATAATGAATTTGGAAAAAAGCATATTGTTTAAAATTTATGCTTTTAAAAGTAGAATTTACAAGCAATTTATTTGTCAATTAAAATATTTGAAGAGTTTGATTGGAGGTAAAGAGACTATGGTTAGTCTTCCATATGTATTCACCTCAAATTCCTTCTGATTCGAAGACAGTCAAGTGAAATTGAATTCACGAAATAATTTGATTTATGAAATACGTAATACTGAAGAAATTATTACGACAATATATAAAAGGAAGGTAATAAACGTCTATATTGTATGAGTGAGAACAAAAAGAAAAATAGAAAAGAAAGACTTCTAATTTTCCTTATATATATATATATATATATATATATATATATGTTCCATTTTAATGTATACTATTCACATTTGTTTCCTCAATTTATCTTTAAAATATATTTCATTTTTTTTTTTCCTTTGATTTCTCAATATTTGATACTTATTTTGAAATTCGACTAATTTGAATTTACGATTCTACTAGAAAATTAGACTCCTGACCTTACTAGATTTACCATGAAAGATTATATTTGAATAGAATGTGTTTTAAGGAATGAGTTTGTCTCTTTTTCTTTTTTATAAATCGAACATTTTACAACAAACATAATTTATAATCAGACACTTAAATTTGATTTTGGTCTATAAGTAAATACTTAAACTATGATATGCGTATTTAAACACCTCAACTCGTTTCTACTGTGTCAGTTGAATACTTTAACTTACAAAAATAATCATCTAAATACCTTCAAAATGTATGTGCCATGTTAGTGTTGAGCTTCCACAAAACACACTGAGAACTAATTTGCGTTCAGTAATCAATCCACACCAAATAGTGATGTTTACACACACTCTCAAAGTTAGTGTTTACTTGTCAGGTGAGTTCAATTTTAAATGTCTGTTTATGTTGTCAAAATATTGAACCTAAAAAGTTTTTTTTTTTTTTTTTCTTTTTAGAGAAAAAGATATTGTAACATCTCTATACTTTTTCCTTTTGATCTCTTACTTGGTGTCTGGTATTCATGTTGAAATTCGACTAATTCAAATTCGAGCCGAAATATTGTATTATAGGGATAAAATATTTGAGCACGAGACCTATAACTAAGGATAAAAAAATACTTACCACACTCACAATCTTTGATTATACCTCTTCCTTTAGAAAAAATGAGTTAAAAGAGAGTTGAGAGTTTTTTTTAGTGTAAGTTGCACATTGAATGATAAAAAGAAAATTTGAGGATTTTTGTGATTTTTAAACTTTAAATTTTGAACATTCTTATGATGTTCTAAATACCACTTACGATCTCGTAGGTAGCATAATTAGTGTAAAAATGAAAAGCCGAGATAACATACTTTACTTTCTTTCCCTATTAATATACATAACATAACCGACATATATATAGCATTCTGTGTATATGTTGAGATTTTGTAATATGTTTAGAGAGTTGAGATTTTTTGTAATATTGAAAATATAAATTGTGTATTTTAGCATAATTACGACCTCGTAAGTAACATAATTAGTACTCCCTCCGCTTCGAAATAATTGAATTGTTGAGGTATTTATTGGTGTTTTAAAATAAATAAATCATTAATTTTTTTTTTGTATATTAAAATTCAACAATTTATTTATTATAAAACGGAAGGAGAACAAAAGTAGGGCCGTAAATGTTTTGGCAACCTATGAAGCCCACCGACCTACGGTGCGTAGGTGGTGCCGTAAGTTGCAAGATTTTTGGGCCAGTTTATTTAAAAACTAGGCCCATCCTGATCCCTTCATCTTTTCAAGTTTCACTTTTGATTCTTGAAACGAAAAGGTAAATTTTCTTGGCGATTAATACAAGTATATTGTGATAAACATGAAATAAGTAAGTTGATATGTTCAATTGCATGCAAAATATCTAGAAATTACGAGCCTAGAATTAGCCTAAAAGCATAAATTGGGGCATTTTTCTATAATAAACTCATGTCCCGAATCGAACCGACCGATACATACTCCTAAAAGGATATTTTTGTCATTTAACCTTGAATCCGAAAAATATAAAAGGAGAAACAAGAAGAATTCGGCAAAATTCACTTGTAGGTTCCCTTTCCTTTCTCTTTTTTTCAGCTCTAATTGCAACACAAGACCTAAACCTTAAAACCTAGTTCGTTTGTTTTTACAATTGACTTTTGTGTAAAATCATAGTTAGTATTAGAGAGTAAATTCTGTATGTTTTAGCTTTATTATTATTGTTGTGAAATTCTTGCAGGTTGTTGAAGATGGTTGAAACTCTTTTTGAAGATATATTTACTGTCACTCAGAAGGATCCTGATGGCAAAAAATTTGATCGAGGTTTGCTAATTAAATTAAATTAAATTCATGTTTAATTTTGATTATATCTCGACTAATTCCATGTGCTACCTGTCCAGCAATAACAATAGGTATCAGGTAACCTGTAGAGTGTATAAGAATAGTGCTGAATAGAGTGTAGTGATAATGCGGGGATTAGTTGAGCTGAAAGGTTATTTTTATGGGCAAACAACATAAATCCCGATAGTTTGGAGCTTAATTACAGAAAAAACTCGACATTTTGTATAGTTATTGAAAATCCCGATTTTGGGTATGTCAACTAATTCCATGTGTTACCTGTCCAGCAATGGCAATAGGTATCAGGTAACCTGTCCACAGTGTTGGGATAGGATAGATGGGAATAGATCACCTAGGGTTGTTTGGTAGAGTGTATAAGAATAGTATTGAATAGAGTGTATTAATAATGTTGGGATTAGTTGAGCTAAAAGGTTATTTTTATGGGCCAACGACATAAATCCCGACAGTTTGGAGCTTAAGTACAGAAAATCTCGACATTTTGCATAATTACTAAAAATTTCGATTTTGAGTTTGTCGAGATACATAATTAGCTCCCAATACATCCAATGAAGATGCATTTTTTCCTTTTGTAAAAGATACATAATTAGCTCCCGATGTATTTTTTTCGATTATGGGTCTGTCGAGATACATAATACATCCAATGAAGATACATTTTTTTCCTTGTAAAGGTACATAATTAGCTCCTGATATAATTTTTTCGATTTTGGCTCTTAGAGTTACATAAATAGCTCCCCGATATATTAAACGATGATATATAATTAGTTGAGATTTTTGTAATTACTTTGTAAAGGTGGAATTTGTGTAAATATGGTAAATTAAGGTGTATATTTATGTTATTTTTCCTATTATTATCCACTATTTGGTTTGGTAGAGTGTATAAGAATAGTACTGAATAGAGTGTATTAGTAATGCGGGGATTAGCTGAGCTGAGCTTATTTTTATCCACTAATTGGTTTGGTGTACTATGGGCGGTTTATTATTTAACTATGGTTGTCCATGTGTTAATAATCATTAATATTGTTAATATCGTGGTTTGCTGCATATTATTTATACACCATATAGTAACGGTCTTTTGGTAGAGTGTGTAAGAATAGTAATGAATATGGTGTATTAGTAATGCCAGGATTAGCTGAGCTAAGCTTATTCTCATCCACTATTTGGTTTGGGGTACTATGGATGGTTTTGTAATTTAACTATGATTGTCCATGTGTTAATAATCATTGATATTGTTAATATCGTGGTTTGCTACGTATTAGTTATACACCCCATAATAACAGTCTTTTGGTAGAGTGTATAAGAATAGTACTGGATATGGTGTATTAGTAGTGTTGGGATTTGCTGACCGAAGGTTAGTTATGCTGAGACGTGTCCTATCCATTGTTTGGTTTGTTGTATCAAGCACATTTCTATCTTTTCTCATGTTTATCCGTGTATTAATAGTCCATGTATTGCTAATACCATGGTACATAAGTTAAAAATCCTATCAAACAAAAAATTAAATAACACCATGGCTAATACATGTATTAGATTCTCTAATACATCTTACTAAACGACCCCATAGAGTAATTAATACTTGTATTAGCTATGGATAGGTTGAAAATCCTGGCAAAAAAAGGATTAATAATACAATAACTAAGACAGTACTATGGCATGTATTAGTTTCTCTATTTCATCCTACCAAACGACCAATTAGTGTTTTTGCTTCTGTTGAGGTTTGCACCGGAGACCTTTATCAATGCAATTTTATTTCAAGGGGAAGTGACAAGATGGTCGTGGTACACCACTTGAATGATAAGTTGAAGGAGAATAACTAAACTGTTTGTTCACCGTAGACCTGGGATGACATTCTCCTCATGGACTAATGCAATCAAAAACAACAACCTACCCAGTGTAGTCCACAAAGTGAGTTGTGGGGAGGATGGAGTGTATACTGACCCTACCCCTACATCAGAGGTAGAGAGGTAGAGAGGCTGTTTCTGATGGATCCTTATGGACTGATGCAATTAGGAGAAATAAAAAGGTTGAGAAAAAGATGGCGGCTTTTAATAAGAAAAGAAAGGGGCAGTATACATGTAGTTGACTGGAAATACTCCAGATGAATTGTGATAAAGTATTGTGCATCTGTAATGGATTTCTTAATCTGTTCATATTTGCTGGAAGACATACTTACAGTGAAGCTGCCTTTGAGACAAAGGCATGGTCTTATGCTATGTTACTCGTACTCTCCAAAATTGTTGCAGCACCCGTCTTCAAAATGTGACCTTCCTTGCAATAGTTTCCACTATAGGTGAATCAAAATATTTCTTTTGTATAGTTTTACATTCTAGTTTCTTTCTCATGAGCAATAAGGGGCTTAGGAAGGAGCACGGTGTTGTGTGGTGATTCTGCAGGCCGTGAACTGACTAATTAACTATTGGGAGCATTTAGCACTAGAGTACTGATAAGTGTGTTGCTGATTGCATATACGAGAGAGTAATAATATATTGAGTTTGTGTTGTTTCTTGGCAAAACCATGTTTTGTGGCATATGATCGACTATGCTTTGTTTATTGTTGTCAACTTGAATTAACAAAACTGCAGTAACATTTTTTTCTTGTTGTTGCAAATAATGTGATCGAATATATCGTGCATTTTGTAGTTAATCGCATTGAAGCACGGAGTGAGCAGTTTGATATGTTCATGCTACTGGATATAAACACTGAAATATATCCTATGCGCGTGAAGGAGAAATTTATGATGGTTTTAGCATCTACTTTGAACTTGGATGGGACACCAGATACCGGTTATTTCATTCAGGTAATTTGTTGTAGTGGTTTATGTCTATCCTTGTTGATTTGCAAGTGTTAACCTATCTGATTTAATTTAAATATTATACAAACAACAACAAACCCAGTGTATTCCCACCTAGTGGGGTCTGGGGGGGTAAGATGTACGCAGTCCATACCTCTACCTCTAAAGAAGTAGAAAGGCTGTTTCCGATAGACCCCCGGCTCAAGACACGAGACACCACACAAATACATAGTAAAGCACAAAACAGGATTTCATAACATAAATACGGCACCCATAAGTAATAGAAAACAGAGGCAAGCACCCAGATTCGTAATAAAACATGGAACACGGAATCATAACAAGAATACTACCCCCACCAGGTAATTCCCTACACTAGCGACCCAAACTGGCCCTAGTCTTTTGCCCTAATTCGCGACCTCCATACCTTCCTATCTAGGGTCATGTCCTCGGTGAGCTGTAACTGCTCCATGTCCCGCCTAATCACCTCACCCCAGTACTTTTTCGGCCTACCCCTACCTCGCCTAAAACCATCCAACGCTAGCCTCTCACACCTACGAACCGGGGCATCCATGCCCCTCCTCTTCACGTGTCCGAACCATCTCAATCGGACTTCCCGCATCTTGCACTCCACTGGAGTCACACCAACCTTCTCCCTGATAGTCTCATTCCTAACTCTATCCCCTCTAGTCAGCCCACACATCCAGCGCAACATTCGCATTTCCTCCACCTTCATTTTTTGGATGTGGGAGTTCTTAACTGGCCAACACTCCGCACCATACAACATGGCCGGACGGACTACCACCCTGTAGAATTTGCCTTTAAGCTTGGGCGGCACCTTTTTATCACACAACACCCCCGACGCGAGCTTCCACTTCATCCATCCCGCCCCAATACGGTGCGAGACATCCTCGTCAATCTCGCCGTTACCCTGGATCACAGACCCGAGATTTGATTTGAGAAAGACTCAGAGACAGAGAAACACGAAAAGGAGCAAAAAAGGAATTAAGAAGGCGAAGAAACAACATATGCTCCGGGTCCTAGGTCTAGTGGTAAGAAGATGGTGCATGATATGTGGATTAGGCGCACAACACATGCTCGAACCCCACCGTAAACAAAAGCTTTTTATAAAGACATAATCTTGTATTTAAGTGGAGAAGAGTACAGGAGCTTACCCATTATCCATCGATTTCCGAGACGTTCTCCATTGGCTCTTGGCGATTCCTCAGTGATAAAAAAGAAGCGAAGAAATGGCTGTGATGTATGAGTGGTGATAAAATGAGTTAAATTATGAGCATTTAGAGAAAGAAAATTTGCTTTGTATTCCTTATATGTAAGATGGCCTTTGATTTTATATCAAATGGATGTACATTGAGCTACATGGCTCCATTTCTATTACTTTCCGTGAAAACGCTGTTTACAGATGCCTGAAATATCCACTCTAAGTAGGTATACCTTAGTATGATTTGGTTTTGATGACTTTGGGATTTATTTCAAAGTAGGTCTTTTATAAACGTCTTGCCTGAAGTTCGCTTACCTGGGTTAGCATGATTCTAGCTTGGAAAACAAAATCGGTGAATATGCCAAGAAAACAAGTAAAATGAATTGGAAATGTCTATTTGACTGTGACGCTATGCTATAACAACCAGTAGGTGTTAAGGTTTAGTCATGATAAGACCCTTACATAGGCTAGTGTTTGCTTGTCATTTCTGTAGTTTGTTTGGAAATCTTGGTATCGGTAGAATGAGCCTCTCGTGGGGATTCATATAGTTGACCCCAAGTAGCTTGGGATTGAGGCGTACTTGTTGCTCTAAAGTACGTTTTCAAGAAACTACTTTTCATGGAAGTCCTTAATATGATATTTGAATTTTTCTATTTGATAAAACATTAATGTTAACATTAACACAACTGTTAGGCAAACGCTTGTACAAACTGCCGATTCTTGTTCTATCTGTGGTGATTAAACTCTTAGAATTAAATCCTGCCGGTACTTAATGGTATTGCAACCTGATGACAGGGTAACAAGAAATCACTTGCTGACAAGTTCGAATACGTCATGCATGGGAAGCTATATAGGATCTCAGAGGAAGGTTCTGGGAAGCACGTTAAAGCGTATGTTTTGGATAACTTATCTCATAGTCAATTCCATGAACATGTACTTATATTTCTGATATGTTCTTGCCTTATATACTGTCACACCTTAGCAATATCTGCTTTTCTTCTTGTTTTGAAGAGTTGGCTTAGATCGACTTCTTGGGTCTCCGATATGCTAAGATTGGATTTCAGTTTGATTTCTATGACTTGTTTTCTAGGAGTAACTTTTTTTTTCCTTTTGCATTTATTTGTGAAAATATAATTTATTTTCTTGCAACCGTGCTTCGAAAGCTTTTCTTTCGAGCCAAGAGTCTATTAAAACAACCTCTCTACCCCAGAAAGGTAAGATTTTTCTTTTTTTTCTTTCTATAGTGGAGATAGTCGCACGTAATGATAGATCACGGCCATATTATTAAATGGTTGTGGTAAGAATGAGTTTCGTTCTAGTGCTCGAAAATAATATTCCAAATCTTTCGTATGTTCTCCATTACTTGTGTGGATAAGCCCTATATTATAGAGTATATAGCTTCGATCATAGGGATCAATTTCTAGTTGCATAGCTTCATAATAATTCTGCAAAGCTTCCGCGTAATTTCCTTCGGATTGGGCCGACATCCGTTACGGTCAAGGTTGGCGTACATCCTACCCTCCCTAGACCCCCACTTGTGTGATTACACTGGGTATGGTATTGCTTCTTGTGTTGTTGTTGTTGTTTAATGTGGAATATAAATGTACTTTCCTATACTTAGTTTTTCTCTGTTTTTGTTTGTAGGCGCTATAAGTTTTTCCGTTTTGCTTAATGTGTAGTATTCTCTTTCGGTTTCAACTTCTGAGTATTTTGTTTGAGAGTTGTCTATGTTCTAGTTGTTAGGACTAATCGATTTGTTGGTTTCCGATTAACAATCACGAATTTTTACTAGTATAACAATGGATTTACTCGTTTATGTTGGTGTTCAGAGACATTTTTGTTTCATTTGGAGGACTTCTGATGCAGCTGAGAGGAGATCCATCCATTGCAGCTAAGTTTGAGCTTGATCAGAGGCTTTTCCTTCTCATTAGGAAGGTTTGATGTAAACAAAAAATGATAATAACTCAATCTTTACTTAAAAGACGATGGAGTATCTGTGAACGCGTCAGCTACTGGCACGCGATAAATCACGTGGTGGTCTCAGTTTCTCTAGGACACAAAACCACGGACCGAGAGCTTGGTATAAACCTTGTGTGCAGTTATGATCTTTATTTCTGGTATACTAGTATTTATCAGAAGAATGTTTTCCTACTAGTATTTTGGGATGAAGAAAAGGTCTATAGCTCTTGTTGTAACTGGTAATATAGTTACAGCCCTTTCTTGGACATGCTAACGCGAGATGTTTTGTGCACGGGCTGCCTCTTTTTTAATGTAGTCGCGACTTACAGTCCATGAACTAGCTGTGTAGTTGGACATTTTTCCTGTTTACATTTCATATTGGGCCAAGAGCGTTTCTTTGGAGTAACTGGTAAAGTTACTGCCATGTGACCATGAGGTCACGAGTTCAAGCCTTGGAAACAATCTTTGGTAGAAACGCAAGGTAAGGTTGCGTACAATACACCCTTGTGGTGGCGCCCTTTTCTGGACCCTGTGCACTAGGCTGTCTTTTTTACACCTGCATATTTTAGAAGGGGAGGAGTCTTGGAGTAACTACTAAAGTTGTTGTCACGTGACAAGGAGGTCACGGGTTCAAGCCTCTGGCAGAAACGTAAGGAAAGGATGTGTACGATACACCCTTGTGGTTGGGGCTTTTCTTTGGACCCTGTATATAGCGGGAGCTTTAGTACACCGGATTGCCCTTTTTAACACCTACATATGTTAGAAGTAAGGTTCAACTTGTAGCCCGTTGTTTGACTCATCTTGACCCAAGCAAACTTTGGCGGGTCAGGTATTGACCCATTTCTGACCTGCTTAAATTGGACTCGACTTGTTCTTTTGCCACAGCTACGTAAATTCCTCTCGCGTTTCGAATATACGTTAAGTTCACAATAATTATCTTCACTTGTGAAATTACACTTACCAATGTTACATAAATACACAACTTATATTTTCAATATTACAAAAAATCTCAACTCCCTAAACGTATTACAAAAATTTCACATATACACAGAATACTATGAATATGTTGGTTATGTTATGTATATTAATAGGGAGAGAGAGTAAAGTAATTAAAAAAGTGGGAGAGAGTAATTACTTTAAAAGGTTGGTATTTATGTTATTTATAAAAAAAAAAAATACTTAAAATTTTTTATATTGTATTTATCGTTAGGTAACTATGAAAAACCTCATTTTGATCGAAATATGGTTAGGAATAGTTTCCTTGCAGTGTTGTAAGCTTTATGGACTTCATTTCGAGATGTTTACGTGAAGTTTAGTGTAAAAAGAAATAATATAAAGTGGTACGTATATGATATAAACTTAAAAGTTTTGGATGATTGATACCTATTGTATTTTATAGAGTTTAACTTAAATTTTATTATATTGTATTTTTCTCTAGGTAACGATGAAAACCTCATTTTACATAATGACTGATTTGGCGTTATCATGTTGTTAATTTTTTTTTTCCCTTCTCACTTTATCTTTATTTGTTTAATAATCTTATTTATCTTTAATCTATTCTTTTGGTAGATTTACTCATTAAATTGCTTATGTGTGACATTATGTAACGTTACATAAAATGTATTCAAATATTATATTCATTAAGACAATATAATAAGATACGGTGTATAGCACAATACAATATATAGTGAAATAATATGTAGCAACCTTTCGAACAAAGTGAAGGACTTTGACGTGGGTATCAAACATCGAAAGCAAAAAAAAAAAAAAAAAAAATTGAAGGGAAGACAAGTCATGGTTAGTATGTATTGGATGTTTGATTGGTTAAAATATTAATTTCTTTTTTAAAAAAATGATTTTTCTAGTGAGAACAAATTTCATATACGCTACAAACTATCGAAATTTTTACATTGTTTAGCCACTTTAAAACCTTATAATAATTCCGATTATTCTTTAAATAAGAGCGTAATAGCGGCGATTTGCAAAATTTAGCCACAAATGTATGCAATGTTTTGAACTTGCAATCAATCCTCTCAACAAAACTTGCACTCTCAACCTATTCATTTTCCCTTTTTAGTTATTCTTTTTTCACACTAAATTTCACATAAACATCTCAAAATAAAATTGATAAAGTTACAACACCGCAAGAAAACATATTCCTAATCATATTTCAATCAAAATGAGGTTTTCATCTTTACCTAGCAATAAATACAATATAAAAAAAAATAAAAATTAAATTAAACTTACAACACTGCAAGAAAATATATTCCTAATCATATTTCGACTTGTGATCAATTCATAGATAGCGATAGAAAATAAATACGCACTTAAAATAAAATATTAATATTCAAACTTTACTTCTAGAAGTAGAAAATGTAAACATTATTCTCCTTCTTAATTTCTTTAATTTCCTCCCAATTTTGATCTTCAATTTATATAATTTCATTTTCAACCAATATGATTTTTTTCTCCTAGGCACATAAGAATCTGCTTTCTTTAGTGTTTTGTAAATCAAAAATTGTGCCTTTCTATGCTTTATTTCTTCTTGGTCTTCATTTTCAATTTTTGAATGCATATATGGTTTATTGAAAAGAATATTCATTTTTCTCTCTTTTGGAAAAAAGAAAAAAAAAAGTGAAAAGAAATGAGAAATTTGGTGAATTTGAGAAAATATGAGAGTGAGGGTGAACGGATGAAATATTTATAATGAAAAAAAAAAATGTTCAAATGTTCAATGAATGAAAAAAATTAATTAATTCTAAAAAAAAGGCGTAAATTAAGGAAGAAATAAGGGAATTAAAAGTGCATGCCCTTTTTTGGAGTTTAATTAATTTGGAACATTAGCCGATTGTAAATAACTGATAAATTTTAATTGATGAAAAAAAATTTTGAGTGTCAAAATTATTTTATAAATAAGATATTACGTGTTTGAATAGAAGTACTAAAATTTCTATTAAGCAGTTGATGTGTTTCATGAAAATATGTTAATAAGTTGTTCTTTTATTAGAACGACTAAAATACTCTTAATTTTTTGCAAATTCAAAAGTTTATCATTGTAAGAAAAAAAAAAAATCGAGATTGAAGACGAAGTTAGCAAATAAACATTTTTATATTTACCAAATGAATAAATAAGTTGTCAAAAAAAAATTATAAGTCAGTTTGATCAATTTATAAGCTTAGCCAAACTCCATTGTAAAAAAATAAATTAGCCAGAAATTGTAAAATGTATGAATTTGAAAAATCAAACTGGAGATTTGTAGGGGTAGCTTTGTCATTCTGAATGTCGCATCTATATATAATAATTGAAATATTATTTATACCATATTAATATAATTTATAGAGTACAAGGAGGATGGTAAAGATTTGTCCGCACCAATTATTTATATAAAATTATATTAATTTATTATGATTAAATGATTTAATGAGGTAAAGGTCTACATTAATTAGCTATGACTGAAGAGATAATTCTATGTTCAATAATATTTATATGCCATATATCTATTGGAAAATAAATCTCGAGAAAATCTTGAATGATTTTTGGCCAAAATAGAATTACATAGAAATAGTTAATTTATATTGATAATTTCTCCAAATCTTGAATGATAGATATATACTACTTTCTACCAAATATTTATTTCCATCTTTATTTAAACTTAATATTCATATTAATTGACATGATTTGGTGCATGTATACCCTCGGGTCTGCGTATATTTTATCCTCTTCATACCCCACCTGTGGAATTACGCTGAATGTCATTGTTGTTGTTGATTCAGTATATGTATACACAGGTCTTATATGAAAATTAATAGAAAAATTAACATAAATACACACCTTAACTTATCATATTTACATAAATTTACACCCTTACAACGTAATTACAAAAAACAGATCCAAAATTAAAAAAAATATATTGGAAGCTAAATATATATCTTTACAAAGAAAAATATATCTTTATTGAATGTATCGGGAGCCAATTATGTATCTTGACGAACCCAAAGTTGGGATTTTCGATTATTATACAAAATATCAAAATTTTCTATAATTAAGATCTAAGCTGTCGAGATTTATGTTGTTTGTCAAATTAATATCTAGTTATTAAAGTTTGATTGGTGAAATTAACGAGAATATTACTTCCTAATTTTCGGCATAATAGTAGAGGACAATTAAAGATCAAGATTATCTTCCATGTTTAACATATTTGTTGGAGAATCTCAATTTTAATTTCATTTTTAATTTTTAATTTTTTAATTTTTAATTTTTAATTTTTTTAAAAAACATTTGTCTTCATGTTTTTGCAAGTTAGATCAGCTTTTCCTCGGCAATTTCCATAAATTCCAACTGTTTAGTAATTAATTACGTCTCATCCACACTCTTTTCAATATTACATAAAATCTGAAATTTTAAATTGACCAGATACATTACTTAGTTGGTCCCGTGATGTATCGCAACCCTGAGTAATGTATCGCAATACAAATTAAAATTTGAAATTTTTGTAATTATTTCAAGAAATTGGTATTTTAGATAATAATGGTAAGTTAAGGTGTGATATTGTGTAATTTCTAAGCCAGTCCATGCCGGGGTTGGCATAGAATGAAGAGGACGATGCTAATTTTGTGGTTTGCCAACTTACTAGATTGCGAGTGGAGAAAAATGGATGTGGAAATTCGGGTCGTGGAGCAACGTAACTAAAAGAAATATTCTATTTAAGGCGAACGATCTGATGTCCGAATTGATTTGAGGATGGTGGTGCATGCGCAATCTTACTTCTACATGACAAATTCCTTGGATAATATAGCTTGGTGGGAACATGCTTACCAAGAAGCCCGTTCGGATCAGGGTTGGCATAGAATGAAAAGAACGACCCTAATCTTGTGGTTTGCCAACTTACTAGATTGCGAGTGGAGAAAAATGGATGTGGAGACTCAGATCGTTGGCGCAACGTAACTGAAAGAATCATTCTATTTAATGCGAAACAAAATAGGTGAATACGAGTGGTCTGATGTCCGAACTGATTGGTCAGACGACGACTGCTTCATTTGATGAATCCGCAAGTCCACTAGTGTCAAATCCAATTAATTGAAGTGCACGCAAACTGACACCTCGTCCTTAGTCGAGTAAAACTATTTGCATTATGCACGACAAATGTTTATGTCTGAAGTTGATTCTAAGACGAAAAATAACATAAACATATACCTTAACTTACATATTTACACAAATTCCCACCCTAACAAAAGTTATTACAAAAATCCCAACTACTTATGTATCTTTGTTAGATGTATCAGAAGCTAATTATGTATATTGACAAATCCAAAATAAAAAAAAATATACCAGAAGCTAATTATGTATCTTTACAAAGCAAAAAATATATCTTTATTGGATGTATTATGTATCTCGACAGACTTAAAATAATAAAAAAATATATATTGACAGCTAAGTATATATCTTTACAAAAAAAAAATGTATCTGTATTGAACACACAAAAATTAAGATTTATTATGTGCAGAAGTTTTTCTAAAACTTTGGTTGAAAGTGTTTGATTAATATGAATATATTATCATATGTTAATTGCCCAACAAAAATAAATCATAATTTAAATGTTTAAATAAAATTTAATGAAAAATTTAAGAAATGTATTCTGCCTAGTTTCTTTTTCCCTTTTACGAAAAGGTACACAACTTGTTCATTAGTGGTTATTATAGGAATTGATAACCTTATAATAAATTTAACATGGTAACTTGAAAAATAAAGTAATTACTTAATGTAATTAATTAAATAATTAACATTAATTTGATTTAATAAATAGTTAATTATAAGTTTATGTGGCCCCATATCCAATTTCCAAAATGATCATATTATTGTTTGATCAAGATACTTGTGTGTGCGTTTGACAGCAAAAATAAATGAATCAGTTGCTGGTTGAAATTTTATAGACAAATTAAGTTGTCATGGGCCTTTTGACGATTATATTCAAATACTTGATCTAGTGAGCTTCGAAATGTATTCTGATAAATAGTTTATAATAATTCAAATATGAAACTTACGAAAAATAATACTTCAGCTATGTTTTTGGCCATTTATCTCAATTATATTTTAAAAAATATTCCAACTACTAAAAGCATCAATCCAAAATAGTACAATGTGTATTTGACTTTTGAGCAAATAAATCACAATTTATACTTAATGAAAGTCCTATTTCACTTTGAGAACTTTAATTCCAGAACCTAACATATTTGCAATATTTGAAGAATAAGAAATAGGTAATTTTCTTATTGAAATTTAATTCATGATTCACAAATATTGAAATTTTAATAAACTTGGTTTATCTGTAATTTACTTCTTTACTTTTTCCAATTCAAGTTATGTGCTTGTGTGTCATAGTAGGCTATGTGCTAGATTAATGGAGGTACGTACAAGCTATCTGTCAAAATTTATTATGTTAATATCAAAATTGAATTCGTTACGTCACTAGGTTTAGTAAGTTGAAGGTCTAGCCCCCTCGCTTATACTCTTTTATTTAAAACTAGCTCTAGGCACCCCGCCTATCGGATTTGCTTAAAAAAATGAGTAAAGCATTTACTGTCCCTGAACTATGACCAAATTTGCTATGACGCACTCCAACTTCATGGGGTCCTATTACCCCCGAATTAAATTTTAGCTTATTTTTGTCGAACCTTTTTAGCTGCTGTGACACTTTTTGTCAAACTTTTTAGCTGACGTGGCACCTTGGACGTGGGCCCCATTTTATATAATAAAAGTGTCACGTCAGGACAAAAGGGTGACAAAAATACGCTAAAATTGAGTTCGGGGCGGGGGGGGGGGGGGGGGGGGGGGGGGGGGGGGGGGGGGGGGCGGGGGGTAATAGGAGCCTCTGTGAAGTTGGAGTGTGTCGTAGCAACTTTGGCCATAGTTCGAAGATTACTGGATGCTTATCTTTAAAAAAAAAATTGTTCTTTTTTTTAGTATATAGTTTCAACTAGCAAAGGTTGAGGGACTTATATCACTTAAGTTAGATGTTAGTAGTCTGAGCCTTGCACCATTAGGACTAAGTCTGGTATTTAAGTCGAGAAAGGTAGAGGGACTAGCTCGTTATCCCCGAGTTTTGAAGGCTGCAGTTGATCCTACTGGTCAACCCCAAACTATTTCTCGTAGTGGTGGAGCCAGAAAATTGGCGAAAGGTGTCCTAATTTTCTTCTCAGTACATTTGACCTCTGTACAACACAACTTTTCGATGAATGGTGTGCATGCAGACTACCCTTCGCCTAAGGTGCCTCCTTCCATAATTTTAACACCTACTATATATATGTTAAAAAGTAATTTTAACCTTGTATAAATAGTGTAGTTTTTCTCTGAAGGAGATTCGGATGAACCCTCAGCCCTATCCGGCTTCGCCCCTGGCTATGATCACCGAACTAAGATCATTATACTTACTTATCTTTTCAGCACTATGTTGCTTGGACTCTTCAAAACTGCTGCCACATGTGTCAGATCGTATGCACTACTTTAGAGGATCCGACGCACACGTGGAGGTATTTTTGAAAAGTCCGAGCAACGTAAGTTCATAATATTTTCCTTGGTTTGATTTGCTAGACAACATGGCAAAGCGTTCATCGAAGTTTTGTTTCAAAATCTTAGCTCTTTTATTCAAAAGGAGCTAGGATTGCTTTATGGTGTTGATGAAGAATTAATTAAGAAAGCTTTCAAGGTCCCTGTTGCGAATAAGTCTTTGATTCAAGAGCTTCAAGAGAGATATATGTCGTGAGTATATGGAAGAATTGTTTTTTTTGTTGTGAAAAATGAGCAATATATATATCACACAAGAGAACCTAGGACGAATCCCGTTGGTTGAGGCAAAAAGGTTGCATTTGTACTTTCATCCATCTGCATAGTTGACTGTGACAATGACGTGCAAACCCAACCAGGTCCCTAAGTAGTTGCAGCTTTGTCATCACACATTCTTTCATGAATCTAAATGGATTCGCTGAGGAACGTATTAAGTTCCATTTGTCTGAAGTCCACTTAGAAAATGTACGTGAAACTGGCTTTGTTTTAACTCCGGTTGAGGTTTATGGAAGGGGAGATAGTTTGGGCATGTGATGATGTTGAGTTTTGCATTTAGTTACTGCAGTAATTTTAGTTTAATAAATTGTTTAGATTAGAATGAATTTAAATTTTGAATTTTAAATTAGGTTGTTTTAGTTGTTGAGAATCTTTAGGATTTTAAATATAAATTATGCAGATTTTTTACTGTATGTTGACTATTTAAAGTCTCTCTATGCTTAAGAAATTTATTGAAAAGCCATTGAAAGCTTGAAACTCATTTCAATCTAAAGATAGTTATCTTAACCCCTTTTAGCTGCCCCATTTGTTTTTTTTAAAAAAAAACAAATGAGGAGAGGCACCGATGCCCCAGTTCGTAGGTGTGAGAGGTTAACTTTAGATGATTTCAGGCGAGGTAGAGGTAGGCCGAAGAAATACTGAAGGTAGGTGATTAGACATGACATGGAGCAGTTACTGTTTACTGAGGACATGACCCTATGTAGGAAGTTGTGGAAGACTCGAATTAGGTTAGAGGGCTAGTGCAGGTGGCTAGCTAGGGCATAGCTAATAGATAGGAGTGTTTTGGTGTAGCCTTGCTAGTAGTCGTAGAAGGGTTGGGGTGAGGGGTGTGCTCCGTATTTGAAAGTGTAGAGTACTACTTTGTCGGTGTTTTTCTTTTCATGTTATTTCATCTTGTTTCATGTTTTATTTCGACTTTGTTTACTATCTTTTGTCCTGAGCCAGGGTCTATCGAAAACAACCTCTCTACTTTTTCGGAGGTAGTGATATGAACTGCGTACGTTTTACCTTCTCCAGACCCCAATGTGTGGGAATACACTGGGATGAAGGATTCAGTTTTGAGAACTATCATTACCCTTTATCTTCATGATTGTAAATACCGCCAGCATCTCCCTCCAATACACGCATGGCAAGTTGTCAAAGGCTCGTTTGAGGTGAGCGCTTAAGCCCTGAAGCTGAGAGAAACTAAAGGATACGCGCTTCACCTTTCTGAGAACACACTTCAGCGTATGTCCACTACACAATCTTCTGTATGAACCTTTTCGTTATACAAAGGCAAAGTTTTGTCAACTGGAAATATTTACATCAAAGTCTACCTATTGTGTAATTATTTACAAATAACTTTCTTATAACCAAAACACACATGAAACCTTCAGAGAACTGTCTACTTTCAGACAGTTTCTTATCTGGTCAAGATGAATGCTTCGTCGCTTCCACATACTATTGCTAGTAACCAAGAATGGCAGCATTCTATATACAGTGGGGTTGTAATATCATCGAGGCTGCCAGCAGCAGGTGTGACCATATATTCAATCCTCTAAAACCTGACAAATCTAACGAGGAATATATGTCAACGAACAACACTTTTAACCTTAACGGAAAGAGATCATAGTGAACATTTTTCAAACAAAAGTAGATTGCTTAAACTAGTACATACTAAGTTGTAATTAGCTACTACAGCCATGAAGCTTCTAAGAGAAAAAGGGAAGCCCAATGCGCTAAAGCTCTCGCTATGCGCGGAGTCCATGGGAAGGGCCGGACCACAAGGGTCTATTATACGCAGCCTTACCTTGCATAGTTGCATTTCTGCCAGAGGCTGTTTCCACAGCTTGAACCCATGACCTCCTGGTCATATGGAGGCAACTTTACCGGTTACTCAGAGGCTCCCCTTGAAAATTATCAAGTTTCTAAGAGTTGTTAAAAGAAATCGGTGAAAGACTTCCCTTGTAGACTGTCATGTTTTTGAGTAAAATCATCGGCAACCAACTTAGCCTGGTCATGTTTAATGTTAATAAGGGAAATCGGATGCAGAAAGGATCCTGTGTTCGCACAAGGTTCAAGGGAGGGTCGAACCCTAAAGGGGTGTGATGTAGGCAACCGATCCTGACGCAAGCATCATTAGCTGATTTCACGACTTGAACCCGTACAGGTCACAAGGAGACAAATTGTTGCTCCAAGGCTCCCCTACGTTTCATATTAACTTAAAAGAAGCACAGGGTAAAGAATGTGCAACCTAAACTTCTTGTATTAATGAGATGTTATATTTAGAGAGGTTGTAATTGACACTGATAAAACAAAAGAACTGTCATGTTTATGATATCATAAAGTTTCAAATGAGCAAGTAAATATTCTCACTGATTTGCCCCGATGCTACAACAGGAAGTGCAGGAATTCTCACAGCTGCAACAGTAGGAAATTCCGATATACATCAATGACCGACCAGTAGTATAAGAAGATAATTTTCGTGAATTAAAAATAATAAGATGGAATAGATCCAACGTACACTTCTTGCACGATGAAGCTGTTGAGTGAGACATAGATGGCCAAGGAGCCGGAATGTTGTCATTTAAGTCACATACAAAGCCGATCCCCAAAATTTTGTCCAGTATTGCATCCGGTGGTAAACTAGGCAAGAGACAGCTGGAAACTACTCCAACGAAAAGAACAACAAATAATTGTAACTACTACATCAACAATAACAACTAGGCCTCAATCCCACACTACGCGGGAAATAGCTAACAAATGCTGTAAAAATTTGAGATAAAAAAGAAAAGATGAGGTAGGTAAGGATATGACATAGACCACCTTAATCCAATAAATTGTTCTTCTGTACAGACAACATTAGTTCAGTGTTCTTTCTTTCGAAAAGTTCTGTTAGTCATAATGTTCTTTGAGTTCATAATTTATCATATCTGTCAAAGCATCTCGATGTACCTCATTACCAGGAGTATTAATTGTCAAAGCAGGAAACGTGATGCAAGGAACAAAGGCGAAAAAGTGAAAAAGCAAGGGGTATGGAATGGACTTGCGAACATGTAAAGTAGGTACATTACCTTCTGTTGCAACTGTTGTAGTATAGTCATTTGAAGATAACCAGATGCCACAAACATGACAAGATCGAAATTTGACGTCAGTTCAACGTATTTGTATGCCGTACAATGCTCCAAAAGGCATTTAAATGAAAAACTGACCTTGTACAGAAAAATCCTTGAGGCTAATGCGACAGAGATCGTAGACATTTTTGCTAACATTGCCTTTCTGTAGCTTAAGTCGAAGCGAGGCGGCACAATCCAAAGCTTGCAAGTTGGTGACAAAGCTCTGGCGCTGTAAGTGAGACACATACCTTTCGATTGTATTACAACATGTTGTTTGGTTATTCATCCCAAGCCTTTGTAACATTTTTCATATTAGGAAAAACCAAAGGACACACTAAGGGGAAGCGAAAACAGACTAGTAGATTTATAATAGTTCATAAATGCAAAGATAGAAGGTGAGAATGGACGCTATATTCTAATTTATTTAGCAAGCACTTTAGTAAGTTTGTGGAGCCAATAGGATCAAGGATAATCAAATAATCAAGATAATATTTGGCGCACCCCGACTAATTCCACGGGATACCTGCTACCTCCCACCAGCAATAGGTACCTATTAGGTAACTCTGTCCACCAAAACCAGTTACCGTTAAAGCTAGGACAGGTGGGATTTGAACATGATAGCTCATGGTTCTCAACCTGTTTCATTGACCACTAATTCACACCATTCGGTGCTGATGGTAATGTGATTTACGTTTTCCCCTTGCAATTGTAATAAGGAATATGAGGGGCCAATGAGCCCTTAACCAAGGGGAAGTACTCAATCAACCATCTTATCCTTTCCTCCCCTCCCATTCCTAGAACAAAAACTTTAACATTATTGACCAACACTAGCAAATGAGATGTATCGCAATAAAATTTATCATCAAATAAGCGTATAGGATATATCTATGATGTATCAATCAGAGATCACTTCCATTATCTATGATGTAGCTTGAGAGCACATTAGCCACGAAGAAGCTCAAATCTAGAAGGTGAAAGACAAAAAAGTCCAACAAGTCTCTCATCATTAACCTTCCACTATACATTAAAATCTAAATTCTTACTTCAAAACATATTCAATTCTCAGGACCAAGAGTTTAATGTTATTAGTTTCTGAAACAAACCAGATAGTTTAGGTGAAGTGCTGTTTGTGAAAGGTGCCAATGGAGAAGGTGCAAGAAGGGGAAGAAGGGGCTGTGGAGAAGCAGTTGGTGAGGTCTCTAGCGAAAGAGTAGCGTCCTTTATGTCCTCGATTAGAGAGCCTTTTGGATGATTCATTGAGCTGCAACTGGAGTCCCGGAAGCCTGTAAAAGTAGCAAATCCATCAGATCAGAGATACGAAATCGCACTGGATCCTAATGAACTGCCAGAAAATGCTCATAGACAGAAATATACAGGCTGACGGTGCAAGCAGTACCACATCAAGAGTTCAACCACCAATCCATGAAAATTATTCAACCAGAAACCACTAAAACCAGCAAATTATATAGTCGCTAAAAGAAAAAACGCGGCAGCAAGCAATCACTTTGTGCAAAATTATCATCCTCCATCTGTTGAAGACCTCATGTTGAGATTTCGACAGAAATTTGTATATCTGGAGAAATGTAATATCATCGCAACTGGATTTTCTCCTTGATTGATTCAGTTTGGGTCAAATCTAAATACCCCGGCAAACACTAAACTTCGTTAAGGATTAGCTAACGAAACCATTTCCCAACTTGTAAAACTGTACATTGCCCTCTGCTTCTTTAGCGCACTCCATATTCAAAGTTTAGATTATAAATTCCTCTTGATAGAAAGAAACTCCCCCTACAATCAAAGCAACGCACAACAGTACAACTCGATCGCCAGCATGGACTCGAGTAACATACAAATCACTACCATCCTTAGGATCTACACATTCAGCCCCAGATAGAATAGTCATTGGCTGAGCAACCTGACAACAATTCCAGATACTGGAAGCCACTGGATCACCAATTTCCTAAACACCAGCATAAAGCATGAATCTTTACAAAAAAAACGCTGGTTTTTTAGCAAATTTTTGTAATTTCAAGAATGTCTTCTCAAATCATCCAAGAAAAATAAAGCAGGAATCTTTATTAAACCCCAGCTGAGTTTTTTAGCAAAATTTGGTAAAATTTCAATAATGTATTCACAAATCATCCAAGAGATAAAGCATGAATCGCGCCCAAGTGTGTGGTCTAGTGATCAGTGAAGTGGATTACAAAATCATGAGGCCTCGGGTTCAAATTCCAGCGGAGACAAAAAACACTAGTTGATTCTGTTCTTTTAATCCTGGTGGACAGAGTTACCTATATTTGTTGCTTGTGAAAGGTGTTAGATATCTCGTGGAATTGGTCGAGATGCGTGCAAGCTGGCCAGGACATCAAGGTAATTAAAAAAAGAGATTAAAAAAAGCATGAATCATATTAAACCCCAGCTGAATTTTCAGCCAAATTTGGTAAATTTCAAGAATGTCTTCTCAAATCATCCAAGAAAAATAAAGCAGGAATCTTTATTAAACCCCAGCTGTTTTTTAAGCAAAATTTGGTAAATTTCAGGACTTAATTCACAAATCGTACAAGAAATAAGTAAATTAACCATAAAAAGGCATTAAGTACACTAAAACTCTTGCTATACACGGGGTTCAAGAAGGGTCAAATTATACGCAAATGCAGGAACCATGACTTCTATGACAACTTTACCGATTACTCAACCAATACAAAACTCACAAAAAAGGGAACTAATACTTACAAAGAAGCAGTATAAATACAACCATAAGGTCAAATTTGAAGCTTTCAATGACCCCTCCTCTCATCCCTGCTTCCTTCCCTTTGATCAAAAGTAGAAAACAGCAAATGCAAGAAGACACAAAAGGGTCAAGAATTAACAGCAAATCTTGGATTTTGAACTGATGAAAAATGAATGTATTGTATAGCAATGTGAGAGAAGAAAGAGCAGTGTGGAGTGCAGAAAGTGGAGGGTAAAAGTTGGTGCAGCCATGAATGAGTGGGGACAAGGAGGAATTAATGAAGACCCCACAATAAGGGACCAAGACAAAATTCTTTGTGTGAAACTGAGATAATGAAATACCTGCACTCATCATTGAATACCGTGTTGAGTTACAAGTACTCTTTCATTTATCGTATTGTGAAGTGATAATTTGTTGTAGAATGGTAAATACTCTTTTATTTGTGGTATTGTGGAGTGACTTTTTCATCCGTCATAGAGTGGAGTGGTAAGTATTCTTTTATCTATCATATTATGGAGCGGTACATACTCTGCATCTGTCGTATAGAGAGTGATAAGTATTCTTTTATTTGTCGTATTGCAGAGTGATAAGTACTCCTTTATCCGTCGTACCGTAGCGTGGTAAGTACTCATTCATCTATCGTGGAGTATCATGGAGTAAAGTGGTAAATACTGTTTCATCTGTCGTGGAGTAGAGTGTCGTAAAGTGGTAAATACTGCTTCATCTGTCGTGGAGTGGAGTGGTAAGTACTCCTTTAACTGTCGTGTCGTGAGGTAGTAAATACTCCTTCATCTGTCGTGGAGTGGAGTGGTAAGTGCTCCTTCATCTGTCATGAAATGGAGTGGTAAGTACTCCTTCGTCCGTCGTGGAATGAAGTGATAAGTACTTCTTCATCTGTCGTGTTGTGGATTGATAAGTAGTCCTTCATCTGTCGTATCGCGGAGTGGTAAGTACTTCTTCATCTGTCGTGTCGTGGAATGATAAGTACTCCTTCATATGTCGTGACATAAAGCGGTAAGTACTCTTTCATATATCATATCGTAGACTGGTAAGTACTCCTTCATCTGGTGTGTCATGGAGTGGTGAGTACTGCTTCATCTGTCGTATCGCGGAGTGGTAAGTACTCCTTCATCTACCGTGTCGTCGAATGGTAAGTACTCTTTCATCTTTCTTATCGTGGAGTGATAAGTACTCCTTCATCTGTCTATTGTGGAGTCGTAAATACTCCTTCATCTGTCGTATCATCGAGTGATAAGTACTCCTTCATCTTTACTCAAAAGTCTCGAATTTAATATTGAATGTGAAGATGCCTTTGAAATAGTGTTATACCTAATAGTGAAACTTTCGACATGAATTCGAATTAGTTGAGTTCGAATGATATCGAACATCGAGGGCAAAAATGATTGCACTTTAATGATATGGTTTTGTAACGCACAAATTTATTGAGTTTTGAATATGAAATCGCCTATGTTAGGGAGTGCTATAATCTCATAGTAGGATTTTTAATGTGAATTTGAATTAGTCAAACTTTGATGATACTGAATACCAAGTGTTAAAATGACTGCAGTTTAATGACATGGTTTTGTTGTAAGATCCCGTAAAATTCTTAAGTTTAATTCAGTCCTTTAAGCTTGTCAAGAAGTCCCAGACTTAGAAAAATTCTAGCTAAGTTTTCAGACTTAGTTTATTTTTGGCCTTCGAAAGTTGGCGATCTTAATTCACGATCGTAATGTCCTTCAATGGTTTATATTCTTGTTAATTCATGATCAGGAAGGTCAATAGGTATTCCCGGACAAGTTTTGAATTTTTGAGAACTAGTTTAGATCACGTTTGGAAGTCCAAAACAGTAGACCAACGAGATCTTGGTGCGCCGCATCGCCAATCGCATTGGTCACCATTTGTGCAGGCTGCCAGAGCCAAAACAACTGAGGCTCGATGCGATCATGGCGCGACGTGTCGAGTATCGCGTCGCAGCCATCGACGCGCCGCATCGGCACCCAATTTTTAGTCATTAAATGACCGCGTCCTCAAGGGAAAAAGGGTCAACTTTCCATCCCTATATAAGTAAAAAAACACGGGATTTAGCCTCATTTGGACCAAAATATAGCCTCTTTTCTCAAAAACCTCTCAAGAACAAGTCGGGTTCTCAAATTGGTGATTCAATTTCAAGAAAGTTCCACCGTTAATCTGCAAGAATCTTCCATCTAAGGTATGCATAGTGTTGATTCATGGATTCCTTTTATCTATGAAGCTCAAAAATCCTCTTTTAATTTATAAATCATGATATCTATGTTGTGGGTTGTTTATAACTATGTTGATGATGTTGAATGATTCCCAAGTTGGAAACTTTATGTGTGTTTATGAACCTACGTTAGCATATGAGTTGAAATCCATGAATTTAGTTGTTTATGATGTATTGATTGATGATTATACCTATGCCTTAAGTTGTGCATATAAGGTGTTTGATAAAATGCCTAAGAGGATAGAGATTATGCCTTATAACTCAATTGTGACCCAAATGACAAATGCATGCTTTACTTTATGAACACAATGAATTCTATGATATTTGTTGTGCTTGGTGAATGATTGATGGAATGTTCATGAGACTAGATTGATGAAAGTATGAAATATTGATATATGCATTCCTACCATGTACAAGATTATGATAACCATGTACTTCATGAAATTCCCAACTTATTGTATTATGGATTGTTGATGTTGGTCATGTATTCAAGAAGTGTCATGTCTTGTCAGTTTTTTTCTATCGGGTCCTGGGGGTACTTGTACCCGAAAAATATAGCTGTGTGCCTAGAGCCAGCGTTATGTTTCCAAGATATTCTCAGTCAAGCCATGTTCCATAGAACTCAGTCAGTCTCATGACTTAGGAAAACTCAGTAAACTCGATCTAGTTCCATTCAGTATGATAAATTAAGTGTCTATTCAAATGAGAGTAGGATTCAGCACCAAGTGAACCTAAGGATGGGAACTCAGCTGCTAGTTGAGGGTGTGATTCTTAGAAGCAATCCTTACGTTCCAGAACTACGTAGCCAGCGTAGGTCGAGACATCAATACCCACTAGATAAGGGTAGATGAGGTGGCTTAACCTATCAGATAAGGGTCCCACCGTTCTCATTAGAGTACCTGCCAGATGAGGGTCACTCACAGTTTGTCCTTACCAGTGACGCGGTATTGACATCCTTTCAATTGGGGTTACAGATTGGACCCTAACTCAACTATATTGCGTTATTTGAGGCATGTCAGTTAGATGAATACTTTCCACAGTCTCAGTAATAGAACACAGATAGTTCTACATAAACAGGACTGTTGGATACAGTCAACTCAGTTCAATACGAAACTCAGCTAGTTCCATCAGTATCAGGACTGTTAGGAACAGTCACTCAGTTATTAGTTATACTCAGTGATCAGTAAACTCATGTTATCAGCATTCAGACTCAGTAATCATGTTATCACGATCTTAGTTGCAGTCATTATGTATTCATGCATGTATTCTTATGTTCATGTTATGCCGTCAGTTAGTGTTGTTCATGCATATGAACCCTTTTGCATTAGCCTACCTCACTTGCATACCAGTACATTCAATCGTACTGACGCATTCACACTATGGTGTTTCTATACCATAGGTTCAAAGGCACGGGATTCAGAGCGTCAGTAGAGTCCTCATCCTTCGAGGACATGATTATTACTTTACTATTTCAGTACTTAGTTACTGCAGTTGATGGAGTTAGTTGGGGACATGTCCCATCAACTCCTTATTTAGACAGTTTAGAGGCTTCCAGACTACAATGTTTTCAGACTAGATTCAGACTTTAGTATTTTCAGATATTTACTTCAGTTTTGGTATTGTGATGCCACATTATTTAGATATCGTTTTTGTCAGATGTTTTATTCACTTTTGAACCTTATGGCATGTTACAACCTACTATTTTTTCATTTGACATGATGTTATACAATGCCCAATTACAGATATCAGTCGTGAGTTAGCTAGTGGTCCTTCGGAGTCATGAGCACCGTGTAACGTTTCAGGTACCAGATTCGGGGCATTACATTTGTAATGCATAAATTTATTGAATTCCCTATATGAAATCGCGTATGTTAGTGAGTGATCTACTCTCATAGTTGGACTTTTAATGTGAACTCAAATTACGCAAGCTTCAATAATACCGATTATCAAGTGTAAAAATGATTGCACTCTAACAATATTGTTTTGTAAAGCACAAATTTATTATGTTCTGGATATGAAATCGGCGTATGTTAGGGAGTGCTATACTTTCATAGTAGGACTTTTAATGTGACTTCGAATTAGTCGAACTTTAATAATACTGAATACTTAGTGTAAAAATGACGACACTCTAACAATATAGTTTTTGTAATGCATATATTTATATTAATCGAATTTCAATACATACATCAGACATCAAACGAGAAAAATAAATAAATAAAAGAGAAATGGCTAATCTATACATTTAAACACATGACAAATGATATATTGATTTGACAGGTAAACACCGATGGAATGTAGGCAAAGTTTTTTCCTAGTGGGACATATTAAATTCATTAAAATGTAACACTCAATTCCTCTAGATATGCTCCAAGCACGTGGCATTATTAGTGCATGACATACTATTTTTCTATTTTTGGTTTCTCATTTATTATATTACTAGATTAGTATCCGCACGATATATGCGAATAATATTTAAGTAAAAATAATCACTATATAGAGATAGATTAAAAAATAATTTAGATAAACAAATTTATCAAATAAGTAAAAGCATAAAAAAAAAAATCATTGACCAATAAATAAATCAATATTGACTAATGAAACATAAGTCATCATCTCCTATCAATTATAGTTTGTTGAATAGTTCATAACAAATAATTCATAATAAATCATTTCAAAGTGAAAAGTAAAAGAAGATAAAATTAATTTGAAAATATTTACTTATATACGAATATTAAAAGTAGTCTAAGTATAAAGAAAAAAATATTATCATTCTAATTATATCATTTATAACAATTACATTTAAGTCAAAATAGAATCATAAAGATACCAAATATAGAAAAGAGATAAAAGCTATCTCTAAAAATTTTAAAATGTTAACAAATAAATCATAATAATCTCAAGAAAGATCATGCAATTTCTATTTTTCATTTGTGTCAAAATAATTGATATATTTTTCTTAATTTTATTAATAGATTCATTATTTAGTGACACTATGTTAGCGAAAATTTGCATTTGGATAAAGAAATCATTAAAGTAACTAACTTGTTTTTCTTAAGAAACAAAAACGCTATGAATAATTAAAGTCATTTTTGACAAATAATTTTCTTGTTACAAAACTATATTGTTTGAATATATAGTGAATAATTAAAGTCATTTTTAACAAATAACTTTCTTATTTCAAACCTATATTGTTTGAATATATAGTGAGTTTCTCATAGGTTTCTTCTTCTTGAAATCTCATTTTTAATTAGTAACAACATTCCTTCAACATGTTGATCTTTTACTCAACCAAATATAATATTAAATAATGATTAATAAAATTTTAAAAAATCAATCATCTTTGTATCATAATTATGCAAGACCTCAAAATAATACTCCCTCTGTTTAAAAAAGAATGACCTACTTTGACTTGACACAAAATTTAAGAAAATAAAAAAGACTTTTGAATCTTGTGACCTTAAATTAAAGTTGTTTCAAATGTACTAAGATGTCCTTTAATCTTGTGGTCCTAAACATGCCATGAGAAAAATGAAACTAAAGTATTGCCAAAAAATGAAAGGAGTCATTCTTTTTTAAACGGACTAAAAAGGAAAGTAGGTCATTCTTTTTTAAACGGAGGGAGTATATAATTAAGAAATTATATTATTCATAGTACAATTTGTATTTGTATAAAGACATTTAAAACTAACAAATTTATTTTTCTCGAGAAAGAAAAATCACTTCAAATAATTCAAATCATTTTCAACAAATGATTTTCTTGTTTCAAACCTATGTTATATTGCGATTACATTGTTCAATCTCCTCATACGTATATTCTTCTGTTGAACTCTCATTCTGAATTATTGATAACATTCCATCAATGTGATCCTTATTATGTCAAAACCTTTATTTTCAAAGCCTGAAATTCATGAAGAAAAATCCGAATTATATATTGAGCAAACTATTGACAATTTTTATTTCTACATATTCATAATGAAAAACTTGAGAAATATCCATGAGAGAGAGAGAAGAAAAGTGTAACAAATATTTTTTTGTTATTCAATGGCTATATATAGCCATATGAGGTCAAATTTTCCATTTCATAAAAATAGAATATAAACTATAAATTAACTTTTTCAAATTAGTACACAAATTAACTTAAATTATGAAATTTAAGATATTTATTTTTCTAAAATTTAACTTTTCCATACAAACATCACTGAATTGATATAAATAATATTTTGAAATGTGATAAATTAATTAAATAATCCAAAAATATTGTAATATATTTTTTTTAATCTCTAGCTCATTTTTAATACATAAGAAATATTAAAGTTATACAATAATCTCTTTTATTTTTATAGTCTAAACTTACCGTTAAAAAAATCATTTCATTTGATTTAATAAGATCATAGTAGATAGCACAAAATTAATTAATTAATTATATATATTTTCATTAAATAAATAATGTACGATATAATTGTAATAAGACTACACAATCAACTAATTAATTTCAATTAATTAGAATACGTTTTATGATCATAATATATAGACTAAAATTTCATAAATTTAATGTTGTAAATTTTAAAATACATTTATGGATAAAGTAGTAGTCAATGTTCATTGTCTTTTTTAATCAATATATGTATATCAGTTACGAAACTTTGCATATATTCTTTATTAAAATAATTGTCAATATTAACTGATTTTTACCGTAATTTAATCTAATTAATTTGATAACAATAAAATTATTATTAATATTATAGATTTATTAACTATAAATTTATCCTAAATTTATTGCTTAATCATATTTAATTAATCTACAATTACACAAAGGACTCAATTATGGAAACAATTGATAATAATTACTTTTATAATTTCAAAAATTTCATCCCATGGATTTCTCATATTCTTATAGTTTGATTATATCAAATTGATATTAATTACCTTTATAATTTTGGGAAGAATTTTAAAAAGGGAACGATTATTTTTTTCCTTAGTACTGATTTATTTCTCAAAAAATTCTTATAAATTTATAATTTGATTATAGTCAATTGATTATTTAATTATCTTTATAATTGGCTAAAAACTCAAATAAGGTAACAATTATTTTTTTTCCAATTACGAATTATCTTATATTCAATCTTTTATTGTTTTACTAAAATAGTTCAAATTTAATTGTGTTGAGGGATGACATCTTTTTGTCTCAAAATCTTTCTTAATACGTAAGAAATGCTAAAGTCATATAATTATCTCCTTTCTTTTATAGTCTAAACTTACCATTTAAAAATTATTTCATTTGAATTAATAAAATCATAGTAGATTGCACAGAATCAGTTAATTAATTATATATATTTCCATTTAATAAATAATTTAAGATTTAATTATAATAAGACTACACAAGCAACTAATTAATTTCAATTAATTAGAATAAAACTTATGATAATAATATATAGACTAAAGTTTCATAAATTTAATGTTGTAAATTTCAAAATATATTTAAGGCTATAGTAGTAGTCTGTGTTTTTTTTTTTTAATCAATATATGTAAATTAATTACGGAACTTTGCATATATACTTTATTAAAATAATTGTCAATATTAACTGATTTTTACCGCAATTGAATCAAATTAATTTGATAACACTAAAATTATTATTAATATTATATATATATATATATATATATATATATATATATTGGTAAAATATTATATTATATATTTATTAAACATAAATATTTCCTACTTTTATAGCTTGATTTATATTTAATTAATCTACAATTACATAATGGACACAAATATGGAAACAATTGCTATTGATTACCTTTATAATTTCAAAAATTTAATCCCATGAATTTCTCATATTCTTATAGTTTGATTATATCAAATTGATATTAATTACCTTTATAATTTTGGGAAGAACTTTAAAAAGGCAATAATTATTTTTTTTCCTAATTACTGATTTATTTCTCAAAATTTTCTTATAAATTTATAATTTGATTATAGTCAATTGATTATTTAATTATCTTTATAATTTGCTAAAAAGTCAAATAAGGTAACAATTATTTTTTTCTCAATTACGGATTTTTTTATATTCAATCTTTTATTGTTTTACTAAAATAGTTCAAATTTAATTGTTTTGAGGGATGACATCTTTTTGTCTCAAAATCTTTCTTAATACATAAGAAATGATAAAGTCATACAATAATCTCCTTTCTTTTATAATCCAAACTTACCATATAAAAATCATTTCATTTGAATTAATAAGATCATAGTATATTGCACAAAACTAATTAATTAATTATATTATTTTTATTAAATAAATAATATACAACATAATTGTAATAAGACTACACAATCAACTACAACAACAACAACAAACCCAGTGTATTCCCACAGTACACAATCAACTAATTAATTTCAATTAATTAGAATCATTTATATGATCATAATATATAGACTCAAGTTCCTTAAATTTAATATTGTAAATTTTAAAATATATTTATGGATAAAGTATTAGTTAGTGTTCATTTTTTTTTTTTTTTTACCAATATATGTATACCAATTACGAAACTTTGTATATATTTTTTATCAAAATAATTGTCAATATTAGCTGCTTTCTAGCTCAATTTAATCTAATTAATTTAATAACAATAAAATTATTATTAACATCATATAATTATTTACTATAAATCTGTCCTAATTTTATAGCTTGATTATATTTAATTAATCTACAATTACATAAAGGACTCAAAATGGAAACAATTGATATTAATTACCTTTATAATTTCAAAAATTTAATCCCATGAATTTCACATATTCTATAATTTGATTATATCAAATTTATATTAATTACCTTTAGAATTTTGGGAATATTTCTTAAAAGGTAACAATTATTTTTTTTCCTAATTACTGATTTATTTCTCAAAAATTTTGTTATAAATTTATAATTTGATTATAGTCAATTGATGATTTAAAGATCTTTATGATTTGCTAAAAACTCAAATAAGGTGACAATTTTTTTTCTCAATTATGGATTTTCTTATATTCAATATTTTATTATTTTACTAAAATAGTTCAAATTTAATTATTTTGAGGGATGACATCTTTTTGTCTCTAAATCCTTTTTAATACATAAGAAATGCTAAAATCATACAATAATCTCATTTCTTTTTATAATCCAAACTTACCATTTAAAAATTATTTCATTTGAATTAATAAAATCATAGTAGATTGCCAAAAATCAATTAAATATTTAAATGTATTTTTATTAAATAAATGATGTATGACATAATTGTAATAAGACTACACAATCAGCTAATTAATTTCTATTAATTAGAATTAATTTTATGATCATAATATATAGACTCAAGTTCCTTAAATTTAATATTGTAAATTTTAAAATATATTTGTGGCTAAAGTAGTTGTCAATGTTCATTTTTTTTTAACCAATATATGCATATCAATTACGAATCTTTCCATATAATTTTTATTAAAATAATTGTCAATATTAACCAATTTCTAGTTCAATTTAATCTAATTAATTTGATAACAATAAAGTTATTATTAATATTATTATTTATTTACCAAAAATTATTCCTAATTTTATAGCTTGATTATATTTAATTACTCTATAATTACATAAAGGGCTAAATACAAAATAATTGATATTAATTATCTTTATAATTTTGAAAATTCAATCCCATGAATTTCTCATGTTTTTATAGTTTGATTATATTAAATTGATATCAATTACTTTTTAAATTTTGGGAAAAATTTTAATAATTTTACAATTATTTATTTTCCTAATTACTAATTTATTTCTCAAAAAATTCTTATAAATTTATAATTTAATTATAGTCAATTAATTATAATTAGCTTTTGTAATTTGGTAAAAACTCAAATAAGGTAACAATTATTTTTTTCCTAATTCCAGATTTTCTTATATTCATTCATTTATTGTTTTACGAAAATAGGTCAAACTTAATTGTTTTGAGGGATGACACCTTTTTATCAATTACAAGAGTCAATTCTAATTATTTTTTATCACAATATGAAATAATAGAACAAATATAAACAAAAGTATTCATCAAACATTTTGTTTTATTATATATAGACAGAGTTGAAATATATCAATAGTTATAAGTGTTCATTCATAGGAGTCAATTCTAATTATTTTTATCACAATATGAAAATATGAAATAATAGAATGAAAATAAATAATAGTGTTTATTCAATATTTTTTTACCACAATATGAAAATAGATATGAAAATTTAGCAACATGAAAAATGTAAAAATCTATATATAAAATAAATAATTAATCAGTAAAATAAATTTTGTTGCCAACAAAATAAATTTTTGTTGCTAAAATATCAAGTGGCTAGTTCTCAATATGCCACTTGGCTTAATTTTAGGCTAACTTCTTTACTTATTATATATATAGATAGATACTAGTCTCATTTGGCCCGTGCTAAGCCCGGGCCCAAACTACATTAATATTATATTTATAAAGATTTTTCTATTTTTTTATTATTCTAATTTTTGTTTGTTTTTGTATAATACTATATCTATAATCTATAATATATAATTTATATTTATATTTATATTTATAATTTATAATTTATATTTATAATATATTAAAAGTGTGAAGATCCTTAAAAAATGATTTGAACTTTTTGTCCTTCATTAAAAGACTTTCCTTTAGACAAAACTGTCTTTTCACTATTTTTTTAATTTATTATTTAATTATTTTTATTATATTAACTAGATTCCTAAAATATACGGGACTCCTAAAATATATGGAAGAAGAATCAACTAATGTTTTCCTTTAGACTAATCAATTAGAAAAATATTCCTAAAATAGGATAGAAAAATACACATAAAATAGGACTTTATTAAGAAAATTATTCTATAAATATTGAGATGAACGTTAAACTAAACTGGAGAAGAATACACAATAAAAAAAAAAGAAAGTAAAATTGTAATAGTACACGACCAAACCAAAAAGGGTTAAACAAGTAGAATTGTAGTAATACTCGATCAAAAAGGAAAAAAAGAAAAAACAAGTATGAATGTTCATTTATGAGTCTTTTTCTTATTAATAAAGATTTCTTCCATATTCGGTCAACTCTTTCTTGAAAAGGAATAATTTTTGGACTTCTATATATTGAGTTTTTTTTTCCCAACTACTAACAGAATAACATTCAAACAAGAATTTATTCTTTCAATAGATTTTGTGTTTTTAATAGTAGTTAAAGTTCTAAATATCGTGCTTCTTTTATTATAGTTTTATTGATTGAAAAAATATGATTAATGCTCATCTAACTTGATTCGGTCGCATGTCTAAATTGATGGATGCTTAATTTTCTAACCTTCAACTTCTTCACTATTTTTGTCAACATAATAGAATTCAATATGTGTATATATATATCTTCTTTGTTTTCATTCAAGTCATTCTTTAGTGTCAATTTTTTCGCTCAGACAAGAATTATTTTCATCAAAACTGAAACTTTATGATCACTATTATATTATTTTGTTGTAGTTTACAGGTCGTAAATGAATTTACAGGTGGTAGATGAACGCCGGTCGGCTTTGAGGAATTTTTTTTAGGTAAAGGTTAGGTTTAATTGTATTATTTTTATATCTATGTTTTGAGATTTTTTTTTTGTGTAAAGGTTAAATTTAGTTGTATTAATTATTTTGATATCTCTAATGTCGTATTATTTTGTTATAGTTTACATGTGGTAGATGAGTGTCACGTGTTATTGAGAAAATTTTTAAGGAAATGTTAGATTTTATTATATTGTTTTGATGTCTCTACATTGTATTATTTTGTAGCAGTTTACAGGTGGTAGATGAATATCGATCGGCTTTGAGAATTTTTTTGGGTAAATATTAGGTTTAATTAAATAAATTCTTCAAAAGATGTTGAATTTAATTATTGTATTCGTCTTTATTATTTAAACAAATATCCTATTTAGTGTAATGTTTAAACTCAATAAAGTGAAGTACACGCGCGAGGTGCGTACATCTAAACTAGCTAATTAAAAATAGTTCAATAATTTCTCAACATTTCTAGAATATTTAATCACATATTTATTATAATTGTTTGTCCTATTTTCTTTAGTTCGTTTCGTTTCATAAAGAATGTTTCTTTTCTTTCTAAGAAACTGCTCAAAACTACAAGCTTAAAAGATAGTTTGCTCCTTTCTGCACATCTTTAGTTTAAAATTATAAAATTAAAAAATATTTATTACTTTTAAAAATTTCATGCTAAATCAAAATCAGATAAATAAATTAAAATAAAGGGAGTAGAATTTTTTTGTAAGTTAAAGAATAACTTTTTCATAATACAATTTATTATTATGATAAAAATAAAGTTTAATTAATTATATGAGCTCTCCGATGAAAACAATGCATGATCAAGTCCTTTAGATTATATGGCCAATTTAAGTATCCAATGAAAATTATGAGGGGAAAAAAATAAAGATGAAGTGATGGAATGTGAATCATCAAAAATTAAATAAAGGATCATAGAAACAGCCTCTCTACCTCTAATGTGGGGTAGGGTCAATGTACTCTATCCTCCCCACAACTCACTTTTGTCACTTCTCCTTGAAATAAAATTGCATTGACAAAGGTCTCCGGTTCAAACCTCAACAGAAGCCAAAACACTAGTCGGACGTTTTGTAGGATGAATTAGAGAAACTAATACATGCCATAGTACTGTCTTAGTTATTGTATTATTTAATCCTTTTTTTGATAGAATTTTCAACCTATGTATAGCTAATACAAGTATTAATTACTCTATGGGGACGTTTCGTAAGATGTATTAGAGAATCTAGTACATGTATTAGTCATGATATTATTTAATTTTTTGTTTGATAGGATTTTTAACTTATGTTTAACTAATACGTAACCAACCACCGTATTAGCAATACATGGACTATTAATACATGGATAAGCATAAGAAAAGGCAAAGCAGTACTAGATACAACAAACCAAACAATGGATAGGACCCGTCTCAGCATAACTAACCCTCACTCAGCTAATCCCAACATTATTAATATACCATAGACAATACTATTCTTACACACTCTACCAAAAGACCGTTATTATAAGGTATATAACTAATATACAGCAAACCACGATATTAACAATATCAATGATTATAAACACATGGACAACCATAGTTAAATAACAAAAAATCCATATTACACCAAACCAAGTAGTGGATGAAAATACGCTCAGTTCAGCTAATCCCAACATTATTAATATACTTTATACAGTACAATTCTTATACACTCTACCGAACGACCGCTATTATAGGGTGTATAACAGACCACGATATCAACAATATCAATGATTATTAATACATGCACAACCATAGTTAAATTACAAAACCGTCCATAATACACCAAACGAAATAGTGGATAAAAATAGGGAAAATAACATAAATATACACCTTAACTTACCATATTTAAACAAATCCCCGCCCTTACAAAGTAATTACAAAAATCTCAACTAATTATGTATCTTCATTGGATGTATCGGGAAGCTAATTATGTATCTCGACAAACCCAAAATCGAAAAAAATGTATTGGGAGCTAATCATGTATCTTTACAAGGAAAAACGATATCTTCGTTGGATGTATTATGTATCTCGACAGATCCAAAATCGAAAAAAAAATGTATCGGAAGCTAATTATGTATCTTTACAAAGAAAAAATTATCTTTGTTAGATGTATCAGGAGCTAATTATGTATCTCGACAGACTCAAAATCGAGATTTTCAATAATAATGCAAAATGTCGAGATTTTTAGCAATTAAACTCTTAACTATCGGGATTTATATTATTTGCCCATAAAAATAACCTTTTAGCTCAACTAATCACAACATTATTAATACACTGTATCCGGTACTATTCTTTTATACTCTACCAAATGAACCTAGGTGATTTATTCCCATCTATCCTAAACCAACATTGTAGATAGGTTACTTGATACTTATGGCTATTGCTGGACAGGTAACACATGAAATTAGTTGACATACCCAAAGTCGGGATTTTCAATAACTATACAAAATGTTGGGATTAACTATCAGGATTTATGTTGTTTGTCCATAAAAATAATCTTTCAGCTCAACTAATCTCTGCATTATTAATACACTGTATTCAATATTATTCTTATACACTCTACAGATACCTAATACCTATTGTTATTGCTGGACAGGTAACGGAAGAAATTAGTCGAGATATTATCAAAATTAAACATGAATTAAATTTAATTAATTAGCAAGCCTTGATCAAATTTTTTGCCATCAGGATCTTTCTGAGTGACAGTAAATATATCTTCAAAAAGAGTTTCAACCATCTTCAACAACCTGCAAAAATTTCACAACAATAATAAAGCTTTAAAATACAAAATTTACTCTCTAATAACTATAACTTTTGCAAAGAAAGTGTATAAAATTTATCAAACATATAGATTTTACACAAAAATTGGTATAAGGTTTAGGGTTTTGTATCGCAAGAGCTGAAAAAAGAAAAGAAGAAACGAAGGGAACTTACTAATGTGTGCAGTAAATGGAAGATTCTTCTTGTTTTATTCTTTTATATTTTTTGGATTCTAAGATTAAATGACCAACTTTTAAGAATGTATGGATACTTTTTTAATTAGTGATATTAACACATATTTTTAATATCCATAAGTTCTTTTACTCACACAAAATTTTCACTATTTTTTTTTTCTTCACACCCTTTTAGATGTTTAAACAATTTTCGATTGTTTAAACAATATTTTTCTTTTGTTTAAACAATTTCCGATAGTACAAACAATATCTCCCACACTCTCAAAACCAGCTCCCCTCCTCCACATCATCACTACTTTCAAATAACTAGCAAATATTTAAACCTTGATTGTAACAATATTTTTCGTTTGCTTAAACAATCTGAATTATTTAAAAAATGACTTTTCGTTGCTTAAACAACTTTCGATTGTTTTTCAAGGACCGCAGCTTTTTCACCCAATATCTTCTAAAATTTTTTGAACCAGACCTGAATGAAGAAATAGAGGAAGATGAAAATACACAAATAAAAAGATGAAGATATAGAGAAAAAAATTCAGACAAAGAAAAATGATGAGAAGATAAGATAGAGAAACAAATGATGAAGAAAAATGACAAATATGAAAAGGAGGAAGAAGATAAGAAAAGGAGAAGGAAAAAGAGAAAAAAAAAAAGAAGAAAGAAACATGTGAAGAAAAAAGAAAAAGGAGGAAGAACAAATTGAAAGTTTCAAGTTTGAAATTTGAAATATGAAAGAGAAAATAATTTCTAATAATGTAATACTTGTTCTAATATTTTATAATTTATAATTAGGTCTCAAATTTACTTAATTGACTTTGACTAGATATATATTCTTTTTAATTCATTCAACTCTCAAGTGTCTCTTTTAACTCAGTTTTCCTAAAGGTAGAGGTATAATTAAAGGTTGTGATAGAGTGGTAAGTATTCTTTCATTTTTAGTCAGAGATCTCGGGTTTAAGTGTTTTATCCCTATAGGGGAATTTTTTGGCCCGAATTTAGATTAATCGAGTTTCAACGCGAGTACTGAACGCCCGATAAGAAATCAGAAGAAAAAGTATAAAGGTGTTAAAATATCTTCTTTTTTTTTTTTGACTTTTTGGTTCAATATTTTGAAAACATAATCAGACATTTAAAATGGAACTCAGCTGACAAGTAAACACTAACTTTGATAGTGTATGTGTAAACATCTCTATTTGGTGTGGATTGATAACTGAACGCAAATTAGTTCATAGTTTGTTTTATGGATGCTCAAGCTGATATGACACATACATTTTGAAGGTATTTAGATGATTCTTTTTGTAAGCTAAAGTATTCAACTGACACAGTAGAAATGAGTTGAGGTGTCTAAATACGCATATCATAGATTAAGTAATTACTTGTAGACCAAGATCAAATTTAAATGTCTGATTATAAATTATGTTTGTTGTAAAATATTCGATTCATATAAAAGAAAAAGAGACAAGCTCATTCCTTAAAACACATTCTATTCACATATAATCTTTCAAGCTAAATCTAGTAAGGTTAGGAGTCTAATTTTCTAGTAGAATCGTAAATTCAAATTAATCGAATTTCAAAATAAGTATCAGCTATAGAGAAATCAAAGAAAAAAAATGAAATATATATATATGTGCGGAATATTGATTTATTCAGAGAAATAATTTTCATCATACAAATAGTATAGGTCATCATCATTATCTATCTATATATATGAATAATCATGAATGATCAAGTTCTTCTAATGCATAGACTAACTCCTCCATATCATTCATTTTTTTTTCGTTTCTTTAATATCTGAATCTTCTTCTATTTTATTTTTATTTCTAGAACTACAGCCTTCATCTAACTCTTCTCTTCTCCTTTTTTCTAGAAAACTAGATATAATTCTTTCATGAAGGCTTCCCTTTTGGTATATCCCTTTATTAGAGAAAGTAGTAGTAAAAATTTATTTTCTAATTCTTTATTGAAGGCGTCAACTTTTTCGATAAGATTATTCATCCTTATAGGTGAACTGTCTTTGATGGTTTTAATTTTCTTTTCTATTAGGTTAATTTTGACAACCATATGCCTTTGCATTTCTATAAGGTCGTCAAGTTTCTGTAAACTTTTGTTAATACTCATGGTGCATTATAAATTATATTCGAGCTTATGCTCATAATAAAAAAATTTAATTTCTAATTGAAGTATAATTTTCTTTTGCGAAAATAATGATTTTCCGCATACTCCTGCGAATAGATTATATTCAAAACAATTTTTTCGGAAAATAAGTTCTTGTCTTTTTTCTGAAAATAATTTTAAAATTTGTTGTTTATCCATATGGTGTTGATACCAACTTGGAGGGAGCTGTTCGCAAACAAGATTGATTAATACACTCTATTCAGTACTATTCTTATACGCTCTACAGGTTACTTGATACCTATTGTTATTGCTGGACAGGTAATACATGGAATTAATCGAGATATTATCAAAATTAAACATGAATTAAATTTAATTAATTAGAAAACCTCGATCAAAATTTTTGCCATCAGGATCTTTCTGAATAACAGTAAATATATCTTCAAAAAGAGTTCCAACCATCTTCAACAAACTGCAAAAATTTCACAACAATAATAATAAAGCTAAAACATACAAAATTTACTCTCTAATAATTATAATTTTGGTATTAAAAAGTGTATAGATTTTACACAAAAGTCATTTGTAAAAACAAACAAATTAGGTTTTAAGGTTTAGGTTGTGTGTTGCAAGAGTTGAAAAAAAAGAGAAAGGAAAGGGAACCTACAAGTGTGTGCAGAGGAGAATTTTGCCGAATTCTCCTTGTTTCTCCTTTTGTATTTTTTGGATTCAAGGTTAAATGACAAAAATATCCTTTTGGTTCGGTTTTAAGGGATTGAATTGAATTTGATTAGAGGTAGGGGCGTAGGGGAGGGTGTATTTAAAAAAGATTTTTGAGAATGAAAATATGACACAATTTTTAAGAATATAAAGAAGAGAGGCTTTTTTTAATTAGTGGTAATAATACATATTTATAGGTTGATTGTTTCACTCCTGTATCTTCCCAAAGGAAAAAGGATATTTGAGAGTTGTTTTCTGAATTCTAAAGAGTGTATTTGGGTTCTTCCAAAAATTAAAAGGTGTAGCATGCCTGAATCTAATTGGGGTTCGCTTTGGTGGAGGAATTGGATCGGAAAAAAGAGGAATTCTAGTTGTAAGATATCTAATGAAATCGTCCCTAGAATTGAGATCTTATTCAAAGAGAAAGATCTCAAATATCTGGAGTTTCTTTTTGTATATTATATGAATTATTCGATCCGCAAGAACCATGATTAAGAATTGTTTGATCGTCTTTCTCTGAGGAAGAGTAGAAATAGAATCAACTTAAATTCGGGACCGCTATTCAAAATCTTAGTGAAAACTTCTCACTACTTTTTCCTTCACCCCTTCAGCCCCGTCCGCCCCTCCCCCCAGTGCCCCCCCTCCCCCCCTCCCCCCTCCCCCCTCCCTCATCTTAAAACTACTTCCTTCATTTTATTGTTATTTTCAAACAACTATAGATGTTTAAGCAATTTTTGATTATTTAAATAATAATTTTGATTTGATTAAATAATTTTGGATTGTTTAAAAAATATTTTTCTATTGCCTAAACAACTCTCGACCGTTTTTTACCCAATAACTCTTTTCACTCAACATTCTCTAAAAAATTTTCAACCAGACCTAAATAAAGAAGTAGAGGAAGATAAAGAGAAAAAAATGATAAAAAAAATAAGGCAGAAGAAAAAGACACAGAAGAAAAATGATAAATATGAAAAGGAGGAAGAAGGTGAGAAGGAAAAAGAGAAAAAAAAGTATAAATAACATAAATACCAACCTTTCAAAAGTAATTACACTCTCTTTCACTTTTTTAATTACTTTAATCTCTCTCCCAATTAATATACATAACATAACAAACATATACATAACATTCTATGTATATGTGAGATTTTTGTAATATGTTTAGAGAGTTGAAATTTTTTGTAATATTGAAAATATAAGTTGTGTATTTGTGTAAGTTTTAGAAAAAAAAAAAAAAGATGAAGAAAAAGAGAAAAAAAAGTAAGGAGGGAGTTGAAAGTTTGAAATTTGAAATATAAAAGAGAGAAAATAATTTTTAATATTATACTATTTATCTTAATATTTTATAAATTATAATTATCTTAATGTAATACTTATTTATATTCTTAAACATCATGTCAAGTTAAAACCACACAAATAAATTAAAATCAATAGATTTTTGTCAAAAAAAATAATTATTTCACTCTTCCCAATTTATATGACATAATTTTCTCATGATTTTGCTTCAAAATAATTGTTTTTAAACCATTTATAATTTTAATGTCATTTATAATATCATTCACAACCTTCACTTCTCGCATTAATTAATAATAAATTTTTATAAAGAAATAAATTATTGTGTGTAGTATTAAGTAAACAACTTTTTTAAAAAATAACACAAAACTTTTAAGATAAAAATTATACTTAAATAAAATACAATAACTCATCACCACATCTTTTCTCATTCGTTATTCTTCAAGAAGTAATTTGTCAAAATCACCTTGACCTAATTTTTGTTCCTGTCATATTGTCGCAAAAATGAATGATTCTCAATTAATAAAAATTCAAATTCTAAAATTTTTCCTTCAAAGAAAGTCACCAAACTATGAAAAATTGTATTTTTCTTTCATAAATTATTTAACATATTTTTCAAATATACCGACACAGTTAATTCTAAACTATTGACATGACTAAATATTTTAAAGTAACTATAATACGACTTTAGCTCATTCCATGTTATTTTTTGTCAACTTTACTATTTAAGACTTTCTCTATGTTACTTTTTTTTTTTATTTGTGTGTTCTACTATAATTAGTTTTACAATACACGTCATGGAATTAGTAATACCTTTTTTCCGTGCACAAGAAAATTATTAAAATAATAATTTTATTTTTTTGAGCTAAAGTTATTATTTTTCTACTATCATATATTTTAGATTTTTTTTAATTGTTAATTATAGAGAAAATCATAAAGTCATAGTCTAACAATACAAAATTTATAGAAAATATAATTGAAAAAATATTTGGATATAAACCTTTAAGAAACTACATATTCCTGTAACACAAATAGAAAAAAAAAGGCATATATTATCAATAGAAAAATCGAGAAAGATGAAGAATAATACACATATTTATTCTTTAATTTTTATTTACATCATCAAGAAACAAAAAAGTCTTGAACGATCATAAAAAAGGAAAATTTATTCATCATATATTTTAGAGTTTTTAAATTATTAATCATAAAACAATCACAAAGTGATAGCCTAACAGTACAAAATTTATAGAAAATATAACTGAAATACCTGATTATAAACTGTTGAGAAACTGCATATTCTTACTACACAAATAGGAAAAAAAAGGAGAAAGATGAAGAATAATACAAATATTTATTATTTAATTTTTCTTTATAGCATCAAGAAACAAAGAAATCTTGATTGACGATAACATAGAGAAATTACAAAAACATAATTTGTAATAAATTAAATTTATATATGACTGATATAAAGAAAACTATAATGTTGGGAGAATAATATCTTTACGTTGATGTGAAAGGAATAAAAATCAATTTAGAAGTTCAAATTCTTTTCTTCTAAGAAAGGGATTCTTTAATATGGAAACAAGTTATTTTTCTTTTGGAAAAAGTAACAATCAATTATGCTATTAGATTATTTAAGGTACTATATTATGTTTTTAACTAAACAAATTAGTTAGGGTAGTTTTTTTTTTTTTTTTTTTTTTTTGGATCATAATTATAGGTAGAGTTGTATTTACGTGAAATATGGAAAATATGAGGAAGAGGGGGGGAGGGGGGGGGGGGGGGGGGAGGGGGGAGGAATTACCATATATTTTAGTAGTTTATAAATATTATATTATATTTTATCTTATATTTTAGGAATCCTTAGTTTTATATATTTTAGAAATTAATATTGTAAATATAATTATATAATAAATTAATGATGTGAAAAGAACTTTTCTAAGGAGGTCTTTACACTTTTAATATATTATAGATATTGATTTCTCTTAAAATGTTAGACTCTGATGATGCACTATATAATTATAACACCAATGATGATATAATAGGCAATTGAAATTTAAGTATTAGTCTTGCTTTTAAAAGTGTTGAATGCTAACCATTAGAAATTATGAAGACCAGTTTATAGTCAAATATTTAGAAAGGGTTGTATGCTGCTAACAAAAAAATAAATTAGTTGAGTTGAAGGCTACTTAATTACATATTTTTAATTAAATAATTTCTTAATCACTTGAACATTTGTATTTTACATATCAATTAAAATAAAGATAACTTTAATATTTTACAATATAAGAGTGATATGCACTTAAATAAAGCTACATAAACAATAAAACATATGTGTAGACACCGAATTTCGTCCCTCCCCGATATCGTTTTTACCCATTTTTTACTTTATCCTACCATGTATCCTCACCCATATAATTATACCCTGCAAAAACATAAAAAATGACAACTTAAAACAAACTACCTAACAAATTTTATCCTATCCTAACCCCCTTTACACCTCATCCTAACAACCTACCCTACCCCACACCCGACCTTACCTCACCTCTATCCTAAATACTCCCACCCCTTCACGTTCCTAAATACTCCCACCCCTTCACGTTTTACCCCCTTTTCCACCTTAACAAAATGAGGATAAGGGAATGGACTAACAACAAAAAAGAAGGTGGGGCCGACATGAGGATTCTTTGCTTTTCTTCTCTTTCTAATTGAAAATAGCTATATAGGGAATAGGTATATACAAAAAGGAGGGCTCTAAAAAAATTCAAGAGAGGGGACCATTTTCCCATTTTTGAAAAAGAGAATATACACCTCCTACCCATTTTTGGTCCATTCCAGTGAACAATCCCACCATTCTTCCATGAATATCGACACACACATACTCTTATACATTACTCCTCACTGATACATACATTCTGACATACACAAGAGAGAACACTGACCATTCTTACGACTACTGGATCATCATCCATATCCTCTTCACTGAACAAAAATATAGACATTGAACCATTTTCTTCAAGAATCCACATTCACCATCACAAAAACACAAGAAACTCTCATAGAATTCTCACTCACCGCTGCACACACACACTCTTTGATCGAAAAAACAGTCCCTCATCCCCTCTTTGACTAAAAAATCGCACACCACACACGAGAATAGATGTAGATTGAGAGAGAGAGTCACGAACAGAGTGAGAGAGTGAGACGAGAGAGACGGACGGGGTTTGAATCGGCGAGGGTGGACAGAAATCGCCAAGAATCAGGTGGGTTAAGTTTTTCCCGGTGACCTGTTTGCCGGAGTTGTCCATTTCTAAATATTTTCAGGAAGCTCTAGCTAAAGAGCATCAAAAATTGCTGGAGAGCTGACCATTTTATCAATTTCTGCCCATCGTTGCTCTCGCCGGAATTACTTTATTTCGTTTGATTTTGGTTCAGATTCGGCAAGATTTTGGATACGGGTGTTCTCCGGTTTTTGTAGATTCAGTCTCGGGTTGTTCGTTATTTCTTTCTTCTTAGGATTCAAATTTGACTGGGTCGTTATTTCTCAATATCAGAGTTGGAGTTGGTCACTGTTGAGGCCCTATTCGGAGTTCTAAAGTTTGGGTCTTCTTAAATCTTATTACCAATGAAATCGGTTCTTCAAAGGTCCATCTCTTAACTCTACTTTTGAATTATATCGAGGTGGTTAATATCGTGATTTTGTGATGTGGTTTTGAATATTTTGAGCAAAATGTTGATTGTTGTTGTGGATGTGAATGATTGGTATGCTTAAATGTTTGAGTACTCATTTGGTTATGTGTTCGATATTGATTTCGGATGTTGAAAAAGTAATTTGATAGTCGAATTGGTTGTTTGGGGGTCGGGATCAAAAATTGATAATCAAATAAATCGAAGGTTGTTTATTTTGATTCATTACTAAATATTGTTGAATTGGATAGCATCATGATTAGGCCATCGAATGAATAGGTGAAAGTAGGTTCGGGTAGGCAAAGATTTAAGAATAAGTGTTTACTCGTTGAATTATTGAATGCTTTAAATGAGTGTTGAATGGTTTGGTTTTATTGCTTTTAGATCGAATGTATCATTTAGCTGGGGAATGCCTCGAGACATATTGTATTTATTCACCGGAGAATGCCCCAACGTACTATGTTGGCGGAAGACGTTTGTGAGAAAGGTCTGAGGCGTTGGATAAAGCCTGGGAGCGTAGTTAGGCTTAGGATAGGTTATACAGGATTTATTTTTCGCATTTTATTTATTTTGGGTATGATAATCGGACTGAACACTATACTTTGATTCATTTTGTTTGGTTTGTTTATTTGCTTTATGTGTTTCTTTGTGGTTTGTACATTCGTAGTGTCAAAATTAGCCGATACGCTCTACCAAGCGATCGTGGTCGAACCACAGGATCGAGGGGTGCCTAACACCTTCCCTTCGGTCAACAAAATTCCTTAGACGTAATCTCTGTTCGCAAACCAGTTTAAAGAGTCAAATGATTTTGAAAAGGATTTTCCAATGGTGACTTGGCACACCAGATTATGCCAAGTTGTGACTCTGATTTAGAATGTAAAAACAATCATTCTTCGAAACAAATCATTTTCTCTTGTCACTTAATAATAAAAATCCTTTCAAACATAAAACAAATCTTTTTGGAGTACGAAAAAAGGGTGTGACAGTTCTGGCGATTCTGCTGGGGATTTCTTCAGAATTAGAGCTTATTTTTGGAGTTGTATCGGCTTTGTTTGGCATTATGGGTGTCTAAACATTGTTTGAGTTATTATTTGTGTTACTGTTATCACTGTTGTGCATCTACGTGCTCTTTGTTTATAGTTTTTCTTTATGTGTTACAGCTTTATATCTGGCATCATGTGCATAACCCGAGTCATTCTTTATGCAACAAGTTCGTAGTACACGTGTGTACACGACCTATAGTTGAGTCACCTTTATTTTAGGAGGGGGGAGCCGTTGGGTTGTATGGAGTAGGTGGAAAGCTGTCGTAGCCACTATCGACCATACGCTCCCCCGAATAGCCTTGTTAGTGAACTCCAGTGTAGGTCAGCCTTTAGGTCATGCCTATGTCCATCATAATCAGACCTAGCGGGACCTACTTGGTCCTTTGTAGGAGACTCACCTCTAAAGCATCCCTACGTGCTAAATGTTGCATCTTTGAGGGTAGCGTATTCATTTGACGGACTGATTTGGAGAAAAACATGTGTTAGAAGTAAAGTGTGTAGACAAGAAAGTGCTGAAAAAAAGAGAGAAAGAAAAAAGGTGAGCCAAAAAAATAAGTGTTCGTAGTTTGTTTAGAGTTCTTTATGGCTTTCGCTTTTCACAATTTAAAAATCCAAAAAGATTTTTTACGTTTTGCACCCATTTCTCGAAAAAATCCAAAAAATCATCAAAAAGATTTTCCCTTGTCTCTTTAGTAAGCATTCACCATTCGAAAACTCAAAAAAGATTTTTTTACAATAGTAGGTTTTTATAAAAGAAAATTCAAAAATGGTAGAAGTTTTGTACATTTCTTATAATAAAAATACCAAAAAGATTTTTATTCATAGTTGTTGGTATCAGTTCTACGTGAAGTGTCATTTTGAAAACTCAAAAAAAAAATAATTAACGTTGTTTGTCATTTGTTTGTGGTCGTGTCACTTAGGTTAGGTTTCAGTCGGTTGTCTAATCTTTATTTGTCCAATCTGGATGAACTAAGCACCCCTGATTCTCCTCTTTCGGGAGTGAGATACGTAGGCAGCCTATTGTTGGTTCGGAGATCTTATTTGAAAAATCCAAAAAGATTTTCTTCACGCTTTATAAGAAAACTGCAAATAGATTTTTCTTTTATAGGTTCAAGTTTCATTTTCATATGAAATTCAAAATTGAAAACCCAAAAAAGATTTTCGTTGGTAATCATAGATTTCATTTTGTATAGGGATGTTAAAGATGAAAAATTTAAAAAGATTTTCGTCAATTCTTTTGACAAATTTTTATTTTTCTTCTTCTTAAAGTTTCAAGGAATAGAAAAACAGTTTATTTGGACATTTTGGCAAGACTTCACGAACTACGCACACCTGATTCTCCCCTTTCGAGGGTGAGATACGTAGGCGCCCTTTTAGGGTTCAGTGATCTTTTCAAGAAAAAAAAAGGGTCTTGAAAAATTGTTGAACTCTAACGCATTTGCTATCTCTTGTCCAGTTAGTTTAAGGTATTTGGTTTGTGGTATTTTGGCTCGTCCTCCATATTGCACCAAGTCACAGAGAAGGTTATGACCAACAAGGATACCGAGTTTGTTGTCACTAATCAGATAGGGAGTTCCAGAAATGAGAATTTAGGATCTAATGAAGAGATTCGGAAATTAAGGCAACAAATGCATCGAGCTTGGGCTAATGGGTTGCGGCCTCCTCCAGTTCCCACTGATAATCTGGAATATCTTTCTAGCTTGCCTCCCGTGTCATATGCACAATTTCCAATTTTTGTTAATATGGCACAACATGCATCATGATCGACTCTGCGGCAACAATATCCAAATACATCCAATGTTCATTTCCTTACTCCCCAATCCAAGACTACTACATACTCGGCTCCACCTGCTGTTCATACTTTTGGCAGCGCCACCCCCACCTGAAGCTCCTACTTTTGATGTTCATCCACAAGTTGTGCCTCCCTACTCTACAAGAGAGCCTGCATTGAATATTACTGGTGATCAGCGTTACACTTTCGAGCCTACATTCAAGTTGAATTGTCTTTACGGTGACACTCACCCGCCTGAATTTCCTCCAAACACTGAGAAGCCTATTATGACAGAAGAACAAGAGGAAATAACCAGAAAATTAAGAAGTTTGGAATTGGCTATGAAGAACTTGCAAGACTTGGGGGTTACAAAAGTGTCTCATATAAGGACTTAAGTATGTTTCCAGGTGTCAACCTTCCTCCTGGCTTTAAAATACCAAAGTTTGAGAAATATGATGGACATGGGGATCCGGTGGCACATTTGAGATGTTATTGTAACCAATTAAGAGGTGCTGGAGGCAAAGAAGAACTGCTTATGGCTTACTTTGGTGATAGTCTTTCGGGTCTTGCCTCAGAGTGGTTTTTTGATCAAGATATTGATAGGTAGAATAGTTGGGATGATTTAGCCAATGAATTTATGCAACAATTTCAATATAATGTGGAATTGATCCCTGACGAAAAATCCCTAACCAGTATGAAAAAGAAGAATACTGAGAGTTTCAGAGAGTATGCGATCAGATGGTGTGAACAAGCTGCTAGGGTAAAGCCACTAATAAAAGAAAGTAAGATAGTGGAGGTATTTATTCAAGTGCAAGAAGAAACATATTATCAATATTTGTTACCTGCGTTAGGCAAGCCATTTATTGAGGTCCTTAAAATGGGGGATATGATAGAAGAGGGAATTAAGACTGGTCCCATTGTGAGTTTTGCAACATTGAAAATGACTACTCAAGCTATTCAAAAGGGTTCAGGAAGTGTTGGGGAGAAAAAGAATGAGGAAGATGCATCTACTATTGTAGTTGGACAGCAGAAAAGGTCAAGAAGACCACGCCGTCGTCACTCTCAGGCACAAACCCAAGTTCATGCCCAAGCTTCACATAATCACTCTCAAAATCCATTATACTCTACTCCTCCCTCTCTATATCCAGTATATAATGCATAGCCACATATTCAACCCCTATTGATGTTGGGCGTATTTACACGCCTAAAGCACCATAATTTACCCATGTTATAGCTAAGTTTTGAGGATAAAATATATAATTCCTGCACTTTTAGTCCATTTTCCTGTAAGTGAGCTAACCTATGTGATTAGCATGTTTTTAGGTATTAATGATGAAGATTTCAACACTTTGTGGACCTTTGGGCAGCAAAGGAAAACTTCACATAAGAGGGAAAGCAGCTTTTGGAAGCTTATGGACTGAATGTGACGCATGGCGAATTTGTCCCGGGCAAAAGCAGTATTTTTAAATACTTAGGGGTGCAGCAGTAGCTTAGTAGGATTAGGACAAGGAGGTTATAAAAACCTTATTTGCTGAATTTTTCAGCATTCATTGTTATTGATTGATTCATTCGGTCATTATTCATTCGACACTTTTTAAACATTATTCAGTTTACAGATTCTGTAAGGTTTGGACAGAGAAAAATGCTACATGAACGGCTAGAGAGGGAATCACGTCATTCTCATAGTGACGCCAATTCATCTCCATCGTGAGATTGCTATAGTTTTGGTATGATGATGATGTCTTCATTGATTCCCGTTACACTCATGAGTAGCTAAACTTCTCTGTTAGGGTTATGGAAACCTTGTGAGATACTATCTATTACTATGAGTTTGTGAATTCTTGATGTGTATGCTACTTATATCATTACTCTCTTTGTTTTAATTAAATTCTTATGGTTGCAAACATAAGGAACACGCCATTATACTATTAAATTGTTCGAGAGAAAAGTTACATGTTTGGAAAAGAGAGTGTGACAAGAAAATAGGGCTACCAACCCCTGTTTACACGTTAATGCCTTATCCGGATTAACTTTCTTGGAGAATTTGTACCGTTAGTTATACACTTTAGGCTCGAGAGAGTTAAAGTGAAATAATCCTTGATGGTTGAGAAACACTAGGATTTACCATTAGAATACAAATCTCTATAAGTGCATGCATGTCTAAATTCCGCATTACTCATAGTTAATAGATACGTAGAACTCATAAGGTGGACATAACCCTAACTTGTTATTCTCTGTGATTAAATCTTATTAAACAAAGCATTCCATTGTTACTATGATAGCATTAATTCACGCCATAATCCAATCCCCCCATTCTGTAGAATTTTCGACCAACAGTCTACTAATAGTTGCAACACTTAGTGACCAAGTATTCCCTGTGGGATTCGACACCCAACCCAGTTGGGTTCTATATTTGACAGCTACCGCTTACACTCTTACGAAAGCTGTAGTTTGGGCGTTATCAAATTTTGGCGCCGTTGCCGGGGAATACGGTTGTCTACTAAGTTTGTGATAGTTAATAGACCCTTTGGTCAAAGATTCTCGAATTTTACTTTTCGTCTGTTGTTTTTGTTTTATTTAGGTTTTGTTCAGTGCATGCCAAATACTCGAAGTTTGGGTCAGCCATTATTACCCATAAACCCTGAACCGTAACTTATTGGCAGGATAGAGGCACAATGAGACATTGAAAGAAGGGTTGCTCAACAGGAGCAGGCTAGATTAGCTGCATTGGCTGCTGCTCAAGTGCATCAACAGAATATTGATAACCCAGGGCGAGCAACAAATCCTGATGATGAGGACCTGGGTGATGATGGGTTACTAAACCCGAGGTATGCTGATGAGTTGGCGGCACCTGTGAACAGAATAGATCGTCAAGCTAGATTGAGACCTGAACGCCGAGCTGTGTAGAATCCTTTTGTTGATGATGATGACGATTTGGATGGGGCTGGTGCCACAGGGGATATCATTCCTCCACCCTTGGCACCTGGAGCCAAGTTCAATATCACTAGCACCATGATTCAACTATTGCAGCTCAAGGGGTTATTTGGTGGACTTGCAGACGATGATCTGAATATGCATCTGATCAATTTTATCTCTACATACAAGTCATTCGACAATCCAGGCGTTGGACAGAATGCAATTCGGCTGCGCTTATTTCCATTGTCTCTATCTGGGGAGGCAACTCTATGGTTGAACGGGTTAACTCCTGATTCTATCACTTATTGGAGGTAATTGAAAGACACTTTCCTAGAAAGATTCTTTCCGCCATCCAAAAGAGCACAATTGAGAGATGAGATCAGCAATTTTTGACAACTTCCTACTGAAGCTCTCCACAAAACATGGGAGAGGTTCAAGAAGAAGCTTATGCGGTGCCCAAATCATCATATGACCAATGTCTACTTGATGGAGATATTATACAGGTCTTTGAATTTGGTGACTAAGCTAGTGGTTGATAATGCTGCAGGAGGGTCATTCATGGACCTTACTTTTATACAGGCAAGTGATATGCTAGATCGTATGACAAAGCAAAGTAGAGCTTGGCATACCAGGGATTCTGAGGTAGCAAGCTCTACTGTATCTTGGCATGACTGCAGAACAAAGGCGAAGAGAAGAGGAACGTGATCAGGATATGGCGCACATGAAAACACAGATGGATCTTCTTACCAAGCATTTATTATCAGTAAAGACCAAAAAAGTCAAGGTTGTCATATCACAGGGAAGAGATGAATCCGATTCTGAGGAAGAGGCGAACTACTTGAATAATCAGGGGGGTTTTCGAGGCAATGCCCAAGGAAACCAAGGTCGGATCTATTATGATAAATCTGGAAACAAGGACCGTGATCAAGGTAGTTGGAAGAATAAAACTGACAGGAGTGGTTTGTATATTCCTCCTGGAAACCGTGAGGCCGTGGCGTCTGGCTCTGGGAAGATGTTCATGGAAGATATGATGGCCAAGCTATTGAAAGGAGTAGAGGCAACCACTACGGGAGTAAACGAGGTAGAGAATGATTTGTCATCAATAAATCAATTGGTTGACTCGCATCCACTTCAATAAAATAGCTGGAACAACAATTGAGTCAACTATCAGCGGCATTCAATCAAAGAAAGGCTGGAACTTTACCTAGTGACACTGTGAAAAATCCAAGGAATGACGGATCATGTATGGCTATTACTACCAGGAGTGGTAAGGTGTTGGAGAATCCATCCAAGGGCAAGCAGGTGGTTGATGATATAGCAGATAATGTTATTGATGCAGAATGTGAAGATGCCGAAGAAGCTGAAGAGTGTGCTAATGACGTCACCCCTAGACGTCTGCAGACTGAAAAGATTGATCATCGAAAGCGAGATACAAAGGAAGTGGTGGAGAAAACTATTCCCCTTCCACCACCACCTTTTCCTCAGAGACTAAAGAAGAAAGCTGATGATACCAGGTTCAATAAATTTATGACTATGTTGAAGCAGCTGACTATTAATGTTTCTTTGGTAGAGGCGCTGGAACAGATGCCTGGGTACACGAAATTCATGAAGGATCTTTTGACAAAAAAGCGGGCAGCAAGCTATGAGCTGGCAGATAATGTTCATCATTGCAGTGCAATCGCTACCAGATCACTAGTTCAGAAGAAGGCAGATCCTGGTGCTTTCACTATTCCTTGCACGGTTGGATCTTTGGATTTTGCTAAGGCATTGTGCGATTTGAGAGCTAGCATCAATTTGATGCCACTATCTATTTACAAAAAATTGGGGTTGGGCGATCCTATACCAACCAATATGCGACTCGTGATGGCAGATAGGTCGGTAAAATGACCTGTTGGTATCTTATATGATGTGCTGGTAAAGATTTCTACCTTCATTTTTCCTGCAGACTTTGTTATTTTGGATTGCGAGGTGGATTCTGAAGTTCCCATAATCTTGGGATGCCCTTTCCTCGCAACTGGAAGTATGCTTATTGATTTAAGAGCTAATGAGCTTTTATTTCGGCTAAATGATGAAGTGGTCCATTTTGATGTATGCAAATCAATGAAGTAGCCCAAAGATATGAATGTGTTCTCTGTAGCTGATGTTTATTATAATGATGAGAAAGAATTATCTGTAGAGAAGCAGCTTATTGTTGATCCATTGGCTGCTGTGCTTATGAATTTTGAGTGTGAGGATGTTGAAGATTATGAAGAAACTATTTGTTCTCTAACAGGAATAGGGTCGTATTCTCATGCTCCCAAGAAGCTGGACCTTGATCTAAAAAATCGACCTACACCACCAGCAAAACCATCCATTGAAGAGCCACCAATGTTAGAATTGAAGGAGTTGCCCAGTCATCTAAAGTATGCATTTTTGGGAAGTGGAAACATACTTCCGGTTATTGTTGCGGCTGATTTGGGTGAGCAGCAAGTTACAGATCTCATCTCTATTCTGAGGAGATATAAGAGAGCCATTGGTTGGACTATTGCTGATATTATTGGTATCCCGCCTGGGATATGTATGCACAAGATTCTGCTTGAAGAAAATTGCATACCCACTATTGAGCATCAAAGGCGTCTGAATCCACCTATGCAAGAGGTGGTGAAGAAAGAAATTATTAAGTGGTTAGATGCAGGGGTAGTGTATCCAATCTTCAATAGTAAATGGGTGAGCCCAGTACAGTGTGTGCCCAAGAAAGGGGGCATGACGGTGGTTGCAAACGAAAAGAATGAGCTAATTCCACTCAGACCTATCACAGGGTGGAGAGTGTGCATGGACTACCGGAAGCTGAATTCATAGACGCTTAAGGATCACTTCCCAATGCCATTCATGGACCAAATGCTTGATCGATTGGCAGGGAAAGGATGGTTTTGTTTCTTAGATGGGTATTCCAGCTATAATCAGATTTGCATTGCTCCCTAAGATCAAGAGAAGACAACGTTTACATGCCCATATGGTACGTTTTCCTTCAAACGTATACCATTTGGGCTATGTAACGCACCTGCCACTTTTCAATGTTGTATGATGTCCATTTTTCTGATATAGTTGAAGACACCTTGGAGGTGTTCATGGACGATTTTTTAGTTGTAGGTGAGTCGTTTGAATCATGCTTGGCAAATCTAAGTATGGCGTTGCAGAGATGTATTGAATTCAACTTGGTGCTAAACTGGGAGAAGTGCCACTTTATGGTTAAGGAAGGTATTATTCTTGGGTACAAAGTTTCTGAAAAAGGAATTGAGGTCGATCGAATGAAGATTGAAGTTATCGAGAAATTACCACCTCCGATTTCTGTGAAGGAAGTTCGTAGTTTCCTCGGTCATGCAGGTTTTTATCGAAGGTTTATTAAAGACTTCTCCAAGATTGCTAGTCCGTTATGCAAACTTTTGGAGAAGGATGCAAAGTTTGACTTGGGTGAAGATTGCTTGAAGGCATTCGAATGCCTCAAAGGGAAGCTAGTTGAAGCTCCTATCATTGTAGCGCCTGATTGGTCTCTACCATTTGAAGTTATGTGTGATGCAAGCGGGGTAGATTTGGGTGTTGTACTTAGTCAGAGAAGAGAAAGGTTATTTCATCCAATCTACTATACGATCAAGGCCTTTAATAGAGCCCAGAAGAACTACACCATCACGGAACAAGAACTTCTAGCGGTTGTTTATGCTTTTGAAAAGTTCCGTGCTTACTTGTTGGGAACCAAAGTGGTAGTTCATATAGATCATGCAGCTCTGAGATATTTAATGGCAAAGAAGGATGCAAAGATGAGGCTAATTCGTTAGGTATTATTGCTGCAAGAATTTGCCTTCGAGGTAAAAGATAGAAAAGGTTGCGAAAACCAAGTAGCTGATCATCTATCTAGACTTGAGAATGAGCACATAGCGCAACCCGATCTTGAGATTGATGATACATTTCCCAACGAAGAGATCCTAGCCACGATGGTGGAAGAGTTACCATGGTACGCAGACTTCGCAAACCACGTGGTAAGTAATGTGATGCTTGAGAATCTTTCTTTTCATCAAAAGAGGAAGTTCATGCATGATGTGAAACACTACTTCTGGGATGAACCATATCTTTTTCGACGATGTACGGATGGTGTTATTAGGCGATGCATATCTCATATGGAGGTGCCTAGCATATTGGAAGCAAGTCATGCTTCCCAAGTTGGGGATCACCATGTAGGTGATCGGACAGCCAGGAAGGTATTGCAAAGCGGCTATTATTGGCCTTCATTATTCAAGGATGCCTATGATTTTGTGAGAAGATGTGATCAATGTCAGAGGAAAGGCGCGATTTCAAAGCATCATGAGATGCCCATGTCTAAGGTTCTTGAAGTAGAGCTATTTGATATATGGGGTATTGATTTCATGGGCCTATTTGTGAGTTCGTTTGGGATGAAATATATCCTAGTTGCTGTGGATTATGTATCCAAATGGGTCAAAGCAGCAGCGTTGACTGATAATGAAGGTAAGCGTGTTGTAGCATTCTTGAAGAGAAATATCTTCTCTAGTTTTGGGGTACCATGTACCATCATAAGCGATGGAGGATCACACTTTTGCAACAAGCTGTTCAGAGCCGTGTTGGTGAAATATGGGGTCAAGCAACATAAGGTAGCCATACCTTATCACCCACAAACTAGTGGGTAGGTAGAGGTTTCTAATCGGGAGATCAAGCTGATCCTTGCTAAGACTGTAAATGCTAGTAGGAAAGATTGGTCTCGGAAGCTAGACGATGCCTTATGGGCTTATAGGACTGCGTTCAAGACACCAATTGGCATGTCCCCGTACCAACTAGTTTATGGGAAGGCCTGTCACTTGCCAATTGAGCTCGAACATAAAGCATTGTGGGCGTTGAAGTAGCTTAATTTGAATTGGGATGATACTATTAATCTGAGATTGGAGCAGCTGAATGAGATGGATGAATTTCGTCTACATGCGTATGAAAGATCAGACCTCTACAAGGAATGGATGAAAAAGTATCATGATCGTCGGATTATCCAACAAAACTTTTAGAAGGGTGATATGGTACTTATTTTCAACTCCATACTGAAGCTATTTCCAGGTAAGTTGAAGTCTAAATGGTCTGGTCCGTTCAGAATTAGCCAAGTCTACTCGTCTGGAGTGGTAGAGTTAGAAGACAATAATGGTGGTGTCTTTAAGGTGAATGGCCAAAGAGTGAAGCCATATATCGGTCCTCTTGACTCGATAAAATGCATGGCCGCCATCTATCTCGACGAAGTCTAAGTAATCGAGATAACTATGTCATGCCGCGACAATAAATCAAGCGCTACATGGGAGGCAACCCATCGTTTTTAATCGTTTTTGTTGTTTTTGAGTAAGTGTAGGTGCAAGACGTATAAAGGAGGAGATATAGCCCAAATTTTGATTTGGAAGTATGCCATGTTGAAGGTGGTAAGTTAGGAATGAAGGAGCAAGGGCTATCGGTTAGGCATTGCCTATGCAAATCTAGGCAACAAACAAGGCAAGGCCTATGTAAATCTAGACAATGAACAAGGCAAGGCCTATGTTATGGCCTAAGCTCTCTGAATCTACAATGCCATAGCATAGGCGCCGCCTATGCTCAACTAGGCAAAGCTAAAGGCGCCGCCTATGCCATTGCCTAAGCTTTCTGAATCTACAATGCCATAGCATAGGTGCCGCCTATGTCCAACTAGGCTTTGCTAAAGGCGCCGCCTATGCTAAGCATAGGCAAAGCATTAGGCGCCGCCTACTTATGCTTTTTGGTCTCCTAACCCGATTTTACACGGGTCAAATCCGATCCATAGCTTGTTCTATAAATAGATCTTCAACATTAGAACAAAATACACTTGTTTGCTCAACCTAGGCGCCGCCTTTGCTTCCCAAATCTCTCAAAACTTTTCTTTTTGCTCATCTAACCTTGCAAGATCATCTTCTGAATCCATCACCAAGTAAGTTCTTCTTTTATATTCCGTAGTTGTTACATTACTACTCTTATAATGGTATTTTAGATTTTAAAGTGGTGTTGATGATTAGAATATGGTTGATTTGTTATGATGCATCTAGTTGAGTGAAAGAATACGTGTGGGTGTTCTAGACGTGGTTCCGACTTGTATTTGATTTTGATACACTGTCATACTTTTGCGGAATCAACATGGTGAAGTTAATTGCATAATCTTCAAAATTAAAAGCTTAAATGTTTGAATGACTTGTCCATCGAGATAAAGATCATGATTGAATACAAGCATGAGATGTTGTGATTGTTTTCCTGCAATAACTTGATACGATCTCTATATAGTAGTCTTGTTCAAAAAGTACATCAATTCAAACATGAAAAGTATAGTCAAGATTACATGAAATAGAGCTGGAAAGGATAGTTAAGATGACATGAAAGTATGACTGTGCTAAACTTGTTGTTAGAACATATCGCCTATCTGTATGTCGATGACGTCTGAGTAATTGACATCACTCACTTAATTAGTTTGTACCAACAAATTAAGTGTGGGGTGGTGCCACTATTGTCTGTTTGTCGATTAAATTTTTTGAGATGAGCTAACATGGTTCTATTTTAATCTCAGGTAGAATGGCACCAAAAGGATGACAAGGAAAAGACAAAGCGTCCACCTCACAAAAAGGTCAGAAAAGGGGAAGAAAAGAGCAAGCTGAATCCTCCTCGCTGCAAATACCTCGAAGCAATTTTGGGATAAAGTGGGTCCTAGAGGAGGAAGGAAAGGAGTGGTACAAGAACAACAAAGTGAAAAAATATGTTCACGTGGAGTTAATACAAAAAGAGAGTCTAGCGAAGAGAGAACCTCGCATTTTGGCTAAAATCATGGCGCTAAATCTTGATTTCATTTTCCGAGATATGGGAGAATGCAATCTTGATCTAATGCGAGAGTTTTATGCAAATTGGTCCCCAAAGACTACCGGAAGTGAAATGAAGATTCGGGGCCAAGTCTTGCAACTGAATGCGGAGTTTTTCAACACTTTTCTGGGTCTTCCATCTGTCGATCCATCACCGCTCAAGGAGCTTCAACAAAGACCTCCGTAAAGGGCAATCGACACACACTATGTGTAACTAGATCAATGGCACGTTAGAATCGTCACAAGGATATCGGTCGACACAATACCTTCCCGTATGCTTCCCTAAACAGAGAAGCTCGTATATGGTTGAGGATAGTCAACTCTTGCCTCATTCCTGGGACACAGTACACAAAGATCACACGTGATAGAGTATGCTTGGTGTACGCTCTGATGACTAATATTCCCATCAACTTTGGTGCGGTTATACGATCATCAATGCATAAGTCTAGGCTACACAAAAGGTTCCACTTCAACTTTGGCAATCTGTTGACTGCGATATTAAGGAAGGAAGACATTGAAGAGGAACCTGCAGATCATAAGCTTCCGTACAACCCGAAGAAGGTTGATCTGACAAAGGTTAAAGATTCTGAAACTATGCATGGCGTCAACCTGACCACTGCAGAAAGACATGCTCGAGATGAAAGCTTCTTCCGCCATTTATATGGCATGACGAGGTTTACCATGATGAGTGGGGTTCGTATTCCAACTGATGCAGAGCTCCAGAAGTTGGATTATGACTACCCGATGAATGAGAATGCGCGGGCTATGTGCGGAGTAGGGGTACATTTTGAGGAACCTCTTGATGATGACGTGTCGACTAATGATGATCCCCGAATGCCAGACTCATACGTGGAGGAGAACTCTGATGACGACGACTCTGATGATGATTCCGATGCAAGGGGTATGACCCCAGACATAGAGGAGGAGTCCGACTAATCAGGTTTTCCTTATTTATTTTCCACTGAGGGTAGTGTGTCCCGTCTAAGTGTGGGGTGCTGGTATTTGTATGCTGTACTTCTTTTCCTACATTTATTTATGTTTATTTGTTTTAATTAGTCGTAATTAGTTAGTAAAATTTTAGATTTTTTTAGATTTGCATGAAATTGTTTTGATAGGCGGCATGGTATTATGACAAGAGTTTGTGCTAAAATCATTACTATTAAGACATTTAGGCTCTAAGTGTGACTCACTGTGTGATAGCTGGAGGGTTTGATTCATTCATCTGTTAGGTCAAGATTCTATACTGCTCCCAATAAAGTTGACCATGTGCCTTGTGTGTGTGAGGTTGTAGTATATTCTATGTTGTGACTGATGCTAGAACTTGCCTGGTGTGTGTGTAAAGCAAAATAAAGAGTGTGAGTTTAGTAGATGATTTAGGCAATTCTTTGGCAACCTGTGATTGTTTACCTTCTTTTTACCTACCCGTGTACATTATCCTAGTTAACCCCCTTTGAGCCTTTAGCTATTTTCTTTGACTGCCTCATATGTAGCCTAATCCATTTTTTTTCAAGACCATAATTTGATTCAAATTCCTAAGCATTTTAAATTGTGGAGTCATGTGATAAAATAAGAGGAAAATGGTGAGAGTGATACCTCAGAGTATATTGGTACTTGAAATTGTTGTGAAAAAGAGTGTTATCATAGAGGTGCTTTAGAAAATATGAAAAAAAAGGATAAGAAATAGAAAAATAAAAAGATCTTTGTGTTTATGTTTGAATAACAAAATAGGTGAAAAAGGGTGTTACATGAAAAGAAAGGTAGAAGGGTTGTTAAAAGATAGTGCAAATGACATAATGTGATGTATTAAAGCGCTTAGGGAACATAGTCACTATTTCTGGCCAAAATAGTCCTACCTGTCCCTTAGCCTACATTACAACCTGTAAAAGACCTATTTGATCCTAAGCTTAGCATTCTGATATTAATAGAGCAGTATACTAAGGGCAAGCATATGGTCATCAGTTACAACATATGAATTCTTTGTGAGAGAGAGAGCAAGGAGAGTCTTATACCCATGTTTCAAAAAATATAAAACTTGTGCGTGATTATGGGTGATATATTGTGTGAGACACATATGGTTGATGACTGTTGGGAAGTTTGTATGATTCTTTGTACCTTAAATTGTGGATACGAATTAACCATCATCACGAGTCTATGTTGGAGGTTGAATTGTTGCTAGGAGTGATCAAGAGAACTACTCTTTGTTAATGATTGTCGTGCATGTCTTGTTGAACATTTTGTGCAGTTACTGTGAAATTCTAAGTAGAGGTTTGCATGGATGAAATATTTTGTTCGAGGACGAACAACACTTTAAGTGTGGGGTGGTGATGTTGGGCGTATTTACACGCCTAAAGCACCATAATTTACCCATGTTATAGCTAAGTTTTGAGGATAAAATATATAATTCCTGCACTTTTAGTCCATTTTCCTGTAAGTGAGCTAACCTATGTGATTAGCATGTTTTCAGGTATTAATGATGAAGATTTCAGCACTTTGTGGACCTTTAGGCAGCAAAGGAAAACTTCACATAAGAGGGAAGGCAGCTTTTGGAAGCTTATGGACTGAATGTGACGCATGACGAATTTGTCCCGGGCAAAAGCAGTATTTTTAAATACTTAGGGGTGCAGCAGTAACTTAGTAGGATTAGGACAAGGAGGTTATAAAAACCTTATTTGCTGAATTTTTCAGCATTCATTGTTATTGATTGATTCATTCGGTCATTATTCATTCGACACTTTTTAAACATTATTCAGTTTACAGATTCTGTAAGGTTTGGACAGAGAAAAACGCTACACGAACGGCTAGAGAGGGAATCACGTCATTCTCATAGTGACGCCAATTCATCTCCATCGTGAGATTGCTATAGTTTTGGTATGATGATGATGTTTTCATTGATTCCCGTTACACTCATGAGTAGCTAAACTTCTCTGTTAGGGTTATGGAAACCTTGTGAGATACTATCTATTACTATGAGTTTGTGAATTCTTGATGTGTATGCTACTTATATCATTACTCTCTTCGTTTTAATTAAATTCTTATGGTTGCAAACATAAGGAACACGCCATTATACTATTAACTTGTTCGAGAGAAAAGTTACATGTTTGGAAAAGAGAGTGTGACAAGAAAATAGGGCTACCAACCCCTGTTTACACGTTAATTCCTTAACCAGATTAACTTTCTTGGAGAATTTGTACCGTTAGTTATACACTTTAGGCTCGAGAGAGTTAAAGTGAAATAATCCTTTATGGTTGAGAAACACTAGGATTTACCATTAGAATACGAATCTCTATAAGTGCATGCATGTCTAAATTCCGCATTACTCATAGTTAATAGATACGTAGAACTCATAAGGTGGACATAACCCTAACTTGTTATTCTCTGTGATTAAATCTTACTAAACAAAGCATTCCATTGTTACTTTGATAGCATTAATTCACGCCATAATCCAATCCCCCCATTCCGTAGAATTTTTGACCAACAGTCTACTAATAGTTGCAACACTTAGTGACCAAGTATTCCCTGTGGGATTCGACACCCAACCTAGTTGGGTTCTATATTTGACAGCGACCGCTTACACTCTTACGAGAGTTGTAGTTTGGGCGTTATCACCTATCTTACCCATAGTGGAACACACCAACTCCTCAGAGTCATTCTCTAACTCTACAAACGTACTAAAACCCTTCTAAGCATGATTTTTTATCCAAGCCAAAGGATGAAATGCGACAGAAGTCGAGATATAGATTCACACCAATTGGAGAGTCGTATGCCAGTTTAATTCAGAGATTGGTACAATAGGGCATGATCACTCCTCTCCTTGGATGCACTCTTAATTGGCGTTTAAGAAATTTTGATCCTAATGTACGATGTGCATATCATTCTGATTCTCAGGGTCATAGTATTGAAGATTGTTGAGATTTGAAAAGAGAAATTAAAAAGATGATTCAAGATGGATCAATTATGGTGCAGAACATTGACAGTGAGAGAAACTCTAGTCATGTTGATATGCAAACCAGTGGCTAAGATGTCAGGCTGAGTAATTGAGAAGTCACCCCTCTCCCTACTTGGAAGAGGTCTGATAGCTTGTTTTGTTTTATTTTTTGTTGTCCGAACTATTTCAAGGTTGCAGTTCAGGATCTATCTTGTTTTGTCCTTTTGTCATTTATGTTCAAACTCTTTTACTTATGTTTCAACTAAATGAAGTGTCTCATTTTTCTTTGTGTTTTGAATATGTGTTGTTTGTTTGTTTTCTTTACATAGTACATTTTATGTTGACTCTAGTGATATGACATGCTAGTGATTTTCAGCCAGATCTTAAAATCCAATCAAACCATGAAACATAGAATCAGAGGGCTAAAGTTACAAGAAACATCTGAGAAAATAGGTAGAGTGCTGAGACATTTGGTGACAAGTTAAAGCCTTCTTTGAAAATTAAGGCAATTGTTTTGAGAATCACAAGAATAACTCGGCCATCAATTGAAAGACATGTCTCAATTAAGTCAAACAGTGGCTGCGTGATCCTATATCAAGAGTAACAAAAAGAAATCAGCTCCACAAAAGCATGAATTATTCGATGTGAGGGATGCATAACAAAGGTGGAGTTGTATGCTGGACAAGTATAGAAGAAGAAGTGATACATATGTTTAGTTTAAGTTAGCGTTGTTAAAGTGTCACACATGATATTTATCTCCCATTTTTCAATTGCATGTTATGTACTTGCATTCTCAAGGATTGATATGATGAAGGCATTTCATTCTGCTATCCAAACATTGTGCCATCCTTTGTTTACCCCATTTGAGCCTATTTCTATTTTCTTTCATACCTCTCTTTTGAAATCAAGATAGATTTAGTAAAATTAAAAAAAAAAGTGTCGAGCAAAAGAATAGAGTCAAAAAAGAAAAAGGAAAAGAGAGAAAAAATGTGTCCAAGAAGAGAAAAAAAAAGAGTTTCAAGAAAAAAGAGTCAAAAAGAAAATCCCAAAAAGAAAAGAGTCAATAAAAGTCAATGGAATAAAAAAGGAAGTCATTACTACGCAAAAGAACAAGCTTTCAGAACTACACGTGGCCTGATTCTCCTCTCTAGGGGGTGAGATACGTAGGCTACCCTACTCTGGGCTTGGTCCAACCAAATAAATAGTTTAGAATTTCCCAGTCAAAAGAAACTGGGGTATGAGTTAATCCTCATTGTTTGAGTCTATTTCAAAAGTTGTAAGTCATACCCCACTTCAGGTGTTGTTTAGGCCCTATGCCATCCTTTCTTTCTAACCCTATCCAAAAGCCAAGTTACAACCAAAGAAAGATCTTCAGATCAATCTTTGAGAATATTAAGGCTAAGCATGCAATGGATGTAATGACGTATTTTGGATACTACTTATGTTTCTCGGCATAAGGAATCAAGAGAGAAATAAAAATGAGAGAGTTTTATTGGTAAAAACCCTCACGGGCACTGTAAAATGATGGTAAGTTGAGAGAAATAAAAAATGAGAGAGTTTTATCGGTGAAAACCCTTATGGGCACTGTGAGTTGAAAGAAATAAAAATAAGGGAATCTTATTTGTAAAAAACCCTCTCGGATACTATAAGGCAATGGTCAGGTGATAAAAGGAAATGAGAGAGGCTTATTGGCGAAAACCCTTCAAGGCGCCACTGGCCGAATGAGGTCTCCAAATTCAATTGGCCCAAGAAAGCAACTCACTTTCAGGGTCATTAACTCAACAACAATTTGTGAGAGTTTTGGAAGGAAAGATCAGGCAGTTTAATCCGATATGCATGTCATAATCATTAGAGTAGACTGTCATTTTCAGATAAACTTTTCTTTCATTTTTTTCAATAGGGATATTCATTATCATTTCTTTCTTTTCTATAGTTATATTTTTATTTTTCTTGAGTCAGTTATCCAAATAAAATCATTGTCATTTTTCTCTTGTCTTTGAGTTAAGTCTATGTCAAAACAAGTGAGAAAAGATTTTAAAAATGGCTACCAGTTTCTTCAATTATACAAAGCAAGGTATAAAGGCCAACACATGAAAGAGACATGAATGTGAGCCAAAATGAGCAAGCAGAAAGTTTTGTCAACAAATAAGTCTGGGAACTCATGAAATACCAAGGTTCCAAGGGGTCTATCTAAGAAGCATGGCAAAGCAGAGATGCTATACTTGTCTCAGTCACTCTTAATAATCTGAGTTTGGTCAATGAAGCAGCAAGTCAATGACACAGGCTAATGGTTAGAATCAAGGTTAAATGTGATGACGGCAAGAGTATTTGCGATGAAAGCCAAAGATACAAACCAGCCACCATATTTTTAAACTCATAACCTTTCTTTCCATGAAACAGGACCACATGTTACCTTCAAATCAAGGATTTCAAATCCTAAACATGAAGGCCCGTAATTTCTTACTTTTACAAATGCAGGAAGAAATTTTGCTGCTCAAGTTTGATAATTAAATCATGGTAAAAATCCATCATCTTATATCCCTCGGAGACACACTTTCTTGTCCAGGGATTTCAGTTTTCATTTGTTGGGTAATGCACTTCTTAAATTGAACCTTCACTCCTAGAAGACGTACCTTCTAGTTGAGTCACTAGAAGACGTACCTTCTAGTCAATTCATTCCCCTTGACCCCTAGAAGATGTACCTTCTAGTCGAGTCATCTCCTTCGATTCCTATAAGACGTACCTTTTAGTTGAGTCATCTCCTCTGATTCCTATAAGACGTACCTTTTAGTCGAGTCATTCCCTTTGATTCCTATAAGACGTACCTTTTAGTCGATTCATTCCCTTTGGCCTCTAGAAGACGTACCTTTTAGTCGAGTCATTCCCTTTGATTCCTATAAGACGTACCTTTTAGTCGAGTCATTCCCTTTGGCCCCTAGAAGACGTACCTTTTAGTTGAGTCATTCCCTTTGATTCCTATAAGACGAACCTTTTAGTCGAGTCATCTCCCTTGATTCCTAGTAAGACATACCATTTAGTCGATTCATCTCCCTTGATTTTTATAAGATGTACCTTTTAGTCGAGTCATTCTCCTTGACCCCTAGAAGACGTACCTTTTAGTCGAGTTAATTCCTTTGATTTCTATCAGACTCACCTTATAGTAGAGTCATTCTCTTTGATTCCTATAATGATGTGTCTTTCGCAAGTCCTTTGATGATAAACTGGGGCAAAATTCAATTCTTGTGTAGGAACTTCACTTTTATGGCAAATAAAACCTATTTATAATAATTTTGTTTGGGATAATTTTTTTTTTAGTTTTGATGTGATTTCAGGAGCCCGCCTGAAGAGCCGGGCGAATAAATGAAAAGTCAAGAAACATGGTGAAGAAGTTGAAAGTCAAGCAACAAGGTAAAAAGTTGAAAGTTAACAGATTGATGAAATAGCAAGTTAGGAGCCTGCCTGAGGAACAGGGTGATGAAATTGCAAGTCAGGAGCCTGCCTGAAGAACAGGGTGATGAAATTGCAAGACAGGAGCCCGCCTGAAGAAAAGGGTGATAAAATGGCAAGTCAGGAGCCCGCCAGAAGCATAGGGAGAATAAATGGAAAGTTAAGCAACAAGTTGAAGTAATTGAAGACCAAGCAGGAAGTGATGAAATTGCAAGTCAGGAGCCCCCCTAAAGAATAGGTTGATGAAACTCAAGTCAGGAGTCCAACAGAAGCTGTATAGATATGATTTTGTAATTTCATTTATGTTTTAACTTGTAATTTTCATTTTGATGTAATAACAGAGCCGCGGAACGGAACCTCAGTGGAACCTCACTCTACTCTCCAACTCGGTATAGTCTATTTCCTTGCAATCCTTTGAGACACCGTCACTTGATTTCTCCATAATTTGGGTGGGTAGGATGGCTTAAGTCAGAACTCGGTTGTTCTTCTTCTTTCTGTTTCTTCCTTTGAATAATGGTCGGGACTAAATTTTGTCTTGTTGTCTACATCTTTATCTGAAAACACTTCGTATTTACATTCAAAGGGGGCATGATGTAGACACCTAATTTTGTCCCTCCCCGATATCGTTTTTACCCATTTTTTACTTTATTTTACCGTGTACCCTCACCCATATAATTATACCCCTCAAAAATACAAAAAATAACAACTTAAAACAAACTCCCTAACAAACTACCTAACAAATTTTATCCTATCCTAACCCCCTTTACACCTCATCCTAACAACCTACCCTACCCCACACCCTACCTTACCTTACCCCTACCCCAAATATTCTCACCCCTTTACATTTTACCCCTTTTTCACCTTAACAAAATGAGGATAAGGGAATATACTAACAACAAAAAAGAAGGTGGGGCACGCATGAGGATTCTTTTCTTCTCTTTCTAATTGAAAATGGCTATATAGGGAATAGGTATACACAAAAAGGAGGGCTCTAAAAAAATCAAGAGAAAGGGGGACCATTTTCCCATTTTTGAAAAAGAGAATATACACCTCCTACCTATTTTTGGTCCATTCCAGTAAACAACCTTACCATCCTACCATGAATATCGACACACACACACTCTCATACATTACTCCTCACTGATACATACATTCTGACATACACAAGAGAGAACACTGACAATTCTCATGACTACTGGATCATCATCCATATCCTCTTCACTGAACAAAAATATAGACACTAAACCATTTTCTTCAAGAATCCATACTCACCATCACAAAAACACGAAACACTCTCATAGAATTCTCACTCACCGTTGTACACACGCACTCTTTGATAGGAAAAACAATCCCTCATCCCCCCTTTGACCAAAAATTTCATACCACACACGAGAATGGATATATATTGAGAGAGAGAGAGAGTCACGAATAGAGTGAGAGAATGATACGAGAGAGATGAACGGGGTTTGAATCGACGAGGGTGGACAGAAATCACCAAGAATTAGGTGGATCAAGTTTTTCTCGGTGACCTATTTGCCGGAGCTGTCTGTTTCTAAATATTTTCAGGCAGCTCTAGCTAAAGAGCATCAAACATTGCCGGAGAGCTGACGATTTTGTCAATTTCTTCCCATCCTTGCTCTCGCTGGAATCACTTTGTTTCGTTTGATTTCGGTTCAGATTTGGTAAGATTTTGGAGCGGGTGTTCTCGGGTTTTCATAGATTCAGTCTCGGGTTGTTCGTTATTTCTTTCTTCTTAGGATTCAAATCTGACTGGGTCGTTATTCCTCAATATCAGAGTTAGATTTGGTCACTGTGGATTTCTAAAGTTTGGGTCTTCTTAAATCTTATTACCAATGAAATCGGCTCTTCAAAGGTCCATCTCTTAACTCTACTTTTGAATTATACCGAGGTGGTTAATATCGTGATTTTGTGATGTGGTTTTGAATATTTTGAGCAAAATGTTGATTGTTGTTGTGGATGTGAATGATCGGTATGCTTAAATTTTTGACTCCTCATTTGGGTATGTGTTCGATATTGATTTCGGATGTTGAAAAAGTAATTTGATAGTCGAATTGGTTGTTTGGGGGTTGGGATCGAAAATTGATAATCAAATAAATCGAAGGTTTATTTTGATTCATTATTGATTATTGTTGAATTGGATAGCATCATGATTAGGCCATCGAATAATAGGTAAAAGTAGGTTCAGGCTGGCAAAGATTTGTAACACCCCATATTCAAGCATGTGTATTGGCGTATTCAAGTACGTGTATTGGTCTTATTTATATGGAATTAATTTTTTTATTTTATTTATACCGGAATTTGGCCGTCGATGGTTCCATGCGAAGGTTATTGAATAAGATTTCCAACGATATAAAGATTTCCAAAAATGGATAGGTTTTGTATATAATCGAGCACGTTCAAAATTATAAAATGGTGGCCGGGATATTAGGGAATAGTAAATGTGCAAGAAAATTTCCTGCACACAAACTACTGAGGCCAGCTGAATTTTTGGGTCAAATTCAAATGATCATAACTCCCTTAATATAATAAACTGGGAGAGCTGCGACCAATAGAAAGAAAGATTTGAGTATTCTTTCCAATACAATTGGTTTCATTCAAATCCAACGTCTGAGTAAGGAGTTATACTCGTTTTACTTCAGCCTATCAAAACAGATTTTTAGGGTCAACTTCAAACAACCATAACTTCTTGTACAGGATGAACTGGGTGGCCTACTTTATATTAAATGAAATCCCTTTGAATTATCCTTCCAACGATACCAATTTCACCCAAATCCGATATTGGAGCAAAGAGTTATGGTCGATCTACTTTAGCTTATCAAAATAGTCCACCCAAGGACAGATTTGACATTATTTAAATTTTAAAGGCATTTTGGTCATTTCCTATTATACTATGGACGGGAATATGTGTATATATATACATGTATATGAGTTCAAAAACTCATTTTCATCATCAATCATTGAGAAAGAATAAACCCTAACCAAATTTGACCTTTAAATTACTTTTGATTCAACCGTAGAAATTCTAAAGTAATTCGATAACTGCGTTTGTCATCTCGAGAGCTTCGAACGACACCTATTATTTGTGCAAACAGGATTGCATAATCAAGAGGTGAATTCTAAGGTATGAATATTGTTTGCCTTTGTTCTTTTCTATATGTATATGTATGATAGAGGATTATATGTATTGGTTGTTATTGAAAGGTGATGGAAATAGGGTTATGGACTATTTTGCATGGTTTGGTTGTATTGAATTATGGAAGGTGGATATGGTAATTGAGTTATGGAAGGTGGATATGGTGATATACTATTGAATTGACGATTATTTATGTCTATGGCTCAATTTGGTTTAATGGATTGGTTGGAAGGATAAATGAATCCAAACTTGATATTGGAGTATGTTGTATAAATATGCATGGCATGTGAATGTAATTGGAGTATAAGAGGGTTAAAGTGACACCCTTTATGGTGTAATAAACGCTTACTACTTAACCAGTAGTTTAGTGAATTCAAATAATTGAATTGTGACGTTTGGTTGCTAATACTAGATTGCTATATATGTTCATTGTAGATAAGTAATCCAAAAAGACGGGAAGTCCATTTGGGACTAGTATTGAAGGTTGACAGTCAGGTATGTAAAGCATACTCTATACCATATCTTTGGCATGAAAGTGAACAATTGTTCTATTAAGAAAGTTTCCAAAGTTATTCAATAACATGTGATCCATAATGGTTTTGTATGATGTCCTACATTACCAATGAACTTGTTTCCACCCTACAAGATGTCAAGACATTCTAATACTTACTTGTCTTCCAAATCTTACATGTTTATTGCACTAATGAATGTTAAAAGGTATCCGACTACTCAAACAAGATCCATGTGCTATTAATGACTCCAAAACATTTCATTGATATACCAATAAGTTCCTACTTCATCGTTATGGCATTGATGACTCCAAAATACTTCATTGATGTGCCAATGAGTTCTTACTTCATCGTTATTGCATTGATGGTCTATTTATATGTATCTTATTGGTGTATCATTGTTTCAAAGTATCAAAAATGCGGTGGCGACCGAAATAACAATCTCAAAGATTAATTGAACTAAGTGATGGAAGTTCTCTCTTATCGGGTGGTATCCCAGGGCATAAACCTATCATGGGTCGATCCCTGTTTATGTGTGTTTATGGGTGGCATCCCAAGGCATAAGCCTATCATGGGTTGATCCCAGTTGATATGTACTGGAGGCAGCCTAATGGTCACAGTATAATACAGTAATGATTACAAAGATGATAAGAACGAAGGTAAAGTGATTCAATAAATACAATGTACAGGTTGTCACAAGTTCTAGTAAATGTGGTTCACTCCTATTACGATTTATTCACTTGTTTCTAATTTCAATTGAGCTCCTATATCATATGTGATTATCTATAGCTTTATATACTCAGTACATATTTTGTACTGACGTCCCCCATGGAGGACCTGCATTTCATGCTGCAGGCATAGGTATCCCAGCTCATACACCTCACAAGTAGGAGCCAGGATATCCAGCTGCTTTTGGTGAGCTCTAATTTTCTTCAGAGCTTTCCGTGTCATATCCAGTCACTTTTGGTATTGTATCAAAGTTAGTTGTATGGCAGGGTGTGTTCCAACCCTAGTTAAACTCTGTGTATTGTCTAGAGGCTTTGTAGACCTAATGTACAGTCAAGGTGGTATTTTTTTAATAGACGTGATGGCTCCAATGGCCAAGTATTGTATATACATATATATGTGTGCTCGAGCTTATACAGGTGATTATTTTCTTTTATATGCGACATGATGCTGTCCGAATTTCGGGTTGTCATAGAGGTATGCATGGGAAGTATAAGGTTATGAGCTGGTTCTCCTGGGCCTCCTCAGTTACGGGTGCCAGTCCGCCCCAATAGGATTTGAGGCGTGACAATATTTAAGAATAAGTGTTTGCTCGTTGAATTATTGAATGCCTGAAATGAGTGTTGAATGGTTTGGTTTTATTGCTTTTGGATCGAATGTATCATTTAGCTGGGGAATGCCTCGAGTAACATTTTATTTATTCACTGGGAAATGTCTCGACATACTATGTTGGCGGAAGACGTTCGTGAGAAAGGCCCGAGGCATCGGATAAATCCTGGGAGCATAGTTAGGCTTAGTATAGGTTAGACAGGATTTATTTTTTGCATTTTATTTATTTTGGGTATGTATAATCGGACTGAACACTATACTTTGATTCATTTTGTTTGGTTTGTTTGTTTACTTTATGTGCTTCTTTGTGGTTTGTACATTCGTAGTATCAAAATTAGTCGATATGCTCCACCAAGCGACCGTGGTCAAACCACAGAATCGAGGGGTGCCTAACACCTTCCCTTTGGTCAACAAAATTCCTTAGCCGGAATCTCTGTTCGCAAACCAATTTAAAGAGTCAAATGGTTTTGAAAAGGATTTTCCAATAGAGACTTGGCACACCAGATTATGCCAAGTGGTGACTCTGATTTTGAATGTAAATACAATCCTTCTTCAAAACAAATCATTTTCTTTTGTCACTTAATAATAAAAATCCTTTCGAACTTAAAACGAATCTTTTTGGAGTACGAAAAAGGGGTGTGACAATATGCACAATCATGAGAATGCATACACAAAAATATTTAAGCTAAATAAGATAAAAAATTTATTTTTAAGAATGAATAAATACAGCGTGCAAATAAAATATAAAATAAAAAAGCAAAAAGTAAGGTGGAGAATATTACAAACAGCTTATTCTTAGAATCTATACGGTGCATATTATTTTGAATATGACAAATCAAACACTCAATAGGAAATAATCTAATTATAACTATTCTCAGCATAACTTATCACAACATAATTTATCTCAGCATAACTTGTCTTCAAATCAAACGACCCCTTAGCGTGTACGCGTGCACATACGGTTGGTTTGTAATTTTTTTTCAGTTGTCTCTTTTTTGGGGGGTTGTTGTTTAGTAAATCACATTTTTTTAATTTCTCTTGTAAATTATGAACCATTCAAACCAAGGTCTAAAAATCTCTTTAAGCAAATTAAAAATCTAATGATGTTATAAATCTGTTATGTAAACTTGAACAAAACTAAAGATGATATAAATTTGGAGAATATAAGATTGTTTTCTATGTTTATTTCTTCACAAACCATAGGCTATTTATAGCCCAAATTATGAACTCTACATAATTTAATATTCAAGAGGTGGGAAAAATTATCCACTAAAAGAAAAGATAAGCTAAGTGGACATTTATATCATCCATTTACAACACTCCCCCTTGGATGACCATGTGAAGAAAAATCTACTGAATACGCATTTGAGTGTTTCCTCGTTAAAAACCTTACCAGGAAAAACCCAGTGGGATAATAACCTTGGTTAAGGAAAAAAGAGTGCAGCACATATGTACTCCTCCTGATGAAAACATCACTTAATAACTAGGAGACAACACATCACAATATTGTATCTCAACTTCTCAAAGGTTGATGTCGGCAATGCTTTAGTGAATATATCAGCTAGATTATCGCTTGAATGAACTTTTTGAACAACTATTTCACCCCTCTTTTGAAGATCGTGAGTAAAGAATAATTTTGGTGAAATGTGTTTTGTCCTGTCTCCTTTGATGTATCCTCCTCTTAATTGAGCTATGCATGCGGCGTTGTCTTTATACAATATTGTTGGAATATTCTTCTTCAAAGTAGGTCACATATTTCCTGAATATGTTGAGTTACTGACCTCAACTAGACACATTCTCGACTTGCTTCATGAATGACTATTATCTCTGCATGATTTGAAGATGTAGCAATCATGGTTTGTTTTGTTGAACTCCATGATACAGTTGTACCTCCATATGTAAATAAATAACCTATTTGAGATCGACCTTTATGTGGGTCAAACAAATATCCTGCATCTGCATTAGCCAATTAATTGTGAATCGAACTCATTTGGATAAAATAGTCCCATATCAATAGTTCCTCGGAGGTATCTGAATATATGCTTAATACCATTCCAATGTATTCATATTGGGGAAGAACTAAATCTTGCTAATAAATTTATAGCAAAAGATATATTTGATCGTGAATTACTAGCAAGATACGTTAATGTCCAATTGCACTAAGATATGGTACCTCAGCACCAATAAGTTCTTCATTATTTTCATGAAATCGAAATGGATCTTTAGTAATATCAGGTGATCTCACAACAATAGGGGTACTCAATGGATGTGTTTTATCCATATAAAATCTCTTTAAAGTATTTTCAGTATATGTGGATTGATGGATAAATATTTCATTTGTAAAATGTTTAATTTGTAGACCAAGACAAAATTTTGTATTTCTGAGGTCTTTCAGTTTAAATTACTTTTTCAAACATTCTACTATCTTTGGAAGCTCTTCAGGAGTTCCAATGATATTCAAATCATCAACATATACAACTATTATGACAAATTCAGATCCAGACCTTTTAATAAAGACACAAGGACAGATTGGGTCATTTTTATATCCTTCTCTTAATAGGTATTCGCTAAGGAGATTATACCACATGAGTCCTAATTGTTTTAATCCGTATAAGGATTTTTGAAGCTTGATTAAATAATTTTCTCAAGAATTTTTATATGCATCAGGCATTTTGAATCCTTCAAAAATTTTCATATAAATTTCACTGTCTAATGAGCCATATAAATAGGTTGTAACGACATCCATCATATGCATATCAAGTTTTTCACGAACTTCCAAATTAATAAGATACCTGAAGGTGATTGCATTCACCACCGGAGAATATGTTGCCATATAATCAATGCCAGGTCTTTGCGAAAATCCTTGTGCCACAAGTCGTGCTTTATATCTTACGACTTCATTTTTCTCATTTATTTTTCATACAAAAACCCATTTGTACCCCACTGACTTTATACCTTCAGGTGTGTGGACTATAGGTCCAAAAACTTTGCATTTTCAAGCAAAGCTAATTCAATCTTGATTGCATCTTTCCAGTTTGGCCAATCATTTCTCTATCTACATTCTTCGATAGATTTTGGTTCAAGATCCTCATCTTGTTGCATTATTTCATTCACAACATTATAAGCAAACACATTGTCGACAATTATATCATTTCAATTTCATATTTTTTCTGATAAGACATAACTAATTGAGATCTCTCTATTTTCATTATTTTCAGGTACCTGAACCTCTTCTGAGGTTTTATCAATTGTTATGTCTTGTTTCTCTCCTTGAGTAGCTTTCTCCATATTATGATTATTTTGATCATTTGTTCCTCTTTTTTTTGAGGATTTTTATCCTGGGAACCGATTGATCTACCACATTTTAAGAGTGGCTTAGACTCATTTGCAGTAGTCAATTGTTCTACTGGGACATTAACCCGAATGGGAGCATTAGCAGCTGGAATGTGAGATTTTGTAACTCTTGATAGATCAGTGAATGCATCTGGTAGTTGATTTGCAATATTTTGCATATGAATTATCTTTCTGAACTTCTAGTTCACATTTATTTGTACGAGGATCTAAGTGAGATAATGATAATGCATTCCAGTCTATTTTCTTTTTCAACTGCTTATTTTTTCCTCCTAATGTTGGATATATTGTCTCATCAAAATGACAATCAGAAAATCTTGTCGTAAATAAATCTCCAGTCATAGGTTCCAAATATTTTATAATAGAAGGAGATTCATATCCAACATATATTTCTATCCTTCTTTGAGGATCCATTTTTGTTTGTTGTGGTGGAGCAATTGGAACATATACCGCACATTCAAAAATTCTTAGATGGGAAACATTTGGCTCTTGACCAAGAGTCAATTGTAATGGGGAGACTTTATGATAACTTGTGGGCCTTATCTGCACAAGAGCTGCTGCATGCAAAATAGCATGACCCCATATCGAAATGGGAAGTTTTGTTCACATAAGCATTGGTCTAGCGATTAATTGGAGGCATTTAATCAATGATTCTGCAAGACCATTTTGAGTATGAACGTGTGCAACCGAATGTTCAATTGTTATTCCAGTTGACACACAATAATTATTAAAAACCAGAAATATAAATTCACCCGCATTATCAAGATGAATTATCTTTATCGTATAATCTGGAAACTGTGCTCTTAACTTTATTATTTGAACAAGTAATCTCACAAATGCCAAATTACAAGTTGATAATAAACACACATGTGACCATCTTGTAGACGTATCTATTAAAACCATATAATACGTAAATGGTCCACATGGTGGGTGAATGGGCCCACATATATCACCCTGTATATGTTTCAGAAATGCAGGGGATTCAATTCCCACTTTTATTATTGATGGCCTAGTAATTAATTTGCCTTGAGAACATGCAACACAAGAAAATTTCTTAAATTGAAGAATCTTTTGGTTCTTCAATGAGTGTCCATATGAATTCTCAATTATTTTGCGCATCATATTAGAAGCGAGATGGTCCAACCGATCATGCCAGATAATAAAATTATTTGAATCAGTAAAATTCTGATTCATTATGGCATGTGTTTCAACAGTGCTAATACTTGTATAGTATAAGTTGGAAGAAAGAGCAGGTAATTTTTCAAGTATATATTTATTACCCAACTTTATTGTAGTAATATAAAGATATTCAATCTTTTTATCATCGGTAGTCTCAATATGATAGCCATTTTGGCGAATATCTTTGAAAGTTAATAAGTTTTTTTGAGACTTACTACAAAATAATGCTTCATCAATCATCAAATTTGTTCCTCCGTAAAGTAATGAGTTAGCTTTTCCGGAGCCTTCAATTAATCTTGCACTACCACATATAGTATTAATATTGACTTCTTTCATCATCAAATGAGAGAAATATTTCTTATCTTTTAGAATAGTATGTGTGGTAGCACTATCTATAAGACATATCATCGTAACTTATTTGGATCCAATTGATGATTGGGGAATTTCCATATTCTTCAAATAAAAAAAACATATTATAAGAATTTTGAAAAACTAACATAAGAAATGTAGAAATCAAAAACACACGGTACTTTAATGAAACAAAAAAAATAATTGCAAACAAAATAAAATAATAACTTTCTTTATAATTTATTCTCAACTAAGGTGATCAGTTCTTCAATCAATGTCCTCATAGAAATCTTCAGCCTTCAAATGGGTAATATCTGATAGGCCCTTAAAGTCATCATTATTGTAAGAAAGATTTGCCTCAACATCATCATATGTATTTGATGGACCTGCTTCATCATCATCACCTCGAAAGGTCAAGTGTACTTTCACATCATTTTCTTTTCTTTTAAGGGAAGCTTGATAAAGTTTGACAAAATGATCAGGCGTATGACAATTAAGTGCCCAATGACCTTTCATGCCACATCCACATCCACATCCACGGCCATGGCCTCGGCCATGACCGCGATAATAATTTTGCCTTATTTTAGGCTGATCATGCGCTACTACATCATTCGTTTCAGGGAATGGAGCAAATCCAGTGGGACGAGCTTCATGATTTTTCATTAACAAAGTATTATTCTGCTCTGCCACAAGTAGGCATGTAATCAATTCAGAATATTTCTTAAATCCCTTTTCACGATATTGTTGTTGTAGCAATACATTAGAAGCATCAAAAGTGGAAAAAGTTTTCTCTAGTAAGTCCTCATCAATGATGGTTTCGCCAAATAATCTTAATATTGAACTTACTTTATGAATAGAAGAATTATACTCAACTACGATTTTAAAATCTTGAAACAGGAGGTGTATCCAGTCATATTTTGCTTTTGGTAATACCGTCAATTTTAAGTAGTGATATCATCCTTCAAGTTGGTCCATAATTCAAGTGGATCTTTCACAGTTAAATATTCAGTTTTTAATCCTTCGTGGAGGAGATGACGAAGAAAAATCATAGCTTTTGCCTTATCTTGACTTGATGAGTTATTTTCTTGTTTAATAGTATCCTCAAGACCTCTAGTGTCAAGGTGAATTTCAGCATCAAGGACCCAAGATAAATAATTCTTTCCGGTAATATCGAGTGCCACAAACTCAAATTTCGATAAATTTGACATAGTGAAACTCTCATAAAAAGATTAATAAGTTAGATATAATGGTATTTTCAAAATAAGATAACCATCTCAAATAAATCTAAATAGAATTATATATTGTTAATAGATTATTATCAAAAGTTTATTTCCTTGAGCAATTTATATTTTTTTGTGTGTGTGGAGTCTGAAAAACAAATAGTTACATAATACGTACCTTATAAGGGGGCTTCGTGCTGATAACGTGTTATAAATCTGTTATGCAAACTTAAACAAAACTAAAGATGATATAAATTTGGAGAATGTAAGATTGTCTCATCAAAATGACAATCAGAAAATCTTGCCGTAAAGAAATCTCCAGTCATAGGTTCCAAATATTTTATAATAGAAGAAGATTTATATCCAACATATATTTCCAGCCTTCTTTGAGGACCCATTTTTGTGTGTTGTGGTGGAGCAATTGGAACATATACCGCACATTAAAAAATTCTTAGATGAGAAATATTTGACTCTTGACCAAGAGTCAATTGTAATGGGGAGACTTTATGATAACTTGTGGGCCTTATCCGTACAAGAGCTGCTGCATGCAAAATAGCATGACCCCATATCGAAATGAAAAGTTTTGTTCTCATAAGTATTGGTCTAGCGATTAATTGAAGAAGTTTAATCAATGATTCTACTAGACCATTTTGAGTATGAACATGTGCAACCGGATGTTCAATTGTTATTCCAGTTGACACACAATAATCATTAAAAGTCTGGGATGTAAATTCACCCGCATTATCAAGCGAATTATCTTTATTGTATATTCTGAAAACTGTGCTCTTAACTTTATTATTTGAAAAATTAATCTCGCAAATGCCAAATTACGAGTTGATAATAAACATACATGTGACCATCTTGTAGATGCATATATTAAAATCATACAATACTTAAATGGTCCACATGGTGGGTGAATGGGCCCACATATATCACACTGTATACGTTCCAGAAATGCGGAGGATTCAATTTCCACTTTCATTTTTGATGGCCTAGTAATTAATTTACCTTGAGAACATGTAGCACAAGAGAATTCCTTAAATTGAAGAATCTTCTGTTTCTTCAATGAGTGTCCATATGAATTCTTAATTATTTTGCGCATCATATTAGAACTAGGATGTCCCAACCAATCATGCCAGATAATAAAATTATTTGAATCAGTAAACTTCTGATTCACTATGACATATGTTTCAACAATGCTAATACTTGTATAGTATAAGCTGGAAGAAAGAGCAGGTAATTTTTCAAGTATATATTTATTACCCGACTTTATTGTAGTAATATAAAGATATTCAATTTTTTCATCATTGGTAGTCTCAATGTGATAGCCATTTTGATGAATGTCTTTGATACTTAATAAGTTTTTTTTGAGACTTACTACAATATAATGCTTCATCAATCATCAAATTTGTTCCTCCGGGAAGTAATAAGTTAGCTTTTTTGGAACCTTCAATTAATCTTGCACTAGCACATATAGTATTAATATTGGCTTCTTTCATCACCAAACGAGAGAAATATTTCTTATCTTTTAGAATAGTATGTGTGGTAGCACTATCTATAAGATATATATCATCGTAACTTATTTTGGATCCAATTGATGATTGGAAAATTTTCATATTCTTCAAATAAAAAAAACATATTATAAGAATTTTGAAAAACTAACATAAGAAATGTAGAAATAAAAAACACACGGTACTTTAATGAAACAAAAAAAAACATAATTGCAAACAAAAGAAAATAATAACTTTCTTTATAATTTATTCTCAACTAAGGTGATTAGTTCTTCAATAAATGTTCTCAAAGAAATCTTCAGCCTTCAAATGGGTAATATCTGATAGGCCCTTAAAGTCATCATTATTGTAAGAAAGATTTGCCTCAACATCATATGTATTTGATGGACCTGCTTCATCATCATCACCTCGAAAGGTCAAGTGTACTTCCACATCATTTTCTTTTCTTTTAAGGGAAGCTTGATAAAGTTTGACAAAATAATCAGGCGTACGACAATTAAGTGCCCAATGACCTTCACGCCACATCGGTGACAAATATTAACTTTACCCTTTGAAGAATTATTTTGAGAACCTTTATTATTCTCTTATTTATTTCCACCATTATGACGATAATTATTTCTTCCTCTGCCACGTCCTCGCCCACGTCCACGGCCATGGCCTCGCCCACGACCGTGATAATAATTTTGCCTTATTTCAGGCTAATCATGCGCTGCTACAACATTCGCTTCAGGGAATGGAGCAGATCCAGTGGGACGAGCTTCATGATTTTTCATTAACAAAGTATTATTCTGCTCTGCCACAAGTAGGCATGTAATCAATTCAGAATATTTCTTAAATCCCTTTTCACGATATTGTTGTTGTAGCAATACATTAGAAGCATCAAAAGTGGAAAAAGTTTTCTCTAGTAAGTCCTCATCAGTGATGGTTTCGCCACATAATCTTAATATTGAACTTACTTTATGAATAACAGAATTATACTCAACTGCGGTTTTAAAATCTTGAAATCGGGGGTGTATCCAATCATATTTTGCTTTTGGTAATACCGTCAATTTTAAGTAGTGATATCATCCTTCAAGTTGGTCGATAATTCAAGTGGATCTTTCATAGTTAAATATTCAGTTTTTAATTCTTCGTGGAGGTGATGACGAAGAAAAATCATAACTTTTGCCTTATCTTGACTTGATGAGTTATTTTCTTGTTTAATAGTATCCCCAAGACCTCTAGTGTCAAGGTGAATCCCAGCATCAAGGACCCAAGATAAATAATTCTTTCCGATAATGTCGAGTGCCACAAACTCAAGTTTCGATAAATTTGACATAGTGAAACTCTCATAAAAAGATTAATAAGTTAGATATAATGGTATTTTCAAAATAAGATAATCATCTCAAATAAATCTAAATAGAATTATATATTATTAATAGATTATTATCAAAAGTTTATTTCCTTTAGCAATTTATATTTTTTTGTGTGTGTGGAGTCTGAAAAACAAATAGTTACATAATACGTACCTTATAAGGGAGCTTTGTGCTGATAACGTGTTATAAATCTGTTATGTAAACTTGAACAAAACTAAAGATGATATAAATTTGGAGAATGTAAGATTGTTTTCTATGTTTATTTCTTCACAAACCATAGGCTATTTATAGCCCAAATTATGAACTCTACATAATTTAACATTCAAGAGGTGGGAAAATTACCCACTAAAAGAAAAGATAAGCTAAGTGGACACTTATGTCATCCATTAGCTAAATGGATGCTTAATGTCATCCATTCACAACACATGAGAAAATGTTACAGGATAGAACAAATAATCCAGTCCAGTGCTTAAGTGATTGAATTGAGGACCAATAGGCCCTACATACCTTATCCACTGTTCTCAAACTAGAAAACTTAAACAAACTGCTCTGTCCAACACATCCTTTGATAAATTTTGCTCTTATTTAGAAATCAAAAATATAAAACACAGATGCCACCAAGTGTTTGCTCATCCAATCCATCATCAACTTCCATTTCAAAGTTCATTTCAGAACAACCATATCTTCATATGCTAGAAACAAAATGTAGGACTATGACAGACCTCAAAAAGATTCATGCCCATCTCATAAAAAGTGGTGTAATTAAGGACAAAATAGCAGCTAGCCGTGTCCTTGCATTTTCAGCCAAGTCCCCTCCTATTGGTGACATCAATTATGCAAACTTGGTTTTCACTCAGATAGAAAATCCAAATGTTTTCAGTTGGAACACTATCATTAGAGGTTTCTCAGAGAGTTCGACACCACAATATGCAATTCATCTCTTCATTGAAATGTTGAACACTTCACAAGTAGAACCATTCTTGCTCACTTATCCTTCGGTTTTTAAGGCCTATGCTCGACGTGGTCTTGCCAAAGACGGAGCTCAACTTCATGGGAGAATCATAAAATTAGGCCTAGGATTTGACACATTCATAAGAAACGCTCTGTTGCATATGTATGTAAGTCGTGGATTTTTGGTTGAAGCAAAGAAATTGTTCGACGAGGATGAGGCTGAGGACGTTGTTTCTTGGAATTCCATGATCATGGGCTTAGCTAAATCGGGAGAAATCGATTATTCTTGGAGGTTGTTCAGTAAAATGCCAACTAGAAATGATATTTCTTGGAACAGTATGATAAGTGGATTTGTTAGAAATGGGAAGTGGACTGAAGCATTGAACCTGTTTAGCACAATGCAAAAGGAAAAAATTAAGCCAAGTGAATTCACCCTGGTGAGTTTGTTGAATGCTTGTGGACGCTTGGGAGCACTTGAACAAGGGAACTGGATTTATAACTACGTTAAAAGGAACAACGTTGAGTTGAATGTCATTGTTGTTACTGCAATTATAGACATGTATTGCAAGTGTGCAAACGTTGAAATGGCGTGGCAAGTTTTCGAGAGAGTCCCTAACAAAGGGTTATCATCTTGGAACTCTATGATTTTGGGCTTAGCTACTAATGGTTTCGAGGATGAAGCAATTAAGCTATTTGCAAGGCTACAATGCACGAATCTCAAACCGGATTCTGTGAGTTTCATTGGTGTCCTAACTGCATGCAATCACTCGGGATTGGTAGATAAAGCTAAAGACTACTTCCAATTATTAATGGATAAAGAATACGGTATTGAACCATCAATTAAGCACTATGGTTGTATGGTCGATATACTTGGCCGAGCAGGACAACTTGAAGAAGCAGAAGAGATTATAACAAGTATGAAAATGGAACCTGATGCTGTCATATGGGGTTCTTTGTTATCGGCTTGTAGGAGTCATGGAAACATAGCATTGGCAAGATGGTCAGCTGAGCATTTGCTTGAGTTGGATCCAAATGAAAGCAGTGGCTATGTATTGATGGCAAATATGTATGCAGCCTCAGGCCAGTTTGAAGAAGCTATGGATGAAAGAATTTCAATGAAAGAGAAACATATAGAAAAAAAACAGGGATGCAGTTCAGTACAAGTTAATGGAGAAGTTCATGAGTTTGCTTCTGGTAGGAAGTTAGATTCTGAGTTTAATGATATACACTATATTCTTTGATGCTCTAGACAAAGGAATTTAATTTATTATTGTCTACCATTTGTAATCAGAAACTATTTTGTTTGCCACTCATCACCTTATGAAATAATTAAGAGGAACATAGTTAGTAAATTTAGGAGTATATTTCATGTCAACTAGAATACATGGGACAAGTTAATCTGTTGGTGATGGCAATCAACACAAAAGAAGGATCTGTTGAGAGTAGTTGAATGTACCAAAACACCAATGGCTTTATAGTTGATATGGTGTTGTCATGGCTTTGCCGAAGTATAACACTCAATTGACATCATAGTTTCAAGGTTGAGATACAACACTTGATTGACATCTCATATGTTAGATTGGATTTGTTATTTAAATTTTCAACCTTTATCATTAGCTAAAGTTATAAACCAAAAAAACCGAACCAAACCGAACTAAACCAACAAGAACCAAACCGATGGTTATTTTTTTATTTGGTTTGGTTTGGTTTTAGAAATTTTAAAACCGATTAAGTTGGTTTGGTTATGGTTTTGACCAATAACCGACCCAAACCGATCCATGAACACCCCTATCCAACATCACTTGGATATTTTGTCGCTTGTTTCTATCTATACAGTGAAAAATATCTAAAGTGGATTTTTTTGAAAGAATGAATGTCGTAGTTTTCTAGTTAAATTTCTAGAATAGTCTAGTGAATGAATATCATATTTTTCTAATAAAGTTTTTGGAATACTCTACATAGTATTTAGGATAATTATCTTAGAGAAATATCAACATTATTCTTAGATAGCTAGAAGATAAAAGTTGTCTAGATTGCTCGTGCAGAAGTATCTAGAACCATTCATGGATAACTATAAATAGGAGTGGCCTTCGTACATTCGTAACCAACCTAAATAAATCTTAATTGACTAGATACGTGTCCCTTTTAATTCATTCAACTCTCAAGTGTTTAAATAAAAAAGAAAAATAAACCCTCAAGTGTCTCTTTTAACTCATTTCTTCTAAAGGTAGAGGTATAATCAAAGATTGTGATAGAATGATAAGTACTTTTTTATTCTTATCAGAGGTCTCGTGCTCAAATGTTTTATCCCTAGAATGGAATATTTCGGCTCTAATTTGAATTAGTCGGCTTTCAACATGAATATCAGACACCAAGTAAGAAATCAAAAGAAAAAGTATCGAGGTGTTAAAATATTTTTCTTTTTAAAAAAAAATAAAATTTTAGGTTCAATATTTTGACAACATAAACAGACATTTAAAGTTGAACTTAGCTGACAAGTAAACACTAACTTTGAGAGTGTGTTTGTAAACATCTCTATTTGGTGTAGATTGATAAATGAACACAAATTAGCTTTTAGTGTATTTTATGGATGTTGCAATGCTGACATGACACATAAATTTTGAAGATATCTAGATGATTATTTTGTTAAAGTATTCAATTGACATAATAGAAATGAGTTAAAGTGTTTAAATACACATATTCATAGTTTAAGCATTGTAAACTAAGATCAAATTTAAGTGTCTGATTATAAATTATGTTTGTTGTAAAATGTTCGATCTATTATAAAAAAAAAAAAAAAAAAAAGAGAGAGAAACTCATTTCTTAAAACACATTCTATTCAAATATAATCTTTCAAGCTAAATCTCGTAAGGTTAGGAGTCTAATTTTCTAATAGAATCGTGAATTCAAATTAATCAAATTTCAAAACAAGTATAAGATATCAAGAAATCAAAGGAAAAAAAAAAGAAATGATATATATATTTTAAAGATAAATCGAGTAAACAAAAGTCAATTACAATAAAATGAAAACATATATATATATAAGGAAAATTAGAATTCTTTCTATTCTATCTTTCTTTTTTCTTCACTCATACAATATAGACGTTTATTACCTTCCTGCTACGTCGTATCGTAATAATTTCTCTAGTACTACATCTTCCATAGATCAAAGTATTTCGTTTTCTTTCTATCTTTTTTTTTCTTTTTTTCCTCGCTCATACAATATAGACGTTTATTACCTTCCTTCTACGTCTTGATGTAATAATTTCTCTAATATTACGTCTTTCATAGATCAAAGTATTTCATTTTCTTTTCTTTCTTTTTTTTTCTTTTTTTTCCTCACTCATACAGTAGAGACGTTTATCACCTTCCTTCTATGTTTTGCTGTAATAATTTCTCTAGTATTACATTTTTCATAGATCAAAGTATTTCGTTTTCTTTTCTATCTGTTTTTTTAATTTTTTTTCCCGTCACTCATAAAATATAAACATTTATTATATTCCTTGTACGTCTTACCGTAATAATTTCTCTAGTATTACGCCTTTCATAGATCAAAATATTTTGTTTCCTTTTCTTTCTTTTTTCCTTTTTCCTCACTCATACAAAAGCCAAGTAGAAAGAAGTGAAGCCTTTGTTAGTCTTGAAAACAAATCCCAAAGACCTACTAAAAGGGAAGGGGACAAAAAGACTTGGTACTAAAAGAGGAAAAGAACACTTTTCTAGGTGTCCAAAAGAGAAAAGGGCCACCAACCCTTCAAAAGGGTGTCTTGCCCATAAGTGTAAGACAAGTCTAACTTTTTTGAATGTGAAAAAGGGATCCAATCTTGATGTTTTCTTCCCCAAGGCAGAAATACACTTCTTCAAGAATTGAAAATTGAACCAAAATTTCAAAGTTGGAAAAATAAGAACCTTTCAAAAACCGCAATCAATCCTAGACCATCACATCACCAATTTTCGTACAATACCAAAACTTAGGGCTCAAAATCTTGGATTCTTAGTTTCTTGTTGTTGGTTCTTATACTAATTGGCAACTAGTAACTACCTACTAAGTTGTAAATTAGTTTTTGAATACGTTTCTTCGTGTTAGCATTATTTTTGTGCTTTTATTATTTTTGAATCGTAGTATTTCTTGGTTCAAGTTCAGACATTACTTTCTTGAGTCTTCAAGCAAATAATCCATTCCGATCATGGAGTAGACTCACACCTCGACTCATCACAAACTACAAGCCGATTTGCAATGCTTGTGAAACCAAGTGTGAGATGATCAAGGCGTGAGAGAGTGTGGTAAGGAGTTTGTGAACTAATTATTTTTTTTGTTTCGTGAGTTTGTTTTGTTTTTAGGTACAATTGAAATGGAACCCGCAGTTTCTGTTGGGTTTAATAGGTGTGAATGGAAAATGGAGGGACACAACCTTTGAGGAAAAGACATATTATTTTTAAAAAGGAGTGACTATTCAGATAGTTGTGTCTGTTCAGAAAAAGACACAATTTTTTGAATGAACAGACATGAATCTTCCAAAGGATACACCTTTTTGGATGAACCATTGCCACCTTTCGGAAGGGGCACTTGATGGCTATATAAAGCTACATTTGTCCACAGGTTTAGGAATGAAAATTTTTCTGCAATAAAACTCTTCTTGTTTTCTGAAAATATACTCCGTGTGATCATCGAATCGTTGAGTGAGTTCGAAGAGATTTAAATTGTTTGAGGTACCGCTACAGTTGATTTTTTTTGGTCATTTTATCCTGGGAGGAAGATTCTACAACCTCTAGTACAGTGAGGAGAATTATTCCTTAAGGATACTCTGTGAAGTCAGGGGACTTGGCCTTAAAATTCTATTTCATCTATTTTCTGAAAATAAACACACTTCTTAGATAGATTATTCATAATCTAGTGTTGAAGGTGTTAAATAACTTCAAAAGTGTTCTTGTCTTAGACTTGAACTAGAGTTGAAGTTTGTGTTGCATGTCTACAAATTCTTGTATCTGAACATTGAAAGATAACAATATTAAGGAATAATTCAGAATTTGTATTGCTTGTTTTTGTAGATTAAAGCTTTAAGCTTTCTACTCTGTTTGGACTTAACTAGTGGTTAGAAGACATAAAATCTTCATCACAAGTTAAAGATCACTCGGTTGACGATTGGAAGTCATAAAAACTTCAAATTTAACTAGAAACAAGAAGTGTTTAAAGTTGTTTCAAATTTTTAATAAGTATTTCAATATACTAAAGGTACTGTCTTGTGGTGATAGGAAAAATGACTAACGAAAGTCAAATGCAAGATGCGGCTTCGACAGTGGGGCCAACTAGTATTGCCTCAACAAGTCCAGCAAATTCTCCGCAACCTATGGCACCTGCAGAGAAGCCCGAAAATTTGCGGGCATTGACTTTAAGAGATGGAAGCAGAAGATTTTCCTCTACCTCACAACACTATGTCTTCAAAGGTTCACTAGTAAGGATGCTCCTGAGGTGCCCGAGGGAACCTCAGACAAAGAGCGTTTCATAATTGTAGAGACTTGGAAGCACTCAGACTTTCTTTGCAGGAATTATATCTTGAGTGGTCTCCAAGACGACCTCTATAATGTTTACAGTGGAACTAAGGCATTGAAGGAATTGTTGGGGGCACTAGAACGAAAATACAAGACAGAGGATGCAGGAATTAAGAAATTCTTTGTTGCGAGGTTCTTGGAATTTAAAATGATAGATAGCAAATCGGTTGTCTCTCAAGTGCAGGAATTGCAAGCAATCATCCACGATCTCTTAGAGGAAGGTTTGATTGTGAATGATGCATTTCAAGTAGCAGTGATCATTGAGAAGCTACCACCTATGTGGAAAGACTTCAAAAACTACGTGAAGCACAAATGCAAGGAGATGACTGTCAAAGATCTTATTGTCCGACTGCGTATTGAAGAGGATAATAAGGCTACTGAGAGAAGGTCAAAAGGGAATTCTACAATTAATGGAGCACATATTGTAGAAGATGACCAAAATAATTCTAAGAAAAGGAAGAAAGTTGAACAAGGAAGCAATCAACTCAAGAAGAAATTCAAGGGAAAGTGATTCAACTGTGGCAAGATTGTCCATAAGTCCACGGATTATCGTGCCCCTAAGAAAGGCAAGAAAAGGGACCAAGCAAATATGATTGAGTCCAACAAAGAATGTGATGATCTCTGTGCTATGCTTTCAGAATGCAACTTGGTGGGGAATCCTCGCGAGTGGTGGATGGATTCTGGTGCCACCCGCCATGTTTGTGCCAAAAAAGAATTGTTTTCGTCATTCAATCCGGCTTAAGTGGAAGAAATGATATACATGGATAACTCCGCTATGGCTAAGGTAGAAGGAACAGGAAAAGTGGGCTTGAAAATGACTTCAGGAAAGGTCTTGACACTTAACAATGTCTTGAATGTTCCAAAATTATGTAGGAACTTGATTTTTGTTTCACTTCTAGACAAGAATGGATTCAAATGTGTAACCCTTTCTAGAAAAATTATAATTAGCAAAGGAGAAGTGTGTGTAGGAAAAGACTATCTCACCGAGGGTCTTTATAAGATGAATGTAATGAATGTTGAAATAAATAAAAGTTTAAATTCTTCTTACTTGCTTGAGTTTTATAATTTATGGCATGAATGTTTAGGCCATGTTAATTATAAAACGTTACAAAAATTAATTAACTTAGAAGTATTGCCAAACTTTGAGTACAATAAATCAAAGTGTCAAATGTGTATGGAATCAAAGTATGCAAAACATCCTTACAAGTCCGTTGAAAGGAATTTCAATTCTTTAGACTTAGTACACACTGACATTTGTGATATGAAGTCAACACCATCACATGGTGGGAAAAAGTATTCCATAACTTTTATTGATGATTGCACTAGATATTGTTATGTCTACTTGCTGATAGTAAGGATGAAGCAATAGATGCATTTAGTCAATACAAAATTGAAGTAGAAAATCAGTTAGAGAAAAAGATAAAAATGATAAGAAGTGATAGGGACGGAGAATATGAATCTCCCTTCGCCGAAATATGTGTAGAGAATAGAATCATCCATCAAAATATGGTCCCGTATTCACCTCAATCTAATGGAATTGTGGAAAGGAAAAAACGAACATTGAAGGAAATGATGAATGTCTTACTTATAAGTTTTGATTTACCGCAAAACTTGTGGGGGGGAGGCTATCCTTACAACCAATCGTGTAGTTAATAGAGCTCCCCATAGTAAGACACAATCAATTCCTTATGAAAAATAGAAAAGAAGGAAACCCAACTTGAAATATTGCAAAGTGTGGGGGTGTCTAGCAAAGGTCCAAGTTCCTATGCCTAAAAAGGTTAAGATAGGACCTAAGACGGTGGACTGTGTGTTCATAGGATATGCTAAAAGTAGTAAAGCATGTCGATTTTTGGTTCATAAATTTGAACATCCGGATATTAATGAAAATACGGTAATTGAATCAGATAATGCTGAATTCTTTGAAAACATTTATCCGTATAAAACTAGACATGAATAGTCTAGTGGTAGTCCTAAACGACCTCGAGATGAACCAAGTGAGAATGTACATAATGAAAAAAATCCAAGAAGTAGTACACATCAAAGAACGTCAACTTCGTTTGGTTTGAATTTTGTAATATTTCTCTTCGAAAATGAGCCTCAAACATTTAAAGAAGCGATGTCGTCATCAGACTCATCCTTTTGGAAAGAGGCAGTCAATAGTGAGATTGATTCAATCTTAAGCAACCATACATGGAAATTGATTGATCTTCCTCCAGGAAATAAACCTTTAGGTTCTAAACGGATCTTCAAAAGGAAAATGAAAGCAGATGGTACTATTGACAAATACAAGGCAAGAATTGTAGTAAAAGGTTTCAACCAAAAAGAAGGCCTTGATTACTTTGATCATACTCGCCGGTAACAAGGATAACGTTGATTCGAATGCTAATTGCCTTGGAAGCGGTATATGGTCTTGAAATCCATCAAATGGATGTGAACACCGCATTTCTAAATGGAGAATTAGATGAAGAAATTTACATGGAACATCCCGAGGGTTTTGTGGTTCCAGGAAAAGAAAATAAGGTATGTAAACTTGTTAAGTCACTTTATGGACTAAAACAAGCACCTAAGCAATGGCATGCAAAGTTTGACCAAACCATGTTGACAAACAGATTTAAGATAAATGAATGTGATAAATGTGTTTATATTAAAGACACTCCAAATCACCAAGTCATTGTGTGTTTATATGTGGATGATATGTTGATCATCAGTAGAGACATTTCAGTTATAAATGCAACAAAACGAATGCTCGAGAGCAAGTTCGATATGAACGACCTTGGAGTTGCGGATGTGATCTTAGGAATAAGAATTCATAAAACTCCACAAGGGTTGGCATTGTCACAGTCTCATTATATCGAAAATGTACTTGACAAATTCAAGTATTTGGAATTCGGTATTGCTAAGACTTCATTGGATGTGAGCTTTGCACTTTGAAAGAATGAAGGCGAAAGTGACTCGCAATTGGAGTACGCAAGAATATTAGGATGTTTAATGTATATAACGAACTGTACACGACCATACATAGCATGCGATATTAGTAAATTGAGTCGGTATACGAGTAATCCCAACAAAACTCATTGAATGGCAATGAAAAGAGTTTTGGGGTATCTTAAATACACTCAAGCTATGCCTTGCATTATAATAAATATCACGCGGTAATCGAAGGATATAGTGCTGCAAACTGGATCACCGAATCGAACAAAGTAAAATCCACGAATGGATATGTATTTATTATCGGTGGAGGGGCGGTATCTTGGAAATCATCCAAACATACTTGTATTGCTCGCTCTACAATGGAATCTGAATTTATCGCATTGGATAAAGCTGGTGAAGAAGCAGAATGGCTTCGAAATTTCTTGGAAGATATTCCTTATTGGCTCAAACCAGTGGCACCAGTACGTATACACTGTGATGGCCAAGCGGCGATAGGTAGGGCAGGGAGTGTGATGTACAATGGTAAATCTCATCACATAAAATGGAGACAGAATACCGTTTGAGAACTTCTCTCTAGTGGAATTATCACTGTTGACTATGTGAAGTCAAAGGATAATGTGTCGGATCCACTTACAAAAGGTCTATCTAGAGAAGGAGTTGAGAGAACATCCAAGGGAATGGGTTTAAGGCCTAGGACAAGTCACCATGGCGGTAACTCTACCTAGCAGAATGGAGATCCCAAGAGCTAGGTTCAAGGAGATCAAACAAATTTGTGTCTAAGGTTCAAGGAGATCAAACAAAGTTGTGTCTAATAGGTTCAACATTGTCAAAATATCAACCCATTCTCATGATGTAGACAATGTTTAGTAAATAAGGACAAGACTTAAGGTGAAAAGTCTTTTAATGATTATCTAAATTTGACAGATTTGACCAAATACCTTAAATCTATAGATTGAGTGTTTAGAAATCACCTATGTGAGGGGGAAGTGAAAGCTGTTTCAAGGAGAATGTTAGTAAAGGTCTATTCTCTAAGATCTCATAAAACCGGGATATATTCATGGATGAAAAGAACAAAACCGTGAGAACCATAAATGGTAAAAGGTTGATTGTGTGACATGTGTTGTATAGGTGTACATTAAAGCTCGACGGTTTAAAGATATCAAATCTACTGATTGACCGAGTGCATCCGATGCATGTTCACTACAAAAAGTTCAAATGGAAACCCACTTATCCTGATGCAATCAGTCTTTGTTTGATGATCACATATTTGTCCGTAAAGTTTTACAAAGAATAGTTATTCCCCATTTATGTAGGGGATTATTGGGCTCAATAGGTGTGAATGGAAATGGAGGGGCACAACCTTTAAGAAAAAGACATATTATTTTGAAAAGGGAGTGACTATTCAGATAGTTGTATCTGTTCAGAAAAAGACACAATGTTTCGAGTGAACAGACATAACTCTTTCAAAGGATACACCTTTTTGGATGAACCGTTGCCACCTTTCAGAAGGGGCACTTGATGGCTATATAAACCTGCATTTGTCCACAGGTTTAGGAATGAAAATTTTTCTCCAATAAAACTCTTCTTGTTTTTTGAAAATATACTCCGTGTGATTATCGAATCGTTGAGTGAGTACGAAGAGATTCCAATTGTGTAAGGTACCGCTACAGTTGGTTTGTTTGGCCATTTTATCCTAGGAGGAAGATTCCACAACCTCGAGTATAGTGAGGGGAATTATTCCTTAAGGACACTTCATAAAGTCGGGGGACTTGGCCTTAAAATTCTATTTCATATTTTTTCTGAAAATAAACACACTTCTTAGATAGATTATTCATAATCTACTGTTAAAGGTGTTAAATAACTTCAAAAGTGTTCTTGTCTTAAACTTGAACTAGAGTTGAAGTTTGTGTTGCATATATACAGATTCTTGTACCCAAACATTGAAAAATAACAGTTTCAACCTCTCTAACCTTGGGAAATGATATTACAAGTGCCATTTTGGCCCACCTTGACACTATTTCCCGATACTTGACTATGGCAAATGAAAGGTTGGATCGTATGGTAGGTCAAAGAGAGCATGTGGGCTGCTCGAACATATGTCAAGATGACGGTCGTAGCTCATGTGAGTTGCAAGGTAAAAACGCTATCCCCTACACTCCTATGAACTTAGAATGTCGTGATGTGGCTAGTAATAGCCAAAAGGGTGTAGTTGTGGTTTTGCCTCTTAGAGAAGAGATTGAAACATCTTTGAGACTTGATAGTGAAGGTATAGAGAGTGATCTTGCTTGTCCCAAATCTGCCCACGGGATAGAACCTTCTCTCTTTAGGTACAATGTCTTGTTTTGAGATAGTTTAATCTCTCATAATGAACCTAGTAGTGCAAGTGATATTGACGACATAGCTTTCCTCGAAGGCTATAGCCTATATGCCAACCCACTATAGTGTGACAACATGCCTCTTAAACATAGAAATTTCTTCTTGAAAGATGAGAGTACTCTTATGGGCAAGGAATGTGTAGTCTCGGAAATGACTTCTTCTTCTTCTACTTTGTGTGGCTTTATTATTGAGATTACTCGTGGTGATGGTTGGAAAACTAGTAGTGAGTACACACACGAGGGCACCATAGTAGAAGTAGACTTGAGTGCCACCTATCTCTATTCTCTCCTTGCTTGTGATGATATGTATGCCATTGTAGTGAGTATGTAGTGTAGTTTGGGAGAAGACTACAGGAAAGGAGAGTGTTGTCTAGACCCGTGTCTATGGCCACTCTTCCCATTTGATCCCGGCGCCATCTTGGGGTAGGAAAGGATTACCCTTGTCCTAGGTGCATTCTTTCTAGATATTTATCATAACCAAGTCCTTGGTGCATTTGTCAATGGCTTACTACTGTATAACACGGAGGACTCTTGGTTATATGTCAAGTATAAACCGCCTTGGCATATTGATGTTATGTATTTGGCTAACTCTAACTCTCATGTCATGAGGATGTGGTGCTTATTTGTCTTCTCTTTGTTCTTTCAAGGTTTGGATTCAAGGTTGAATCCTTTTCAAGAAGGGGAGGATGATACGAGTCAAACGGCCCCCATAGTTTTTGATGACGTCCTTGGAGGCCAACACATAAAGACTCAACATATGATCGCCTCGAGGACACAAGAGCATACATGTAGAGACCATTTTGGGCACTTGATGGAGTAATACCGAGTGTGAAAGATTGCTTGGAGCATTGAAGACTTGAGGACTCACGGCCTTGGACAATACTTAATGGCCTACAGCTTTGGACACCTTCATTAAGGGCATTTTGGTCACTTCACTTTGTCCAAATGCACTCCATGGCCGCCCCTCCTCATTAAGGGAATTGTTGTCATTTTGTCTTGTCTTGTAATAGAATAAACAGAACATGTTAGGATTATTTTCACTTAGTTTATGAATGATGAATATTTAAAACATTGAAAGTTCTCTCTTTGAGTGTAACGCCTTACTTGTAGGGCTTGGAAAATCCACAAAACCAAAATGAGGGCTAATTCAAGTGTGGAATCATTTGAGTTGCAACTTGGCTTGAAACGTTGGTGCTGGAGGAGGTAACGTCCCTCTTGTGTCTACGTAGGAGTTAGGTGATTGTCGTGTGTAGGTGTTAAGGGTCCTTAGATTTGATATATCTTAGTGTTCTTAGGATTTATACCTTCATTTGTCTATCTATCTATTCGTTTAATATATTGCAAATCGTGTGTTTGTGCTTTTCTTGTTTCCGTTTTTGGTGTTGTTTGGTCATCTCGTGAGTGGACTGTTTTGTGTCGTGTTGTGGGCTGTTTTGTGCCATTTGTTGGTTGATTTTGTATCACAGTATACAAAAGGCATGACAGAATTTGGTGGATACATTGGGAAAACAGGATTTGAACATTGGTTATGGTAATGAATATTGGATGCAGTATTAGCCATTACAGGTTTTCGCGAATTTACTGGTGCTTGAGTTGACAGTATTGATATAGTCATCTGACTTGGAGACGAGGCGATAGCCCATCAGTCCAAATGGTGCATGAGGTGCAGAACATGAAGGTTCAGAATGTATAGTTGTGGCTTTCTCTGAAGTTTTGGCCTTAGAGATTGCAGCACATGGTGATTCGTCCACTACAAATTTGAAGCCCGCGTAAGCCCTGAAGCTGAGAGAAACTAAAGATACGCGCTTCACCTTACTGAGAACACACTTCAGCGTATGTCCACTACGCAATTTTCTGTATGAACCTTTTCGTTATACAAAGGCAATGTTTTGCCAACTGGAAATATTTACATCAAAGTCTACCTATTGTGTAATTATTTACAATTAACTTTCTTATAACCAAAACATGCATGAAACCTTCAGAGAACTGTCAACTTTCAGACAGTTTCTTATCTGGTCAAGATGAATGCTTCGTCGCTTCCACATACTATAGCTAGTAACCAAGAATGGCAGCATTCAATATACAGTGGGGTTGTAATATCATCGAGGCTGCCAGCAGCAGGTGTGACCATATATTCAATCCTCCAAAACCTGACAAATTTAACAAGAAATCTTCAACGAACAGCACTTTAACCTTAAACGGAAAGAAATCGTAGCGAATATTTTTCGAACAGAAGTAGATTGCTTAAACTAGTACACACTAAGTTGTAATGAGCTACTACAGCCATGAAGCTTCTCTAAAAAAAGGAAAGCCCGGTGCACTAAAGCTCTCGCTATGTGCGAAGCCCAAGGAAGGGCAGGACCACAAGGGTCTATTGTACGCAGCCTTACCTTGCATAGCATTTCTGCCAGGGGCTGTTTCCAAGGCTTGAACCCATGACCTCCTGGTCATATGGTAGCAACTTTACCGGTTACTCCGAGGCTCCCCTTCAAAATTATGAAGCTTCTAAGAGTTGTTAAAAGAAATCGGTGAAAGACTTCCCTTGTAGACTGTCATGCTTTTGAGTAAAATCACCGGCAACCAACTTAGCCTGGTCATGTTTAATGTTAACTTAATAAGGGAAGTCGGATGCAGAAAGGATCCTGTGTTCGCACAAGGCTCAAGGGAAGGTCGCATCCTAAAGGGATGTGATGTAGGCAACCTATCCTGACACAAGCATCATTAGTTGATTTCACGACTTGAACCCGTACCGGTCACAAGGAGACAAATTGTTGCTCCAAGGCTCCCCTACGTTTCATATTAACTTAAAAGAAGCACAGGGTAAAGAATGTGCAACCTAAACTTCTTGTATAAATGAGACATATTTAGAGAGGTTGTACTTGACACTGATAAAAGAAAAAAACTGTCATGTTTACGATATAATAAAGCTACAAATGAGTAAGTAAATGTTCTTACTGATTTGCCCTGATGCTACAGCAGGAAGTGCAGGAATTCTCACAGCTGCAAAAGTAGGAAATTCCGATATACATCAATGACTGACCAGTCGTATAAGAAGATAATTTTCGCGAATCGAACATAATAAGAAGGAATAGGTCCAACGTACACTTCTTGCATGATGAAGCTGGTGAGTGAGACATAGATGGCCAAGGAGCCGGAATGTTGTCATTTAAGTCACATACAAAGCCGATCCCCAAAGTTTTGTCCAGTATTGCATCCGATGGTAAACTAGGCAAGAGACAGCCGGACACTACTCCAACGAAAAGAACAACAAATAATTGTAACTACTACATCAACAATAACAACTAGGCCTCAATCCCACACTACGCGGGAAATAGCTAACAAATGCTGTAAAAATTTGAGATAAAAAAGAAAAGATGAGGCAGGTAAGGATATGACATAGACCACCTTAATCCAATAAATTGTTCTTCTGTACAGACAACATTAGTTCACTGTTCTTTCTTTCGAAAAGTTCTGTTAGTCATAATGTTCTTTGAGTGCATAATTTATCATATCTGTCAAAGCATCTCGATGTACCTCATTACCAGAAGTATTAATTGTCAAAGCAGGTAACATGATGCAAGGAACAAGGCGAAAAAGTGAAAAAGCAAAGGGGTATGGAATGGACTTGCGAACACGTAAAGTAGGTACATTACCTTCTGTTGCAACTGTTGTAGTATCGTCATTTGAAGATAACCAGGTGCCACAAACATGACAAGATCAAAATTTGACATCAGTTCAACGTATTTGTATGCTGTACAATGCTCCAAAAGGCTTTTAAATGAAAAACTGACCTTGTACAGAAAAATCCTTGAGGCTAATGCGACAGAGATCGTAGACATTTTTGCTAACATTGCCTTTCTGTAGCTTAAGTCCAAGCGAGGCGGCACAATCCAAAGCTTGCAAGTTGGTGACAAAGCTCTGGCGCTGTAAGTGAGACACATACCTTTCGATGGTATTACAACATGCTGTTTGGTTATTCATCCCGCCTCCACAAGCCTTTGTAACATTTTTCGTATTAGGAAAAACCAAAGGACACACTAAGGGGGAGAGAAAACAGATTAGTAGATTTATAATAGTTCATAAATGCAAAGATAGAAGGTGAGAATGGCAGCTATATTCTAATTTATTTAGCAAGCACTTTGGTAAGTTTGTGGATCCAATAGGATCAAGGATAATCAGATAATCAAGACAATATTTGGCGCACCCCGACTACTTCCACAGGATACCTGCCACCTCCCACCAGCAATAGGTACCTATCAGGTAACTCTGTCCACCAAAGCTAGTTACCGTTAAAGCTAGGACAGATGGAAAAAAGTCACCTAATATATTTTTTTCGGTGGGATTTGAACATGATACCTCATGGTTCTCAACCTATTTCATTGACCACTAATTCACACCATTGGGCGCTGATGGTAATGTGATTTACATGTTCCCCTTGCAATTGTAATAAGGAATATGAGGGACCAATGAGCCCTTAACCAAGGGGAAGTACTCAATCAACCATCTTATCCTTTCCTCTTCCCTCCCCTTCCTAGAACAAAAAATTTAATGTTATTGACCAACACTAGCAAATGAGATGTATTGCAATAAAATTTTTTACTATCCAATAAGCGTATAGGATATATCTATGATGTATCAGTCAGAGATCACTTCCATTATCTATGATGTAGCTTGAGAGCACATTAGCCGCGAAGAAGCTCAAATCTAGAAGGTTAAAGACAAAAAAGTCCAACAAGTCTCTCATTGTTAACCTTTCACTATAAAATCTAAATTCTTACTTCGTACAGTCTAGAAATCGTTTGCGCTCACAAATTGCAAAAATGTAGATCACTAAAAGAGCTCCTTAATTGAAGGGAGGATGATTTCTTTGACACATTCATCCAGTTGAGTCCAGGGGATATATATCTCATCAGCATTTTGACATTCAAACACTAAATTTTTTTATTTATTTCGGATGCCTGTAACTATTCATTTCCAGATCCATGTCTGCGCTTCATGGTATTAAGGCTTTTACATTATCAATTTAAGCACAAATCAAACAAATAATGACTATGCGATGAGAAATCCAAGGTTGTTGTGCAAGATAATTGGTATGTACTTCTCACCTTTATTGTTTTTGCAATTAGAAAGTCCTCTGAGAACACGTTTTGCTCCAGCAGGTTCAAGTTTACTTGCCAGCCATCGGTGTACAATCCTTTTACAGTCTTTAACTCTAGTTGTGTGATCAGACAGCACATGAGAGCCATCCATCCTTGAAATATCATATGCTTTAAGTGCAAGTGATTTAGCAGCTTCTGTTATAGCATTTCCGCAAATTTGCTCACAGCATTCATTCACAAGATCGATCTTGCTACAGGCAGCAAGTAGGCTAGATGAATCCACAGTGGTCTCAAACTCATGAACATCTTTGACTGGACAAGAACCTTCGGTAAGGTTTTCCGGATGAAGAGAGCATATCTGCTGCAGAGTATCATTGGCACCCTGGCTGACCAGGAGTTGCTGAAAATCTGAAAGGCAATGTTTTGCGAGAGTCCCGTTTAAAGCAAGCATATTTGAGTTTTTACTAGACTGTCCAATAAGAATAACAAGAGTTGTTTCCAGTTGAGGGCAACACATGACATTAGCCAGATACTCTGCAAACGGTGCTACACAATCTATTGATGTCACGGACATCATATTTTTCACAGCATCAAAGTTCAATGTACAGAGTCCTGGAGAGGATGAGAGTAAAAGTAAGAGAAGATAGACGATATTGAAAACCTTACATCCTTCTCAGGTCTATTCCTTCTCCAAATCTATGTTGTTATATATTTGTCTTAAAATTTGGTGGCGTCTGGGACAGCTTGCATGTATCTTGACTATTTCATTGGGTACCTACTACCTCCAACCACCACAGGTACCGAAAACTCTGGCCACCAATGCTTAGGCAGATGGGAAGAACTCACCAAGTGTTTTTTGTCTCCACTAGGATTTGAACTCCGGTATCCAATGTATGCTGCGTTATATTTCGACCTTAGCATTTTTAACTTTTAAAATATAGTTCTTTGTAAGTCTTATGGAGTTTGACAAAAGTAGTTTCTAAAACAAAACAGATAATATAGGTATACAAATACTTGTAAAAGTTTAGTTATCTTGAGAAAGCAAACTATATCATATTGTCATACTGCTTTGACCAAGCCGGTTCTTGATAAAGAAAATATTGGCATTATGTTTCAGGGCATGGTGCACTAAGCTCCCGCTATGCGTAGAGTATGTTGCTTGGACTCTTCAAAAATGTCAACGAGTGTGTGTCGGATACTCCTAAAGTAGTGTATTTTTGGAGAATCCAACACAAAGTGAAGAGTCCATGCAACTTAGGCGCAGACTCTAGGTAAGGGCTGGACTACAAGGGTCTATTCTACACAGCCTTACCCTGCATGTTGGCAAGAGACTGTTGCCACAGCTCGAACCTGTAACCTCCAGGTCAAATGCCAGCAACTTTACCAGTTACGCCAAGGCACCCCTTCCATACTGTTCAAGATCACAAAAAATATTAAATATTAGTATACTGTTGAATGTATACTTTTAACTACTTCAGGTTGCTCCAAAATTGGAAGTTTGGTGTACTTCAAAACACATTCAATTCTCAGGACCAAGAGTTTAATGCTATTAGTTTCTGAAACAAACCAGATAGTTTAGGCGAAGTGCTGTTTGTGAAAGGTGCCAATGGAGAAGGTGCAAGAAGGGGAAGAAGGGGTTGTGGAGAAGCAGTTGGTGAGGTCTCTAGCGAAAGAGTAGCGTCCTTTATGTCCTCGATTAGAGAGCCTTCTGGATGATTCAGTGAGCTGCAACTGGAGTCCCGGAAGCCTGTAAAAGTAGCAAATCCATCAGATCAGAGATTCGAAATCGCACTGGATCCTAATGAACTGCCAGCAAATGCTCATAGACAGAAATGTACGGGCTGACGGTGCAAACATCATAAGTGCATGTACCACACTAAGAGTTCAACCACCAATCCATGAGAGAATTATTCAACCAGAAACCACTAAATCCAGCAGATTATATAGTCGCTAAAAGAAAAAAAGGCGTCAGCAAGCAAGCACTTTATGCAGAATTATCATCCTCCATCTGTTGAAGACCTCGTGTTGAGATTTCAAAGATAGAAATTTGTATATCTGGAGAAATCCAATATCATTGTAACTGTATTTTCTCCTTGATTCATTCAGTTTGGGTCAAATCTAAATACCCCGGCAAATACTACACTTCGTTAAGGATTAGCTCACGAAACCATTTCCCAGCTTGTAAAACTGTACATTACCCTCCCCTTCTTTAGAGCACTCCATATTCAAAGTTAGATTATAAATTCCTCTCGATAGAAATAATCTCCCCCTACAATCAAAGCAATGCACAACAGTACGATCGCCAGCATGGACTAGAGTAACATATAAATCACTACCATCCTTAGGACCTACACATTCAGCCACAGATAGGAGTCATTGGCTGAGCAAACAGACTACAATTCCAGATACTGGAAGCCACTGGATCACCAACTTCCAAAACACCAGCATAAAGCATGAATCTTTACTAAACCCCAGCTGGTTTTGTAGCAAATTTTGGTAATTTCAAGAATGTCTTCTCAAATCATCCAAGAAAAATAAAGCAGGAATCTTTATTAAACCCCAGCTGAGTTTTTAGCAAAATTTGGTAAAATTTCAAGAATGTATTCACAAATCATTCAAGAGATAAAGCATGAATCGCGCCCAAGTGTGCGGTCTAATGGTCAATGAAGTGGATTAAAGAATCATGAAGTCTCGGGTTCAAATTCCAGCTGAGACAAGAAACACTAGGTGATTCTTCCCGTATGTTCTAGTCTTGGTGGATGGAGTTAAGTGATACTTGTTGCTTGTGAGAGGTGACAGATATTCCGTGGAATTGGTTGAGATGACTGAAAGCTAGCCCGGACATCACAGTAACTAAAAAAAGCATGAATCTTGTTAAACCCCAGCTGAATTTTCAGCAAAATCTGGTAAATTTCAAGAATGGATTCACAAATCATCCAAGAAATATAAAGCAGGAAACTTTATTAAACCCCAGCTGGTTTTTTAGCAAAATTTGGTAAATTTCAAGACTTTATTCACTAATCATCCAACAAATAAGTAAATTAACCAATAAAAGGGTTCAAGAAAGGTCAAAACAACAAGTGTTTACGCAGCCTTACCCCGCCCATGACATCTACGTCACATGACAATAACTTTACCGATTATTCAACCAATACAAAACTCACAAAAAAGGGAACTAATACTTACAAAGAAGCAGTATAAATACAGCCAGAAGGTCAAATTTGAAGCTTTCACTGACCCCTCCTCTCATCCCTGCTTCCTTCCCTTTGATCAAAAGTAGAAAACAGCAAATGCAAGAAGACACAAAAGGGTCAAGAATTAACAGCAAACCTTGGATTTTGAACTGATGAAAAATGAATGTATTGTATAGCAATGTGAGAGAATAAAGAGCAGTGTGGAGTGCAGAAAGTGGAGGGTAAAAGTTGGTGCAGCCATGAATGAGTGGGGACAAGGAGGAATTAATGAAGACCCCACAATAAGGGACCAAGACAAAATTCTTTGTGTGAAACTGAGATAATGAAATTACCTGCACTCATCACTCATCCTATCGTGGAGCAGTAAGTACTCCTTCATCTGATACTGTGGAATGATGAGTATTCTTTTATATATTATGAAGTGATAATTACTCCTTTATTTATAATATTATGGAGTAGTAAGTACTCTTTTATATGTCGTATTGTAGAATAGTAAGTACTTCTTTATTTATCATATCGTGAAGCGATAGTACTCCTTCATCTATTATGGAGTGGTAATTACTCTTCATTTATAGTATCGTGGAGTAGTAAGTACTCCTTCATCTATCACATTGTGGGGTAGTAAGTACTCCTTCATCTATTGTGTCATAAAGCGGTAATGTACTCCTTCATCTGTCATAGAGTGGTAATTACTCCTTCATTTATAATATCGTGGAGTGGTAAGTACTCCTTCATCTGGCGTATCATAAAGTGGTAAGTAGTCCTTCATCTATTATTTCATAGAATGATAAGTACTCTTTCATAAATAGTGGAGTGATAATTATTCATTCATTTGTAGTATCGCAGAGTGGTAAGTGCTCCTTCGTTTAAGTAGTAAGTTAAAAAAATGTTATATTTCTTCTTTTCTATCCTTAATAGTATTAATAACCATATAAAATAGTTATTTCCTTCATTCCAAAATAGTTATTCTTATTGACGTGACATTTTTTTAACAAAATATTTGTTAGAAATTTATTTTACTAAATTAACCTTATTAATTATGTTTTAAAAATAGAATTTTGAGTATTATACACTTAATATAGTCACTTAATGATAGGGTTTGAAAAAATATGATAACATTTTTTTGATTTGGACAAGTAAATTAAAACAAATACATTTGGTATTTCATTCGTTTCAAAATAGTTGACCCTTATTAACTTGACATCTCTTAATAAAAAATTTACTATCGATTTATTTTACTAAATTAATCTTATTAATTATACTTTGAAATAAAGTTGTGTATATAATCATTTAATGATAAAGATAGTATTGGAAGAACATAGGAGTAATAATGTTATCTTAATTTCATAAAAGAGATAACTAAATTAAAATAAATATTTTTAGATAATGTTTTTTGTAATAAATAGTTAATGATAATACAAACATCTAATAATTCATATGAAAAAATAGCAAAAGCACAAACTGTGTTTTGCTCTATCATTGAACACATCACTATAAGTACTCCATAATATTTGATATAGTGAACCATCTTGTATTTTAAATTATTCAAAATTTAAATTTTATGCAATATTGCAACCTATTTGAATTTTGATTTACTTTATCATTGCAACAAAACATGTCAGACGAATTTGGGCAATGATCAAATATTGCTACCCAATTAAGTATAAAATATTTTTTTGATTTAGAAAATATATCATACCAAAATGAGTTTTTATGTATAATTTTATAGAATCTAACCAAAGGTGGTAAAATTTGCATAGATGTCAAAAATCTTTAAGTTTATAATTATATGAAAATACTATAGATTTAAGTTCACTATAGAAGATTCACATACTAAGTATACTATAGAGATTTTATTAACTGATTTTAAATTTTAGTGTGAAGATAACTATAATTTATTATTATGATAAAAATAAAATTTAATTAATTATATGAACTGTTCAACGAAAATGGTGCATAATCAAGTCCTTCAGATTATACGGTCAATTTTTGTATTCAGCACAAATTATGACCATAAAAGAAAACTGAGAAAATATTGAAATATGATTTTTATTATAATTTTCTCTATTATTTTTGTAAATATGAAATGTCAAAGCGTGAATCATGAAAAAATAAATCTAAATTATAATACAAAATCTTTTTCTAAGGTATAACCATGCCATTGATGTCGGACATAGAGCAATAAAATTTGTACTAATATAGAAATGAGGATGACCAAAAGTCCGGAGGTGAAAAGTCTAAAGTTGTTTGTTTTCATTTGTTAGTTAAATAGATTTATTCATTATAATATGTGTGAACTTTCTACAGTTTCTTCTGTCATTAATGCAAACTATTTCTGATTTTTAGGAATGAAATCATATGCAAAATAGCTACATTGTAGTTATTACATTTTTTCAGTATCTAAATACTATTTTCAATAACAACAACAATAAACTCAGTATATTTCTACTTAGTAGAGTATGGGGAAGGTAGAATGTACGCAGTCCATACTACTATCTGTAAAGAAGTAGAGAGACTATTTCCGATAGACCCCCGACTCAAGACACAGTACAATAAACAAGAACATCCAAATCTAAACACTATTTTAGTTTAATAAAAAATTATTTTTCCAACACTAATTGTTTTAGTATCTTGTTCTTGCCTTTATTTTGTTTCTAAGTTCAAATTAAACTAAAAACTCCAGTTAATTCAAACAAACTTTTACATAGCTCAAAAAAAATGCTATACATGTCCCAATTTTCTTTATCTTCTCTCTTGCTCATAAGTTCTAGTAACACAAGCCTTTGCATTCAATAGGCAACAAAAACTATGCCTACTTTGTATCCAATTTTTTTTAATTAAATTATTTTGTTTTATATAATAAAAGTTTGGAGGCAATCCCTAGAGTCTGAAGGTTTAGGTTGAGTAGAATCAAAACGGAGTATTTGAAGTGTAAGTTTGATGATTTGATGCATAAGGCGCTGACGTGATAGTGAAGCTGAATTTTCAAATCATTCGAAAGAGAGATAGTTTTAAGTATCTTGGATCTATGATTCAGAGAATGGAGAGATTGACGAGAATCTCATATACTGTATCGTTATATTTTTAAACATAGTTATCATTACTTTTAAAATTTCGAATTATCTATCATGCCTTTTTTTTTTGTTCCCTCCCGATGTCCGATAAAGTTCCACATTGGGAGTAAAACGCTCCTTAACAAAAGCGACTTCAAATCCAGAAGGACTCAATCTGAGACCTCTAATTTAAGAATGAAGGAGTACTTGCCAAAAAATATTTATTATGCCTTTCCCCTTTTTTGCCTACATGCAATTAGTGGCTTAATGTCAAAATTAAACGGATGCCTTAAATTTTTAAGAAAAAAATATTTTTTTATAGAAAATCTATTTCTGAAATTTCTTGAGATGCAAAGTTGTTAATAATTCTATATAATTATTTTCTACTAATGATTCTTCTTTTCAACTATTAATATAGTCAATGCGTTTCTTTCTGGAGACATAGTACTCTAGTAATATCAAACTTTTTCGAATAATTGTTTCCTTTTATAGAAAAAGTTTATTTTTGCTATAAATAGTAGTTAATATTTTTTAATTAAAAATATATAATTTTTATTGCTTTAAAAAAAAAAAAGAGAGGCCCCAATTACATATTAGAGCCGACATTGATTTTTGGCTTTTGACTTATAAGCCAAATGACATACGTTAAAAGTTATTTTTAACATTTTAAGCCAAACACCATAAGTTAGGAGTTTTGTTCGTTTGGAAAATATAATGGTACGAATGACCTTTTTTGTAATGGCAGTTGTATAAATGAATCAAAGTTATAACGACAGTGAAATAAATAAGCCAAATTTTTAACAAATGACATAAATGAACCATTTCTAAAAATTCAATGACATATTTAAGCCTTTTTCCTTTTTCCTTTTATAAATATTAGTTTTGCGATATCTTTTTTATTTGTATAATCAAATTTTGATTTTTTGGAAACTATCAAAATCATTAGGTCAAGCTAATTAGAATACGTGGGAAATATCCGTACGTACGGTAGGTACGTTGACCTACTAATATTTGATATAAATATTTATTTGGAAATTAAAACATAATCTAATACTAATTAATTTAATTATTTTATGTATAGTTAAGAGGCTTAAAGTTGAAGAAACTAAAGTTGGTTAAAAAAATTGTCCAAGATTCCATCAATCAATTTTTGTTCTCACTTTGGTATCTTTACTCCCTCGGTTTATTCTTATTTGTCTGTTATTAACTTAGCATATACTTTAAAAAATAATAAATAATATAGATCATTTTATTATCATTTTTTAAATATAATAAATTTGATGTTTTGAAGAATGTATCGAGTAAGTAAAAGTAAAATGACCATACAAAAAAAGAATATATTTGAGAATGACTCAATTGGTTTGAAGGGTGAGTATCCACATGAATGATCTTGATTCAATTCCCCCTCAATACCTTCTGAGTCGAGTCTGTCACACAGTATTTGTCTAATGTGTTTTACATACCTAGTGTATTTTCATATGGTGAGATGATCAGAGAGTGTGCACATTTTCTTCTCGAATGCGTTAAAGGCGTGTAAAATTAAATACACATTCATGATCTGTACCACTATCTCAAATATGACCTGAAAAGGCTATTTTCGATAAATACTCGTCTGAAAAAAAAATAATTCTTTCTCCTTTTTAACACATTCATAAATAGTTGTCTACCAAACTTTCTTGATATAATTAATATACATTGGCTAGGAAAAAAAACACACTAAATTCTATAGATTATTTGCCCCAAAAAAAAAGATTCTAATACAAAGAACTTTTCTCACTTGCTAGAAGACTTAATATTATTTTTGTAATCAATAAATTTAACTAAAAATTACACAAACCCACAACTTAAGTTGCACTTATTACACAAAATCTCATCTCTCCAAACATATTACAAAAATCTCATTTTTCTCTAAAAATACATATACATAGCTTCTATGTATATGTCGGTCATGTTATGTATATGAATCGGCTTTGTTATGTATATGTCGGTCTTGTTATGTATATGCCGGCCTTGTCATACTTGTTATATGTACGAATCGATCTTATTATATATATGTCGGACTTGTCATATATAAAGATTTCTATGTATATGTCGACCTCAATGGCGGAGCCACCTTGTATTGAGGGGTTCATCCGAACCTCCTTCGACGAAAAATTATATTATTTTTATACTATTTTTACATGGTCAAAAATATTTTTACGTATATATAGTATATGTTGAACCCCCTTCGACTAGTCCGTATGTTTACTTTCGAATCCTCTCAACTAAAATTTTGGCTTCGCCACTGGTCAGTCTTATTATGTCATGAGATTAATGAGAATGTCATGAACCATATCGTTATAATTTAAAAATTAAACTGATTATAGTTATCATTACTTTTAAAATTTCGAATTATCTGTCATGCCTTCTATTTGGTTCCCACCCGGTGTTTTACATTCACATCGAGCTCGACTAAATTCGAATTCGCATTGAAAGTTCTACATTGGGTAAAACACTTCATAATAAAAGTGACTTTATAACTGGAAGGACTCAAATCCGAGACCTCTTATTTAAGGACGAACGGGTACTTACCAAAAAAAATTTGTCATGTCTTTCCCCTTTCTTTCCTACATGCAATGAGATATTTGCGGTTTTGCATTTATTTAACGTAGAAACAAAAATTAGACTCTGTCCATTTGAATCAGGAGCGATTCAAGCATATTAATGGCTTAAGGTCAAAAATCAAACGGAGGTCTTAAAATTTTAAGAAAAATCATTATTCTTTTTGTAAAATCTATTTTTGAATTTTTTTGAGATTCAAAGTTGTTAATAATTTTTATATAATTGATTTCTATTAATGATTCTTTTTTTTCAACTATTAATATAGCCAATGCATTTGATCTCTCTTGAGACATAGTACTCTAGAAATATAAAACTTCTTCGAATTTGTTTTCTTTTATATAAAAAGTTTATTTTTTTACAAATAGCATTTAATATTTTTAATTAAATATTTATAATCTATTATTGCTCAAAAATGAGGTCCTCAAATTTGGGAGCCTAAGGCAATTTTCTATTTTTTTACCTAGTAGAGCCACATCATATGCTAAAGTTTATTTTAGCATTTTAAGTCAAACGCTATAAGTTAGGATTCTTGTCTGTTTGGATTGACTTTTGGCTTTTGAAATTCTAACTTATGATTTTTGGCTTATTTTTACTTCCTCCGTCCCATTTTAGTTGGTTATCTTGCTAAAAGTAAATGTCTCATATTAGTTGATCACTTACTAAATCATGATAGAATTAAAAAAAAAAAAATCTCATTTACCCCTACAACTAATAGTATAATTAACTATGAACAATTACAACTCAAATGTTTATTCCTATGCCCAATAAATGTCATTAATATGTGTAAGGGTAAAACGGCAAAAATCATCATTCAGTTTATAATTTTTTAATCACCGTATAAAATAAAATATGTCAAACTTAAATTAGACGGAGGGAGTAGCATTTTAAGCCAAAATTCATAAGTAAGGATTTCTAACTTATGATTTTTGACATATTTTTAACATTTTAACTTAAAACTAAGTACTTACAAGCATTTTATGTATTTAACTAGTCACTTTAAATTAAAAGTGCTTCAAAGTCATTTTTTTTTTTTGGCTTAAGAACACTTAAAATAAGTCAATCCAAACAAACTTTTAGGATCATCGTTGAAAAATAATGGTGTGAATGGACCTTTTGTATAACGACAATGGCATAAATAGGCCAAATTATAACGACAGTGACATAAACAAATCAAAATTTTAACGAATGACATAAATTAACCATTTCTAATAATTCAATTAATCGGTCTGATTACAAATATTTAAAGAAATATACTCCCTTCGTCTCATTTTACTCGTCCCAAATTTTCTAATTTGATTTCTCATTTTACTTGTCATTTTTCATTAATCAAGACAAGATAATTTTTTTTTTCTTTTTACTCTTAGCATTAATTGTTTTGTCTCCAAATTAAAATTTAAACAGAATTTAACAGAGGTACTATGATAAAGTAGTCATGCTATTAATTATTTTTAGTAATTAACGTGCAATGTCAAATTGATACGAGTAAAATGGATCGGGGGAGTATGGTTTTATTAAATGAAACCTAAAATTAATTTAATATGACTCGATTGGATTGGTTCAAATGATTTTTAAACAGTCATTAGGTCAAGCTGATTAGAATACGTGGCAAATATCCAAACGTACATTAGGTACGTTGACCTACTAATATTTGATATAAATATTTATGGAAACTAAAACATAACTAATACTAAATTAATTAATTAATTATAGCTAACTAAGAAGCATAAAGTTGAAGAAACTAAAGTTGGTTAAGAAAATTGTCCAAGATTCCATCAATCAATTTTTGTTCACACTTTGATATGTTTACTCCCTCTGCTATTGACTTAAACACACACAATAACAAATAATAAATAATATAAATAATTTTATTATTATTTTTTAAATATAATAAATTTAATGCTTTGAAGAATACTTTTAAGTAATGGATTATATTTAATAGTAAGGATAAAATGGCCATAAAATGATAAATTATTCATTAATTTCTCAAATTTAATTATAAATAGTTTATGTTGGGCATCTATTCATAATATTTTGAACAAGTAACAATGAACGACGGAAATACTTTTCTAATTCATTAGATTCAATAATTCTTTCTCCTTTTAGAACAAGTAACTCTGGCTCCGTCACTGTTTGGAAGTGAGGGGTGTAAATATGATGTATCTTTATGTTATTTGCTAGGAATAAATAAATAAATTTCTACAGACTATTCGTCAAAAAAGATTCTAATACAATGAACTTTTCTCACTTGCTTATTGTATTTGTAATCAATAAATTTAATCCAAGAATTCAATTTGTTCTATTGGATATATATGTCTTTGATTCCATTGACAATTTCATGTTCACATGTTATCTAACTTCCCTTTTTTCCCTTTTAATTTAATTTATTTTATTTTTGTTCTTTGTAGATCCTATCTTTTTATTCTTTTCACATTTTAAAAAAAATGTCAATATGGATATTTTCTATATTGGTAGCTAGAATGGTAGGTAATTACTTATAAGTGCGATCATCGAAGATTGTGATGGAATGAATAAAATTTTTGAGCCCTTAATTAATTAAAAGATACGAGGTCAAGCATTAAGAAAATTCGAGTACGAAGTGCTTTTCCATTTAACGGTTCTTGTGAGTTGTGATGCGAATCCAAATTAGTTATGCCTCATTAACACTAAATAAACACGAAATAAACCTTACTTCATGATGATAATGGTAGGTAATATAAACGTGATCAATGAGGATTGTAATGGAATGAGCACGATTCTATAATTAGAGGTCTCTCGAACTCGAGCATTGAGAAAATTCTAAATATGATTTTTCCCACCTTGTAGATACTTTGGATAGTGTTTCAAACTACTTCTAGAATCCCTACTATTTATTTTTCCCACCATTTAAACTTATGTGATAATATTTCTCTTATCTATTAAAAAAAAATCATAACTTCCTATTAGATATAATTTAACTTAAAACTTTTTATTTTATTTTTAATGATAAGTTTTTCTAGTCACACAAATAATATCAAATATTTCTTATTATAGATTTTTAAAAATTTACAATTATACTTATGCGACATGTTATGATTGTAAGTTTCAAACGAACAAAAAAAAAAAAAAATCTTTCAAACTCTGTACTCAGTCAAACTTGTCACGTAAAGTGAAACAACGATAATATATTTAGCGTAATCTTACCTCTATCTTTACAGAACAACAAGCAGAGGCGAAGTTAAAATTTCAACTCAGGAGGTTCAATAGTTGAAAAAACCTAGTCGGAGGGGGGTTCAATACCTTCTAGATATATAAAAATAATTTTAATTATATAAAAATAATATACTTTCTTATCGAAATTATTTATAATAGACTCTCAGAATCATCAAATGTAATTGAGCAAGAAAGGCACGTAAATTGTAACAGACAAATAAATTGTCAAACCAAAATATAGAGATAAGAGTAAATTGAATAATAGATTGTTGACCTAATAATTGTCTATAAATAGAAATAAGACTATTTCTTATTCTATGCCCTTCCCCCCACCTTCCTCACCCCCACCCACCCCACCCCTAGATGTATATAAAATATAGATGTGTCATGTAAATCACAAATCTTCACTTCTTTTCATTACACAAACATATTAATGAAAAAATAGCATATCTACAAGTACTTCGTTTTTCTTTATTATAATCGTAGTATTCAGATCAGTTTACGATATATCAGCTAATTTCACAGAGATGGGAAATTGTTGTCTTACTCGTGGATCGAATATGGTATGTGCAGGAGATGAAGATGATTGGGAATATGTCGCAGCATCAAAAAATAATTACGTTGCGGAAAAAGAAAAATTATTTTCATCTTCTACTTCGTCATCATCATCATCATCTTTTTCTTCTTCTGAGACGATTAATTATAGAGAGGTAAAAATACGAATTACGAAGAAGGATTTGGAGAAAATTCTAGCTGGAAAAATTGACAATATAGATCAAGTGACAATGGATCAACTATTATCAAGATTTTTGAATTCTAGCAAAAATAACTTCGATTTTGAGAATATTCAACGTCAACAATCTTGGAGGCCTCGTCTTCAGAGCATTCCTGAAGTTAATTAATAGCAGAGACGAATCGAAAATTTCATAATCAATATATGTATTCAAAATGAGTCGATTAGATGTACACAACGAACATAATATATTTTATAGTACATGTATTTATAAATCCCTTTTTGTCTATACTTTCTTAGGTTTTAGGTGTGTCCATTTATTTGATGATATTGTAAAGAAATTAACAAAATTTGTTGTATAAAGTTGACTATTTCTTTTGAAAGCTTTTGAATATAAATAAATCTATATTTGTTTAGACCAAACATTAGTAGTTCAGAATTAATTTCCAATTAAGTTTTAGATATTCATATTCATAATATGATTTTCCTTTTTCCTCACATTCATTATTTGAAGAAAATTAGATTTTATAAAATTATATTAAATATTTGATGATAAATAAGTATTATCTACTTTGATGGAAATTCATTTGATGAAATCACATAGATTATTTTTCATTATAATTTCTTTCAAATTCATTAAAATTTCACATGCTATTTTTGCATGCTTGTTTAGGATAAAATATACATATGAGACTTTTCTGTAAATCACTTGACCTAATGGGTTATAAAATAATTGTAATACAAATATGAATTTGTTTCACTAAAGTTATTGTGAGTTGTGGTAATAAATTTGATTGTATAAATTGTTAATTCCAAATTCATAAACCGATAAAGTTATTGTCATGTGATCAGGATGATCGCGGATTTAAGTCATGAAAATACCCTCTTGCAGAACTGCACGGTAAGACTCCGTATAATAGATTCTTATGATCCGACCCTTCTCCCGACCTCACATATAACGGGAACTTTAGTACATCAACCTCTTTTTTTCACTGACTATGATATAATATATTTACTGTAGGTATTATTGTATATTTATAAATGGATAATTAGTAAGACCCTTTAAATAATTAGCCAGCTGATTAGGTTTGTATCATATTGATAATTCCAAAATTAGGCTTTTTAATCTTGTTTAGTAAAAGCATATCTTAAGAGCTTTGCCGATAGACAAAGTCAAGTTTTTACATGGTCAATGCTTATAACTTAATTACTTTTTTCTTTTTATTTTACTTGGTTTTTATTGGCTTGACATATTTTGTAAAAAAACTTTAATTAAAAATATATTTTATTAAATTAACCTTACTATGAATGCTTTAAATTCTAAATTGGACTTAAGTAAGAGCAATATAACTGAGGATAAAATGAGAGACTTACACTTAGAAAATACTTGCAGTAAAGCCTTAGAGAGGTCCTTTGGAAATGTTTGGAGTCTAAAGGTATATGTGTGGCCTATATTAGGATAATTTTTTTTTTTTGGTTTTTCATCGAGTGTTCGATGTCCGTGGAGTCCCAACTAATCCGGATCGCGCGTTGCGGGGCCCATTAAGGTGACAGCGCTCCCAACAGAGTTTTCTCCATACCCAGGATCGAACCCTCGACCTCTGGTTAAGAGTGGAACAGCCCCATCCAATGCACCATAACCCATGTTGGTTAGTTATATTAGGATAATTAAGGATATGTATGATAGAGTCAGACCTGAGTTAGAACAGTGAAAGGTGACTTGAAATACTTTTCAATCGTGATGGAGTCGCACCAACGGTCAGCTCTTATCCTGTTTCTATTTGTCTTGGTGTTGAATGAATTGTAAATGACATATTCAAGGAGGGGTGGCGTGGTGAATGTTATTCATAGATGACATAGTATTGTGTAATTACTTATAAGTGTGATCATCGAAGATTGTGATAGAATGAACAAAATTCCTGAGCTCTTAATAAATTAAAAGATATGAGGTCAGGCATTAAGAAAATTTGAGTACGAAGTGCTTTTCCATTTAACGGTTCTTCTGAGTTGTGAGGCGAATTCAAATTAGTTATGACTCATGAACACTAAATAAACACAAAATAAATATGACTTCATGATGATAATGGTAGGTAAAACAAGTGTGATCAATGAGGATTGTGATGGGATGAACACGATTCTTCGTACCTTAATTAGAGAATTAAGGTCTCTAGAATTCGGGCATTGAAAAAATTCTTATATGAAGCGTATTTTCATTTAATGATTATACAATATAAATCTAAATTAATCATCGTCCATAATATATGAACACTAAACATCAAGTGGATATTTTTTAAAAGTAATAGAAGACTAAATTAAGTACAAGATTCACATAAAATATCAAATTTTACATAACAAGGTCAATCTTACATTTGTTTAACCAAAAAAAAAAAAAAAGGTCAATCTTACATACATTCACTTAAATAAAATATTAAATTTTTCCAGAGGTTTTTTTTCTTTATTCAAAATTTGTAGATATTTTGGATAGTCTTTCAGACTACTTCGAGAATCCCTACTATTTATTTCTCCTACCATTTTAATTTATGTGATAATATTTCTCTTATCTATCAAAAAAAAGAATGATAACTTCCTAAATTTAGATATAATTTAACTTAAAACTTTTTATTTTATTCTTAATAATAAAAATCTTTTCTAGTCACACAAATAATATGAAAAAATTTATAGTCATACGTTCACATGCGACATGTTATGATTATAAGTTTCAAAAGAAAAAAAAATCTTTTCAACTTTGTACTCGTTCAAACTTTATCACGTAATTAAAGTGAAACAACAATAATATACTTAGCATAATCTCATAAATAGAGTATATATGAGAAAGATATAATATATGAAAATCTCATCTCTATCTTTACAGAATATCGAAACTATTTCGGTAGACTCATGAAAAATATACCTGAAACAACACTAATATACTTAGCGTAATGTCATAAATAAGGTATATACGAAGAAGGTATAATATATGAAAATCTTATATCTATCTTTGCGAAACTACCAAAGAATGTGGTGCAGTGGATGGAGCTGCTTCTCCCTTAACCAGAGGTCTCGGGTTCGAGCTCTGGGTATGAAAAAATCCTTGGGAGGTAGCGCTACCCCCCGAATGGGGCTCTACTCAGCGCACACTGAATGGAACACCAAAAATAAAAAATCTTTAGCAGGAAGCGCTACCTCCGAATGGGACTCTACTCGACGCACATTGAATGGGACACAAATAAATTTTTATAGAATACTGAGATTATTTTCGATAAACTCTCGAGTGATAAAAAATGTAATTGAGCAAGAAAGCAATGTAAATTGTAACAGACAAATAAATTGTCAAAGCAAAATATTAGAGATAGAGTAAATTGAATAATAGTAGATTGTTGACCTAATCGTCCTTGTTTGCCACCCATAATAATAATTGTCTATAAATAGAAAAAAAAAGACTATTTCTTATTTTATGTCCTTCCCACCACCTTCCTCACCCCATGCCCACCACCCATAATAATAATTCAGTTGTTTCAACACCTAATTTTATTATATTATATTATTTTTAATTAATTATTATAAATTATTTATATATTTAAAAAATAATAATATTCAATTCAAAAAAATCATTTATGACATAGCTATTTCAGCTGTTTCAATCCATAATTTTGCTATATCGCCTTTAATTAATTATTATAAGACATTAACATATTATAAAACTAATAATATATAATAACAAAAAAGAAAATAAACATTTATGACATGTCCGTTTCAGCTGCTTCTATCCGTGATTTTAATATATCATCCCTGATTAATTATTATAGGTCATTTAATTATTAAAAAATTAATAATATTTAGTAAGAAAATAAAAATAGACATTTATGACATGTCTATTTTAGCAGCTTAAACCGTTATTTTACTATATCACCTTAATTAGCTATTATAGGTCATTTAAGTATTAAAAATTAATAATATTTAATAAGAAAAATAAAATAGACATAAAATGATAAATTAACTCTTGATGTTTTATATTAACTTGACGTCTTATATGAGACTCATTTAAACTTTTTTTACAAGTATTTTTTTATAGAAATTTTGTTATATCACTTGTAATTAGTTATTAAGAGTCATTCGAGACATGTCTGCTTCGTTATTTCAATCATAATATTTGGTTGACTCTCCAAATTATATCGGTGTCACTTAAATATGAATAGAACAAAAAGTATTATGAATCATAATAATTAAAACCTTAAATTATTTTTAAAATATAATTGACTATCAATAGCACAAAAGTTTGGACAAGGAGATAGTATTATAAATTACAATAGCTAACAACTTAAAATATCTAAAAAAATATATATATTAAAAATGCAAGTGATTATCTAAATTTTATTTACGTCACATAAATTGAGACCAAATGAATACGTAAAAAATATTATAAATCACAATAACTAACAACTTAAAAAAATTAAAAAATATTAAATACTTGATGGACTCTCGAAATTATACCGGTGTCACTTAATTTGGAATGGAAGAAAAATATTGTAAATCAGAATAATTAAAAAACGTAAATTAATCCTATCAAGAATATTACTTTATATTTTCAATCAATCTTAATCCATTTAATAATTTTTTAATGTTTTTTTATACTCCTCCTTAGTGGCTTCCACCGTTTTGCTTCTTTGGCGACTCAAACTCATAATCTTGAATTGGAAGCAGGGGCGGAGCTATCGTCACCGAAGGGTGGTCAGATGAACACTCTTCGAAAAAAAATTCGAGTATATACCTTAAATATAGATATTTATGGTTATATATATATACTGTTGAACACCCTTGACAAGCTAAAGAAGCATAGCCGACTGGTCAAGGGTGTGCAAATCTGCAACAACAACCTAGGTTCGATTCCTGGTGCTTAACCCAAAGTCTGGCTCCGTCACTAATTGAAAGTGAGGGGTGTTTATCATTCGATCAACTCTCTCTTTTCAATCAATCTTAATCTCCAAAGTCCAAACCAAATTAGGTAGTAAAATCATTTTAGTAATTAGTTAAGCATAAAGCATGCCCGAAGAGAAAATTAAAACGTTGAAGGACAAAATCGACAGAAATTACCATGCAACTTTGAAAATACAATAATTTGATTTGACATTAAAAAAGAACTCATCTTACAAAGTACAACTCAAAAGAGAAATTAATAAAGAAACGAACAAGAAAATAAAAAACAGAAGTCTTATTTTGGTGAAACGCAATTGCAATAATATATAATTAAGAGCAAATGAAATAGAACAAGATACAATTAATTGCATGTTAATTAATTAATTAATTAATTAAATCCCATACATGAAACCAGAAGCATGAAACTGCAATTGTTGTGATCCCCAATGCCACCTTTTCTGAAGAAAGCATTGTTAGCAATTGGTATCCAAGAAGTAAAATAAGGAAATTTGAATATCCAAAATAACAAGTAGTATAAATTTAAAAGCAGTAGCTATCATGATGGGGTGATAAATATATATATAGTTGGTCGGCCAAATCTTGATATGTCCAAATGGTAATGAACAGTGGTGGAGTCAGAGTTTGGGTTAAGGGTGTTCAAAAAACGCTGCTGCTCCCACCAGGAATCAAACCCAGACTGTTGCTACAGATTTGCACACCCTTGACCAATAAGCTATGCTTCTTTAGCTAATCAAGAATGTTCAACAATATGTATATATCCATAAATATCTATATTTAACATGTGTATACTTGAAATTTTTTTCCGACGAAGGGTGTTCATCTGACCACCCTTTGGTGGCTGTAGCTCTGCCCCTGGTGATGAAGATATAATGGGATATTATACGTAGCCTTACCTTGCATCTCTGCCAGAGGGTTGTTTCCAAGTCTTGAACCCGTGGTCACATGGCAACAACTTTATCAGTTACTCCACGGCTCCCCTCACAAGATCATGAGGATGGTGATTGATCAATAATGACGATGATGGAAGGAATAAGTATAGATTTGAGCCATGTAGTCCCTGTTTTGGGAAAAGAAGCCAAAACTGATCAGTGGCTTGAACTCATTTAAGACTCGAACAACATATATGGGATGGGACGACGAAACAACTAAGTAAAAATTAGTAGCACTAATTAAGAAAAAGTAAAATATATATATATATATATATATATATATATATATATATATATATATATATATATATATATATATTTTGTAATGATAGTGCTGTTTTACCTCAAATAACGTGTATTGTTAGGGGTTCGGTCGAACCCATTTCGATAGAAAAATATACTATTTATACATGATTAAAATTATTTTTATGTATTTATAGTAGGTGTTGAACCCCCTTCGACTAGATTTTCTTCGAATATTAAACCCCCTTAATTGAAATTCTGACTTCTTCTCTGCGTGTATGACTGTTTGCTCATTAATTGTTAGATCCTTATGTTTGGTGTTAGGTAACAAAATTTAAAATATATACCCTTGTGTTTGGTCTTTGGTGCTAGAAAATAAAAATAAAATTTAAAATATACACAAGTGGCAGTGGGGATCATAATGCATATCATAATATACCATATATATGTATGAGCTATTATTGATTTGATTAATAATTATTCAATATTTTATAGGTAAAATGCAGCCTGCAGACACATCTCATAACTATTAATTTGATTAATAATTATTCAATATTTATAGGTAAAATGCAGCCTGCAGACACATCTCACAAGTCAAAACAATATGATATAGAAGACTCAGTAATGCATAAAATTGTTCACGTTAGTGATTAGATCTGATATATTCGGAAGCCCTTACTTAATCCTAACTTACTTTGTTATAAGAAAGTGATTGAAATATAAATATCACAATTATTATTTGACATTTATATGATTAAAATTCAAGCACACAAAAAAAATAAATTGTTACGACCAGTTTTTTGATGAAATATGTAAATTTTGTGTTTTTGTGAGATTTGATTGTTTTATCCTTTCTCATAGTTGCATGATGACATTTATGGGGTGTGAGTTAATTGACATGATCCCGATACATTTTGATACCATTTGTGTGATATTGTGGTTTTTTATAACCCCTACGATATAAGACATGTAAAGCTACAGAATATCTCGTAGCTAAATATGAAAATTTCCAAGGATAAACACTTTAGACACAATTTTCTTTTTCGTATCTTTCGTAGCAAGAAGCGGTGTAATTAAAAGTTAGCTACAGACTTTACATGACCTGTGGCTAAAGATTACTACTTACAGCTACAAAAAAAAATTTGTTATAGTTGTGATGATAAAAAAAATTCTTGCTACGAAACATATATTTATTATAGCTAATAGTTTACTCTTTTGCCACGATAAATAAAATTCATACTAATCTTTGAAATGTAGTCACAATGTATTCTATTATGGCAAAAGACAAAAAAATTTTGCTATGAAAATTTAAAATTTGTCGCTATTTTATATTTTAATTTCATATTTAGCTACGATTTAAAAAATCTATAACTATAAGAAATATTTGCCACAAATATTTTTATGCATGGCTTATGATTCATTCTTTTTGTCAAAAAATACATAAATCGTAGATAATAATTTTCTATAAAAAGTGAAAATATATGCCATATTTTTTATAATTACATATAGGTTATGCCACAAATATAAAAATTCACTGCTACAAATTAAAAAATATTGTCATAAACAGTATTATCACAAAAAATTCTATAATGTAACTTACAAAAATTCAAAATATATTTCAACGATTCTATTCCAACAAATTAAAAAATTCTCCACAAACTTTATAAGTCACAAAAGTTACATAATGTAGCTAGACATCTATTTTTGATATTCCAAAACAATTATTAAATTATAAATAATTGCATATTACAATTTTAAAAATTGTAAATAGTCTAAAAGCAACCGTCTTTTTCTATCTTTTCCAACTAAACGACTCCTAAAAATTTAAAATATTTAAAGATCACACAAAAATTTTAATTGACTTTTCAAAATTTATTTATATTATATAAATTGAAATTAAAAAGTAACATATGTTGGGCCCGTGCTTGCACGGGCGTTGTGTCTAGTGAATGTTGATGTACCATGTAAATCATAAATCTCCACTTCTTTTCATTACACAAAACATATTAATGTAAAATTAGTATATTTAGAAGTACATCATTTTTCTTTATTATAATTGTAGTGTTTTGATCAAGTGAATTGACAATATAGATCAAGTGACAATGGACCAAATATTGTCAAGATTTTTGAATTCTAGCAAAAATAATTTTGATTTTGAGAATATTCAACATCAACAATCTTGGAGGCCTCGTCTTCAAAGCATTCCTGAAGTTAATTAACAACAAAGACGAATCTAAAATTTTATAATCACTATGCATATTCAGAATGAGTCTATTGGATGTATACACGAGCAGAATATACGTTATACATGTATTTATCAATCGAGCTAAAAGAAAAATGAATTATTCACCTGCTCTAGATTCGTATATGTATTCGTAGAGAGTTGAGGTTTTTTTTGTTTATATTTTTTTAGGTTTTTAGTGTGTCTATTGATGATGATGTAAAGAAATTAACAAAAATTGTTGTATAAAGTTGACTATATATTATTTTGAACACCTTTGAATAAAACAATATTTGTTGAATTTAGGCCAAACATTAATAGTTTAGAATTTTTTGTTCAAAAAAAAAAAAAACAATAGTACTAAGTTTTAGATATTCATCTATTCCATTCCATTCTGATTAAATTTTATTTGAAAGTCTCGTGTTTGAATTTTGAATACGAAAAAAATTCTGATAACTAAGCAACAGTTTCCTCTTCAATAAGTTTTACGTAGTTCAAATTAAGATTACTCGAGCTCCAATATAATTATCAAATATCGAATAAAAAGGTTAAATCAAAAAATTGTTGGAGATTGCCTATATAAATTAAGGCTTCAATAAAATATCTAGAGTTAAATAAACAAGAAAGTTACTTCCAACATTTACGTCAATTTACATTAATATACTATATTTAAGTAATAAATTAAGGTGAGAATATATATTAGTAATAATTTCCAATTAAATAATTAAATATGTATAAAAATAAATATTATATATTTGTTCACTTAACGTAAGCACTGAGCATGAATATGTATTTTTCTTATTTTTTTATTGCCAAAAAGAACTTCAAATTATTGATGCCACATCATATTGTATAATTATTACTATAAGCCATAAGGATAAGTAAAGCTAGCTAATTAATGTGTACCATATCGATAATTCAAGATTAGATTTTTTTAATCTTGTTTAATAAACACACAAAATCAAATTTTACGTGGTCATTGGTTAATGTGTATTAACTTAAATTAAAGAATAGTAATAGTGCTAGGCAAAAAAAAAAAACATACTGAAAACTTTTAATTTACCAAAGATCACCAAAATATTATCATCATAGTTTTTCCAACTCCATAATGTCACACAACCATTTTACATAACTAGCAAGCATATAGACGAATTCAGGATTTGAATTTTACAATAATGATAACTGGGCTCTAAATTTAAATTTTGTACATACTTAATGAATTTTACGATATGAATTTAAGATTTATGACAGATAAACTATTGGGTTCTACTGAACTCGTAAGTTGCCTTCTAGCCTAGGTCAAGCACATTGTTAAAGCAAATATGATACTCCTATAGTAGAATATGCTACATGGAGAACTCACCCTCTAGCATAGGCGCATTGATCAAAATGGTCTGGATTGAGCATTCTTTCTTTAAAAATCTTCACGATTGTAGACATGGTTGGTCTGAATGATTATGGATGTATGCATTGCATTGCTAATCATAGACTTTTATATCTTGTGGTCTTAAACATGTCACGTGAAAAGTTAGGATAAAAGAGTTGTGTAAGACAGACCAGATGCATTCTTTTACTACTATGTCTCTGGAATATAATTTGTTGGGGGCGTTTTCTTACATTGTTCCTTCTGACTTTTGCTTGTGATAGAGCCTTACAAATACAAAATCGTATATCTTCGGATTCAGATCAGCATCAAGAATAATGTTTGCTGGTTTAATATCCCCTTGTATAGTTTCCTGCTTGAAGGGGAGCCTTGGAGTAACTGGTAAAGTTGTTGCCATGTGACCAGGAGGTCACAGGTTCAAGCATTGAAAACAGTCTCTGGCAGAAATGAAAGGTAAGGTTGCGTACGATACACCCTTGTGGTGGAGCCCTTCCCCGGACACCACGCATAGCGGTAGCTTTAGAGCACCGGGCTTCCCTTTTTATAGTTTCCTGTTTGGACGCCTCGTGAAGAAAACATAAACCTTCTACTAGACCAAGACAAATTCTATATCATGTGCCCCAATCGAGTATTGCTCTAAGTTCGTCTGAACCTGTTATGTAACCAAAGCTCAACTTATCATTTGTACAACTATGGAGGTTTAGCAAAGAAATCATTCATAAACGGAAGGCGTTACCAAATAATGCACCTTCAAGAGAGTCAGTTTAAATGTACTCATAGATAAGCAGAAGTTGGATGTTTCCTACAGAGCATCCCATCATGAAATTGTGTATTTGAAAAGCAAATTAAGTACTCCCTCCATTTCAATTTGTTTGAAGACAACGAGATTAAAGGGCATTTCAGTACATTCAATATATCATTGGTTCAAGACCACACGTGTCAAAGACCACGAGCTTTAGTGTTTTCTATTTTCTTAACGTTCGTGCCAAATCAATACCAGAAAAAACAAATTGAAACGGGGGAGTATATATCTTGGTCGGAGGTCATCCAGCAAGCAAAAGAAAAAAGGTTGTGCACAGAAGGGAGCGGCGTCACGAAAACACAATACTAGTACAACAACTATTGTCATGAGAGAGTATCTTCTCCGAAAGTGATACAGGATTGACCAAGAAAACAGAAAATCAAACACCCAAAACAGTCCACAAGTTCAAGGGAACTGAGGACCTTTGAGTGACCCCTCTCGGATTCAAGATCAACAACAAGAATACAATGTAATGTGGTGTTTAACACCTAATTTCCAGACAACAATCCAAACTAGATTATCAATACAAGAAAAGAACAACAACAAGAAAGTCACGGGTTACATTAACAACACAAGAAACCGATGGATACAACAAGATAAAGAGATAGATAGCTAGACAATGAAGGTATAATCTTAAAACCCCAAGAGCTTATTCCACTCTTGGACCTTTAACACCACACACGACAAGACCTAACTCCTACGTTGACACAAGAGGGACTTTTATCAAGCCAACAATGCAAACACAAGTGAATCTTCACTTGCCTAGCCCTAGTTTCAGTTGGAGCTTCTAAGAGAAAACTAAAGTGTTGTAAATATTACAAGTCTCAAAAATAATCAACTAACTCTCAAAATCCCTAAGTTGGTCTATTTATATTACATCACAAAATAAGACTAAAATGACAAAAGTGCCCCTTTAATGAAAAGGCTTGAAAGGGCCGCCCATGGACTGCATACATAGGGGTGGTTTTTGGGCTTCATTTACACGTAAGCTCGGGCCTTGTCTCAGTTTCCTTTGACATGCTCAAAAAAATGTCCATCTATGAAGTCGTACTCGTATCATCCTTTCTACCTTGAAAGGAGTTTGACCTCAAACTCACGGCTTCATCAACCTCGCGGCTTCTCCGTAGAATCACCTCCTCATTTGTTGTCCCGAAGCTTACATGCTTAGCCAAGGGCTTATTGAGATCATCAAGCATGTGTGGATGAGAAGGTTGCTCGGTTTCCCCCTTAAGAAACACATGATCATGCGCCTACACACAAGAAAAGGAGGTACTAGGCAAAATGCTAGTACCTACGTTAGTGAGAAATAAAGGATTCCTGAGGGTAAGTCCCAAAAGTGAGGACCCCTTGTTTCTTTTCTCCTTGGTTTCCCCTCCTTCTCCTCTACTCCCACTCTCGGCCTTTCCCTTTCTCTTCTTCTTCCTTTTTTCCTCCAACTCTCTCACTTGTTGACTAACTTCGGCCACTTGCATCGGTGAGAGAGAGTGGAGTGTATACCTTCAGCCATGGAGCTCCAAAGTGTAGGTATTGGCTCGACCATCATGCACGGTAGCTCTATCATATTGTCATGGTCTTCCCAACAATAGGTGACACGCTTGCATAGGAATAACATCACACAACACCTCGTCAAAGTAGTTTCCTACCTTGAACCGTATCACCACGTGTCAGTTTACCTTTAGCTCCCCGCACTCATTTAACCATTGGAGGTTGTATGGCCTGGAATGACGGATAGTGGGAAACCTCAAAACATCAACCAAGATACTACTAGCAATATTGGCGTAACTACCTCCATCAATAAGCATAGAACAGACAACCCCTTTAATAAGGCATTTGGTGTTAAAAAGGTTTTCCCTTTGACTAGGATCACCCAAAACCTTACTAAGCATGGCCTTTCTCACTACAAATCATGGCACTTCAAGCTCACCATCGCAGGTCAAGCATCCTCCTCCTCTCCTTCCTTTGGATTCGCGAGTTCTACCCTCTCTCCACCTTGAGATTGATCATCAATCTCCTTCGGTTCAAGTCCCACCTCTTCCCCAAGAAAATATAATTTCCCGTCCCTTCGAATCACATTTCTCCTATTCGGACACTCACTAGCCTTGTGTCCCCAACCTTGGCATTTAAAACATTGAAAGCCCTTATAATTAGGAAAGGAATGTGGTTTACCTTCATTTCTCGGAGAGTGCCTTTGGTGAGCCTTGTTCTCGGCTTGGACAACCTTGGCCTCAGTTTGCTCTACCTTAGATGAATCATTATTGTCATGGTGACAACCCGAGGGTGATTGAACTTTGAACTTGGACCCCAGTTTCTCCCGTAACTCTCTTTCAATTTTCAATGCGGCTTGGAAAATGGCATTAAGGGTGTCGAACTTGTGAAGTGTCAAACGTGAAGCAATATCTCTATTCAACCCCACCTTGAATTGGATGATGTCGTGACTCACTTGTTCCCCTCTATGATCAAGTTTTAAAATGAGTTGTTGGAACTCATCGTAGTAAGCCACGACGCTTTTGTTTCCTTGCCTCAAGTTATACAACTTGGCAAGGAGTTCTTGGTAATATCTTTCGGGGAGGTACCTTTGTCTCATGAGGTACCTTAGCCGAAACCAAGGAGGGGGCTACCCCTCAACCAAAACATTGCCAAAACGCTTAACATACTCCCACCATGTAGTAGCATAACCCTCAAAGTGAGCAATTGCATAGCAACTCTTCTTCTCCTTGGTAAGATCATTGACTTGGAAGACCCTCTCACATGCGAATTCCCATGCAAGAAACTCTTCTGGTCACTCTCACATTTGAAGATTGGAAGCCCCATTTTGATGGTATTTGGCCCTACTTCATAGTTTTGGTTCCCTTGTTGGTTCCAATGACCAACTCTTCCTTCCCGGCCATGAACTTCCCTTGGATCAACATGTCTACCCCGTATCTCTTCCCCTCTCATGTAAGCATGATCAAATGGCCCATACACCTCATGTTGGATAGGTCAATTTAGGTTAAGTGAAACTTGTAGTGGCGGGATTGAATTTGGTGGATAGTGAGGCCTTTGGTCAAATGGAGTTTGGTTAGGAGGGTTCGGTTTTTGGGGTGGCATTTGGGTTCCAAGTCCTTCTTGTTGCACTTGGTGAAGTAGTGGGTGGATTGGTCTCTCATGGTCTCGGGTTAAGGAGTATAATGGGGCTTGGTTTGGGCTATTGGATGGTTGTCTTGGTGGGTGGAACATTTGGTGCAAGGCTTCGGGAGTAATGATTGGGGAAATATTTTGAGGGGTGGATGGTCGACTTCTTTGACTTTCCACACGTTCTAATCTCCCACTCATTGATGCCACATTCGTACATAATTTCTCAAGACCCACATTCAACCTAGCCACATCTCGAGACATAGATTCAAGGCGAGCTAAAATGAGATTGATAGAATTAGTGTCCATTGTTTGAGCATTTGAAGCCTTGGGTTCCATGGTGATTGTATCGGAATTAATCCTTCAAGTTACGGTCCAACAAGTCAGCAAATAAGTCCACAGTGTCACACAAACAATACAACACAAAACCTGCAAAACAAACACACGTTAGTTCAAACAACCTCACTATTCTCTCACTCAGGTTATGGTCTCACACTTGATGTCACAAATGTTTGCAAGCCGGCTTGTAACTCGTGGTGAGTTGAAGAGTAAGTCTACTCCTTAGTCGGTATGGATTCTTTGTTGGACAACTCAAGTAAGTAATGTTCGAACTTGAACCAAGAAGTACTACGATTGTAAAAACGACAAAAGCATAAAAGAAACATAGACACGAACAATAGATGCAAGGACTAATTGACAATCCAGTAAGAGCTTACTAGTTTGTTAAGTAGTTCTAGGATCAACTAATGAAACCAAGACTTAATAATTAGAAACTAGAAAAATTCAAATTTGAGCTTAATATTGATGGTGAACAGTAATTAGGGTGAAGTGGCAGCATGCAATTGGTCTCGGTCCCACATAACTTTAGTCACAAATTTGAAATTTCAATCTCCACACAATTTGGAATGAAAGATAATTGGTTTTGGAGGGAAAGTATAAGTCTTGAGTCCTTTGTAAGTTTAATCTCAAAAAGGATGATCTTGATCTGTACTAGTTCCACCAAACAAGGCTCCTTGATTTAAAGATAGTAGTTGAAAAAGTTGATGTCAAGTCTAGGAAGTGATGGCTCAAGTCTTCTCACAAACAAACTTTACAACTTGGTCTTACACCTTATTGGATCTATTTTACACTTTTAGTGGTCAAGAAATAAGATGAGGTGAAGAACAATATGAAATAACAACAATTTTTTTTCCAAGAACACATCAACAACATCCATACGGCCAAGAACAACAACTACAATATTCGGCCACCTTCAAGTTCACATCAACAATGTCATCATTTTAAGCTCAACTTCAGATCTAAACTCCTTTGTGTTGGTGAGAAAGAAACCAACACAAGAAACACACTAGACACATAAAATAATTACTAGATCTAGACACCAAACAAGCCTCGACCAAGATGCAACAATAATAACAACTCTCGGCCAAGAACAAGAACGACTTCAGCTCTTTTTTTTTCGACCAAAAGAGCCCAAGATTGACCTTGTGGGAACAAGATCAAGCCATGCTTTGGTACCAAATTATACGGGATTGACCAAGAACACACAAAATCAAACACCCAAAACAGTCCACAAGTTCAAGAGAACCGAGGACTCTTTGAGTGATCCCTCTCAGATTCAAGATCAACAACAAGAACACAATGTAATGTGATGTTTAACACCTAATTTCCAGCCAACAATCCAAACTAGATTATCAATACAAGACAAGAACAACAACAAGAAAGTCACGAGTTACATTAACAACACAAGAAACCGATGGATACAACAAGATAAAGAGATAGATAGCTAGATAATGAAGGTATAATCTTAAAACCCCAAGAGCTTATTCCACTCTTGGACCTTTAACACCACACACGACAAGACCTAACTCCTACGTTGATACAAGAGGGACTTTTACCTCCCCAAACACCAATGTATCAAGCCAACAATGCAAACACAAGTGAATCTTCACTTGCCTAGCCCTAGTTTCGGTTGGAGCTTCTAAGAGAAAACTAAAGTGTTGTAAATATTACAAGTCTCAAAAATAATCAACTAACTCTCAAAAACTCTAAGTTGGTCTATTTATACTACATCACAAAATAAGACTAAAATGACAAAAGTGCCCTTTAATGAAAAGGCTCCAAAGGGCCGCCCATGGAGTGCATACATAGGGGTGGTTTTTTGGCTTCATTTACACTTAAGCTCGGGCCTCTCTCGGTTGCCTTTGACATGCTCAAAAAAATGTCCATCTACGAGGTCGTACCCATATCAGAAAGAAAATTAAGAATACGAAGACAGAAAATGAACAAAATTTATTTAACTGAAGAAAACTGTCAAAGATATCACAAAAAATCATAATCTATATTCTATAATGAGTAAAGATTCTAGCTAACCTTATAGACTGTCCCAAAACCTCCCTCGCCAATCCGGTTCGTAATATCAAAATTCTTTGTGGCAGCTTTAATTTTCCGGTAGTTGTAAAGCCCTCCAGGGTATATGATTGAACGAGTTCTAGCACTATATTTACACATTAATAAATATATATCAGAGGAATTTGAAACATAAATTAAGTAAACAAGCTTACAACAAATAAAAAACCCTATGATTCACATGATGGCTGGTGATTATAACCGATATCTATAAGAAATGTATCTTACGATTAACTCAATCCCAAAAGCTAATAACCTATATGGAACAACTTAACTTTCCGCCAACCTACACCCAAGCTTGCCAAATAAAATATATATAAAAGCAGTGTTACCTTCGCGATGTAATTTGTCTATATTTGTCACATTGATAATCGATCTGTCCATATATTCGGATCGATAATTGATCTATCCATGCAAATCAGGTCTTCAAGTTAGCTTTCACATACCTCGACTAAATTCGAAATACTTTGACACCTCCAAAGATATAAGTTAACTATGTCTACTAAGATTAGGACAAGTGGGAAGAATCACCTAGTGTTGTTTCGTCTTTGCTAGGACCTGAACCTGAAACCTCAAGATTCTCGACCACTTCATTGACACTATAAGCCACTTTACTCATCTTACATGTCTTTTTACATTTTCTTGTATAAAAAATAAAGATCCACCATTTTCTTGTCACTTTCCAATCTTCGCAGGGATCACACCTTCTAGTTATCTATCGGAGAAATCACTGCAGTTCATTACGGTGCAAAAACATCAATCAGAAATCTCCAAGTTGAAAAGTTAAAAACAAATGCAACAAAATGTAACGTTCTTGAGACCACAATTTCATACAAGAATGAATATAAAAACAAAGATGACCTGCACATTTGGTCGAGTAGGCAAAGATGTCTCTTAAGTTGCTTTACACTTTCGTGGTGAAATTATGGCCGAGACGTTGCTATTATTATAGTGAAATTATTCTAAATCATTTTTGGTCGAGTAGGCAACTTCACCGAAAACCTTATAGTACAAACATAATATAGAAATGTAAAGAGGCATCGGGCAGCCTAGTGTACTAAGCGCCCATTATGGGGGGAAGGACCGGACCCCACAAAGGTCTATTTTATGCAGCATCAAAAGGCTATTTTCATGGCTCTAAACCGTGCCCTCCAAACTTCACATGTTACGTGAAGGCTCTCTTCCAAATGTAAAGAGACATAATTTTAGATACTTGTAATCTATCGTAAAAATTCAAGTAGCGAAGTAGTCAATAATGTGGGTTGAGAATCACAAGGTCTCGGGTTCAAATCCCAACTGAAACAAAAACACTAGGTAATTTCTTCCCATATGTTCTAGCCTTAATGGACAAAGTTACCTAGTGCCTGTTGTCGGTGGGAGGTGGTATGTATCACGTGGAATTAGTCGAGGTGCACGCAAACTGACTCGGACATCATGGTTATCAAAAACAAAAAAGCACCATGAGCACTGCATATTTTCATTCTACTCAAACGACGACCACAGAGACTATTAGAATGGCAAAGTGCCCAAGAGCACAAGCATATATTGCTCAATCGCACAAGCATATATTCAAAACTCAGAGTCGCCACTTGGCATAATCAGGTGTGCCAAGTCACCTTAGAAAAATCCTTGTCAAAACAATTTGACTCTTTAAACTGGTTTGCGAACAGAGACTCCGGCTAAGAAATTCTGTTGACCGAGGGGAAGGTATTAAGCACCCCTCGATCCCGTGGTTCAACCACGGTCGCTTGGTAGAGTGTATCGACTATTTTGACACTGCGAAATGTATAAACCACACAAAAGCACGCAAAACAATCAAACAACAAACACAACAAACAATCCAAAATGTAATGTCCAGTCCAATTATACAGTCCGAAGTATAAAAAATGCAAAAATATAAACCTACGCTAAACTAATTCTAACTACGCTACCGTGCTTTACCCGATGCCTCAGGCCTTCACCACGAACATCTTTCAAATACAAAATACTTCGGGGCATTCCCCGGATAAAATAATACAAATACTTCGGGATATTCCCCGGCCAAATAATACAATTAAACCCAAATGCGGTAACGAAAATCATTCAACACATATTCCAAACATTCCACAATTCACCATTCTTGAATTTGCCTACCCAAACCTAAGATTTGCCTACCAATTCTCGACCTAACACATGATACTACCGAGTTCAATGACATTAATGACCATTTCAAATTTAACAACAATTGTTGAATCAACATACAACAATATTTATTTTTATCAACTTTGCATTCCCGTCTTCCCCAATTTCGTTGTCAAAACTAATTCACCAATTCTTCGACTATCTAATCCAACATCAACCACATACACCCAACGAGGATTCGAACTTAGGCATACAAGTCATCCACACCAACAATTAATATTTTGCTCAAAATATTCAAAACTACACCACAAAATTATAACAGTAACCAATTTCGAGATAAAAGAGTAGAGTCAAGAGATGGACCTTCGAAGAACAGATTTGTTGATAATAATAATAATATTTAAGAGAACTCGGACTTGGAATCCCGAATAGAAAACCTCAACGACGAACCAATTCAGTACAAAACCCGAATTCGCACTCCGATTCAAATACCGAAATCCATGAAAAAGACTTGAGAGTATTCAACACAAACCCCCGACGAGCTGAAACTAAATCGAACTGACCAGAATTAAACCAAACAGACCAAAATTGACCTCGTACATGACGAAATCGAACTCAAAATAATCGGAATCAACCCAAAACAGGACGATTTTAGATTGGTTTAAACTACTCGATCTTGGTTTTCAACAATGGAGATGGTTTAGATCGAGTTGTTGATGGATTTTAAAGTCAAATCGGAGCTAGGGAAGTGTTTTCCGGTGAAGAGTGGCCGAAAAACTCGATCTACAGTTGACTTTTTCTCTTTCGGTGTCTCTCTCGTCCTTCTCGTCTCTCTCCCTCTCTGTTTCTTCGCGGGTATGTGATTTTGGGTGTGTGGGGATATATGTGTCGCGAACTAGAAGGAAGGGCCAAAAAATATCGTCTCCTCTTATTTTTGCTTAAAATAATGGGTTTATCCTCCCCTTTGCTCGATGAAGATGATGGTAAGATCAAGAGCCCCCAGGGGAAAGAAAAAAAAATCACGTCCGGTTTATGTTTGGTCGAGAAGATGACCTTTTCTGGAATCCAATCCCCCCCCCTCTATCAATTGGCAGTATTTGTATATATTGAATTCAAGAAAATACTCGCCTTTTTGCTTCTGTGGGTCCCTCTAAATTGAATGGGAATTGGGAATCCTCCCTCCGTGGGTCCCTCCCAAGTTGTTGTGTTTGCATGATAAAAATGAAAACAAAAGAAAAAATAGTGGGGTCCATGAGTGAGGTGTGCATATGGAAGTTTCCTTGAAAGTTCATTTTCTCAATTCTGTTAAGGGAATATGCTTGTGGACAAGAAAAAAAAAGGGTGAGGGTCACGTGAGAGGGGTAGGGTAGTAGGTGTGGACGGGTGGGGGTTAGGTGTAAAGGGGGTTAGGATAGGATAAAATTTGTTAGGAAGTTATTATTTTTGTATTTTTGTGGGGGAATAATTAAATGGTTGAGGGTACACGGTAGGATAGGTAAAAAGGTGAAAACTAATCTTTCGGAGGGACAAAATTACGTGTCTACATCATGCCCTCTTTGAATGTAAACACGCAATGTTTTCAGACAAAGAAGTAGACAACGAGATAGAATTTTATCCCGATCTTTATTCAAAAGCACGGAGCAAGAGGAAGGAGGGAAACCAGGTCTTGACTTAGGACATCCTACCTACCCAAGTTATGAGGGAATCAAGTGATATGTATCTCAAAGGATTAGAAGGAGATGGACTATACCGAGTTGGAGAGTCGAGTGAGGTCCCATCGAGGTTCCGGTCGTGGCTCTGTCATTACATCAAAAAAATAAAAAATTACAAGAGTTAAAAAGATAGATAAAATTACAAAAGTCTTAACTATGCAACTTCTTTTGAACTCTTGACTTGAGTTTCATCACCTTATTGTTCAGGCGGGCTCTTGACTTACAATTTTTCAATTTGTTTCTTGACTTTCAATTATTTCACCTTGTCGCTTGACTTTCCATTTATTCGCCTTGTGCTTAGGGCGGGCTCCAATGTTGCTTGAATTATCAAAATAAGAAAGTGTGTTTCCTTACAAATGCCGCTTGAATTACCCAAACAAGGAAGTACGTCTCCTTACAGATGTTACTTGAATTACCAAAATAAGGTAGTGCATCTCCTTACAAATGCCGGTTGAATTACCCAAACAAGAAAGTGTGTCTCCTTACAAAATGCCGCTTGAATTACCCAAATAAAGAAATGCGTCTCCTTACAAATGTTGCTAGAAATACCCAAACAGGAAAGTGCATCTCCTTACCAATGCCTCTTGAATTGCCAAAACAAGGAAGTGCATCTCATTACCAATGCCGCTTAAATTACCAAAACAAAGAAGTATGTCTTCTTACCAATGCTGCTTGAATTACCCAAACAAGGAAGTGTGTCTCCTTACAAATGTTGCTTGAATTGTCCAAACAAGGAAGTGTGTCTCCTTACCAATGCCGCTTAAATTACCAAAACAAGGAAGTGTGTCTCCTTACCAATGCCGCTTAAATTACCAAAACAAGGAAGTATGTCTCCTTATCAATGCTACTTGAATTACCCAAATAAGGAAGTGCGTCTCCTTACAAATGTTGCTAGAAATACCCAAATAGGAAAGTGCATCTCCTTACCAATGCCTCGTAAATTATCAAAACAAAGAAGTGTGTCTCCTTACCAATGCCGCTTAAATTACCAAAACAAGGAAGTGTGTCTCCTTACCAATGTTGCTTGAATTATCCAAACAAGGAACTGCGTCTCCTTACACATGTTGCTAGAAATACCCAAATAGAAAAGTGTGTCTCCTTACCAATGCCTCTTGAATTACCAAAACAAGAAAGTGTGTCTCCTTACCAATGCTGCTTGAATTACCCAAACAAGGAATGCGTCTTCCTGCAAATTTTGCTTGAATTGTCCAAACAAGGAAGTGCGTCTCCTTACAAATGTTGCTTGAATTTCCCAAACAAGAAAGTGTGTCTCCTTACAAATGTTGCTTGAATTTCCCAAACAAGGAAGTGTGTCTCCTTACAAATATTACTTAAATTGTCCAAACAAGGAAGTGTGTCTCCTTACAAATACCGGTTGAATTACCCAAACAAGAAAGTGCGTCTCCTTCCAAATGTTGCTTGAATTGTTCAAACAAGAAAGTGCATTTCCTTACAAATGTTGCTTGAATTGCCCAAACAAGGAAGTGTGTCTCCTTACAAATGTTGCTTGAATTGTCCAGACAAGGAAGTATGTCTCCTTACAAATGTTGCTTGAATTATCTAGACAAGGAAGTGCGTCTCCTCACAAATGTTGCTTGAATTCACCAAACAAGGAAGTACGTCTCCTCACAAATGCTGCTTGAATTACCCAAACAAGGAAGTGTGTCTCCTTGAGATATTGGAATATGAATTTTACCATGGTTTTGATTACCAAATTTATGCAGCAATATTGCCTCTTGCATTTGCGGAAGTGAGGCATTGCAAACTTTGATATTTAGGCTTTGAAATCCTTGATTCGGAGGTAACATGTGTTCCTGTTTCATACAAAGAAAACTTGTTAGTTTAAAAACATGGTGGCTGGTTTGTGGCTTTGGCTTTCATGGCAATCGCTCTTTCCCCTGTCACATTAATCTTGCTTTCGACCATTAGCATATGCCATTGACTTGCTGCATCATTGATCCGAACTCAGATTATTAAGAGTGACTCTGATAACAAACAAAGTATTTCTGCTTTGCAATGCTTCTCAGATAAACCCTTTGAACCTTGATATTTCCATAAGTTCCCAGACTTGTCTATTGATAAAATTTTCTGCATATCTTATTTTGGCTCACAATCATGTATCTTTCATGTGTTGTTCTTTTGTCTTGCTTTGTGCAATTGAAGAAGCGGGTAGCCAGTTTTGAAATTTTTTCTCACTCGTTTTGACATGGACTTGACTCAACGGCAAGAAAATAAAAAAAAATGACAATTTTTTTTTCTATTTGGATAACTGACTCAAGAAAGATAAAACCAAAATAAAGAGAAAAAATAAAAGACAATGAATGTCCCTCTTTAAAATAAAGAAACGAAAAATTTATCTAAAATGACAATCAACTCTAATGATTATGCCATGCATTTGGATTAAGCTGTCTAATCTTTTCATCCAAACTTTCTACCAATTGTTGTTGAGGTAATGACCCTGAAATTGAGTTACTTCCTTGGGCTAGTACATTCGGAGACCTCATTCGGCTAGTGGCGCCTTGAAGGATTTTCGCCAACAAGCTTCTCTTATTTTCATCTCTCTAAACTCGCAGCCGTCTTATGGTGCCCGTGAGGGTTTTCACCGATAAGATTCTCACATTTTTATCTCTCAACTTACCATTGCCTTATGGTGCCCGTGAGGGTTTTCACTAATAAGACTCTCTCATGTTTATTTCTCTCTTGATTCCTTGTGCAGAGGAAGACAAGTAGTTCCCAAATACATCATCATATCCCTTACATGCTTTGACTTAACATCCTCAACTATTAATCTGAAGTTCTTTCTTTGGTTGTAACTTGGCTTTTGGATAAGGTTAGAAAGAAAGGATAGCATGAGACCCAAACGACACTTGAAGTGGGTTAGGACTTACAACTTTTGGAATCGACTCAAACAATGAGGATTAACTCATGCCCAGTTTCTTTTGACTGGGTGATTCTAAATTGTTTATTTGGTTGGACCGAGCCCTTAGTAGGGTAGCCTACGTATCTCACCCCCGAGAGAAAAGAATCAGGTCACGCGTAGTTCTGACAATTTGTTCTTTTAATTGATTCTGATTTTTTTGTTTTTCTCTTTTATTGACTCTTTTCATTTGGGGATTTTTTCTGACTCTATTTTTCTTGACACTCTCTTTTCCCTTTTTTTTCTTTTTAACATACTTTTTTTTTCTGACTCTATTGTTTTGCTCGACACTTTCTTTTAAGCTTGCTGACTTTATCTTGATTCCAAAAGAGGGGTATGAAAGAAAATAGGAATAGGCTCAAATGGGGGTAAACAAAGGATGACACAATGTTTGGATAGCCAAATGAAATGCCTTCGTCATATCAATCTTTGAAAATGCAAGTACATATCATGCAATATGAAATGAAAGATAAAGATCATTTGGGACACTTTAACAATCACTAACTTCAACTGAGCATGTGTGCCAATTCTTCTTCTACCCTTGTCAAACATACAACTCCACTTTCATTGTACATTCCTCATGCTGAAGGACTCATGACTTCGTGGAGCTGATTTTCTTATGACTTCGTGGAGTTGATTTTCTTTTTGTTCCTTTTGACATAGGATCGCACATTCACTACTTGACCTAATTGAGATATGTTTTTCAGTTAATGACCAAGTTATTCTCACGATTCTCAAATAATTACCTTAATTCAAAGAAGCTTCAATTTGAGCATTCCCAACACTCTATCTATTTTATCAGATGCTCTCTTTTTCTAACTTTAATCCTCTGATTCAATGTTCATGCTTAAACTGGATTTTAAGATCTGGCTGAAAATTTTGCAAGCATGTCATATCACTAGAGTCAACATAAAATGTACTGTAAGAAAACAAACAAACAACACATATTTTAGAACACAAAGGAAAAGGGACAATTCATTTAGTTGAAATAAAAGATAGAAGGGTTTGAACACAAACGACAAAAGGTTAAAACAAGATAGATGCCGAACTATAACCCTGAAATAATTCAAAAAACAGAAAACAAAACAAAACAAAATACCACACCTCTTCCTAGTAGAGAGAGGGGTGACTTCTCAATTGCTCAGCCTGACAACTTAGCCACTGGTTTGCATATCATCATGACTAGAGCTTTCCTTACTGTTAATGCTCTGCACCATAATTGATCCATCTTGAATCATCTTTTCAATTTCTCTTTTCAAATCTCGACAATGTTCAATACTATGACCCTGAGCATCAGAATGATACGCACATCGTGCATTCGAATCAAAATTTCTTGAACGTCGATTAAGAGTGTACCCAAGGAGAGGAGTAATCATTCCCCTCTGTCTCAATCTCTGTAACAAACAGGCATAAGATTCCCCAATAGGAGTGAAATTATCCTTTTCCTTCCTCATCGTTGCGAACTCTGGCCTCGGATGAAACGTGGATTTAGAGGTTCCTTGGTAAATTTGTGGGGTTTGAGGATGATATTGAGGGACAGGTGCATGCTATTGTGGATAAGAAGACGGATGGGTAAACAATTGTGCATTATTCAAAGGACATTGAGGAAGTGGAATGAAACTCCTTGGATTTTGAAAAGAGGAACCTTGTTGCAGATGAGTAAGTGGATTTGATATGTAATCTCGGGATTGAGGCTGACAGTATTGGTGAGTTGGACCTCTTAAACTCTGCTTTGGCCCTGGCACGACAACAGGGGTGTTTTCCTTCTTCCTTCCTTCAGTTTTTCTCGATCGATTGCAATATCGTCCCAAATATATCACAAAATCATTTTGTCCATCAAGCTCCTCAAATTTTTATGTCTCAAAGTTTGGAGAAAGTCCAACACTTGAAAACATGCCCCAGTTTTTATATGAAACACCTTCATAGTCCACAAGTCCCAAGGAACTTTTCATATCATTTTCTACACTCTTAACTTTCCCAACCATTTTCTCTGGTTCTTCTAGCATGCTAACCTTCTTAGTAAGAAATTTTGATGGCCCACTTAACTTAACTGTAGGCTCAAGAGTATAGCAATGATCATCAAGAGTATTGAATGTGGATTCACTAGTGGACTGGGGAAGCACAATCATTGGATTGGTAGCCAAAGTGGAAGCCTTAGTAGAGGGTTGAGCACCTAAAGCATAGAAGGTATGCGGTGCTGTGAATGTGGTAGACTTATACTGAGGAGCTAAAGAAAGAGTGGTGGAAGTATTGAGGTGCATTTGACGTGGAATGGATTCTGAGGCATGCTGTAGTGCATCAACAACAGTAGGAAACTGACTTTGCAATTTTGGTGGAAGACTCAAGGTATTTGTAGGGTCAAAAGTGGGGAACGGAGGTGGAGGCAGCCCCACTGGCCCAAGTTCGATACATTTCCATCATTTGTTGTCTTAATTTCCGAATCTCTTCATTAGCTTCTAAATTCTCATTCCCCGAACTTCATATCTGATTAGTGACAACTAACTCAGTATCCTTGTTGGCCATAACTTTCTTTGTGACTTAGAGCAATATGGAGGACCAGCTAAAATGCCACAAACTAATCACCTTAAACTAACTGGACAAGAGATAGCAAATGCGTTAGAGTTCAACAATTTTTCAAAACCTTTTTTTTTAAAGATCACGGAACCCAAGAAGGGCGCCTACGTATCTCCTACGTATCTCACTCCCGAAAGAGAAGAATCAGGTGTGCGTAGTTCGTGAAGTCTTGCCAAAATGGACAATTAATTTTTTTTCTTTCTTTTTCTTTTTCTTGAAACTTTAAAAAGAAAAGGAAATAACAAATTGTCAAAAGAATTGACGAAATTTTTTTGGATTATTCAAGTTTAAACTCCCTATACAAAATGAAACCTATGATTACCAAAGAAAAATCTTTTTGAGTTTTCGATTTTGAATTTCATATGAAAAATGAAACTTGAACCTATTAAAGGAAAAAAAACTTTTTTGTAGTTTTCTTTTAAAGATGTATATGAAACACCTACTCTAATAAAGAGTGAAGAAATCTCTTCTTTTTTTTTTTTTGAAATTTTCAAATAAGATCTCCGAACCAACAATAGGGTGCCTACGTATCTCACTCCCGAGAGAGGAGAATCAGGGGTGCGTAGTTCGTCCAGATTGAACAATTAATGATTAACTAATAGATTGACCCTAACTTAAGAGACACAACCAAAGACAAACAAATAAAATCTTTTTTGGATTTTTTATTAAACACTTCAACTAAAACGAACACCAACAATTACAAAGAAAAATCTTTTTGGCATTTTCACTATATAAGAATGTACAAAGCTCCTATTGAAAGGAAAAAATACTTTTGGAGTTTTCGAATTATGAATGTTTACTAAAGCAATGAAAGAAAATTTTTTTAACATTTTTGATTTTTTGGGAAATGAGTGCAAAAAGTAAAAAAAATATTTTATTTTATTTTTAATTTTTGAATTGTAAAAAACAAAAGTCATAAAGAACCCTAAAGCCTACCAAATCTTTTGTTTTTCTTCACTATTTTTTTCTTCTTCTTTTTTTCAATAATTTCTTGTCTACACACTTTGCTTCTAACTCATGTTTTTGCCCAAACCAGTCGGTCAAATAACCTCGTTACCCTCAAAGATGCAACATTTAGCACGTAGGGATGCCTTAGAGGTGAGTCTCCTACAAAGGGCCAAGTGGGCCCTGCTAGGTCTTCAATATGATGGACATAAGCATGACCTAAAGGCTGAACTACGTTGGGGTTCACTAACAAGGCTGTTTGGGGGAGCATATGGTCGATAGTGGCTGCTTTGCTTTCCACCTACTCCATAACACTGACGGCTCCCCCCTAAAATAAGGGTGACTCAACTAGAGGTCGTGTACAACACGTGTACTACAGACTTGTTGCAGAAAGAAGGCCAGGGGGTGGACTCATGATGACAAATATAAAGTGGTAACACATAGGATAAATATTGTACACAAAGAGCACGAAAACATTCCACAATGATAAAACAATAACACAAAACAACACAAAAAAAATATTTATACACATATAGTGCCAAACAAAGCCGATACGACTTCAAAATAAGCTCGAATTCTGAACAAGTCCCCACCAGAGTCGCCAGAGCTGTCACACCCCTTTTTCAACGTCCAAAAGATTCATTTTAAGTTTGAAAGGGTTTTTAATTATCAAAGTGAAAAAAGATAGAAAATTTGTTTCGAAAAAAAAGATTATTTATATTCAAAACTCAGAGTTGCCACTTGGCATAATCGGGTGTGCTAAGTCACCTTAGGAAAATCCTTGTCAAAATGATTTGACTCTTTAAACTGGTTTGTGAACAGAGACTCCGGCTAAGAAATTCTGTTGACCGAGGGGAAGGTATTAAGCACCCCTCGATCCTGTGGTTCAACCACGGTCCCTTGGTAGAGTGTATCGACTATTTTGACACTGCAAAATGTATAAACCACACAAAAGCACGCAAAACAATCAAACAACAAACAAAACAAAACAATCCAAAATGTAATGTCCAGTTCAATTATACAGTCCGAAGTATAAAAAATGCAAAAATATAAACCTACGCTAAACTAATTCTAACTACGCTACCGTGCTTTACCCGATGCCTCGGGTCTTCACCACGAACATCTTTCAAATACAAAATACTTAGGGGCATTCTCCGGATAAAATAATACAAATACTTCGGGATATTCCCCGGCCAAATAATACAATTAAACCCAAATGCGGTAACGAAAATCATTCAACACATATTCCAAACATTCCACAATTCACCATTCCTGAATTTGCCTACCCAAACCTAAGATTTGCCTACCAATTCTCGACCTAACACATGATACTACCGAGTTCAATGACATTAATGACCATTTCAAATTTAACAACAATTGTTGAATCAAAATACAACAATATTTATTTTTATCAACTTTGCATTCCCGTCTTCCCCAATTTCGTTGTCAAAACTAATTCACCAATTCTTCGACTATCTAATACAACATCAACCACATACACCCAACGCGGATTCGAACTTAGGCATACAAGTCATCCACACCAACAATTAATATTTTGCTCAAAATATTCAAAACCACACCACAAAATTATGACATTAACCAATTTTGAGATAAAAGAGTAGAGTCAAGAGATGAACCTTCGAAGAACAGATTTTTTGATAATAATAATGTTTAAGAGAACCCGGACTTGGAATCCCAAATAGAAAACCTAAATGACGAACCAATTCAGTACAAAACCCGAATTCGAACTCCGATTCAAATACCAAAATCCATGAAAACGACTTGAGAGTATTCAACACAAACCCTCGATGAGCTAAAACTAAATCGAATTGACCAGAATTAAACCGAACAGACCAAAATTGACCTCGTACATAACAAAATTGAACTCAAAATGGTCGGAATCAACCCAAAATAGGATGATTTCAGATTGTTTTAAACTACTCGATCTTGGTTTTCAACAATGGAGATGGTTTAAATTGAGTTATTGATGGATTTAGAAGTCAAATCGGAGCTAGGGAAGTGTTTTCCAGTGAAGAGTGGCTGGAAAACTTGATCTACAGACGACTTCTTCTCTTTTGGTGTCTCTCTCATCCTTCCCGTCTCTCTCCCCCTCTGTTTCTATGCAGGTATGTGATTTTGGGTATATGGGTATATGTGTGTCGCAAACTAGAAGAAAGAAAAGGCCAAAAAATGGCATCCCCTCTTGTTTTTGCTCAAAACAATGGGTTTATCCTCCCCTTTGCTCGATGAAGATGATGGTAAGATCAAGAACCCCCAGGGGAAAGAAAAAAAATCACGTCCGGTCTATGTTTGGTCGAGAAGATGACCTTTTCTGGAATCCAATCCCCCCCCTCTATCAATTGGCAGTATTTGTATATATTGAATTCAAGAAAATACTCGCCTTTTTCCTTCTGTGGGTCCCTCTAAATTGAATGGGAATTGGGAATCCTCCCTCCGTGGGTCCCTCCCAAGTTGTTGTGTGTGCATGATAAAAATGAAAACAAAAGAAAAAATAGTGGGGTCCATGAGTGAGGTGTGCATATGGAAGTTTCCTTGAAAGTTCATTTTCTCGATTCTGTTAAGGGAATATGCTTGTGGACAAGAAAAGGAAAGGGTGAGGGTCACGTGAGAGGGGTGGGGTAGTGGGTGAGGTATAAGTTTTTAATTGGAGGGGTCGGATTAGGTGTAAAGGGGGTTAGGATAGGATAAAATTTGTTAGGGAGTTATTATTTTTGTATTTTTGCGGGGGAATAATTACATGGTTGAGGGTACACGGTAGAATAGGTAAAAAGGTGAAAACTAATCTTTTGAAGGGACAAAATTACGTGTCTACAATGAGCATGTGAAATAAGTTAAGGAGGGAAAGCGTAATTTCTTTATACCGTCATCCAAGTTTATACTTTATTTGTCTAAAAAAAATTCAATCTAACCCCTGACCAAATGGAGGAAATAAAAATATAGAATCTTCTCGCACAACGCGATTTTCTTTCTATATTGCGTTCATCTCTATGTTACCATTCATGTACAAAATAACACGTAAAGGTTGAGCTTTCATTTCAGTATTAAAATTGTTACAAGAAGAGATGTCTTTACTATAAACAAAGCAAGCTATAACCTTTTTTGCTGATGACTATAAAAACTTAAAAATATTGAAGGGGAAGTCGGAATGGAAAAAAAATTGAAAAAAAAAAAGAAAAAAAAGGGACAGCCCATTGCACTAAAGCTCCCTCTATGCGCAAGGTCCGGGAAGAGCCCTACCGCAAGGGTGTATTGTACGCAGCCTTACCTTGCATTTCTGCCAAAGGCTGTTTCCAAGGTTTGAACCCGTGACTTCCTGGTCACATGACAACAACTTTACCAGTTACTTCAAGGCTCCCTTATCAGGATGAAAAATTAATTTGAAAATATAACAAGGCAAGTTAAAAGTAATTCGACTATGAATTCAGACAACAATGGACTATTATGATTTAGATGGCAACATTTTTTGGTAGACAAATACCATGTTTTCAGTCAAAGCGTCAACAAACTTGTGTAGAACATAGTGCTAAGTGGAGGTTGAGAACTTCCATTGATGAAATTTACATTTATCCGAACAACACAGATAGTGTTAGATTTCTACACTCCTTGAGCTAAGAATAGGAGAAAATGAAGAAAGGAAGGATCTAGAAGAGGAATCTGATTTTTTACTAACTGAATTGAATTACATTGAGTCTCTATAGGACTCTATTTATAGTATTGTTTGTTAGCTTCTTGTGACAGCTGTATAATGATAGTTGTCACTTCTAACTAACTAACCTCCTAACACATACAACACACCCACTAACTTCTTCTAACAACCATCAACTTGATCATTGCATTTTCCTAGATCAGCACTCCCCCTCAAGTTGATGGCTTGAAAATATTCTTCATTCCTAACTTATTCAGCAAGTACTCATGTTGGCTTTTGCCTAAGGCTTTTGTGAGAATGTCAGCTAGCTGCTCTTCTGTTGACACATGATTGGTCTGAATCATCTTTTGGTTGATTCTTTCTCTCACAAAATGACAATCTATGTCAATGTGTTTTGTCCTCTCATGAAATATAGGATTCGCTGCAATTTGTATTGCTGCTTTGTTATCACAGATCAGTTCTACAGGTTGTCTGATCTGAACTCCCAATTCGTGGAACAAACCGAGTAACCATATGATCTCTGCACTACAACTAGCCATGCTTCTAAATTCTGCTTTTGCAGAGATCCTGGATACATTCTCTTGCTTCTTTGACTTCCAAGATATTAGAGCATCTCCAAATTTTACTACATATCCTGCAACTGACCTCCTAGTTTTTAGGCAAGCACACCAATTTGAATCACAGTAAGCTGTCAGTTGGTTTGTAGTTTCTACAGGCATAAATAATCATATTACCATTTATGTACCTCACTACCCTTAGAGCAGTTTCCATGTGTGAGACCTTTGGAGAATGTTTTTGGGTTCATAGTATATGAAAGAAGTGTGAATGAAAAAATAAAGAGAAAAATGGTGGAAGGAAGGAGACACTAATTTAGAAGGTGTACTCCCAAATTTGGAAACTTCACTAATTCTCCCACATTGGTGGGAGAAGAAAACTATGGAGTGTTTTTAATAGAAAGCACTTACTCTACATGCTAAGTGAGGCAAGAAATAAGAAATGCCTCGCGCCATCGTCGTCGTCGCTCGCTCGGCTTCGGATTCGGCAATCGATCGATGAGATCTATCTTTTTGGACAAAGTTTAATTGACAGAAAATTAATCCGAATACCAAAGGAAAAAATGCAACAGTAATCCTCCATTTATGCATGCATGCAGATTTCGAACTGATGCACTAGTTTTGAACTGATGCTTCGAAAAGATGCACTATTTCGTGAACTGGTATACCGTTCGGAAAAGAACATGTTCTTTGGATGAACGGACATCAATTTCCAGAAAAGGTGCACCCTTTGAAGTGAACCATTGCCTCTTTTCAGAAGAGGCATGTTATGGCTATATAAACCTGCTTTCATTCACAAGTTTAGGTATGAAATTTTCAGAATAAAAACTCTTCTTCTCTTAAAAATATTATGTGTGATCATTCAAACCGTTGAGTGCGTTCGTAGAATCCAACTATTTGAGGTACCTCTATAATTGGATTGAAGGTTATTTTATTCTGGGAGAAAAATTTCATAACCTCGGGTACAGTGAGAGGAATTATTCCTTAAGGACACTCCGTGAACTCGGAGGACTTGGTCTAAAATTTCTGAAAATAAAATACACTTCTTAGAAAGATCACTTTGATCTTGTGTTGAGGGTATTCTCTGTACTTCATTGTGTTCTTGTTTTTAAACATTGAACTAAAGTTGAAGTTCTTGTTTCTAGTATACAGATTCTTGTACCCGTAGAAGGAAAATAACAATCTTAAGGAATAATTCAGAATCTGTATTACTTATTTTTGGAGATTAAAGCTATAAGTTTTCTACTCCATTTGAGTTTAACTAGTGATTCGAAGATATAAAATCTTCATCACAAGTTTAAAATTCACTCGGTTGACAATTCGAAGTAATAAAAACTTCATTGTTAACTAGAAACAAGAAGTGTTTAAAGTTGTTTCAATTTTTTTAATAAGTATTTTGATATATTAAATTTGCTATCTTGTGGTGACAGAAAAATGTCAGCTGAAAGTCAAATGCATGATGATTTTACGACTGTGGCGGCGATTAGCATTGCTATGACAAGCCGCGCAAATGCTCCGCCACATATGGCACCTGCGGAAAAGCTTGAAAATTTTATGGGGATCGACTTTAAGAGATGGCAGCAAAAGATGTTATTTTACCTCACCACTTTGTGTCTGTAACGGTTCACTAGCGAAGATGCTCCTGAGGTGCCCGAGGGAACCTTGGACAAAGAGCGTTTCATAATTGTAGAGACTTGGAAACATTCAGACTTCCTTTGCAGGAATTATATTCCGAGTGGTCTCCAAGATGACCTTTACAATGTTTATAGTGGAACTAAGACATCGAAGGAATTGTGGGAGCACTTGAACGAAAATATAAGACAGAGGATGCAGGAATTAAGAAATTCCTTGTTCCAAGGTTCCTGGACTTTAAAATGATAGATAGTAAATAAGTTGTCTCTCCAGCGCAGGAATTACAAGTAATCATCCACGATCTCCTAGCAGAAGGTATATCTGTGAAAAATACCTTAGTTGAACAAATTGAAAAAGTTCTTAATACTCACATAAACCATATTGTAGGTTTGATTGTGAATGATGCTTTCCAAGTAGCAGCGATAATTGAGAAGCTACCACCGATGTGGAAAGACTTCAAAAACTACTTGAAGCATAAACGTAAGAAGATGACTACGAAGATCTGATTGTCCGACTGCGTATTGAAGAGGATAATAAAGTTACCGAGAGAAAGTCAAAGGGAAATTCTACAATTAATGGAGCACATATTGTAGAAGATGACCAAAATAATTCTAAGAAAAGGAAAAAAGTTGAACAAGGAGGCCATCAACCCAAGAAGAAATTCAAGAAAAAATGCTTCAATTGTGGCAAGAATGGCCACAAGTCCACAGATTATCGAGCCTCAAAGAAAGGCAAGAAAAAGGATCAAGCAAATATGATTGAATCCAACAAAGAATGCGATGATTTGTGTGATATGTTCTTAGAATGCAACTTGGTGGGAAATCCTCGCGAATGGTCGATGGATTCTGGTGCCACCCGTTATGTATGTGCCAACAAAGAGTTGTTTTCGTCATTCGCTCCGGCTCAAGTAGAAGAAATGATCTACATGGATAACTCCGCTACTGCTAAGGTAGAAGGAACAGGAAAAATATGCTTGAAAATGACTTCAGGAAAGGTTTTGACACTTAACAATGTCTTGTATGTTCCAAAGTTACGTAGGAATTTAATTTTTATTTCACTTCTAGACAAGAACGGATTCAAATGTGTAACCGTTTCTGAAAAAATTGTAATTAGCAAAGGAGAAATGTATGTAGGAAAAGGCTATCTCACCGAGGGCCTTCATAAGATGAATGTAATGAATGTTGAAATAAATAAAAGTTTAAATTCTTCTTATTTGCTTGAGTCTTATGATTTATGTCATGAACGTTTAGGCTATATTAATTACAAAACATTACTTAAACTGATTAACTTAGAAATTTTGCCAAACTTTGAGTGCAGTAAATCAAAGTGTCAAGCGTGTGTAGAATCAAAGTATGCAAAACATCCTTATAAGTCCGTTGAAAGGAATTTCAATCCTTTATACTTAGTACACACTGAGATTTGTGATATGAAGTCAACACCATCACGTGGTGGGAAAAAGTATTTTGTAACTTTTATTGACGATTGCACTAGATATTGTTATGTCTATTTGCTAAATAGTAAGGATGAAGCAATAGATGCATTTAGAAAATATAAAACTGAAGTCGAAAATCAGTTAGATAAAAAAATAAAAATGATAAGAAGTAATAGGGGCGGAAAATATAAATCTCCCTTCGCCGAAATATGTGTAGAGAATGGAATCGTTCATCAAACTATGACCCCATATTCACCTCAATATAACGGAATTGCGGAAAGAAAAAACCGAATTTTGAAGGAAATGATGAATGTCTTGCTTATAAGTTCCGATTTACCACAAAACTTATGGGGGAGGCTATCCTTACAGCCAATCGCATACTCAACAGAGTTCCCCATAGTAAGACACAATCAATTCCTTTTGAAAAATGGAAAGGAAGGAAACCCAACTTGAAATATTTTAAAGTGTGGGGGTCTCTAGCAAAGGTCCAAATTCCTATGCCTAAAGGGTTAAGATAGGACCTAAGACTATGGATTGCGTGTTCATAGGATATGCTAAAATTAGTAAAGCATGTTGATTTTTGGTTCATAAATCCGAACATCCGGATATTAATGAAAATACGATAATTGAATCAAACAATGCTGAATTCCTTGAAAATATTTACCCGTATAAAATTACACATGAACATTCTAGTGGAGGATCTAAATGACCTCGAGATAAACTAAGTGAGAATGTACATAATGAAGAAAATCCAAGACGTAGTACACGTCAAAGAACGTCTACTTCATTTGGATCGGATTTTGTAATATTTCTCTTAGAAAATGAACCTCAAACATTTAAGGAAGCGATGGCATCTTCGAACTCATCCTTTTGGAAAGAGGCAGTCAATAGTGAGATTGATTCAATATTAAGCAAACATACATGGAAATTGATTAATCTTCCTCCCAGAAATAAACCTTTAGGTTCTAAATAGATCTTCAAAAAAAAAGCTGAAAGCGGATGGTACTATTAACAAATTCAAGACAAGACTCATAGTGAAAGGCTTCAAACAAAAAGAAGGCCTTGATTACTTCGATACATACTCATCAGTAACAAGTATAACATCGATTCGAATGTTAATTGCCTTGGCGGCGGTATATGATCTTCAAATCCATCAAATGGATGTGAAAACCGTATTTCTAAATATAGAATTGGAGGAAGAAATTTACACGGAGCAATCTGAGGGTTTTGTGGTTCCAGGAAAGGAGAATAAGGTGTGTAAACTTATTAAGTCGTTGTATGGACTAAAGCAAGCACCTAAATAATGGCATGCGAAGTTTGACCAACCCATGTTGGCAAACGGGTTCAAGATAAATAAATGTGATAAATGTGTTTATATTAAAGACACTCCAAATCACCAAGTCATTGTGTGTTTATATGTAGATGATATGTTGATCATCAGTAGAGACATTTCTGACATAAATGCAGCAAAACGAATGCTCGAGAGTAAGTTCGATATGAAAGACCTTGGAGTTGCGGATATGATCTTAGGTATAAGAATCCATAGAACTCCACAAGGGTTGGCATTGTCACAGTCTCAGTATATATAAAAGGTACTTGACAAATTCAAGTATATGGAATTCGGTATTACCAAGACTCCTTTGGACGTGAGCTTTACACTTCAAAATAATGAAGGTAAAAGTGACTCACAATTGGAGTACGCAAGATTATTGAGATGTTTAATATATATAATGAACTGTACATGACCAGACATAGCATGTGCTATTAGTAAATTGAGTTGGTATACAAGTAATCCCAACAAAACTCATTAGATGGCAATGAAAAGAGTTTTGGGGTATCTTAAATACACTCAAGATTATACCTTACATTATAATAAATATCCTGCAGTACTTGAAGGATATAATGATGCAAATTGGATCACAGGATCAAACGAAGTAAAATCTATAAGTAGCTATGTATTTACTATCGATGGAGGAGCAGTCTCTTGGAAATCATCCAAACAGACCTATATTGCTCGCTATATAATGGAATCTGAATTTATCGCATTGGATAAAGTTGGTGAAGAAGCAGAATGGCTTAGGAATTTCTTGAAAGATATTTTGTATTGGCCCAAGCCAGTGGCACCAGTATATATACACTGTGATAGCCAAGCTGTAATAGGGCAGGGAGCATGATGTATAACGGTAAATCTCATCATATAAGACGAAGACATAATACCATTAGAGAACTTCTCTCTAGTGGAATTATCACTGTAGCCTATGTAAAGTCAAAGGATAATGTGTCGGATCAACTTACAAAAGGCCTATTTAGAGAAGGAGTAGAAAGGACATCCAAGGGAATGGGTTTAAGGCCTAGGACAAGTCAGCACGGCGGTAACTCTACCTAGCTAACGGGAGATCTCAACTGCTAGGTTCAAGGATATCAAACAAAGTTATGTATGGTCATTCTCATGATGTAGACAGTGTATTGTAAACTAGGATAAGACTTAAGGTGAAAAGTCTTTTAATGATTATCTAAATTTGGCAGATTTGACCAAATAGTTTAATATATAGGATTAAACGTTTAGAAATCACCTATGTGAGGGCGAAGTAGAAGCTGTTTCATGGAGAATGTTAGTAAAGGCCTATTCTCTAAGCTCTCATGAAACCGAGACATGTTCATGGCTGAAAAGAACAAAATCGTGAGAACCATAAATGGTAAAAGGTTGGTTGTGTGACATGTGTTGTCTAGGTGTACATTAAAGCTCGACGGTTTAAAGATATCAAATCTACCGATTAATCGAGTCCATCCGATGCATGTTCACTATGGAAAGTTCAAAGAGAAACCCACTTATCTAGATGCAATTAGTCTTTGCTTGATGATCACATACTTGTCCGTAAAACTTTTATGAAAAATAGTCATTCCTCATTCATATGGGGGATTGTTGAGTTCATATTATATGAAAGAAGTGTGAATGAAAAAATGAAGAGAAAAATGGTGGAAGGAAGGAGACACCAATTTAGAAGGTATACTCCCAAAATTAGAAAGTTCACTAATTCTCCCACATTGGTGGGAGAAGGGAACTATGGAGTGTTTTTAATAGAAAGCACTTACTCCACATGATAAGTGAGGCAAGAAATAAGAGATGCCTCGCGCCGTCGTCGTCTCTCGCTTAGCTCAGCTTCGGCTTCAGATTTGGATTTGGATTTGGCAAACGATCGATTGATGAGATCTATCTTTTTGAACAAAGTTTAACTGACAGAAAACTAATCCTCCATTTATGCATGCATGTAGATTTTGAAACGGTGTTTCGAACTGATGCAATTCTTCACGAACTGATGCACTGGTTTTGAACTGATGTTTCGAAATGATGCACAGTTTCATGACCTAGTATACCTGTTCAGAAAAGGATATGTTCTTTGGATGAACGGACATCAATTTCCAGAAAAGGTGCACCCTTTGAAGTGAACCATTGCCTCTTTTCAGAAGAGGCATGTTATGGCTATATAAACCTGCTTTCATTCACAAGTTTAGGTACGAAATTTTCAGAATAAAAACTCTTCTTCTCTTAAAAATATTATGTGTGATCATTCAAACCGTTAGTGCGTTCGTAGAATCAAACTATTTGAGGTACCGCTATAATTGGATTGAAGGCCATTTTATCCTGGGAGAAAAATTTCATAACCTCGGGTACAGTGAGCGGAATTATTCCTTAAGGACACTCCGTGAACTCGGAGGACTTGGTCTAAAATTTCTGTTTCATCTTCAACAACAACAACAACAAACCCAGTGTATTCCCACCTAGTGGGGTCTGGGGGGGGTAAGATGTACGCAGTCCATACCTCTACCTCTGAAGAAGTAGAAAGGCTGTTTCCGATAGACCCCCGGCTCAAGACACGAGACACCACACAAATATAAAGTAACGCACAGAACAGGATTTCATAACGTAAATACGGCACCCATAAGTAGTAGGAAACATCGGAAAGCACCCAGATTCGTAATAAAACATGGAACACCGAAAGCATAACAAGAAGAAGAATAGAAAATAGGAATAAAAATAAGAATAGGAAGAATAACAGGAATAAAACCCCCACCAAAAACTTCCCTACCCTAACGCCCTAACCTGACCCTAGTTTTCTGCCCTAATTCGCGCCCTCCAGACCTTCCTATCTAGGGTCATGTCCTCGGTGAGTTGAAGCTGCTCCATATCCCGCCTAATCACCTCACCCCAGTACTCATCTTAATTTCTAAAAATAAAATACACTTCTTAGAAAGATCACTTTGATCTTGTGTTGAGGGTATTTTCTGTACTTCATTGTGTTCTTGTTTTTAAACGTTGAACTAAAGTTGAAGTTGTTGTTTCTAGTATACAGATTCTTGTACCCGTAGAAGAAAAATGACAAATGCATATACTGGCTCAGCACTTGTACTACAAATGACAAGTCAGGTCTGGTCATGGTGAGGTATAGTATCCTTCCTACTAATCTTTAATAGGTTGTTGAATCCTTCAAAGCTACATCATCATCTGATATTCCATTGGAGATGGGGTTATCATATTCCATAGAAGTTAGCTTTTGGTTCACTTCAAGTGGAGTGCTAGCAGGTCTTCCTCCACTGAACCCAGCCTCAGATATGAGTTCAAGAGCATACTTTCTTTGATTCAACACTATCCCTTTCTTGGACCTGGCCACCTCTATTCCTAGGAAGAACTTCAGATCACCAAGATCCTTTATTTTAAACATTTATTGTGGGTCTGCTCTAACTTGATTTATCAATGTGATATTATTTCCTGTTATCAATAGATCATCCATATAGACAAGAATTATCACTATCTCATTTCCTAATTTCTTGGTAAACAAGGAGTAATCAAAGTGACTTTGACTGAGTCCCATATGTGAAAGAGCATCCGTCAACTTTTTATTCCACTGTCTAGGGTCTTGTTTTAAGCCATACAAAGATTTGTGTAATTTGCAAACCTTTTGAGTCTCCCCCCGTCTGCAAAAACCATCAGGAATATGCATGTATACCTCCTCCGAAAGATCACCATTAAGGAAAGCATTATGAACATCCATCTGAAAAATCAACCACTGTCTAGACGCAGCAAGAGCAATAAGTGATCTAACAGTTACCATTTTAGCTATAGGGGAGAAGGTGTCTGAATCCACACCAGCCTTTTGACAATAGCCCTTGGCTACTAGTCTAGCTTTATATCTTTCAACCTCTCCAGAAGCCTTGTACTTCACCTTATACACCCATCTACATCCAATAGGCACTTTACTAGGTGGCAGGTCTACAATGGACCAGGTGTTATTTTCTTCAACAGCTGCAATCTCCAGTTTCATAGCTACAACCCAAGAGGGATCTTTGGAAGCCTCAAGGAAAGATGAGGGTTCAGGTATAGAGAAGTATACAGAGAGAGCCTTATGATACTGAGGAGAGATCTGTGAGTAAGTAACATAAAAGGATAAGGGATACAAGCATTGATGTGCTGAGGAAGGTTTAGTGGTACCAAAGTCATGTATCCAAATGGGAGGATTTTTATTTCTAGTGGATTTTCTCAGTACAGGAGCAGCAAGCTGAGAGAGAGTGCAATTAGTAGTTGGTGAGGAAGCAGGTTCATGTTTCTGCTCAGTGGAGAGAGTATGAACATAAGTGGATAAGGAAGGAAATGAAAGAGACTTTGAAGAAATATCAGTATGAGACAACTGCAGGACAGGAAATAAAGGAGAACCAGTAGAGTGTGCTTGAAGGAAAGGAAAGACGGATTCCTTAAATACAACATTCCTACTAATGAAAAAGAGTTTGGTGTGAATATCATATAGTTTGTACCCTTTATGAGTGAGGGAATACCCTATGAAGACACAAGGTATGGATCTAGCAGGAAACTTATATGAACCATGAGTACTAGAGGCTTAACCAAGACATCCAAATACCTTCAAATGAGATAGGGATAGAGGATATTGATGTAACAATTAATAAGGAGATTTATGATGAAGAATTTTTTGGGGTATCCTGTTTAGCAAGTACACAGCAGTGTCCACACATTCCCCCAAAATTTTAGAGGTATACCTGCTTGGAATCTATGGGATCTCAATTCCCAAAATAGTTCTATGCTTCCACCACTCCATTCTGCTGAGGAGTATAAACACATGAGGTTTGATGAAATATGCCAAGAGTAGACATAAGAGACTTAAATTCATGACTAAAGAATTCACATCCATTATCAGTTCTCAAGACTTTCACAGATGTAGAAAATAAATTTTGAATTCTAGTCAGGAAACCTCTTAGCACAACTATTACTTCAGGCTTGAACTGAATAAGAAACAACCAAGTAAATCTAAAGTAATCATCAACAATAGTAATAAAGAACCGTTTGTTACTGTAAGTAGCGGTGTACATAGGTCGGGTTGGTTTGGCTTTTATTAAAAAAAAAAAACAATCATATCGATTTATTAAAACTATAAACTAAATCAAACCAACATAAAATTGATTTTTTCGGTTTAGGTTTTAGTCGGTTCTTTCGGTTTTTTTATTTTTTTTATTTTTTTTATAATCTTTAATTTTTACAATTATATTGTGATCGAAGACTAGATCAAATATGTTTTTACTCATGTGCTAATGAAAAACCATAATTATGAAAAAATGACGAGCGGAAAACTCTCTTGAAACTAAAAAGTGAGGTGGAGAGTGAAAAATTTAGGTTTTAAGTTTATATTAGATTTTGGATCATTTGATTTATCAATTAATGGACAAATATTACAACTTAAAGGCACAAATCTGAATATATATCTACATCTTACTTTCAATCTATTGAAAATTACTAAAAACTAGTTGAAAAAGTATTTAAAAAGTAGATTATAATTAATATTTTATGTATAAAAAGTTAGAATATATATATATATATATATATATATATATATTATGTCGGTTTGATTCGAGTTTGGTTTGATTTTTTTTGGTCAACATCAAACCAAACCAAGAATGGTCGGGTTTTTTTTCTAACGCCAAACCAAACCATAAGTTAGTTTTTTTTCTCGGTTTGATTTGGTTCGTTGGTTTGGTTTGACTTGACGGTTTGGTTTGTACACCCCTAATTGTAAGTAGGTACTCTATACCAATCCCCAGCACCATGCCAGTATAAAGATCCTAGAATATGCAGAAGTCAGGAAAAATCCCACTGAACACTGTAATTCCTTGGTTAGCTTGGATACAGAAAAGAGATTATATTTAAACTCAGGTAGGTATAGAACATCAGAAATGAAAGAATTAGTGAGCACACCAGAGGTTCCTTTGTGAGACACTAACACCTCCCCACCTGTTGGTAGATATACTTTACTTTGTGAAGACTGAAATATTTCATGGCAACTATGCAACAAATCAAGATTAGACATCATATGATTAGTAGCACCAGTGTCAATGGTCCAATTATCACTAACAGTGGAACTAGTTGGAGCTAGCATAATACCTGCATTTGCTGCAGGTGGAGTAGAATTCTTTTCCTCTTTTCCTTTGTTCAGTAGCATCACAATCTGTTGGTATGCTCCGGTGTAAAATATGGAGTGTGAGGTGATATATGTTATGCTGCACTAGACTGAGACAGCTTATCACTAGTAGAGTATGTGTCTACAGAGTATTCAGAATCAAGATAGCTTGAAGGAGCAACCTTCCAAACTAGGTGTGCACACCGTCCTACTCCATTCTTCTTAGATTTAGGCCAGTCTGAGAGATAACCAATCATCTTAAAACATTGCTCCCTTGTGTGACCATTATAGCCACAAAAATCACAAACCACTGATACCTTTTCTGTGGAGCACCTCTGTAATTAATTGCAGGTGTCCTCCCTTCATAACTTCCTGCAGACTTAGCTGGATTGCTAGGTCCTGAGCTAGCAGGTCCCAGATACACTCTTTTACCTTTGTGCCTTGGTTTGTTGGTAAAAAAGGTTGTTGCATTTAATGTATCAGTAACCTGACTAATGGAAGAACTAAAAGCTATGGACCACTGACTTTCATGGTCTACAATCATAAAATAGACCTTGTTAATGGATGGAATGGGTGTCATTAACAGAATCTGGCTTCGAAACTGAGAGTTGTCTCATTAAGACCCCTAAGGAACTGCAAAACCCTTTGATAATCAAAGTGTTGTGCATAACTTCTAGACTCAGAACAATTACATCTCGGAGAGGGCATAAGTGCATCGAACTCATCCCAAAGAGTTCTCATTCGAGAGTAATAGTCAGCAACAGATAAAGTGCCTTGAGAGAGGGTAACAATTTCTCTATGCAGAAAAAAACTCTAGAACTATTCACCTTATCAAATTGTTCTTTCAAATCTATCCACACATTATGAGCATTGGAGGCATATAATATGCTACTCAATAGATCCTTTCTCACTGAATTCATAATCCACGACAAAACTACTGCATTAACTCGTTCCTATTGATCATGTAACGACTCAGCAAAGTGATTTTTTGGATATTGACCATCTACAAAACCTACCTTATTCTTTCCGACAAGACTTAATGCCATGGATCTGCTCCAAAGAGCATAATTCTCAGAGCCAGTGAGTTGAATTGAGATAAGACAGCTAACTGGAGTATCATTAGGATGCAAATACAAAATGTGATTATATTCAATCTCAATTGTACCAGATTGTGGAGCTGTATTCCCAAGTGCTGCAGTTGTAGTTGCAGCTTTTGCAGTAGAGTTTTGAGTAACCGCCATTGACACAACAGTGCAAGTTGAGGACGATCAAACAGCAGTTGTATTTCTCACTGATTAGGTGAAATCAACGATCTCTAGCATCAATTATCACCTTCAATCAGCCATGATGGCTTTGATACCATGTTAGATTTCTATACTCCTTGAGCCAAGAATAAGAGAAAATGAAGAAAGGCAGAATCTAGAAGAGGAATTTGATTTTTTACTAACTGAATTGAATTACATTTGAGTCTCTATAGGACTGTATTTATAGTGTTGTTTGTTAGCTTCTTGTGACAGCTATATAATGACAGTTGTCACTTCTAACTAACTAACCTCCTAACACATACAACACACCCACTAACTTCTTCTAACAACAATCATTTTGATCATTGCATTTTCCTAGCTCAACAGATAGAGATTAGATTGAAGCCCTTTTATCAAGGAGGAAATTTGAAGGTCTCTTTACTAAATGTTTCTTGAAAATTTTCTCTCCATATAACAACAACATACCATGTGTAGTCCCACAAAGTACGTGGACCTTACCCCAACCTCAGAGGTACAGAGGTTGTTTTGGATACACCCTTGGCTCAAGGAAAAACAACCCAAACCAGTACCACACAAGAAGTAATGGAAGTATAAAACAAAATTATTTCTCCATAATGACAGTAACATTGAAAGCAAAATAAGATTGGAACATATTTGAATCATTTAGTATAAGAAAACAAAGCAGCAAAAATGTTTACACAAAAATAACTGAGTTCAGTATATGACTAAAAGCAGCAAAAGAGAAATGAAAACCCTGTAAACATACATGAACATTGCCATATTAGTTCAACAAGAAATGCTTATGTCTTTCTTTAGCTTTAACCATACAGTTTCGCAAATACGTGCCCATAATACCTTTATAACATTGTGTGTCACAAAGGAGAATCCAGGATTTTAAAGTTTATGGGTTCCTACAACAACTTCAAACTAATATATAATCCTAATTGGGTTCATAATCGAATAACAACAACAACATACCTAGTGAATCCCACAAGTGGGGTCCGAGGAGAGTAGCATGTATGCGAGCCTAATGTATCAAAAGCAAAAAGCACACAAAACCTTGAAGATTTGTTGGGTCTTTAAGCACAAATCGCAAATAAAATGTGTGCTTTAATGAAAAAAGGCGCAAAGGGAAAAAAAATAGATACATACATACATATATATATGTGTGTATATACATATACTAATAATTATAAGCATGATAACAAATATATGAACAGAGAAATGGAAGATAAATTACGACAAAGTGAAATATCAATTATCAATGAACTGCTTAACACGTTTTGAGCCTCGCTTCAGGGCTTAAACGCACCATCAACAACAGTGCACATACCTCACCCCTACCTTTGTGGGTAGAGATTATTTCTGATAGATCTCCTGCTCAAATATTTATAAATATTTAGTGGATTTCTTAAAACATATACATGATCTAGACAAAAGCTACTAGATTCACGTAAATCCACAAACAACATTGTGTGGTTTCTAAAAAAAGAACAATTCCTCCAATAATGCTCTGCGGATTCCTTGACTCATTTCTATCTCATGTAGGGGATGTGTTAGGCGTTTTGTCCTGATTTTCTTACTATATTTAAATTTTATTTTTTCTTAAAAGAAAAATAAAAGTTACTGATGATAGGCGAATTCACACGCCTATATCAATATATTTTGCCCATATTTATGCCATGTTTTGAGAACAAATTATATTTCATGCACTTTTAGTCCTTTTTCCTGTAAGTGAGCTAAAGAGCATGATTAGCAAAGTTTCAGGTATAAATGATGCAGAATTCAGCATTTTGTGGATAACTTGACGCCAAAGAAAACTCACGAAGGAAGAAAAGGGAGCTTGGACGCCTAAAGGACCAAAAGTGATGCATGGAAAATCTGTCCCGGGCTAAAACAGCATTTCTGAAGACTTTGGGGACTAGCAGTAACTTATTTGGATTAGGATAATAATACATTAACCTAGTACAATTGGGTTAAGTATTTCATTAGTTTATTTGGATTTGGATAATGTTACATTAACCTAGTACAATTGGGTTAAGTATTTCATTAGCTTAGTAGGATTTGGTTAAGTATTTCATTAGATTAGTAGGAATAGGATATGGGTATTATAAATACCCTATCATGCTAGAGATTTTTATTCATTCCTGCCTTAGTGGAGAGATTCATTCACTTACTATTCCAACAATTCTAATTCTTCCATTAATTCTATTTTTATTCCTCTTCTATTCTTCTATTAAATTCCACAACAAGAGAGACGTTACTTTGCAAAGGACTTCACGCCATCCTCACCCTTACACCTAACGTGCAAATCTTTATTGGGGTACAATGATCATGTTTATTGTGACTTCCTTCGCACTCATGGGTAACTAAACCTCTCTGTTGGGGTTATGGAAGCCGAATGAGATACTATCTATTGCTGTGAGTTTATGAGTTCATGACACGTATGCTGCTTATATCATTATTCTCTTCATCTTAATGCAAATTCTTATGGATGCAGACGCATAGAATAACGCCAGTATAACATTTAACTTGTTCGAAAGAAAGGTTATCTGTCTGGAAAAGAGATAATGTCAAGGTAGTAGGGTCCCATCCCCTATTAAAAAGTTAGTGCCGTAACTGGATTAACCTCTTGGAGAATTTGTACCATTAGATACGCTTTAAGCTCGAAAGAGTTAAAGTGAAATAACCCTCGAATAGGTCGAAAGACGCCTGGATTTACCATCGAATACAATTCTCTATAAGCACATGCATGTCTGAATTCAACACACTCATAGCCAATAGAGACGTATAACTCAGAAGGTGGACATAACCCCAACTCCTCAATCCTCATTGATTCACAACCTACGAAATATTCTTTCTTTTTACTTTGCTATTTTCAGTTTTGCTTTAATAATTTGGTTACACATTGCAATCCCCCCTCATTACGAGACTTGCACTAAAAGTCTAGTAACAATTGCTTACTTGTTGGCCAAGCTATTCCCTATGGGATCGACACCCAACCCAGGTTGGGTTCTATATTTGACAAATGACCGCTTTACACTCCCACGAGAGCTGTAGATTGAGCGTTATCGAAAATTGGCGCCATTGCCGGGGAATACGAGTGTCAACTAAGTTTGTGATAGTTACTAGACCCTTTGGTCAAAGATTCTCGTACTTTTATTTTTAGTTGTTGTTTTTGTTTTATTCAGGTTTGTTCAGTGCATCAATGGATGCACAACGTGAAATTGAAAGGATAACTGCTCAAGTGCATCAACAGAATATTGATAACCCAGGTCGTGCAACAAATCCTGATGATGGGGACCTGGGCGATGAGGAGCTACTAAACCCACGGCATACTACTGAGGTGGCGACACCCATGCAGAGGAGAGATCGTCAAGCGCGATTGAGGCCTGACCGCCGAGCTGTGCAGATTCCTTTTGATGACGATGATGACGATTTGGATGAAGCTGGTGCCACAGGAGCCATTATTCTGCCACCCTTGGCACCTGGAGCAAAGTTCAATATCACTAGCACAATGATTCAACTATTGCAGCTTAAGGGATTATTCGGTGGACTTGTGGGTGATGATCCGAATATGCATCTAGTCAACTTTATTTCTACATGCAAATCATTCGACAATCCTGGCGTTGGACAGAATGCAATTCGACTACGCTTATTTCCATTGTCTCTATCTGGGGAGGCAACTCTATGGTTGAATGGGCTGACTCCTGATTCTATTACTAATTGGAGGCAATTGAAAGACGCTTTCCTAGAAAGATTCTTTCCGCCATCCAAAAGAGCACAGTTGAGAGATGAGATCACAAATTTTCGGCAGCTTCCAACTGAAGCCCTCCACGAAACATGGGAGAGGTTCAAGACGAAGCTTATGCGGTGCCCAAATCACCATATGACCAATGTCCACTTGATGGAGATATTATACAGATCTTTGAATTCGGTGACTAAGCCAGTGGTAGATAATGCAACAGGTGGATCATTTATGGACCTCACCTCTGGTCAGGCAAGCAATATGCTAAATCGGATGACGAAGCAAAGTAGAGCTTGGCATACCAGGGATTCTGAGGTAGCAAGTCCCACTTTATCTATTGGCATGACTGCTGAACAAAGGAGAAGAGAAGAAGAACGTGATCAAGACATGGCGCACATGAAAACACAAATGGATCTTCTTACAAAGCATTTATTATCAGGAAAGACCGAAAAAGTTAAGGCCGTAGTATCACATGGAAAAAACGAATCTAATTCAGAGGAAGAAGCCAACTACTTGAACAATCAGGGGGGTTTCTGAGGCAATGCCCAAGGAAACCAAGGTCGGAACTATTATGATAATTTAGGATATAAGGACCGTGATCAAGGTAGTTGGAAGGATAAGACTGACAGGAGTGGTTTGTATGTTCCTCCAGAAAGATGTGACGCCACTGCATCTGGTTCTGGAAATATGTCAATGGAAGATATGATGGCTAAACTATTAAACGGAGTAGAGGCAACTAATACGGGAGTGATAAGGTGAAGAACGACTTGTCCTCAATGAAGCAATTGGTTGACTCGCATTCCACTTCAATAAAACAGCTGGAGCAACAATTGAGTCAATTATCTGCGGCAGTCAATCAAAGAAAGGCTGGCACTTTACCTAGCGACACTATGCAAAACCCAAGGAATTATGGGTCATGCATGGCCATTACTACCCGAAGGGTAAGGTGCTGTAAACTTCAGCAAAAAGCAAGCAAGTGGTTGACGAAGTAGTGTACAAGGCGAAAGGGGAAGATGCCGCAACAGCTGATCCTGACGTCCATAACGTCACCCCTCACGATTTGCAACCTGAAAAAGCTGAAAAATAAAATCAAGAGGAGAAGAAAGCCGAGGAGATAACAATCCCATACCCACCACCACCTTTTCCTCAAAGATTGAAGAAGGTGGCGGATGATACGAAGTTCAGCAAATTCATGGCTATGCTAAAGCAGCTGACCATTAATGTTCCGTTGGTGGAGGCACTTGAACAAATGCCTGGGTATGCGAAATTTATGAAAGACCTTTTGACAAAGAAGCGGACAGCAAGCTATGAGTTGAAAGATACTGTTCATCATTACAGCGTTATTGCTACCCGATCACTAGTTCAGAAAAAGGCCGACCCCGGTGCTTTCACTATTCCTTGCACGGTTGGATCTATGAATTTTGCTAAGGCATTGTGTGATTTGGGAGCTAGCATCAATTTGATGCCACTATCCATCTACAAGAAGTTGGGGTTAGGCGATCCGACACCAACCAATATGAGGCTCGTGATGGCTGATAGGTCGGTAAAATGACCTGTGGGTATCTTAAATGATGTGTTGGTGAAGGTTTCTTCATTCATCTTTCCTGCAGACTTCATTATTCTGGATTGTGAGGTGTATTCTGAAGTTCCCATAATCTTGGGACGTCCTTTCCTTGCAACTGGAAGTGTGCTTATTGACATGAGAGCTAATGAGCTTTTGTTTTGGTTGAATGACGAAGTGGTCCGCTTTGATATATGCAAAGCAATGAAGCAACCCAGCGATATGGATGTGTTCTCCGTAGCTTATGAGGGTAAGAAAGCATTATCTGTAAAGAAACATCTTACTGTTGAGCCATTGTCTGCTGCACTGCTGAATGTTGAGCATGAGGATGATGAAGATTATGAAGAACTTATGGGTGCTCTAACAGGAATAAGGTCCTATTCTCATACTCCTAAACAGCTGGACCTTGATCTTACGAATCAACCGTCACCAACAGCAAAGACTTCCATTGAAGAGCCACCAATGCTAGAATCGAAAGAGCCCCCCAATTATCTAAGGTATGCGTTCTTGGGAAGTGGAAATACACTTCCGGTAAGTGTGGCGGATGATTTAAGTGAACAGCACGTGGAGGCTCTCATCTCTGCTCTGATGAGGTACAAGAGAGCTATGGGTAGGAAGATTGATGATATAATTGGTATCCCTCTTGGGATATGTACGCACAAGAGTCATCTCGAAGAAGATTGCATGCCTACAAGTAAGTATCAACGTCGTCTGAATCCATTCAGAAAACGATGCCCCATCTATCTCGATGAAGTCTAAGTAATCGAGGTAACTATGTCGTGCCGCGATAATAAATAAGGCGCTAGATGGGAGGCAACCCATCATTTATCATTTCTCGTTTTACATTTTTTGTCTTTCTTTCATTCTAGTACGTATTTTGCTTTTGATAAGAGAAAATCCAAAAATAAGAGTCGTGCCACGACCAAAACTAAGGTGCTTGGTGGGAGGCAACCCATCGTACTAATCGTTTTCATTGGTTTTGAGCAAATATAGGTGCGCGAAGTATTCAACGAGGAGATTGGTTTCAAATGACGATTTGGACGTATTGTATGGTAAAGGTGGTAAGTTAGGAATAAGGATGCATAAGGCTATAGATTGAGCATTGATCATGCCAAAATTGGCATCGAGGAAGGCTAGGCCTAGGTAAAACTAGGCCACGAACAATGCAAAATCTATACTATAGCCTAAGGTCTCGGAATCTAGTGTGCAAAGACATAGGCGCCGCCCATGCTTAAGTGTGCTATACACTATGCGCCGCCTATGATATAGCATTAGGTCTCAGTATCTCAAATGCCATACACTATGCGGCGCATATGTCCCTAAATGCTATACACTATGCGCCGCATATGTCCCTAAATGCACTACACTATGCACCGTCTATACTATGGTTATGCAAAGCACTATGCGCCGCATAGAGGTCATTTTTGTCTCCAAAACCGTTTGTAAATGGGTCAAAACTCGACCCAACCTTTTCCTATAAATATGAGACTTAGTCTTGAACCAAAAACACATTGGAAACCTAGCTTATGCACCGCCTATAGTCTCCAAATCCTATCAAAATTTTTCCTTTTGCTCTTCTTTCTTCACAAGAACATCATCCAAAGGCTTCAATCAAGTAAGTACTACTTTGTTCTTCATCTATTTTTCGTAAGTACTACGTTGCTATGTCTATTATGAATTGACTACATCTTGAAGAAAGATTGGTGATGTTAATGTGTTTGGATCATTGAGACACAACCAAGTAAGTGAACACATACGTTAGGATTATCTTAACTTGTTTCCGACTTGAATTTGATTTTGGTGCATTGTCATACTACTTGCGGAATTGCTATAGTCATGAACATTGCATAATCTTGTCACTTGAATACTTACATGTTAGAAGATCCCGTTCATCGGAATAAGACTTATAAGTGCCTACCGACATAGGAGGTTGAGATTATTGATAGAAACTATACCATGATGTAATCCCTATGTAGTAGTCTTGTTATACCTAACATGAAAGTATTGCAAGGGTTCCAAGAAGCTATACATCTCTGATTTTCTTGTTGGAATTTAGCCCCTAAAACGTATGTCGATGAAGTCTAAGTAATCGACCACTTTCACTTCACTAGTTTGTGCCAACAACCTAAGTGTGGGGTGGTACCCCTACTGCTTGTTCATAAATTGTATCCATTGAGATGATGCTAACATGACTCTATTGAGATCTCAGGTACAATGGCACCAAAATACAAGGCAAAGATAAGGCTACCACTTCACAAAAAGGCAAGAAAAGAGGCCAAAAAGAGCAAGGAGAACCCTCCTCGATGCAAACACCTCGACTCACTCTTGGAATTAAGTGGGATACTTATGAGGAACTTCTAAGGATGACGACTCTGATGATGATTCCGATGCAAGGGGTATGACCCCAGACATAGAGAATGAGTCCGACTAACCAGGTTCTTCTTATTTATTTTCCACTGAGGACAGTGTGTCCCGTCTAAGTGTGGGGTGATGGTATTTGCATGCTATACTTCTCTATCCGCATTTGCATTTATTCATGTTAGTCCGACTCATTTATACCTGAAACTTTGCTAATCATGTTCTTTAGCTCACTTACAGGAAAAAGGACTAAAAGTGCATGAAATATATAATTTGTTCTCAAAACATGGCACAAATATGGGCAAAATATATTGATATAGGCGTGTAAATTCGCCTATCATCAACACCCCACACTTGAAGCTTTGTTCGTCCTCGAACAAAATATCATGTCCCTCTAAACATCAACTTAGAGTTTCACAGCAACAACACAAAACATTCGTCAAGACAAGCACAACAATTATCAACAAAGAGTAGCTTTCCGATCATTAGTAGAAACCATTTAACCTCTAGCATAGACTCGTGATGGTGGTCAACTCATATTCACAAGTTAAGGCACAAAGAATCATGTACAACTATCCAAAACTCATCAACCATGTGTGTCTCACAATATATTACCCATAGTCACTCACAAGTATAGCATATTTTTCAAACATGGGTATCAAAATATCCTTGCTCTCGCTCTCACAAAGAATTCGTATGCAGCAACTGATGACCATAGGCTTGCCCTTAGTGTAATACTCCACTAAATGTCAGAATGCTAAGATTAGGATCAAATAGGTCTTTTGATGGTTGTAATATGGGCTAAGGGACGGGTAGGACTATTTTGGCCAGAAATAGTGACTAAGTTCCTAAGCACTTTAATACATCACATTGTATCATTGACATTTTTTTTTCTTTCAACCTTTCTTCTTTCTTTTATTCTACCACCCTTGTTCTCCTCTTTTGTTTTTCAATTTTAAGCATAACTCACTTTTCAACTTTCTTTTTCCTTTTTCTTTTCATAACATACCTCTTATGATAGCACTTTCTTTTTGATAACTCATTCAAGCACCACTACAATTTAGAGCATCATACTCACCCAATTTCCTCTTATTTCGTCACATGACTTTTTCACTTTAAAGCACTTAGGATTTTGGATCAAATTACGGTCTTGAAAAAATGGATTAGGCTTACATATGAGGTTCGTCAAAGAAAATAGGCTAAAGGCTCAAAAGGGTTTAACTAGGATGATGTCCATGGGTAGGTAAAATGAAGGTAAACATGTATAGGTTGCCAAAGAAATGCCTCCTTATTTTCGCTTTGCATACATACCAGGCAAGTTCTAGCATCAGCCACAAACATAGAATATACTATTAATCTCTCACACACAAGGCACATGGTCGACTTGATTGGAAGTAGTATAGACTCTTGACCCAACAAGTGAAGGAATTGAACCACACAATATCACATAGTGAGTCACAATTAGAGCCTAAAACGTCTCAATAGTCATAATTGTAGCACATACTCTTGTTATAATCTCATGCTGCCTATTAGAATAATTTCATGCGAAGCTACGTTAAAAAAAAAATTACTACTAAAAAAAAACAAAACGAGAAAACTAAGCAAACAAACATGAATAAATGCAAATGCGGATAGAGAAGTATAGCATGCAAATACCATCAAATTCAGCATTTTGTGGATAACTTGACGCCAAAGAAAGCTCACAAAGGAAGGGAAGGGAGCTTGGACGCCTAAAGGACCAAAAGTGATGCATGGAAAATCTGTCCCGGACTAAAACAGCATTTCTGAAGACTTTGGGGACTAGCAGTAACTTATTTGGATTAGGATAATAATACATTAACCTAGTACAATTGGGTTAAGTATTTCATTAGTTTATTTGGATTTGGATAATGTTACATTAACCTAGTACAATTGGGTTAAGTATTTCATTAGCTTAGTAGGATTTGGTTAAGTATTTCATTAGATTAGTAGGAATAGGATATGGGTATTATAAATACCCTATCATGCTAGAGATTTTTATTCATTCCTCCCTTAGTGGAGAGATTCATTCACTTACTATTCCAACAATTCTAACTCTTCCATTAATTCTATTTTTATTCCTCTTCTATTCTTCTATTAAATTCCACAACAAGAGAGACGTTACTTTGCAAAGGACTTCACACCATCCTCACCCTTACACCTAACGTGCAAATCTTTATTGGGGTACAATGATCATGTTTATTGTGACTTCCTTCGCACTCATGGGTAACTAAACCTCTCTGTTGGGGTTATGGAAGCCGAATGAGATACTATCTATTGCTGTGAGTTTATGAGTTCATGACACGTATGCTGCTTATATCATTATTCTCTTCATCTTAATGCAAATTCTTATGGCTGCAGACGCATAGAATAACGCCAGTATAACATTTAACTTGTTCGAAAGAAAGGTTATCTGTCTGGAAAAGAGATAATGTCAAGGTAGTAGGGTCCCATCCCCTATTAAAAAGTTAGTGCCGTAACTGGATTAACCTCTTGGAGAATTTGTACCGTTAGATACGCTTTAAGCTCGAAAGAGTTAAAGTGAAATAATCCTCGAATATGTCGAAAGACGCCTGGATTTACCATCGAATACAATTCTCTATAAGCACATGCATGTCTGAATTCAACACACTCATAGCCAATAGAGACGTATAACTCAGAAGGTGGACATAACCCCAACTCCTCAATTCTCATTGATTCACAACCTACGAAATATTCTTTCTTTTTACTTTGCTATTTTCAGTTTTGCTTTAATAATTTGGTTACACATTGCAATCCCCCCTCATTACGAGACTTGCACTAAAAGTCTAGTAACCGTTGCTTACTTGTTGGCCAAGCTATTCCCCGTGGGATCGACACCCAACCCAGGTTGGGTTCTATATTTGACAAACGACCGCTTTACACTCCCACGAGAGCTGTAGATTGAGCGTTATCAGTTACCATAATTACTTTACTTTTTCTAAAAGAAAAAATAGTATTCTTTTTCATATTTGGCTAACCTCTTTCTTGGAGGAAAGGTTTTGGACATCTATAAATAGAATATCTCCCTTCTCATGCCATAACACAATAGCATCCACAATGTAGTCTTTTAAGATTTTCATTTAGGAGTAGATTTTCTCTCTTATTACTTTTATGTTTTTTAATATTAGGTTTTATATGTTGGCCAATTGACCAAATCATATAATAAAATTATGTTTTTAGTATTGTTTCTTGTTGTCATCTTATTTATCGTCTCATAATTTGCAACTAATAGCTTCCGCATGACGCTCTCTCGATTTCGAACCCAACAGAATGCAGCATAGTAGTACCCAATTCTTCTCCCTTTTTTCGATAATCGTGTTGTCTATCTCATTACATCTTTTTCTAGAGTGTTTTCGCCTTGCGTCGGGGGTCTATTAGAAAGAGCATATTTATCTCACCTATGAGGTAGAGGTAAGGTCTGCGTACAATCTACCCTCCCTGTATAACACAAATTGGTGTACACTCTATCCTCCCCATATCCCGCAGATTGGCGTACACTTATGGTCCAATTTGTGCATACCTCGACTAAATTCACGAGATACCCGTCATCTCCCACCAATAACAAGTACCAGATAACTCTATCCACCAAAGATAAAGACATAATACCAAGTTGATCTGAACCCAGTATTTTCGATGTCGGAGCATAAATCTACGTGCAAAAGCCTATTAAAATAACAAGATAATAACTCATAACTTTAGAAATACAGAACCTTAAAGATTGAACACATAGAGAAGATTGAACACATAGAGTTTAATTCGTGAATTGACATATTAAATCTGCTAACAAAAAGAGCATATTCTTATGTGAAAAATAGAGCAACTCGTAATTTGCATGGAAGGTGTTCGATGAAATGACTGAAAGAAAATTCTATTCATTTTTTCTCAATAAACTAAGTCCATAATAGTTTGAACCTTAAGGGTGTGGCCGAGTGCTCAATGACGTGAATTGAGCACCACGAGGTCTTATGTTCAATTCCAAGCAGAGACAAAATTACTAGATGATTTCTTCTTATTTGTTTTAACTTTAGTGGACAAAGTTCTCATATGTGTTGCTAGTGGGAGCTAGCAGGTATTTCGTGAAACTAGTTGAGATGTAAAAAAGACAGGTAAAATGAGCATTGATGGTTAAGAACTCGAGGTCTCAAGTTCAAATCCCAACAGATACTAAAAAACACTAGGTGATTTTTTCATTATCCTAACCTTAGTCGATAGAATTACTTGATATACTGGAAAGTGACAGGTATCCCGTGAATTTAATCAAATTGTGCGAAAGGTGGCCCGAACACCACGATTATTAAAAAACATGTAAAATGATCTTTACATTGATTGGACTAAAAATCTTCTTTTGAGAATCATTTACCTGTTCACATTAATTAGCAGCCCCACAATAATACTTCTCCCTGGTTTTTTTTCTTTTTCAGAATTATTGCAGCTATGAAACTAAAAAAAGAAGAAAAACAATTTGGTGCATTAAAGCTCTTGCAGTGCGGATCCACAGAAGGCCCTGACCACAAGGGGCTAGCATACGCAGCGTTACCTTGCATTTCTGACATATGTTGTTTCCATGACCTTAACTTTACCGGTTACTCCAAGGCACGTTCAGTACTCAAACTTGAACTCAACCGGTAAGTAGCACTTCTTCAACTTTGATAGTGCACATGGCACACGTCAACTCAATTTCAATTGACAACTAAACAGTATAAATGTTCTCATTGTGTTTTGAAGACACCTTACATTGACGTCACACATAAATTTTGAAGATATGTTTTTCTTGTGTTTCATCATATCTTATCATCTTCTTTAATAGATGTAACAAGATTCTAAATAAGGCAACACAATCATGTATTCTACATAACCTGGCAAGCCCCTTAAATATCAAATCCTTGCACACTAGTCAAAGCACCGAGGCGTATCTAGCATTTGAATTTTATGACTTCTGAATTTACAATAATAACTTCAAGTGCTAATAACCGGATTCTAAATTTAAAATATGTACATATTCAGTGAATCTCATAACACAAATACAAGATTTAGGACAAACATACTACTTGGGTTCTAGCTCCGCCCCTGGTCAAGCGCATTGTTAAAGCAAATACGATACTCCTTTACTTTTCTCTCTCTGTGAAGACATGACTTCTCAACCTTCTTTGCCGGGATATTGTAGTGGTCACGAGAAGCCAATAGGAGCGAATTGTTTCCCACATTTGAGTCTGCTACATGGAGAAATTAAACACCCTCTGGCTTGATCAAAATGGTCTCGATTAAGGGTTCTTTCTTTAAAATCTTCACGATTTTAGACATGGTTGGTCTGACTGACGGAGAATCTATGCATTGGATTGCTAATTGTAGAATCATCTCTGTTTCTTCCCAGTCATAGCTCATCAGATTACGATCAACGAGTTCCATTAAAGTTCCCCTCTGATCCTTTTTTTGTGCCTATAGTAATCGATTAAAGCCAATAACTTTCTCTAGTTTCCTAAAGTAATGTACATAACTATTGGAGTTAGTTGAGTTTCAGTCACCTCATCCACGAGGTATTCAGTCTCACCACCTGGCCTCGGGTTCTTGATTTTCATTCCACTGACAATTATAAGTGTGACAACTCCAAAGCTATACACATCCGCGCTCACTTCTAAGGGGCGATCTTTAACTTCTGGCGCTGTGTATGACCTGCAAAAGGCTTCTATCAGTGAGAAGTGCAATTGTGATAGCCAACGTATACAAAATTTAAACCAATTTGAAAGAAAAATCAGCCTCCCAATGTTTCAATTAGGGCGTTTCCTTACATTGTTCCTTCTGTCTTTTGCTTGTGATAGAGCCTTGCAAATCCAAAATCATATATCTTCGGATTTAGATCATCATCAAGAAGAATGTTTGCTGGTTTAATATCCCCATGTATAATTTCCTGTTTGGAGCCCTCATGAAGAAAAGCTAAACCTTCTGCTAGACCAAGACAAATTCTATATCTCGTTGGCCAATCTAGTCTAGCTCTAAGTTCATCTGAACCTGTTAAGTAAACCAAAGCTCAACTTATCATTAGTACAATAAATTTATCTTTTCCCTCTTCTTTACTACCACTATGGAGGCTTAACGAAGAAATCTTTCATAAACGGAAGGCGTTACCAAATAATGCATCTTCAAGAGTGTTGGTTCCAATGTACTCATAGATAAGCAGAAGTTGGTTGTTTCCTACACAGCATCCCATTAGTGTTACAAGATTCGGATGTTTCATGCCAGCAATTGCACGACTCTTTTCCACAAACTCCCACATTCCTTCTTTTGTTCTTGAAAGCTTTTTAACTGCGACGGCAGTCCCATTCGAAAGTGTGCCCTGAACATTCGTTAAGTATTTCAGATGATGAAATTGTGTATCAGAAAAACCTCCGTTTCAATTTGTTTGTCTTGCTTTCATTTTTTATCCATTTCGAAAGGTATATCAGAAAAAATCATAACCTATAATGAGTTAAGATTCTAGCTAACCTTATAGACTGTCCCAAAACCCCCCTCACCAATCCGGTTCGCAGTATCAAAATTCTTTGTGGCAGCTTTAATTTTCTGATAGTTGTAAAGCCCTCCAGGGTACAATTCAACAAGTTCTAGCTCTATACCAACACATTAGTAAATATATGTCAGAGGGATCGAAAACATAAATAAAGTAAAGAAGCTTACAACAAATAAAAAGACCTATGATTCACATGGTGGTGATTAAAACCGATAACTACAAATCCCAATGGAAACCAAATAAAGTAGTGTTACCTCCCAGCCATATGTCTTTGAATCTCCAGGAAAATACTATGAACAATGTAGTTAGAAGAAGTAATGCAAATACTGAAATTCCAGCAAGCGCTCCAGTGGACAGATTTGATTCACGAGCTGGTTCATAAATTGTTACGGTGAAATATCAGTCACAAAATAGGAACCAAAACCATATAAAATGGTAAATAGTCGGTGGTAGCCCGGTGCACAAAGCATCTCGCGTTCATGCAGGGTCCGGAGAAGGGGCACACCCCAAGGGGTGTAATATAGATAGCCTACTCTAATGCAAGCATTAGCTAGTGTCTTCTTCCACGACTCGGACCCGTGACCTATAGGTCACACGGAGACAACTTTATCGTTGCTCCAATTCCCCCCTTCATAAAATAGTGAACAATCCGACATAAAATGAATACCCGGAGTTACTGTAATTGCGGATATAAGGGGCCCATAGTACTCTGATGGGTATAAGACAGATCCTTTTCCAGACCAGTATAAGTGAATCTCCAGACTGTTATTCAGCACACAAGTAAATTCCTTTGTTATAGCCATATTCACACCTCCCGCGTCCTTTTCTATGTTGAAGTTTCTCAGCACATTTTCCCCCTGCATAAATATTATCTAAAAATCTTCTTTATGTTTGCATATGGATCGACAACTTGATGGTTTTGGTACCTCACCTGGATATCTACATCAAACAGACGTCCTGCTTTGCTATGCGAAACTTTATTCTCGCTACTAGATATTTCAGCAAAGTGAAGCTTCACGTCGTACACACCACTTTTCAAACAAAATCCATAATATTTCAAGGATATTGGGGATAAACGTGCTGAGCTATACAATTGGGCATCACCAGCTTGGATTTGGCTATCATATAGAATGTACTCATTACGACTTGCCCATAAGAAGCTTCCCATACTACTATAGCCCCAATTTGATCTACTGAAGAAAGTTGATTCACCACGTGGATTTACATCAGCTTCATAAAATCTTCCGTTAACTGATACAGACTCACCACCGCAGTTTATATACAAACGGTCATCTACAGACGGAGACACTATTTTAGCACATGGTGCATTTATAATCTTAAAATGCGGGCAAACTTTAATCTGGAATGGAAACACTAGCAACACAACATTGTGACGACAAACTAGCAAATAGCAATCTTATCATGAGTCATGAAACAAGCACTTTTAACTACAGAAATAATTAGTCCGTCAGAATTTTTTCTGTAGAGTCACATTCAATCCCATAAGGAACATAACATAAGACATATGCTAATATCACTTCACATCTGAAGTTGTTAGCACTTACAAAACTGAGTTCCATTCTTACAATCGAAATCAACTTGGTCCTGCTTTGCAACCCTATATTCAAATGTACTCAAAGTTAATCATAGAACTCAGACCAATTTGCTTAGGACCAAATTATTTCTTTTTTTCCCACTCTTTGTGGAGATACTGGTGGAAGAGCTTACTTATCCTTTTCGTTGGAGCAGCACTTGAACAGATTCCTGGAAAAGGGTAATATCATTGGATTCAGAAATAGAAAAGCTACTAAGAAGCTGTGCTCCTCGGACTCTTCAAAAATGTCAATGGGTGTGTGTTAGATACTCCAAAAGTAATGCATTTTGGAGAATCTAACACGGGTGCCGTAAAAATTTTGGAGAGTCCAAGAAACATAGCTAAGAAGTACACAAATAAGATTTTTCAAGATATGCGAAAATCACCCTTACAAGTCAGGGTTTAGCGTCTGCCCGGGGTTAATGCTCACATCTCTGAAAAGGTTTTCAGAAACATCCCTGCACTTTGACTTGGACGAGTGAGTGGCAGAATACGTTGTCGAAATTAATGAAAAGAGAAAGTGAGCACAGAAAATCTCTTCAATTTATTTGGCACTTGCTTTTACTTTCCCATTATCACTTCGATTTAGTTTCATTCTGTTACTCTCTTCCTCAGCGTAACAAGATAAATTTCCTAGGAGCTGCTAGTAATGTCTGAACTTAGAACCGAAAAATAATAAATTAATGCAAAAGGCACTTACACGTATGAATTAGCATTCATCCAAGCTGGAATTGTCTCATTGAGATTATTTTTTCTTAGATATCTGGAAACAACACACTGGATCATGACAGTTGATACCACGCAGGAAAAGAAAAGAATGTGATAAAAATCAATGTTACGACTTCACGATAGGAATTAACAACAACAACATACCCAATGTAATCCCACAAGTGGGGTTTGGGGAGGGTAGCGTGTATGCCGACCTTACCTCTTAACTCGTAGAGATAGAGAAGCTGCTATAGACCCTCGACTTAAAAATTGCATTTCAAAAGTAGTTTGATAAAGGGACTATAGAAATGAAAGCAGTAAGAACAATGAAATAATGCGTAATGGAAAACAGTACACAACATTCAGAAGAAAGAACAGTAACAACCATGAAATACTGATATAATCGAAGCACAAACAAACACATGTGATAACCAAAATTAAAGAACAAGAAACTATGAGAATATTGTTAATACTACTGGTAAGAAATTATTACTGGCTTTGAGAAGAAATGCATCTAAGAAGGATATAACCAAATGGAAAGAGCTACAGAGAATCCTCCACAGGAAGACCACACAACATGAAATCAGGTCTTTCTCAGACCTCTGCAGCAACGCATATAATTTGAAAGAGCAGCTTTTCTTGCAATGATGAATTTTATATCCACATTTCGTTACAAAAGTAAGATCGCATTTTATATTTAACGATTAGTTAGAGAAGTAAGATGGCTTACATATAAACCAGTGAGTTGTCAACAACTTCTGGAATTGCACCAAACAAACTATTGAAACTCAAGTCCCTGCATCAGGAGAAAAGAAAGTAGAATTACTTTATAAATTTGTTCAGTAAACATGTATTAGCCTATATAGTGACAGGTTTACACTCAATTAAGTCGTTTTCACTTTGTTCCACGCACTTCAAGTTTTTTTTTTTCTGTATACCGTATGATATCAAACAGAACAGGAGCAAGACAAAGATAGCACATTTTAAGATTTTAGCCTGGCGGACTCTTCTATCCATAAACGACTTATTTTCTCATAAACCTCATAATATGAGATATTTTTTTTTCAATTTTGAGGTAGTGGAGGGGATTATAATATGGGGAATCGAGCCCTCAACTACAAGGTTAAAGTTTATGTAACCAAGATAGCCAACCAACTGAGCTACTAAAATTGCCCTCATAATATTAGATATTGAAACACGGGATTGAGAAGACTTTAATAGGAACGATTTGATCATGAAGAGTTACATATGAAAAAGGTACAGTCAGAGAGGAGAACATTTAGATCATCGACTTTCCCATACCAAAAGCATGCGTTCATCTTCGTAAAATAAAGAGCTACTGGTTGATAGATCAAGTAGGAAAATCACACACTTGATAATTTAGGTATGAAACTCGCAAAACGAGGGTACTTTATATATTTTTTGACCCTTGACTCTAAAGTAAAAGAATACGGAGATATTTATTGCAGAAGCTGTCTTACAGATACTGTAGGCCAGGTAAATTCCATAGTCCAACAGGGATGCGGTCAGCTATTGAACAATTCCTCAACGTCCTAGATAAAAAACAAACCAGAAAATAGAATTCCATTTCAGGAGGAGCAAAAGAAAAACTATTAATCCAATAACCATGAAACTTTGGGTGCCAGGGGACTCACAAAAGTCTCAAAAATTTTGTTCCAGATAAATCTGGAAACGACGAGCTTCCTCCAATTAAGTTACTGATATGCCTGAAATGGATATTATATAATACATAATTATTCAAATTTTGGGAGAAATCCTTTCAAGAATGAGTACATCGAAAAGCTACAGGATTTTACAGTTCTGTTAGACTCTTCAGCTTTGAGAATTGGCCATGCAATGGTGCAGAAAAATTATTCCCCATCAGATTCCTTCATAACATGTGCAGAAAAGAATCAATAGTCTTGAAAAAAAACATGCATAGATTGTATGAAAATATACAGTTACTTCGTGAGTTTTACATGATACGAAGGTCTTGCCACTGCTCGAAAATATCTGGGATTGCTCCATTGAGGTTGTTCCCTCGCACATTGCTACAGCCGAAAGAGGATCAACTGATTTAAAAGTAATCTGAAGATGTATATTAACCCCCCACCCCCTCTTTCATCCTATGCTAATGTGAATGAAAGATAATAGAATAGATACTTACAAATATGTCAGTTTATTCAAATTCTTGAAGCTCGCCGGTAATGAACCAATAAATTCATTGTTCTGCAATTTCCTGAAATCATTTACTACATAATAATAAGTATCCCTGTATTCTTTGTCAACTTTGGATGAAACTCTATCCAGTAAATGTTCAAATTTAGCAGCTTCCGTGTCCGTATAATTACGACCAGCTTTAAAAGAACATACAAGGAATGAGTAGAATTGTTTTGCTTTGGATATATTTTTACTTTGACAGACAGCTGTGGGTTGGGAATGTTGAAAGCCAGCTCTCCAGGACCACGGCATAGACCAAAAAAAAACATCTTTATCCCATTGTACACAGCTAAGTACACGCACAAGAATTCAGTACAAGTCAGTCAAAATGTAAGTGGATTAGCTACATTTCCTAAACAAGTACGATCAAACATGTACTCTTCTCTGTATGTAAATCTTTACAAGTTTGTAAACTCTCATCACATTTGGAGATTAGACAAAAAGTTTTATCATCATCTGGATACTTGGTCACAGATTTTTGGAGTAGAATGTGATCAAATAAAAGACTTTAATACAAGTGAACGTTTGGTGAATTTTTTAATATAAGCACATTTTCGGACCAAAAAAGAAGACGACTCTAATACAGTGCTAGGTTTGGATAATAGTTCTCTGAGTTGTGTTCGTTAAAATGCAAATAATGCATCAGTTTATCTTGTGTTGCTAAGTATTCTACTGCCATTGCCTTCCATTTGAAAGATCATTACACCAACTGATCAAGATTATCTCCCAAACCAACAAAAATATACTTACAACTCCTCAAGATTCACAAGATTTCCAAGCTGGCCCGGGAGTACATCCGAGAGTTGATTATCAGAGAGGTACCTAATTGTGAAGGCAAATAGATGGGGATTCAAGTTTGCGCTAAACCAAACGGCAAGTGAGATAATATAGAAATATGGATTTTATCAAGGATTTTACAATCCAATGAGGCTCTTAATATTTCCCATCTCAGCCGGAATTTTCCCTGATAAGAAGTTATAACCCAAGTCTCTGAAAGGACAAGAAGAAAAGAAATATATATTATGAACTAAGAGAGCTAGAAAATAATAATTTATTCTGGAATAGAAAGGACAATATGAGATGAAGCTTTAGACTTACAAATATTCCAACGATGGGAGAGCACCCAATTCCGGAGGAATTGTTTGGTTGAACAAATTTTTGCACAAATATCTGTAATGGAAACCAAGGTTAGATTTTAATGATTAAATATGATACCAAGATAGAAGTTTGAGTGAATTTTAATGATTTTTTTGTGTGTGTCAACTTTACGCCTTGTGGAGTCACTTCTCATGATCTCTTCGTTCCCACATTTCCTCTTGTTAAGAAAGAAACCTTTGATCTAACTCGAACACAAAAGCTATCTCTCATAAGGTGAGGGTTTTTCAACACTATATAAGGAGATAAACAACCATCCATCAAGTAATGTGGGACACTTAACAACCCACCGCATGCCTAAGCTTGCCAACTAGAGCGTGGACAAAATAATATGGGGGCCCTATATTGCGACATAATAAGAGGGTTGAGTCTGGCTCTGACCATAGGCGTAACTCAATCCTGAAAGCTAGCTCCTGAATTGAGGATTGATCAAGACTTCCTAAGTTATGTCTTCAAGGAGTGATGCATAATTGACCAAGTGCCAAACAAGGAGACAAACAACCCATCCCTCAACCAATGCGACACAGTAAACGCTTCCTAAGTTCCAACTTCCAAGTGTTGTCTTGAAGGAGTGATGCATAATTGACCAAGTGCCAAACAAGTAAAGCATCAAATGCCATAATTTTGTCACAAATTGCAATGAACAAAGGGATAGTCAACATCCTTCACATTTCCGTCGGCCAAACAGATGAAGATTTGACTTTGGTAAGCATCAAGCTATCACACAGCACCCGATAACACTTCTCCATTTCAAGTTTTAATCATCTATCATTTAATTCTCATGATATTTGAATTGCTCGCAACAGTATATTTCGCCTCATCAACTACTATTAGGATGTCATAACATTGTTAGAACAGCTAGCATTCAAACTCGGACGAGAACCATTACTTTATGATTGTTCTGTTGCCAAAAAGGAATTTCTGGTTTTGTAAAGCAGTCAAATTGAAGTTATTCCATTTATTTTCCTTGATGGAAATGAGTGGGAGCAATAGTTCCTCTTTTTGATTTAAAAATTAGCAGGAAATTAAACAAGTACGTAGAAATTGCGCGTAGGTTGAGTCATAAAGCTAATACAAAAAAGTAAGGCAATGACTTACATTTGTTTTACAGACGACATCTGACCAAAGAAAGGTGGAATGGCTCCTTCCAATAAGTTATCACAGAGAGAACTGTCAGATAAAACATCATAACTATCACAGGTAATTCAAGAAAAACATCATCATATGCATGGTAATGAACTTTAAAAACAGATAAATAAGTTTCTAATATAATGAAAAAATTTGCAGTCGAAGTTCTGAAACTACTCACAATTCCGACAGATTATCCAGTTTTTTGAATGATTCCGGAATGTATCCACGCAAATTGTTTCCATTCAAATATCTGTAATCAACCAAAATAGATAGATAAATAAAGGATAATACAAGAGATAAGATCGCTTTTTCAAAATGAGTGTTAAGACATTAACTTTTTAGCCGTGAGCTCCCCTGCTATTATTCAAGTAAGGATGCAAAAACCAAAATCAGCATAGAGTGCTAATTTCTTGTTTATTTGCTTCTGATCATAGAACATCTAAATCTAGTGTCGTTTTTATATGCAACTAGTTGTGTCGGAGGAATGATTTTATGTAAGGGGGTTCGAAATAGATTCTCAAGTTGTATCAAGGGGTTCAATATGCAATATAAACACATAAATATCAGATTTAACCTTAAATATAAAGTGTACTTTCCTGAAGAACGGGGTCTGAGTATACACTACCCTCCCTACACCCCACGTGTGGGATTACACTGAGTATGTTGTTGTTGTAGTTACCGCATTCGTTTTTCTATAATATTTATTACACTCGCATACAAAATGCAACTAGAATCTAACAAATGGAATGACACTTAAATGCAAAATCTTCAAGTATGCTTATGATCTATAATGCGAATTTAAACTGAAAAGCAATTGTTTAGGTATCCTTACAGCGTTTTTAAATATTGAAGGTTTCCAATCTTTGCAGGGATCACACCTTGTAATTGACTATAGGAGAAATCTCTGCAGTTCATTATGTTGCAAAAACATCAATCAGAAATCTCGAAGTTGGAAAGTTAAAAAAAATGCAACAAAATGTAATGCCCATGAGACCACAATTTCAGACAAGGATGACCTGCACATTTGGTCGAATAGGCAAAGATGTCTCTTAAGTTACTTTACACTTTCGAGGTGAAATTATGGAGACGGTGCTATTATTAGAGTGAAATTATTCTAAATCATTTTTGGTCGAGTAGGCAAAGGTGAATATTCCTGCTTCAACATAATATAGAAATGTAAAGAGGCATCGGGCAGCCTAGTGTACTAAGCGCCCATTATGCGGGGGGAAAGGACCGGACCACAAAGGTCTATTTTATGCAACATCAAAGGGCTATTTTCATGGCTCTAAACGAAGAAACTTCACATGTGACACGAAGGTTCCCTTCCAAATGTAAAGAGGCATAATTTTAGATACTTGTAATCTACCGTAAAAATTCAAGTAGTGAAGTAGTCAATAATGTGGGTTGAGAACCACAAGGTCTCGGATTCAAATCCCAACTGAGACAAAAACACTAGGTGATTTCTTCCCATATGTTCTAGCCTTAATGGACAGAGTTACCTAGTACCTGTTGTCGGTGGGAGGTGCTAGGTATCACGTGGAATTAGTAGAGGTGCACGCAAACTGACCCGAACACCATGGTTATCAAAAACAAAAAAGCACCATGAGCACTGCATATCATCATTCTACTCAAACGACGACCACTGAGAATATTAGAATTGCAAATTGCCCAAGAGCACAATCATATATTTCTCAATGGCAGAACCAGAATTTTCTTCAAAAGAATGAAGTAAACACACCACAAGCCAAAGGGGGTTCAACATCTACTATATATACATACAAATAATTTTAACCATGCATAGATAGTGTAATTTTTCACCGAAAGAGGTTAGGATGAACCCCATCGTTCTACCTGGACTTGTAATATTTCGAAATGACGTATTACTCAGCAGATCAATTAACAAGAAGAGCAGTTAAGAAAAATACTAAAAAGTAAAACAATAAGAATATTAAATAACTTGGATTAGAAGTGATACATGTACACCACTCGACATCTTTTCTGGTCCTCAGGATAACAATCGCAAGTAACGGAATTTGATTCAATATAACAACTTGGAGATAATCTTTCCCCAGAACACCCAAGCAGATCATTGATGACATCCTCTGACATCCAAATGCAGAAAATTGCATCAGCAGAGAGATAAAAATTAGAACGGATAACCTGCGATGTCATGAAGATGTAACAGCAAATAACAAGCTCATCTAAACTCTAGATAAAAAATAATTCCCTCGTTACAATTCCTGCATTACTAATCGTTACATTTATCCATGTATAAAATCCCTGCATAACTTGCTTTGAAACCAAACTAACTCCTCAGGATTGCAACGCCAATTGTTAGCTATGAGTATGTGGAATAAGTTAAGGAGGGAAAGTGTAATTTCTTTATACCGTCATCCAAGTTTATACTTTATTAGTCTAAAGAAAATTCAATCTCACCCTTGATCAAATGGAGGAAATAAAACTATAGAATCTCCTCGCACAGTGCGATTTTCTTTCTATATTACGTTCATCTCTATGTTACCATTCATGTACAAAATAACACGTAAAGGTTCGGCTTTCATTTCAGTATTAAAAGCTGTTACAGGAAGAGATGTCTTTACCATAAACAAAGAAAGCTATAACTTTTTTCGCGATGACTATACAAACATCAAAAAAAATTGAAAATATAACAAGGCAAGTTAAAAGTAATTCGACTATGAATTCAGACAACAAAGGACTATTATGATTTTGACGACTACACAAATACCATTTTTCAGACAAAGCGTCAACAAACTTGCGGTAGAACATAGTGTTAAATGGAGGTTGAGAACTTCCATTAATGAAATTTGCCTTTATCCGAACAACAACAAGAGCATACCCGCCAACCTCAGAGTGGGGTCGGGGAGGGTAGAGTATACATGGACCTTACCCCAAGCTCAAAGGTTGATAGGTTGTTTCGGGTACACCCTTGGCTCAAGAAAAAACAATCCAAAGCAGTCCCACACAATAAGTAACGGAAGTACAAAAGAAAATTATTTCTCCATATTGACAGTAACATTGAAAGCAAAATAATATTGGAACATGTTTGAATCATTTAGTATAAGAAAACAAAGCAGCAAAAATATTTACACAGACTTAAGACAGTGATAATCTTACCATCTTCTTTCGCAAGAGGAGGTATATTTGGCAATTTTTCATCATATAAAGTTGTTGTACAGATTCTGCGTAGAGGGCCTTGCGTAGCTTGTTCTACAGTCACCTCAAAAATGACTAACAGCAGCAAAAGACAAGTGAAAACCCTGTAAATAAACATGAACATTACCATATTAACTCAACAAGAAATGCTTATGCCTTTCTTTATTTAGGCAAAAGCTGCATTAATGTGGTTTATAAAAAAGAACACTTCTTCATGTTTTCCCATTTCTGGGCCCTTACAGCAATAGCATAGCTTATCTTTTACAGTACTCATTTTACATTCCTTTTACATCCAAAAAGATGAAATTTTTCCACAATCCATTAAATTCTCTTTCAGTCATTCCATCAAACACCTTCCAAGCAAATCACGAGTTACTTTAATCTTCACATAGAATATGCCTTTTTTGTTAGTGGATTTGTGGTAGTGAACTGATTCCCCTGTAAAGGGTATTGAGTCAATTACTCTATGAAGCATTTATTGGAAGTTTCAGCTTAATTAAAGTAGCAAGAATTTTCAAGAAAGTGACAAAGAAAATGATGTATCTTTTTTAACTTTTTATGAAAAGATAATTTATGTTAATAATCAACTATTGAATTTTGGCATACAAATTAAAAAAAAACAATAAAAATATAAATTTAACATAATTTTTTATTTAATATCTTTTTAAAGATTAATTAATTGTCAAAATAGGATAACTTTGAAAAAAAATTTAATGATTCATTTATTTTGAAACACTAATAAATACTCAATAATTTATTTATTCCAAAATGGGGAGAGTATATTGTAAGGGCCCTAAAGTGGAAACAATGGGAAAAAATAATGAAAAGATTGTTCTTTTTTCTTTATAACAAACCTTAGGGATACCTGTCATCTTCTATCGGCAACAGATATCAGGTAGCTCCATCCACCAAGATTAGGACAAATCGGAAGAACCACCTAGTGTATTTTATCTTCACTGAAATTTGAACATGAGACGTAATCATACCTTTTAACTTGGGGCTTTGATAGGTGACGAAAGAATTTTAAAATGAGCTCGATGTAACACAAATTTTAATTATTGAGTGGAGGTGACAATTGATTAAGAAAGTTGAAAAAGTTTAAAAATAACCCACAAATTTTTTAATTTATACTTTGATCCAATGTAAAATATAATATAACTACAAACGGAGGAAAAAAAGGCATGTTTCTCTCTCTTCTCATTTATTGGAGTTTTCTCTCTCTTCGCGATTTTTGTTGTTCATTGTTGTTTCATCATCTTCTTCTTTATCATCTCTTCTTGTTCATCATCATCTTCTTGTTGTTGAACATTATTGTTGTTACCGTTACTGTTGCTGCTTGATCAATTTTTTTTAGATCAAATTTTATTTGTATATCACTTGGGCATTACTTATAGGTGATTCTAGTAAGTAAAATTATAATTTTTAATTGAATTTCTCATCTGAGTGTATCTGCTACTGCTGTTTTTTCAACAATCGATAAAACATGTAACGTGAATCTAACAGATGAGAAATCTGTTGCAACATATATGACTAATTTATTGCGTAGATTAATAATCTGTTGCAACATATATGACTAATCTGTTGCGCAGATTAGTAATCTGTTGCAACATATATGACTAATCTGTTGCGCAGATTAGTAGTCTATTGTAACATATATGACTAATCAATTGCAACATATATGACTAATCTCTTGCAACAGATTAGTCATATGTTGTAACAAATTATTCACTTGTTGCAACAAATGACTCATATGTTGGATTCATGTTGCAAGTTCTATCCATTGTAGCAGTAGCAGATATAAAAAATAAAAAATTCAGCAAAATCATAATTATACATACAAAATCACTTATGAAGTAATGTCCAAGTGATATACGAATAAAATTTGACCTATAAAAAATCCAAAAATTTCAATAGGGGCACAACGAATAAGTGAAATACATGAAAAATTTCATGAAACGGGTAAAGAAGACAAAAATAGTATACCATACATCAAATGCAAAAGGATCAAGGGGTCAAACGTTTGAGCTCTCATAAAAACGTTTAAGTTTTCTAGTATTTTAATTACTTTCTAATGGATGACCCATCTATTATAACAAATTTTCTATCTGTTTGATAATTTCCAACAGATAAATCATTTATTGCAACATGTTAGTCATCTGTTGATTCAAATTAAGCAATTATTAGTAATAACCAAATTGATTTAACTAAAATTAAAGACAAGTCTTTAAGACAATGGGACAAACATTTGAGTTCTCCTAAAAATATTTGAGTTCCCTAGTATTTTAATAATTTTCCAACAGATGACCTATTTGTTGCAACAAGTTAGTCATCTGTTGCAACAAATGCTTATAACAGGTTAGTCATTTGTTGATTCAAATTAAGCAATTATTAATAATAATTAAATTGATTTAATTAAAATTGAAGACAAAGGGAAAATCGTTTGAATTCTCCTAAAAAACATTTGAGTTTTAGTATTTTAATTATTTTTCAACACATATTTGGTTTATTTAATAATTTCCAACAGATGAGTCATATGTTGTAACGACTTAGTCATCTGTTGCAACAGATGTCTATATCTGTTTGATAATTTTCTATAGATGAATTAGTTGTTGCAACAAGTGAATCATCTGTTGCAACAAATGTCTATACCTGTTTGGTCATTTTCAACAGATGTTTTTATCTGTTTGGTCATTTCCAACAGATTACTCATCTGTTGTAATATGTTAGTCATCTATTGATTCAAATTAAGCCATTATTAGTAATAACTAAATTGATTACTAAAATAAAATATGAATTAATAAGTTCAATTACAGTTTTAATTAATCTCATGGTAATTACACGATCAACTAAGTATGTTCGTCCTAAGTAGAGTGATCAATTGACCAATTTTATTTGAAATGATTCAAACTAAGTCATCATTAGAAATAACTATATTGATTTGACTAAAATTAAAGATGAATTAGTAAGTTCAATTACGATTTCAATTAATCTCATAGTAATTACATAATCAATTAAGTGTTTCATACTGAGTAGAATGATTAATTGACCAATTTTATTTGAAATAATTCAAATTAAACCATTATTAGAAATAACTATATTGATTTAACTAAAATTAAAGATGAATTAGTAAGTTCAATTACGATTTCAATCAATCTCATAGTAATTACATGATCAATTAAGTGTTTCATCCTTAGTAGAATAATTATTTGACCAATTTTATTTGGAATGGTTCAAATTAAGCCATTATTAGAAATAACTATGTTGATTTAACTAAAATTAAACATGAATTGATGTGTTCACTTACAATTTCAATTAATCTCATAGTAATTACATGATTAACTAAGTGTATTCGTCCCGAGTAGAGTGATCAATCGATCAATTTTATTTGAAATAATTCAAATTAAGTCACTATTAGTAATAACTAAGTTGATTTAACTAAAATTAAAGATGAACTTACAATTTTAGTTAATCGCATAGTAATTAAATGATCAACTAAGTGTATTCGTCATGAGTAGAGTGATCAATTGACCAATGTTATTTGAAATGAATCAAATTAAGCCATTATTCGTAATAACTAAACTGATATAACTAAAATTAAAGATGAATTGATAAGTTCACTTACAATTTCAGTTAATTTCATAATAATTACATGATCAACTATGTGTATTCATCTCAAGGAGAGTGATCAATCGACCAATTTTATTTGAAGTGATTCAAATTAAGTCATTATTAGTAATAACTAAATTGCTTTTAACTAAATTAAAGATGAATTGATAAGTCCACTTATAATTTCAATTAATGTATTCGTCCTTAATAGAATGATCAATTGATAAATTTTATTTGAAATGATTCAAACTAAGCAATTATTAGTAGTAATTAAATTGATTTAACTAATATTAAAGACAAGACCTTAGACAAGAAGACAAATATTTGAGTTTCTTAAAAATATCTGAGCTTTAGTATTTTAAATTTTTTTCCAACATATGTCCTATATGTTTGATAATTTTCAACAGATGAGTCATATGTTGCAACAACTTAGTCATAGGTTGCAACATATGTCTGTATTTGTTTGATAATTTTCAATAGATGAATCATTTATTGAAACGAGTTAGTCATCTGTTGCAACATATATCTATATTTATTTGGTCATTTTTAACAAATGTCTTTATCTGTTTGATCATTTTCAACAGATTACTCATCTTTTGCAACATGTTAGTCATCTATTGATTCATATTAAGCCATTATATTAGTAATTACAAAATTGATTTAACTAGAATTAAACATGAATTAATAAGTTCAATTACAGTTTCAATTAATCTCATGGTAATTACACAATCAACTAAGTGTGTTCGTCCTGAGTAGAGTGATCAATTGACCAATTTTATTTGCAATGATTCAAACCAAGTCATAATTAGAAATAACTATATTGATTTAACTAAAATTAAAGATGAATTAGTAAGTTCACTTTCAATTTCAATTAATTTTATAATAATTACATGATCAACTAAGTGTTTCGTCTTAAGTAGAATGATCAATTGACCAATTTTATTTGAAATAATTAAAATTGAGCAATTATTAGTAATAACTAAATTGATTTAACTAAAATTTAAAGATGAGTTGATAATTTAATTACGATTTCAATTAATATCATAGTAATTACATGATCATCTAAGTGTATTCGTCTTGAGTAAGGTGTTAATTGACCAATTTTATTTGAAATGATTCAAATTAAGATATTATTAGTAATAACAACGTCGATTTAACTAAAATTAAAGATGAATTGATAAGTTCAATTACGACTTCAATTATTCTCATATTAATTACACGATCATCTTAGTGTGTTCGTTCTGAGTAGAGTGATCAATTGACTAATTTTATTTGAAATGATTCAAATTAAGCCATTATTAGTAATAGCTAAATTGATTTAATAATTTCAATTTCAATTAATCTAATAGTAATTACATGATCATTTAAGTGTATAACCAATTGCAACAGATTTAACCTGTTGCAACAAATGAGTCATCTGTTGAAAATTATCAAACAGATATACACCTTATCTGTTGAAAATTATCAAACAGATATACACATATGTTGCAATAAATTGGTCATCTGTTGTAACAAATGTCTTTATCTGTTGGTTATTTTCAACAGATAACCAATCTGTTGTAATATATGACTTTATCTGTTTGTCATTTCCAACAGATTACTAATCTGTTGCAATAGACGACTAATCTGTTGCAATAAATGTCTTTATCTGTTTGGTTATTTCAACATATTACTAAGGTGTTGCAAAAGACGATCAATCTGTTGCAATAAATATCTTTATCTACTTGGTCATTTCCAATAGATTACCCATCTGTTGCAATGGATGGGTCATCTGTTATCAATCTATCTTTAACTTTATTGTAATAGTAAATAATCTTGTATTGTTATTTAATTTTAGTCTATGACCTTACTCTCAATCAAACACTTTCTTTCTTGTAATTGACTCTTTCCACTCACGAACGCTCAAAAACCTACACCTCTCAACATCTTAAAAAAATAGTAGAATGAAAAAAAATAAGAATAAACTCAGTCGATCAAATATATATTTTCTCATTAATTACATAAAAAATATTTGCAACATTAAGTTAGACCAGATAAAATAAATTACATATGATCAAAAAAATATATAACCTAATTATTATTATTATTATTATTGTCAATCGAAAATCCATTGGGCAGCAGACCCTTCAGCCTTCGAATCCCACGAAGCACCCTTGCTCTCACGGCGCCCAACTCTCACTCGAGTTCATGAACCAACCTTTCAAGTTCCTACACGGTGTCAAACAGAATCCCTCAACGGATGTTTAACAAAAAAAAAAGTGAAACTTAACTAGAAAATAGATGCATGTTAATAATTTTTATATTAGAACAAGAAAACAAAACATACCTCAACGGATGAACAAGAAATTTATTTTTGAAAGAGAAGTGATTGAAGATATAATGACGTTTTTATGCAAGACAAGATGCAAGAGATAGAGTTGAGGAGACTTATTTATAAAAGATTGAATGAGTGAGTGGTGCAGTGTGTTAGGAAAAATCACGATCGTTCACCTCTTTTTTTTAATAATCAAACTTGGTGACTTTTCGATTATTTAAATTAAAAAATAGATTTAAATACAAGAAAGGTGAAAAGTCACAACTTTTCAGCTTTTTGGTATTTTAGTTATTTAAATTAAATAGCTACAAAATTGTGTTTATCATATTTTTTTCATATTATTTATTTACGAATTATTTTTTTAATTAAATGATTGAAAAGTCATGACTCTTGAGTTCTTCCAACATATGATCTATTTGTTGCAACATATGATTCATCTGTTGCAATAGATTGTTCATTTGTTGCAATAGATTGTTCATTTGTTGAAAAAATAAATCAATAGCAAGATTTATTCAATAGAAACAATAACAAATCACCATTTATCAATGCACCATTTTTACCATGAGATTAATTGAAATCGTAATTGAACTTACTAATTCATCTTTAATTTTAGTTAAATTAATATAGTTATTTCTAATGATGACTTAGTTTGAAATTTCAAATAAAATTGATCAATTAATCACTCTACTCAAGACGAACATACTTAACTCTAATAATGGCTTAATTTGAATCAATAGATGACTAACATGTTACAATAGATGAGTAATCTGTTAGAAAAGACTACACAGTTAAAGATATCTGTTGAAAATGACCAAACAGATATAGATATCTATTGCAACATATGACTAACCTGTTGCAATAACTAACTCATCTATTGAAAATTATCAAATAAATAAAGACGTCTGTTGCAAAAGACGACTAAATTGTTGCAGCATATGACTCATCTGTTGGAAATTATTAAATAGACAAGATATGTATTGAAAAACAATTTAAAATACTAAAACTCAAATGTTTTTAGGAGAACTCAAACATTTGTCCCCTTGTCTAAGGTCTTGTATTAAAGACTTAATTAATTTAGTTATTATTAATAATTACTTAATTTGAATCAACAAATGACTAACCTATTGTAAACATCTGTTGCAACAAATATGTCATCTGTTGGAAAATAATTAAAATACTAGGGAACTCAATTATTTTTAGGAGAACTCAAATGTTTGTCCCATTGTCTTAGAGACGTCTTTAATTTTAGTTAAATCAATTTAGTTATTACTAATAATTGCTTAATTTGAATCAACAGATGACTAACATGTTGCATCAGATGATTCATCTATTGGAAATTATCAAACAAATAGAAAATCTATTGTAACAGATGGGTCAACTATTAGAAAGCAATAAAATACTAAGGAACTTAAACATTTTTAGGAGAGCTCAAACGTTTGTCCCCTTGATCCTTTTGCATTTGATGTATGATATATTATTTTTGTCTTCTTTACCTGTTTCATGAAATTTTTCATGTGTTTTACTTATTCGTTGTGCCCCTGTTGAAAATTTTGGAATTTTTTTAGGTCAAATTTTATTCGTATATCACTTGGACATTACTTCATCAGTGATTTTGTAAGTAAAATTATAATTTTTGTTGAATTTCTTATTTGGTGTATCTGTTACTGCTATAATGGATAGAACCTGCAACACGAATTCAATATATGAGTCATCTGTTTCAACAAGTGAGTAATCTGTTGCAACATATGACTAATCTGTTACAACAGTCTATTACAACAGATAACTCATATGTTGGATTCATGTTACAATTATGAATCCAACAAATGAGTAATTTGTTGCAACATATGACACATCTGTTGCAATAGATTACTCATACGTTATTGCAACATATGACTCATTTGTTGCAATAAATTACTCATCTATTGCAACATATTAGTCATATATGTTGCAACAGATTACTAATCTGCGCAACAGATTAGTCATATATGTTGCAACGGATTACTTATCTGTTGGATTCACATTACATGTTTTATCCATTGTTGAAAAAACATCAGCAGCAGATACATCCAGATGAGAAATTCAACTAAAAAATAACAAACATAAAAAAAAAAAATAACAAAAAACATAAAAAAATAACAAACACCAACAAATCAAGTTCCTCATTTTCGTCATAACTAAAAAGCCCTAATTTTTTACTTATGAAAATCGAAAAAAATGATGAAGAACTTGAAGTTGTTGTCGCCAGAGAATTTTGTCACGTCGACTGACGGTTGAAAGTAAAAAAGGAATGGGCAAGAACTCAAAACTATTTGTTGCTAGAGGTTGAAGTTGCACAAGATTGATGGGAGAAATTTGGAAAGTTGTTGGTTGGGAGAAGTTAGAGAGAGAAACTATCGAGAGAAAGAGAGAAGAGAGATTGATTTGCAGAGAGAGGAAAATTTTGTGGGTGTGGGTTGATTTGTATTTTTGAAAAGATTAAAAAGTTTGAAAAATATTAATCAAGTCCACAATTAACCTAATTAAGTTTCTTAATTATGTTTGATCCTTTAAGTTGGTCAATGTCACTAATCCTTCATTCAAGATTTAAATGACGTTTTCCTTCAAATTTCTCAAGTAACAATGGACCAATTATTATCAAGATTTTTGAATTATAGCAAAAATAACTTTGATTTTGAGAATATTCAACGTCAACAATCTTGGAGGCCTCGTCTTCAAAGCATTCCTGAAGTTAATTAACAACAGAGGCGAATCTAAAATTTATAATCAGTTTACGTATTTAGAATGAGCCTATTAGATATACACACGACGAACATAATATATTTTATACATGTATTTATGAATCTAAAAGAAAAATGAATTATTCCCTTTTTGTTTATACTTTTTTAGGTTTTAGGTGATGTGTCCATTTATTTGATGATATTGTAAAGAAATTAACAAAATTTGTTGTATAAAGTTGACTATTTCTTTTGAAAGTTTTTGAATATAAATAAATCTATATTTGTTTAGATCAAACATTTGTAGTTCAGAATTTATTTCCAATTAAGTTTTAGATATTCATATTTATAATATGATTTTCCTCAAATTCATTAAAAATTCATATAGGATTTTTGCATGCTTTTTTTTTTTTTTTATGATAGAATATACATATGAGACCTTTCTGTAAATCACTTGACCTAATGGCGTATATAATAACCGTAACACAAATATGAGTTTGTTTTATTCCATAATGAGTTGTGATTTGTCTTACTGAATTTGATTACATTTAAATTGTTAATCATAAATTCATAAATCGATAAAGTTACTATCATGTGAAACAGGATAGTTATATCATGTGACCAGGATAGTTATGGGTTCAACTCGTGAAATCGTCTCTTGCAGAGCTGCATGCGAAGGCTACGTACAATATAATCTTATGGTCCGACCCTTCTCCCAATCTTGTGTATACAGGGGCGGACCTAGGTTGAAAATTTTGGTGCTCTGACAGTTGTTAAATTCGACCTAGAATAGGTATAATTATATAACAAACGTATAAAAATTGATATAAGATGGAAAAAAACACCCATAAAACCAAGAAGATAGCTGAGTGCTTTGATTTTCATGCGAAACCTTATAGCTTTGGGTGTCAATATACGTGTTTGAACCTCTCGAGCACCCATAACTCCTAAATTTTAGATCCGCCACTGCGTGTATAACGAAAGCTTTAGTACATCAGACTGCTTTTTTTCACTAACTATGATATAATATATTTACTGTAAGTAATAAATTAATCTTCTTTCATCGACCATAAACACTTCATATTAATGTGACATCATGTCTATTAATATATGGATAAGTAAGACCCCTTAAATAATTAGCAAGCTAATTAGGTTTGTATCATATTGATAATTCCAAATTAGGCTTTTTAATCTTGTTTAGTAAAAACATATTTTAAGAGCTTTGCCAATAGACAAAGTCAAGTTTTTTACATGGTCAATGCTTATAAATTAATTACTCCTTCCTTTTTATTTTACTTGATTTTTATTGATTCGCTACATTTTTATTTATTTTTAATTTAGAGTGTATTTTACTAAATTAATTTTATTACTGATGCTTTAAATTCTAAATTTGATTATTATTACTTTATATAGTTATTTAATAGTAACATAGAAAGGAAAAATATAATAAAATTCTTTTGATTTTATAAATTAAAAAAGTAAATTGAAATAATTATTTTTAGTATAAAGACCAAGTAAAATGGATCGGTGAGTAAATGATAATAGTGCTACTGCTACCCACCAAATTCTTTCTCTTTCTAATTTTATATATGATATATACACTTTTTAAAAATTTATTTATGTAATTCTTTAAGCATTTTATATGTTTAAAAGTTATTTGATTTTAACCTTTTTATTTAATTAATCTTGATAATGTGATTTTATTTGCACTAATATCTATAAAGGTTAAGGGGTTTACTCGTAAGATGGGGATGGGAAGAACAATTGGACCAGATGAGATTCCGATGAACTTTTGAAATAACACATGCGAGGTGGCTATTGAGTGATTGACTGGGTTAATTAATGTCATATTTAAAATGACTAAAATGCTTGACGAATGAAGATGATGACTAAAATGCTTGACGAATGAAGATGGAGTACAATGGTTCCATTGTACTGGAATAAAAGTAATATAATTCAAAATTTTAATAACTATAAGGAGGGTTTATTTACAAGGATAAAAGATAACTAATCCTGATTTTATTATGAGTTTATTCCATAATTGATTGGGATAAAATCGTTGGATAACTTATCTCAGTATTATAGCGTTAGTTTTATCCCACACTAAAGGTGGAATTTTACAATTCTAGAATTACTAATCTAGAATAATTAATCTCGAAATTACCTGTCCCTCAACCAAACGAGCCTTAAGGGTATCAAGATACTAAGCTATATTATGAATGACTGGTAGAGAGTGATCAAGATGAGGATGAAAAGGGGTGTGTTTATCTCCGAGAATCAATTTGGATTCATGCTGGATCGATCGACTATATAACTCCTTAAACTTGTGAGGAGATTGTTGGAGCAGTATAATTAGGGGCAAAATGAGAGACTTACACGTGGACGTGTTCATTGACTTAGAAAATACTTACAATAAAGCCTTAATATAAAGGTATACATGTGGCCTACATCAGGACAATTAAGGACATGTATGATAGAGTCAGACCTGGGTTAGAACAGTGGAAGGTGACTCAAAATACTTTTCAACTGTGATGGAGTTGTATTAGGGGTCCGCCCTTAGCCCGTTCCTATTTGTCTTAGTGTAGAATGAATTGTCACAATATATTCAAGGGGAGGTGTCGTGGTGAATGTTATTCACAGATGACATAGTATTGTTCGATGAGACGCACAGTGAAATTAATGATAAACTTAAAGTTTGGAGACATACCCTAGAATCTAAAGATGTAAGTTAAGAAACACTAAAACATAATACCTGGAGTGCAAGTTAAGTGACACAACACATGATGCGAGCGTGGAAGTGAAGATCGACGTAGAAGTCATATTCTAGAGAGGAGCTTTTCCAGTATCTGGGGTCGATAATTTAAGAAGACATGAAGATTGATGATGATGATGTCGCTTATCATATTAGTGTGGGATTGGTTAAATGGAGGCTCGCCTCCAGGGTACTGTGCAATAAGAATGTGTCAGTAATAACCAATTGATGCGTGGGCACAGGAGGAGAGATATGATTAAAAATGAAGTTATATGAGGTAAGATGGGAGTGGCCTCTGTGGCGAACAAGATGAGAGAGACGAGGTTAACATGATTTAGACATATGAAAATGAGATGCACAAATGCGTAAATATAAGGAGGTGTGAACGATTGGCTGTAGTTGGAATTAAGCGAGGTAGAGGTAGACTAAAAAAAAATAGAGGACATGATTAAATAAAACATAACACAACTTCACGTTATTGAGGATATGCTCCTAAATAAGAAAACTTGGAGGCCGATGATTAGCGTAAAATGTAAAAAGAGAGACACGGGCTAGCCTTCTCATCTCCTCCTTGTTAGTAGTATTCTTAATAGTCAGGGCATACAACATAAATTCCGATAGTTTGAAATTTAATTACAAAAAATCCCGATATATGCATAATTACTGAAACTTTCAATTTTGATTCTGTCAAGATACAAAATTAGTTTTCGATACATTCAATTAAGATATATTTTTTGCTTTGTAAAACTACATAATTTGCTTCTGATATTTTTTTTTTCGATTTTGAGTCTGTTGAAATACATAATACATCCAATGCAGATATATTTTTTCCTTTATAAAGATACATAATTAGCTCTCGATATATTTATTTGATTTTGAATCTGTCGAGGTCTTCTCCAATACATCCAATGAAGATATATAATTAGTTGAAATTTTTGTAATTACTTTGTAAGCATGAAAATTTATGCAAATATGATAAATTAATGTGTATATATATGTTATTTTTTCTAGGTATAATACATAAATATAACTTGTATAAAGTAGACACACATATCCTATATAGCATAATATGCGTAGGATTTTTAAGTGTGCATAAGTAGACACTTAAATTGTATAAAGTAGACACACATATCCTACGTTGCATAATACACATACATAGGATCTGACGCCAAGTTAAAAGGACATATTTATGTAAATGTTACAACCTTAGGAGTACCGCACCCCAAAAGCTAAGAGCCCAAAGCTATAAATACCCCACACCAATACTTTGTAGTACCGATGTGGGACTTTGCAATCGACCATAGTAAATCACCATGTTCCGCATCCGTCGTCCTCAACGACTCCACTCTAGGTAGCTTTTACTCTACTTAGAGTAGGTAGCTCTTTCTCAGATAGTCCGTTTCGAGTCAGGTGCCCAATGGTTGTGCGCTAAACATTGCTAACCCCGGCCGAACATTGTCGTACCACTATTATAACCTTAGGAGTACCGAACCCAAAAACTGTTCGTATTTTTATCTCGATTTTCTTATCAAATTTAAGTTTTACTTTTTCTTGTAAGGAAAATAAAAGTAACCATACATACTTTTACTTTTACTGAAAGAAAAATATAAAACTTTTTCATATTTGGCAAACCTCTTTCTTGGAGGAAAGATTTTGAGCATCTACAAATAGAATAACCCTCTTCTCATATCATAACGCAATAATACCGCACCCAAAAACTAACTATTAAGCTGAAAAAAGACTATAAATATCCACACTAGTACTTTATAATATCCATCCATATAGGATATTGCAATGGACCATAACAGTAAACCAATCATCTCGTATTGGTTTGACTTGTGAGAGTTAAATGGATAAGTATTTTTTTTAGTTTTTCAAGATATCTCCACAGCCGGCAATCGTGAGCGTAATCCTTCGTTTTTTTGGTCAGCACACTAAGCGATAGAAAACAGGCCAAAGAGTTTGTTTAATTCGCCAGAGGTAGGAATCGAACCCCAACTTCTTGCTTAAAGGGTGAGGTGCTGAACCACCACATCAATTCTTGTGAGAGTTAAATGGATAAGTATGAATTACAAAACCTACCTACAAAGCTTTTTTTTATTGTATAAATAACATAAATACCAATCATTTTTGTAAGTAATTACACTTTACATTCAACTGAAGTCTTTCACCACTTATGAGTTTACTCGTTTTGATTAGTCATTGACAGCTTTGGAAGACAAATATATTGCTTAAAGAAAAGACCCTAAATTACCTTTAAATTGCCTAACCTTTTCCGCAAGAAATTTGTGTATTTTTCTTTTTAGCTGCTCGTAGGGAAAAAGCTGGCAAATAAAGAAAGTGGACTAATGAAGTTGTTCCCATGAGAGCTTAATGAAGTCAATGGACAAACAATTCAATTCTTTGGCATTTTCTCATCTGTGGACTATCTTCTAGGTATACTAATTAAGCTTTACCACTCAAATATTTGTTCATGTTATTCACACTGTTCTCCTATTTTATTCCTTCCAACAAAGTTGCAATCTTTTTTCACTCTGTTAAAAAGAACCCTAAGTTCTTGATTTCTTGTAATTTGTTGAGGTATTGAAGTACCCAAAGTTGCAATCTTGATTTGTTGTTGCTTGTTGAGGAATTGAAGTACCCAAAGTTGCAATCTTGATTTATTGTTACTTGTTGAGGAGTTTAAGTCCCAAAGTTGCAATCTTGATTTGTTATCACTTGTTGAGGTATTGAAGTCCCAAAGTTCAATCTTGTTAAAGGTTTAAGTCTTGATTTATTGTTACTTGTTGAGGAATTGAAGTACCCAAAGTGGCAATCTTGAATTGTTGTTACTTGTTGAGGTATTGAAGCACCCAAGATCCAATCTTGATAAAGTTGCAATCTTTTACTTAAAACCAAGTTGTTGATTTCTAGTAATTTAATCCAATCTTGTCAAAGTTGCAATCTTGATTTGTTGTAACTTTTTGAGGAATTGAAGTACCCAAAGTTCAATATTGTTGAAGTTACAATCTTTTACTCAAACCCCAAGTTCTTGATTGTAGTTTGTTGAGGAGTTGAAGTACCAAAAATTCGAGCTTGTTGAACAAACTGTAGAAATGGGTGGTTGTTTTAGCAAGAAATATACCCAACAAGATGCTAATCGGTACGGAGCAGGACGAAGAAGCGGTAATCAAGAATATCAAAAATCACCACAACCCCGCTCAGAAAGGTCATATCAGCCACAGCCACAACCAACATATCAGCCACAACCGCCGCCTGAAAGGCCATACCAACAGCAGTCACAGACGAAGCCACAGCAACAGTCACATCCTTTTTCTGTTACTGTGCCGCCTCCTGCACAGTCCCAAGACCAAATTCAAGGACCCCATTTGACAGACATATTGGGAAAGCCTTTTGAGGATATTAGAAAGCTCTATACACTTGGGAAAGAATTGGGTAGGGGTCAGTTTGGAGTGACTTACCATTGTATTGAGAATTCTACCGGGAACGCTTATGCTTGCAAGTCTATACTTAAGAGGAAGCTTGTAAGTAAGAATGATAGGGAGGATATGAAGAGGGAAATTCAGATTATGCAGCATTTGAGTGGGCAGCCAAACATTGTGGAATTCAAGGGTGCTTACGAAGATAGGCATTCAGTGCATCTTGTGATGGAACTTTGTGCTGGAGGAGAGCTGTTTGACAGGATTATCGCCCGCGGATATTTCTCGGAGAAGGATGCTGCTGAGATTATTAGACAGATTGTAAATGTTGTTAACATTTGCCATTTCATGGGTGTTATGCATAGGGATCTCAAGCCAGAGAATTTCTTACTGTCTAGTAAGGATGAAAATGCTATGCTGAAAGCAACTGATTTTGGACTTTCCGTCTTCATTGAAGAAGGTCAGTTTGTTGGTCCCTGAGATTAATTACATTACAGCTGAGTTTCTAAGAATAAATCGTTATGTTGTCAATATTATGTTACTCCCTCTGTTTCAATTTATTTGTCTGGTTTTGACTTGACACAAAGTTTAAGAAAGTAAAGAAGACTTTTGAATCTTGCGGTCCTAAACTAAAGATATGTGGAACGTACCAAAATACCCTTTCATCATGTGATCTTGAACATGCCATGTGGAAAGTTAGAATTAAAGAGTTTCCAAAAAGGAAAGAGCCATTCTTTTTTAAATGGACTAAAAAGGATAGTAAGACAAACAAATTGAATCGGGGGGAGTAGTTCTTAAATACTTACATGACTTTTTCTTGCTTGGATGTTTCTGTCAACGCATGACGACAAATACATTTTAACGCTAAGACGCGTTAGTGGTATCTATCTGACAAATTTTCATAAAAGAGATTTGATAGGGGTAAATGTAAGATAAACGAATATTTGTAGAAGATGTATTCTGGTGTTAGCTAGAATAAGAATTGCTTCAATCCTACCAATCAAGAAAGCAATCAATGATTACCATAACAACAAGATGACAAGAAATATTGATTTTAGACTTGCAGGATCAAGTGGCAATTGACAGGTCTCATAGCTACTAAGATTTCGAAAGATCTAGCTGACCTGTATTTCTATGTTCAGTGCTGCAGTTTGCCGTCGTGACTCTTATAACCTACAAGGATATCTTGTACTTCAATCATGACCCAATCTAGTTCCCTACTATGTTTCTTGGACTCTTCGAAAACGTCAACGGGCGCATGTCGGATTCGCCAAAGCTAGTGTTTTTTTTGGAGAATCCGACACGGGTGCGGCATTAAACAGTGTAGAGTTGGCGCAACTTAGGTTCCCTACACCAGAACCTCATCTTGCAACTACTTCTACCATTTTTGGGTAGTGAAGGTCATTGAGTGAGACTTTTTAACCGAGAGTGTGAATCACTGTTGAATCATCTTATTCTTCCTGATCAACCCCTTTCCAGTTAAAGCAATGTGTTTATTACGAGATTTGCCCGAAGTGTTAGCATAAGCACTTGTTCAATTTAGTCATTTACCGGCGAAATGAGTTTGTCAGGGTGCAGCTAAGGGACTTGTTCAGTAAATATCTCAAGAATTCTCTTCTTCCTGTCTAGAGTACTTTGGAATAGTCGTGTTTGCACAAGCTGGCCCGAATACCACCATCATCAAAGAACTCTCCCCTCCTTGTTTTGATAACAGCACCAGCTCACGGTTTTTGTTACTTCCCCATTAACTGGATTTGGAAGAATATACTGATACTTGAGCTAATTACTCATTGTTTCCTACAACGACTTAATATAACGTCTAGTCCGATTTAATGGAATTCAGATTAGGACTTGATGGCTGCACGTATAGGATATTTTTCTCCAAGATAGCATATTGTCAAGCTAACAAATTCCACTTGGATCTTTGTAGAATAGCCTAGACGAGTGGCATCCGAAAAAATTGTAAATGATGCATAAGTATGAAGTTATAAAATTACTCATTAAATTTGTAAAACAAGCGTTGGTGGATCCATCTCAACTTACAGTCTTACACTAGAGGACCTTCTCATTTTACCTTGGTTTTGGCTATTTCTTATTAGTTTTTTCACCTTTTTTAAGTGTTAGGTATACTTAACAGCACATCCCCTTGTCTTGTGATCCGAGTTTCTTTGGGTGAACTACTTAAACTGGTATCCCATTCAATATGACAATCTTTTTATCTACGCTTTTATTTCATGGGGTGTCTTGCCGCTATTTGAGTTCCAACATGGATCATTTCCATGGTTGACTTTAATTATCTTTTGTTTCATTCACTTGTCTGTTTATAATCTGCAATAGATGAGCTTATGTTTCATTTATAAATGTCAGGGAAGGTGTACCGTGATATAGTTGGTAGTGCATATTATGTTGCCCCTGAAGTATTGCGGCGTAGTTATGGGAAGGAAGCAGATGTGTGGAGTGCAGGTGTTATTTTGTATATTCTACTCAGTGGTGTACCTCCATTTTGGGCTGGTAAGGATGGCGATACAAGTTCATTAAGATGGTTTACTTTGTGTTACTTGTTGTATTCTGTTAACATCTTTCCCCGAATCCTTCGTAGAAACTGAAAAGGGAATATTTAATGCCATACTAAAAGGAGAAATTGACTTCCAAAGTGATCCATGGCCGTCCATATCACATAGTGTCAAGGACCTTATTCGGAAAATGCTAACGCAGGAGCCAAAGAAGAGAATTACTTCTGCCCAAGTTCTTGGTATTTCTCTCTTTTCCCTTTGTGTAATCAAAAGTTACAGCAGCGTGTCATGTCTTCTTGCTCTGCATAGACATATCTGGTTATATGCAATAAGGTGTAGTCATGTTTAGCTTTTGTATGCATTTAGTATAGCTTCCAAGTATATGCTACATTGCTCTTTCACGGCTTTGCCTAAACAGGCCTTAATGAAACCATTGGCTTGGTTTCGGCAGATCCAAATACATTATCGTTTTCCCATAGTGTATAGCTTGTGTCTTTCTGCCACTTTGGATGAATTATGGATCTTTACTTCACTAACAAACACTGTGTTTTGGTGATGGCAATTGTCCTGGAGAATGACCTGATTAATGAATTATGTCGCACATTGAATTAATAAGATGACTGAAAAGGATGAGAGTTTTGGGCTTGGAAGATTCTTACCAAAGTGAAAGACAGGTTTTATAGAACAATGATAACAACAACAAACCCAGTGTATTCCCACATGATGTGACCAGTAATGTTATATGAGAGTGAATGTTACGCCTCTAATACGAAATATGTCCACAACATGAGCGTTTTCTGAAATCTGGATGTTAAGATAGATGTGCGTTCATATGATTTTGGACAAATTAAAAATGATCACATTCTACTTTAGGATACAAGTAGCTTGCAGCTAGTGGAAAAGTCGTCTGAGATCATCTGTCCATGTCATTCATAGTCATCCACATGCATTGGTGTATAGATTTATCAGTATAATGCTTAAGACACTAAAAGATGATGGGGTAAGACTAAAATCAAATGAAGGGAAATTATGAGTAGTTATCTAGAAAATCTATGATATTTCAGAGTCTATCTGAATTTAGCTAAGAATAGAACACAAATAGAAGTAAAGATCCATATAGGCGACTAGGTGTATCTTTTTGTTGCATCTAGGGTTGGTGTTTTACACTTACATTAGGTTTGGTGTTTTATAGGACCTTTTCTAATAGTTAGAGATTTCGTATGCCAATTGTAACATCCCAACTTAGGATAAGGAGTCCCACATTGGCAAAATACAGGAGGAATGCTGAGTATATAAGTAAGTAAGCCTTACTCCCTAGTGACGCGTTTTAAAGTCGTGCGGGACTGGGCCTAGAGTGGACAATATCACTAGTGGATTGGGCCGTTGCAGGGGTCTCTCGGGCCTTGATGGTTCGGGATGCCCGTCACGGCCAGGGCCCCGGCTCGGGTCGTGACACCAATGCAGAGATAAATTGTGATTCAGAGAACCTCTAGTTTTAGAGAGTTCCCAATTTGCCTTGAAACCTCTAGTTTTAGAGAGTTCCCAATTTGCCTTGAAAGATAATTTTTTTTGTTAAGAGAAGTCGAGTTGGAATGAACTGAGACCAAATATAGTGGAATGATCATAGATGATTCATATAGCCAACCCAACTTTGTTGTGATTGATATTTAGCAACCCAAATAACTCTACTGAAAAGTTACTCCTCCCAAAATATCTGTATAGGTTTGTATCTATGCCTGTAAGTTGCTTGTTCGTGGTGTTCCGGTGTTGTCTTCGATTTCGAATAGCGAGTTTATAGTATTACCTTGGGGGGCCTTGTTTTCATTATTATCTAGCGGTGTGTTATCCCATTTTTGTTGTGTGCTTTTCTGTTTGTTTGTTGGTTATACTGTTATCTTATCTGTCTTGAGCCGGGGGTCTATCGGAAACCGCCTCTCTACTTCATCTGAGGTGGTGGTATGGACTGCGTACGCTTTACCCTCCCGAGACCCCACATTGTGGGAATACACTAGGTATGTTGTTGTTGTTGTTGTATCAACAAAAACTAACCCATGCATTTTCGACAAGACATCTGATACCTAAATTCGCATAGACCTGCTCTCTTTGCCACGATACAACTTTATTTAAATCATCATACCAATTTAAAGGATTATACAAGATTTCTTATATTATTACTTTGCTCCACAAGTAGTGTTCCACTCGATACCTATACTTTCTTGTTTATGTGGTTCTGTGACCATCTTGAGAGAATCTTTAAGAAGGATTACAAAGCTTATGAGCATAATGGTGGCCTGTTGTTGGTCAATATTGATTATCTTAAAGAATGATAACAAAGCAAAAGGCGTTGCTTTCTTGCATCTTGTGTTTAATACTCCATATGCTGGATTTGCGTTCTGCTTGCTCGTGTAATACTTAGCATTCATCGGGCTTGTTTCTACAGAACATCCATGGCTTCGACTTGGAGAAGCATCAGACAAGCCAATAGACAGTGCAGTCTTGTCCAGAATGAAGCAGTTCAGAGCAATGAACAAGCTCAAAAAACTTGCATTGAAGGTAGAATTTTATTACAGTCAACCATTTTCTCGAGACTGCTATTATTCAGAATCGTTAACTATCATTACTGGTTCTTCCCATACCCAAAGGGAGGTGGCATATGCCGTCCATACTGCATTATATAGAATATTTAAATAAATTTTTTTAACTAAAGAATTGCATCCGGAATCTAGCATTCAACATATGTTATTTTAATATGTATTTAAATAATTTAAGTTATTAACTATTGTAGTTTATAATATTTTTTATGTAATTTTCAAATTAATATACGTTACTTTTCTTGTCCAGATTTTTTTGGCATTGATAGTCAATTATATTTTAAAAATAATTTAAGTTTTTAGTTATTATGATTTATAATACTTTTCTTCTATCTCAATTTCAATGACACTAATATAATTTCAAGAGTCGATCAAATATTTTATATCTTTTAAATTTTTTAAGTTGTTAATTATTGTGATTCCTAGTATTTTTCATGTAATTTTTTTGAAATATATAACATATTAAATTATTTTTAGATATTTTAAATTGTTAACTATTGTAATTTATAATACTTTTTACGTAATTTTTGAATAATATATGCTACTCTCTTTGTCCAGAGTGTTGTGTCGACCATAGTCAATTAGATTTTTTAAATAATTTAAATTTTTTATCATTGTGATTTATAATATTTTTTCTATTTCAACTTATGTGGCACAATGCTTAAATGACCATAATAATTAATTGAGAAAAGGCTCAAATATGTCACTGAACTATAAGAAATGACTCATTTATGCCCTCCGTTAAAAGTTGGGCTCATCCATGCCATTACTTTTAACTGCCGGTTTTTAGAAAACAGCTTAGTCACGTGGCAGCATATTGTATATTGCCCCATATCAATAGTTTTTTTTCTTTTTCTCACTTTCACGTGTGACTCTGTTCACAATACGGATCAATAATATGATCATCTCCCTTTGAACTAAGTTTTACTTGATTAATTACTATTAATGAGTTAATTTTGAGATTATTTGTGTATCGCCTCATATCATTCGAGTATTTATAGTTACTAAGCTCATCGACTTTTTTTTTTTTTGGTTTTATGCGGCTTAAAATTGTGGTCAAATATAGTAAATTGATCCATAGACAAGCAAAGACAATAAGACAATACGTCTCATGCCGTCACTCTATCATCCTCATACCCATCCTGCAAAAATTTCAGTATAGTGGTGTTGATATCAATTATTGTGCTAATTAATTACCATAAAATACTTTTAATATTGTATGATATCATTCGCTTTGAACCAAATTGACATTTTTTTTTTCAAGAGACCTTAAATATTCGACATTTTATAAATAATTTCATTTCTTTTTTACTTTTCACGTGGGACATTGTTCTCTCAAACACTCATTATACTGCTCCCTTTCATCTTTTTAATATGTCGTTTAATGTTTTGACACAATCATATATTAAGATAATTATTTGACAATCAACATTAATCATTGGAGGTAGAGTATTTGTCTAAATTACAATCATGTTTTTCTTAAATTACAATTTGATTTAATGATATAGTTACATAAAAATTGGTGAGACGTCATAGTTTTATATCCGTATATAATTAATTTTAAGTGATCCAATCCTAATTAGAAATTGAATAAAAACAATATATAAGCCATGCATGCAAGTTACAACTCACAAGTATTATGTATGTACAATCTTTATCATTTCATATATACTTAATTCAATGAATTGGTTAATTCCAAAATTTTCTTTTCTTTTCTCTTTAATGAAATAAAATATCTAAGAAGAAAGAATAAAATGAAGATGGCATGGAATTTGTATAATATAGTCTAAGGCCAGTTGACATATATAAAAACAAAAGTAAATTCAATATATTTTTGATAAGTTAGATAACATGGGAGTATATATTTGTGTGGGAGTATAAAATAAATTAATGTGTGTATATATATATATACACACACATAAATAAATGATTGACAAAAGATATATGAATAAACTTTTTATTTCTTGAACTTATTACAACTTAAGAAAAAATCTTTAATCAGATTCTCCTCATACTTACATACACACTATTTATTACCTTTCCCAAACGGGAGAGGTGTTACTCGCTCACTCATTAAAGAAGATACCTAACAATTTTCTAAGAAAGAACATATTTCAGAGAAAGTGTAATCTATCTTCTACTGATTTCTCTCTCTCCTTTTATAGATACAAGGAGGGGTAGATTTACAATATCTATTTGTTCAAGGGACATCCTTATAAATATATATATATATATATATATATATATATATATATTTTATATATATTTTTATGTTATTTTAAAATCTTTTAATAAAAATTTTGACTCTATTATTAACCTAATCGTCATAGATCAAACTAATTTTTAATAGATCAAAAAGTTGGGTGAATTTTTTTTAATGGATAAAAAAAAAATGACGTGGACCTCTAATATGCTGCCACGTGGAAAAACTGTTTTCTAAAAATCGGCTGTTAAAAGTAATGTCATGGATGGGCCAGTTTTGTTACGGCAATGGCATGAATGGGTTTAACTTTTAACGGATGACATAAATGAGTCATTTCTGATAGTTTAGTGGCATATTTGAGTCTTTTCCCTAATTAATTAGAGGTGATATAGTAAAATATAATTATTATTATTTATTTATTTTATTATGTGTATGTGTTGATTCAAGTGGAATTTGGAAACATTTAGAAATGTGTTGAATGTTACAGATGTTAATAATCCATTTGGTGCTTCTTGATTTCTCTACATTTATCTCTTGTGTGTTTTTACTCTTTTGCTCTTTGAGTATATGTAGTAATTTTTATTTTTAAAAAAAATATCATGAAAATTTTTATTCATAGTTTATATATATATAGTAAAATCATGGATTCAATATTATTAATTTTTCAATACATAAGTGACTTATAATAATTAATTACGGGTAATACATTAAAATCACGATTGAAGTAGCAGAAATCAGTTAATTTTTTTGTTAAAATTTGTTAATTATTATTATTTATAGTACTTTTTATTTCATTTTCAAATAATATATGTTGCTTTATATCTTCTTCTGTCCCGTCTCAATTTATGTGGCACTAATATAATTTTGATAATCAAATATTTTATGTTGACATATCATTTTGTTATTCTTATTTTTCTAATACATAAATGACTTATAATAAGGAGTGATATAATAAAATCATCGTTCGAAAGACGAAAGTTTAATTTAAAATATTAAGAGTTAATTTCGCATTTTATGCCTATTTATTTTTCATTAAATATTATTTATTTTCTTAATACCTAGATGACTTATAATAATTAGTTAAGAGCGATTGATTATGTTATTACTATAAAATTGATATAATTTTATCATATCCAATAGTAATCTTCGATAATTCACCGAAATAGTATATTAATTAAATACGGGATGCTATATTTGCATATGCAAGATATGATATTATTAAACATTATTGGATAGTGCATTATATTTATCTTTTACAATAATAAAATTTTACTATATATTTTTCTTTATTTCTTTTTAACTTGATACATATTGACCCAACATAAATTTTAAGAAAATATTCATTAGAAATTTATTTTATTAAATTAAATTTATTAATTTCGTACTTTAAAAATTTAAAGTTAAGTTTAAATATTAGTATTTCTGTATAAGAAAAAAATAATTTTAAAATTTAAATTTACTAAAATAAATAAATAAATAAATTTTTTAAAATAATAAAATTGATTTACTTTAAATATTTAGTTGCAATTAAGTAAGATAATTTTTTATTTTGTCATGATTTATGGTGCACCAATAAAATTTTGAGAGTTGAATAGAACTTTTATCTATTTTTAAAAAATTATTTTAACTTGTTAATTATTGTGATTTATAATAATTTTTACGTAATTATCAAAGAATATATTTACTCCTTGTGTCCCAATTTATGTGGCTTCGATACAATTTTGAGAATCAACTAAAATTTTTATAGATCTTTTAAATATTTTAAGTTATTAATTATTATGATTTGCAGTACTTTTTCTTTTATCTCAATTTACGTGGCATTGCTAAAATAATGAGATGCTAAAATAATGAGAGTCAATAAAATTTCTCTATGTCTTTTAAATATTTTAAGTTATTAATTATTGTGATTCGTGGTAACAAATTAGTTTTGAACATGATAGCCAATTAAATAAATATTTTTTTTTTTTTACTTCCCAATATGTAGGTTATAGTTAATTAATATAAATTAATAGAATATATTAAATATTTAAACCATTATGATGAAACAATGAAATTATTATATATTGGGTTTTTTGGTAAGTGCAAGACGTTTCTATATAATAGAAAAATGTAGCTCTTGTGATTATGTTGCATTTGTAATTTCCCCAGGTCATCGCGGAGAATTTATCTGAAGAAGAAATCAAGGGTCTGAAAGCTATGTTTGACAACATTGATACCGACAATAGTGGCACAATCACTTATGAAGAGTTGAAGTCGGGATTAGCTCGACTTGGATCAAAGCTAACAGAGACTGAAGTCAAGCAACTCATGGAAGCTGTAAGAATGATGCCTCTGACTCGATTTAATTTTTTGTTTTAAGTTTCAGCTTCTTATCTGTATATGATTCGACATTTCAGGCTGATGTGGATGGAAACGGAACAATCGACTACATTGAGTTTATTACCGCAACAATGCATAGACATCGGCTTGAAAGGGATGAACATCTCTTTAAAGCTTTTCAGCATTTTGACAAGGACAACAGTGGGTAAGTTCATGATCATGACGACTATTTTTCTTACCTTCTAAATGAAATTTTGACTACTCAATCTTGGTAACATTCCACTTGCCAATGCGGATAGATAAAGGTGTACTCCCCGTTTTTCAATTTGTTCGTCTTACTTTTCTTTTTAGCCCGTTTATAAAAGCATGTCTCATTCCTTTTCTTTTGGGCGACTCTTTAATTTCAACTTTACACATGACATGTTTAGGACTACACGATTAAATCTCTTCTTTATACTCGTCTATCCCTCGATCAACTAGATTGGCCTAGGATAAGGTATTAAAAAACCGTCGATATGCAGGGTGTGATTAAATGACATTTTCGTCCATTTTACATAGCTTGAATTTAATGGGGTAGAGGTAGGCCTAAGAAGTAATGGGGCGAGGTGATTAGGCAGGACATGGCGCTACTTCAGCTCATCGAGGATATGACCCTTGACAGGACAATGTGGAGGTCGAGAATTAGGATAATAGGTTAGTAGGTAGTCGAGTGCTTTGCTTTCCCATTCTTGGAGTATGAGTTGTAGTCTTGTCTTTTCGTGTTCTTAGAATTTTTATTTATATTGGTTGTTTCCCTAGCCTTGATTATTGTATTTTCTTGTCGTTCTTACTGCTTGTCGCTGTTGTCTTCTTTTTCATCTGTTTGGAGCCGACAGTATATTGGAAACATACCCCCCCTCCCTTTTAAGGAAGAGGTACGGTTAGTGTACACACTACCCTCCCCAGACCCCATTCGTGTGGGATTAGCTGGTTATGATGTTGTTGTTGTAAGATTCAAAAGTTCTTTTTACTTAAACTCTCTGTCAAATCAAAACTAGACAAACAAATTGGAACGGAGAGTATAAAATCTGTATAAAATCTTAAAACATTTCATTCTTCAGTCGTACATATTCACTTCCTTTTTTTCTGGTAAGTAACACGTTCACTTTTACTTGTCGATGTTATTCAGCTTCATCACGATGGACGAATTGGAACACGCTATGAAGGAATATGGTATGGGTGATGAGTCCACCATCAAGGAAATAATCGCGGAGGTGGACACTGACAATGTAAGTGACCGGAACATTCTGGCGTTGTAACTCTAAATATGGATAATTTCATACCGACTCTTCCAACTTGAACAGGACGGTAGGATCAATTACGAGGAGTTCTGTGCTATGATGAGAAGTGGAACAACACAACCACAACAAAAACTTTTCTAGTTCATCGAAGAACATACTCTTAACGCTCACCAGTCAGCACGATGCAGATCACTTCAGAAAATTGAGATGAACGCACTTGGTATTTCTTCGATCTTTCATCTTAGGAAAGCACTGGAGTACAAGAGTCGTGTAGGTTGAGTTCTCGCGGAGAATGTGTGTATAGCTAGCTAACGGTTTATACTTCAAGGTTCCTGTAACGATTGTCGCGTTGACCTGTCTATAGTACAATAAGAAATCTGAAACCAACTTTTCGCTCGAAAAAGATGTTATTTTCATCTTGATGCTACTGAAGTGGACTTACGTCTATGGGAGGCATTAGATGTTTGTTCATGTCTAATTATGCTAACTAGCAAGTTATAATTTGAGGTTGGATATTTGATCGCATAAGCTGACTCGAACACCACTGTTATATGGGGAAAAGGGAGTAGTTAATATGATGAAGACATACGGAAGTTCGTTGCACCGAGGGTGTCTATCTTCTTTTTCGTTCCACTGTCAGTGTACAAAATATTTTGCACTATCATATAAACTTGACCTGGTGTCTATCTTCTTTTTCGTTGCACTGTCAGTGTACAAAATGTTTTGCACTATCAGATAAACTTGACCTGCTATTGCAGGTTACCCAATTTTTCTACATAAAAATTGAAGGAAAATAATTGGGTAACTTGCAATAGCAGGTCGAGTTTACTTGATAGTGCACAAAACTTAAATTCTGAAAAATGTTTTTAATAATTATAAGTGCTTTTTGAAAATGTACTTTTCAAAAGTAGCAGTTTGTGTTTGATTAATTAATTTAAAAATACTTTTATTAATATTGCAACAAGGAATTGTGTTAATGTACTAATTGTCCAACATTGAAAAAATAGAGAAATGCTAATGTGTTTATAGGCTAAATGAGTTCTCTCACTTATCAGACTAGTCTTTTGGATTGCGTTTTTTCGGTTGATTTATAACATTGGTGCTTTCATTGAGAGTCTCACAAGTTGGGTCGTGTCCCGGAATGCTGGCCTAGATCTAAGAGGGGTATCAGCCTCGACCAACAAGGATCGATCCACGTGTGGAGCCGCGACTCTAAGTGGTGGCCTGGATCTAAGAGGGGTTGCTAGTCGTGGCCAATGAGGTCGTCGGTTCACCAACGGAGACAATTGTTATGTACCAATAATTGTACATTGAAAAAATAGAGAAATGCTAATGAGTTTATAGACTAAATGGGTTCTCTCGCCTATTAGATTAGTCTTTTGGTTTGGGCCCTCTCGTTTGTTTTATAACATGTTATGTAATGCTATTACACCGGTGTGTAGACGGGTAACGGCAGTAAGCCGAGCCTCGTGCCATCACTTTACCATTTATATGCTCGTCAAACTATTGGCTTTGGTATTCATTAAAGATACTTTTCGACGCACAATATGATATTGTCTCCTTTAAGTCGATTTTTTACGATTTTTCTCGAAAGGTCATCCAATTAAGGTTATTCAACGTCCAATTAAATCTATTCTAAAGATCGTTGAAAGGCTCAATTTCAGCTCGATTACTAACAGCACTAGTTTGAAAGGCTCGTTCGAATTGATCCACTATGAAATTAACAATTATACACCTTGCAAGTAACTTTTATTTTTTTTCAGTTACCAATATAAAAACTTTATTTGCACGTTTCACTCTTTTGCCTTCAGTTTACTTAATACTTTTTAATCAGATCGTATCGGAAAGTTAATTATATATCTCGACAGATCCAAAATTGAAAAAAGTGTATCGGGTAGCAAATTATGTATCTTTACAAGGAACAAATGTATCTGCGTTTGATGTTTTTGTATCTCTATAGACCCAAAATCGAAAAAAAAAAATGTAACGGAAGCTAAATATGTATCTGTTGTAAGACCAAAACTTCAGAGAAAGCTACAAGTATACATTCTGAACCTTCAGGTTCTGCAGCTCCTGCACCATTTGGACTAATGGGCTACGCCTCGTCTCGAGGTCAGGCGACTATATACCGTCATCTCTAGCACCAGTAGATACGCGAAAGCCTGTAAAATGGCTAACACCGCGTCCAATATTCACTACCATAACCAATGTTCATATCTTGTTTTTCCAATGTATCCACCAAATACAGTCATGCCTTTTGTATATTGGGATCAACCTTATGTGTTCGCGCCAGTTCATTATCGCTCTTCTTATAGATGTATCGCACCTGGAAGTTGCATTTCGGTACAGCCATATTCGTCTTATTACAGTCCAATGTGTCGTGATCCTTTGATTTCTGAAACTTTAGGCACTGAGAAGCAAAATGGAGCATCAAATGAGGCTATAAGGAAGTTCACTATTAGTTCAACCAGTACAGATTCAAGAGACAAGTAAACAGGATTTCTGGATTTCTACTTGTAAAAGGGAAGCCCGGTGCACTAGAGCGCCCGCTATGCAAGGGGACCGGGGAAGGTTCAGCCTGCAACGGTCCATTGTACGCAGCCTTACCCTGCATTTCTGCAAGAGGCTGTTTCCACAGTTTGAATCCGTGACCTCCTGGTCACATGGCAACAACTTTACCCAATTACTCCAACGCTTCCCTTAAACCCGTGACCTCCTACAAGTAGATACCAAGGAGCAGAACAGTTGAAAGTCATATGATATAGACTTTAGACACAGGTTATTGTGATTATGATCAGTTGAGTCTTAGAAAAAAGACGCAAAGCTAAACATACCTGTAATATGCATAAATATTACGCGACACTTCAGGAATGGTGATATTATTTAGCGATGATGCCTTCTACAAGTGAAATCGCCTTAGACCAATGAAACTCTCTGGACCAAAAAATTCACAATTTTGACTGATTTTCACTTTTGGAATGTGTGCAATCTTGTACCAATCTTCTCCTTGTACCGGCTTGCAACGCTTATCCAATATCGCACATCCCAAGATGTTCAAAGACTGGAGGTTCATTCTCTCTATACAATCTGGCAGTGAGGCAAGATTATCACACTGTACGATGTTCAGTTCCTTGAGAGACATAAGTTCTCCTAACCACTCAGGCAATAAATTCAAACGTGGGAATCTACGCACAGAAAGAGATTGCAGATTGTGGGCATGCCGCAAAGCCTCAGGCAATTGCCAAAAACCAAACTCCTCAGGGTGAAAAGCAGTGACTTCCTTCATGTGGAACATTGGAAGGCCATCAAGATAAACACAATGAAGGGAATTCAGGTGTTTAATCTCATGTGGGAAAGAAACCAACTCAGGACACCCAAGAATTGCCAGTTCCTCCAAGGAAGCTAGGCACCGGTTGATTGACAATTTACAGACTGAGGTGAGGCCTTGCAACTGCTGCTCTGGTAGAGATTTTAGTTGGTTGCAGTGAGCAATACACATGAACTTCAACGTAGTGAGGTTTTCCAGGCTGTTTGGCAGTACTTCCAGCTTCGAGAAATTCACAATCGACAATGTGTCAAGATCGGTGAGGTTTGTTAGCACCTCTTCAGGGAAAGAAGTTAGTTCCTTGTTGTTAGAAATTGCTAGGCTGGTGAGACCGCAAAGATTAGAGATAGAGGCTAGAGTCATGTTCGAGCATTTGATATTTCTCAAATTTCTGACTGATAAAAGGCGCGGAAATTTCAGCAAAGGGCAGTCTTCAATCCACATCTCGTGAAGACTAGGAAATTGTTCTTCTCCTTCTTTGATTGAAACTCCTTTTAAATTCGGGAGGTTGCACATCTCAAGTGATACCAAGGATGGGAACTTTCTTAATTGGGATACTCCGCTTTCAACGTCACTGTCAATGTACTCAATATGAAGTCCCCTCAGCGAAAGAGATTTCAAACGAGGAAGCTGAGCTAGTGGAGGGAGATGCAGGCAGTATTTACAATCATGAAGATAAAGGGTGACGATAGTTCTCAAAACTGAATCCTTCATCCAACTCGCCAAGCGTGTACTTCTGAAACCGGCTACCTTCAAATGCTTAAGGTCGGAATGAGGTTCTAGTGCTTCGAGCACCTGCAGATCAACATCCTTTGATGACACACACTCAGTGGAGCGATTCCAGTACAACGCTAAACTTTGGAGGTTTTGCTTTGAACATAGAGCTTCTTTCGCGTCCATATGATTTTCAACTCTCTCAAGGTGTTCAATAACTAATTCTCCCCGGAGATTCAAGTCTCGCAATTCACTAAGCTTGGAACATCTTCTTTTCCCTACGACAAACTTGTTTAAAGTCTTGAGGTGTGTCAATTGTCCTATATTAGGAGGCATGTGACTCAATGGACAACCTTTTAGCCGAAGATGTCGAAGATTCCTTAGATATCTCAGATGTTTCGGTAAAACACGAAGTAAGCAACAATCCTCTACACTCAGCATCTGCAGGTTCTGAAGAGAACATATACTCCGAGGAAGACTGTCAATACATGTACTGAAAAGGTCCAAATACCTTAAATGTATCAGATTTCCGATTGTAGATGGCAATTCCTTTAACTGAACGGAGCAAAAAATCAACACCCTTAAAGAACGATATACTGTGATTGTTGAAGGGTTGTAAGGCATAGTACATTTTGGAAAAGCAAGAAATGACTTATCTTCTGCATGTATTGTTGCATGACGAATTCTGCTTGCCGATATCTTTTCCCCTCCTTCGAGTTTTGTTGCATGAATTCCATCAGCCATTATAGATTGGGCCATGTCAAGAACAAGATCGTGTATCTTAAACAACATCCTCCCATCGGAATTTTGCTGCACTTCTTGGAACAATGATCTCCAGTATAACTCATTCCATACTTCATTACCCCTATCCTCAGGTTCCAAGTTTCCCTCCGATGATATAAATCCGTTGGCCATCCAGAAATAAATCAGCTCTTCTTTGTCAATTTTCGAGCCTTTCTCAAATATCGCACAATAAGCAAAACAGCGTCTCAGATCTTGAGGAAGGTGAAAATAGCTCAACTTTAGAGCAGGCAAGATTGAACTTTCGTCCTGTGGCAAATTCCATATATCGCTATCTCTGACAAACGACCATTCTTTTTCATCGCTCTTAAAGCGCAAAAGACTTCCTAGAGCTTTAGCAGCCAAAGGCACACCACAACATCTTCTTACAATCTCTTTTCCAATATCCACAAGATTCGGGCTTTCTTTTCTGTCGAGGCCAAATGCACGTTGCTTGAACAACAACCAACAGTCATACTCTGACAAGCAGGATAAACAGTATGGCTTTACCGTTCCCATAATTGAAGCAACTTTTTCTAAGCGCGTAGTGGTGATAACTGAAGTACCGGTAGAACCAAATGTTAATAAGGCTTTAAGTTTATCCCACTTCTCTTGATCTTCATTCCAAACATCATCCAAAATGAGTAAATATCGTTTCCCTCTTAACAACGTTATGAGTCGACTTTGTAAAGAAGCTAACTCGGAAACACTTATATCTTTCCCAACTATGGCTTCTACGATTGCTCTTATCAACCTCTTCTCGTCAAAATTATGTGACACACAAACCCAAATTTTCAGATCGAAATGTTCATGTACCCACACATCATTGTAAATTAGCTGAGCAAGAGTCGTCTTTCCAAGACCCCCCATTCCAACTATAGGGAGAACCAAAAGCTCTTGAGTATCATCCACATGCTTCGTTAAGATTTCAATGATCTTCCTACTGTCATCGTCCCTTCCATAGACCTCTGCCGGAGTTAAAACAAAGCCAGTTTCACGTACTTCTTCTGTTGTGGATAATCGTTTCTTTGAAGTCACTTCAGAAAAATGGAACTTAATACGTTCCTCAGCGATTCCATCTAGTTTCTTGATGGCATTTTTAACCTTTTTCCCTATCTGATGACGAAAGAAGACATTCTCCAAAGAAAAACCAGATGGCATCGAAATGCATCCAATTCTTCGCGCTCTTTCCTTCAACCCGATGGCTTTCGCTGCACATTCATCCAAGACATCGTCAACTTCATAAGTAGAACTGTTTAGCTTCTGCAACCAGTTTCTTATCGCCTTTTCGCTCAGTTGTTCCTGGTCTGCATCTTGAAGGACAGCCTTGATCGTCGATAGTGAGCTTGAGAGCTTTCTTAATTCTTCATCGACGCCATAAAGCAAGCCTAGCTCCTTTTGGATAAAAGAGCTAAGGTTTTGTAACAAAACTTCAATGAAAGCTTCGGCCATGTTGCCTTGACAATCAAACCAAGGAAATATATCAGTTTAAATATCAGTTGGACAGTTTTCAGAGTTGTTCAATCAAGCCTATGTTGCTCGGACTTTTCAAAAATACCTCCACGTGCGTATCGGATCCTCCAAAATAGAGCATTTTAGGACTATCCAACACGGGTGCGGCATCAGTTTTGAAGAGTCCAAGTTCTAGCATCAGTTTGCATAGAAAACTATTTTCTTTTTTCGACAACCATGGTGTTCGGGCCAGCTTTCGTGCACCAAATACCTGCAACTTGTTTTGGGTTGACTATTAGGATCAAGCGCAGCCCTCGAAACTTGGGGATATATAAAAAGCCAACCTCTCGACCCTTCTCCACTTAAATGTCAGGCTTAGTTCTAATGATGCACGACTCGAACCTCTAACCACAGTGATAAGTCCATCAACTTTTGCCAGTTTTTAAAACAAAAGAGAACCTCAAAGATTTAGTACAAGTAAGGGCGCTCGGTATTAACTTACCAATCCTAATAAGTTAATAAGTTCAATTTCGATATTAACAAAGGAAATTTTGACAGGCAACTTGTACGTACCTCGATTAATCTACTATGACTCACAAGCATAAGTACTTGATGAGCTCACAACACACTACTTTAAGATATTAACACAAGAAACTTTGACAGGCAGCTTGCACGTAGCTCGATTACACGACACAGTCTACTATGACTCACTAGCATAAGTACTTGATGAGCTCACAACACAGCATGTTAAGATATTAACACAACAAATTTTGACAGGCAGCTTGCACGTACCTCGATTAATCTACCACACAATCTACTATGACTCACAAGCATAAGTACTTGATGAGCTCACAACACACTACTTTAAGACAGACAGCTTGCACGTACCACGATTAATATACCAGACAGTCTACTATGACTCACAAGTACAGTACTTGATGACCTCACAGCACAGTACTTTAAGATATTAGCATAATTTAATAAGTAAATCAAAGATAGTACCACTTCAAATTTTGGTAAACTCAAAACTAAAATTTCAATAATTAATTACCAGAAAATTACCTATTTATTTTGGAATTGAAGTTATCAAAGTGAAGGATAACTCTCAACAAATACCACTAGAAAAAGGGACTCCTTATTTCAAAGGTCAAGTAAACATTGTATTATTATATGATATTTTTAGAGGATTTGGAGTATGGTTTGATTGGTCAATTTTGGACTTAAATTACTCCAATGATCATTTAACTATTAAAAAATATCTAACAAATGTTTTTTTTTCTTTTTAATTTTGTAATTTACAAAAAAAGTCAACTGTGCTTATAGCATTTAGTAGGTTATCCAACTAGATTTTTTAGATTAGATTTTTTTATTGTAAATTCACATTTTTAACTCTATCATGTTTCATTTAGCTCATTAATTTTAAAATTTATTATTTGACTAGATACAAAGCCTCTCTGTGCATGGGTCCAATATACATTACTCTTTCTGTTCTAATATGTGATAAAAATGAAATTTGGAGTCAATTAAATTTTGATATATTTTTTAAGAGTAAAACATCTTGTACCCCCGAACTATGATCAAATTTACTACGACACATTCTAATTTCACGGGGTTCTATTACAGGTGAACTAAATTTTAGCATATTTTTATCTACCTTTTTAGCTGATATAACACCTTTTGTCAATCTTTTTAGATAACGTGACATCTTTGACGTGAGCTCAATTTTATATAATAAAGATGTCACATCAGCACAAAAGGGTGAAAAATAACTCTAAAATTGAGTTCAGGGAATAATAGGATCCTCTGAAGTTGGAGTGTGTCGTAGCAACTTTGGTCATAGTTTGAGGGATATTAGATGCTTATCTCTATTTTTTATATGACTTATAGTACTTTGTATGTAATTTCTACATAATATTAAGGGATAAGAGTTGATTGCTTCTGATGACTTGGTGAAGAGAATCTAGGACAGAAGGTTCTTGAACCGAGTTAAGACCAGCACGAAACCAACGAGTTCAGTCAAAAAAAATTGAATAGATTGACCTATGAGCAAAAGTCTAGGAAGATATCAACCATAGATGAAAGGTATCTTATAAGCTAGACGGTCTTACTAAGTGGTTTAAGTCGAACTTCTTCCTTGAATGGTCAAGGAAAAGTCTAATTTTGAGACATTTACTGCAATCGAAAACTTTAGTGATTATTGTTGCAATTCTATCTTAGCAAGTTGGTTTTATGTCGACTTGCGGAACAATCACATCAATATATACGAAAATCGGACTTGAAAGTTGCTGAAATTGAGAATAACAAGAGCATCGCAGCTCCCCTGTACAGATGAAATTTCGAGAATCAACTAAATTTTTTATATATTTTCTTTAGATTTTTAAGTTGCTATTTATTGTGATTTATATTATTCTGTACGTAATTTTCATATAATATATGTCGCTCCCTTTGTCCCAATTATGTAGCAAAGATGAAATTTCGAAAATCAATCAAATTTACTAAGTTCCAAATAAAAATAGAGTGATCAAGGAAGGCAGAAGTTATGAGGTTGGAATTTGTTTATAAGGTTTTTAGATAATTTGAGCTTAATTATTGTGAATTATAATTATAATATTTTGTATGTAATTTTCAGATAATATATATATTACTTTCCTTGTCCTAATTTATATGGTATAGATGATATTTTGAGAGTCAACAAAATTTTTATATATCTTTTAATATATTTTAAGTTACTAACATACTAAAAGATAGACAAATAAATTAAAACGAAGAGATTTTCAAAAATACTCTCAATTAGAAGCAGACATGTCGATTACCGGCTTCTAGCCGCTTATTAGGTGTTACTTCCTTCTATTCAATTTATATGATACAACTAAAACTTCAAGAGTTAATAAAATTTTCTTTTGACCGTAATTTTAAATTTTTAAAACTATTTTAAAAAGGTGTCATGCGATAAGAAGGTGCCGCCCAAGCTTAAAGGCAAATTCTACAGGGTGGTAGTCCGTCCGGCCATGTTGTATAGAGCGGAGTGTTGGCCAGTTAAGAACTCCCAAATCCAAAAAATGAAGGTGGCAGAAATGCGAATGTTGCGCTGGATGTGTGGGCTGACTAGAGGGGATAGAGTTCGGAATGAGACTATCAGGGAGAAGGTTGGTGTGACTCCAGTGGAGTGCAAGATGCGGGAAGTCCGATTGAGATGGTTCGGACACGTGAAGAGGAGGAGCATGAATGCCCCGGTTCGTAGATGTGAGAGGCTAGCGTTGGATGGTTTTAGGCGGGGTAGGAGTAGGCCGAAGAAGTACTGGGGTGAGGTGATTAGGCGGGACATGGAGCAGTTACAGCTCACCGAGGACATGACCCTAGATAGGAAGGTCTGGAGGACGCGAATTAGGGCAGAAGACTAGGGCCAGTTTGGGTCGTTAGTGTAGGAAATTACTTGGTGGGGGTACTATTCTTGTTATGATTTCGTGCTCCATGTTTTATTACGAATCTGGGTGCTTTCCTCTGTTTTCTATTACTTATGGGTGCCGTATTTATATTATGAAATCTTGTTCTGTGTTTTACTATGTATTTGTGTGATATCTCATGTCTTGAGCCGGGGGTCTATCGGGAACAACCTTTCTACTTCTTTAGAGGTAGAGGTATGGGCTGCATACATCTTACCCCCCAGACCCCACTAGGTGGGAATACACTGGGTTTGTTGTTGTTGTATTTTACATTATAATTAGTGTGGTTTATAGTACTTTTAATGTAATTTGCAAATATATAATTATTAGAAATATCTTTATGTCCCGATTTATGTGGCAGAGATGAAATTTAGAGAGTCAACCCAAAATTTTCTTTGATCGTAATTTTTTTTTTAAAAAAATAAATTGTTTACTATTGTAATCGATTATACTTTTTATCTAAATTTAAATTTATAAATTATAAAAAAATTCTTTGTAATAATTTAAAATGATAAAAATACCCGTCAATGCATTCTTTGTGGCAAGAAGCACACTCCAACACGCGTGTGCTTCTGGCCACTTATTAATGCCATCAGGTCATGGTGAGACTGTTTCATTCTTAATCAAAGATCTCGGGTTTGTATTCAGGGTGTGAAAAAAATTGTGTTGAGTCTGCATCTCCAGAATGAAACTTACAATGTGCAATCTGAATTAATCGAGATTCTAATTAAAACGCCAAACATCGGATAAAAAATTAAAAAATAAATAGTATATAAAATCACCCTGCACATTTCAGTATGCATCATACAACTAATGTAATTTATCATGATTAAGTAATTTAATGAAGTAAAATACATGTTAATTATAGTTAAGTAAAATAAACTCTGCATTCATACACATGATATGTATATCTTGACTTGACGTAAATACTGAATATAGATAAAAAAATTTCGTATTTTACATATTCCGTGCTAATTTTTTCTTTTAATCTTTATCTTTTTTACCTCTCTGTATCTTGGTCCTATTTATCCACCAAGTACATCCAAATTAATCTTCAAATAAATAATTTGATACATAAAGCATTTCACGTTTACATATGAGTCAAACAAAATCCGCCTCAAAAACCGTGTGATGCAAATATCAGTTATTGATACTACGATTAAATTCATGACCTATAATATTTTCTATCGATATACATAAAATAAAATATTTTTTATTTAAATAAATATTCATAGCATGAATTCAAATTAATCGAAACTTTAGTTTAAATACCTAATAAAAAACAAATAAATACTCATCAAGATAACTCATATAACTTCTTTTTTCTTCTTACATTGTACCTTTATCTTTTGCCAAAATAGAAAAAGTTCCACTTAAATAAATTTCTGTATATAATAAAGTATTTCACTAAAATTGGCAAAAAAAAATTAACTTTTAGTGAGAATTCCCATGGGCCCTTAATTTCACTATATTTTTGTTTCAACTTTATATAATCTGTGGGCTGCTTTTAGACTTTTATGTACCTAAAAATTCCCCTTTTTTCTTTCAGTTATAATACCTTTTTTGGATATATATATATATGGGGAATTGAGAACACATATAGTGCGAACTAAATTTTTCAAGAAAAAAATCAGCAATTTTTTTTAGCCTTTTTCTGGTTCAATTTCCAATAAAAAGTCTATTTATTCATTAGGTAATAGAGTATTATCCAGTTTCTTTATAAGTATGTTATTATTATTACTCTTGTAATATCAGAAATAACATTTTCATCATCATATCATACTCCTCAAGCCTTACTTGTAGAATTATACGAGGTATGTTCTGGTTGTTCTACTTTGCTATTACCTTATTCTTCGATTTGAGTATAAATAATAATTTTTTTGAGTCTGTTATCGTATTATTTATTTTTTGCTACTTGTTGTTTATAAGCTTTATTTGGACTGACGACTTATTGTAAATAATTTTTGTCTTCATAAAATCATAAAGTAGGACTAAGATCGCATATATGCCATTCTAGTTAGACCTTACTTACGGAATTACGTTGAATATGTTATTGTTTTTATTAATTATCTTTCTTTATTTCCCCCCGTTTTCCCTTATGATATAAGCATTTGAAATCTATGTATCTACTTTGGAATTTTGTAAAATCCACAGTAAAATAGTTTCTGGGATTTTAGTGGAAAATATTATTCAATTAAGTGAACCTTTTTCTGAAAAAGATATTTACCTATAAATATTTGGGAAAATTCGCTAGCTTGTTCTATTGGTATTTAAAAGAGGGATTAAAGTTATATACATCATTAGTGTTAAAATAAAAATTATATTATTGGTGCAGCTCAACTTGTTATATCAGGTTAGTTGCTAGTAACATTTTTATATAAGGTTGTCAATTCATATATATGTTATATGTAATGGCTTATTAGTAATTATCTTATAAATGACCTGATTGATGATTGGCATGTTATTTGAATTTTCTAAAAATATTACTGCAGTCGTGTTTGATTCTCAAAAATTTAATAATTTTGAAGGATTAACACACATTGATTGCTAAGTTATTCGGATTCTTTAAAATATTATTGTACTCGTATCGGATCCTCAAAAGATTTAATATTTTTGAAGGATTTGACTCACACTCTGCAGCGTTATATGGAAAATGTTAAATGCTTGAATGATTCTTAAGTTCTATGTATTGTCGGTGTAAAAATATTTGCACAATCAGGCTATATTGCTCGAGTTCTTCAAAAATATTATCACAACCGTGTTTGATTTTACAAAATACACTATCTTTATAGAATTCAATGCGCAAAAGCCAAACATATTTTTAAGAGTCTAAGTAACATAATCTGATTGTGTAAATATTTTCTACACATGCAATAATAATAAAACTTTAAGACTCATTCAAAAAATTAATCTTTTTCATACTCATTCTTGAAGTTATAACTCAAATGGTCACTCAACTTTGGACCTTTATCCCAGAAAGTCACTCAACTTTGATCTTTACTCAAAAAATCACTGAACTTTCACATTTTTACTCAGAAAATCACTGAACTTTCACATTTTTACTCAGAAAGTCACTCAACTTTTACATTTTTACTCGGTTAGTGACTTTCTGAGTAAAAATGTGAAAGTTGAATGACTTTCTGAGTAAAGATCAAAGTTGAGTGACTTTCTGGGATAAAAATCCAAAGTTAAGTGACTTTCTGGGATAAAAGTTCAAAGTTGAGTGACCATTTGAGTTAGTAACTCCTCATTCTTGATATTTTGTGAGATTAATTAACTCATGATGATAGTTATTTAAAAAAAAATAAAAAAAAATAGAGTAGTCTTGATCTGTCGGTAGGTCGTCCTATGAGTAACTCTAGCAAACAAAGAAGAAAGGAGATGGAATTCAAGCCAGCAAAGGAATGAGGCATCTAGTACCCCTTGAATTATGACCAAACTTGTTACGACACACTCCAACTTCATAAGGGTCCTATTACCTCTGAACTCAATTTTAGAGTATTTCTGTCACCCTTTTTAGATGATGTGACATCTTTTTAGCTTACATGACACCTTTGATCGTGGGCCCCATTTTTATGTAATAAAGGTACTATGTCAGCACAAAAGGATGACAAAAATGCGTTAAAATTGAGTTTGGGGGTAATGAGACCCTAAGTTGCTCGGACTCTTCAAAAATGTCTACGAGTGCGTGTCGGATACTCCAGTGTATTTTTGAAGGATCCGACACGGATGCGGTAACATTTTTGGAGAATCCGAGCAACTTAGATAGGACCCATATGAAGTTAAAGTATGTCGTAGCAAATTTGGCCATAGTTCGAAGCGTACTGGATGTTTATCTCAAAAAATATATATTTTTTTTCTCTCCTTGTGGCAACATCATGATTCATCATACTATTCGTGAGTGCAGGTTCGGTGATTCATGCCATGTCGGATGAGCAAGATATAAGAAAGATCAATACAAAATGCATAGGAATTAATACAATGGAACTAAATGGGGATTTTCAAGAAGAAGACATATGGAGTACTACTCATCATGTTGTAAAGAAGAAATTAACCACTACTACTCCAAAGTTGATCATCCCAAGAGGTAAAAGTACTACTAGTATTAGCAACCACAATGTGTCCAAATTGCCAAAACAATCATCAGCACCTGTTAAGATACCTGATTGGTCCAAGATTTACAACAAGAAATCATCAAGATTGTTGAAGAATAATGGTTGTTATTATGGAAGTGTTGATGACAATGTTGTTGAGGAAGATGAAGATAGTGATGATGGAATGGTACCACCACATGAATATATAGATAGAAGGGTTGCTAGGATTCAAGTTGCTTCTTCATCTATGTGTGAAGGTGTTGGAAGGACACTTAAGGGAAGAGATCTTAGTAAAGTGAGGAATTCCATCTTAACCAAGACTGGGTTTTTGGAGTAAAATCACATCAACAACAACATGGGGTTGGTGGGTGGGGGGTTGGGGGTGGGGGGTGGGGCAATTGTAAATTGTCATTTTTAGTATTATGGTCTTTTTTATTAGCGAACGAGCTATGGTAAAGTTGCCTCTATAGGTTACGGACTTACAAGTTCGATCCATAATATCCGTTATTAATGTTTGCAATTGGGGGTGGGGGGTGGGGGGAGGGAGAGGTTTCAATTGTAAATTGTCATTTTTAGTATTATGGTCTTTTTTATTAGCGAACGAGCTATGGTAAAGTTATCTCTATAGGTTACAAACTTACAGGTTCGAGCCATGATATCCGTTATTAATGTTTGCATCGGGGGTGGGGGTGGGGGGTGGGGGGTTGCAATTGTAAATTGTCATTTTTAGTGTTTTGGTCTTTTTTATTAGCGAACGAGCTATGGTAAAGTTGTCTCTATAGGTTACAGACTTACAGGTTAGAGCCATGATATCTGTTATTAATGTTTGCATGGGGGATTGTGCAATTGTAAATTGTCATTTTTAGTATTATGATTTTTTTTTATTAGCGAACGAGATATGATAAAGTTGTCTCTATAAGTTACAGACTTACAGGTTCGAGCCATGATATCCGTTATTAATGTTTGCAATGTGGGAGAGAGGTTTCAATTGTAAATTGTCATTTTTAGTATTATGGTCTTTTTTATTGCAAAGAGCTATGGTAAAGTTGTCTCTATAGGTTACAGACTTACAGGTTCGAGCCATGATATCCATTATTAATGTTTGCAATGCGGGAGAGAGGTTTCAATTGTAAATTGTCATTTTTAGTATTATGGTCTTTTTTATTAGCGAACGAGCTATGGTAATGGTAAAGTTGTCTATATAGGTTACAGGTTTGACCCATGATATCTGCTATTAATGTTTGCATCAAGGTAGGTGGCCTACTCTCTTGTGGTGCAACTCTTCGCTGGCCCTATATGAACGCGTGATGTTTTGTGTTCTGAGCTGTCTTTTTAATGTTTTGTGTGAAGGTGTTGGATAGATCTTAGTAAAGTGAGGAATGTCATCTTAACCAAGACTGGTTTTTTGGAGTAAAATCACATCAACAACAACATGGGGGCAGGGGTGGGGGTGGGGGGCAATTGTAAATCGTCATTTTTAGTGTTGTGGTCTTTTTTAATTAGCGAACGAGCTATGGTAAAGTTGTTTCTATTGGTTACAGGTTCGAGTTATGATATCCGCCATTAATGTTTGAGTCGGGTAGGTGGCCTACTCTCTTGTGGTGCAACTCTTTGTTGGACCTATGTGAACCCGTGATGTTTTGTGTTTCGAGCTGTTTTTTTAATGTTTTGTGTGAAGGCATTGGAAGGACACTTGAGGGAAGAGATCTTAGTAATGTGAGGAATGCCATCATTTTTAGCTATATGGTCTTATTTATTAGTGAATGGGAGCCTTCGAGGCTCGAGCTATTGTAAAGTTGTCTTTCATAGATTACATATTCGAGCTGTGATATCAATCACTGGCTTTTGCGTCAGAGTAGGTCGTCTATTCTCTTGTGGTGCAACTCTTTATTGGAGTCATGTGATATCCGCTATTAATATTCGCGTCAGGGTAGTAGGTTGTCAACTCTCTTGTGGTGCAACTCTTCGCTTACATGAACGCGTGATGTTTTGTGTTTCGAGCTGTCTTTTTAATTTAATGATTTTCCTTATAAGCAAGGCAAATATCACCCTTAGTTGGACAAGTGAATTTTGAATATTACAAATAGTTAAGCATCCAATTATTTCATATTTTTCTTTCTTACTTTGGTTTACTTCTCTTTTTTCTTACTTTCCCAATTTTAATTTTGTATATATATGCCATAATTGGCCCAAAGATTCTTGAAGAATGATCTTTATGTTAGTGTTAATGATAATATTGTGGAAGAAGATGAAGATTGTCAATGTCATTTTCAGTTATATGATCTTCCTTATTAGCAGCAACGGAGAAGTCTTGAAGCAACAGTAAAGTTATTTTTGTATGACGACATATAGTGGCGAAGCCAAAATATCATTGAGGGGTTTAGAAGTAAATATACGAACTAGTCGAAGGGGGGTTTTATCTACTATTTACGCATAAAATTTTTTTAAAACTATGTAAAAATAGTATAAAACCAGTATAATTTTTCGTTGAAGAGGGGTTTGGATAGACCCCTGGAGCAAAGGTGTCTCCGCCACTGACAACATATGCATATGCAATAGCAGGGGCGGAGCCAGTCTTCTGTTCGGGTGTTCGGCCGAACCTCCTTCGACGCAAAAATATACTATTTATATATGATTAAAATTATTTTTAATGTAGGTATAATAGGTGTTGAATCCCCTTCGACTAAGTTTTCTTCGAATATGGAACCCACTTAGTTGAAATCCTAAGTTTTCGTTGAATATGGACCCCCCTTCGTTGAAATTTTGACTCTACCTCTGTGCAATAGGTTCGAGTCATGGAACCGAGAGATTTATTTATTCATTGGGACAAAATCTATTTAAACTTAATTGTTTAACAAATTATGTAATCCAAAAATCTGACCCGATTATTTTCTTTATAAGGTGATGTGTGGGACGTACAAGCAATGCACACCGAGGAGATGCGACTCTTTAGTACACTATTTAATTTTAGTGTGCGGAAGGATGTGCGGCCGTCAAGACGGTCATCTTTGTGGTTCAGTTGTGTGTTTGAAGTGCGGCCACACAAGGTCATGCACGGACTGCACATGCTTCGCCCATCCGAACCAGTTCAACTTTTAGAAATAATTGCTTCTTTTTTTTCAAGCAATATCTGTTGGCTATATATATCTGATATGAATTTTTGAAGTTTTTCTACTCTTCTTCTTTTAAAAATTCAAGCCTGATTTGATGTCGTTATGTGAGTTCATCTTTCCAGACCAGCTCACATAAGTTATTCAAATTATTTCAACTTTCCAGACCAAATGTACTTATTTGTATACCTTGCATGGGCTCAACAAATACCTTTTAAAAAATTATTTTAATTATTATGATTTATAATATTTTTAAAAAATATATAATATATTATTTTTTTAGATATTTTAAGTTATTAACTATTGTAATGTATAATATATTTTATGTAATTTTCAAATAATATATATCGCTCTCGTTGTCCAAATTTTTGTGCCATTGATAGTCAATTACATTTTTAAAAATAATTTAAGTTTTAAATTATTGTGATGTCTAATATTTTTTTCTTCTATTCCAATTTAAGTGTCATAATGCTTAAATGACGATAATAATTAATTATGGGTGATATAGTAAGGTTGCAATTGAAGCAGTGAAGCAGACATGTATTAATGACTCACAACAACTAATTAGAAATAATGTAACAAAATTACTATAAAAAATACTTGTGAATTTTTTTTGAAGTGGATCTTGTATAAGACGTCAAGTTAATTTAAAACATCAAGAGTTAATTTATCATTTTATATCTATTTTACTTTTTTTATCAAATATTATTAATTGACAAAATACATAAATGATCATAATAATTAATTAAGAGTGACATAGTAAAATTACGATTAAAGCGAAGCAGACATGTCTAAGTAGAAGTGATATAACAAAATTACTATACAAAAATACTTGCGCGAAAAAAATTAAATGGGCCTCATAGAAAACGTCAGGTAAATTTAATATTAAATATTATTAATTTTTAATACTTAGATGACTTTATAATAATTTTTTAATATTAATTTTTTAGTATTTAGATGATTTATAATAATTGACTATGGGTGATATAGTCAAATTATAGGTGAAGCAGCTTAAGTAGACATATCATTAATATCTATTTGACTTTTTTATTATATATTATTAATTTTTTAATACATAAATAACTTATAATAATTAATTAGAGATGACATAATAAAATCACAGAGGAAGCAGCTTATGAAATAAGCAGGAGAAACAAATATATTGACGAAGACAATTGAAGCAGTTGAAGCAAAAATGTCATAAATACCTATTTTATTTTTTATTAAATATTATTAATTTTTAGTATGTGAATAACTTATAATAATTAATTAGGCGTGATATAATAAAATCAAGTACTAATTAAAATTGATATAGCAAAATTACTATAAAAAATATTTGTGAATTTTTTTTAAGTGGACCTCATATAAGTCGTCAAGTTCATTGAAAATATCAATAGTAAATTTATCATTTCATATTATTTTTTATATTTTCTATCAAAAATATATGTTTTAATACTCAAATGACACAGAATAATTAATTAAGAGCGATATCTAATGAAGCTACGATTGAAGCAGCTGAAGCAAACACATCATAAATGTCTATTATACTTTTTTATTAAATATTATTAATTTTTAATACATAAATGATCTATAATAATTAATTAAAGGTGATATAGTAAAATCACGGAGCAAGCAACTGAAGAAGAAGCAGGCAGGAGAAGCAGACATGTTGACGGAGAGCTGCCTGCTTCTCCTGCCCTTTCCCTCTCATTAGAGAGTAACTAGTTATTAATAGCCCGGGAAAGGCCCAGGCCCAACAAATATTTTAAGAAAATTTATTTTAATTATTGTGATTTATAATATTTTTAAAAAATATATAATAGATTTTTTATAGATATTTTAAGTCGTTAATTATTGTAATTTATAATACTTTTTATGTCATTTTCAAATAATATATATCGCCTTCGCTGTCCAAACTTTTGTGGCATTAATAGTCAATCACATTTTTAAAAATAATTTAAGTTTTAAATTGTTGTGATGTATAATATTTTTTTTTCTAGTCCAATTTAAGTGTCATAATGCTTAGATAAACATAATAATTAATTATGAGTGATATGGTAAAGTTACGATTAAAGCAGCGAAGCAGACATGTCTTAATGACTCACAACAACTAATTAGAAGTGATATAAAAAGAATTACTATAACAAATATTTGTAAATTTTGTTGATTAACTTATCATTTTATATCTATTTTACTTTTTTTTTATCAAATATTATTAATTGATACAATGCTCAAATAGTCATGATAATTAAGGGAAATAACAGAGACTACACTTCAAATTAAACTATTTTCATGAAAATGGCCATGAAATTTAAACTTTAATTTCTAGCTATTTCAATTTACTGACTTGTCTATACCGTTTCTACACACCTTCTATACAGTTTCTATACATATCTTATACATATAAATATTCTATATGAAAATTTTACAGTTTTGACACACAATTTATACAATAACTGTACATTATTCTTACACGTTTTCTACAATAATTATATAATTTTCATACACTTTCTATATATTTTATACATATACAAATTTGATAGAACTATACAATTTCTATACATATATTTTATATAGATACATATTCTATTTAACAATTATATTATTTTTATATAATTTAATTATAATTTTTAAACAATAAAAAAAAGTAGAATATCTGATCAGTTAAAAAATTTATAGAAAAAAAAAATAAATTTTTTTTAAAAGGGTCGAATTGTCCAAGTTGAATACTGTATCAGTATTGTATATAGACTGTATCAGTATTGTATATGAACTGTATATGGACTACGTAGGCCAAAATGATACAAATTAGAACATGACTATAAAGCGAAAATAGGGCCACTTTTTGAAAAGTTTTCAAACTTCGGCAATTTATTTTAAAAAGTGCTATAGAGTGTCCTTTTTCCTAATAATTAATTAGGAGTGACATAGTAAAATCAAGATTAAAACAACGAAACAAATATGTCTAATTAGAAGTGATACAACAAAATTATTATAAAAAATACTTGAGAAAAAAATTAAATGGTTCTCATATAAAATGTCAAGTAAATTTAACATTAAATATTATTAATTTTTTTAATACTTAGATGAATTTATAATAATTTTTTAATATGTAAATGACTTATAATAATTAATTATGGGTGATAGAGTCAAATTATGGGTGAAACAACTGAACCAAACATGTCATAAATATCTATTTTAATTTTTTTTATTAAATATTATTAATTTTCTAATATATAAATAACTTATAATAATTAAGTAGAGATGATATAATAAAAAATTACAGAGGAAGTAACTTATGAAGCAGACAGGAGAAACAGGTATGTTGACGGAGACCTGCCTGTTTCTCCTTGCCATTCCCTCTTATTAGAGAGTAATTTTACATTTTTATTATATATTATTAATTTTTTAATACATAAATAACTTATAATAATTAATTAGAGATGACATAATAAAATTACAGAGTAATCAGCTTATGAAATAAGCAGGAGAAGCAGACATATTGACGGAGATAATTGAAGCAGTTGAAGCAGAAATGTCATAAATGCCTATTTTACTTTTTTATTTATTAAATATTATTAATTTTTAATATGTGAATAACATATTATAATTAATTAGGGTGATATAATAAAATCAAGTACTAATTAAAAGTGATATAGCAAAATTACTATAAAAAATATTTGTAATTTTTATTTTAAGTGGACCTCATATAAGTCGTCAAGTTCATTTAAAATATCAATAGTTAATTTATCATTTCATATTATTTTTTACCTTTTCTATCAAATATTATTATTTTTTAATACTCAGATGACACATAATAATTAATTAAGAGAGATATTTAATGAAGCTACGATTGAAGCAGCCAAAGCAAACACGTCATAAATGTTTATTTTACTTTTTTATTAAATATTATTAATTTTTTAATACATAAATGACCTATAATAATTAATTAGAGGTGATATAGTAAAATCACGGAAGAAGCAGCTGAAGAAGAAGCAGACATGTTGACGGAGAGTTGCTTACTTCTCCTGCCCTTTAGTTAATTTATCATTTCATATTATTTTTTACCTTTTCTATCAAATATTATTATTTTTTAATAATCAGATGACACATAATAATTAATTTAGAGCGATATTTAATGAAGCTACGATTGAAGCAGTTGAAACAAACACGTTATAAATGCCTATATTATTTTTTTATTAAATATTATTAATTTTTAGTATATAAATAATTTATAATAATTAATTAGAGGTAATATAGTAAAATCACGGAACAAGCAGCTAAAGAAAAAGCAAGCATGTTGACGGAGAGCTGCCTGCTTCTCCTGCCCTTTCCCTCTTATTATAGAGTAATATAATGTTTAACAAAAATTAGAAGTGCTTATTTTCAAAAGGTGATGTGTTTGATCAAGTTTTTATAGAAAAATAAGTGTTGTTAGAGAGTAACAGAAAAAGTTGTTTCTCACCCAAAGTGCTTTTGAAATAATTATTTTTCAAAATAAATTAATTTCAAAATTTTGGCCAAATAGACTATTAGTTTTAGTTGATGTAATGCTAAGAATTTGTATAAAATTGAACAAATAGACATATACGTCCTACATGGCGTCCAGCATGATAATATCACGTCTTACGTGGTGTGCTATGTATATTATGCCATGTCGGGTGAACGCGTTTACTTATTCAACTTTATATACAAATTTACATGCCTATTTATGATTTTTTGCCTTTTTTTTTTTTGTTTCAAATGAACTAAGGATTAAGGAATTCATTAGACTAAAATTTGATTCTTTCCTTAAACTTGTTGCTAAGGAAATTCTAAATCAAAAAGGCTAAGTCCTATCATTCACACAAACCAAACGACGCCGTTTTAACAACTTCACTCACCTCAACGACGTCGCCTATAACGCCTCACGAAATATATAAATTTATAAATACAAATAATAATTAGACATAAATAATTCGTAACTCCAAAAAAATAACCTAATTTTTTTTCTGGTGAATTCTGGTAATTTTTGTTCCGAATTAGTTCTTTAATTTTTATGTGAAAAAATTTACAATATTTTCAGCAAAAAAAATAAAACCCTAATTTTTTTCTGTTGAATTCTGGTAATTTTTGTTCCAAATTAGTCCTTGAATATTGTTTCAATAGTTTCGTTGAATTTCTTTGTTTTCTTTTGCGTGAATTGCTTTTTTTCCTGCTGATTTTCAACTACTTTGTTGGAAATTACACAAAGTGTTTTTGAGTAAATTTGAAAGGTACCTTTTGCTTGAATTGTGGGTTTTCTGCTGATTTTCTACACTTTAATACAACTTACATGTGTTTATATTCGTGTGTGTGTGTGTGTGTATATAAATGTGTGTGTGTGTGTGTGTGTTTATTTTGTTGGGTTGAGTGAAATTGCCAATTTTTTGCTGTGATTCTGATGTTTTTTGGATGTTGAAATTTGCTGAAAGAGAAAAGAGTTTGAATTTTGCAATTATCAATTCTTTTTTTTTTATATGTCAAAAAGAAAAATTACATATTTAGATTTCTTGTTTTTTTAGATCATAACTACTTTTTGTTGAATTTCTTTGTTTTCTTGTGTTTTTGGGTAAATTTGAAAGTTACCCTTTTGCTTGAATAAGGTAACTTTCATGTGTTTAGGTGTGTGTGTGTTTGAATAAGGTAACTTACATGTGTTTATGTAAGAGTGTGTATATGTATTCTTCATTTTGTTGGGTTGAGTGAAATTGTCAATTTTTTGCTATGATTCTGATGTTTTTTTGGATGTTTGAAATTTGCAGAAAGAGAAAAGAGTTTGAATCTTGAAATGGCTAAGAGTTCTTTCAAGCTTGAACATCCTTTGGGTATGTTTCATATAATCATATTAGGGTTTTTTGCTTTACTTATCATTGTGCCCTTATTTATATTGTTGAATAAATAAAGAGTATGTGGGGTAGAGTAGGCCGAAGAAATATTTTAGGGAGGTGATCAGTGGCGGAGCCAACATCAACTAAGGGGGTTCCAAATCGAAAAATGTGAATAAAAGAACTAGTCGAAGGGAGTTCAACGTTTGCTATATATACATAAAAAATAATTTTAAGCTTGTATAAATAATATAATTTTTCGCCGAATGGGTTCCCCTCACTATTAGCTAACTCCGCGCCGGGAGGTGATTAGGCATGGCATGAAGCAGTTGTAGGATGCGGATTAGTTTAGAGGGTTAGTGGGTAAGAGTGTGTGTCCTTACTAATGGGGAGGAGTGCATTGTGTGTAGTTGTGTCTGAAGTCATAGTGTTATGCATGTGTTTTGTAGCTTCTTGTTTGTCGTGGTTTGGTGGTGTTGGTGATTTCGAATAGATAGTTTATAGTATTAATCTATGGGTGTCTTGTTTCTTGTATCATTTTGTTGTGTGTTTTGTTTGTTATATTGGTGTTTTTCCTGAGTCGAGGGTCTATTGGAAACAACCTCTCTACTTCTAGTGGTGTGGACTGCGTACACTTTACCATCCCCAGTCCCCACTTTGTGTTGGATATGTTGTAGCAGTTGTTGTTGTTGAAATATGTTTTAAGTCTTCATTATGATTATGTTTATGTTTAAATTGAGTTATTGATAGATAGAGATGGATTTGGGATGTGAAGTTGTAGAGTCAGTTGTATCATACTTAGTAGTATGTGTTTATATATGTGTAGACATAGGCGGAGCCAGGATTTCTTAGTCATGGGTGGTCACCTTTCTTTAATCTAGTGTTGCTACTAATCATGGAAGGGCGCTCCATCAATCTAATTATATTTGGTTAGAAAACAATTGGTGATTGAGCACCCAATTGTGTCTATTTAGGTCTGCCGTTGATACTTACATATGTGTATTTGAGTGCACCTGCATCCAGGATTCTCATTAAGAAGATTCGAAAAATAAAAATGTAGTGTCTGAGATTTGAACTTAGAACCTCAAGGTGAATTTTCAACCCTCTAAACCTCTGAGCTAACCTTTGTCCCTTAGTTCCGCCCCTTGCTCTATACCCATATCCAAGTACTACATCAACTTATGGCACGTGCTAGGATGAGGGCAATCTAGTGATGTTTATGTTTTGTAGCCTCTTTGTTACATCGTATCTATTTGAATATTTTTATATGCCTTTTTGACGTCAAGTTAATTAACTACAGCTAAATATTTGGTAGAGCAACAACCAGATGGCAATGAAGTTAATGAGCTGAGCTGTGTCCTATTCATGATCTGATTTTTGTGGGGGGGTGGGGTGGGGTGGGGGGGTTATGTTCTGTTCCTTGTCTACTTGTATCTAAGAATATTCTGGTGCAGGAATTCTGTAGCTGCTTCATATGCATGAAATTAGCATCTGCTGTTCTTATCGTTATCTGCCTTTGCATTGTGGACATCGATATGCTTTTAGAATTTTGTCTTTAGATGTTTTCTATCTAAATCCGTACTTGTGATTGTAACACCCCAACTTAAGGAGTCCCACATCAGCAAAATGCATGAGGGATGTACTCCCTAGTGACGCGTTTTAAAGCCGTGCGGGCCTGGGCCCAAAGTGGACAATAACACTAGTGGGTTGGAGAGTTACAGAGGTCTCTCGGGCCTTGATGGTTCAGGATGGACGGGTCGTGACAGCGATGATATCCATTTGTTGAATATTTCTGCTCCATTCTATTGATGGTGCATCAATAGTGTGCGTGACTTGCTTCTTTGTTGTTTTGCTTGTGCATATTTATACCGAAGAGTAAAAAGCATAATATAGGTGATACCAACTAATTAGGATTAAGGCTTATTTAATCGTTATTGATGCATTTACAACAAATGTGGTGTTTGATTGAGTGGTGGTGTGGTAGTTTGGTTAGAGATTTGTCTATCAGTGTGGGAATTAAAGAACATTTGATTTATCTAATAAACAACCTATTGGTCATTAAAGTGAAATGGGTCCAAATAGAGTGGTATAGATGATTGTTTTATCCTAAACCAGTTAGTATGGGATTGTGTCGTCATTCCTTTGTAGTATTTACGCTCATACTTCATGTCTTTAAATTTCTTCTCATTTTCTGTAAATTACTAAAAGTTCAACGCATTATTGCAGATCTAGCTAAAACGTTAACACAATAAAGTGAATGATTTATATAGAAGACACCAACTAGTTGAGATAAGTGTGGCTTTTACAAAATCTCTAATTTTCCTTAGAAGGCACTATTTAGCATGGGATTAGAATTAACCTTAAGTGGTTGTTTGGTTGGGAATGAGTTATCCCAGGATAATTAATCCCGGGATTAGTTATCCCACCATGTATATGAGATAATTTATCCCATCACCATGGTGTAAATAGTGGGATAAATAGTCCCGGTACTAATTAACCCCTCACACCATACATGGGATAAAATAGTCCTTCGTTTTATCCCGGGACTATTTATCCCTTATACCTCACACCAAACGACCCCTAATAGTTTGTGATGCTTTCTTTCTATATAGCTTCTAGAGATGAGATCTGTTACCTGTTCTTATGATTTCTTTTATCTTTTTTCGTCTGAGCATATCCTTGTTTACTTGAGTTAGTAAGTTCCCAGCGTCTCCCTTCCTAAAAAAGGCCCGGGAATGAAAAAAAAAAAGGATGAGTTCAATGTGAAACTTCGCTGATGTTTTCAAATACTTGTTTTTTTTTTAACAGAGAGGAGGCAGGCAGAATCTTCTCGCATCAGGGAGAAGTATCCCGACAGAATTCCGGTATGATATCTGTTGTTAAAGATCTTGCTCTTAATCGATATGTCAACACTCTTATCCCTCATGGCTACGTTTCCCATTCAGGTGATTGTTGAGAGAGCAGAAAAGAGTGATATCTCTGACATTGATAAGAAGAAGTAAGTTGTTTCTGTCCCTTTCCATGATGATGGTTGTTAATAATCAAGTGCTCAATTGCTCGGACTGTGAAAAAATGTTGTCACACCCCTTGTCGGACCCTCCAATAATGCATTATTTTTGGATGGATCGACATGCATACATTGACATTTTTGGAGAGTCCGAGCAACATAGGTTTGCAATGGATGTGGATATTAACATGGTAAGTTAGGGGGGATATATCGTGTGAGTGCTGCTTGTAATAACAAAATTTCGCAGAATTTGTGTCCAGGAATTGATTAAACGATCAGAGTATTGCGTGGACCGGAAACTGGAAAGTTAATACGATATGACATTTTAATGTATCTTTTTTCATGGTTGATTTAAGATTATGAGTTATCATTATGATGGTGGATTTGCGGATATGCTGGACACAAGTTTGGGAAATATATCTTGTGAATGCTGCAGTTTTTTTTTTTATTGCATGTATTTTTGCACAGATTTAACAGTCTGTTGACATGAAGGTTGCTGTTATAAATTATATGCTTCTCTATTTAATTCGAATTTCACATATGGTCTTGTACAGTAATTTTTATTCTTTTATGGTCCCAAGCTGAGGTTTTGTATCCTAAATACTACATGTTCTTGCATTTTTTGCCGGTATGGATGCCATTTTTCGTCAATTTAGGTGTTTTGGCTATCATTTCCATGGAGATTGTGTGTTGGCGCTAAACTGTCTATTAAGTAGTTTTATTGGTATTGGAGATTAAACAGTCACGCATCAGTATCATTTATTTGTCTTCCGTTGTGACATAGGTACCTCGTTCCAGCTGATTTGACTGTTGGCCAATTTGTTTACGTGGTTCGAAAGAGGATCAATCTCACTGCTGAGAAGGCCATATTTGTCTTTGTCAAGAACATTCTGCCTCCAACTGGTAAGTAGATTAGATCTATGTTGCTCGGACTCTTCAAAAATGTCATCGGGTGCGTGTCGTATCCTTCAAAAATAGTGCATTTTGGAGGATCCGACACGGGTGCAACAACATTTTTGGAGAGTCTGTGCAACTAAGGATTAGATAACTTAAGGTCACGATACTTTTCTGATGACATTTGTGTTGACATATCTCCTTCCTGTTGCAGCTGCTTTGATGTCTGCAATTTACGAGGAAAACAAGGATGAAGACGGGTTCCTTTACATGACATACAGCGGCGAAAATACATTTGGGTTCGTCGAGCTCAGGAATTAATATTTGAAGTTTTAACTATCTGAATTCTAAATCTGCCTCTTCTTTGAGTTGTTCATGGATGGTTTAACTGGTAGCTGACTTTTGTTTTTTTTCCTCATAAAATGTACAGATGACAAATCTTTGCACTCTTATCCAATTTCTGTTTTATCTTCACTGGGATTGTTGTATGACTTAATACCCCCTTTTTTTTTAATGAATCATTTCGAGACCTCTAGTGCAATTCGTAATCGGAAATGGTCTCTCTACCTCTGAGGTAGTGGTAAGGTCCGTGTCCACTTTACACCCTTTCTAGATCTCACGTCGTGGGGCTATACTGGGTATGTTGCATAGAAGTTGACCAATATCTTCTGCTTCTGTATTATGCTGTAGCAAATAATGGTAACTCAGGATCAGGTTTGCCTGCTGCTGTAGTAAAAAAAAATTGACAAGTCACATGCTTCTTTATTAAAGTTTTCTCCATGTCGTGTACGTCACAAGTTTGATCCGTGGAAGCAGCCACTAATGCTTGCATTAGGGTAAGCGGTCTACGAAGGGTGTGTGGCCCTTCTAACATGCGATGCTTTGTGCAACAGGCTAGTTAGAACTTTTTTCTTTGGATATGATATCAAGCAGCCTAACAGCAACACAAATGCCCTCTAATTTGGTCCGACAATAAAGTTCTCTTTAATAGTTAAAAGACTGACCATTTAGTGAAAATAGTAAAACATGCCATGTAAAGTGGCCACACAGTAGTACACATTAATTAATTACAAGCTCGAAACCAGCATATTGCGTTGAGCACTTTAAATACAAATTAAAGAGAATGAATCACAGCTGATATCAAGTATTCAGGTATTGAATTGAGTTCTGGGTATGTTTCCTGTCACATGAACTTACTCAGCATCACCCTTTCCGAAAAGGCCTGCTCCTTTGCCGAATTGAGAAACAGTGGCATTTAGAACCATCAATGCTCCTAAAATCGAATCAGTTTGACGCTATAAGTCGTGAGTCACCTTCTTGATATCTGGAAGTGATGACTGAATGATGTTAAGAACCGGTGGTTCAGTTGATGTTTGCTTTTCCTGTTTATCACGAGTTGCAAGACCAGATTCAACAAAACCTGCATCTGCATCTTTTCGCGATCGCAACCCAATCTTATTTGACGCGTCAAGATTATCAATCTTTATTTTCACAGGGGCAGGGAGACCAAGTCTTTGAACAACATTTTGATTGACAGTATAAGTTGGTTATCAAGTTTAGTAACCACACTTGATAGTCCATACCTTCTTCTTGATTTGTTTGCATAGATCGAGAATCATAAATATCACCAGCCTCAATAGCACTACATGTCCGTCTCAAACGAACGAGCCCTATTTGTATGTCAAAGTTGGCATCCTGGTCAGTCGCTGTCCCAAGTTTCATCCACGTCTTTTGAACTTTTCATCTTCCTATTGCTCTCGGGGGTATCCTCATTTTTCTCCATTTTCCCTTGACCACCGGTCCTAAAGCAATTACCAACCCCTCTTGATGCCCCCGAACCAGGTGCATCCTCTGCATCTGATTTCCATGTTGCTATCTTATCCTCCTCCTCCTCACTACTACTTCTATACTCGCTTGGTTTTGTTGAGTTCTGTCCACCCGCATCATCTGAAATCCACATGGCTTCCTCAAGGTCACTTAAACTATCTGAAACAGAACCATCTGTAGCCATCGTTCCCTTCAAATAAGGGTCAAAATTTCTGTATGAACCTCCCTCGTTTTTAGGCCTATTGCTCTTACCTTTCTGCCATTTCTCTGTTTTATACTTCGGATGCCTGACAGGAGCATTGTACGTGTGGGTATCTGTGTAAACGCTGCTACCATGTCGACCATCATCATCATCCAACTCGCTGTCATCTTCAGATATATCATCTTGCTCATCATCATAATCTATCTTCCTTCCATATGTCTTACTCCCGCCACTTGACCTTCCTCCTGTCTCGTCATCTGATTCATCACTTCCAATCATTCCAGATCTTCTGAATCGACTTCCTATATCTTCTTTGTTCCAATATCTAATCTTCCCCGCTTCTTCTTTCTCTGCTTCTTCTTCAGCTGCCCATTCGTCATCAGCTGCCTTTTCTATCTGAGCTATGAAATCCTCAAGCTCCTCCTGGTCACTGTCTTCAGCTGTTGAATGTTTTTCATCTACACTGCTGTCGTGACCCAACCTAGTACCATAATCCTCCTGAAAGACATATGGGCTTCCTTCTTTTTTATCAATGGCATTGAAGAATGTGGACGCTACTCTCTGGATGCTGGCCCTGGCAGCTGGATCATCAGGATTTGTTCCCTTCCTCCTGAGCTCTTGTTCTATTTTCTTTATGTTTAATTTCTGTGATTCTAGTGCTTGTTCAAATCGGGCTTTAAATAATGCCTACAACCAAAGAGAACATTGTCAAATAATAAGTGTGTGCTCATCAACCAAGCAATGTTCAAATTTCAGTCCTACGCGAGTTGCAGAAAATCCAGCTCATTACAAACAAAAGGAATCGAAAGAGTTCACAGTTAACATAGATCAACAAAATTTCAATACTAATTTCAAAATGAATACGGTCAACAAATTTTCAACAGATAAGACATGCCTTTTACCCATTATACTACTTTCACATCCAACAGAATTGAACTTCAGTTGGACTGAATACAACAAATGGACCTGGAGTACATGCAAAATATTGATGATTTCTTATGATTTATAGCTCCTGATAGTTTTACATCATATGCGTGCATGTAACACAGACAGAAACATATACAAATTCATCAGTACAATTTAATAGTAGTCCCTTACAGAAGCAATGAATTGACTGGCAATGGAAAAGGAAAAAAAGGAAATTTGCAACTCACCTTCCTTTTTGTAAGTGTGTTGATAGGTATCAAATTCTTTGGCTGGCGGTAGTTTCTGCCACGAAACATAATAATCGTTTTCACATTATGTATGTTAACCACAATTCCACCACTTAGTCGAGAGAGCATTGAAGCCATCTCCTTAATTTTTTCTTTAGGGAAGTTATCACAACAAACTTGCACAGTCTCATGAAACTTCCAGTGGAGGTGCATATTTTGGACAACTCCTCCAAAGACTCCACGAACACCAACAGGGACATAATTTTTATTCCTGAAACCTATCTTCTTATACGCTTGCAGTTGCTCAGGAGTCAAAAGCTCAGGATCATGCCGCGGAGACGGTAACTCTGGTAGCTCATATTTTTTCAGCTTTTGAAGTAGCAAGGCCACTTTTTTCTTTGCCTACATTAGTAAAGGAAGTGAGAAGTTTGAGTTGGATTAAATAGGTGTTCTTGAATATTGAGTAGATATAACGATGAAACTAGACGTGAAAACATGAAACACACAAAATACGACAGCAGATGCAGGATGGCACGCTTAGCTGCATTGTTGAGAATACTCAAAACAAAAGGTTATGCACCAATTGCTAGCCATATAGACATAAGAAACAGAATAGGCGTCTGACTTTTGAACATACTGATGAATGGTAACAAGTTGGAACACGGTAGGGTAGAATGGCATGCAGAAATTTTTTTTAAAATGTTTGGTATGTAAATGTAAAAAATGAAGTTTGGCATAAGAGCATTTCAAGTCAAAGGACTTTGGAAGCGGCTGTTCAACTTGATATCTTTAAGAGTTTGAGGTGTGTTCAACAAAAGCCAGAACAATTTGACAACTACAGAAGTCCTCATCATTACCCTCAGCACTATTAAAGTGACTTAAAGCATGTACTCCAAATGGATTACGAGCGCTTGCGAAGTTACAAAGTGCAACAAAGCCTGGAGCAAGATGTTCTTTGCCAACAAGATTTTCTCACTGGAAGTTTTTAATATGCAACAAATTCTGGAGCATCAATATCACCGTAGTAATTTGATATTCTGTTTTCTTAAACCAAAAGCCAACCAGGTATTGTGCACAGCCGACTTGAGCTCATTATAAGTTTGAACGTTCCGGGTTGAAAATTACATTCCGGCTGGAGACATAATCAACCAAATAAGCAAACATGAAGGAACTAAAGCACGCCCACCTGTGAACCAATTGACTTGTGTTGTGCTAGTCTAATCTAATTATAAATAAAGGAAATGCCCGACCCCAGCAAGACGCAGCAATTTGATGCACCTCTAGACGAAGAAACTTTTACTCAACAGCATCACCACAAATACACAAGCAGCAAAGCACAATTTGCTAAGAAACAAAATGGCACATTAATGGCCAAACTTGAGAAATATCACCAACATATTATAAAGAAAAATATAGTTCTTTTCTTCCTTATGAAATGTTTATTATCGCTAGAGACGCTAATAGACCCAAATGTCAGAAAAAGTATTTGTATACACGAAAAGTGAAGCAAAAACATTTCTTTCTAGAAGAGGAAATTTGAAGTTTAACAGGAAAGAGTAAAATCTGAGATCACTGCCAGTGAAAAAAAGGGAAGCTAGGTGCACTTAAGCTCCCGCTATGCACATGATCCGGGGAAGTTTCCGACCACAAGGGTCTATTGTACACAGCCTTACCTTGCATTTCGGCAAGAGGCTGTTTCCAAGGCTTGAACCCGTGATCTCCTCGTCACGAGGAGCGGAGTCACCTTTCATCCTGAGGGTCATCCGAACCCCCTTCGATGGAAAATTAGACTATTTAAACATAAAGGGCAGCCCAGTGCACTAAAACTCCTGCTATATGCAGGGTCCGAGGAAGGGCCCCACCACAAAGGTGTATTGTACGCAGCCTTACCTTTGCATTGCTGCCAGAGGCTGTTTCTAAGGCTTGAACCTATGACCTCCTGGTCACATGGCAGCAACTTTACCAGTTACTCCAAGGCTTCCCTGCATCATTAGGGACCCGGTTCATACCTACTCCGTAGGCTTCCCTGCATCATTGCCAATGATAAATCTTCAATGTAAATAATTAAGGAACAACTGGACCTACTCTTCTGAGATTATAAATTAATCGTTCTTCATCGGTCATAAGCTTCAACTTTAATTTCTTAGACCTTCGAATCTCTCTTAAGGTTTTGCTCGACTCATTTTGCATTCTCGCTGCCACTCTGCTCCTCATGCTTTTCCCCCCTGACATCCACCGCACCCCTCCTACATTCCACACATTCGTAGAAGGAACTTCTTCTACATATTTGACCGGAGACATCATATTCACTGAATCATCGTATCTCCTCAGAATCACAGCATTCCTGCATTGTCTATAGCAAAAAAAGAAAAATGAAAATACAGCGCTGAATTTGTGCATTTAAGTACGCGTCAATCTCAACCAAATCAGTTAGCTCGATAGTAATATAAATTTAGTTTTGTAAAACAGATAAAGGTCCAATTTCTTCAAACTTAAAGGACAGAGACAAAAAAACTGAAAATACAGCGCTGAATTTGTGCATTCAAGTACGCATCAACCTCAACCAAATCAGTTAGGTCGACAGTAAAATTGATTTTATCTTGTAAAACAGATAAAGGTCCGATTACTTCAAAATTAAAGGAAAAGAGACAAAAAAAAATTGAAAATACAGCACTGAATTTGTGCATATTCAAGTAGGCATCAACCTCAAACCAAATCAGTTAGCTCGATAGTAAAATAAATTGTCTTGTAGAACAGATAAAGGTCCGATTTCTCAGAGACAAAAACTGAAAATGCAGCGCTAAATTTGTGCATTCAAGTACGCATCAATCTCAAACCAAATCAGTTAGCTCGATCGTAATAGAGATTTTGTCTATAAAGGTTCAATTTCTTCAAAATTATGGGAAAGAGACAAAAAAAAAAAATTGAAATACAGTGCTGAATTTTGTGCATTCAAGTATGCCTCAAACTCAACCAAACCAGTTAGCTCGATAGTAAAAATAATATTGTCTTGTAAAACACATAAAGGTCAGATTTTCATCAAAAGGAAAGAGGCAATACATACTGCAACGGAGTGTGACAAAATAGAGAGACGAGTGCTCTGACAGAGCGACAATTTTGTTGAGTATATCTCCAAACCAACATGACGACGACGACGCCACTGCACAAATAGCTTGAATAAAGGTTGAATTAGAAATAGAAGGTAGAAGAAGCTCAACAAATTCAGCAAACAGAGAACACACAGTCAATCTGCGGCTCCAATGCAGGTAAGGGAGTCGCAATTTAGGCGGGCGGTTAAGATAACCCAATTCCCATTCAAAATGGGTTGGGCCCAAACGGGTTATAACTAAGAGTGGCGTTCGTATTTTCATATTTTGGGTTATAGATACCACATACCAAACTTATAAACATTGATTTGGTAATCGATAAACTAAACTTTGGTTTAGTACGATTTTGGGTAATACCATATTAAAGTTGGAAATGTCCAAATGTACGTTTAAACTTCAAAAAGTATATTTAATAAAAACTCTATTTCGTACTCTTTTGTTATTTTTTACGAATATATTACCAAGTGATTCTTTAGGGTTGACTAATACTATTGTCTATTGAATTGGTTACACATATCGTATTATATATATATATATATATATATATATATATATATATATATATATATATGTATGTATATGTATATGTATATATATATGATTCAATATTCGGTAAATACCGAATACCAAACGGTATTAATATCTTTTACCAAGCCAATTTTGAATATCGAAATATTAAAATTTTACTCCCAAATATCGAATTACTGAATACCAATTACCAAATTTCTCAGTTCGATTCGGTAATTCAATTTTCAGTATTTTATGCCCAGCCGTAGTTATAACTCAACTCACTCAATTTTTATTAAGGTTTTAATAATTTTATTTATTTATTTAATTATAAATTTTTAGTATAAAATAAAATAATTTTTAAACTTTATTACAATTCTGTATAGCATATCAAATTAAAAAAAGTCTTTTAAAAATATTTTAACAAGATTTATCAAAAATCAATTTGGGTTATATATCAATCTAGATTTTAATAGATTGAAACGGATTGAATTGAGATAGATTAAGCTAGTATAATCGAATGAGTGAGAATGTTGTACTTTCTTCACATAACCTATTTTTTCGTTCGTATTACTATTATCTATAAGCGTGAGTGGCAGCTGAAAGCAGGTAGCCTAAAGCAGGCAGCTAACGGTCGACATGTTTGCTTCCAGCTGCCTGTTTGCTCCGTGATTTTACTATTTCATTCCTAATTAATTATTATATGATATTTAAAAAAATAATAATAAAAAGTATTATAAATATTTATAAAATAAAATAGACATTTATGACATGATTGTTTCAGCTGCTTCAACTGAAATTTTACTATATGATCCATAATTAATTATTATGAGTCATCCAAGTATTTAAAATTAATAATATTTATTCTAAAAAAAAAATTATAAATATTTATAAAATAAAATAGACATTTATGACATGGTTGTTTCAGCTGCTTCAACTGCAATTTTACTATATAACCCACAATTAATTATTATGAGTCATCCAAGTATTTAAAAATTAATAATATTTATTCTAAAAAATGTAAAATAAACATAAAATGATAAATTAACTATTGATGTTTTAAATTGATTTGACATCTTATATGAGGTCCAGTTAAATTTTTTTCACAAGTATTTTTATAGCAATTTTGCTTTACCACTTCTAATTAGTTATTATGAGTCATTCAAGACGTGTCAGTTTTGTTATTTCAATCGCAATATTTGGTTGACCCTCGAAATTATATCATTATCACTTAAGTTGAAATAAAAAGAATATTATAAATCACAATAGTTTAAAATTTATATTACTTTTAAAATATAAACTGACTATCAATACTATTACAATTGCAAACGGCTTAAAATAGCAAAGTACAGGCAAAAAAGTATTATAGATTACAATAGCTAATAACTTAAAAAATTTAGAAATATATTTAAAATATAATTAATTATTTTATTTTATTTGTATCATATAAATTGAGATAAAAAATAACATATATTGCCACGGGCCTTCCAAAAGAAGGTTGAGCACTCATAAGATCATCCTCGGTCCAAAAGTGGATACATGTGCAAAAAAATTAAAAAGACATATACAACGGCGATATCAAAACAAACTCATCGAGAAATATCTGGTCCTTTTTAAATTCGTTCGACACTACTATGCATTCTATGTTCTTAATTATTTTGGGACATCTATAAAATATAAGAAAAAAAATTCATATTTACATTTATTTCAAAATGTTACAACTCAAATTTGAAATGTTTATTACAAAAATATAAGATATTTAATCATTATTATTTTTAAATTAATATTTTAAGGAGCGATAATATGGAGAATGATGCATGATTATCCTTGTGATCCGACCCTTCTGATCTGATCCTTTCATGCATAATGAAAGTCTTGTATACTAAACTGTACTTTTAAACGTCAATACATGGAGTAATGATTGATCATTAATTCCCTATCAACAATTTTCTTCAAGAAATTGTTTTCTTTGAGAGCCATTTGTATTGTGGCTAGAACCCTAAACCATTAGCCATCATCTTTTGTTTAAATTTCTTGAAATCCATAATCCCGTTAGAGTCGTGATTGAATTGAACTAAGATTGAGCTATAAACTCGAGAAACCTCACTAGGATTCATTTTCACGTCGATACCAAAATGTGTATCGAAGACCCTCAGCCCCTACAATCGATAGCGAAATCAAGAATTTTGTTAAGGTTGCTCAACATTTATGTATAATTTATTCAGTCAAGCTATGTAAATACGCTAACTACTTCTAAAAACTATTTTTTTTTTCAAACAACCTATTGAAGTGATTATAACGAAGAAATTAAAAGTAATTTTTTAAAATTTATATATACATAATAATTTTTCACGAAGGATGTTCAGATGATCACCCTTCAGTGAATGTTGGCTCAGGTCCACTAGACTCCACCACTACGTACCTGTAATTCTTTCAGCATTTTCGAATAAGAAAGTATGCCATCGTTATCTCTATTAAGGTTTATTGAAGCGTTCGGTGATAAATTCGTTGAACGCTTCTTCATCTTCCACGAAGCTAAGAATCGTTGCACCGACCACAACTTCTACACTATTTTTTGTCGTGTTAATTTGTAGTTTTTGAAATATAATTTTGTAGTGGTGATGGAAAAGATTTATGCTTTATGATATTTATAGGCAAAAGAATTTTCGAAGTTACTAAATATTTTATACCCCTGAACTATTATAAATGGTACAGATATACCCTTTGCCATACTTTAGGTAAAAATATATCCTTGTCATTAATGAAAAGATACGTATATACCCCTGAACTTTAATAAACGATACATGTATACCCTCCGTCATACTTTAGGTACAAATATACTCTTGTCATTAATGAAAAGGTATAAATAAACCCTTCTCACTAACGACAGGACATGTATCACAATCTTATTCATTTGTCTTTTTCAATTTAATTTCTCCTCATCTACTTGGACATAATTCTAACTTAACCCACAAACTGACTCAAATAATAATTCAAACCCGACCCAATCTAATAGAACCTTCAAGACACATCTCTATTCATGTATTTTCATTTTTTCTTTCTCTTTCTATTAGATCGGATTAATTTTGGGTTATTATTTTGGATCGAGTTATGGGTTAAATTAGAATTATTTTGGGGTGGGATTGTGATAAATTAAATTTAAAAAGGCCAAATGAACAGGATTATGACAGGTGTTCTGCCGTTAGTGAGAAGGGTATATATGTACCTTTTCATTAATACAAGGATATATTTGTACCTAAAGTATGTCGAAGGGCATATTTGTCCATTTATCAAAGTTCAAGGGTATATATCTATCTTTTCATTAACGGCAAGGATATATTTGTACCAAAAGTATGGCAGAGGGTATATTTATAACATTTATCAAAGTTCAGGGGCATATTCATACCTTTTCCGTTTTTTTTTATATATAATAATCTAGAAATTAACATGATATGATATGATACGGTAATTGAATTAAATTAAATAATTTTAATAGAGAAAAAACATCTTTCCCTCCCTGAACTTGTTCTCCCAATTCACTTTAGCACTTAAACTTAACTTCCGTTTATTTATCCCCTTAACAACTTTCAAGTGAACTAAATTCACCCTTACGACTGACGTGACAAAAAATAAGAAAAACGAGTGATTTTTTTTATGTATATATATAAATAATAATAATAATAATAATAATAATAATAATAATAATAATAATAATAATAATAATAACAATAACATGGGCCCTTTAAAAAAAAATCACTCACTTTTCTTTTTTTTTTGCCACGTCAGTCGTAAGGAGTGAATTTAATTCACTTGAAAGTTGTTAAGGGAGGTAAATAAACGAAAATTAAGTTTAAGTGCTAAAGTGAGTTGGGAGGAAAAGTTCAGTGTGTCTTTTCTTAATTTTAATATTTGATTATTAAAAATGTTATTCTTTTCGCTCCAATTTATACGAGTTAGTTTGACTTCACAAGAAATTTAAGAAAGAAAATTTTTTGAAAGACGTGGTCTATAAGTCGTAAATATTTGTGTCTATAAATCATTCTATTAAGGATAAAATGAGTATTTTATAGTTAAATTGTTGCTAAATATTGAAATGTGTCATTATTTTTTGGACTGATTAAAAAAAGTGACTCATATAAATTAAGAAATAAGAAATATATCATTCCTTTCTTAAATATTTTACGCTAAGAAAAAGGTATATGTGAGCAATATCTTTAACGGTAATAATATGCGTGAGCCACTTTTTAAGCGGGAGGTATATAAACTCCATATCACAAATACCCCTCGTTAGTTTTTTGGCTCAAAAATATCCCTCCGTTAAATATTTGGCTCAAAAATACTCCTCCCCTTGACAAAATTTCACCAAGCATGCCACCTAGATTAAAAAAAAAAAAAGCCACGTGATCATGCCACGTCACCATCCACGTGTCAAAAGTGTGAATAACCACCTTTTCAAATATAGCCACATTTGCAAATATAACCACATTACATCATCCCATTTTCGTCACCTCCTTCATTCCGTCGCCGTCGGTGATTCTCCGTTGAGGACAATTCAGTCAATTCACCCTTTAAATTCAATCCATTTCAATCTATCGTTAACAAATCCAATGAATTCCTTGCAACAATAACATCCGATTTTCCTTCTTCTTCTTCAGGACCTGAAAAAAGAAAGAACAGATTACAATTCTCAACAAGTTAATTTACATTACAATAGTTATTTGGCACTACAAATTGAAGCATAAAGAAGAAGCGAACTTAATTGGCAGCTGGCCACACCTTAATTAATAATTACCACACATAGATTACAGAAGGATCACAACAACACAGAGCTGCTAGACTGCAACAAATCACAACACAAAAGGGAAAATGAATAAAAATGAGAAATGCAGAAAAAAAATGAAAAATTACATACTAACTAGTAACAGTTACTATAGGTAATTATTTTTATGTAAATCAAATTAGTCGCCATGACAATTTTTAGGGGAAGTTACTCATTTGATCATTTGGCCAAAAATACCCCTCGTTAGTTTTTTGGCTCAAAAATATCCCTCCGTTAAACATTCCTAAAAAAGAAAGTAGATAATTCTTTTTGAAATGGAGGGAGTAGTAGCAATGGTGGAGCCACAAACCGACGAAGGGTGGTTAGATGAACACCCTCGTCGGAAATTTTTTTCTAGTATATATAGGTTAAATATAGATATTTATGGTTATATACATGTTGTTGCACACCCTTGACAAGCTAGAGAAGCATAGTCCAGTGGTCAAGAGTTTGCATTTCCACATCAACAACCTGAATTCGAACCTTGGCAAGGAAAAATATGAACACCCTTAACCAAAAGTCTGGCTCCGCCACTGTAGTAGATAGAGCAAGAAAGTGGCATCCATTTACATACCTAAAAAAACTACAATACGTGACAGAGATTTCGATCCTAGCTAGGTTATGATTTGGCAAATACGTGGGTAGTGCATTTGACTGTTTCATAATTCATTAAATATATTATCTTAGTAAAAAGGGGACTTCGTTTTCAACTAGACCATTTTGGTAAGAGGTAATGTTACATACACATGTAGTAAAATATTTGTGAATTTGTCTGAGAATAGATAGTAAGGGCGTAGATGCTGACATACAAACTACTTGTAACAATTTTCTTGAAATCTTGAAAGTCAAGATTTTGATGAGTTGGGTTGGGGTATAGGGAGATGGGGAGTGGGGTTGCATGATGGTGGGGAGGGGACAAGTCAAATGATTGATGAGAAAATACATTGCATTGTGGCACCACCACTACTAACTATAGTGTCACTTGTCATTATGGTTTTGATATCTACTTTCCCATATTTTGATCGGATATGTAATTTAAGAAATAAAAAAATACATATATGTTGATATTTATTAAATTATTCTTTATTGCTATTTTTAATTAAGTGAGACTAATAAGAATAAAAGTAGAATTATATCTTTAAATAGTTACCAAATAAGAAAGCATGATATTTTTTAAAACAAATAAAAGAAAATGATGACACATAAATTGAAACGGAGAGTGTATATGAAAAATCTGGCTAAACGGATTTACTTGTCCACCTCAAGCCGTCACAACTTTTCCTCCATGAGCCCACCAACATGACTTATGTAACAAATCAAAATTTAATTTAACAGGTAAATTAAATTTAAATAATTGTTATCATATATGCATACATACGGTATGTAAATAATATGTTAACGTAAAAATATTATGTTCAGTTAAATCCATTAGTTAAAGAAAATTTCCATCTACCGACTGCCAACATAGCATTAATTATAATAACTAGTAGTGTATGTGTATATAAATAGGTAGCTAAACCTAAATTATTCTACTTTAACACAATATGATGCCATCAACTATGACAGTAGTACAACTATGTTGCTGCTTGTGTTTGGTTATGGTTACAACAACGTTTGGGAGGCTACATCCTCGAAATCTCACTGACAACAGGTTGATTCGTAGAAACCTCTTAGGCAATGAATGGCCTTGGTGGAACTCCTCAAATGGGGTAAGATAGATAATTCTTTTTTATTTCAAGTTATATACTGTCGGTGCATAAAACTAATTGTTATTCTTCTTCTTGTTGTGTAACATATTGTTGATAATCGAAGAGTATAGGTATATATTGTATGGTGTTGTCTTGAAAGAGACACCATATATCATATATGAAGGAATGGTGTAGGTGGGGTTTTTAAAGAAAGCTCGTGAACTTGTCAAGTTGTCTACTTGCTTCTTGCAAAAAAAAAAATAATAATAATAATAAAAAAAATGATTGAGTAATTAATTAAGTTCTATAAATTCAAAAACTTTTTACGTACACGAATACAAAAACATTCAGACGAGCCAGTGTTTTTTTATATAATTCTTTGAATTTTCATCGATATCAGGAGATAGTGGCCTAAGGCCTACTTTTTTAAGAAAAGAAAAAAAAAATTAAACAACATGTATTTTTAAGAATTATATACTCGCTTTATTCTAATAGTTTTCTTTTATTTAGTAATATAATTAGTGCATTTACTTTTTCTTGAGATGTCATATTCCAGATATATTAAACTTCTGATAATTCTTGTATTTCATATAACAATTTTTTTTCTACAGATAATATCTGTTATTGCTTAAAAAAAATGAGGCTCGTGTCACCTTTTTCAAAAGGGTAGAGTTGTCCCTAATGGATATGAACCCCACTACCCACGTATTATTTAAGGGGTGGTGGGATGTTTGGTTTGTGTACAAGTTATGTATACTATATGTTAGTTAAAATTGGGATTAGTTAGATTGAATTTAGTTATTTATTTTATTAAAATTAACCTGCATTTTATAATTTCTTAAAAGAAGTTATTTGTTCACAAGGTTATCATCTGATTTATTTAGTAGAAAAGGGATTTCACGGGTATTTTTGTTATTTTTACTATTTTATTTCAATATAACTAAATTCGTACTAGTACTTCACCATCTAACAGGATCAACTTAATCTAATACTTATATTTAAACAAATATAACTTATCACAAAATTAGTAACTAAACAAACAATACGGCGATGTTAAATTTCTATCCTATTTATTAAGTTACTTGATAAATAAATTTAGTGTAATTAGACGTTTTAGTAATCATTTCTGTATTGTAATTACGACGATGCGTTTGTTTATCAATTTACTTAATTCCATTTAATTAGATAGGTTACCGCTAATCATTCTTAAAGTCAGAGGGTCCGTTTGGATATGAATATTCCCTTTCCAAAAAATATTTTCAAAATAATACTATTTGGTTATACGTAAAAATTATTTTTTCCGTTAGTTTTATAAATTTGAAAAACTAGTGTTTAACCATTTTTCCAATTAAAAATGCAGGTCAAGACATAATTTCAACTTTAGATAGGAATAACATTTTTCTTTTTTTTTTTTTCCAATATGACTAAATTTATGTCCAAACACCTACTAAATTAATGTCCTATTGTTATTTATGGAAAAACAGATGGAGCAGCTGGAATCATTTTGCTTGCAATATTCATGAGAGTATGATAAGGGAAACAGGTCAGCAAAATTATTTTCTACTTAGAAATGGCAAAGACAAGTGTCAACAAATGAACAAACAAATACTTAATAATGCGTTTGAATTTAAATACACACTTTAAAAATGTAAAAATGTGAGATTAAAATTTGAATACTTGTATATTTATTGTATAAAATTTATCTTTATTATAAATTTAAATAAAAGCCAATAAACTACTAGATTAATTTAATATTATATATCAATAAAATATTTTGAAAAAATTATGTGATGGTTGGTTGGAGTAATGACTAGCGATATTGTAAATGTCGAAATTGGAGATGATATTCACTTATGACTTATGAGGAGGTGTGATCGAATTGTAACTGGTGGTGATGGTGATTGTCATAGAGGCTATTGGTGATTGACATAAAGGTTGATGGTGGTAGTTGGTGGTAGCGGTCGATAATTGTGGTGAATGGTAATGATAGCTAATGATGGTAATGATTAATGACAGTGGCATGATATCTAATGCCAAGACCAATAATGATAGTTGCTGGTGATGATTATAAGTTGTGGCTAGTGATAGTGACAACTGATTATGAATAGAATTGATAAGTGACTATTTTTGTAGAAATATTTAAATAGTCATTTTAATGATATTAAGATTTGTTATAAATCTTAGTCATTCAAATCTATTCGCGTTCATTTAGTGGTTGAAACCTAAAGAAAAACAAAATTTAAATTTAAATAATTAAGATTAACATTAAGGTTAGTAAAAATTTGCTTGCCAGTTTTATTGCTAATCAGTTATTTGTCGTATTTATTTCTTCAGATGACTGCTGGACGAAACAAAATAGAGACTCACAGGTAGTCTAAATTGGTTCCCCTGTTTTTTTGTTGCCAATTTCTTTTGTCTTATTAATTTAACGAATATATATTGTAATCTGCAAGTTTGCGATAACTTTATAACTTCTGTTCGAATCATGTATATGTATTAATATAACTTTACTTATTATATGTGAATATTCGATTATTCTTTTAAATTACTAGTCTCACTTATAATGGACATTTATATGTATATCAAATTAAATGATCTAATAGTTAAATTCTGAAGCAAGTGTATGGAGGTTTAGTTCTACTCGTATTTATTTCAAAGTTGATGATGATATTCTACGTATTTTTGTGGTATATTACGTTGGCGAAAGAAGAATCGAAGAATTCAATGACTAGTCAATTAGGTTAGTACTTAATGATTAATAGAGTCTAGGAATTAATAAAAATTAAGGATTAAACATTGGATTTGGGATTTTGGATTATTAATGGTCAATTAGATTAAATTTAGAGATGTATAGTAAACGTGAAAAATACAATCAACGAGGCAGGATATTCACTGAGAGGTTTATAAGTGAACATACGAACTAACCGAAGGAGGTTCAACATATAATATATATACATAAAAGATAATTTTAACCATACATATATAGCATAATTTTTCGCCGAAGGAAATTTAGATGAACCCCTCGACAAAGGGTAGCTCCGCCCCTGATTGCCGGGACAATCAACGTGAAATGTTATTTATGGAACTTAATTTTTGAACATAGACAAAGAAAGTCATTTTTTTTAGAAAAATATATTTTGAAAAAGTACGAGAAAATCAGAAAATATTACAGCTTATAAATAACAAATTTTGACAGGGAAATATGGTTGCTAAAGGTTCAACATTTCCTTCTGGTATTAAAGCACTAGCAGATTAATTTATGCAATTTTGGGCTTTTGCCTTTAAACTAGACTAGATTTTACGAGTTAATACATAAAAATGACCCTAAACTTGACATTAAATTATAACTTTAACCTTAAACTTTGACAGTGCACAAATATGACCTTTAACTATTCAAAACTGCACAAATATAGCCTCTAATCCTACGTGGCAAAACGTGTGTTCAACACGCAAAACTGGACGCGTTCAGCTTAAAATCTAAGGGCATAATACATAAATATGACCTTTAAAAATTCAAAATTGCACAAATATGACCTTTAAATGACTTTTCACTATTATTTTTTTAATTATTTTTTGCTCAAAGATGAAAATGACATCTAATTTCTTTTGTCATTGCGAAAAAAAATAATATTGAAGATTTATTAATTAGGTGGGTCAGCCTCATATGAAAAAATCGCGCGGGTATGTATATATATATTATAAAGCAGAGAGTGAATTTAAGTTATATAATATATCTAAATATAATTTATTTAAATATTAAATTAAAGATGAAACTATCCTAATAATAAAAAATTTATAGTTTTAATAACATGTTATTAAATTAACGTTATTAAGGATAGTAGTAGTATATTAAATTAACGTTATTACAATGTTATTAAATTAACGTTATTAAATTAATGCAGGGGTGGACCTACGTGGTTGCCATGGAGTTCACCCGACCCCCTCGGTAAAAGAATTACGTTATATATATATAAGGTAGAAAATCTATATTTATGTACGTATATTAATGTTGAACCACATGAAACAAGACACTTAGATAACCAGTGGTGTTATTTGCTTTCTTGGGCGCTTCCTTCAGCCTACTGCGCGGGTTCGATTTTTTAATTAAAATAAAAGCTAGGTGTTGCAGCTATAGAAATAAAAAATATAATAATAATAATAATAATAATAATAATAATAATAATAATAATAATAATAATAATAAAAACGACGCCTTTTTAACACAAAAAGTAAAATTTTGACTGTGCACAAATATGACCTTTAACTATTTAAAACTGCACAAATATGACCTCCCTCTCAGTCAGCCCTTTTAATGATGTGGCACCGTGTGATTGAATTATCTTTCCACGTAGGCGCGAGTGAAACTCACGCATGAGATTGCAAAATCGGATGTCATATTTGTTCAAGTTTTGAATAGTTAAAGGTCCTATTTGTGCACTATCAAAGTTATAATTTAGTATCAAATTTAGAGTCATTTTTATGTATTAACTCAGATTTTGCAATTTGAGACTTTTTCTTTTATTTCTTGTGCTATTTCTTTGTTTTGTTTTTTAAAAAATATTATATATATATATATATTTTGATAATTATTTAAAGATACGACTTCACTTTTATTTTTATTGATTTCACTATAAAATCTCACTTAATTATAAATAGTAGTAATGTAACTTTTAATAAAAAATAATTTAATAAATATCAGGAAGTGTTTTCTTATTTCAAACTCAGTATGTAAGTGAAGTAGGTGCAACAGGGCCAAAATATTCATATGCCTATACTTAAGGGACCGTACTGTCTTTTTGCTCGACTTCAATTCCCCCAAGCTCAAACGTTTTCTCCATTTTTGCAGCACTGAAACCCTTCTTCCTCGGCTGCCATTTTCTCATCCGACAAATCCCAGGTGGGTGGCGAATTGGTTTTGTAGAATCTCAATGCTGAAATATTGAGTAGTTTCTATTCTATGCTATGCTTTGCTTGTGTGTATTTTCTGATTGTTCATCTTCGATTTACTTCTAATTCTGTATTCTCATAGTTTTTCATAAGTGATTTGGATAGATGATGAGGAATTCTTTTCATAACGTTAACGCCGCGCCGACGGTAATCCTCACTTAACTCGCTTATATTCGAATTACTAATATCCTCATTTACAGGATTTTTGATGGTGGTAGATTTGTAAGAATAAGATATACTCTCTTTGTTACAAAATACTTATCACAGTTTCCTTTTTGAGAGTCGAGCATTACGAATGTTGGTTGACATTTTAAGATTATTTTTTCATTATATTGCTATGAAAAAATTGTAATGTAGTTTTCATATATTTGTTGTAATAATAAGACTACCAATGTTGTAGGAATGACAAACACTGATATTGAATCTAAGAGTGATGATCGTGACATCAAGAGAAAGAAAGAAAAGAAACATGGAAAACATTCTGAGAAGTTTAGTGAAGACTACGATGAGGTTGCTTTGAGAATTGTTGAAGGAAAGAAGAGTGGGAAGTTGAAGAAAAGCCGCGTGGCTGAGCAGGAGAAAATGCATGATACTGAGGATGTACAGGAAGATATTGTTGCTGAAGTTGATGAAGGTGATATTTCTTCGCCTATCAATATTGAAGAAAAAAACAGAACAGACAATGGGAATATTAAAAAGATGAAAAAGGTAAAATCAGGACAGAAAAAGGTAAAATCAGGACACAGCTCTGAAGATCCTACGCATGAGATTGAAGAAGAAAAAAGAACAGACAATGGTAATATCAAAAAGAAGAAAAAGGTAAAATCAGGACACAGCTCTGAAGATCCTACGCATGAGAAGAGTGCAAAGAAAGTGAGATTTTCTGGTCATGTTCAGATTTTCCCTTCTTCTGATGATCCAAGTGATGAGAAGCACGAGATAGAGGATGAAAATTTACTGCGTGGCAAGCGATTCTCAAAGCTAGAAGATGAAATTGTCAAAGAGGCTGTTCATAAATACGTAGATCTTCATAACTTGGGCGAAGAAGGGCTGAAAAAGATTTTAAACTCTAGATCTTATCCTGAAATAAAGGGTTGCTGGAAAGAAATAGGGAGTGCTATACCATACAGGCCTTATACTGCAGTTTATTATCGTGCACAGATCTTGTTTCGAAGGAGTGAATCACGTAAATGGACTGAAGAAGAGTATGAGATTGTACGAAAATTCCAGAAAGAGCATGGGAACAATTGGAAGGTCTTAGCTGATGAACTTGGAAAACATCGGTTTCATGTGAAGGATACATGGCGAAGGATAAAACGGCCAAATCAGAATAAAGGACAATGGACTCAGGAGGAGTACCAGTCTTTGTTTGATTTAGTAAACACCGATCTGAGACTGAGGCTTTCTGAAGAGAAGAGATCTAAGTATGGGATGTTACGGGATAATATTGCATGGACTGCCATAAGTGACAAATTGTCCACGAGAACTGAGGCAAATTGCTGCTTGAAATGGTATGATCAATTAACATCACCCATGGTGGCCAAAGGTGAATGGGCGGATGTTGATGACTATCGCCTAGTTGATGCACTTTTTGAGCTGGACACAAGCTGCATAGAAGATGTGGACTGGGATAATCTTCTTGACCACAGGCCTGGAGAGATATGTCGAAAGAGATGGAACCAAATGGTTCTTCACATAGGTAAACTTAAAAACAGCTCATTTGCTGAACAAGTAGAAGTTCTAGCTAAGAGATACCGCCCGGATTTCGCCGAAGTAAGAGAGGCTTGGGACAATAAACCAGTCGTTCCATGATATTGCCGATCACTCAGCAGGGATGTGTCTGTAGAGAGTTAGTTTACAGCAACACATACTATTGGCAACAACCCCCTTCCCCTCTCCATTTTAGTAATTATTAGTAAAGAATTATTTGTTGTGCAGATAAGTTATATCCGGATAGGGCGTTATGAGCATCAAGACTGACAGCGATAGCGCTGGCGCATGCTTTATCGCTATTTGCAGCTGTAGCCTCTAGCCTGAACGTTTCTGGAGGACACATCAACCCAGCTGTTACCTTTGGTTCACTTGTGGGGGGAAGGATTTCTGTTGTTCGTGCTATCTATTATTGGATAGCTCAGCTTCTTGGTTCTGTTATAGCCTCTCTTTTGTTGAGGCTTGCTACTGATGGCTTTGTAATAACGAAAACCATTTTGTTTTTGTTTTTTCCAATGGGTTTGGTGCTTTACTGTGAAAAAATGTTGTCACACCCCTTGTCGGATCCTCCAATAATGCATTATTTTTGGATGGATCGACATGCATACATTGACATTTTTGGAGAGTCCGAGCAACATAGGTTTGCAATGGATGTGGATATTAACATGGTAAGTTAGGGGGATATATCGTGTGAGTGCTGCTTGTAATAACAAAATTTCGCAGAATTTGTGTCCAGGAATTGATTAAACGATCAGAGTATTGCGTGGACCGGAAACTGGAAAGTTAATAAGATATGACATTTTAATGTATCTTTTATCATGGTTGATTTAAGATTATGAGTTATCATTATGATGGTGGATTTGCGGTTATGCTGGACACAAGTTTGGGAAATATATCTTGTGAATGCTGCAGTTTTTTTTTTTATTGCATGTATTTTTGCACAGATTTAACAGTCTGTTGACATGAAGGTTGCTGTTATAAATTATATGCTTCTCTATTTAATTCGAATTTCACATATGGTCTTGTACAGTAATTTTTATTCTTTTATGGTCCCAAGCTGAGGTTTTGTATCCTAAATACTACATGTTCTTGCATTTTTTGCCGGTATGGATGCCATTTTTCGTCAATTTAGGTGTTTTGGCTATCATTTCCATGGAGATTGTGTGTTGGCGCTAAACTGTCTATTAAGTAGTTTTATTGGTATTGGAGATTAAACAGTCACGCATCAGTATCATTTATTTGTCTTCCGTTGTGACATAGGTACCTCGTTCCAGCTGATTTGACTGTTGGCCAATTTGTTTACGTGGTTCGAAAGAGGATCAATCTCACTGCTGAGAAGGCCATATTTGTCTTTGTCAAGAACATTCTGCCTCCAACTGGTAAGTAGATTAGATCTATGTTGCTCGGACTCTTCAAAAATGTCATCGGGTGCGTGTCGTATCCTTCAAAAATAGTGCATTTTGGAGGATCCGACACGGGTGCAACAACATTTTTGGAGAGTCTGTGCAACTAAGGATTAGATAACTTAAGGTCACGATACTTTTGTGATGACATTTGTCTTGACATATCTCCTTCCTGTTGCAGCTGCTTTGATGTCTGCAATTTACGAGGAAAACAAGGATGAAGACGGGTTCCTTTACATGACATACAGCGGCGAAAATACATTTGGGTTCGTCGAGCTCAGGAATTAATATTTGAAGTTTTAACTATCTGAATTGTAAATCTGCCACTTCTTTGAGTTGTTCATGGATGGTTTAACTGGTAGCTGACTTTTGGTTTTTTCCTCATAAAATGTACAGATGACAAATCTTTGCACTCTTATCCAATTTCTGTTTTATCTTCACTGGGATTGTTGTATGACTTAATACCCCTTTTTTTTTAATGAATCATTTCGAGACCTCTAGTGCAATTCGTAATCGGAAATGGTCTCTCTACCTCTGAGGTAGTGGTAAGGTCCGTGTCCACTTTACACCCTTTCTAGATCTCACGTCGTGGGGCTATACTGGGTATGTTGTATAGAAGTTGACCAATATCTTCTGCTTCTGTATTATGCTCTAGCAAATAATGGTAACTCAGGATCAGGTTTACCTGCTTCTGTAGTAAAAAAAATTGGCAAGTCACATGCTTCTTTATTAAAGTTTTCTCCATGTCGTGTACGTCACAAGTTCGATCCGTGGAAGCAGCCACTAATGCTTGCATTAGGGTAAGCGGTCTACGAAGGGTGCGTGGCCCTTCTAACATGTGATGCTTTGTGCAACAGGCTAGTTAGAACTTTTTTCTTTGGGTATGATATCAAGCAGCCTAACAGCAACACAAATGCCCTCTAATTTGGTCCGACAAAAGAGTTCTCTTTAATAGTTAAAAGACTGACCAATTAGTGAAAATAGTAAAACATGCCATGTCAAGTGGCTACACAGTAGTACACATTAATTAATTACAAGCTCGAAACCAGCATATTGCGTTGAGCACTTTAAATACAAATTAAAGAGAATGAATCACAGCTGATATCAAGTATTCAGGTATTGAATTGAGTTCTGGGTATGTTTCCTGTCACATGAACTTACTCAGCATCACCCTTTCCGAAAAGGCCTGCTCCTTTGCCGAATTGAGAAACAGTGGCATTTAGAACCATCAATGCTCCTAAAATCGAATCAGTTTGACGCTATAAGTCGTGAGTCACCTTCTTGATATCTGGCTGAATGATGTTAAGAACCGGTGGTTCAGTTGATGCACTGCCGTTTGCTTTTCCTGTTTATCACGAGTTGCAAGACCAGATTCAACAAAACCTGCATCTGCATCTTTTCGCGATCGCAACCCAATCTTATTTGACGCGTCAAGATTATCCATCTTTATTTTCACAGGGGCAGGGAGACCAAGTCTTTGAACAACATTTTGATTGACAGTATAAGTTGGTTATCAAGTTTAGTAACCACACTTGATAGTCCATACCTTCTTCTTGATTTGTTTGCATAGATCGAGAATCATAAATATCACCAGCCTCAATAGCACTACATGTCTGTCTCAAACGAACGAGCCCTATTTGTATGTCAAAGTTGGCATCCTGGTCAGTCGCTGTCCCAAGTTTCATCCACGTCTTTTGAACTTTTCATCTTCCTATTGCTCTCGGGGGTATCCTCATTTTTCTCCATTTTCCCTTGACCACCGGTCCTAAAGCAATTACCAACCCCTCTTGATGCCCCCGAACCAGGTGCATCCTCTGCATCTGATTTCCATGTTGCTATCTTATCCTCCTCCTCCTCACTACTACTTCTATACTCGCTTGGTTTTGTTGAGTTCTGTCCACCCGCATCATCTGAAATCCACATGGCTTCCTCAAGGTCACTTAAACTATCTGAAACAGAACCATCTGTAGCCATCGTTCCCTTCAAATAAGGGTCAAAATTTCTGTATGAACCTCCCTCGTTTTTAGGCCTATTGCTCTTACCTTTCTGCCATTTCTCTGTTTTATACTTCGGATGCCTGACAGGAGCATTGTACGTGTGGGTATCTGTGTAAACGCTGCTACCATGTCGACCATCATCATCATCCAACTCGCTGTCATCTTCAGATATATCATCTTGCTCATCATCATAATCTATCTTCCTTCCATATGTCTTACTCCCGCCACTTGACCTTCCTCCTGTCTCGTCATCTGATTCATCACTTCCAATCATTCCAGATCTTCTGAATCGACTTCCTATATCTTCTTTGTTCCAATATCTAATCTTCCCCGCTTCTTCTTTCTCTGCTTCTTCTTCAGCTGCCCATTCGTCATCAGCTGCCTTTTCTATCTGAGCTATGAAATCCTCAAGCTCCTCCTGGTCACTGTCTTCAGCTGTTGAATGTTTTTCATCTACACTGCTGTCGTGACCCAACTTAGTACCATAATCCTCCTGAAAGACATATGGGCTTCCTTCTTTTTTATCAATGGCATTGAAGAATGTGGACGCTACTCTCTGGATGCTGGCCCTGGCAGCTGGATCATCAGGATTTGTTCCCTTCCTCCTGAGCTCTTGTTCTATTTTCTTTATGTTTAATTTCTGTGATTCTAGTGCTTGTTCAAATCGGGCTTTAAATAATGCCTACAACCAAAGAGAACATTGTCAAATAATAAGTGTGTGCTCATCAACCAAGCAATGTTCAAATTTCAGTCCTACGCGAGTTGCAGAAAATCCAGCTCATTACAAACAAAAGGAATCGAAAGAGTTCACAGTTAACATAGATCAACAAAATTTCAATACTAATTTCAAAATGAATACGGTCAACAAATTTTCAACAGATAAGACATGCCTTTTACCCATTATACTACTTTCACATCCAACAGAATTGAACTTCAGTTGGACTGAATACAACAAATGGACCTGGAGTACATGCAAAATATTGATGATTTCTTATGATTTATAGCTCCTGATAGTTTTACATCATATGCGTGCATGTAACACAGACAGAAACATATGCAAATTCATCAGTACAATTTAATAGTAGTCCCTTACAGAAGCAATGAATTGACTGGCAATGGAAAAGGAAAAAAAGGAAATTTGCAACTCACCTTCCTTTTTGTAAGTGTGTTGATAGGTATCAAATTCTTTGGCTGGCGGTAGTTTCTGCCACGAAACATAATAATCGTTTTCACATTATGTATGTTAACCACAATTCCACCACTTAGTCGAGAGAGCATTGAAGCCATCTCCTTAATTTTTTATACTTTGTTGTGTCTTCTTCAATTATATATATTTTTTTTCGAATAGCTTTTCTATGTTTTTCCTCAAGTGGCGAGATCAATCAGAAACAACTCTTTCTACCTTCCATGCTAATAATAAGGTCCGTGTACACACTATCTTTTTCAGGAAACACTTGTGTATTACACTAGGTATGTTGTGGTCGTCATTATTACATTGTTGTGAGATGATTTAAACACTCAGGGGACAAAGTGCACGAATACATGAGTTCGATACAATCATTTAATCTGGAGCCATTATCTTGGGACATCTATAGAAATATAAAAAATAAAATTCACATTTATAATAACTCATGATATCAAATTTATTTCAAAATGTTACAACTCAAATTTCTAATGATATTGCATAAACCATGATTAGAGAAAAATAATATTACAAAATATAAAATATAATTTAACATTATTATTAAATTAACATTTTAAGCGAAATCATGCGGAGTGATGATTATTCGTGTGAATTGACCCTTCTTCAATTTTCGTGCATAACAAAGTTTTAGTGTATCGAGCTGTCTTTTCAAACACCAACATGCGGAGTACTGATGATCATTAACTCCCTATCGACGGCTTTCTTCAAGAAACCGTTCTCTTCGAGTACCATTTGAACCGGCAAGAACCCTAAACCATTAGCCATAGCCACCATCATCTCCTTCATCTCTTGTTTAAATTCCTCGAAATCGACCGTCCCATTAGAGTCGTGATCGAATTGAAAGAAGATTGTGCTATAAACTCGAGAAACCTCGTTAGGATCCATTTTCACATCGATACCAAAATGTGTATCAAAGACCCTCAACCCCTGCATGCGTTGAGTAGTGAAATCAGAAATTTCGTTAAGAATATTCAAAATTTAGTAAGCGTTTGAATATATGGAGAATGTGATATTTGAAATTTGAAATTTCATTTAAGAAAAAAGTTTTTAAAAATAACAAATTATATGGACAAACAAAAACATACTAATATATACTATTATATAAAAAGTAATTCGTCGACAAAAGATATTCAATTGATTACCCTACCTGCAACTCGTGTAGCATTTCCGAATAAGAAAGTATGCCATCATGGTTTTTATCGAGAATGGTAAACCGTTCTGCGATGAATTCGCTGAACGCTTCTTCATCTTCCACGAAATTAAGGATCGTCGCACCGTCTAAAACTTCTACGCTCATATTTTTTGGCGTTATATAACTTATTAATATGGTTGTTGAAATGCCCTGAATATAATGAGTAGTTTTTGTTGTGTTGATGGAGAAGATTCATGCTAAATAATTGTATTTATAGGCGGGTAAAATTAAAGAAACTATGTACTACTTAAATATGTTTTGGTCAAATATTGAAAGACTACCAATTTTGAGTTGATAGTTTTGACTAAGCACTTAGCTTAAATCTTATTCCATGAGTCAATCCGAATACTCCATATTTTCATTTTTATTTGTCCAATATATTAAATATAAATATTTAACAATATTTTTTTATCAGTTTGAACAGTTAATATATAATCACCGACTTGTGTATATTTTATCTTTATTATTAAATGAGATAAGCATCCAATAACCTCGAATTATGGCCAAAGTTGCTATGACACAATCCAATTTTACAACGATTCTATTACCCTTTGAACTCAATTTTAGCATATTTTGTCACCTTTTTGTACTGATGTGACACTTTTATTATATAAAATAGGACCTACGTTAAAGATGCCACGTCAGCTAAAATAGTTCTGGGGTAATAAGGACCCTGTGAGTTGGAGTGTGTTGTGCAAATTTGATCATAGTTCGGGAGTACTAGAGGTTTACTCTTACTAAATGCTATTTATATTTGATTCATTTTTCAAAATATTACTTCCTCCGTTTAAAAAAGAACGACCTACTTTGACTTGACACAAAGTTTAAGAAAATAAAAAAAACTTTTGAATCTTGTGACCTTAAATTGAAGTTGTGTCAAATGTACCAAAATATGTTTTAATCTTGTGGTTCTAAAGATATCATGTGGAAAGTTGAAATTAAAGTATTGTCAAAAAGGGAAAGAGGTCATTCCTTTTTAAACAGATTAAAAAGGAAAGTAAGTCATTCTTTTTTAAACGGAGGGAATAATTTTTTATACTATATTTAAAGAATAATATAGTAATATTATTTTATTATTTATGAATTTTTAAAGTATTTGTTCAGTTAAAGTCAACCAGACAAATAAATTGAGTGTCTATGTATTTTGAATTATAGCACACAGATTAATAATGAAATATTTTTTTTTATAGTAAAGTATTATATGTAGTTTTAGACACTAGTATTGCAAAGCCATCATATTATTAGCCAGCTATATATTCAGCATAGGGTCAGTGGACTATGTTTTTTACTACAATATATCAATTGACATTTTATACATCTACAATGATATTTAATATTAAATAGTATTGAAATATTACAAACAAACAAAAATACATTAAATTTTATGTTTTATTTTTTAATGTTGTAAAACATATATTTTTAAAAAAATAAATCTCAAAAGAGAGTTTGGCTTTTTAATATTATGTTTGTCACGATTTAAACTCGTGCAACGTATTATTCTATCTGGTTCAACAAACCTCATAATTTGTCTCTTAGACTACGATATCATCGAGTCAAAAATCATACATATTATATAATTTGTGTTATACGTTTTAATGTTCTTTCATTTTTCTCTCACATTTTATTTTGCACGGTGATTAAGAAATCATAAATTGAATGATGAACTTTACTATTTTATGTTTTATCCATATTAATGACATTTCTTGGGCATAAAAATGGACATTGAATTGTAAATGCTCATATTTAATGTATATTATTAATTGTAAAACTAAAATGGAAAAATATTAATTAATTTACTAATATGAATACTATTACTTGTAGAAGTAAAATGGAAAAAAAATTAATTAATTTAATTTTAATTTAGTAAGTGATTAACTAAAATATTTTTAGCAAGAGGATTAATTAAAATGGAAAATAAGGGAATTTAACATCTTAATATCATTTTTCCCTTTTTTGTTTTGGTTCTCAAATTTTCAATTTCCACACTTAAAAAAATGTAAATGTGATAAAGATTAGAGAATGTTATATTCTGTTTTCCCCCCCCATTTTTTTGTTTTTGTTCTTAAAGTTTCAATCTTTGCACTTAAAAGTATGTTTTTTTTTTTTTTTTTTTTAATGGGGGTTAGGGAAAGGGGAGGAGATTACAAGGTGGAGAATCGAAAATTCACCAACAACAAGAATGTAAAATTCAGGTAGTCAATCAATTGAATTACTAAGTTTTTCCATGAATTTTATCATTTTTTTTGTCTCATTTGTTGTTTTTTTTTTTTCTGTTTTTTTACAGTGTCACAAATGGGTTTTTCAACCAATGGTGAGTTAATTACTCAATCTGTTTCAATTTGTTTGTTTAATTTTGATTTGCACAAAGTTTAATAAAGTAAAGATTGACTTTTGAATCGTATCATCTTAAATTAAAGATACGTAAAAATGTAGCTTTAAACATATCAGGTGAAATGTCATGTTGAAATTAAAGACTTATAAAATAGAAGAAACATACATTCTTTTCGCTAACGGTCTTACAGAAATAGCCTCTCTACCTCTAGTGGTATGATTTGTGTACGCTCTACCCTCCGCAGATTGCCCGCACTTGTAGAATTTCAATGAGAATGTTGTTGTTGTATTGAAAAGGTAAATAAGACAAATAAATTGAAACGTGGGAGTAGATTGTAGTAATTTTGTCTAAATTTGTGTGATTTACTGCTTATTTTGTAATGGAGATGAAGTTGTTAAAACAGCCTCTTGCAGAAATGCAAGATAAGGTTGGTACAATAGACTCTTGTGGTTCAGATCTTCCTTGGACCCTGCACATAACTGGGACTTAGTGCATCTGGCTGCTCTTGATTCTGTATTGACAGTGATGCAGAGCCAGCCATGACATAAATGGTAAAGTTGCTACCATGCGATAAGGAGGTCACATTCTTGTAGAAATGCAGGGTAAGACTGTGTACCATATACACATGTGGTTTGGCCCTTCCTCAGATCCCACACATAGCCGAAACTTTGTGCTCTAGGCTGTTACTTAACTTATTGAGTTAATTTATTATGCTGAAGATGTTTGTACTATTTTATATTCTGTTTTCTTTCCATTTTTTTGGTTTTTGGTCATTTAGGATGTGGAGTATCCTGATACATGTGCTGTTCTACTTGTTTATCAGAAATGTTGATTTCCTTGAAGATGTCTCTCGAATGACTTTCCAGATTGGTTATCTCGTTATGGACAGCTCTTAAATGATATCCTTATTTCGCAGTGGTGCTGAAGATGTTGCTTTGTTAGAGTATGCTCGTTTAACTAGTCGTCCATTTAGAGTATTCCGCCTTGATACTGGGAGGTTGAATCGAGAAACTTACCAATTATTTGACGCAGAGGAGAAGCACTATGGGATTCGTATCGAATATATGATGTTTCCTGATGCTGTTGAAATTTAGGCTTTAGTGAGGAACAACGGCGTCTTCCCTTTCTATGAAGATGGCCACTAAGATAGCTGCTGCATAAGGAAAGTTAGGTCCTTGAGGAGAGCCCTCAAAGCCTTACGTACCTGGATAAAAGGCAACATAAAGATCAGTCCCCTGGTACTCGATCTGAAATTCCCATTATTCAGGTAGACCCTTTGTTCAAGGGGTTGGATGGTTGAGCCGGCAATTTGGTGAAGTGGAATCCGGTTGCTAATGTGTATGGCAAGGATATTTGGAATTTCTTGCGAGCCATGAATGTTCCACTGAAATCATCGCATGCACAAGGTTACGTTTCTATCGGATGCGAACCTTGCACGTGGGCTGTACTACCTGGCCAACACGAGCGAGAAGGAAGGTGGTGGTGGGAGGATTCGAAGGCCAAGGAGTGTGGCTTACATAAGGGCAACATCAAGGATGAATGCACGAATGGTAATGGAAATACCACAGTCAATGCAAATGGTTGCGCTGCTGTTACTGATATTTTTGACACCAAGGACACATTGTAAGCTTGAGTAGGCCTGAAATTAAGATCTTTTGAAGTTGGTGAATCGAAGTGAGCCTTGGCTTCTTGTTCTTTATGCACACCGCTTTTGCCAGGTAATTTATTTTCTCATCAACAACTTTTTCTTTCTCCACTGAGGCTAATCCTAGATTTGAATTTGATTAGTTCAACCTTTAAGGTTCTTAGCACTAAGCATAGTGTACTTTTGGCATTACGTTTTTAGAATTTGATAGTTGTTGAAAACTTGGTGACTTTTCACGTATATAGCCATGTTATGAAATTGCTGCATTCCCCTTTACTTCCCAGCCTGATGGTGTTTGGGGATTAAATTAATGGAAAGATCCTATGTTGAATTGGCGGAGAAGTTGGCAAGTTCTGGTGTGAAGGTAGGGAAGATGGTAACCAGAAAGCTTTTGCACAAAAAGAATTGCAGCTTGGTAGCTTCCCTACAATACTCTTCCGTAGGCATTCTTCACAGTCGATTAAGTACTGGTCGGAGAAGAGGGACGTAGACTCCTTGCTGTCTTTTGTGAATGCCCTCAGGTGAAAGACATATACTGTTTTTACTTATCCTGGTGAGAAATCATTGAAATCATTGTAGTGTTAAAGTAATGGGTTCAAACTTAATATTTTTTCTGAATTTCGTAGGACTTTACATGCATGTATCTATACTTCGTTTAGTCGTTATTATTTGTCGTTTCTTGTACTTTGATTATTATAATATTTTGTTTTGTTATGCTTTCACTTTCGTTACTTTTTTTTCTGGACTGCTTTGGACTATTTCTCCTTGAGCTGAGGGTCTATTGGTAACAAGCTCTCTACCTCTGTAGTAGGGGTAAGGTTTGACTATATTGTACTCTCTCCAGACCTCACTTTGTGGGACCATAGGTGTTAAACTAATGCACCGGTCCTATTGGAGGATGCAACACTGTTGCTAAGAGTCGAGGAAACTTCATCTTGAGTATGCACGTAGTACCCATCGCTAACAACGGGTGCAAGGGAACTAGCCTTCATGAACCGCCTCTGCTTTTCTAAAAGTGGGGGTTGTGAGGATGAAGAATACTTACCACGGTTAGTAGAAACCAGCTTTCTATTGTTCATCTTAGCTTCGGCAAGTCGGCCACCAGACGCCCTTGGATTAACATCCGGATATGCCACCAACCACTAATAACTCTAGATTTTTCATCTTTAATTGGTTTTACTTCTAAAGAAAGTAGATATATTTAAATGCTTAATTAAGTGTATCTTTTGCACGATTGCTCGCGTTCATACTTAATTTGTCATGGGCTGTCTATCCAACAATGCCCGCAACAAAAATAATCCTAATTCTTTATTTTTTCAACAAATTTTACCCATGATAGTTTTTGCATAAGTCATGTTCATACATAATACATAAGGTTTGGGGATGATAGATTGGAGCAGTGCGTACGTAACCAAAGTATTGGAGAAATTGCAACTTTGGTTGCAATAGCATAGGGGTTACACGTTTGTATAAGATAAGGAGAATGGTACTCGAGTATTTCTTCTACAAACATCAAAATCTCGTAGGCAGATATATGAAGGAGCGTATTGATTTTTCGCAATTTAACGATTTTTCGATATTTTTTCCATGACTCGTCCTCATGGCAAGAGACTTCATGGATGTGCTGAACTCATTGATGAAGATGCGCCATGACATTCAGCCTCCCTTTGCTGGCTGATAAAGGAAAAATATAGGAGAAGAGATTTGAGTTAAAAAGAGAAAATTATAACACAACCCTAAAATTGGTTCTCCTTTCTCACTTACGATTCATGTTCCACGCCTATGGGAAGGGAAAATGGTTGTCCAGGACAATCTCGGAAGTCCTCACTGATATGAATCTCTCCATCCAACGATGATTTTCCGACTCATCCATGCTTGACAGAATACCTGATTTTCCTTGCTTGATGAGATATACAACCCCACCTCGAAAAGTTTGAGGAGAATAGAGACGCATGAAGTGGCTTAAAGTGAAAGCTGTATTAGGACCAAAAGCTTTTACGGACAAGTAACGGAGGTAGGCGACGGTCCTCCATACCGCCGGACCTATTTAAGCAAGGCAAATGTTATAGCATTTGCACAGATCTAAAATTACTGGGTCAATCGCAGGCTTAAAACTTAAGGTGAACGGATAAGTATATACATTGGAAAACCCCGATTTGAAGGAGGTTATAACATCAGGAATAAGGATTTCGGTAACCTTATCTAGCGACAGTCCCCCCGGACGACTTCAAAAATAGAAGAATCTATCAACGAACGATAATTTTCAACTGGTTCGCCCTTATCGCTCATAGTAGATTGTTGTCGTTCGGTACAGTCACAAGACCACTTGTAACTCACTGGAAGAATAGAATCCAGTTCGGAGCCATCAGCGACAGAAAAAGCATGAAACGAGTAGGCAGAAAAAATCGAAGAAGTCTTAGCCATCTATGGGAATGTTAAGAGACAAATTTGTTGTTGATAGAGCGAAGAAGAAAAAGTCGGTAGTTTACTCGAAGATAGAAAGTCATAGTAAAATACGATAAAGAATTAGAGGAAACAAATCTCATAGGGAATTTGACTTATCAATGTGGCACTTCAATAATATATAAATTGTCCCCAAAAACCAATCGCACGGTAACAGGTGTTTTGAAAACGTCTTTCATATGTCAAGACACATATAATGGAGAAGATCTTCTTTCTTATGGAAGCCAATCCTTCCATAACGTGCTGGAAGGAGTATCTTCCATAAGAAAGAAGATCTTCTCCATTAAATGCATCTTGACATATGAAAGACTTTTTCAAAACACGTGTTAGCGTGCGATTGGTCTTTGGGGCCGATTTATATATTATAGAAGTGTTGCAATGATGAGTCAAATTCCCTATGAGATCTGTTTCCTCTTCTTTTCTATCTTGTTTTATTGTGACTTTTCTGTCATGGAGTAAACTGCAGTTTTTTTCTTCGCTCTATCAACAACAAATTTGTCTCTTAACATTCTCATAGATGGCTAAGACTTCTTCAATTTCTTCTGCTTACCGTTGTTCTCATGCTTTATCCGTCGCTGATGCTGGCTCGGAACTAGGTTTTATTTTCCCAGTGAGTTACAATTGGGATTGTGACTGGACTGTACGACAACCATCTACTATGAACCAGTAGAAAACTATCGTTCGGTGATTGATTCTTCTATTTTTGAAGTTATCCTGGTGGAATGTCGTTGGGATTTAGTTATTGAAATTCTTATTCCTGATGCTATGACCTCTTTCAAATTTGGGTTTTTCAGTATATATACTTATCCGTTCACCTTACGTTTTAAGCCGGTGATTGATCCGATAATTTTAGATTTGTGGAAATGCTATAACATTTTCCTTGCTCAAATAGGTCCGGCGGTTTGTAGGAGCATCGCCTGCATCCTTTACTTGTCTGTAAAAGCTTTTGGTCCTAATGCAATTTTCACTTTAAGCTACTTGATGCATCTCTATTCTCTTCGAACTTTTCGAAATGGGGTTGTATATCTCGTCAAGCGAGGAAAATCAGGTCTTCTGTCGCTCGTAGATGAGCCGAAAGATCGTCATTGAATGGAGAGATTCGTATATGTGAGAATTTCTGAGAGTATCCCAGACAATTATCTTCCCTTCCCAGAGGCGTGGAACATGAACCGTAAATGAGAAAGGACAACCATTTTTAGGGTTATATTATAATTTTCTCCTTTAACTTCATTCTCTTCTCCTATCTTTTTCCTGTAGCAACCACCAAATGGACTCCGGATGCCGTAGCAGATCTTCGTCAATGGGTCCTGCGTATTCTTAAAGTCTCAAGCCACGAGGACAAGTAATGGAGGAAAATATCCAAAAATCATTGGATTGCAAAAAAGCATGATTCGCTCCTTCACATATCTGCATTCGTGATTTAGATGTTTGTAGAAGAAATATTGGAGCATCTTTCTCCTTTTACAAACTTGTAACCCACATGCTATTGCTACTGAAGTAGCAAGTTCTCCACTACTTTCGTTAAGTACGTACTGCTCTATTCTCTCATCTGCAAACTTATGTATATGTATAATCTTAGTATAATGTATGAACATGATTTAATCCAAAACCTTTCATGGGTATAATGATTCAATCAGTGTAGTATAGGACGTTGCAATTCATATTTCGTTGATGTTGTCTGTTTTGAACTTGCTAACTAGTTTCATTGATTTGTTTCTTACTTAAAGGAACTTTTGTTGCTTTGCAATTTGCTATCTTTTATGAAATCAATCACTAGTCAAAGTTCCATTTGCTGCAATGAGAATTGAGATGATGATTCTAAAGGCCATGATGACATTTCATTTTTTGGTCATTTATGATTGATTATCCTGGTATATGTGTTCTACTTTTTTATGAGAAATGTATGTTTCCTTTAAGAGTTTGCTATCAAATGACTTTCCAGATATGTTATCTCACTGATGCAGCTCCTAAATTATATCCTTATTTTGCATTGGTGCTGAAGATGTTGCTTTGTTAGAGTATGCTCAATTAACTGGGCATCCATTTAGAGTATTCAGCCTTGATACTGGGAGATTGAATCTGGAAACCTACCATTATTTGACGCAGTGGAGAAGCACTATGGGATTCGTATTGAATATATGTTCCCTATTGCTGTTGAAGGTCAGGCTTTAGTGAGGAACAAGGGCCTCTTCTCTTACAATGAAGATGGCCACCTAGAATGCTGCCGCATAAGGAAAGTTAGGCCCTTGAGGAGCGCCCTCAAAAGATTTACGTGCATGGATCACGGGGAAATGTAAAGATCAATCCCCTGGTACTTCGATCTGAAATTCCCATTGTTCAGGTTGACCCTTCGTTCGAGAGGTTGGATGGTAGAACTGATAGTTTGGTGAAGTGGAATCCGGTTGCTAATGTGGATGGCAAGGATATTTGGAATTTCCTGCAAGCCATGAATGTGGCAGTGAAATCATTGCATGCACAAGGTTACATTTCTGTCGGATCTGAACCTTGCAAGCAGGCTGTACTACCTGGCCAACATGAGCGAGAAGGAAGGTGGTGGTGGGAGGATTCCAAGGCCAAGGAGTGATTTGCGAGTGATTTTGCTATTTCTCTCTGGTAATTTTTCAGTTCAGTATTCTGTATTTAGAACATTCTGCTCATGACGAGGTGGATCCAGAATTTAAACTTGAGTTCAACTTTTAAGATTCTCAGCGTTGAAATCATTGTACTGTTAAAGTAATTGGTTCAAACTTAGTATTTTTTCTTAATTTTAGTAGGACTTTATATGCATGTATACCAGAAATTTTTCAGAATAAATTCTAATAGGTTGGGTGATAGCCTCAAAATGCCAATCATTGCATCGGAGAATATCATCCCAAATAAGAGCCTTTGGAACAAAGACTGTGCTTCGGTCTTTGTTTGCTTCCATTAGGGTGGTTACCCCTTTAGGGCTCGTAAACCTAGCTTTAGGTGCTAGAGTAGTTCCCATGAGACGATAATATACTCGGTATATAATCGCTATTTCTCTGGTGTTCTCCTTACTATTCATGTTCTTTGTTTTAACGTTCAGAGTTAAAACATCCATGATGTTAGGATCATTTATATCCACAGAGAAATTGGGATAACAATTAAAGTATACCGGGCCGTCGGCGAGGTTACTTTGGATTACTCCTAAGAGTGAGTCGTCAAAGTTTAAAAGACGAGCATCTCTTAAGATAGCACAGACTGGGATATCGAGTCCCTGTCGGAAAAGTGGCTTAATAGCAACTTGAACAAGTCCAACATGCAGATAATTAAATTGATTTTTAAATCTATTAATATCTAGCTCATTGAACAGTTGAATAATTTCTAACGAATTATTTATAGCAACCGTAGACTCAGAGGTCTTAATATTATGTTTTTTCAAAAAACTAAATTTTCCGATTTGATAAATCGTGTTGAATGACTCTTCTGGAATACTCCAGTTTTGAAGATCATTTTCAATCTTGGCAATCGGAGTTGCCTGAGAAGACAGGTTAACAGTATTTTTGATATGATTGTTCATCATTTAAACATACTGTCTAGAGACTAACAGGGCAAACATACATGTTCAAACAAGCAGGCATATTAACAGTAAACGGATATGCAGGAACGAAATCTAATTATGAATTTATATCTATGGCTTATGGAACCTTAACAAGTTTTAATGGCTTTACACTAAAGACTGCTAAGTGTTATCTTAGTCGACGGGACCACCAACAAGGTCTTGACACGCCACACCTAGGCTTAACGACCTAACTTTCAGGCTGACCAACGTCTACACCGGAGATTAATCGGTTTCTTCAAACACCTTAACAGTCAACAGTAACCCCATACTTGAATTAAAACTCCTTTATAAGACAAGATATATAATCATAATTATATTAAGTAACTGCATACCAGATTAAAGTAATATGTTCTTATATGAACATAGTTTTGCTCATGCTCTAGACAGATTATATGTTTAGCTGCTCATGCTAAACATACAATCTGCCAACATGGCTCTGATACCAGAAAAAGGATCTTGAGTACTATATGAAAATTATGCGGAAATTAAAAGAAAAGATTTAAACAAACTTACAAATTTTATTGAAAGCTTTAAGAAAACATTGATTACAAGAGATTGGGCAGAGATTAGGCAGAGAGAATTTCTTAGAGTGGGAAATTTCTGAATGCCTTCTCTAGAGAATTACAAAGCCTTTTATAGGCGAAACCTAGAGGCGAGATTAATCTTGAACATACAAGTGGACAGCTTAGATGCTGCCGACAGTAGTGCTTTACCTTTTGTTAAAGCAAAAGTAAATGCTTTTGATAAAGCAAAAGTAGATGCTTCTTCTTTTCAGAAAAGCAGAAATTGATTTGTTATCTTCAGGAGACTAGGTAGGGTCCTTGATTCCTATCAAGAATAGTAAGTTGCCCTTTCACAGAGATAATTCCGGTTCTTTGAACCTCTATCTCTTCTAGAAGGGTAGTCTCCTATTCATCATAGGGATCTAGGTAGGCAACAACTATTCCCTTTGGATCTAGCATATCGCCATTATTATCTTCACTGCTTCCTGTTGAAGAAGCTTCTGCAAGTAGCTGAAGTAGTTTTTCAGCATCTGTAGAAGTCTCTTGGCTCTCCAAGTCAGCCAAGGCTTTCTTTAATTTTTCTTTTAGCGCCTTCTTGTCTGCGGAAGAACTAGAGGCGGCAGCTGCTGATTTTCCCTTTTCAGGAGTAGTTTTGGAGGCTGTGGTTTTAGGAGTCCAGCCTTTAATTTTTATCTCCTTGGATAAATACTTGATCCTGTGTTGTTCTTCTTTTGAGAAATTCCAGGAGATAATATATGAAACTCTTTTCTTAATGAAAAATTTGCACATTTGAATGTGTTCTGGTAGAGTAGAGCATCCTTCCTTGATTACGAAATCCGGAAGTCGATTGAGAAATTGCTGGGGAAGAACATCTTTAGTTCCTCCATAACAGATCCACCATTCATAGAACCACCTGGGTACGATGGCATCTACCATGGCAGGGCAATATTTTACAAACCAAGTATGTCCTGGCCGAACAAACAGAAAATTGAACCATGCTGACTTATAGTCATACCAATTGTACGTCTGAGGCCTATGTGGCATCGATAAAGCAATGGGGGTATGTAGGTGATCTACAAACCAGTTAAAAGGGGTTAATACCCGCTTGATTGTAAACTTTGAGTAACTGATGTGGTCTGGATTACGTTCGTCCATTGAATGTTCTACTTCAATGGAGTCAGTGTCAACCAAGATAGCCTCGTAATATCTTCGAGTCTTAAGAGGATCTTCTGTGTCCACAAAATTGCTGTTTGTGTATACCGGCTTAACGAGCTGGTTGAGTGGGTATCCTTCGTAAGCCTTATCTAAGGCAAGGACTGGCATAATGTTGATAGTAATAAATTTGAATTCTTCCTTGCTGGGAGATGATGGCGTAGCTTTGGCTATGCTAGGATTTACTGCTTGAGCGAAGGTCTCTGGGGCCTTCATTGCATAACTCTGTTTAGTCTGAACAGAAGAGGAACTGGCTGATGGCCCTTTATCCAGGGGCAAGTTAGTCTTCAGATCTACCAATTTTGTAGGCATTGGTGGTGAGAGCTTTGGAAACTGTATTTCCGTCAATGCAGAATATCTGTTTTGGAGCGGAGATTGTACCTCCGGTCTGAGTGTAGGTCTTTGGGGGACCGTTGGCCGCAGTGGATTTGCGGATGCTGAAGGAGAATCAAAAGGTCTTGCCATTTGAGATTGTTCTTGCTTGGGGCTTTTCCCCAGAGTAATCGGTCTCATGGCCCTGTAAGAATTCTCTTGTTAGAAAATCGGGGAGGGAGTTGTTTTCTCCTTTAATAAATTCGATTTGAAAATCAAAGCTAGACAGTAGAGCTTGCCATCTAGCAAATATTTGTTTGGAAACGAGATTTTTAACATCTTTTTGCAAAATCTCTTTGGCTGATTTACAATCAACGCGAAGAAGAAATTCCTTATTGATAAGGTCATCTTGAAATTTTGTGATACATAGCACTATAGATAAAACTTCCTTTTTAACTGTGCTATAGTTTTTCTGAGCGGTATTCCATATACCTGAAGTGAAACGAACTAATTGTTCAGGAGAGACATCAGATATTCTTTGCTTAAGAATACCACCATAACCTATGTCAGACGCATCGGTTTCTACAATCATGAATGCTTCAGGATTGGGGATGCCTAGACAGGGGAGATTTTGGACTAAAGATTTGATCTTTATAACAGCATCGGATTGTTCAGAACTCCATGGTACTGGATTTTTCTTAAGACGTTTATACAGAGGTTCACAGACCTGCCTAATGTGGGGGATAAAATCAGCAACATAATTAAGGCTACCTAAAAACCTTTGTAGTTGGGTTTTATCAGTAATTTCATTAGGAAACTTGGATGAGAACTCTATGGCTCGACAAATGGGTTTATGACTACCCTGATGCAAATCATGTCCTAGAAAACGAATGGAAGTTTGAAACAATTTCATTTTCTTAGCACTGACCACTAAGCCATTAAGTTTTACAATCTTAAAGAATGTATTAAGATGCTTAAAATGGGAATCAATGTTCTCAGAAAAGATCAATACATCATCAATATAAACAATTGACATATAAGAATATTCATTGAAGATGCTGTTCATGATATTCTGGAATTCTGAGGGCGCATTCTTAAGCCCAAAAGGTAAGACATTCCATTCGTAGTGCCCAAAAGGGACGTTGAAGGCAGTCTTGTATTTATCCTCTTCGGCGATTTGTATTTGCCAAAATCCTGACTTCATGTCGAACTTGCTATAAAGATTGGCTTTATAAGTTCGTTTAAGGAGATCCCTTTTGTTGGGGATCGGATGTCGAATCCACTTAAGGACAGCGTTTAATGGCTTGTAATTGATAACAAGCCTAGGAGTTCCTCGTTCCTTTTCTGCGCTGTTATTGACGTAAAATGCAGAACAACTCCAGGGAGAATTAGAGGGTCTAATGATACCCTTCTGAAGAAGATGGTTAATCTCTGTTTTGCAGATCTCCATCATTTCTTGATTCATTTGGATTGGTCTGGCTTTCGTAGGAATATGTTTTTCGTCGAAGCCAGCAATGTAAGGGAGTTCGACGAGATGTTTCTTGCGTTCCCAAAATGCATTAGGCAGTTCGGAGCAAATCTCATTTTCGAACTTTTGCTGAAGGAGTGTGATCTTGTTGACCATAAACTCCTTTATAAGACAAGATATATAATCATAATTATATTAAGTAACTGCATACCAGATTAAAGTAATATGTTCTTATATGAACATAGTTTTGCTCATGCTCTAGACAGATTATATGTTTAGCTGCTCATGCTAAACATACAATCTGCCAACATGGCTCTGATACCAGAAAGAGGATCGTGAGTACTATATGAAAAGTATGCGGAAATTAAAAAGGAACTACTCTAGCACCTAAAGCTAGATTTACGAGCCCTAAAGGGGTAACCACCCTAATGGAAGCAAACAAAGACAGAAGCACAGTCTTTGTTCCAAAGGCTCTTGTCTGGGATGATATTCTCCGATGCAATGATTGGCATTTTGAGGCTATCACCCAACCTGTCAGAATTTATTCTGAAAAATCTCAGATCGAAAGAGTGATTCAACACCCTGATGGATCTATCGATTTGAAATTTAGCGGATTAGACCCGTCTCGGCACTCGTCGTTTCGTCGATCTATCTCTACTCGTGCCTCAACTTCCAGACCCCGGGAGGGAAGTGACGAACACGAACCTGATGACAAGGGAAAGATTAGAGGAGTTGACTTCTCTGGTCCAGTACCTAGCACTTGAACATAGTGTACTTTTGGCATTACAAAAGGGACGACCCGGTTCATACCTACTCCGTAGGTGTCGGGGAGGGGATACCTATGCGTCCTCATCCCAGCTTTGCTGAAGGGACGTTTCGAACCCCCGACCTGACACACCACGGTAAGCAAGCTTACCGCTGAGCCAAGGCCGGCCCTCACTTTTGGCATTACGATTTTAGAATTTAATATTTGTTGAAAACTTGGTGACTTTTAACGTATGTAGCCATGTTTTGAAAATGCTGCATTCCCCTTTGTTTCCCATCCTGATGGTATTTGGGGATTATCTTAATGATCTTTTTTCTTATTTTGTACCGGCAATGGAAGGATCCTATGTTGAATTGGCAGAGAAGTTGGCAAGTTCTGGTGTGAAGGTAGGGAAGTTCAGGGCAGATGGTGAGCAGAAAGCTTTTGCACAAAAAGAATTGCAGCTTCCCTACTATTTTCTTCTTCCCTAGGCATTCTTCACAGCCGATTAAGTACTGGTCGGAGAAGAGGGACGTAGACTCCTTGCCGGCTTTTGTGAATGCCCTCAGGTGAAAGACATATACTGTTTTTACATATTTTGGTGAGAAGCTATTCTGCAGTACAAAAGTTTCGCGCAAGCTGGTCTGGACACAAGATGTTATCAAGAAAAAGGGACTTGTGGTTGTATAGAAGTTAGGTAGTAAAATTTACTGTCCTCTTAGTCGTCTCCCTTCTTTTTCCTTTTTATATCCATCTTTGGTTGGAGCTTGATTTTTAGGGACTCAGTTGTTTGAGTCAATATAAATTAAAGGGGCTTGTTTTTTGAAACAGCCTCTTGCAGAAATGTAGGGTAAGGCTGTGTACAATAGACCCTTGTGGTTCGACCCTTTTCCGAATTCCGTGCATGCACTAGGCTGCGTTTTTTTGATAAAGGGGCTTGTATTGGTTGCTTCTTGATTATGCGAAGTCTTGGTTGCGCGATTTCTCTTTTCCTTAGCCTGCACGAAGATACAAATAATTGTAGTGTGCTCATTTTTCTTAAGTGGATAATACTGACTGCAAATTGCAATATCCCTACTCAGTGTGTATATAATTGGCTATGACTAGCTCGTTATAATTTCACTCCGGTCACTAATCCTGCCTTCTTGCTCAGTGTGCTCTTTATAAGTGATTAAGTTATATACTACATAAGAGGGTTTATTTCAACTTGTGAAGAGATCATTTCTTGTAATGCCACAAATTAGATCATGTTGTTTGCTTGGTGCAATTTCTTGTAATGCCACAATAAACTCGCTAGAAAAAGTATACAATAAATCTGTTTTTCTATTTGTGTAAAGATCACTTTTTTTCTTTTTTTGATTTAGGGTGTAGAAGTTGAAGAAAAAGCAGAGGCAGAGGATTATTAGAAACTGGCAAAGGATCCAACAAATGCTTCTCCTTTGGAGATTATGGATAAGGCCCTTGAGAAATTTGAGAGTGATATTGCTATTGCGTTCAGGTAATTTTTCAGTTCAATATTTTGTATTTAGAAGATTCTGCTCATGACGAGGTGGATCCAGGATTTAAACTTGAGTTCGACTTTTAAGATTCTCAGCATTGAAATAATTGTAGTGTTAAAGTAATTGGTTCAAACTTAATATTTTTTCTGATTTTATTTGGACTTTATATGCATGTATCTATACTTTGTTTAGTCGTTATTATTTATTTTTGCTTGTACTTTGATTATTGTAATATTTTGTTTTGGTATGCGTTCACTTCCGTTACTTCTTTTTCTGGACTGCTTTGGACTATATTTCCTTGAGCTGAGGTTCTATTGGAAACAACCTCTCCGCCTCTGTGGTAGGGGTAAGGTTTGGGTATACTCTACCCTCCCCAGACCTTACTTCGTGGGACCACAGGTGTTAAACTAGTGCACTGGTCCTATTGGAGGATGCAACATTGATATGAAGAGGTGGGGAAACTTCATCTTGAGTACGCATGCAGTACCCATCGCTAACAGCGCGTGCAAGGGAACTAGCCTTCACAAGCCGCCTCTGTTTTTCTAAAAATGGGGTTTGTGAGGATGAAGAACACTTACCACGGGTAGTAGAAACCAACTTTCTATTGTTCATCTTAGCTACGCAATCCGGCCACCAGACGTCCTTGGATCAACATCCGAATATGCCACCACCATCTTCTTAGAAGGGAGACCTGTTAACATAGGCTTCAAGTTCACACTAAAAAGTAAACATAAAATAAGTTCACACTTTGTCAATTATCCCAACCACTAATAACTCTAGACACTGAATTCATTTTTCATCTTTAATTGGTTTTACTTCTAAATAAAGTAGATATATTTAAATGCTTAATTAAGTGTATCTTTTCCATGATCGCTCGTGTTCATACTTAATTTGTCATGGGCCGTCTATCTAACAATGCCCGTAACAAAAATAATCCTAATTCTTTTATTTTTTTTAACAAATTTTACCCAGGATAGTTTTTGCATAAATCATGTTCATACATTATACATAAGTTTGGGGATGATAGAATGGAGCAGTACGTATGTAACCAAAGTATTGGAGAAATTGCAACTTTGGTTGCAATAACATGGGGGTTACCCATGGTGCACTTGCGGGAAACTCCTTGCTGAGGGCCTGTGCACCCCCGGGATTATTCGGGGCTCGAAGAGTCTCGGACACCCGGTGCAAGTCAAAAAGAAAACATGGGGGTTACACGTTTGTATAAGATAAGGAGAATGATACTCGAGTATTTCTTTTACAAACATCAAAATCTCGTAAGCAGATATATGAAGGAGCATACTGATTTTTCGCATTTTAACGATTTTCCGATATTTTTTCCATGACCTGTCTTCATGGCAAGAGACTTCATGAATGCGCTGAACTCATTGACGAAGATGTGCCACGACATTCGGCATCCTTTTTGTTGGCTGATAGAGGAAAAGTATAAGAGGAAAGATTTCAGTTAAAAAGAGAAAATTGTAATATAACCCTAAAAATGGTCCTCCTTTCTCACTTACGATTCATGTTCCACGCCTCTGGGAAGGGAAGACGATTGTCCGGGATAATCTCAGAAGTCCTCACAGATACGAATCTCTCCATCCAACACGATCTTTCGACTCATCTACGCTTAACAGTAGACCTGATTTTCCTCGCTTGATGAGATATACAACCCCACCTCGAAAAGTCTGAGGAGAATAGAGACGCATCAAGTGGCTTATAGTGAAAGCTGCATTAGGACCAAAAGCTTTTACGGACAAGTAACGGAGGCAGGCGACGGTCCTTCATACCGCCGGGCCTATTTAAGCAAGACAAATGTTATAGCATTTGTACAGATCTAAAATTACTGGGTCAATCGCAGGCTTAAAACCTAAGGTGAATGGATAAGTATATACATTGGAAAACCTCGATTTGAAGGAGGTTATAGCATCAGGAATAAGGATTTCGGTAACACTATCCCAGCGACAGTTCCCCCCCGAATGACTTCAAAAATAGAAGAATCTATCAACGAATGATAATTTTCGACTAGTTCATCCCTATCGCTTACAGTTGATTGTTGTCGTTCAGTACAGTCACAAGACCACTTGTAACTCACTGGAAGAAAATCTAGTTCGGAGCCAGCATCAGCGACAGAAAAAGCATGAAACGACGGTAGGCAGAAGAAATCGAAGAAGTCATAGCCATCTATGAGAATGTTAAGAGACAAATTTGTTGTTGATAGAGCGAAGAAGAAAAAATCGGTAGTTTACTCGATGATAGAAAGTTACAGTAAAACATGATAAAGAAGAAGGGGAAACAAATCTCATAGGGAATTTGACTTATCATTGCGGCACTTCAATAATATATAAACTGGCCCCAAAGACCAATCACACGCTAACACGTGTTTTGAAAATGTCTTCTATATGTCAGGACACATTTAATGGAGAAGATCTTCCTTCGTATGGAAGCTACTCCTTCCATAATGTGTTGGAGGGAGTATCTTCCATAAGAAAGATCTTCTCCATTAAATGCATCAAAGACTTTTCCAAAACACGTCTTAGCGTGCAATTGGTCTTTGGGGCCGATTTATATATTATTGAAACGCCGCAATGATGAGTCAAATCCCCGATGAAATTTCTTTCCTCTTCTTCTCTATCTTGTCTTATTGTGGCTTTCTGTCATGGAGTAAACTGCAGATTTTTTCTTCTTCGCTCTATCAACATCAAATTTGTCTTGTAACATTCTCATAGATGGCTAAGACTTTCTTTAATCTCTTCTGCTTTATCCGTCGTTGATGCTGGCTCGGAACTGGATTCAATTTTTCCAGTGAGTTGCAATTGGGATTGTGACTATACCAAACGACAACTATCTACTATGAGCGATAGGGGTGAACTAGTTGAAAACTATCGTTCGGTGATTGATTCTTCTATTTTTGAAGTCATCCTGGTGGAATGTCGGTGGGATTTGGTTATTGAAATCTTTATTCCCGATGCTATAACCTCTTTCAAATCTAGGTTTTCCAATGTATATACTTATCTGTTCACCTTACGTTTTAAGCCGGTGGTTGACCCAGTAATTTTAGATTTGTGGAAATGCTATAACATTTGCCTTGCTCAAATAGGTCCGGCTGTATGGAGGAGCATCGCCTACATCCTTTTCTTGTCTGTAAAAGCTTTTGGTCCTAATGCAACTTTCACTTTAAGCTACTTGATGCGTCTTTATTCTCTTCGAACTTTTCGCGATGGGGTTGTATATCTCGTCCAGCGAGGAAAATTAGGTCTTTGTCGAGCGTAGATGAGCCGAAAGATCGTCGTTGGATGGAGAGATTAGTATATGTGAGAAATTCTGGGATTATCCTGGACAATCATCTTCGCTTCCCAGAGGCGTGGAACATGAATCGTAAATGAGGAAGGACAACCATTTTTAGGATTATATTATAATTTTCTCCTTTAACTTCATTCTCTTACCCTATCTTTTTCCTTTATCAACCACCAAATGGATGCCGGATGTTGTAGCGGATCTTTGTCAATGGGTCCAACGCATTCTTAAAGTCTCTTGCCACGAGGACAGGTCATGGAGGAAAACATCCGAAGATTGTTGGATTGCGAAAAATCATGATACGCTCCTTCATATATATCTGCTTCCGTGATTTTGATGTTTATAGAGGAAATAGTGGAGCATCTTTCTCCTTATCTTGTACAAACTTGTAACCCACATGCTATTGCTACCGAAATAGCAAGTTCTCCACTACTTTGGTTACGTACGTACTGCTCCATTATGTCATCTGCAAACTTATGTATATGTAATCAGTGTATAATGTATGAAGATGATTTATGCAAAAACTGTTAAGAAAAAATTAAAATTATTTTCGCAGCGGGCTTTGGTGGATAGACGACCCATGAATCAAATTAAGTATGAATGTGAGCTATATTGCCCAAACAGCCATGCTCTAATCAGCCTGCGTTTCCTTTATTTTTCCCCACCACCGAAGCCTGGACAGAGTTGGAACTCCCTCAGCTTGGCAATGCTTTGGAAAGGGTTAGGTTTCTCTGTCAATCCAGATACTTCCTCTTGCCCTCCAAGGTGTGAAATTGGATTGGATGGGTCGCTGTAGGAACGTTTGTTTGAGGAGGGATTACAAGCCTTGGATCGGGTATGCTTTCTTACCTTAATTACGTTGGTCTGTTTTCCTCGAATCTTGATCTAACTATTTTTCTTTGTTTTCTCTCAGGCCAGCACACTCTTGGGTGAAGGTTTGCTTAGCCTAAGGGGAAGAAAGATCTGCAAATTCAATTGGATTCTCAAGCGTTAGAGATTACTGCCCTGATGGCTGGTTGATTTAGTTAATCTCTGGCTTCTATATGTTTTGCAACATTTCTTGCCTAATTGAACTGTTTCACATATTCTGATTTATATTTAGCACTTTGAGCATGAACCTGGTCATGTGCATTTAGGTTAATTTTGGTCTGGTTTAAAATTAGAGTTTCGTTGTTTAAAATTGAGGATACTAGATCCGTTCCTTTGTTATGTTGTCAGAGGTATATTGTTGTATATCTATACTTTGTGTCTAAAGTTACAGGTTCAGATGAACACAACCAAAAGGCTTCATCTGCTTCAGCTCTTGTCTATTCTGGCTTTATCATTTTGATTTTCTTAATGCTGAAGATAGTTGTACTATTTTGTATCCAAACTAATGTATGAGCTTCCATTGATTGCTCTTTGGCCAAATATGTGTCAAATATAATTCTTAGCTACTTGATGAGAAGCTATTCTGCTATACTAAAGTTGTGTTTAAGCTGCCCTGGACGCTACAAGTTAAACGAGAAAAATGGATTTGTGGTTGTATAGAAGTTGGTTAGTAAGTATGCTGTCCTCTTAGTCCTCTCCCTTATTTTTCCATTTGAACTTTTCTTTTTACATCCATCTTAGGTCAGAGCTTGATTTCTAGGTACTCAGTTTTTCCATTTGAACTTTTCTTTTTACATCCATCTTGGGTAGTAAGGGGCTTGTTTTTGAAACAACCTCTTGCAATAATGCTGAGTAAGACTGCATACAATAGACCCTTGTAGTCCGGCCCTACCCCGACCCCACGCATAGCGGGACTTAGTACACTGGGATGCTCTTTTTTGTTAAGGGCCTTGTTTTGATTTCTCCGTGATTATGCAAAGTCTTGGTTGAGCAATTTTTCTTTTCCTGATCAAGTCTTCATGAATATACAAATAATTATAGTGTGCTCATTTTATCTTAAGTGGATAACACTCACTGCGAATTGCAATATCCCCACTCAATGTGTATATAATTGCCAATCAATGAAACCCATGAGTCGTTTCCCTGGATATTTGTTGGCTACGACTACCTCATTATGACTTCAGTCACTAGCCTTCCTTCAACATCCCTTCTGTTATGTACTTTGAGAATGAAAGAAAAATTGAAATCGTGAAAGGGAAATTTTTATTGCTAATCCAAATTCAATACAAACTAGCGATTACAATTGATAAATTGAATTGGATACTACGAGAGATAAGTCGCCATGGAAGCTCCAATCGTCACCTTCAATGGCGATTAGGGATAGAATTAGTCGAGAGGAGGAAGAAGAAGTAGTTAGGAAGAAGAGAGAGAAATGAGAGAATGAGAGGAAAAGATCGTTGGGATTTTACCAAAATAATTCGTTCCCTCCTTCACAATAGCTCACTGTGTTTATATTGAAGTGGACTGTCTGTGCCTCTCACGTGACCCTAATGTATGTCTCTCACGCGACCATTAATACAGGTCATGACAATCCTTCCCACTTAAAATCGACCTTGTCCTCAAGGTCATTGTTGAATACTTTACTAGCAGTTGATGATTTGGTTTGTTCCTTAGGAAGTATAGAGCACCCACAAAAATACCAATGCTAATAACCAACTTGCAGGTGAACGACTTGTTCAATTGAAGCAATCCAGAGCTGCCTATTATCATGGACAATTGTCGATGAAAGAAATGAAGTCCGTGCCTTTAGAAAAAGTTCTAGTCAGTGTTCAACAACTGAAGCAACTTCAAACTGTAGAGATGCAATTGTATACCCTTCTTTTTTGAATTGAAGTTTTGAGACAGGGGAAGATTGCAATTTTCCTCTCGCAAATTGCAAAAGCCCATGAATGTGTTTACACGAGCAGAACACAGACTTAATCACTCTTTCGAGGAAATTTTCTGAAGTAAGCTTTAGAAGAATAAGCAATGCCGACTGAGCCAACCAATTTATCGCAAAAATATGTCCATTTGCTTTGCTGTCACTCAACCGTCCTCTTAAGTTGTTGTTAGTTATTTCCTCAGAATGACTCAACTTGATATGTTTGGTGTGCAAACAGCTGCAAATGAACCTCCGAATCCATGAAAAAGTCGACATTTCACATCTCATTTGATCTTTATCTACCACATCACCCGTCATGCTTCCGTATAGTTTGACTATCCTCAAAGGAGAAGTCTTGAGAGAATGCACATAGTAAGTGTTTAAATGCGGCAAGAGTAACACAAGAAGTTCATTCCTCTCAATGGAGACTGCAAAATGATACTTCCTTTCTTCCTTTTGGACATAGACTACAGTAACAGTAGCTCCATCAAACAACTGATATGACCGAAACAGCAAGGGAAGAACCTCCACTGTATCACAACTTAGTAGACGTAATTGAGCAATAATGCATAGTAATGACAACTTGAACTTAATAGGCTTCATATAATTGATATCAATCACATCCAAGATAGTATCTCCAGGGGCAAAAACTATAATAGTTCCATTATTTTCCTTCTCAAAACCATAAGAGAAGAAGTCAGCAGTGAGTTTATTAATCAGCCCGTCAGAATAAGCAATCAGTACATGTAGGAATGAAGACATACCCAACTCTACCCCATCAAGGAAAGTCCATAGATCCTATCCAATATCAAACCAATTGCAAATGTGTAAGCCTAATGTACATCCAAGCCATGAATTGACTTGGGTCATTTCATTCATTTGTCCGTACTTTCGCAGCCCATCAAGGAGTGTCCTCCGAATGGTAATGTGGAGTTGAAACTTATCGCAACCAAAAACAGATGGCCTACAACACCAAATATGGAGTTCACATGCCACAGAAAACAACCACTCCTTTGATGCAACACAGAGAGTCTAGAGGCACTTGATCTTGTGGCCATGAACTCACAACTAATTCCTGGAACCCAACGCTGAAATATGTCCTTCACAGGTAATAAAGTGTGTACATATGACCCAAGTTGTAATTGTAGAATTTGGAGATATCCGCCATGGGTTACTATAAACAAGTTTGCTCCAGGGTCAAAGGGAAATTGATTCAAAATACTTTGATATTGGGCTTGGAATCAATGTGACAAGATAACATATGAATGATCTTCTTGAAATCATCCACAACAATAATTGAATAATGTCTTGTAGTGCCAAGAAATATGGTAAGCAAACTACAACTGAATGAATACATACCCGACTTTACCCTATCAAGGAAAGCCCAGAAAGCTTGCCCTGTGTCAACCCAATTACAACTGTTTAAACCCAAAGCATGTGAAAGAAAACCAATAGTTGTAAGCGGGCCACAACATTCTGCCAAACAATGCCTTTCCAGCTTTATATTGAATAGCTTGCCACCAAACTCTATGTCAAGTTTATGTCCCTTGTATGGCAAATCATCAAGACACATCAATTTCGATATTGTATCCTCAACATCAAGAACATAAAGTCGTGAATTCAAACGTAAGCCCACGATTTCGATCTCCGTGGTATTTGTATTGTGGATGGAGTGAAGTTCAACTAGAATTTCATCTTCTGCCCATTGAGGAAATTTGCCAAACACCTGATCTGCTTTGTATTCTAAATTGACCTCACTGTTATTTTCCACTTTCAGTAGTTCAACAATAGCCTGGTTGCAAAAACCCACCTCAGATTGGTTGTCCCCTTCATTCATTTCCCCAGAATAGACATTAAGACAAAAACCGCATTGACAGTCAACACTACGTAAACACCCATAAACGCATGAGTTGCATTGGCAGTTAACACTACATATGCAATCCTCACCCCAACTCTGAAATTGTTTTAAATCCACAATTATTCCACAAAGGCCCTTCTATTGGCATTGTTTCGTTCAACCAATTCAGTCAAAGTCGATGATTCTGCAAACATCTTCTTCGAATTACTACCCACAGTTGAGATAGGTTCGTTCTCTGATACCAATTGTTATGTACTTTGATAATGAAAGAAAAATTGAAATCGTGAAAGGAAAATTTTTATTGCTAATCCAAATTCAATACAAACTAGCTATTACAATTGATAAATTGAATTGGATACTACTAGAGATAAGTCGCCATGGAAGCTCCAATCGTCACCTTCTATGGCGATTAGGGATAGAATTAGTCGTGAGGAGGAAGAAGTAGTTAGGAAGAAGAGAGAGAAATGAGAGAATGAGAGGAAAAGATCGTTGGGATTTTACCAAAATAATTCGTTTCCTCCTTCACAATAGTTCACTGGGTTTATATTGAAGTAGACTGTCCGTGCCTCTCACGTGACCCTAATGTATGTCTCTCACGCGACCATTAATACAGGTCATGACACCCTCCTTTTGGTTAAGGTAATGAACAGTTATAAAGATGTTGTCGTTTGATGTCGTGTATGGGATACCACAACAAACAATGGGCATAACGTTAAAGTGAATTTATCTGGACAAGCTTTTAGTTTCTTGGTCTAAGCTTTCCATTCGCTTAGAAGGTACAACAAAGAACGACAAGTAGAAACAATGCCTATTAGTCACTTTTTGGTCCTATCTTTGGAAAATAGTCATACCAGGGAATCCGCTGACGTTTTTCATTTTTTTGGCCTGATTATTCAGCTTTTCATATACTTTTGTGGGTCAGTTCCTGTTTTTACAATTTCTTCTCAAAAAGCTCAAAGGTTGTGCATGAGTAAGTAATATGCTACATAAGAGGGTTTTATTCAACTTGTGAGGAGATCATTTCTTATAATTCCACGTGTTGTTTTAATTGGATCATGTTGTTTGCTTGGTGCAAGTTTTGAGAGTGATATGTTTGGCTATTTGTGTAAATAACCTTTTTTTTCTGTTTCTTGTTTTCTTTTTAAAATTTGGGGTGTAGAAGTTGATGAGAAAGCAGAGAAAGAGGATTATGAGAAACTGGCAAAGGAGCTAACAAATGCTTCTCCTTTGGAGGTCATGGATAAAGGCTCTTGAGAAATTTGGGAGTGATATTGCTATTGCTTTCAGGTAATTTTTCAGTTCAATATTCCATATTTAGAAGATTCTGCTCACGACGAGACGGACCTAGGATTTAAACTTAAATGAGTTCAACTAGTGTTAAAGTTATGGGTTCGAACTTAATATTTTTCAGATTTTAGTAGGGCTTTATGTGCATATATCTATACTTTGTTTAGTGGTTATTATTTGTTGTTTCTTGCACTTTGATTATTGTAGTATTTTGTTTTGTTATGCTTTCACTTCCGTTACTTCTTTTTATGGACTGTTTTGGACTATTTTTCCTTGAGCCGAGGGTCTATCGAAAACAACCTTTCTACCTGTTCGGTGGGGGTAATGTTTGTCTATACTCTACCCTTCCCGTACCTCACTTTGTGGGACCACAGGTGTTAAACTAATGCACTGGCCTTATTGGACGATACAACACTGATACAGTTTGTTAAGTATCCCACATCGGAAAAGGGATGGGTACTTGGTCTCCTTATATGGACTTGGGCAATTCTTTCCTCATGAGCTAGCTTTTGAGGTTGAGTTAGTCCCAAGTTCCATTCTTTACATGGTATTAGAGCCAGGTTCTTGAGGGATCTGTGAGAGATGAATTCTGAAAACAACTTTTCCTAAATAGCTCCCTCCATGGTGAAAGTTACCATGTTCGGGCAGTAAGAATAGCTCCTCCTGTCTTTGATGGTGAAATCCTCCATGATGAAAATTACCATGTCTGTCTTTGATCGTGAAAATTACCATGGTGAAATCAAAATTACCATGTCTGTCTTTGATGGTGAAAATTACCATGTTTGGGCACTAAGATGAATTCTGAAAACTTTTCCCAAATAGCTCCTCCTGTCTTTGACGGTGAAAATTACCATGTTTGGGCAGTAAGAATGGAGACTTATCTTGAGTCTCCCAAATAGCTCCTCCTGTTTTTTATGATGAGATGAAAAATTGTCTTTGATGATGAAAATTACCATGTTTGGGTAGTAAGAATGGAGACTTATCTTGAGGCTTTAGACCTTTGGGAGGCCGTGGAAGAGGATTATGATGTTCTTTCGCTGCCGGATAATCCCACGGTGACCCAGATCAAAAGTCAAAAGGAAAAGAAGCAGTAAGAATAACTCCTCCTCTCTTTGATGGTGAAAATTACCAAGAAGCAGTAAGAATAACTCCTTCTTGTCTTTGATGGTGAAAATTACCATGTTTGGGCACTAAGATGAATTCTGAAAACTTTTCTCAAATAGCCCCTCCTATCTTTGATGGTGAAAATTACCATGTTTGGGCAGTAAGAATGAAGACTTATCTTGAGGCTTTAGATCCTTGGGAGGCCGTGGAAGAGGATTATGATGTTCTTTCGCTGCCGGATAATCCCACGGTGACCCAGATCAAAAGTCAAAAGGAAAAGAAAATCAAAAAAGAAAATTACCATCTTTGGGCAGTAAGAAGGCTTTAGATCTTTGGGAGGCCGTGGAGGAGGATTATGATGTTCTTCCGCTGTCCGATAATCCCACGGTGATCCAGATCAAAAGCCAAAAGAAAAAGAAAATCAGAAAATAATAGGCAAAAGCAACTTTGTTTGCTAGTGTGTCTCCAACAATTTTCACGAGAATTATGGCCTTTAAATCAACAAAAGAAATTTGGGATAAAGATAAAGGAATCTGAGACCGTCAAAGAGTACTCAGACCGACTTCTTAGCATTGTTAACAAGGTTAGATTGCTTGGCACAAAATTTAAAGATTCAAGAATTGTTGAAAAAAATTCTTGTTACAGTACCTGAAAGATACGAAGTATCAATTATTACCTTGGAAAACACAAAAGACCTGTCCAAGATTACTTTGGCAGAATTGTTAAATACATTGCAGGCGCAAGAGCAAAGGAGGCTTTTGAGGTAGGATGGTATGATTGAGGAGCTTTGGCAGCCAACCCCAAGACTCAAATCAAGGGTAATAATTCAAGAAAAAATTACCCACCTTACCAGCACTGTGGCAAAATAGGCCATCCTCTATTTAAATATTGGAAGAGACCGGATGCTTAATGCAAGATCTACAATCAACTTGGCCATGAAGCTGTGATTTGCAAAAACAAATCTCAAAAATATGAAGCAGATGCCCAAGTTACCAAAGAAGAAGAAGAAGATCACTTATTTGTGGCAACATATTCTTCAACCAAGAAATCTGATTTTTGGATGATTGATAGTGGTTGTACAAACCACATGACATATGACAAAACTCTTTTTAAAGAGTTTCTGCCTTTGGAAAATAAAGTAGGAGTAGATAATTTTAGTGGTTTTAAATTATTAGAGTTCTATGTTCCTTAGACATAGGAATTAGTTATCCCAATTTAAATTGAAGTGTAGTTAGAAATTTAGTTATAAATATATGTTTTGAGTTATTAATAAAATAATTCCCTTTGACAATACAATTGTAGTATTTTTTCTCTCTCCAAGTCTTTCTTTGTTATTTGTCTAATTTCAAAGCTAAAAACCAATAATTGGTATTAGAGCCAAACCCATCCCAAATCGTTTTTCATCGATGTTGGGCCCCCATATTATATTGTCCACGCTCCAGTTAACGAGGCCCGAGCGTGCGGGAGAGTGTTAAGTATCCCACATCGGAAAAAGGATAGGTAATTGGTCTCCGTATATGGACTCGAGCAATCCTCCCTCCATGAGCTAACTTTTGAGGTTGAGTTAGGTCCAAGATACATTCTTTACATGTTAGAATATGTGTAGGAATAGGAATAACATATAGAATCCTACTTGGAAAGGGATTGTCATGTAGTGTCCTATTCCTACTCATATTCTGACACAGTTGAAATCACCCTAGAAAGGCCATACTGGATCGGACAAAGATACTTTCCATTACTTGATCTCTCCATTTCCCCAATTTCCGACTTGGATGGAAGCCACATGTCATGATTAAGTATTAAAGGTTGACATTTAATTACTTAAATAAGGTTGACATATTCTTTTGAAGCCGAAACAAATTTATAAGTTTCAAAAAGTTTCTTTTCAAGGAGCTCATTAATTGCTTGCGTTCTTACTCCCACCCATTTCAAGGGTTATTAGTATAACAAGTGTTTAAAAAGAACTACTACACATGCATTTGATAAAATTTGATGTCTTTGAATGTTTCCGCGTTTATTTATTTATGGCTTAACTAGGTTAAGTCTCATCATTTTTATAGGGAATTATGTTGGGGAATATTTCATATCCATATATAGGATTCAAACAATATGAATAAATGGAAAATTAGTAAAATTAACCATCTTATTTACGTTTTCTTACACCGTGTAAATGAAAAGTGGCAAACTAAAATGTGCTAGAGGGAGAATCTCCCATATCCATTTAATGCATCTTGACATGTGTAAGATTTTCCAAAACACGTGTTAGTGTGCGATTGGTCTTTGGGGCCGGTTTAAGCGTCACAATGATGAGTCAAATTCCCTGTGAAATCTATTTCCTTATCTTCTTTAAGTTGTTTTTATGTAACTTTCTATCATCGAGCAAACTACCAATTTCTTCTTCTTCGCTCTATCAACAACAATTTTTTCTCATAGATGGCTAAGACTTTTTCTGTCGCTGATGATAGCTCCGAACTGGATTCTATTCTTCCAGTGAATTACAAGTGGTCTTGTGACTTTACCGAACGACAACAATCTACTGTGAGTGATAGGGGCGAACTAGTTGAAAATTATCATTCGTTGATAGATTCTTCTATTTTTGAAGTCGTTCGGGGGGGACTGTCACTGGGATAGGGTTACCGAACTCCTTATTCCTGATGCTATAACCTCCTTTAAATCGGGGTTTTCCAATGTATATACTTATCCGTTCACCTTAGATTTTGAGCCTGCGATTGACCCAGTAATCTTAGATATGTGCATATGCTATAGCATTTGTCTTGTTCAAATAGGTCCAGCGGTATGGAGGACCGTCACCTGCCTTCGTTACTTGTCCGTTAAAGCTTTTGGTCCTAATGCAACTTTCACTTTAAGCCACTTGATGCGTCTCTATTCTCCTCGAACTTTTCGAGGTGGGGTTATATATCTCATCAAGCGAGGAAAATCAGGTCTTTTGTCGAGCATAGATGAGTCAAAAGATCGTCGCTGGATGGAGAGGTTCGTATCTGTGAGGACTTCGGAGATTATCCCGGACCATTATCTTCCCTTCCCAGAGGCGTGGAACATGAATCGTAAGTGAGAAAGAAGAACCATTTTTAGGGTTATATTATAATTTTGTCCTTTAACTCATTCTCTTCTCCTATTTTTTCCTTTATCAGCCACCAAATGGATGCCGGATGCCCTGGCGGATCTTCGTCAATGGGTCCAGTGCATTCTTGAAGTTTCTTACCACGAGGACAGGTCGTGGAAGAAAATATCGGATATCCGCTCCCATGATTTTTTATTTTTGTAGAAGACATATTCGAGCATCTTTATCCTCATCTTATATATACTAACTTGTAGCCCACATGCTATTGCAACCAAAGTAGCAATTTCTCCAGTATTTTGGTTACGTATGTACTGCTCTATTCTATCTGCAAACTTATTGTTGGTTTCAAAAGAGAAGAAAATGCAGGAGAAGAATGAGAATATTAAAGAATGAAGAACAAGAAAGAAAACTTATGAACTCAAGTTGAAAGTTTGATATATTTTCTCTGCAATCTAAGATTATAATTTTGTGGTTGGGATAATTAATTAGTGTGTACTTATTTTATGTTTACATTTTAGTCTGAACTTGATGCCTATCTTAATAGGTCTCCCTTCAAAAAAGTTGGTGGTGGCAGATCTAGATGTTGATCCGGCGGCGTCTGGTCGTTGGACTGTCGAAGCTAAGAGGAACAGTAGAAAGTTGGTTTCTACTAACCGTGATGATTTTTCTTCATCCTCACAACTCCCATCAGAAAAGCGGAGGCGGCTTGTGAAGGCTAGTTCCCTTGCACACGTTGTGAACGATGGGTACTGCGTGCGTACTCAAGGCAAAGTTTCCCCGCCTCCTTGTGAAACTAATCATCTTTCTACGCATGCCGTGATTGACCTTGAGGACGTGGAGGAAACTGACAATGAAGTTATTGCTCTCGTGCGGCGAGGTCACAAAGTCTTGCCCAAACAGCCATGCTCTTATCAGCCTGTATTGCCTTTATTCGTCCCCTCCAACGAAGCCATGACAGAGTTTGAGCTCCCTCAGCTGGGCAATGCATTGGAAAGGGTGAGTACTCCAGGTTTCTCTGCCAATCCAGATACTTCCTCTTGCCCTCCAAGGTGTGAAAGTGGATCGGATGGGTCGCCGGAGGAATGTTTGTTTGAGGAGGGCTTACAAGCCTTGGATCGGGTAATGCTTTCTCACCTTAATTACGTTGGTCTGTTTTTCTCGGATCTTGATCTGACTATTTTTCTTTGTTTTCTCTCAGGCCAGCACACTCTTGGGTGAAGGTTTGCTTAGCCTTAGGGGAAGAAAAGATCTGCAAATTCAATTGGATTCTCAAGCATTAGAGATTGCTGCCCTGAAGGCTGAGCTTGCCAACAGGAAATCACAGGACGTGGAAGCCGCTGAACTTACGTCGAGGCTAAAGGCTGATCTTCAAGAGGCAAAGACAGGTTTTGAACGGGCCACCATTAGTTTTATAGTATGCTAACCGGCATTTGGATTGTGCCAACCGAGAGAGAGACATATCGACATGAAGCTGACCAACTTCGCTCGGACTGTTGCTTCATGCAATTAGACATGAAAACCATGGAGGAGGATCTTCGTGCTTGTGCAGAAAGAGAAACCTTCCTAGAAGATGAGCTTCAGCGGCTAAGAAGTGAGCTATCAGCTAGGGCTGATTTAGATAAGATTAGTGGTCAACTTGCCAGGGCTAGGAGTATACTTCAAAGACAGAAAGGAGCTCTCCAGTCTTCAGAAAATGAAATTTCCGTCTTGAAGAGCTACAACAAGGACCTCGAAGAGCAGAGAAACATAGCCCTTGCTGACGTAAACAAGGGAGAGGAACGCCTCACTCGTAAGACTGAGTTTATGAGGTGGAATGTCCGGAGGTCCACTCTGGAAGAGGTCAAAGCAGGTATTGCGAACCTTGATGCTGCCATCCTCACTGCCCGTGAGATGGAGGCAAAAGCCGAAAAAGATATGTTGCCTACTCCTCAGCTATCTCCTTCAGACATACATGGGGATATTCCTGATGAGGGTGAGGACGATCAAGATGATCAAGAGATGCATCCGCCAAGTCATGCCGATGCTCACGAGGTTCTTCCCCGAGACTGCGATCAAGGGGATAATGATTCCCATACATCTTGAGTTCCAAGTTCTTGATGTTCCTACATATCTAGTTTAATGATTTTATTTGTCGTATCTCCAATATTATTGTGGAACTTATGTTTTGATTTGGTTAATCTCTGGTTTCTATTTGTTGTTCAACATTGCTTGTTTAATCAAACTGTTTCACATATTCTTGACTTATATTAAGCACTTTGAGCATGAACCTGCCCACGCGCCTTTAAGTTAATTTTGGTCTGGTTTAAAATTAGTGTTTTGTTGTTTAAAATTGAGGATACTAGATCCGTCCCATTGTTATGTTGTTAGAGGTATATTGTTGTATATCTACTTCGTGTGAAAAGTTATAGGTTCAGATGAACCCATAACCAAAAGGCTACATCCGCTTTAGCTCTTGTCTATTCTGGCTGTATCATGTTATTTTTTTAGTGCTGAAGATGATTGTACTATTTTGTATCCAAATTAATGTATGAGCTTCCAATGGATTGCTCTTTGGCCAAATATGTGTAAAAAATAGAATACTTATTAAGTAGTAGGAGTGAGAGAACCCCATGGAAGCTTGATCTAAATTCAAGAAGTGATCTGGTATCTGACATTTCATTTTTTGGTCATTTATGATTGAGTATCCTGATATATGTGTTCTACTTTTTTATGAGAAATGTAGGTTTCAATAAAGAGTTCGCTATCAAATGACTTTCCGGATATGTTATCTCGCTATGATGCAGTTCCTAAATGATATCCTTATTTTGCTGTGGTGCTGAAGATGTTGCTTTGTTAAAGTATGGTCATTTAACTGGTCGTCCGTTTAAAGTATTCAGCCTTGGTACTGGGAGGTTGAATCCAGAAACCTACCATAGAGAAGCACTATGGAATTCGTATTGAATATATGTTCCTTGATGCTGTTTATGTTCAGGCTTTATTGAAGATGACCACCAAGAATACTGCCGCATAAGGAAAGTTAGGTCCTTGAAGAGAGCCCTCAAAGTCTTACGTGCCTGGATCACCGGGCAACGTAAAGATCAGTCTGCTGGTACTCGATCTGAAATTCCCATTTTCAGATAGACCCTTCATTCGAGGGGTTGGATGGTGGAGCCTGCAGTTTGGTGAAGTTGAATCCTGTTGCTAATGTGGATGGCAAGGATATTTGGAATTTCCTTCGAGCAATGAATGTTCCGGTTAACTCATTGCATTCACAAGGTTACGTTACTATTGGATGTGAACCTTGCATGCGGGTTGTACTACCTGGTCAACACGAGCGAGAGGGAAGGTGGTGGTGGGAGGATGCCAAGGCCAAGGAACGTGTCTTACATTAGGGAAACATCAAGGATGAAAGCACGAGTGGTAATGGAAATGGCGCTGTCCATGCAGATGGTGGCGCTGCTGTTTCTGATATTTTTGACACCAAGGACATTGCAAGCTTGGGTAGGCCTGGAATCGAGAATCTATTGAAGTTGGAAATCGAAGTGAGCCGTGGTGCCACTTTTGCCAGGTAATTTATCTTCTCATCAACAACTTTTTCTTTCTCCACCGAGGCTGATCCTAGATTTGAATTTGATTAGTTCAACCTTTAAGGCTCTAAGCAATGAGCATAGTGTACATATTACATTATGGTTCTAGAATTTAACATTTATTGAAAACTTGGTGACTTTTCCCGTATGTAGTCATGTTTCGAAATACTGGATTCAGTTGAGCCATTGATTTTAGGCTGTTGTGTTCGCCTTTATTTTCTAGCCGGATGGTATTTGGGAATTATCTTAATGATCTTTTTTTTTTTCTGATTTTGTAGAGGCAATGGAAGGGTCCTACATTGAATTGGTGGAGAAGTTGGCAAATGCTGGTGTGAAAACAGCAAACTTCAGGGCAGACGGTGAGCAGAAAGCTTGGCAGCTTCCCTACGATACTCTTCTTTCCTAGGCATTCTTCACGGGTGATTAAGTACTCGTTGGAGAAGAGGGACGTAGACTCCTTGCTGGCTTTTGTCAATGCCCTCAGGTGAATGACAGGCGGATAGTGTTTTTACATATCTTGATGAGAAGCTATTCTGCATGATTCTAGAGGCCATCATGTCATTTTTTTTGGTCATTTATGATCGAGTATCCTGATATATGTGTTCTACTTTTTATAGAGAAATGTAGGTTTCCTTCAAGAGTTCGCTGTCAAATGACTTTCCTGATATCTTATCTTGCTATGATGCAGCTCCTAAATTATATCCTTATTTTGCAGTGGTGCTGAAAATGTTGCTTTGTTAAGAGTATGCTCGTTTAACTGGTCGTCCATTTAGAGTTTTTATCCTTGATACTGGGAGGTTGAATCCGGATAACTCATTGCATTCACAAGGTTACATTTCTATTGGATGTGACCCTTGCACGCGGGCTATCCAACCTGTCCAAACGAGCGAAAAGGAAGGTAGTGGTGGGAGGATTTCAAGGCTGAGTGTGGCTTACATAAGGGCAACATCTAGGATGAAAGCGTGATTGGAAATGGAAATATCACTGTCCATCTAATGGTAGTGCTTCTGTTTCTGATATTTTCGACATCCAGGACATTGTAAGCTTGAGTAGGCCTGGAATTGAGAACCTATTGAAGTTGGAAAATCGACGTGAGCCTTGGCTGCTTGTTCTTTATGCACCTTGGTGTCGCTTTTGCCAGGTAATTTATCTTCTCATCAACAACTTCTTTCTCCACTGAAACTGATCCAAGATTCAAATTTGATTAGTTCAACGTTTAAGGTTCTCACCACTGAGCGTAATTGTACTAATTTTGACATTATGGTTTTAGAATTTAATATTTATTGAAAACTAAGTGACTTTTCACATATGTAGCCATGTTTCGAAAATACTGGATTCGTCTGAACCATTGCATATAGGCTGCATTCGCCTCTACTTCGCAGCCGGCAGGTATTTAGGGATTATCTTGATGATCTTGTTTCTGATTCTGTTTAGGCAATGGAAGGATCCTACGTTGAATTGGCCGAGAAGTTGGCGAGTTATGGTGTGAAAGTAGCGAAAAATAAGGACAGATGGTGAGCAGAAAGCATTTGCCCAACAACAATTCCAGGTTGCAAGCTTCCCTACAATACTTTTCTTTCCTAAACATTCTTCACAGCCCATTAAGTACCCGTCGGAGAAGAGGGATGTAGATTCCATGCTGGCTTTTGTGAATGCTCTCGGGTGAAAGACACTGTTTTTACATATCTTATTTCGAGGCTAGTCAGCAATACCAAAAGTTGCACGCAAGCTGATTTGGACACTACGGGTTATCAAGAAAAAATGGACTTGTGGTTGGTTGTATAGAAGTTAGGTAGTAAAGTATACTGTCCTCTTATTCCTCTCTTCTTTTTCCTTTTTATATCCATCTTTGGTCATGACTTGATTTCTAGGAATTCTAGTCTTTGAATCAATATAAAGGGGCTTGTGTTTTGAAACGGCTTCTTGCAGAAATGTAGGATAAGACTGCGTACAATAAACCCCTATGATTTGACTCTTTTCTGAATCCCCTGCATAGCGGGAGCTTAGTGCACTAGGCTACCCTTTTTATAAAGGGGTTTGTTTTGGTTGCTTCTTGATTATGCAAAGTCTTGGATATTTGTTGGCTACGGCTACCTCGTTATGACTTCACTTCAGTCACTAGCCCTGTCTTTGGCAACCCCGCCTCGCGGTTAAGGTGATGGATTCTTATAAAGAGGATGTCGTTTGATGAACTTGTATGAGATACAACAAGAATAAACAATAGGCTCATGTAAAAGTGAATCTATCTAGACACGCTTTTAAAATCGCGGTGTAAGCTTTCAATTTTCTTAAAAGGTACAACAAAGAGCGATCAAGTAGAAATAGCGCTTACTAATCACTTTTCTGATAAAACAATAATTTTTGACTTGTTAGCGCCATTTCGCCTGTTTGACCAGCAAAATGGCCCCATGGCCCCGTCGGACCACCCATATCTGGTCAGCCCGTCGAGGAACCACCTGTCGATTTTTGCCCAGATCTAGCCCCGGGCCCACCCGCCGAAATGGGCTAAACATTGTCCGTTCGAGCTGTTTCGCCCGTTTGACCACTAAAATGGCCCTAGCTATCCCGCCAAACTACCCACATTCGCTCCACAGCCCGTCGGAGGTTCGCCTGTCGATTTTCGCCCAGATCCACCCATCGAAACGGGCTAAAAACTGTTCGTTCACGCCGTTTTGCCCGTTTGACCACTAAAATGGCCCCAACGGTTTCGCCAAACTATCCACATCCGCTCCACAGCCTCTCTGAGGGTCGCTTGTGATTTTTTCCCAGATCCATCGGACCCTGAGCCCACCCACCGAATTGTGGGTTAACACCCCCCGAAACGGGCCAAAAACGGCCTATTCATGTCGTTTCACGGCATGTTCACGCCGTTGCACCTGTTTGACCACCAAAATGGCCCCGCGGGTCTTAACTTGATCTAAGTTGAGTTGAAATTTAATTTGTTAATGAGGAGGGGCAAGTGTGGTCCAATTTTAGATGGCAAGGGTACTTTTGATTCTACAAAAGACAATGGAGGACAAAGTGCTCCATTTTCGATAATTCAAGGATATTTTGGTCTTCTTCTATTTATCTTTGTCTTTACTAATAATACCCCCACCCCACCCCTCCCCCAACCAAACTCAAATTGGAAGAAGAAGAATTGAACATCAAAATCAAATTACTGGTAATTGATTTTGTTGTAAGATAGAATTAGGTTGATCATGAAGTTTAAGAGTATCATTGAAATTGACTTTCTTGAACTTTCATATAGAAATAAATTATAGTTAATAAACATGCAATGCATAATCATCAACTTAACATCTCCCTAACTTTCAACATAATTAAAATTCTCAACACCTATATATAATTTCAAATCCCAAACCAAAATTCTCATACTCCAAAAAAAATTAAAAAATTGTCTTAATTATCAACTCCTAAAAATGCCAACAAAAATTATTTTCCTCCTCATTATTGCTAGTGCACTTGTTGTATCAACAAATGCTAGTAACATTGCAAATGAAGCAAAATTAGTTGATGAAAAAATCAAATCATTTTATATACCCCCTAGACCATTTAGTTCAAGTTTTGGTTCTAATTTTAGAAATGGCAAAGTTGATGGTGAAACTGTGTTAATTGGTAGTGGCAAAGTTGAAGTAAATGATGGAGCACTTGGGCGTCACTAGTCAGAATTTTTATTAGGGAGGTTAAAGATTAGAAAAAATTATTTTTAGTTGAAGGGATTCATTTCTATACAAAAAAAAGCATAGAATGAGATTTAGTGCATCGGGTTGTCCTTTTTTAGTAATGTAATATGCATGAATCGAATGACTCTAAGGGGTCGTTTGATAAAGAGTGTATAAGAATAATGTAAAATATGGTGAATTAATAATGTTTGTATTAGTAATGTCTGTGTTAGCTATGCTTGTATTTTTTATTTTTTTATGCATTGTTTGGTTTGATGTATTAAAAATAACATGAATTACATAATTTCTTGAAAAAAAATTATTAAAATACCCTCCATATATATGTTGGAAATGATGCAGAATTTTTTTTTTTGAGAGAATTGTCTTTTATCATGTTAATGCATGTATTGGATCCATTTCATTATTAATGCCATTAATTTTGAGGTTTTAGTAATACACACCTGAATACACAATAGATCGTATTGCATTAGTTATACAGGAGCTAAAGATGTACCAAATAAGGTACTAATAATACATAAAATTAATGCATTTTTTTTTAATATGCTCTATCAAACGACCCCTAAGTGTATGTCTATTATAATTTTCATGTCAAACATAAATTAAAGAAACATTTCTATGCATTGCTCATCATAATTGTTGAAATCACTATTAGAAATTTCTTAATTTTATTAGATTTTGAGTTCGAGTTTTGATAATTAAAAAATTTGTTAGTATGTAGCATTTTTCTTTTATTCAGCTCTACAATACGTGAATTTGAATCAATTGTCTTTATGGATACTGAATATCGGATAACAAATAAAAAAAATATTTATGCTAAAGATGTATAGTGATGCAGCTTTCGATATCTTCAATTCCTGAGTCCGCCTCTGCATGGGCTCTGATCTTAATTATATACCTTAAGGAACTTCAATCATTTAAACATAAAATAGATTATCGATATATTTTTGTCAAACACGCAACCTACTTATTATTAATTTCAACACTTCTATCCAAACACGAAATTACTTATAATTAACTAATACTTTACTTACTAAACCCTAAGCCAAATTGAATAATTCAACTCAATCACAAAATTTAAAATATTTATAACTTGTTAAACCAAAATTCCATTACAAATCATAATGGGGAAATCACTAAATAAATCCCTTAGAAAAATGGAATATTCTTTTTATGAATTATGGGTTTCTCCGCTAATCAAAATTTAATTAAACATGACATGGTCCAAATGGTCATCATCTACAAGTCAAAATTTAATATATTTGACTCGGCATAAAGTTAAAATTAAATAAAAATTTATGATGTGAAATAAATCATATTGTTTTCATCTATTTTACTTATTTAAGTACTATATAAAATTATATGTTTATTCTTTTTTGGTCAGTTTGGAAAATCAAAAGATATTACCATTTTACACCTATTTTACTTTTATTATTAATATAATTGAACAGAAGCCTTGACTTAATCGATAAAGTTGTTGTCATGTGATCAAGAGGTTATAGTTCGAGTTTTGGAAACAACTTCATGCAAAAATCCCGTTTGGCCATGAAATTTTTTTTCTTTTTTCTGAAAATTTTTTTCGGATTTGAAAATTGTGATGTTTGGCCATGAAAATTCAAAAAATAATTTCGGAAAATTTTTCTGAAAAGAGAAAACAAGTTTTTGGTGTTTTCACAATTTCCAACTCCAATTCCAATTTTTATTATTATTACTACATATAACCCCAATCTTTTAAATTTTTACATAAAACACTCCTTAACACTTATTAAATTCATGAATAATATTACTTTTTCAATATTACGTATATAGCAGTTTTAAAGAATTAGGTAATTATAATTTCAAACTTAATGCTATCCTAATTAATATATATCTCTTTTTCTCTCTCATCATTATTTTTCTTCCTTATTTAAGACATTATTTTACTGCTAATGATCCTAATTACTATATAATAATAATAATAATAATAATAATAATTTTTCTGTTGTGATGCGGACATTTAAGGAATTATAGTCGTGTAATTAATAATGGATAATCATTTTCTATATTTATGAAATTAATAAAGTTGTAGCAGATTAGTTTATCACTGCCACAAATTATTCTCTTTTTTAATTTGATTATATATATTATATTGTGTACATCTTTATTATACTATTCAAATATAAATAGTTTATACCATATATATGCTAAAAAGATAAATCGGTGATATATATTTTTCATAAAAAAAATATGTCCAATTTAACAAATTTATACCTTAAACTGCAACTGCTATCTTTATATACCATAATACTTAGTATCTTTATACACAAAGTAATATATTTATACCCATAAATATATAAAGTATTATATTTATAACAGAAAAATACAAAGTATGTTATATATAAAGTTTATACCATGTATATACCATATACACACATATATAAATATACAAAATATGAAGAAACTTATTAAGCATATTTATAACATAAATATACAAAGTATGTTATATATGAAGTTTATAGAACTCGGAACCAAAATAAGCCACAAAATAAAAAAAATGACCACAATAGGCCACCTATTTAAAAATTTACCAATATAGGCTAAATGTAATAAATTATTACGTTTTTCACTTTTTTCTTAACGATCAACCAACGGTCAACACTGTTTGTAAAACGTAATAATTTATTACAAACTACAAACAGTGTAAGTTGTAATAAATTATTCCAATTTACACCTAACCACATCACATCACCTTTACTTTTCCCAATTTTAAATTTAACCCACCCCACCTCACTTTTAAATGTAACCCACCCCACCCCTTGTAAAACCCTCTCACCTCACCCCTAACCCACCCAACCGCCCCTTGTATTAAGACTTTGTTCTCTTCCTTTTCAAGTTTAAGTTGTTAGTAAAAAATTAAGGTAGCTAGTGTCCATTTTTGGATCCATACTAAGCTCCACTACTAAACTTCATTTGAAAAATTTTCATCGGTCCTCCACTCCCCTTTACTTAGTTCTTTTATTTTTTTGTGTGATAAAAATATGAAATTAATTTTTTTGATTAATGTTTCATATTAGTTTCTGATTAGTGTTTTGATTAGGATTTTGAGGAGACTTACATGGACAAATACGTTTTTTATTATAATTAATAAAGTAAGAAATCGTAAATTAAGTTACGGGTGTATAAAAATCGAACCGATAAAATTGTTATTGATTTATCTTTATTGGGTTAACGATTTTTTAATGATTTTATAAAAAAATTATTGAGTTATTGATTCGATTTTGATTTTTTTATTGGGTTATTGGGTAAATTGATAATAAGTAATTATAAATCGAGTTTTTAATGATTTTATAAAAAAATTATTGGGTTAATGATTAGTAACTCAGAATTTTTGAGTTACTAAACTTATTTTTTAAAATCAACATTTTCAATGGTAATAAGTTTCAATTATCCCTCTTCCTATTTATTATCCCTTTTCCTCCATCACTTCATTATCCCTCTTCCCCTATCACTTTCAATAAAAAAAAAAAAACTCATTCCATTTCTTCTACTTTGTCTACTTAATTCTAACTCCATGAATTATAATAGGAAACTTATTTGTGCATGTGGGTCTCCTCCAATTGTGAGAATTTCATGGTCGAATGACAATCTCGGACGTATGTTCCTCGGTTGTATGCATTATGGTGTATGTAATTTTTATATTCTATCTATTCTTTTTAATGTTTTGTAACAAATAAATTTTATAACTTTCTTTTCTATGCATTGCAGTCTCTATTTCGAACTAGTTGCAACTTTTTTGATTGGTATGATCCGAAATTTCCACGTCAAGCCAATATTGTGATCTTAGGTTTGTTGAAGAAGACCAACAAACAACAAAAAGAGTTGAAAGGCAAAAGGATGTTAAAGCTAATTTTGTGCATTAGTTTGATGTGTAATGTGATGATGTTCATTTACGTTTTGTGTCATTGAATTGAAAATTGATGTTGGCGTATGCGTAATGGTGCATTAGTTTGATAAGATGGTGTATTTTGACGAATATAATTATATTTTCTTGCTGATTAAAGCATTATATTTGTAGTTATACTTCTAATATTTTTTGATTATTGTTGGCTTTTATATAAGAAGATGATAACTTCTAATATTTATAGTTATATTAGTTATCGATTTTTATCCCATAACGATTTCATTTTCGATTTAACCGATAAGAAACCGATAAGTAACTAACATCAAAAGAAACTGAATTTTAATTGCAACCAACATCCAATCCTACTTATATATTTATATATATATATGGAGGGTGTAAATAATAATTTCGTATAATCTTAATAGGTTATCGATTTACCCAATAACCCAATAAAAAAAATCAAAATTGAATCAATAACCCAATAATTTTTTTATAAAATCATTAAAAAATCGTTAACCCAATAAAGATAAATCAATAATATTTTTATCAGTTCGATTTTTATACACCCGTAACTTAAATTGCGATTTCTTACTTTATTAATTATAATAAAAAATGTATTTGTCCATGTAAGTCTCCTCAAAATCCTAATCAACACACTAATCAGAAACTAATATGAAACATTAATAAAAAAAATTAATTTCATATTTTTACCACATCAAAAAATAAAAGAACTAAGTAAAGGGGAGTGGGGGACCGATGGAAATTCTTCAAATGAAGTTTAGCAGTGGAGTTTAGTATGGATCCAAAAATGGACACTAGCTACTTTAATTTTTTTACTAACAACTTAAACTTGAAAAGGAAGAGAACAAAGTCTTAATACAAAAACAAAAAAATAAGAAAACAAAAAAAAAGGGCAGGGGTAGGGGCAGTTGGGTGGGTTAGGGGTGGGGTGAGAGGGTTCTACAAGGGGTGGGGTGGGTTAAATTTAAAAGTGAAAAAAGTAAATGTGATGTGACGTAGTTAGGTGTAAGTTGTAATAATTTATTACAACTTACAAATATTGTTTGTAGTTTGTAATAATTTATTACGTTTTATCATAAATGTGCAAAGTATGTTTTACATAAAAATAATTAATTCACACACAGTAAAATCTTTCATGACATTTTTGACAATCATTTTTACATTTGTTCTCGAGTGTTATTTTCTTCGTTAATGCAAACTTGGTTTGAGAAATGGAAGTGTCTCTATAAATAAGAATCACTTGTATGTCAGTAGGTAAATTTTAGTTGGATGATTTTAATAGTTTTTAAAAGTTGGGGCATAAAATCATATTTTAAAAAGTTTTTTCAAAAGTAAAAAAAAAAAAAATTCAAAAAAAACATGACCAAACACAACTCCAACTCCAATTTCAACTCCAACTTTAACTCCAATTCCGAAAATTTTTAGTTTTCATGACCAAACGGCTACGAAGGATAAGGTTGCATGCAATAGACCAGGTCACATATAATAGACCTTTGTGTTTCAATCAGATGAAAACTCATAAAATTGAGATACTTTAGATATGTACTATGAAGTCCGACTTAGAAAACGTAAGATATAATTTACTATTTTATATTTACTTTACTTTTATTAATAAGTGAACGAGAGTCTTGACATAAATAATAAAGTTATTGTCATCTGATCGAGAAATTACGGTTCAAGATGTGAAACAACTTCTTATAAAAATGAAAGATAAGTTTGCATATAATAGATTAGATCGCATATGATAGACCGTTGTACCTCAATCAACTAAAAACTCATAAAATTAAAATACTTTAAATATATTTTTTATTCTGAAATATTAATATAGCTGGAGATTTAATACATAGTTTTAAAAGAATATTCTTCTTTTGAGCTAATCAAAGTTGAAAGTTTCAACAAGTGGTCCAAATGGGTCCCACATGCTGAAGTAATCTAGATATTTAACTGAAAAACCAAACTAGAAAAAACTGAATCATATTTTTCTTCTTCTTTCTTACAGTTGATAAACTGAAGAAGAACAGCAAAAAAAGGAAAGAAGAAAAATGGATTCACTTGCCAAAAAGGGATTGCAAAAATACTTAGTACAACTTCAGAAACACCCTTTAAGAACAAAGGTCTCACTTTTTCTTTTTTTATTTTTTCACTTTCTTGATTTCTTTTTTTTTAACTAATTTTTATTTATATGTTTCATTTTATCTGATTTGGGAAGTGGGGTTTGATTATTTTGAGCTGTTAGTTCAATTTATTATGTAGGTATTTTTTTTTATAGGGAAAATGCATTATTTCTACCCTAAACTATACATGAAATTATTGAGGCAAATTTTAGGAGGTACTAATAACTCATGGACTAATTAAAATCGTATTTTTGGCAACATTAGTGCCTACGTGGACCTTCAGTGTGTTGTTCACTGATATGCCACGTAGGCACTAAAGTTGCCAAAAATACAATTTTAATTAGTCCAGGTAATAGGACCCTTTAAAGTTCGAGTGTGTCTCAATAATTTTGTGTATAGAACAGAGCATTTTCCCTTTTTTATTTTTTTTTATTTTTTCACTTTCTTAATTTTTTTTTGACTAATTTTTATTTATATGATTCATTTTATCTGATTTGTGAAGTTGGTTTTGATTATTTTGAGCTGTTAGTTTAATTTATTATGTAGGTATTTTTTTTTATATGTCAAGAAGTTGCAATTTATGATATGGATATTTCCTGTTTATTTGTACTTTATTGAGTAAAACATCTGGTACCTCTGAACTATGACCAAATTTACTACGACACATTCCAAGTTCCAACTTCACGGGGTCTGTTACTCCCGTAAACTAAATTTTAGCGTATTTTTGTCAACCTTTTTAGCTGACGTGACACGTTTTGTCAACCTTTTTAGCTGACGTGACACCTTTGACATGAGCCACTTTTTATGTAATTAAGGTGTTACGTTAGCACAAAAGGGTTATAAAAATCTATGTTGCACGTACTCTTCAATAATGTCAATGGGTGCGTGCCGGATTCGTCAAAACTAGTGTATTTTTGAAGAATCCGACACGGGTGCGACATCGAAAGTGAAGAGTTCGCAACTTAGATAAAAATACGCTAACATTGAGTTCGGGAGTAATAGGATCCCTGTGGAATTGGAGTGTGTCGTAGCAACTTTGACCATAGTTCGGGGGTGCTAGATGCTTATCTCTACTTTTTTCTATGACATATGCAACGCATAGTCAATTTTACATTTGGTCAAAGAAAGAACATTGAAATAATACACAAACAATCAAACTTAACTTAAGTTGACAAGTAAACACTCTGATTTTGAGTATGCACATCTAGATACCTCAATTCTTCTTCACTGTGTCAGTTGAACGCTTCAACTCACAAAATGATTATCTAAAGCCCTCCAAAATTTATGTGTGACGTCGACATTGGATGTCCATAAGATACAGTGGGAATGAGTTGGAGTGCTTACTTGTCAACTGAGGCCAAGTTTGAATGTTTGTTTATGTGTTATGGCAAGTCACAAGTAAATACCCCGACTTTGAGTATGCACATCTAGATGCCTCAACTCGTCTTCGCTGTATCAGTTGAATGCATCAAGTCTCAAAATGATTATCTAGAGCCCTCCAAAATTTATGTGTGGCGTCGACATTGGATGTCCATAAGATACAGTGGGAATGAGTTGTGTTCTTACTTGCCAACTGAGGCCAAGTTTGAATGTCTGTTTATGTGTTATGGCAAGTCACAAGTAAATACCCCGACTTTGAGTATGCACATCTAGATGCCTCAACTCGTCTTCGCTGTATCAGTTGAATGCATCAAGTCTCAAAATGATTATCTAGAGCCCTCCAAAATTTATGTGTGGCGTCGACATTGGATGTCCATAAGATACAGTGGGAATGAGTTGTGTTCTTACTTGCCAACTGAGGCCAAGTTTGAATGTCTGTTTATGTGTTATGGCAAGTCACAAGTAAATACCCCGACTTTGAGTATGCACATCTAGATGCCTCAACTCGTCTTCGCTGTATCAGTTGAATGCATCAAGTCTCAAAATGATTATCTAGAGCCCTCCAAAATTTATGTGTGGCGTCGACATTGGATGTCCATAAGATACAGTGGGAATGAGTTGTGTTCTTACTTGCCAACTGAGGCCAAGTTTGAATGTCTGTTTATGTGTTATGGCAAGTCACAAGTAAATACCCCGACTTTGAGTATGCACATCTAGATGCCTCAACTCGTCTTCGCTGTATCAGTTGAATGCTTCAAGTCACAAAATGATTATCTAGAGCCCTCCAAAATTTATGTGTGGCGTCGGCATTGGATGTCCATAAGATACAGTGGGAATGAGTTGGAGTGCTTACTTGCCAACTGAGACCAAGTTTGAATGTTTGTTTACGTGTTATGCCAATAATATTTGGGTTGCAAATCAACGTCAACAACAACAACATATACAACGTATTCCCACAAAGTGGGGTCTGGGGAGGGTAAAGTGTACGCAGTCCATATCACTACCTCAGATGAAGTAGAGAGGTTGTTTCCGATATACTCCCGACTCAGGATAGATAAGGGTTGCAAATCAACGATTAGCTTAAAAATAATACTCCCTCCATTTAAAAAAGAATGACCTAGTTGGACTTGGCATAGAGTTTAAGAAAATAAAGAAACTTTTGAATCTTATGGTCCTAAATTAAAGTTATGTCAAATGTACCAAAATGCGCTTTAATCTTGTGGTCTTAAACATGCCATGCGGAAAGTTGAATTAAAAGTATTGCCAAAAAATGAAAGGGTCATTCTTTTTGAAACAGACTAAAAAGGAAAGTAGATTATTTTTTTTGAAACGGAGGGAGTATTTAACTATAATGGCATCAGGACAATTTAAAGGGTGTGAGCTAATGGTTAATGAAGTTGGAAGTTGGTCATGGTAAACCATAGAGGCTAAAGATTAGGTGATTTTTTTTCTATCGATCTAAATGTTGACATATAAGAGTGTTTGCGTTAGTAGGAGGTAGCAAGTATGCAGTCGATTAGTTGAGGTGCATCTGAGTTGGATGAACACCACCCTTAGGAGGTAGTAAGTATGCAGTCGATTAGTTGAGGTGCGTGTGAGTTGGATGAACATCACCCTTAGGAGGTAGCAAGTATGCAGTCGATTAGTTGAGATGCGTCTGAGTTGGATGAACACTACCCTTAGGAGGTAGCAAGTATGCAGTCGATTAGTTGAGGTGCGTGTGAGTTGGATGAACAGCACCCATCGGAGGTAGCAAGTATGCAGTTGATTAGTTGAGGTGCAGTCGATTAGTTGAGGTGCATGTGAGTTGGATGAACAGCACCCATCGGATGTAGCAAGTATGCAGTCGATTAGTTGAGGTGCGTGTGAGTTGGATGAACACCACCCTTAGGAGGTGGCAAGTATGCAGTCGATTAGTTGAGGTGCGTGTGAGTTGGATGAACCACACCCATTGGAGGTAGCAAGTATGCAGTCGATTAGTTGAGGTGCGTGTGAGTTGGATGAACAGCACCCATTGGAGGTAGCTATTATGCAGTCGATTAGTTGACGTGCGTGTGAGTTGGATGAACACCACCCTTGTTGAAAAAAATAGTTTAACATGTTCTGAAACACGATGTTTCTTGAGCCGAGGGTATATCGGAAACAACCTCTCTACTCAGTAAAGGTAGAGGTAAGGTCTGCGTACACCCCACCCTCCCCAAACGCCACTTGTGCGATTACACTGGGTATGTTGTTGTTGTTGTTTCTAAATTTTACGATTTATAATTGCAGGCGATAACAGCTGCAGTTTTGTCAGCGATCAGCGATATAGTGGCTCAGAAGATCACTGGCATTAAGAAACTTCAGATGAGACGCCTTCTTCTTAAAGTGGTAATTGTTTGAATACGTTTGTTATTTTCCTTTCCTTCATTGCACCAGAGTCTTCTCATGCTATGTTGCTCGGACTCTTCAAAGTTGCTGATGAGCGCGTGTCGTATCACCCAAAAGTGGTGTATTTTTGGGTATCCGACACAGGTGCAACCACATTTTTGGAGAGTTCGAGCAACATAGTTCTCATATGAGCATGAGCTTAGCGTGGTATATCTGCTTTCATCAATACGATTCAAAAAAACATGATCGTTAGATAACATTTCTTATTGATAAGGATAGTTTCTGGAGCTAAACGGTCCTGCAACAGTTAATTTTCCTCTTATTCTGTATCGTCTTACTTGAAGCAACGCAAATGACTACCAGAAGAATACTTTTCTGACGCTACCCTGATCTTGTTTGCGAATTTTTGGTATTCTGATTATTTTGATTAAGATAACTTGAAACTGTAGCGCGCTGTCCTAGTCCCGTATACTGTATAGTCTGAAAGACATGGTGAAATAAAGTCGGACTAAGTGAACAATTCCTTCTGAGCATTCTGTTTAACTTTAGTCTAGCCAACGGTACCCTCATCCAGGTTTATTTTGGTAAGGCATTTTCTTGTTCGTATTTGTGGGGGAAAACATCATCGACAAGAAGTGTACTAAAATGTCGAAAACCATCACCATATGATTTTCTACAAAGACATCCATTCAATCTATACTAATAGGACTGTCATCGATGATCACCTCATAATTTACTGAAATTTTCTGTAGACCGTCTGAAATTATTTTATGATTCAGAAACCTTCTGGTATATCTTGGCGAAATGGGATTGTAAAAGCTGGAAAAATTCCTTCACCACGGTTTAATGTTGTGGTCCGATGAACCTTCTTGCCGGTCCCATATAAGAATCTCATGACTTTTGCTAATAATTTTTTTTGTCGAAATGGTTTGAGTATGAGCTGCAAAGGATGTCTTAGTTGTTTTTCCTGTTGAGAATCTTTTCCCAGATTAAATCATGATCCGCGTCAAGTCTATGGACTTTGCGTAAAACAGATGCTATTTTTGCCTAAAATGAACATCCAAATTCGTCAAAATGTTAAAAGAAGTTGGGATCTTATATCTCGATTCTGGAACGTGATTATTTAATTAGCTATGTTGCTCGGACTCTTCAAAAGTACCGTCAGGTGTGTGTCGAGTCCTCCAAAACCTATGCATTTTTCGAGGATCCGACGCAGGTGCGGCAACAGTTTGTTGGGTCCGAGAAACATAGCTTAGTAGTGCACTGCATAAAAGAGATCACAAAGATACGCAAAGGTAAACTGGTTTGCAGAAATGCAAGGTAAGACTGCGTACAATAAACCCTTGTTGTTCGGCCTTTCCTAGAACCGCTCATAGCGGGAGGTTTAGTGTACCGAACTGCCCTTTAGGTAAAGGTAAACTGACAGTGATATGAAGATGATGCTTGAAAACACTTACATATAAAGGAAACGGAACAAACAATAGCCAGAAACCTCCGAGGCTTAGTCCGGCCAGTTTCAATGCTATGTCAGGTTTACTTCCATCTCGAGATTCTTTTCTGATGTGGCAGCAGCTATTGTATGAATCATGTATCATTTGTATGTACTTTTATGTTTACGCGTATAAGTTGCTATCTGGGATTATCACTGGCTGCTAACATAACTACATGCAGCTTTTCGGTTTTGCCTATCTTGGACCATTCGGACATTTTCTTCACTTATTGCTCGACAAACTTTTCAAGGGGAAGAAAGACACAACAACTGTTGCAAAAAAGGTAACGGAAATCCTTTTTCTTCTTTGGCAACAGTAAACGCCTTTATTATGGACGCTTTACTCTGTCTCCACTTATGAAAGGCCAAACCGACACAATAGGCAAAGCAATGCAAAGAACTTTACTTGGAGAAATAGAAGGAACATGTATCACACGTGTAAAATATGATAAAGTCCCACATGATATTCTACCATCGGCATCTTTTTGTCACACAGTATTTCCAGTTGGAGATAACTCTGAAAGATCGATGACCAGATTAGTTGTTCGTTTTGATTGTTTCAGGTGGTTATCGAACAAGTGACATCTTCGCCTTGGAATAACTTGCTTTTCATGATTTACTATGGGTTAGTTATTGAAAGTGAGTTTTATCCTAAGCTACAACTGTATTTCATCTTTGCAACTTGACTATTTCACAGACTAGATGGTGCTTCTGGCTCAAACTTGGACTCAGCCGGCACGTAAAAACTCAAACTTTGAGAATGCAAATCTAGACGTTTCGACTTTGTCTCAACCGACAGCTAAACACTCCAACTCGTCCCCACTCTGTCTCATGCTATGTTGCTCAGACTCTTCAAAAGTATTGATTGGCGCGTGTCGGATCCTTCAAAAGTAGCGCAGTTTTGAAGGATCCGGCACGGGTGCGGCATCAAGAGTGAAGAGTCCGTGCAACATAGGTCTCATGGACAATCGATGATGAAGTAGCACATAACTTTCGGAGGTGTCTAGATTCATTTTGTAAGTTGGAGAGTTCAACCACACAGTGGAGACGAAAGTTGAGGTGTCGCAAGTGTGCTTTCTCAAAGTCGGAGTGCTTACTTGCTAGCTGAGATCAAGTTTGAGTGTCTGTTTACGTATTATCCCAATTCGATTTTTGTTTCTTAAGAAGTCAAATGCACTCTGAAAAACTGCATCTTTTATATGTTACAAAAATCAACACAACAACAACAACATATACCCAATGTATTTCCACATAGTGGGGTCTTAGGAGGGTAAAGTGTACGCAGTCCATACACTACCTCCGAAGAAGTAGAAAGGTTGTTTCCGATAGACCCCCTTCTCAGAACAAAAAGTCAGTAAACAAAGCCTTAAGAAAACATGAAACAAGATGAAATAACTGAAATAAGACACCTACATAGTAGTACTATACACTATCTAACCGAAAACACACACCTCACCCAAACCTTCCGAACAAGAAACTCCAACCTACGCGCATAGCCCTACGACTACTAGCATGGATACACCAAAGCAATCCTACCTACCAGCTAAGACTCACTCGCACGAAACTCCAACCTGGGTGCATAGCCCTATGACTACTAGCATGGCTACACCAAAGCAATCCTATCTACTAGCTACGACTCTTTGCACGAAACTCCAACCTACGTGCATAGCCCTACGACTAGTAGCATGGCTACACCAAAGAAATCCTATCTACTAGCTATGACTCACTCGCACGAAACTCCATCCTACGTGCATAGCCCTACGAAAAATCAAGACTGCAAAAACAATCTGTTACATATATTCACAATGAAGAAAACAGGAAACAAAAAGTACAATCATATGTACACACAGGCTGATGGATTCTCTGTTATGTACTACAGGTAGACCTTGGATCCAGGTGAAGTCTAATATCAAGAAGGAATATCCAAAAGTGCAGTATACGTCTTGGATGGTTTGTTAACTTCCCCTTCTTTCTTCAAAACCGAACTTCGTTATTCACATTCTATACTGAATCATAGCTGTATCAATCATTCCTAACTACGCAGTTCTGGCCCGTTGTTGGTTGGATTAATCACCAGTATGTGCCACTTCAGTTTCGAGTTATCTTTCACAGCATTGTGGCATGTTGCTGGTATGCTACATTGTTACTTAACTTGTTATACTGGTCCCGATATGTTCAACTTCATTGAATTAGCTCAATGATTTCACAATGTCATTGATACATCCTTTCGCGTTTTGTGTTTGTATAGGGGAATTTTTTTGAATCTACGTGCAAGATCGATGGCATTGAAGAAAGCTTGAAAGTCTTAAAGTTGCAAACTGGACATGGTAATACGTTCATATGTTTGAGTAAAGCATCCAGTACGCCCGAACTATGTCCAAATTTTCTACGACACACTCCAACTTCACAGGGGTCCTATTACACCAAACTCAATTTTAATGTATTTTTGTCACCCTTTTTAGCTGTTAACTGACGTGGCACCTTTGACGTGGGCGTCATTTTTATGTAATAAATGTGTCATGTCAGCACAAAAGGATGACAAAAATAAGCTAAAATTGAGTTCAACAGGTAATAGGGACCCATGCAAAGTTGGAGTGCGTCGTAGCAACTTTGACTATAGTTCGAGGGGTACTGGATGCTTATCTCTTCACATGTTCAAAATAATAGACGCGTGCTTCTTTAAGCTCCGGCCAACCTATACAAGATGTTGCGCGGTTTCTCTCAGCTACTAGTGGCTTATTATTTTCCAATGTATACGAGATGTTGTTCTTAGTTTTGTTGTATTTTGTCTTTCTTTTTTGTTTTATTTTCTTGAATATTAGGACATATTTTAACAAAAAGATATGGTGGCATAGAACACCATTTTAGTTGATGATTGGCATACTACAAAGCTTATTATAGGGATAGTTTATTTCATGTGGATGCTTTTTAAATTTGATTCGTTTACGTCATGGATGACGACGACACATATATAAGAACTCAAAGAACTCCACACTTGGCCTAATGATTAAAGAATTAAGTGGGTTGAAAACCAGCTTGATTCTAATTTTTTTCCTGTGTATGTATATACATACATATACATATATAGATACATATATACATGTATACATAGGAAATTGAAGGTATTCAATAATAATTTGATATGATCACTTGGACTAGGGAATCACAATGTCACTTGTTTTATTGGTTATTCCCAAATTAATAAATAATAAAATTGAGTTGTCACAATCACATGCCAATCTTTATTAATTTTAGCCAATTAAGCAATCAAGGTCTTGACAATATTCCCTAGGTACACACAAACGTGTTTTTTTCCTCCTTTTTAAAGATTCTTTCCCTGGTTAGAGATTATTCATCTAAAAAAAAAAATATATTTATTTGATGTTTATATTAAATTAATAATAGTAATACAAGTGTCTTGTGCATATTCATTTCTCTGTTTATTCGATGTTGGATAATTCGTATTTAACAATTGCCCCCGCCTGAGAACGAACAATCTCGTTGGTCACGGCTAACATCCCTCTTGGATCTAGGCTACACTTCGAGTCACGGCCCCACGTGTGGATCCCACTTGAGAACTAACGACCTCGTAGGGCACGATTCACACCCCTCTTAGGTCCATACCACCACTCTGAGTCGAGCTCCACGCATGGATCATCAGTTTTCAACGAGAGCATCAATGTTATAGACCAAACGGGAGAACCAAATAGACAAGACTAGTCTGATTGGTGGGAGAACCCATTTAGCCTATAAACTCATTAACATTTCTCTATTTATCTAACATGGGAGAGTTGTCACATAACATAGACATAAACCTCGAGACACTTAAAATGCGTCTCAAGGCTGACACATCACCTGGTATTGTAACACCCCTTTTTCGTACTCCAAAGATTATGTTTTAAGGGTCGAAAGGGTTTTAATTATTAAAGTGACAAAAGATGAAAATTTGTTTCGAAAAAGGATTATTTTTAACAATCAAAATTCAGAATCGCCACTTGGCATAAATCGGGTGTGCCGAATCACCCATGGATATCCTTTTTCAAAATGGTTTTGACTCTTTAATACTAGTTTGCGAACAGAGATTCCGGCTAAGGAATTCTGTTGACCGAGGGGAAGGTGTTAGGCACCCCTCGATCCCGTGGTTTGACCACGGTCGCTTGGCAGAGCATATCGGCTAAATTGACATTACAAATGCATAAACCACACAAAGCACGCAAAAACAATCACTCAAGCAAACAAAACAAAATAATCCAAAATATAATGTCCAGTCCAATTATACAGTCCTGAAAAATGAAAAATACGAAAATGTAAACCTAATCTATTCTAAACTAATCCTAAACTACTCCTATGCTTTACCCGACGCCCCGGGCCTTTCTCACGAACGTCTTCAGCCAACATAGTACGTCGGGGCATTCCCCGGTGAATAAACACCAATCCCTCGGGGAACACAAATCCCTCGGGGCATTCCCCAGCCAAATAAATACAATAGATCTCAATGCATAAATCAAAACCACTCCACAAATATTTTAAACATTTCAACAATCCACCAATTCTAAATTTTTGCCTACCCGAGCCTAGTGCTTGCCTACCCGCTCGATGACATATCACGTTCAACGTCAACAATGAATCAAAATACTATAATAGTCACTTTTATCAATTTTTGATTCTCATTCCCCAAATAATCAATTTTCATCCTCCATGAGATATTATTTCATCACACACCTTATAATTAATCCATAATCAAGGAAATAAAACACCAAATCAAAACAAATAATAATTCACATCACCACATATCAACCAACACACCGGATTCAATTCAAAGCATAGAACACGATAAATAACGAAATAAAAAAGAGAAGGAAGAGAATTAGACCTCGATTCAAAGGTTTCGAAATTCAAAATGCTTCAACGAAAGGATAGAAACCATGCCGAAGAACCTCGAATCGAACCTCAACAAAAGACTCACCAACTCCGTACTAAATCAACCGCAAGAATCCCAAAATTAGACCCGAATATGAATTCACGAAAGCAAACCCGCAACCCAAAGCAAAGATCACAAAGCCCAACCAATCGCACCTAATTAGCACACTTCGTTACTATTTTTGGTCGCTTTTCGGTGGATGATCGCCGGAATCAACATTGGAGGTCGAATTCAGTGGCTTCCAGCATGCTCCGGTCACTGTTGTAGAGTCGCTGGAGCTCTGACGAGCTTAATAGTGGCGGCGCTGCTCTCCTCCGCTTTGAATCGTCTCTCATTCGATCTCTCTCCTCTCTATCCCTCTCTCGCGGTTCTCTGCTCTCTCTCTCGCTTTCTCTCGATGCTTCTCTTTCTTTCTCTTTCTTTTTTTCTCTTCTCTCTCCCGCAGCTCTCTCTCTTGATCTTTTGCACTTTTTCTCTTCTCTCTCCCGTAGCTCTCTCTCTCGATCTTTCCCTCTCCGATCTGTGCGTGTGTAATAGTGTGCGTATATGGAAATGGAAGATTTTCTGAGAGTAGTTGATGTAAATTGATCAAACTATGACAAGGCTTCCTTATGTATTTGTGTTTAACAGTGAATTCATCCAAAGAAAAATAATCCCCCCCCTTCCGTGTATTATGGAAAATGTAACCCTTTTTGTTGTTACTCCATTGGAAAAATCCCAAGAATATTCAAAGTGGGCCCCCTCCTTTTGTTTGTTTTGTCAGTTGGTTTTAAATTGAATAAAAATGTGGGTAGGGGAATTGGTGGGTAGGTAGAGGGTGGGGTGGTGAGGTGTGAGGGTATGGGTGTGATGTGTTTTATTTTGATTGGGTAGGTTGTTAGGATAAGATAAAATTAGATAAGGGATTGTTATTTTTGTCATTTTGTGGAAGTATTATCATATGGGTGAGGGTACACGGTAGGATAAGGTAAAAATGGGTAAAAATGATATCTTGGAGGGACGAAATTAGGTGTCTACATCATGCCCCCTTTGAATGTAAACACGAAGTGTTTTCAGACAAAGAAGTAGACAGCGAAACCAAATTTTGACCTGACCATTATTCAAAGAAAGAAACAGAAGGATGAAGGACAACCGGGTCTTGACTTAAGACATCCTACCTACCCAACTTATAAGAGAATCAAGTCATGGGTATTTCAAAGGATTGGAAGAGAAGTGGACTATACCGAGTTGGAGAGTCGAGTGAGGTTCCATCAAGGTTTCGGTCCACGACTCTGTCATTACATCAAAAAATGAAAATTACAAGTTCAAACATAAATGAAATTACAAAATCCTATCTATACAGCTTCTGTTGGCTCTTGACTCGACTTTTATCATCCTATTCTTCAGGCGGGCTCCTGACTTGCTATTTCTTTAACTTGTTGCTAGCCTTTCAATTTCTTCACCCTGTTCTCCAGGCGGGTTCTTGACTTGCTATTTCATCAACTTGTTTCCATGCTTTCAACTTCTGCACCCTGTTCTGCAGGCGGGATCCTGACTTGCTATTTTTATCAACTTGTTGCTATGCTTTCAATCTCTTCACCCTGTTCTGCAGGCGGGCTCCTAACTTGCTATTTTTCAATCTGTTTAACTTTCAATTTCTTCACCTTGTTGCTTGGTTTTCCATTTATTCGCCATGTGCTTCGGGCATGCTCCTGAAATCCCATCAAGACTGAAAAAAAAATTAACCCATATAAAGAAATGCAATTTCTATGAGTTAATTGGAATGACTCGACTAAAAGATACGTCTTTCAGGAATCAAAGGGAATGACTCGACTAAAAGGTACGTCTTCTAGGAATCCAGGGGGATGACTCGACTAAAAGGTACGTCTTCTAGGAATCAAGGGGATGACTCGACTAAAAGGTACGTCTTATAGGAATCAAAGGGGATGACTCGGCTAAAAGGTACGTCTTCTAGGAATCCAGGGGGATGACTCAACTAAAAGATATGTCTTATAGGAATCAAAGGGAATGACTCGACTAAAAGGTACGTCTTCTAGAAATCTAGGGGGATGACTCGACTAAAAGATACGTCTTCTAGGAATCAAGGGGATGACTCGACTAAAAGGTACGTCTTATAGGAATCAAAGGCGATGACTCGACTAAAAGGTACGTCTTATAGGAATCAAAGGGAATGACTCGACTAAAAGGTATGTCTTATAGGAATCAATATGAATGACTCGACTAAAAGGTATGTCTTATAGGAATCAAAGGGGATGACTCGACTAACAGGTACGTATTATAGGAATCAAAGGGAATAACTCGACTAAAAGGTACGTCTTGTAGGAATCAAAGGGAATGCCTCTACTAAAAGGTACATCTTCTAGTAATCAAGGGGATAACTCGACTAAAAGGTACGTCTTATAGGAATCAAGACTTAAGTTAGGAAGTGCATTACCTAAGAAGAAAAATTCAAATTACCCAATCAAGGAAGTGTGTTTCCTTATCAATGCTGTTTGAATTATCAAAACAATGAAGTGCATCTCCTTACCAAAGCTGCTTGAATTACCAAAACAAGGAAGTGTGTCTCCTAGAGATCTTGAATTATGAGTTTTACCATGGTTTTGATTACCAAACCTGTGCAACAACCTTGCCTTTTGAATTTGTTGAGGTGAGAAATTATGGCCTTTGATGTTTAGGATCTGAAATCCTTGATCTAAATGCAACATGTATTCCTATTATATACAAAGTAAACTTGTGAGTTTAAAAACATGGTGACTAGTTTGTGGCTTTGGCTTTTTGAGGCAATTGCTCCTGCCCCCCGTCACATTTAGCTTTGCTTCCAACCATTAGCATATGTCATTGACTTGCTGTATCATTGACTCAAACTCAGCTTATTAAGAGTGGTTCTGAAACAAACACAGTATTTCTGCTTTGTCGTGTTTCTCAAATAAACCCTTTGAACCTTGGTATTTCCATGAGTTCCCCCACTTCTCTGTTGACAAAACTTTCTGCATGCCTTTTTTTTGGGTTCACAATCATGTCTCTTTCATGTACTAGCTTTTGTCTTGCTTTGTGCAATTAAAGAAGTTGGTAGCCAGTTTTAAAATCTTTTCTCAATTATTTTGACACGGACTTGACCCAAAGACAAGAAACAAAAAAAAATGACAATTTTTGTTTTGATAACTGACTCAAGAAAGATAAAATTAAAATAATGAGAAGAAAGAAAAGACAATGAATATCCCCTTTTAAAACAAAGAAACAAAAAATTCATCTAAAAATGACAGTCAACACTAATGATTATGCTATGCATTTTGGATTAAGCAACTTGATCTTTTCATCCAAACTTTCTACCCATTGTTGTTAAGTTAATGGCCTTGAAACTGAGTTGCTTTCTTAGGTCAATTGCATTTAAGACCCCATTCGGCTAGTGGCACCTTGAAGGGTTTTCGCCAACAAGCTTCTTTCATTTTCTCTCGGCTCACTATCGCCTTATGGTGCCCATGAAGGTTTTAACCAATAAGACTCTCATTTTTATTTCTCTCTTGATTCCCTATGCTGAGGAAGACAAATAGTTCCCAAATGCATCATCATATCCCTTGTATGCTCAGCCTTAACATCCTCAAAGATTGATCTGAAGGTTTTTCTTTGGTTGTAACTTGGCTTTTGGATAAGGTTAGAATAAAAGGATGGCATGGGTCCCAAATGACACTTAAAGCGGGGTAGAACTTACAACTTTTGGAATCGACTCAAATAATAAGGATTAACTCATGCCCCAGTTTCTTTTGACTGGGTGACTCTAAATTGTTTATTTGGTTGGACCGAGCCCTGAGTAGGGCAGCCTACGTATCTCACCCTCGAGAGAGGAGAATTAGGTCATGCGTAGTTCTGACATCTTATTCTTTTTCGCTTAATTCAAACTTGTTTTTGTTTCTTTTGTTGACTTTTTTTTTCTTTGGGACTTTTCTGACTTTTTTTTTCTTGACACTCTTTTTTTTCTTTTTGGACACATTTTTCTCTCATTTCTTTTTGAAACTTTTTGACTCTATTGTTTTGCTCGACATTTTTATTTTGAGCTCTGCTGACTCTATCTTGATTCCAAAAAAGGGGTATGAAAGAAAATAGGACTAAAGCTCAAATGGGGTAAACAAAGGATGACACGATGTTTGGATAGCAAAATGAAATGCCTACGTTATATCAATTCTTGAAAATGCAAGTACATATCATGCAATATGAAAGTGAGAGATGAAGATTATTTGTGACACTTTCACAATACTAACTTTAATTGAGCATGTGTGCCACTACTTCTTCTGGGCTTGTCAAACATACAACTCCACTTTGTTGTACATTCTTCATGCTGAAGGACTCATGACTTCGTGGAGCTAATTTTTTTCCTGTTCCTCTTGATAGGATCACGTAGACACTGTTTGACCTAATTAAGACATGTCTTTCAATGATGACCAAGTTATCCTTGCGATTCTCAAAAAGTCTCAATTTTAAAAGAAGGCTTCAAGTTGATCACCAAATGCCTCAACACTCTATTTATTTTCTCAAATGCTCTCTTTTCCTAAATTTAACTCTCTGATTCAATGCTTCATGATTAAGCTGGATTTTAAGATCTGACTGAAAATTCCACAGGCATATCATATCACTAGAATCAATATAAAGTGATTGTATAAAGAAAACAAACAAACAACACATATTTGAAACACAAAAGAAAAGGGACACTTCATTTAGTTGAAATAAAATATAAAAGGGTTTGAACATAAACGACAAAGGGACAAAACAAGATAGATCTCGAAATACAACCCTGAAATAACTCAAAAAACAGAAAACAAAACAAAACAAACTACCAGACCTCTTCCTAGTAGGGAGAGGGGTGACTTTTCAATTGCTCAGCCTGACATATTAGCCATTGGTTTGCATATCAACATGACTGGAGCTTCCACCACTGTCAGACACATTTCTTTCAATAAATAAGCTCTGGATCTCCATGCTTAACTCATTGCCTCCCACTATTGTGCAGTACTGCGTGCTGGTGAAAAACTCTGTGGGATGGTCGAAGAGCCAATGTTTTGCACTACAATCAATTTATCTTGAATTATCTTTTTTATTTCTCTTTTCAAAGTGTGACAATCTTCAGTACTATGACCTTGAACATCAGAATGATATGCACATCGCACATTAGGATCAACGCTTCTTGAATGTGGGTCAGGAGTATACCCAAGGAGAGGAGTGATCATGCCCTGCTGTACGAATTTCTGAAATAAACTAGCATAGGATCCCCCAATAGGAGTGAAATTATCTTTTTCCTTCTTCCTCTTTACGAACTCTGGCCTCGGATGAAATTTGGATTTAGAGGTCCCTTGGTAAATTTGTGGGGGTCGAGGACGATGTTGAGGGACAGGTGCATGCCATTGTGGATAAGAAGATGGATGAGCATACAATTGTGCATTGTTAACAGGATATCGAGGAAGTGGAATGGGATTTCTTGGATTTCGGAGAAAGAAACCTTGTTGCAAGTGGTTATGTGGATCTGATATATAAGCTCGGGATTGAGGCTGATAGTATTGGTGGGTTGGACCTCTTAAACTCTGCTTTGGACCTGTCATGACAATATGTGCGTTTTCCTTCTTCTTTTCTTCAGTTTTCCTTGTTGATTGCAATATCGTCCCGAATGTTTCACAGAATCCTTCTGTCCATCAGGCTCCCCAAATTTCGATGTCTCAAGCTGGGGGGAAGGTTAACACTTGGAGACACACCCCAGTTTTTATAGGAAACATATTCATAGCCCATAAGTACAGGAGAATTTTTCATATCATTTTCTACACTCCTTACTTTCCTAACCATTTTCTCTGACTCTTTTGGCATGCTAGGCTTCTTAGTAAGAAATTTTGGCGGTTCACTTAACTTAACTGTAGGCTCAAGAGTATACCAATGATCATCAACAATATTGAACATGGAGTCACTAGTGGACTGGAGAAGCACAATCGTTGGATTGATAGACAAAGTGGAAGCCTTAGTAGAAGGTTGAGCAACAAAAGCACAGACGGTATGTGGTCCTGTGAATGTGGTAGACTTATACTGAGGAGATAAAGAAAGAGTGGTGGAAGTGTTGAGGTGCATTTGACGTGGAATAGATTCTGAGGCATGCTGTGGTACATCAACAACAGTAGGAAACTGACTTTGCAATTTTGGTGGAAGACTCAAGGTATTTGTAGGGTCAAAAGTGGAAAACGGAGGTGGAGGCAGCCCACTGGCCCAAGCTCGGTACATTTTCATCATTTGTTGTCTCAGTTTCAAATTCTCTTCCTTTAAACTCTCAATTTCCTGAATCTTTGTTTCATCCATGATGTCACTCTCTATATCCTTGTTGGACACAACTAACCCTTCCTTGAATTTGGTGTGATATGGAGGACGAACCAGGAAACCACAAACCAACCACCTTAAATTAACAGAATAAGAGACAACAAATATGTTAGAGTTCAACATTTTTCAAAACCTCTTTATTTTCTTGAAAAAAAATCATTGAACCCTAGAAGGGCGCCTACGTATCTCACCCCCGAAAGGAGAGAATCAGGTGAGCGTAGTTCGTGAAGTCATGCCAAAATGGCCAATTAAACTCTTTTTTCTTTCTTGAAACAAAGTGTCAAAAGAATTGACGAAAATCTTTTTTTTTTTAGGTTTAAATCTCTATACAAAAATGAAGCCTGTGATTACCAAAGAAAAATCTTTTTGGGTTTCTGATTTTTGAATTTCATGTGAAAATGAAACTTGAACCTATTAAAGGAAAATCTTTTTGTAGTTTTCTTTTAAAGACGTATATGAAACACCTATTCTAAATGGAGAGTGAAGAAAATCTTTTTTTTTTTTTGAATTTTTCAAATAAGGTCCCCGAACCAACAATAGATTGTCTACGTATCTCACTCCAGAGAGAGGAGAATCAGGGGTGCGTAGTTCATCCAGATTGGACAATTAATGATTAAATAACAGGCTAGACCCTGACTTAAGAGATACAACCAAAGACAGACGATGAACCATGTTAATAAAATCTTTTGAATTTTCATTTAGATACTTTACAGAAAAATGACATCAACAACTATGAAAGAAAAATCTTTTTGGTATTTTCGTTATACGAAATGTAAAAAAATTTTAACATTTTTTTTTTGTATTTTTCTTTTATAAACACATCCTATGAATGAAAAAAATCTTTTTGAAGTTATCGAACTGTGAATGCATGCTAAATGAGACAAAGAAAAATCTTTTTGATGTTTTTGGGAAAATGAGTGCGGGAGGTAAAAAAATTCCTTTTGACTATTGGAATTTTGAAAAATAAAATCCATAAAAAACTCTAAAAACTATGAAACTCTTTTTTTTTTTACCCACACACTTTACTTCTAACCCATGTTTTTCCCAAATCAGTCCGTCAAAAGACCACGTTATCATCAAAGATGCAACATTTAGCACGTAGGGATGCTTTAGAGGTGAGTCTCCTACAAAGGACCAAGTGGGCCCCACTAGGTCTCAATATGATGCACATAAGCATGACCTAAAGGCTGACCTACGTTGGGGTTCACTAATAAGGTGTTCGGGGGAGCGTATGGTCGATAGTGGCTGCTTTGCTTTCCACCTACTTCATAACACCGACGGATCCCCCCCTAAAATAAGGGTGACTCAACTAGCGGTTGTGTACAACACGTGTACTATGGACTTGTTGTAGAAATAAGGCCTAGGGGTAGACACATGATGCCAGATATAAAAGCAGTAACATATAGGATAAATACTGTACACGAAGAGCACGAAAATGTACAACAGTGATAACAATAACACAAATAATAATCATAGACAATGTTTATACGCCCATAATGTCAAACAAAGCCGATACGACTCCAAAAATAAACTCGAATTCTGAAAAGGTCCCCAGCAGAGTCGCTAGAGTTGTCACAACCCTTTTTCGTACTCCAAAGATTATGTTTTAAGGGTCGAAAGGATTTTAATTATTAAAGTGACAAAAGATGAAAATTTGTTTCAAAAAAGGATTATTTTTAACAATCAAAATTCAGAGTCACCACATGGCATAAATCGGGTGTGCCGAGTCACCCATGGATATCCTTTTTCAAAATGGTTTTGACTCTTTAATACTGGTTTGTGAACAAAGATTCCGGCTAAGGAATTCTGTTGACCGAGGGGAAGGTGTTAGGCACCCCTCGATCCTGTGGTTTGACCACGGTCGCTTGGCAGAGCATATCGGCTAAATTGACATTACAAATGCATAAACCACACAAAGCACGCAAAAATAATCACTCAAGCAAACAAAACAAAATAATCCAAAATATAATGTCCAGTCCAATTATACAGTCCTAAAAAATGAAAAATACGAAAATGTAAACCTATTCTATTCTAAACTAATCCTAAACTACTCCTATGCTTTACCTGACGCCCCGGGCCTTCCTCACGAACGTCTTCAGCCAACATAATACCCGGGGCATTCCCCGGTGAATAAACACAAATCCTTCGGGGCATTCCCCAGCCAAATAAATACAATAGATCTCAATGCATAAATCAAAACCACTCCACAAATATTTTAAACATTTCAACAATCCACCAATTCTAAATTTTTGCCTACCCGAGCCTAGTGCTTGCCTACCCTCTTGATGACATATCACGTTCAACGTCAACAATGAATCAAAATACTATAATATTCACTTTTATCAATTTTCGATTATCATTCCCCAAATAATCAATTTTAATCCTCCATGAGATATTATTTCATCACACACCTTATAATTAATCCATAATCAAGGAAATCAAACATCAAATCAAAACAAATAATAATTCACATCACCACAGATCAACCAAGACACCAGATTCAATTCAAAGCATAGAACACGATAAATAACAAAATAAGAAAGGGAAGGAAGAGAATTAGACCTCGATTCGAAGGTTTCGAAATTCAAAATGCTTCAACCAAAGAATAGAAACCATGCCGAAGAACCTTGAATCGAACCTCAACAAAGGACTCACCAACTCCGTACTAAATCAACCGCAAGAATCTCAAAATTAGACCCGAATACGAATTCACGAAAGCAAACCCGCAACCCAAAGCAAAGATCACAAAGCCTGACCAATCGCACCTAATTAGCACACTCCATTACTGTTTTTGGTCGCTTTTCGGTGGATGGTCGCCGGAATCGACACTGGAGGTCGAATTCAGTGGCTTCCCAGCATGCTCCGGTCACTGTTATAGCATTGTCAGAGCTCCGGCGAGCTTAATAGTGGTGGAGCTGCTCTCCTCCGCCCTGAATCGTCTCTCGTTCGATCTCTATCCTCTCTATCCCTCTCTCGCGGTTCTCTGCTCTCTCTCTCGCTTTCTCTCGATGTTTCTCTCTCTTTCTCTTGCTCTTTTTCTCTTCTCTCTCCCGCAGCTCTCTCTCTCGATCTTTCCCTCTCCGATCTGTGCGTGTGTAATGGTGTGTGTATATGGAAATGGAAGATTTTCTGAGAGTAGTTGATGTAAATTGATCAAACTATGACAAGGCTTCCTTATGTATTTGTGTTTAATAGTGAATTCATCCAAAGAAAAATAATCCCCCCCTCCCCCCTCCGTGTATTATGAAAAATGTGACCCTTTTTGTTGTTACTCCATTGGAAAAATCCCAAGAATATTCAAAGTGGGCCCCTCCTTTTGTTTGTTTTGTCAATTGGTTTTAAATTGAATAAAAATGTGGGGTAGGGGAATTGGTGGGTAGGTAGAGGGTGGGGTGGTGAGGTGTGAGGGTATGGATGTGATGTGGTTTATTTTGATTGGGTAGGTTGTTTGGATAAGATAAATTAGATAGGGGATTGTTATTTTTGTCATTTTGTGGAGGAATTATCACATGGATGAGGGTACACGGTAGGATAAGATAAAAATGGGTAAAAACAATATCTTGGAGGGACGAAATTAGGTGTCTACAGGTATTAAATAAAACGTCTCGCTTCATGTCCACACCTTTTAAAAGACTCACATATGCTACTTAAACTCTTATACATAGTTATAAAATGAACAAAAGAATATGTTACAAGTAGATCTACAAGAATAAACATAACAATATATACATTGATTCTATCAACGGAAAAGAGTCAAAAATACCTCCAAATTATCCAAAATAGAGAAAAATTACTCTTCGTTAGTTTTTTGAGCTCAAGATTGCCCCTCTCTCCAACGGTTGGACACCAAGCAACTACATGGACAAAAAATATCACTTGGACAATCCACGTGAAAAATCCCTTAATAACCATAAGACTAATTTTAAAACCCGACCCGAGCCAAGAGGCAAAAGTAATAAAAGGGTAAATCGATCAACAACCTTGCATTCTTCATCGATCAGATCGAACACATATGTTATAAGTAGATCTACAAGTATACACATAACAATACATACATTGACACTATCAATAAAAATTACAACCACATCAAAAAAATCACTAAAAAAGTTTGCTTGCAAATTCATCTAGCTCTTCTATTTTACATGAAGAATAAGAATATATCCCTGAATTGTGACCAAAGTTGTTACGATATACTTTAATTTCACGGGAGTCCTATTACCCCTACCTTAATTTTAGCGTATTTTTGTCATCCTTTTGTGCTGATGTCGCACCTTGCCTGAAGTTAAACACCCGAGACGCGTGAAGAACGTAACTTCCACGTGCCACGTCAGCTAAAAAGTTTGACAAAAATATGCTAAAATTTAGTACAGAGGGGTATAGGACCCCCGTAAAATTGAAGTGTGTCGTAGCAAATTTGTTCATAGTCAAGGTACTAAATTCTTATCTCAAATTACTACAAGATCAAAAAATCACTAAAAAAGTTTGCTTGCAAATTCATCTAGCTCTTCTATTTTACATGAAGAATAAGAATATACTCCCATTCAACCAAAAAAAAAAAAAAGAATATACCCCTAACTATACTAATGTTGTTACGACACACTCAGTTTTACGGGGGCCCTATTAACCCCTAACTCAATTTTATCGTATTTTTGTCACCCTTTTTTTGCTGACGTGGCACCTTGTGTGAGGTTAAATACCTGAGGCACGTGAAGAACTTCCATGTGCCACGTCAGCTAAAAAAGTTGATAAAAATATGCTAAAAATTAGTTCAGAGAGGAAATAGAACCCCCGTGAAGTTGAACTATGTCATAGCAAATTTGGTCATAGTTACGAGTACTAAATTTATCTCAAATTACTACAAGAACAATAAATCACTAAAAAAGTTTGCTTGCAAATTCATCCAACTCTTCTATTTTACATGAAGAATAAGAATTAGCAAGTTCCCTTAGCTCACGCAAACTTCTACCCAAATTCAAAGCTAATTTCATTTCAAAAACTTCACCATTTTCCCTTTTATTAACATCTTTTTCCATCAAATTTGATTCAGTTGACTCTTTCATGTACTTAAAAAAACCTGCATTGCTTCTATACATCTCAAACACCATTCCCACTTGTCCACCATGTTGTATTGTGTTGACGATACACGCCAACGCCCCCGGCACTACGCCAATCATAGCCGCCCAGGAACGCGAAGATCCCACAAGAGCGGAGCCAATTGTTGCCAGCCCTGTTAGTACAGGACCCAGAACCGCGAGGAATTTGTTTAAATTTAAGGCCTTTGTAGCTAGTCTAATGTACTCTTCTTGGTCTTTTTTCTCCAGGATTTTCGCTACTTCCCTCATGTCCTCCTCCAGTTTCCTGTTCCAACCATTACAATCATTGCGATTTTCATTGACTATTTTGGACTTTGTTTGTCTAATTTCCTCCTTGAGTTCTTCATTCCTACCATTACAATCATCGCGATTTTCATTGACTATTTTGGACTTTGTTCGTCTCATTTCCTCCTCAAGTTTCTCATTCCAACCATTACAATCATCGCGATTTTCATTGACTATTTTGGACTTTGTTCGTCTCATTTCCTCCTCAAGTTTCTCATTCCAACCATTACAATCATCGCGATTTTCATTGACTATTTTGGACTTTGTTCGTCTCATTTCCTCGTCCAGTTTCCCATTCCAACCATTACAATCACCGCGATTTTCATTAACTATCTTGGACTTTGTTTGTCTCATTTCCTCCTCGAGTTCCCCATTCCAACCATCACGATTATCATAGAGTACAATTTTGGAATTTGTTTGTCGTTGTTGTTGAGGCCACCATACAGCAGGCTCGATTATATAAGGGAATTTATCGAGCATTGTACCTATAATAGGCAATGGATACGCCTTGTCAAGTGCCAAAACACTGAGCATAGCCATTTTCACCCCACTATTACTAACAGGTTGACCGATTGATAAAGTTGTATCGATCCGGTTAAGTAGATTTCGAAACAATCTTGATGCATTTCGTTGTTCTTCAGCTAATTGCGATGGCTGTAACTGATTCAATAAAACTAACATACAAGTGACAGCAAAGTACATCAATGTGGAACATAATTTTAGTCCAAAAATTGGACTAGTACTAGTAATTGCAATTGCAGTAATTGTTGCAGCTGCTAGTGTTATACAATTAATTGATGTCAATAGCATAGTGTTCCATTGACATCTTTGTTCACAAATATTTTTATGCATCTCTACGCGATCCGCGATAGCTTCCCTTATCGTGTATAGCTTCGCGATAATAATCGTATCAGGGTTATTATCGCTCGTATCATGTTTTGTTGATGGTATAATTAGTCGTGGCTCGATTCGATTTGAAGATTGAAGGGTTGACATTGTTTTGGAATGGCAAAAAGATGATATTTTTTTTCACGAGAAATGAATTTGTTTGTAGTGATTTTAAGATTTGTTGTGAAGTTTTTTTTTGAGTTGTAATGTGTTTGTAATTATGAGATCAAAAGAGGGTGAGGAGATGATGTGTATATATAGGGAAGGTTGGTGAGGAAATTTTTCTTCTTTGTTTTTTTGGTTTTTCATTGAGTGTTCGGTGAGTGCATTGGAGTCCCACTGATCTGGTTTCACGGCGGATGGGACTCATTCTGGTGTAGCGTTTCCTACCAAGAATTTTCATACCGGACTCGAACCCGGGATTGCTGGTTAAGAGAGGAGCAACCTCATCCACTGCAGATGAGGAATTTTTTTTTTGTTTCTCATTCAGTGTTCGGTAACAACATTGGAGTCCGAATGATCTAGATACGCGTCGGGTAGGACCCATTTGGGTGTAGCGCTTCCTACCAAGAATTTTTCATACCCGGTCTTGAAACTGGGACCTCTGGTTAAGAGAGGAGCAGCCCCATACACCGCATATAAGGATTTTTTTTTTTTGTTTCCCATTCACTGTTCGGTAACCTCATTGGAGCCCGACTGATCTGAATTTGCGTCGGGTAGGAACCATTTAGGATTGAGCTCCCTATTAAGAATTTTTTATACCCGTACTCGAACCCTGGACCTCTTGTTAAGGGGGAACAACCACATCCACTATAGATGAGGAATTTTTTGTTTTTGGTTTCCTATTCACTGTTCGGTAACCTCATTGGAGCCCGATTGATCTGAATTCATATCAGGTAGGATTCATTCAGGAGATAACACTCCCTACCAAGAATAGTTCATACCCGAGCTCGAATTCGAGACCTCTGGTTAAGGAAGGAGCAGCCCCATCCACTGCAGATAATGAAATTTTTCATTTATGGGTTTTGGACTATAATTTTCTTTAGTTACTAATTTTCGATAGATTTATTTATACATATAAAATAACTTTCTTTAATAGAAATATAATATTTGAGTTTAAGATTATTGAGTTTTGTTGAATCTGTAGTTATGATTATAGTAGTGAATTGTTGAACTTTTGAATTTGTTGAAAAATTCTTTTAATTCTTTTTTTTACTATGTTGACTTTAGATGTATCAAAAATCTATATGAATTTATCATAATTAAGTTCTAAATTTAATTAAGTAATCATTTTTTCAAAACTATCTAGTATCTAGTAAATAAATTTATAATTCAAAATTAGGGTAAACAACACAAATTTCGACAGTTTGAATCTTAATTAAAGAAAATCTCTATATTTTGCATAATTACTGAAAATTCCAATTCTGGGTCTGTCGAGATACATAAGTAGCTCCCGATACATCTAGCGAAGATAGATTTTGTTCTCTGTAAAACTACATAATTAGCTTGTGATACATTTTTTCGATTTTGGGTTTGTCGAGATACATGATAGATCCAACAAAAATACATTTACAAAGATACATAATTAGCTTCTAATATATTTTTTTCGATTCTGGATCTATTGATATACATAATTAGCTACCGATACATCCAACGAAGATACATAATTAGCTGAAATTTTTGTAATTACTTTATAAAGGTAGAAAATTATGTAAATATGGTAAGTTAAGGTGTATGTTTATGTTATTTTTTCTTAAAATTATACTAGTATTATTGAGATACATTATCATAATAGGAGTAATTTAAACTATAAAAATACTTAATTAACATTTTTTAAAAGGGAACAAAAAATATATACTGGATAAAATAAATAAAAGAAACGTGGAATATTTAATTATTGGAGTTCTTACACAGCCCACCTGTTCTTACTTTTGAGTTTTTGGCCAATAATTATCTAGAATAGTTGTCATTTGAGGAAATTAAATTAAATATTCAATAATTCACTATTATTAAATTAGTATAATAGAATAAAATCTTACAAAAATCAATGTCGTTGTGCGTTCTTCACGTGGTCATTATCAAATTAAATTCATAATTTATTGTGTATTGGTCATCATTTTGTAATATGTGTTGTTTAGTGTAAATTATATTGTAATACATTTCATTTAATGACTTATTGTTGCTAAATAATTACTCAATTTGGTCAAAATAATCAATCTTATATGGTGTTTGCTACAACTTAAAATACATTTGGCAACTCTAGTCATTGGAGATTTAGGCCCATTTAGTTTAGGGCAAAAATATAAATCTTGACAATTTGGAGCTTAATTAAGAAAATTTCGACGTTTTGCATAATTATTGAAAACTTTGATTTTGAGTCTATCGAGATACATAATTAACTTCCGATTCATTCAATGAAGATACATTTTTTTTTTTGTAAAGATACATAATTAACTTTCGATACATTTTTTCGATTTTGGGTCTATTAAGATACATAGTACATCCAACGAAGACATAATTTTTGCTTGTATACATACATAATTAGCTCCCGTTATATTTTTTCCGATTTTGGATCTGTTGAGATACATAATTAGCTTCCCAATACATCCAACAAAGAAACATAATTAGTTGAAATTTTTGTAATTATTTTGTAAGGTAGAAATTTGTATAAATATGATAAATTAAGGTTTATATTTATATTATTTTTCCTGCATTTATTCCCACAGAATCCACAATTTTGTTTGTCCATCAACACATTCACACACTTTTTATTGCAACAAAATGGTTCTAGGCTACTCTTGGCCCAACATATAAATGATATGTAAGTATATCATTTATTTTCAACTTGCGATCATAAGATGGTATTTAATTTGTGGTTGAAAATTGTCAATTCTTGGAAGAGATATGAAAATGATATTGTAAGTGGTAAATTCTTGGTAAACAATCTTGAAGTAACTGGTAAAGTTGCTGACATGTGATTAGGAGGTCAAGGGTTCAAGCCTTGGAAATAGCCTGCAACAGAAATGCAAGATAAAACTGTGTACAATACACCCTTGTGGTGGGGCTCTTGCCCGGACCCTGCGCATAGCGGGAGCGTTAGTGCACCCGGCTGAAGTGGAACCTTGGAGTAACTGGTAAAGACGATGCCATGTGACCAGGAGGTCACATGTTGGTAAAGTTGATGTCATGTGACCAGGAGGTCATAGGTTCAAGCCTTAGAAACAGCTTTTGACAGAAGTTCAAGGTAAGACTACGTACAATACACCCTTGTGGTAGGGCCCTTTCCCGGATGACCCTGTGCATAGCAGGAGATTTAGTGCACCAGGCTGAAGGGGAGCTTTAGAGTAACTGGTAAAGTTGCTGCCATGTGACCAGGAGGTCACAGATTCAAGCCTTGAAAACAACCTCTGGCAGAAATGCAAGGTAAGACTGCGTACAATACACCCTTGTGGTTGGGTCCTTTCCCGGACCCTGCGTTTAACGGGAGCTTTAGTACACCGGGCTGAAGGGGAGCCTTAGAGTAACTGGTAAAGTTGTTGCCATGTGATCAGGAAGTCACAGGTTCAAGTCTTGAAAATAGCCTCTGGCAGAAATGCAAGGTAAGGCTGTGTACAATACACCCTTGTGGTGGGACCCCTCCCCGGACTCTGCATATAGCAGAAGCATTAGTGTATCGGGTTAAAGGGGAGCCTTAGAGTAACTGATAAAGTTGTTGTCATGTGACCAGGAGGTCACAGGTTCAAGCCTTGAAAACAGCCTCTGGCAGAAATCTAAGATAAGGCTACGTACAAACACATCCTTGTGGTGGAGTCCTTTCTCGAAATCCTGCGCATAGCAGAAACTTTAGTCATCGAACTGTCCTTTTTATGTTGTAAGTGGTATAGCTAATGCCATTATTATGGCTAAAATTAAAAGGAGTTTCATGATCTTTATATGGCTATTTGTGAAAGGATGGAAAAATTATGAAATATTAGTGGCTAGTTAACCTTTTGTTTTGATAATGGAGTGGTCTTAATTCACAAATAACACACAATTCAAATAATTAATCTAAATTAGGTGCTTCATTATCTAAATTATTTAAAATTCCTATCATTTTAATTAATTATTAAAATTCCTCATTTACATTTGTAAGCAATAAAATTTTATCCGTATAAAATTTGGATAATATTAAATTTAAAATATATTAGTCTCAAATAAATATTGTGGATTAATATAATTGGATCAATTTTTTAAATTCAAATATGTGTGGATTTAATTAAAGTCCAATTCTTTTAATTGGGCTAGTCCATTAATTTGGGTTAAAAGAATGATTAGCCCACTTTAGCAAGCCCAAGATGTCATCATATTCTAGAGGCCCAATTTGGTGGCACGTGTCAGATGACGTGGCATGCCAAGTCAAGTGAAGGAGCCAATGAGACCATGCCACGTGTCAAAATAATGCAGTAAATTAAAAGCCCATAAGAAATGTCATGTCACTTAAATCTGATTGGCCAAAGGAAGTTCATACTTATCATGACTCTTCCCTTCCACAACTATAAATAAGGGTCTCATAATTCAGAAAAAGGACCCTAGAATTCTAACACGTAGCAAGAGAAAGCTCGTGGATCAAACACCATAATTTCTCTAAAAAGCTTAGGCATTCAAATCAAGTTCATCAAGACTCAAGATCTAGACCGCAATATTCAAGAACAAGCTCAAAAGCCCTTGAATTCAAGTACAAATCAAGATCAAGTCCCTCAAGTCCAACAAATCAAGTTCAAATTCAAGATTAAGCTTCAAGCCCTTGAATTTATATTTGAAAAGGCGAATCAGAGGATTCATAGAGATTGTAACACTCTCATTGAAATTAATAAAATTGATTGTTGCAATATTTTCTTGTCTCGAATTATTTATTTTTTGGCCTCGAAAGTTTTATTATCCAACAAATTCTGGCATGCCCAGTGGGACGATCTCTACCTATCATCTCAACATTTCATACTTCAAAGTTTAAGAACAACAAAATGACTTCCAAGAAGGTCAATTCTCAATCAACTGCTTCCAAGGATGCAGATTCAAAGTTCTCTGCTGAAGTAGAAAACATCTTTGGTGTTACTTTTGAAACCCTGGGATCTATCACAAGAAGCAAGGCAGGCTTGATAGGACAACAAACATATCCAGTGTCGTCTGCTCCAGCTCTAATTTTTGGATCTTCAACCTCAAAAGGAACGAAGTCCAATGCAAGTGCTTCAAAAAGAGGAAGCCGTGTGGCCGAATCGCTGAAAAAGACTCTATCTCTACTTGAGCATTTCGGTTCCAAATACTCTGGAGCCAAGATCGATTGTCGTTCAACAAATGCATCATCTCCACTTACACCACATAAGCTAAGCACTTCAAATATCAACTTATGTGATAATCCCTGTTACTCTCCGATATCTCCGGTGATCATGCAAGCAATGGTAACTAATGCGTCGTCTATGGAGAAGCAGCTTGCGAATCTGACAAAGGTAATTGAAGGCCCTACCAACTATGTTCAGAATCAAGAGGCTAGGATTGATAAGATAGTGGATAAGGTGGAAGGCTTGATAAATGGAGAATCTATCCATGCGCCAGGAAAATCTCCAGAGGTTCATGAGATAGAAAATCCTGTGAAACAAACACCATCGACTAAAGAGGTGCAAGTTTCTGCTGAGGGAATGATCTCGATTGGGCAATTGAGGGAATTTATTGAAAGGACCCTCAAAGACAAGTATGATGTTGTCACCAAGTCTTCCCTTGCATATGCCAAGCCTTACATTGCAAGAATAGATAACCTGAAAATGCCTTCTGGCTATCAACCCCCCAAATTTCAATAATTTGAAGGAAAAGGTAACCCAAAACAACATGTCGCACACTTTGTCGAGACGTGTAATAATGCTGGAACTTACGGTGACTATTTTGTCAAACAGTTTGTTCGTTCCCTAAAGGGAAACTCCTTTGATTGGTATACAGACCTCGAGCCTAACTCCATCGAGAGTTGGGAGCAATTGAAACACGAGTTCCTAAATCAGTTTTATAGCACAAGGCGTACAGTGAGCATGATAGAGCTCACAAATACTCGGCAAAGAAAGGATGAGCCAGTCATCTACTTCATCAATCGATGGAGAAATGTGAGTCTAAACTGCAAAGATAGGCTCAGTTAAGCTTCTGCAATAGAGATGTGCGTCCAAGGAATACACTGGGGGCTTCTCTACATCTTGCAAGGAATTAAATCAAAATCCTTTGAATAGTTAGCTACTCGTTCTCACGACATGGAGTTGAGCATGTCTTCTGCTGGAAAGGAAAGAACGCCTATTCATGACCCTCGAAGGGGAAAGGAAAAGCAGGAACCCAAAAGATGGGGCAAGTTTCTTCCCAAAAAATGAAAACAAGGAGTCCATGAATGTTGACATGTCTCCTATGAATGTCACCACAAAGGTGAGCAAGAAGCAAAGTGTGAAAACGACTTTTGGAACACGTCCAAATCAGAAAACTTTAAAGGAGATGCAAGAAAAAGAATATCCCTTCTTTGATTCTGATGTTGCTGAGATTTTCGATGAACTCCTTCAACATAAGCTCATTGAACTCCCAGAGATAAAGCGTCCCAATGAAGCTGGGCGGACCAATGACCTTAATTATTGCAAATATCATAGGCTCATAAGTCACCTTCTGAAAAAATGCTTTGTCTTTAAAGATAAAGTTATGCAATTAGCAAAAGAGAAGAAGATCTTCTTCGACGATGAGACAACCAATTCTCATCAAATATCCATTACTTTTGGCTCGCTCGACCTAGTCCAAATATGTGTCGAAGAGCATAATAAGAAAATATTAGAGCCTGACAAGTCTTTAATTAATGAAGATGATGATGAAGGTTAGACTCTGGTGACCAGACGTAGACACAAGAAGACGAGTCTGCGAAAAGAGACATACGAGCAGCCAACCGGAAGAAGAATGGTAAAGAAACCAAGAAAATAGAAGTTGGTTAGATTTCCAAAGAAGATAAGGGTGACAGAGCTTCACCACCAAAAACCTCAACGTTCGGTGACTTTAGAGGAATTCATACCGAGTTGGTTTCGTGTAAAGACTGCCCAAGTCAACCTTGAGGCATCTTGTTTTAATGCCGCCAAAGAGGGGGCAAAGGGTGAGAATCTACCCATGAAGGTTCCTTCACCTTCCGAAAAGTTTGCTGAAACTCTTGGCGAAAAGGTACATGTGTGTGATACAAAAATCACATTCATAAATAACGATCTTCTGCTTGGTGAGGCCCTACATAACCGTCCCTTATATATGGTGGGTCAAATTCTAGAAAATAATATCAATAGAATCTTGATAGATGAGGGGTCTGGAGTTAACATCCTGCCTATCCGTACGATGAAAGAACTTGGCATCGCTACTAGCGAATTGGACGAAAACCGTATAATGATCCAAGGCTTCAATCAAGGGGGACAGAGGGCCATGGGATGTATCAAGTTGGGGATTCGCATGGATGATTTTCAATCAAACCCATTGATACATGTGATCGATGCCAAAACTTCATACAATATATTGCTTGGTAGGCCTTGGGTGCACGGGAACAAAATTATCTCATCCTCTTACTATCAATGCTTGAAGTACCTCGAAGGTAGAGTGGAAAGAAATATAGTTGCCGATGACAAGCCATTCACTGAAGCTGAGTCACATTTTGCCGATGCAAAATTCTACTTAAAAAATATGTTGTGGATGAGAAAAGGGTTGAAGATGTCACCAAGACCAAGTGTGACGATCTTGCATCTAAGAAGGTCGCGGTGACTGTTGAAAAAGTCGCCACCAATTAGCCTCTCTCCACTTTAAATAAAGAAGGTGTCGCTTCTACGAAAAAGAAAGCAACTCCCGTTCTTCGTTACGTATCGAAGGTAAACAAAGAGAAAGATCACCCATCTAATTCCCAAGATAATGTGTTAAAGGGGCTAACTTTACCTATCAGGAAGATTAATGCAATAAATCCATCCTCAAGACTTCTTGAAGAGTCTATGGCTCAAAATTTACCACAAGATATGACACTCCCTACGAAACGTACGAAGGATGACTTCGATCCAAGTGCATACAAGATATTTATAAAGGCTGGATACAATCCAAATGAGCCATCAAGGTTGGGTAAACTTCCGTTGGAAGGTACGACCAGGCAGGCACGTGAAGGCCTAGGATATACGCAGTCACCTCCTATTTGTATCTCCATAAGAAGGAAGGTTAGCAACTACATCACTGTAGAGGAAGAGTCTACTGCATCCAACAAAAAGGCTTCTGTCTTTAATCGACTTGGAGAATCAACTGCAAGAACTTCTATGTTCACAAGGTTAGGACCTCTAAATAAGAGGAAAATAAACAAGTGTAAGAGGAGTCGTCAAAGCGCGATGATGCACTCTTCACTTAAAATACAAAAAGGATTTCCAAAGTTTGATTCCTTCTAGAATGAAACGACAGACGAAACTGGTAGTTTCATGCAACGAGGTGTCAAAAGCTAAAACTCATACCGTAGTGTATACCAAGGAACGTGAGGAAGATGAAGAAAGTGTTGGCTCCTCATATCATGCTATGATCCAAAATGAGAATGTGGTCGCGTCTCAAATGAAGGTTGATAAAGAGATGGAAGATACTTCCTGGTGTCACCACATATCCATCAATGATAATGATCCTTAAGAGGAGAAAGATGTTGGAGATTCTCTATCTCAACTTGAAGAAGATGCCCAAGCCTCGAAATATTCATGAGTTAAAAAGCCTTCAAGGAAGGCTAGCATATTTAAGGAAGTTCATCTCAAACCTGGCCAAAAAATGTCAACCATTTAGTCGTCTCATGAAGAAGGACACTCCTTTTGAATGGGACCAAGCTTGTAGTAATGCCTTTGAGAGTATCAAATCATACTTAATGAAGCCACCAGTTCTTGTGGCACCCATACCTGGGAAACCATTAATACTCTACATCGCGGCACAAGAGAGGTCAGTTGGAGCACTACTGGCTCAAGAAAATAGTAAAGGCAAGGAAAAATCTCTTTACTATTTGAGCAGAATGATGACACCGAATGAGCTAAAGCATTCTCCTATTGAAAAGTTATGTTTGGCATTAGTCTTCTCGATTCAAAAGATGAAGCACTACTTTCAGGCTCATGTTGTCCGGCTTGTCTCTAAGGCAAATCCCTTCAAGTTTGTAATATCAAAACCAGTCCTTAGTGACCGACTTGCAAGATGGTACCTTCAATTTCAACAGTTTAAGATTGTGTATGTTCCCAAAAAGGCTGTAAAGGGACAAGCTTTGGCTGACTTCTTGGCAGACCACCCGATACCACATGATTGAGAACTGAGTGATGAACTTCCTGATGAAGATGCAATGATTATTGAAGCTAGACTCACATGGAAAATGTACTTTGATGGTATCGTACATCGAGATGGAGCTGGTGCCGGGGTGGTGTTTATCACTCCATAAGAAGAGGTCATCCCATATTCTTTTACCCTAACGAATCGTTGCTCTAATAATGTCGTTGAATATCAAGCTTTAATACTTGAACTTGAGATGGCAGTTGACATGAAACAACTGCAATTACAAGTCTTTGGTGACTCCCAACTAGTGATCAAACAACTTTTGAGAAGCTATGAGGTCAGAAAGCCTGAGCTACGACCATATCATGATTATGCACAGAAGTTAATGGGGTGGTTTGGAGAAGTAACCCTCCAACACGTGCCAAGGAGTGAAAATAAGCAAGCTGATGCCCTGACTATTTTGGCCTCAACCCTGACCTTTCCAAATCAAACACAAGTTACTATCCGCTAAGAATGGGTAGTACCGCCGTCAAATTAGGATGTAGAAAATAAGGTTAAATACCTCTTTACCGTGTCTGAAGCTGTAAAAGAAGATTGGAGAAAACCTATCATTGATTACTTATGTTATGGGATACTACCAGAAGATCCAAGGAGAAAGACTAACATTCGTCATCGTGCACCTCGCTTCCTTTACTACAAAGACATACTGTACAGTAGATCATTTGAAGGAGTACTCTTACGGTTTTTAGGAGAGGAAAAAACAATTCAAGCTTTGCAAAAAGCGCACTCGGGAGTTTGTGGATTACATCAGTCTGGACCGAAGCTCCATTTTCACATTAAAAGGATGGGATATTATTGACCAACAATGGTGAAAGATTGCTTGGACTATGCTAGAAGATGCAAAGCTTGCCAATTCCATGCAAATTTCATACATCAACCTCCAGAGATACTACACCTAACTGTAGCGTCTTGGACATTCAATGCTTGGGGAATGGATGTTGTTGGTCCACTTCTAAAATCTTCTGGTGGAAACTTATACATCTTGGCCGCGACAGATTACTTCTCAAAGTGCGCCAAAGTCGTTTCTCTCAAGGAAGTAAAGAAAGAAAATGTTGCAAACTTTATCCGAGTGAATATCGTCTATCGCTTTGGAATTCCTCAGTACATAATAACTGACAATGAAAAGCCATTTGATAACAAGATGATGAACAAAATCTGTGATCTCTTTGGATTCAAGCAGCGCAAGTCTTCTATGTACCATGCTGTGGCCAATGGTCTAGCTGAAACCTTCAATAAAACTTTGTGAACTTATTGAAAAATGTTGTCTCCAAATCTAAATGAGACTGGCATGAGAAAATGGAAGAAGCTTTGTGGGCGTATAGGACAACTTACCGTACACCAACGCAAGCAACCCCATACTCACTTGCTTTTGGAGTTGAAACAGTTCTGCCACTTGAGTGTCAAATACCTTATTTGAGGCTGGATATTCAAGAAGGGCTCACCAATGAAAAAATATTAAGTTACGTCTTGCTGAGTTAGAATCTCTTGATGAGAAGAGACTGGAGGCTAAACAAAATCTTGAATGCTATCAAGCCTGGCTATCTCGTTCTTTCAACAAAAGGGTTCGCTTGAGGTGCTTCCAAGTTGGAGATTAAGTTCTTGCAGTGAAAAGGCCCATTATCACTTCAAATAAGTCTGGGGGCAAATTCACCTCGAAGTGGGATGGACCATATGTCATACAAGAGGCATATCCAAATGGTGCTTACAAGCTTGTCGATGCATATGGTGTAGGGTTGGCCCCATCAATGCCAAGTTCTTGAAGAAGTACTATCCTTGAAAGAAGATGACACTCCTTAAAGAACGAGTATAAACTGTATGTCTACTCCTGGCCCGCAAGAGTATAAACTGTGAACGACTCACAAAAAAAAAATTAAATAACTGTCCGCTAGGTTGAAAACCTCGAAAGAGGCGGCCTAGGCAAATCTTAGAACACAATAAAAAAACTCACCCAGAACTACGTTGTGACTTGATCCTTTTTACTGAGGTACGTAGGCGCTTGGAATTTTATTCTGAGTTCAGTTGCATGAGTGTCAAAAAAAATACATGTCCCCATTTGATTTGTCATATGAAAGTCAAGTCTGCATAAATCCCAATTAATTGTTGAAATTATGTCAAATACTTATGGCTCAATGGGGGCAACCCATCAAAAGAAAAAGAATCTCTTTTGATAGGATTTGGAATACCCAAAGCTTACAGTTGAGGCATAGATCTACCACACGTGCAATTATCAATTATGAAGTCAAAAGCTTTAATTCTTAAGGCTTTCAAATTGAAGTTGTAAGTCCAACTGGGTTGTGAGACAAAGACGTGAAGCCAATGAGCAACAATTTTGATAGAGAAAAGCCAAAGTTTAATATGACGACATCAATGCATCACAATAAGAAAGCAATTCTTGGGGTTGGAATTCAAAGGAAATGTTAAAATAAATGTGCAATATAAAGAAAAAGAGTTTCCATTGTGACTAATAGATCCAACTACTCAATTAAAAAGAAGGGTAAAAGAAAGCAATAAGAAGGTCTGAAGGAAGACATATCCTAAGGCTAATCTAAGTATAGCTTATATTTGACTAAATCTTGTAAAGCAGCCTCTGAGACTTGCTTCTTCTTCTCCACGACCTTTGAGGCTTTTGTTGCTGCAAGGGAGACATCAGAACACTTGGAAAACTCTTCTTCAGCAGCTAAAACTTTGGATTCCATCTCTGCAGTTTCTTGTTTGGCAGCATCTCGGCGAGCTTTTAACTTTTTTACCTTCTTTATCACCTTCTCAGGAGATTTGCAGGCGGTAGAAACTTCTTCAGACTTCGCATCCCTCTCTCTCAATACAAACTCAAGATGTTCTTTGGCTTTTAAATATGTCTTTGACTCTTTAATTGATGTGGTCTTATCAATAAGGGCAGATCGTGCTTAGTCATAGGAAGTCGTCATCCCAAAGAAAGACCCCAATAAATCCTGCAAGGGAGAAATATCTTTCCCCATTCCACTCATGTCATTGAGTATGACTTCGACTCATCTTAGATAGAAGAAGCACGATTCAGAGTAAGGCCTGCAAGTTTGGTACGGATACTAGCCCAAGCCTTCATGATAAATTTTTTTTTAAGCTCTGAAATGACCTTCTGTCCATAAAAAACAGACATGGTTACTGCTGGTTGCCGGGAAAAGTTTGACTCCATATTTGCTTTGACTTTACCGCGAGAGTTAGAAGTAACCTCTTTGGATGACAAAAGTAACTCCCTTGAGTTTGGACCTACTACAAACTCGCTACTATCTTGTGGCTTACTTTGATGAGGATCTTCCAAAATTTGGACATTGTCTGGCCACACCTACAAAGGAAAACATAGTATGAGGGGTATATAAAGGAAATGCATATAATGTGAAATGGTAAAAGAGTTGTCATTATCTTCTCGATAGCTGGCGGAGTCTTCGATGAACTCGAAAGAATATCCACATGGGTGTTAGAATCACCTTTCTTTGCCAAGGTTGGTTTTACGTTCTTCTAGCAGCGATCTCCAGGAATACTCTCGCTCTCATCTTGAGGTGGTCGTTTATTGAAAGCCTGTTGAGTCAGGACAGACGACTCCTCTTTTTGAGTTTCTGCATGTAGAGGTCCCTTAACCCTGAATGGAATGACTACCTTTGGTTTCAAGACAGGAGCCTTAACCACAAATGGGACCTCCTCACCATGAGCCTTAACCACAACTAGGACCTCCTCACCATGTTCTTGGGGAGTATCGACAATAGGACCTATGGCGTTCACCAAAGATTGCAAGTTAACTTCAAGAAAGTATCCATAAACCTTATCCCACCAAGATTTATACAAAGTGGATGAATTTCTTCGCACATTAGGTGTGGCTTTAGGGAAAGTTGCTTTTGACATAGAATGCAATACACAAATTCGATGAAATTTGAGTCCTTCATCTAGTGAAGCACTGCAAATATCATTTTCCAAGATTCTAGGAAGGCCTTGGTAAAACTCAAACTGACGGCTAAATCGGTATGGACTGTATGGCTAAAGTATGAATGAACCTCCATATCTAAAAGGGAGTAAGTTAAAACGGAGGCTCATGAAGTAGCTTATCTCTGACTCTTCATTCTTATCATCATCCACAAAATAATAAGGACTGGACTTATTTGGCATAGTTGAATTCCAACGAGCAGTGTCCCCTTGATGGATGCATTTTCTGGCAAACTCTCCATCAAAGTACTTTGCCCACCTTCTTCAAAATATACCATCATTAATGGAATTGATGGTCCATTAGAAAGTGAAAAATGTGTCTTAAAATAGTAAGCAAACCAACCATACACATAGTGGATAGGAAAGGATATTCTGTGTTGCTCAAGCTACGAAGATTTGTAGACCCTGTTGAGACCATTACAAATGCTTGATAGGACTGGAACTACAAGACTGAAAGTTTGCTTATCGACCATCATACTGCTACTCTAAAATTTCCCGGGTGAATAAAATATCCATCCTTAGAGGGAAATATAAAAGTGCACAACCAACATGATAGGAACGCTGCCAAATATGTATCAGTCCTATGTTCATACTTCATGCCAAGTGTAAAAAATGTGGCATCATTTGCGCTTGACTACTTTGCTGCATTCGGAATAGTCCCAGTTGGGTTTTGGGTTGACTTCAAGCGAGCGGATTTTTTCTCCTTCCTTAGTGGAGCTGACTCATATCTTAATACCCTTTTGCACCAAAACTTTATCCACTTGCTTAGAGGAACCTTCGGATTAGAAGCCTCTCCTTCTTGAAGATGTTGGAAAGCTATAAACAAGAATTCACAAGAACGAGGGATAAATCTTTCATTCTTTTCATCAACATCTGTAAGCTCCTTCGCTTCGGGCACTACTTCTTCATAAGGAAGGCCTCCGATAGGTAGACCTTCAATTTTGTATAAATCCCAAAGGGATATGCATAGATCTCCAACAGAAGTAAGCAATGTGTTGGTAGTTGGACACCAAGCCTCAAAGAATGCCTGTAATATGTTCGATTTCGATCATATGTAAACAGTGAAGCATAAACAACATCATATATTTTGGCTGCCTTCAAGGATTGTGCATTTCTAGCCAATATGTCCTCGGTCCATTCCCAATATCCTTGAGTATGACAATATTCACCGGTTATCTCCACAGTGCCCCCCAACGTACTTCTCCTTTGAGTACCCGACATCCTAAGCAAGGAAGGGTGCTCGCAATATTCAATTGACGTTGGTTGGGAGTCCGAAGAAGCCATACTTTTACCGACCTATTAACACCAATGTCATGTTCTGAAGTCCAATCTGACATGTGGAGAGAATTTTGCAAGGGTGGCCACGGATCTGTATACCTGCCTGCTATTGGAGTTTCAGTCAATAACCTAGTTAAAACCGTACCATCATCAACCTCAACTAGAAGATACTTGTTGTTAAAAGATAAAGATGTGTAGTCTCTAAAGTGAATCATATCTGCATGCTACATGAACAAAAGAATCTTGGTCAAACACAGAATCAAGGTTCAGAAAAAAAAAAAAAATCATACTTGCAAAAATGAAGAAGAATTGAAAAAAAAAAAAAAGAGGGAGAGTCTTGTATGTTTTGGCTTTGGTGAAATACAATCACGTATATTTAAAGTCGAACTTGTTAGGTGTTAAGGTGATGGCGGCAAGGTTAAACCCTCTGCACCTTAAGCTAACCATTGGAAAGGGCTCTGTGAGCTTGGTTTACTTGACCGAAGGGTGCAGTAGAACTAGAAGGAGAGGAATAAATACCTGGTCTATAATTTTCTTTTTCTCAATATGATTCTTCAAAGATGCTAAAATTGACTATCTCATGGAAGGGACCATTGCATAAGTGCAGTAACGAAAGTGTCCATACTTAAAGAAGACCATTGCATAAGTGCATTGATGAAAGAGCCCATACTTAGAAAAGATCATCGCATAAATGCATCGGTGAAAGGACCCATACTTAAAGAAAACCATGCCGTCTTCAAGCAAAGTCTTTCGGTCTTAAGTTGACAGAGGCGAAGTTAAACTCTTACCACCTTAAGCCAGCCAATCAAGCAAAGTCTTTCGGTCTTAAGGAGATAGAGGCGAAGTTAAACTCTTTATCACCTTAAACCGGCCTATAGTTGCATCTTGCTATTTGTTTCAACCCTACAAGAAAATAATAATAATAAATAAATGAAAAAAAAATACCTTGTTGTTGGATCTGGAATTTTCTGCCAACAATGCTATAAAATATATGCTACAAACAATGAGAAACATTATGTATCTATAGGCTTCAAAGGCGGTGACTGATGGATCTCCTACATGAACTTGAATACTGATGTTTGTGGGTTGATTCCTAATCAAATTAAAATTGTGAGAGGGTCGAAGGAATACAACAAATCCAATTGGTGGAGGCATTAAGTTGAAACAAATACGGATTGAAAAGGCGGCGAAACGGAGGCCTAACAGGAACTAAAAAGGGAAAAGAATAAAGTGGACCACGGGTTAATGCATATAGTTTCTTTACTACAATTGGTTTAAATAAAAATAAAAGTCACCATTTGTAGAAACTGAAATTTGTGGCAGTAAAGGACCATACAATTATTGGATTGCTTTCTAGGAAACTATATATAATGATTTTTTTTAATTGCATCAAATCCAATGCAATGCTCCGTCAATACTTCAAACCTAGTCTTCAGATATCTAAATATTCTGACTAGTCTTGAAGTAGGGGACACTTTGTAAGCAATAAAATTTTAACCGTATAAAATTTGGATAATATTAAATTTAAAATATATCAGTCTCAAATAAATATTATGGATTAATATAATTGGATCAATTATTTAAATTCAAATATGTGTGGATTTAATTAAAGTTCAATTCTTTTAATTGGGCTAGTTCATTAAATTGGGTTAAAAGAATGATTAGCCCACTTTAGCGAGCCCAAGATGTCATCATATTCTAGAGGCCCAATTTGGTGCCACGTGTCATATGATGTGACATGCCAAGTCAAGTGAAGAAGCCAATGAGACCATGCCATGTGTCAAAATAATGCAGTAAATTAAAAGCCCATAAGAAATGTCATGTCACTTAAATTTGATTGGCCAAAGGAAGTTCATACTTATCATGACTCTTCACTTCCACAACTATAAATAGGGGTCTCACAATTCAGAAAAAAGACCCCAGAATTCTAACAAGTAGCAAGAGAAAACTCATGAATCAAACGCCATAATTTCTCTAAAAAGCTCAGGCATTCAAATCAAGTTCATATCTAGACCACAATATTCAAGAACAAGCTCAAAAGCCCTTGAATTCAAGCACAAATCAAGATCAAGTCCCTCAAGTCCAACAAATCAAGTTTAAATTCAAGATTAAGCTTTAAGCCCTTGAATTTATATTTGAAAAGGCGAATCAGAGGATTCATAGAGATTGTAAAACTCGCATTGAAATCAATAAAATATTTGTGTTATAAAACATAATTTTACGACTCATTTTTCATCGAGTCAATTCACTGAATAAACGCATGGTGGAAAACAAATTTCCATTGAAACACTAAAAAGCTTCCTAGTTTTAAATACTACTATTTTTTCTTTTCCCTCATTTTAATTTGTTTGTCTTACTTTTATTTTTAATCTATTAAGAGTATCTCTTTTTTTTTCGGCAACTTTTTAATTCTAGTTCTTTCACATGACATGTTTAAGTCCACTAGATTAAAGTAAACGACATTTTGATAGTTTTACATATCTTTAGTATCAAACCACAAGAATTAATTTTTTTTTTTAAATTTTATGCTAAGTTGAAATCAGATAAATAAATTAAAACGGAGCAAATATAATATAGGTTGTGCCAAATGGGTGATATGTACTTATTAAGTTAAAAATGATGACTTTAGTTGATAGATCTTGAAAGGTGAAGGGTAGAAAAGGACAGAAAAAATGCTGAAGCTTAGAATAAAATCTGATTTAAAGTTTTTGTCAACTAACTCTACTGTCATAAGTAAAGAATATATTCTGACTAAAGAAAGTTATATATATTATATATATATGAGACATTTTATTTTTTCGAAAAAATTAAAGTCTCTTTTATTCATATAATTTATGGTCATATAAATATTTATAGCTTATTTTAAGTCACAAATTTTTTAAAAATAATTATTTTTTAAAATCACCATCTATTCAAACAGTATCACTTTTTTTGGTAGCCAAGATTACTACTAGTATATATTAAATCAGTACAGGGAGGCGCCCGAGCGCATTATTACAAACAAAGCCGTTAGAATATTCAAGCAGTATCACACAGGTCGAGACGAGGAATACAAATTTCCACAATTTTAACGCGTATTATTTAACAACAACATAATATATTCTGTATAATCCTACAAAGTGGGGTCTAAGGAGATAGCGTGTACACAAATCTTATCTATATCATGCACAATGATAGAGAGACTGTTTCCAATAGACCCTCGACTCAAGAAAAAATAATTCAAAACAATCCAAAAAATAGTAAACCAAAGTGAAAGCATAACAAAACATAATTGAGCAGTAACTATAACAAAATGACACATCAATCAAAGTACAAGAAACATAACACAAAAAACTGAAAATCGAAGGACAAAAAACTACATGAACAGTACTACGACTACTAATAAATTAAAGGAGTCACAAGACAACACACTACTATTATTAACTTTCTAATACCCTAATTCGTATCCTCCACAATCTTCTATCTAAGCATTTTTTTTAATCGAGAGTAAAGCATCTAGTACCCTCCTGAATTATGACCAAATTTGCTATGACACACTCCAACTTCACGGGGGTCCTATTCCTTTCTTGAACTAAATTTTAGCGTATTTTTGTCAATCTTTTTAGCTGACGTGACATTTTTTGTCAACTTTTTTTGCCGATATATAACCTTTAATGTGGACCTCATTTTATGTAATAAAAGTGTCACGTCAGTGTAAAAAGATGGCAAAAATATGCTAAAATTGAGTTCAGGGGTAATAGAACTCCTGTGAAGTTGCGGTATGTCATAACAACTTTGGCTATTGTTGGAGTGTGTCGTAACAACTTTGACTATAGTTCGAGAGGATACTGAATGCTTATCTCAATAAAATATGAAAGATGCCAAAAGTTAGATTTTGGAGGTTATAAATACAAGTTATTGTTTTCATCTCCTAGACTTTACTTTCCATATGCAAAATATTAAAATTATTAGCATGAGTTTCATAATTGGCATCACAATAATTCTAGGTACTACTATGTTTTTTTCATTAGACTTAACAAATGCTCATTCTAATTCTTTTTTATGTACCAATTTTATTAGAAGAAAGACTATTTTTGTTGATGAAAAATTTCATTTCCATGGTGGACACAAAAAGCATCATCATAAATCTCATGATAAAGCAAATACAAATTTCAAGTCATGGAATTTTAGACCTCCACATGAACACCATCATCACAGAGTTATAGTTGTAAGTAACTCTTTTGTTTATAGTAGACGAATTCAGAATTTTAATTTGATGGATTCGAATTTTTATAGTTTTGTCATTTATTTGTACTTTTGAAATTATGAGTCTATAAAAGTTATTTCTTCGTCTCACTTTATGTGACACGATTCGAAGTAACAGGATCAATCTATCTAATTTTTATTGTGAATTCAGACGTGGCTTGAGCAATATCTCCTCTCCATAAGCTAGCTTTTGATAAAGTTAATTAGGCTCAAGATCATTTTAAAAAAAACAAAAACGATTATTAGCCAATATTGAAGTGGAGCCTTGGAGTAATTGGTAAAGATGTTGTCATGTGACCAAGAGGTCACGAGTTCAAGCCTTGGAAACAGCCTCTGGCATAAATGCAAGGTAAGACTGCGTACAATACATCCTTGTGATGGGGCCAATCCCCGGACACCGTGCATAGCGATAGCTTTGCTGCACCAGGCTGCTCTTTTTAACGATTATTAGCCAATATGGTTGTCTCTCATGCCCTTTTTGGTTCTTAATTCGATATTCTGGTGACCTAGGCATAGGGAACCACACCAATTCATCACGGATTTGCTGGTTAAACTTTACTGCAGTGGGGAGGTCATGTAATCTTTAATTTGTTTTAATTTTTTTTACGTATTTTAAAACTGCATAAAATATAGAGAAAAGAGTCAGAAATATACCTAAACTTTAATGAAATTTACTGTAACACGCCTCAACTATGAGGGGTCATATAACCCCCTCGACTATTTATTATTTATTATTGTGGCATATATTTATCCAGCTGGACCACTTCAGACTCTTATGCGCTCAGTGCGCGTGTATTCACGCAGTGGTCTAGCTAGGCAAATATATGCCACAAAAATACGATATTAAATAGTCTCGAAGGGCCATAGGTACCTCGACAAAGTTGACGCATGTTACAATAAATTTTACCAAAATTTAAGTATATTTCAAATCTTTTCCCCTAAAATATATTCCTAAGTTAGCTAGGTGTCTTTCCATTGATATTAGGGGCAAATTTGTTTCATAGTATAATCGTAGTGTGTCTTATTTAAACGGATAGCGAAGAAAAATAGTATATTTAAAATTACTTCCAGTAATATTAGTCTATTTGGTCTTTTTTTTAAAGTTTATTTATACTGACGATGTATATAACTAAATTCTTATGACAGGTTCATGGGGTTATAAACATTATTGGATGGGGAATTCTCTTACCTATAGGTGTAATAATTGCAAGATATTACAAAAGACACCCAATGAAATGTGAAGAATGGTACTCACTTCATGTTATTACAAAAGTTATAGGGTACATTTTTGGCACAATTGGATGGGGTCTTGGCATGTCAATTAGAAATTCAACAAAATATCAACATACTATGATGAGTACTCATGGAATTATTGGTACCATAATATTTATTTTCACTACTATCCAAGTAAGACACAAATTCTCTTTAATGATTTTGTTTTAATGGAGACGGATTCAGAATATAAAGTTTGCTAGCTAATTGATTATGCATTACTTAATATTTACATGAGATAATTAAGTATTCAGTATCTCTTCGAAGGAAAAAAATTTACACGCATCCGGTGTATACATCAAGCCAATACATGCATGCCATGTGTTTGAATTTAAAGTTCATGTTACTTAATCATGATTAATCAAAATGTATTTTACTTAATTTAATTACATAACCATGGTAAAAAATATTAATTTGGTGTATACATCGGGTGCATGAAAGTTTTTACCCGACTCAAAGTATGGTCAGAGTTGCTACGACACACTCCAACTTCACAGAGGTCCTATTACCCCTTGAATTCAATTTTCGTATATTTTTATCACCCTTTTATGCTGACGTGACGCCTTTATTACATAAATAGGGCTCACATCAAAAGTGTCACGTCAGCTAAAGAGGTTGACAAAAAGTACCACGTCAGCTAAAAAAGATGACAAAAATACATATATATTGTCAATTAGAAATTCAACAAAATATCAACATACTATGATGAATGTCAGGTTAGCTAAAAAAGATGAAAAAATGCGCTAAAATTTAGTTCAGGGGTAATAGGGTCCCTGTGAAATTGAAGTGTGTCGTAACAAATTTGGTCATAGTTCGGGGGTACTAGATGTTTTACTCTTGTTCTAAGAATCTATATGTACATATATGTAGTTTGACTCGACAAAAAGTTCAAGAAATAAAGAAAGACTCCAAAAAAATTATGATCATAAATACGTCATGAAATTTGTGCAGTTACAAGACTTCACTAAAAAAAAAAAAAGGAAATTCGCTACAACTTTATTCCTAATTTGTCGCTAAGTAGCTCATAACTAATTACACGCTTTTTTGATATATAATTTAACGCTCTAAAATCGTCAAATAGAATTACTGATATTTAATTTGTTGTTGTTTAATTAGCTATAAAATTAGTCTATCGATAATTCTTTTTTTTTTTTTCAACAATGTTTCCGAAACTTATTATGATCTTAAACATGCGATAACATTTGTATTATCAATTATTTTTAGGTTTTGGCAATATGTTTGCAGCCAAATGAAGAAAGTGTATACAGAAAATATTGGGTGATATACCATAATATTTTTGGTTATGCATTATTAATCCTAATTATTGTAAATATATTCCAAGGAATTGAGAAGGAAAAATCAAGACATATATGGAAATCGTCTTATATTGTAATTGTGAATATTATGGGATTGATTGCTCTTGTATTGGAATTTCTTCCATGTTTTAACATAATTAAAAATAAAATTTTAAGGCGTGAATAAATTTATTGTCCTTAGAAAAATATTTCCTTCCTACATTTTATAGATGATATAAGTAAATTTGGAAAATCAATAGATAATTTTTTATTTCTATTCAGTTTACTCTTAGCGTTAAATATGATTCCTTATTCAATGTATTTTTCAAACATCAAATTTATTATATCCAAAGGGTAATATAGTAAAATTATCCCTATCATTTACTATTTTTTGACATATGTGTCAAATCAATAGTGGACAACTACTTATGAACGAGGAAGTAATAATCAATATTAAAATGCCATTTGGACCTACGTTCGAACCCTTAGAAATGTTATATCCCCTTCTTTTCAAAGGATCCGACACGAATACTGTAATATTTTTAGAAACTACGTGCAACCGTGAAGCTTCAAGGAAAAAAAAATGTAAATGTTTTTTTTTAAAAAAAATAAATCAAAATATGCCAATTAGTTGTAGAAAATTTATAGGGCAAACAACATAAATCCCAACAATTTGAAGCTTAATTATAGAAAATCTTGATATTTTACATAATTACTGAAATCTCGATTTTGAATCTGTCGAGATATATAATTAGCTTTCGATACATCCAACAAACGATACATTTTTTCCTTTGTAAAGATACATAATTAGCTCCCGATATATTTTTTCGAATTTTGGGTCGGTCGAAATACATAATTAGCTCCCGATTCATCCAATAAAGATACGTAATTAGTTGAAATTTTTATAATTACTTTATAAGGGTGAAAATTGTGTAAATATGATAAGTTATGGTGTATGTTTATGTTGTTTGACCAAATTTATAATCAAAGCGTTAATGGGCGTTTGGACATTAAAATGTGAAATTTGAAAAAAAAAAAAAAAAGAAGAAGTAATATTTGGAAAAAAGTTGAAAAATTATTTTTTGAAAATTGAAATTGTATTTGGAAATAAATACAACTTGAAAAAATGTTGCATTTTTATGATTTGAAATTTAAAAAGTGAAACATGTACTATTTGGAGTTTTTCGAATTCCATAATACAATTCAAAAAGTCTAGGGGCTAATAGGAACCCGCAACGTTCAGTATATTCAACTGAAAATTCAGGCAAAGTTCAAGTATTTTTTTGAGTATTTTTCCCAAAAAAAAAAATACGAAATTATCTGTGGCCAAAGGCTCCCTTAGTCAAATTTCCAAGATAACTTGTAGTATCATTCTCTGTATTGCTCAAACTGTTTAAAAATATCAATAAATGTGTATCGAATACATCAAAGTTAGTGCATTTTAAAAAAGTTCAACACGAATATGACAATATTTTTGAAGAGTCCGAACGATAGAAAACTACCATCGCTTTGCCAATTTCATACATAAGCTATTGGGTATCCATAAAATTGTGTCACGCGAACTCACTTTTAATTCTTTTTTTTAAATCTCTACACGTCTCTCAGCAAGTTATCCCAAATATTTCGCCACATATACAGTCGGGAGAAAAATTATACTATTTTTACATGGTTAAAAATATTTTTTTATGCATATATAATAGATGTTGAACCCCCTTGACTAGTTCGTATATATACTTCTAAACCCCTTCAATGAAAATCTTGGCTCCGTCACTGGAGTCTGGGAGGGTAAAGTGTATACAGTCCATACCACTATCTCAGATGAAGTAGATAGGGTACAGTGTATACAGTCCATACCACTATCTTAGATGAAATAGAGAGGCTGTTTTCGATAGACCCTCGGCTCAGGACAACCACCAATATAAACAACTTGTGTCTTATGGTCCCTGCGGGTCACGAACCCGCGACCTTCGGCTAATAGAGAAAAAGAAAAATTATGTATACTCGACTAGTTTACTCTCTAAGGGCTCGTTTGGTTCGAAAACAAGTTATTCCGAAATTATTTATTTCAAATCGTTATTCAATCCTCAATGTGGGATAAAAATAATACTATAATTCCGTGATAAGTTATCCTACGATTTTATCCCAACCAAACATGAGATAAATTCAACCTAAAATTAATCTCGAGATCAGTTATCCCTCATCCCTCCTACCAAACGAGTCCTAAGAGAAGTAATAAACTTGTGTATACAGAACAAGTATACTTGTCCCCACCTTCAAGAATCCAATAGCATTACATCACAAAAAAGGTATATTAACTGTATAACTATATACCAAGATCATATAACCAATTCTTCTTTATTCTTTTCTTTCCAAAAAAGTTGTCAACAGTACTATGATCAACAATCCAAAGATTTGCATATATAATCATGTTCTCTAAAAACTGTTCATCATCATCAACCTCAATTCCATTCTTTCGAAAAAAAAAACTCTAAAAATGCACCAATCTAGGCCAGACTTACCCGTATATGGCCGCGATGATCAAGATCGCCCTATAAGGCGACACCATAGTGCTAGCTATTATGCCCATAGAGTTAAAGAAAGTCTAACCACAAGAGTGTCAAAGTTAATATGTTCTGTATTCTTAGGCCTTCTTGCAATTGTTGGGCTCATCACATTTATCTTATGGCTAAGTCTTCGTCCTCATCGGCCGCGAATTTTCCTCAATGACTTCTCTGTTCCTGCTTTAGGCCAAGGTGGACCTGAAAATGCACATATAAACTTCAGAGTTACAGCAAGGAATTCAAATCAAGGTATTGGAATTTACTATGATGCAACTCAAGTGAAGGTTTACTATCGAGATCAGAGCGTTGGAGGGTACCAAGTGTCGACAGCATTCTATCAACAGCCTAAGAATAGCACACTGTTTGCTAGTACACTTAGTGGTTCATCGTTGACGTTGACAGAGTCACAGTGGAAGCAAATGCTGAATGATCGATCGAGGGGGCCAGTGATTTTTCGACTTGAATTAACATCGACGATAAGGTTTAAAATTTCGTCGTGGAACAGTAAACGTCATCCGATGCATGCTAATTGTCCCGTTGGACTAGGACAAGATGGCATGCTGTTGCCTGTTTATCTGGATAAGAGATGTGCTTCTTATTTCTTTTGATTTAGGAAAGGGGAACATAATCTAAGTTGCGCGGACTCTTCGTTTTCGATGCTGAACGTGTCGAATTCTTCAAAAATACACTACTTCTGGTGAATCCAGCACGCACTCGTTGACATTTTTAACGAGTCCGAGAAACATAGGGAACATTTACTTCTGAGATTTTCCATTTGTTATCCTGTTCTAATTTATTTTTCATTTTAAGGCTTGTATTTGACTATAAAATTTGAAGTGCATAATTTCTGAACAAAAGAAACTTTGTTGAGAACGGCAGCTCGGTGGGGTCCGGGGAAGGGCTAGACCACAAGGGTCGATTTTCTAGTTCTTTTCTTTGATAATCTCAGAGAGGTACTACACATTGTAAGCTGCCACTGACTAGTTAATTAACACGGGGCGTGCATGACCAGGACTAATCTAACGATATCAAGTTAGTCGTTGATACAGTATAAATGTTATCTGAACATAATTTTGCTATCAAAGGAGCACGTAACGTTATAAAAAAGCAAGAGGAACAACAATTTCATGTAGACAGTCGTGTTTTAAGTTATGTCAAAGACGATGAATTCTCAGCATTAAATAGGAACGAAAGAAAACAAGCAATACGTAATCAAATGGCATGCAGAGTACTGAACAAATTTTTCAACTCTTACTGTTGCGTATGGGGTCAGCATTCGAATGGAATTCTTACTTCAAGTTTTGACGATGTTTAGCAATTTGTCTTCGCCAATCACGTATTGGAATCTGCATTTAGCCACATTAACTGTCAAAGAATTGTAAAAACAGAAGTTCAGAATTTTTCGGAAAGAGACTATATGACATCATGAGCAACGGTAAAGTCCTTACAGCAGGAAAGCCACCATAATCTCCGGGCTCACTTATATCCTTGGTGACACAGCTATTTGCAGCTAACCTGACCTGTAGCATCAAATGCTATTACTACGTTTCATCAATAATAATGTATTATAGTTCAAATAACAGTCTGATAAATAGAAGAATAGCGACATTGAATGTGCATAATCAACAAATGGAGCAGGAAGTATAAAAGGGATGCCCGGTGCACTAAAGGCCCTGTTATGTACAAGGAAGGGCCAGACCACGAGGGTCTATTGTACGCAGCCTTACCCTGCATTTCTGTACGAGGCTTTTCCCACAGCTTGAACCCGTGACCTCTTGATCACGTGGCAAAATCTTACCAGTTATGCAAAAGATCCCCTTCAAAGGAGCAGGAAGTAAGTGGTGAGAATGTCTTGCTTGACTTTTCGGTTTCTCCCAAAATGGTATCTGCTTTCCTTTAACGGAACATTTCCTTTTCATCCATATTCATTATTTCTGAATGTTGTAGTACTTCAAGAGCAATAGGATCAACTTTTTATACTTATACCTATTGGAAAGTATCCTTTATCCCGAGTTGGGGCACGTCACGCTAGGACAGGTAAACGGTTAAAGGAGTAACAATGATGACATTGGCAGTAAAAACAAAGATATCTGCTGAACAGAATATGCTGCATGAATTCCATAACCGCATTGGATGTAAATAACATTATGATTCTGATTTACGCTAGGAGAAAGCCTGAGGACGATAAGCAGCATCGTCAAACAAATCAGAATAAGTTGTATGACTATAATGCATGCATTGTATGGAGTAGTCAATCACACAGACGACACCAAATGGTGCTAATCAAGGAACAGATCGCCAGTTAAGAAGAAAATTATACCTTTGAGACGATGTTTACATGATCACGTATCCCAACTCTTCCTCCTAAAGTTACATAGTCACCTATACTGGGCAAAACAAAACGCATATATGTAGATTAACCAGAAAGGGACAAGTATATTATAACGAAAGCTAAAATATTTTTTACTTCAATTCTTCATCAAAGTGGGGATAAGAAGGATAACATACGTCACTGAACCCGCTACGCCAACTTGTCCACAAATGAGGCAGCTTCTCCCAATCACTACATTGTGACCTATCTGTACTGCAGATCATAAGAACCGTCTCGAAACCAAGAATTTCTTTGTGACTTCAGAAGTAGGAAAGTACCTGAACTAAATTATCGATCTTTGTATGTTCTCCAACTACTGTATCTCTCCAACTGCATGGCCCCCCAAATATTTAGGGATTTATGTTTAAGCTCAGAAACATTACCGCAATGAAGAATTCAAAAGCAGCATTGATCTCACCTGCCCCTATCGATACATGTATTTGCACCTATTTCTACATGGTTTTCTATTCTCGCCTTCAGGATCTGCAGATGAAGTACGAAAGAAAGATCAATAGGCTTGGAAGATTACAAAAAGTTGTAGCTCATAAAACGTCAAGTATATGAAAAACGTTCTGGATAATCTTATAAAATTGATCTGCACTCAACTTCTTCAAGAGAAATTATCTTTTTACAGGTAGTTGCTCTGGCATCAAATAGTGAAAGACAAATCTAGGTTTAGCACGAACGATGAGCCATTAGCATAAATGATCATGGTCCAAACTCAAGGACATTTTTCTGATTAGCAAATCAAGTCTATATAAAATGGTATTATATCTACATCAGAAATCCGTTGGGATCAGCTTCTAATTCTAAAATTTTGAAAGATCAAAATACCAAAATGAGAAAGGACAACTTAGAAGTAATATGTGTCAAGAATGGACCTTGGGCCTAACTCAACATCAAAAGCTAGCTCAAGAGGTGAGGATTGCCCAAGTTCATATAAGCAAACCACCAGTCCATTCCCCAACTAATGTGGGACTTTTTACCCACTCTAACAATATGAACATAAAAATGTTGAGATGAGCTCATTTGGTAGATCTCTCCGCTCTTATTTTCCTTTGCTTATTACTCTTTCTCACTTGCAATGACGGCCCAAGAAAAGTTGTGTATAATACATGAACAGACACTCAAACTTGACTTCAACTAGCAAGTAAGTTCTTGAACTTTGAGTGTGCACATCTAGACACCTCAACTCGTCTCCGTTGTGTCAGTTGAACGCTGCAATTTACAAAATGATCATCTAGACACCTCAAAAATTTATCTGCCACATCAATGTCAAGTGTCCGCAAGATGCAATTGGGACAAATTGGGTATTTAGTTGTCAACTGAGACCAAGTTGAGGTGTCTAGATGTGCATCTCCAAAGTTGGAGTGCTTACTTGCCATCTGGGACCAAGTTTGAGCGTTTGTATATGTATTATGCCAAAAAGTTAGGGATCCTGAATTGGCCACAACCAAGAAAGAAAGCACACCATTTTGCTCGGACTCTTCAAAAATGTCATCAAGTGCATTTCGGATCCTTCAAAACTAGTTCATTTTTGGAGGATCTGACACGGGTGCGGCAACGTTTTTGAAGAGTCCGAGCAACTGCACACGTGCATTTAAAACATATTATTACAAGGATCACAAGCAGAAGTTATATCTCTTAGATAAGCAGTATTTGACTAACTTGAGGTTTTTTCACCATATTTCCTTGCTCATCTACATAAAATCCAAAACCTGTTACAAGAAAGATCTTTTTAATTGTATTCTGACAGTAGAAGTAATATGTAAAATAAAAACTAGGACCGTGGAAGTAACCCGACATGTACCGGAAAAGAAAATAGTCTTCGTTTTCTTTTTGATGAACTGAAAAGGAAAATTTCATGTGAGATTCGTCCTTACCATCTTGACCAATGCAGACCCCGCTGTGGATAACGCAGAAGTCACCAATCATGCAATTAGCCAATGCAACATTGTATCTGAAGATAATTTGTCGACAATTCATAGATCAAAAGTCACTCGTAAGAAATGGTGCAAAATAGATTCAGGCTGCAAAAACAAGTCTATTTACAGCCGAGAAGCGGAGGAAGTAAATGTATCATCTTGCTTTCCCATAGCATTTTATCTTAATTTTAATCCCCTTTACTGCACCCCACCTACCGGTTTTCAATTCTATATCGTTGGAGTTTTTTCAATAGGAGAATCCAGCACAGAAACCAAATACGAACTGTCTTTCTAGCTATACCTCAGCTCTATTTATTAGTCTGAGCAAAAACATGACTTACTTCAGCTCAATAACAACAATAAGAAAATACCCCTATCTTGTACGTGGGGTCTGGGGAGGATAGTGTGTATGTAGACGATAGACCTTACCCCTACCTTATAAGGACTTATGTAAACTCAATATATAGAACAAAATGAAGCCAAATGATAACTTTCTTCAAGATAAACAAGATGTAGTACCCTATTTTCGTTGAATGGCCTAGTGTGACAGTAGGTCCAATGATTGCTCCGGAGTCAATGTGACAATCTGCACCCACCGCACATTCTGAATGTACTACAGCGCCAACTTCTACAAAAGCAGACGGATCAATGCTAGCAGACTTGTGAAAAGTCCCACCCCCATTGCTCCATCTGTAGTAATCTTGTCGATCATTTTCACCACCATTCTCAAAATTTGAATCCAGAGCACATTTGAGGTGCACTGTAGTACCTGACGGAACCTATAGAATGTCATCTACCTCTTCATGCCGCAAAGGAAACAGAACAAAAGACAGTTCCAACATATGATCTATACACTAAATTTTCCACAACCACCACTAAGGGTGTCTTTGATATGGAGAAAAATGTTATCAACGGAAAATGTATATCTTGAAAAAAAAACATTTTTTTGTTCGTCTTCTACCACCACCACCATTGTCACTAGTGTCGTCACCTTTACCACCACTTCAATCACTAACATTGCTACAATTTATCTCTACTACTAACAACCATCTCCACCATCGCAACTAACAACGTCTCCAACTAGCACCAACACATCGTCAGTCATCATGCATTCATTTTTCAGCCATCACAATCAACACCTCCAACTACTAACATCAACCAACTTCACATCACAACCACCACCACCAATATCAATCGTCATCATTATAACAATCACTACATTACCAACTATCACCACCAACATTACTAATCACTAACATCAATCATTGCCGCCGCAACCACCATTACAAACTATCTCCACTATCACTACAACAACAACAACAACAAACCCAGTGTATTCTCACCTGGTGGGGTCTGGGGGGGTAAGATGTACGCAGTCCATACCTCTACCTCTAAAGAAGTAGAAAGGCTGCTTCCGATAGACCCCCGGCTCAAGACACAAGATACCACAAGATACCACACAAATACATAGTAAAGCACCGAACAAAGTTACAAGATTACATAACATAAATACGGCAGCCATAAATAGAAGAAAACAGAGGAAAGCACCCAGACTCGTACTAAAAACAAGGAGCACGGAATCAGGACAAGAATACTACCCCCAGCAAGTAAATCGCTACACTAGCGACCAAAACTGGCCCTAGTCTTCTGCCCTAATTCGCGTCCTCCAGACCTTCCTATCTAGGGTCATGTCCTCGGTGAGCTGTAACTGCTCCATGTCCCGCCTAATCACCTCGCCCCAGTACTTCTTCGGCCTACCCCTACCCCGCCTAAAACCATCCAACGCTAGCCGCTCATACCTACGAACCGGGGCATCCATACCCCTCCTCTTCACGTGTCCGAACCAGCTCAATCGGACTTCCCGCATCTTGCAGTCCACTGGAGTCACACCCACCTTCTCCCTGATAGTCTCATTCCGAACTCTATCCCCCCTAGTCAGCCCACACATCCAGCGCAACATCTGCATCTCTGCCACCTTCATTCTTTGGATATGGGAATTCTTAACTGGCCAACACTCTGCTCCATACAACATGGCCGGACGGACTACCACCCTGTAAAATTTGCCTTTAAGCTTGGGCGGCACCTTCTTATCACACAACACCCCCGACGCGAGCTTCCACTTCATCCATCCCGCCCCAATACGGTGCGAGACATCCTCGTCAATGTCACCATTCCCCTGGATCACGGACCCGAGGTACTTGAAACTATCCCTTTTACATACCACCTGTGATTCCAGCTTCACTACCACCTCGTCCTCCAGCCTCACGTCATTAAACTTGCATTCCAAATACTCTGTCTTGCCTCTGCTCAACCTGAACCCTTTAGACTCAAGAGTTTGTCTCCACACCTCTAATTTGTCATTCACACCCCCTCGAGTCTCATCAATCAGAACTATATCGTCTGCAAAGAGCATACACCACGGCACCTCCCCTTGAATACGCCGCGTCAATACATCCATCACCATAGCAAACAAAAAGGGACTAAGAGTAGATCCCTGGTGTAATCCATGCAAGACGGTGAAATGCTCTGAGTCGCCTCCCGACGTCCTCACCTGAGTTTTCGCTCCCTCATACATATCCTTAATTGCTCTGATATATGCCTGCGGGACTCCACTCACCTCCAAGCAATTCACATGAAAAACAAACAGTCTTTATCATTTAGTTTCCATATCTAGAGACAACAATTTAATTGTTCATATGTGCATTCAGATTCACACGTTTGAATCTTAATAAAAACATTACATATTTTTCTAATAAATAGTTAGGTTTTTATTTGAATTATATTTTTTATTATATATATAAATAAATATTTTATGCAAATTCAAATGTTGAAAAACAAACGGTCTTAATCACTTAGTTTTCAGATCTAGTAATAACATCTTAGTTATTCAGATGTGCATTCAGATTCAAACATCTGAATCTTAATAAAAACATTACATATTTTTCTAATATACAATTAACTTTTTATTTGAATTATATTTTTTATTATATATACAAATAAATTTTTTTTGCACTACAGTGAAACATTTAATTTCCAGATATACAGACAACATCTTAATCATTCAGATGTGTATTCAGATTCAGACGTATGAATTTAATAAAAATAAATGCAGCCTCAGTAACATTGTGTAAGTGGCATTTTTACAAACATGTGAACTGCATAAAGAAAACTTACCTGGACTGTTATTTGAAGTTGTTGTTTGGTTTGTAGACATACATTTGGAATAAATAATTGTTGATATGAGTGTTGGGGCTAATAAATTTTTAACTTTACTAGTGTAAGATTTGCTACAAATTAGTGTAGATATAGAGGACAGTGTAGGAATATAAGTTAATCTTTTTAGGTGAGATGCCATAATGTTGAAGTAGTTGATGACTAAGTTGACACTAATCTAATGGTAAGTAAACAAGTTTGTATTAGTCAAACAAGTTTGCAATATGTGAGATACTAGAGTGTTTAAGGTGATTTTAATTAATATGATATAAGTAATTTTTTTTTTAGTAAGATCGATCAACTAATACGAGATGGAGGGACTAACTAAATAAAGACTTGTTCTAATTTCATGACACAATTATGGAAATAGTTATATGCCATAGAAGGCGAAATGGTACTCCCTCGAGCTATTTTTTAATGTTCAAAATAATTGAATGAGATAAGCATCTCGTATATCCTTGGTTAAAATTTCTACGACACACTCTACGTACTATTACCTTGAAGTTAATTTTAGCGTATTTTTATCACCCTTTTATATTGACGTGACACCTTTATTACATAAAAACTGAGTCCACATCAAAGGTATCACGTGAGCTAAAAAGATTGACAAAAATATGTTAAAATTTAGTTCATGGGTAATAGAATCTCCGTGAAGTTGGACTGTTGGAGTATATCGTAGCAAATTCAATCATAGTTTAGGTGGTACTAGATGCTTTGCTCTAATTGAATTGTTCATTATTCAAGATAGATGTTGGAATTTTTTTTCAATTTTACCCTTCATTAATTACATTTTAGGTTGAATTTCACGAAACTTAATTTTATTAAATATTTCTTAATGTGACTTATATTTTTATTGACTTGACACTTTAGATCTTTCCATCTTTTCTCATTCATCTTCTTATCGAATTTGTAAAACAAAACTTGAAAGAAAGTTAAGAGATTTTGTAAATTTTGATTTTGAAGATTCGATTGAAATAGTTAACGAAACTATCACGAATTTGATGTCCTTAACTTGGCAATTTAGGGGACTAATTTGATAGTTAACTTTGGAAATTGGAATTGGAAATGATTACGTGTATGGTTAAAGTTATCATTAATAATTTCAACCTACCTAAAGTGATAAATAAAAAAAAAAAAACATTTGTGTAACGTTATATAGTAATAAGTGTTATGAAATATAAAGTAAAGAAGAAAAAATATAGAGAAAGAAGATAAAGAGTAATTCTTATTTTTTTTTGAGATTTTTTTTGGTCTTTTACAACAAAGAAAACTTTTTATTTATAAGAGAAATTACTCTTAGTTTGTCTACATTTATAACACTCCACCTTGGTTGTCTAATTGACAGATAATGTGTCTAGTTAAAAGCTTGCTAAAAAAAATCCAATGGAAAAAAAAAAAATTTAGTGAAGAATAAAGAGTACACATTTATAACAATACGCATATAGACTGTCTCATTAAAAACCTTACAAGAAAAATTCAGTGGGATAAAACCTCGTAAGGGAAAAAGAGTACAACGCATATTAAATCCCCCTTAATGAGAACATTCTTGAACTTTTGCATCCCGATCTTTTGCATCATCTTCTTGAAACTTGCAGTTCAGCCACATTGTCAATTGAACGAATCTGTTGCACGTTAATATAGAACGAAAATATTAACATAGTCCTCGAGGCAGAATAAAGATAGACTGAGATAAATGCGTAAAGGTCCCATCGAAAGACAAGCAGAAGATGTTAAGGCCGAGGATACGAGATCTAACTGGCGGTAGGAGTATGGCCTTCGCTCACTCCATCCGCACTAGTGGGATCACACCAAGTATGTTGTGGTATGAAATGTGCATTTAACACAGATACACTTCAAAATGAAAACTTAGAAAAATAAGCCTTACTCCAATCATATGAGAAATTATGAATATAATTTACCCTCTTAGCTAGTCACCTTCCATCACCTTATTCCTCTATATATATTACATATAGAATTTAAGACAATATATAAATATTTTACACTATCAGGTTAAATTAACAGAAAATTTAAAATTCCATCGTAGTCTCGATCTATCTTGGCTCCATTTCTGTAATGGATACTTCATTCACGGACAATGGCATCGACTTGCTTGTAGATTGATCTGAATCTAATCCTTTAATCGGTAGCATCTCTGATTGACTACGAAAAAAGAATGCAGGTTGACGAGGCGCTCGCTTGGTAATAGAGTAACTATTAAGCATGAGCACCACGGATTCCATTGTAGGTCTTTGATTAACGTCTTCTTGAACACATAACAATCCGATATGTATACATTGCATCACTTCATTTCTCGAGTATGATTCCGCAAATGTTGGATCTATTATGTTCAATGGTGTTCCGTCCCTCCAATTCTTCCATACCTACAAGATTTATCCATCAAATCCGTCAAAATTAGGATCAGTAAGAATTTATCTAGTAAGTCGTGGAATTTGTCACGGCTCTGATACCAGGTTGAAGTTTTCAGACCAATATATTCTAGCGAACATTGCATAGTCTTATATAGCGTGTAAACTTACATAGCTAAGAAGATCTTCAGCACCATCTGATTGGTAAAATGCACTATTCTTTTTTCCACTTATGATCTCCAAAAGTAGAACGCCAAAGCTGAAAACGTCAGATCTAACAGAGTATTGTCCGTGCATAGCATACTCCGGTGACATGTAACCACTATAGAACAACAACAAGCAGGGTGGTTAGCTAGAAAAAAAAAGCGTATTCTTAAGGGGATATATATTTTAACATCGTTTTAAAACTTACTATGTTCCAACAATCCTGCTTGTTATTTCTTCACTTTGATCGATTCCAAAAATTCTTGCCATTCCAAAATCGGATATTTTGGGGTTCATTTCTGCATCTAACAATATATTGCTTGCTTTGAGATCGCGGTGTATAATTCTTAAACGAGAATCCTCATGAAGGTAAAGTAGTCCACGCGCAATCCCTCCTATAATCTTGCAACGTCTCGACCAATCTAGTAGATTCTGCTTTTCATGATCTAAAAATTTATCAGAAACAAAGTTTTTCTTAAATCACTTCATGTAAAATGTATCTTTGTTAAATATAAAGAAGTATTCTAATGTACAAAGCTCCAACTATGCACGCAGTTCGAGGAAGGACCGGACCACATTGGGTCTATGTACCTGTCTTACCTTGTATTTCTGTAAGAGGCTGTTTCCACATAGACAATTAAAGCAACACGGAGAATATATAAAATGCATGTTATAAGATAAACCAACCGAATAAGAAATAGTCGAGGCTTTTGTTTGGGACATATTCATAGACGAGTATCTTTTCATCTCCTTCCAAACAGTATCCCAATAGTCTCACTAAATTTCTGTGTTGAAGCTTCGCGATCAATACAATCTCATTCTTAAATTCTTCTACCCCTTGACCGGAGCTTCTTGATAGCCTCTTCACCGCTATCTCTTGTCCATCGGGAAGTTTACCCTGAAAGTATAATAGGATGTCAACGCGAAGTTAACAATACAAGGGAAGATGGACCAAACATAAAGATCAAATAATAACGTCATAAACAAGACGAGGGAAGTCATTTCCCCCTTTTTTATTCGGTAACCAAACACCAGAAAATGACTTTCTCGTAGAAAATGTGTTCTTGTGAAACAACTTCCGCCATACCAAACACACCCCTCGTGTCCTAAAAACTAACTTCACCTTATAGACAACACCAAATCCGCCTTCACCAATTTTGTTCTCAGTTGAGAAGTTACTCGTGGCAGCTCGAATAGTGTTCAAGTGATACTGCAAAGATTCAACTGTTGAAATGTCATCTGCATCTGTACAAAGAAAGAAAGACTAAATATAAGTACGTGGGCGGAGTTAGAGCCCATGAAGGGTGATCAATTGAACATCTTTCGCTGAAACGTTAAACTTTACCTGTCGTATCTTCTACAACATTGAATTCTCGCGATGCTCTACTTCTTAGCCAACAGAAACCGAATAGAAAGAGTAGAACTGAAACAACAATCGGAACAACTATGGCAACGATTACACCAGATGCAATTCCCCCTTTTCCTGCATCCATTCGACAAAATGTTGTTCAAACATTAAATACCCAGTTTATTCCCACAAAGTGGGGTCTAGAGACTGTAAAGTCTACGTAGTCCATATCACTACTTCAGATGAAGTATAGAGGTTGTTTCCGATAGACACCCCGCTCAGGACAGATAACAGTATAACAAACAAAAAACATAAAGAAAACAACAAAATGGGACAATACAGCGCTAGATAATAGAGGAAACAAGACACCCACAAGGTAATATTGTAAACTATCTATTCGAAATCATAGACATCACCAAAACACCACGAACAAGAGACTACAAGAAACTATAGGCACAGATACAAACAAAGCATTCTATCCTACTATTACGGAGGTACTCCTACGCATTAACCCTCTACTGTAATCCGCATCCTCCGCACCTTCCTATCAAGGGTCACTGTCAAACACAAAAACAAACAAATAAATAACTGGAATTTATGGTTGTTATCAAACATTTTTTTATTTATTTGCCATTTTATATGAAGAGCAACACTAGATATATAGAATGATCAAAGTGATCAGGGTTAATTTCACAGGCCTAACATCACAGTATAGTCGAAAGAAGTGCAAATTGAGTTCAATCAGTGACTTATCAACCACCCGATTATATAACTTACCTCTATCGCGGCCTGTAGAGCCGGGCGAAAAAGGTGGAGGAGCACCGCGAACTGGTGGTGGCGCGGACGCAGGAACGTTGTAAAAAGGGTTCAACTCATACCTAACATTACAACTCGAAAGCAAAACTCTACTACCTCTCCTCCCATCACTCGGTAAATTACCGATAGCAGTTCTCAGGCAATTTTCACAAGAAGATACAGATACATCAGGTATACACTGCGCAAATGTATAAACTCTCTGAAATGACGTATAATTTGCTTCTTTCGTCGCAAATATTTTCAACGAATTATTATTTCCATTTGCATTTGCAGCCACAGTTGCTAACAATTCATCCATCACATCTCCAAGAACTGACATGAACCTTTGTGGTTCACTAACACTTTGTGTACTCGCAAAAGTATATCTAGTCGAAGTACCAAACAACGATTCATTTGAGTAGCGTATCAGGCATTCGTCAACCCAAAGGACAGCAACTTTTCCATTCGGACAATAACTTTCCGAGGTAACATCTTTAACAGCTGTTGACACGCAATTTTGACAAACGTCAGGGGAAACATCTCCCCTACATAAAAACAAACCATAAACCAACTCATCAGACCCCGTGTGACCAACCGTGGTGTTGTAAAATCCGTTTGGCCTCGAAGAATTCGAGGACAGAGATGATAAAAGGGCATTTAGATTAGAACTGTAAGTGCTGTTAGGAGTATAAGTTGTGTTTGGACATAGAAGTGCAGGTGGAAATGAATTATCTTGACAATTAATCAGACTGAAAAAGGTGATTATTAGTATACAACATAACAAAATATTGAAGTAGTTCAACATCATGGTATGTTAAAATCTTACAACATAACAAAATATTCAAGTTTCAACTTTTGTCCATACCAACATTCAAGCATGTTTGCTTTTTAACAATACATAGATGCATATATCTTTCAACCATTGTCCACTTCAATGTAATGGTGACTGATACTATAATTTATTTAAATGAAGAAGGTGTCAATTACTTGATTTGAAATGGACAAATTAATGTTAATTAATAATAATATTTAACATTATCATTTGATAACTTGTGGCTTTGTTTAAGATATTGAATTTGATAACTATATTTTATATAGAGCAAGATAAAATGTTGAATTTCCATCTTTAACTCTTATGCTTCAATCAAAACAAAAATCATTGGTGAAATCTTTTTTTTTTTTTTTTAAATAGAATCAGAGGCGAATTTAGGATTAGAAATTCATGAATTCTTACCACTTCAAGTTAATACAAATTAAACAAGTTTATTTTCAAATATTAATATATGATATGAACCAAAATTACTGAATTTTATCCATTCATTAATTAGAATCGTAACTTACCTAAATCTCACTATTTTATGTTCTTTTTCTTTGTCATGCCCCCTAATTCCCCCCACCCCCACCCCCACCCCCACCCCACGCCACCCCACTCTACCACAATGTTAAATCCTTAATTTTGATGATTGACAAATTGTATGTTGAGACCTCTTTTCTAGAGATTTTGTGATGACAAAGCTGCTACTACTTAGGGAACAGATTGGGTTCACCTGTCACTATCACAGTCAACTATCACAGCTGGTGCAAGTACACAACTTGAACCATACGAGCGACCTATTAACCCCACAAAACTAATTTCAACTACAATAAATACACCACTTTGATGCATTTTCAGAGTAAGTGTAATAGTGACAGTCATTCATGCGCTTCGGGTGTTTAATTTCACTTAAGGTGCCACATCAGCACAAAGGATGACAAAAATATGTTAAAATTGAGTTCAGGAGAATAATAAAACCCGTAAAGTTAAAGTATATCGTAGCAACTTTGATAATAGTTCAGAGGGTACTGAATGCTTATCTCTATTTATAGCCGTGACTAAACTTTGATTGGCTAGTCGAAAACTTACCATCCCATCTAATTTGAGTAAATTCCTCATATTGTCACTGAGAAATATCCTAATAAAGTCATTTATCTTTTTTTTGTTCCCATAATATCATTCAACTTTATGTATTTTTCTTAAAAATCAATAATTACTAAAAGTAACTCAAAAGATGAGAGAAAAATGATAAAAAAAAGTCCGTTAAGTTTGAACTTTGAATTTAAATGAACCTTATTAGTTAACAACATGAAATATCAATAACCTTTCAACTATAAAACTTAGTGAATACAATTTTCTTTCAACTTCTAACTGCGATATTAAATTTAACGACGTCCATAAAAAATTGCAATTAAAATTGCTAGAAATAAGTTTATATGTACTGTATTTATTTTGAAACTTAGGAGTTCAATAATAAAATAATATTCTATATTTATTTATTTTAGGATTAATCTTTATTTTTGATAAAATAGTTCAAGTTAGTTGTTAGTTTCTTCTACTCCAAATTATTGTTAAAAAATATATAATTCATAAAGAAGATGATGAATTCCTACAAATAAAAAAAAACTAGGGTCTCTAGCTAGTAGAAGAACCATATGTAAATATTTTAGAGAATTTTTATTTTAAAAAAATAATGCATATTAACAGATACCATGATAATAACATCAATCATTCACTATCAAATAAAATTAGGTAATTTTATATATCCATTTGAAATAGCTCAAAAATGACCCTCGTTAGACTTTTGGCTCAAAATATACCTCCGTTAAATATTTGGCTCAAAAATACACATCCCTCTAACGGAATTCGAAGAAGGATCAAAAATACCCCTGAACTATCTGAAATGACTCAAAAATATCCCTCTATTAAATATTTGGCTAAAAAATACACCTCCCTTTAACGAAATTCCACCAAGCATGCCACCTAGATAAAAAAAACTCACGTGACTATGCCACATTACCATCCACATGTAAAATGTTAGTATTTTTTTTTAATTATATGACATTCCTTTCTTCTTTATTTTTATTTTTATTTTTATTTTTTTGCAAAGCAGTGAAACGAAAAAACCAAAAAACCAATTTTTTGCTATTTACTTCATTAGAATTTTAAAAGTTCTAGATTTCACCTTTTCATTAGTGTTTTAAAAGTTCTAAATTTCATCTTGTTATTGTCGTTTGGGATGAGGGACAGCTTGATCTTGATTTGATATTGACTCAGAGGAGGGGCTAGAATTTTAACTTTTAAGCTAGCAAATGTTGGTGTACTAATAATTGAGTTGAATTTATTACATGCAAATTGTTTTTCAAAATAAATGAATTCCTTTTAACACTTGTTTAATCATTCGAAATGAATTCATTTTTCTAAATTCAGTTTTGATGAATAATCTTATTATTTTTAGAACAAGTTTGAACTAAGTAGACCAGTTCAGGGTTGTTTTTAAAAAATTTACTGTTGAACCCGGACTCGGCCCGATCCACCTAACCACAATTCGTCCCGAACCGATCCATAATCCGACAAAATTTTACGGGCCAATTTCAGGTTGACCCAACCCAACCCACTTGACACTCATAGCGCTTCTCTTTTCTTAAGTTGGTAATTATCTTAGTGGGTAATTTTCCCCACCTCTTGAATATTAAATTTATGTAAACTTCATAATTTTGGCTATAAATAGCCTATGGTTTGTGAAGAAAAAAAACATAGATAACAAATTTACACTCTCCAAATTTATATCATCTTTAGCATATCATCTTTAGCTTTGTTCAAGTTTACTTTTGATTAAAGTCATAACACCTTTGTCTTTTTAATTAGTTTTTAATATTATGATTTCTGTCTTTTTAAATTATATTATATACTTATTGATAAAATATATTAAAAACTAATTTAAGAAGTACAAAAATAAAAATAACTGGAGGGCTATTAATATTTTATGTTAGAAATAAGGAATATTTAAATTCAAATTTCAAATTTGATGGATTATTTTAGTCATTTTTTAAGTCACTTTTAGTAATTATTAATTTATAAAAAAAATGGATAAACTTAAATGATATTATTAAAAAAAAAAAAGATAAATAATTTTAGTGAAATATTTTCTTAAGTTGAGTGAGAATATAAGGAATTAACACCACCTAAATTTTACCAACTTATTATTGTGGTTGCTTGGTCCACATTTAGCTAAATTTTAATGACATTTCAACTTTCAAGACCTTGAATGAAAACAAATTCCATATCTTTTTATAAGACAGAAAGTAAAGTAAGACAATCGTTTGATTAATTAAAGTGGAAATATGTGTTGTGGAAATACTTTTCTTGTTTGATTTGATGTAAGACAATAAATTTGATGTCCTTAATTATCTAGACAATTTACTGGACAAATTTGATTATTAACTTTGGAATTTGCAATTAGAAAAATGATTACGTGTGCTGACCGTAGAAACGAAGAATTAGTCTTACGGTTATTGACTGTGAAGATACCTTGAGAAACCAAAAAAAAAAAATTTTTTGTGTAACATTATATAGTAATAGGTTATTTATCATCTATTTTAGAGTGCGAATTAATATTTTTGAATTTCGACCAACATATTTTGATCGGTTTTGTGGATGGTTTTTCAGCAAAATCAATTACTTAGTGATCGATTTTTTTCTTTTTTTGAAGTGAACTACTTTTGCGATACACTATTTAGGGATGTATAAGATTCTGCTACTTAATTTACGTCAATGTTACAAGTCATAAACGATACAAAAGAGATAATAAGCATCCACTGCCCTCTCGAACTATGACCAAAGTTGCTATGACACACACCAACTTCACAGGGTTCTATTACCCCTGAACTCAATTTTAACGTACTTTTGTCATTTTTAGTACTGACATGACAACTTTTTTTACATAAAATAAGACTCACATCAAAAATGTCATGTCAACTAAAAAAATTGATAAAAGGTATCACGTCAGCATAAAAAGGTGACAAAAATATGCTAAAATTGAGTTCAGGGGTAATAGAACATCCGTAAAGTTGAAGTGTGTCGTAACAAATTTGATCACAGTTCAGGAGCGTACTAGATGCTTTACTCAATAAAAAAAAAAACTATCAGTAAATGTGAGAATTCGGAAACAAAATAAGCCACAAAATAAACAAAGTGACCAAAATGGGCCACCTATTTAATAAGTTATCAAAATAGGCTAAACGTAATAAATTATTACGTTTTGTATATTTTTCTTAACGGTTAACTGACGGAAATGAACAGTAAACACTATTTGTTTACTGCTCATTTCCGTTTATTACGTTTTACAAATAGTGTTTACTATTCATTTTCGTCAGTTGACCGTGAAGAAATATATACAAAACATAATAATTTATTACGTTTAGCCTATTTTGATAACTTATTAAATAGATGACCTATTTTGGTCACTTTTTTTTTTATTTGGTGGCTTATTTTGGTTCTGAGTTCTAAGTGTGAGCGATGCATGAAATCTTTTATTCTTATTTAGAGATTTCGACTTAGAATCTTGAAAATAATTTTTTTCTAATAGAAAAAAAAATCGATCCCTACCTCACTTCTTGCCCATCGCAACCCAGTTGCATCCCCTATAGGGGTCGTTTGGTTGGGAAACTGTTATTCCGGGATAACTAATACCAGGATTAGTTATCCTGGAATAACTTATTCACCATATATATGGGATAAGTTATCCCATCACTAAGTGGAAAATAGTGGGATAAGTTATCCCGAGTTGGATTAATCCCTCCAACCAAATAAGGAATTAAGTGATCTTTTATTTTATCGTGGAATAACTTATTCCTTAGATTTTTTATACCTCAAATCAAACGACCCTAGTGAATTATACACGCCATAAATTTGACTTAGTTGGGGCCATTAAATATCGTACGATTAGGTTATAACCAAAAAAAAATAAAAAAAGTTTTTTTCTAAAATTTTCTATAATTCCCCTTTTTTATTTTTAAACTATATGGTAAAAGTCAAGGTGTGAACATGGAAGATGTGGAATTTAATAGTGTAAAATGAGTAGGTGTAGAAAAGTACAAACGAAAGTTCCAAAGTTACCATCACAGTCTTACTCAAGTCATCATCAATATGTACGTATGGACGTAACATTTTAAGATGTGGATTCAATAAAATTTAGTAATTCTCATTTAAATTTCTTAATATTCATTAAGAAATTATATATATATATATATATATATGACGGTGGTAGATTGTTTGGCAAAATTTTTGGGAAATTAAGGATATTTATTTTAAAAAGTTGATCAGACGTTTGACCTAAGTTTTTGTGAAAAATAAAAAAATAAAGTGTTATTTCATGAAGCACTTTTGGAACCTTGACAAAAGACTATGATATTGTAAGTATTTTTCAAATTAATTAGTTTAACAAAAACAACTACTCTTTAAAAATAATTTTTGAGAAACATTTCCTACAAAAAAAATGCACTTTTCAAAAGGCATAATACAAAGATAAATAGTTTAAAAATTTGATCTCAATCAAAAACTAAACACTTTAACTTTGATAACACCCCAACTCGTCTTCCCTGTGTCAGCTGAATATCTTATCTTACAAAATGTTCATCTAGACACTTCTAATATTTACGTGCAACATTAGCGTCGAGTGTCTATGAAACGCAGTTTGATCGAGTTGGAGTGTTTAGTTGTGAGTTGAAATAAAGTTGAAGTGTCTAGACCGTGCACTCTCAAAGTTACAGCACTTACTTTCCCGCTTCGACCAAATTTGAATACATGTTTATTCATCACTTGCTCGATTTTAAAAGTTTGGCCAAACACGGTATACACCAAAACATGAAGACTTATAAAAGTCAAGTCTTCTTAGTACTATATCTTACCATAGGATGTTTATTATCTACTAGTTAAAGAGCTAAACAAAGATTTGAACATACCAAGATGTTGAACTACTTCAATATTTTGTTATGTTGTATACTAATAATCACCTTTTTCAGTTTGAATAATTGCCAAGATAATTCATCTCCACCTGCACTTCTATGTCCAAACACAACTTCTTACAGTCCCAACAGCACTTATAGTTCTAATCTAAATGCCCTTTTATCATCTCTGTCCTCGAATTCTTCGAGGCTTAATGGATTTTACAACACCACGGTTGGTGATCACGCTGGGTCTGAGTTAGTTTATGGATTGTTTTTATGTAGGGGAGATGTTTCCGCTAACGTTTGTCAAAATTGCGTGTCAACAGCTGCTAAAGATGTTACCTCGGAAAGTTATTGTCCGAATGGAAAAGTTGCTGCCCTTTGGGTTGACGAATGCCTGATACGCTACTCAAATGAATCGTTGTTTGGTACTCCGACTAGCTATACTTTTGTGAATACACAAAGTGTTAGTGAACCACAAAGGTTGACGTCAGTTCTTGGTAATGTGATGGATGAATTGTTAGCAAATGTGGCTGCAAATGCAAATGGAAATGGAAGTAATCGTTCGTTGAAAATATTTGCGACGAAAGAAGCAAATTATACGTCATTTCAGAGAGTTTATACGTTTGCACAGTGTATACCTGATGTATCTGTATCTACTTGTGAAAATTGCCTGAGAACTGCTATCGGTAATTTACCGAGTGATGGGAGGAGAGGTAGTAGAGTTTTGCTTCCGAGTTGTAATGTTAGGTATGAGTTGTACCCTTTTTACAACGTTCCTGCATCCGCGCCACCACCAGTTCGCGGTGCTCCTCCACCTTTTTCGCCCGGCTCTACAGGCCGCGATAGAGGTAAGTTCTATAATTGGGTGGTTGATAAGTCACTGATTGAACTCAATTTGCACTTCTTTTGACTATACTGTGATGTTAGGTCTGTGAAGTTAACACTGATCACTGTGTTCATTCTATATATCTAGTGTTGCTCTTCATATTCCAGTAATTTGTTTGTTTTGGTTTTGTGTTTGACAACGACCCTTGTTTGTATTAGGGTAGAGGGTTAGTGGATAGGAGTACGTGAGTAATAGTAGGGAAGAGTGTTTTGTTTGTATCTGTGCCTATAGTTTGTTGTAGTCTCTTGTTCGTGGTGTTTTGGTGATGTCTATGATTTCGAATAGAATGTTTATAGTATTACCTTGTGGATGTCTTATTTCCTTTATTATCTAGCAGTGTGTTGTCCCCATTTTGTTGTTTGCTTTTACGGTTTTTTGTTTGTTATACTGTTATCTGAGTTGGGGTCTATCGGAAACAGTCGCCCTACTCCATCTGAGGTAATAGTATGGACTGTATACACTTTACCCTCCCAATACCCCACTTTGTAGGAATAAACTTGGTATGTCGTTTTTTTGGCAATAAACTGTGAATTATTACCATACCCATCAAAATTTGTACATAGCAAGGAGCATCAAGAGCAGTGTACAACTCGACATCAAAAAAAAAAAAAAAAAGTAGAAATTTAAAACGAATAGTTTTCATGATATAAGGTTAATGTTTGAACAACATTTTGTCAAAATCAATGCAGGAAAAGGGGGAATTGCATCTGGTGTAATCGTTGCCATAGTTGTTCCAATTGTTGTTTCAGTTCTACTATTTATATTCGGTTTTTGTTGGCTAAGAAGAAGAACTTCGCGAGAACTCAATGTTGCAAAAGGTACGATAGTTAAAGTTTAACGTTTCAATGAAGGATGTTCAACTGATAGCCCTTCATGGGCTCTAACTCCGGCCGTGTACTTATTTTTAGACTTTCTTTGTTTGTATAGATGCAGATGAAATTTCGACAGTTGAATCTTTGCAATATCACTTGAACACTATTCGAGCTGCCACGAGTAACTTCTCATCTGAAAACAAAATTGGGGAAGGCGGATTTGGTGTTGTCTATAAGGTGAAGTTAGTTTTTAGGACGCGAGGGGTGTGATTGATATGGCAGAAGTTGTTTCAGAAGAACACATTTTCTACGAGAAAGTCATTTTCTTGTATTGTTAACTTCGCGTTGACATCCTATTATACTTTCAGGGTAAACTTCCCGATGGACAAGAGATAGCGGTGAAGAGGCTATCAGGAAGCTCCGGGCAAGGTGTAGAAGAATTTAAGAATGAGATTGTATTGATCGCGAAGCTTCAACACAGAAATTTAGTGAGACTGTTGGGATACTGTTTGGAAGGAGATGAAAAGATACTCGTCTATGAATTTGTCCCAAACAAAAGCCTCGACTATTTCTTATTCGGTTGGTTTATCTTATAACATGCATTTTACATATTCTTCGTGTTACTATAAATGCCTAAACAGAAACAACCTCTTGCAGAAATACAAGGTAAGACAGGTACTTAGACCCAGTGTGGTCGGGTCCTTCCTCGTATTGCGTACATAGTTGGAGCTTTGTACATTAGAATACTTCTTTTTTAATTATTTTTGCCTATATTTAACAAGAGATGCATTTTAAATAAACTTTGTTTCTGATAAATTTTTAGATCATGAAAAGCAGAATCTACTAGATTGGTCGAGACGTTGCAAGATTATAGGAGGGATTGCGCGTGGACTACTTTACCTTCATGAGGATTCTCGTTTAAGAATTATACACCGCGATCTAAAAGTAAGCAATATACTGCTAGATGCAGAAATGAACCCCAAAATATCAGATTTTGGAATGGCCAGAATATTTGGAATTGATCAAAGTGAAGAAATAACAAGCAGGATCGTTGGAACATAGTAAGTTTTAAAACGATGTTAACATATATATCCCCTTAAGACTACGCTTTTTTTTTTTCTAGCTAACCGTCGTGCTTGTTGTTGTTCTATAGCGGTTACATGTCACCGGAGTATGCAATGCACGGACAATACTCTGTTAAATCTGACGTTTTCAGCTTTGGCGTTCTACTTTTGGAGATCATAAGTGGAAAAAAGAATAGTGCATTTTACCAATCAGATGGTGCTGAAGATCTTCTTAGCTATGTAAGTTTACACACTATATAAGGCTATGCAATGTTCGCTAGAATATATTGGTCTGAAAACTTCAACCTGGTATCAGAGCCGTGACAAATTCCCTGACTTACTCGATAAATTCTTACTGATCCTAATTTTGACTGATTTGATGGATAAATCTTGTAGGTTTGGAAGAATTGGAGGGACGGAACGCCATTGAACATAATAGATCCAACATTTGCGGAATCATACTCAAGAAATGAAGTGATGCAATGTATACATATCGGATTGTTATGTGTTCAAGAAGATGTTAATGAAAGACCTACAATGGAATCCGTGGTGCTCATGCTTAATAGTTACTCTATTACCAAGCGAGCGCCTAAGCAACCAGCATTCTTTTTTCGTAGTCAATCAGAGATGCTACCTATTAAAGGGTTAGAGTCAGATCAATCTACTAGCAAGTCAATTCCATTGTCTGTGAATGAAGTATCCATTACAGAAATGGAGCCAAGATAAATCGATACAGCGATGAAGCTTCTATGTTGTCTTAAATTCTATATGTAATATATATAGAGGAATAAGGTGATGTAATGTGACTAGCTAAGAGGGTAAATTATATTCTTAATTTCTCATACGATTGGAGTAAGTCTTAGTTCATGATGATTTTTTTTTTAAGTTATTCAGTTTGAAAATGTATCTGTGCTAAATGCGCATTTCATATCACAACATACCCGGTGTAATCCAACAAGTGCGGTGAGGAGAGGGTGGGGTATACGCAGACCAGACTCCTGCTGCCAGTTAGATCTCGTATACTCCTTAACATCTTCTGCTTGTCTTTCGATGGGATCTTTACTCATTTATCTCGGTCTATTCTTATTCTTACTCGATGACTATGTTAGTATTTTCGTTCTACCTAGATGGCTCATCTGGAAAAACTCATAAAAGTCACTAAGCAACCGTTTGAGCCAAAGCAACTGAGTTCTGCTGAACCTTTTAACTTTTCAAGTCTGGTTCTCCCCCTGTTTATTGTGACAACTATGTGGTCCATAGTAAGAAAATATAGGAAAAATTGAAAGAAAAAAAGAACATAGGAAGATTTATATGAAAACTTTTTTAAGGATTCAAAATGTTTGAAGCATATAAAATTTTCTAAGAAACCTATTTATAATCTTTGTATTGTATAAGTTTATAACTTGAAAATTATTAAAACTCTTGGAGAGTTTTTAAAAGCAATAGATTGTTTGCTGACATGAGAAATATATTGAATTGAATTGGTTATGAAGTTCTACTCCTACTAGGAGAATATTATATTTTTTAATCTCAATTTTTGTGATTGTGTTTGAATTTTGAGAATCAAACGAGTTATTTTTTTCATAATAAATAATTTTATTGTAAAATTATAATGATTCTATATAAGCATACAATCAAATGTTTGAATCTTGAAAAGCAAAAAGTATCATAAATTAGGTCAGAGAGAGTATTTTAAATTATCCTATATCGTCATTCGTCAATATAAATTTCTCTATAGTTATACCTCTTTAAAGACATTTGGAATCTTGAAAACAAGGTGCGTGCCTTCTACAACATTATATGATCTAATAATATTTACGCAACATATGTATTAATTTATTTTTGAAAAATCTATGAATAACTTATTTTTTTGCGAAAACTATTTCAATAGGCGTATGATATCGATGGCCCGAGAATTATAACAACTTTGTATATAAAGAAAGGGAAAAAAAAGACTTCAAGACATTATATACAATATAAGACTTTTTTTTTTATTTTTCATATAAAATTGTAAGACCTCTCATTGAAGTTTTGCTTTGGGCCACCACATTGGCTGAGCCGCCCCTGCTAAGAGATTATCGATATGGTCTTATTTTATTCTAAAGATTACAGTCCCGATCTTGTTGGTTATGCTGATGCTGGGCATTTATCTGATCCGCATAAAGCTCAGTCTCAAACAGGTTATGTGTTCATATGTGGAGGTACTACTATATCTTGGAGATCTATAAAACAGTCTATTATAGCCATCTCAGAGATAATAGTTATTCATGAAGCAAGCCGAGACTGTGTATGGTTGAGGTCCATGATACATCTCATTTGAGAGAAATGTGGTTTGAAATGTGACAGAGCACCCACAATTTTATATGAAGATAATACAACATGCATAACACAAAAGGATTCATAAAAGGAGATAAAACGAAACATATTTCGCCAAAGTTTTTCTACATAAAAAAAAAATAGTTATATTTATGGCTCATGTGGAAAAACTCATAAAAGTCACTAAGCAACGGTTTTAGCCAAAGCAACTGAGTTCTATCGACATTAAATGAATTTTAAATACAAATACATGGTCCGAGTCAAAGCAACTGCCGAACCTTCAACTTTTAAGTCTGGTTCCCCCCTTGTTTATTGTGACAGCTATGTGGTCCATAGTGAGAAAATATAGGAAAATTAGCAAGAAAAAAAAAACATTGGAAAATTTTCATGGTGAGAATAGTTGGAAAGTAGTGAGGGAAAGTTCCAAGTTGTGGTCACCATCTCACTTCTGTCATCATCATAAATACAGCTGTGTTGACTTGTAACAACCAAGTCTTCTTGAACTTTTTTTCACAATCAACTATGGCACTATGGGTGTGTTTCGTATGATGTGTTCCACACAAAATAATTTTCTAGAAAATATTCTCGTGGAAAATAAATAGTTTTCTTACTTATATTTTAGTGTTCAGTGAACAAAAATTATTATTCCGAAAACATTTGCATATAATCTAGACAAATAGGGAGGAGACAGTTAGTGCGGAATGCAATTAGGAAAGTCATTTTTGAGGAACTTGTTTTACTAGAGAAATGTTTCGTTCAACCAAACACACCATATATCTTCACATGATTCTATGAAAAAAATTATATTTATTAGGATGTTCCCTAAATTACTCTAACATATCATGTTGATGAACTTCAACATTCTCAAATTTCTTGTAGTACTATGTGGCAACATTTTCTTGATTTTCAGCCAAAATGGCCAAGTTAACTCTACTCCTCTTGCACTTTTCTGTCCAAACACAACTTCTTACAGTCCCAACAGCACTTACAGCTCTAACCTCAATGCCCTTGTATCATCTTTGTCCTCTAACGCTTCTACGCGTAATGGATTTTACAACTCCACAGCTGGTCACACGGGGTCCGATATAGCTTATGGCCTGTTTTTATGTAGGGGAGATGTTTCTCCTGACGTTTGTCAAAATTGCGTGTCAACAGCTAGTAAAGAAATCCTGGAAAATTGTCCAAAGGGAAAAATTGCTGTCATCTGGTATGATGAATGCTTGTTGCGTTACTCGAATCGATCCATCGTTGCCACAGAGGATCTATCAGGTGGATGGATCATTTTTTGTACAATAACATTTTGCTTATCATAATTGTGTTTTACTTCTTCAGGTGGATCTTTTAGTATAGTTCTCTTTGTTGTCTGATTTGTCTGTCGTTCAAGGTTTGCTTTGTTAGCTTCCGCATGACACCTTGTTATTTCAATTCCAACACAGTGTAATCGCTTTCTATGCATGTTGAATTCCCTTTGTTTCGTTTTACTTCTTATATATTCTGAATTCCTTTAGTGAAAATTCTGGTTCCGTAACTGGCCAGAGTTTGTTAAATATTTGACCTTTCTCAAATCGGATCCATTTTCGGCTCTGTGGATGAATCAGGTGGAACCGTGATGTTCAATACGCAGAATGTTAGTGATCCGAAAAGATTCTTGTCACTGCTCGGGAGCACGATGGATGAAATAGCAAGTGTGGCTGCAAATGAAAATGATCGTTCGGGGAGAAAATTTGCTACTAAAGAAGCCAATTTTTCATCGCTTGAAAGAGTTTATTCGCTTGCGCAATGCACTCCTGATCTGTCTGAATCTTCTTGTGATAGTTGCCTGAGATTTGCTATTGGGAATCTACCGAGTGATGGAAAGAAAGGCGGTAGAGTTATCTTCCCCAGCTGTAATGTTAGGTATGAGACGTATTCTTTTTATAACATTACTGCTGTCGCGCCACCACCTCCACCACCAGTTCGCGGTACTCCTCCTCCTCCTTCGATATCCAATTCTGCAAGCAGCGATGGAGGTAATTTCACAGATGATCATTGAACTATTTGTTTAATACAGCAATATTATAAAACTAATTTTATAAACGAAAAGTGCATCAACTATCCTTGCATTTATGTAAACCAAAATGAGTAGAAAATATTTATTGGCATATCCAGTATCCTCCACCTTTTTCGCCCGGCTCTACAGGCCGCGATAGAGGTAAGTTCTATAATCGGGTGGTTGATAAGTCACTAATTGAACTCATTTGCACGTCTTTCGACTATACTGTGATGTTAGGTCTGTGAAATTAGCCCTGATCACTGTGTTCATTCTATATATCTAGTGTTGCTCTTCATATGGCAACAAAATAAAAATGTTTGATGACAACCATAAATTCCAGTTATCTGTTTGTTTAGTTTTGTGTTTGACAATGACCCTTGATAGCAAGGTATGGAGCACGTCGATTAGGGTAGAGAGTTAGTGGGTAGAAGAACATTCGTAATGGTAGGGAAGAGTGTTTTGTCTGTATCTGTGCCTATAGTTTCTCGTAGTCTCTTGTTCGTAAACATGTCTATGATTTGGAATAGATAGTTTATAGTATTACCTTGTAGGTGTCTTATTTTCTTTATTATCTAGCGCTGTGTTGTCCCATTTTGTTGTTTGCTTTTATGTTTTTTGTTTGTTATACTATTATCTGTCCTGAGCCGGAGGTCTGTCGGAAACAACGTCTCTACTCCATCTGAGGTAATAGTATGGACAGCGTATACTTTACCCTCTCGGGACCCCACTTTGTGGGAATAGTAGGCATGTTGTCGTTGTTGTTTTTTTGTTTGACACTCTATTTAAAACGAATAGTTTTCATGATATAAGGTTAATGTTTGAACAACATTTTGTCAAAATCAATGCAGGAAAAGGGGGAATTGCATCTGGTGTAATCGTTGCCATAGTTGTTCCAATTGTTGTTTCAGTTCTACTATTTATATTCGGTTTTTGTTGGCTAAGAAGAAGAACTTCGCGAGAACTCAATGTTGCAAAAGGTACGATAGTTAAAGTTTAACGTTTCAATGAAGGATGTTCAACTGATAGCCCTTCATGGGCTCTAACTCCGGCCGTGTACTTATTTTTAGACTTTCTTTGTTTGTATAGATGCAGATGAAATTTCGACAGTTGAATCTTTGCAATATCACTTGAACACTATTCGAGCTGCCACGAGTAACTTCTCATCTGAAAACAAAATTGGGGAAGGCGGATTTGGTGTTGTCTATAAGGTGAAGTTAGTTTTTAGGACGCGAGGGGTGTGATTGATATGGCAGAAGTTGTTTCAGAAGAACACATTTTCTACGAGAAAGTCATTTTCTTGTATTGTTAACTTCGCGTTGACATCCTATTATACTTTCAGGGTAAACTTCCCGATGGACAAGAGATAGCGGTGAAGAGGCTATCAGGAAGCTCCGGGCAAGGTGTAGAAGAATTTAAGAATGAGATTGTATTGATCGCGAAGCTTCAACACAGAAATTTAGTGAGACTGTTGGGATACTGTTTGGAAGGAGATGAAAAGATACTCGTCTATGAATTTGTCCCAAACAAAAGCCTCGACTATTTCTTATTCGGTTGGTTTATCTTATAACATGCATTTTACATATTCTTCGTGTTACTATAAATGCCTAAACAGAAACAACCTCTTGCAGAAATACAAGGTAAGACAGGTACTTAGACCCAGTGTGGTCGGGTCCTTCCTCGTATTGCGTACATAGTTGGAGCTTTGTACATTAGAATACTTCTTTTTTAATTATTTTTGCCTATATTTAACAAGAGATGCATTTTAAATAAACTTTGTTTCTGATAAATTTTTAGATCATGAAAAGCAGAATCTACTAGATTGGTCGAGACGTTGCAAGATTATAGGAGGGATTGCGCGTGGACTACTTTACCTTCATGAGGATTCTCGTTTAAGAATTATACACCGCGATCTAAAAGTAAGCAATATACTGCTAGATGCAGAAATGAACCCCAAAATATCAGATTTTGGAATGGCCAGAATATTTGGAATTGATCAAAGTGAAGAAATAACAAGCAGGATCGTTGGAACATAGTAAGTTTTAAAACGATGTTAACATATATATCCCCTTAAGACTACGCTTTTTTTTTTCTAGCTAACCGTCGTGCTTGTTGTTGTTCTATAGCGGTTACATGTCACCGGAGTATGCAATGCACGGACAATACTCTGTTAAATCTGACGTTTTCAGCTTTGGCGTTCTACTTTTGGAGATCATAAGTGGAAAAAAGAATAGTGCATTTTACCAATCAGATGGTGCTGAAGATCTTCTTAGCTATGTAAGTTTACACACTATATAAGGCTATGCAATGTTCGCTAGAATATATTGGTCTGAAAACTTCAACCTGGTATCAGAGCCGTGACAAATTCCCTGACTTACTCGATAAATTCTTACTGATCCTAATTTTGACTGATTTGATGGATAAATCTTGTAGGTTTGGAAGAATTGGAGGGACGGAACGCCATTGAACATAATAGATCCAACATTTGCGGAATCATACTCAAGAAATGAAGTGATGCAATGTATACATATCGGATTGTTATGTGTTCAAGAAGATGTTAATGAAAGACCTACAATGGAATCCGTGGTGCTCATGCTTAATAGTTACTCTATTACCAAGCGAGCGCCTAAGCAACCAGCATTCTTTTTTCGTAGTCAATCAGAGATGCTACCTATTAAAGGGTTAGAGTCAGATCAATCTACTAGCAAGTCAATTCCATTGTCTGTGAATGAAGTATCCATTACAGAAATGGAGCCAAGATAAATCGATACAGCGATGAAGCTTCTATGTTGTCTTAAATTCTATATGTAATATATATAGAGGAATAAGGTGATGGAATGTGACTAGCTAAGAGGGTAAATTATATTCTTAATTTCTCATATGATTGGAGTAAGTCTTAGTTCATGATGAATTTTTTTTTAAGTTATTCAGTTTGAAAATGTATCTGTGCTACATGCGCATTTCATGCAACAGCATACCCGGTGTAATCCACAAGTGCATTTCATGCTTTACATGAGCATACTTTTACATGCATATTTCATGTTTTATTTAAATCTTGTCCCACCACTCAGTAGGTCATTTTTATGTAACGTACTGAGTACTATGATAGTGTACTTAGCCCGCTCTGGTTTGAGCCAAAGGAACTGAAATCTGCCGAACCTTTTAAGTCTGGTTCTCCCCTTGTTTACTGTGACAACTATGTGGTCCATAGTGAGAAAATATAGGAAAATTTTCATGGTGAGAATAATTGACAAGTAGTGAGGGAAAGTTCCAAGTTATGGTCACCATCTCACTTCAGTCATCATCATAAATACACCATGACTTGTCAACAATAAAATATCAGCTGCCTCATAAAGACTTAAGCAGCTATGTGTTGACATGTAACAACCAAGTCTTCTTGGTCTTTCTTCACAATCAACTATGTCACTATGGCTGTCTTTGGTATGATAATATTTTTCTTGAAAATATTCTCGTGGAAAATAAATACTTAGTTTTCTTACTTTAGTTTAGTGTTCAGTAAACAAAAATTATTATTCCGAAAACATTTGCATGTAATCTAGCCAAATAAGGAGGAGACGGTTAGTGCGGAATGCAATTAGCTCATTTTTGAGGGACTTGTTTTACTAGAGAAATGTTTCGTTCAACCAAACACACCATATATCTTCACATGATTTTATGAAAAGAATTATATTATGAGGTGAAATTCAAGAGGGGGGGGGGGGGGGGTGAATTGAAAATTTTCTTTGAGTCGACTGATAAGTCTTCACAGTCGACTCGCCTGCAGATCAATATACTTAACAGAATAGATTAGAATTAAATGAATAAGCAAGTAAGTACGTAATTTGAAATAAACGCACAAAGATATCCTGGATTGGAACATCAATGTGGTGCCTACTTTCAGTCTCATTGGGTTTATCAAGGTTCCCTTAGATCATTTCAAAGTGGAGTCAGAGTACAATGGTAGTGAACAAGTTCTGAAACTTATTTTGTTTTTCAGATCTTGTGACATAGCATCAATCGGTATGACTAAGTTGACGCGATCTTATTCTTGTGTAACAATTGTAAACTAAGAAGTATAGAGCTTTATGAAGACTAAGATTGAGGCATGCTAAGAATTTCCTTTGAAGTTGTGTGAGTGCTTCTACCTTCAGTCTTTTCTTTTATACTCTTCAACTGCTTTGTCTTCTTTTCTTCATAAGGAAACCCAAGGGATTTCTTCTCAATTAAGGATTTGAATTGATTCCTCGATTGAGGGATTGCACTATATAGTATGTTCATATCAGATATGTCCATACGTGGTGCAACTTTCTTTTCGTAGCCTTACATGTCCATATCAGGGAGGGCATGGTCTTCTTTCCTGTTTGCTTTGTAGTGATTGATTCGTCAGTCATGTTCTTCTTTCCTTTTTGATTTAGCGTGATTGATTCGTCAGTTATCTGCCTTATGTTTGTGGATCTGATTAGATCTGTTGGGTTCATAGTATATGAATGAAGGGTGAATGGAAAAATGGAGAGAAAAATGGTGGAGAAGAGGAGATACCAATTTGGAAAGAGTACTCCCAAAATTAGAAAGTTCACTAATTCTCCCACATTGGTGGGAGAAGAGAACTTTGTAGTGTTTATATTAATGAACACTAACTCCACATGGATAGTGAGGCAAGAACTAGGTGATGTGCGTCGTCGGCCTTGGATTCGGTCAAATGATCGATGAGATCTTTCTTTTTGAACAAATTTTATTTGACAGAAATAAAATCCGAATACATTAATGCAGTAATCAGTAGGAACATGAACAGTAGCACTGTTTTATGTGAACAGTTACACTACTTCACGAATTGTTGCAACACTTCATTAAACTGACACACTTATTCTCGAAGTGACATGCCTGTTCAAGAACAGTCACACTGTTTGGCCGAATGGACGTGAATTTTCAGAAAAGGTAGTACCTTTTAGATGAACCTTTGTCTCTTTTACGAAAAGGCATCATTTGGCTATAAAAACCTGCTTCCATTCACAGGTTTTGGTACAGAAATTTTCAGATTACAAAATTCTTCTTGTTGTTTTAAAAATACTCTAAGTGTGATTATTCAAACCGTGAGTGTGTTTGAAGAATCTGCCTATTTGAGGTACCGCTATAGTCGGATTGAAGGCCATTTTATCCTGGGAGGAAGACTCCATAACCTTGGGTACAGTGCGGGGAATTATTCCTTAAGGAAAGTCTGTGAATTCGGACGACTTGGCCTTAATCATTTCTGTTTCATCTTTATTTTCTGAAAAATAAATACACCTCTTGAAAAGGTCTTTTTGATCTTGTGTTAAAGGTATTTACTACTTCATTGTGTTCTTGTTCATACTTGAACTCGAGTTGAAGTTGTTGTTCTATTATACAGATTCTACGTACCCGTATTGTGGAAAATAACAATCTTAAGGAATAACTTTACAGAATCTGTATTGCTTGTTTTTGGAGATTAAAGCTTAGGATTTCTACTCCGCTTGAATTTAACTAGTTAAGGTTCACTCGGTTGACTATTCGAAGTAATAAAATCTTCACCGTTAACTAGAAACAAGAAGAAGAGTTTCAAGTTATTTAACTTTATAAATAGTATTCTGAAAAATAGTAAGTTTTCTGTCTTGTGGTGACAGAAAAAATGACAACTGAAAGTCAAATGATAGATGCGACGTCTATGGGGGCAAACAATATTGCCACATCAAGTCGCACAAATGCTCCGCCAACGATGGCACCGGCGGAGAAGCCCGAAAATTTTGTTGGCATTGACTTCAAGCGGTGGCAACAAAAGATGTTCTTTTATCTCACCACTTTATGTCTACAACGGTTCACTAGCGAAGACGCTCCTAAGGTGCCCGAGGGAACCTCGGACATGGACCGCTTCGTTATTGTAGAAGCTTGGAAATATTCAGATTTCCTTTGCAGGAACTATATTCTGAGTGGTCTCCAAGACGACCTCTATAATGTCTATAGTGGAACCAAGACATTAAAAGAACTGTGGGGGCACTTGAACGGAAATATAAAACGGAGGATGCGAAAATTAAGAAATTCCTTATTGCACGGTTCCTGGACTTCAAAATGATTGATAGCAAATCTGTTGTCTCTCAAGTACAGGAGTTGCAAGTCATCATACATGATCTCCTAGCAGAAGGTTTAATTATGAATGATGCTTTCCAAGTAGCAGCGATAGTTGAGAAGCTATCACCTTTATGGAAAGACTTCAAAAACTACTTAAAGCATAAACGCAAGGAGATGACCGTTGAAGATCTTATTGTCCGACTTCGTATTGAAGAGGACAATAAAGCTTCCGAAAGAAGGTCAAAGGGAAATTCTACAATGAATGGAGCACATATTATAGAAGATGGCCAAAACAACTAGAAAAAAAAGAAAGAAAGTTGAACATGGAAGCAATCAACCCAAGAAAAATTTCAAGGGAAAATGCTTCAATTGTGGAAAATTTGGCCACAAGTTCACAGATTGTCGAGCCCCAGAGAAAGGCAATAAAAAGGACCAAGCGAATCTGATTGAGTCCAACAAAGATTATAACGATCTGTGTGCTATGTTCATGGAATGCAACTTGGTAGGGCATCTATGCAAATGGTGGATGGATTCTGGTGCCACACGCCATGTTTGTGCAAACAAAGAGTTTTTCTCGTCATTTGATTCAGCTCAAGCAGAAGAAATGCTTTATATGGCCAACTCCGCTACTGCTAAGGTGGAGGGAACAGGAAAAATTTGCCTAAAGATGACTTTCGGCAAGGTCTTGACACTGAACAATGTGCTATATGTTCCGGAGTTACATAGAAACTTAATTTCTATTTCACTCCTAGATAAGAACGGATTCAAATGTGTAACCGTTTCTAAAAATATTATAGTTAGCAAAGGAGAAATGTATGTAGGAAAAGTCTATCTCACGGAGGACCTTTATAAGATGAATGTAATGACTGTTGAAATGAATAAAAGTTCAAATTCTTCTTATTTGCTTGAGTCTTATGATTTATGGCATGAACGTTTAGGCCATGTTAATTACAAAACGTTATGAAAACTGATTAACTTAGAAGTTTTGCCAAACTTTGAGTGCAATAATTTAAAGTGTCAAACGTGTGTGGAATCAAAGTATGCAAAGCATCCTTATAAGTCCGTTGAAAGGAACTCCAATCCCTTAGACTTAATACATACTGACATTTGTGATATGAATTCAACACCATCACGTGGTGAAAAAAATTATTTCATAACTTTTATTGACGATTGCACTAAATATTGTTATGTCTACTTGCTAAATAGTAAGGATGAAGCAATAGATGCGTTTAGGCAATATAAAATTGAAGTTGAAAATCAGTTAGACAAAAAGATCAAAATGATAAGAAGTGATAGGGGCGGAGAATATGAATCTCCCTTTGCGCAAATATATGTAGAGAATGGAATAATCTATCAAACTACGGCCCCATATTTACCTCAATCTAATGGAATTGCAGAAAGGAAAAACCGAACTTTGAAGGAAATGATGAATGCCTTACTTATAAGTTCTAGTTTACCGCAAAACTTATGGGAGGAGGATATCCTTACGACCAATCGTATACTCAACAGAGTTCCCCATAGTAAGACACAATCAATTCCTTACGAAAAATGGAAAGGAAGGAAACCTAACTTGAAATATTTCAAAGTATGGGGATGTCTAGCGAAGGTTCAAGTTCCTATACCGAAAAGGGTTAATATAGGACCTAAAACAGTAGACTGCGTGTTCATAGGATATGCTAAAAGCAGTAAAGCATGTCGATTTTTATTTCATAAATCCGAACATTCGGATATTAATGAAAATACGATAATTGAATCAGATAATGCTGAATTCTTTGAAAATATTTACCCGTATAAAATTAGACATGAACAGTCTAGTGGAGGATCTAAATGACCTCAAGACGAACCAAGTGAGAATGTACATAATGAAGAAAATTCAAGACGTAGTACACGTCAAAGAATGTCAACTTCGTTTGGGTCGGATTTTGTAACATTTCTCTTAGAAAATGAGCCTCAAATATTTAGGGAAGCAATGGCATCTTCGGACTCATCCTTTTGGAAAGAAGCAGTCAATAGTAACATAGATTTAATCTTACACAATCATACATAGAAATTGGTTGACCTTCCTCCCTGAAATAAACCTTTAGGTTCTAAATGGATCTTTGTAACACCCCGCAATTCAGGCTACAATATAAACCATGATTTCGATGCGTTGTTAATCCCGAAGCCATGAAATCCTACGCTAATACGGCATGTTAATTATCGTGTAGCATGTGAAATCCACTCAAGTTTGAATTTAGACCATAGAGGTCCCTAAACTCAAGGAAGAGTTGAAACTATTTTGATCGACTAAGTTTTAGTGGACGTTGTAAAGTATGTCAGATTTCTTTGATCATAACTCTTTGTATATGTCTAATTAGGGAACCTACTATGTGTCAAATGATAGGTATTCGAGTTAGCTTTTCAACGATACCAAGTTGGATAAAATCCGACACCCGAGCAAGAAGTTATGGCCTTTCAAAGTGATAAGCGACGCCTAACCAATTGCCCATGGCCACTGAAAAGTATAGGCAATAGCCTAGGCGGTGACTATGTGAACATAGGCGATAGCATAGGCGACACCTATGTAAACATAGGCGGTAGCCTAGGAGGCGCCTATGTGAGGATAGGCGATGGGATGGGCGGCGCCTATGTAAGGAATTCTAGTGATTTAAACAATCTGTGTTGAGGACAAAATGGTCCTTTTCCACCCTTACTTAGCCCTAAAACACGAGATTTAGTTCCAAGGACCCCAAAATACATATTCTTTCATCAAAAGTGCTCAAGATTCTCCTTAGGGTTTCAAAAAAAAAAAACCAAGCTACTCAAGATTCAACCGTGGGTTTTAGAAACAAATTGCATATTTGGAATCCTCTCAACGTAGGCTTCAAGAAGAACCTAATATTCATAGTAATCGAGGTACGTGGGGTTATCCAAAAATATCATGGGTGTATTTTTATGAACATGCATGGTTTTAAATGGGGGTTTTCAATCAAATGTTAATATCTTGCTTTCAATATGATTTCTAAGTCATTTTCTTTATGTCATGGGAATTGTTTGCCTATATATTTCAATGGTTGAAACCATGCATATGTGATTTTGAGATTTTCCATGGAAATTTTATAAATATGAATGATAAATTATTTTCAAATTTCCATGATAATGTTTCGATACTCTATATTGTATTGTGATCAACAAAAAAGAGCATGAATTTGAATTAAATATTGTTCACCACTTGTAAATGATGAAACATCTTGGGTTTTACATGATTATGCATATGTGGATGTGATATTGATGACTTGCAAGTCGGGTATGACTATACCTTTCAAAATTATGATATGTGATTGAAAAATTTAAATGAAATTTGAATGCATTGATTTTACATGAGAAAGGTAGATGCCCGAAGAAGGCGTTTGAGACACAAACGGCTCATCAGAACGTGTTTGCCGACACGAAATATCGGTACCATGATTTATGGTCTTTCGTACCTGATATTTTATTATCCCAAATTGGGATTATGGTTAGGAGCCATGCTTTGTGGTCTTGTGCACTACCATATTTGATGTGGGTCGAGACACCATGCTTTGTGATTTTGTGTGTCTCTTCCTCACTTATACTCTAATCTCGGTGACAACTGAGGTTTGACAGTTAGTGTAAATTATGTAGGGTATTCCACCTAGCTCAGTTGCATTTCATTATTGTTGATAAACTTATTGCATTACACCCACGTGCTTTCAAATGATTTGATACGAAATTGCTTTATAATGGCTCTCAATTATACTTTGTAAAAATATTATGCTTTGTTTTGATATCTCTGCGTGCCAGTACTTTTGTGCTGACCCCCTCCCCTCTCCAACCTCTCAGGTTCAGAGGCCCAGTCTAGGGGTCAAGAGAACCCGTAGATCTTTCAGACAGAGTTGCAGAGACAAGTGGTGAGCCTTCTATGTTTCGGAAGGTCTTATGTCCTGCAGTCCTTTTATCTTATATTAGTTTTGGGTCTGCTGGGTCCTTATCCCAGTTTTCAGATAGTTACTTATTTCAGTCATGTAGTAGAGATTTCGCAGACGATATTCGAGATATTGATTGAGATTATGGGACATTATTCCCCATTATTGTTTTCATATGATTCTTAACCATGTTTCCGTTATATTGTGTTTCTTCCGCATTACTTTGATCATATGAATTTAGGTGTATCATTACCATACAAATAGGGGTGTTTCGGGCCTCCATAGTTCAAAATACTCGTCACGGCCAGGCCCTGGTTTGGGTCATGATAATATTCAAAAGGAAAATAAAGACGGATGGTACTATTGACAAATACAAGGCAAGACTTGTAGTAACAGTCTTCAAACAGAAGGAAGGCCTTGATTAATTTGATACATACTCGCCAGTAACAAGAATAACCTCAATTCGAATGTTAAGTATATGATCTTCAAATCCATCAAATGGATGTGAAAACTGCATTCCTAAATGGAGATTTGGAGGAATAAATTTACATGGAACAACTTGAGGAAGGGAAACAAAGTGTGTAAACTTATCAAGTCATTATATGGACTAAAGCAAGAACCTAAGCAATGGCATGCGAAGTTTTACCAAACCATGTTGGCAAACGGATTCAAGATAAATGAATGTGATAAATGTGTATATATTAAAGACACACCAAATCACCAAGTCATTGTTTTCTTATATGTGGATGATATGTTGATCATCAGCAGAGATATTTGTGACATAAATGCAACCAAAGGAATGCTCGAGAGAAAGTTTGATATGAAAGACCTTGGAGTTGCAGATGTGATCTTAGGTATAAGAATCCATCGAACTCCACAAGGGTTAGCATTTTCACAGTCTCATTATATCAAAAAAGTACTTGACAAGTTCAAGTATATGGAATTCGGTATTGCTAAGACTCCATTAGATGCGAGCTTTGCAATTTAAAAGAATGAAGGTGAAAGTGACTCGCAATTAGAGTACGCAGGAGTATTAGGATGTTTAATGTATATAATGAATTGTACACGACCATACATAGAATGCACTATCAGTAAATTGAGTCGGTACACGAGTAATCCCAACAAAACTCACTAGATGGCAATGAAAAGAGTTTTGGGGTATCTTAAATACACTCAAAATTATCCTTTGCATTATAATAAATATCGTGTGGTACTTGACGGATATAGTGATGCAAATTGGATCACCAGATCGAACGAAGTAAAATCCATAAGTGGATATATATTTACTATCGGTGGAGGAGTAGTTTCATGGAAATCATCCAAATAGACGTATTGCTCGCTCTACAATGGAATCTGAATTTATCACATTAGATAAAGCCGGTGAAGAAGAAGAACGACTTCAAAATTTCTTGGAAGATATTCCGTATTGGCCCAAGCCAGTGGCACCAGTATGTATACACTGTGATAGCCAAGCGGCAATAGGTAGGGCAGGGAGCATGAAATATAACGATAAATCTCGTCATATAAGATGAAGACATAATACCGTTAGAGAACTTCTCTCTAGTGGAATTATCACTGTAGACTATGTAAAGTCAAAGGATAATGTGTCGGATCCACTTACAAAAGGCCTATATAGAGAAGGAGTAGAAAGAACATCCAAGGGAATGGGTTTAAGGCCTAGGACAAGTCAGCATGGCGGTAACTCTACCTAGCAGACTGGAGATCCCAAGAGCTAGGTTCAAGGAGATCAAAAAAAGTTGTGTCTGACAGGTTCGACATTGTCAATTACCCAACCCATTCTCATGATGTAGACAATGTATAGTAAACAAGGGTAAGTCTTAAGGTGAAAAGTCTTTTAATGATTATCTAAATTTGGCAGATTTTACCAAATAGTTTAATATAAAGGATTGGACGTTTAGAAATCACCTATGTGTGGGCGAAGTGGAAGCCACTTCAAAGAGAATGTTAGTAAAGGCTTATTCTCTAAGCTCTAATGAAAACCAGGACGTGTTCATGGCAGAAAAGAATAAAACCGTAAGAACCATAAATGGTAAAAGGCTGATTGTGTGACATGTGTTGTCTAGGTGTACATTAAAGGTCGACGGTTCAAAGATATCAAATCTACCGACTGACCGAGTGCATCCGATGCATGTTCACTACGAAAAGTTCAAAGGGAAACCCACTTATCCAGATGCAGTTAGTCTTTGCTTGATGATCATATACTTATCCGTAAAAGTTTTACGAAAAATAGCCATTCCCCATTCATGTGGGGGATTGTTGGGTTCATAGTATATGAATGAAGTGTAAATGGAAAAATGGAGATAAAAATGGTGGAGAAGAGGAGATACCACTTTGGAAAGAGTACTCCCAAAATTAAAAAGTTCACTAAATCTCCCACATAGGTGGGACAAGAGAACTTTGTAGTGTTTATATTAATGAACACTAACTCCACATGGATAGTGAGTCAAGAACTAGGTGATGCCTCGCTCCGTTGTCGTATCGATCGATGAGATCTTTCTTTTCTGAAAAATTTTATTTGACAGAAATAAAATCCGAATTTGAAACTCCATTTAAATATATATATATATATAGTAATGCAGTAATCAGTAGGAACGTGAACAATAGCACTATTACGTAACAGTAGCACTGTTCCATGAATAGTAGTACTATTCTGTGAACAGTAGCACTGTTTTATGTGAACAGTTGTACTGCTTCACGAATTGCTGCAACACTTCATCAAACTGACACACTTATTCATGAAATAACATGCCTATTCAAGAACAGTCATACTGTTTGGCCGAATGAACATGAATTTTCAGAAAAGGTAGTACATTTTAGATGAACTTTTGTCTTTTTTCAGAAGAGGCATCATTTGGCTATAAAAACCTACTTTTATTCACAGGTTTTGGTACATAAATTTTCTGATTACAAACTTATTCTTCTTGTCTTAAAAATACTTTAAGTGTGATCATTCAAACCGTGAGTGTGTTCAAAGAATTCGCCTATTTGAGGTACCGCTATAGTCGGATTGAAGGCCATTTTATCCTGGGAGGAAGATTCCATAATCTCGGGTATAGTGAGGGGAATTATTCCTTCAGAAAAGTCCGTGAATTCGGATGACTTGTCCTTAATCATTTCTGTTTCATCTTTATTTTTTGAAAAATAAATAAAACTCTTGGAAAGGTCTTTTTGATCTTGTGTTCAGGGTATTTAATACTTCATTGTGTTCTTGTTCATACTTGAACTCGAGTTGAAATTGTTGTTCTATTATACAGATTCTACGTACCTGTATTGTGGAAAATAACAAGATACACATTGATGCTATCTCCAAATTCAGTGTCGGCTCCTTTGTGAGTGGATGCTTGTTCCTTTGCAAGATATTCTTGGAGATCTTAGAAGATCCAGACAGATTTCTTAGGTATCCTTTTTATGCGACTAAATCTTTAGTATATCCTGAAAGATATTAGTTTATTAGTTTATCGTTATTAAACCATATTATGAGAAATTGGGCTAACAATCTCCCCCTTTTTGATAATGACAAATAATAACATCAGTTGACTTTCCTGTTCCTTTAGTCAATTTGCTCTCCCTTTCTTACTTGCTCTTTTGTCTTGGAGCATCAGTTAACTCCCATGCTTTTGTAGTCGAATTCCTCCCTCTGTCTTGAAAGCCTTTGATGTTTTCATTTTCTCTTCCTTTTGACATAATAATAAAGAGCAACAAGACATACAAGCAAATAGGCACATAGAAGATAAACAGTCAAGGTAATTAACAAAACAAATTAAAGTGTGGTAGACAGTGTTTGAAAAATCATTTTACAACCCCAAAAAAGGGACAGGGCCTCCTTTTGAATAGCAGTCATCATTTTAATGCTTGGCAAGAAAGTAGGTGAGAGTATTGTGCATGTTGTGACAGAAGAGCTCATAGGATTTCTTGTCATTCTTTAAAAAAGAGGAATAAAAATTTTGGACTGATATTGCAAGGTCATTGTTTGAGGATTTGATTTCAGACTTGATGGATTCCATGCAAGCAAACAACTTATTAAACAGCTTGGCGCCTTCTATCTTGAATCCGTCAATAGTCATCCGCACATTACCTACATCAATGTTTGTATCTTTCCCCAGCTGTAACAACTTGGAAGTTGACTCTCGAAGTATCAGCAACCCTTCCTCAGTTGTCTTTATACAATCCTTCAGCTCCTTCAATTTCTTCAACACAGGAAGCATGGGGTTAGAAATTGACTTACTTACCTTAGGAAGATCTGATATTGCTTTTTCAAAGTCCTTTTTGCACCATTCGTTGTCCACCAAGATGTATGCGAAGGTCTAGGAATCATAAGTGGAAGAAACTTCCACTATTGGGTATGCAGATAGGTCAATGGAGTAATATAAGAGGATTCTGGTAAACAGCAGTCCATAAGGAAGTCTAGCAGAGGCATGAACATCGACAACACTTTCAAGCATATATTCTAGAAACCAAACGACGTAATTTATCTGGTACTTTTTCACCATGCAGTATAAGACAAACACATCATAACAGGTTACATTGCTAAGAGAGCATTTTCTGGGAATTAGTGTGGTGGAAATGATATGATCCATGATATGGTAATTAAAGCAGAGAGACAAGGGACCAAAGTTAGGTGACATTACGTTCGGGTCAGACACAACCTTTTTCGCTTCCTCGGAGCTGACTTCAAAATCTCCAGGCCAAAAGCCATTCATAAAGAAAACTACCCCAAAGAACTTTGTCTCAAAGACTTTTTGAAGAAAGAAGTCATTGAGTATGATTCTTGTGCCAAGCACAAGAGTTTTCAGTTCACCACTGTCGGTAGAGAGGCGGAGATTTGCATAGAATATGTGAATAGGGTCATCATACACTTCAAGTCCACAAAGATGAAATACCAGAGATAAGTCTTGAAATTTGAAAAAGGAACTTACATTGCAATGTGCTAACTTTAATTGGCATAGATTCACTATTCGAACAGGCACAACTGAATAATTTTTAAAGCGATAAACTTGTCTTTATGAGAACAGGTCCAAAAATTATGCATGTCATCTGGTGGAAGAGTATCTAGAGGAGTTGAATGAGGTTTCTTGAAGGATAAATTGGGGCTTGGGGCAGAGTGTCTTTTAATGACAGTTGAGTACCGAGAATGTGAAGAAGATTCATTAGAAGATCCAGAGATAAGGACATGATCATTATTATCAAAGTGGTAGTCAGGAAGGGTTTTGGTGAAATTAGCCATGAAATGGTTTCTGTTCATTTAAGAGAGAAGAGACTGGACAAGGATTTTAAAAGGGTGGAGAGAGAGAGATGATAGGTGGATAAATGAAGTGGCATGAAGTGAACCGAGGGAAAGATGAAAAGATGTGAAGTGAATATAGGCGACTACTGAAGTGAAAGAACGACAGAGTGTGTTGGGAAGGTAAAAGGGTAAGGATGTGGTAATTGAGGAGAGAGAGAAAAAGGTGGTGTAGAAAAAGGTGAAAATAATGATGATAATGATTCAAAATAAAGGTTTATCAAAATTAAAAAATTACGAGTTATTAAGACTCAAGAATAATGTTGCAGTTAATTTTTTTTTACCAAAATTACAAATTATAAGTCATTAATACTTGTAATACCAAGTCTTTTTCGTAAGAAACAAAATCTTTCTTCTAAAAAGGGTTTAGTAAAAATGTCTGCCAGCTGATTTTTGAAATCAACAAATGCTAGGGAAAAATTGTCATTTTCTACATGGTCTCGAATAAAATAATATTTAATATCAATGTGCTTAGCTCTAGAATGATGCACAATATATTTAGATAAACTAATAGCACTGGTGTTGTCACACATTATAGGTACAGTTTCAAATGACAAATTAAAATCAAGTAATTGATGCATAATTCATACAATTTGAGTACCACAACTTCCAACGGCTATGTATTTAGCTTCAGTAATTGATAGAGCAACTGAAGTTTGGTTTTTTCTATACCATGAAATCAGGGCATCACCAATAATTTGACATGTTCCACTAGTGCTTTTTCTGTCGTTCTTATCACCTACAAAGTCAGCATCTAAATATCCAATTATGTCAATGTGAGATGAAAGAGGGTAACATAGTCCAATATCTTGTGCTCCAATGAGATATCGAATAATTCTGTTAAAGGCAGTCAGATAAGATTATTTGGGAGCCGACTGGAACCTTGCACACGCTGAACATGATATTTGATCGACTAGCGGTCAAGTAGAGAAGTGATCCAATCATTTCTATGGATGTCTTTTCATCAATGTCTTTTCCAAATGAATCTGAATCAAGACTCATGGAGGGACTCATTGGAGTTCCATATGCCTTTCCTTTTTCAGAGAGTTTTTTGGATTTGTAATCCCGAGAAAAATGTGAGCTCTCCTCATTTCAAACTCTCCTTTCATCAAATTTGCAAAATTCTCACACACGGAAATGTTAGGACTATGAAAGATAATATCATCAATACAAATTTCCACAATGAGTAAATTAGACTCAAGTTTTTAGGTAAAAAGAGTTGTATCAATTTTGCCTCTTTGGAGAATATTGTTTAACAAGAAAGTACTCAACTTCTTATACCAAGATTTTGGAGCTTGTTTGAGACCATAGAGTATTTTTTATAGTTTAAAAACATGGTTTGGATAAGATGGATTTTCAAAATCGAAAGGTTATTTTATAAAAACTTCTTCATGAATAAACCCATTTAAAAAGGCACTTTTGACTTCCATTTGATATAGTTTAAAAATTTGAAGGCACCAAAAGTTAACAAAATTTGAATTGACTCTAACCTTGCTACAGTAGCAAATTTTTCATCATAATTATTACCTTCTTATTGAGAATAGCCTTAAGTTACAAGTCTAACCTTGTTTCTGATAACCTTAACCTCTTCATTCAATTTATTTTTGTAGACCTATCGAGTTCCAATTATTGAGTAGTTATTAGGTCTTTTAACTAGATTTTAGATTTGATTTCATTCAAATTGATCTAATTCTTCCTTCATGGCCCCGACCAAGATTTATCTTTGAGGGCTTCATCAATCTTCTTGGGATCAATTTGATACACAAGAGCAACTAATGCTTGCTTTCTCAATAAGGCTCTTGTCTGCATCTTATCATCAGGATTTCCAATGATGAATTCATTTAAAAAGTTGGCATTGTGTCTCCATTCTCTTGGAACATTTGTTTTAGTTATTTCATCAGCGGGAGCCGACTTTAGAGGGGTTATAGTTGAGTCATTGTTTGGCGACTCAGGAGTTGTGTTTGTTTTGGCTCCTGATTTTAGGTCATTTAACTACTCTTCATCAACACTCAAACTCATAGGAGAGTGGTTAGCTTCATCAACTACAATATGCATAGATTCTTCAACACAAAAAGTCCTTTTATTATAGGCCCTATAGACACGAATGGTGGGAGAGTATCCAAGAAAAATACCTTCGCCACTTTGTGGGTTGAATTTCTCTAAGTTACTCTTACTATTATTATGGATGAAGAACTTACATCCAAAAGGATGGAAGTAACTAATACTTGGATTTTCCCTCTCCACAGCTCGTAAAGAGTCTTTTTTAGAATTGGTCTGATGAGACATCTGTTGATGAGATGACATGTTGTGCTTACTGCCTCTATCCAAAAATAATCTGGTAGGTTGTGTTCTAGAAGAATGGTTTTAGCAATTTCCTGAGGAGATCAATTCTTTCACTCCACCACATCGTTTTGTTGAGGAGACTGTGGTGATGAGAAATTTTGAGAGTACCCATTTTGAGCACAGTCTACGAGATACACTTCAATGAGTTCGCATGAGGAGTTGAGCTTTACTGAACCGAATCAAATGACATCACCTTTAGTGTTGTCACCAAATCTGACTGATCCTCCTTATATTTTCTTTAGAGAATAAAAAATTTCTTTATTTCCTGTCATATGTCTCGAACATCTGTTATCGATAACCCACATTCCTTTCCTATAGCTTTTGCGGATGCGTTTCTGCAAAACAAGAAAGTTAATTTTGTTTAGGAACCCAAGTAGTCTTGGGTCCTTGAAGGTTAGAGGTACTTTATTTATGTCTCCAAATCCTCACACCTTTATACCTTGTCTACAATTGTGTGATTTGTGCCTTTTCTTTTCACAGGTATAACAGACTGGTCCTTGAAAATAGAAAGAAGTTTTGGCTGATTCAAACGATCTTGATGAGGAACTTGATTTTGTTTTGAAAGAATTTGATCTTATGGAACTGTGACTTGGTGATTTTTTGATGTTGTTTAATTACATTTTTACATCATCAAGTACTTCTTGAAGTAAGTCAATTTCTATTTGACATGCTTCAAGTTCAACTTGTCAGTTCCTTCATTCCTCTTCAAGTTTCCGTTTCAACCAAGCTTTTTAGTTTTTGTTTTCTTGATCAAGTTTATTGTATTCATCAATAACATTTTAAAGCTCATCAGTAATCATATCTAGATTTGATTCAAGAATGTTACAATTAGGACAGTTGTAGGGTCTTACCTCGCTTGATTCACATTTTCCCACGAAGCATATGTAGGTTGCTTTTGTTTCTTCCTCAGTTTCATCTGCATTACTCCAAACCTCAAACTTTTTTTTTCTTCTGGATTATCTTCTTTTCAATTCTGGATAGTTTTGTTTGAAGTGACCTAGCTTTCCACAATAATAGCAACGATCATCATTCCTAATGATTTCATTGTTTTTGACTCCTTGGGGTCTCTTCTGTCTTTATTTCAAGATCTTTCTTACTACTCGATTTATAAGAGTCATTCCTTCACTATTGGTTTCTTCTAGGAAATCTTCTTCTCTGTTGTTATAGCATTGTATGCCACTAGTTTCTTCTTTTCTTCCTTGTGGTACCTGTTGATATAATTTTGCACAAAGGGAATAAGATTACCTCATTATTTGCCTTATGTCATGTTGTGATGGTCCCCATATTCTAGAATGACAGATTTGGTTTCCTATATTTTGGGGAGACTTCTAACAAGTTTATGGGATTGCAGGCTGTGTGGATAAATAATCCCTAATGATTTTAGCTCACATATAATTTTGCTGAATCTGGAAAATATTAATTCAACGTTTTCATTTTCTTCCATTTTGAATTGCTCAAACTCATTAGCCAGAGCACTAATTTTTGCCTTTTGGACTTTGGTGGTCCCTTCATAGGTTACTTCTAATTTGTACCAAATTTATTTTGCGGTTTCACAGGTTGATATCTTGTTGTATTCTTCTCCGCTCACTGCACAAAGAAGTAATCATAGGTTAATCTCTTTTTGTATTCTTCTTCGCTCATTGCACAAAGAAGTAAACTTATATCTCGAGCATTGGTTTCAATTACCTCTTGTTGTTCTTTGGTGACATTAAAATTTTCCAGGTCCTCCACGTTAGTACTGCTTGATTCTTTGTCCTTCGGTTTTTTTAAGTCGTGGAATGGGCTTTGGCCCCTTCTTAATGACAACCCATGCTTGAAAGTCATTTGATTGAACAATGATTCTAAATCTGTTCTTCTAATAAGAGTAGTGTTGTTCATTGAAGTATGGTGGTCTTATGGAGGAGTGACTATCTTGAAGAAGAGCTCCTGGAATTTGGTAGTTGGCTATTGGATCTTTGCTCATGTGCGGTTAATCAATACTATTGGTGAGACCTGCTCTGATACCAATTGAAATTCAAAAAGGGGGGATGAATTGAATTTTTTTTTGAGTCGGCTGATAAGTCTTCACAGTTGAATCACTTGTAGATCAATAAACATAACAGAATAGATTAGAATTAAACAAATAAGAAAGTAAGTACGTAATTTGAAATAAAGACACAAAGATTTATCCTGGATCAAAACACCAATATGGTGCCTACTTCCAGTCCCATTGGGTTTGAAGGTTTCCTTAGATCTTTTCAAAGTGGAGGCAGAGTACAATGGTAGTGAACAAGTTCTGAAACTTATTTTGTTTTTTAGATCCGGTGACATAGCCTCAATCGGTATGACTAAGTTGACTCGATCTTATTCTTGTGTAACTATTGTAAACTAAGAAGTACAAATCTTTATGAAGACCAAGATTGAGGTACACTAAGAATTTCCTTTGAAGTTGTGTGAGTGCTTCTACCTTCAGTCTTTTCTTTTATACCCTTCAGCTTTTTCTTCTTCTTGTTTTTTCATAAGGAAACCCTGGGTATTTCTTCTCAATCAAGGACTTGAATTGATTGCTTGATTAAGGGATTGCACCATATCAGATATGTCCATACGTGGTGAAACCTTCTTTTCACATCCATACATGTCCATATTAGATATATCCATGTAGAGGGTGTGGTCTTCTTTTCTCTTTGCTTTGTAGTGATTGATTCGTCAGTCATCTTCTTCTTTCCTTTTTGCTTTGTAGTGATTGATTCGTCAGTCATCTGCCTTTTTGTTTAGGGATTTGATGAGATCCATGATTGATGCTATTTCCAAATTCAACGCCGGATTTTTTGTGAGTGGATGCTTGTTCCTTTGCGAGATATTCTTGGAGATCCTAGACTAATGCCTTAGGGATCCTTTTGATGCAGCTGAATCTTTAGTGTATCCTGCAATATTTATTTATTAATTTTTCATTATTGAAACATATTATGAGAATATGGAGCTAACATGAGTATGTTCCCTAAATTATATTAACATATCATGTTGATGAACTTCAACATTCTCAAATTTCTTGTAGTACTAAATGGCAATATTTTCTTGACTTTTAGCCAAATTGGCCAAGTTAACTCTACTTCTCTTTCACTTTTCTGTCCAAACACAACTTCTTACAGTCCCAACAACACTTACAACTCTAATCTCAATGCCCTTGTATCATCTTTGTCCTCTAACACTTTTACACATAATGGATTTTACAACTTCACTGCTGGTCACATGGGGTCCAATAAAGCTTATGGCCTTATTTTATGCAGGGGAGATGTTTCTCCTGATGTTTGTCAAAATTACGTGTCAACAGCTAGTAAAGAAATCCTCGAAAATTGCCACAGTGGATCTCAGGTGGATCATTTTTGTACAATAAATTTTTGCTTATCATAATTCTGTTTTACTTCTTCAGATTGATCTTTTAGTATAGTTCTCTTTGTTGTCTGATTTATCATTGTTCAAGGTTTTATTTGTTAGCTATTGCATGAAAAGTTATGCCCGTTTTCCAGAGAGGTATCAGTCGAGGCCGAATTGCGCAAAAAGTATATTTTTAGCGGGGTAATTTGGTACTTTTCCTTCCCAAAAACCTCTCACACAAATTAAATAACACCCTAAATGTTATTTACTCAACTATTATTAGTTTTACAATATCAAGATCCTCTTTTTTCACTCTAAAAAATAAGAACAAGAAATCAAGAATCAATCCTTAAGTCCAAGATTTCAAGAAATGGATCAAGATTTGAGTTCCATTTTTCAAATCTTATAATCTAAGGTATGTGGGACTTCTCTAAATATCATGGTCTTAAGTTTTCTTCTATTTTTTTAATTATATTAAAGATCCTCAATCATATTTATAAAGAAAGTTTTTTTTTTAGGGAATTGTTTGAAAAGTATATGCCAGGAAGTTATTTTTGAAGTAATTGTATGTTGGCTTGAATCGTTTAACATGAATTTTGAACATAATTACATATCTATGTTTTGGGGTGTAATAAAAGTTTAATGAGAGCAGGAATGATCAAGACTCCCCCTTTTATCATGATATTTTCGATTTATATTATTATTGGTTGTTTAAAGGAATGAACTTTCTAAATAGAAAATAAATGGGTGAGTGTTTGTTTAATGATCATGTTCACGAATATGATAGTAAGTGAAAAGGGCCGCAGACATAATGTGACGTAATTTGATTGACTTTCAAGTCAGGATATGACGATACCCAATGATTCCATGCCCTTAACAAGATAGTGTTGAATGTTTGAAAAGTATGAATGTGTTTTCATTAAAGGACTAAAATTTGGGCTTAAGAGAGCTAGTAGGTTACTCGAAGAAGGCATTTGAGTGGAAGGGCTAATCGCCGGAAACCGTAGTTGCCGATACGGGACTTATGATATATGATCCTACATGATATGACATTTTTAGGATATCTCGCATGGGGGATTTCGTGCGGTGTGCTCACATGGAGGGTATCACCACTCCAATCCTGGTGGCTACTTGGATTGGAGGCTTGGAAATCGAGTCAAGGGCGGGTTTCACATAGCTCATGGAATTTCAAATTTGCAGGGTGTATCGACTAGCTCAGAAGAATAACAAAGAGTGAGTCATGATTTCAAAGAAGTTCCTTAGAGTTCACTAAAGTATGCCCATGTATTTTTACTTACGTATTATGATCATTATTTTTATGAAATGCTCTCATCTATTTTGTATTAAAAGCATGCTATTTTGAGTTATTTCACATACTAGTACGTTTGTATTGACCCTCTATATTTTAGGGTCTGAGGCTCAGTCCAGGGGTCCCGCCAAACCGAAGAATATTTAGATTGAAGTGTGCAGTTGGTGAGCCTTCTTTATTTCGGAAGTCCTATTGCTAGAGTATTGTTTTTCATTTTTGTTTTAGGCTCGATTGGGTGCCTTGTCCCAGATTTCAGACAGATGTCATTTTTATTTGTTAGAGATTTCGCAGACTAGTGTCAGGTGTTTTGAATGTTTCATAAACTCATTTTTTTGTATTTTTCAATTAAAGAAAAAGATTGTGACCATGTTTCCATCTTATGTCATTTTTTCGCTAATTTATTATATTATATGAATTTTGAGTAGGATTACCGATAGAGAAGGGGCGCCCGGTCCTTTATGGTTTGGGATGCTCGTTATGGTCAGGGCCCCATCTCGAATTGTGACAAACTTGGTATCAGAGCATGGTTCATGGTCCCAGGGTGTTTGCGAAATAATGTCAAGTAGAGTCCTCTTTATGGGTGTGAAGCATGCCATATTTATAAGCAGGAGGCTATAAGGTGTTTAGAAATATTTTTCTTTCTTCATGCTCTAGTTCGTGCTATGGAGTCAGAATGTTCCTCTTTCATACTCTAATTTGTGCTATGATGTCTTCCATACAAAAGTAAAGTTATCCGTACTCTTTTCTTACTCTGATGTTCTTAGACCTGTCTCATTTTTTAGGTTATTCAAGTACAAAATATTAGAATCCAAATGATATGATCCTTTTTTTTATTGAGTCATAAAAGATGACAAAATTGTGCAAGGACTTGAGAGGAGTACATTAGTGCGTCAAGATGTATTGATTCTACTGTAAACTTTGATCCTAATGAAATCGTGCTTTTCAGCCTGAAGTATTAAGTGTATCCAGTTCCTTTCAAAAATTCTTGCTGTAGATGTCATGCATAAGGGGAATGATATGTAGCAAAATGTTGGAACTGTATTTCCACCCGAGTAGTAGTATATGTTAAAATGTCATGACCTATTGATAGTGAGATTGGGCCAAGAAGTTGGTAATACGAAGTCACAAGGTTAGAAGTCAGAGTGAGGGTGACTTTTTCATAAATAAATAATTTTAGTTGGATAATCGTTGATCGAGGGATGATTTGCCATTTTATAGTGATAAACTAGTGTAGTATCAATATTTGTAGATTGTATAGTAGTCTGTGGAGGAAGTGTTTATCTTTGATTTTTGTTTATTCAAAATAGGAAAAGAGCCCAGAGTGGATAGTTATGGTGGTTATAGAAACCCCTTTAGGCTGTGAGTGGAAACGATTAGATTAGCCATTAAGTTATAAGTATAGACTCATTGTTGTATGTGGAATTTTAAAGGTAGTTGTGATGTATGCATGGGTAAGTAACTATGATGTGAGAAAGTTGAATATGTTGATAAGATCGTAATGGGTGATATTATAATATTAAGATCGACTATCCTTATTATGGGACTTTACCTCCTTGATTGTCCCTTCTCAAGTAGTTGTAAACTAGTACTGCTTGTAGGAAGGTAAGTAGTAGATTTTGGGGTGTAGTAATGTCTTGGAGGGGAAGTGATTGTAGGTCTTATTTAAATAAAATAAAGTATTTTGGGTTGATTTTCCAAATTTGATGGACTAGTATAGTATATGGAATGCTTCGTTGGTGGTACATGATTGACGCTAGACTATAGGCTTGAACTTTAAGATGTGAAGTGTGGTGAAAAGAATAGTAGCTTAAGATTAATGATGTGTATTTTGTATGAACGAACTGGTAGGCTTGATGTGAGGTGTGCAATAACCTAGGTTGGAAACTTGTGGAATAATGAGTGGTCAATTGTGATGCATATGTATGCATGAGAATAATAGTAAAATGATGAATTGTGGTTGAATCATTAAGTGCACAAGAGTGTGAGTATATAAGAATAAGTTTAACCTTGAGGTAGTATGTTGTTAGATAAGGTGTCTTGTGTACGAATGTCACGTGTACCTAGATTTAGTTCTTGAATCTTGAAGTATGTAGAAGTCTGGGAAGTTGCTATATGGTGTTCTTTATAGTTGAATTGAGGAAATATAGGTAGGAAATGCACTCCTTTGGTATAGTTTTACGAATGTTGTTAAGTTGGAAAGTTATGTGGTTAGAGGTGTAATGCTAGTATTCTAAGGAGTTGAAGAAGAAGTATTGAGTGTTTAGAAGCATAAATGTACATGTTATGATAATGTTAGTCATAATTTGATGACTTTGGGGGTTTAGAGGAAGTTATGATTACTATCCCTGAAAGGAGAGGTCCTCGAAAGAATTTAGTGTCTTTTAAAGAGAGGAGTTTGTGTTCTTGTATATACTAATACCCCCTTTTTGTGCGAAGAAGTGTGAATGCATACACTCATGAAAGTGGGAGTTGTAGAGTGATGGCTATAAAGGCTGGCAAAAGTTAAGAGTAGCATTTACGGAAAAGCAAGGCCTTCAGAGTATAGTTATAGTTCATCAGGGAGAGTTTAGAGTCCTAGTATATGATAATGTCTCTTTTATGTTGAGAGTTGAGGCTATAAATTTTGATGTGGGATTATGTCCGTAAGTCTAGAAGTGTAACTTTGATCTAAGGGGGAGATGATAGATTAAAGTAGTTCTCGAATTTTCTTGTGGTGTTAAGTTTCAAGTAAGAATCATGATAAATCAATTCCTATTCAAGAAAGCTCCTCGTACTTCGATTTGAATGGACATCTACCAATATTTTATGTATTCATGTCTTTCCTATGCCTAAGGTTTGAGCCCTCTATGTAATTTATGCTACGTTCTAACCTCCAAACAAGAAGCAATAATGTCCCTTAGTGATCCAATATTCCAAGTATCCAAGATCTATGTTATGTTGTTCATGATCTATAAAAAAATCCATGTCTTAAATAATGATTGGTCCGAAGAAACTATGTTTTTCATACGTTACTGATTCATTTCATGCCGGGATTTGCCAAATTTATAAAGTTTATGCTGACTCATGGAGAAATTCCAATTCCTTAAATGAGGATCAATCGCTTCCAGTGGCAATCCTTGTCTTAGTTGTTAACTACATAAATTTTGGCTTTATGTCATATACCTCATAATATGTGCGCCCATGTTTCTCATTGTGGTCTGTCCTAAGAGAACCATGTTATGTTGTGTTTGAGCTGAATGATTCTTTACTTATGATCTGGACACTTCATGTATGAAATACTTCATGTTTATTCTGTCGTATCTTACCTCATGTCCCTCCTTGAGTAGTGCTAAAAGTGTAAGTTATGATTTGACAAGTGTTACTTCCACTCATGATGTCTATGCTCGGGTCCCTCAATGACCCTCCGTATGTCAGTATGATGGTGGTTGTGGAAGCGTAGTAATGTGTTAGGTAGAGGAGTAGATGTTCTTGAAGGTAAAATATTTTATGTGATTTCTTGAGTTAAGGCTATAGGAGAAGGGGGAAGAAGGAGACAAATATTTGTTATGTGAAATAGTTAGGAAGGAGATATGTGGCGAACGTCTATGTGAGATTGACTGAATTTATTAATCTTAGAGGGAAGATCCATGAAGTGGGGGAAGTAATGATAGGCTTGAATGTTGTGATTGATGGAAACACAAACCGATGTGCCATGTGGTTAGTATTCCTTAAAATAAGACTTGAGGTTGTTGGATTATAGTGATAAGGTGAGGTGATTTCTTAATGTGGTGGAGAGAATATGATCCCGTAGTTTAAGTTAGCTCCTATTTCCTTCAAGTTGGGCTTCAATATAGAAGTATTATACGGTGGGACATAAACTCTTGTGCTTAGATATGTGATGGGTTAATTGTAATTTGGAAGGTATGTCGCATGTTAATTAATGTTGAGGCATAGATAAATAGTGTCTCTAAGTGTAAGGTCCATTTGTTGTATCTTGTGAGGTGGAGAATGCTTTTAAATCCTATCTTCGGCGAAATCCCATATCATGATTGTACGAAGGTAAATCAAACCTATTATCACCAAATATACTTATGACTTATGTTGTGATGATAATGATTCATAGAACTCATGTGCAAGGTCATCTCTATGTATAGTTTTATTACCTCATGCTTCGTGCTTACGCGTTTCACTAGGGGTTATCATGAAACTCTTTTGATGTCTTTGCATGTTTTATTGAGGAAAAATATTCAATTCAAGGTTACGTTTCTTATTCTATACGTTTAGAGCTTCAACAAATTCCTTTCCATCATTCGGGGACGAATGATCACTAGGACGAGATAATGTAACACTCCGCACTTTCAGGCTAAAGTTTGAACCGTCTTTTCTACACGTATAGACCCAAACCCAATGATTCTTTCTTAATATATGTGTGATGATCAATCCTATAGTGTTTTAATGCCTTTTACTATGATTTGAGGTCACAAAATCCCCTAACTCAAAGGCGAGTTGAAAACTTTTCTATAGATTAAGTTCTAGTGAATGTTTAAACTTGGGTCAACTTCCATCGGCTATAAAATTTTGTATATAAATAATTATGGGTCCTACTACATATCAAATGAAAGGTCCTTGAGTCTTCTTTCCAAGTCCACTGATTTTGCCTTAATCCAATATTGGGGTAAAAGGTTATGCCTATTTTCCAGACAGGTGTCAGTCGAGGCCGAATTGTGCAAAAAGTACGTTTTTAGCGGGGTATTTTGGTACTTTACCTTCCCAGAAAACTCTCACACGAATTTAATAACACCCTAAACAATATTTACTCAACTATTATCAGTTTTACAACCTCAAGATCCTCTTTTTTCACTCCAAAAAATAAGATCAAACTAGGGTTTCTCCAAGAACAAGAAATCGAGAATCAATCCTTATGTTCAAGATTTCAAAAAATGGATCAAGATTTAGGTTCCATTTTTCAAATCTTATAATATAAGGTATGTGGGACTTCTCTAAACATCATGGACATAAGTTTTATTCTATTGTTTTAATTATATTAAAGATTCCCAATCATATTCATAAAGAAAGTTTTTTTTTTTTTTGGAATTGTTTGAAAAGTATACGTCAGGAAGTTGTTTTTGAAGTAATTGCATGTTGCCTTGTATCGTTTAACATGAATTTTGAACATAATTATGTATCTATGTTTTGGGGTTTAATAAAAGTTTAATGAGAGCAGGAATGATCAAGACTCCCTCTTTCATTATGATATTTTCGATTTATATTGTTATGGGTTGTTTAAAGGCATGAACTTTCTAAACAGAAAATAAATAGGTTAGTGTTTGTTTAATGATCATGGTCATGAATATGATAGTAAGTGAAAAGTGCCGCAGACATGATGTGACGTAATTTGATTGACTTGCAAGTCAGGGTATGCGATACCCGATGATTCCATGCCCTTAACAAGATAGTGTTGAATGTTTGAAAAGTATGAATGTGTTTTTGTTAAAGGACTAAAAGTTGGGATTGAGAGAGCTAGTAGGTTACCCGAAGAAGGCGTTTGAGTGCAAGGACTCATCGCCGAAAACCGTAGTTGCCGATACGGGACTTATGATATATGATCCTACATGATATGACATTTTTAGGATATCTCACATGGGGGAATTTCCTGCGGTGTGCTTACATGGGGGTATCACCACTCCAATCCTGGCGGCTACTTGGATTGGAGGCTTGGCCGCTGAGTCAAGGGCGTGTTCCACATAGCCCGTTAAATTTCAAATTTGTAGGGTGTATCAACTAGCTCAGAAGAATAACAAAGAGTGAGTCATGATTTCAAAGAAGTGCCTTGGAGTTCACTAAAGTATGCCCATGTATTTTTACTTACGTATTATGATCATTGTTTTTATGAAATGCTCTCATCTATTTTGTATTAAAAGCATGCTATTTTGAGTTGTTTCACGTACCAGTACATTTGTATTGACCCCCTATATTCCAGGGTCTGAGGATCAGTACAGGGGTCCCGCCAAACCGTAGAATCTTCAGAACGAAGTGTGCAATTGGTGAGCCTTCTTTATTACAAAAGGCCTGTTGCTAGAGTATTGTTTTACATTTTTGTTTTGGGTCTGACTGAGGGCCTTGTCCCAAATTTCAGACAGATGTCATTTTCAGTTGTTAGAGATTTTGCAGAAAAAGAAAAAGATAGTGACCATGTTTCCGTCTTATGTTGTTTTTTCACTAATTTATTATATTGTATGAATTTTGTGCATGATTACCAGATAGAGAAGGGGCGCCCGGGCCTTCATGGTTCCGGATGCTCGTTACGGCCAAGGCCCCGGCTCGGGTAGTGACAAACACAGTGTAATCACTTTCTATGCATTTATAGTAGATGTTGAATTCCCTTTGTTTCTTCGTTTTATTTCTTATATATTATGAATTCCTTTAGTGAAAATTCTGGTTCTGCAACTGATCAGAGTTTGTTAAATGTTTGACCTTTCTCAAATCGGATCCATTTTTGGCTTTGGGGATGAATCAGGTGGAACCATAATGTTCAATTCGCAGAATGTTAGTGATCCGAAAATGTTCTTGGCACAAATTTGAGAGGGCACATCTAGACACCTCAACTTGGTTTAAACTGACAACTAAACACTCCAACTTGTTTCAACTGCGTCTCATGGACGGCAGACACTGACGTGACACATAAATTTTGGAGGTTCTAGATGATCGTTGTAACACCCCGTAAAAGTCATGCATGTATTATACTGTAATTTCTGAGCTTTAGACTTAAGTTTTAAATTCTTCTAAGTGTTGAAATGACTTAGACTAATTCTTAGCTGGCAAGCTTCGCGATACAACTTCTCGACCTTCCCGACCTTCATTTTTGGATTTTTTTGTTGCGTTACGATGGGGCAAGGTTGTAGTACGTCTCGGAGAAAATTCAGAATTTTTGGACGAGCCTAAGGCCTCATTTGGATTTCGATCCAGTGGCAGCGCGCGATTAGCCCGCGCCGCCTGCTGGATCGTGCCCGGCAAAAATGTTCAGTCCATCCGGATTTTTAATGGCATTTCCATAAATACTCATTCTCCTATCAACTTAAACACGAGATTAAATCCCTAAAGAGCCAAAATATCATTATATTCTTCAAATTGCTCAAGAACTCTCCCTAGGGTTTCAACATTAAAACCCAAGCAACTCAAGATTTAACCGCGGGTTCGTGAAACAAATTACAGATTTGGAATCCTCTTGACGTAGGCTTTGATAGACACCCAAAATTCGTGGAGAACAAGGTACGCGGGGGTTTTCCTAAATTCTCATGGGCATAGAAAAAAATCATGTTTTAGAATGGGATTTTAAATTATGTATATATATTTATGTATAAGATGTTTCAACATCTCTGTTTTGGTCTTTTGACCATCTCCAAAGCGATTTGATAGCTTATATACATATATGAATGAATGTGTTTCGACTTTGAATACATGAACTTGCTAAAGACATTTGACCACCAGGTGTTTGATGAAATTTCTACATGAATTGAACTTTAAGTTTCGGAATATGAAATCCTTTACATCAGTTACATGTTTTGGTGGTCTAAACTATGTTCTGAATGAAAGCTCTTTCTTAATACATTATGGCTCAGAAAAATCATGACTTACCATGTCTTGGTATGACGATACCAATTCAGACTAATGCCATATCAGACTCAGACTAACATACAGAGATGTTAGGCGGTTCCCCGAAGAGGTCTTGAGTTCAAGCGACTCATTGCCTAAAACCGTGGTTTGCCGACCCGGGTATACTATTATGCGCTGACTTAAATGTCCTGTGGCGTATCAAACTCAGACACTCCAACCCTTGCGGCATACTTGGGTTGGGGGCTTCCCCGCCGAGTCAATGGCGGATTCCATACAGCCCGTGGAATATCATACTTGTAGGGGAATACCACCTAACTCAGAAGTAAAACACAGATCATGATTTGAAATGAACAGACAGGTTACATGTTTTCAGAAAGTGCCCATGTATTTTTCAAAAATAGTTTTATACATGATGTCTTGATGAAAAATTGCTTTCACTTAATATGTATAAATATATATATATATATATATGTATGTTCCATTATACTATTTTTGGATTGCTTCGCGTGCCAGTAATTTTGTGCTGACCCCCCCTCCTTCCAGGTTCTGAGGCACAGTCTAGGGGTCCAGCTACTCAGTAGACATTCTCGGATTTGCAGACTTGATCTCACAGTGGTGAGCCTTCTATTATTCGGAAGGCCTAATTATGTCAGACATTATCTCATTTATTATGTTTTTGGTTTACTGGGGGCCTTGTCCCAGTTTCTTTTCAGACAGATGTTTGTGTTCTTAGTAGAGATTTCGCAGACTGATGTCAGATAGTATTATTCAGAATGTTGCAGAACTTGACCATGTTTTCCGTACTCAGTTTTAATTCCGCATTTTATTATGATTACGAATGTTGTGCATGATAACCAGATAGAGAATGGGTGTTTCGGGCCTTCATGGTTCGGGATGCTCGTCACGGCTAGGTCCTAGGCTCGGGTCATGACAAACTTGGTATCAAAGCACGGTTCATGATCCCAAGGTGTCTGCGAAATTGCATCGAGTAGAGTTTTGTTTATGGGTGTATAGCGTGCCACACTTATAAACAGAAGGCTACTAGGCGTTTAGGAATGTTTCCCTTCTTTGTGATTTAGTTCGTGCTTCAGAGTCTAAACTGTCCCCTAATCAATGATCTCTTGAATTTCAGAAACACGACTATGCCTCCCCGTCACAACATCGATCAGAGTGCTCAGGCAGATGTGGTCCGTCCCACCCATGGGATGCGGACCCATAACAGAGCTTCCACGTCATAACCTGTCCCTAATCCGGGAGTCCTTCAAGTCCAAACCAGTCCACCTCGGGCTCCGCGGACTAATGTCAACCGTCCACTAACTGATCAGAGAGATATCTCAAATGCAGAGTTCAGATGGTCTATCCATATGCTGACATAGCTGGTAGCTAACCAGGCTCAACGATCGGAAGATGTTGGGTCTGCATCCGTTACGTCTGAGGCTACTAGAGTCGGGCATTTCATGAAGATGAATCCACCTAAGTTTACTGGTACAAAGGTGGAGGAAGATCCACAGGAGTTCGTGGATGAGATGGAGAAGATCTTTAAGGTAATGCATGTAGATGAGATTGAAGGAGTGGAATTGGCAACCTATCAGCTTAAGGATGTTGCAAATCAGTGGTATCCAGACTGGGAAGATGCAAAAGGTGAGAGTGTTGAGCCTACAGTTTGGGGTGAGTTTGTAGAAGCTTTCCTTGACAGATTCTTTCTCTGGAGTTGAGGGAGGCCAAAACAGAAGAGTTCATGAATCTGAAGCAGGGCAGTATGAGTGTACAGGAGTACACTTTGAAGTTTAATCAATTAGCCCGCTATGCACCAGAATTGACTAACAATATGAGAGCCCGGATGAGGAAATTTGCATCCGGCCTTGCTGATAACCTAGTACTTGAGTGCCAGGGGCAATGTTGAATAGGGAGTTAGACTTTGCTAGCCTGACAGTTCACATGCAGCAGGTGGAAGAGAAGAAGAGAAAGATCGCTGAATCTAGAGAGAAGGACAGACAGGCCAAGAGAGTCAAATCTGCGGACCAGCACCAGAGTCAGCCGCAGAGTGGTAACTAGGGAAATAAGTGGTCGAAGAAGACGAGGTTTTGGAATAATACACAATCAGCAGCCAGCGCCCAGACCCCCTGCAGACAGACACACTTAGAGCTTTCAGACTCCTCATGGATCTAGAGCACCAGATACTCAGTCGTAGGGTAGTGTGGCTCAGCAGCATCGCACTTACCCGCGATGTGAAAATTATGGTAGGAATCATCCGGGGAAATGTCAGTTGGGCACACTAGTATGTTATTCATGTGGTTAGTCAGGCCACTTTCAGAGGGACTGTCCATCTGCTAGGAGGAGTGCTGGTGGTGCGAAGTTTCAGGGCAATTCCATAGCGCCACCCCAGTCTCAGAAGGGCGCCACATCAGTTGCCGGGAACAGTCGCAACCGTTTATATGCCTTGACCAACCGCCAGAAGGTGGAAGCTTCCCCAGATGTTGTTACCGGTACGTTACAAATCTTTTCCCGTGATGTCTGTGTGTTACTTGATCCCGGATCTACCTTATCCTATGTGACCCATTATGTGGATGTTGGTTTTGGGTTTGAGCCCAGTGTGATTTCTGAACCCTTTTCTGTTTCTACCCCGGTGGGGGATTCTGTTGTTGCTAGAAGGGTATATAGGGGTTGTGTGGTGACTGTTGGTAGTCGGGATATGGTGGTAGACCTTATAGAGTTGGACATGGTTGCATTTGATGCTATCTTAGGGATGGATTGGCTCCATTCATGCTATGCCATATTGGATTGTAGGACCCGTAGAGTTACCTTTTCTTTCCCAAATGAACCAAAGATAGAATGGGAGGGACATTCTTTAGCACCCAAAGGGCACTTTATATCTTATCTCAGACCCCGAAAACTCATTTCTAAGGGTTGCTTGTATCACCTTATTCGAGTCAAGGACTCTAAAGTTTAAAATCCTCCTCTTCAGTCTGTCCCTGTGGTGAATGAATTTCCAGAAGCCTTTCCCGAAGATCTCCCAGGGATACCCCCTGATAGGGAGATAGAGTTTAGTATTGATGTGTTGCTAAATACCCGTCCCATTTCTATTCCGCCATATAGAATGGCTCCCGCAGAGCTAAAAAGTTGAAAGAGCAGCTAGCAGACCTCCTAGATAAGGGATTTATACGCCCCAGTGTATCTCCTTGGGGTACACCTGTACTTTTCATGCGTAAGAAAGACGGTTCCCTTCGTATGTGCATAGATTACCGTTAGTTGAATAAGGTCACAATTAAAAACAAATATCCTCTTCCTAGGATTGATGATCTTTTTGACCAGCTTCAGGGTGCTACATGTTTTTCAAAAATAGACCTTCGTTCGGGCTATCATCAGTTGAAAGTGAGGGAGTCAGACATTCCCAAAACAGCTTTCCGAACCCGATATGGTCACTATGAGTTTCTTGTCATGTCCTTCGGTTTAACCAATGCCCCTGCAGCCTTCATGGATCTTATGAACAGAGTTTTTCGTCAGTTTCTTGACTCGTTTGTCATTGTATTTATTGATTATATTCTGATTTATTCGAAGAGTAAGGAGGATTATACCGATCACCTCCGAATCATTCTTCAGACCCTTAAGGATCATCGGTTGTATGCCAAATTTTCCAAGTGTGAGTTCTGGTTAGATGCTATTGCCTTCTTAGGGCATATTGTGTCCAGTAACGGGATTAGAGTGGACCCCCAGAAAAGTTGAGGCAGTGAGAAAATGGCCCAAACCCACGACTCCAACCAATATTCGGAGCTTCTTGGGTTTGGCATGTTATTACAAAAGGTTCGTAGAGAGTTTTTCATCCATAGCGGCCCCACTCACTAAACTGACTCAGAAAAAGGTAAAGTTTGTGTGGTCTGATTTATGTGAAAATAGTTTTGAGAAGTTGAAAGACAGACTGACCACTGCACCTGTTTTGACTCTTCCCGAGGGTGTTGATGGTTTTGTGGTTTACTGTGATGCGTCCCGTGTGGGACTTGGCTGCATTTTGATGCAACATGGTAAGGTGGTAGCTTATGCTTCTAGGAAGTTGAAGGTGCACGAGCGAAACTACCCTACTTATGATTTAGAGTTAGCGGCTGTGGTGTTTGCCCTTAAGATTTGGCGGCACTACTTGTACGGTGTTCATGTTGATATCTTCACTGATCACAAGAGTCTGCAGTATGTTTTCTCGCAGAAAGAATTAAATCTCAGGCAGAGGCGGTGGTTGGAACCTCTGAAAGACTATGATATGAGCCTGCATTACCATCCGGGCAAGGCAAATGTTGTAGCCGACGCCCTCAGCAGGTTGTCTATGGGCAGCATTTCTCATGTAGAAGAAGAAAAGAAAGAGATGGTGAAGGATATTCACCGCCTTGCGAATCTGGGAGTGCGACTGTTAGATTCCGAAGACAGAGGGGTGATTATTCATGAGTTATCTAAGTCATCCCTTTGTGCTGAAGTGAAGGAGAAGCAGGTTGAAGATTCCATCTTGATGCAAATCAAGAAAGATGTGGGTCAACAGAAGGTGATGTCTTTTGAAATTGGTGGTGATGGCATTCTGAGGTTTCAGGGTAGATTATGTGTTCCGAATGTTGACGGGCTTCGAGAAAGAATTCTTGATGAAGCTCACACCTCGAGGTATGTTTTTCATCCTGGTTCTACTAAGATGTACCATGATTTGAAATCTATGTTTTGGTGGAATAATATGAAGCGACATGTGGCTAACTTTGTTTCTAAGTTCTTGAATTGCCAACAAGTGAAAGTAGAACATTTGAGGCCAGGAGGTACTTGCCGAGAAATAGCGTTGCCCTTGTGGAAGTGGGAAATGATCAATATGAACTTTATTACAGGACTTCCGAAGTCCCGAAATCAGTATGATTCTATATGGGTGATTGTAGATAGGCTGACCAAGTCAGCTCACTTTCTGCCTGTCAGGACTAACTATTCGGGGGAAGATTATGCTAAGCTGTTCATTGCAGAAATTGTGCGTTTACATGGACGCCTGTCTCCATTATATCCGACCGAGGTACGCAGTTTTCTTCTCAGTTTTGGAGATCGTTTCAGAAAGGTTTAGGTACCCAGGTGAACTTAAGTACAACATTCCACCCTCAGACTGATGGGCAAGCTGAACGCACCATCCAGACCCTGGAGGACATGTTGAGGGCCTGTGTGATTGACTTTAAAGGTTGTTGGGTTGATCACTTGCCACTGATAGAGTTTGCCTATAACAACAGTTCCCACTCTAGTATTAAGATGGCACCTTTTGAGGCATTGTATGGTAGGAGATGTAGGTCTCCGATAGGCTGGTATGAAGTAGGTGAGATGCAGATGTATGGGCCTGATCTTGTTCATCAGGCAATGGAGGATATGAAACTCATTAGGGAACGACTTAAGAAAGCTCAGAGTCGTCAGAAATCCTATGCCGACGTCAGAAGAAGAGAGTTAGAGTTTGAGATTGGAGATTGGGTTTTCCTCAAAGTTTCTCCCATAAAGGGAGTTATGCGTTTTGGGAAGAGGGGTAAGCTAAGTCCTCTCTATATAGGCCTGTATCAGATTGTAAGAAGAATAGGTGGAGTTGCGTATGAATTAGAATTGCCTGCAAGTTTGGGTTCTGTTCATCCAGTATTCCATATATCCATGTTGAAAAAGTGCATCGGAGATCACTCTTTGATGGTGACCATTGATGAGATCAAGGTGGGCGATTCCTTGTCTTACGAGGAAGAGCTCGTGGAAATCCTAGATCGACAAGTGAGAAAGTTGAGGAGTAAGGAGATAGTCTCAGTTAAAGTGTTATGGCGAAATCAGAAAGTTAAAGAAGAAACTTAGGAGTCGGAGCATGACATGAAAGTGAGATACCCAAGCCTATTTGAACCAGCAAATAACGAATTGGAAGGTACAATTCTTGCTCTATGTTTCCTTCTATGTATGAATCTGCTTGAAATCGTGTGTGACTATTCCCGCGTCATCATTCGGGGACGAATGATCCCAAGTATGGGATAATGTAACGCCCCGTAAAAGTCATGCATGTATTAGACTGTAATTTCTGAGCTTTAGACTTAAGTTTTAAATTCTTCTAAGTGTTGAAATGACTTAGACTCATTCTTAGCTGGCAATCTTTGAGATACAACTTCTCGACCTTCCCGACCTTCATTTTTGGATTTTTTTGTTGCGTTACGATGGGGCAAGGTTGTAGTATGTCTCGGAGAAAATTCAGAATTTTTGGACGAGCCTAAGGCCTCGTTTGGATTTCGATCCAGTGGCAGCGCGCGATTAGCCCGCGCCGCCTGCTGGATCGTGCCCGGCCAAAATGTTCAGTCCATCCGGATTTTTAATGGCATTTCCGTAAATACTCATTCTCCTATCAACTTAAACACGGGATTAAATCCCTAAAGAGCCAAAATATCATTATATTCTTCAAATTGCTCAAGAACTCTCCCTAGGGTTTCAACATTAAAACCCAAGCAACTCAAGAGTTAACCGCGGGTTCGTGAAACAAATTACAGATTTGGAATCCTCTCGACATAGGCTTCGATAGACACCCAAAATTCATGGAGAACAAGGTATGCGGGGTTTTTCCTAAATTCTCATGGGCATAGAAAAAATCATGTTTTAGAATGGGGTTTTAAATTATGTATATATATTTATGTATAAGATGTTTCAACATCATTGTTTTGGTCTTTTGACCATCTCCAAAGCGATTTGACAGTTTATATACATATATGAATGAATGTGTTTCGATTTTGAATACATGAACTTGCTAAAGACATTTGACCACCAGGTGTTTGATGAAATTTCTACATGAATTGAACTTTAAGTTTCGGAATATGAAATCCTTTACATCAGTTACATGTTTTGGTGGTCTAAACATGTTTTGAATGAAAGCTCTTTCTTAATACATTATGGCTCAGAAAAATCATGACTTTCAATGTCTTGGTATGACGATACCAATTCAGACTAATGCCATATCAGACTCAGAATAACAGACATTTCAGACTTTCATGATTTTAGACATTCAGAATGTTGCATGTACAGAAAAGGTTAAAAATGGGCATACAGAGATGTTAGGCGGTTCCCCGAAGAGGGTTTGAGTTCAAGCGACTCATTGCCTAAAACTGTGGTTTGCCGACCCGGGTATACTATTATGCGCTGATTTAAATGTCCTGTGGCGTATCAAACTCAGACACTCCAACCCTTGCGGCACACTTGGGTTGGGGGCTTCCCCGCCGAGTCAATGGCGGATTCCATACAGCCCGTGGAATATCATACTTGTAGGGGAATACCACCTAACTCAGAAGTAAAACACAGATCATGATTTGAAATGAACAGACATGTTACATGTTTTCAGAAAGTGCCCATGTATTTTTTAAAAATAGTTTTATACATGATGTCTTGATGAAAAATTGCTTTCACTTAATATGTATAAATATATATATATATATATATATATATGTATGTTCCATTATACTATTTTTGGATTGCTTCGCGTGCCAGTAATTTTGTGCTGACCCTCCCCCCTTCCTTCCAGGTTCTGAGGCATAGTCTAGGGGTCCAGCTACTCAGTAGACATTCTCGGATTTGCAGACTTGATCTCATAGTGGTGAGACTTCTATTATTCGGAAGGCCTAATTATGTCAGACATTATCTTATTTATTATGTTTTTGGTTTACTGGGGGCCTTATCCCAGTTTCTTTTCAGACAGATGTTTGTGTTCTTAGTAGAGATTTCGCAGACTGATGTCAGGTAGTATTATTCAGAAATGTTGCAGAACTTGACCATGTTTTCCGTACTCAGTTTCAATTCCGTATTTTATTATGATTACGAATGTTGTGCATGATAACCAGATAGAGAATGGGTGTTCAGGGCCTTCATGGTTCGGGATGCTCGTCACGGCTAGGGCCTAGGCTCGGGTCGTGACAATCATTTTGTCAGTTGGGATGTTTAACCAACACAGAGAAGACAAGTTGGAGTGTCTAGATTTGCACTCAATGTTGGATTGCTTACTTGTCAGCCGAGGCCCAGTTTGAGTGCTCGTTTATGGATTATGCCAAATTTATTCCCACTTTTAAGTTTTGTGTTTTTGAACAACGTAACACTCTGAATTGCATCTGGAGTAATCACTGCCATAGTTGAACCAATTGTTGTTTCAATTCTACTCTTCATTTTTGGTTTCTGTTGGATATGAAGTAGAGCATCAGCTCATCGCGACAATTCAATGTCGTAGAAGAAATCATAGGCAAAGTATAGAAAATCAAGGTCTTTTTCTTGTTCAAGGTCTTTAAGTATTTTTATGCCATGGTCCGTACTCAATTTGAGAAAAATATAAAGTTCTTCTACACGGACTCAGGCGGTGAATACATCTTTAAAGATTTTGAGTATTTTTTGGCTACTGAAGGTGTCATTCCCCAGAAAACTGTCTCAACAGAATGGTGTTGCTGAGCGGAAGCATCGTCATATTATCGAAACAGCCCGTGATCTTCATCTTCATGCCAATTTGCCTCAATTATTTTGGGTTGACAGTGTCCACGTGACAGTGTACCTCATTAATCGGGTGCCCACTACGGTTCTCCAAAATCAATCCCCTTTACATAAGCTTTATAATACTAAGCTTGTGTATGACACTTTTCGTGTTTTTAGGTGTACGTGTTATGTGCTTCTTTCGAGATCTGAGTACTCTAAAATTAATGCCAAGTCTGCCAAAAGTATTTTTTTGGGATATTCAGACACTCAAAAAGGATATCGTTGTTATGACTTGGATGCTAAATACGAGTGAGGATCTCACGCAATGTTCTATTCTTTGAGGATTCATTCTCCTTTTGCTCAACTGCAGAATCAACAGATATCATTGTTCACTCGACTCCCTTATCGTCCTACTTTAATGATGAGCCTGATCCTAATGTGAGAGTTCCCTAGGCTCCTCCTCCCTCACCGTCTCTGGATCCAGGTATCCCTTCTTCTTCTCATGTTCTTTCATCTTCCGAAATACTACATAGTGTAGTCACTACCCAATCTGGTCGGGTTAGTAAACCCCCTTCCCGACTATCTTTTTTATCTTCACTTGATCATATCTCTATTCCTAGATCTTATAAACAGGCAGCTGACAGTAAAGAATGGACCCTCCCTATGCAAACTGAACTTGATGCACTAGCCCAAAATCATGCATGGGATTTGATTTTGATACCATCAGATAAAATTGTGGTTGGGTGTAAATGGATCTATACTCTGAAGCAAAAGTCGATGGCACATTAGATCGATATAAAGCTCGTTTTGTGGCGCAAGGCTTTAAGCAAGAGTATGGGATCGATTATGAGGAAACATTCGCTCCCGTGGCTAAAATGACTATTGTTCATACATTATTGGCTGTTGTGGCATTCAAAAATGGGACATCTCACAGATGGATGTCACTAATGCCTCTTTCTTAATGGTGAGCTTTCCGAGACTGTATATATGAAGCCTCCTCCTGGCATCTCCACTTCCCCATCCATGGTATGCAAATTGCGGAAGGCTATTTATGAATTGAAGCAAGCTCCGCGCGCTTGGTTCTCCAAGTTGAAGTCTGTTCTTTTCCAAGGTGGCAATCAACAGAGCCATAATGATTATTCTCTGTTTATCTCTCCTTCACCACGAGGGACGGTTTTTGTGCTAATATATGTAGAGGATCTCTTGATTACTGGCAGAAGGTATTTTGCAGCTTAAAGGTATGTTACAATCTTCATTTCAAATGAAGGACTTAGGGCATGCATCTTATTTTCTTGGTCTCGAAATCTCTCGTAATGCTGGTGTCTATTTTCTCTGCCAACGAAAGTATACAAAAGAAATTTTAGACATGTATCCAGAGGCGAACCCAGGATTTGAAGTTTGGGGGTGCATCAGTATTGTCAAAGGCGCGCATAAGTTCTGAATAAAGACTCAAATTTGTGTTGATCGCTCGTCTCGTTTAATGTGCAGTTTAGGTTATAATTTATAAGATATACTTTCCTTGTCAATGAGTTTTTTTTGGAGATACGAACACTAAACAATTAATATTTCACTTAATAAAAAAAAAATCAACTTCTGTGTTCATATATTTGTCATTCATGCTTATATTATTAGTCTTGAACTAGACATGTGTTTATATTTTTTCTCCTTTATGCCTTTTTTTGTTAAATCTCACGTTTTATTTATATTTTATGCTTAAATATAATGGACCTTGAAGCTTTTTTTGCCCTTTTTTGCTTTTACTAAGGCGATGTGAGTTGTTTTTAAAATTAGAACTTGGTTGAGGGAATAATATCTATCCGTTTCAATTCACAAGAATCAATAACAAATTCCTACAAAATAAAAAATTCATCAAGAATATAAGTAAAAATAATTATTTATTTATTTTTAATCAAATCCCATGAACTTAAATAGAATCAAGAAAAAAGAAATAAATAAATTTTACACACTAACTTTCAAGCAACAAGTAAATATTAAAAACAATTAACATTACCCAAACTTGAGTAAAAAAATTTAAAAAAAATGAAAGGAAGAAATGTGTACCTATTAGCATCAAATGAAAAATTGCTCCTTTCTCTAGAGTTTGAAATTGAGGGGATTTGGGGAAATACGGGTTGGAAATTGGAATTTGGGGGGGGGGGGGGGATATGGGGCTTGTGAGATTGGAGAAAGTCCTTTTTTAGTACATAGTAAATAAGTATATTAATTAAGGATGGGTGGGGTCAGATGAGGTGGCTGCCTAGCTGGTGGCATTTAATGTATATAAAGGAGAAGTAAAGTGAAAAAATCAAAAGACTCCATCATGAATCAAACATGCGACATCGAGCCACAAGGGCGTCAGCATTTGAGTTCCAAATCAGTGTACTCACTCAAGTTTTATTACTGAGGGTGCACAATTAAATTTATTAACACTTTAGTAGGATATATATACGTATATATACAATTTTATAAAAAAGTTATTAGGTGCACGTGCACCCTCGAGGCACCACTTGGGTCCGCCTCTGCATGTATCACCTGACTGATAAGACTACTGTTGATACACCCATGGCGCAGAACACTCATTATTCTAAGACTGATGGGGAACCTCTCTCAGACCTGACCCTCTATCGACGCCTTGTTGGGAGCTTGGTCTACTTAACTGTCACTGGACCAGACATTGATCATGCTGTTTATATTCTTAGTCAGTTTGTGTCTGACCCTCGACGGCTTCATCTTACAATTGTTCATCGCCTTCACCGTTATCTTTGATCAACCGCAACTATGGGCCTGCAGTACAGTCATGACTCTCCTACTCTCTTGCGTGCTTTCTCAGATGCTGATTATGGTGGATGCCCCGACACTCGTCGTTCGACCACTGGGTATTGTGTGTTTCTTGGCAACTTCTTGCTATCTTGGAAGTCAAAGAAGCAAGCAACTGTATCCAAATCATCCACTGAAGCAGAATATCGTGCCATGTCAACTACTTGCAGTGAAGTAGTTTGGTTGCATCGTTTGTTGGCTGATTTTGGCATTCAGTCTTCCACTCTTACTCCCATTTATTGTGACAATGAAAGTTCTGTAAAGATTGCCGCCAATCCCGTTTTTCATGAACAAACCAAGCACATCGAGATTGACTGTCACTTTGTTCAGAAAAAATTTAACGACGGTCTTATTTCTCTTCCTCATGTTTCCTCTAGAGATCAACTGGCGAAGTTTTTCACCAAATCTCAAGCGAAGAAACGACATGAGTTCTTTATTAACAAACTTCTGGTTGACCACCATCAGTTTGAGCGGGGTTTTAATCAACATCTATTACAATATTCACCTACTATATTTAGCTTTAATATCTTTCATCTATTACAATATTTACCTACCATATTTAGCTTTAATATCTTTCATCTATTACAATATTTACCTACCATATTTAGCTTTAATATCTTTCATCTATTACAATATTTACCTACCATATTTAGCTTTAATATCTTAAATTTATTACAATATTTACCTACCATATTTAGCTTTAATATCTTTCATATATTAGGAAGTAGATTATATATAATTAGTTTAAAATATTCTGTAATAATATTTACCATATATAACTCTTACCATGTATAATTTTTCTTGTAACCTCATAAGGAGATGAGCTCCTTCATTCAAAGGGAATATAGAAAATCGATGTCTTTTTCTTGTTCATATAAAGATTGTAAAGTTCCATAACTTGAATACTTTCTAAGTTATTGCCAGTGCTAACAGTATTATTCAAGTAGCAGCTGCTGAAACTTTATGACCTTGTTCGTTGTCTAGATGCAGATGAAATTTCGACTGCTGAACCTTTGGTATATCAGTTGAACATCATTCGAGCTGCCACGACTAACTCCTCGATCGACTGAGAACAGAATTGATGAAGGTGGATTTGGTGTTGTCTACAAGGTAAAGTTTTAATTAAGAAAATGCAAGAGTTTGCACATTGTTGCACCCCAGGGCTTTGGTCTAGTGGTTAGAACGCAACGCCTGATGTGTGGGCGAAAGTGTGATATTTAAGTGCAGAAGGGTAGAGGAGTGGACAACTATTTTACTGAATCCTTAACCGCGTGCCTATGTTGCTCGAACTCTCAAAATGTTGATGCGTGTGTGTCGGATTCTCCAAAAGTAGAACAATTTTTTGGAGGATCCGACACAAGTGCAGCAACGTTGTAAGGCTGGAAACAACCTCTTGCGAAGAAAGTTGTAAGGCTGCGTAAAATGGAACTCAACGTTGTCTGGCCCTTCCTTGGAAAATGCATATAGCACGAGCTTAGTTTGTCATTGCCTGTTTTCTTGATTTTCATTTTGTACAGTTGGATTTTACATCCATTTCGCCGAAATTAAACTCTGTTGTTGATAAACTTTTAGATCCGGAAATGCAGCAGTTACTGGATTGGTTTAGACGTTACAAGATTATAGGAGGGATTGTGCGTGGACTACTTTACCTTCGCGAGGATTCTCGCCTTAGAATTATACTACACCGTGATCTCAAAGCAAGCAATATACTGTTAGATGCAGAAATGAACCCGAAAATATCAGATTTTGGAATGGCAAGGATATTTGGTGATCAAACTGCATAAATTACGAGCAGGATTGTTGCAACATAGTAAGTTTTTGAGTATGAGTTGATATAAAAGAGCGAGTTCAAAAATCAACAGTGAGACGCCTTTTTGAGTTAAAGCCCAATGAGACAACTGTGAGGCCTCAGAGATTGGCCAGCGCGAACAGTACCTTTGCAGTTTGACCTAGGTCGTCGCAAATGGTAGCAAAGCAATTGTACCTGGACTAATGTGACAGCTGGATAAACCTCAGCGAGAATATTGAGTCCCTAAGGGAGGAATGGCGAGTATAACAGCGCACACACCATCTAGCGGTTGAATATCAGGCGCAATAAAATGTTAGATTCAGTATCAACTGTTGAGTCGTCTTTCTATGTAAAAAAAGTCCAAGGAGACTAAATGCGAAACTTTAAATGTGAGGTGAGAGCGGACAATACCTTGTCAGTTGAGCCTCGATAGTTACAACTAGTCCATTGGATCACTCAATATAGTCACAGTTGCGATTTCTACTTAGAATCTGAAAGCTGTTAAACATAATATTCAAGAAATGAAGTGATACAATGTATACATATCGGCTTGTTATGTGTTCAAGAAGACGTTAATGAAAGACCTACGATGGCATATGTGGTGCTCATGCTTAGTAGTAGCGAGCGCCTCAACAACGTGCATTCATTCAAGAAACAAATCGATACTATTATAGTCCCCGAATGATGTATCCATTTCAGAAATGGAGCCAAGATAGATGTATACACAACAATGTAGCTTAAAACAATACTTGTTATGAGTCACTGGTAAAGTTGCTGCCATGTGACCAGGAGGTCACGGGTTCAAGCCTTGAAAACAGTCTCTGGCAGAAATGCAAGGTAAGGCTGCGTACAATACACTCTTGTGGTGAGACCCTTTCCCGGACCCTGAGCATAGCGGGAGCTTTAGTGCACCGGACTGCCCTTTTACTTGTTACAAGTCAACTTAACCTGATAGTGTAAAAGATCTAAATTCAGTCTTAAAACTCTCCATGTAATATGGTTGAATAATGTGATTGAATAATGAGGCTAGCAGCATATATAAGAGGGTAAATAATTTCCTATATTCCTAATCAGTTTGAAATAATTTAAATATCGTCCCACCATTTAGTTGGTCGTCTATGATACTTACTGAGTACGATGTACTCAACTAGCTCGGTACAGAGACTGCTATGAAAGATTACCTATTGTTACATATTAACTTAACCTAGTGGTGTAAAAAAATAATTGATATTGTCTCAAAATTCTATATATGTTAAAGTATTTTGCAAGTAATTTATATAGTATATTCTGATTATTATGAAAAGATTATTAAGAAAAAAATATAAAAAAGAAATGTGGCTGCTGGGATTCGAGCCCAGGTCTCCACGGCCACAACGTGGAATTCTTACCACTAAACTACAGCCACTTAATTGCCTAGTTACTGAACATAAAACTATTACACAATTAATTACACACACTAAATAAACATAAAACTATTAAACAACTAATATCACACACTAAATAAACATTATTAGAAGCTTCTTGGAAGGATCGTCATTTTATATACTACGATAATATATTCAGTGAAATCCACAAGTGGCGGAGTTTGCAGAGATAGAGTGTATGCAGATCTTATCACTATTTCATAAAGATAGAGAAGTTGTTTCCGAAAAACCCATTGGTTCAAGGATCATTCTTTACATCATTACTCAATATTGAATCAATCCTCAACATTTTACACGAAAAACTGTCCTTCTTGACCGTTAATTCATTAAGTCAATTAAAAAATTTGGCTCAATTTATGTGACAGTTTTTATCAGGCGTGGAGTTTCAGAAATAAAAAGAATGATTTTGGAAATTCGCAATTCAAAATAGTCAGAGATAGTTGTATAACGTTGAGATGGTTTAGACATGTGAAGAAAAGATGCGTAGATGCGCTTAGTGAGGAGGTGCGAGAGGTTGATTATCGCAAATTTGAGAAGAGGTAGAGGTATCTGAAAAGGTATTGAAGAGAGGTGATTATACGAAACATAATACACCTTTAGCTCACAACGAACATGCACCATAAATAAGATATTACAGAGGTCGAGGATTAGGATAAGAAAACTTATCGATAGTCGAGTGTTGTCTTACTTTTCTCTAGACTTAGGATAAGAAAACTTATCGATAGTCGAGTGTTGTCTTACTTTTCTCTAGACGCATGATGATACCCCTTTTGTCTATATCAATTTAATTATTGTTACTCTTATTATCTTATTTTTCAATTCGTATTATTATCTCTTTCGTTTGTTTTGCTTCATAATAATATTTTTTTAAAAAATATTCTTTTCTTCATTATTTCTAACATGACTTTTTCACTATTGTATTTTCTTTTAGAATCTGTTTTGAAATCCTTTACTTGAAACGAGGGTGTAGGAAACAACCTCTGTTGGCAACAATCACGATAATAGTTGCGGAACTACTGGGCTGGGAGAGGAGCTGAAAGTCACTTGACTGATTGGAGCAGACAACCTTTTATTCCTGCTCCTCTTTCTTTCCTTCGAGGATGGAGGTCCTATCTTAGGTAACAGCAGGCACAACCAAGTTGATCGAAGGGGATCAACACTTCTACTCCTCCATCACAAAGTCGTTCTTGCGAAACGCAAAGGATGTCGTGAACTACCTTCACAAGGTAAAGACAAAATCTACACATACATCACCTTTTTTAGATTTTATTTATAAAATTTCACCGAATCAATCATGCATCTAAATGCCCAACAAGAATGACTCATATAGGCCAATATTTTTCTTCTTTTCCATCAATATCACCACTATATATGTGCCTAATTGGCTAATTCTCCCACCTTTGACATGGAAATATACCAACTTATTGGACTCATATCAATCAAAAAAAATAAAATAAAAATTAATATATTATCATTAAAAATTCAAGAACTTTGTCAAAATCCAGTAAAAGAGGACATGATGCTTCAAATGAACGTTGTCAATTAAAAGAAAAAAAGATAATACAATGGATAATCATTCAACTTTGAATTTATTCTATCACAATCACAAACTTAATTTTTGTAATGACAATTTATTATATCACAATCAGTCTCTATTTCAGACTTAACCGTAAGATATCTCTGTATGGGGTGAAGTAAGAGTAGTGTTGGACATATTTTGGTTTAAATTGAAAAAATTGAAAAATTAAATCGTAATTTCAATTTCGGTTTGGTTTTTTAATTTTTAATATCGGTTTCGATTTTTAAAATTTGGTTATTTCGGTGTTCGGTTTTTGAAAAAAATAATTCGGATAAACCGATTAACCGAAATTCTATAAATAATTAATAATATCTCTCTCTATATATATAATATATTTACTATATAATAAAGATATCTGGACTAAGAGTAACATAACGGTGTTAAAGTTGGTTTCTTTAAACTGTTGAGATGAAACTGCCCAGCCTTCTTTAATTCCTTTAGTTTACTGCCCAGTCAAATGCCAATATGAAAATTAGGTTTGAAAAGAAATATTTTTATAAAGAAAATCATCAATTTTAAATATCCAGCCTCATGAGAAAGAGAGCTTCAAAATCGAAATAAAAAATCGAAATAACTGAACTGAATTTGTAACAATCGAACCGAATTTATTTTGATTTGGTTAAAGTTGTCATTTTTGTCAATCCGAAAATCGAAAAACCAAATCAATATTTAAATATCAAAATCAAATTAATCGAATACCCAACCCTAAGTAAGAGTGACGAATGTATGATATCACGCCATCACGGATCGGGTAAGTGGCCTTTTTTATAACTAAGTCGCTCGAGCACGAGGCGATGATGGGTTATGAGGAAAAACGTCCTCTCGGTCTGAGTATAGAAAAAATCAAAAAATAGTCGAGGACGATCCTCGACAAGTCTGCATCAGATACTAAATATTTGGCTGGTGGCACTCCCCAATGATTTCTCATGCATGCGACACTTGGTCATTGGTCATGGTACTATAGGGCTCGAGTGACATTCTCTTATTGGTCCCATGCAGGCCAATCTTGTGTTGGATTCGAAATCGAGAGAGCGTCATGCGAAATCTATTAGTTGCAAACTATCGTTGTGATAATTCAGACAACAAAGAAAACAATACTAAAAATATAATATTATTATATGATTTGGCCAATTGGTCTACATATAAAATCTAATATTAAAAAAATATTATATCTATTGGGAGAAATCTCCCCTAAACCACACTCTTTGATGACTACATTGTGGATGTAGATGTGTTGTGGTATGAGAAGAGGTATGTCCAAAACCTTTCCTCTAAGAAAGAGGTTAGCCAAATATGAAAAAGTTTTATAGTTTCCTTTCAGGAAAACTAAAAGTATTTATGGTTAATTTTATTTTTCTTACAAGAAAAAAGTAAAACTTAAATTTGGTAACAAAATCGGGGCAAAAATTCTAACAAATCTCCTCTTTTTGGCTTAATTTTCTTTACTTAATCCGCCTTCTTCACATCTTTGATCTTTATTCTTCACATAATCTTTATCTCTGTTGCTTGTCATATTTAAAAATGGAGCTTTTGGGTTAAAAAATATATGAGCTCATTTGAGTTAAAAATCTTGGAGCCTTTATAGGGTTAAAAGAAAGCTTTAATTTCAAATATGTGACAACAGGATTGTTGAAAATATGATTGACTATCGTCTAGCTTTTTGACAAAAATCTTCATTATCATCCAAATTGTTGCAGCTTGATTTTGAAACCACTTTGAACCTGTTTAATCTCGTCTCACCACACTATTGGACCATTGAACCGTAAGCTTTGATACCACTTGTTAGGTTCGAAATCGAGAGGACGTCATGCGGAAGCTATTAGTTGCAAACTATCGTGGTGATAATTCAGACGACAAAGAAAGCAATACTAAAATATAATATTATTACATGATTTGGCCAATTGACCTACATATAAAACCTAATATTAAAAAAATATTAAACCTATTGGGAGAAATCTCCACCTAAACCAGACTCTTAAAAACTACATTATGGATGTTATTGTGTTGTGGTATGAGAAGGAGTTCTTCTATTCATAAATGTCCAAAATCTTTCATCCAAAAAAGAAGTTAGCCAAATATGAAAAAGTTTTATATTTTCCTTTCAGTAAAAATGAAAGTATTTATGGTTACTTTTATTTTCCTTACAAGAAAAAGTAAAACTTAAATTTGATAAGAAAATCGGACAAAAATCCTAACAGCTTGTATCCTATAAATAGTTATTCTCTGTTTCTAAGCAATAAAATATTTAGCTTTGTCCCCAAGTTTGCTGTATTTTACTGTCTATCGCTTTACGTCGATTGAGGCTAAATCGCAATTTTCTTGTTTCGTTTATACTTTATACGATCTACGGTGTGTCTCAGATTTGTTCTCTAACTCTAGATCATTTATTATTCTAGTCTCTTTTAGTTTATTTGTGTTACAGCCCTACAAACTCTAGATCATTTATTATTCTAGTCTCTTTTAGTTGATTTGCGTTAACATGAAGCTAAACCGTAACGCATGCTCTTGACGCACCTATAAATTTAGTTGTTCCAATAACTCGACAATTAACAATCTCACCTTCTCTCACGTATCAAATGACTCCAAAGCAAAGAGCTTAACAAAAAGAATCTAATTAGAAATCTCAGGAACTTAAAATATATTAGAGGGAACAGTATTGATTCTTAGGAGGCTTTTAAAATCTCCCTATAATCAAACCTTTTTATAATAATATCGTTTAATTTATCTTAAATATTTTTTAATTGTTATAGCACAATACTATTATAAAAACACATAGATTATTTATTATGTTTCAATTTGTTCCTAAATTTATATTTTATTTCACAATTTGATCAACTTGTCATTTACGTGTATAGCATATCCTATCCTTTAACCATTATTTTAGGGGGGTGGGGGCGGGAGTAGAGTTACGATTCTCACTAGTGAATTGACAAAATTCAGTAATTTTGATTTAAATTATATATTTATATTTAAAAATTCACTTGTTCAATTTGTACTAATGAACTTGAAATCGTAAGGATTCATAAATTTCTAATCTTAAATCCGCCTTTGATTCTATTTTCTTTTATAAAAAAAAATAAATTCTTCACGAATGATTTTTGTTTTGATTGAAGAAGAGTTAAAGATGGAATACAAATATAGTTATCAAATTAAATATCTTAAACAAAGCCACAAGGTATTTTTATATATGTTATTTTTCTATACCCCTTACCCCTAAAAACCAAACTGTCCCTTGGTTTGTATGAATATATATCCTGACTTTTACTGATAATGTTAAATATTATTATTAATTAACATTAATTTGTCCATTTCAAGTCAAGTAATTGACACCTTCTTCATTTAAATAAATTAGTATCAGTCACCATTACATTGAAGTGGACAATAGTTGAAAGATATATGTATCTATATATTGTTAAAAAGCAAACATGCTTGGATGTTGACATCGACAATAGTTGAAAATTGAAATAGGAGTCTCAAATGAGTCCGGTGGAACTGAATTCGAACAGATTAAAATGAAATAATAAGTAAGTGAATGAGTGGATTATTAACCCATACAAAATGTTGTTTGGGTCGAAATCCTAACATATTTACATAAATCTCTATTTTTTTAAAATAATTATAAGAATTTAACTAATTATGTATCTTTGTTGGATGTATCGGGAGCTAATTATGTATCTCGACAAATCCAAAATTCAAGAAATGTATCGGGAGCTAATTATGTATCTTTACAAAGGGAAAAAAATATATCTTCGTTGGATGTATCGGGAACTAATTACGTATCTCGACATATCCAAAATTAAATTTTTCAGTAATTATGCAAAATATCAAAATTTTCTATAACTAAACTTCCAACTGTAGATTTATGTTGTTTGGCCAAAAACTTTTACCAAGTTTAGTGGTTGCCTTTTACTTGTTTTCTTCTAATTTATTAAATTACCAAACATATTTAACAAAATAAAATTTTCTTTATTATGCCAGATATAACATACTGTATCAACTATGATAAAAGTATTTAAGAATTTTCTTAGATCAATCCAGATTACATAGTTAAAATAAACCATACTTTTAAGTGAATAATTGATCAAAGTACGCTGAGTTAATAAATAAACAAATCACTAATTCACCCAAATTTAAATGGATTGAGGGAAACATATTTTTGGCGATCCACTTTGCCATCCCCTAGTTGAAAGATAGATGATGAGAAGTAGTGGCGGAGTCAAATTTTTTATTAAGAAGGCTTAAAGGTGTAAGCGTAAACTAATTAAACGAGATTCTACATCTATTATATGTATACATAAAAATTAATTTAACCTAAGTATATGCTAACTCCGCCCCTGATGACAACTACATAATATATTCTTGTGCATTTGAAGTTTTGAACTAGCTCATTTTATTATATTAAGCATATTGCAACATTAAGATTTCTGGTCCAAACTAATTAAATATACAATTGGAAAATATGATCCTAATAGAGATCTACTTTCCTGCCACATTCATTTTCCTCTTAACTTTTGATCATTAACTCAAAAAAAAATTAAAAAAATTTGACAAAATGACAATTTTAATTTAGCTTGAGCATGTGAAAAACATATTATCTCTATCTCAATTTATGACATTTTTTTAAAGTCAGTCTATAAAAGGATGATATTTTTTTTTGTAGATATTTAATTAATTTTAATTTTTTAAATTTATTCTATACATCACAATTTTTTTTAATTTTTTAATTTATGTGTATTTAAAAAAATAATTAAATAAATTGAGATAGAAGGAGTCAATTGGACAAAAAGTGCTTAACATTTGGAAACTTAAAGAAATCATATCTACTCATGGTAATACAATAAAGACAAAAATAGACTTAGTTTTAAACTTATGGATAAGTTTGGGTTAAAAAATAATCCAAGCTACCTTCCCCACTATGTTTTGCATTTTTTCCTCCTAACTTTTCTTTATAATTCATCACTAGATAGAATTAGTGATGCCTTTTGTTATTTAGCTATAAAATTTATTTGTCGTTAATTTATTTTTTTAGTGTTTATAATGTTCCATATTTACAGTAATAATAAAAAAATATTTAGTTTTGGCTAAACCTTGAAAATCGTAATGTCATAGTCTTTCGCATTTGACCACTCGACCGCTCTCCCTAGTCGGGCGGCGGCTGTTAGGTCATGATAGTCACCCCTTGTTTACTACTCCCTTTCTCAATATTGGAATTTAAACTTAGGGCTTAACGACGCCTTCAGCAAAGAAATTGTGAACTGTCATGACCAAGTCGTCAACAAAGATCATTCAATTCGCTCCAACAGTCAGGCATGGTTCTGTAGTCAAAGCAACTTCGTCACTTTCGTGTATCCATCGAACTAGGCCCTTACAAAAATAGAAAGTCATATCTTCACGAGTCTTGACATAGTCAAAACTCAAACCTTTATAATTTCGTGTTGAACCTTCGTAAAAATAAAGAACATACTTCTGATAAACCCTTTGATTCAAATACAATATTTTTTATTTTTTTTTGGTTTTTCATTCGGTGTCCGGTGTCCGCATTGGAGCCCCGATCAATCTGGATCGCGCGTTGCAGGGCCCATTAAGATGGCAGCGCTCCCAACAGAGTTTTCTCCATACCCAAAATCGAACCTTCGACCTCTGGTTAAGGATGAAGCAGCCTCATCTACTGCACCACAACCCATATTGGTCAAATACAACATATCAACATCAAATATTTAAAAAACAAAAAGTCCAATTTTTAAAAAATACTTTTCTTCCTCCTCCACCTTCCACTTATCAACTTATATATATATCCTCTCCAAAAATTACATTGTATCAATACTTTCAACAAAATGAATAGTCACAAAAACTACCTACAATTTTTGTTCTTCCTTATTATCATTCTATCCACCACATATAAATTTTCCTTAGCAAAACAGTCAAACCCCACTTCAAAAAACCTCAATTTTAATCAATTCTTGAATTCAATTTATGAATGGAGAATTCAACAACAAAAACAATTTCAAGATTCCAATAATAACAATAATCTTATAATTGGTGCCTCTACTATTTTAGCAGGAATATTTTGTTTTATTGCAGCTTCTATTTCTAGTGCTGGTGGAATTGGAGGTGGTGGATTATATGTACCAATATTAATAATTGTTGCTGGTGTTGACCTTAAAACAGCTTCAAGTTTTTCTGCTTTCATGGTAATGTTTGAAGTTTATGAATATTTTATTTGAATAATATTTTTTTATTTGGTGTCTAATATATATTTGCATTGAGGATCGATTAAATTTGATTTGCGTATAGGACTTTTAAAAGGATATCTTTTTTCATTTGATGCTCGATTAAATTTGATTTGCCCAATGCATGTCCATTTCTAGGGATGGACTTTCAGAAGGATTTTTTTTTTCATTTAGCATTTGGTATTTGCATTGAAACTCGATTTAATTTGATTTGCGTGCGTATTACATGTCTATTTCTAGGGACGGACTTTCAAAAGGATATTTTTTTTATTTAGTGTTTGATATTTGCATTGAGGCTTGATTAAATTTGATTTGTGTATTGCGTGTCCATTTCTAGGGTCGGACTTTCAAAATAATTTTTTTTTATTTGGTGTTTGATATTATTATTGAGGCTCAATTAAATTTGATTTGCACATTGTGGGTGTGTGGGTATGATGGAAAATATTTTCCTGAAAAAAAATTTTCTGAAAAATAAGTTGGTTTTCTACTTATTTTCTCATGTTTGGTTGGCGAGTGAAAAATATTTTTCAGAAAATATTTTATGGTGTTTGGTTGGTGAGTAGAAAATACTTTTTAGAAAAATATTTTCTAGTGAGTTTGGTTGATACGTGAAAAAATATTTTTTTAAAAATACTATTGTTAAATAATATATCACTGTCTCTAGCAACTCAATAATTTGTAACAACTAATTTAAGCATATCAAATAATATCATATCGAGTATTAAAATATTACTAGTCACTAAATTTTAAGCAACTGTTAATTAGAAAGCATAGGAGACACTTTTCAATATTTTGGCAAGACAATCTCAAGATACTACAATTAATAAAAATACAACGAAACGACAAGTTTATTCAACCTTGTGAAACAAGCTACAACGATAACAAAATGGAATATGCAATTAGCAAAAGTAACATAGGTAAGTCTTCCTCTATGTACATAGAAATAACAGTACATTTAACGAACATTGGAAATAGAAAAAAACTCGGACTTCACTATTTTTTATTTCAAATAGTGAAAAATTGGAGCAACGCATAGTAAAAAATATTTTTGAGTAATGAAATTTTTTTTTAGTAATGTGAATTTAAGTGTTGCTGGGTGGGGAAGAGGGGTGGAGTCATAAGTCACATTTGTCATTTTCTGGGAAATGACTTCCTTGACTCATGACAGAAGTTATTTTTCCTCAAATTGAGAAAAATGAGTTATTGTGAAAAATATTTTCTCAATATTTTATTACAACCAAACAAGAAAAATAAAAAAATATTTTTTAAAAAATATTTTCCATCATACCAAACACACCCGCTTGTCTATTTCTAGGGATAAATTTTAAAAAGATATTTTTTTTTTTCATTTTTAGAAACTCGAATAGTTGACTTCTGATTAAGAATGGGACAAAGGATTAGAAATGAAATTTATTGCCAAAATTATTAGTGAATATTTTTGAGTGGTTAAAAGTTAAAAAAATATTTTTTTTTCCAAAAATATTTTTCCTCTTAACCAACCACAAGTTATTGTTCTATTATTAGTGAAAATATTGTTCAAATACAAATTAGTACTCTTCAAATATCTTTTTCAAAAAAAAAAAAATTCAGGCAAAAGCTATATTTTAATATAAGCAGATTTTTGAAGCGTGACAAACATACTGTTAAACTCAAAAAATCTTGCATTATCTCTAATACCATATTAATCCATTTGATCATTTTAGAGATAATACTCAATTACCCCCTAAACTATATTCAAAAAGGTTATGACACACCTCAATTTAAAGGGGGTCCTATTATCCCTCAAAACTAATTAAAAGTAAAATTTTCACCCCCTTAGTGCCTATGTGGCACATACATGATACTTACGTGGCACAACACACTGAAATGTCCGCGTAGGCACACGTGTGTGCCACGTATGTGCCGCATATAGGCACTAAGGGGGTGAAAATTTCAGTTTTAATTAGTTCGAAGGGGTAATAGGACCCTCTTTAAATTGAGGTGTATCATAATCTTTTTTTAGTATAGTTTAAAAGGATAATTGGATATTTTCTCATTATTTTATTTAAAAGTTTAAGTTGCTTTAGAGAGCACAATAATTTCTTCATTACACTAAGCACAACATGTTGATCCCTTCACTTGTGGACCAATTCTTTTTCAAATAATGTCAAACACATCAGTTTCTTTTTTACGTAGCAGTTAGATATTAACCTAGTAAAATGTGATATTTATTTAATAGCAATTATCATATTTATATAAATTTTTATCTTTATAAGGTAATTATAAAAATTTTAATTAATTATATATCTTCATTGAATGTATTAGGAGTTAATTATGTATCTCAGACTCAAAATTAGAAAAAATATATCAGAAATTAATTATGTATCTTTATAAAGAAAAAAATGTATATTTGTTAGATGTATTATGTATTTCGATAAACCTAAAATCAAAAAAATATATCAAAAGTTAATTATGTAGTTTTGCAAAGAAAAAAAATATATTTTCGTTGAATGTATCGAAAGCTAATCATGTATCTCGACAGATCCAAAATTAGAATTTTCAGTAATTAAGTAAAATGTCAAAATTTTTTGTAATTAGAATCTAAACTGTCGGCATTTATGTTATTTGCTCTTGATAATAACCTAGGATTCTTCCATGTTCTAAAATCGCATTAAAATGTGTGACAAACATTAAACGGTTAGAAATAATATATTTTTAATTTATTTAATTATATATTATGTCTCGACAGGTAACAGGAGGTTCGATAGCGAATGTTGTTTGCAGCATGTTCTTACCAAGTCCCAAAAATGGTGGAAAAATTTTGGTTGATTTTGACATAGCATTACTATCACAACCAAGTATTCTATTAGGAGTTAGTATTGGAGTAATTTGCAATGTTGTTTTCCCAGAATGGCTTATCACTATTTTATTTGCAATATTTCTTGCTTGGTGCACTTTCAAGACATTTAAATCAGGAATATATTATTGGAAAATTGAATCAGAAGAAGTTGAGAGGAGAAAAGAAAATTATGAGGAAATTGAGGGACCATTGTTGAAAAAAGAAGAGAAGGGTATAATTGGTATTCCATGGATGAAAATGGGAGTATTGGTGATGATTTGGTTATCTTTCTTTTTTCTTTATCTTCTTCGTGGAAATCGATATGGACAAGTAAGTATGTTTCCTTTCTCTCTGTCTTTTACTTGCTTTACTTTTTTTCTTTTACGAGTTTCGGTGGAACTGATACTGTTATGCGATCAAAAAGTTATAGAATTTGAGTTGTGAAAATAAAGTTTTATTGGTGTGCGATTGAAAAGTTATAGGGTTTGAGTTTAAAAATAGAGTTTTGCTGTTATGCGATCGGAAGTTGTGCGATCGAAAAGTTATAGGGTTTAAGTTGTCGAAATAGAGTTCTACTGTTATGCGATCGAAAAGTTAAGGGTTTGAGTTGTAAAAATAAAGTTTTACTGGTATGGGGTTGAAAAGTTATAGGGTTTGAGTCATAGAAATAGAGTTTAGTTTTGTTGTTGTGCGATCGAAAAGTTATAAGGTCTGAGTTGTCGAACTAGAGTTTTACTGTTATATGATCAGAAAGTTTATAGGGTTTGAGTTGTAGAAATAGAGTTCTACTGGTATTCGATCAGAAAGTTATAGGGTTTGAGTTGTAGAAATAGATAGTATTTTTATAGAAATGTAGAGTAAGATTGTATAAAATAGACTCTTCTGATTCGATTCTTTCTTTGAAACGCCTATCCCGTCAAGCCTCCATCCCCGAACAGTAAAGGATTGTTTGGTGTGAGGTATAAGGAATCGATAAATAGTGTTGGAATAAGTTGAGGAACTAATTTATTTCATATTTGGTGTGAGATATTTGTTAATTCTAGGATTATTTAATCCATTATTTACACCATAGTGATGGGATAAGTTAATTCATATATATAGTGAGATAACTAATTCTGTCATTAACTAGTCAGAAATAACTGTGTCCCAACCAAAGGACCCCTACGAGTTTAGTATCGCCAAACTTCAGTGATTTTTTTGACTTTTCATAACTATTCTGGGTTGTTTGATTGGCGGAATAGATGATATATAATATTAAGTAATTGTCATGTGATCAAAAAAATTTTACAGTTTGATTTGTGGAAACAACCTCTTACAAAAATTCATGATAGATTGTGTATAATAAATCTTTATAGTTTGATCCTTACCTTGAAACGCTCCCGCCCTTCATCCCCGCGAAGTAGAAGTATAGTGTACAAGGTACGTTAATTTAGACTTTCATAACTATTAGGAATTGTTTCATTGGCAAGATAAAGAATAATAATTTCGAATAAAATATGAAATTATATTATTTCGCATTTGATATATAAATATTAAATAGTTTTAAGACTATTTTATATTAAAATAATTAAATTAATTATTTTATATAAAAATTAGCTAATTTCAAAAAATATTCTTATTTATCACATTCTGCATAGTGAATCTTGAATTCTAAAAAATATTTCTATCTAATCGATGTTTACATCTGAATTCTGATCAATATATAGTATCTTGCTATAATTGTTAATTCAATGAGATGAGAATAAATATTAACTAAACCTAAATTTCATTAAGAAACCTTAAACTTATCCAAAGAAATTTATATTTTATTACTCGCTATCCATCTGTCTCATTTTATATGACAACAATCTTTAAATTATCCTTTCATTTTTGATAAAATTATTTATAATTGTACAATTATTTTATAATTATTTTAGATCATAAATTTTAAATATCTTTTTTTTTAAAGCATCAGAATATATAAATGAGTGTCACGTAAATTAAGATCAGGGGCGTACCTACGTTCTATTTTGGGGTGCTCCGGCACCCACTGAATTCGACACGGAATAGGTATAATTAAATAGAAAATATATAAAAAATAGGTATAAAATATATAAAAGCATCCACTATATCAAAAAGTTGGTTGGGTGCATTGACATTAGTGCTTCATTGAAAGGAGGTCCTGGGTTCCCACCTCATTGAGGTGATTTTCTTTTTAAAAATTTTTAAGCACCCACTATCCTTAAATCTTGAGTTCGTCACTGACTCAGACGGAGAGAATATTATTTATTTATACATTATGGACACCAATGACTTCTTTCTCTGTCTTTACTTGCTTTTCTTTTTTACTTTAATATTTTTTTACTTAAAAGTGATTTTGGACTCTTCATATTGTTAATTTAGTGAGTCATGTGATCCTATCTCAATTATCGAGGGGTTCAAAAACTTAATCAATTGTTATGATTAAATAGTTTAATAAAATGAGAAAATGAGTATTAACTAATTATTTCTAAGCAACAAAATTTAATTAAGTTGGCTTCTTGTGAAAAGCGAATTTTATGATTAAACAATGTAAAAAAATTACTCTTTCATTTCAATTTTACATGTAAACACGTATCATATATTTATAAATTTGTTATTAATTGAGATCCACGTTGAATAAGTCCATTTAGAAAGTAAACTATTTCCCATAGTAGCTACACTATAAAAAAAAATAGAAATTAGCTACAAATCTATTGTTGATTTATTACAAAATACCTATATCTAGAATGATTTTTCGATAATCCATAAATATATAAAATTATCAATTACCAACAAAATTATTTGTCAATTGTCATTAATTCCTATTATTTTTTAGTGATTTTCTCTTAAAGGATCATTTGCTTGGAAAATAAGTTACTCTGGAATTGTTAGTCCATTCTTAATATGGGATAAAAATAACACAATAGAATCGTTTGGTTGAGAAACAAGTTATCCCAAATTAGCTGTTCCACCCTTAAGAAGGGATAAAAATAACACTATGATTATCGGATAACTAATCCTAGGATGAGTTATCTCATGAATTTTATCCTAACCAAATACGAGATAAGTTCATCTTAAAATTAAGAGTAAAGCATCTAGTAGCCCCCTGAACTATGACCAAATTTACTATGATAAAGTCCAACTTCACGAGGGTCCTATTACCCCACCCTCAAACTAAATTTTAGCTTATTTTTGTCATCCTTTTTAGTTGACGTGACACATTTTGTTAACTTTTTCAGCGATGTAACACCTTTGACGTGAGCCTCATTTATGTAATAAAGATGTCATATCAACACAAAAGGGTGACAAAAATATGCTAAAATTGAGTTCAGGAGGGTAACAAAACTCTTGTGAAGTTGGAGTGTGTCGTAGCAACTTCTTATCTCTAAAATTAATTTCCGAATTAATTATTCTTTATCTCTCCTACTAAACGACCCCTGCAATCCTAGGATAAGTTATAATACCATAATTTTATCTCAATCAAATATTAATAAATTTATATTAAAATTAATTATTTCAAAATAAGTTATTTCTTATCACCAGTACAAAATGAGCTCTTAATATTTCTAAGTTATTTCTTATCCCTAATACAAAATGAGCTCTTAATATTTCTACTGTTCAATATTGTGCAGGGAATAATTCATTTGGAGGTATGTGGATTGGTTTATTGGATTATTTCATCAGTTCAATTTCCTTTAGCAATAATCTTTACATCTTGGATCTTATACAATAATAGAAAAAATAAGCAGAATTTGCCTTCCAAAAAACAGGTATATATTGACAAAATAATATTCTAATTCTTTACCTATTATATTCTTTGTTCTAATTTATGTGACATACTTTGAATTTGCACAAAATTAAAAAAAAAAAAAAAAAACTAAAGATTTTTTAAACTTGCATATGATCTTACTTTGTCATTATTATGTGGCTATAAAGCTTCACATTAAAGGGTCATTTGGTTTGAAATCGGAATATTCCACGATTATAATCATATGGAATTAAAACCAGGATTATAACTTGGATAATTTATTCCACCGTCTATATGGTACGAGTTATTCAAACTGTAGTCCTGATTTTAGCTAATACCTCCATTAAATATGGAATAAATTTAATCTCAAATCCTAAAAGGGAATAATCTACCTAATCCCTCTAACCAAACGATCCCTTAAAGTAAGAATTGTAAAGCTAATCATTTCAAGTATACAAGAGATAAGTATCAGTAATGGCCAAAGTTGCTATGACACACTCCAACTTTATAGAGGCTCCTATTACCCTCCCCCTCTCCTTCCTAACTCAATTTTAACGTATTTTTGTCACCTTTTTGTGCTGATGTGACACATTTATTACATAAAATGAGATCCAAGTCAAAGGTGTCACGTCAGCTAAAAAGGTTGATAAAAATACGAAAAAATTAGTTTAGAGGAGTAATATGACCCTCGTAAAATTAAAGTGTGTAGTAGCAAATTTGATCATTGTTCAGAAGGGTAATAGATGTTTAACTCAATATAAAAATAGAAAATTATGTCACATAAATCAGAACTGAATATACGAAGTCAACTTGTGCATTAATTTTATTTGATTAATTTTTTTGATTAACATTTAAATTGTGTTATTTTATGAAGGAAATAGCAAGTGAAATTAAGAATAATGGAGGTTCAAGAATGTTGATATTCCCCTTAATGGCATTTCTAGCAGGAATATTGGGTGGTGTATTTGGAATTGGTGGTGGAATGCTAATTAGTCCCCTTCTAATTCAAGTTGGAATAACACCTGAAGTAATTCTCTAATACTCTTCTATTTAATTTTTTAATTTTTTTTTCTATTTTAGACTCTTACTTTTATTTAATATATATATTAAGTTGTGTGTGGTCTGACATAACTAACCCACAAACTATAGCTTAAATTGCTATGTTACATATTTAAATTTTACAGGGTCCTATTAGTCCTCTAAATTTATTTTTTTATAATTTTGTGCTCCTTTTTTGTTGACGTGGCTGTCAAGTAGCAGAATATTTTTGTGCTCCTTTTATGCCGATATAACTTCCATTTCAGCACAAAAGTAGTACAAAAATATAGAAAAAATGAATTTGAGGGGGGGGGGGGGGGGGAGTAATAGGACCGCAATAAAATTTAGATGTGTCATAGCAACTTCGGATATAATTTAGGGGTACTTGTGTGTTATCTCCTCTTTTTCTAGTCGATTAAACATTGATTATATATCATTATACACACAAAATATACATGTATTATACATCCGCCGATCTTTTAATTTAAGCGGTTGAGTGGACAACTATTGAACCGAGGGTCTATGGAAAACACAACCTTTCTACACCACAAAGGTAGAGACTAGGGATAAGGACTTTGTAATCTTGCCATCCCCGACCTCATTTGTAGAATTACATAAAGTACTTCTTGTCAGTGGCGGAGCTACCCTTTAGTGAGGGGTTCATCCGAACTCCTTTTGGTGAAATTTTTTACTATTTATACATGCTTAAAGTTATTTTTTATGTGTATATAGTAGATATTGAACCCCCTTCGATTTGTTCACATGTTTATTGTTGAAATCCCTTTGTGAAAATTCTAGCTCCGCAACTGTAATTCTTGTTTGTTGTAGATGGATATTTAGGTTAATTTTCATTTCTTATTTTTACAGGTAACAGCTGCAACTTGTTCATTCATGGTATTTTTCTCCTCTACCATGTCAGCTGTACAATACATACTTCTAGGAATGGACCATGTCAATACTGCCATAATCTTTGCAATTATTTGTTTAATTGCATCACTTATTGGATTGGTAGTTGTACAAAGAGCCATTGAACATCATGGGAGAGCATCACTTATTGTTTTTTCAGTTGGAATAGTCATGGCTTTAAGTACTATTCTTATAACAAGTTTTGGAGCTGTTGATGTTTGGAGGGATTATACAAGTGGGAAGTACATGGGGTTCAAGCCACCTTGTTGAAAATAAGAGATATAAGAATGAAGTAACCTCCAAACTATGGCCAAAGTGGCTACGATACACTCCAATTTCACAGGGGTCCGATTACCCCACTAACTCAATTTTACCGTATTTTCATCAGTCTTTGTGCTGATGTGACACTTTTATTACATAAAATGAGACTCGCGTCAAAAGTACCAAGTCAGCTAAAAGGTTGATAAAAGGTGTCACATCAGCTAAAAGCTAAAAGGTTGATAAAAGGTGTCACATCAGCTAAAAGGCTGTCAAAAATATGCTAAAATTTAGTTCGGAGAGGTAACAGGACCACGTGAAGGTGAAGTGTATCGTAGAAAATTTTGTCATAGTTTGAGGGAGGGATACTAGATGCTTTTGTCAAAATAAGAAGGGAAATACTAAGAGTTGTGCTCGTTTGAAGTCTCAGATCTCACTATGTGGGGTTATAGTGGATGTACTGGTGTTGTTTCTTGTTTGAAGAGTGCTAGGGGTTTTGCATATTTTGTGCTCAAATTAACAAATATAAATAGAAGCTATTTGGAGGATAGTTTTGGTAGAATTGAAAGAGAGTATTTGGAGGTACTTCTGAGTGTGTTTGAATGTACATGACGAGTTTCACTCTGAAAAAGAGTTTGTAGAAATTGAATATCTGTAAGTGTGAGAGTTGTTCTTGTTTGAAGTATCAAATCCCACTGTGTAAGGCTATACTGGATATTCTATTGTTGTTACTATGAAAAGTGCTTAGGGTTTTGCATATTTGTGCTCAAATTAACAGATATAAATAAATGATGTTTGGAGAATACTTATGGTAGAATTGAAAGAGAGTATTCAAAGTGTGTTTGAATTTACATGACGAATTTCACTCGAAAAAAGAGTTTGTAGAAATTGAATATCCTGTTTGAAGTATCAGATCCCACTGTGTCGGATTATACCTGATATTCTGTTGTTGTTACTTGTTTGAAGAGTGCTAGAGGTTTTGCATATTTATGCTCAAATTCACGGATAAAAGTAGACTATATTTGGGGAATATTTTTGGTAGAACTGAAAGAGAGTATTCAGAGGTACTTCTGAGTGTGTTTGAATGTACATGACCAGTTTCACTCGAAAAAAGAGTTTGTAAAAACTGAATATCTGTAAGTATGAGAGTTGTCCTTATTTGAAGGGTGCTCCGAATGTTGCATATTTGTGATTTAATTAATGAATATCAATGATAAGACGACATTTGAAGAATATTTTTTGTTGAATTGAAAAAGAATATTTGGAGGTACTTCTGAGTGTGTTTGAATGTACATGACGAGTTTCACTAAAAAAAAGAATTTGTAGAAATTGAATATCTGTAAGTGTGAGAGTTGTTCTTGTTTGAAGTATCAAAACCCATCACCGTGTAAGGTTATACTGAATATGTTGTTGTTGGTACATGTTTGAAGAGTGCTGGGGGTTTTGCATATTTGTGCTCAAATTAACGGATATTAGACGATATTTGGAGAATGTTTTTGGTAGAATTAAAAGAGTATTTCGAGGTATTTCTGAGTATGCTTGAATGCACATGATGAGTTTCACTCGGAAAAAGAGTTCATAGAAACTGAATATTTGTAAGTGTGAGAGTTGTTCTTGTGTGAAGTATCAGATCCCACTGTGTGAGGTTATACTGGATATTCTGTTGTTGTTACTTGTTTGAAGAGTGCTAGGGGTTTTGCATTTTTGTGCTCTAATTAATGGATAAAAATTATAAATAGACGATATTTGAAGAATATTTTTGGTAGAACTGGAAAAGAGTATTTGGAGGTACTTCTGAGTGTGTTTGAATGTACATGACGATTTTCATAAAAAAAGTTTGTAGAAATTGAATATCTATAAATGTGAGAATTGTTCTTGTTTGAAGCGTGTAAACACCTAATTTTTGACTCAAACCTAATATTTTTATACCATTTTAATGTTCAATTTTTTTTTTTTAGGCATTCTAAATTTATCTTATTTTTTTGAGGTTTGTTAAAATTTTGAAAACTATAAAAATAGAGTCACATTTTAAACAAGTTTTTATTTTATTGTTTATTTATTTATTTTTAGAAATAAAAATATTCTAAATTATATTTGTTTTCTTCTTTCAACTTCTAATAAAGAATGTTGTGGTATTAATATTTTTTAATCATATTCCTAAGACTAGTTATTAACTTATATTATATTTTATTAGTTTTTAATCATTTTTATTTTATTATTTTTAATAATAATAATAAAAAGAAAAAAAAAGAGACCTAAACTACCCAAACCACCCCACAATTCCCACTTCTACTTAACCTCTCCCACTATTCCTCCACACAACCCATGACACATACACATGCATTTATATATAAAAACACACGCACAACAAATCAAAAGGGGGAAGATTACGGGAGGACATTGAACACAAGAAGACAACCAAAAAAAAAAAACAAGAGAAACTAGAGAGAAAAGAAAAGAAAACTCAGGAAAAACAAGCAGACAAATTAAACTTCGAGTTTACCATTCACAGTGGCTCCTAGAATCAGTAGATTATAATAATTTTGTCATTGTGAATCGATCTTCTCAAAGGTATATCTCAATCACCCTTGTACAATTCGATATTGCAATTATTCAAAACTCGACTCCCATATTTTATGAAGTATTTTTTTTTACGTATCTATCTAACTTATTATTAGTTTTAATGTAATATATAAAGCATGTCATAATTACTATCACTAGATTTAAGAAAAACTATTATCACGTTCTATATTTTATTGCATGTTTAAGTAAATACATTTCTTATTAATAGGTATAAGCTTCAAGAATGTGTGACGTGTAGGCTTGTATACTATGATTGTATGTGTTTCATGTGTCTAGATTTGTATATTCATTAGGGTAATATCCTAAAGGGTTGCATGATCTAAGATTTTTTTAGAAAGAGGAAATTATGATTAGGTCATATTTTAATATGTCATTCTGTTTTATTTTGTCATCTAACTTACCATGCTCTAGAATGACAGAGATTGTTAGTTAAGTGAAAAGGAAAATCAATTAAAAAGAAAAAAAAAGCCCGGTATTCTTTGGGTTTAGGATTTTTTTTTCTTTATTCTTTTTATCAATTAGTTTAGGTTTAGGTTTAGGTTTAGTTTCTATATATAAATAATTTTATTGTATCTACAACATGCACTGCAACGCATCTACGAGCCAATATTTTTAGATGTAATTTTCATCTTTTTTTTTTTTTAAATCAATTAAGTTGAAATTTTGCTCTTATTAATCTGTTAGAGTCTTTGAAATAAGATATTTCATATCCCACAAAATAATGTAGATTTATGGTTCTACTTAGTCCAGTTTGGTGCTGAATAAGTTTTAAGTTGAACCATGTATCGAAATTATTAACTTCCTTTGTTTTCAAATATCATGGTTTGTTAAAGTTGAGAAATTGATGTGTTACTACTTTAATTCATCTCAAGCTTTTATAGCTTTATCATAAGAATATAATGATTATGATGTCATTACGAATCCAGTTTTTCTAGAATTCTTTTAGGTTTATTTTTAGATTTCATTCTATAGCCTAATAAAAAATTTACATAAAATTATTTAGAGTTTTTTGCTTGGGTTACAAGTTATTAGGATATTCACGGAGAAGCATAAACCCTAGACGTGAATAAAAGATGGTGAAAGCATATCTTTGGTATGAGCCGACAGCATGTTTTGGGGTTATAGTTTTGGGTGAATCAAACATAGCCTTTGACAAGTTTGGTGAACACTTGATAGCGCCGGCTTTAGATAAGATTTGCGTATGGCATACAAGATGGGATAGCAAGTGGTTATGCCGAAGGAAGCATTAGAATCTGGGATTTTGAGAAAGAGAAGGTTTGCTAACTATTCCACGTTCTATTATCTTGAGGCAAAGGTCACAACTTTTAGTGCACAATTACTGTGATCTATATGCTGAAGGAGAGTAGTTTACATTTTTTGATGCTGAAAAAAAAATCTTCAATTTGAATCCTTCTAGTCTACATGTTTACTCATCACAATCATTTGTAAGGGAGCAAATTCGTAAAAGAATGATTTAGGGCCTTGATCTTTAGAAAATTAAGTTTCTAATACAATAGAAATCTAACGAGGAAGTTGGAAAGCCCTGCTACCGACCATTCGTTATAATAAAATCTGACATACCATTTGAAGCTGATTGAATCGGGTTGGATGGGTTCTAAACCTTTTAGGAGCATATTTAGATTTTGAAAATATGGGACGCTCCATAAGGGCCACAACGGCGCGAGAAATATATTCAAAATTCGTGGTAAGGCCGAAAAGTATTACTATCGGTAAACCACACATCAATACAGTTTTAAATATATTCAAACATAAGTAAAAGTGGGATAGAAGTCACTTTTAGGCCAACAAATGATATATATCCAAAAGATTAATTTAAGCCAGACATAAGTCATTAAAGCGACCGTGCTAGAACCACGAGACTCGAGGAGTACCTAACACCTTCCCCTCGGTCAACAGAATTCCTTATCCGAATTTCTAGTTCGCAAACCAAAAATAAAAAAAAAATTAAAGAGCCATTTCCTTTTGAATAGGGATTCAATAAGGTGACTTGGAACGCCCAAACTCAATTCCAAGTGACAACTCTGTAAATAAAATAATCCCTTTTCAAAACGTCACTTCAATTGGAAAAACCCATTTTCTCTGAAACCAACTCCCAGCGAGGTCGGATGCGGTAAAAAACAGGGGTGTGACAAAGCGTGCTCCGAATTTTGCATATTTGTGATTTAATTAACGAATATCAATGGCAAGACAACATTTGGAGAATATTTTTGATATATTGAATTAAAAAAGAATATTTGGAAGTACTTCTGAGTGTGTTTGAACTTTGAATATACATGACGAGTTTCACTTGAAAAAGTTTTTGTAGAAACTAAATATATGCAAGTGTGAGAGTTGTTCTTGTTTGAAGCGTGCTTCGAATTTTGCATATTTGTGATTTAATTAACGAATATCAATAGTCAATATTTGGAGAATATTTTTGTTTGCATTGAACAAGAGTATTAGGAGGTACTTTTGAGTGTGTTTGAATGTACTTGACGATTTTTACTTGGAAAAAGAGTTTGTAGAAATTGAAGATTTTTATGTTTGAAGGTTATCTGCTTCAAGTTTTGCTTACAACATATTTGTGCTCTAATCAACTAATATCAATAGTCGATATTTGGAGAATATTTTTGGTTGAATTAGGAAAGAATATTTGGAGGTACTTCTGAGCGTGTTTGAACATGATTTTCATTCGAAAAAAATAGTTTATAGATCAACTAATCAAGTCTTCAACTTTCAAAAATAGTTTATAGATCAACTAAATAAAGTCTCCAACTTTCGAAAATAGTTTATAGATCAACTGAATCAAGTCTCCAACTCTCCAAAATACAAATACGACCATTATTTGAAAACAAACCATTATTTGACTTGCTCGAACAATGGTTTTCAAATAACCTTCATCATAACCTACTACAAAATTAGGTTACATATTTATTCTTCTTACACAAACTTAGAAGGTTATATATTTATTTATCATACACAAACTTGAAAACGCATCATTATTCAACTTACTCGAAATATTGTTTCTAAATAACCTTCATCAATAACCTAACTAGAAGTAGGTTACATATTTATTTTTCATACATAAACTTGAAAACACACCATTATTTAACTTGTTCGAACGATAATTTCCAAATAACCTTCATCAATAACCTACTATAAAAGTAGGTTACATACTTATTGTTCTTACACAAACTTGAAATGTAACATTCTATTGCAGTTATGGATGCTCGAGCATGTTCGTTACCATCTATTTGTTGTGGATTTTCGAGTCGAGTGAAATGATTCAAGGGCCATGAGAAGAGGATGGAGGACCAAAACTTTCCCAAAGTAATAAGAGCTTGGAAGGAGTACTTGGAGGGGTTGACGGCGGACAAGATAGTGTGGAATTATCATTGGTTCCCCTCAAAAGAGGTGATATATATGTCTACTTTACGACCCTTCATCGTCTTAATGGGTCTCCGAGGTGTTCATCCCTACGTGCCACTAAGAGTCATGGGACAATTCGATCGACATCAGCATATACCTCCAGTCGAGGATATGAAAGAGTTCATGTACGAATTCCTCCCTGACATCCCTCTAAGGAAGACTGAGATACTTAAGATTTGGGAAGGATGTGTACTTTCGGGTTTTGATCACATGGTGGAAGACCACGACAAGGGCGAGGTAGACTATTGGTATCTGCCATGGTTTCATGATCAGCCTCCTCCTAAAGCTATGCCAGAAAGGTCAGCCAGAGAGCCGGTGGATCGAGAAGTGGAGATCAAAGTCAGAATTAAGCAGGCTCGATGAGAGGTAAAAGAGAACTATCAGTCTATTCTGCACGTCTTAAATAATGATTTGGAAAGGGCTAGAGAAGAATTGGTTCACCATGAGGCGAGATTTGAGGCCAGAGTTAGGTCGGCTCGTAAGGAGATTGAGAGAGAGAACCACATTGCCATGCATGCCCAACAAGAAGACCTGGATATTGCCACCGGTGCTATGGAGCAACAATCGAGTGATTTTGAGAAAGAGAAGGCCTTGCTGACAAGTACACAGTTGAAGATTCGGTCTCAGCTAAAAGCTTTCATGGAACGGGAAAGAGAAATAGCGAGACGCTTCACGACTTTTCAGAAGGAAGTTGAAGTTGAGAAAAAACAGTGGATGACCGAACGAAAGGCTCTTCACTATCAAATTGATGACCTTCATGAACGAGAAGAAGACCTAAAACATACCGTCCGCACTACGCAGCATTGGGTGCAAAACTGCCATGAGAGTATGATCGTGGCCAGGGGAGAAGTACTTTAGCTCAGTGAAACCTTGATTAATGTTTATGCTAAGTATCTTCACCAAGGTGATGAAAATCTGGGCCGTCAGGCACGTGCTCTCGCTCCACATCTGCCAAAAGCATTATCCAGGATCTACTCAAGTCTGAGGGAGGATTAAGTTGCAAGACATCTTTGGAAGACATCTTGATGATAATTATTAAAGTCCTTGTTTTCTTAGAGTTAGTTTCTTTATAGGTTTTGTTAGTATTTCTCGAGCATTATGAGTCTGTTCTAGGTTTAGATAATTTTAGTTTCCTTTCATTAAAGCTTTGTTTTATGAACAGTTGGAAATGTATGGAAAATTTCACATTTGTTTCAAATTTTCATTCTCTTTATTTCTGAATATATACATATGTTTACTATATCCATGAACTACGTGATGATCTGATTCATGTAAAACATGATACGTAGGCAACCCTCGGCGTTAAGTTTCAAGTAACAATTTTAAGATGTTGGCGTTAAATAATGAGAAAAAAATTAATTCACCAAAGCCGGGATGAAACAAGAGGGTTTTCCTAAGTCCATTTCAGGAAGGAAATTACTTAGGTGCATGACATTTGAGTCAGTTATGAATATATCAATATTTTTAAAAGCTCTAAATCCTAACATATTTGTTTCTATTTCAAAGAGAGAGAGAGAGAGTTAGGTGGTTGGTTGTGGTTAAGCTGGCCTCTCACCCGTACAACATAACTTATAAAGAAAAAAGGAAGATGACTCGAAAAGATGGAACAGAGTCTGATAATGAAGAAGGTCGAGATCAGTTAGTTCTATGAGAGTTCGCATCTTTGGAGGAGAATAGGTTATTGAAGCAACAAATTGCAGAAATGTATCAGGCCTGGGAGAATGGACAAGCCCCGCCTTCTTCGATTCCTGGCCTTTCAGATGCAAATCATCCCAGTTCTACTCAAGCCCAAGTCGACGATCCACTTTATACGCCTGGATTTGGTCCATACGCTAATATGTCTAGCGCTGCTGGCACATCCACCATGCGTCCTCCAAATCCATCATTCACGAACAACTCGCTTTTTATTCCGGCCGTGACAACTAATATAAATCCCCCATCAATGATACAAAATCCTATCAACGAGCTAAATCATGTTCAAGTCTATCCTCCTGAATTGGCATTCAAACCCTTAAATTCATATCAGCCCACTCATCAGCCTGAGTCTCATATCGTGATTGAGAAGGCTATTATGAATGAAGAACGAGGAAAGATAGCTAGAAAAGTGAGGAGTCTAGAGCAGAGTATGAGAAATATACAAGGATTGGGAGGACACAAAAGCGTCTCTTTCAAAGACTTGTGTATGTTCCCCAATGTTTATTTGCCAATAGGGTTCAAGACCCCAAAATTCGACAAATATAGTGGTCATGGTGACCCAGTGGCCCACTTAAAAAGGTATTGCAATCAACTCAGAGGAGCAGGAGGGAAAGAGGAGCTGCTTATGGACTATTTTGGAGAAATTCTGATCGGAATAGCCTCCGAATGGTTTATCGATCAAGAAATCTCCCATTGGCACGTTTGGGATGATATGGCTCAAGATTTTGTACAACAATTTCAATACAATCTCGATATTATCCCTGACCGCACTTCTCTCACTAATATAAAGAAAAAGCAATTTGAAAGTTTTTGAGAATTTGGCATAAAATGGAGAGAACAGGCATCTAGAGTCAAACCACCACTGAAGGACCAGGAATTGATTGACGTTTTTCTCCAAACTCAAAAGTCCGATTATTTTCATCATTTACTAGCCGCGGTTGGTAAACCTTTTTCCGAAGCAATAAAAATTGGGGAAATGGTGGAGAATGGCATCAAATCAGGAAAAATCATGAGCCAAACCGCCCCCAGGGCCACTACACAAGCCATTCAGACTGGATCAGGTAGTTTCAGAAATCAGAAGAAGAAGGAGGAAGGGGACGGAACTCCCCTTATGTTCATGTCAAAAAGGGACATCCCAGACCTCCTCAACATTATTATACACCTCAACCTGCTATTATTAATGCTCAAGCGTATGCCTGACCTCCTCAGCGTCCACAATGGTGGGCACTTGCGCCACAAGGTTTTCGTCCGCGGCAGCCAAATTTACAAGCCCCTCGTAATCCGTATGCTTAGGCAGACTATACAAGAGAATAGAGTCCAAGGGAAAACTTTACCCCAATTGGAGAATCATATACAAGCCTGTTGCGGAGATTGGTCAAATTAGGATGGATTGAACCTATTTTGCCTTTCAAAGTGGATCCAAATGCAAGTTGGTTTGATCCTAATGTAAGGTGTGAGTACCATTCAAACGTCCAAGGTCACAGTACCGAAAATTGTTGGAATCTGAAGAGAGCCATTGGAAAGTTAATCAAAAGCAAGGAAATTGTAATACAAAAAGAAGAAGCATCGAATGTCACCGATAATCCACTTCCTAATCACAACAACACACACGTCGTGGGAATAATTTTTAACGATAGAGACTATAGGCCAACAAGCCAAGCAATGATGGAAATAGGCACCTTAAAGGAGAACCCAGGTGAAGCACTGAAGTATATGCAAAAAGAACCACTGATAGTGAAAGGAGCGAGTTCCATTATAAGACCCTGAGATTCAGAAAAGACGGTATTGCATGTTCCTGCAAAGCTAAAAGGAATAGCACAAGATGGGCCAAAACTATATGTTCTAAGTGGTCCCGCATGGTTCGACCAATTATCATAAGACACACAGCACAACTCTCAGTGACAAGTTTGAAAACCATCCCATAGAACTACAACAAAACCACGGTGATGTACAAAGGAAAAGAGGTCATGGAAGAAACAAACGAAACAGGGGGTTTGAATCGATCAGGAAGATGCTATGTTCTAGAAGAATTAAGGAGACCAAAACAATTTAAAGATAGTCAAGGGCCAATGAAAAAACCTGTCACAAACGAAGAGGGTGAGGAATTTATGAAGAAAATGAAAACCCAAGACTATTCCATTGTCGATCAATTGAGGAAAACCCCAGCTCAAATCTCATTATTATCCCTGCTGCTACATTCTAAAGAACATTGTCAGGAATTGATTAAGCTGTTGAATGAAGCATACGTCCCAAAGGAAACTACGGTATGTCAAATAGAAAGGATGGTTCGTAGAATATTTGAAGCGAATAGAATCACTTTCACTGATGATGAGTTACCTACAGAAGGTTCCGGTCACAACAAGGCTTTGTATCTAACTATCAAATGTGAAGGATATTACATAAAAGGGGTAATGATAGATGGAGGTTCAGGAGTATATATCTGTCCTCTCTCTACTTTGCAAAAATAAAAAATCAGCCCAGATATGATTCGATCCAATAATGTATGTGTTCGGGCTTTTGATGGTGCAAAACGAGACACAATTGGTGAGGTAGATCTTGCTTTGGTTATTGGACCAGTTGAGTTTACGATCACCTTTCAAGTAATAGACATGGATACTTCCTACAACCTACTTTTAGGAAGACCATGGATCCACACGGTCAGAGCCATACCATCTACTTTGCATCAAGTAGTTAAGTTTGAACATGACAATCAGGAAATCATTGTACATGGAGAGGATGACCTTCCCATACATCGAGATCCTTCTATACCCTGTATCGAAACAAAAGGGGGTTGTGAATCTTCCATTTATCAAGCCTTTGAAATTGTGACAGCTGATCAAGTCATGGAAGGCACGCCGATTCTAGGGCCTCATCTCTCTTCTACTTCAATCATGGTGGCTAGCCAAATTCTATAAAATGGTTATAAACCGGGAAAAGAATTAGGGGTTTCGCTGCAAGAAATTATAAACCCTGTAGATCCATGTGGTAGACACAACTCCTTTGGCTTATGCTTTAATCCTACCACAGCAGATAGAAAATAGGCAAAAGAGCATAAGAAGAAGGCTTGGAAATTGACAAGTCCGGTTCCACACATTAGCCAATCTTTTATGAAAGCTCAAAATGAAGAAAATCAATACCCATATGCTAATAGGGATGTGGATGAAATATGTCAAGGTATCAAGGAAATGTTTTATGAAATAAACATGGTTCAGATGGGTGAAGGCCCTAGCCATGCAGATGTGCAGTTCGTCGGGCCAAATATCAAGCTCACTAATTGGGAAGCCACTCTTCTCCCCACAAGGAAGGAGGATCGGTAGTTTATTTTGTTGTTTCATTTTTATTTCTTTTGTATTTTGGACTATTCTCAGGGTTATAGTCCACATAGTTTAGTTGCTCTGCTTTTATGTTAACCCTCCTATCCTTTTCGATTCAATGAAATGAAATTCAAGTTTTCTAGTAAATTTATCTTTTCTTCCTTCTTTTAATTTTTATTTTATTTATCTTATTTCAGTTATGTTAATACTGGCTTTGATAACATGGTATGTACGTGGAGTTCACATTTAGATCCTAAAAAGTTGTCTAATCTCAGCAAACCAAACGGTACATGAATACGATGAAGATGAAGCTGATAAGGAAGTCAAAAAAAGATTGGATCAATTTGAGGATAAGCCCAAACCCAATTTAAATGACACCGAGATAATAAATTTGGAAACTGGTGAGTAGGTTAGAGAAATAAAAATAAGTATTTATGCGGATCAGAATATCAGGAATGATATTGTTCAAATTTTAATCGAGTATAAGGATATTTTTGCTTGGTCTTATGATGATACGCCGGGTCTAAGCACAGATTTGGTGGTCCACAAACTGCCTACATACCCTGATTTTTCACCAGTCCAGCAAAAGCAAAGAAAGTTTAAAACTGATGTGAGCGATAAAATCAAAGTAGAAATCATGAAGCAATTGAATGCGAATGTGATCAGGGTCGCTCAGTACACCACATGGTTGGCTAATGTGGTGCCCGTACCGATAAAAGATGGTAAAATCAGAGTTTGTGTTGATTATAGGGATTTGAACAAAGCAAGCCCTAAAGATAACTTTCTGCTACCCAATATTCATATCCTTGTTGATAATTGTGCTAAACATGAGATCCAATCTTTCGTGGATTGTTATGATGGATATCACCAGATCTTGATGGATGAAACAGATGCAGAAAAGACTACTTTCACCACCCCGTGGGGTACTTATTGCTACAGGGTCATGCTATTTGGTTTAAAGAATGCGGGAGCTACGTACATGAGAGCTATGACTACTATTTTTCATGATATGATGCACAAAAAAGTAGAAGTATATGTTGATGATGTCATTATCAAGTCCAAGACATGATTCGATCATGTATATGACTTGAGAAAATTCTTTGAAAGATTGTGAAAGTATAACCTTAAGCTCAATCCAGCCAAGTGTGCATTTGGAGTTCCATCCGGAAAACTTTTGGGTTTCATAATTAGCCGCAGAGGCATTGAATTAGACCCCTCCAAGGTAAAATCCATTCGAGAATTGCCGCCTCCGAAGAATAAAACTGAGGTCATGAGTTTTCTTGGAAGGCTGAATTATATAAGAAGATTCATCGCTCAGCTCAGCACTACATGTGAACCGATATTTAAGTTGCTTAAAAAGGATGCTGCTATCCAATGGACAGATGAATGTCAAGAATCATTTGATAAGATTAAAGAATATTTGGCAAATCCTCCACTACTGGTCCCACCGGAACCTGGTAGGCCTTTATTTATATATCTGTCAGTGATGGACAATTCTTTTGGTTGTGTTTTAGGACAACATGATATCACAGGAAAAAAGGAACAAGCAATCTATTATTTTTGCAAAAAGTTCATGAGTTACGAGGTAATATATACTCTTTTAGAAAAGACATGTTGCGCCCTAACTTGGATTGCTCAGAAGTTGAAGCACTATCTTTCGTCCCACACAACCTACCTCATATCTCGAATGGATCCTTTAAAGTATATTTTTCAAAAACCTATGCCCACAGGCAGATTGGCGAAGTGGCAGATTTTACTTACAGAATTCGACATTGTGTATGTTACTCGTACTTCTATGAAAGCGCAAGCATTGGCCGATCATTTGGCAGAGAACCCAGTTGACAATGATTATGATCCTTTGCAAACTTACTTTCCTGATGAAGAGATAAATTCAATTGAGGAAGAAGTTCAAGATGATATGTATGCGTGAAAATTATATTTTGATGGGGCAGTCAATGTCAAAAGAGTAGGAATTGTAGCGGTTCTTGTCTCACCAATCTGTCATCATCATGCCGCCACAGCATGACTCTGTTTCTTTTGTACTAATAATACAACAGAATATGAATCTTGCATCATGGGGTTAAATATGACAATAAATCTGGATGTGCACAAGCTAGTGGTATTGGGAGATTCCGAATTACTCATTCGACAAATTCAAGGTGAATGGGAAACGAGAGTTATCAAGCTCATTCCATACAGACAATTCTTAGAGGACCTTAGCAAAAGGTTCAAGTCTATCAAGTTTAGATATATTCCTAGATCCCATAATGAGCTGACTGATGCCCTGGCTACCCTAGCTTCCATGCTCCCACACCCAGGGAATACGCATCTCGACCCATTAGAGATATAGATACGAGATAACAGGGTTATTGCAATATAATTGATGCAGAACCAGATAATGAACTTTGGTACTATAATATTAAACGCTTCCTAAAGTCAAAATAATACCCAATACATGCCAATGCAGATCAAAAAAGGACTATTAGGAGACTCGCTAATGGTTTCTTCTTAAGTGGGAAGATTCTGTACAAACGAACCCCCGACTTGAACTTGTTGAGATGTGTTAATATTCAAGAAGCTGAAAGAATCATGAATGAGGTACATTCGTGCATCATCATTCTACCCCTTACCGTCCTAAATAAAATGGAGTCGTTGAAGCAGCAAATAAGAATATTAAAAAGATTCTTAGGAAAATGGTCCAATGATCTCGACAGTGGCATGAGAAATTACCATTTGCTCTTTTAGGATATCGTACAACTATCCGTACATCGATGGGCGCAACTCCTTATTTACTAGTCTATGGGACTGAAGCTGTGATACCCGCAGAAGTTGAAATTCCCTCGCTTCGAATCATTAGTGAAGCCAAAATTGAAGATACTGAATGGGTCAAGTCTAGACTAGAACAATTATCGTTAATAGATGAAAAAAGGTTAAAGGCAGTTTGCTTTGGTCAATTATACCAGCAGAGGATGGCGCGAGCTTACAATAATAAGGTACGTCCTAGAAAATTTGAGGCCGGCCAACTTGTTGTAAAATGCATCCTTCCACACCAAAAAGAGGCTAAAGGAAAGTTTGCTCCAAACTGGCAAGGTCCATACATAGTCAAACAAGTATTATTAAATGGAGCTTTGTAACTTGTGGATCTGGATGGAAAAATGACAGAAAAAGCTATCAATGCCGATTCAGTCAAAAATATTATATTTGACACACTTGTGCTTAACATTCTCAATTTAAGATGATGAAAGGCCATCATTCTACATAACTAAATGTCATTAATCCCTTGTCAGCCCTTCGAGCCTTATTTACTTTTCCTTACTTACCCTCTTTGGAGTCACTTATATATATATATATATATATATATATATATATATATATATATATAAACAAAATAAATGCGTTAGCATTGAACTACGTTTGACCTGATTCCTAAATGGATACGTAGGCAACCCTATCTTGGGGTTCGGTCTGACAAAAAAAAAATCTTGGTATTTTTTTTTAAAAAAAGAGATATATATCCTATTGTCACTTTTATATGGCTCTCAAGTTGTAATTTATCCTAAAAATCCTTTTCCCTTTGTCCATTAAAGACCTTCCGATCAATTTTTGAGAATGTCAAGCCTTGTGTGCTGTATATATATATGTATGTATTAAAATAAAAATCTTATTGGTGAAAGACCTCAGGGGCGCCATAAGAGAATGATGAACGAGACAATCGAAATTAGAGAGGTCAATTGAGAAAATCCTAGAAGGAATGACTTTAGACAAACAAAGTTTATCATGACAGGACAAAGATCAAGATGAATGATTTGATTTGATTGAAAGGTACAACCTAATTCAAGATTAGACAGTTTTGAAGGATCAAATATCTACTCCAAATTGTGTGTCATGCATTATTGAAGTCAATATACACCTCCAAATAAGCTTTCTTACTTTACTGGTAGAAATACCCTCTATTCAAACATAAATGTTTTATTCCTTCTTTTGATTTTTCCTTATTTCATTTTTACACGCTCTGTTTTTTTTTGTGGGGTAAGTCTCGCAACAAATGCAAAATAAAGAAAAACGCGCAAAATTGACCATGTCTCCCAGTGAAATTGAGCAGAGATTATTGGACGTTCACCACCTTGACAAGCACAGAGAGCCAATTAAGATAAGTGTTACGAGTGAAGCATTTGAAAATGAAGATCAAAATCATACTGAAACAAACAAAAATACAACAGAATTTGAAAGACGAAGATTCAAGCTCTCCAACTAATTAGTTTAAGCAACCGTATCAAGTTGGGGCAAGGATAAGGAAAACCTCCAAGGGATTTAAGGCCACAAACCAACTACCAATTTTAAAATTCACAATTCTTTCTCTCTCTTTCTCTTGCTTAAACAGGGGCAAAGCAATCTTGTGAAGTTCAGTGAAAAAAGAAAACAAATATAGCAAAGCTAAGTTTTCTTAAATTTTCTCTTTTTTTTATACTCCTTTAATTCTAAGTTCGTATCAATATAATAATAATAATAATAATAATAATAATAATAATAATAATAATAATAATAAATCCCCTCATATGCAAGACTGGGACATATTTTTTCTTTTCTAACAAAAATAAATAAATAATAATAATAAAAATCCTAATATTTTTCGTCTTCATAGGGCGCCATCCCCTAGTTGACATCTTATCTCGTCTTCATAGGGCGCCATCCCCTAGTTGACATCTTATCTCGTCTTCATAGGGCGTCATCTCCTAGTTGACACCTTATTTCGTCTTCATAGGGCGTCATCCCCTAGTTGACATCTTATCTCGTCTTCATAGGGCGTCATCCCCTGTTCGACATCTTATTTCGTCTTCATAGGGCACCATCCCTTAGTTGACATCTTATCTCGTCTTCATAGGGTGCCATCCCCTAGTTGACATCTTATTCATCTTCATAGGGCGCCATCCCCTGGCTGACATCTTATTCGTCTTCATAGGGCGCCATCCCCTAGTGGACATCTTTTTCGTCTTCATAGGGCGCCATCCCCTAGTTGACATCTTATCTCGTCTTCATAGGGCACCATCCCCTAGTTGTCATCTTATTCGTCTTCATAGGGCGCCATCCCCTAGTTGACATTTTTATTTCGTCTTCATGGGACGCCATCCCCTAGTTGATATTTTAGGAAACAAACCTTCCTATTTTTCTTCTTTATATCTTCATAGGGCATGCAAAATCTAGTTGCATTTTAAGAAGCAAATATCATAACTCTTTTTCATGCGTTCATAAGGCAAAACTTCCTTTGGTTGCATTATTGAGAATAAGAATCTTATTTTATCGCATGCCTGACTTTGATTTCTATCATTTTTAATTATTTATTTTTTTGTGTAGTTTTTCTAATAACTCACAAAAATTTTCTAGTGCAAACTTGGGGCAGAAAAATTTTGTTTGTTTTATTTTGTTTTCTTTGATGGCTTGCAGGTTTTCAGCAAAACACAGGTTTAATGTCGAGAATGGCGTTCCATCTCTTATTTGAGTAGTGGAGAATGATTAGTTTGAAAACACAGAGTCATCTATGCATCTGTAGCGGCCCAACATCCCAAGAATCATCTTCATAACTCCTGATCAAGAGAACAAACATCCAAAAGTATTTTATGAACTATCCTTTGGAATAGTGTCAATGACACAATCCAAGTGGCAAGTTCAAGTCTCAAATCCTAACTGCAAGATCAAATCTTGAGATCAAGGTACCCACCATAAGAAGGTGAAGCGATAACTGAGGACCCAAGAAGAAGATCTGAAGCAAGAGAATCAAGACAATTAGAATAGATAGGATTTTGTATCTTTCATTTTTAGTTTCATTTTCTTTTTTCTGATTTAATAAAAAGAGCCACGAACCGAAAACTCGACGGGGCCTCAAATCGGCTCTCCAACTCATCCATTCATTCCCACACCCACTTGAACTACATGTGACCTGATTCTCTTATAACCCGAGATATGTAGGATGTCTAAAACCAAGGCTCGGTCACACCCCTTTTCTACTTATTTACTAATTAATAAATGGTTGAGCCAAAATTAGTCATGTTTACTTCTTTGCTTGGAAATTTTCCATATTTCCAAGCAAAGAGGGGTATTCTGTAAACACCTAATTTTTGACCCAAACATAATGTTTTTATACCATTTTAATGTTCAATTAATTATTTTTTTTAGGCATTCTAAATTTATCCTATTTTTTTGAGGTTTTTTAAAAATTTTGAAAACTACAAAAAATAGAGTCACATTTTAAATAAGTTTTTATTTTATTATTTATTTATTTATTTTTAGAAAAAAATTTCTAAATTATATTTGTTTTCTTCTTTCAACTTTTAATAAAGAATGTTGTGATATTAATATTTCTTAATCATATTCCTAAGACTAGTTATTAACTTATATTATATTTTATTAGTTTTTAATCATTTTTATTTTATTATTAATAATAATAATAATAATAATAATAATAAAAAGAAAAAAAAAGAGACCTAAACTACCCAAACCACCCTACAATTCCCACTTCTACTTAACCTCTCCCACTCTTCCTCCACACAACCCATGACACATACACATGCATTTATATATAAAAACACACGCACAACAAATCAAAAGGGGGGAGATTACGGGAGGACATTGAACACCAGAAGACAACCCCCCAAAAAAAACAGGAGAAACTAGAGAGAAAAGAAAAGAAAACTCAGGAAAAACAAGCAGATAAGTTAAACTTCGAGTTTACCATTCACAGTTCAAGTTCGTGGCTCCTAGAATCAGTAGATTATAATAATTTTGTCATTGTGAATCGAACTTCTCAAAGGTATATCTCAATCACCCTTGTACAATTCGATATTGCAATTATTCAAGACTTGACTCCCATATTTTATGAAGTATTTTTTTTTACGTATCTATCTAACTTATTATTAGTTTTAATGTAATATATAAAGGATGTCATAATTACTATCACTAGATTTAGCAAAAACTATTATCACGTTCTATATTTTATTGCATGTTTAAGTAAATACATTTCTTATTAATAGGTATAAGCTTCATGAATGTGTGACGTGTAGGCTTGTATACTATGATTGTTTGTGTTTCATGTGTCTAGATTTGTATATTCATTAGGGTAATATCCTAAAGGGTTGCATGATCTAAGAATTTTTTAGAAAGAGAAAATTATGATTAAGTCATATCTTAATATGTCATTCTGTTTTATTTTGTCATCTAACTTACCATGCTCTAGTATGACAGAGATTGTCAGTTAAGTGAAAAGGAAAACCAATTAAAAAGAAAAAAAGCCCGGTGTTCTTTGGGTTTAGAATTTTTTTTTCTTTGTTCTTTTTATCAATTAGTTTAGGTTTAGGTTTAGGTTTAGTTTCTATATATAAATAATTTTATTGTATCCACAACATGCACTGCAACACATCTACGAGCCAATATTTTTAGATGTAATTTTCATCATTTTTTTTTAAAATCAATTAAGTTGAAGTTTTGCTCTTATTAGTCTGTTAGAGTCTTTGAAATAAGATATTTCATATCCCACAAAATAATCGAGATTTATGGTTCTACTTAGTCCAGTTTGGTGTTGAATAAGTTTTAAGTTGAACCATGTATCGAAATTATTAACTTTCTTTGTTTTCAGATATCATGGTTTGTCAAAGTTGAGAAATTGATGTGTTACTACTTTAATTCATCTCAAGCTTTTATAGCTTTATCATAAGAATGTAATGATTTTGGTGTCATTACGAATCCAGTTTTTCTAGAATTCTTTTAGGTTTATTTTTAGATTTCATTCTATAGCCTAATAAAAAATTTACATTAAATTATTTAGAGTTTTTTCGCTTGGGTTACAAGTTATTAGGATATTCTAGGGGTGTCAAACGGGTCGGGCTGACCCCGCCCGACTAGCTAAACCGGCCCGGTTTGACCCGGCCCGGTAAGCCCTAGGGCTTTAGGGTTCCGGGTCCCGGGCCGTTTTTTTTGTTAAAATGGGCTCGGTTAACCCGGCCCGGACCAAGCCCGGTCCAGGCCTGCCGGTTAACCGGCCCGGCAAAAAAAAAGAAATTTTTGTTTTTTGGGCCAAACTAGCCGTTGGCCCAACGGCTATATAGCCGTTTTTGGGTCCAAACGGCTAGTTTGGGCCCATTTAATTAAAAAAAAAAAAACTTTAAAAAATATTTTTTTAATCCCCAAAATAAATCTATAAATACCCTACAACTTCAAATCATTTTTCACACAATTTTTCACTCTCTCAAATCTCATTCTCTCTCAAATCTCAATTCTCAAATATTCAATATATTTAATTTTTTAAAGTGTTCACTTTAATTTTTTAATTTTTCGTTTACAAAGTACGAGCGGAAGTTTCTAAAGTCGCAATCTTCGGATACTTCCAAAATTTGGTATTGTCGTTCCATCTCTTACGTTTAATTTTTATTTATTGTATTAATTGTTTAATATTTAATTTTATTATATTTGTGTATTTTGAATATTTTTAGTTTAATTTAATTTATATTATGGATAAATTAAAAAACCTCGCTGCTAAAGGTGTTAAAAAATTTTGTCCCGGAAGCGGTAGTGGTAGTAAAAAGCGAATTACTAGCGGTAGAGGTAGTTCAAATAATAGATATACCCGTGTGACTTCGCCTTCGGTACCGCTTGGTACACCTTTTGAGGAAGAAATAGGTGTAGGTGCTCACGATACGGATTATGTAGAAGCTCAGGAAAATTACTGTATAGAAGAAGAAAATGAAGTAGATGAAGTTAATTTAGACGAAGATGATGAAAATATTGCTGAAACACCCGCAGTAGGAGATGCTAACGTTAGATCTGAATCAGTTAATCTCCCTTCCCGTCCTCCCAGTGCCCCAAAACCTCGTAAAAAAATTAGTATTGCATGGCAATTTTTTGAACGTATATCAGATATTGAGGTGTAGTGCAATATTTGTCAACAAATATATAAGCATAGAAGTGGAGGTAAACAAGGGGGTACGGGTACGTTAATGAGACATATAGTTGAAGATCACAAAAGAGAGTTAAATATTGCAAAAGGTGATGGGGATGTTGGTGGGTCAACGCAAAGTAGAATGGACCCAACAACCGGTCAAGTAGCGAAAAAGTATAATAAATTGAGGGACAGGGAAGAAATAGCTAAAATGGTAGCTGTGGGTTGTTTGCCTTTTAGTTTTCCTTCTTCTGATGATTTTATTCGTTATATACAAGCAATTTATAATCCTATGTTTAATGGTATTCCTAGAACTACTTGTCGGTCTGATATTTTTAGACTCCATTCACAATATTGTTTTTATTTATCAACATTCTTAAAAGATATTCAATGTAGATTGTCCCTAACTTCTGATCTTGGTCGTGCTGTAAATAAAAATGATTATTTAACCGTTACTTGTCATTGGATGGATAGTAATTTCGTGATGCAAAAACGTATTCTTGCTTTTTTATATGATGAAGATCGTAAACATACTGGACAATTTATTGCTGATTCTATTGTTAAAATTGCCGGATATTATGGTATAAAAAATAAAATTTTATGTATTGCTTTTGATAATGCTTCTAACAACAAGACTGCTATACCAAAAATAAAATTTACGCTATCTCCGCCCTTCCCTGAAATTTTTCATATTTAGTGTGCATGTCATATATACAATTTAATTGTAAAAGATGGTCTTGACTTTTTTGAGCTTTATATTGAAAAAATTCGTCTTGCCATTGGTTTTATTCAAGGAAATAATCGTAGATCGAGAATTAAAGAATTTAAAGTTAAATGTCAAGAAAATGGACTTACACCGATTTTGATGCCTGAGGAAGTTGATACTAGATGGAATTCTACGTATGAATTTTTAAAAACTTGTTAGAAATATTGAATTCCTATTACACTAGTTTTTAACCAACATTGTGGTTCATTTGCTTATTTTGCTAATTGCATGCTACATAATTCTGATTGGGTTGTAATTAATGATCTTGTTAAGTTTTTAGAAAAATTTTATGTAGCTACGATTGAATTTTTCGGTGCTTACTATCCAACTGTTTGTAATATTTTGGCATATATAGCCGATATTTCTGGTTTGCTCCAACAATATAAAAATAAAGAAGGTTATAAAGAAGCTGTTGGAGCTATGTTTACGAAATTTAAAAAATATTTTTTCCCGATTCCCCCTATTTACTTGGTTGGTGCTATGCTAAATCTGTGCATGAAATATAATCATATGTGTCACTTTAGTACTCTTATTTATACTAACTTAGAAATAAATACTAACCATGATTCTGAACAAGTACATCCTGATTTGTGGATGGCTACGGCTGATGCAAAGGATTATATAAAAAAATTATATAATCACTATGCTGATTTATTTGATTCAGCCGTACCTACAAATATCACTCCAACTGTCGCTCCTCATCCTCCCGAGGAGCCATCATCTTCTAAAAGGCCGGCACATAGTGGTTTTCCTGATTCGTTTTATGATTTAACTTGTTGGAACAGTGTTGATGAGAGAGCTTACACATCAACTTATCGGGAAGAGCTGAAATATTATCTTTCGACGGCACCAGAGGATCGCAGACGACGGATCAACACGCTAGATTGGTGGAGGAATAATGAATCACAATATCATGTACTTTCAAGATTAGCCAGAGATATCTTGAATGTTCCAATGTCAACCGTTGCATCAGAGAGCCCCTTCAGTTGGGGACGACAGCAGCTTGGAGACAACCGACACTCATTGGGAAGCAACGCAATGAATGTTTTAGTTTGCCTCAGAGATTGGATTAGAGCAGAAAGAAGAAACCAAAGAATGGAACCGGAGCCGAGCGACGACTTGAAACTTGAAGAAATTATGACTTCATGGGAGAACTCAGCAGAATCAAGTCCAATGCATGGTTTTTCCCCCGTTGACTTCGACTATCCTATGCAAGTTCCCATTAATATTAACATGAATGAGTTGGAAAAAATGATGCATAATTTATAGATTTTTCATTCATGTAAATTATAAATTTTGGATCATTTTGCAATCAATAAAATTCCACAAATTCATTCACTCCTTAGTCGTTGTTTTTTATTTAACGATTTAAAATTTTAAATTGAATTCCTAGTTTTATACTTTAAATTAAAAAATTACTTATAATATATTATTAATTTACTACCAAATATTATTAATTTATTATATTAAGTAGCATATGTTTTGTATATTTGTGCATATATCTTCTATAGAAGTGTATATTTAACGTATACATGTGTATATGTTTTATAAATTAGTATATAAGTATATCTATACATATTGTAATGTATATATAATGTAGTATATTTTATAAGTAATAGTATATATACATTGAATGGTGCGTATACACGTGTATATATCTTCTATAGAAGTGTATATTTAATGTATACATGTGTATATGTTTTATAAATTAGTATATAAGTATACAAATATATATTGTAATGTATATACATTATAGTATATTGCATTTAAATTATTACATATACATAGAATAGAGTGTATATATGTGAATGGATCTTCTATAGACGTGTATGTTTAATGTATACATGTATATATATTTTATTCAAAGTAGTACAGATATATTGAATGGTGCATATATATGTGTATATATCTTCTAAAGTAGTATATATTTAACGTATACATGTGTATATGTTTTATAAATTAGTGTATATATATATTGTAGTGTATATATATATATTATACTATTATAGCATATGTTTTATTTAAAGTAGTACGTATAATCATATAAAATTATATATTGAATGGTACGTATATATGTGTAATTGTTTATACTTTATATATTTTTTTAAAAATATATATTGTATATTGGAGTGTATATAGTGTATATTGGAGTGTATATAGTGTATATTGGATTTTTTATTTATTTTTTAAACGGGTTTGACCGGTTTTTAACCGGGTTTGATCGGGTTTTTGGGGGGTTTGACCGGATTGGGTTAAGTGGGCCGGTTTCGGGTGGATTTTAATTGTTTTACTGTTCGGCTCGGCCCGGCCCGGCCCGGTTAACGCCAAACCCGGCCCGTAACCGGAACAATGGGAGGGCCGATTCCGGGTTGACCTGGCCCGGCCCGTTAGACACCTATAGGATATTCACGGAGAAGCATAAACCCTAGACGTGAATAAAAGATGGTGAAAGCATATCTTCGGTATGAGCCGGCAACATGCTTTGGGGTTATAGTTTCGGGTGAATCAAACATAGCCTTTGACAAGTTTTGTGAACACTTGATAGCGCCGACTTTAGATAAGATTTGCGTATGGCATACAAAATGGGATAGCAAGTGGTTATGCCGAAGGAAGCATTAGAATCTGGGATTTTGAGAAAGAGAAGGTTTGCTAACTATTCCACGTTCTATTATCTTGAGGCAAAGGTCACAACTTTTAGTGCACAATTACTGTGATCTATACGCTGAAGGAGAGTAGTTTACATTTTTTGATGCTGAAAAAAAAAAGCTTCAATTTGAATCCTTCTAGTCTACATGTTTACTCATCACAATTATTTGTAAGGGAGCAAATTCGTAAAAGAATGATTTAGGACCTTGATCTTTAGAAAATTAAGTTTCTAATACAATAGAAATCTAACGAGGAAGTTGGAAAGCCCTGCTACCGACCATTCGTTATAATAAAATCTGACATATCATTTGAAGCTGATTGAATCGGGTTGGATGGGTTCTAAACCTTTTAGGTGCTTATTTAGATTTTGAAAATATGGGACGCTCCATAAGGGCCACAAAGGCGCGATAAATATATTCAAAATTCGTGGTAAGGTCGAAAAGTATTACTATTGGTAAACCACACATCAATACAGTTTTAAATATATTCAAACATAAGTAAAAATGGAATAGAAGTCACTTTTAGGCCAACAAATGATATATATCCAAAAGATTAATTTAAGTCAGACATAAGTCATTAAAGCGACCGTGCTAGAACCACGAGACTCGAGGGGTGCCTAACACCTTCCCCTCGGTCAACAGAATTCCTTATCCAGATTTCTAGTTCGCAGACCAAAAATAAAAAAAAAATTAAAGAGTCATTTCCTTTTGAATAGGGATTCAATAAGGTGACTTGGAACGCCCAAACTCAATTCCAAGTGGCAACTCTGTAAATAAAATAATCCCTTTTCAAAACGTCACTTCAATTGAAAAAACCCATTTTCTCTGAAACCAACTCCCAGCGGGGTCGGATGCGGTGAAAAACAGGTCTGTGACAAAGCGTGCTCCGAATTTTGCATATTTGTGATTTAATTAACGAATATCAATGGCAAGACAAAATTTGGAGAATATTTTTGATATATTGAATTAAAAAAGAATATTTGGAAGTACTTCTGAGTGTGTTTGAACTTTGAATATACATGACGAGTTTCACTTGAAAAAGTTTTTGTAGAAACTAAATATATGCAAGTGTGAGAGTTGTTCTTGTTTGAAGCGTTCTTCAAATTTTGCATATTTGTGATTTAATTAACGAATATCAATAGTCAATATTTGGAGAATATTTTTGTTTGCATTGAAAAAGAGTATTAGGAGGTACTTTTGAGTGTGTTTGAATGTACTTGACGATTTTTACTCGGAAAAAGAGTTTGTAGAAATTGAAGATTTTTATGTTTGAAGTTTATCTGCTTCAAGTTTTGCTTACAACATATTTGTGCTCTAATCAACTAATATCAATAGTCGATATTTGGAGAATATTTTTGGTTGAATTAGGAAAGAATATTTGGAGGTACTTCTGAGCGTGTTTGAACATGATTTTCATTCGAAAAAAATAGTTTATAGATCAACTAATCAAGTCTTCAACTTTCAAAAATAGTTTATATATCAACTAAATAAAGTCTCCAACTTTCGAAAATAGTTTATAGATCAACTGAATCAAGTCTCCAACTCTCCAAAATACAAATACGACCATCATCTGAAAACAAACCATAATTTGACATGCTCGAACAATGGTTTTGAAATAACCTTCATCATAACCTACTACAAAATTAGGTTACATATTTATTCTTCTTACACAAACTTGGAAGGTTATATATTTATTTATCATACACAAACTTGAAAACAGATCATTATTCAACTTACTCGAAATATATTTTCTAAATAACCTTCATCAATAACCTAAATAGAAGTAGGTTACATATTTATTTTTCATGCATAAACTTAAAACACACCATTATTTAACTTGTTCGAATGATAATTTCCAAATAACCTTCATCAATAAGCTACTATAAAAGTAGGTTACATACTTATTGTTCTTACACAAGCTTGAAATGTAACATTCTATTGCAGTTATGGATGCTCGAGCATGTTCGTTACCATCCATTTGTTGTGGATTTTCTAGTCGAGTGAAATGATTCAAGGGCCATGAGTAGAGGATGGAGGACCAAAACTTTCCCGAAGGAATAAAAGCTTGGAAGGAGTACTTAGAGGGGTTGACGACGGACAAGATAGTGTGGAATTATCATTGGTTACCCTCAAAAGAGGTGTCATATATGTCTACTTTACGACCCTTCATCGTCTTAATGGGTCTCCGAGGTGTTCAGCCCTACGTGCCACTAAGAGTCATGCGACAATTCGATCGACGTCAGCATATACCGCCAGTCGATGATATGAAAGAGTTCATGTACGAATTCCTCCCTGACATCCCTCTAAGGAAGACTGAGATACTTAAGATTTGGGGAGGATGCGTACTTTCGGGTTTTGATCACATGGAAGACCCCGACAAGGGCGAGGTAGACTATTGGTATCTGCCATGGTTTCATGACCAGCCTCCTCCTAAATCTATGCCAGAAAGGTCAGCCAGAGAGCCGGTGGATCGAGAAGCGGAGATCGAAGTCAGAATTAAGCAGGCTCGACGAGAGGTAAAAGAGAACTATCATTCTACTCTGCACGTCTTAAATAGTGATTTGGAAAGGGCTAGAGAAGAATTGGTTCACCATGAGGCGAGATTTGAGGCTAGAGTTAGGTCGGTTCGTAAGGAGATTGAGAGAGAGAACCGCGTTGCCATGCATGCCTTACAAGAAGACCTGGATATTGCCACCGGTGCTATGGAGCAGCAATCGAGTGACTTTGAGAAAGAGAAGGCCTTGCTGACAAGTGCACAGTCGAAGCTTCGAGCTCAGCTAAAAGCTTCCATAGAACGGGAAAGAGAAATAGCGAGATGCTTCACGACTTTTCAGAAGGAAGTTGAAGTTGAGGAAAAACAGTGGATGACCGAACGACAGGCGCTTCACTATCAAATTGATGACCTTCATGAACGAGAAGAAGACCTAAAGCATACCGTCCGCACTACGTAGCATTGGGTGCTAAACTGCCATGAGAGTATGATCGAGGCCAGGGGAGAAGTACTTTAGCTCAGTGAAACCTTGATTAATGTTTATGCTAAGTATCTTCACCAAGGTAATGAAAATCTGGGCCGTTAGGCACGTGCTCTCGCTCAACATCTGCCAAAAGCATTATCCAGGATCTACTCAAGTCTGAGGGAGGATTAAGTTACAAGACATCTTTGGAAAGCATCTTGATGATAATTATTAAAGTCCTTGTTTTCTTAGAGTTAGTTTCTTTATAGGTTTTTTTAGTATTTCTCCAGCATTCTGAGTCTGTTCTAGGTTTAGATAATTTTAGTTTCCTTTCATTAAAGCTTTGTTTTAAGAACAGTTGGAAATGTACGGAAAATTTCACATTTGTTTCAAATTTTCATTCTCTTTATTTCTGAATATATACATATGTTTACTATATCCATGAACTACGTGATGATCTGATTCATGTAAAACATGATACGTAGGCAACCCTCGGCGGGTGCGATCAAATATTTTTTTCAAGTTTCAAGTAACAATTTTAAGATGTTGGCGTTAAATAATGAGAAAAAAATTAATTCACCAAAGCCGGGATGAAACAAGAGGGTTTTCCTAAGTCCATTTCAGGAAGGAAATTACTTCGGTGCATGACATTTGAGTCAGTTATGAATATATCAATATTTTTAAAAGCTCTAAATCCTAACATATTTATTTCTGTTTCAAAGAGAGAGAGAGAGAGAGAGTAAGGTGGTTAGTTGTGGTTAAGCTGGCCTTTCACCCGTACAACACAACTTATAAAGGAAAAAAAAAGATGACTCGAAAAGATGGAACAGAGTCTGATAATGAAGAAGGTCGAGATCAGTTAGTTCCATGAGAGTTCGCATCTTTGGAGGAGAATAGGTTATTGAAGCAACAAATTGCAGAAATGTATCAGGCCTGGGCGAATGGACAAGCCCCGCCTTCCTCGATTCCTGGCCTTTCAGATGCAAATCATCCCAGTTCTACTCAAACCCAAGTCGACGATCCACTTTATCCGCCTAGATTTGGTCCATACGCTAATGTGTCTAGCGCTGCTGGCACATCCACCATGCGTCCTCCAAATCCATCATTCACGAACAACCCGCTTTTTATTCTGGCCGTTACAGCTAATATAAATCCTCTATCAATGATACAGAAGCCTATCAATGAGCTAAATCATGATCAAGTCTATCCTCCTGAATTGGCATTCAAACCCGTAAATTCATATCGGCCTACTCATCAGCCCGAGTCTCATATCGTGATTGAGAAGGCTATTATGAATGAAGAACGAGAAGAAATAGTTAGAAAAGTGAGGAGTCTGGAGCAGAGTATGACAAACATACAAGGATTGGGAGGACACAAAAGCGTCTCTTTCAAAGACCTGTGTATGTTCCCTAATGTTCATTTGCTAATAGGGTTCAAGACTCCAAAATTCGACAAATATAGTGGTCATGGTGACCCAGTGGCCCACTTAAAAAGGTATTGCAATAAACTCAGAGGAGCAGGAGGGAAAGAGGAGCTGCTTATGGACTATTTTGGAGAAAGTCTGATGGGAATAGCCTCCAAATGGTTTATCGATCAAGACATCTCCCATTGGCACGTTTGGGATGATATGGCTTAAGATTTTGTACAACAATTTCAATACAATCTCGATATTATCCCTGACCACACTTCTCTCACTAAAATGAAGAAAAAACCATTTGAAAGTTTTTGAGAATTTGCCATAAAATGAAGAGAACAGGCATCTAGAGTCAAACCACCACTGAAGGACCAGGAATTGATTGACGTTTTTCTCCAAACTCAAGAGTCCGATTATTTTCATCATTTACTAGCCGCGGTTGGTAAACCTTTTTTCGAAGCAATAAAAATTGGGGAAATGGTGGAGAATGGCATCAAATCAGGAAAAATCATGAGCCAAACCGCCCTTAGGACCACTACACAAGCCATTCAGAGTGGATCAGGTAGTTTCAGAAATCAGAAGAAGAAGGAGAAAGGGTCCATGATGGCATCAGGACCAGGCAATGCCTAAAGGGGACGGAACTCCCCTTATGTTCATGTCCAAAAGGGACAACCCAGCCCTCTTCAACATTATTATACACCTCAACCTGTTGTTCTTAATGCTCAAGCATATGCCTGACCTCCTCAGTGTCCACAATAGCGGGCACTTGCGCCACAAGGTTTTCGTCCGCGGTAGGCAAATTTACAAGCCCCTCATAATCCGTATGCTTAGGCAGACTATACAAGAGAACAGAGGCCAAGGGAAAACTTTACCCCAATTGGAGAATCATATACAAGCCTGTTGCGGAGATTGGTCAAATTAGGATGGATTGAACCTATTTTACCTTTCAAAGTAGATCCGAATGCAAATTGGTTTAATCCTAATGTAAGGTGTGAGTACCATTCAAACGTCCAAGGTCACAGTATCGAAAATTGTTGGAATCTGAAGAGAGCCATTGAAAGGTTAATCGAAAGCAAGGAAATTGTAATACAAAAAGAAGAAGCATCGAATGTCACCGACAATCCACTTCCTAATCACAGTAACACACACGTCGTGGGAATAATTTTTAACGATAGAGACTATAGGCCAACAAGCCAAGCAATGATGGAAATAGACACCTTGAAGGAGAACCCAGGTGAAGCACTGAAGTATATGCAAAAAGAACCACTGATAGTGAAAGGAGCGAGTTCCATTATAAGACCCTGAGATTCAGAAAAGACGGTATTACATGTTCCTGCAAAGCTAAAAGGAATATCACAAGATGGGCCAAAACTATATGTTCCGAGTGGTCCCGCATGGTTCGACCAACAGAGCAACAACATGAGAAAGATAACAGGACCAATTGTCATAAGACACGCAGCACAGCTCCCAGTGACAAGCTTGAAAACCATTCCATAGAACTACAACAAAACCATGGTGATGTACAAAGGAAAAGAGGTCATGGAAGAAATAAACGAAACATGGGGTTTGACTCGATCAGGAAGATGCTATGTTCCAGAAGAATTAAGGAGACCAAAACAATTTAAAGATAGTCAAGGGCCAATGAAAAAACCTGTCACAAACGAAGAGGCTGAGGAATTTATGAAGAAAATGAAGGCCCAAGACTATTCCATTGTCGATCAATTGAGGAAAACCCCGGCTCAAATCTCATTATTATCCCTGCTGCTACATTCTAAAGAACATTGTCAGGCATTGATTAAGCTGTTGAATGAAGCATACGTCCCGAAGGAAACTATGGTATGTCAAATAGAAAGGATGGTTTATAGAATATTTGAAGCAAATATAATCACTTTCACTGATGATGAGTTACCCACAGAAGGTTCTGGTCACAACAAGGCTTTGTATCTAACTATCAAATGTGAAGGATATTACATAAAAGGGGTAATGATAGATGGAGGTTCAGGAGTAGATATCTGTCCTCTCTCTACTTTGGAAAAATTAAAAATCAGCCCAGATAGGATTCGATCCAATAATGTATGTGTTCGGGCTTTTGATGGTGCAAAACGAGACACAATTGGTGAGGTAGATCTTGCTTTGGTTATTGGACCAGTTGAGTTTACGATCACCTTTCAAGTAATAGACATGGATACTTCCTACAACCTACTTTTAGGAAGACCATGGATCCACACGGCCAGAGCTATACCTTCTACTTTGCATCAAGTAGTTAAGTTTGAACACGACAATCAGGAAATCATTATACATGGAGAAGATGACCTTCCCATACATTGAGATCCTTCTGTACCCTGTATCGAAACAAAAGAGGGTTGTGAATCTTCCATTTATCAAGCCTTTGAAATTGTGACAGCTGATCAAGTCGTGGAAGGCACGCCGATTCTAGGGCCTCATCTCTCTTCTACTTCAATCATGGTGGCTATCCAAATGCTATAAAATGGTTATGAACCGGGAAAAGGATTAGGGGTTTCGCTGCAAAAAATTATAAACCCTGTAGATCCATGTGGTAGCCACAACTCCTTTGGCTTAGGCTTTAAGCCTACCACAACAGATAGAAAATGGGCAAAAGAGCAGAAGAAGAAGGCTTGGAAATTGACAAGTCCGGTTCCATACATTAGCCAACTTTCACGAAAGCTCAAAAGGAAGAAAATGAATACCCATATGCTAATAGGGATGTGGATGAAATATGTCAAGGTCTCAAGGAAATGTTTTATGAAATAAACATGGTTCAGATGGGTGAAGGCCCTAGCCATGCAGATGTACAGTTCGTCGGGCCCAATATCAAGCTCATTAACTGGGAAGCCACTCTTTTCCCCACAAGGAAGGAGGATTGGTAGTTTATTTTGTCGTTTCATTTTTATTTCTTTTGTATTTTGGACTATTCTCAGGGTTGTAGTCCACATAGTTTAGTTTCTCTGCTTTCATGTTAACCCTCTTATCCTTTCCGATTCAATGAAATGAAATTCAAGTTTTCTAGTAAATTTATCTTTTCTTCCCTCTTTTAATTTTTATTTTCTTTATCTTATTTCAGTTATGTTAATACTGGCTTGGATAACATGGCTTGTACGTGGAGTTCACATTTAGATCCTAAAAAGTTGTCTAATCTCGAATCAGCAAACCAAACGGTACATGAATACGATGAAGATGAAGCTGATAAGGAAGTCAAAAAAAGATTGGATCAATTTGAGGATAAGCCCAAACCCAATTTAAATGACACCGGGATAATAAATTTGGAAACTGGTGAAGAGGTTAGAGAAATAAAAATAAGTATTCATGCGGATCAGAATATCAGGAATGATATTGTTCAGATTTTGATCGAGTATAAGGATATTTTTGCTTGGTGTTATGATGATACGCCGGGTCTAAGCACAGATTTGGTGGTCCACAAACTGCCTACATACCCTGATTTTTCACCAGTCCAGCAAAAGCAAAGAAAGTTTAAAACTGACGTGAGCGATAAAATCAAAGAGGAAATCATGACGCAATTGAATGCAAACGTGATCAGGGTCGCTCAGTACACCACATGGTTGGCTAATGTGGTGCCCGTACCGACGAAAGATGGCAAAATCAGAGTTTGTGTTGATTATAGGGATTTGAACAAAGCAAGCCCTAAAGATAACTTTCCGCTACCCAATATTCATATCCTTGTTGATAGTTGTGCTAAACATGAGATCCAATCTTTCGTGGATTGTTATGTCGGATATCACCAGATCTTGATGGATGAAACAGATGCAAAAAAGTCTGCTTTCACCACCCCGTGGGGTACTTATTGCTACAGGGTCATGCCATTTGGTTTAAAGAATGTGGGAGCTACGTACATGAGAGCTATGACTACTATTTTTCATGACATGATGCACAAGGAAGTAGAAGTATATGTTGATGATGTCATTATCAAGTCCAAGACATGATTCGATCATGTATATGACTTGAGGAAATTCTTTGAAAGATTGCGAAAGTATAACCTTAAGCTCAATCCAGCCAAGTGTGCATTTGGAGTTCCATCCGGAAAACTTTTGGGTTTCATAATTAGCCGCAGAGGCATTGAATTAGACCCCTCCAAGGTAAAATCCATTCGAGAATTGCCGCCTTCGAAGAATAAAACTGAGGTCATGAGTTTTGTTGGAAGGCTGAATTATATAAGAAGATTCATCACTCAGCTCAGCGCTACATGTGAACCAATATTTAAGTTGCTAAAAAAGTATTTTGCTATCCAATGGACAGACGAATGTCAAGAATCATTTGATAAGATTAAAGAATATTTGGCAAATCCTCCAGTACTGGTCCCACCGGAACCTGGTAGGCCTTTATTTCTATATTTGTCAGTGATGGACAATTCTTTTGGTTGTGTTTTAGGACAACATGATATCACAGGAAAAAAGGAACAAGCAATCTATTATTTGAGCAAAAAGTTCATGAGTTACGAGGTAAAATATACTCTTTTAGAAAAGACATGTTGCGCCCTAACTTGGACTGATCAGAAGTTGAAGCACTATCTTTCGTCCCACACAACCTACCTCATATCTCGAATGGATCCTTTAAAGTATATTTTTCAAAAACCTATGCCCACAGGAAGATTGGCGAAGTGGCAGATTTTACTTACAGAATTCGACATTGTGTATGTTACTCGTACCGCTATGAAAGCGCAAGCATTGGCCGATCATTTGGTTGAGAATCAAGTTGACAATGATTATGAGCCTTTGCAAACTCACTTTCCTGATGAAGAGATAAATTCAATTGAGGAAGAAGTTCAAGATGATATGTATGCGTGGAAATTATATTTTGATGGGGCAGTCAATGTCAAAGGAGTAGGAATTGGGGCGTTTCTTGTCTCACCGATCGGGCATCATCATCCCGCCACAGCACAACTCCGTTTCTTTTGTACTAATAACACAACAGAATATGAGGCTTGCATCATGGGGTTAAATATGGCAATAAATCTGGATGTGCATAAGCTAGTGGTATTGGGAGATTCCGAATTACTCATTCGACAAATTCAAGGTGAACGGGAAACGAGAGATATCAAGCTCATTCCATACAGACAGTTCTTAGAGGATCTTAGCAAAAGGTTCAAGTCTATCGAGTTTAGATATATTCTCAGATCCCATAATGAGCTGGTTGATGCCCTGGCTACCCTAGCTTCCATGCTCCCACACCCAGGGAATACGCATCTCGACCCATTAGAGATACAGATACGAGATAACATGGTTATTGCAATATAGTTGATACAGAACCAGATAATGAACTTTGGTACTATGATATCAAATACTTCCTAAAGTCAAAAGAATACCCAATACATGCCAATGCAGATCAAAAAAGGACTATTAGGAGACTCGCTAATGGTTTCTTCTTAAGTGGGGAGATTTTTTACAAACGAACCCCAGACTTGAACTTGTTGAGATGTATTAATATTCAGGAAGCTGAAAGAATCATGAATGAGGTACATTCGGGGTTATGTGGTTAGCATATGAATGGCTATGTTTTAGCGAAGAAGATTATGCGGGCAGGATATTATTGGTTAACTATGGAGCGAGATTGCTTTCGCTTTGTTCGCAAGTGTCATCAGTGTCAAATCCATGGTGATTTGATTCACTCGCCACCTTCAGAGCTACATCCTATGTCTTCTCCTTGGCCATTCGTTGCTTGGGGCATGGATATAATTGGTCCAATAGAACCAAAAGCTTCTAATGGGCATCGATTCATACTGGTCGCTATTGACTATTTCACCAAATGGGTAGAAGCTGCTACTTTTAAATCAGTCACGAAGAAAATAGTAGTGGATTTTGTTCATTCGAACATCATATGTCGTTTTGGTATACCAAAGTCCATTATCACAAACAATGCAACCAATCTCAATAGTCATCTCATGAAGGAGGTTTGTGTGTAATTCAATATCGTGCATCATCATTCTACCCCTTACCGTCCTAAACCAAATGGAGTCGTTGAAGCAGCAAACAAGAATATTAAAAAGATTCTTAGGAAAATGGTCCAAGGATCTCGACAGTGGCATGAGAAATTACCATTTGCTCTTTTAGGATATCGTACAACTATCCGTACATCGATGGGTGCAACTCCTTATTTACTAGTCTATGGGACTGAAGCTGTGATACCCGCAGAAGTCGAAATTCCCTCACTTCGAATCATTAGTGAAGCCGAAATTGACGATACTGAATGGGTCATGTCTAGACTAGAACAATTATCGTTAATAGATGAAAAAAGGTTAACGGCAGTTTACTTTGGTCAATTATACCAACAGAGGATGTCTCAAGCTTACAATGAGAAGGTACGTCCTAGAAAATTCGAGGTCGACCAACTTGTTGTAAAATGCATCCTTCCACACCAAAAAGAGGCTAAAGGAAAGTTTGCTCTAAACTGGCAAGTTCCATACATAGTCAAACAAGTATTATCAAATGGAGCTTTGTAACTTGCAGATCTGGACGGAAAATGAAAGAAAAAGCTATCAATGCCGATTCATTCAAAAGATATTATATTTGACACACTTGTGCTTAACATTCTCAATTTGAGATGACGAAAGGTCATCATTCTACATAACTAAATGTCATTAATCCTTTGTCAGCCCTTCGAGCCTTATTTACTTTTCCTTACTTACCCTCTTTGGAGTCAATATATATATATATATATATATATATATATAAATAAAAATAAAAAATTAAAAAAATGCGTTAGCATTGAACTACGTTTGACCTATTCCTAAATGGATACGTAGGTAGCCCTATCTTGGGGTTCGGTCTGACAAAAACAATCTTGGTATTTAAAAAAAAAAGAGAGATATATCCTATTGTCACTTTTACATGGCTCTCAAGTTGTAATTTATCCTAAAAATCCTTTTCCCTTTGTCCATTAAAGACCTTCCGATCAATTTTTGAGAATGTCAAGTCTTGTGTGTTGTGTGTGTCTATATATATATATATATATATATATATATATATATATATATATATATATATATATATATATATATATATATATATATATATATATATATATATATGTATGTATGTATGTATGTATGTATTAAAAAAAAATCTTATTGGTGAAAAGCCTCAGGAACGCCATAAGAGAATGATGAACGAGACAATCGAAATTAGAGAGGTTAATTGAGAAAATCCTAGAAGGAATGACTTTAGTCAAACAAAGTTTATCATGACAGGACAAAGATCAAGAAGGATGATTTGATTTGATTGAAAGGTGCAGCCTAATTCGAGATTAGACAGTTTTGAAGGATCAAATATCTACTCCAAATTGTGTGTCATGCATTATTGAAGTCAATATACACCTCCAAATAAGCTTTCTTACTTTACTGGTAGAAATACCCTCTATTCAAACATAATTGTTTTATTCCTTCTTTTGATTTTTCCTTATTTTATTTTTACACGCTCTGTTTTTTTTTTGGGTAAGTCTCGCACCAAATGCAAAATAAAGAAAAACGCGCAAAATTGACCATGTCTCCCAGTGAAATTGAGCAGAGATTATTGGACGTTCACCACCTTGACAAGCACAGAGAGCCAATTAAGATAAGTGTTACGAGTGAAGCATTTGAAAATGAAGATCAGAATCATACTGAAACAAACAAAAATACAACAGAATTTGAAAGACGAAGATTCAAGCTCTCCAACTAATTAGTTTAAGCAACCGTATCAAGTTGGGGCAAGGATAAGGAAAACCTCCAAGGGATTTAAGGCCACAAACCAACTACCAATTTTAAAACTCACAATTCGTTCTCTCTCTCTCTTGCTTAAACAGGGGCAAAGCAATCTTGTGAAGTTTAGTGAAAAAAGAAAACAAATATAGCAAAGCTAAGTTTTCTTAAATTTTCTCTTTTTGTTATACTCCTTTAATTCTAAGTTTGTATCAATATAATTATAATAATAATAATAATAAAACTCCTCATATGCAAGACTGGGGCATATTTTTTCTTTTCTAACAAAAATAAATAAATAATAATAATAAAAATCCTAATCTTTTTCGTCTTCATAGGGCGTCATCCCCTAGTTGACATCTTATCTCGTCTTCATAGGGCGTCATCCCCTAGTTGACACCTTATTTCGTCTTCATAGGGAGTCATCCCCTAGTTGACATGTTATCTCGTCTTCATAGGGCTTCATCCCCTATTCGACATCTTATTTCGTCTTCATAGGGCACCATCCCCTAGTTGACATCTTATCTCGTCCTCATAGGGTGCCATGCCCTAGTTGACATCTTATTCGTCTTCATAGGGCGCCATCCCCTAGTTGACATCTTATTCGTCTTCATAGGGCGCCATCCCCTGGTTGACATCTTATTCGTCTTCATAGGGCGCCATTCCCTAGTGGACATCTTTTTCATCTTCATAGGGCACCATCCCCTAGTTGACATCTTATCTCGTCTTCATACGGCACCATCCCCTAGTTGACATCTTATTCGTCTTCATAGGGGATATTCGTCTTCATAGGGCACCATCCCCTAGTTGACATCTTATTCGTCTTCATAGGGCACCATCCCCTAGTTGATATTTTAGGAAACAAACCTTCCTATTTTTTTTCTTCTTTATGTCTTCATAGGGCATACAAAATCTAGTTGCATTTTAAGAAGCAAATATCATAACTCTTTTTCATCCGTTCATAAGGCAAAACTTCATTTAGTTGCATTATTGAGAATAAGAATCTTATTTTATCGCATGCCTGACTTTGATTTCTATCATTTTTAATTATTTATTTTTTTGTGTAGTTTTTCTAATAACTCACAAAAATTTTCTAGTGCAAACTTGGGGCAGAAAAAATTTGTTTGTTTTGTTTTTTTTTCTTTGATGGCTTGCAGGTTTTCAGAAAAACACAGGTTTAATGTCGAGAATGGCATTCCATCTCTTATTTGAGTAGTGGAGAATGATTAGTTTAAAAACACAGAGTCATCTATGCATCTGTAGTGGCCCAACATCCTAAGAATCATCTTCATAACTCTTGATCAAGAGAACAAACATCCAAAAGTATTTTATGAACTATCCTTTGGAAGAGTGTCAATGACACAATCCAACTGGCAAGTTCAAGTCTCAAATCCTAACTACAAGATCAAATCTTGAGATCAAGGTACCCACCATAAGAAGGTGAAGCGATAACTGAGGACCCAAGAAGAAGATCTGAAGCAAGAGAATCAAGACAATTAGAATAGATAGGATTTTGTATCTTTCATTTTTAGTTTCATTTTCTTTTTTCTGATGTAATAAAAAGAGCCACGAACCGAAAACTCGACGGGGCCTCAAATCGGCTCTCCAACTCATCCATTCATTCCCACACCCACTTGAACTACATGTGACCTGATTCTCTTATAACCCGAGATATGTAGGATGTCTAAAACCAAGGCTCGGTCGCACCCCTTTTCTACTTATTTACTAATGAATAAATGGTTGAGCCAAAATTAGTCATGTTTACTTTTTCTAAGAAAAGAGGGGCATTCTGTAAACACCTAATTTTTGATCCAAACATAATGTTTTTATACCATTTTAATGTTTAATTATTTTTATTTTTTTTAGGCATTCTAAATTTATTTTATTTTTTGAGGTTTGTTAAAAATTTTGAAAACTACAAAAAATAGTCACATTTTAAATAAGTTTTTATTTTATTGTGTATTTATTTATTTATTTTTAGAAAAAAATTTCTAAATTATATTTGTTTTCCTCTTTCAACTTTTAATAAAGAATGTTGTGATATTAATATTTCTTAATCATATTCCTAAGACTAGTTATTAACTTTTTTTATATTTTATTAGTTTTTAATCATTTTTATTTTATTAATAATAATAATAATAATAAAAAGAAAAAAAAAGAGGCCTAAACTACCCAAATCACCCCACAATTCCCACTTCTACTTAACCTCTCCCACTCTTCCTCCACACAACCCATGACACACACACATGCATTTATATATGAAAACACACGCACAACAAATCAAAAAGGGGGAGATTACGGGAGGACATTGAAAACAAGAAGACAACCAAAAAAAAAAAAGGGGAGAAACAAGAGAGAAAAGAAAAGAAAACTCAGGAAAAACAAGCAGATAAGTTAAACTTCGAGTTTTCCATTCACAGTTTCAAGTTCGTGGCTCCTAGAATCAGTAGATTATAATAATTTTGTCATTGTGAATCGATCTTCTCAAAGGTATATCTCAATCACCCTTGTACAATTCTATATTGCAATTATTCAAGACTTGACTCCCATATTTTATGAAGTATTTTTTTTTACGTATCTATCTAACTTATTATTAATTTTAATGTAATATATAAAGCATGTCATAATTACTATCACTAGATTTAGCAAAAACTATTATCACGTTCTATATTTTATTGCATGTTTAAGTAAATACATTTCTTATTAATAGGTATAAGCTTCATGAATGTGTGACGTGTAGGCTTGTATACTATGATTGTTTGTGTTTCATGTGTCTAGATTTGTATATTCATTAGGGTAATATCCTAAAGGGTTGCATGATCTAAGAATTTTTTAGAAAGAGAAAATTATGATTAGGTCATATCTTAATATGTCATTCTGTTTTATTTTGTCATCTAGCTTACCATGCTCTAGTATGACAGAGATTGTCAGTTAAGTGAAAAGTAAAACCAATTAAAAAGAAAAAAAGCCCGGTGTTCTTTGGGTTTAGGATTTTTTTTTTCTTTATTCTTTTTATCAATTAGTTTAGGTTTAGGTTTAGGTTTAGTTTCTATATATAAATAATTTTATTGTATCCACAACATGCACTGCAACACATCTACGAGCCAATATTTTTAGATGTAATTTTCATTTTTTTAAAAAAAAAATCAATTAAGTTGAAGTTTTGCTCTTATTAGTCTGTTAGAGTCTTTGAAATAAGATATTTCATATCCCACAAAATAATCGAGATTTATGGTTCTACTTAGTCCAGTTTGGTGCTGAATAAGTTTTAAGTTGAACCATGTATCGAAATTATTAACTTTCTTTGTTTTCAGATATCATGGTTTGTCAAAGTTGAGAAATTGATGTGTTACTACTTTAATTCATCTCAAGCTTTAATAGCTTTATCATAAGAATGTAATGATTATGGTGTCATTACGAATCCAGGTTGTCTAGAATTCTTTTAGGTTTACTTTTAGATTTCATTCTATAGCCTAATAAAAAATTTACATTAAATTATTTAGAGTTTTTTGCTTGGGTTACAAGTTATTAGGATATTCACGGAGAAGCATAAACCCTAGATGTGAATAAAAGATGGTGAATGCATATCTTTGGTATGAGCCGGCAGCATGTTTTGGGGTTATAGTTTTGGGTGAATCAAACATAGCCTTTGAAAAGTTTGGTGGACACTTGATAGCGGCGACTTTAGATAAGATTTGCGTATGGCATACAAGATGGGATAGCAAGTGGTTATGCCGAAGGAAGCATTAGAATCTGGGATTTTGAGAAAGAGAAGGTTTGCTAACTATTTCACGTTCTATTATCTTGAGGCAAAGGTCACAACTTTTAGTGCACAATTACTGTGATCTATATGCTGAAGGAGAGTCGTTTACATTTTTTGATGCTGAAAAAAAAAAAGCTTCAATTTGAATCCTTCTAGTCTACATGTTTACTCATCACAATCATTTGTAAGGGAGCAAATTCGTAAAAGAATGATTTAGGGCCTTGATCTTTAGAAAATTAAGTTTCTAATACAATAGAAATCTAACGAGGAAGTTGGAAAGCCCTGCTACCGACCATTCGTTATAATAAAATCTGACATACCATTTGAAGCTGATTGAATCGGGTTGGATGGGTTCTAAACCTTTTAGGAGCTTATTTAGATTTTGAAAATATGGGACGCTCCATAAGGGCCACAATGGCGCGAGAAATATATTCAAAATTCGTGGTAAGGCCGAAAAGTATTACTATCGGTAAACCACACATCAATACAGTTTTAAATATATTCAAACATAAGTAAAAGTGGGATAGAAGTCACTTTTAGGCCAACAAATGATATATATCCAAAAGATTAATTTAAGCCAGACATAAGTCATTAAAGCGACCGTGCTAGAACCACGAGACTCGAGGAGTACCTAACACCTTCCCCTCGGTCAACAGAATTCCTTATCCGGATTTCTAGTTCGCAGACAAAAAATAAAAAAAAAATTAAAGAGCCATTTCCTTTTGAATAGGGATTCAATAAGGTGACTTGGAACGCCCAAACTCAATTCCAAGTGGCAACTCTGTAAATAAAATAATCCCTTTTCAAAACGTCACTTCAATTAGAAAAACCCATTTTCTCTGAAACCAACTCCCAGCGAGGTCGGATGCGGTAAAAAACAGGGGTGTGACAAAGCGTGCTCCGAATTTTGCATATTTGTGATTTAATTAACGAATATCAATGGCAAGACAACATTTGGAGAATATTTTTGATATATTGAATTAAAAAAGAATATTTGGAAGTACTTCTGAGTGTGTTTGAACTTTGAATATACATGACGAGTTTCACTTGAAAATGTTTTTGTAGAAACTAAATATATGCAAGTGTGAGAGTTGTTCTTGTTTGAAGCGTGCTTCGAATTTTGCATATTTGTGATTTAATTAACGAATATCAATAGTCAATATTTGGAGAATATTTTTGTTTGCATTGAACAAGAGTATTAGGAGGTACTTTTGAGTGTGTTTGAATGTACTTGACGATTTTTACTTGGAAAAAGAGTTTGTAGAAATTGAAGATTTTTATGTTTGAAGGTTATCTGCTTCAAGTTTTGCTTACAACATATTTGTGCTCTAATCAACTAATATCAATAGTCGATATTTGGAGAATATTTTTGGTTGAATTAGGAAAGAATATTTGGAGGTACTTCTGAGCGTGTTTGAACATGATTTTCATTCGAAAAAAATAGTTTATAGATCAACTAATCAAGTCTTCAACTTTCAAAAATAGTTTATAGATCAACTAAATAAAGTCTCCAACTTTCGAAAATAGTTTATAGATCAACTGAATCAAGTCTCCAACTCTCCAAAATACAAATACGACCATTATTTGAAAACAAACCATTATTTGACTTGCTCAAACAATGGTTTTCAAATAACCTTCATCATAACCTACTACAAAATTAGGTTACATATTTATTCTTCTTCCACAAACTTAGAAGGTTATATATTTATTTATCATACACAAACTTGAAAACGCATCATTATTCAACTTACTCGAAATATTGTTTCTAAATAACCTTCATCAATAACCTAACTAGAAGTAGGTTACATATTTATTTTTCATACATAAACTTGAAAACACACCATTATTTAACTTGTTCGAACGATAATTTCCAAATAACCTTCATCAATAATCTACTATAAAAGTAGGTTACATACTTATTGTTCTTACACAAACTTGAAATGTAACATTCTATTGCAGTTATGGATGCTCGAGCATGTTCGTTACCATCTATTTGTTGTGGATTTTCGAGTCGAGTGAAATGATTCAAGGGCCATGAGAAGAGGATGGAGGACCAAAACTTTCCCAAAGTAATAAGAGCTTGGAAGGAGTACTTGGAGGGGTTGACGGCGGACAAGATAGTGTGGAATTATCATTGGTTCCCCTCAAAAGAGGTGATATATATGTCTACTTTACGACCCTTCATCGTCTTAATGGGTCTCCGAGGTGTTCAGCCCTACGTGCCACTAAGAGTCATGCGACAATTCGATCGACATCAGCATATACCTCCAGTCGAGGATATGAAAGAGTTCATGTACGAATTCCTCCCTGACATCCCTCTAAGGAAGACTGAGATACTTAAGATTTGGGAAGGATGTGTACTTTCGGGTTTTGATCACATGGTGGAAGACCACGACAAGGGCGAGGTAGACTATTGGTATCTGCCATGGTTTCATGATCAGCCTCCTCCTAAAGCTATGCCAGAAAGGTCAGCCAGAGAGCCGGTGGATCGAGAAGTGGAGATCAAAGTCAGAATTAAGCAGGCTCGATGAGAGGTAAAAGAGAACTATCAGTCTATTCTGCACGTCTTAAATAATGATTTGGAAAGGGCTAGAGAAGAATTGGTTCACCATGAGGCGAGATTTGAGGCCAGAGTTAGGTCGGCTCGTAAGGAGATTGAGAGAGAGAACCACATTGCCATGCATGCCCAACAAGAAGACCTGGATATTGCCACCGGTGCTATGGAGCAGCAATCGAGTGATTTTGAGAAAGAGAAGGCCTTGCTGATAAGTACACAGTTGAAGATTCGGGCTCAGCTAAAAGCTTTCATGGAACGGGAAAGAGAAATAGCGAGACGCTTCACGACTTTTCAGAAGGAAGTTGAAGTTGAGAAAAAACAGTGGATGACCGAACGAAAGGCGCTTCACTATCAAATTGATGACCTTCATGAACGAGAAGAAGACCTAAAACATACCGTCCGCACTACGCAGCATTGGGTGCAAAACTGCCATGAGAGTATGATCGTGGTCAGGGGAGAAGTACTTTAGCTCAGTGAAACCTTGATTAATGTTTATGCTAAGTATCTTCACCAAGGTGATGAAAATCTGGGCCGTCAGGCACGTGCTCTCGCTCCACATCTGCCAAAAGCATTATCTAGGATCTACTCAAGTCTGAGGGAGGATTAAGTTGCAAGACATCTTTGGAAGACATCTTGATGATAATTATTAAAGTCCTTGTTTTCTTAGAGTTAGTTTCTTTATAGGTTTTGTTAGTATTTCTCGAGCATTATGAGTCTGTTCTAGGTTTAGATAATTTTAGTTTCCTTTCATTAAAGCTTTGTTTTATGAACAGTTGGAAATGTATGGAAAATTTCACATTTGTTTCAAATTTTCATTCTCTTTATTTCTGAATATATACATATGTTTACTATATCCATGAACTACGTGATGATCTGATTCATGTAAAACATGATACGTAGGCAACCCTCGGCGGGTGCGATCAAATATTTTTTTCAAGTTTCAAGTAACAATTTTAAGATGTTGGCGTTAAATAATGAGAAAAAAATTAATTCACCAAAGCCGGGATGAAACAAGAGGGTTTTCCTAAGTCCATTTTAGGAAGGAAATTACTTAGGTGCATGACATTTGAATCAGTTATGAATATATCAATATTTTTAAAAGCTCTAAATCCTAACATATTTGTTTCTATTTCAAAGAGAGAGAGAGAGAGTTAGGTGGTTGGTTGTGGTTAAGCTGGCCTCTCACCCGTACAACATAACTTATAAAGAAAAAAGGAAGATGACTCGAAAAGATGGAACAGAGTCTGATAATGAAGAAGGTCGAGATCAGTTAGTTCTATGAGAGTTCGCATCTTTGGAGGAGAATAAGTTATTGAAGCAACAAATTGCAGAAATGTATCAGGCCTGGGCGAATGGACAAGCCCCGCCTTCTTCGATTCCTGGCCTTTCAGATGCAAATCATCCCAGTTCTACTCAAGCCCAAGTCGACGATCCACTTTATCCGCCTGGATTTGGTCCATACGCTAATATGTCTAGCGCTGCTGGCACATCCACCATGCGTCCTCCAAATCCATCATTCACGAACAACTCGCTTTTTATTCCGGCCGTGACAACTAATATAAATCCTCCATCAATGATACAAAAGCCTATCAACGAGCTAAATCATGTTCAAGTCTATCCTCCTGAATTGGCATTCAAACCCTTAAATTCATATCAGCCCACTCATCAGCCTGAGTCTCATATCGTGATTGAGAAGGCTATTATGAATGAAGAACGAGGAAAGATAGCTAGAAAAGTGAGGAGTCTAGAGCAGAGTATGAGAAATATACAAGGATTGGGAGGACACAAAAGCGTCTCTTTCAAAGACCTATGTATGTTCCCCAATGTTTATTTGCCAATAGGGTTTAAGACCCCAAAATTCGACAAATATAGTGGTCATGGTGACCCAGTGGCCCACTTAAAAAGGTATTGCAATCAACTCAGAGGAGCAGGAGGGAAAGAGGAGCTGCTTATGGACTATTTTGGAGAAATTCTGATCGGAATAGCCTCCGAATGGTTTATCGATCAAGAAATCTCCCATTGGCACGTTTGGGATGATATGGCTCAAGATTTTGTACAACAATTTCAATACAATCTCGATATTATCCCTGACCGCACTTCTCTCACTAATATAAAGAAAAAGCCATTTGAAAGTTTTTGAGAATTTGGCATAAAATGGAGAGAACAGGCATCTAGAGTCAAACCACCACTGAAGGACCAGGAATTGATTGACGTTTTTCTCCAAACTCAAAAGTCCGATTATTTTCATCATTTACTAGCCGCGGTTGGTAAACCTTTTTCCGAAGCAATAAAAATTGGGGAAATGGTGGAGAATGGCATCAAATCAGGAAAAATCATGAGCCAAACCGCCCCCAGGGCCACTACACAAGCCATTCAGAGTGGATCAGGTAGTTTCAGAAATCAGAAGAAGAAGGAGGAAGGGTCCATGATGGCATCAGGACCAGGCAATGCCTAAAGGGGACGGAACTCCCCTTATGTTCATGTCAAAAAGGGACATCCCAGACCTCCTCAACATTATTATACACCTCAACCTGCTATTATTAATGCTCAAGCGTATGCCTGACCTCCTTAGCGTCCACAATGGTGGGCACTTGCGCCACAAGGTTTTCGTCCGCGGCAGCCAAATTTACAAGCCCCTCGTAATCCGTATGCTTAGGCAGACTATACAAGAGAATAGAGTCCAAGGGAAAACTTTACCCCAATTGGAGAATCATATACAAGCCTGTTGCGGAGATTGGTCAAATTAGGATGGATTGAACCTATTTTGCCTTTCAAAGTGGATCCAAATGCAAGTTGGTTTGATCCTAATGTAAGGTGTGAGTACCATTCAAACGTCCAAGGTCAAAGTACCGAAAATTGTTGGAATCTGAAGAGAGCCATTGGAAAGTTAATCAAAAGCAAGGAAATTGTAATACAAAAAGAAGAAGCATCGAATGTCACCGATAATCCACTTCCTAATCACAACAACACACACGTCGTGGGAATAATTTTTAACGATAGAGACTATAGGCCAAAAAGCCAAGCAATGATGGAAATAGGCACCTTAAAGGAGAACCCAGGTGAAGCACTGAAGTATATGCAAAAAGAACCACTGATAGTGAAAGGAGCGAGTTCCATTATAAGACCCTGAGATTCAGAAAAGATGGTATTGCATGTTCCTGCAAAGCTAAAAGGAATAGCACAAGATGGGCCAAAACTATATGTTCTAAGTGGTCCCGCATGGTTCGACCAATTATCATAAGACACACAGCACAACTCCCAGTGACAAGTTTGAAAACCATCCCATAGAACTACAACAAAACCACGGTGATGTACAAAGGAAAAGAGGTCATGGAAGAAACAAACGAAACAGGGGGTTTGACTCGATCAGGAAGATGCTATGTTCTAGAAGAATTAAGGAGACCAAAACAATTTAAAGATAGTCAAGGGCCAATGAAAAAACCTGTCACAAACGAAGAGGCTGAGGAATTTATGAAGAAAATGAAAACCCAAGACTATTCCATTGTCGATCAATTGAGGAAAACCCCGGCTCAAATCTCATTATTATCCCTGCTGCTACATTCTAAAGAACATTGTCAGGAATTGATTAAGCTGTTGAATGAAGCATACGTCCCAAAGGAAACTACGGTATGTCAAATAGAAAGGATGGTTCGTAGAATATTTGAAGCGAATAGAATCACTTTCACTGATGATGAGTTACCTACAGAAGGTTCCGGTCACAACAAGGCTTTGTATCTAACTATCAAATGTGAAGGATATTACATAAAAGGGGTAATGATAGATGGAGGTTCAGGAGTATATATCTGTCCTCTCTCTACTTTGCAAAAATTAAAAATCAGCCCAGATATGATTCGATCCAATAATGTATGTGTTCGGCCTTTTGATGGTGCAAAACGAGACACAATTGGTGAGGTAGATCTTGCTTTGGTTATTGGACCAGTTGAGTTTACGATCACCTTTCAAGTAATAGACATGGATACTTCATACAACCTACTTTTAGGAAGACCATGGATCCACACGGTCAGAGCCATACCATCTACTTTGCATCAAGTAGTTAAGTTTGAACATGACAATCAGGAAATCATTGTACATGGAGAGGATGACCTTCCCATACATCGAGATCCTTCTGTACCCTGTATCGAAACAAAAGGGGGTTGTGAATCTTCCATTTATCAAGCCTTTGAAATTGTGACAGCTGATCAAGTCATGGAAGGCACGCCGATTCTAGGGCCTCATCTCTCTTCTACTTCAATCATGGTGGCTAGCCAAATTCTATAAAATGGTTATAAATCGGGAAAAGAATTAGGGGTTTCGCTGCAAGAAATTATAAACCCTGTAGATCCATGTGGTAGACACAACTCCTTTGGCTTATGCTTTAATCCTACCACAGCAGATAGAAAATAGGCAAAAGAGCAGAAGAAGAAGGCTTGGAAATTGACAAGTCCGGTTCCACACATTAGCCAATCTTTTATGAAAGCTCAAAAGGAAGAAAATCAATACCCATATGCTAATAGGGATGTGGATGAAATATGTCAAGGTCTCAAGGAAATGTTTTATGAAATAAACATGGTTCAGATGGGTGAAGGCCCTAGCCATGCAGATGTGCAGTTCGTCGGGCCAAATATCAAGCTCACTAATTGGGAAGCCACTCTTCTCCCCACAAGGAAGGAGGATCGGTAGTTTATTTTGTTGTTTCATTTTTATTTCTTTTGTATTTTGGACTATTCTCAGGGTTGTAGTCCACATTGTTTAGTTGCTCTGCTTTTATGTTAACCCTCCTATCCTTTTCGATTCAATGAAATGAAATTCAAGTTTTCTAGTAAATTTATCTTTTCTTCCTTCTTTTAATTTTTATTTTATTTATCTTATTTCAGTTATGTTAATACTGGCTTTGATAACATGGTATGTACGTGGAGTTCACATTTAGATCCTAAAAAGTTGTCTAATCTCAGCAAACCAAACGGTACATGAATACGATGAAGATGAAGCTGATAAGGAAGTCAAAAAAAGATTGGATCAATTTGAGGATAAGCCCAAACCCAATTTAAATGACACCGAGATAATAAATTTGGAAACTGGTGAGGAGGTTAGAGAAATAAAAATAAGTATTTATGCGGATCAGAATATCAGGAATGATATTGTTCAAATTTTAATCGAGTATAAGGATATTTTTGCTTGGTCTTATGATGATACGCCGGGTCTAAGCACAGATTTGGTGGTCCACAAACTGCCTACATACCCTGATTTTTCACCAGTCCAGCAAAAGCAAAGAAAGTTTAAAACTGACGTGAGCGATAAAATCAAAGTGGAAATCATGAAGCAATTGAATGCGAATGTGATCAGGGTCGCTCAGTACACCACATGGTTGGCTAATGTGGTGCCCGTACCGAAAAAAGATGGTGAAATCAAAGTTTGTGTTGATTATAGGGATTTGAACAAAGCAAGCCCTAAAGATAACTTTCTGCTACCCAATATTCATATCCTTGTTGATAATTGTGCTAAACATGAGATCCAATCTTTCGTGGATTGTTATGACAGATATCACCAGATCTTGATGGATGAAACAGATGCAGAAAAGACTACTTTCACCACCCCGTGGGGTACTTATTGCTACAGGGTCATGCTATTTGGTTTAAAGAATGCGGGAGCTACGTACATGAGAGCTATGACTACTATTTTTCATGATATGATGCACAAAAAAGTAGAAGTATATGTTGAAGATGTCATTATCAAGTCCAAGACATGATTCGATCATGTATATGACTTGAGAAAATTCTTTGAAAGATTGTGAAAGTATAACCTTAAGCTCAATCCAGCCAAGTGTGCATTTGGAGTTCCATCCGGAAAACTTTTGGGTTTCATAATTAGCCGCAGAGGCATTGAATTAGACCCCTCCAAGGTAAAATCCATTCGAGAATTGCCGCCTCCGAAGAATAAAACTGAGTTCATGAGTTTTCTTGGAAGGCTGAATTATATAAGAAGATTCATCGCTCAGCTCAGCACTACATGTGAACCGATATTTAAGTTGCTTAAAAAGGATGCTGCTATCCAATGGACAGATGAATGACAAGAATCATTTGATAAGATTAAAGAATATTTGGCAAATCCTCCACTACTGGTCCCACCGGAACCTGGTAGGCCTTTATTTATATATCTGTCAGTGATGGACAATTCTTTTGGTTGTGTTTTAGGACAACATGATATCACAGGAAAAAAGGAACAAGCAATCTATTATTTTAGCAAAAAGTTCATGAGTTACGAGGTAATATATGCTCTTTTAGAAAAGACATGTTGCGCCCTAACTTGGATTGCTCAGAAGTTGAAGCACTATCTTTCGTCCCACACAACCTACCTCATATCTCGAATGGATCCTTTAAAGTATATTTTTCAAAAACCTATGCCCACAGGCAGATTGGCGAAGTGGCAGATTTTACTTACAGAATTTGACATTGTGTATGTTACTCGTACTTCTATGAAAGCGCAAGCATTGGCCGATCATTTGGCAGAGAACCCAGTTGACAATGATTATGATCCTTTGCAAACTTACTTTCCTGATGAAGAGATAAATTCAATTGAGGAAGAAGTTCAAGATGATATGTATGCGTGAAAATTATATTTTGATGGGGCAGTCAATGTCAAAAGAGTAGGAATTGGGGCGGTTCTTGTCTCACCAATCTGTCATCATCATGCCGCCACAGCATGACTCTATTTCTTTTGTACTAATAATACAACAGAATATGAATCTTGCATCATGGGGTTAAATATGGCAATAAATCTGGATGTGCACAAGCTAGTGGTATTGGGAGATTCCGAATTACTCATTCGACAAATTCAAGGTGAATGGGAAACGAGAGTTATCTAGCTCATTCCATACAGACAATTCTTAGAGGACCTTAGCAAAAGGTTCAAGTCTATAAAGTTTAGATATATTCCTAGATCCCATAATGAGCTGACTGATGCCCTGGCTACCCTAGCTTCCATGCTCCCACACCCAGGGAATACGCATCTCGACCCATTAGAGATATAGATACGAGATAACAGGGTTATTGCAATATAATTGATGCAGAACCAGATAATGAACTTTGGTACTATAATATTAAACGCTTCCTAAAGTCAAAATAATACCCAATACATGCCAATGCAGATCAAAAAAGGACTATTAAGAGACTCGCTAATGGTTTCTTCTTAAGTGGGAAGATTCTGTACAAACGAACCCCCGACTTGAACTTGTTGAGATGTGTTAATATTCAAGAAGCTAAAAGAATCATGAATGAGGTACATTCGTGCATCATCATTCTACCCCTTACCGTCCTAAATAAAATGGAGTCGTTGAAGCAGCAAATAAGAATATTAAAAAGATTCTTAGGAAAATGGTCCAAGGATCTCGACAGTGGCATGAGAAATTACCATTTGCTCTTTTAGGATATCGTACAACTATCCGTACATCGATGGGCGCAACTCCTTATTTACTAGTCTATGGGACTGAAGCTGTGATACCCGCAGAAGTTGAAATTCCCTCGCTTCGAATCATTAGTGAAGCCAAAATTGAAGATACTGAATGGGTCAAGTCTAGACTAGAACAATTATCGTAAATAGATGAAAAAAGGTTAAAGGCAGTTTGCTTTGGTCAATTATACCAGCAGAGGATGGCGCGAGCTTACAATAATAAGGTACGTCCTAGAAAATTTGAGGCCGGCCAACTTGTTGTAAAATGCATCCTTCCACACCAAAAAGAGGCTAAAGGAAAGTTTGCTCCAAACTGGCAAGGTCCATACATAGTCAAACAAGTATTATTAAATGGAGCTTTGTAACTTGCGGATCTGGATGGAAAAATGACAGAAAAAGCTATCAATGCCGATTCAGTCAAAAATATTATATTTGACACACTTGTGCTTAACATTCTCAATTTAAGATGATGAAAGGCCATCATTCTACATAACTAAATGTCATTAATCCCTTGTCAGCCCTTCGAGCCTTATTTACTTTTCCTTACTTACCCTCTTTGGAGTCAAATATATATATATATATATATATATATATATATATATATAAACAAAAAAAATGCGTTAGCATTGAACTACGTTTGACCTGATTCCTAAATGGATACGTAGGCAGCCCTATCTTGGGGTTCGGTCTGACAAAAAAAAAAATCTTGGTATTTTTTTTTAAAAAAAGAGATATATATCCTATTGTCACTTTTATATGGCTCTCAAGTTGTAATTTATCCTAAAAATCCTTTTCCCTTTGTCCATTAAAGACCTTCCGATCAATTTTTGAGAATGTCAAGCCTTGTGTGCTGTATATATATATGTATGTATTAAAATAAAAATCTTATTGGTGAAAGACCTCAGGGGCGCCATAAGAGAATGATGAACGAGACAATCGAAATTAGAGAGGTCAATTGAGAAAATCCTAGAAGGAATGACTTTAGACAAACAAAGTTTATCATGACAGGACAAAGATCAAGATGGATGATTTGATTTGATTGAAAGGTACAACCTAATTCAAGATTAGACAGTTTTGAAGGATCAAATATCTACTCCAAATTGTGTGTCATGCATTATTGAAGTCAATATACACCTCCAAATAAGCTTTCTTACTTTACTGGTAGAAATACCCTCTATTCAAACATAAATGTTTTATTCCTTCTTTTGATTTTTCCTTATTTCATTTTTACACGCTCTGTTTTTTTTTGTGGGGTAAGTCTCGCACCAAATGCAAAATAAAGAAAAACGCGCAAAATTGACCATGTCTCCCAGTGAAATTGAGCAGAGATTATTGGACGTTCACCACCTTGACAAGCACAGAGAGCCAATTAAGGTAAGTGTTACGAGTGAAGCATTTGAAAATGAAGATCAAAATCATACTGAAACAAACAAAAATACAACAGAATTTGAAAGACGAAGATTCAAGCTCTCCAACTAATTAGTTTAAGCAACCGTATCAAGTTGGGGCAAGGATAAGGAAAACCTCCAAGGGATTTAAGGCCACAAACCAACTACCAATTTTAAAATTCACAATTCTTTCTCTCTCTTTCTCTTGCTTAAACAGGGGCAAAGCAATCTTGTGAAGTTTAGTGAAAAAAGAAAACAAATATAGCAAAGCTAAGTTTTCTTAAATTTTCTCTTTTTTTTATACTCCTTTAATTCTAAGTTCGTATCAATATAATAATAATAATAATAATAATAATAATAAATCCCCTCATATGCAAGACTGGGACATATTTTTTCTTTTCTAACAAAAATAAATAAATAATAATAATAAAAATCCTAATATTTTTCGTCTTCATAGGGCGCCATCCCCTAGTTGACATCTTATCTCGTCTTCATAGGGCGCCATCCCCTAGTTGACATCTTATCTCGTCTTCATAGGGCGTCATCTCCTAGTTGACACCTTATTTCGTCTTCATAGGGCGTCATCCCCTAGTTGACATCTTATCTCGTCTTCATAGGGCGTCATCCCCTGTTCGACATCTTATTTCGTCTTCATAGGGCACCATCCCCTAGTTGACATCTTATCTCGTCTTCATAGGGTTCCATCCCCTAGTTGACATCTTATTCATCTTCATAGGGCGCCATCCCCTGGCTGACATCTTATTCGTCTACATAGGGCGCCATCCCCTAGTGGACATCTTTTTCGTCTTCATAGGGCGCCATCCCCTAGTTGACATCTTATCTCATCTTCATAGGGCACCATCCCCTAGTTGTCATCTTATTCGTCTTCATAGGGCGCCATCCCCTAGTTGACATTTTTATTTCGTCTTCATGGGACGCCATCCCCTAGTTGATATTTTAGGAAACAAACCTTCCTATTTTTCTTCTTTATATCTTCATAGGGCATGCAAAATCTAGTTGCATTTTAAGAAGCAAATATCATAACTCTTTTTCATGCGTTCATAAGGCAAAACTTCCTTTGGTTGCATTATTGAGAATAAGAATCTTATTTTATCGCATGCCTGACTTTGATTTCTATCATTTTTAATTATTTATTTTTTTGTGTAGTTTTTCTAATAACTCACAAAAATTTTCTAGTGCAAACTTGGGGCAGAAAAATTTTGTTTGTTTTATTTTGTTTTCTTTGATGGCTTGCAGGTTTTCAGCAAAACACAGGTTTAATGTCGAGAATGGCGTTCCATCTCTTATTTGAGTAGTGGAGAATGATTAGTTTGAAAACACAGAGTCATCTATGCATCTGTAGCGGCCCAACATCCCAAGAATCATCTTCATAACTCCTGATCATGAGAACAAACATCCAAAAGTATTTTATGAACTATCCTTTGGAATAGTGTCAATGACACAATCCAAGTGGCAAGTTCAAGTCTCAAATCCTAACTGCAAGATCAAATCTTGAGATCAAGGTATCCACCATAAGAAGGTGAAGCGATAACTGAGGACCCAAGAAGAAGATCTGAAGCAAGAGAATCAAGACAATTAGAATAGATAGGATTTTGTATCTTTCATTTTTAGTTTCATTTTCTTTTTTCTGATTTAATAAAAAGAGCCACGAACCGAAAACTCGACGGGGCCTCAAATCGGCTCTCCAACTCATCCATTCATTCCCACACCCACTTGAACTACATGTGACCTGATTCTCTTATAACCCAAGATATGTAGGATGTCTAAAACCAAGGCTCGGTCACACCCCTTTTCTACTTATTTACTAATTAATAAATGGTTGAGCCAAAATTAGTCATGTTTACTTCTTTGCTTGGAAATTTTCCATATTTCCAAGCAAAGAGGGGTATTCTGTAAACACCTAATTTTTGACCCAAACATAATGTTTTTATACCATTTTAATGTTCAATTAATTATTTTTTTTAGGCATTCTAAATTTATCTTATTTTTTTGAGGTTTTTTAAAAATTTTGAAAACTACAAAAAATAGAGTCACATTTTAAATAAGTTTTTATTTTATTATTTATTTATTTATTTTTAGAAAAAAATTTCTAAATTATATTTGTTTTCTTCTTTCAACTTTTAATAAAGAATGTTGTGATATTAATATTTCTTAATCATATTCCTAAGACTAGTTATTAACTTATATTATATTTTATTAGTTTTTAATCATTTTTATTTTATTATTATTAATAATAATAATAATAATAATAAAAAGAAAAAAAAGAGACCTAAACTACCCAAACCACCCTACAATTCCCACTTCTACTTAACCTCTCCCACTCTTCCTCCACACAACCCATGACACATACACATGCATTTATATATGAAAACACACGCACAACAAATCAAAAGGGGGGAGATTACGGGAGGACATTGAACACCAGAAGACAACCCCAAAAAAAAAACAGGAGAAACTAGAGAGAAAAGAAAAGAAAACTCAGGAAAAACAAGCAGATAAGTTAAACTTCGAGTTTACCATTCACAGTTCAAGTTCGTGGCTCCTAGAATCAGTAGATTATAATAATTTTGTCATTGTGAATCGAACTTCTCAAAGGTATATCTCAATCACCCTTGTATAATTCGATATTGCAATTATTCAAGACTTGACTCCCATATTTTATGAAGTATTTTTTTTTACGTATCTATCTAACTTATTATTAGTTTTAATGTAATATATAAAGGATGTCATAATTACTATCACTAGATTTAGCAAAAACTATTATCACGTTCTATATTTTATTGCATGTTTAAGTAAATACATTTCTTATTAATAGGTATAAGCTTCATGAATGTGTGACGTGTAGGCTTGTATACTATGATTGTTTGTGTTTCATGTGTCTAGATTTGTATATTCATTAGGGTAATATCCTAAAGGGTTGCATGATCTAAGAATTTTTTAGAAAGAGAAAATTATGATTAGGTCATATCTTAATATGTCATTCTGTTTTATTTTGTCATCTAACTTACCATGCTCTAGTATGACAGAGATTGTCAGTTAAGTGAAAAGGAAAACCAATTAAAAAGAAAAAAAGCCCGGTGTTCTTTGGGTTTAGGATTTTTTTTTCTTTGTTCTTTTTATCAATTAGTTTAGGTTTAGGTTTAGGTTTAGTTTCTATATATAAATAATTTTATTGTATCCACAACATGCACTGCAACACATCTACGAGCCAATATTTTTAGATGTAATTTTCATCATTTTTTTTTAAATCAATTAAGTTGAAGTTTTGCTCTTATTAGTCTGTTAGAGTCTTTGAAATAAGATATTTCATATCCCACAAAATAATCGAGATTTATGGTTCTACTTAGTCCAGTTTGGTGTTGAATAAGTTTTAAGTTGAACCATGTATCGAAATTATTAACTTTCTTTGTTTTCAGATATCATGGTTTGTCAAAGTTGAGAAATTGATGTGTTACTACTTTAATTCATCTCAAGCTTTTATAGCTTTATCATAAGAATGTAATGATTTTGGTGTCATTACGAATCCAGTTTTTCTAGAATTCTTTTAGGTTTATTTTTAGATTTCATTCTATAGCCTAATAAAAAATTTACATTAAATTATTTAGAGTTTTTTTGCTTGGGTTACAAGTTATTAGGATATTCTAGGGGTGTCAAACGGGTCGGGCTGACCCCGCCCGACTAGCTAAACCGGCCCGGTTTGACCCGGCCCGGTAAGCCCTAGGGCTTTAGGGTTCCGGGTCCCGGGCCGTTTTTTTTGTTAAAATGGGCTCGGTTAACCCGGCCCGGACCAAGCCCGGTCCAGGCCTGCCGGTTAACCGGCCCGGCAAAAAAAAAAAGAAATTTTTGTTTTTTGGGCCAAACTAGTCGTTGGCCCAACGGCTATATAGCCGTTTTTGGGTCCAAACGGCTAGTTTGGGCCCATTTAATTAAAAAAAAAAAAACTTTAAAAAATATTTTTTTAATCCCCAAAATAAATCTATAAATACCCTACAACTTCAAATCATTTTTCACACAATTTTTCACTCTCTCAAATCTCATTCTCTCTCAAATCTCAATTCTCAAATATTCAATATATTTAATTTTTTAAAGTGTTCACTTTAATTTTTTAATTTTTCGTTTACAAAGTACGAGCGGAAGTTTCTAAAGTCGCAATCTTCGGATACTTCCAAAATTTGGTATTGTCGTTCCATCTCTTACGTTTAATTTTTATTTATTGTATTAATTGTTTAATATTTAATTTTATTATATTTGTGTATTTTGAATATTTTTAGTTTAATTTAATTTATATTATGGATAAATTAAAAAACCTCGCTGCTAAAGGTGTTAAAAAAATTTGTCCCGGAAGCGGTAGTGGTAGTAAAAAGCGAATTACTAGCGGTAGAGGTAGTTCAAATAATAGATATACCCGTGTGACTTCGCCTTCGGTACCGCTTGGTACACCTTTTGAGGAAGAAATAGGTGTAGGTGCTCACGATACGGATTATGTAGAAGCTCAGGAAAATTACTGTATAGAAGAAGAAAATGAAGTAGATGAAGTTAATTTAGACGAAGATGATGAAAATATTGCTGAAACACCCGCAGTAGGAGATGCTAACGTTAGATCTGAATCAGTTAATCTCCCTTCCCGTCCTCCCAGTGCCCCAAAACCTCGTAAAAGAACTAGTATTGGCAATTTTTTGAACGTATATCAGATATTGAGGTGTAGTGCAATATTTGTCAACAAATATATAAGCATAGAAGTGGAGGTAAACAAGGGGGTACGGGTACGTTAATGAGACATATAGTTGAAGATCACAAAAGAGAGTTAAATATTGCAAAAGGTGATGGGGATGTTGGTGGGTCAACGCAAAGTAGAATGGACCCAACAACCGGTCAAGTAGCGAAAAAGTATAATAAATTGAGGGACAGGGAAGAAATAGCTAAAATGGTAGCTGTGGGTTGTTTGCCTTTTAGTTTTCCTTCTTCTGATGATTTTATTCGTTATATACAAGCAATTTATAATCCTATGTTTAATGGTATTCCTAGAACTACTTGTCGGTCTGATATTTTTAGACTCCATTCACAATATTGTTTTTATTTATCAACATTCTTAAAAGATATTCAATGTAGATTGTCCCTAACTTCTGATCTTGGTCGTGCTGTAAATAAAAATGATTATTTAACCGTTACTTTTCATTGGATGGATAGTAATTTCGTGATGCAAAAACGTATTCTTGCTTTTTTATATGATGAAGATCGTAAACATACTGGACAATTTATTGCTGATTCTATTGTTAAAATTGCCGGATATTATGGTATAAAAAATAAAATTTTATGTATTGCTTTTGATAATGCTTCTAACAACAAGACTGCTATACCAAAAATAAAATTTACGCTATCTCCGCCCTTCCCTGAAATTTTTCATATTTAGTGTGCATGTCATATATATAATTTAATTGTAAAAGATGGTCTTGACTTTTTTGAGCTTTATATTGAAAAAATTCGTCTTGCCATTGGTTTTATTCAAGGAAATAATCGTAGATCGAGAATTAAAGAATTTAAAGTTAAATGTCAAGAAAATGGACTTACACCGATTTTGATGCCTGAGGAAGTTGATACTAGATGGAATTCTACGTATGAATTTTTAAAAACTTGTTAGAAATATTGAATTCCTATTACACTAGTTTTTAACCAACATTGTGGTTCATTTGCTTATTTTGCTAATTGCATACTACATAATTCTGATTGGGTTGTAATTAATGATCTTGTTAAGTTTTTAGAAAAATTTTATGTAGCTACGATTGAATTTTTCGGTGCTTACTATCCAACTGTTTGTAATATTTTGGCATATATAGCCGATATTTCTGGTTTGCTCCAACAATATAAAAATAAAGAAGGTTATAAAGAAGCTGTTGGCGCTATGTTTACGAAATTTAAAAAATATTTTTTCCCGATTCCCCCTATTTACTTGGTTGGTGCTATGCTAAATCTGTGCATGAAATATAATCATATGTGTCACTTTAGTACTCTTATTTATACTAACTTAGAAATAAATACTAACCATAATTCTGAACAAGTACATTCTGATTTGTGGATGGCTACGGCTGATGCAAAGGATTATATAAAAAAATTATATAATCACTATGCTGATTTATTTGATTCAGCCGTACCTACAAATATCACTCCAACTGTCGCTCCTCATCCTCCCGAGGAGCCATCATCTTCTAAAAGGCCGGCACATAGTGGTTTTCCTGATTCGTTTTATGATTTAACTTGTTGGAACAGTGTTGATGAGAGAGCTTACACATCAACTTATCGGGAAGAGCTGAAATATTATCTTCCGACGGCACCAGAGGATCGCAGACGACGGATCAACACGCTGGATTGGTGGAGGAATAATGAATCACAATATCATGTACTTTCAAGATTAGCCAGAGATATCTTGAATGTTCCAATGTCAACCGTTGCATCAGAGAGCCCCTTCAGTTGGGGACGACAGCAGCTTGGAGACAACCGACACTCATTGGGAAGCAACGCAATGAATGTTTTAGTTTGCCTCAGAGATTGGATTAGAGCAGAAAGAAGAAACCAAAGAATGGAACCGGAGCCGAGCGACGACTTGAAACTTGAAGAAATTATGACTTCACGGGAGAACTCAGCAGAATCAAGTCCAATGCATGGTTTTTCCCCCGTTGACTTCGACTATCCTATGCAAGTTCCCATTAATATTAACATGAATGAGTTGGAAAAAATGATGCATAATTTATAGATTTTTCATTCATTTAAATTATAAATTTTGGATCATTTTGCAATCAATAAAATTCCACAAATTCATTCACTCCTTAGTCGTTGTTTTTTATTTAACGATTTAAAATTTTAAATTGAATTCCTAGTTTTATACTTTAAATTAAAAAATTACTTATAATATATTATTAATTTACTACCAAATATTATTAATTTATTATATTAAGTAGCATATGTTTTGTATATTTGTGCATATATCTTCTATAGAAGTGTATATTTAACGTATACATGTGTATATGTTTTATAAATTAGTATATAAGTATATCTATACATATTGTAATGTATATATAATGTAGTATATTTTATAAGTAGTAGTATATATACATTGAATGGTGCGTATACACGTGTATATATCTTCTATAGAAGTGTATATTCAATGTATACATGTGTATATGTTTTATAAATTAGTATATAAGTATACAAATATATATTGTAATGTATATACATTATAGTATATTGCATTTAAATTATTACATATACATAGAATAGAGTGTATATATGTGAATGGATCTTCTATAGACGTGTATGTTTAATGTATACATGTATATATATTTTATTCAAAGTAGTACAGATATATTGAATGGTGCATATATATGTGTATATATCTTCTAAAGTAGTATATATTTAACGTATACATGTGTATATGTTTTATAAATTAGTGTATATATATATTGTAGTGTATATATATATATTATACTATTATAGCATATGTTTTATTTAAAGTAGTACGTATAATCATATATAATTATATATTGAATGGTACGTATATATGTGTAATTGTTTATACTTTATATATTTTTTTAAAAATATATATTGTATATTGGAGTGTATATAGTGTATATTGGAGTGTATATAGTGTATATTGGATTTTTTATTTATTTTTTAAACGGGTTTGACCGGTTTTTAACCGGTTTTGATCGGGTTTTGGGGGTTTGACCGGATTGGGTTAAGTGGGCCGGTTTCGGGTGGGTTTTAATTGTTTTACTGTTCGGCTCGGCCCGGCCCGGCCCGGTTAACGCCAAACCCGGCCCGTAACCGGAACAATGGGAGGGCCGATTCCGGGTTGACCCGGCCCGGCCCGTTAGACACCTATAGGATATTCACGGAGAAGCATAAACCCTAGACGTGAATAAAAGATGGTGAAAGCATATCTTCGGTATGAGCCGGCAACATGCTTTGGGGTTATAGTTTCGGGTGAATCAAACATAGCCTTTGACAAGTTTGGTGAACACTTGATAGCGCCGACTTTAGATAAGATTTGCGTATGGCATACAAAATGGGATAGCAAGTGGTTATGCCGAAGGAAGCATTAGAATCTGGGATTTTGAGAAAGAGAAGGTTTGCTAACTATTCCACGTTCTATTATCTTGAGGCAAAGGTCACAACTTTTAGTGCACAATTACTGTGATCTATACGCTGAAGGAGAGTAGTTTACATTTTTTGATGCTGAAAAAAAAAAGCTTCAATTTGAATCCTTCTAGTCTACATGTTTACTCATCACAATCATTTGTAAGGGAGCAAATTCGTAAAAGAATGATTTAGGACCTTGATCTTTAGAAAATTAAGTTTCTAATACAATAGAAATCTAACGAGGAAGTTGGAAAGCCCTGCTACCGACCATTCGTTATAATAAAATCTGACATACCATTTGAAGCTCATTGAATCGGGTTGGATGGGTTCTAAACCTTTTAGGTGCTTATTTAGATTTTGAAAATATGGGACGCTCCATAAGGGCCACAAAGACGCGATAAATATATTCAAAATTCGTGGTAAGGTCGAAAAGTATTACTATTGGTAAACCACACATCAATACAGTTTTAAATATATTCAAACATAAGTAAAAGTGGAATAGAAGTCACTTTTAGGCCAACAAATGATATATATCCAAAAGATTAATTTAAGTCAGACATAAGTCATTAAAGCGACCGTGCTAGAACCACGAGACTCGAGGGGTGCCTAACACCTTCCCCTCGGTCAACAGAATTCCTTATCCGGATTTCTAGTTCGCAGACCAAAAATAAAAAAAAAATTAAAGAGTCATTTCCTTTTGAATAGGGATTCAATAAGGTGACTTGGAACGCCCAAACTCAATTCCAAGTGGCAACTCTGTAAATAAAATAATCCCTTTTCAAAACGTCACTTCAATTGGAAAAACCCATTTTCTCTGAAACCAACTCCCAGCGGGGTCGGATGCGGTGAAAAACAGGTCTGTGACAAAGCGTGCTCCGAATTTTGCATATTTGTGATTTAATTAACGAATATCAATGGCAAGACAAAATTTGGAGAATATTTTTGATATATTGAATTAAAAAAGAATATTTGGAAGTACTTCTGAGTGTGTTTGAACTTTGAATATACATGACGAGTTTCACTTGAAAAAGTTTTTGTAGAAACTAAATATATGCAAGTGTGAGAGTTGTTCTTGTTTGAAGCGTTCTTCAAATTTTGCATATTTGTGATTTAATTAACGAATATCAATAGTCAATATTTGGAGAATATTTTTGTTTGCATTGAAAAAGAGTATTAGGAGGTACTTTTGAGTGTGTTTGAATGTACTTGACGATTTTTACTCGGAAAAAGAGTTTGTAGAAATTGAAGATTTTTATGTTTGAAGTTTATCTGCTTCAAGTTTTGCTTACAACATATTTGTGATCTAATCAACTAATATCAATAGTCGATATTTGGAGAATATTTTTGGTTGAATTAGGAAAGAATATTTGGAGGTACTTCTGAGAGTGTTTGAACATGATTTTCATTCGAAAAAAATAGTTTATAGATCAACTAATCAAGTCTTCAACTTTCAAAAATAGTTTATATATCAACTAAATAAAGTCTCCAACTTTCGAAAATAGTTTATAGATCAACTGAATCAAGTCTCCAACTCTCCAAAATACAAATACGACCATCATCTGAAAACAAACCATAATTTGACATGCTCGAACAATGGTTTTGAAATAACCTTCATCATAACCTACTACAAAATTAGGTTACATATTTATTCTTCTTACACAAACTTGGAAGGTTATATATTTATTTATCATACACAAACTTGAAAACAGATCATTATTCAACTTACTCAAAATATATTTTCTAAATAACCTTCATCAATAACCTAAATAGAAGTAGGTTACATATTTATTTTTCATGCATAAACTTAAAACACACCATTATTTAACTTGTTCGAATGATAATTTCCAAATAACCTTCATCAATAAGCTACTATAAAAGTAGGTTACATACTTATTGTTCTTACACAAGCTTGAAATGTAACATTCTATTGCAGTTATGGATGCTCGAGCATGTTCGTTACCATCCATTTGTTGTGGATTTTCTAGTCGAGTGAAATGATTCAAGGGCCATGAGTAGAGGATGGAGGACCAAAACTTTCCCGAAGGAATAAAAGCTTGGAAGGAGTACTTGGAGGGGTTGACAACGGACAAGATAGTGTGGAATTATCATTGGTTACCCTCAAAAGAGGTGTCATATATGTCTACTTTACGACCCTTCATCGTCTTAATGGGTCTCCGAGGTGTTCAGCCCTACGTGCCACTAAGAGTCATGCGACAATTCGATCGACGTCAGCATATACCGCCAGTCGATGATATGAAAGAGTTCATGTACAAATTCCTCCCTGACATCCCTCTAAGGAAGACTGAGATACTTAAGATTTGGGGAGGATGCGTACTTTTGGGTTTTGATCACATGGTGGAAGACCCCGACAAGGGCGAGGTAGACTATTGGTATCTGCCATGGTTTCATGACCAGCCTCCTCCTAAATCTATGCCAGAAAGGTCAGCCAGAGAGCCGGTGGATCGAGAAGCGGAGATCGAAGTCAGAATTAAGCAGGCTCGACGAGAGGTAAAAGAGAACTATCATTCTACTCTGCACGTCTTAAATAATGATTTGGAAAGGGCTAGAGAAGAATTGGTTCACCATGAGGCGAGATTTGAGGCTAGAGTTAGGTCGGTTCGTAAGGAGATTGAGAGAGAGAACCGCGTTGCCATGCATGCCTTACAAGAAGACCTGGATATTGCCACCGGTGCTATGGAGCAGCAATCGAGTGACTTTGAGAAAGAGAAGGCCTTGCTGACAAGTGCACAGTCGAAGCTTCGAGCTCAGCTAAAAGCTTCCATAGAACGGGAAAGAGAAATAGCGAGATGCTTCACGACTTTTCAGAAGGAAGTTGAAGTTGAGGAAAAACAGTGGATGACCGAACGACAGGCGCTTCACTATCAAATTGATGACCTTCATGAACGAGAAGAAGACCTAAAGCATACCGTCCGCACTACGTAGCATTGGGTGCTAAACTGCCATGAGAGTATGATCGAGGCCAGGGGAGAAGTACTTTAGCTCAGTGAAACCTTGATTAATGTTTATGCTAAGTATCTTCACCAAGGTAATGAAAATCTGGGCCGTTAGGCACGTGCTCTCGCTCAACATCTGCCAAAAGCATTATCCAGGATCTACTCAAGTCTGAGGGAGGATTAAGTTACAAGACATCTTTGGAAAGCATCTTGATGATAATTATTAAAGTCCTTGTTTTCTTAGAGTTAGTTTCTTTATAGGTTTTTTTAGTATTTCTCCAGCATTCTGAGTCTGTTCTAGGTTTAGATAATTTTAGTTTCCTTTCATTAAAGCTTTGTTTTAAGAACAGTTGGAAATGTACGGAAAATTTCACATTTGTTTCAAATTTTCATTCTCTTTATTTCTGAATATATACATATGTTTACTATATCCATGAACTACGTGATGATCTGATTCATGTAAAACATGATACGTAGGCAACCCTCGGCGGGTGCGATCAAATATTTTTTTCAAGTTTCAAGTAACAATTTTAAGATGTTGGCGTTAAATAATGAGAAAAAAATTAATTCACCAAAGCCGGGATGAAACAAGAGGGTTTTCCTAAGTCCATTTCAGGAAGGAAATTACTTCGGTGCATGACATTTGAGTCAGTTATGAATATATCAATATTTTTAAAAGCTCTAAATCCTAACATATTTATTTCTGTTTCAAAGAGAGAGAGAGAGAGAGAGTAAGGTGGTTAGTTGTGGTTAAGCTGGCCTTTCACCCGTACAACACAACTTATAAAGGAAAAAAAAAGATGACTCGAAAAGATGGAACAGAGTCTGATAATGAAGAAGGTCGAGATCAGTTAGTTCCATGAGAGTTCGCATCTTTGGAGGAGAATAGGTTATTGAAGCAACAAATTGCAGAAATGTATCAGGCCTGGGCGAATGGACAAGCCCCGCCTTCCTCGATTCCTGGCCTTTCAGATGCAAATCATCCCAGTTCTACTCAAACCCAAGTCGACGATCCACTTTATCCGCCTAGATTTGGTCCATACGCTAATGTGTCTAGCGCTGCTGGCACATCCACCATGCGTCCTCCAAATCCATCATTCACGAACAACCCGCTTTTTATTCTGGCCGTTACAGCTAATATAAATCCTCTATCAATGATACAGAAGCCTATCAATGAGCTAAATCATGATCAAGTCTATCCTCCTGAATTGGCATTCAAACCCGTAAATTCATATCGGCCTACTCATCAGCCCGAGTCTCATATCGTGATTGAGAAGGCTATTATGAATGAAGAACGAGAAGAAATAGTTAGAAAAGTGAGGAGTCTGGAGCAGAGTATGACAAACATACAAGGATTGGGAGGACACAAAAGCGTCTCTTTCAAAGACCTGTGTATGTTCCCTAATGTTCATTTGCTAATAGGGTTCAAGACTCCAAAATTCGACAAATATAGTGGTCATGGTGACCCAGTGGCCCACTTAAAAAGGTATTGCAATAAACTCAGAGGAGCAGGAGGGAAAGAGGAGCTGCTTATGGACTATTTTGGAGAAAGTCTGATGGGAATAGCCTCCAAATGGTTTATCGATCAAGACATCTCCCATTGGCACGTTTGGGATGATATGGCTTAAGATTTTGTACAACAATTTCAATACAATCTCGATATTATCCCTGACCACACTTCTCTCACTAAAATGAAGAAAAAACCATTTGAAAGTTTTTGAGAATTTGCCATAAAATGAAGAGAACAGGCATCTAGAGTCAAACCACCACTGAAGGACCAGGAATTGATTGACGTTTTTCTCCAAACTCAAGAGTCCGATTATTTTCATCATTTACTAGCCGCGGTTGGTAAACCTTTTTTCGAAGCAATAAAAATTAGGGAAATGGTGGAGAATGGCATCAAATCAGGAAAAATCATGAGCCAAACCGCCCTTAGGACCACTACACAAGCCATTCAGAGTGGATCAGGTAGTTTCAGAAATCAGAAGAAGAAGGAGAAAGGGTCCATGATGGCATCAGGACCAGGCAATGCCTAAAGGGGACGGAACTCCCCTTATGTTCATGTCCAAAAGGGACAACCCAGCCCTCTTCAACATTATTATACACCTCAACCTGCTGTTCTTAATGCTCAAGCGTATGCCTGACCTCCTCAGTGTCCACAATAGCGGGCACTTGCGCCACAAGGTTTTCGTCCGCGGTAGCCAAATTTACAAGCCCCTCATAATCCGTATGCTTAGGCAGACTATACAAGAGAACAGAGGCCAAGGGAAAACTTTACCCCAATTGGAGAATCATATACAAGCCTGTTGCGGAGATTGGTCAAATTAGGATGGATTGAACCTATTTTACCTTTCAAAGTAGATCCGAATGCAAATTGGTTTAATCCTAATGTAAGGTGTGAGTACCATTCAAACGTCCAAGGTCACAGTATCGAAAATTGTTGGAATCTGAAGAGAGCCATTGAAAGGTTAATCGAAAGCAAGGAAATTGTAATACAAAAAGAAGAAGCATCGAATGTCACCGACAATCCACTTCCTAATCACAGTAACACACACGTCGTGGGAATAATTTTTAACGATAGAGACTATAGGCCAACAAGCCAAGCAATGATGGAAATAGACACCTTGAAGGAGAACCCAGGTGAAGCACTGAAGTATATGCAAAAAGAACCACTGATAGTGAAAGGAGCGAGTTCCATTATAAGACCCTGAGATTCAGAAAAGACGGTATTACATGTTCCTGCAAAGCTAAAAGGAATATCACAAGATGGGCCAAAACTATATGTTCCGAGTGGTCCCGCATGGTTCGACCAACAGAGCAACAACATGAGAAAGATAACAGGACCAATTGTCATAAGACACGCAGCACAGCTCCCAGTGACAAGCTTGAAAACCATTCCATAGAACTACAACAAAACCATGGTGATGTACAAAGGAAAAGAGGTCATGGAAGAAATAAACGAAACATGGGGTTTGACTCGATCAGGAAGATGCTATGTTCCAGAAGAATTAAGGAGACCAAAACAATTTAAAGATAGTCAAGGGCCAATGAAAAAACCTGTCACAAACGAAGAGGCTGAGGAATTTATGAAGAAAATGAAGGCCCAAGACTATTCCATTGTCGATCAATTGAGGAAAACCCCGGCTCAAATCTTATTATTATCCCTGCTGCTACATTCTAAAGAACATTGTCAGGCATTGATTAAGCTGTTGAATGAAGCATACGTCCCGAAGGAAACTATGGTATGTCAAATAGAAAGGATGGTTTATAGAATATTTGAAGCAAATATAATCACTTTCACTGATGATGAGTTACCCACAGAAGGTTCTGGTCACAACAAGGCTTTGTATCTAACTATCAAATGTGAAGGATATTACATAAAAGGGGTAATGATAGATGGAGGTTCAGGAGTAGATATCTTTTCTCTCTCTACTTTGCAAAAATTAAAAATCAGCCCAGATAGGATTCGATCCAATAATGTATGTGTTCGGGCTTTTGATGGTGCAAAATGAGACACAATTGGTGAGGTAGACCTTGCTTTGGTTATTGGACCAGTTGAGTTTACGATCACCTTTCAAGTAATAGACATGGATACTTCCTACAACCTACTTTTAGGAAGACCATGGATCCACACGGCCAGAGCTATACCTTCTACTTTGCATCAAGTAGTTAAGTTTGAACACGACAATCAGGAAATCATTATACATGGAGAAGATGACCTTCCCATACATTGAGATCCTTCTGTACCCTGTATCGAAACAAAAGAGGGTTGTGAATCTTCCATTTATCAAGCCTTTGAAATTGTGACAGCTGATCAAGTCGTGGAAGGCACGCCGATTCTAGGGCCTCATCTCTCTTCTACTTCAATCATGGTGGCTATCCAAATGCTATAAAATGGTTATGAACCGGGAAAAGGATTAGGGGTTTCGCTGCAAAAAATTATAAACCCTGTAGATCCATGTGGTAGCCACAACTCCTTTGGCTTAGGCTTTAAGCCTACCACAACAGATAGAAAATGGGCAAAAGAGCAGAAGAAGAAGGCTTGGAAATTGACAAGTCCGGTTCCACACATTAGCCAACTTTCACGAAAGCTCAAAAGGAAGAAAATGAATACCCATATGCTAACAGGGATGTGGATGAAATATGTCAAGCTCTCAAGGAAATGTTTTATGAAATAAACATGGTTCAGATGGGTAAAGGCCCTAGCCATGCAGATGTACAGTTCGTCGGGCCCAATATCAAGCTCATTAACTGGGAAGCCACTCTTCTCCCCACAAGGAAGGAGGATTGGTAGTTTATTTTGTCGTTTCATTTTTATTTCTTTTGTATTTTGGACTATTCTCAGGGTTGTAGTCGACATAGTTTAGTTTCTCTGCTTTCATGTTAACCCTCTTATCCTTTCCGATTCAATGAAATGAAATTCAAGTTTTCTAGTAAATTTATCTTTTCTTCCCTCTTTTAATTTTTATTTTCTTTATCTTATTTCAGTTATGTTAATACTGGCTTGGATAACATGGCTTGTACGTGGAGTTCACATTTAGATCCTAAAAAGTTGTCTAATCTCGAATCAGCAAACCAAACGGTACATGAATACGATGAAGATGAAGCTGATAAGGAAGGATTGGATCAATTTGAGGATAAGCCCAAACCCAATTTAAATGACACCGGGATAATAAATTTGGAAACTGGTGAAGAGGTTAGAGAAATAAAAATAAGTATTCATGCGGATCAGAATATCAGGAATGATATTGTTCAGATTTTGATCGAGTATAAGGATATTTTTGCTTGGTGTTATGATGATACGCCGGGTCTAAGCACAGATTTCGTGGTCCACAAACTGCCTACATACCCTGATTTTTCACCAGTCCAGCAAAAGCAAAGAAAGTTTAAAACTGACGTGAGCGATAAAATCAAAGAGGAAATCATGACGCAATTGAATGCAAACGTGATCAGGGTCGCTCAGTACACCACATGGTTGGCTAATGTGGTGCCCGTACCGAAGAAAGATGGCAAAATCAGAGTTTGTGTTGATTATAGGGATTTGAACAAAGCAAGCCCTAAAGATAACTTTCCGCTACCCAATATTCATATCCTTGTTGATAGTTGTGCTAAACATGAGATCCAATCTTTCGTGGATTGTTATGCCGGATATCACCAGATCTTGATGGATGAAACAGATGCAAAAAAGTCTGCTTTCACCACCCCGTGGGGTACTTATTGCTACAGGGTCATGCCATTTGGTTTAAAGAATGTGGGAGCTACGTACATGAGAGCTATGACTACTATTTTTCATGACATGATGCACAAGGAAGTAGAAGTATATGTTGATGATGTCATTATCAAGTCCAAGACATGATTCGATCATGTATATGACTTGAGGAAATTCTTTGAAAGATTGCGAAAGTATAACCTTAAGCTCAATCCAGCCAAGTGTGCATTTGGAGTTCCATCCGGAAAACTTTTGGGTTTCATAATTAGCCGCAGAGGCATTGAATTAGACCCCTCCAAGGTAAAATCCATTCGAGAATTGCCGCCTCCGAAGAATAAAACTGAGGTCATGAGTTTTCTTGGAAGGCTGAATTATATAAGAAGATTCATCGCTCAGCTCAGCACTACATGTGAACCAATATTTAAGTTGCTAAAAAAGTATTTTGCTATCCAATGGACAGACGAATGTCAAGAATCATTTGATAAGATTAAAGAATATTTGGCAAATCCTCCAGTACTGGTCCCACCGGAACCTGGTAGGCCTTTATTTCTATATTTGTCAGTGATGGACAATTCTTTTGGTTGTGTTTTAGGAGAACATGATATCACAGGAAAAAAGGAACAAGCAATCTATTATTTGAGCAAAAAGTTCATGAGTTACGAGGTAAAATATACTCTTTTAGAAAAGACATGTTGCGCCCTAACTTGGACTGATCAGAAGTTGAAGCACTATCTTTCGTCCCACACAACCTACCTCATATCTCGAATGGATCCTTTAAAGTATATTTTTCAAAAACCTATGCCCACAGGAAGATTGGCGAAGTGGCAGATTTTACTTACAGAATTCGACATTGTGTATGTTACTCGTACCGCTATGAAAGCGCAAGCATTGGCCGATCATTTGGTTGAGAATCCAGTTGACAATGATTATGAGCCTTTGCAAACTTACTTTCCTGATGAAGAGATAAATTCAATTGAGGAAGAAGTTCAAGATGATATGTATGCGTGGAAATTATATTTTGATGGGGCAGTCAATGTCAAAGGAGTAGGAATTGGGGCGTTTCTTGTCTCACCGATCGGGCATCATCATCCCGCCACAGCACAACTCCGTTTCTTTTGTACTAATAACACAACAGAATATGAGGCTTGCATCATGGGGTTAAATATGGCAATAAATCTGGATGTGCATAAGCTAGTGGTATTGGGAGATTCCGAATTACTCATTCGACAAATTCAAGGTGAACGGGAAACGAGAGATATCAAGCTCATTCCATACAGACAGTTCTTAGAGGATCTTAGCAAAAGGTTCAAGTCTATCGAGTTTAGATATATTCTCAGATCCCATAATGAGCTGGTTGATGCCCTGGCTACCCTAGCTTCCATACTACCACACCCAGTGAATACGCATCTCGACCCATTAGAGATACAGATACGAGATAACATGGTTATTGCAATATAGTTTATACAGAACCAGATAATGAACTTTGGTACTATGATATCAAATTCTTCCTAAAGTCAAAAGAATACCCAATACATGCCAATGCAGATAAAAAAAGGACTATTAGGAGACTCGCTAATGGTTTCTTCTTAAGTGGGGAGATTTTTTACAAACGAACCCCAGACTTGAACTTGTTGAGATGTATTAATATTCAGGAAGCTGAAAGAATCATGAATGAGGTACATTCGGGGTTATGTGGTTAGCATATGAATGGCTATGTTTTAGCGAAGAAGATTATGCGGGCAGGATATTATTGGTTAACTATGGAGCGAGATTGCTTTCGCTTTGTTCGCAAGTGTCATCAGTGTCAAATCCATGGTGATTTGATTCACTCGCCACCTTCAGAGCTACATCCTATGTCTTCTCCTTGGCCATTCGTTGCTTGGGGCATGGATATAATTGGTCCAATAGAACCAAAAGCTTCTAATGGGCATCGATTCATACTGGTCGCTATTGACTATTTCACCAAATGGGTAGAAGCTGCTACTTTTAAATCAGTCACGAAGAAAATAGTAGTGGATTTTGTTCATTCGAACATCATATGTCGTTTTGGTATACCAAAGTCCATTATCACAAACAATGCAACCAATCTCAATAGTCATCTCATGAAGGAGGTTTGTGTGTAATTCAATATCGTGCATCATCATTCTACCCCTTACCGTCCTAAACCAAATGGAGTCGTTGAAGCAGCAAACAAGAATATTAAAAAGATTCTTAGGAAAATGGTCCAAGGATCTCGACAGTGGCATGAGAAATTACCATTTGCTCTTTTAGGATATCGTACAACTATCCGTACATCGATGGGTGCAACTCCTTATTTACTAGTCTATGGGACTGAAGCTGTGATACCCGCAGAAGTCGAAATTCCCTCGCTTCGAATCATTAGTGAAGCCGAAATTGACGATACTGAATGGGTCATGTCTAGACTAGAACAATTATCGTTAATAGATGAAAAAAGGTTAACGGCAGTTTACTTTGGTCAATTATACCAACAGAGGATGTCTCAAGCTTACAATGAGAAGGTACGTCCTAGAAAATTCGAGGTCGACCAACTTGTTGTAAAATGCATCCTTCCACACCAAAAAGAGGCTAAAGGAAAGTTTGCTCTAAACTGGCAAGTTCCATACATAGTCAAACAAGTATTATCAAATGGAGCTTTGTAACTTTCAGATCTGGACGGAAAATGAAAGAAAAAGCTATCAATGCCGATTCAGTCAAAAGATATTATATTTGACACACTTGTGCTTAACATTCTCAATTTGAGATGACGAAAGGTCATCATTCTACATAACTAAATGTCATTAATCCTTTGTCAGCCCTTCGAGCCTTATTTACTTTTCCTTACTTACCCTCTTTGGAGTCAATATATATATATATATATATATATATATATAAATAAAAATTAAAAATTAAAAAAATGCGTTAGCATTGAACTACGTTTGACCTATTCCTAAATGGATACGTAGGTAGCCCTATCTTGGGGTTCGGTCTGACAAAAACAATCTTGGTATTTAAAAAAAAAAAGAGATATATATCCTATTGTCACTTTTACATGGCTCTCAAGTTGTAATTTATCCTAAAAATCCTTTTCCCTTTGTCCATTAAAGACCTTCCGATCAATTTTTGAGAATGTCAAGTCTTGTGTGTTGTGTGTATATATATATATATATATATATATATATATATATATATATATATATATATATATATATATATATATATATATATATATATATATATGTATGTATGTATGTATGTATGTATTAAAAAAAAATCTTATTGGTGAATAGCCTCAGGAACGCCATAAGAGAATGATGAACGAGACAATCGAAATTAGAGAGGTTAATTGAGAAAATCCTAGAAGGAATGACTTTAGTCAAACAAAGTTTATCATGACAGGACAAAGATCAAGAAGGATGATTTGATTTGATTGAAAGGTGCAGCCTAATTCGAGATTAGACAGTTTTGAAGGATCAAATATCTACTCCAAATTGTGTGTCATGCATTATTGAAGTCAATATACACCTCCAAATAAGCTTTCTTACTTTACTGGTAGAAATACCCTCTATTCAAACATAATTGTTTTATTCCTTCTTTTGATTTTTCCTTATTTTATTTTTACACGCTCTGTTTTTTTTTTGGGTAAGTCTCGCACCAAATGCAAAATAAAGAAAAACGCGCAAAATTGACCATGTCTCCCAGTGAAATTGAGCAGAGATTATTGGACGTTCACCACCTTGACAAGCACAGAGAGCCAATTAAGATAAGTGTTACGAGTGAAGCATTTGAAAATGAAGATCAGAATCATACTGAAACAAACAAAAATACAACAGAATTTGAAAGACGAAGATTCAAGCTCTCCAACTAATTAGTTTAAGCAACCGTATCAAGTTGGGGCAAGGATAAGGAAAACCTCCAAGGGATTTAAGGCCACAAACCAACTACCAATCTTAAAACTCACAATTCGTTCTCTCTCTCTCTTGCTTAAACAGGGGAAAAGCAATCTTGTGAAGTTTAGTGAAAAAAGAAAACAAATATAGCAAAGCTAAGTTTTCTTAAATTTTCTCTTTTTGTTATACTCCTTTAATTCTAAGTTTGTATCAATATAATTATAATAATAATAATAATAAAACCCCTCATATGCAAGACTGGGGCATATTTTTTCTTTTCTAACAAAAATAAATAAATAATAATAATAAAAATCCTAATCTTTTTCGTCTTCATAGGGCGTCATCCCCTAGTTGACATCTTATCTCGTCTTCATAGGGCGTCATCCCCTAGTTGACACCTTATTTCGTCTTCATAGGGAGTCATCCCCTAGTTGACATCTTATCTCGTCTTCATAGGGCTTCATCCCCTATTCGACATCTTATTTCGTCTTCATAGGGCACCATCCCCTAGTTGACATCTTATCTCGTCCTCATAGGGTGCCATGCCCTAGTTGACATCTTATTCGTCTTCATAGGGCGCCATCCCCTAGTTGACATCTTATTCATCTTCATAGGGCGCCATCCCCTGGTTGACATCTTATTCGTCTTCATAGGGCGCCATTCCCTAGTGGACATCTTTTTCATCTTCATAGGGCACCATCCCCTAGTTGACATCTTATCTCGTCTTCATAGGGCACCATCCCCTAGTTGACATCTTATTCGTCTTCATAGGGGATATTCGTCTTCATAGGGCACCATCCCCTAGTTGACATCTTATTCGTCTTCATAGGGCACCATCCCCTAGTTGATATTTTAGGAAACAAACCTTCCTATTTTTCTTCTTTATGTCTTCATAGGGCATACAAAATCTAGTTGCATTTTAAGAAGCAAATATCATAACGCTTTTTCATCCGTTCATAAGGCAAAACTTCATTTAGTTGCATTATTGAGAATAAGAATCTTATTTTATCGCATGCCTGACTTTGATTTCTATCATTTTTAATTATTTATTTTGTTGTGTAGTTTTTCTAATAACTCACAAAAATTTTCTAGTGCAAACTTGGGGCAGAAAAATTTTGTTTGTTTTGTTTTTTTTTCTTTGATGGCTTGCAAGTTTTCAGAAAAACACAGGTTTAATGTCGAGAATGGCATTCCATCTCTTATTTGAGTAGTGGAGAATGATTAGTTTAACAACACAGAGTCATCTATGCATCTGTAGTGGCCCAACATCCTAAGAATCATCTTCATAACTCCTGATCAAGAGAACAAACATCCAAAAGTATTTTATGAACTATCCTTTGGAAGAGTGTCAATGACACAATCCAAGTGGCAAGTTCAAGTCTCAAATCCTAACTACAAGATCAAATCTTGAGATCAAGGTACCCACCATAAGAAGGTGAAGCGATAACTGAGGACCCAAGAAGAAGATCTGAAGCAAGAGAATCAAGACAATTAGAATAGATAGGATTTTGTATCTTTCATTTTTAGTTTCATTTTCTTTTTTCTGATGTAATAAAAAGAGCCACGAACCGAAAACTCGACGGGGCCTCAAATCGGCTCTCCAACTCATCCATTCATTCCCACACCCACTTGAACTACATGTGACCTGATTCTCTTATAACCCGAGATATGTAGGATGTCTAAAACCAAGGCTCGGTCGCACCCCTTTTCTACTTATTTACTAATGAATAAATGGTTGAGCCAAAATTAGTCATGTTTACTTTTTCCAAGAAAAGAGGGGCATTCTGTAAACACCTAATTTTTGACCCAAACATAATGTTTTTATACCATTTTAATGTTTAATTATTTTTATTTTTTTTAGGCATTCTAAATTTATTTTATTTTTTGAGGTTTGTTAAAAATTTTGAAAACTACAAAAAATAGAGTCACATTTTAAATAAGTTTTTATTTTATTGTTTATTTATTTATTTATTTTTAGAAAAAAATTTCTAAATTATATTTGTTTTCTTCTTTCAACTTTTAATAAAGAATGTTGTGATATTAATATTTCTTAATCATATTCCTAAGACTAGTTATTAACTTATATTATATTTTATTAGTTTTTAATCATTTTTATTTTATTAATAATAATAATAATAATAATAAAAAGAAAAAAAAAGAGGCCTAAACTACCCAAATCACCCCACAATTCCCACTTCTACTTAACCTCTCCCACTCTTCCTCCACACAACCCATGACACACACACATGCATTTATATATGAAAACACACGCACAACAAATCAAAAAGGGGGAGATTACGGGAGGACATTGAACACAAGAAGACAACCAAAAAAAAAAAGGGGAGAAACAAGAGAGAAAAGAAAAGAAAACTCAGGAAAAACAAGCAGATAAGTTAAACTTCGAGTTTTCCATTCACAGTTTCAAGTTCGTGGCTCCTAGAATCAGTAGATTATAATAATTTTGTCATTGTGAATCGATCTTCTCAAAGGTATATCTCAATCACCCTTGTACAATTCTATATTGCAATTATTCAAGACTTGACTCCCATATTTTATGAAGTATTTTTTTTTACGTATCTATCTAACTTATTATTAATTTTAATGTAATATATAAAGCATGTCATAATTACTATCACTAGATTTAGCAAAAACTATTATCACGTTCTATATTTTATTGCATGTTTAAGTAAATACATTTCTTATTAATAGGTATAAGCTTCATGAATGTGTGACGTGTAGGCTTGTATACTATGATTGTTTGTGTTTCATGTGTCTAGATTTGTATATTCATTAGGGTAATATCCTAAAGGGTTGCATGATCTAAGAATTTTTTAGAAAGAGAAAATTATGATTAGGTCATATCTTAATATGTCATTCTGTTTTATTTTGTCATCTAGCTTACCATGCTCTAGTATGACAGAGATTGTCAGTTAAGTGAAAAGTAAAACCAATTAAAAAGAAAAAAAGCCCGGTGTTCTTTGGGTTTAGGATTTTTTTTTTCTTTATTCTTTTTATCAATTAGTTTAGGTTTAGGTTTAGGTTTAGTTTCTATATATAAATAATTTTATTGTATCCACAACATGCACTGCAACACATCTACGAGCCAATATTTTTAGATGTAATTTTCATTTTTTTTTAAAAAAAATCAATTAAGTTGAAGTTTTGCTCTTATTAGTCTGTTAGAGTCTTTGAAATAAGATATTTCATATCCCACAAAATAATCGAGATTTATGGTTCTACTTAGTCCAGTTTGGTGCTGAATAAGTTTTAAGTTGAACCATGTATCGAAATTATTAACTTTCTTTGTTTTCAGATATCATGGTTTGTCAAAGTTGAGAAATTGATGTGTTACTACTTTAATTCATCTCAAGCTTTAATAGCTTTATCATAAGAATGTAATGATTATGGTGTCATTACGAATCCAGTTTGTCTAGAATTCTTTTAGGTTTACTTTTAGATTTCATTCTATAGCCTAATAAAAAATTTACATTAAATTATTTAGAGTTTTTTGCTTGGGTTACAAGTTATTAGGATATTCACGGAGAAGCATAAACCCTAGATGTGAATAAAAGATGGTGAATGCATATCTTTGGTATGAGCCGGCAGCATGTTTTGGGGTTATAGTTTTGGGTGAATCAAACATAGCCTTTGAAAAGTTTGGTGGACACTTGATAGCGGCGACTTTAGATAAGATTTGCGTATGGCATACAAGATGGGATAGCAAGTGGTTATGCCGAAGGAAGCATTAGAATCTGGGATTTTGAGAAAGAGAAGGTTTGCTAACTATTTCACGTTCTATTATCTTGAGGCAAAGGTCACAACTTTTAGTGCACAATTACTGTGATCTATATTCTGAAGGAGAGTCGTTTACATTTTTTGATGCTGAAAAAAAAAAAAGCTTCAATTTGAATCCTTCTAGTCTACATGTTTACTCATCACAATCATTTGTAAGGGAGCAAATTCGTAAAAGAATGATTTAGGACCTTGATCTTTAGAAAATTAAGTTTCTAATACAAGAGAAATCTAACGAGGAAGTTGGAAAGCCCTGCTACCGACCATTCGTTATAATAAAATCTGACATACCATTTGAAGCTGATTGAATCGGGTTGGATGGGTTTTAAACCTTTTAGGTGCTTATTTAGATTTTGAAAATATGGGACGCTCCATAAGGGCCACAAAGGCGCGAGAAATATATTCAAAATTCGTGGTAAGGCCGAAAAGTATTACTATCGGTAAACCACACATCAATACAGTTTTAAATATATTCAAACATAAGTAAAAGTGGAATAGAAGTCACTTTTAGGCCAACAAATGATATATATCCAAAAGAATAATTTAAGCCAGACATAAGTCATTAGAGAGACCGTGCTAGAACCACGAGACTCGAGGGGTGCCTAACACCTTCCCCTCGGTCAACAGAATTCCTTATCCGGATTTCTAGTTCGCAGACCAAAAATTAAAAAAAAATTAAAGAGACATTTCCTTTTGAATAGGGATTCAATAAGGTGACTTGGAACGCCTAAACTCAATTCCAAGTGGCAACTCTGTAAATAAAATAATCCCTTTTCATAACGTCACTTCAATTGGAAAAATCCATTTTCTCTGAAACCAACTCCCAGCGGGGTCGGATGCGGTGAAAAACAGGGTTGTGACAAAGCGTGCTCCGAATTTTGCATATTTGTGATTTAATTAACGAATATCAATGGCAAGACAACATTTGGAGAATATTTTTGATATATTGAATTAAAAAAGAATATTTGGAAGTACTTCTGAGTGTGTTTGAACTTGCAATATACATGACGAGTTTCACTTGAAAAAGTTTTTGTAGAAACTAAATATATGAAAGTGTGAGAGTTGTTCTTGTTTGAAGCGTGCTTCGAATTTTGCATATTTGTGATTTAATTAACGAATATCAATAGTCAATATTTGGAGAATATTTTTGTTTGCATTGAAAAAGAGTATTAGGAGGTACTTTTGAGTGTGTTTGAATGTACTTGACGATTTTTACTCGGAAAAAGAGTTTGTAGAAATTGAAGATTTTTATGTTTGAAGTTTATCTGCTTCAAGTTTTGCTTACAACATATTTGTGATCTAATCAACTAATATCAATAGTCGATATTTGGAGAATATTTTTGGTTGAATTAGGAAAGAATATTTGGAGGTACTTCTGAGCGTGTTTGAACATGATTTTCATTCGAAAAAAATAGTTTATAGATCAACTAATCAAGTCTTCAACTTTCAAAAATAGTTTATAGATCAACTAAATAAAGTCTCCAACTTTCAAAAATAGTTTATAGATCAACTGAATCAAGTCTCCAACTCTCCAAAATACAAATACGACCATCATCTGAAAACAAACTATTATTTGTCTTGCTCGAACAATGGTTTTCAAATAACCTTCATCATAACCTACTACAAAATTAGGTTACATATTTATTCTTCTTACACAAACTTGGAAGGTTATATATTTATTTATCATACACAAACTTGAAAACACATCATTATTCAACTTACTCGAAATATAGTTTCTAAATAACCTTCATCAATAACCTAAATAGAAGTAGGTTACATATTTATTTTTCATACATAAACTTGAAAACACACCATTATTTAACTTGTTCGAACGATAATTTCCAAATAACCTTCATCAATAACCTACTATAAAAGTAGGTTACATACTTATTGTTCTTACACAAACTTGAAAGGTTACATATTTTATTTTTCGTACAAAAACTTGAAAACACACCATTATTTAATTTACTCAAAACCTTCATCAATAACCTACTATAAAAGTAGGTTACATACTTATTTTTCATAGACAAACTTGAAAACACATCATTATTTAACTTACTAACTTAATCGAATGATAATTTCAAAATAACCTTCATCAACAGCCTACTATAAAAAGTAGGTTACATACTTATTTTCTTACACAAACTTAAAAAATTACATGTTTTATTTTTCATACACAAACTTGAAAATACATCATTAACTTACTCGAATGATAGTTTCCAAATAATCTTCATCAATAACCTACTATAAAGTATAAACATATTTATTTTTCATACTCAAACTTAGAACATCATTATTTAACTTGCTCGAACGATAGTTTTCTAGTAACCTTCATCAATAACCTAGTATAAACAATAGTTTTCTAATAACCTTCATCAATAACCTAGTATAAAAATAGGTTACATATTTATTTTTCTTACACAAACTTAAAAGACTACATATTTATTTTTCTTAGAACAAACTTGAAAATATATCATTATTTAACTTACTCGAACGATAATTTCAAAATATCCTTCATCAATAACCTACTACAGAAGTAAGTTACACATTTATTTTTCTTCGCAAACTTGAAAGGTTATATATTTATTTTTTATACACAAACTTGAGAACACACTATTATTTAATTTCCAAGAACAATTATTTCAAAATAACCTTTTTAACCTATAAAATAGATTAGGTTATTTATTTTTTCTAACACAAACTTAAAAACACACTATTATTTAACTTTGCTACCATAATTCCTAAATAACCTTCGTCAATAACCTACTAAAATAGGTCACATACTTATTTTTCTTAAACAAACTTGAAAGGTTACATATTTACTACACAAACTTGAAAGGTTACATATTTATTTTACGTACTCAAACTTGGAAACACATCATTATATAACTTAACTTGCTCAAACGTGCTCAAACGATAGTTCCTAAATAACCTTCATCAATAACCTAATATAAAAGTAGGCTACATATTTATTTTTCTTACACAAATTCAGAAGGTTACATATTTTATTTTACATACACAAACTTAGAAACACATCATTATTTAACTTACTAACTTGCTCGAACGATAATTTCGAAATAACCTTGATCAATAACCTACTATAAAGTGGGTTACATATTTATTTTCTTACACAAACTCAGAAGGTTACATATTTTATTTTTCATTCACAAACTTAAAAACACATCATTATTTAACTTACTAGCTTGCTCGAATGATAATTTCTAAAAAGCCTTCATCAATAACCTACTATAAAAGCAGGTTACATATTTATTTTTGAGTAAATACATAATTACCCCCTTGATGTTGGCGGAGATTTTCAAAAAGACACCTAAACTTTGAATTCGACCTATTACCCCACGATTCTTACTTTGCAAACACACCATTTTTCGCTGAATCTCAGTCATAACAAAGAAAGTGAACACGCGCATCAATCAAGTGTTTCCACGTGTCAAATACGTTTAATTTATATTTTTTTATTTTGTTAATAAAAATTTAGTTTTTTTTTAATTTAACACCCCTACCCTCTCTTCCCCTACCCCACCCTATCCAGCAACTCCCCCTCCCCCGCGTTCAGTTCCTCCATTAAAATGGAGCTTTACAATCTCCATTTTTTTTTTTGGTTCAAATCAATTAAAAAATAGTTTATGATTGAATTGAGTTTTAAGGATAGTTAATGATTGGATTGAGTTTTAAAGATAGTTAAATGACCTTTAATGGAGGAACTTTAATGAAGTTTTAAGGATATTTTCTTTTTTAAAAAAACCTTTAATGGAGTTTGATGATGTTGGTATAATTGATGTTGTTGTTGTAATTGATGTTCTTATTATTGTAATTGATGTTCTTCTTGAGTTATGGTGATGAAGAAGAAGACAATGGGGAAGAAGATAATGGGGGTGGGGCGTGGGGGTGGGGTGTATGAAATAATTTTAAAAAAATCAATAAATATTTTTTTTCAACAAAAAAGAAGATAAATTATATATAAATTTTTTTATACGTGTCAGCTTTTAATTGATAGAAAAAGTCAGTTTTGAGCCTTTTCACGCATCAGTTGCGCCTGTATACACGCAGAGGGTCAAAATGGTGTATTTGTAATGATTTAAGTAAGTTTCGTGGGGTAACAAGTCGAAAATAAAGTTTAGGTGTCTTTTGCAAATCTCGGACAAAATCAGTGGAGTAATTATGTATTTACTCTTTATTTTTCTTACACAAACTCAGAAGGTTATATATTTTATTTTACATACACAAACTTAGAAAAACATCATTATTTAACTTACTAACTTGCTCGAACGATAATTTCGAAATAACATTGATCAATAACCTACTATAAAAGTAGGTTACATATTTATTTTTCTTACACAAACTCAAAAGGTTAAATATTTTATTTTTCATACACAAACTTAAAAACACATCATTATTTAACTCACTAACTTGCTTGAATGATAATTTCTAAAAAGCCTTCATCAATAACCTACTATAAAAGCAGGTTACATATTTATTTTTGAGTAAATACATAATTACCCCCTTCATGTTGGCCAAGATTTTAAGAAGACACCTAAATTTTTAATTCGACCTACTACCCCACGATTTTTATTTAATCCGTTGCAAACACACCATTTTTCGTTGAATCTCAGTCAGAACAAAGAGAGTGAATACACGCACCAATCAAGTGTTGTCACGTGTCAAATACGTTTAATTTATATTTTTTTAATAAAATTTTACTTTTTATTTAATTTAAAATCTGACCCCCTCTTCCCCCACCCCACCCCATCCAGCAACACCCCCTCCCCCGCATTCAGTTCCTCCATTAAAATGGAGTTTTACAATCTCCATTTTAATGGAGCTTTAAGCTCCATTTTTTTTTTGTTCAAATCAATTAAAAAAATAGTTTTATGATTGAATTGAGCTTTAAGGATAGTTAAATGAACTTTAATGGAGGACCTACCTTCAGTGGAGCTTGATGATGTTGGTCTAATTGATGTTGTTGTAATTGATGTTCTTGTTGAGTTATGGTGATGGAGAAGAAGACAATGGGGAAGAAGACAATGGGGGTAGGGGGTTGCGGGGGTGGGTGGGGTGTATGAAATAATTTTAAAAATCAATAAATATTTTTTTTCAAAAAAAAAAAAAGAAGATAAATTATATATAAAAATTTTTACACGTGTCAACTTTTAATTGGTAGAAAAAGTCAGTTTTGACCCTTTTCACGCGCCAGTTGCGCGTGTATACACGCAGAGGATCAAAATGATGTATTTACAACGATTTAAGTAAGATTTGTGAGGTAAGAAGTTGAAAATAAAGTTTAGGTGTCTTTTTACAAATTTCGAACAAAATCAGTGGGGTAATTATGTATTTACTCTTTATTTTTATTTCACAAACTCAGAAGGTTACATATTTTATTTTATGTACACAAACTTAGAAACACATCATTATTTAACTTACTAACTTGCTCGAATGATAATTTAGAAATAGCCTTGATCAATAACCTACTATAAAAGTAGGTTTACATATTTATTTTTCATGCACAAACTTGAAACACACCATTATTTAACTTGCTCTAACGATGATTTCCAAATAACCTTCATCAACAACATATTACACAACACAAACTTAGAAGGTTACTTGTTTTATTTTTCTTACATAAGCTTGGAAACACATCATTACTTAATTTACCCAAAGAAAACTAAGCTCCAACACATGTTCTTCCTTCGCTCCCAAACGCGACATCCCACATACCTCTACTACACCTATTACACATCCAAGCATCACTGCAATCTCTAGCATCACGGCAACTTCTCCCACAAGTCCAAGTTGGCATCTCCCATGTAACTATTTCTCCTTTCATCTTTGCAACTTCACTTGGTAAGCCTCTTAAAGCCATTACTTTAGGACCCCAAGAGATATTAACTGCAAAATTAATTCATTCTAATTATGACTAGAAGAACAATTAGTGCATGCACACAAATTAATTCACGCAATATGAGTACATCCTTAAAGAATTACTGTCTGTCATCCTTACTTATTTACTTTTCTATTTTGAAATAGTCAACAATATTTGTTCAATTTATAAAAACTAATAGATAATTTATCTATTTTTAACCATTTTACCTTTAATAAATAAGTGTGAATTATTTTAAAATGAATTAATTATAAGGATAATATGAAAAAATTTAAGATGATCAACTAATATGAAACAACTATTTTTAATAAAATGGCTTACTAATATAACACGGAGGGAGTACGCCTCAAATAAATACCCTCCGTTCTTAAATACTAGTCATTCTTACTAAAAATAAATCTTCACTAATACTTTTTTTCCCACCTTTATGAAGTGATATTATTAACATAATTTAAAAAAGTACCAAATAAAAAGGACTTATAAATAAGGATAGTTTAGTCAAAATTAATCTCTAGTCAATGCTTTTTTTTTCTTAACGAGCATGAAAAAAAAAAACCATGTAAACAAAAAAATGTGACAAATATTAAAAAAAGAGGAGACTAATGTTTTTACTAGTTTAGTCTAAATAAATAATTAAGAGAGTAGTGTTTTTACTAATTTATTGTTAATAAATAATTATGCTGACTCTTTAATAGCTTCTTGATTATGTAATTTTTTTCCCCTTTTCTGAAGAAGAATAAAATTGAAAAAAAAATCATTAATCTATTTTTAATTATCCAAATAATCATTTATTTTAATTAATCAAAAGATCATTTATTTAGACACAAAAAGGAAAGACTAAATACACCATTTTTAAGAAATGAGAGAGTAAAAAGAGATTAAGATCGAGTAGTAAAAGTAAATTTAGAACCTGAAATAGCAACAAAGAAAGCAATGAAGAGAAAAGCTTGCTTAAGGGAGGCCATCTTAACTTAATTAATTTGATTCAAAGATATAATATGTAGAAGATGTTGATGTTTTATTTGTTTCATGGAAGCTAGGTATTTATAGTATGGACAAGCATTGAATTTCGATACGTGTCTATCACAAAGATTGCATGGTGCATGCAAGGGCATTATAGTATTTTTCATCCAGTGACGGACTCAGAAATTAAGGATTGGGGGTGCTTATTATAGAAAAAAGTAAAAAATTGCTTCAACCAGGTTTAAACACAGGGCACACCTACTAATGGAGTAAAATTAAGATCAACCTAAATGCAGTGCACCAAATCAACTTCCTGTTTTAGTGGATGTTTTTATAAAATTTATATCTATTTTTGTAAATTTTTTTATGTAGTTATACCTATTCTGTATCGAGTTTAATGAGTGTCGAAACACCCCAAATATATGTTTAGGTTCTCCCCTGTTTTCATCTACTGATATTAAATTAGCCTGAAAATTAATTTATGAGAGGAGGATTGCCCAGATCTATATAAACATCACTAATCGATTTTTCAACTCAGAACTAATTGAAGCGTGGACCACAACAACATAGCCACCTTTAACAAAAGATGGTCAGATGCATACCTTTCGTCGAAAATTATGTAGTGAATAGAAGTTAAATGTTAATCATAATGAGTGTATATTTAATTTTGTACACTCGTAATATAGTTGAGGAAAAAATTGCACACCCTTCACTAAATTTCTCATTCCGCCACTAGTAGCGAAACCAAAATTTTTATTGAGGAGATTCAGAAATAAATATAAGGACTATTTGAAAGGGGTTCAACATCTATTATATATACATAAAAATATTTTTGACCATATAAAAATAGTATAATTTTTCGACGAAGAACGTTTGGATAAACTCCCTAAATTCAATATGGCTCTGCCACTGTCCGCCACTGACGGACTAGAAGCCTTAAAGAAGATGAACCTGACTTTAATATAATATATATAAAAAAATATTGAGTCCAACTCAAACTCAAAAATCAACTCACGGGTGGACAAACTTTGATACAAAAGGTATACCATTAGTAAACCAAAAATATTTACGTGTCTACCACAGACTGCATGCAAGAGCATTATGGTATTCATGTGCTGACATTAAATCAAACTGAAAAGCTAGTTAACGAGGAAAGAATTGTTCAAATTCATATTAATATTATCTATTTATTTCTCAATTTATGTGAATTTTTCACCTACTCTAATACACCATTTACGCACTGAAGTGACCGAACTAACTGAAGCATGGACCAAAACTCCAAGAGCCTTAATAGGAATGAATCTGACTTTAATATAATATAAAAATAATAAATATTAAATCTAATTCAATTTTAAAAGCAGGTTTACAAGTGGACAAACTTTGATACAAATATATTATATAGCATTAGTAAACCAAAAATAAATACTTCCTCCTTCAAAAAGAATTATTTACTTTCTTTTTTAGTTGATTTAAGAAAAATGATCTTTTTTCTTTTTTAGCAACTTTTAAATTTTAACTTTTCATATGATATATTTAAGACCACAAAATTGAAAGATATTTTGATATATTTGACATATTTTAATTTAAGATTATGAGATTCAAAAATCTTTTTTATTTTCATAAATTCCATACCAAATCAAATTAGATTATTTTTTTTAAAACAAACGAAGTAGTTCATAGATGTGAAAACATGTGGTATTTACTTATGGTAGACCACAGATCGACTGGCAAGTAACTTCATGCAAGGGTATGATGGTATTCATCTGCTGACATTAAATCAACCTCAACACTTGTTCACGAGGAAAGAATTATTCAAGATCATACAAACATATACCATTAGTAAGTCAAAAATAAATTGTTCATAGGTGTCAGACATTTTTTTTTATGTGTCTGCCGCAGACTGCATGCAAGGACATTATAATCATTTTAAATCGTAGGTATTAAACATTTGGTAGACACTAACTATTCGGTAGTCTTCCATATAGACTACATGCAAAAATACCTTTGTCCTTTGCTCTTGCAAGATACTCATATTAATTGACATTTTATTAAATAATTATTTCATATTAATTAGTTATTTTATTAAATTAAAAAATATAAGTTAAATTTTTTCTATGGTCCTTACACTTAATTTTTTTTGAAAATATGACACTTATTTGTAAAGCTTTTAAGGAATAAGTTAGTAAAATTATTTTTTTTATTTATGATTTTTTAACATATATATAAAAAGAAAATGGATAACTAATATGAGATGAATAGAATATAATTGTATTTGAACTTTTTATTTATATTTTTCCTGGTGTTTATTAATTATACAAGTAATTAATTATGAATGATTTTAGCAGAGGTAAAGTTATATAAGACACAATATTAGGTTATAATTTACAAAAGTAGGAGTGTGTGGTCTTGATATATGTGTACAGAAGACAAGAAGTTGTCGCATTGCTTTTGTAATTTTTTGTTCTTCGACATTCGTTATTATTTGTTGTGTTTTGTATAATTAAATTTGATCACTATATTATTTTGTTATAGTACTTTGTTTTCATTACAATCTGTTAGCTCAATTTCTTATACATTTGTTATTTTTGTTTTTTGCTTTGAATTGGTTCTTTTATTTTTTAGTCAAGGACATATGAAACAGTAACTTTTCCTCTGAAATAAAAATACAATCTGCATATACTTTATATACTTTTCAAATTCTATTTATAAAATTTGATTCAATATGTAACAACCTCAATTTCACACCACAATTTTAATATATATATTATACTTTCAAATTCGAATATAAATAAGAATTTGAGCAACAAAGTAACAATGGACAAACACTAATGGGAAATCTATGAGTAACAGAGGAAGAAGGTAACTGGAAGGATATGAGATAATAGACCATTGAATGTGAGATGAGAGAATATAGATTAAGCCAAAGTTTCAACATAATTTGCATAATCTCTTCAGTAGGTAACTGCTCCAATTTAAGATGCTTGCCTAACCCGTATCCCAAAGGAAATTCATTCTTTTGTTGGGCTGTAATTTCACCTTAGGCCCAAGTCCAAAGCCCATGACCAAGTTCATAACAATACCCCCATCCTCAATAAGAACCTTGTCCTCAAGGTTCAAGACAAGGAATCCGACAAAAAGTAAGTTAAATTGTGACCAAAGTTTGATGGTGCATAGTTGGATTTGATGTTCACCACGTAGCAAAATGCAATAACCATAGGACTCCTCGGTTCCTTCTATAGTAAAAGCATGTGAGTGATGCTGGTTTGGAAATCTTTTCGATCCAAATGCTGCAATCTTCGTACAACACAATTGATATATAAAAACAGCTTGCAACTCCCTTGAATAATTGTCAGAACCAGTGAGTAATGTGTTAAACATCTTCATGATAGTGACTGCCTTTTTCAACCCATATTTGTGTGACCAAGAGGAACAACAAATCCCCTTGAGAAATTCATTGACATGCACAAGTAGAGGAGCATATGCTGAAAGCATAATATGAATGAATTCAGGAAATAATGATTTGTCATAGTCAAAAACAAGAATACCCCACTGAGAAGTTGTTGCACATTGTCTAAGGCCTTTCTCTATTTTCCATAACTTGTAGTTATATGCATTGTGCAAAAGAAACTTCCTCGATGAACCTCCACTCAAGCTTTTAACGCCTCCTGGCCACAAACCTCTGAAAGTATCCATGTGGATGTCATTTGAACAAAGCAATGAGTCTCTTAACATTTTCAACATAGTGAACCAGCAAAGGAATGCCCTATAAGTCAGAGGTATAGCAAATGATACGCCACAAATATAAGAACCTGTTGTTTTTCCTAAATTAGCTAGACTGCTCTTCTCTTTCATATTTTTAAAAACTACCTTCAAATTTTGTTCACAGTGATTGTAGAAGGAAAGAGGAGCTACAATATGCTGTCCACTGAGTTCAAGAGAACAAACAAAAGTCAATAGAAAATGAGCTCTTTAAACCCAAGGCCTAAGCTTGTGCTCTAAAAATACCATTAACCGAATGAACTACAATAGGGACTCTGCTTGGAAACAATTACTCTTAACAAAAATTCTATCAATGAGACAACTTTGAATCATATCATCTAGTAGCATGAGATGAGTTGTTGGTCCATTGTCTGTGGCCTAAGTTCTTTGTCAAAATATAACAGTTGGCGAAATACGCCCTCTATACCAGATGATTTCCTTGATAGAGCCAGTGAGGAAACATGAGATACTGACATAATAGATTTCATTGGACAAACAGAGCCAATCAGATTAGTTAACATATCATTAAAACTGTACGACAATGCAATGTTTGCATCAACACAAAATTCATTTATTGGTGTTCTCCAAATGTTATCTTTCATCATATTATCAAAATCAATAGAGATTGGATCCATTAAATGGCAAAGAAACATCACATACATATCAGAATCAAGAAAAAGACCGGGACCATAAATAATATATGACGAAGTTTACCTTGATATGCGAATTGCACCAAACATAGCAAACAAGAACCCATTATCTTTGTGACTAAAATATGTTGCATCTGTTTTGAGTATCGTGCAACAAATGCCTTGAACACCACCTCTATTTTCTCCTCACTACCAAGCTCTCTCGATTTAGACAACAAGATATTATGAAGATTACGCTTCTGTTCAGTATCAATCCAATTGCAAGAATTCTACAAGGTTGACATAATTAACTTATCATGATCCAAAGCGCTCAAAGTAACACAATACATGGAATTTCTTATAACTCTGAGTAATATAGTAAGTAAATTAGAGCAAGGATCAAATGGTAACTCTAATCCAACTAAGAACAATTCAAGAATCTCTTGGAACCTCCCTGAGCCAAGTTGGTTTAAATGGACAACTGAATTATCCAGTAACGTTGCACCATTAAAGTACTGCACAACTAGATGATTCTGGATAAAATAATAGAGCATAACAGAGAAATAATCAATATTCCATCCCACTTAATCCTTAGACAAGTAGCTAATGAAGATATTTAATATACCAGCAGTTGGATAAGTAGTTTGGTCAAACACACTAGCTATATAGTCTATCCTCCATATGTTGACAACTTTTGTTTCCAAATTTAGTGGAATTCCGACATATCTACGACGTATACCAAATTACCGAAGCCCACACTTGAATGAAATAGGAGGATAAATAGGTTCGCTGGGATCAAAGGGAAGGTGTATAGATATATGATCAGACATCAAGATTCTAACAAAAATCAAGAGAGCACTTCTTTCCCATAGTGATTCAAACACTTCATATTCAACCAAAAAGTAATCAGGTCCATAATAAAAATTAACAAATACCTTCCTAACATAAGTGTTGGAGTTCTCTTAATCGTGGTATATTGTGACATTGCCTTTTTCATTCTCAATCATCAAAGGAAGTTCACAGGTTCCAATATTAAAACTTAATTTTCCACCATATTCAATCTCTGACTCCCAATTTTTGTTGAAAACCTGACCCATATTCCCGAAGTCATCATCCGTAAAGGATAACTTTGGAAATATAAGCTCGACTCTTTGAGACAAAGGATCAAACACCTGGACCTCATATTTTATGGAAATGCCCTTTACTGACTCATCAATCTCCGTAACTAGATCTGTAGAGATAGGAGAATATTTGACAGGCTTAGACAAGTCGGAATCCTCCATATCTTTACAAGACGAGTTCACACCAAAAAGCCTGATATTTGTAGTGACTAGCTGGGAGCGAGCCGATAGTGCGCGATGCACATTATCAAGTTTACTGAGCATAGAAAAGTAACTGTCATTGAACTTCTGCAGCAAATAAAGGGCAATGTTGACATGGTTATGCATCATGTTAGAGCCATTTCGAAAATGAATTCTCAATTTCTCAGTGAAATGCTTCCAATCAAAAAATTGTTTGTTGCGATACAACCATTGGAACCAATAATAAGCAACACCATCGAGATAGAAGGGAGCAAGAGGTAGCCAGTCCTTCTCGGGGAAGCCGAGGTTAGGAAAATACTGCTTGGCACAATGTATCCACGTTTCTGGGTTAACGCCGCTAAAATTATCGAGGACCATCACTGCAGTAGAAGTACGTGATAACGCTCAATCTACAGCTCTCGTGGGAGTGTAAAGCAGTCGTTAGCAAATATAGAACCCAACCTGGGTTGGGTGTCGATCCCACAGGGAATAGCTTGGCCAACTAGTAAGTAAAATTACTAAACTTTTGGTGCAAGTCTCGTAAGAAGGGGGGATTCTTGTTTTACAAGTAATGTAACAAAAACTGAAAATAATAAAGTAAATAGAGAGAGATTGTTACGTGAGTTGTAAACAATGAGAATTGAAGCGTTGGGGGTATGTCCACCTTATGAGTTTACGTCTCTATTAGCTATGAGTGTGTAGAATCTTGACATGCAATTGCTTATAGAGAATTGTAGTCGATGGTAAATCCAAGCGTCTCTCGACCTCAACAAGGACTATTTCACTTTAACTCTCTCGAGCTTAAAGCGTGTCTAACGGTACGAATTCTCCAAGAGATTAGTCCAGTTACGGCACTAGCTTTTTAATAGGAAAGGGTGTCCTACTACCTTGACATTATCTCTTTTCCAGACAAATAACCTTTCTCTCGAACAAGTTAAATGTTAGACTGGCGTATTCTTGCGTTTGCAACCGCAAAGAATGTAGATTAAGATGAAGAGAATAATGATACAAGCAATATACGTGTCTCGAACTCACAAACTCACAGTAATAGATAGTAACTCATTCGGCTTCCATAACCCCAACAGAGAGGTTTAGTTACCCATGAATGCGAAGGAGATCACGATTGGCATTGTTATTATATCACGATATTTGGTTGATGGAGTGTGGCTTAGGTGATCGGTATGTGGCGTGATTCCTTAGCAAGTAACGATTCTCTTGTTGTGGAATTTAAGAATAGAATTAATGGAAAGATTAGAAGAGTAGATTAGAAGTGTTGTAGTGGAAGAAGAGAGGGATGGAAGAAGATTAATTGTTGAATGTATCTCTCCACTAAGGGAGGAGTTCATTAAAAATCTCTAGCATGATAGGGTATTTATAATACCCATATCCTACTCCTACTAAGCTAATGAAATAAATAACCAAATCCTACTAGACTAATGAAATACTTAACCCAAATGTACTAGGTTAATGTAACATTATCATAATCCAAATAAACTAATGAAATACATAACCCAATTGTACTAGGTTAATGTATCATTGTCAAAATCCAGCTTTGTGTCTGTAAGTCCCCAAAGTCTTAAGAAATGCTGTTTTAGCCCGGGACAGATTTTCCATGCAGCCGTTTTGGTCCAGGTCCCCAGAGTCTTCAGAAATGCTGTTTTAGCCCGGGACAGATTTTCCATGCAGCAGTTTTGGTCCTTAGGCGTGTAAACTCCCTTTCCTTCCTTCGTGAGCTTTCTTTTGCGTCAAGTAAGCCATAAAATGCTGAATTTTACATCATTTATACCTGAAACTTTACTAATCATGTTCGTTGGCTCATTTATAGGAAAAAGGACTATAGTGCATGAAATATATAATTTGTTCTCAAAACTAGGCTAAAATATGGGCAAAACATATTGATATAGGCGTGTAAATTCGCCTATCATCAGTACGATAGATGAAAGAACCAATGTAATAACCTCAATTTCACACCAAAACTCTGATATATATATATATATATATATATATATATATATATATATATATATATATATATATATATATATATTATACTTCCAAATCCGAATACAAATAAGAATTCGAGCGACAAAGTAACAATGGACAAACACTAATGGAAAATCTTCGAGTAACAGAGGAAAAAAGTAACTAGAAGGAGATGAGATAATAGACTATTGAATGGGAGATGAGAGAATATAGAATAAGCCAAAGCTTTAACATAATTTGCTGTCACGAATCGAGTCGTGGCCCTAGCCGTAATGCACATCCCAAACCATGAAGGCCCGGACGCTCTTCTAAATCTAGTAATCATGCACACCATTCATATAATATAAGAAAATTTACGAAAAACAATACAAGATGGAACCATGGTCAATCTCATAAACTTGAACAATTTAAAAAGGGAAATTCTGAATATTCTAAACATGTGACAACCATCTGCGAAATCTCTAACATTACAATAACCATCTTAAATCTAAAAAAAAACTAGGACAAGGCCCCCAGTAGACCATAAAAGAAAGAAATAATGAAATCTAAAAATCCATCCTTCCGAATTAAAGAAGGTTTACCAACTGCAACTTCTGACAAGTCAATCTACTGCTTAACGGGACCCCGGGATTGTGTTTCAAAATTCTGAAATATAGGGGGTCAAAACAGATGAACTGGTACGCAGAGCAATCCAAAATAATACTTTTATATAAATAAAATAGTTGAGAGCAGGTCGTAAAACATCATGCATGATATAGTTTAAAATACATGGGCAAATCTTTGATAATCATAAAACATTTTTGTCAATGTAGTTCTGATCTTTGTATTACTTCTGAGTTAGGTGGCACTCCCCTACCAGTTTGATATTCCACGGGCTATATAGAATCCGCCATTGACTCAGCGGCGAAGTCCCCAACCCAAGTTTGCCGTAAGGATTGGAGTGTCTGAGTCTGATACGCCACAGGGCACTAGGCCAGAGTAAAATTTCTCTAGGGGATTAAATAACCCGTATCGGCAAAACACGATTTCGAACAATGGGTAGTCTGAACTCGAGCCTTCTTCGGGGAACCACCTAACATCTCTTTATGCCCATTTTAAACCATTTCTAAACATGCATCATTCTAAGTTTCAAAATCTGAAAATCTGATTGCAAACATGCATTCTATTCTGTTCTGAATTACCATGGCATTATCTGAGTTGGTGTCGTCACACCAAGACTTGCAAGACATATTTCTAAGCCATAATGTATCATGCATGATTCTTTCATTAAAATACAATTCAGACTACCCAAACATGCAAATAGTATAAGAGATTTCATGTTCCGAAACACAAGTCAAAACTATGCAAAGATTCTCATTCTTTCATCAAACATGTGGTGGTCATGTATTTTTTTTTTTTACAAACCATGCAACTCTTTCATTATATATATATATATATTCAACATTTATCAACATTAACAACCCTCTCTTTTGAATTCAAAATCATATTTAAGTCATAACATTAATCAAGACATTCGTATCATGCTTTCAAGATGCATTCGAAACAATCCATATCATATGAAAAACGGGAAAAATCATAACAACAGAGGGATTCTATATGATTCATGCTCTCAATTAAATATCCAAACCCAATTTTCATAGATACATATATATATGAGTACAATTCAATTTGGGAAAAAGGCCTCAAGGCCAAAACAATAGTGTCATTAAAACATCCATAAAGCAACATTGTAATATAAATTCTAAAACCCCTTCTAAATTCATGATTTCACCATATTTAAATGTTGTTGAACAATTTTCTTATGTCCAAGTATTTTTAGGAAAATCCCACGTACCTTAGATTACTGAGATTCAAATATGAAACCTAGATCTTGATCCATTTCTTAGAAATCTTGAACTTAAAGGCTTGACTTCTTGATCTTTGGGGAATGAGTTCTTCAATCTTTGGGGGAGGAGTTAGGATTTTTTATTTTGAGAGGAAAAGTGAAAATAAGCAATTTTGGCTTTTTGGGGCAGAAATTCTATGTTATAGATAGATTTTGCATGAAGGAAAATAACCACGGTGCCCCTAGACCCATTAGAAACTGAAATAATGCGTAAAACAGCCTTAGATTCGCATCTGGTTTCGTGTCGACGCGATCTCGATGCGACGCATCATGATCGCGTCGGCTTACTGCCTCACACGAAAAATGTCATAAATTCACTCGGTTAACGAATTTTGGCGAAATTGGTATCGTTTAATTAAATTATCTACAATTTTGTGGATCTTGAGCTGCAAAATTCTATGTGTATCAAAAGTTATACACGTTCCAAGTAGACCCTTGTAGAATCTAATATCCAATTTTGGATGAATGAGAGATTCTTAGCTTAACTTTGCTTTAGGCCATTTCTATGAACATTGTTTGCCTCATAATCACTTCATATACTAGGCGAGAGATCATGAAACACGAATCTAAACATAAACCATGGAATTAGAGTTTACACACGCAAAACAACGATTCAATTTCTAGCTAAAAAATGCGGACGGTTACATTTGCATAATCTCTTCAGTAGGTAACTGCTCTCATTTAACGTGTTTGCCTAACCCGGATCCCAAAGGAAATTTATTCTTTTGTTGGGTTATACTTCACCTCAGGCCCAAGTGCAAAGCCCATGACCGAGTTCATAACAGAATATATTATTGTTATGATTTTGTGTCAACGTACTGATTTGTACCTCTTTATCTTGGTCTGCGAATAGGGGAAAGAATTTTAATCAACACATAAATATCACTACATTTTCAATATTAAAATAAATAACTATTGAACGAAAAAAAGTCCAAAGTATACGAATAATAGTAAGATAAAGGTTTGATCAATCAAACTTTTATTCACTTTTATTTTATTCTATGTATAACTAGTAAAGTAATTTGCACTTTGTGTGGTTATATATAACAACGTTAATATGTAAGTACTTTGCAAATAAGTACTTTGTGAATTTACTTCAGATAAAATAAATTAATTTTTTTTTATGTATATACATATATTTGAATTTTATTTTATTTTATTTCATTTATTTATTTGATAATGATAGTGTCTGGACTAGTTTGCACGCATCTCGAATAATTTCAAGTGATACCTGCCATTTCCCCACCCACATAGATATCAGGTAAATCCGTTCATCAAGACCAGTATAAATATGAAGAAATTACCTATTATTTGTCTCGGTCGAAAATTAAATGCAGAAGGGAACCCATAATCAAGTTGGTTGTTTGGCTCAGATGGGTCCTTTTCCATTCATTTTCACCTTTTTTTTTTTTAAAGTAAAATCCTTTTCTCAATTTCTTATTAATTTTTTTCCTTTTTAGGTTCTAAAAATGCACTTTTCTTTTTGTTTTTAACATGTACTTATCTTTTATGTTCGTTATACTGTTGTCGATTCTAAGTCGGGAATCTATTAGAAATAGCCTCTCTACTTTCTCTTTTTAGTTCTACAATGCAAAATCTCACCTCTATTTTTCTTAGGGTTAAAACTTGGATTGGTTCTTCTACCAACTTCTAGCGATCAGATACTTGTTCGATTTTATTGCATATTAATTTATTTTATTGAAAATCCACAAGTTTAAATTATAAGAATTGAATGATAAAAAAATGATCAATAAAGAATTAATTTGTAACGTTGTTGATAAAGACAGATGTCAAAAAATGAAATAGCAACTGATATATAATTATAATTAGGATGAGAAAGTGTGACAGAAATAATAAAATATAGTTAAAACTTTTACCTCACTTAAGGGTGTTAAGTGGGTCAGGCCGGGTCCACCCGAAATCGGTCCATTAAATTTAGCCGGGTTGTGGGTCCGGCCGGGTTCAGGTTGTGGTTAAGTAGGCCATGCCTGGTTCGGGTTCAATAGTAAAAATTTTAAAAATAACCCTAACCCAGCCTATTTAACCCAACCCTGTTAAAAATTCGGTCAAATTCGGTAAATTTTTTTTTTCAATATACACTATATATATCCACCTATATACATTTTAAATATGTTAAACAATATATACACACTATATATATAGTATATACTACATTAGAATTTAAAAAATATATACACATATACACAATTACACATATATACGTAACATTCAATATATACAACTATATACTACTTTAAATAAAACATATACTACAATATATATATATATATATATATATATATATATATGTACTACAATATATATAATTATATATATAGTTACATACTAATTACTAATTTATAAAACATATACACATGTGTACGTTAAATATATACGTCTATAAAGATATATACACATATATACACACCATTCAATATATATGTACTACTTTAAATAAAATATATACTACAATATATAAAGATTACAATATATATATATAGTTATATACTAATTTATAAAACACATACACATGTATACGTTAAATATACACATCTATAGAAGATATATACACATGTATACGCACCATTCAATATATATGTACTACTTTAAATAAAACATATACTACAATATATATACATTACAATATATACATAGTTATATACTAATTTATAAAACATATACACATGTATAAGTTAAATATACACGTCTATAGAAGATATATACACATATATACGCACCATTCAATATACATGTACTACTTTAAAAAAAAATTATGTATACGTTAAATATACACGTCTATAGAAGATATATACACATATGTACGCACCATTCAATATATATGTACTACTTTAAATAAAATATACTACAATATATATACATATAGTTATATACTAATTTATAAAACATATACACGTGTATACGTTAAATATATACGTCTATAGAAGATATATACACATATATACGCACCATTAAATATATATGTACTACTTTAAATAAAACATATACTACTATATATATATATATACTACAATATGTAAACAATTTATAAAATATAAACACATGTATACATTAAATATACACATCTATAGAAGGTATATACACAAATATACAAAACATACGCTACTTAATATAATAAATTAATAATACTTGATAGTAAATTAATAATATATTAAAATTAAGTTTTTAATTTAATCTAGAAATTCAATTTAAATCATTAAATGAAAAAAATTACAAAGTAAGGACTAAGGAGTGAATGAATGTTGAATTTTATTGATTGCGAAATGATCCAAAATATATAATTTACATGAATGAAAAATCTACAAATTATGCATCATTTTTTTCAACTCATTAATGTTAATATTAACGGGAACTTGCATAGGATAGTCAAAGTCAACGGGGCAAAATCATGCATTGGACTTGATTCTGCTGAGTTCTCCCGTAAAGACATAAGTTCTTCAAGTTTCTGCTCGTCGTTCGGTTTCGATTCTATTCTTTGATTTCTTCCTTCCACTCTAATACAATCTCTGAGGCAAACTAGTACATTCATTACATTGCTTCCCAATGAGTGTCGGTTGTCTCCAAGTTACTGTCGTCCCTGACTAAAAGCACTCTCTGATGCAACTGTTGACATTGGAACATTCAAGATATCTCTAGCTAATCTTGAAAGCATAGGATATTGTGTTTCATTACTCCTCCACCAATCCAACGCGTTGATTCGTCGTCTGTGATCCTCTGGCGGCGACCGAAGATAATATTTAAGCTCTTCCCGATAAGTTGATGTGTAAGCTTTCTCATCAACACTGTTCCAACAAGGTAAATCATAAAAGGAATCAGGAAAAACACTATGTGCCGGCCTTTTAGAAGATGATGGCTCCTCGGAAGGATGAGGAGCGACAGTTGGAGTGATATTTGTAGGTACGGCTAAATAAACTAAATCAGCATAGTGATTATATCATTTTTTTATGTATTCATTTGCATCACCCATAGCCGTCCACAAATCAGGTTGTACTTGTTCAGAATCATTGTTAGTATTTATTTCTAAGTTACATAAATAATAGTACTAAATTGGCACATAGTATTATATTTCATGCATGGATTTAGCATAGCACCAACCAACTAAATAGGGGAAATCGGAAGAAAATATTTTTTAAATTTAGTAAACATGGCACCAACAACTTCTTTATAACCTTTTTTATTTTTATATTCTTTGAGCAAACCAGAAATATCGGCTATATATGCCAAAATGTTACAAACAGTAGGATAATAAGCACCGAAAAATTCAACCGTAGCTATATAAAATTTTTCTAAAAACTTAACAAGATCATTAATTACAACCCAATCAGAATCATGTAGTATGCAATCAGCAGAATCAGTAAATGAACCATAATGTTGGTTAAAAGCTAGTGTAATAGGAACTCTTTATTTATAACAAGTTTTAAAAAAATCATACGTAGAATTCCAACTAATATCAATTTCCTCAGACATCAATATCGGTGCAAGTTCATTTTCTTGACATTTAACTTTAAATTCTCTAATTCTTTTCCTTCGATTATTTTCTTGAATAAAACCAACAGCAAGATGGATTTTTTCAATATAAAGCTCAAAAAACTCAAGACCATCTTTTACAATTAAATTATATATATGACATGCACACTTAATATGAAAAATTTCAGGTAACGGTGGAGATAGCTTAGTTTTTAACTTTGTTATAGCAGTCTTATTGTTAGAAGCATTATCAAAAGTAATACATAAGATTTTATTTTCAATACCATAAAATTCTGCAACTTTAACAATCAAATCGGCAATAAAATCTCCAGTATGTTTACGATCTTCATCATATAAAAAAGCAAGAATACGTTTTTGTATCACAAAATTACTATCCATCCAGTGACACGTAACGGTTAAATAAACATTTTTATTTACAGCACGACCAAGATCAGAAGTTAGGGACAATTTACATTGAATATTTTTTAACAATGTTGATAAATAAAAACAATATTGTGAATGAAGTCTAAAAATATCAGACCAACAAGTACTTCTAGAATACCATTAAACATAGGATTATAAATTGCTTGAATATAATGAATAAAGGCATCAGAAGAAGGAAAACTAAAAGGCAAACAACCCACAGCTACCATTTTAGCTATTTCTTCCCGGTCCCTCAATTTATTATACTTTTTCATTATCTGACCGGTTGTTGGGTCCATTCTAGTTTGCGTTGGCCCACCAACATCTGCACCACCTCGTGCAATATTTAACTCTCTTTCGTGAGCATCACCTATATGTCTCATTAACGTATCCGTACCCCTTTGCTTGCCTCTGCTTTTATGCTTATATATTTGTTGACAAATATTGCATTGCACCTCAGTAACTGATATACATTAAAAAAATTGCCATGCAATACTAGTTGTTTTACGAGCTCTTGGGGCACGGGGAGTGAGATTAACCGATTCAGATCTAATGTTAGCATTTCATACTGCGGGTGTCTCACCAATATTTTCATCATCTTCATCTAAATTAACCGCATCTACTTCATTTTCTTCTTCTATATCGTGATTTTTTTTAGCTTCTACATAATCCATATCGTGGGCACCTACACCTAAAGGTACGCCTACTTCTTTCTCAAAAGGTTGACTAAGTGGTGCCGGAGGCACACAGGTATATCTACTACTTGAAGTACCTCTACCGCTAGTAATTCATGTTTTACTACCACTACCGCTTCCGAGATAAATTTTTTTAACACCTTTAGTAGAGAGGTTTCTTAATTTATTTATAATATAAATTAAACTAAAAAAATTCAAAATACACAAATATAATAAAATTAAATATTCAACAATTAATACACTAAATAAAAATTAAATGTAAGAGATGGAACGACAATACCAAATTTTGAAAGTATCCGAAGGTTTCGACTTTAGAAACTTCCACTCGTACTTTGTAATTGCAAAATTAAAAAATTAGAGTGGGCACTTTAGGAAATTAAATATATAGAATGTTTGAGAATTGAGAATTGAGAGAATGAAAAATTGTGTGGAAAATGATTTGAAAGTGTAGGGTATTTATAAGAATTTTTTTTGGGTTAAAAAATACTTTTAAAAGAAATTATGTTTTTTAATAAAAAGTCACAAACTAGATGTTTGGACCCAAAAACGGCTGTATAGTCGTTGGGCCAAAGACTAGTTTGGACTTTGGGCCCAACAACCCACTTTTTTAAAAATAAAAAATAAAAAAAATTCGGCCCGATTAACAGCTCGGTCCGAGCCGGGTTAATCGGGTCCAACCAAAAAAATAAATTAGCCCGAAACTCGGTACCCTACAGCCCATGGATTGATCGAGCTGGATCAAACCGAGCTGGTTTTATTAAACGGATCGATTCGGGCCGGATTGGGCCGGGTCAACCCGATCAGTTTGATAGGCTTAATCTCACTAATCAATAAATTTTATATTGGATGAAGACACGTCTTCTAGATATGAAAAACTTATAAGGTTACATATTTATTTTTTATACAAAAACTTGAAAAAACAACATTATTTAATTTGTTCGAAGAATAATCAAGAAATGAAGGACATTATTTAATTTGTTCTAAGAATAATGAAGAAATAACTTTCACTAGTAACTTATAAGAGTAGGTAGTTTAATATAATTCCCAATATATGAAAGGTTACATATATTTATTTTTCTCTCACAAACTTAGAAATATGATGGGCTATTAGCTAGTGATAAAGCGCCACAAATGAATATTCCAATGTGTTCATTAACTTGTGATCTAGATCATCCTAGAGGACAAATGAATATTCCAATGAATACGACGTACTCCTCTTGCTCAAGATTGTTTAATTTGTTCGAATAATATATAGTCACGAAATACCCTTCACCAATAACTTATATTAATAGAAGTAGTTTACCACGTCATGGAACATGAAACATAATATTTTTTAACTTGGTCAAAATAAAATCGCGAAAATAACCTTCATTAGTAACATACTAGGTTACACATTTATTTTTCTAATAAAAACATGCATGGAAACACAATATTATTTGACTTGATAAAAGGATAGTTATGAAACATCCTTCACTAGTAACCTATTAGAGTAGATTGGTAGTTTTCTAATACATAGAAAACCTATAAGGTAAGGCTGTCTAACGGGCCGGGCCGGGTCAACCCGGAACCGGCCCCCTCTCTCTTACCGGGTTCCGGGCCGGTTACGGGCCGGTTTTGGCCTTAACCGGGCCGGGCCGGCCGGGCCGCACAGTAAAAAAAATAAAACCCACCCGGAACCGGCCCACTTAACCCAATCCGGTCAAACCCGCTAAAACCCGGTCAAAACCGGTCAAAACCGGTCAAAACCGGATAAAAACCGGTCAAATATACACTATATATACGCTATATACACAATATATACATTAAATATACACTTCTATAGAAGATATATACAATGTATACATTAAATATACACTTCTTAGAAGATATATACACGTGTATACGCACCATTCAATGTATATATACTACTACCTATAAAATATACTACATTATATATATATTACAATATGTATAGATATACTTATATACTAATTTATAAAACATATACACATGTATAGGTTAAATATACACTTCTATAGAAGATATATACACGTGTTTATGCACCATTCAATGTATATATACTACTACTTATAAAATATACTACATTATATATACATTACAATATGTATAGATATACTTATATACTAATTTATAAAACATATACACATGTATACGTTAAATATATACTTCTATAGAAGATATATACACGTGTATACACACTATTCAATGTATATACTATATATACTACTACTTATAAAATATACTACATTATATATACATTACAATATGTATAGATCTACTTATATACTAATTTATAAAACATATACACATGTATAGGTTAAATATACACTTCTATAGAAGATATATACACATGTATACGCACCATTCAATGTATATATACTACTACTTATAAAATATACTACATTATATATACATTACAATATGTATAGATATACTTATATACTAATTTATAAAACATATACACATGTATACGTTAAATATATACTTCTATAGAAGATATATACACGTGTTTATGCACCATTCAATGTATATACACTACTACTTATAAAATATACTACATTATATATACATTACAATATTTATAGATATACTTATATACTAATTTATAAAACATATACACATGTATACATTAAATATACACTTCTGTAGAAGATATATACACGTGTATACATTAAATATACACTTCTGTAGAAGATATATACAAATGTATACATTAAGTATACACTTCTATAGAAGATATATATAATGTATACATTAAATATACACTTCTATAGAAGATATATACACGTGTATACATTAAATATACACTTCTATAAAAGATATATACACATGTATACATTAAATATACACTTCTATAGAAGATATATATAATGTATACATTAAATATACACTTCTATAGAAGATATTAAAACTTTAAATTGATAAATAAAAAAAAATAAAAAACAACAACTAAGGAGTGAATGAATTTGTGGAATTTTATTGATTGCAAAATGATCCAAAATTTATAATTTACATGAATGAAAAATCTATAAATTATGCATCATTTTTTCCAACTCATGCATGTTATTATTAATTGGAATTTGCATAGGATAGTCGAAGTCAACGGGGGCAAACCCATGCATTGGACTTGATTCTGTTGAGTTCTCCCGTGAAGTCATTATTTCTTCAAGTTTGAGGTCGTCGCTTGGCTCTGGTTCCATTCCTTGGTTTCTTCTTTCTGCTCTAATCCAGTCTCTAAGGCAAACTAAAACATTCATTGCGTTGCTTCCCAATGAGTGTCGGTTGTCTCCAAGCTGCTGTCGTCCCTGACTGAAGGCGCTCTCTGATGCAACGGTTGACATTGGAACATTCAAGATATCTCTGGCTAATCTTGAAAGTACAGGATATTGTGATTCATTATTTCTCCACCAATCCAGCGAGTTGATCCGTCGTCTGCGATCCTCTGGTGGCGTCCGCAGATAATATTTCAGCTCCTCCCGATAAGTAGATGTGTAAGCTCTGTCATCCACACTGTTCCAACAAGATAAATCATAAAACGAATCAGGAAAACCACTATGTGCCGACCTTTTAGAAGATGATGGCTCCTCGGGAGGATGAGGAGCGACAGTTGGACTGATATTTGTAGGTACGGCTGAATCAAATAAATCAGCATAGTGATTATATAATTTGTCTATATAATCTTTTGCATCAGCCGTAGCCGTCCACAAATCAGGCTGCTCTTGTTCAGACTCACGGTTAGTATTTATTTCTAAGTTAGTATAAATAAGCGTACTAAAGTGACACATATGATTAAATTTCATGCAAGGATTTAAAATAGCACCAATCATGTAAATAGGGGGAATCGGGAAGAAATATTTTTTAAATTTCGTAAACATAGCGCCAACAGCTTCTTTATAACCTTCTTTATTTTTATATTGTTGGAGCAAACCAGAAATATCGGCTATATATGCCAAAATATTACAAACAGTAGGATAGTATGCACCGGAAAATTCAACCGTAGCTACATAAAATTTTTCTAAAAATTTAACAAGATCATTAATTATAACCCAATCAGAATTATGTAACATGCAATCAGCAGAATCAGCAAAAGAACCACAGTGTTGGTTAAAAGTGAGTGTAATAGGAATTCTATATTTATAACAAGTTTTTAAAAATTCATACGTAGAATTCCATCTAATATCAATTTCCTCAGGCATTAAAATCGGTGTAAGTCCATTTTCTTGACATTTAACTTTAAATTCTTTAATTCTCGCTCTACGATTATTTCCTTGAATGAAACCTACGGCAAGACGAATTTTTTCAATATAAACCTCAAAAAAGTCAAGACCATCTTTTACAATTAAATTATAGATATGACATGCACACTTAATATGGAAAATTTCAGGAAAGGGTGGAGATAACGTAGATTTTATTTTTGTTATAGCATTCTTGTTGTTAGAAGCATTATCAAAAGCAATACATAAAATTTTATTTTCTATACCATAATATCCGGCAATTTTAATAATAGAATCAAAAATAAATTGTCCAGTATGCTTGCGATCTTCATCATATAAAAAAGCAAGAATACGTTTTTGCATTATGAAATTACTATCCATCCAATGACAAGTAACAGTTAAATAATCATTTTTATTAACAGCACGACCAAGATCAGAAGTTAGGGCCAATCTACATTGAATATTTTTTAAGAATGTTGATAAATAAAAACAATATTGTGAATGGAGTTTAAAAATATCAGACCGACAAGTAGTTCTAGGAATACCATTAAACATAGGATTATAAATTTCTTGTATATAACGGATAAAAGCATCAGAAGAAGGAAAAGTAAAAGGCAAACAACCCACAGCTACCATTTTAGCTATTTCTTCCCGGTCCCTCAATTTATTATACTTTTTCGCTACTTGACCGGTTGTTGGGTCCATTCTAGTTTGCGTTGACCCACCAACATCCCCACCACCTTTTGCAATATTTAACTCTCTTTTGTGATCTTCAGCTATATGTCTCATTAACGTACCCGTACCCCCTTGCTTACCGCCACTTCTATGCTTATATATTTGTTGACAAATATTGCACTGCACCTCACTATCTGATATACGTTCAAAAAATTGCCATGCAATACTAGTTCTTTTACGGGGTTTTGGGGCACTGGGAGGACGGGAAGGGAGATTAACTGATTCAGATCTAACGTTAGCATGTCCTACTGCGGGTGTTTCAGCAATATTTTCATCATCTTCGTCTACATTAACTGCATCTACTTCATTTTCTTCTTCTATACCGTAATTTTCTTGAAATTCTACATAATCCATATCGTGAGCACCTACACCTATTTCTTCCTCAAAAGGTGTACCAAGCGGTACCGGAGGCGAAGGCACACGGGTATATCTATTACTTGAACTACCTCTACCGCTAATAATTCGCTTTTTACTACCACTACCGCTTCCGGGACAAAAATTTTTAACACCTTTAGCAGCGAGGTTTTTTAATTTATCCATAATATAAATTAAATTAAACTAAAAATATTCAAAATACACAAATATAACAAAATTAAATATTAAACAATTAATACAATAAATAAAAATTAAACGTAAGAGATGGAACGACAATACCAAATTTGGGAAGTATCCGAAGATTGCGACTTTAGAAACTTCCGCTCTTACTTTGTAAACGAAAAAATAAAAAATTAAAGTGAACACTTTAAGAAATTAAATATATTGAATATTTGAGAATTGAGAATTGAGATTTGAGAGAGAATGAGATTTGAGAGATTGGAAAATTGTGTGAGAAATGATTTGAAGTTGTAGGGTATTTATAGATTTATTTTGAGGATTAAAAAATATTTTTTTTTTTTTTTTTTTTTTTTAATGAAATGGGCCCAAACTAGCCGTTTGGACCCAAAAACGGTAATATTACCGTTGGGCCAACGGCTAGTTTGGCCCAACAGATTTTTTTTTTTTTTTTTTTTTTTTTTTGGTTACCGGGCCGGGCCGGGCCGGTTAACCGGCGGGCCTGGACCGGGTTGGTCCGGGCCGGGTTAACCGGGCCCAATTTTTTTAAAAAACCGGACCGGGACCCGGTACCCTAAAGCCCTAGGGCTTTCCGGGCCGGGTCAAACCGGTCCGGTTTATAGATACGGGCCGGGTCGGGCCGGGCCGGGTCAGCCCGGCCCGTTTGACACCTTTACTATAAGGTTACCTTTTTTTTTTTTTTTTTTTTTTACACAAACATGGAAACACAATATTATTTGACTTGCTCGAAGGCTAGTTTCAAAATTACCTTCATCAGTAACAACAGTTGATAAACTTCACCACATGGAACAATCCTAATATCCACTTCCATCATCACTAGTATAAGTGAAAGCACAAGTTTTACATAAAATTCAATCACTGCAATCACTATATTAATTGCAACTTCGATAACAAGTCATTTTGATAACAATTGGAAGAAGTGATTTTGCTTTCATCTCTGCAACATCAATTGGTAAGTCTCTCAATGCCATCACTTTAGGACGCCAAGAGAGATTAACTGCACATCCATCCATCCAATCCATCCAATCCATCCAGTCCATCCATCCATCCATCCAATCATCCAATCATCCAGTCCAATCATCCATCCATCCATCCATCCATATATATATCCATCCATCCATCCATCCATATATATATATATATATATATATATATATATCCATCCAGATATATATCCATATATATATATATCTATCTATCCATCCATCTATCCATTCATCTATCTATCCATCTAAGTATCCATCGATCTATCGATCCATCCATCCATCCATCGATCTATCCATCCATCTATCGATCCATCCATCCATCCATCCATCCATCTATCCATCCATTGATCCATCCATCGATCCATCTATCCATCCATCCATCAATCGATCTATCTATCCATCCACCCATCTATCCATCCATCCATCCATCTGTCCATCCATCCATCCATCCATCTATCCATCTATCCATCTATCCATTTATCTATACATTTATCTATCTATCTATCCATCCATCTATCCATCTATCTACCCATCTATCCATTCATCTATCTATCCATCTAACTATCCATCCATCCATCGATCCATCGATCGATCGATCCATCCATCCATCCATCAATTTTATCTTATCCTAAAACCTATCCAATCAAAATAAAACACATCACCTCACTATCCCACCTACCCTACCTCACTACCACACAATTCTCATTCACAACAAGCACACACTCCATTTTGGGGATATATACACACTCATATACAGAACATCGAGAAAAAAAAAATTCTTCCATTTCCATTCCATAGATATACTTAGCCACACAGTAACCAACACGTAATACACCATTAACCTCACCATGAACGGACAGCTTCCTTACCACTCCAACAACTCACACACTCCTTGATGACTCTATTTTTCCATTCTTTTACTCTTACCAAAACACCCACCCACAGCTACCATATACACAATTACATACTTCACTGAAGGCACACACTCACAGTAGAATCCCTCACAAATAGCCCACGATACACAATAGATAAAAAAATAGAGGGAGAGAGAACGATGGATTGAGCGAGAAACAGAGAGAAAGATTGAGAGTGAAGAGAGAGAGAGAGGGACGAGAGAGAGATCGAAGATCGGCGAGTCTTCGCCTAATCTCGCTGGAAAAGGCTTATCCACTGCCGAAATTGGCAAAATCAGCCCCCAAACAACTGAAATCGACCTGTTTATGGTCTGATACCGATCAAATCTTCCGAAAAATGGTGAAATTGGGTCGGTTTGTGCGAAATTGGTTTTGGGCGTGGATTGGTTCAATTTGGTTTTGATTTTGCGATTCTGGCGTTGGTTTCTTTTGATTCAATTTAGATTGATTTTATCATCGGTTCTCGATGGGAGCGAGTTGGACAGATTAATTGAATTGAGTTGCAGATTCGAATTGGTAAAAGCAAAGCAAAAGGCATATCAAGATTGGTGTGGTTCGCGTCGAGGGTCATTATTCAAGGTTTTCGGATCTGGTTCCATCATCCAATTGCATAATTTGCACAATACAACTCGATTTGAGGTCCAATTCTATCTCGCTCTAATTTTTGATTTCATTATATATGCGTGATTGGTTTGTAAGAAGCATGATATGAATACTTGGGTATATCAATTTGTTTGTTTGGTTTCGTTGACAATGACTGTGGATTGTTAAAGTGGTGATTGTGAATTGTTGGAATTTGGAGAATTAATTTGGGGGTGAGAGTTGAAAACTTGATATAGTTGGTGAATTTTGGTTAGTTTGATTCATTGGTTGTTTGACTTGAAATGGATGTTAATCGAACTCGATAGTACTGTATTTTAGGTCGAAGCAAAAAAATAGGCAAACGTTAGGAGTAGGCAAATTTAGGGATTATGTTTTGTTGAATATTTGAACTATGTGATTGAATGGTTTTTGGCTTTATCGCTTTGGGACCACTTGTATCATTTGGTCGGGGAATGCCCCGAAGTACTTGTATTATTTTATTCGGGGAATGCCCCGAAGTATTTTGTATTTGGAGAACATTCATGATGAAGGCTCAAGGCATAGCGTGCGGCATTGGAACTTAGTCTAGAATTAGTTTAGAATAGGATTTACATTTCTGTATTTTTCTATTTTGGGACATTATAACTCTGACTGGACACTGTATTGTTTATTTATTTTGTTTTGGTTGTTTGTTTGATTGTTTTACGTGTTTTTGTGTTGTTTGTACTTCGTAATATCAAATTAGCCGATTCACTCTACCAAGCGACCGTGGTCGAACCACGGGATCGAGGGGTTCCTAACACCTTTCCCTCGGTTAACAGAATTCCTTAACTGGAAGCTCTATTCGCAAACCAGTTTAAAGAGTCAAATCGTTTTGAAAAGGATTTTCCAAAGGTGACTTGGCACACCGATTTATGCCAAGTAGCGACTCTGAGTTTCAATGTAAATAATCCTTTTTCAAAATAAATTTTCATCTTTTGTCACTCAATAATAATAACTCTTTCAAACTTTAAAATGAATCTTTTCGGGTTAGAAAAGGGGTGTGACATATACTACAATATATATAGTTGTATACTAATTTATAAAACATATATACATGTATACGTTAAATATATACTACTTTAGAAGATATATACACACCATTTAATATATTATATATGTACTATTTTAAATAAAACATATACTACAATATATATATATATATATATATATATATATATATATATATATATATATATATATATATATATATATATATATATATATAGTTATATACTAATTTATAAAACATATACACATGTATAAGTTAAATATTTACGTCTATAGAAGATATATACATATATATACACACCATTCAATATATATGTACTACTTTAAATAAAACATATACTACAATATATATATATATATATATACTACAATATATATATAACTTGCTAAAAATAAGAAATAACCTTCGTCAGTAACCTACTAGGTTACATATTTATTTTCCAATAAAAAACATGCATGGAAACACAACATTATTTGACTTGCTAAAAGGATAGTTACGAAATAATCTTCATCGATAACATATTATTAGAGTAGATACATAATTTTTCAATACATAAAAAACTTATAAGTTTACATATTATTTTTCTTAAATAAACATGAAAAACACAAGTTCCAAAATAACCTTCATCAGTACATATTACATTCCCAATGTCGAGTACTTCCATCGTCACTAGTATATCTGTAAGCACAAGTTCTACACGCCCAACCATCACTGCAATCATCATGTGAATTGCAATATTGATAACAAGTCAGTTCGAATTTATTTGGGGGAAGAAGTAATTTTACTTTCATCTCTGCAGCATCAATTGTTAAGTATCTCAAAACCATCACTTTAGGATTCCAAGAGAGATTAGCTGCACATAAATTAATTATAATAATAATTAGAATAATTATATACACAATTATATTGCTCTCTATCAAATAATATATGTCCACTATATTAAAAATATATGTTTCATCACATTTGTTTGATTTAAAAAATCAATGAATAATTTATCCCTTTCTATACTGACTCAATGCATTTTTCAAGATATTAAATCTATTATATTCAAAGAGTGATATAGTAAGATTATTCCTATTATTTTTTGTTTCTTAACATGTATATTAAGTTAATAGTGCACCAGTATTGTTTGACGATAAAATATTACAAAGATATTAAATCTATTATATTCAAAGGGTGATATAGTAAAATTACTCGAAGTAAGGGTGTCAAGTGGGCCGACCGACCCGATCCGGCCCGGCCCGGTAAACCCTAGGGCTTTAGGGTTCCGAATCCCGGACCAGTTATTTTTTTAAAATGGACCCGGCTAATCCGGCCCGGACCAAGCCCAACGGCTATATAGCCATTTTTGGGTCCAAACGGCTAGTTTTGGCCCATTTATTAAAAAATAAAAATCAATTTTAAAAAATATTTTTTAATTCCAAAAAAATTCTATAAATACCCTACAACTTCAAATCATTTTTCACACAATTTTTCACCCTCTCAAATCTCATTCTCTCTCAAATCTCAATTCTCAAATATTCAATATATTTAATTTCTTAAAGTGTTCACTTTAATTTTTTAATTTTTCGTTTACAAAGTACGAGCGGAAGTTCCTAAAGTTGCAACCTTCGGATACTTCCAAAATTTGGTATTGTCGTTCTATCTCTTACGTTTAATTTTTATTTATTGTACTAATTTTTTAATATTTAATTTTATTATATTTGTGTATTTTGAATATTTTTAGTTTAATTTAATTTATATTATGGATAAATTAAGAAACTTCGCTACTAAAGGTGTTAAAATTTTTTATCCCGGAAGAGGTAGTGGTAGTAAAAAGCGAATTACTAGCTCTAGAGGTAGTTCAAGTAGTAGATATACCCGTGTGCCTTCGCCTCCGGTACCGCTTGGTACTCCTTTTGAGGAAGAAATAGGTGTAGGTGCTCACAATATGGATTATATAGAAGCTCAGAAAAATTACGGTATAGAAGAAGAAAATAAAGTAGATGCGGTTAATTTAGACGAAGGTAATGAAAATATTCCTGAGACACCCGCAGTAGGAGATGCTAACGTTAGATCTGAATCGGTTAATATCCCTCCCCGTCCTCCTAGTGCCCCAAAACCTCGTAAAAGAACTAGTGTTGCATGACAATTTTTTGAACGTATATTAGATATTGAGGTGCAATGCAATATTGTCAACAAATATATAAGTATAGAAGTGGAGGCAAGCATGGGGGTACAGGTACGTTAATGAGACGTATAGCTGAAAATCACAAAAGAGAGTTAAATATTGCACAAGGTGGTGGGGATATTGGTGGGTCAGCGCAAACTAAAATGGACCCAACAACCGGTCACGTAGCGAAGAAGTATAATAAATTGAGGGACCGGGAAGAAATAGCTAAAATGGTATCTGTGGGTTGTTTGCCTTTTAGTTTTCCTTCTTCTGATGCCTTTATTCGTTATATACAAGCAATTTATAATCCTATGTTTAACGGTATTCCTAGAACTACTTGCCGGTCTGATATTTTTAGACTCCATTCACAATATTATTTTTATTTATCAACATTGTTAAAAAATATTCAATGTAGATTGTCCCTAACTTCTGATCTTGGTCGTGCTGTAAATAAAAATGATTATTTAACCGTTATTTGTCATTGGATGGATAGTAATTTCATGATGCAAAAATGTATTCTTGCTTTTTTATATGATGAAGATCGTAAACATACTGGACAATTTATTGCTAATTCTATTGTTAAAATTGTCGGATATTATGGTATTGAAAATAAAATTTTATGTATTGCTTTTGATAATGCTTCTAACAACTGTAAACACCTAATTTTTGACCCAAACCTAATATTTTTATACCATTTTAATGTTCAATTAATTTTTATTTTATTTTATTTTATTTTTATTTTTATTTTTATTTTTAGGCATTTTAAATTTATCTTATTTTTGAGGTTCGTTTATTATTTTTTTAAAAAAAAAAATATACAAAAATAGAATCACATTTTAGATAAGTTATTATTATTATTTATTTATTTATTTAAAATAAATAAATAAATAAAAACTAATTAAATTATGTTATTTTCCTCTTTTAACTTTTAATAAAGAATCTAGTGATATTAATATTTCTTAATCATATTTCTAAGACTAGACATTTAGTTTATTTATATTTTTTATTATTTTTATTTTTATATTGAAAAAATATAATAATTAAAAAAAAAAAAAAAAAAAAACTACCCTACTTCCCATTACCTCCAACATTCCCCTAACCTTCCCATTAAAACTAAAAACTACCCTACTTCCCATTACCTCCAACATTCCCCTAACTTTCCCATTAAAACTAAAAAAAAAACTACCCTACTTCCCATTACCTCCAACATTCCCCTAACTTTCCCATTAAAACTAAAAACTACCCTACTTTCCATTACCCCCACTTTCCCCATTCTCCCACTAAACCTCCCCATTACCTCCACTACATCTTTCCCCCATTATTCCCTTAACTCCCATTCTCACTCAAGCACACACACTCCCTATATAAACACACACATAAAACACTCAAGAGAGAAGACACATATGGACTAATTTGAGAAAAAGATCCACACATATGCACACATAAAGGAACACATAGGGGAAAATAAAAACCAAAAATTCCTCACATCAAAAGACTTTGAGTTTTGGTCGCGGTTTAAGTTCGAGGCTTCTTCTTGTTGTTGTTAGGAATTATTTTCGAAAGAGGTAACCCTTAATCTTCCTTTATTATGTAGTTTAAACGATTGTATGAAACTTGATTCAATATTATGAAGTTTTTTTTAACTCACATGTGTTGAACCTATTTTAATTTCGATGTTATTAATTTGAGGTTTGTTTAGATTTTAAAATCATAAAATTAAAGTAAAAGTATGAATAAGGTTATTTTCAATGATTTCTTATGTTATCTAGTGTGCATATTTCATTACTTTTACGTAGTTTGTGCTCTACATTAAAAAAAATAAAATACAATTCGTTTGTTGGTTTGAACTAATATTCATAAAAATGGTTTCGATTTTTGCGTAAGATAATGTTTAGAGTTGTTAATGTTAGAAGACATAGCGGTACATCTAATTAGTGCGCGATTAGTGTAATCGTGTTTAAACTAGAACAAGAACATAGGATTCATGCATGCATGCATGCACGTAAAAATAGAAAAGAGGGCACATGAAAAAAAAAACAAGAAACAACCGTAAGTGAGAAAAAGTGAGAAAGGTAGAAAGAATAACATAAAACACGCTAAAAGAACGGGGGAGGCTAGGGAGTAAAGAAAAATAACACACAACAAATAAGAGACATTTTTGAAGATTGTGGTTTGGAGTGCGAGTGTTAAGCCCCCGCTTTGAGTTTCATCGACGTTCTTGCTTCTATATATTCAATCTATTTTATCACATAAGTTCTTACTTAGTTCTTTTCTATTCAATTTCATTAACATTATTGTGAAACAAAGTATGAATAAATTATGTGAGTTTTTAATATATTGTTTAGTATGTAGAGATGATAACTTATATGACATTATCGTCAGTTGCACGTTTTAATTATCCAAACACTTACATATTTACTCCGAAATTTGGGAGTTGATAAAACTAATTATTGTTGGGCTAATAAATATTTTTATTCTTTTTAATTATTTGGGCCATTCTAGAATACCATTTTATCCATGCCGTTGTTAACTTTAATTAAGGCACTAATAATGTGATTGGTTACAGGATGTTTAAAATGAAAACATAATGCCTTACTATTTAAGAATTTAGTTAATATTCGGCTACTATGTTTCAATCATAAATTAATGAAATGAAAAGAATATAGCTAAAAATCATCTTTAGTTAATGTTCCATTTTTTTAACTTTGGCTTTTAATGGGAACTTTTTGTCCTTTTCTTTACAAATATTAGACTATAAACTTAATTTGCTATCATTGGAAGGAGCACTTCAACCAATTCCAACCAACCTATGATTCAATAAAATATCCTTTAAAAAGTTTAATGTACAAAAAAGGTTAATGAGAAAGTTGGAAAGCCCTGCTACCGGCTATACGTTATAATAAAATTAACCTACCATTTGAAGCCGATTGGATTGGGTTGGGTAGATTTTACCTATTAGGTGCTTATTTAGATTTTGAAAATATGGGATGCTCCATAAGGGCCACGAAGGCGCGAGAAATATATTCCAAGTTTGTGGTGAGGCCGAAAAGTACTACTATCGGTAAGCCACACGTCAATATAATAAATAATTCCAAAATAAATTAAAAGTGGGAGGCAAACAACTGTTAGGTTAACAAATATTATAAATCCAAAATAAAATAAAAAATTAATTTAAGCCAGACGTAAGTCATTAAAGCGACCGTGCTAGAACCACGGGACTCGAGGGGTGCCTAACACCTTCCCCTCGATCAACAGAATTCCTTATCCGGATTTCTAGTTCGCAGACCCAAAAAAATAAAAATTAAAGAGTCATTTCCTTTTGAATAGGGATTCAATAGGGTGACTTGGAACACCCAAACTCCATTCCATGTGGCGACTCTGTAAATAAAATAATTCCTTTTTCAAAACGTCACTTTAATTGGAAAAACCCATTTTCTCTAAAACCGACTGCCTAGCGGGGGTCGGATGCGGTGTTTAAAAAAAATGGGGTGTGACAACAACAAGACTGCTATAACAAAAATAAAATCTACGCTATCTCCGCCCTTGCTTGAAATTTTTCATATTAAGTGTGCATGTCATATATATAATTTAATTGTAACAGATGGTCTTGAGTTTTTGAGCTTTATATTAAAAAAATTCGTCTTGTCGTTGGTTTTATACAAGGAATAATCGTAGATCGAGAATTAGAGAATTTAAAGTTAAATGTCAAGAAATGGACTTACACCGAGTTTGATGCCTGAGGAAATTGATACTTGATGGAATTCTACGATGAATTTTTAAAAACTTGTTATATATATAGAATTGCTATTACACTAGCTTTTAACCAACATTGCGGTTCATTTACTGATTCTGCTGATTGCATGCTATATAATTCTGATTGGGTTGTAATTAATGATCTTGTTAAGTTTTTAGAAAAAATTTATGTAGCTACGGTTGAATTTTTCGGTGCTTATTATCCTACTGTTTGTAAAATTTGGGCATATATAGCCGATATTTTTTGTTTGCTCGAAGAATATAAAAATAAAAAAGGTTATAAAGAAGCTGTTAGCGCCATGTTTACGAAATTTAAAAAATAATTTTTTCCGATTCCCCCTATTTACTTGGTTGGTGCTATGCTAAATCCGTGCATGAAATATAATAATATGTGCCACTTTAGTACTCTTATTTATACTAACTTAGAAATAAATAGTAACCATGATTCTGAACAAGTACAACCTGATTTGTGGACGGCTACGGCTGATGCAAATGATTACATAGAAAAATTATATAATCACTATGCTGATTTATTTGATTTAGCCGTACCTACAAATATCACTCCAACTGTCACTCCTCATCCTCCCGAGGAGCCATCATCTTCTAAAAGGCCGGCACATAGTGGTTTTTCTGATCCGATTTATGATTTAAATTGTTGGAACAGTGTTGATGAGAGAACTTACACATCAACTTATCGGGAAAAGCTGAAATATTATCTTCGGACGACACCAGAGGATCGCAAACGACGGATCAACATGTTGGATTGGTGGAGGAGTAATGAAACACAATATCTTGTGCTTTTAAGATTAGCTAGAGATATCTTGAATGTTCCAATGTCAACCATTGCATCAGAGAGCGCTTTAGTCAGGGACGACAGCAGCTTGGAGACAACCGACACTCATTGGGAAGCAATGCAATGAATGTTCTAGTTTGCCTCAGATATTGGATTAGAGCGGAAAGAAGAAACCAAGGAGTGGAACAGGAGCCGAGCGACGAGCTGAAACTTGAAGAAATTATGACTTCACGGGAGAACTCAGCATAATCAAGTCCAATGCATGGTTTTGCCCCCGTTGACTTCGACTATCCTATGCAAGTTCCCATTAATATTAACATGAATGAGTTGGAAAAAATGATGCATAATTTGTAGATTTTTCATTCATGTAAATTATAAATATTGGATCATTTTGCAATCAATAAAATTTCCCAAATTCATTCACTCCTTAGTCCTTGCTTTTTATATTTTTTCATTTAACGATTTAAAATTTTAAATTGAATTTCTAGTTTTCTACGTTAAATTAAAAACTTACTTCTAATATATTATTAATTTACTGCCAAATATTATTAATCTATTATATTAAGTAGCATATGTTTTGTATATTTGTGCATATATCTTCTAAAGAAGTGTATATTTAACATATACATGTGCATATGTTTATAAATTAGTCTATAAGTATATCTATATATATTGTAATGTATATATAATGTAGTATATTTTATAAGTAGTAGTATATATACATTGAATAGTGCATATACACGTGTATATATCTTCTATAGAAGTGTATATTTAACGTATACGTGTGTATATGTTTTATAAATTAGTATATAAGTATATCTATATATATATATATTGTAATGTATATATATTGTAGTATATTTTAAAAGTAGTAGTATATATACATTAAATGGTGCGTATACACGTGTATATATCTTCTAAAGAAGTGTATATTTAACGTATACATGCGTATATGTTTTATAAATTAGTATATAAGTATATCTATATATATTGTAATGTATATATAATGTAGTATATTTTATAAGTAGTAGTATATATACATTGAATGGTGTGTATACACGTGTATATATCTTCTATAGAAGTGTATATTTAACATATACATGTGTATATATTTTATAAATTAGTATATATCTATATATATTGTAATGTATATATAATGTAGTATATTTTATAAGTAGTAGTATATATACATTGAATGGTACATATACACGTGTATATATCTTCTATAGAAGTGTATATTTAGCGTATACATGTGTATATGTTTTATAAATTAGTATATAAGTATATCTATACATATTGTAATGTATATATATATTGTAGTATATTTTATAAGTAGTAGTATATATACATTAAATGGTGCGTATACACGTGTATATATCTTCTATAGAGGTGTATATTTAATGTATACATATGTATATGTTTTATAAATTAGTATATAAGTATATCTATATATATTGTAATGTATATATATTGTAGTATATTTTATAAGTAGTAGTATATATACATTGAATAGTGTGTATAGACATGTATATATCTTCTATAGAAGTATATATTTAACGTATATATGTGTATATGTTTTATAAATTAGTATATAAGTATATCTATATATATTGTAATGTATATATATTATAGTATATTTTATTAGTAGTATATATACATTGAATAGTGCGTATGCACATGTATATATCCTCTATAGAAGTGTATATTTAACATATACATGCGTATATGTTTTATAAATTAGTATATAACTATATATATATATATTTTAATGTATATATATTGTAGTATATTTTATAAGTAGTTGTATATATACATTGTATGGTGCATATACACGTGTATATATCTTGTATATTTAACGTATACATGTGTATATATTTTATGAATTAGTATATAAGTATATCTATATATATTGTAATGCATATATATTGTAGTATATTTTATAAGTAGTAGTATATATACATTGAATGATGCGTATATATGAGTAATTGACTAATTGTGTATATGTGTATATATTTTTTAAATTCTAATGTAGTATATACTATATATATAGTGTATATATATTATTTAACGTATTTATAATGTATATAGGTGGGTATATGTAATGTATATCGAAAGAAAGTTTTTTTTTTTTAATATTTTTGACCGGATTTGACCGATTTTTTAACCGGGTTTGATCAGGTTTTGGTGGGTTTGACCGGGTTGGGTTAAGTGGGCCGGGTTAGGGTGGGTTTTAATTTTTTTACTATTGGGCCCGAACCAGCCCAGTCCACTTTGATCCCAACCCGGCCCGACCCGGCCCTCAACCCGGTTAAATAACACGGGCTGATTTCGGATTGGTCCGGCCCGACCCACTTGACAACCATAACTCGAAGGGTGATATAGTAAGATTATTCCTATTATTTTTTGTTTCTTAATATGTATATTAAGTAAATAATGAACCAGTATTATTTTACCGATAAAATATTACAAAGAGACAAAGAATAGTAAAAGAGTTTAATTAGAACCTGAAATTGCGATTAAGAAAAGGGTATTTTAGTCATTTTATCTGCCAAACATCTACATTCACTGTCATTTACGTGTCCACGACACAGATTGCATGGTGCATGCAAGGGCATTATAATCTTTTCGTCTCCTTTGGCAGTTTGTTTTCAATGTGGAAGTATTTAGGTTTGTGATGACACATCTCTTTTGTCATTTGTTCAAAAGTAAGGGATATTGGTAAAGTTATTTTTAAATTTTTGAGAAAAATATGAAAAATATTTATACTTTGTCTAAATTTGTAATTATGTATACTAAACGTTGAGAAGGTTCTACGATCTCTCTAGACTTTTTTTTTCGTATTTAAATGGCATATATCTGTCCACTTGGATCAGTTATTCAGTCATCCAAAGGGTGATGATTCATACATGACCTTTCAACAAATAATTAGTCCTCTTAATTATGTTTTAACTCCTAATTATATAACCCTGAAATGTTATCATGATGAGGTTTTGAATAGTAAAAGTCGAAATTAAGAAGAGTAATTATTTATTGAAAGATCATGTGTAAATTATCACCCTTTGGGTGACTGAATAAGTGGGCCAAGTGACAAACATATGTCATTTAAATACAAATAAAAAGTCTAGGGGGTCATAAGACCCCGCAACGTTCAGTATGCGCAAATTTTTTATTTATATTTTGCTTGTATTTTGTGCGAGAGGTTGGTTATGGATATGTAACGACTCAAATCTTTATTATGCTAAGAAGTTATTTCGATCAAGAAAATTTTCGTTTCGAACCATTTAGGATTTATTTTCGTGGAGAAAAGCCATGGACCAAATTAATTTGGGGCTAGACTCATGTATTATGATAGGAAATGCCATGCTTAGATCTATGGGCGTGAAATTTGGATGATTTTGATAACAAACTGAACTTAAGATAATGAATCGATGAATTTAGCGATGCATGTTGATACAAGAACAACAAGGGAAACACGAAACAACTCCAAAACAGTTCGCAAATGTTAACGATTCGAGGACCTTTATGGATACCACTCTCGGATTCACTACCAACAACAAGAATATAATATATAATGGTGCATTTGAAACCAAAACAACCACCTCAAACTAATATTATCAACCAAATATGATGAACACGAAGAACAACAACAATGTGAGAAACAACAACTACAAACGGCTCACAATACAAGATACACACGTTTACAAGATTGCAAGAATAGAAAGATAGATAGACAAATTGAAGATGTAATCTTAAGAACCCAAAAACATATTCCACTCTTGGTCCCTTAACACTACACCCTACAATCACCTATCTTTTACATGACACAAGATCGGATTTCACCTCTCTAGCATCAACGTTTCCAAGCAATCAACAACAAAGAGAATCCACCCTATTGTTGTATCCTAGTTTTGGTTTTACCTCATCAAGAGAAGAGAGGATTTTGTGTTTTTCAAATGTTTCTCCCTTCAACATCCATAGTAATCTGAGTATATAAAACCCTACATTGTTCTTTATATAGCTATTACAAGATATAAGTTAAAATGACCGAAAGGGCCTTCAAAGAATGGGTAGACCATCAAGTGTAAGTTATGGGCTGGTTTTGGTGTGTTTTAGGCCTCTTCTACACTTCAATTGCACACATCAAGTATCGGCACCAATGCGCACCCTTATAAGTCTATATCCGTGATTATTCTTGTATCATCCTCTCCATCTTGAGAGGAATTTGCCCACAAATTGACGGCATCATCTCGTTCAATTGGCCACTTCAAAAGAAACCACTCAAAAAAGTCCGCAAAACCTAACGAGCTCGAGAGCTCAATAATAACAAGGAACGTATCAAAAACGAACTAAAAATAATCCACAAGAAATGCACAAAAACAAGTCCACAAGCTAGCCAAACCCGAAAGCATTATTACAACAAGTCTCAAATCCAACATCTTCATTTTGACCCTCAACTTCCTCTCCTTCTTGATATTAGCCTTCAATATCATTCTACTCAAGCCTCCCTCTATCATATAAGCATCGTCGTAGACTCCACATCCTTCATGTCTCTCTCTACCATGTTCCTCTTCTTGGATGTTTTGGTTTTGGGAAAGGAAAATTTCGGTTGAGAGGCTCGATTTGGTAACATGGAGCTTTGATTGTGGAGCTTGGATGGGAGAAAATTGTCTTCCAAGTCCTCCTTGTTGGACTTGGTCAACTTATAGGGTAAGTGTTCTATCTTGTTCTCGGTTTTGAGGGCTATTTGTAGCTTGGCTTGTGGCATTATGTGGTGGTCTTGGAGGATTGGTCATTGGAAGTAAAGTTTTGAGAGTAAAAGCACGAGAGTTCCTTTGACTCTCCATTCGACCCAACCTTTCACTAATAGTTACTACATCCGAGTTAATTTTTCAAGACCCGCATTTGCCTTAGCAAGGTCTTAGGATAAAGCATTAAGGAGGGCCAAAATGGTTTCCATGTCTCTCGGATTTTTTTCTCACTTTGATCTCACAAGTGTCGTATACTTACTTGTACTCCATGAGGCATTGAGAGGTGGACCAAGTATTACAATGACTCAAAAGAATAAGACATACAAAGGAACGATACACGAAGGACGGCTTCATAACTAACTTACAATCTAGTACTAGCTTGTAAGTTAGTAATGGAATCAACAAACGAAACTAAAGAAACAATACAATGAAACTAAAAGATCAAATTTGAGCCAAGATTATTGCGTGAACAGTTTATATGGTGATGTGGCAATCCACTAGTGGTTCGGTTCTTGATAAATTTTAATTTCACAATTTGGACTTTGATGGAAATTGTTCAATGGAGAAAAATACAAACTAGTCTTTTGAGCTCCTTTTTCAATTCAAATTTCAAGATTTTTAAGTCTTTGACTAGACTTGTACTCCTCCTTAAAATATGGACCCTTGTTTTATGGAAAGTGGTTGAGATATGATGTAAAGTCTTTTAGTGGTTGGGGGTTCTTTCAAGACTTAACAAGTACAACACCTTGTCTTTCATCTTTTTAAGACCTAAGGTTCACTTGAATGTTAATAAGGTTAAGAATATAGTGAAGAACTTCAAGAACACAAGAACCACAACAACAACAACCAACAACAATCGCCAAGAACAACAATAATTCCACAACAACAAGGCTAACAACAATATCACCAACAACGGCAAAGCTTTTAATGTTGTATTTTGGTTTTAACAAGGGATTTAGGTTGTGATGAGTAACAAGAACACAACAATAACCTTTCAAGATCTTCAACAATACTAACCAACGTTCAACCAAGAACCAAGACACAACAAAGGTTACCATACGGTCAAGAACAATCAATAAGAAGTCACGGCCCAACCCTTGTTCACAACAACACTTCAACAAGTTCAAGCTCAAGTTTTAGATCTAGGCACTTTGAGTGTTGGTGAGAAAGAAACCAACACTTGAAACACTCTAAACATACAAAAGACTACCAACTCCAGACAACATAAATCGGCCAAGACACAACAATAAGAAGTTCAACTTCTCGACCAAGAACAAGATCTTCAAGAATTTTTTTTTTTTTAATTTTCTCACAAGCAAGTCCAAGATTGATCTTTTAGGAGCAAGATGAAATACGAATCTAATACCAAATGATACAAGAACAACCATACAAATACAAAAAAACTCTAAAACAGTCTGCAAATCTTAACGATCCGAGGACCTTATTGGAGACCACTCTCGGATTCACTGCCAATAACAAGAATACAAGATATAATAGTGTATTTGACAACAAAACAACCACCTCAAACTAATATCATCAACCAAATATGATGAACACAAAGAACAACAACAATGTGAGAAACAACATCTACAAATGGCTCACAATACAAGATACAGACGTTTACAAGATTGCAAGAATAGAAAGCTAGATAGATATACAAATTGAAGATGTAATCTTAAGAACCCAAAAATATATTCCACTCTTGGACCCTTAACACTACACACTATAATCACCTATCTCTTATCTAATACAAGATCGGATTTCACCTCTCTAGCATCAACGTTTCCAAGCAATAAACAACAAAAAGAATCTATCCTATTGTTGTCTCCTAGTTTCGGTTTTATCGCATCAAGAGAAGAGAGGAATTTGTGTTTTTCAAGTGTTTCTCCCTTAAAAATCCATAATAATCTGAGTAAATAAGACCCTACATTGTTCTTTATATAGCTATTACAAGATATAAGTTAAAATGACCACAAGGGCCTTCAAAGAGTGGGCAACCCATCTAGTGTAAGTTATGAGCTGATTTTGGTGTGTTTTGGGCCTTTTCTACACTTCAATTGCACACACCAAGTCTCGGGACCAACTCACACCCTTATAAGTCTATATATGTGATTATTCTTGTATCACATGTTGAGTTATCAAATTGTGCTAACTTTTTAGTCACTGGGAGGTTACGATGTTCGTACCAACTAGGGGTAGGTCGATAGGTGGCGTTTGTACAAGTTCATTAAAAGGGGTAGATGAGGGATAGACTTAATGGGTGAACTTATTGAGTAGATGTGGAATTCCCTTGCTTGCATGTGTTTTGAGTCAACACTAGAGGGTAAGTAAGTAGAGTTGGGTTAATAAAGGAAGAAAAGAAGTAGGTCAATGGTGTTAGTAAGTAGATGTGGGAGTCGAGATTAGTATAGATAGCAATCGGTTGTTAACGAGCCTCAATTAAGCCTGTCAAATGGGTAGGGCTGACTCGACCCGACCAGGTCCACTAAGCAAACCTGGCCCGGTATAACCTGGCCCGGTCAGTCCGCGGGCAGTAGGGAACCGGGTCCTGGGATGGGTTAATTTTTTATTTTGGGCTTGGTTAACCTGGCCCGGATCAGAATTAGCCCAAGCCCGCCGGTTAACCGACCCGGCCCGACCCGGTTAAGTTTTCTTTTTTTTTAATTGGATTTAATTAAAAGTTAGTTTTAATAGATTATTAATTTACTATCAAGTATTATTAATTTATATATGTGTATATATATCTTCTATAGACGTATATATTTAACGTATTCATGTTTATATGTTTTATAAATCAATATATAACTATATATATAATTATATATTGTAGTATATATATATATTGTAGTATATGTTTTATTTAAAGTAGTACATATATATTGAATGGTACGTACATATATGTATATATCTTCTATAAACGTATATATTTAGCGTATACATGTGTATATGTTTTATAAATTAGTATATAACTATATATATAGTGTGTGTTTGTATTGTAGTGTATATATATATTGTAGTATATTTTATTTAAATAATACATATATTGAATGGTACGTATATGTGTGTATATATCTTTTAAAGTAGTATATATTTAACGAATACATGTGTATATGTTTTATAAATTAGTATATAACTATATATATAGTGTGTGTATATATTGTAGTATATTTTATTTAAAGTAGTACATATATATTGAATGGTACGTATAGATGCGTATATATCTTCTATAGACGTATATATTTAACGTATACATGTGTATATGTTTTATAAATTAGTATATAACTGTATATATAGTGTGTGTATATATTGTAGTGTATATATATTGTAGTATATTTTATTTAAAGTAGTACATATATTGAATAGTACATATATATGTGTATATATCTTCTAAAGTAGTATATATTTAGCGTATACATGTGTGTATATTTTATAAATTAGTATATAATTATATATATATAGTGTGTATATATTGTAGTGTATATATATTGTAGTATATTTTATTTAAAGCAGTACGAATATATTGAATGGTACGTATATATGTGTATATGTTTTATAAATTAGTATATAACTATATATATATCTATCTATCTATATATATATATATATATATATATTGTAGTATATGTTTTATTTAAAGTAGTACATATATATTGAATGGTGCGTATATATGTGTATATATCTTCTATTGACGTATATATTTAACGTATACATGTGTATATGTTTTATAAAGTAGTATATAACTATATAAATATATATTGTAGTATATATATGTATATATATTCTAGTATATGTTTTATTTAAAGTAGCACATATATATTGAATGGTGCGTATATATGTGTATATATCTTCTATAGACGTATATATTTAATGTATACATGTATATATGTTTTATAAATTAGTATATAACTATATATATATATATATATATATATATATATATTGTAGTATTGTAACGACCCTCCCGATCTTCTGTGAAATTTTCTCATCTTTTCTATTTTTAGCTCTTGCGGTTGTTTATATACATGAATTATGACTTACAGGATTATAGTACCAATTCGTGAGGTGTTCGGAGGCGATTTAAGTCATTAATTGGGTCCTTTAGTTTTAATAAAGTTAAAACCCGATAATAGTCATATTTTTAATCGAGACGACCTGGGGTTAGTATTTTTACATTTCAATAGGTTCGGAACGTACTTTTTTGTCAATATAAATGTTTAACTTATTTTTGAGGTATCGCAAATTATTTGAGAATTTACTGGATATTTTAGATATTATTTTAGTTGGTGGTTATGGGTCAAATTATTATTCTTAAAAACTATTGTCTCCTATGTATAATAACAGATTAAGTGGGAAGGATTTAACATGTTAAAATATATATATTATCAAAAGCCCTTAACTATGAGCGGTTGAACACAGAAGTTGCAATTTTACACTAAACCGTGAAAAAAAAAAGGGATTCTCAGCAAATACCATATCCAGGTTAGTGTACTAATTCTTTTGATTTGCGTGGATTCGTCCCAGTTAATAGCTTTTTTTTTTTTATGTAGTGAGTGCCACTTTCTCATCTATATTGGCATTAAATAATAGAATGACAGTAGCAAATATATGTGTGTACATGTTTCTCTAAAGTTATGTTAATGAAACAATTTTATCACATTTTAATAAGTTTGTAGTAATTGTTGGCGGATGATAATAAATCAAAATTAATGTTGTGAGGTTAAAGATCATACATTCAGTGGCATGGCAGTGCGTGTGATTTGCAAAATAAGGCATGAAATTGATAGTTTAATTTTGTTTTATAATAATAATGTATTGAATCATTAGGCAGTGATGACAATTGAAAATTAGTGACAGTATTGGTTTATGTCTAATGATTTCCATGCTTCTGAAGATTTTGAAGTTCTTTATTTCTTGGGTATTATTTTAGATTTCAAGATTATAGAATTGAGATTTAAAATCTAGAGTTCTTAAAGTGAGAATGTATTAACTTAGAGATCGAATAAAGATCCGCTTTAGTTGAAATTTGGCGTACTATTTTATATTTTTATGCGGATTATATATTTGAACAGATTTTGATTATTTAGAGACCCTATGTAAGGACAAATTTGTTAATTGATGCTTTGCTTCGGGTACCGATTTTGAACGTTCTGAAAAATTGAGAAAGGAAAAGACACTGGTGGACTAGTGATATTCGGATTCTTCGAGTGAGGTAGGTTACGGTTTAATTGGAGTTTAGACTCGACTTAATTGTGTGTATGCTCCTGAATTGGATACTTGTGGATTGGTATTCAGACATGCTTGAATTTATTGATGTTTGGATTATTGATTCGTGTATAAATATTTATTGAAAATTGACTTGATAAAATTGTCTTTTGACTTTAAGTGTACTTGTAAACTTGGTACATTGTGTTGTATGCTGTGAGGTTGTGTAAGATGATATTGATATTACTTGTTTATATTTATGTTGGATTGAGTACCACGTCGGTACGGTTATATTTATGTTGGATCGGGTACCACGCCGGTACGTTTATATTTATGTTGGATCGGGTACCATGTTGGTACGTTTATATTTATGTTGGATCGGGTACCATGCCGGTACGGTACATGAACATAGATTGTTCCCTGCAGATCATTACTATTTGGGCAAAAATAAGTCCCATAGCATGTGTGTACATACTTGTGTTGATTCTATGGATGTTTACCGTATGATTGATACTCTTGATAGTTATGTGGCTTGTTTGTGAGAACTGTTGACCTGTTATTGTTGTATTGTGGATTTAATGAGAATTTGTTATTTGATGATGCCTATCCACTTGCTTTTCTAATTATGTTGTGTACATCCTATTAAGTTGAGTTGGCCTATGATGCCTACCAGTACTAGTGGTTTGTACTGATACTACCCTGTACTCTTCTTTTGCTGAGTGCAGAAAGTGTTCCAGAGGCCCCGACACGACCTCATCTCTAACGTTTGACAACAAATCTTGATCCGAGGGTTAGCACTCTATCTTCAGGTTGTCACGGGTCATCTTATTTGTTATTGTCCCTCTTTCGGGCAATGAAATATTCCTTATTTATTATGTTTTGGATATCTCTTTAGACATGATCTTTGTTAGTAGTTCTTGTACGATGACTTTCGAGTCTTGGAAATTTCAGTTAGTAGATTGTTTGATTTCCACACTATTGATGATTAACTCTAGACTATTATTGTTAAGATGGTTTTATGAAAATATCATTTTAATATTGGCTAAGTGATTGGATAATGGTTTGATTTAGATGGTTCTTCCACAGGAAGGTTAGTGTGGGTGCCTGTCATACCCTAAATTCCATTGGAGCGGACTGACACCCGTAGCCGAGGAGGCCCGGGAGAACCCGTTCGTAACCTATACTTTCACATTTACATTACTTATGAAAATTAGAAATTTGGGCAGCACTTCGTTGTAAATAGAAGAAAACAGTACCTGTATCAGCCCAGCAGACACGCATATATATATATATATATATAAACAGTAATTGGCCGTCAGAGCCATCACGTCTATCAACCAAACACTCCTATGGCTGTACAATATGTCTACAAAAGCCTCTACATAGATACACAACTGAGTTGGGGTCGGGACAAACTCCCGCCCACAAAAGACTTTTATGCAAATACCAAAAGTACATATAGAGACGACTTGGGATGCCCCGAAACAACTGGAGCTCACCACTAACAACAGAACGTCCTGGCTCTTACTGCGGAGGTGTACGACCTGAAGTACCTGTTCCTGCAGGCATGAATGCAGGTCCCCCGTGAGGGACGTCAGTACGGAAATATGTACCGAGTATGTAAGGCAGTGAGTATCAAGATGATATACAAAAGGTCAACAGAAACCAGATACAAGTGAATAAACAGTATGAGTAGACCACACTTAAAAGAACTGATGGGATACCTGCACATTACTTGCATATCATTACTTCCCGTAATCCTTATCAATACATAACATATGTCATACAATGGCCAATTGATCAGTGGTACTAATACAATACATCAGGGACCACCCCTGGAATAGCATATATAGATAATCTTTATAATACGATGGCCAACTGATCAGTGGTACTAATACATTACATCAAATCATCAATTTAAAATATAGACATTCCATTTCATAATTCAATTAATCTTTGAGATTGGTCACTTTGTGGTCACACTTTATGGAACTTGAAACCATGATACCTCAATAGGAAAAACATGTAAATAGGTAATCAATATCATTAAGATGAAGTAGAGAATCATGGATACCTCATTAAACCATTTCGGAGTCAACAATAGTATATGGACGTTTTTGACTAGCCGGACATCTTAAAAGTGAAAACAAGTTCAATAGGTAGTGTCGAAGATCATATGATGTTATTATGTGTCATCTGTCGTAGGACAATGTTGGAAGCTTACTTGAGAGTGCCATGGGTCATTATTCATGCCAAAGAATAGATAGAGTATGTCTTACATACCTTGATATAACCACTTCAATACAAGTGACTTCCCGTACTCTTCGAACACTTATCTACAATAAGTCATTTGTGGCAACTAGTATTAGCAACCAAACCTTACCATTTAGGTATTAACTTCACCAAATAATGTCTAGGAAGTAATCCTTTAGCTCATCAATAGGAGTACTACATACATCCTCTTATACTCTTATTACATTCACATATCATGCATTTTCATGAAATATCCCTCAACATCACTCTTAGCCTTTATTTCCCTTCTTAATCACCATCCAATACCAACATGATCACTAGGCATACATAACCACTAATATAATGTTATATCACCACAATTAATCCTCCATAATCCAACACAACAACTTTCATAATTTACTACTAACAATTTATACACAACAATTCATAACTATGTTTCTAGTTATCTTCCAACATCAAGACAATACTCATAATCCTTTATAAATACTTATTCATGGATAAGAATCAAGAATAAACAATATTCATACCTTAACAATGAACTCTTGTATTTAGAATCCTCCTTACATAACCATGGGGTGCTTCTCGAAGCTTTCGAGATGGTGAACACAACTACGGAACCAATTTGAATTTTCTGCGGTTGAATCACAAAATATTTGAGGTTGAAATTGGCTAGGGTTTCACCTCTCTTAATAATTTGGATAATTTCTGGGATAAATGAGGCTAAGTGCAGGTTTTTAAGACCAATTTTCGTCCAAAGGTAATAGAAAATGACCATTGTGCCCTCAAAATTTAAATAAATCCCGAATCTGTCCCCAGTGGACAGTTTTGACAGGCTGAAGTAAATCGATCATAACTCTTTGCTCCGATATCGGATTTGGGTGAAATTGGTATCATTGTAAAGATAATTAAAAGGGATATCATTTCATATAAATTAGGCCACCCAGTTCGTCCTGTACAAGGAGTTATGATTGTTTGAAGTTGACCCTAAAAATCTGTTTTGAGAGGCTGAAGTAAAACGCGTATAACTCCTTACGCAGATGTTGGATTTGGATGTAACCAATTTCATTAGAAGGAAGACTCAAAGATCTTTCTATTGATATATGGTAGCTCACCCAGTATTATATTGAGGAAGTTATGATCGTTCAAAGTTGACCCAAAAACTGGCAGGCCTCAGTATTTTCCTGCTAATTTACTGTTCACAAAAATCTGTTTTGAGAGGCTGAAGTAAAACGAGTATAAATCCTTACTCAGATGTTGGATTTGGATGAAACCAATTGCATTAGAAAGACGACCGAAAGATCTTTCTTTGGATATATGGTAGCTCGCCCAGTTCATTATATTGAGGAAGTTATGATCGTTCAAAGTTGACCCAAAAACTGGCAGGCCTCAGTATTTTCCTGCTAATTTACTGTTCACAAAAATCTGTTTTGAGAGGCTGAAGTAAAACGAGTATAACTCCTTACTCAGATGTTGGATTTGAATGAAACCAATTTCATTAGAAAGAAGACTCTCGGAGCTTTTCGTCTATATACAGCATCCCACACAGTTCCGTTTGCACAAGGAGTTATGATCGTCTCAAGTTGGTGTGCCTAGCTGCAGAAATTTTCCTGCAGAATCACTGTTCACAGGCTTCCCGGCCACCGTTTTGAAATTTCGAACGTGCTCGCTTATATGAAATACTCCTCTGTTTTGGGCAAACTTTATATCGTTGGAAAGCTTATTCCAATACCTACTCATACAACTATTGACGGGATACTTCCAAACACCATAAACTTAATTTAACCCATACGCAAGTCTTTAGGACTCCATATAATCGCGATAAGTGTACGAAAAAAAATTTACGGGGTGTTACACATATGCTTCAGTGCTTCACCCGGATTCTCCTTCAAGGCGCCTATTTCCATCACTGCTTGGCTTGTTGGCCTGTAGTCTCTATCATTAAAAATCATCCCCACGACGTGTGCGTTACTATGATTAGGAAGTGGATTGTCGGTGATATTTGGTGCTTCTTATTTTTGTATTACGATTGCCTTGCTTACGATTAACTTTTCAATGGCTCTCTTCAGACTCCAACAATTTTTGGTACTGTGACCTTGGACGTTGGAATGGTACTCACACCTTACATTAGGATCAAACCAACTTCCATTCGGATCCACTTTGAAAGGCAAAACAGGTTCAATCCATCCTAATTTGACCAATCTCCGCAACAGGCTCGTATGTGATTCTCCAATTGGGGTGAAGTTTTCCTTTGGCCTCTGTTCTCTTGTATAGTCTGCCGGAACATACGGATTATGAGGGGCTTGTAAATTTGGCTGCCACGGATGAAAACCTTGTGGCGCAGGTGCCCGCCATTGTGGACGCTGAGGAGGTCGGGCATACGTTTGAGCATTAAGAACAGCAGGTTGAGGTGTATAATAATGTTGAGGAGGGCTGGGTTGTCCCTGTTGGACATGAACGTAAGGGGAGTTTCGTCCCCTTTGGGCATTGCCTGGTACTGATGCCATCATGGATCCTTCCTTCTTCTTTTTTCGATTTCCGAAACTACCTGATCCACTTTGAATGGCTTGTGTAGTGGCCCTGAGGGCAGTTTGGCTCATGATCTTTCCTGATTTGATGCCATTCTCCACCATTTCCCCAATTTTTATTGCTTCGGCGAAAGGTTTACCAACTGCGGCTAGTAAATGATGAAAATAATCGGACTCTTGAGTTTGGAGAAAAACGTCAATCAATTCTTGGTCCTTCAGTGGCGGCTTGACTCTAGATGCCTGTTCTCTCCATTTTATGGCAAACTCTCGAAAACTTTCAGATGGTTTTTTCTTCATATTAGCAAGAGAAGTGCGGTCAGGGATAATATCGAGATTATATTGAAATTGTTGTACAAAATCTTGAGCCATATCATCCCAAACGTGCCAATGGGAGATGTCTTGATCGATAAACCATTCGGAGGTTATTCCCGTCAGACTTTCTCCAAAATAGGCCATAAGCAGCTCCTCTCTCCCTCCTGCTCCTCTGAGTTGATTGCAATACCTTTTTAAGTGGGACACTGGGTCACCATGACCACTATCTTTGTCGAATTTTGGGGTCTTGAACCCTATTGGCAAATGAACATTAGGGAACATACACAGGTCTTTGAAAGAGACACTTTTGTGTCCTCCCAATCCTTGTATGTTTCTCATACTCTGCTCCAGACTCCTCACTTTTCTAGCTATCTATTCTCGTTCTTCATTCATAATAGCCTTCTCAATCACGATATGAGACTCAGGCTGATGAGTGGGCTAAAATGAATTTACGGGTTTGAATGCCAATTCAGGAGGATAGACTTGATCATGATTTAGCTCGTTGATAGGCTTCTGAATCATTGATGGAGGATTTATATTAGTTGTCACGGCTGGAATAAAAAGCGGGTTGTTCGTGAATGATGGATTTGGAGGACGCATGGTGGATGTGCCAGCAGCGCTAGACTCATTAGCATATGGACCAAATCCAGGCGGATAAAGTGGATCGTCGACTTGGGCTTGAGTAGAACTGGGATGATTTGCATCTGAAAATCCAAGAATCGAGGACTTGTTTTAAAACGCATCCTTCCACACCAAGAAGAGGCTAAAGGAAAGTTTGCTCCAAACTGGCAAGGTCCATACATAGTTAAACAAGTACTATCAAATGGAGCTTTGCAACTTGCGGATCTGGACGAAAAAGTGACAGAAAAAGCTATCAATGTCGATTCAGTCAAAAGATATTATATTTGACACACTTGTGTTTAACATTCTCAAGTTGAAATGACGAAAGGCCATCATTCTACTTATATAAATGACATTAATCCCTTGTCAGCCCTTCGAGCCTTATTTACCTTTATTGCTTACCCTCTTTGGAGCCGAAAAAAAAATAGATAATGCATTACTATTGAACTACGTTCGACCTGATTCCTAAATGGATACGTAGGCAGCCCTATCTTGGGGTTCGGTCCGACAAAAGAAAAACAAAAACTCTTGGTATTTAAGAAAAAAAAGATGAGATAAAATCCTATTGTTACTTTTATACGGCTCTCAAGATGTAATCTACCCTAAAAATCCTTTTCCCTTTGTCCATTAAAGACCTTCCGATCAATTTTTGAGAATGTCAAGCCTTGTGTGATATATATATATATATATATATATATATATATAAAAAAAACTTGTAGGTGAAAACCCATGGAGGCACCACAAGATTAAAAAAATAAAAAAAATAAAAAAAATCTTATTGGTGAAAACCCTCAGAGGCGCCATAAGACAATGATGAATGAGACAATCCAAATTAGAGAGGTCAATTGAGAAAATCCCAGAAGGAATGACTTTAGTCAAACAAAGATTATCATGACAAAACAAAGATCAAGAAGGATGATTGGATTTGATTGAAAGGTGCAGCCTAATTCGAGATTAGACAATTTTGAAGGATCAAATATCTACTCCAAATTGTGTGTCATGTGTTATTGAAGTCAATATACATCTCCGAATAAGCTTTTCTTACTTTACTGGTAGAAATCCTTTATATTCAAGCATATTTCTTTTATTCCATCTTTTGATTTTTCCTTATTTCATTTTTATACGCACCAAATACAAAATAAACAAAAACGCGCAAAATTGACCATGGCTCCCAGTGAGATTGAGCAGAGATTATTGGGCGTTCACCACCTTGACAAGGACAGAGATCCAGTTAAGATAAGTGTTACGAACGAAGCATTTGAAAATGAAGAGCAGAATCGTACTAAAACAAACAGAGATGCAACAGAATTTGAAAAACAAAGAATCAAGCTCGCCAACTAATTAGCTTAATCAACTGTATCAAGTTGGGGCAAGGATAAGGCAAACCTCCAAGGGATTCAAGGCCACAAACCAACTACCAAGTTTAAAATTCACAATTTTTTTTTCTTTCTTTGCTTGAACAGGGGCAAAGCAATCTTGTGAAGTTTAGTGAGAAAAGACAAGTATAGCAAAGTTAAATTTTCTTGAATTTTCTCTTTTTTGTTATACTCCTATAATTATAAGTTCATATCAATATAATTATAATAATAATAATAAAACCCCGCATATTCAAGACTGGGGCATTTTTTTTTCTTTTCTAACAAAGAAAAAAATCCTAATCTTTATTCGTCTTCATAGGGCGCCATCCCCTAGTTGACATCTTTTTCATCTTCATAGGGCACCATCCCCTAGTTGACATCTTTTTCGTCTTCATAGGGTGCGATCCCCTAGTGGACATCTTATCTCGTCTTCATAGGGCGTCATCCCCTAGTTGACATCTTTATTCGTCTTCATAGGGCGTCATCCCCTAGTTGACATCTTATTCGTCTTCATAGGGCGCCATCCCCTAGTTGACATCTTTTTCGTCTTCATAGGGCGCCATCCCCTAGTGGACATCTTATCTCGTCTTCATAGGGCGTCATCCCCTAGTTGACATCTTTATTCGTCTTTATAGGGCGTCATCCCCTAGTTGACATCTTATCTCGTCTTCATAGGGCACCATCCCCTAGTTGACATCTTATCTCGTCTTCATAGGGCACCATCTCCTAGTTGACATCTTAGTCGTCTTTATAGGGAGTCATCCCCTAGTGGACATCTTACTTCGTCTTCATAGGGTGCCATCCCCTAGTTGACATCTTACTTCGTCTTCATAGGGCGCCATCCCCTAGTCGACATCTTTATTCGTCTTCATAGGGCGTCATCCCCTAGTGGACATCTTATCTCGTCTTCATAGGGCGCCATCCCCCAGTTGACACCTTTTTCGTCTTCATAGGGTACCATCCCCTAGTTGAAATCTTTTTCGTCTTCATAGAGCACCGTCCCCTAGTCGACATTTTAGGAAATAAACCTTCCTATTTTTCTTCTTTATGTCTTCATAGGGTATGACAATCCCTAGTCATATTTTTAGAAGAAAAAATCCTAATTCTTTTGCATGAATTCATTAGGCATAACTTCCTTTGGTTGCATTATTAAGAATAAGGTTCTCATTTTATCGTGATCCTAGCCTAAATTTCTATCCATTCATTCATTTATTTATTTTTAAACTAGATTATAGTTTTTCTAATAACTCACAAATTTTCCTAGTGTAAACTGGGGCAGAAAATTTTATTTGTTTTGTTTCGTCTTCTTTGATGGCTTGCAGGTTTTCTGCAAAGCACAGGTTTATCCAAGAATGGAATTTCATCTTCGGTCAGAATATAGAAAAATGATCAGGTTGAAGATAGTTAGAGTCAGCTCTTAATCTGTAGTGGCCCAATATCTCAAGAGACATCTTTTTAGCTTCTGATAAGGAGAATAAGCATCCAAAGTATTCTATGAACTGTTCTTTGGCAGAGTGTCAATGACTCAATCCAAGTTGCAAGTTCAAATCTCAAATCCTAACTTTAAGATCAAATCTTGAGATCGAGATACCCACCAGAAGAAGGTGAGGCGATAACTGAAGATCCAAGAGGAGGATCTGAAGCAACGAGATCAAGACAAATAGGATAAATAGGATCTTGTATCTTTCATTTTTAGTTTCATTTTTCTTTTTTTGATGTAATAAAAGGAGCAACGAGCCGGAAACTCGACGGGACCTCAACTCGACTCTCCAATTCATCCACTCACACTTACACCCATCTGAACTACATATGACCTGATAACCCGAGATATGTAGGATGTCTAAAACCAAGACTCGGTCACACCTCTTTTCTACTTATTTACTAGTGAATAAAGGGTTGAGTCAAAAATTAGTCATGTTTACTTCTTTGCTTGAAAATTCTTCATATTTCCAAGCAAAGAGGGGCATTCTGTAAACACCTAATTTTTGACCCAAACCTAATATTTTTATACCATTTTAATGTTCAATTAATTTTTATTTTATTTTATTTTATTTTTATTTTTAGGCATTTTAAATTTATCTTATTTTGAGGTTCGTTAAAAATTTTTGAAAACTACAAAAATAGAGTCACATTTTAAATAAGTTTTTATGTTATTTTTTATTTTTTTATTTGTTTATTTATTTAAAAAAAAATTATATTTGTTTTCTTCTTTCAATTTTTAATAAAGAATGTTGTGATATTAATATTTCTTAACCACATTCCTAAGACTAGCTAATTAAATTATCTTGTGTTTTGTTAGTTTTAAATAGATTTTATTATTTTTATTTTATTTAAAAAATTAATTAAAAAAAAATTAAAAAATCCTAAACTACCCAAACCATCCACAAATCCCACTCCTATCCCATTACCTCCCCCACAAACCCACACACACACGACACAAACATAACACACTACACAAACACATACACTATATAACACACACAGGCACTTAAGGAAAAGGGGATACACGGACACACGGAGAAAAAAAAAAAAGAAAACATTGAAAATCTAAGAAAAGAAACAGAAGGAAATCGAAGCCAAAAAGAAACAGAAGGGGAAAAGTTAGAAAGAAATTCTTTGGGTTAGAATTCGGCTTTGGGGTTCCCATTTCGAGTATCGGTGAAGGCGTCCTCCTTTTATTATAGTTATTCTACTATAGAGGTTAGTATTCTATTCTTGTTCCATATTTTTAAGTTTCGTGTAAATTTGGAGACGTGAATGTCAATCTTTATCTCAGTTTTATAGAATCTAAAGACCTTATATGGGACCTTATAATATCCAAAATACCATGCATTTTTTTTCTATTATTACTATGTCTGGATATGTTCTTACCTGTCCCGATATTCATTATTTTTTTTTCTTTCATCTTCGTTTACTTTAACTAGATCTGAGTTCATGTTAACGTCTATATCATTTTGTTAGATAATGTTTATCAAGTATTTGTGTAAATCATCTCGGGATCGGTTTATGTCTTGATATTAGTAGTCTCATTTTTTTGTAAAGAAAAAAGAAAGAAAACCTTCAAATGATGTGTGTTTCTATTCGGATAACGACTTTGTTAGTTTATTTAAAGTATAATAAGGGATGTTTTATTATTTTCTTCACTTTAAACTTGTTACCTAAAGCATGTGGTCATTCCCCTTTAGAATAAGTTTCCTTTGAGCGAGTCTTCCATGTTTAGGTTGCCTTTATTAAATGTTTAGCCAAGTTATAAGAAGTATAGTTAAGAAAAGGGTAGGATTTTGAGTACAAAGGAAAGTCATTATTATAATCTTATCACCTGTTTTTATTATTTTTGTTTTGTTTGGCTAAGTTTTTCCCTTCCTCTTGCATTATTTTGTAAATCCAAAGATAAGTGGGAGTTCTCCATTTGCATGTGTTCCTGTAAACGAATTGCACTTTAAGTTCCTATATTACTAGATTGGTGGTATATCCTAACAAATTTATGGTGATGTATAATGCCAAAATAATTAGTTGGGATCCTAAAGTCAAGGGAATATACTATTTTAGTCGTGTATCCATGAATATGTTGTAATCATAAAAAAAATAAAAATACAAGGCCCTAAGTATTTCATTAAGTTTGTAAGGAAGTAAGATGATATACTTTTTTTTTTTTTTTAAATTCCACTACATATGAAAAAAGAGGGGAAAAATTCATTTGCGAGGGAACGGACTTGTAAAAATAATGTGTTAGGCTCTTAATCCCAAGGAAATTAAGAATTTAATATACAAGTGAAAATTAACGATGAAGTTGGAAAGCCCTGCTACCGACCATTCGTTATAATTAAAATTAATTTATCGTTTGAAGCCGATTGGATTGGGTTGGGTATATTTTAAACCTATTAGGTGCTTATTTAGATTTTGAAAATATGGAACGACTCATAAACGCCCCAAAGGCGCGAGGAATATACCAAGACTCGTGGTGAGGCCGAAAATTACTACTATCGGTAAGCCACACATCAATGCAGTTTTAAATAATTTAAAATAAATTAAAAGCAGGAGGCAAACAACTTCTAGGTTAACAAATATTATAAATCCAAAACAAATAAAAAATTAATTTAAGCCAGACGTAAGTCATTAAAGCGACCGTGCTAGAACCACGGGACTCGAGGGGTGCCTAACACCTTCCTCTCGGTCAACAGAATTCCTTATCCGGATTTCTAGTTCACAGACTAAAAAAAAATAAAAAATTAAAGAGTCATTTCCTTTTGAATAGGGATTCAATAAGGTGACTTGGAACACCCGAACTCAATTCCAAGTGGCGACTCTATAAATAAAATAATCCCTTTTCAAAACGTCACTTTAATTGGAAAAACCCATTTTTCTCTAAAACCAACTCCCTAGCGGGGTCGGATGCGGTGAAAAATCCGGGGTGTGACACATATAGAAACGACTTGGGATGCCCCGAAACAACTGGAGCTCACCACTAACAACAGAATGTCCTAGATCTTACTGCGGAGGTGTACGACCTGAAGTACCTGTTCCTGCAGGCATGAATACAGGTCCCCCGTGAGGGACGTCAGTACGAAAATATGTACTGAGTATGTAAGGCAGAGAGTATCAAGATGAGATACAAAAGATCAACAGAACCCAGATACCAGTGAATAAACAGTATGAGTAGACCACACTTAAAAGAGCTGATGGGATACCTGCATATTACTTTCATATCATTACTTCCCGTAATCCTTATCAATACATAACATATGTCATACAATGGTCAACTGATCAGTGGTACTAATACAATACATCAGGGACCACCCCTGGGATAGCATATGTACATAATCTTTATAATACAATGGCCAACTGATCAGTGGTACTATTACAATACATCATATCATCAATTTAAAATAAAGACATTCCATTTCCTTAATTCAATTAATCTTTGAGATTGGTTACTTTGTGGTCACACCTTATGGAACTTGAAACCATGATACCTCAATAGGAAAAACATGTAAATAGGTAATCAATATCAAGAAAATGAAGTAGAGAATCATGGATACCTCATTAAACCATTTCGGAGTCAACAATAGTATATGGACATTTTTTTTGACTAGCCGGACATCTTAAAAGTGAAAACAAGTTCAATTGGTAGTGTCGAAGACCATATGATGTTATTATGTGTCATGTGTCGTAGGACAATGTTGGAAGCTTACTTGAGAGTTCCATGGGTCATTATTCATGCCAAAGATTAGATAGAGTATGTCTTACATACCTTGATATAACCACTTCAATACAAGTCCAACTTGACTTCCCGTACTCTTCGAACACTTATCTACAATAAGTCATTTGTGGCAAACTAGTATTAGCACCCAAACCTTACCATTTAGGTATTAACTTCACCAAATAATGTCTAGGAAGTAATCCCTTAACTCATCAATAAGAGTGCTACATACATCCTCTTATACTCTTGTTACATTCACATATCATGCATTTTCATGAAATATCCCTCAACATCACTCTTAGCCTTTATTTCCCTTCTTAGTCACCATCCAATACCAACATGATCACTAGGCATACATAACCACTAATATAATGATATATCACCACAATTCATCCTCCATAATCCAATACAACAACTTCCATAATTTACTACTAACAATGTATACAAACAATTCATAACTATGTTTCTAGTTATCTTTCAACATCACGACAATACTCATAATCCTTTATCAATACTTATTCATGGATAAGAATAAGAAGAAACAATATTCATACCTTAACAATGAACTCTTGTATTTAGAATCCTCCTTACATAACCATGGGGTGCTTCCCGAAACTTTCGAGATGGTGAACACAACTACGGAACCAATTCGAATTTTCTACGGTTGAATCACAAAATATTTGAAGTTGAAATTAGGCTAGGGTTTCACCTTCTCTTAATAATTGGATGATATATGATATATATGAGGCTAAGTGTGTGTTTATAAAGACCAATTTTCGTCCAAGAGGTAATAGAAAATGACCATTTTGCCCTAAAAATTTAAATAAATCCCGAATCTGTCCCCAGTGGACAGTTTTGACAGGCTGAAGTAAAGCGATCATAACTCTTTGCTCCGGTATCGTATTTGGGTGAAACCAATTGCATTGGAAAGATAATTCAAAGGGATTTCATTTTCATATAACGTATACCACCCAGTTGTTCCTGTACAAGGAGTTATGGTCGTTTAAAGTTGACCCAAAAATCTGTCCCACAATTCTGTTGTTTTTTGATAGGCTGTAGTAAAACGGGTATAGCTCCTTACTCAGTTATTGGATTTGGATGAAACCAATTTCATCGGAAAGAATACTCTCGGAGGTTTTCGTCGATATATAGCAGCTCACACAGTTCTTTTTGTACAAGTATTTATGATCGTCTAAATTTGATCAAAAAAAATAATTGCCTAGCTGCAGTAATTTTCCTGCAGATTTACTGTTTACAGGCTTCCCGGCCACCGTTTTGAAATTTTGAATGTGCTCGCTTATATGAAATACTCCTCTGTTTTGGGCAAACTTTATATCGTTGGAAAGCTTATTCCAATACCTACACATACAACTATTGAAGGGATACTTCCGAACACCATACACTTAATTTAACCCATACGCATGCCTTTAGGACTCTATATAATCGCGATAAGTGTATGAAAAAAATTTACGGGGTGTTACATTCTCCCCCCCTTAATAACATTCGTCCTCGAATGTTAGCATAGTTACTCAATTAAGACATGTCCAAGCTTACAATTAACATATTCATCATCATAACATACTTGCATAAAAATAAACACTTACTTATTGTTCTTTTTCCGTCTCATGAACTTGCTCTTCATCGTTGAATAGGTAAGGGTACTTAATCTTCATCGCTTCCTCGGCTTCCCATGTGATCTCCTCAACTTGTTGATTCCTCCAAAGTACTTTTACCGATGCTATCTCTTTATTTCTTATCTTTTTAATTTGGCGATCAAGAATAGCAATAGGCATTTCTTCAAAAGTGAGATCTTCTGTAACTTGTACATCTTCCGTAGTAGTGATGTGCGATGGATCTCCGATGTACTTGCGAAGCATCGAAACATGAAATATGGGATGAACTGCTGAGAGATCTTGAGGTAGCTCTAACTCATAAGCAACTTGTCCAAATCTTTGAATGATCTTGTACGGACCTATGTATCGTGGACTTAACTTTCCTTTCTTGCCAAACCTCATCACTCCTTTCATTGGTGATACTTTCAAGAATACCCAATCGTCGATAGAAAACTCAAGTCCTCTTCTTCTAACATCCGCATAAGATTTGTGTCGACTTTGAGCTGTTGCAAGCCGTTGTTGGATCACTTTAACCTTCTCCATTGCTTGATAAACAAGATCCGGTCCAAACAAGACCGCATCACCTGCTTCAAACCATCCTATTGGCAATCTATACTTTCTTCCATACAATGCTTCATATGGTGCCATTTTGATACTTGAATGATAGCTATTATTGTAGGTCAACTCGATAAGAGGTAGGTGATCATCCCAGTTGCCTTTGAAATCTAATACACATGCTCGTAGCATGTCTTCAAGTGTCTGGATGGTACGTTCCGCTTGTCCGTCCGTTTGAGGATGAAAAGCCGTACTTAGATTTACTTGTGTCCCCAAACTCCTTTGAAAAGACTTCCAGAAATTCGCGGTAAATTGGGTTCCTTGATCGGATATAATGGAAATTGGAACTCCATGTAACCGAACGATCTCCTTAATATACAACTTCGCATACTCTTCCGTCGTATAAGTTGTCTTAACTGGTAAGAAGTGCGCAGATTTGGTATGCCTATCAATGATCACCCATATGGAATCAAACTTCTGATATGTACGAGGCAAACCCGTGATGAAATCCATATTGATCTTGTCCCACTTCCAGACTGGAAGATCTATGCATTGCATGTAACCACCGGGTTTCTGGTGTTCTACTTTGACTCTTTGACAATTCGAACATTCAGCTACAAATTCGGCAATATTCTTCTTCATGTCATTCCACCAATATATTGCTTTCAAACCTTGATACATCTTAGTCGACCCTGGATGGATGGAATACCTTGAACAGTGTGCTTCTGTCATAATTCTCTTTCTTAGCTCAACTACATCAGGTACACATAAACGATTCTGACACTGAAGCACTCCTTCTCGCGTAACCTCAAATGCCTTTGTCGTGCCACTCTGCACATCCCCCTTAAGTTGCAATAAAATTGGATCTACATACTGCTTCTCTTTCACTTCAGCTATCAATGAAGATTCCGCTGCATTACGTATAATAACCTCTTCATCTGGAGTTTCGAGAAGTCGAACTCCCAAATTAACTAGTTGGAGAAGATCCTTAATCATCCCTTGCTTTTCTATAGATGCCATTTTAGACTTACGACTCAGTGCATCCGCTACCACATTCGCTTTCCCTGGATGATACAAGATATCAACATCGTAATCTTTCAACAATTCAAGCCATCTCCGCTGCCTCATGTTTAGATATTTTTGACTGAAGATATATTGTAGGCTCTTATGATCGGTATATATGTCAACATGAACCCCATATAAGTAGTGGCGCCATATCTTCAAAGCAAATACAACTGCAGCTAGCTCAAGATTATGTGTGGGATAATTCCTCTCATGTAGTCGGAACTGTCTAGAGCCATAGGCTATTACTCTACCATGCTGCATTAATACGCATCCTAAGCCAATTATCGAAGTATCACAGTACACTGCATACCCTTCTGTGCCTTCAGGAAGTACCAATACCGGTGTAGAAGTCAACTTGCTCTTCAGATCTTGGAAACTCTTTTCACAGGCATAATTCCATTGAAACTTGAAGGCTTTATGCGTCAACTTAGTCAAGGGTGCAGAAATAGAAGAAAAACCTTCAACAAACCTTCTATACTAACCTGCCAACCCGAGGAAACTACGAATCTCCGTAGGCGTCGTGGGTCTTGGCCAATTCTTCACAGCCTCAATCTTTTGAGTGTCAACTTTTATGCCTTCACTGGATACAATATGGCCCAAAAATGCCACTGACTTGAGCCAAAACTCACATTTAGAAAACTTCGCATACAGCTTACGATCACGAAGAATCTGCAACGCTTGCCTTAAGTGATTAACATGGTCCTCTTCTGATCTAGAGTAGACCAGAATATCATCTATGAAAACTATCACGAACACATCTAGAAACGGCTTAAACAGCCTATTCATCAGATCCATAAAAACTGCGGGTGCATTTGTCAGCCCAAATGACATAACCAGGAATTCATAATGACCATACCATGTTCGGAAAGATGTCCTGGGTATATCTTTATCCTTGACTCTCACTTGATGATAGCCTGATCTTAAGTGAATCTTGGAAAAACCCTGCAACTGGTCAAATAAATCATCAATTCAGGGAAGAGGGTATTTATTCTTGATAGTCACCTTATTCAATTGCTGATAGTCAATACACATCCTCAGCGAACCATCTTTCTTACGCACAAACAATACCGGTGCTCCCCAAGGGGACATACTAGGCCTGATGAATCCCTTCTCTAGCAAGTCTTTCAGTTGCTCTTTCAATTCTCGCAACTCTGCTGGTGCCATGCTATAAGGAGGAATTGAGATTGGCTGTGTGTCTGGCAACATATCAATACCAAACTCCACTTCTCGTTCAGGAGGTAAACCTGGTAGTTCTTCAGGAAATACATCAGGAAATTCATTCACAACCGGAACGGTCTGAAAAGTTGGCGGCTCTGCCTCTGTATCCCTTACTCTAACCAAATGGTATATGTACCCCTTGGAAATCATTTTTCTTGCCTTAAAGTAAGAAATAAATCTACCTCTTGGCGCGCCAACATTACCCTTCCATTCAAGGGCTGCCTCATTTGGGAAATGGAAATATACCTTCTTAGAACGACAATCTACTGTAGCATAACAAGACGCTAACCAATCCATGCCCATAATAACATCAAAATCTACCATTTCTAACTCAACAAGATCGGCCATCGTATCACGACCACAAATATTCACAACACAATTTCGATAAACATTCCTAGCTATAAGAGATTCCCCCACTGGCGTTGATACTTTAAATGGCTTGGATAATAATTCGGGTGTTCTTCCGAACCTTCCCGCAACCAAAGGAGTAGCATACGATAATGTAGAACCAGGATCAATTAAGGCATACACATCAAATGCAAAGATGGATAAGTACCTGTAACCACGTCTGGAGAAGCCTCTAAATTCTGCCGATCTGCTAGGGCATACACACGGTTCTGAGCTCCGCTAGAACTAGCTGCTCCTCTATCACCTCTACCGTGACCCATAGGTTGTGCACCCCTACTCAAAGGAGGCACCGATGATGATGCAACAGCTGATCCGGTAGGTCGTGTTATACCACCTGTGGTCCTGCGTGGGCAATCTCTAGCCATATGCCCCGGCTTACCGCACCAAAAGCAATTGTTCGTCCCAAGCCGACATTCGCCAAAGTGAAATTTTCTACATATGGGGCACGGGTGTCGTGGAGGTCTTAATTGACTCATACTCCCTTGCCCTTGATACCCCACTGTTCGCGAACTCTGATTTTCACTGCTTTGCCTGAACTGATTACCTCTGAACCTTTGAAATTGCAGTGGAGCACTAATTGCAGGATAAGAAGATAACGGTCTAGGCAATCTATAAGAGAACGAAGGCCTAAAACTTCCCTGAGATGCCATAAACTGCCCTATAGCTCTGGCCCGCTTAGAATATCCTTTTTCTGATTCCTGGGTTTTTCTTCTTTGTCTCTGATCTTTCATCTTCTGTGCGAAAGCTTGTATCCTCGCTATATCCATGTCCTTGTTCAAAGCAGCAATGGTACAATCTCTAACCAAGTATGGTTCCAATCTATCCACATAGTGATGAACTCTGTCATCCATAGTAGCTACCACATTAGAAGCATATCGAGACAAGGAGTTAAATCAAAGACTATACTCCCTTACACTCATATTACCCTGACGAAGATTTAAGAATTGATCTGCACGGGCCTGATGAGTCTCAAATGGAAGATAATGATCAATAAATGCATCTTTGAACTCTCCCCACGTAGTTGGGGGTGCATCAATACCCCTAGATCGTTTCCAATCCTCGTACCACAATATAGCCTCTCCTTTCAGTCTATATGCTGCTAGCTCAACCATCTCTTTACCGGATATGTGCATAACATCTAGAGCCCTTTAGGTTTGATCGACAAAGTCCTGCGGGTCTTCGTTAATATCTGATCCGGTAAAAGTAGAAGGATCCAGTTTTAGAAAATCCTGTGTCCGAAGGCTAGCTGCTCTATCCGTACCACTAGAACCCGTGGTAGGAATAGCTTGCCCTTGAACTTTACCGGCAACTATACGCGTCAGAAGTTGTACTGCATCCCTCAAATCTCGATCAACAGCATTAATAGATGGCCCTTCCGGAGGAGAAGAAGCTCCTGATATATGCTCAGCTTGAGACCCACTTTGTTCAGCTTGTGCCGGTGGTGACTTACTAGTACCTTCTCCGGCCACTACATCTACTCGCTTCCACTTATTCTTTCTCCTTATAACCGGCATCGTTACTGTAATAAATAAAAAAAACAATTGGATTAAGTGATCGATTATGACTTTATCTCTAATATGGGCTCTATTGCACAATCTAAGAAATGGAGAGTGGAAACAATCCCTGAATGTCCAATAGCCTCCTATTTATAGATGTGGTGCACAACACACCGATAAACGAGATTCTACGTAGACACGGCTTTGTAGACTCACTAGGACGAACTTTTCTGATACCACTTCTGTCATACCCCAAATCCCATTGGAGCGGACTAGCACCCGTAGCCGAGGAGGCCTGGGAGAACCCGTTCATAACCTATACTTTCACATTTACATTACTTATGAAAATTAGAAATTTGGGCAGCACTTCAGTGTAAATAGAAGAAAACAGTACCTGTATCAGCCCAGCAAACACGCATAAATATATATATGAACAGTAATTGGCCGTCAGAGCCATCACGTCTATCAACCAAACACTCCTATGACTGTACAATATGTCTACAAAAGCCTCTACATAGATACACAACTGAGTTAGGGTCGGGACAAACTCCCGCCCACAAAAGACTTTTATACAAATACCAAAAAGTACATATAGAAACGACTTGGGATGCCCCAAAACAACTGGAGCTCACCACTAACAACAGAATGTCCTAGCTCTTACTACGGAGGTGTACGACCTGAAGTACCTGTTCCTGCAGGCATGAATACAGGTCCCCCGTGAGGGACGGCAGTACGGAAATATGTACTGAGTATGTAAGGCAGAGAGTATCAAGATGAGATACAAAAGATCAACAGAACCCAGATACCAGTGAATAAACAGTATGAGTAGACCACACTTAAAAGAACTGATGGGATACCTGCATATTACTTTCATATCATTACTTCCCGTAATCCTTATCAATACATAACATATGTCATACAATGGCCAACTGATCAGTGGTACTAATACAATACACCAGGGACCACCCCTGGGATAGCATGTGTACATAATCTTTATAATACAATGGCCAACTGATCAGTGGTACTAATACAATACATCATATCATCAATTTAAAATAAAGACATTCCATTTCCTTAATTCAATTAATCTTTGAGATTGGTTACTTTGTGGTCACACCTTATGGAACTTGAAACCATGATACCTCAATAGGAAAAACATGTAAATAGGTAATCAATATCAAGAAAATAAAGTAGAGAATCATGGATACCTCATTAAACCATTTCGGAGTCAACAATAGTATATGGACATTTTTTTTGACTAGCCGGACATCTTAAAAGTGAAAACAAGTTCAATTGGTAGTGTCGAAGACCATATGATGTTATTATGTGTCATGTGTCGTAGGACAATGTTGGAAGCTTACTTGAGAGTGCCATGGGTCATTATTCATGCCAAAGATTAGATAGAGTATGTCTTACATACCTTGATATAACCACTTCAATACAAGTCCAACTTGACTTCCCGTACTCTTCGAACACTTATCTACAATAAGTCATTTGTGGCAAACTAGTATTAGCACCCAAACATTACCATTTAGGTATTAACTTCACCAAATAATGTCTAGGAAGTAATCCCTTAACTCATCAATAAGAGTGCTACATACATCCTCTTATACTCTTGTTACATTCACATATCATGCATTTTCATGAAATATCCCTCAACATCACTCTTAGCCTTTATTTCCCTTCTTAGTCACCATCAAATACCAACATGATCACTAGGCATACATAACCACTAATATAATGATATATCACCACAATTCATCCTCCATAATCCAATACAACAACTTCCATAATTTACTACTAACAATGTATACAAACAATTCATAACTATGTTTCTAGTTATCTTCCAACATCACGACAATACTCATAATCCTTTATCAATACTTATTCATGGATAAGAATCAAGAAGAAACAATATTCATACCTTAACAATGAACTCTTGTATTTAGAATCCTCCTTACATAACCATGGGGTGCTTCCCGAAGCTTTCGAGATGGTGAACACAACTACGGAACCAATTCGAATTTTCTACGGTTGAATCACAAAATATTTGAAGTTGAAATTAGGCTAGGGTTTCACCTTCTCTTAATAATTGGATGATATATGATATATATGAGGCTAAGTGTGTGTTTATAAAGACTAATTTTCGTCCAAGAGGTAATAGAAAATGACCATTTTGCCCTAAAAATTTAAATAAATCCCGAATCTGTCCCCAGTGGACAGTTTTGACAGGCTGAAGTAAAGCGATCATAACTCTTTGCTCCGGTATCGTATTTGGGTGAAACCAATTGCATTGGAAAGATACTTCAAAGGTATTTCATTTTCACATAAAGTATACCACCCAGTTGTTCCTGTACAAGGAGTTATGGTCGTTTAAAGTTGACCCAAAAATCTGTCCCACAATTCTGTTTTTTTTTTTTGATAGGCTGTAGTAAAACGGGTATAGCTCCTTACTCAGACATTGGATTTGGATGAAACCAATTTCATCGGAAAGAATACTCTCGGAGATTTTCGTCGATATATAGCAGCTCACACAGTTCTTTTTGTACAAGGATTTATGATCGTCTAAATTTGATCAAAAAAAATAATTGCCTAGCTGCAGTAATTTTCCTGCAGATTTACTGTTTACAGGTTTCCCGACCACTGTTTTGAAATTTTGAATGTGCTCGCTTATATGAAATACTCCTCTGTTTTGGGCAAACTTTATATCGTTGGAAAGCTTATTCCAATACCTACACATACAACTATTGAAGGGATACTTCCGAACACCATACACTTAATTTAACCCATACGCAAGCCTTTAGGACTCCATATAATCGCGATAAGTGTACGAAAAAAATTTACGGGGTGTTACAGTGCCATTCATGGCCATTTAGGTCGTGACAAGTATATTTTATTTAAAGTAGTACATATATATTTAATGGTGCATATATATATGTGTATATCTTCTATAGACGTATATATTTAACGTATACATGTGTATATGTTTTATAAATTAGTATATAACTATATATATATATATATTGTAGTATATATATATGGTAGTTTATTTTATTTAAAGTAGTACATATATATGTGTATATATCTTCTATAGACGTATATATTTAACATATACATGTGTATATGCTTTATAAATTAGTATATAACTATATATTTATATATGTGTGTGTGTGTGTGTGTGTGTGTGTATGTATTTTTTAAATTCTAAAGTAGTACTACTATATATATAGTGTATATATATTGTTTAATGTATTTAAAATGTATATAGGTGGGTATATATAGTGTATATTGAAAAAAAACTTTTTTTGGGGGGGAAAAAGCATCGTTTTCACTCTAAATTATACTCGAAAAGACTAAGATACACTTAAACTATTAGAGTGACCTAATACACACCTAAACTACTTAAAAGTGAAATTTTTTACTCCCTAAATCTGACGTGAAAAAACATAATTATTTAATTTAAAAAAAGTGCGTCCAAATTAAAAAATAACACACGAAAAAAGAAATTAAAATATTTTCCATCCCAGCCCCAACGTCGAGCATCCATCTTCATCTTTTCTTCAAAATCTTCCAATCCATCTTCTTCTTCTTCTTCTTCAAATTCAAAAATCCCCAAACTGAAAATCCAAATCCAATTCCAATTCAATTTCAAATTGCTAATTCCAATCCATCTTCTTCTTCTCCAAAATCGTAAATCCCCAAACTGAAAATTTCAATTTCAAGTTGTTAATTCCAATCCATCTTCTTCTTATTCTCCAAATTCAAAAATCCTCAAACTGAAAATTTCAGTTCCAATTCCAATTCCAAGTTGCTAATTCCAATCCATCTTCTTCTTCTTGTCCAAAATCGTAAATCCCCAATTCACAGTTCTTCTTCTTCTTCTTCTTCTCCAAATTGAAAAATCCCCAAACTGAAAATTTTAATTGCAATTTTAAGTTGCTAATGAGTTTCAAACGATTAACAATGACTGAAATTCCTCCCCCTTCTTCTTCCTCCAATTCAATTCAACCATCGAATCTAATTATCGACCCCGCCGGAGCTGTAAATCAAGCTTAATTTTCTCATGTTTTTGAGTTGCCACAGTAATTTCATGTTTTTGAGTATTATGATCCTCATCTGAATAGGAAAATCTGATGCTTCTTCCCTATTTCTTCTATTGCTTTAATTTAACAGTCTTTTCTTTACTTTTTAAACTAGACTTGTTATGGATGATGAGATAAGCAATTCACAGTTATTCCTACATTACAATGGTTCCGGTGTAAACTTTGTTGTGATGGATTCGCAAGTTTATAAACCCTGTCGGAGTTGCAGATCTTCCTATTCATGGCAACTTAAAAAATGTATACAAAAGCTTTCAAAATTCATAATTTTCGTGTTTTTTTCTTCTAATCAACGTATATATAAAGAGGAATTGATCTTGTGTTAGCTGAAGCATCAAGGAGGACTTGGATATTGAAAAAAAAAGAAAAAAAACTGACCTCATGACAATGGAGATTTTGGATATTAAAGAAAAAGAAAAAAATTAAAATTAAAAAGAAAAAAATTTATAAAAATAATAGATTTATTATTTTTTCGTATTATGCTGACGTGTCAGGCGCATATAATACACCACACCACATGCAAGTGGTATAAAGCTTTACAGGGTGTAAAAAATATCACTTTTTTTATAGTTTAGGTGTGTAATAGGTCACTAGTATAGTTTAGATGTGACTTCGACTTTTCTTGGATAGTTTTGGGGGGGGGGGGGGGGACGATGCCTTTTCTCTTTTTTTTTTTTTTGGTTTTTGATCGGTTTTAACAGGATTTTTAACTGAGTTTGACCAGATTTAGGTGGGTTAGACCGGGTTGGGCTATGGGCCAGTTCAGGGTTGTTTTTAAAAAATTACCGTTGGACCTGGACCTAGATCGGCCCACAACACGTCAAAATTTCACGGAACGATTTCGGGTTGACCCGATCCGGCCCACTTAACACCCTTAGCCTCAATGTTGGGGTATGAATTAGTAGTTAGATTTAGTATAAACTTGATTAATTAACTCTGTACTTATATGTAATCCATATGTTTGTGATAAACCTTTCGGTATCACTTGTGATTATTGATATGCCTGATTATTGAATCTGAGATTATACATTGGATGATATTGGGAGCACATGTCATACCGACATTGTTATTGCCACACTGATATTATTATTGAATCAAGTATCACGTCGACATAGATACATGGATTGAGTTCGTCCCTTGTAGATCAGGATCTCTGCTAGCCCTAGTGTGTGTACACTTTACATGCATGTATTTAATCATATTTAACTTGCCCAAACGATAGTCACAAAATAACTTCCATCAGTAACTTAGAAACTTAGTAAAGTAAATAGTTTTCCTATACGAAAAACTTATAAGGTTACATATTTTTTTTGTGAATTTAGAATCAAAATGAGTCAAGATGTGAATAAAATGACACAAATAAGTTATTTCTTTAATTTATTATCAAAATAGACTAAACAAATATTTTATGACATTTTATATTATTTTTTGACGAATCTATAACGACTGCAAACAACGATAAAAATCGTAATAAAAAGTTACGCTATATAATATTTTTGTAAAACGTAATAAGAAGTTACGTATAACAGTCTCAACCTTCAACTCACAATCCTTAATTATTGAATGTACTGTGTATGAACTAATTATTGATGTTGAAATGGAAATTGATGGTTTTGTTATTACGATTTTTTGTACTGTAACATATTTCTTTTATTCTATTTTGATAAAAAATTAAAGGAATAGTTTATTTGTGTCACTTTATTCATATCTTGACTCATTTTAATTTTGGATACTTTATTTGACTTAGAAAAACATAAATAATTTAATTTATTGTTCAAAACACAACATTATTTAACTTGCTTAAAAAATAATCACAAAATAACCTTCATCAATAACCTATTAAAGAGAATAGTTTCTCACTAAAAAACTTGTAAGGTTACATATATATTTTTTTTTTTACACAAATGTTGAACAACATTATTTAACTTGCTCAAAAGATAGTAAAAAATAAACCTTCATCAATAACTTATTAAAGCGAATAGTTTTTCAATATTTGAAAAACTTATAAGGTTACATATTTATTTTTCTTACAACATTATTTAACTTGCTCAAAAGATATATCACAAATAAACCTTTATCAATAACCTTAAAACGAATAGTTTCCTAGTATCTGAGAAACTTATAAGGTTACATATTTATTTTTCTAACACAAACATGACAACACAACATTATTTAACTTGCTCAAAAGATAGTCACAAATAAACCTTCATCAGTAACATATTAAAGCGAATAGTTTTCAGTATCTGAAAAACTTATAAGATTACTTTTTATTTTTCTTACACAAACATGATAACACAACGTTATTTAACTTGTTTAAAGGATAAATCCAAAATAACCTTCACCAATAACAATCCTAAACTTCACCACGTGCAACAGTCATAAATACCATGATCAAACCCATATGGTCTAGAGTAAGAACAAGTTCTACAGAAAATTCCATCACTGCAATCGCTATGTGAATTGCATCTTCGATAACAAGTAATATCGTTATCAAATGGAAGAAGTAATTTTACTTTCATCTCTGCAACATCAATTGTTAAATCTCTTAAAGCCATCACTTTAGGATCCCAAGAGATATTAACTGCACATAAATTAATTGTAATAATAATCAAATTAATTAATATACACAAATTATTACAAAGATAGAAGAGTGATAAAAGTAAATTTAGAACCTGAAATTGCAATAAAGAGAGCAATGAAGAGAAAAGCTTGCTTAAGAGAAACCATCTTAACTTAATTAATTTGGCTCAAAGATAATAATTGAATAAGTGATGTTTTTTTTTGCTTCATGGAAAGTGATATTTATACCAACATTGTTATAAGGGCATTATAGTAATTTGAAGATGAAAACGCCTCTCTAAGAGAAAAAACTTTTTATTCTCGACGGGGAAGCCCCATAACATTATTTATGCATTCTTTCAAATTCTGATTCATTAAGATGTGAAATACATTCATCCAACATTCATCCAACCTTCAATTATAAATAGAACTTGTCCAAAAATATATAAATAATGAAACCTCTTATTTCTTTGTTCAAATAATTAAAGTCCAAATAATTGCAAGTGCTTTCATTTTGATATAAGATAGCTCCAAAATGGAAATGGGCCTGCTGGTATATGCATGGTGTGTATTATAGAAATAATTTCTTATTTTATAATTTTTGAATATATAATTAGCATTCGGATACATAATGTTGAAGTTAAGATACATAACTTTGATTATTGAAATACATTCATTTTTGAAATTATTTGATCGAGAGTAATACATTAACTAGACCGAAAAAAAATACATAATTAATATTATGTATCCAAAAATTCATGAGTTTATGAATGTGTCCGATTGCTTTTATTTTTTTTTAAATAAATAATAATTTAGATAATTAATAGAAAGGATAGAAATTTTATGTAGTTTAATAATAATAAAAAATAAATTATGATGTTCTGTAATTTTTTCTTACAAAAAATAGGCTAAAGTATCCCTATCATCGAACTTGGGCCCATCATATAGATAGTCATGTGAACAATTTTATCGCGCTCCAATTTGTTTGTACTTTTGTTTCAATTTGTTTGAATATTCGATCTTCATAATTACTCAATTTTGTTATGTCTTTCAAAAGTCACTCAACTTTCTAATTTATTTTGTATAATTCAAAAATATAGTTTCCCCTACTTATTTAAAGACATTGCAGCTGTAATTTTCAGAAAAAATATCTTAAACATTTAAATTATTGAGTTCTCATATTTAATGTCAAATTGCCACAAAGAAAAAGAAGAAAAAAACAGAAACAAAGACATTAGGTTATGAAGTAGTTGGGCATGTTGGGTCACCAAATTGTCATACTTCAAAGTTCAAAATTCCATAGAATATAAAAAAAAAAAATTATATAATTTTTATAACTATTGTTTCAATATTTCTTTTTCTTATTTCTTTTATGACAATCAACTGGTATAAACACATAACAATATTTGAAATTAAATTTGGTTGGAAAATATTAAGTGGTAAGGAATTATGTAATAATTTTAAAGTAGAGAAATATTTAGAAGTTTAAGAATGTTTGGTAAAACAGTGCCCTGCCTTGAACTTTATCATTATCCGATGACATGGACAAGATGGGAGCCTTCGTTGGCCTTGTTTCATTTGGAATTTTTTAATTTTTATATGCCTCTTCGAAATTCAATTGAATGGAAAAATTTGGTCTTTAAGCTCTGAACTCTATTAATAATAGACTTCTTAGTACCAAATATAGTATATAATTAATGCAAAGTATTAATAATACATAAAACAAAAAAATATACCAAACAAAATATTAACATACTCTACCAAGTGACCCTTTAGAGAAGGTAGTTTCCTGAATATGAAAAACTTATAAGGTTACATATATTTATTTTGCTGCACAAACTCGAAAGCAAGTGAAACTAATTTTCCTTTCATGATTTCTGCAACATCAATTAATTGGTATGTCTCTTAAAGACATTAATTTAGATTAAGACATCAATTTAGTACTTCAAGAGATATTAACTGCACATAACACAATACTTGTTCAAATTAAAAATTAATGAATAATCTACTCCTTTCTAGTACTCCCTCCGTCCCACTTTATCCTTTGCATTAATTACTTTTAATTTAAATTAAAATGTAAACATCATTTAATAGGGAATTATGATAAATTAATCATGTTATTTATTATTTTTTTTAATAATTGTGCCATCTCAATTTGGGACGAGTAAAATGGAACGGAGGAAGTATTCATTATATCCTGTTGTTAAATATATTTCATGTCTCAATGCATTTCCCAAGATGTTAAATCTATTATATTTAAAAAACGATATAGTAAGATTATTTTTATTATTTGTTATCTATTATATTTACAGAACAATATATTAAGATTATTCCTATTATTTGTTATTTCTTAATATGTGTGTCAAGTCAATGATGAACAAATATAGTAAGATTATTTTTATTATTTGTTATTTCTTAACATGTGTGTCAAGTAAATAATGAATAAATAATGAGACGAATAAAATATTACAAGAGCAATGAAAGAAGTGATGTTTCATTTACTTCATGGAAGTATGTATTTATAGCATAGACTAGCTTTGGTATAAGGATATTTTAGTCATTTTAGGTGCCAAACATATGTATTCACTGGTATTTGCGTGTCCACCACACACATTGCATGGTGCATGCAAGGTATTATAGTCTTTTCGTCTTCTTTGGCATTTTATTTTCAATCTGGCAGTTTTCATGTTTGCAATTATACATCTCTTTGTCGTTTGTTCAAGGGCAAGGAATATTGGCAGAATTCTTTTTAATTTTTTTTTATTTTGTTGTATTTTGGGTGAGAGGTTGATTATGAATGTGCAGTGATTCAAATCAATTCGAAAAAATACTTCGATTAAGAAAATTTTTCTTACACAAACATTATTTAACTTACTCAAAATATAATCACAAAATAACTTTCATCAGTAACCTATTAAAGAGAATAGTTTTCCAGTATCTGAAAAACTTATAAGGTTACATATTTATTTTTCTTAACAAACATTAGTTAGCTTGTTCAAAGTATAGTTCCAAAATAACGTTCACCAGTAACAGTAAACTTGTTAAGATATGGAACAATCCCGAACTTCACCATACAGAACAATCCCACCATATTTAAGGAAAAATTAAGTCCCGATGAGCTGAACAAGTTCTACACACAGTACCATCACTGCAATCGCTATCTGAAGTGCAACTTCGATAACAAGTTAGTCCGTTAACTAGAGGAAGAAGTAATTTTCCTTTCATCTTTACAACATCAATTAGTAATAAGTCTCTTAAAGCCATCACTTTAGGACCCCAACATAGATTAATTGTAGATAAATTAATTGTAACAACAATTAGAATAATTACAAAGAGAGAAGAATGCTAAACAGTAAGTTTAGAACTTGAAATTGCAACAAAGAAAGCCATGAAGAGAAAAGCTTACTTTAAAGAAGCCATATCTTAGTTAATTTGATTCAAAGTAATATGGAAAAATTCTATAAAGTAGCATACTTAACACTATAATTACAATAAAAAGTAATATTTTTGTAATATTACAGTTTATAACAAGAGTAACATTATTTTACTCATTAACGCAAGTGCATGTTTTACTCTTACCACTTTATATTTTCCTATTTTTACTCCACTATTTCACCTCCCCCAATTATAGTCATATCTTTTATCCTTTTTTTTTTCATCTTATTTTTTATTTTATTTTATTTTCATTTTTTTATTTTCACTTTATTTTCTCTCTTCTATTTCTCTACGTTTTTCCCTTTTTCGTTTTTTTAATTTTTTTTCCTTTTTCATATTTGAAGATAATTATCTCCATAATCTTTAAGATTTCAAAATAAAACATCATTACTGTCTTTCACTCTCTTATATCTCTACCTTTTTTTTTCTTGTTAGTTTTTTTTCATTTTATTTTTTTATTTTGATTTCTTCTTCTTTTTCATTTTTTCTTTTCGTTTTATTTTCTCTCTTCTATTTGTCTTTTTCATTTTCTTTTTTTTCTTCTCATATCTTTTTTTTTCTTTTCCTATTTTCGTTTTCTTCTTCTTTTTTCTATTTTATTTTGTTTCTTTATTTTATTTTATTTTTACACTTCTATTTCTCTTTCTTCCTTTTTTTTCTTTTTCACTTCTCTTTTTTTCATTTTTTTTCTTTTTATATTTTTGTTTTTTTACCTTTTTTTAATTCTTCTATCTCTAATTTTTATTTTGAAAAGACAAATATATATATCACATACATATATTCAAAAAAACATACAAAATGCGTAGTCATACAGATCTGGATATGTATTTACGGTACAAAACATACATATTTACGAAATACATATCATATTCATATTAAACAGTAACAAACATAACTATACTATATATCTTCATATGTATTTACGAAATACAAAAGTGACTCATATAAAATAAGAATATGCATATGGATTAGGTATGTATTCTGTAAATACATATACAGAGCTATATGTATTTTATACGGTGTTGGATTTGTCTTTGAACTATACATACTATGTTATTATAGAGGATAACATATGTACTTATTTGTTTTCTTTTACTGTTTAAGATATTTATCATGTATTTTTTTATTACCTATATGTATATGTATATAATTGTTATAGAGATTTTGTGTCCTATATGTTCATATATACTTGTGAGAGTCAGATATGTATTTTTGTAAATACATATGTAGATATATATGTATGTTTTTTTTACCGTAAATACATATGTAGATCTGTACGTCTATTTATTTTGTATATTTTTTGAATATGCATATATGATATAGATATTTGTCTTTTAAAAATAAAAGATAGAAGGGTAAAAAAAAGAAAAAAAACAAAAAAAATAGAAAAAAACAAAAACAAAAAATAAAAATTCGAAAAAAAAGAAGAAGTGAAAAAGGAAAAAAAGATGAAGAAAGAGAAATAGAAACTAGAAATGGAAGTGTAAAAACAAAAATGATTTTTTTTTTTAAAAAGAAGAAAACGAAAAAAAATATGAGAAAGAAAAAAACAAAATGAAAAAAGAAAAAAAATAAATAAATGAGAAAGGAAAAAAAAAACAGTAGTAGAAGAGAAAAAATAAAGTGGAAAGAAAAAAAAAAATAAAAAATTAGAGATATAAGAGAATGATATTTTGAAATTTTGAAGATCATGGAAATAATAATTTTCTTATTTGAGTCTGATTTGAAAAAGAAATCTACTAATATAAATAAGAGTAATTTATGGAAATTTAATTAGATGAGATAATTATTCCTTATTTAACTCAACTGATTTGAATAAAATAAGGGTAGTAAATCTTGTTGTATATGTATTTGTATAGCAACAATTTACTTAAATACAAAATACAATTTGTTATTTTTCGTAATTATGAAACGATTGCTATTAAAGTTGCAATTAAGACTGTATAGTTGCTATTTCTGAAATTTTCCCAAATAATATTGAAGAAGTGTTGTTTCATTTACTTCATGAAAGTAGGTATTTATAATATAGAACAACTTTGATATAAGGGTATTTTAGTTATTTTATGCATCTCTTTGTCATTTGTGAGTAAGGATTATTGGTAGTGTTGTATTGAATATTTTTATTTATATTTTGCTTCTGTTTTATGTGAGAGGTTGGTTATGGATCGAAGATATAGGGGTAGATTCAAAAAGTATTATAAAGAATTGATTAGAAATATTATTATGTCAAAAATGATTTAATGATAATAATTTAATTTCTGTTAAATATGTTTTTTAGAGATAATTACTACATTTTAGCATTTCTTGTAAAATATCCTTAAAGCCTATACTGACATTCATTCAATGAGAATTAACTAATGTCGATAAAAATTTTAGTACACTTTGTTAAAGTGACAATTATTGCCGCTGAAAGTAGTTTTTGTTCTAGTACTATATAACACAGTTTCAATTTTTAAGAATAAGGCCTTAAATAAAAGATTGTAAAAAATATAAATTAAAGTAGAACGTTGTAGATAGTAGTACTTTATTTTGATGTCCGTCTATATAAGTATTAGTAGTATTGCTCCTACAGTTATGTGTTAGTAGAGAGTGCTTTTATCTCCTCTCCAAAAGTGAAACTGCATGAATTCAGATTAATCGAATTCTAAACACAATATTCTCATAAACTATTAATTAAGTGGTCAGGCTTAGCTCCCTTTGCCTCCTTTTTTTCTCTGTGTATGTATTCTTCTATGAATACATGGACCTTCGTGTTATTTTTTTTTTTTTTTTAAATGGGACTCTAAACTGGTAATGGGCATTGAGTAGGAAATAAATAATTTAAAACCCCAAACTTGCCAACTCACTAGAGCATGTCAAGAGAGTGTAAAATGAGGTGTAAATTTCAAGAGTTTGGGTGATAAGACCGCCTTTGACCTTTGCTGTGAATAGTTGGTAAAATGTGAAGTTATAAAATAATTTCTTATTATAATATAAGGTAAGACGATATATAATATAAATTTTTGTGATCTGTTTTTTTAATCTCGTGTATAACAAAAGCTTATTGCATTATCTTTTTTTCCCTTCCATTAAGAGATAGTGAAAACTTAGGACCGACTTTTTGAATGAAATACTATTACGAAAAGTAGATGAGAGTATACGTGACTTAGACTCTTGAAGCTCGAAACGGATGACTTGACTCTTGAAGCTTGAAATGGAGCCATATGAGGCGAAAGTCTTACGTACTTCCGTGACTTGACTTGACTCTTGAGTTTTGAAGCTCGAAACAGATGACTCGACTCTTGAAGCTCAAAAGAAAGCTGAATGAGGCGGAAGTACCATGTACTTCCGTGACTTGACTTGACTCTCGAGTCGAAACAGAGCCGTATGAGGCGAAAATCCCATGTACTTTCGTGACTTGACTTGAGTCTTGAAGCTCGAAAACAATGACTTAGACTCTTGAAGCTCGAAATGGATGACTTGACTCTTTGTTGAGAGTTAGTTACATGTAGTTAGTTACACTGTTACTGTTTCATTCAATGGTGCACTATTACATTAGTGTACTTAACGAACTGATTAGCTAATTAGTTACTACTACTTGCCAGTTAGGATAGTGTGAGATAGAGAGCTTCTAGATGATTCTAGAACCATTAGTTAAGTCTGTAAATACTCCCTAAGTCAAGTGGATAAATCAGTTGCAATAGCTTATTTTTCCATTCTTCTATAAATGAGTGCCCTGCTTTTGGTTCTTCTCCATAATTGATACTCTTCTTCTCTAGAGTTAGAAGATGAAGTGTGTATTGTTGCTGTAAATTTCACATGGTATTAGAGCGTCAGATTATAGTAGATGCAAGGAGATTGACATCCAACTGAAGAGGAGTTTAGATCTCTAAGTTCTTAGCTGAAGCATCAAGTGGTTAGATTTCTGTTTTGATTGCAACTTTTTAAGTTGATTTGTCTACAATTGTGTTGATAACTTAGATCGTTAAAGTGTGGATTAAATCGGTTTGAAATTTAGCCGTTTTTGAAGAATTAGATGGCACCTAAGATAGATTTTAGTGATACATTATGCATAGGGGCATCAGAAGGGTCTGGTGCTACATTGATTCCAATCAAACTCACTGGTTCAGAGAATTATGGAGTATGGAGTCGTTCAATGCGAATTGCCTTGTTAGGAAAAAGGAGATTTGGCTTCGTAACTGAAGCATGTAGTAAGGATAACTATAGAGAAGAACTACATGAGTAGTGGGAAACTTGTAATGCAATTGTGCTCTTGGTTGATGATTTCTGTTAGTGAAGAGTTGTGTAATCACCCTACAATCTATTTAATCATTTTTGGCCTCTAATCTATTTAATCACCTTCACTAATCTTATGATTTTCTCATAATAAGTATATGAGCTGTCTAAAGATATAAGTTAGTTAATTTTGTCCATATTAAGAGTTATAGGTAACAGTGATGCAAAAGTTGGAGGATTTGTTTCTTTGAAATTTTAAGAAAATCTAGGCACTGATTGGTTAGAAAATAATGGGTGGAATCGTTATTGGCTTAATAAAGTTGTTAACCAAAAGCAATTAGCAATTATTCTATTATTTGCAGTGGCGCTATGCCTCTGCATATTTGAAATTATGTTCTAATTGTGCAGTAAGCATCGTAATGATAGCGATGCTATGATCATATTAAGATAAGAGATGTATTTGGGGTAGATAGTTAACTATTAGTTCTATATCTTAAACTTTTTTTAAATTGAATTTGATTCGGCCTTTAAATTGAAAATAAATATGATAATATGGATGTCATTGAGACCGTAATCTTAAGGAGGTTATGTATTTGAAACAGATCTTGACCGTTCGAAAGTTTGCGTAAAGGCAAGTTTATTAATTAACTCTTGACCTCGGGTTCAGGCAAGTTAAGACTTTCCTTAGATTCTTTTTCAATGTGCTTATTTGAATATTTGCTAGTTATGTGTAATGGGAGTAATGAGAATTGGGGTCCCGTATGGATGATTGTGACGAGCATCTATGCGGGTACCAGTGTTATTTGAGGGGATAAAATCAGTTAATTGTATGTTTAAAATGTTTTTCCCTATTTGTTAGCCTGATGGATTGATTTATAATGGTGATTATTGAAAAAGCTAGTGATGATGATACCCTCACTTGATAAGTTGAGTTGATTTTGAAATGGATGTCTGATTTGACTTGGGACCAGAGTTGCACGCTTGCACGTTATGCATTGCATTTCATATGGGATCGGAGTGCACGCCTGCACAGTATTATATATATTTATGGGATCGGAGTGCACACCTGTACAATATATATATTTATGGGATCGGAGTGCACGCCTTCACAATATATTATATATTTATGGGGTAGGAGTGCACTCCTGCAGAGTATATTATATATTTATGAGATCGGAGTGCACACCTGCACAATATTATATATATTTATGGGATCGAAGTGCACGCCTGCACAATATATTATATATTTATGGGATCGAAGTGCACTCCTACATAGTATATTATATATTTATGAGATCGGAGTGCACGCCTGCACAATATTATATATATTTATGGGATCGAAGTGCATGCCTGCATAGTATATTATATATTTATTGGATCAGAGTGCACGCTTGCACAGTATATATATATATATATATATATATATATATATATATATATATATATATGGGATCGGAGTGCACGCCTACACAGTATAGACATTTGCAGTGCATTGCATCACACTGCATTGATTTGCTTGTTTCAGATTGGTTAAAGTGGATTGTGAACTTGTACTTATTGTATATGTGTTATTTATTTGACCAGATTGAGAAACTCTTGGATTGTGTTACGATATCTTTATGACTGTTAAAATGGAATATTCTGTTTGAATAATATGGTTTTCCTAAGAGCAGGTTGTGTATTTGTGCTTAAATATTTTATGTGGTGGCACTCGTCACCACTTTGAATTAGGGTCGGTTGACGATGCTTGCTGAGTACACGTGGTTTCGTACTCACTCTTGCTTTTTTTGCACCCTACGTGCAGGTACAGATCCGACGATCTCTAGATATTGATTTCTGTGGTTCCTTCGTTGCTAGCATCATCAGAGATTCGAGGTAGCTGCTACTATCTTCAGCGACTACTGAAATCTCCTCCAGCTTTATTCTTATGCATTTCTGCATTTTGAAAGACTCGAACTTTCTTTTGGTTCTGTATTTAGTGGCTTCTATTAGTGACTTTCAGACCTGGGATCATCTATGAATTAACTTTACTAGCCTACTTATCTACTTATGAGATTATTCAGGATTGAATCTATTCTTATTTCTTTCTGTAATTGGGTATTTGTCTTACCTATCACGGAGGGGTGAATAGGTGTCATCACGATCCCAAAATTGGGTCGTGACAAGTTGTTGTCTTAAATCTTGTATGCAACAAGTATGTTATCTAAAATTGTGTATGCAACAAGTGCGTTCGAAGTATGGGAGGATTTGAATGAGAGATTTGACAAGGTGAATCGTATGAAACTGAATCAATTGCACAGGGAAATTGGTACTTTGGCACAAGAAATTGATTCTGTGGCAACTTACTTCACAAAGTTGTAGAATATGTGAAATGAGTATAATGCAGTGGTTCCAGCGTATAACGCCCCAAAATCTAGTTCCTGGGACTCCACACGGTGCTCCGAACTACAAGTAGTCCTGAGCTAACCCTAGTTGCCTTCTAATACATCTGAATCTCAACATGGGGAAAATATGAGTATAAAACACTGATAAAATGCAAAAAGTTATTTGAATAATCTGAATATATCTTAAAGTTCTAATCTCATCAACTTGATTAATATAAATACTGAAAAGTCTGAATACGACAACTGAGATCTAAGACTGAATTTGATAGTCCAACAAGCCTCTACTATCTAAATCTAGAGAGTCACTGGGAGAGGCCTCAGCTGACTCAAACAGTTTGAAATAAATAAAGAAACATCTACTAACAAACTAAAACACGAATATCTAAGTCCCCAAACTATGAGGACTCACCAACTTCAGGGATGTAGATGAGATACTCGAAAATCACTGTCGCTGCTGAGACTGAGCACCTAAACCTACATTATGAGACAATGTAGCATCAGTACTTTGAGGATGTACTGAGTATATGGAGGTGCATGTAATAATTAAACAATACCATAACAGTTTATAAAATCATGCATGCCAAATGTAAATGACTCACATAACTTAAGTAAATCTGAAATCTAAAGATCATAAATCATGAATAGTAAAGCATGTAGTATAAATCTTGTGCGTCATTACACTTAGTTCTAAAATCTATATTCTGTTCTTTTTCTCAAATCATATAAGCTAAAAGAAGTTTAAAACTTATTCTGCATAGTAAACTTTTTATCTCAAGACTTTAAATTAGTAAACTATTTTAAGAGTGGAGGATATCTATTTTGGGAGGTTCTTCTAACCGACAAGTACACCATGTAAGCATCCATGGTGTCCCATGACTAGCCCATATAAGGTTAGGGTTGTTCTACCCTTGCCATCGGAATAGAACAATCTTATCTCAGTGATCACAATCTCAGTCATCCATATAGAAATGGGAATAATCTAAATCCTATGTTGGCACATAGTTCTGGGGTATTTGTAACACCCCATACATAATTACGTGCATTAGCCATTGTTATATGTGTTGGAGTATATGTATTGATCCTAAGTTAGGTATATATGAGTTTAAGTATGAGTATTGATTATTTTGAGATGGTTTAGAGTGTATAGTATGATTATATGTGTATAGGAATCGACCTTATTTATATCGGAATTTTCCCTTCGATGTTTCCATACGAAGGTTATTGAATAATCTTTCCAACGATATAAATATTTTCAAAAACGGATAAGTTTCGGATATAAGCGAGCACGTTCGAAACTATAAAACGGTGGCCGGTATGTTAACAATAAATTTGCAGGAAAATACTGAGGCCTGCCAATTTTTGGGTAAACTTTGAATGATCATAACTCCCTCAATATAATGAATTGGGCGAGATACCACCTATCACAAGAAAGTTCTTTGAGTCTTCTTTCTAATGAAATTAGTTTCATCCAAATCCAACATCTGAGTAAGGAGTTATACTCGTTTTACTTCGGTCTCTCAAAATAGATTCTTAGGGTCAACTTCAAACGATCATAACTCCTTGTACAAGACGAACTGGGTGGCCTAATTTATATGAAATGAAATACCTTTGAATTATATTTACAATAATACCAATTTCACCCAAATCCGATATAGGAGCAAAGAGTTATGGTCTATCTACTTCAGCTTGTCAAAACAGTCCACCGGAGGACATATTTGACATTATTTAAATTTTAAAGGCACTTTGGTCATTTCCTATGATATTATGGACGGGAATATGTGTATATATACATGTATATGAGTTCAAAAACTCATATTCATCATCAATCATAGAAAATAATAAACCCTGTCCTAATTTCAACTCTAATTATCTTGTGTTCAACCGTGGAAAGTCCAAATTGATTCCGAAGTTGTGTTCATCGTCGCAAGGGCTTCGAGAAGCACCCCTTATTTGTGCCAACAGGACTTCAAAACCCAAAGGGACATTTTATGGTAAGGATGTAAATTATGTTGGTGTTATTTATATGGATATGTATATACATATATATGCATGTGAGCATAAGAAGTATGTTATTTGATTGTTCTTGAAAGATAATTGGGAAATGATGTTGGATTATTCTTGTGCATGGTTGGATTATGTTGAATTGTGAAGGGATTTGGTATTGATGATGTGGTATTGAAATGATTATATATATATATATATACACACACACACACACATAAACCTATTGTTCAAGTTGGTTTTTGGAATGTTTTGCAAATATTGGTTGTATGGAATTATGGAAGAGAATTGTGGTGTTGGGTTGCTAATACTAGATGTCAAACATTTCATTGTAGATAAGTTATTTGTAAAGGCGGGAAGTTGTGTTGAATTGGTATCCGAATCTACAACGAGGTATGTAAAGCATACTCTAACGATGTTCTTTGGCATGAAAACACCAATGTTTCATCAAGTAAGATTCCGAGGTTGTCCAAAAACATGTATTGTTCTACATTACCAACGAAGTTGTTTCCATCCTATAAAGTGTCAAAATGTTTCATTGATATACCAAAAGGCTCCTATTTCATTGTTGATGTACCAATGAGTCTTTATTACATCGTTATTGTACAGAAGGTCTATTACTTGATTCCTATTGATGTATCATTGTTCCAAAGGTACTATATTGGCATAAACACTAATGTAATAATCTCAAAAGCTTTTGAACTAAGTTATTGGAAGGACCTCTTATGTGTGTTACTTGATATACGTGTGGGTGGTATCCCAGGGGCATAAGCCTAGCATGGGTCGATCCCTATTTATGTGTTTATGGGTGGTATCCCAGGGGCATAAGCCTAGCATGGGTCGATCCCAATTGATATGTACTGGGGGCAGCCTAATGGTCACAGTACGGTACAGTATTGATTATTGTTAGGTGGTTGGAGGTTCGGGAGGAGGAGGTAATGGCGAATGATAATTTTAAAGAATGAAATGAACGAATGTATACCGTTCCACAAATGTGTTTGTATTCAAGAACCCAATTCAGATTAATAATAATGTACATGATCCTAAAAGTGTTTATGAAGTGTGGTTCACTTCTATTATGATTTATTCACATGTGTATGATTTTCTTGATCCCCCATATCACATATGATTATTTACAGCTTTATATACTCAGTACATATTTCGTACTAACGTCCCTCACGGGGGACCTGCATTTCATGCTGCAGGCACAGGTACCTCAGCTCATACACCACACAAGTAGGAGCCAGGTCATACAACTGTTGTTGGTGAGCTCCAGTTTGCTTCGGAGCTTTCCGAGTTGGTTCCTTATATTTTGTTATTGTACAGGAGTCATGTGTGGGCGGGGGTTCGTCCCGACCCTAGTTATGTCATGTATATCCTAGAGGCTTTGTAGACATAAGGAAGGGTAAAGTCATGAAAGTTTATATAGTGATGTTATATTCGTATATGTGGTGGCCCCGACGGCCAAGTATTATATATATATATATATATATATATATATTTGTGCGTGTTGGGCTGATACAGGTAATTAGACCCTTTTATGTGCAGCGAAGTGCTGCCCAAATTTTTGGTGACATGTAAGTGAAAGTACAGGTATTTGAACGGGTTCTCCCGGGCCTTCTCGGCTTCGGGTGCCAGTCCGGCCCGATGGGATTTTGGGGCGTGACAGTATTAAACCGTAGTAACGTACCCATCTCGGTACTAAAAACTACTCCCAATTTCATGCTCAAAATCTCAAGAAAAATTCACTTTAAAAGTAATCTAATGGCTTATAATGAAAACTTACTATAAATATGTAATTTGAATCTGTAAAGTGGATTTCAAATCTATTCTGAGACCAAAAGGTCAAATCATTATCTAAAAGCTGAAAATATTCTAATCATGGGTGCTCATAGCACAACAATTCATTGAATAACAATCTTTAAATAGGGATTAATGACCCACGTATCAATAACATGATAAAACATCTAAAAATTCATACTTGATAATATAAATATTCGTAATTCATCACGAAAATCTGAAAAATTCAGCAATAAGCATAATAATATGAACATACCCATGTAATTCAACTTCTAAAACATTGAAAATATTATAAGCTTGTATATAACAATAATAGGTATAATCTCTAGCTTCAAATTCATGGGAAAACACATAAAATCATGTAACTTTAATAATTAAAATAGGTTTTTGGGCACAGGGATGAAAGATTTATCCTTGTTCAAACTCCACATACCCTAGATGATGAACTAGATGAAAAAACTTGCTCTTAAGACTCTATTTGCGATTTCGAATGATGATTCTTAATATTCTTGGACTGAGACTTTGAATCTTGAATTAATTTGGAAGAAGAATGGTGAAATTTGAAGGTTCTTGAAATTGGATATTGAAGTTTAGAGTTTCTAATTGAGAGAATTTTGATGAAACTTAGCCTAATGTACTTGGAATAGACTTTAATCCTGTGTTTGGACGGAATAAGAATGGGGTAAATTGACTTAATTACCCCTTTGGATGTGAATCTTTAATGATGAAAAAACAATTACGCCCAGCGACGTGCAGGCCGATGCGCCACATCGATGGTGCCGACACGATCTCGTCGTGCTGAGTTCGCGTTGGGTCACTAAAATTTGAGCTCTGATGCTGGGGAAAAGGTTGGTCGACGTGATGGACGATGCAATGCAATGTGTTCGCGGTGACTCACTATTTTCAACATCCAAACAAGTTTCTAACGAGGTACAAAAAATTCAAAACTCACCCAAGAACACCCACTTACCTCCCCGATCATGATTCAACTCAAAAATTAACTTTTTGAGGTTGGGAAGGTCATAAATAAAATTTTTAAAGTTCGAAGGCTTTGAAAATGACTAAGTTCCAACACTTATCTAAATTTTAGAAGGGTGATACTTCCCTTGGCATGCTTTAAAAGGGCTTATACGTTGAGGATTTTGCGGGATCTTACAATATCTCCCCCTTGGAAACATTCGTCCTCGAATGTTTCTAGTTGGGCAAAGAATACTGAGTAATTTGGGGATACAAGATAGTATGCTAAACTGAAATAACTTGCTAAACTGACTCTAAGTCATTCTGAGCTTCTGGGTAATTCTGAGAGTACATGAACTTACAACGAGGACAACTATATAGATGAATATATGATTAGAAAAGAATTGAATCAAGGATGAATAGTACCTTGGGATAAATCTAATTTTGCAGAGAAGAGGTGAGGGTTCTTGGATCGCATATCTGCTTCTGTTTCCCAAGTGGCACCCTCAACAGACTGATTTCGCCAAAGAACTTTGACCAAGGAAACTTCTTTGTTCCTTAGTCTACGGATCTGATGGTCTAAAATCTCAACCAGGATCTCCTCGTATGAAAGGTTGTTTTGAATATCTGAGCTTTTTAAAGTAATTACAACAGTGGAGTCACCGATGTACTCCCTAAGCATAGAAACTTGGAATACAGGATAAACAACTGACAAGTCTGCGGGCAACTCAATCTCATAAGCTACTTTCCCAACACGACTCAGAATCCTATAGGGGCCAACATACCGGGGACTAAGCTTCCTCTTTTTTCAAAATCTCTTCATCCCTTTCTTGGGTAAAATCTTCTAATACACTAAGTCACAAACCTCAAACTCGAGGTCCCTTCTTCTTACATCTGTATGGGATTTCTGAAGACTCAGGGCTATTTTTAACCTTTCTCTAATCAACTTAACTTTCTCCATAGTTTTAAACACTACATCAGGCCTAAGCAAAGTGGCCTCACCCACTTCAAACCAACCTATGGGTGATCTACATCTCCTCCCATAAAGGGCTTCAAACGGGACCATCTGAATGCTAGCATGGTAACTATTATTATATGCCAACTTAATTAATGGCAAATGCTCATCCCAACTACCTTTAAAATCAAGAGCACATAATATCAACATATCTTCTAGAGTTTGGATGGTCCTCTCTACTTAACCATCTGTCTGCGGATAAGAAGTTGTACTAAGATAAACTTGGGTACCAAGACCCTTCTGAAAGGCTTTTCAGAACTGGGAAGTAAACTGACTACCCCTATCTGAGATGATAGACAAGGGAATTCCATGCAATCTGAATAACTCTCAGATATATAATTTAGTATAATCCTCAGCTGTATATGACGTATGAACTGTCAAGAAATGCACTGACTTAGTCAGCCTGTCCACAACAACCCAAATCAAACCATGACGACGACGTGAAAGGGGTAATCCCGTAACAAAAATCCATATTCACCTTTTCCCACTTCCAAGTGGGGATAACAAACTCTTACAACGTACCACCAGGTCTTTGCTGCTCTACCTTAACCTGTTGACAATTTTCACACTTTGCTACAAACTCGACTACGTCTTTCTTTATACCAATCCACCAATAGATTTCCTGCAAGTCACAGTACATCTTGGTAGTACCGAGATGAATAAAATATCGTGTGCCATGCGCTTCAGCCATAATTCTTTGTCTCAAATCATCCACACATGGAACACAGAGTCTACTCTGATATCTCAACACACCATATCCCGCTTGGGAGAAAACCTCTACCTTTTGGTCTTTAACTGACTCCTTCAGTTTGGCCAAACTAGGATCCATGTCTTGCTTCTCTTTCACTTCCAAAAATAGAGAAGATACAGAACTCTTCTGAACCTAAATATTACCTTCAGATGAATCAACCAACCTATCACCCAATCTAACCCAATGATGAACTTCTCGAGCTAACTCCTTCTTGTCCTTCTCCACAGGAGCAACACTGCCCATAGACAATCTGCTAAGGGAATCTGCCACTACATTGGTTTTACCCGGCAGATACAACATACTCATATCATAATCTTTTAGCAACTCTAACCATCTCTTCTGACGAAGATTCAATTCCCTCTAGGTAAACACATACTGCAAGATTTTGTGGTCTGTGAAAACATCAACATGCACATAATACAGATAGTGCCTCCAGATTTTTAAGGCAAACACCATAACAGCTGACTCTAAATCATGGGTTGGGTAATTCTTTTCATAAGGCTTCAAGTGTCTAGAGGTATAGGCTTTGACCTTACCTCTTTGCATCAACACATAACCTAAAACAACTCTATAGAAATCACAATATACCATAAAACCATCCATACCATTAGGTTACGCTAGTACTGAAGTTAAAGTGAGTCGAGTCTTCAACTCCTGAAAACTCTTCTCGCAGGAATCTGACCACAGGAACATAACTTTCTTTTGGGTCAATCTAGATATAGGGGACGCAATAGATGAGAAACCTTCTACTAAATGGTAGTAATAGCCAACTATCCCAAGAAACTTCTAATATTTGATGTAGAGATAGGTCTGGTCCAATTTCTTACAACTTTTGTCTTTTGGGGATCAACTCTAATGCCATCGGTGGAAATAATATGACCAAGAAAGGCTACTGATCTTAGCCAAAATTCACACTTGCTAAATTTGGTGAACAATTTATGATCTCTAAGAGTTTGCAAGACAATTCTAAGATGATCTGCATGGCCATTTTTACTACGGGAGTACACGAGGATATCATCAATGAATACTATGACAAATATGTCTAGATGCTATTTGAACGCTTGATTCATGAGGTCCATGAATTCTATTGGAGCATTGGTTAGCCCAAAAGACATGACTAAAAACTAAAAATGAGCATAACGGGTTCTAAAGGCTGTCTTCGGAATATCACACTCCCTCACCTTAAGATGATTATAGCCGGATCTAAGGTCTATCTTTGAGAAATAACTGGAACCTTCTAATTGATCAAACAAGTCATCAATTCTAGGAAGAGGGTATTTATTCTTGACTGTGACCTTATTTAGCTGGCGATAGTCAATGCACATACGCAGAGAACCATCTTTCTTTCGAATGAATAAGATGGGAGGCCCCCATGGAGAAACACAAGGCATTATGAATCCTTTATCTAAAAGATCTTTGAGTTGCTTTTTCAACTCCTTAAGCTCTACAGAACCCATATGATATGAAGGAATAGAAATAGGCTGAGTATCTAGGAGAAGGTCAATCCCAAATTTTATTTCTATATCAGGAGGTATCCCTGGGAGATCTTATGGAAAAACATCAGAAAACTCATTTACTACTTCGACTGACTGAACAGTTGGAGTCTCAGACTTAGTGTCTTTAACTCAAACTAAATGATAAATGCAAATTTTGGATATCAACTTCTTGGATTTGAGATAAGATATGAAATGACTCTTGGGAGATACTGAATTACCTGACCACTCAAAGACTGGCTCATCTGGGAACTGAAATTTCACTACACAGGTGCGATAATCTATAGATGCATAGAAGGAATGGAGCCAATCCATACCAAGAATGAGATCAAAATCATCCATATCTAACTCTATTAAATATGAGAATATGACCTTATGAAGGATGATTATAGGATACTTTTTGTGGACTTTCTTAGCAACAATTGACCCACCTACTGGAGTAGAAACCATGAAAGGCTCAGGGATATTTTTAGAATTTATCTCAAAGTTCGTAGCAACCAACGGGGTCACATAAGAGAAACTTGACCCAGGGTCTAACAATACATAAATATCAAGATGAAAGACACGAAGTATACCAGTAACAACATCTGGTGAATCTTTCTACTCCTGGCATAAGGGTAAAGTATAAAATTAATTTTGGTGCTAACCGCCAACAGTATTGGATGATGAGCTCTGAGGAGGAGCTGGGCGACCTATAGGAGTTGGTACACTGTTAGCTTGAGTTTGGGGACGAACATCTCTATTTTCCTATCTAGCATATGGGAAATCTCTAATATCGCGACCCTTCTGACCACAACTATAACAACCTTTCTGACCCCATAAATATTTACCTCCATGATCCTTACCATACTTAGCACATGGGGGATGATTATACTTCCCACTCATACTATTCTGAGATCTGGATATAGAAGACTTACCCAATTTTTCCTGCCCGATTTAGGGTGCAGGAGCACTGGATGAAGAAGGTGCGGGCATAGATGACCGATTCTAAAACTTCAAATGATTTCCTCCTGCAGACTTATTCTGACCATAATCAAATTTCCCTATTCTAGTGAACACCCTGCATTTTTAAGCTAGAAATTGAACCATCGTTCCTACGTGTGTAAGCTCTAATTCCATGGTTTATGCTTAGATTCATGTGTCATGATCTTTAAACTAGTATATGAAGTGATTATGAGGTGAAAAATGTTTATAGAAATGTCCTAGATCAAAGTTGAGCTAAGAACCTTTCATTCATCCAAAATTGGATATTCAATTCTACAAGGGTGTACTTTGAACATGGATAACTCTTGATACACATATAATTTTTCATTTCAAGACTAGACAAATTGTATATAATTGAATTAGCTTTCCAACGATACCAATTTTGCCAAAATTTGACAACCGAGCAAAACGTTATGACATTTTTTGTGTGAGGCAGTAAGCCAATGCGATGTCGACGCGATGGGTCATCCAGCGAATTACAAAACTGTTTCACTCGTTAAATCAGTTTCGAATGGGTCTAGGGATATTTTAGTCACTTCCCCTCTCTCAAAACCCGTCCATAACATAAGATTTGCGCCCCAAAAGGTATAATACACTATGATTCAATTTTCCTCTCAAATCAAAACCCTAACTCCTCCTCAAAGATCAAGAACTCATCCCTAAGATCAAGAATTCCAAGAAACAAATCAAGATTCAGGTTTCATCTTTCAAACTAAATAATATAAGGTACTTGGAGTTTATCCTAAAACTACGTTTGAATTATGCATTATGAATGTTTCAATGATATTAATATGGTTTTGGTCTTTAGGCCTTTTCCCCCTAAATTGTGTATACTCATATATATGTATGTCTGTGGCTTGATGTTTTGAACTTAAATTTGTGAGCATGGATTTTCGTAACCCCTCTTTGGTTGTAAACTCCCTTATGGTTGAAAATTATGAATTATTTTACCCTCATGTTGAGAAGAATGCATAAATGTTGTTGTTGTCATTGTTGTTTGAGGCTTGATTTTGATTTGTGAATAGAAGAGAAAGGGTTTTTTCATGTGGTAAAATGTCGAAAACATTTACAAAAGAATTATATGTGATTGAGATATTTGATATGACCACCTTGTGTTATCAAAATGTTGAGAAAGAGAATTTATTGCCTGTGTTTACATGAGTTTTAAGAAAGAGCTCTTTTAAATAATTTATTGACATGGTGGTCCCAAACCTTATGTTTTGAAAGAAGAAAATTTGATATGCTATTAATGACTCAGAGATGCAACTTGCAAGACAATGATATGATGTTACTATATAAATGTATGCCATAACATAGCTAGAGTTTTCAGAGTTTGATTTCATAGAATGATATGTTTTAGAGAGTTAAAAATAGGCTTAAAGTGGGTTAGGTGGTTACCTGAATAAAGCACGAGTCAATGGACTCATTGCCCGAAACCGTGATTTGTCAACACGGGTTTATGATACCCGAAAGAGAAATTATAAGATGGCAACGAACCTTGGCATAGTAGAAATTCAGAGACTCTGACCCTTGCGGCAAACTTCGGTTGGGGGCTTGGCTGCCGAGTTAAGGACAGATTCTATATAGCCCGTGGAATTTCAGAGTTATAGGGTATGCCACCTAGTGTAGAAGTAAAACAAAGAGTATGTCACAGAGTTCAGATAATTTTTTAGAGTCTTTTTAAATATGACCATGTGTATTCTTATCATGTTTATATTTATGAACTGTTTTTAAATTGCTCTTACCTATGTTGAATAAAAATTATTATTTTGGATTTTCTCTGTGTACCAGTACAATTGTATTAACCCCGATCTTCCAGGGCCTGAGGCTCAGTCTAGAGGTCCTGCTAATCCGTAGAGCTTTCACACAGAAGTGAAGTTTGCAGTGATGAGCCTTCTTTATTTTGGAAGGCATATCTCTTTTTAGACACATTTGTTTTCACTTTAATTTTTGTCCACTAGGGGGCCTTTTTCGAGGTTTCAGACAGTTATTGATGTCATGTGTAGTAGAGATTTCGCAGACTGAGAAAAATGTTGTTTAAATGTTGATAAACCTATTTTTGCATTGTTAAACAGATTTTAGAGTATGGCCATGATTCTGTTTACTTTTCTTTCCATAAATGTTCTTATACTATATGAATATTGCACATGATTACTAGATTTAGAAGGGTGCTTGGGCCTCCATGGTTTGGGATACTTGTTACGGCCAGGTCTCTAGCTCGAGTCGTGACAAACTTGGTATCAGAGCATAGTTCATGGTCCCAGGGTATGTACGAAATCGTATCTAGTAGAGTCTTACTTATGGGTGGGTTTTGCACCACACTTATAATCAGGAGGCTACTGGTAATTTATGAGTCGTTTTTCATTCTTTCATACTCTAGTTTGTGCTATCGAGTCATCCATAAGAAAGTTATCCAAGATCATTCCTCGTTCTAATTTCATGGGTCATGTCTTATTGTCGAGGCGATACAAGTTTATAAGTCTAGCTCCCCCAGCGATGTGGTTCTCTTTGATTGAGTTATCCAGAAAAGTTATGAGATAGAACAAGGACTTAAGAGGAGTCTAGTAGTTCTTCAAGGTGTATTGATTCAGGTATATACCTTTATCTTGATGAAATTGTGCTTTCCAGCCTGAGGTACGAAGTATATTCAGTCCCCTTTAATAAAAATTCTTGTTGGGGGTGTGATGTGTAAGGATAATTATGTATAGCAGAATATTGGAACTGTATTTCCACTTGAGTAGTATCATATGTTAAAGTGTCATGATCTATTGGTAGTGAGATGGTCTATAAGTTGGTGACATGAAGTCACAAGGTTAGTAGTCAGAGCGAGGGCGACATTTGCGTAAATAAATAATTTTAGTTGTATAATCGTGGACTAAGGAGTGGGTTGCCATTGTATAGTGATAGACTAATGCGGTAGCAATATTTGTGGATTGTAGGGTAGTATATGAAGGAAGTGGCTAGCTATGATTATTATCCATTCGAATTAGGGAAGGAACCTAGAATTGATAGTTATGGTGGTTATAGAGATCAATTATAGGTTGTAAGTGAAAAGGATAAATTAGTTAATAGGTTGTTAGTAGAGACTCATTAGTGTTTATTGATTTTTGAAGATCATTGTGATGTATGATTAGGTAAGTATGATACAAGAAATTAGAATATGTTGATAAGATTGAAATGGGGTATATTACAAGATTAAGATCAACCAACCCAATCATGTGACTTTACCCCTTTAATGGTCCTTTCATTAGTAGTTGTAACGAGTAAATCAGGTGTGAAGGTATGTAGTGAATTTTGAGTGGTAATAATGAGGTTATGGTGGGGTTTTGATTGTAGGTAGTAGCTAAGTAAAGTGAAGTATTTGGGTTAATTTCCCAATTTGATGGACTAGTGTAATATGTGGCAAGTTTTATCGGTGGTATATAATTGAGGCTAGACAACATACTTAAACTCTAGATGTAGAGTGTAGTGGTGAGAATAGTAGCTAAAGGTTGATGATGCATGTTTTGTGGGAATTAATTAGTAGGCTTGATGCGGTGTGTGAAATGGCCTAGGTTGGCAAATTGTGTAAAAAAAGTGGATAAATAGTGGTATATATACTTGAGGACTAGCATTAGAAATGGTGATTTGTGGTTGAGTCATTAAGATGATAAGAGTGATATTCATATAAGAATAAGTTGAACCCAAAATGACATGTTGTTAGATAAGGTTGTATGGTACAAGCGTCATGTGTACCCAACTTGTGTTTTGAACTTTGTAGCACCGAGAAGTTTGGGGAGTTATTGTATAGTGTTCATTAAAGTTGAGTTCAGGAAATGTAGGTAGGCAATATGCGCCTTTGGCATAGTTTTACTAATTTTTGTTAAGTTGCAAGTTGGGTATTTAGAAGTGTAATGCTAGTATAAGGAATTGAAGATGGAGCATTAAGTGTTTAGAAGCGTGGGTGTCTATGCCTATGATAATGTTAGTCGTAAGTTGATGACTTTGAGTGTTAGAAGAAATTATGATTAATGTCCCTGAAAGGGGATGTCCTAGAAAATAATTTAGCGTCCTTGTATTAGAGATTAATGAGAGAAGTTTGTGCTCATGAAGATACCGATACCTACCTCTTGTGATAAGGAGTATGAATGCGTGCGTTTATGAGAGTGGGAGTTGTAGAATGATGGCTATAGAGGCTAGCGAAAGCTAAGAGTAGCATATACAAAAAAGTAAGGCCTGCAAAGTACAGTTTTTCAGGTAGAGTTTAGAGTTTAAGTATACAGTGATGTCTCTTTTGTGTTGAGAGTTGTGGCCATAGATTTGATAAGGGGATGTGTCTATAAGTCTAGGGTTGTGACTTTGATCTAAGGGGGATATAGGGAATTAAGTTAGTTCCCAATTTTTTTCTTAATTTGGCAAGTTGCAGAGAGGAGTCATGATAAATATAATCTTACTCAAGCATACTCCTCCTACTTCTATTTCTGAGATTATTCTGCTAATGTATTACGTCATTTATTCAAGTCATGCCTATGCTTATGGTTCAAGTAATCTATGGACTTATGTTTATGATCTGATCTCCAAACTAGAAGTAATTATGTCTCTCACTAATCCAGCCTTTCATGTATTCAAGTCATATGTTATGTTGTTCATGATTCATAAACATCTATGTCTCCCAACATGTTTGGTCCTAAGAGAATATGTTTTTATATGTCACCAATTCATCCTAAGTCGGGTTTAGCCAAGGTGATAAGGTTTATGCAAACTCAAGGAAAAATCTCAGTTCCTTAAGTGAGGAAAAATCACTTCCAGCAGAAATTTTTATCTTAGTTGTAATATAACACCCTGTAGTATTCTCGACTCAATACCACTCTTGGTTGCATATGTGGAGAGATGTCAACGTGAAAAATTTTCTGATTGTTTAAAGACTTAGTCATATTTATGAGCTTGTAACTTCCATCATTTTCAAATTGATCTTTCTGATCCCAAGAAGTAAATTGTTGAGTTAATTCATGTTCAGGAGTGTAAAGAGGTTGTTCCGGGAAAGTTTAATATTTTTTGGACCGCATTTGAGTAAGCAAACCAGTAGATTAACGTGATATTGACGTGCTGCGTCAGTAGTCGCATTGTCCAAACCAGTGTCTCGCTATGATCTCGACACATCGCGTCGCATCGTCAATCGCACTGGGTGCCCAATTCATCTTACTAATTTTTCGAGTCCAGGAGGGTAATTTAGTCTCTTTCCCTCGTTTTGCCTTGATATGTGCACCATTGTTTCTCATTGTGCTCTATCCTAAGAATTCATGATGTATTATGTCTTTTGAATGACTCTCCACTTATGATCCAGACACTTTATATATGGAGCACTCGTGATTATTTTATTGTATCTTCATTTTATGTTCCTCCTTGAGTAGTGGAATAAGTATAAGTTATAGTCTAATAGTGTTACTTCCATTCACGAAAGTTATGCTCGGGTCCCTTAATGACCCTCCGTATGATAGTATAATGGTGGCTGTGGAAGCGTGGTGATTTGTTAGGTAAACTAGTAGATGTTCTTGAAGGTTAAAAAATGCGATTCTTGAGCTGAGGTTATAGGTGAAAAGGGAAAAATTAAGATAAACTTTTGTTGTGTGAAATAGATAATAAGAAGGAGGAAGGTGGAAAAAATATTTTTTAGAGTGATTGACATTGTTGGTTTTAGTGGGGAAATCTATGTAATGGGTATAGTAATGATTAGGCTTGAATGTTGTGGTCGCTGGAAATACAAATCTATGTGCTACGTGGTTAGTACTCTCTAAATGAAATCTCGAGGGTGTTTGACGACAATATTCTTAATGGGATGTAAAGTACAGGGTCCTATAGTTTAAGTTATCACCTTGTTACTCCGAGTTAGGCTTCAGCATAGCAGTACTAAGTAGTGGGACTCATATTCTTGTGGTTAGATATATGATTGGAGAATTGTAAGTTGGAAATAATGAAGTGTGTTATTTGTTGTTTGGGGAATAGATGAGTAGTGTTTCTAAGTGTAAGGTTTATTTTGTTGTATCATGAGAGGTGGAGAATGATTCTAATCCTATCTTCCATGAAATCTTATTTCATTATTAGTACCAATATAAATCAGGTCTATGATCATCAAATAAATCCCTTCCTTATGTTGTGAAGATTATGGTGCATAGAGCTCATGTGCAAGATCATCCCTATGTAGTCTCATCATCTCATTTTTCTTACTTTCACGATTCACTCAGGGTTATCAAGAAAATCTTTTAATTCCATTGTATGTGTTGTTGAGGAAAATTGTTCAACGTGAAACTACGTTCTTTATTCTGACTTTCTAAGCTTCGATTAGGTCCCCACCCATAATTCAGGGATGAATGATACCAAAGGGAAGATAATGTAGCACCCCAAATTTTCGAGCTAGAAATTGAACTGTCGTTCCTACATTTGTAAGCTTTAAATCCATTGTTTATGCTTAGAGTCACGTGTAATGATCTTTCGCCTAGTAGATGAAGTGATTATGAGGTGAAAAATGTTCATAAAAATGGCCTAGAGCAAAGTTGACCTAAGAACCTTTCATTCATCCAAAATTGGATATTCGATTCTACAAGGGTCTACTTTAAATGTAGATAACTCTTGATACACATAGATTTTTTCATATCAAGACTCACCAAATTATAGATAATTGAATTAGCTTTCTAACGATACCAATTTTGCCAAAATTCGATAACAGAGCGAAAAGTTATGACATTTTTCGTGTGAGACAGTAAGCCGACGTGATGTCGACGCGATGTGTCAGCCAGCGCATTACAGAACTGTTTCACTCGTTAAATCAGTTTATAATGGGTCTAAGGAATTTTTGGTCACTTTCCCTCACCTAAAACTCATCCATAACATAAGATTTGCGCCCTAAAAGGCATAATACACTATGATTCAATTTTCCTCTCAAATCAAAACCCTAACTCCTCCCCAAAGATCAAGAACTCATCCCTAAGATCAAGAATTCCAAGAAATAGATCAAGATTCAGGCTCCATCTTTCAAACTAAATAATATAAGGTACGTGGGGTTTATCCTAAAACTACATGGGCTTATTGAGACACTTTATTATGATTTTAACGTTTATCAAACATGAATTTTATAAAGGGGTTTTGGAACCTACGTTTGAATTATGCATTATGAATGTTTCAATGATATTAATATGGTTTTGGTCTTTAGTACTTTTCCCCCTAAATTGTTTATACTCATATATATATATATATATATATATATATATATATATATATATGCCTGTGGCTTGATGTTTTGAACTTGAATTTGAGAGCATGGATTTTCGTAACCCCTCTCTGGTTGTAAACTTCCTTATGGTAAAAAATTATGAATTGTTTCACCCTCATGTTGAGAAGCATGCATAAATGTTGTTGTTGTCATTTGAGACTTGATTTTGATTTATGAATTGAAGAGAGAGGGTTTTTGCAAGTGGTAAACTGTTGAAAATGTTTACAAAATAATTACATGTGATTGAGATATTTGATATGACCACCTTGTGTTATCAAAATGTTGAGAAAGAGAATTTATTGCATGTATTTACACGAGTTTTAAGAAAGAGTTCTTTTAAATAATTTATTGACATGGTGGTCCTAAACCTTATGTTTTGAAAGAAGAGAATTTGATATGCTATTAATGGCTCAGAGATGTGACTTGCAAGCCAATGATATGACGATACCATATAAATGTATGCCATAACATAGCTAGATTTTTCAGAGTTTGATTTCAGAGAATGATATGTTTTAAAATGTTAAAAATGGGCTTAAAGAGGGTTAGGTGGTTACCTGAAGAAGGCACGAGTCAATGGACTCATTGCCCAAAATCGTGATTTACCAACACAGGTTTATGATACCCTAAATGGAAATTATGCTGGCAATGGGCCTATGGCATAGTAGAGATTCAGAGACTCCGACCCTTGAGGTAAACTCGGGTTGGGGGATTGGCTGCTGAGTTAAGGGCAGATTCCATATAGCCCATAAAATTTCAGAGTTGTAGAGTATGCCACCTATTGCAGAAGTAAAATAAAGAGTATGTCATAGAGTTCAGATAATTGTTCAGAGTCTTTTTAAATATGCCCATGTGTTTTCTTATCATGTTTATATTTATGAAATAGTTGAATAAAAATTGTTATTTTGGATTTTCTCTGTGTTCCAGTACAACTGTATGAGGCTCAGTCTAGTGGTCCTGCTAATCCGTAGAGCTTTCAGTCAGAAGTGAAGTTTACAGTGGTGAACCTTATTTATTTCGGAAGGCATATCTCTTTTTAGACACATTTTTTTTTACTTTGATTTTGGTCCACTGGGGGCCTTGTCCCAGGTTTCAGACAGTTATTGATGTCATGTGTTGTAGGGATTTTGCAGAGTGAGAAAGATGTTGTTTAAATATTGATAAACCTATTTTCGCATTGTTGAACAAATTTTAGAGTATGACCATGATTCCGTTTACTTTTATTTTCGCAAATTTTCTTATACTATATGAATATTGTACATGCTTATTAGATTTAGAAGGGCGCTAGGGCCTCCATGGTTTGGGTTGCTCGTTACGACCAGGGCCCCGGCTTGGGTCATGTCATCTAGCCCTCTTATTTAGTCTCTCTCTTTCCTTTGGTTTATCTGCCTCAATCTGCTGAGCATGCATTATCAATCTAGAAAGGTCCATGTCTCTATTGAGGATAGCAGTCCTACACTCCTTAACCAACCACCCTGACACACTGGTTAAAAACTTACTTATGCTTGACCTAGGGTTAGCCATCTGATCAGGGGAGTACTTAGACAACTAATTAAACTTGAGGCAATTCTCCTTCACTGTCATGGATCCCTGAATCAGGTTCATGAACTCTTTTATATTAGCTTCCCTCATCTCAAGTGGGAAGAACTTATCTAAGAACGCGTCCTGAAATACCTGCCAAGTCATAGGAGCTGCATCCTCCCCTCTACTCTTCTTCCACATCACTACCCAAACGTAAGCAACATCCTCCAGCCTATAGGATGCCAACTTTACACTCTCTTCTTCAGAAACATGCATAACTTGGGTGATCTTTTTTACCTCATCAAGATACAGCTGTGGGTCCTCACTTGCCTTTGACCCAAAGAATTCCGGCAGATTCATTCTCATAAAGTCACAAAGTCTGGATATGGTTAAGTCCCCATCTTGTTGAGGTGGGGCTACAACATGATGGTTACCCTGAATATTTGCTATCACATCTTGGGCTAGTGCCTGAAAGGCAACCCGAAACTCTGTATGTAACATATTCTCATTCAAAGGATCTGCGGGTGGGGGTGGATGGTTATCATTTCTACGGGTATTAGCTCTTCGAGGAGGCATAATCTGTCATAAAAGAGCACGAGTTAATAGCATATAGAGACAACTGTAAGCACGAGGGATTATGAAGTGATGATTTTTCTAAAATGCTTCATAGCCTCTTGCTCATAGATGTGGCGCGCTTTACATCGATGATCAAGAGTCTATGTAACGCGGCTTGTCTGACTCCCTAGGACTCTCTAAACTTGAGGCATTGATACCAAGTTTGTAATGCCTCAAAATCTAGTTTTCGGAATGCCACACGGTGCTCCGAACTACAAGTAGTCCTGAGCTAACCCTGGCTGCCTTCTAATACATTTGAATCTCAACATGGGGAAAAATGACTACAAAACCATGATAAAATGCGAAAAACTATCTGAATAATCTGAATATATCTGAAAGTGCTAATCTCATCAATTTAACTAGAGATAATACATCAAAACCCCCCTAAACTTGTCCTCCCAACTCACTTTAGCACTTAAACATTACGAATAATTATTTATCCCCCTTAACATCTTTCAACTGAATTATTTTCACACCTTATGTTGACGTGGAATTTTAAAAAAAAAAAGAAAAAGAAAAAGAAACGCGTGAACAATAATTTTTTTTAAAATACTAATATTATATATATATATATATATTTCTCTCCTTCTTCTACCCCCCCCCCCCCCCCGGCCATCCCACCCCATCCTAATCTCCTCCTAAACCTGCCAATAGCCACCACCAGCACCCCCTCCAAAATCTAACTCCAATTACTTCTCCAATTACCAAATCACACCCCTACTTCCAATTTCTCCTCCTTTATCCCTAATAAAAAATGAAATGAAATTGAATTTGAAAATTAAAAAATTGACATGATTTGAATATTTGGTTGTTGATTTTAGAGAATTTTGTGTTGATTTGATCAAATTTACGAGGTGGTTGAGTTTTTATATCACTATTTTATGATATATTTTTATGGTGGTAATGGAGTTTTTCGGTGAAAATTTGCCAAAAAATATAGTGTGTGTGCAGGTGTGGCAGTGAGAGGTGGACGAAGGTGGATGAGGGTGTGTGCAGGTGTGGAAGTGTGGGGGTGGACGGGGTATGTGCAGGTGGGTTGGTGGACGAGAGAGGAGGGGGGGGAGGGGGGGTTATGAAGAAGATGAAAAATGGGGGGGTTGGTTTATTTTTAAAATTTAATTTTATATATATATACTATTTATATATATATATATATATATACACTATTTATATATATATATATATACTATTTTTATACATATATATATACTATTTATATATATATATATATATATATAATTAAGGAATAAAAATATATAAAAAGAATTATATAAACTATATATTATTTAAATATGTACTATTTTAATATATATATATATATATATATTATTTATTTTATATATATATATAAATATATATATATATAATCAAGGAATAAAAATGTATAACAATAATTATATAAAATATATAATTATTTAAATAAAATATATATATATATGTACTATTTTAATATATATATATATATATATAAATAGTAAATATATATTTTTTGCTTTTTAAAATAAAAATACATAAAAATAGTATGTGTGTGGAATTTTTTTTTTAAAAGTCTAATTTCTTATGTGGCAATGATCTAGCACTGATGTGGCACTGATTTGACGCTGACATGGAGCGTTTGTAACCCACTCTCCATTGTGAGAGTGAGCTTCAGTTTTGAGGTGTGAAAATAATTCAGTTGAAAGATGTTAAGGGTGTAGATAATTATTCGTAAAGTTTAAGTGCTAAAGTAAGTTGGGAGGAAAAGTTTAGGAGGGTTTTGACGTATTAACTCATTTAATTAATATAATTACTGAAAAGATATGACAACTGAGATCTGAGGCTGAATCTGATAGTCTGACAAGCCTCTACTATCTGAATCTAGAGAGTCACTGGGACAGGCCCCAGCTGACTAAAACTGTCTGAAATAAATAAAGAAACATCTACTAACAAACCGAAACAGGAATAGCTAAGTCACTGAACTATGAGGGCTCACCAACTGTAGGGATGTAGATGAGATGCTCAAAAATTACTGTCGCTGCTGAAACTGAGCACCTAAACCTACATAATGAGAAAATGTAACACATAGACATATATGTGGATCAGTACTTTGAGGATGTACTTAGTATATGGGGGTGCATACAATAAGTAAACAATACCATCACAGTTTATAAAATCATGCATGCCAAATATAAATGACTCACATATCTTGAGTAAATCTGAAATCTAAAGATCATAAATCATGAATAGTAAAGTATGTATTATAAATCTTGTGAGTCATTACACTTAGTTCTAAAATCTGTATTCTGTTCTTTTTCTCAAATCATATAAGCTAAAAGAAGTTTGATACTTATTCTGCATAGTAAACTCTTTATCTCAAGGCTTTAAATCAGTAAACTATTTTAAGAGTGGAGGACATCTATTTTGGGAGGTTCTTCTAACCGACATATACACCATGTGAGCATCCATGGTGTCCCACGACTAGCCCTTGTAAGGTTAGGGTTGTTCTATCCTTTCAATCGGAATAGAACAATCTCATCTCAGTGATCATAATCTCAATCATCCATGTATAAATGAGAATAATCTAAATCCTACGTTGGCACGTAGTTCTGGGGTATGAAATCATAGTAACGTACCCATATCAGTGCTAAATACTACTCCCAATCTCAAGAAAAATTCACTTTTAAAGTAATCTAATGGTTTATAATGAAAACCAACTATAAATCTATAATCTGAATCTGTAAAGTGGATTTCAAATCTATTCTGAGACCAAAAGGTCAAATCTTTATCTAAAATCTGAAAGTATTCTAATCATGGGGCGCTCATAGAACAATAATTCTTTGAATAGCAATCTTTAAATAGGGCTTAATGACACACTTATCAATAACATGATAAACCATCTAAAAATTCATACTTGATAATATAAATATTCGTAATTCATCATGAAAATCTGGAAATTTCAGCAATAAGCATAATAATATGAACATACCCATGTAATTCAACTTCTAAAATATTGGAAATATTATAAGCTTGTATACAACAATAATAGATATAATTTGTAGCTTCAAATTCATGGAAAAACACATAAAATCATGTAACTTTAATAATTAAAATAGGTTTTTGGGCACAAGGATGAAACACTTATCCTTGTTCAAACCCCACATACCTTAGATGATGAACTAGATGAAAAAGATTGCTCTTGAGACTCAATTTGCACTTTTAAATGATAATTCTTAATATTCTTGGACTGGGACTTTGAATCTTGAATTAATTTGGAAGAAGAATGGTGAACTTTGAAGGTTCTTGAAATTGGGTATTGAAGCTTAGGTTTTCTAATTGAGAGAATTTTGATGAAACTTAGCCTAGTGTGCTTGGAATAGGCTTTAATCTTGTGTTTGGACCGAATAAGAGTGGGGTAAATTGACTTAATTGCCCTTTTGGATGCGGATCTTTAATGACTGAATAAAAAATTACACCCAGCGACGCAAAGGCCGATGTGCCGTATCGATAGTACCAACACGATCTCGACGCACCGTGAGGAGTTCGCATTGGGTCAGAAAAAGGTTAGTCAACATGATGGACGACGCGATGCGTTAACTCACTATTTCAATATCCAAACAAGCTTCTAACGAGGTTCGACAAATTCAAAACTCGCCTGAGAATACCAACTGACCTCCCTAATCATGATTCAACTCAAAAATTAACTTTTTGAGGTTGGAAAGGTTGTAAATAAAATCTTCAAAGTTTGAAGGCTTTAGAAATGTCTATGTCCCAACACTTAGCCAAATTTTCTAAGTGTGAGACTTCTCTTGGCATGCTTTAAAAGGACTTGGACGTCGAGGATTTTGTGGGATCTTACACAGCGCCATCATGTAATTATCCAAAGTCAAAAGACTATGCAGATCACTTGTATGAATTAAGACTAATTTAATTTTTAAGTGCTTTAAATGATTCGTATGACTCAGTAAAGAGACAGATTTTACTAAAAGGAGTTACACCTGTACTTAATAAGTCATATGCCATGATAATGGAGGATAAGATGCAATAATTTACCAGTACAGTTTCTACCAATGAGAAGATAGATCTAATGGCAATACAAGTGAATAGAGGACCACATATGAGCTTTGGAAGTCAAGGTTATAGAGAAAAAAGTGTTATTACTGTCACTTTAATGGACACACTAGAGAAAAATGCTATAAGTTGATAGGTCAACCAACTGGATGGAAGCAGAGGAAGAAGGACAACTATAATAATAGAGGTTCAAAGGGCTACAATTATCAAGAATATAGAAGAACAAATAGACAAGGAAATCAATATGCAGGTTAGGTTAATTCTCAACATTCACAACATGGTTTTATTGATGCCGGAAACTATGCTTCCACCAACCATGAAAAGAACAAGGAGATCACAATCAGTCTTGGCCAAAAGTCATGGCTTCACTCATGGAGAACAAAAGTAGATCATGAAGATATTGAAAAAAGATTCACAATATAAAAAATAGGCTAACATGTCAGGTATAGCCAATTGTTTATTATCTCATGTTGTGTCAAAAGAGTGGATAGTTGATTTTGGTGCTACTCACCATATAGCTACAAATAAGGATGTATTGTCCACAAGTAAGATAGTTAGGTCAGGTATGGACAAGGTGAACCTTCCTAATGGTGCAGAAGTTGACATTTCACATACTGGTGAAGCCATAGTCTTTTAGAATGCAGTTGTGAAGGATGTGTTGTTTGTGCATGATTTCAAGATCAACCTATTATCTGTGTCCAAAGTCACTAAGTAATTGTCTTGCTTTATATTCTCTTATCTTGATTTTTGTATATTTTAGGATCTTTACACTGGCAGAGTGAAGGGAATTGGTAGAGAAAGGGAAGGTGTAAAGGTGAATGTGGAATAAGTGATTCATCAACAGAGCAAACAAAATTAATAGTAGGATTGACTATTAGAGATGTCAGCTTATGGCATAAGAGGCCTGGACATCTCTTTGCTTAAGAGTTGAAATCTTTAGATATTTTGAATCATTATAAAGACATTGACATCTTGAACAATTATCATGTTTGTCCATGAACTAAACAAACCAGATTGACATTCTCTATAAGTGATATCAGGTTTGTTGCATGCTTTGATATTGTATACATGGATCTATAGGACCTCATAAAATTTCTATTTTAACAAGAAATTTTATTTTTTTAACTATTGTGGATGATCACAGCAAACATAGTTGGATCCATTTATTGCAACTTAAGTCTGAAACCATCATGGCTTGTAAAATCTTTCTACTCATGATTAAAACACAGTTTAGGGCTACCACCAAGGTTATAAGATCAGATAATAGGACAGAGTTTTTCAACTCAAAATGTTCAGACTTGTTTATGTCCTTAAGCGTCCTACATCGAAGTAGTTGTCCTTACACACCATAGAAAAAAATAGTGTAGTTAGAAGGAAGAACAGGAAAATCCTTAATACTGTTAGAGCTATTAGGTTTCAATCTCATAGACATATCAGATTTTGGGAAATACTTATTCAGACTGCAGTATATTTGATGATTAGATTACCATCATCTTTTATTGGTGGTAAGAGCTCTTACTAGTTATTATTCTCTTAGGCTCCTTCACTAATTCATCTGAGAGTAGTTGGGTGCCTATGCTATGCTTCAATATTTCCTAGAGGTGACAAATTTTCAGAGAGAGTCAAGCCTTCAGTGTTAATGGGATATTCAACTTCACAAAAAGGTTAATTGTTGATGGATTTGAATGCTAACAGGTTATTTGTCACTAGAGATGTTGTGTTTCAAGGGTATGTGCTTCCATTTGCAAATAAACAAGAGAAGAATGATCCATCAAATTTTCTACAGCTACATAAAGAATACAGTAATGAGACAACTCAGACATTATTAAAGATCATACATCTGTAGATAAACAAATGCATGATGGGGACTCCAGAACAGAAGTATCGTCTCAAGATCATCCAGAACTTCATCATATTACTAAAGAAGAACCAACACATAAATCTATACCACACGCTATTGATGTTAATGTTAGACAACAGAAGAACTCCAAGGGTGACTAGAGAACCTATCTGGTTGAACGACTACATTACATTGAACAAGAAAATGGGTACAAAGTATCCTATTGCCAACTACTTATCATATACCAACACTATAGCCAAATACCAAAGTTATGTGGGTAATTTCTCAGCTCTAGTAGAGGCACAACATTTCACTCAAGATACTGTAGGCAAAAGATGAATTCAAGCTATGAAATTAGAAATTCAAGCTCTTGAGGACAATAACACCTGGGAAATAATATATTTTACACCAAGTAAAAATTCTATTGAATCAAAGTGGGCATATAAAATCAAGTACCAAGCAAATAGAGATGTTGGGAGGTTTAAAGCAAGGTTAGTAGCTAAAGGGTACAACTAATAGGAAGTGTTAGACTATCATGACACTTTTTCACCTGTTGCAAAAAATGGTAATTGTCAGGTGTATTATTTTTTAGCAGTATCAAAAGGATGGTGTTTGTATCATATGGATATGCATAATACATTCTTACAGAGTGATCTAGATGAGGAGGTATACATGAAGTTACCTGAAGGTTTTCAGCAGAAGGGTAAACATAAAGTGTGCAAGTTACTGAAGTCCTTATATGGGCTCAAACAAGCATCAAGACAATGGAATATCAATCTTACTTCATCCTTATTACAAGCTGGATTATCTACTCGGAGCGCATATGATTATTCATTGTTCACTTTAAGGAAAACAACAAGCATGGTCATGATCTTAGTCTATGTTGATGACTTGCTCATCACTAATGATAATGAGTCCTTGATTGCAGCAGCTAAGGAGGCATTACACCAATAGTTTAAGCTCAAACACTTGGGAGAGCTTAAGTACTTTCTTGGTATTGAGATTCTAAGGTTTAGACAGAGAGTCATTTTAAATTAAAGGACTTACATTCTTGAGATGATTTCAGAAATTGGTCTTACTAGTGCAAAGCCAAAAAATATACCACTAAAATGTAATGCTAAGCTAACCGCAGTAGAGGTTGATGAAGCTGCTGAGTAATAAATAATGTGGTTCTGAATGATGTTACTGCTTATCAAAGATTAATTGGAAAATTCATGTATTCTACAATTACTAGACCTGACATTAGCTATGTAGTGCAGACATTAAGCCAGTTTATGCAGATGCCAAAAATCTCACTTGGAAGCAACACACAAAGTTGTGAGATATTTAAAGGGATCAACATATTTTATTGTTTGGGGCCGTACTGGACCAGCCTGTTAAAAATTACCCAGTTCCGGACCGTCCCTGGCACAGGTAAAAAGAAGGGGGCTGGGACCGTAGGCAAACATATCTGTATTCACTGTCATTTAATTACGTGTCCACCTAGCTCACAAACTGCATGGTGCATGCAAGGATATTATAGTCTTTTCGTCTCCTTTGGCATTTTATTTTCTATCTGGAAGTTTTCATGTTTGTAATTATACATCTTTTTGTCATTTGTTCAAGACTAAGGAATATTGGTAGAGTTGTTTATAAATTTTTTATTTATAGTTATTACTTTGCTAGTATTTTGGGGTGAGAGATTGGTTATGAATATGTAACGACTCAAGTCGTCATCATGCTAAAAAATTATTTTGAAAAAATACTTCGATCAAGAAAATTTTTCTTACACAAACATTATTTAATTTGCTGAAAAAATAGTCACAAAATAACTTTCATCAGTAACCTATTAAAGAAAACAGTTTTTCAGTATCTGAAAAACTAATAAGGTTACATATTTATTTTTCTTACACAAACATTAGTTAGCTTGTGCAAAGTATAGTTACAAAATAACGTTCATCCGTAACAGTGAACTTGTTAAGATGTGGAACAATCTTGAAATTCACCATACGGAACAATCCCAATATTCCAAATGTCCAAATATCTCCCAATAGACATGGTGAGAACAAGTTCTACACACCGAACCATCACTGCAATCGCTATGTGAATTGCATCTTCTATAACAAGTTACATCGTTAACAAGTGGAAGAAGTAATTTTCCTTTCATCTCTGCAACATCAATTGGTAAGTCTCTTAAAGCCATCACCTTAGGACTCCAACACAGATTAACTGCACATAAATTAATTATAATAACAATTAGAATAATCAATATATACAATTACTACAAAGAGAGAAGAATGCTAAAAAGTAAGTTTAGAACCTGAAATTGCAACAAAGAGAGCCCTCAAGAGAAAAGCTTCCTTTAAAGAAGCCATATCTTAGTTAATTTGATTCAAAATAATATAGATGAAGCGATGTTTCATTTACTTCATGAAAGTAGGTATTTATAGTATAGACAAGCTTTGATGTAAGGGCATTCTAGTCATTTTAAGTTTTGTAGGTGCAAACATCTGTAGTCTCACCGATTTACGTGTCTGCACACCGATTGCATGATGCATGCAAGGATATTATAGTCATTTAGTCTCTGTTGGCATTTTCTTTTCAGTTTGGAAGTTTTCAGGTTTGTAATTATATATACTATTTTTTTTTTGTTCATTTGTTCGTTAAGGACAAGGATTAGTGGTAGTGTTGTATTGAATTTTTTTCATTTGTATTTTGCTTGTGTTTTGTGTTAGTGATTGATTATAAATAGAAAATATAAAGGTAGATTTAAGAAGTATTATAGAGAATCGATTAGATAAATATTGTTATGTCAGAAATAATTTTTAATGATAGTAAATTAATGGAAATAACTTAATTACTGTAAAATATGTTTTTTTAGAGGCAATTACTAGTAATAATTATGATATTTTAGCATTTCTTGTAAAATGTTGCTAAAGCCTATAATAACATTCAATTCAATGACAATTAATTAATATCGGTAAAAATTTTAGTACTCTTTGTTAAAGTGTTAATTTATTGCTACTAAAAGTAATTTTTGTTCTAGTATTATATAACGCAATTTCAACTTTTTAAGGATAGAATCTTAAATAAAAGATTGTAAAAAATATAAATTAAAGTACAACGTTGGTAGGTAAGTGTTTTATCTTGCTGTTCGTTTATACAAGTATTTGTAGTATTGCTTCTATTGTTATATGTCAGCTAGGAGCGCTTTAGCAGTTTAGCTACTTCCCCAAAAGTAAAATTGTGTGAATCAAAATTAATCAAATTTTAAACTGATAACAGACACACACACAAAAAGAAAACCCTGAACTTGCCAACTTATTACCACATGTCAAGAGGGTGTAAATTTCAAGAATTTGGGTGATAAGACCTCCTTTGCTATGAAAGATAGGTAAAATTGCTGTGATCAGGTGATGATAAAATTTTGAAAGCAAATAGTGAAAACTCTTTGTCATTTGGCCAATAAGGATTACTAGTAGTGTTGCTTTTGCATCTTCTTTATTCACATTTTGCTTGTGTATTGTGTGAGAGGTAATTGGCTACTATCATTTTTGAAGAAATAGAGATATATTCAAGAAGTATCATAAAAAAATTGATTAAACAAAATATGACGCGATTTTAACTTCTTAGGATTAGAACTTCAATAGCTAGGAGGTTGTAAAAGATATCAATTAAAGTAATAGGTTAGTAGGTAGAAATACTTTATCCTGATGGTTGTCCTTTGAAGTACTCATAGTATTGTTCTTATAGTTATGTGTGCCAGCAGAGAGCGGTTTAGTTCCTCCCCAAAAGTTAAACAGCGTGAATTTAAATTAGTCAGACCCTAAATGTAATATTTCTTGAAACTATTAAGATGTTAGGTAATTAATGACTTACGTGTCTATGTCACGACTCGAGTCGAGGCCTTGGCCGCGACGAGCATCCCGAACCATGAAGATTCGGGCGTCCATCTCTATCTGGCAATCATGCACAAAGATCATACAATATAAAGAAATGCGAAAAATTATCATACGAAAATACGGTCAATCTCATAAGTAAATTGAACAATTCGAAGGGAAGCTCTTAACATTAAAAACACATGACACCAGTCTGCGAAATTTCTAATAACATGAAATCAACTTCTATCTGAAAACTGGAACAAGACCCCCAGTCAAACCATAAATCAAAATAAAATAATAATGTCTAATAACCAGGCCTTTCGGAATAGAGGAGGCTCACCAACTGCAAATCTCAGACACACCAATCTACTGCTTAGCAGGATCCCAGGACTGTGCCTCAGATCCTGAAATATAGGGGGTCAATACAGATATACTGGTACGTAAAACAATCCAAAACAACATACTTTTATATAACATGAGTAGAGCAATTCATAAAACAGTTTACATACCATATATGAAAGAACATGGACATTCTTTGAAACATTTCATTGAAACCACGACTCACTCTTTATCTTACTTCTGAGTTAGGTGGTACACCCTACAACTATACAATCTCATAGGCTATATAGAATCCGCCTTTAACACGGCGGCCAAGCCCCCAATCTGAGTTTGCCGCAAGGGTTGGAGTCTCTATCTCTAATACGCTAAGAGGCACTAGGCCATCATATAGTCCCTTGTGGGGACATAATAAACCCGTATCGATAAAATACGATTTCCAGCAATGAGACCTTACACTCAAATGCTTTTTTCGGGTAACCACCTAACACTCTTTAAATTCATTTTTAACTCTTTAAAACATGCATTCCTTGAAATCAAAATCTGAAAATCTTACTCTGTTATTGCATTTATCTGATTCGTATCATCATACCAAGACTTGCAAGTCATATCTCTAATCCATACATTATCATATTATGGCTCTTTTCATTCAAAACAATGTTTATACCACCAAGTCATTCAAACATTAAAAGAGGATTTGTATATCATTTACATGGAACTTATGCAAAGATTCTCTCTTTCAATTCTTAAACATGCGGTGGTCAAGTATCTTGTAACAAACCATGCAACTCTTTAAAATCATCACTTCTCATTTATATAAACAATAAAACACCCTCTCTTCACTTCATAACCAAAATCAAGTCGTAAACAATAGTAAAGACATTTGTATCATGCTTCTCAATATGCAATCGAATAATTCATAATATATGAAAACAAGAGGCTTTATAACACGAGAGGGATCATAATTGTTCATGTTCTCAATTCAACATTCAAAATCAAAACACATTCATACTATATACAAGCACAAATTAAATTTAGGGGAAAGCCTCAAGACCAAAACATTATCACCAAAAAGGGTTCACAATGCATATTTGTTATTTTTAACTCAAAACCCTTCGTAAATATATGATTTTATAACTTTAAACCTTACTCAAAAACATTTTCAATAAGCGCATGTAGTTTAGAAAAATCTCACGTACCTTAGATTATTTAGTTCGAAGAATAGAACCCAAATCTTGATTTATTTCTTGAAAATCTTGAACTTAAAGATGGATTCTTGATCTTTTGGAAGGAAAGTTAGGATTTTTTTCTTGATAATTTTGGCATATAATGCCCCAATAACGTCTTAATCTATTGTTACCACGACTTGGGGTTATGGGAAAAAGTTTAAAATGTCCTTCGGAATTAAATTTTTCAGTAGAATCCCACTTTTTGAGCTCATCGGGATGCATCACTATCGTGGTGGCTTACTGATTCTGATGGTAATGATCATAACTTTTCGCTCGGGTATCGAATTAAGGCGAAATTGGTATCGTTGAAAAGCTGACTCAATTATCTATAATTTGTTGGGTCTTGAGCTGAAAAATTTCACATATATCAAAATTTATACACGTTCAAAGTTGACCCTTCTAGAATCAAATCTCAAATTTTGGACGAATCGAAGATTCTTAGCTCAACTTTTCTCTAAGTGATTTTCATGAATATTTTTCACTTCGTAATCACTTAAGACACTAGGATAAAGATCATGACACATGAATTTAAATATAATTCATGGTATTAGAGATTACACACGCAAGAATGACGGTCCGATGTCTAGCTCGAAAATGCGAGGTGTTACAGTCCACGATACTAGGGGCCAACTTCCTTACCAGTTTCTTTAACTAATAACAGAAAAGGTTCTATATGAGTTCAACATAGTAATGAGAACCTGACCGCTAACCAGGTTCAACAACTAAGAACCAAAGTAAATAATATAAGATGTTTTATGTGAAAACCTCCTTACTCAAGGAAGTAAAACTACAATCTACCCCAGTAGGATTTCTCAACCACTTCACTAAAACAAGAGCAAATTTTAGTTTACAACCTCTTGCAATTTAGAAATTAAACTCTAATTCCCCACCTTTATAATAACTCTATTATAATCACTCTCTATAATAACTCTATTGTAAAGACAATCAAGGCGAACTCTAGCCCACAATGGTACTGCTGCTACAGCTAATTATAGCCCTCAACACTACAATGGCTAACTCTAACCTAAGACTCAGATCTACAAGAGAAGGGAGAAAATAAAATACCTACACAAGCTTCTCAAAGAAGAGTAGATTTACAATGTTAGAGCAAAATACAAAGACTCAATAACCTAGACTTAAAGACATATTCCGTTGTAGAAAATTGGTCCTTTGGTTGTTGGAGCTTTGTCTGGATGGAACTTTGTGATGGCTTTACAAGAAGATGAGAAATTTTGATTGTGCAAAGGTTAGATTTTCCTCTCACATAATGATTTATAGATAAAGCAATGACAGGAAAGCCCCTCGCATATTTATCATGGATTGAGATTAGAAAGTTATTGTTGTTCCACCTATCATCTGCAAATGCTACCAAAATAGCTATAAGATAAGACTTTCCAGCTGTACAGTCGACCACATACTTACGCCCTTTAGGGGTCAGGTCACGACATGTAGATTGTCAGTTACTCATATGTTGAACCAAGAGAAATCCCTTTAAGAAGTTACCAGTTTATAAGGTTATGACTACATCCATAATATGAACTCGGTCCTACAAAATAAGACCTATCTAAGGATTAGTTACAACTTTTTTTCCCTGAGAACCTGATTCTCTTTTTCCTTCTTATATCGGTCTGGTGTGGGTGTGGATATCTAATTCTTCATCTGATCCCTCAGCAAGTTTGTCAAATTATCAAAACAAAGCATATATAGTACAGTAGTAACTATGCATCATCGTTTTTTTTTCCTTTTTGATGGTGACAAACACATAAAATAAGGTTCCTTTTTGAGAATCAGATTTACCCAAAAATATTCGCACATACTCCACTTCATGAGTCAATTTCATCTCTCTGTTAAATACTTTCAAACACTAGTTGACCATGTACTCATACATCTCAGGTACCAGGTCCCTCCATGATATTTGTTATTCATCAAAACTACATGTACATTAATTTTTAACTTTATGATGGTGAAACAATCCGAATATATATATTGTCCAAATATGTCACAATGTTTTGAACAAGTTGTTATCGCCCAACCATCACTGCAATCGCTATCTGAATTGCAAGTTCGATAACAAGTCACATCGTTACCAAGTGGAAGAAGTAATTTTCCTTTTATCTCTACAACATCAATTGATAAGTCTCTTAAAACCATTACTTTAGGACCCCAACAAATATTAACTGGATATTGATTAAGTGTAATAACAATTAGAACAATTAATATACACAATTATTACAAAGAGAGAAGAGTAGTAAAAATAAGTTTAAAACTTGAAATTGCAACAAAGAGAGCCATGAAGAGAAAAGCTAGCTTTTTTAATTTGATTCAAACTAATATTTCATTTACTTCATGGAAGTAGGTATTTATAATATAGACCAACTTTGATATAAGGGCATTTTAGTCATTTATGTTTGTAGGTGCAAACATCTGTAGTCTCACCTATGGCTGTCAAATGGGCTGGGCCGGGCCAACTCGGAAATGGACCGTGTTATTTAACCGGGTTGAGGGCTAGTCCAAGTCCGAGTTGGGGTCTAAGTGGGCCGGGCCAGGCCCAACAGTAAAAAAATTAAATACTACCCTAACCCGGCCCACTTAACCCAACCCGGTCAAACCCACCTAAGCCCGGTCAAACCCGATTGAAAAACCGGTCAAAAATATAAAAAAAAACTTTTTTTTAAATATACATTATATATACCCACCTATATACATTATAAATACATTAAACAATATATATACACTATATATATAGTATTTACTACATTAGAATTTAAAAGATATATACACATATACACAATTACACATATATACGCACCATCCAAATATATATGTACTACTTTAAACTTTAAAGTTTAAATAAAATATACTACAATACATATATATATATATATAATTATATATATATACACATGTATACGTTAAATATACACGTCTATAGAAGATTTATTCACATATATACACTCTAATCTATCTATATGTAATACTTTAAATGAAATATACTATAATATATATACATTACAATATATATTTGTGTAGTTATATACTAATTTATAAAATATATACACATGAATACATTAAATATACACGTCTATAGAAGATCTATTCACATATATACACTCTATTCTATGTATATGTAATACTTTGAATCAAATATACTACAATATATATACATTACAATATATATTTGTATAGTTATATACTAATTTATAAAACATATACACATGTATACGTTAAATATACACGTCTATAGAAGATCTATTCACATATATACACTCTATTCTATGCATATGTAATACTTTAAATAAGATATACTACAATATATACACATTACAATATATATTTGTATAGTTATATGCTAATTTATAAAATATATACGCATGTATACATTAAATATACACGTCTATAGAAGATCTATTCACATATATACACTCTATTCTATGTATATGTAATACTTTAAATGAGATATACTACAATATATATATACATTACAATATATATTTTTATTGTTCTATACTAATTTCTAAAATATATACACATATATACTTTAAATATACACGTCTATAGAAGATCTATTCACATACATACACTCTATTCTATGTATATGTGATACTTTAAATGAGATATACTACAATATATATACATTGCAATATATATATTTGTATAGTTCTATACTAATTTCTAAAATATATACACATATATACTTTAAATATACACGTCTATAGAAGATCTATTCACATATATACACTCTATTCTATGTATATGTAATACTTTAAATGAAATATACTATAATATATATACATTGCAATATATATTTGTATAGTTATATACTAATTTATAAAATATATACACATGTATACGTTAAACATACACGTCTATAGAAGATCTATTCACATATATACACTCGATTCTATGTATATGTAATACTTTAAATGAAATATACTATAATATATATACATTATAATATATATTTGTATAGTTATATACTAATTTATAAAATATATACACATGTATACGTTAAATATACATGTCTATAGAAGATCTATTCACATATATACACTCTATTCTACTTATACGCATCATTCAATGTATATATACTACTACTTATAAAATATACTACATTATATATACATTTCAATATATATAGATATACTTATATACTAATTTATAAAATATATACACATGTATACGTTAAATATACACTTCTATAGAAGATATATGCACAAATATACAAAACATATGCTACTTAATATAATAAATTAATAATATTTGGTAGTAAATTAATAATATATTAGAAGTAATTTTTTAATTTAAAGTAGAAAACTAGAAATCCAATTTAAAATTTTAAATCGTTAAATGAAAAAAAATAAAAAGCAAGGACTAAGGAGTGAATGAATTTGGGGAATTTTGTTGATTGCAAAATGATCCAAAATTTATAATTTACATGAATGAAAAATCTATAAATTATGCATCATTTTTTCCAACTCATTCACGTTAATATTAATGGGAACTTGCATAGGATAGTCGAAGTCAACTGGGGCAAAACCATGCATTGAACTTGATTCTGCTGAGTTCTCCCGTGAATTCATAATTTCTTCAAGTTTCAGCTCGTCGCTCCGCTCTGGTTCCATTCATTGGTTTCTTCTTTCCGCTCTAATCTAATCTCTGAGGCAAACTAGAACATTCATTGCATTGCTTCCCAATGAGTGTTGGTTGTCTCCAAGCTGCTGTCGTCCCTGACTAAAGGCGCTCTCTGATGCAACGGTTGACATTGGAACATTCAAGATATCTCTAGCTAATCTTGAAAGCACAGGATATTGTGTTTCATTACTCCTCCACCAATCCAACGTGTTGATCCATCGTCTGCGATCCTCTGGTTCCGTCCGAAGATAATATTTCAGCTCTTCCCGATAAGTGGATGTGTAAGTTCTCTCATCAACACTGTTCCAACAATTTAAATCATAAAACGAATCAGAAAAACCACTATGTGCCGGCCTTTTAGAAGATAATGGCTCCTCGGGAGGATGAAGAGCGACAGTTGGAGTGATATTTGTAGGTACGACTAAATCAAATAAATCAGCATAGTGATTATATAATTTTTCTATGTAATCCTTTACATCAGCCGTAGCCGTCCACAAATCAGTTTGTACTTGTTCAGAATCATGGTTAGTATTTATTTCTAAGTTAGTATAAATAAGAGTACTAAAGTGACACATATTATTATATTTCATGCACGGATTTAGCATAGCACCAACCAAGTAAATAGGGGGAATCGGAAAAAAATATTTTTTATATTTCGTAAACATGGCACCAACAACTTCTTTATAACCTTATTTATTTTTATATTCTTTGAGCAAACCAGAAATATCGGCTATATATACCAAAATATGACAAACAATAGGATAATAAGCACCGAAAAATTCAACCGTAGCTACATAAAATTTTTCTAAAAACTTAACAAGATCATTAATTACAACCCAATCAGAATTATGTAGCATGCAATCAACAGAATCAGCAAATGAACCGCAATGTTAGTTAAAAGCTAGTGTAATAGGAATTCTATATTTATAACAAGTTTTTAAAAATTCATACGTAGAATTCCATCTAGTATCAACTTCCTCAGGCATCAAAATCGGTGTAAGTCCATTTTCTTGACATTTAAGTTTAAATTCTCTAATTCTCGATCTAAGATTATTTCCTTGAATAAAACCAACAGCAAGACGAATTTTTTCAATATAAAACTCAGAAAACTCAAGACCATCTTTTACAATTAAATTATATATATGACATGCACACTTAATATGAAAAATTTCAGGCAAGGACGGAGATAGCGTGGATTTTAATTTTTTTTATAGCAGTCTTGTTGTTAGAAGCATTATCAAAAGCAATACATAAAATTTTATTTCCGATACCATAATATCCGGCAATGTTAACAATAGAATCAACAATAAATTGTCCAGTATGTTTACGATCTTCATCATATAAAAAAACAAGAATACGTTTTTGCATCATGAAATTACTATCCATCCAATGACAAGTAACGGTTAAATAATCATTTTTATTTACAGCACGACCAAGATCAGAAGTTAGGGACAACCTACATTGAATATTTTTTAACAATGTTGATAAATAAAAACAATATTGTGAATGAAGTCTAAAAATATCAGACCGACAAGTAGTTCTAGGAATACCATTAAACATAGGATTATAAATTGCTTGTATATAACGAATAAAGACATCAGAAGAAGGAAAATTAAAAGGCAAACAACCCACAGCTACCATTTTAGCTATTTCTTCCCGGTCCCTCAATTTATTATACTTCTTCGCTACGTGACCGGTTGCTAGGTCCATTCTAGTTTGCGTTGACCCACCAACATCCCCACCACCTTTTGCAATATTTAACTCTCTTTTGTGATCTTCAGCTACATGTCTCATTAATTTACCCGTACCCCCTTGCTTGCCTCCACTTCTATGCTTATATATTTGTTGACAAATATTGCATTGCACCTCAATATTTGATATACGTTCAAAAAATTGCCATGCAATACTAGTTCTTTTACGAGGTTTTGGGGAACTGGGAGGACGGGAAGGGAGATTAACTGATTCAGATCTAACGTTAGCATCTCCTACTGCGGGTGTCTCAACAAAATTTTCATTATCTTCGTCTAAATTAATCGCATCAACTTCATTTTCTTCTTCTATACCTATTTCTTCCTCAAAAGGTGCACCAAGAGGTACCGGAGGCGAAGGCACACGGGTATATCTACTACTTGAACTACCTCTACCGCTAGTAATTCGCTTTTTACTACCACTACCGCTTCCGGGACAAAAAATTTTAACACCTTTAGTAGCAAGGTTTTTTAATTTATCCATAATATAAATTAAATTAAACTAAAAATATTCAAAATACACAAATATAATAAAATTAAATATTAAACAATTAATACAATAAATAAAAATTAAACGTAAGAGATGGAACGACAATACCAAATTTTTGAAGTATTCGAAGATTGCAACTTTAGAAACTTCCGCTCGTACTTTGTAAACGAAAAATTAAAAAATTAAAGTGAACACTTTAAGAAATTAAATATATTGAATATTTGAGAATTGAGAATTGAGAATTGAGATTTGAGAGATAATGAGATTTGAGAGAGTGAAAAATTGTGTGAAAAATGATTTGAAGTTTTAGGGTATTTATAGATTTTCTTTTGGGATTAAAAAATATTTTTTAAAGTTTTTTTTTTTTTTAATAAATGAGCCCAAACTAGCCGTTTGGATCCAAAAACGGCTATATAACGGCTAGTTTGGCCCAAAAGCCAAAATCTCTTTTTTTTTTTTTTAATTTATCCAGGCCGGGATAGGCCGGTTAACCAACGGGCCTGGATCGGGCTTGGTTCAGGCCGAGTTAGCCGGACCCATTTTAAAAAATAACCGATCCGAGACCCTGAACCCTAAAGCCCTAAGACTTACCGAGCCGGGTCAAACCGGGTCGGGTTAGTTACAAGGGCCGACCCACTTGACACCCATAGTCTCATCCATTTATGTGTCTGCACACTTATTGCACTGCATATGCAAGGGTATTATAGTCATTTCGTCTCTTTTGACATTTTTTTTTTCAAGTTGGTAGTATTCAGGTTTGTAGTTATGCATCTCTAAGTCATTTGTGAGTAAGGATTATTGGTAGTGTTGTATTGAATTATTTTAATTTATGTTTTGCTTGTGCTTTGTGTGTGAGAGGTTGGTTATGGATTAAAGATACAGAGGTAGATATAAGAAGTATTATAGAGAATTGATTAGATAAATATTATTATGTCAAAAATGATTTAATGATAATAATTTAATTGTTGTTAAATATGTTTTTTTAGAAACAATTACTAGTGATAATTATTACATTTTAGCATTTCTTGTAAAATGTCCTTTAATCCTATACGGACATTCGATTCAATAACAATTAACTAATATTTGTAGAAACTTTAGTACTCTTTGTTAAAGTATCAATTTATTGCTGCTGAAAGTAGTTTTTGTTCTAGTACTGTATAACACAGTTTTAACTTTTTAAGGATAGGACTTTAAATAGAAGGTTGTAAAAAATATAAATTAAAGTACAACATTGGTAGGTAAAAGTGTTTTATCTTGATGTCCGTCTGTACAAATATTCGTAGTATTGCTTCTATTGTTATGTGTCAGTACGGAGCGCTTTAGCTCCTTCCCTAAAAGTAGGGGTGTACATAGGTCGGGTTGGTTCGATTTTTTCTTAAAATATAACCAAATCAATGATGTCGATTTTCTAAATCTATAAATCAAATCAAACCAATATACAATTGGTTTTTTTATTTCGATTTTAGTCGGGTTTTTTGATTTTTTTGATTTTTTCATTTTCTCAGTTTTTTTACAATTATAATGTGATTGAAGAAAAAAATTAAATATTTTCACTAAAAAGAGTAAAAAAAAAACAATGGTCATAGAGTAGTTCCAATAAAAATTAAGTTGCCAAATACTAAGACGTCTAAACTACTATCTCTCAAAGTAATTTTATGTGGATACTCAATTAGTTCAATTTCTAAGTCACTAGTCACAATAGCTTGTCTGAAAGTTCCCTTTACATAAAAAGTGAGCAAACAAAAGAACGAAGAATTGGAGTCAACTTATTAAAAACTTAACTCCATAAAATAATTAATTATAACGTAATTCCATTAAAAAAAATAGAATGAAAAGAAACAAACCTAAATCACAACTTGACGAATGAGAAAACTAAGATGAGGAAATAATGAGAACTCTCTGAAAACTTGAAAAGTAAAATGTAAAAAGTGAAGCAATTAAAGAGTTTTAGGTTTTTATATTAATATTGGGCTTTGTATTAATTTGTTATTAATGAAAAAATATTATAATTAAAGGCCCAAGAATATATATCTATTTTCTGAATATAAAAAAATAATAAAAGTAATTAGAAAGTAGATTATAAGTAGTATTTTTTTACGTATAAAAAATTAAAATTATATATGTATTGTATCGGTTCGGTTTGGGTTTGATTTTATTTTATTTTTGCTAATACCAAACCAAACAAAGAATGATCGATTTTTTTTTTGCCAGCACCAAACCAATCAAACCAAATCATAAGTCGGTTTTTTTCCTCGGTTTGGTTTGATTCATCGATTCGGTTTGACTTAACAGTTCGGTTTGTACATTCCTACCAAAAAGTAAGGGTGTCAAATGGGCCGAGTTGATCCAGCCTGACCCGGCCCAACCTAGCCCACTTAGCAAACCCAACCCGGTTTGACCCCACTCGGTTAGTCCATGGGCTGTAGGGTATCGGATCTCGGGCTGGGTTATTTTTTATTTTGGGCCCAGTTAACCCGACCCAGAACAAACCCGATTTGGGCCCGTTGGTTAACCGGCCCGAAATCCTTTAAAAAAAAGTATTTTAGACCGCTGGGCCCTAAAGTAGGCGTTGGCCCAATGGCTATATAGCCGTTTTTGGGTCCAAACGGCTACTTAGCCCAATTTTTTTAAAAAAATATATTTTTCATTTAAAATATTTTTTTAAGCCCCAAAAAATTCTATAAATACCCTACCCTTTCAAATTATTTTCCACAAATTTTTCATTCGGTCAAATCTCATTCTCTCTCAAATCTCATTTCCCAAATATTCTATATATTTCCTAAAGTGCTCACTTTAATTTTTTAATTTTGCAATTACAAAGTACGAGTGGTAGTTTCTAAAGTCGCAACCTTCGGATACTTTCAAATTTTGGTATTGTCATTTCATCTCTTACGTTTATTTTTTAATTAGTGTATTAATTGTTTAATATTTAATTTTATTATATTTGTGTATTTTAAATTTTTTAGTTTAATTTATATTAAGGATAAATTAAGAAACCTCACCACTAAAGATGTTAAAAAAATTTGTCCCGGAAGTGGTAGTGGTAGTAATAATCATGATAGAGTGTTAAAAATTGCAAAAGGCGGTGCGGATGTTGGTGGAACAACACAAACTAGAATGGACCCAACAACCGGTCAGGTAATTAAGAAGTATAATAAATTGAGGGATCGGGAAGAAATAGCAAAAATGGTAGTTATAGGTTGTTTGCCTTTTAGTTTTCCTTCTTCTGATCGATACCTTAATTCATTATATTTAAGCAATTTATAATCTTATGTTTAATGGTATTCCTAGAAGTACTTGTAGGGCCGATATTTTTAGACTTCATTCACAATATTGTTTTTATTTATCAACATTGTTAAAAAATATTCAATACAGAACGTCCCTAACTTCTGATCTTGATCGTGCTGTGAATAAAAATAATTATTTAACCATTACTTGTCACTGGATAGATAGTAATTTTGTTATGCAAAAACGTATTCTTACCTTTTTGTATGATGAAGATCGTAAACATACTGGAGCTTTTATTGCTGATTCGGTTGCTAAAGTTGTAGAATTTTATGGTATTGAAAACAAAATCTTATGTATTGCTTTTGATAATACTTCTAACAACAAGACTGCTATAACAAGGTTAAAATCTAAGCTATCTCTGCCGTTACCTGGAATTTTTCATGTTAAGTGTGCTTGTCATATATTAATTTAATTGTAAGAGATGGTTTTGAATTTTTGAGCTTTATATTGAAAAAATCAGTTTGACATTGATTTTATTCAAGGAAATAATTATGGAAAAAGAATTAGAAACTTTAAACTTAAATGTGAACAAAATGGACTTGCACCGATATTGATGCCCGAAGAATGTGATACTAGATGAAATGCTATGTATGATTTTTTTAAAACTTGTCATAAATATAGAGTTTCTATTACACTATCTTTTAACCAGCATTGTGGTTCGTTTGCTGATTCTGCCCACTGCATGCTACATGATTCTGACTGGGCTGTAATTAAAGATCTTGTTAAGTTTTTGGAAAAATTTTATATAGCTACGGTTGAATTTTTCGGTGCTTATTATCCTATTGTTTTAATATTTTGGCATAAATAGTCGATATTTCCGATTTGCTCAAAGAATATAAAAATAAAGAAGGTTACAAAGAAGCTGTTGGTGTCATGTTTGCTAAATTTAAAAAATATTTTCTTCCGATTTCCCTATTTACTTGGTTGATGTTATACTAAATCCGTGCATGAAATATAATACTATGTGTCACTTTAATACTCTTACTAATGCTAACTTAGAGATAAATACTAACAATGATTCTCATGATGAAGAACAAGAACAACCTGATTTGTGGACGTTTATGGATGATACGAACGCTTACCTAGATAAATTATATAACCACTATGTTGATTTAGTTGATTTAGCTGTACCGACAAATATCACTTAAACTGTCGCTCCTTATCCTCCCGAGGAGCCATCATCTTCTAAAAGGCCAACACATAGTGGTATTCCTAATTTCTTTTATGATTTACCTTGTTGGAACAGTGTTGAGGAGGGAGCTTACACAATAACTTATCGGGAAGAGATGAAGTATTATCTCCGAACGACGATAGAGGATCGCAGACGACGGATCAATGCGTTGGATTGATGGAGGAATAATGAAACACAATATCCTATGTTTTCAAGATTACCCAGAGATATCTTGAACGCTCCAATATCAACCATTGCATCAGAGAGCGCTTTTAGTCAGGGACGACAGCAGCTTGGAGACAACCGACATTCATTGGAAAGCAATGCAATGAATGATCTAGTTTGCCTTAGAGATTGAATTAGAGCGGAACGAAGAAATCAAGGAATGAAAATGGAGCCGAACGACGTGCAGAGACTTCAAGAAATTATGACTTCATGGGAGAACTCAGCAGAATCAAGTCCAATGCACGGTTTTGCCCCCGTTGACTTTGACTATCCTATGCAAGTTCCCATTAATATTAACATGAATGAGTTGGAAAAAAATGATGCAAAATTTATAGATTTTTCATCCATGTAATTATATATTTTGGATCATTTTACCATCAATAAAATTCAACATTCATTCACTCCTTTGTCTTTACTTTTTAATTTTTTTCATTTAATGATTTAAATTGAATTTCTAGTTTAAATTACATAATTATTTTTAATATATTACTAATTTACTATCAAGTATTATTAATTTATTATATTAAGTAGAATATGTTTTATTTAAAGAAGTACATACATTGAATGGTACGTATACATGTCTATATGTTTTATAAATTAGTATATATTTAACGTATACATGTGTATATGTTTTATAAATTAGTATATAACTATATATTTAGTGTGTGTATATATTGTAGTATATATATATATTGAAGTAGTTTTATTTAAAGAAGTACATACATTGAATGGTACGTATACATGTGTATATATTTTCTAAAGTAGTATATATTTAACGTATACATGTGTATATATTTTATAAATTAGTATATATATCATTATATTGTAGTATATATCTTGTAGTATATGTTTTATTTAGAGTAGTATATATATTTAACTAACGTATAGTCGTATACACGATTACATGTGTAATTGTGTTTATGTATTATCTGTATATATTTTTTAAAATCTAATGTACTATATACTATATATATAGTGTGTATATATTGTTTAGCATATGTAAAATGTATATAGGTGGGTATATATAGTGTATATTGGAGAAAAAACTTTTTTTTTTAAATTTGTTTTACCGGTTTTGATCAGATTTTCAATCGATTTTGACCCAATTTACGTGGGTTGGACCGAGTTGGGTTAAGTGGACCGGTTCAAGGTTGTTTTTTAAAATTTTGCTATTGGGCACGGAATCGATCCGACCCGTTTAATCAGGCCTGGTCCAGACCGTCCCACTAATCGACTAAAATTCACGAGCCGGTTCAGGATTGACCCGGCCCGACCCATTGAACACCCTTACCTAAAAGTAAAATTGGGTGAATCGAAATTAATCAAATTTTAAACTGCTAACAGACACTAAACGAAATTAATCAAATTTCGGTAAAATTGCTTTGATGTGATTAGGTGATGATAAAATTTGAGTGCAAGTAGTGTTGCTTTTGCATCTTTTTTATTTATATTTTGCTTGTGTATTAAGTGAGAGGTTGGCTATAATCATTTTTGAAGAAATAGAGATATATTCAAGAAGTATCATAAAAAATTGATTAGATAAAATATAATGCGATTTCAATTTTTAAGGATTAGAACTTCAATAGCTAGGAGGTTGTAAAAGATATAAATAAAAGTACAAGGTTAGTAGGTAGAAAAACTTTATCTTGATGGTTGTCCATAGAAGTACTCATAGTATTGTTCTTATAGTTATGTGCATGTGCCAGCAGAGAGCGCTTTAGTTCCTCCCCAAAAATAAAATAACGTGAATTTAAATTAATCAGACCTTAGCGTTTTAGTTCCTCCTCAAAAGTAAAACAGCGTAAATTCAAATTAATCAGACCCTAAATGCAATATTTTCTTAAACTATTAAGATGTCAGGTGATGACTTGCGTGCGTCCACCACGATACTAGGGGGCAGCTTCTTTACCAATTTCTTCAGCTAATAACAAAAAAAGTTTTATATGAGTTCAACACAATAATGAAAACCTGACCCCTCACCAGGTTCAACGACTAAGAACAAAAGTAAATAAGATAAGATGTTTTACATATAAACCTCCTTACTCAAGGGAGTAAGACTACGACCTATCCCAGTAGGTAGGGATGACAATGGGGCGGTACGGGTGCGGTGTGTTGCAGATTTTAAGCTATGCGGGGCGATGCGGGTTTTAAGTTATGCGGTGCGGTGCGGTGCGGATGTGGGGCGGGTTAAAGTAAGTTTTTTAAAATGGTGTGGTGCGGTGCGGGTTGCGGGTATATGCGGGTTTAAATTAAAAAAAAGCTAAAAACTAGTATTTTTCTCGTGAATATACCTAAAATTATATGTATTCTTTACTTAAAGTTTTATGATATTTAAAACGACATGTATAACACTATAAATAAATAATTTTATAGTAACTTTTTTAATATCTCTATTTATTTTAATAAAAATATGATATTTGCATCATTACTTGTACATGTTATACTTTTTGATAATTTTTTAGTGAAAAGTGATATAATAAAAATTAGTTATTATTTCCTAGTTGTAGATTTAAAAATATTATGGTTTTCAATGGAGTTACAAAATTTTTTAAAAAATAAAAATAAAAACATCGGGCGGTGCAGTGTGGTGTGGTTATGTGCGGGTATGAATATGAGGCGGGTTTATGCGGGTTTAAAGGTGATGTGGTGCGGTGCGATTTTAAAACTTGTGGGTTTAGAAAAAACTCGCACCGAACCCGCACCGAACCGTACCATTGCCATCCCTACCAGTAGGATTTTTCAACCACTTCACTAAAACAAGAACAAATTTTATATTACAACCTATTGCAGTCTTGGAATTAAATTCTTAATCCCTCACCCTTACAATAACTCTATTATAAGCACTCTCTGTAATAACTCTATTGTAATGACAATCAAGGCTAACTCTAGCCCACAACAGTACTACCACGGCTAACTATAGCCCCAACATTACAATGGATAGCTCTAACCCACAACTCAGATCTATAAGAGAAGAGAGAAAATAAAATACCTACAGAAGCTTCTCAAAGAGGAGTAGATTTACACTATTAAAGCAAAATACAAAGACTCAATAACCTAGACCTAAAGACATATTCCGTTGTAGAAAATTAGTCCTTTGATTGTTGGAGCTTTGTCTTGATGGAACTTTGTGATGACTTTGCAATAAGAAGAGAAATTTTGATTGTGCAAAAGATAGATTTTTCTTCGACATAATGATTTATATAGATGAAGCAATGGGAGAGAAACCCCGAGAATATTTCTCACTGATCGAGATTAGAAAGTTATTGTTGTTCCACCGACCCCCTACAAATGCTGTCAAACTTGTTGTAGGACAAGAATTTCCAGGTGTACAGTTGACCACATACTTATGCCCTTTAAAGATCAGAATTATTCATATGTTGAACCAAGAGAAATCTCTTTAAGAAGTTATATCGGTTAACAAGGTTATGAGTACATCCATAATATAAACTCGGTCTCTATGAAATAAGACCCATATGAGGATTAGTTAAAACTTGTTTCCCCTGAGAACCTGATTCTTTTTTCCTTGTTAGATCGGTCTGGTGTGGGTATCTGGTTCTTCATTTGATCCCTTAGTAAGTTTGTGAAATTATCAAAACAAAACATAGTACAGTAGTAATTATGCATCATCAATTTTTTGCTTTTTGATGGTGACAAACATATAAAATAAGGTTCCTTTTTGAGAATCAGATTTACCTAAAAATATTCGCACATACTCGACTTCATAAACCAATTTCATTTCTCTGTTACAATACTTTCAAACACTAATTGACCATGTACTCATACATCTCAGGTATCAGGTCCCAATTTGTTATTCCTCAAAACTACATGTACATTAATTTTTACCTTTTTTACCGTGACAAACTATTTCCCATGTCTACCAAGTTCCTCTATATCACCACCATCTCCAAATTACAATATTTTAATTTTTTTTCTGATGTCTTTATGAGTTTGCTAGTCATAAAAATCAAGAATAAGTTTGTCAATCATCTAATAAGGCTAATAGTAGGTGAAACCGATTGAAACTCCTGATAAATTATTGATTCAAATCTAATAATAGGTAAAATCAATAGAAACTCTGCTTGGACCAAATTCATAATAGCAAAATATTATTACTGCAGAAGCACCGAACATGTATTGGCCTTTTATAACTTTTCTTTGCCAATTTCCCGCCATCATGTAAAATATTCTGTTCTAACTCTTTAAAAATATCATCAGATACGTTACCATATTTATGCTATAAATAAGGTTACATATTTATTTTTCTTACACAAACATATATGAAAACACAACATTATTTAACTTGCTCGAAGAATAGTCTCAAAATAACCTTCATCAGTAACTTATTAGAGTATCAATTTCTCAATATATATATATATATATATATATATATATATATATATGAAAAACTTATAAGGTTGAGTATTTATTTTTCTTAGACAAACTTAAAAATACAACATTATTTAACTTACTCAAAAGTAACTTTAGAGTACTAGTTTCTCAATATATGAAAAACTTCCTAGGTTGAATATTTATTTTTCTTAGACAAACTTAAAAATACAACGTTCTTTAACTTATTCAAAAGATAGTCACAAAATAACTTTCATCAGTAACCTATTAAAGCGAATATTTTCTCAATATCCAAGAAACTTATGAGGTTACATATTTATTTTTGTTACACAAAATATTATTTAACTTGTTCAATGGATAGCTTCAAAATAACCTTAGCTTCATCGGTAACAGTGCACTTGTTAAGATGTGGAATGGTCCTGAACTTCACCACATGGAACAATCCGAATACATATATTTTCCTAATATGCTATATTGTTTTGAACAAGTTGTACACGCCCAACCATCACTGCAATCGCTATCTGAATTGCAAGTTCGATAACAAGTCACATCGTTACCAAGTGGAAGAAGTAATTTTCCTTTTATCTCTTCAACATCAATTGATAAGTCTCTTAAAGCCATCACTTTTGGACCCCAACAGATGTTAACTGCACATTGATTAAGTGTAATAACAATTAGAACAATTAATATACACAATTATTACAAAGAGAGAAGAGTAGTAAAAGTAAGTTTAAAACCTGAAATTGCAATAAAGAGAGCAATGAAGTGAAAAGCTTGCATAGAGGAAATAATCTTTTGATGAAGAAAAAATTTGTTCGAAACAGTTGACCACATACTTGCAATGCTGTCAAAACAGCTGTAGAACAAGACTTTTCAGCTGTCCAGTTGACCACATACTTACGCCCTTTAGGGATTAGGTCCCTACATGCAGATTGTTAATTATTCATATGTTGAACCAAGAGGAATCCTTTTAAGAAGTTATACCAGTTAACAAGGTTATGAGTACATTCATGATATGAACTCGGTCTTTATGAAATAAGACCCATCTGAGGATTAGTTATAACTTGTTTCTCCTGAGAACCTGATTATCTTTTTCCTTCTTAGATCGGTCTGGTGTAGGTATCTGGTTCTTCTTCTGATCCCTCAGTAAGTTTGTGAAATTATCAAGACAAAACATAGTACAGTAGTAACTATGCATCATCAAATTTTTCCTTTTTGATGGTGACAAACACATAAAATAAGGTTCCTTTTTGAGAATCAAATTTACCCAAAAACATTCGCAATACTCGACTTCATGAACCAATTTCATTTCTTTGTTATAAAACTTTCAAACACTAGTTGACCATGTACTCATACATCTCAGGTACCAGGTCCCAATTTGTTATTCGTCAAACCTACATGTACATTAAATTTTACTTTTTTGATAGTGACAAACTATTTCCCATGTCTGTCTAGTCCCTCTATATCACCGCCATCTTTATTATCAATTCCCCATATCACTACCATCGTCTCCAAATTACAGTATTTTAGTTCTTTTGTGATCTCTTTATTTGCTTGCTAGTCATAAAAATTCAGAATAAATCTGTCAATCATAAAAGCCACAAATAAAAGGTTATAATAGTCGGCGAAACCGATTGAGACTCCTGATAAATTATTGATTCAAATCTAATAATAGGTAAAATCGATCGTAACTTTGCTTGGACCAAATTCATAATAGCAAAATATTAATATTGCAGAAGCACCGAACATGTATTGGCCTTTATAACTTTTCTTTTCCAATTTTCCGCCATCATGTAAAATATTTTGTTAGAACTCTTTAAAAATATAGTCAGATACGTTACGATATAAATAAGGTTACATATTTATTTTTCTTACACAAGCATATATGAAAACAAACATTATTTAACTTACTTGAAGAATAGTCCCAAAATAATCTTCATCAGTAACTTATTAGAGTACTGATTTCTCAATATATGAAAAACTTATAAGGTTGAGTATTTATTTTTCTTAGACAAACTTAAAAAAACATAATATTATTTAACTAACTCAAAAGATAGTCATAAAATAAATTTTATTAGTAACCTGTTAAAGTGAATAATTTCTCAATATCTGAAAAAAATTATAAGATTACATATTTATTTTTGTTACACAAATATTATTTAACTTGTTTAAAGGATAGTTTCAAAATAACATTCATCAGTAACAGTGCACTTGTTAACATGTGGAACAGTCCTCAACTTCAAAATACGGAACAATCCAAATATATATATTGTCCAAATACGTCATAATGTTTTGAACAAGTTGTACATACCCAACCATCAGTGTAATCACTATCTGAAGTGCAAGTTCGATAACAAGTCATTTCTTTATTAAGTGGTAGAAGTAATTTTACTTTCATCTCTTCAACATCAATTGGTAAATCTCTTAAAGCCATCACTTTAGGGAACCAAGAGATATTAATTGCACATAAATTAATTGTAATAATGATTAGAATAATTAATATACACAATTATGACAAAGAGAGAAAAGTGGCAAAAAGTAAGTTTAAAACCTGAAATTGCAAGAAAGAGAGTCATGAAGAGAAAAGCTTGCTTTAAAGAAGCCATATCTTAGTTAATTTGATTCAAAATAATATAGAAGAAGTGATGTTTCATTTACTTCATGGAAGCTGGTATTTATATAGTATAATCAGCTTTGATATAAGGGCATTTTAGTCATTTTCAGTTTGTAGGTGCAAGCAAACATCTGTAGTATCACCGATTTACGTGTCTGCACATTGATTGCATGGTGCATGCAAGGGTATTATAGTCTTTTCGTCTCCTTTGGCACTTTCTTTTCAGTTTGGTAGTATTCAAGTTTGTAGTTATGCATCTCTTTGTCATTTGTGCGTAAGGATTATTGGTAGTATTGTATTGAGTTATTTTAATTTATATTGTGCTTGTGTTTTGTATGAGAGGTTGGTTATAGATCGAAAATATAGAGGCAGATATAAGAAGTATTTTAGAGAATTGATTAGATAAATATTATTATGCAAAAAAGATTTAATGATAATAATTTAATTGCCGTTAAATATGTTTTTTTAGAGATAATTACTATATTTTAGCATTCCTTGTAAAATGTCCTTAAAACCTATATTACATTAGATTTATCGACAATTAACTAATATCGATAAAAATTTTAGTACTCTTTATTAAAGTATCAATTTATTGCCACTGAAAGTAGTTTTTGTTCTAGTATTGTATAACACAGTTTCAACTTTAATTTTCCAATAGTAACATGATTTTAATTTTACAAACTGCATCAAAGAGTATATCAAATAAGAACGATATATGTATAATAACATTTTCTGCTTATTGATGTCACATCCCTTTTTCGTTCTTAAATAAAGATTAATTTTTAAGTTCGAAAGGGTTTTATTATTAAGGTGACAAAAATGAAAAAATTTGTTTCGAAGAAGGATTGTTTTTACATTTTTGAAATCAGAGTCGCCACTTGGCATAATCTGGTGTGCCAAGTCACCATTGGAAAATCCTTTTCAAAATCATTTGGCTCTTTAAACTGGTTTGCGAACAGAGATTCCGGCTAAGGAATTCTGTTGATCGAGGGGAAGGTGTTAGGCACCCCTCGATCCCGTGGTTCAACCACAGTCGCTTGGTAGAGTGTATCGACTATTTTTTTGACAATAAGAAATGTATAAACCACACAAAAGCACGCAAAATAATCAAATAATAAACAAAACAAAGCAATCCAAAATGTAAAGTCCAGTCCAATTATACAGTTCAAAAATAGAAAAATACGAAAATATAAATACTATTCTAAACTAAATCTAGACTAAGATCCAATGCCTTACCCGATGCCGCGGGCCTTCATCATGATCATTTTTCGCTAAACATGATACGTCGGGGCATTCCCCGGTGAATAAGTACAGCTAAATGAATACATTTGAATCGAATGCGATAAAGTAGAAAACATTCAACACATACTCCACATTCAAACATCCAACGAAACACTTATTTCTAAATTTTGCCTACCCGAACCTACGATTGCCTACCCATTTGACCTATCATGATACTATCCAATTCGACAATAGTCAGTAATGAATCAAAACAAACAACCTTCAATCCCGACCCCCAAATCAACAAGTTTAATCCTCAAGCCATGGTTAACAAATTTTTCGATTATCAAACCACTTTCTAAAAATCTAAAATCAACTTCAAAAATTACATCCAATGAAGATTCGAACTTAGGCATACAAGTCATCCACACCAACAATTAATATTTTGCTCAAAATATTCAAAGCCACACCACAAACTTATGACATTAACCAATTTCGAGATAAAAGAGTAGAGTCAAGAGATGGAATTTCGAAGAACAAATTTATTGATAATAATAATGTTTAAGAGAACCCAGACTAGGAATCCCGAATAGAGAAACTCAACGACGAACCAATTCGGTACAAAAACTAATTTGCATTCCGATTCAAATACCAAAATCCATGAAAACGACTTGAGAGTATTCAACACAAACCCCCCGACGAGCTGAAACTAAACCGAACTGACCAGAATTAAATTGAACAGACCAAAATTGACCTTGCACATGACGAAATCGAACTCAAAATGGTCGGAATCAACCCAAAATAGGACGATTTCAGATTGGTTTAAAACTACTCGACCTTGGTTTTCAGCAATGGAGATGGTTTAGATTGACTTATTGATGGATTTTGAAGTTAAAGCGGAGCTAGGGAAGTATATTTTTGGTGAAGAGTGGCCAGAAAACTCGATCTACAGTCGACTTCTTCTCTTTTGGTGTCTCTCTCATCCTTTCTGTCTCTCTCCCTCTCTGTTTCTATGCGTAGAAAATGGAAGATCATGGGGAATTTATGATTGGTATGTGTATATTGTCTATGGATTATTGTTGGAGAAGTAGAGCATTTTGTGAGGAGTCTATCCAAAAAAAATCTCCAAAAAGGGAGCTTGTGGGTGTATGTATCCCCTTTCCTGGAAGGTCCTATCCCTATATTATATGCATATTGTGTATATTCTAGCGGGACCCTTTTATTTCCTTTTTGAGTTGGTTAAGAAAATAAATATAATGTGAGGGGATAGTGGTGACGTGGGGTAGAGTTTGTTAGGATAGGGTAGGTAGGTGTTGTTTTTTAATTGGAGGAATAAGGGTTTGGTGTCCATTTTTGTTAAGGTAGGTTGCTAGGATAAGACAAAATTAGTTAGGGGATTGTTATTTTTGTCATTTTGTGGAGGGATTATCACACGGGTGAGGATACATGGTAGGATAAGGTAAAAATGGGTAAAATGATATCGGGGAGGGACGAAATTAGGTGTCTACATCATGCCCCCTTTTAATGTAAACATGAAGTGTTTTCAGACAAAGAAGTAGACAACGAGACTAAATTTTGACCCGACCATTATCCAAAGAAAGAAACAGTAGGAAGAAGGACAATCGGGTTTTGACTTAAGACATCCCACCTACTCACATTATGAGAGAATCAAGTCACGGACTATACCGAGTTGGAGAGTCGAGTGAGCTTCTGGTCCGCGGCTCTGTCATTAGATCAAAAAATGAAAATTACAAGTTAAAACATAAATGAAATTACAAAATCCTATCTATACAACTTTTGTTGGCTATGGACTTGACTTTTATCACCCTATTTTTCAGGCGGGCTCCTGACTTGCAATTTCTTCTGACTTGTTGCTTGTCTTTCAATTGCTTCGCTTTGTTACTTGACTTTTCGTTTCTTTACCCTCTTCTCCGGGCGTGCTCCTGACTTGCTATTCCATCACTTTGTTGCTTGACTTTTCATTTCTTTACTCTGTTCTCCAGATGGGCTCCTGACTTGCTATTTCATCACCCTGTTCTTCAGGCGGGCTCCTGAAACCCAAAATTAAAACTAGAACAAAAATTATCCCAAACAAGAATTATAATAAAGTAGTACTTCATTTTTGAAAGCGTTGTCCCATTTTCCAAGATGGTCCTGAACAGCAAGTAAAGCCCCATTTTTCAGGAGGGTCCTGAACAGTAAGTAAAATCCCATTCTTCAAGAGCGTCCTGAACATAAAGTAAAATACCATTTTTCAGGAGTGTCCTGAACATAAAGTAAAATCCCATTTTTCAGGAGGGTCCTGAACATAAAGTAAAATCCCATTTTTCAGGAGGGGCCCGAACATAAAGTAAATTCCCATTTTGCAGGAGGATCCTGAACAAAAAGTAAAATCCCATTTTTCAGGAGGGTCCTGAATAGAAAGTAAAATCCCATTTTTTTCAGGAGGGTCCTAAACATAAAGTAAAATTTTCATTTTTCAGGAGGGTCCTGAACAGAAAGTAAAATCCCATTTTTTCCGGAGGGTCCTGAACAGAAAGTAAAATCCCATTTTCAGGAGGGTCCTGAACATAAAGTAAAATCCCATTTTTCAGGAGGGTTCTGAACATAAAGTAAAATCCCATTTTTTAGGAGGGTCCTGAAAAGAAAGTAAAATCCCATTTTTTAGGAGGGTCCTAAACAAAAAGTAAAATCTCATTTTTTAGGAGGGTCCTGAACATAAAGTAAAGGCTCTCGGATGTGCATTTCCAATGGTAGCTGAATTAAGTGAAGCGAATTTGCCCCTATTTCAACAAAGAAAATTTGTCAGTGAAAAACTTAGTGGTGGCTTGAAGATCTTGGCTTCTCAGGTATCTGCCCAGCACTCGTTCCGTTCATCTTTGTTCTAAATCGCTAACACTTATCATGTCTTACTGCATCATCGACCCGTATCCCGATTGAGGAAAGTGAGTTCTGACTCGAACAATGGGCTTCATTTTACCATGCCTCTGAGGTGCACCCTTTTCCCAAATTTGAATGCTTCTACGAATCCAACAGCTTATCGGTTGATAGACTTCCTTTGTTCGTATTGAATTACGATCATATTTCTTTCATGTGCTGTTCCTTGGCTTTTCCTCGTATAATTGGAAAGACTTGTAGTAAATTTTGAAATCCTTTATCGCTTGTTTTGACACAAACTTGACTTAAAATATAAAGAAATGATGGTGATTTTTATTTTGAAAAATGACATAAAAAGACCAAAATCATGAATATGTAAATGAAGGAAAAGGGAAATGTCCCATATTCAAAAAGAAAACTTATCGGAATACGACATCCAACTCCAATGAGTATGACATACATTTTTGATTGAGCTGCCTGATCTTTCTATCCAAACTCCCCATTTGTTGTTGAGTTCGTGCCTTTGCCGCTGAGTTGCTTCTTCAAATCCATTGAACTCATACATCACATTTGATTGACGACATCTTAAAAGACTTTCGCTAACAAATCTCTTTCTTTTCACTTTTCACTTTTCTCTTGAACTCTCCATCACCTTACGGTGCCCGTGAGGGTTTTCACCAATAAGAATCTCTCATTTTTATTTATCTTAACTCACCATCGCCTTATGATGCCCATGGAGGTTTTTGCCAATAAGACTCTCTCATTTTTGTATTTCTTTCCTGATTTCTTATGCTGAGGGAGACAAGTGGTACCTCACAATGTATCATCATATCCATTGCATGCTTATCCTTAACAATATCAAAAATTTTTCTGAAGGACTTTTTTTGGTTTTAACATGGCTTTTGGTTAAGGTTAAAAAAAAAGGATAGCAAGGGGTTCAAACGATACTTGAAGTGGGGATGGGATTTACAACTTTTGGAATCCACTCAAACAACACATTAACTCATGCCCCAGGTTTGTTGAATGGGTGAATCTTAAATCTTTATTTGGTTAGACCGAGCCCAAAATAGGGCAGCCTACGTATGTCACTCCCGAGAGAGGAGAATCAGGTCGCACGTAGTTCCATCATCTTGTTCTTTATTTTGGTTTGATTTTGATTTTTTTAATAGTTTCTAACTCTTTCTTTTATTCTTATTTTCTTGACATTTATCTTTGACTCTATTTTGATTTCAAAAGAGGGATATGAAAGAAAAATAAAACGAAGCTCAAACGGGTAAACAAAGGATGACACAATTTTTTGATAGAAGAATAAAATGCCTTCATCATATCAATCTTCAAAAATACAAGTACTAAACATGTAATAAACTCAACAAAGGATCAAATATCATACATAGTATCTTTTGACCGCATCAGCATTGATAGCCATTTCTGCCATTTTGCCTTCAATAGATGTCAAATATAAGGCTCCATTGGGCAACACTTTTTTCACAACGAAGGGACCTTTCCAGTTAGGGGAGAACTTGCCTTTCGCTTCAACCTGGTGAGGAAGGATACATCTCAATACCAACTTACCAACTTCAAAATTCTTGGGATGGACCCTTTTGTTATACGCTCGAGCCATCCTCCTCTGATACAACTGGCCATGACATACAGACGTTAGCCTTTTTTCCTCAATCAAGCTCAAATATTCCAGTTGGGTTTTTACCCATTCGTCATCATCAATCTCTGCTTCTACAATGACTCAAAGAGAGGGAATTTCAACTTCTGCAGGGATGACTGCTTCTGTCCCATACACCAATAAATATGGAGTTGCCCCTGTTGAAGTACGAATAGTGGTGCAATAACCTAGCAATGCAAACAACAACTTTTCATGCCACTGTCTAGACCCTTGTACCATTTTTCGCAGTATCTTTTTTATATTCTTATTGGTGGCTTCTACAGCACCATTGGCATTTGGGCGATATAGAGTAGAATTTTGATGCGCGATCTTAAACTGTTGACATACTTCTTGCATCAAACGACTATTGAGATTGGCAGCATTGTCTGTAATGATCATCTTAGGAATTCCAAATCTACAAATGATATTGGCATGAACAAACTCTACCACAGCCTTCTTTGTCACTGACTTGAAAGTTACTGCTTCTACTCACTTTGTGAAGTAGTCAATGGCTACCAAAATAAATCTATGCCCATTTGATGCCTTCGGATCAATTGGTCCAATCACATCCATTCCCCAAGCCACGAACGACCATGGAGCGGCTATTGCATGCAACTCAACAGGAGGAGAACGTATCAGATCACCGTGTACCAGACATTGATGACACTTTCGAACAAATTGAATAGAATCCCTTTCCATAGTAAGCCCGTAATAACCTGCTCGAAGAATCTTCTTTGACAAGACATGACCGTTCATGTGTGACCCGCATACTCCAGAGTGTATTTCAACCATGATAGTCGAGGCTTCTCTTGCATCTACATACCTTAAAAGTCCTAGATCTGGGGTCCTCTTATACAAGATTCCCCCACTTAAGAAAAATCCACTAGCCTAATGCCTAATAGTCCACTTTTGATCGTTGGTGGCATATGCTGGGTATTATCCTGACTGAATGTATCGCTTGATATCCAAGAACCAAGGTTCTCCATCGAGCTCTTCTTCAACCACATTACAGTAAGCATGCTGATCACAACTCTGTATATGCACTGGATCGATGTAGGCTTTGTCAAGATGTTGGAGCATTGAAGACAGAGTGGCTAACGCATCAGCTATTTCATTACGAATCCTTGGAATATGCCTAAATTTTACTAACACAAATTGTTGACATAGCTCCTGCAAGCATTGTCGATACGGGATGAGCTTCAAATCTCGTGTCTCCCAATCACCTTGAATTTGATGGATGAGCAAATCCGAATCTCCCAACACCAATAATTCTTGGACTCCCATATCAACAGCTAACCTCAAACCAAGAATGCAGGCTTCATACTCTGCCATATTGTTAGTACAATAGAATTGAAGTTGTGCTGTTACCAGGAAATGTTGTCCCAATTCAGAGATAAGAACCGCACCTATTCTGACTCCTATCATATTGACAACTCCATCGAAGAATAACCTCCAACCTGGATCAACATCTATAACGACTTAATCTACACACGACACTTCTTCGTTAGGAAAATATGTCTTTAATGGCTCGTACTCTTCATCGATGGGATTCTCAGCAAGATAATCTGCCAAGTCTTGGGCTTTCATGGCAGTTCGAGTCACATATACAATGTCAAACTCGATAAGCAATATTTGCCACTTTGTCAATCGACCTGTCGGCATAGGCTTCTGAAAGATATACTTTAAAGAATCCATGCGGGAGATGAGATAAGTAGTATAGGATGAGATATAGTGCTTCAACTTCTGTGCTACCCAAGTTAGGTCACAACACGTCCTTTCAAGAAGAGTATACCTGGCCTCAAATACGGTGAACTTTTTGCTAAGATAATAAATAGCCTACTCCTTTTTGCCTGTGACATCATGTTGACCCAGGACACAACTGAAAGAAATGTCCATGACTGATAAATATAAGATCAAAGGCCTACCAGGCATCGGGGGTACCAGGACGGGCGGATTTGATAAATATCTTTTGATTCAATCGAACGCTTCCTGACATTCTTCAGTCTATTTTACTGCAGCACTCTTTTTCAGCAACTTGAATACGGGCTCACAAGTGGTTGTGAGTTGAGCAATAAACCTACTAATGTAGTTCAGTCTACCAAGCAAACTCATCACCTCCGTTCCATTCTTGGGCGGGGGCAAATCCTGAATGGCTTTGATTTTCGAGGGATCCAATTCAATTCCCCGACGGCTGATTACAAACCCCAAAAGCTTTCCAGATGGAACTCCAAATACTCATTTTGCCGGGTTGAGTTTGAGATTATACCTGCGAAGCCTTTCAAAGAACTTTCTTAAATCTTTAACATGGTCTGCGTTACTTTTTGACTTAATAATCATATCATCCACGTAGACCTCAATCTCCTTATGCATCATATCATGTAACATAGTGGTCATGGCTCTCATGTATGTCGCTCCAGCATTCTTCAAACCGAATGGCATCACTCGATAACAATAAGTCCCCCATGGTGTGATAAAAGACGTCTTATCTGCCTCATCATAATCCATAATGATCTGGTGATATCCAGCATAGCAATCCACAAAAGAGGCAACCTCGTGTTTAGCATAGTTGTCTAGTAAAATATGGATGTTAGGCAGTGAAAAATCATCTTTTGGACTTGCTCTGTTCAAATCACGGTAATCAACACACACTCGAATTTTGCCATGTTTCTTTGGTACGAGACCAACGTTGGCTAACCACATGGGATAACGATCCACTCGAATTACTTTGGCTTCAAGTTGTTTCATGATTTCCTCTTTGATTTTAACACTTATATCAGTTTTAAACTTCCTCAACTTCTGTTTGACAGGAGGGAATGCGGGATCAGTTGGCAATTTGTGAGCCACTAATTCAGTGCTTAAACCAGGCATATCATCATAAGACCATGCACAAACATCCTTATAATCAATTAATTCTTGAATCATTCCATATTTTAGTTGTGGCAAAACATGTACACTAATTTTAGTTTCCCTAACATCTTCTTGATCCCCTAGATTTATTGGCTCAGTCTCATTCAAATTAGGATTCGGTTTGTCTTCAAACTGTTCTAACTCTTTGCTTATTTCTTCTAGTGCTTCTTCTTCATCATATTCCCCATCCTGCTTTATTACATCTTGATTAGTTTGGATTTTAAGGTCAGGCTGAAAATTCTGCATGCATGTCATGTCATTAGAATCAGCATAAAGAGAACTGTATATATAACAAAAAAAGAAAAACAAAATATATTAGACATGAATCAAAAGGGACATTGCATTTCATTAAATAAAAAGATAGAAGAGTTTAAACGTAGATGCCATCATAACATAAACAAACTAAAATCCAAATTACAACGCTGAAATAACTCGGATAAACAGAAAGAAAAACAAAATAAACTACCAAAACTCCCTCCTGACGGGAAGAGTAGTGACTTCCTAATTATTGTGCCGGACAACTGGACCTATGAATTGCACGTCTGCTATACTGGTACCTTCCTCTGCTTCGATCATATCAACATCAATTAAAAGGTTCTGGTAGTCATCAACCAATTCAACTTCAAATTCCACATGCTTTGTGACACCTCTCTTAATAAATGATTCACTGAGTAGTGGCATTGGGGAGGGAGTGACCATGTTTCCTTTTTCCTTCCTTTGGCTTTCTTCATATCTTCAGCCGTAGGCTCAAATCCCATACCAAACGTGCCCACGTTTTCACTTGGAAATATGGGACAAACTATACCTTGCAGAGATGCTCCCAAACCCTTTTCTGGCTCAAATCTGTATTTCCAAAGTTCACTCACCATCATGATAGAAGCAGAAGACAATTGCGGTCCCGGTATAACCTGCCATTAAAGGATACGATTCACTAGCACTGTATCAAAAATTTGATAGACGAATGTCTCCTCTACGTTATTTTCTTCAATAAGAGACAAGGAAGAATCTTCGCAGGCGGGCAAATCTCCTTCACCGTGAATAACCACTTCTTGCCTGTCATGCTCAAACTTAATCATTTGGTGCAGTGTAGATGCAACCGCCTTGGCCTTGTAGATCCACAGCCTTCCCAACAACAGATTGTAAGAGGAGTCTACATTTAATACTTGAAACTCTATGGTGAACTCAACAGGACCTATGGTAAACATTAGTTCTATTTCGACAATGGAATTTGATTTTGCACCATCGAAAGCCCTAATACATACATTGTTGGGCTTGATCCTGTCAGCACCAATATTCAACTTTTGCAAAGTAGAAATAGGACAAATTTTTTCACCTGAAACTCCATCAATCATAACATGAGTGACATAGAAATCTTCACACTTCACTGTAATGTAAAGGCCCCGGTTATGCCCTGTACCTTCAACAGGCAATTCATCGTCAGAAAAGCTGATCCGATTGACCTCAAAGATTTTTCCGACCATTTTCTCAAGATGGTTTATTTTAATCTCCCTAGGAACATATGCTTCATTTAATACCTTCAGTAAAACATCACGATTCTCCTTGGAGTGCAACAACAAAGATAAGAGGGAGATTTGAGTAGGGGTTTTCTTCAACTGGTCTATTATTGAATACTCTGGCAACTTCATCTCTTTCAAAAATTCTTCAGCTTCTTCTTCGATGATAGGCTTTTTGATATATGATGGTCCACTCACCATTGGCTTGGCCTTTCTTAAGCTTTCAGGCACGAAGCATCTTCCTGACCTAGTCAAACCCCTACCTCATCTACATCTTCCACTACTTCTTTCCCGTGATAGGTCATCATAGTCTGCCCATAATTCTAGGGAACCCTTTTCGTATTAACTATTAGAGGTTGGGTCACCGATTTGAGGACAATAGGCGCTGCCAGTGCTCCTTTCACCATCAAGATGGGCTGACTCAGAGCTCCCACCACTGTCAACTTAGGTTTATCCTGACTTAAATCAACATACCTTCTGGCTCCTTGTACTGTGATCAGGGGTTTCTTTGTACTTTCTTGGGCTTTATCTTCTCTCATTCCTTCCCGGTTCAATGACATTGCTTTCAAAGACTCCGCTACATTCATCGATTTCTCCTCAATGGTATGTATCTTGACAATAGGCTTATAACCCCTCGAAGACTCTTTCCCATCATATATCAATTCTAATATATTGGCTTCAGCATGGGTTGATAATGGATTCAGGTTAATGTTTGGACCCTCCGTGGCCTGGACCAGTATCTGATTTGTGTCAATTAAATCTTGGACAACTCTCTTTAAATGCCAGAATTTCTCGAGATCATGGCCTGGCATATCATAACAGTACGCACACCTTAAAGAATAATCAAGATTCCTCGGCGGTGGATTTGAAAGCCTTCCTTGAATTGGGCTTAAAACCTTCAACTTTCTCAACCTATCAAACAAGCTAGCATATGACTCCCCAAGAGGTGTGAATTGAGTTTTGACCGCCTTCTCCTTCTTATACTCGGGCCTAGGCTGAAAACTGGTTCTGGAGGGGTTTTGGTAATTTGGTGGTGCAAATAGACAATTTTGTTGAGCTTGCGCGCACCACTGCGGGTAAGAAAAGGTTTGGGCATATGGTTGCGCGCTATATACTAGGTACGGGGGTAGTGGAATAGTATATAAAGGGTTTTGTGGAGGGTAGTAATGGTAGGGAGGAATATATGAAGCTTGGGCGTAGACTTGAGCTTGGGATTGGGGATAGGGGCGAGGTGGTCTTTTGGGATAGGAATGGGTCCCAGCTATGACCGTCGCCACATCCTCTTTCTTCTTTTTACCTCTAAATGTGCCATATCCACCTTGAATCGCTTGTGTGGTGGATTTTAATGCGGAAAAACTCACTATTCGGCTGGTCTTAATTTCGTCCTCTATCATCTCCCCCATTTTGATGACTTCCATAAAAGATTTTCCCATTGCCAGAAGTAAATGTTTAAAATAGGTCTCATCCTGTGCCTGAATGAAAACTTCTACCAACTTACTTTCTTTCATTAGAGGCTTTACCCTAGCGGCCTGTTCACGCCACCTTATGCTCTTTTTCTTTATGTTGACCAAGGATTTTTTGTCTTGAATTAGGCCGATGTTATACTGAAAATGTTGAACAAAATCAAAAGCTAAGTCATCCCAGCTGTTCTATTTATCGATATCTCGATCAACAAACCATTCTGAGGCCAGATCAAAAAGACTCTCGCCAAAAAAGGCCATGAAAAGCTCTTCCCTTCCTCCTGCAGCCCTCAACTGGTTACAATAACGTCTCAAGTGTGCCACGAGATCACCATGTCCTGCATACTTTTCAATCTTAGGCATCTTAAAACTGAGGGGAATGTTGATGTCTGGGAACATGCAAAGATCTTTATAGGAAACACTCCTATAATCTCTGATTCCTTGCAAATTCCTCATAGCCTGTTCTAAGCTTTTCAATTTTCGGGCTATGATATCCTGTTCCTCTGCTGCGACAGGTTTCTCCATATCAAATGGAAATGCAGGCGACTGAGTGTACCCATATGGTTCATTCATTTGCAAAGTAGGCTTCGGGGCATAGTACTGACTATCTGAAACCTTCAGTACTGGATCACTGGCAGACCTAGGAAGCCTCTTTGTGGGACACACAACATATATGGGAGTTTCATGTGGTGGTGGAGCCACGAATACTGGTATGATCGGTGGCGCTGGCTGAGCGGCTGGTCTTGATTGGGGAGCTGCCAAGGGCACACCAAAACTGCCAGGATAATAATGCGCGGAGTGAATCCTGGCGCGTGCTCAGGTGACTCAGTAGGAGCAGAGAATTGTGCCTGAGAGAGTGATGGGTAGTTAGAGATATTCCCAAGACCTTATGGGAGCGGAGGAGGAGTCATTCCGCTGGCCCATGCCCGGTGTAAATCTATCAATTATTGCCTGAGCCATACTACCTCATCATTGTGTTCAGAACTTTCTTCGCTGTGATCTTGATCTGGTCAATGAGTGAATTTTCAATCTCCCTGCTAGCCATGGTGAGCTTTGCTTTGGATCTAGTGAAGTATGGGTGACTAGCCAGAGTGCTGTAAACCTACCACTGTTATCTGAAAGAACATGCACATCAAAGACAACATCCGTTAGGACTGAGGCACACAACAAGCATGGGAATCAAATTGGTAAAATTGTCCTAGATTCATGTTCATTTCTACCAGCTTTTAAGGGTAGCGAGGTCATTTTAACATCATCCAGTTTTTTTGTCTACCCTTATTTTTTATCTACACTTATTATTATTATTTTTATATTATTATATTTTTTTTTCGTATCCATCTCTGTTCTTTTCTTTTCTCTCGTTATCTAGCTTTATTTTATCATTTTTTATGGCTTTTGTTTTTCTTTAAAAGAGGAAAAATAATGAAAAACAACGAAACAAAATGATTAGATCGAACCCAAAAGTAGGTTGCCTACGTATCATGTTGTACATGAATCAGATCTTGCGTAGTTCGGGCAGCATGTGCATAAACATCACCCATTTTTTTTTGCGAAAAAGAAAATAAACAAACAAAGGAAAGACGTAACATCATAACATTTTGAAGAAAGAAAACAACAAAAACGTACAAAAGTTTGGGAACACTTTAAAACTAAACAACAAATACGAAACAACGTTCTAGACCCCTAAGACGACATAGGTGAAATTACTAATAAAGACCCTAATACCAAAAACAACTTGACTTCGACTTAAAGCAGACACCACCCTATAATGACAAACACATAAAAACTCAAACTGAATAAAGATAAGAAACGCTCTTTCCGACTAGTGCTCTGCGTGATGACCCTGGCTGAGATGGACCTGCCTGTGAAGTTCTCTTTCTCCCATTTAAAATTTGTAGCATATCCTGTAAAGACACCCTAACACTAGGGAAGAAGCTTCGGACCCGTATTCCTGCCTCATAAGGAGTGCACTTGGAAAGATTATTCTGACACCTTTCTACCATCTTGAACAAATCTGCTAACTGAACTCTTAGTGTTTCCACTTTGGACCCTACACTTTCATCCTGATGGTCATCTACTATGCATTCTTCCTGTATTCTCCCTCTAAGCTGCACTGTTAAGGGTTGACTGATACCCCGAGGGATAGATTGAAGCTAGACCCCATATCCCTGAGTGTACCCCGAATTATCTAAACTTTCTTTGAATGTGTCCACACCTAGCTTTGTTGCATGCTTCCAAAACTGCTCGTACTTGCTCACACCTAAGGCTTGATCCTTGAAGTACTCAATATCCTTCAAAAGATCCACTGCTGGTGGCACGTCCTGCAGCCTACCCAACTGGCGCATTACCCTAGAAGGACTGTATTGTCTAGTGCAATTGAGCCCTAACATTACTAAAGGGAGCTGCGTCTGACAACCTAATAAGATTATCTTCGGTCGAAGCCACAATAAGTCCACAAAATACTATCCCCGGTTGTTGATTCAAGAAATTCAATCCAAGCCTCGACTCCCACGGGTAGCGAGAATTTATCCAAACGCAACCTGGAGTTCATGGCTTTCACTCAATTGGGAATACAACGGTCTACCACGTCTGGTCTAACTAAAGAAGGCGCATGCAAATGCTCCATCATCCATAACTGCAATATCAGGTTACTGCCCTCAAACAATCTCATCCCCCCTTCACTTCGGTTAAAGCCTTATATATTTCTGTTAAGATCATGGGTATAAGAGTGAACCTGCCCTTTTGATTAATGCCCTTGTCATTTTGATCCTTGAGCCATCACTACAGATTGCAAATGGGTATTAATACATCTTTCTTCTAGTGGAAAAACTAAAATGCCTAATAAAGTGAGGGTGAAGATTTCAAGACGCTTAAACTCCCACTTCTCCTAAGTCATATGAAATTCATCCCAAAAACAATCAAAACCTTTCGAGGGCCCGAATCTAGCGAACAAAAAATCTAAGGAAACCCACGCATCACTTAAACAACCCAAACGGATACCTTTACTTTTTAAACCACAAGACTGCAAAAATCTCACGTCAGTGTGATTTGGTGCTCGGATCATATCCTTCTCGATATAGGACAAATGCAATAAAACGGATATCTCTGCCAAAGTAGGAGTCATTTCACATTCCCCAAACCTAAACACCAAACTATTTGGATCCCAAAAGGTCAACAAAGCTTCTATTAAATCTGGACGAGGGGTAGTATGCATAAGTTCCGTAAGATCACCTAATATTTTAATCAGTTTCTGCTGATCAACATAGTTAAACATTTCCTACCACTTGATTAACTTTTTGGGCACCTTGACAACCATCAGAACTCTAGATTTGGTGGACAAATCCATCCTGTAATAATACATAAGACGTTATCTCAAAAATTTCGACAGGAGTAGAAGATTCCCGACCCTTGGGATTTTTGACGTGAGCATATGTCGATGGGACATACCACATTTATGACTCCAATTGGCCGAACAAAAGTACTGAGCGAAATCAATCTACTTGGCAAACAACTCTAGGTTACGGGATGAGAGACCTAGGCTAATAATAAGACAAAAGCCAACACAAATAATACCGGACCCACCGAGGGTTGCCTACGTATCCCAGCCCGAGGGAAGGAAATCAGGTATGCGTAGTTCGTCCAGATTGGACAATTAACGATTAACTAATAAATTGACCCTAACTTAAGAGACGCTACCAAAAACAAAAAAACTTTTGGATTTTCAGCTAGACATTTTAACTAAGACTGACACCACCAATTATGAAGAAAAAATCTTTTTGGTATTTTTGTTTTTGACAAATAAGTAGAAAAGGCAAACAAAACTTTTTTTTTTGAATTTACGGTACTTTGAGAAGACAAATGCAAAACGTAAAAAAATCTTTTTGAGTTTTTGGATCGTGAAGAACAAAAGCCATAAAGAATTCTAAAATACTAAGACATTCCTTTTGATTCATTCTTTTCAACTCACTTTTTTTTTTTAAAATCAGTCCGTCAAATGACCACGTTATCCTTAAAAATGCAACAGTTAGCACGTAGGGATGCTTTAGAGGTGAGTCTCCTACAAGGGGTCATATGGATCCCGGTAGGTCTTTGTATGATGCACATAAGCATGACCTAAAGGCTGACCTACGATAGTGGCTGCTTTGCTTTCCACATACTCTATAACACCGACTGCTCCCCCCCCCTAAAATAAGGGTTACTCAACTAGAGGTTTTGTACAACATGTGTACTACGGATTTATTGCAGAAAGAAGGCCGGGGGGTGGACTCATGATGACATATATAAAGAAGTAACACATAGGATAAATACTATAAACAAAGAGCACGAAAACACACAAAAGTGAAAAATAACAGAAACAATAATCACAAACAATGCTCATACACTAGTAATGCCAAACAAAGCCGATACGACTCAAAAATAAGCTCGAATTCTCATATTGTCCCCAGTAGAGTCGCCAGAGCTGTCACACCCCTTTTTCATTCTTAAATAAAGATTAATTTTAAGTTCGAAAGGGTTTTATTATTAAGGTGACAAAAATGAAAAAAATTGTTTCGAAGAAGGATTGTTTTTACATTTTTGAAATCACAGTCACCACTTGGCATAATCTGGTGTGCCAAGTCACCATTGGAAAATCCTTTTCAAAACCATTTGACTCTTTAAACTAGTTTGCGAATAGAGATTTCGACGAAGGAATTCTGTTGATCGTGGGAAGGTGTTAGGCACCCCTCGATCTCGTGGTTCAACCACAGTCGCTTGGTAGAGTGTATCGATTAAATTTTTGACACTAAGAAATGTATAAACCACACAAAAGCATACAAAATAATTAAATAATAAACAAAACAAAACAATCCAAAATGTAAAGTCCAGTCCAATTATACAGTCCAAAGATAGAAAAACACAAAAATATAAATACTATTCTAAACTAAATCTAGACTAAGCTCCAACGCCTTACCCGATGCCGCGGGCCTTCATCAAGATTATTTTTTGCCAAACATGATACGTCGGGGCATTCCCCGGTGAATAAGTACAGAAGACCGCGAGGCATTCCCCGGCTAAATGAATACATTTGAATCGAATGCGATAAAGTAGAAAATATTCAACACATACTCCACATTCAAACATCCAACGAAACACTTATTTCTAAATTTTGCCTACCTGAACCTATGATTGCCTACCCACTTGACCTATCATGATACTATCCAATTCGACAATAGTCAGTAATGAATCAAAACAAACAACCTTCAACTTATTTGATTATCAATTTTCAATCCCGATCCCCAAATCAACAAGTTTAATCCTCAAGCCATGGTTAACAAATTTATCGATTATCAAACCACTTTTTAAAAATCTAAAATCAACTTCAAACATATACATCCAAAGAAGATTCGAACTTAGGTATACAAGCCATCCACACCAACAATTAATATTTTGCTCAAAATATTCAAAGCCACACCACAAACTTATGACATTAATCAAATTCAAGATAAAAGAGTAGAGTCAAGAGATGGACCTTCGAATAACAGATTTGTTGATAATAATAATGTTTAAGAGAACCCAGACTTGGAATCCCGAATAGAGAAACTTAACGATGAACCAATTCGGTACAAAACTTGAATTCGCATTCTGATTCAAATATGAAAATCCATGAAAACGACTTGAGAGTATTCAACACAAATCCCCCGACGAGCTGAAACTAAATCTAACTGACCAGAATTAAACTGAATAGACCAAAATTGACCTTACACATGACGATATTGAACTCAAAATAGTCGAAATCAACCCAAAACAGAATAATTTCAAATTGGTTTAAAACTACTCGACCTTGGTTTTCAGCAATGGAGATGGTTTAGATCGAGTTATTGATGGATTTTGAAGTTAAATCGGAGCTAGGGAAGTGTTTTTTTGGTGAAGAGTGGCCAGAAAACTCGATCTACAGTCGACTTCTTCTCTTTCGGTGTCTCTCTCATCCTTTTCATCTCTCTCCCTCTATGTTTCTATGCATAGAAAATGGAAGATCATGGGGAATTTATGATTGGTCTGTGTATATTGTCTATGGAGTATTGTTGGAGAAGCAAAGCATTTTGTATGGAGTCTATCCGAAAAAAAATCTCCAAAAAGGGAGCTTGTGGGTGTATGTATCCCCTTTCGTGGAAAGTCCTATCCCTATATTATATACATATTGTATATATTCCAGCGGGCCCCTTTTCTTTCCTTTTTGAGTTGGTTAAGAAAATAAATATAATGTGAGGGGATAGTGGTGACGTGGGGTAGAGTTTGTTAGGATAGGGTAGGTTGGTGTTGTTTTTTAATTGGAGGGATAAGGGTTAGGTATCTATTTTTGTTTGGGTACGTTGCTAGGATAAGACAAAATTAGTTAGGGGATTGTTATTTTGGTCATTTTGTGGAGGGATTATCACACGGGTGAGGGTACACGGTAGGATAAGGAAAAAATGGGCAAAACAATATCGGGGAGGGACGAAATTAGGTGTCTACATCATGCCCCCTTTGAATGTAAACATGAAGTGTTTTCAGACAAAGAAGTAGACAGCGAGACCAAATTTTGACCCGACCATTATCCAAAGAAAGAAACAGAAGGAAGAAGGACAATCGGGTTTTGACTTAAGACATCCGACCTACTCACATTATGATAGAATCAAGTCATGGGTATTTCAAAGGATTGAAAGAGAAGTGGACTATACTGAGTTGGAGAGTCGAGTGAGCTTCCATCGAGGTTCCGGTCCGCAGCTCTGTCATTACATCGAAAAATGAAAATTACAAGTTAAAACATAAATGAAATTACAAAATCCTACCTATACAACTTCTGTTGGCGCTAGACTTGACTTTTATCAACCTATTCTTCAGACAGCCTCCTGACTTGCAATTTCTTCCGACTTGTTGCTTGGCGTTCAATTGCTTCGCTTTGTTGCTTGACTTTTCGTTTCTTCACCCTCTTCTCCGGGCGTGCTCAAGACTTGCTATTCCATCACTTTTTTGCTTGAATTTTCATTTCTTTACTCTATTCTCCATACGGGATCATGACTTTCTATTTCATCACCCTGTTCTTCAGGCGGGCTCCTAAAATCGAAAATTAAAACTAGAACGAAAATTATCCGAAACAAGAATTAGAATAAAGTAATATTTCTTTTTTGAAAGCGTTGTCCTATTTTCCAAGAGGGACCTGAACATGAAGTAAATACCTATTTTTTAGGAGGGTCCTGAACGTAAAGTAAAATACCATTTTTCAGGAGGGTCCTGAACAGAAAGTAAAATCCCATTTTTTCAGGAGGGTCCTGAACAGATAGTAAAATCCCATTTTCAGGAGGGTCCTGAACATAAAGTAAAATCCCATTTTTTAGGAGGGTCCTGAACATAAAGTAAAATCCCATTTTTTAGGAGGGTCCTGAAAAGAAAGTAAAATCCCATTTTTCAGGAGGGTCCTGAACAAAAAGTAAAATCTCATTTTTCCAGAGGGCTCTGAACATAAAGTAAAGGCTCCCGGATGTGCATTTCCAATGGTAGCTGAATTAAGTGAAGCGAATTTACCCCTATTTCAACAAAGAAAATTTGTTAGTTAAAAACTTAGTGGTGGCTTGAAGATCTTGGCTTCTCAGGTATCTGCCCAGCACTCATTTCGTTTATCTTTGTTCTAAATCGCTAACACTTGCCCTGTCTTACCGCACAATCGACCCGGATCCCGATTGAGGAAAGTGAGTTCTGACTCGAACAATGGGCTTCATTTTGCCATGCCCCTGAGGTGCACCCTTTTTCCAAATCTGAATGCTTCCACGAATCCAACAGCCTATCAGTTTATAGACTTCCTTTGTTTCGTATTGAATTACGATCATATTTCTTTCCTGTGCTGTTCCTTGGCTTTTCCTCATATAATTGGAAATACTGTAGTATATTTTGAAATCCTTTCTCTCTTGTTTTGACACAGACTTGACTTAAAATATAAAGAAATGATGGTGACTTTTATTTTGAAAAATGACATAAAAAGACAAAAAGCATGAATATGTAAATGAAGGAAAAGGGCAATGTCCCATATTTAAAAAGAAAACTTATCTGAATACGACAACCAACTCCAATGAGTATGATATGCATTTTGGATTGAGCTGCTTGATCTTCCTATCCAAACTACCCATTTGTTGTTGAAAGCATACCTTTGCCACTGAGCCGCTTCTTCAAATCCATTGAACTCATACATCATATTTGATTGACGACATCTTAAAAGACTTTCGCCAACAAATCTATTTCTTTTCACTTTTCACTTTTTTCTTGAACTCTCCAACGCCTTATGGTGCCCGTGAGGGTTTTCACCAATAAGTCTCTCTCATTTTTATTTATCTCAACTCACCATCGCCTTATGATGCCCACGGGGGTATTCACCAATAAGACTCTCTCATTTTTGTATTTCATTCCTGATTTCTTATGCTGAGGGAGACAAGTGGTACCTCACAATATATCATCATATCCATAGCATGCTTAACCTAAACAATATCAAAAATTGATCTGAAGAAATTTCTTTGGTTGTAACTTGGCTTTTGGTTAAGGTTAAAAAAAGGATGGCAAGGGGTTCAAACGATACTTGAAGTGGGGATGGGATTTACAACTTTTGGAATCGACTCAAACAACACATTAACTTATGCCCCAGTTATGTGGACTAGGTGAATCTTAAATCTTTATTTGTTGGACCGAGCCCAAAATAGGGCAGCCTACGTATCTCACTCCCGAGAGAGGAGAATCAAGTCGCACGTAGTTCTATCATCTTGTTTTTTGTTTTGATTTGATTTTGATTTTTGTTTTAATATTTTCTAACTCTTTCTTTTATTCTTATTTTCTTGACATTTATCTTTGACTCTATTTTGATTCCAAAAGAGGGATATGAAAGAAAAATAAAATGAAGCTCAAACGGGTAAATAAAGGATGACACAATTTTTGGATAGAAGAATTAAATGCCTTCATCATATCCATCTTCAAAAATGCAAGTACTAAACATGCAATAAACTCAACAAAGGATCAAATATCATACATAGTATCTTTTGACCGCATCAGCATTGATAGCCATTTCTGCCATTTTGCCTTCAATATCTGTCAAATATAAGGCTCCATTGGGCAACACTTTCTTCACAACGAAGGGACCTTGCCAGTTAGGGGAGAACTTGCCTTTCGCTTCAACCTGGTGAGGAAGGATACTTCTCAATACCAACTGACCAACTTCAAGATTCCTGGGACGAACCCTTTTGTTATACGCTCGAGCCATCCTCCTCTGATACAACTGGCTATGACACACAGACGTTAGCCTTTTTTCCTCAATCAAGCTCAAATGTTCCAGCTGGGTTTTTACCCATTCGTCATCATCAATCTCTGCTTCTACAATGACTCGAAGAGAGGGAATTTCAACTTCTGCAGGGATGACTGCTTCTGTCCCATACACCAATAAATATTGAGTTGCCCCTGTTGAAGTGCGAACAGTGGTGCGATAACCTAGCAATGCAAACAACAACTTTTCATGCCACTGTCTAAACCCTTGTACCATTTTTCACAGTATCTTTTTTATATTCTTATTGGTGGCTTCTACAGCACCATTGGCCTTTGGGCGATATGGAGTAGAATTTTGATGCGCGATCTTAAACTGTTGACATACTTCTTGCATCAAACGACTATTGGGATTGGCAGCATTGTCTGTAATGATCATCTTAGGAATTCCAAATCTACAAATGATATTGGCATGAACAAAATCTACCACAGCCTTTTTTGTCACTGACTTGAAAGTTACTGCTTCTACCCACTTTGTGAAGTAGTCAATGGCTACCAAAATGAATCTATGCCCATTTGATGCCTTCGGATCAATCGGTCCAATCACATCCATTCCCTAAGCCACGAACGTCCATGGAGCGGCTATTGCATGCAACTCAACAGGAGGAGAACGTATCAGATCACCATGTACCAGACATTGATGACACTTTCGCACAAATTGAATAAAATCCCTTTCCATAGTAAGCCAGTAATAACCTGATCGAAGAATCTTCTTTGACAAGACGTGACCGTTCATGTGTGACCTGTATACTCCAGAGTGTATTTCAACCATAATAGTTGAGGCTTCTCTTGCATCTACACACCTTAAAAGTCCCAGATCTGGGGTCCTCTTATACAAAATTCTCCCACTTAAGAAATATCCACTAGCCAAACGCCTAATAGTCCTCTTTTGATCGTTGGTGGCATATGTTGGGTATTATCCTGACTGAATGTACCACTTGATATCCAATAACCAAGGTTCTCCATCGAGCTCTTCTTCAACCGATTTACAGTAAGCATGCTGATCATGACTCTGTATATGCACTAGATCGATGTAGGTTTTGTCAGTATGTTGGAGCATTGAAGACAGAGTGGCTAAAGCATCAGCAATTTCATTACGAATCCTTGGAATATGCCTAAATTTACCAACACAAACCGTTGACATAGCTCCTGCAAGCATTGTCGATACGGGATGAGCTTCAAATCTCGCGTCTCCCAATCTCCTTGAATTTGATGTATGAGAAAATCGGAATCTCCCAACACCAATAATTCTTGGACTCCTATATCAATAGCTAATGATATAAGAACAGACATATGTATAAATAACATTATTTTTTTCATATTCACATAACGATATACAACGTAAAAACTCACTATTATTTAGATAGGATAGATGAGTGTAACCCGATGACTAAAGTTGTCCTGGACGGACAATAATCAAATCAAATTGAGATAATTTGCAGTCACAGGTTCAAACACGTGGAAAGCAGAAGCCTCAATAATTTCCATTTGCCATTTCAAGAGATGCCTATAGATAATCCAATCTCCATTCCTTTTTGGGCTTGGCATTGGCATTACATATCCTTCTTTTCCTGCCCATGGATAATGATATGACCAAAAGATTGGCTTACCCCAACCAAAATTAACCATTTTTAATGAAAAATGTTGTTGTGATGACACTACGAAAGCCGGTCCATCGTCATCCATGACATATACTTTAGCCATAGATGGTTCAGGACGATGTGCCTCGACCCAATCAATCAATTCAAGAAAATTCTCTTCTGTCTTTGCGATATCAAGAAATTCATAACCTACGTTCGCGACCCATCCAATGACTTCGCTTTTAGTTCCTCAATTTTCTCCTCTCCAAATGGGATAGATAGAACATTACCAAAATACACTTTTAGTGATTTACCTCGACTATCATCATCAACATTACTACTCATCATCAATCTAGTACGACCATCGACCACGATACCAAGTCTAAAATTCTTGAAACTCGACGTTTCTACATTAATTCCACATGCAATAGTTTTCCATAAGAAAGCACTGAACAATTTAGACCTCTGATACGACTTTATGCCCTTTTTGTCACAACAATTGGCTAGTGATTGAATGTGCCTGATTTTTTCCCCCGTGACATAGTAAATTCTACTTATGACCTGATCATCAGGATTTAGGGTTTTTGGTTTTCTGAGAGGTACGATAGGGATTGGTACGTATAAGTCATCGACTGAGTCATCGTAGTATCCAGGATGTCGCGGAAACAAAGGCGATCGTCGAAAAGATGGGAGCTGAGAGAGTGGCTTGGATTGAGCTAATTCAGACCATGACACAAGAAATAAGGTTGCTGAATATGCATCAGCAACTCTATGATAAAATGTGTGACCAACTATTATTCCTCCACATTTGAGTTGTGTAACCTACATAGAAAAAATTGGGTAAAATTGTTATGAAGTAAATAGAAAAAATAACATAAACATACACCATAATTTATCATATTCACATAAATTTATACCCTTACAAAGTAATTACAAAAATTCATCTAATTATGTATCTTCGTTAAATATATCTGTCACACCCCCTTTTACGTGCTCCAAACAATTTAATGTTTTAAGGGTCGAAAGGGTTTTATTATTTAAGTGACAAGAAATGAAAATTTGTTTCGAAAAAGAGTTATTTACATTTTTTACTCAGAGTCGCCACTTGGCATAATCTGGTGTGCCAAGTCACCATGGGAAAAATCCTTTTCAAAACCATTTGACTCTTTAAACTGGTTTGCAAACAGAGACTTCTGCTAAGGAATTTTGTTGACCGAGGGGAAGGTGTTAGACACCCCTCGATCCCGTGGTTCAAGCACGGTCTCTTGGTAGAGTGTATCAACTATTTTGTCATTACGAAATGTATAAACCACACAAAAGTACGTAAAATAATCAAACAATAAAAAAAACAAAAACAATCCAAAAATGTGAAGTCCAATCCATTTATACAGTCCAAAAATAAATAATGCGGAAATATAAATCTATTCTACCCTAGACTAATCCTATACTACGCTCTACCACTTCACCCGACGCCTCAGGACTTCACCACGAACATCTTCCAAGTACAAGGTACTTCGTGGCATTCCCCGGTGAATAAATATATACAGATACTTCGGGGCATTCCCCGGTGAATAAATATATACAGATACTTTAAGGCATTCCCCAGACAAATTAATACAATAGATGTCAATGTATAAATCAAAATCATTCCACAAATATTTCACCATTCAACAATCACAAATCCTAAATCTTGCCTACCCAACCTACCTTTGCCTAAACCAATCGGCGTATCACGATACTACCAAGTTCAATTAGCACTCATTTCAAGTTAAACACACAATGAAACCAACTAATTCAAATATCCAACTATATCAAATTTTAATTCTCACCCCCAAGTCCATTTTTAACCACATGATTAGTGTATTCTTCGATTTTCCAATCACATCTCATAATCCGAAACCAACATCAAACACAACACAAACAACGAAGATTCAAATCAAATACACAACAAATGAATCATCTACACCCACAACATCAATAAAGATTCAAGATAAAATAAAGATCGGTAGAAGAAATGGACCTTGATGAAACTGATCCTTGTCGATAATAAAGAAATCCGAAGACCAAAATACTCGATCGGAGAACCTCACAACAAACAAACCCAATCAGTGTCTCAAAATTTCCAGCCGAACAGATTTCAACCCAAGAAGAAGACCTCAAAGTGAAAACCAAATCACGAATATTGGACGGGTTAGTCACGAACACCCCCCAAACGCAATATCGAATGGACCCCACAACATACAAAACCCGAACACTCACCAAAGATCCAATAAAAGGGCTGAAACTGAATGGAATCGAGCTCATGGGAACTGACAATGACAAAAAGAAAACTAAAAAGAAATCAATAAAAAAAACGTCCAGTTCCGATAAATCTCTGTATGCTTCGACATTTTTCCAGCAACAACGATCACTGGAGCCAATAATTGGACATGATATCTATCTCATTTTAGTGCGTATATCGACTTTCGGTAAAAGGGTGATGGAAATTTGAATGAATTTTTCAACTGATTCTTCTCGTTTAGTGTATTTCTCCCTCAAGGACCATTTCTTTCCCCTTTTCTCCCCACCCCTTTGTTTCCAGTGAGAGCTATGGTGTATATCTATGTGTGTATTTTAGTGTGGGGTATGAATGGTGAAGAGAATCTATGTTGTTTCCTTCGGTCAGGTCTTCTAATGGAGAAAGGGTCTGAGGATGAGTAGTTGAGAGTGTGTGTATATTGAGTATTTTTTTCGTTTCCAGTGGGTTATAGAATACTATAGTGTGAGTAGAATTCCTGTCCAAGATCTTCCTATTTCGTGAGTGGAACCGTGTATATATGAGGTGAGGGTGGGGTCACGTAGGTGGGTATTATGGTAGGGTAGGTGGGGTAGGGGTAGTGGTGAGGTGTTGTTTTTTTATTGGGGGGGTTGTTAGAATATTAGGATAAAACAAAATTAGTTAGGGGGTTGTTATTTTGTCATTTTGTGGAGGGATTATCACGCGGGTGAGGGTACACGGTAGGATAAGGTAAACAATAGGTAAAAACGATATCGAGGAGGGACGAAATTAGGTGTCTACATCATGCCCCCTTTGAATGTAAACACGAAGTGTTTTCAAGCAAAGAAGTAGACAGCGAGACCAAATTTTGACCCGACCATTATTCAAAGAAAGAAACCGAAGGTAGAAGGACAACCGGGTCTTGATTTAACCTACCCAATCTATGAGAGAATCAAGTCACGGGTTTTTTAAAGGATTGGAAGAGGTGGACTATACCAAGTTGGAGAGTCGAGTGAGGTTCCATCGAGGTTCCGATCCATGGCTCTGTTATTACATCAAAATGAAAATTACAAGTTAAAACGTAAATGAAATTAGAAAAATCCTATCTATACAGCTTTTATTGCCTCTTGACTCGACTTTTATCACCCTATTCTTTAGGCGGGCTCCTAACTTGCAATTTCTTTTAACTTATTGCTTGGCTTTCAATTACTTCGCTTTGTTGCATGACTTTTCATTTCTTTACCCTATTCTCCTGGTGGGTTCCTGACTTTCTATTCCATCACTTTTTTGCTTGACTTTCATTTCTTCACTCTATTCTATAAGCGTGCCTCTGACTTGTTATTTCATCACCCTGTCCTTTAGGCGGGCTGCTGAAACCCAAAATTAAAACTAGAATGAAATTATCCCAAACAAGAATTATAATAAAGTAGTATTTCCTTTTTGAGAGCGTTGTCCCATTTTCTCGGAGGGTCCTGAATATAAAGTAAAATCCCATTTTTCAGGAGAGTCCTGAACATAAAGTAAAATTCCTATTTTTTATGAGGGTCCTGAACAAAAATTAAATTCCCATTCTTCAAGAGGGTCCTAAACAGAAAGTAAAATCCCATTTTCCAGGAGGGTCCTGAATATAAAGTAAAATCCCATTCTTTCGGAGGGTCCTGAACAGAAAGTAGAAATCCCATTTTGCAGGAGGGTCCTGAGCATAAAGTAAAATCCCATTTTTCAGGAGGGTCCTGAACAGAAAGTAAAATCCCATTTTTCAGAAGGGTCCTGAATAGAAAGTAAAATTCCCATTTTTCTGGAGGGTCCTGAACAGAAAGTAAAATTTCATTTTTCAGGAAGGTCCTGAACATAAAGTAAAATCCCGTTCTTCAGGAGGGTCCTGAACAGAAAGTAGAAATCCCATTTTTCAGGAGGTCCTGAACATAAAGTAAAATCCCATTTTTCAGGAGGGTACTGAGCATAAAGTAAAATTCTATTTTTTAGGAGCGTCCTGAACAGAAAGTAAAATCCCATTTTGCAGGAGGGTCCTGAACATAAAGTAAAATCCCATTATTTAGGAGGGTCCTGAGCATAAAGTAAAATCCACGGATGTACATTTCCAATGGTAGCTGAATTAAGTGTAGCGAATTTTCCCCTATTTCAACAAAGAAAATTTGTCAGTTAAAAACTTAGTGGTGGCTTGCAGCACTCGTTCCTTTCATCTTTGTTCTAAATCGCTAACACTTGCCCTATCTTTTTGTATCATCGATCCGGACCTAGATTGAGGGAAATGAGTTCTGACTCAAACAACGGATTTCCATTTTACCATGCCGCTGAGGTGCAATTTTTCCAAATCTGAATGTTTTTACAAATCCGATAGCCTGTCGGTTGATAGACTACCTTTGCTTCGTGTTGAATTATGATCATATTTCTTCCTGTGCTGTTCCTTGGCTTTTCCTCATATAATTGGAAAGACTGGTAGTAAATTTTGAAATCCTTTCTCGCTTGTGTTGACACAGACTTGACTTAAAATATAAAGAAATGATGGTGACTTTTATTTTGATAAATAACATAAGAAAAGACAAACAGCATGAATATGTAAATGAAAGAAAAGGGCAATGTCCTATATTCAAAAAGGAAACTTATCTGAATACGACAACCAACTCCAATGAGTATGACATGCATTTTGGATTGAGCTGCCTAATCTTCCTATCCAAACTCCCCATTTGTTGTTGAGTTCATGCCTTTGTTGTTGAGCCGTTTCCTCAAATCCATTGGACTCCAACATCACATTCGACTGACGATATCTTAAAAGACTTTCGCCAACAACTCTCTTTCTTTTAACTTTTCGCTTTTCTCTTGAACTCTCCATCGCCTTACGGTGATCGTGAGGGTTTTCACCAATAATACTCTCTCATTTTTATTTCTCTCCACTCACCATCTCCTTATGGTTCCTGCAAGGGTTTTCACCAATAAGACTCTCTCATTTTTATTTCTCTCAACTCACCATCACTATATGATGCCCACGGGGGTTTTCACCAATAAGACTCTTTCATTTTTGTATTTCTCTCAACTCACCATCGCCTTATGATGCCACAAATAAGACTCTCTCATTTTGTATTTCTCTCAACTCACCATCGCCTTATGATGCCCACAGGGGTTTTCACAACTAAGACTCTCATTTTTGTATTTCTTTCTTGATTTCTTATGCCGAGGGAGGCAAGTGGTACTTTACAATGTATCCTCATATCCATTGCATGTTTAGCCTAAACATTATCAAAAATTGATCTAAAGGACTATCTTTGGTTGTTACTTGGCTTTTGGTTAAGGTTCGAAAAAATGGAAAGGGGCTCAAACGATACTTGAAGTGAGGGTGGGACTTACAACTTTTGGAATCGACTGAAACAACACATTAACTCATGCCCCAGTTTTGTTGACTGGGTGAATCTTAAATCTTTATTTGGTTGGACTGAACCCGAAATAGGGCAACCTATGTATCTCACTCCCAAGAGAGGAGAATCAGGTCGGACGTAGTTCCATCAGCTTGTTCTTTGTTTTGATTTGATTGATTTTTTTTATTTTATTATTATTATTATTATTATTATTTTTATTATTTTTGAACTCTTTCTTTATTCTTATTTTCTTGACATTTATCTTTGACTCTATTTTGATTCCAAAAGAGGGATATGAAAAAAAATAAAATGAAGCTCAAACGGGTAAACAAGGGATGACACAATGTTTGGATAGAAGAATAAAATGCCTTCGTCATATCAATCTTCAAAAATGCAAGTATTAAACATGCAATAAAATCAACAAAGGATCAAATATCATACATAGTATCTTTTGACCGCATCAGCATTGATAGCCATTTCTGTCATTTTGCCTTCAATATCTATCAAATATAAGGCTCCATTGGGCAACAATTTCTTCATAATGAAGGGACCTTGCCAGTTAGGGGAGAACTTGCCTTTCGCTTCAACCTGGTGAGGAAGGATACTTCTCAATACCAACTGACCAACTTTAAAATTCCTGGGACGAACCCTTTTGTTATACGCTCGAGCCATCCTCTTCTGATACAACTGGCCATGACACACAGACGTTAGCCTTTTTTCCTCAATCAAGCTCAAATGTTCTAGCTGGGTTTTTACCCATTCGTCATCATCAATCTCTGCTTCTACAATGACTCGAAGAGAGGGAATTTCAACTTCTGCAGGGATGACTGCTTCTGTCCCATACACCAATAAATATGGAGTTGCCCCTGTTGAAGTACGAACAGTGGTGCGATAACCTAGCAATGCAAACAACTTTTCATGCCATTGTCTAGACCCTTGTACCATTTTTCACAGTATCTTTTTTATATTCTTATTGGTGGCTTCTACATCACCATTGGCCTTTGGCCGATATGGAGTAGAATTTTGATGCGCGATCTTAAACTGTTGACATACTTCTTGCATCAAACGACTATTGAGATTGGCAGCATTGTCTGTAATGATCATCTTAGGAATTCCAAATCTACAAATGATATTGGCATGAACAAAATCTACCACAGCCTTCTTTGTCACTGACTTGAAAGTTACTGCTTCTACCCACTTTGTGAAGTAGTCAATGGCTACCAAAATGAATCTATGCCCATTTGATGCCTTCGGATCAATCGGTCCAATCACATCCATTCCCTAAGCCACGAACGTCCATGGAGCGGCTATTGCATGCAACTCAACAGGAGAAGAACGTATCAGATCATCGTGTACCAGTCATTGATGACACTTCCGAACAAATTGAATAGAATCCCTTTCCATAGTAAGTCAGTAATAACCTGCTCGAAGAATATTCTTTGATAAGACATGATCGTTCATGTGTGACCCGCATACTCCAGAGTGTATTTCAACCATGATTATCGAGGCTTCTCTTGCATCCACACACCTCAAAAGTTTGAGATCTGGGGTTCTCTTATACAAGATTCCCCCACTTAAGAAAAACCCACTAGCCAAATGTCTAATAGTCCTCTTTTGATTGTTGGTAGCATATGCTGGTTATTATCCTGACTGAATGTGCCGCTTGATATCCAAGAACCAGGGTTCTCCATCGAGCTCTTCTTCACCCACATTACAGTAAGCATGCTGATCACGAGTCTGTATATGCACTAGATCGATGTAGGCTTTGTCAGGATGTTGAAGCATTGAAGACAGAGTGGCTAAAGCATCAGAATTTCATTACGAATCCTTGGAATATGCCTAAATTTTACTAAAACAAACCATTGACATAGCTCATGCAAGCATTGTTGATACAGGATGAGCTTCAAATCTTGCGTCTCCCAATTGCCTTGAATTTGATGGACGAGCAAATCTGAGTCTCCCAACACCAATAATTCCTGGACTCCCATATCAACGGCTAACCTCAAACAAAGAATACAGGCTTCATACTCTGCCATATTGTTAGTACAGTAAAATTAAAGTTGAGCTGTTACCGAGAAATATTATCCCGATTCAGAGATAAGAACCGAACCTATTCTGACTCCTTTCATATTGACAGCTCCATCGAAAAATAACCTCCAACCTGGATCAGTATCTATAATGACTTTATCGACATACGACACTTCTTCGTCAGGAAAATATGTTTTTAATGGCTCGTACTCTTCATCGATGGGGTTCTCAAAAAGATGATCTGCCAAGGCTTGGGCCTTTATGGCAGTTCGAGTCACATATACAATGTCAAACTCGGTAAGCAATATTTGCCACTTTGCCAATCGACCCGTCGGCATAGGCTTCTGAAAGATATATTTCAAAAGATCCATGCGGGAGATGAGATAAGTAGTATATGATGATAGATAATGCTTCAACTTCTGTGCTACCTAAGTTAGGGCACAAAATGTCTTTTCAAGAAGAGTATACCTGGCCTCATATGCGGTGAACTTCTTGCTAAGATAATAAATAGCCTGCTCCTTTTTTCCTGTGACATCATGTTGACCCAGGACATAACCGAAAGAATTGTCCATGACTGATAAATATAAGATCAAAGTCCTACCAGGCTCTGGGGGTACCAGCACCGGCGGATTTGACAAATATCTTTTCATTTGATCGAATGCTTCCTGACATTCTTTAGTCCATTTTACCGCAACACTATTTTTCAGCAACTTGAATATGGGCTCACAAGTGGTTGTGAGTTGAGAAATAAACCTGCTAATATAGTTCAGTCTACCAAGCAAACTCATAACCTCCGTTCCATTCTTGGGCGGGGGCAAATCCTGAATGGCTTTGATTTTCGAGGGATCCAATTCAATTCCCCGACGGCTGACTAAACCCCAATAGCTTTCCAGATGGAACTCCAAATATACATTTGCCGGGTTGAGTTTGAGATTATACCTGCGAAGCCTTTCAAAGAACTTTCTTAAATCTTTAACATGCTCGGCCTGACTTTTTGACTTAATAATCACATCATCCACGTAGACCTCAATCTCCTTATGCATCATGTCATGAAACATAGTGGTCATGACTCTCATGTATGTTGCTCCATCATTCTTCAAACCGAACGGCATCACTCGATAACAATAAGTTCCCCATGGTGTGATAACAGATGTCTTCTCCGCGTCTTCATCATCCATAATGATATGGTGATATCTGGCATAGCAATCCACAAAAGAGGTGACCTCATGTTTAGCATAGTTGTCTAACAAAATTTGAATGTTGGGCAGTGGAAAATCATCTTTCGGATTGACTTTGTTCAAATCATGATAATCAATACACACTCGAATTTTGCCATCTTTCTTTGGTACGGGAACAATATTAGATACCCACATGGGATAGCGAGCCACTCGAATTACTTTGGCTTTAAGTTGTTTCAGGATTTCCTCTTTGATTTTAATACTTATATCTATTTTAAACTTCCTCAACTTCTGTTTGACGGGAGGGAACGCGGGATCAGTTGGCAATTTGTGAGCCACTAATTCCGTGCTTAAACCAGGCATATCATCATAAGACCGTACAAAAACATCCTTATAATCAATTAATGCTTGAATCATTCCATCTTTTAGCTGTGGCAAAACATGTACACTGATTTTAGTTTCCCTAACATCTTCTTGATCCCCTAGATTTATTGGCTCAGTCTCACTTAAATTAGGATTCGGTTTGTCTTCCAACTGTTCCAACTCTTTGCTTATTTCTTCTAGTGCTTCTTCTTCATCATATTCCCCATCCTGCTTCATTACATCTTGATTAGTTTGGATTTTAAGATCAGGCTAAAAATTCTGCATGCATGTCATGTCATTACAATCAGCATAAAGAGAACTGTGTATGAAAAGAAAAACAAAATATATTAGACACAAAACAAAAGGGACATTGCATTTCATTAAATAAAAAGATAGAAGGGTTTAAACACAGATGCCAACATAACATAAACAAACTAAAATCCGAATTACAACCCTAAAATAACTCGGATAAACAGAAATAAGAACAAAATAAACTACCAAAACTCCCTCCTGACGGGGAGAGGAGTGACTTCCCAATTATTGAGTCAGATAGCTGGACTTATGAATTGCACGTCTGCTATACTGGTACCTTCTCCTTCTTCGACCATATAAACTTCAATAAAAAGGTTCTGGAAGTCATCAACCAATTCAACTTCAAATTCCACATGCTTCGTAACACCGCTCTTAACAAATGATTCACTGAGTAGTGGCATTGGGCGAGGGAGTGACCATGTTTTCTTTTTCCTTCCCTCAGCTTTCTTCAGATCTTCAGCCATAGGCTCAAATCCCAGACCAAACGTGCCCACGTTCTCACTCGGACATATGGGATGAACTATACCGTGCAGAGACGCTCCCAAACCCTTTCTTGGCTCAAATCCGTATTTCCAAAGTTCACTCACCATCATGATAGAAGCAGAAGATAATTGTGATCCCGGTATAGCCTGCCATTCAAGGATATGACTCACTGGCACTGTATCAAAAATTTGATAGACGAATGTCTCCTCTACGTTATTTGCTTCAATAAGAGACAAGGGAGAATCTTCGTAGGCTGACAAATCTCCTTCACCATGAATAACTACTTCTTGCCCGTCATGCTCAAACTTAATTATTTGGTGCAGTGTAGATACAACCGCCTTGGCCTTGTGGATCTACGGCCTTCCCAACAACAGATTGTAAGAGGAGTCTACATTCAATACTTGAAACTCTACGGCAAACTCAACAGGCCCTATGGTTAACATTAGTTCTATTTCGCCAATGGAATTTGATTTTGCACCATCGAAAGTCCTAACACATACATTGTTGGGCTTGATCCTTTTAGCACTAATATTCAACTTTTGCAAAGTAGAAATAGGGCAAATATTTGCAACTGAACCTCCATCAATCATAACATGAATAACGTAGAAATCTTTACACTTCACTGTAATGTAAAGGCCCCGGTTATGCCCTGTACCTTCAACAGGCAATTCATCATCAGAAAAGATGATCCAATTGACCTCAAAGATTTTTCTAACCTTTTTCTCAAGTTGGTTGATTGTAATCCCCCTTGGAACATATGCTTCATTTAATACCTTCAGTAAAATATCATGGTGCTCCTTGGAGTGCAACAACAAAGATAAAAGGAAATTTTGAGCAGGGCTTTTCTTCAACTGGTCTAATATTGAATACTCTGGCAATTTCATCGTTTTTAAAAATTCTTCGACTTCTTCCTCGGTGATAGGCTTTTTGATAGATGACGGTCCACTCACCGTTGTCTTGGACTTTCTTAAGCTTTCAGGCACGAAGCATCTTCCTGACCTAGTCAAACCCCCTAACTCATATACATCTTCCACAACTTCTTTCCCATGATAGGTCATCACAGTCCGCCCATAATTCCAGGAAACCCTTTTCGTATCAACTATCGAAGGTTGGGTCATCGTTTTAAGGACAATAGGCGCTGCCAATGCTCCTTTCACCATCAAGATGGGCTGACTCAGAGTTCTTACCACTGTCAACTTAGGTTTATCCTGACTTAAATCAATATACCTTCTGGTGCCTTATACTATGATTAGGGGCTTCTTTGTGCTTTCTTGGGCTTTATCTTCTCTCATTCCTTCCTCGCTTAATGACATTGCTTTCAAAGACTCTGCTACATTCAGATTTCTCCTCAATGGTCTGTATCTTGATAATAGGCTTATAAACCCTCGAAGACTCTTTCCCATTATATATCAATTCTAACATATTGACTTCAACATGGGTTGGCAACGGATTCTGGTTAATGTTTGAACCCTCCGGGGCCTGGACCAGCATCTGATTTATGCCAATTAAATCTGGGATAGTTCTTTTTAAATGCCAGCATTTCTTGATGTCATGGCCTGGCATATCAGAATAGTATGCACACCTTAAAGAATAATCGAGATTCCTCGGTGGTGGATTTGAAAGCCTTCATTGAATTGGGCTTAAAACCTTCAACTTTCTCAACCTATCAAACAAGCTAGCATATGACTCCCCAAGATGTGTGAATTGATTTTTGACCGCCTTCTCCTTCTTATACTCGGGCCTAGGCTGAAAACTGGGTCTGGAGGGGTTTTGGTAATTTGGCGGAGCGAATGGGTACGAAAGGGTTTAGGCATATGGTTGTGCGCTATATACTAGGTATGGGGGTGGCGGAATGGAATATAAAGGGTTTTGTAGAGGGTAGTAAGGATGGGGAGGAATATATGGAGCTTGGCCGTAGACTTGGGCTTGGGATTGGGGATAGGGGAAAGGTGGTCTTTTGGGATAGGAATGGGTTCCAGCTACGACTGTCGCTACATCCTCTTTCTTCTTTTTACCTCCAAATGTGCCAGATCCACCTTGAATCGGTTGTGTGGTGGCTTTTAATGTGGCAAAACTCACTATTCGGCCGGTTTTAATTCCGCCCTCTATCATCTCCCCCATTTTGAGGACTTCTATAAAAGACTTTCCCATTGCCGGAAGTAAATATTGAAAACAGGTGTCATCGTGTGCCTGAATGAAAACTTCTACCAACTCACTTTCTTTCATTGAAGGCTTTACCTTGGCAGACTGTTCACGCCACCTTATTGCATATTCCCTAAAACCTTCAGTGCTTTTTTTCTTCATATTGACCAAGGATTTTTCGTCCGGAATAAGGTTGATGTTGTACTAAAAATGTTGAACAAATTCAAAAGCCAAATCATCCCAGTTGTTCCATTTATCGATGTCTCGATCGATAAACCATTCTGAGGCCAGATCTGAAAGACTCTCTCCAAAGAAGGCCATGAGCAGTTCTTCCTTTCCTCCTGCAGCCCTCAACTGGTTGCAATAACGTCTTAAGTGTGCCACGGGATCACCATGTCCTACATACTTCTGGAACTTAGACATCTTAAAATCAGGAGGAAGGTTGATGTCTAGGAACATGCAAAGATCTTTATAGGAAACACTCCTATAATCTCCGATTCCTTGAAAATTCCTCATAGCTTGTTCTAAACTTTTCAATTTCCGAGCTATGATATCCTATTCCTCTGTTGCGACAGGTTTCTCCATATCAAATGGAAATGCAGGAGGCTGAGTGTACCCATACGGTTCATTCATTTGCAAAGTAGGCTCAGGGGCATAATACTGACTATCTGGAACCTTTAGTACTGGCTCACTGGAAGACCTAGGAAGCCTCGTTTGGGACGCACAACATATATGGGAGTTTCATGTGGTAGCGGAGCCACGAATACCTGTGTGATAGGTGGCACTAGCTGAGCAGCGGGTCTTCATTGGGGAGCTACCAAGGGCACACCAGAACTTCCAGGATAATAATGTCGCGGAGTGAATCCCGGCGCATGCTCAGGTGACTCAGTAGGATCAGAGAATTGTGCCTGAGAGAGCGGTGGGCAATTAGAGATATTCCCAAGACCTTCAGGGAGCGGAGGAGGAGGCATTCTGCTGGCCCATGCCCGGTGTAAATCTATCAATTGTTGCCTGAGCCTTACTACCTCATCATTGTGTTCAGAACTTTCTTCCCCGTGATCCTGATCCGGGTCAATAAGCGAATTTTCAATCTCCCTACTAGCCATGGCGAGCTTTGCTTTTGATCTGGTGAAGTATGGGTGACTATCCAGAGTGCTGCAAACTTACCACTGTTATCTGAACATGCTCATCAAAGACGACATCCGTTAGAATTAGGGCACACAACAAACATGGGAATCACATTGGTAAAATTGTCCTAAATTCATGTTCATTTCTACCAACTTTTGAGGGTAGCGAGGTCATTTTAATATCATCCTGATTTTGTCTACACTTATTTCTTTATCTACACTTATTATTATTATTATTATATTATTACATTTTTTTTTCGTATCCATCTCTGCTCTTTTCTTTTCTCTCGTTATCTACCTTTGTTTTATCATTCTTTATGGCTTTTATTTTCCTTTAGAAGAGGAAAAATAATGAAAAACAATGAAACAAAATGATTAGATCTAACCCAAAAGTAGGTTACCTACGTATCATGTTGTACATGAATCAGATCTTGCGTAGTTCGGGCAGCATGTGCATAAACATTACCCACTTTTTTCTTTTTTGCAAAAACGAAAATAAAAAAACCAAGGAGAGATGTAACATCAAAACATTTTGAAGAACAAAAACGTACAAAAGTTTGGGACCACTTTAAAACTAAACAACAAATACGAAACAAGATTATAGACCCCATAAGGCGACGTAGGTGGAATTACTAATAAAGACTCTAATACCAAAAACAACTTGACTTCGACTTAAAGCAGACACCGTCCTACACTGACAGACACATAAAAGACTCAAACTGAATAAAGATAAGAAGTGCTCTTTCAAACTAGTGCTCTGCGTGATGACCCTGGTTGATATGGACCTGCCTCTGAAGTTTTCTTTCTCCCATTTAAACTTTGTAGCATATCCTGTAAAGACACCCTGATACCGGGGAAGAAACTTCGAGCCCCTATTCCTGCTTCATGAGGAGTGCACTTGGAAAAATTATTCTGACACCTTTGTACCATCTTGAACAAATCTGCTAGCTGAACCCTCAGTGTTTCCACTTTGGACCCTACACTTTCATCCTGATGATCGTCTACTATGCGTTCTTCCTGTATTCTCCCTCTAAGCTACGCTGGTAAGGGTTGACTAATACCTCGAGGGACAGATTGAAGTCAGACCTCATATCCCTGAGTGTGGCCCGGATTATCCAAACTTTCTTTGAGCATGTCCACACCTAGCTTTGTTGCATGCTTCCAAAACTGCTCGTACTTGCTCACACCTAAGGCTTGGTCCTTGAAGTACTCAACTTTCTTCAGAAGATCCACTGCTGGTGGCACGTCCTGCAGCCTACCCAACTAGCGCATTACCCTAGAAAGACTGTATGGTCTAGTGCAATTGAGCCCTAACATAACTAAAGGGATCTGCGTCTGACAACCCAACAATACTATCTTTGGGCGAAGCCACAGATAAGTCCACAAAATGTTATCCCTGGTTCTTGATTCAAGAAATTCAATCCAAGCGTCGACTCCAACGGGTAACGAGAATTTATCCAAACGCAACCTGGAGTTTATGGCTTTCACTCGATTAGGAATACAACGATCTAACACGTTTGGTCTAACTAAAGAGGGCGCATGCAAATGCTCCATCATCCATAACTGTAATATCAGGTTACTGCCCTCAAGAAATCTCCTTCCCCCCTTCACTTCGGTTAAAGCCTTATATATTTCTGTTAAGATCATGGGTATGAGAGTGAACCTGCTCTTTTGATTAATGCCCTTTTCGCTTTGATCCTTACAAAATAGGGTCATCACCATAGATTGCAAACGGGTATTAATACGTCTTTCTTCTGGTGGAAACACTAAAGTACCTAACAAAGCAAGGGTGAAGACTTCAAGACGCTTTCTCTCCCACTTCTCACATGAAATTCATCCCAAAAGCAATCAAAACCTTCTGAGGTTCCAAATCTAGCGAACAAAAAATCTAAGGAAACCCCCGAATCACTTAAACAACCTAAACGGATACCCTTACTTTTTAAACCACAAGACTGCAAAAATCTCACGCCAATAGATTTCGTGCTCGGATCATATCCTTCTCGATATAGGGCAAATGCAACAAACCGGATATTTCTGCTAAAGTAGGAGTCATTTCACATTTCCCGAACCTGAACATCAAACTACTTGGATCCCAAAAGGTCAACAAAGCCTCTATTAAATCTGGACGAGGGGTAACATGCAGAAGTTCCGTAAGATCACCTAATATTTTAATCAGTTTCTGTTGATCAACATAGTTAAACATTTCCCACCATTTAATTAACTTTTTGGGCACCTTGACAACCATCAGAGCTCTAGACTTGGTGGACAAATCCATCCTGTAATAACACACAAGACGTTATCTCAAAAATTCGACAAGAGTAGAAAATTTCCAACCTTTGGGATTTTTGATACAAACATATGTCGATGGGACAACCACATTCATGACTCCAATTTGCCGAACAGAAGTACTGAGCTAAATCAGTCTACTTGGCAAACAACTCTAGATTACGGGGCAAGATACCTAGGCTAATACTAAGACCAAGGCCAACACAAAGAATTATCGGACCCACCGAGGGTTGCCTATGTATCCCAACCCAAGGGAAGGGAATCAGGTATGCGTAGTTCATCCAAATTGGACAATTAACGATTAACTAATAAATTGACCCTAACTTAAGAGACACCACAAAAAACAAACGAAAAAAAAACTTTTGGATTTTCCGCTAGACACTTTAACTAAGACTGACACCACCAATGATGAAGAAAACAAAATTCTTTTTGGTATTTTTGTTTTTGACAAATAAGTAGGAAAGACAAACAAACTTTTTTTTTCAATTTACGGTACTTTGCGAAGACAAATGTAAAACATAATTTATTTATTTTTTGAGTTTTTGGATCGTGAAGAACAAAAGCCATAAAGAATTCTAAAATAAACTACGACATTCTTTTTTTTTTCTCGACTCACTTTTTTTTCTATTTTTTTCGTTTTCGTTTTTTTACCTACGCACCTTACTCCTAACAAGTTTATTTATTTATTTATTTATTTTTTCTTTTTTTCAAAACCAGTCCGTCAAATGACCACGTTACCCTTAAAAATGCAACAGTTAGCACGCAGGGATGCTTTAGAGAGGAGTCTCCTATAAAGGTCCATGCGGGTCCCTGCTAGGTCTCAGTATAATGCACATAAGCATGACCTAAAGGCTGACCTACATTATGGTTCACTAACAAGGCTGTTCGGGGGAGCATATGGTCGATAGTGGCTGCTTTGCCTTCCATCTACTCCATAACACCGACGGCTCGCCCCCTAAAATAAGGGTGACTCAACTAGAGGTCGTGTACAATACGTGTACTACGGACTTGTTGCAGAAAGAAAGCCGAGGGGTGGACACATGATGACAGATATAAAGCGGTAACACATAGGATAAATATTATAAGCAAAGAGCACGAAAACGCACAAAAGTGAAAAAACAATAACACAAACAAAATCACAAACAATGCTTATACACTCATAATGCCAAACAAAGCCGATACGACTCCAAAAATAGCTCGAATTCTGAAAACTTGTCATTGACCTCCTCAGCAGAGTCGCCAGAGCTGTCACACCCCCTTTTACGTGCTCCAAAAGATTTAATGTTTTAAGGGTCGAAAAGGTTTTATTATTTAAGTGACAAGAAATGAAAATTTATTTCGGAAAAGGGTTATTTACATTTTTTACTCAAAGTCGCCACTTGGCATAATCTGGTGTGCCAAGTCACCATGGGAAAAATCCTTTTCAAAACCATTTGACTCTTTAAACTGGTTTGCGAATAGAGACTCCGGCTAAGGAATTCTGTTGACCGAGGGGAAGGTGTTAGGCACCCCTCGATCCCGGCGTTCAACCACGGTCGCTTGGTAGAGTGTATCAACTAGTTTGGCATTACGAAATGTATAAACCACACAAAAGCACGCAAAATAATCAAACAATAAACAAAACAAAAACCATCCAAAAATATGAAGTCCAGTCCAATTATACAGTCCAAAAATAAATAATGCGGAAATATAAATCTATTCTACCCTAAACTAATCCTATACTACGCTCTACCACTTCACCCGACGCCTCAGGCCTTCACCACGAACATCTTCCAAGTACAAGGTACTTCGGGGCATTCCCCGGTGAATAAATATATACAGATACTTTGGGGCATTCCCCGGCCAAATTAATACAATAGATGTCAATGTATAAATCAAAACCATTCCACAAATATTTCACCACTCAACAATCACAAATCCTAAATCTTGCCTACCCAACCTACCTTTGCCTAAACCAATCGGCGTATCACGATACTACCAAGTTCAATTAGCGCTCGTTTCAAGTTAAACACACAATGAAACCAACTAATCCAAATATCCAATTATATCAAATTTTAATTCTCACCCCCAAGTCCATTTTTAACCACATGATTAGTGTATGCTTCGATTTTCCAATCACATCTCATAATCCGAAACCAACACCAAACACAACACAAACAATGAAGATTCAAACCAAACACAGAATAAATAAATCATCCACACCCACAACATCAATAAAGAGTCAAGATAAAATAAAGATCGGTAGAAGAAATGGACCTCGATGAAACTGATCCTTGTCGATAATAAAGAAATTTGAAGACCAAAATACTCGACCGGAGAACCTCACAACGAACAAACCCAATCAGTGTCTCAAAATTTCCAGCCGAACAGATTTCAACCCAAGAACAAGACCTCAAAGTGAAAACCAAATCACGAATATTGGACGGGTTAGTCACGAACACCCCCCAAACTCAATATCGAATGGACCCCGCAACATACAAAACCCGAACACTCACCAAAGATCCAATAAAAGGGCTGAAACTGAATGGAATCGAGCTCAGGCGAACTGACAGTGACAAAAAGAAAACTAAAAAGAAAGCAATCAAAAAAAAAACGTCCAGTTCCGATAAATCTTCGTATGCTTCGACGTTTTTCCGGCAACAACGATCACCGGAACCAATAATTGGACACGATATCTATCTCATTTTAGTGCGTATCTTGACTTTCGGTAAAAGGGTGATGGGAATTTGAATGAATTTTTCAATTGATTCTTCTCGTTTAGTGTATTTCTCCCTCAAGGACCATTTCTTTCCCCTTTTCTCCTCACCCCTTTGTTTCCAGTGAGAGCTATGGTGTATATCTATGTGTATATTTTAGTGTGGGGTATGAATGGTGAAGAGAATCTATATTGTTTCCTTCGGTCAGGTCTGCTAATGGAGAAAGGGTCTGAGGATGAGTAGTTGAGAGTGTGTGTATACTGAGTATTTTTTTTCCTTTCCAGTGGGTTATAGAATACTATAGTGTAAGTAGAATTCCTGTCCAAGCTCTTCCCATTTCGTGAGTGGAACCGTGTATATATGAGGTGAGGGTGGGGTCACGTGGGTGGATATTGGGGTAGGGTAGATGGGTCACGTGGGGTAGGGGTAGTGGTGAGGTGTTGTTTTTTATTGGGTGGGTTGTTAGAATATTAGGATAAAACAAAATTAGTTAGCGAGTTGTTATTTTGTCATTTTGTGGAGGGATTATCACGCGGGTGAGGGTACACGGTAGGATAAGGTAAACAATAGGTAAAAACGATATCGGGGAGGACGAAATTAGGTGTCTACAATATCAGGATCTAATTATGTATTTCGACAGACCCAAAATCAAAAAAATTGAAAGCTAATTATGTATCTTTACAAAGAAAAAAAGGTATGTTCGTTGGATGTATTATTTATTTCGACGGACCCAAAATTAAAAAATATATATCAAAAGCTAATTATATATATCTTTACAAAGAAAAAAATATATCTTCGTTAAATATATTGAATAAAATTGCTATAAATTAAATAAACAAAACAAAAGGACAAAGTTAGGTTTTAAGGGTTATCAACTTTCATCACTTAAAAAAAGAGTAGTAATTCCTCAATCTCAATTTACGTGAGACATTTTCCTTACTCCTTATTTTCAACATTTTTCTTACTCCTTATTTTCAACAATATTGATTTATTATTGACTAGACACACACAAATTTAGAAATAATAAATACAGATTCAAAAATAATGAATAATAAAGGTAATTTTACCATATACCATTCGGATATAATTAATTTGTTGCTTTAAAAAATATATTGGATAATGAATAACATCTAATAAGAAGGGTAAAATGGATCAAATTGATAAATTTTTTATTGATTTTTCAAACTGAATGAGTATTATTAGACATTTATTTTTAGTATGGAGAGAGTAATTTGTTTAAAAAGAATGTCGTCTTTTTTGTATATTTAATATATCACAAATTTCAAAACTGCATTTATTTTTAAACATTGTGAATTTGTGATCACTTTCTCAACAATCAAGATTGAATATTTTTGTTGAAAACATGAGTAATTAAGTAAATAAAAATGTGTTCAATCAAATAATTTAGCTTAAGTTGTTCGATTATGGAATAGTCACACACTCTAACATGATATTAAACCAGAGGTATGCGTGTATATATGTCCCTTGAGAAAAAAATCCGACCTCAAAAGAGGCACGATCAGGATTTGAAGTTTATGCGCTTGAACTTTTTATTTTTTCTTTTGAGTTAGTGGATTCTAAATTACATAGTAATAAATCCCTACATTATTCATATTAGATGGATTTCTCAAGATTTTCGTTAAAGATACCTAGTTCTATCAAACTCTTACCCTTAATTGTACGTCCATCGTTACACATATAAATGGATCTTTTACAGATAAGCATCCAGTACCTCCTCGAACTATGACTAAAGTTGTTACAACACACTCACGTTGGTCCTTCCTATTATCTTCCTGAACTCAATTTTAGTGTATTTTTGTCATCCTTTTGTGCTAACGTGACACCTTTTATCAATCATTTTAGCTGACGTGACACCTTTGACGTGGACGCTATTTGATGCCACATCAGCATAAAAGGGTGACAAAAATAAACTAAAATTGAGTTCAGAGGCGTAATAGGACCTCCGTGAAGTTGGGGTGTGTCATAGCAAAGTTGATGATAGTTCAGGGTATACCAGATATTTGACTCGATCTTTTAAATCAGATGATCACACACTTCAACATTATAACAATACTGTCTTTGTTAATTTGGGACATTAACAAGATCATCACATGCATGCATGGACAAAAATAAATTGCATGAAGACATATATTAATTAATTACCTGAACCCCTAGTACACCATGCTTCTTTTTAGGAACAAATTTTCCTTCAATGCTTTCATCTGGATTATAAAAATTAATCTGTTTAAGTTCAACATCAGCAAAAGCTTCATCAAAATAAACACCAGAATTATTGCATAAAATCTCTGGTTCACCAAATGAATTTTGAACAATTTCACCAGAAAATGCATAGTAAGAAACTAATGTTTCAGACAAAGTTGTTTTGAGTATTTTTATGATTGAGTTAAATTCTAAATTATTTATAATAATGGTATTTAAATAGCAGAATATGACTCCAACATCTAATGGAGGTAAAAGTAAATCAAGATTGGATTATGGTAGCCAATGTTCTTGTATTGGCAATACTGCTGCTACTATTTCAGTCTTGTTCACTATCACATTGAAGTTTCTTTGGGGATTCATCTCCTTTTTGCACATTGTTTGAAGGGTGGGGGTGGGGTGGGGTTGGGGGATTGGGTTGGGTGGAGGTGGAGAAATTGAGAAGTGTAAAAGGTTCTTGATATATAGTTTAAGTGGTTTGACTTAGAGTGAGTGATGGATATATGGATGAGAGAGTTGTATTTATAGAGTTTAATTTATATATATTAATGTTAAAAGTCGTTGTAATGTGACCTTACGAGTTTAAGCCTTGAAAATTAAACAGCCCCTTTGTCACGGTCCAAAATCCCATTGGGCCAGACTGGCATCCGAAGCTGAGAAGGCCCGGGAGAACCCGTTCAAATAACCGGCCAACCCGAGAAAACTACGAATCTCCGTCGGTGTTGTGGGCCTTGGCCAGTTCTTCACAGCTTCTATCTTTTGGGCATCAACCTTTATCCCTTCATTAGATACAATATGACCCAAAAATGCCACCGACTTTAACCAAAACTCACATTTAGAGAACTTTGCATAAAGCTTACAATCACGAAGAGTCTGCAATGTCTGTCGTAAGTGATTGGCATGGTCCTCTTCTGATCTAGAATAAACTAGAATATCATCTATAAAAACTATCACAAATACACCCAGGAATGGCTTAAACACCCTATTCATCAAATCCATAAAAACTGCAGGTGCATTTGTTAGCCCAAATGACATAACTAGAAACTCATAATGACCATACCTTGTTCGGAAAGCTGTTTTGGGTATATCTTTTTCTTTGACCCTCACTTGGTGGTAACCTGACCTCAAATCAATCTTAGAAAAGTTCTTGGCGCCCTGTAACTGATCAAATAAATCATCAATTCTTGGGAGAGGATATTTATTCTTAATAGTCACCTTATTCAATTGCCGATAATCAATACACATCCTCAGCGAGCCATCCTTTTTGCGCACAAATAACACTGGTGCTCCCCAGGGGGACATACTAGGCCTTATGAATCCCTTCTCTAGCAAATCTTTCAATTGCTCTTTCAATTCTCGCAATTCTGCTGGGGCCATTCTATATGGAGGAATGGAGATTGGTTGGGTGCCTGAAATTACATCAATACCAAACTCTACTTCTCATTCAGGAGGCAAACCTAGAAGATCTTCAGGAAATACATCAGGAAATTCATTTACCGTCGGAACAACGTGAAGAGTTGGTGGCTCCGCTTCTGTATCCGTAACTCTAACTAAATGATATAGGTATCCCTTGGAAATCATTTTTCTTGCTTTGAAATAAGAAATAAATCTACCTTTTGATGCGTCAATCTTACCTTGCCATTCAATAACTGCTTCATTCGGAAAATGTAAATACATCTTTTTTGTACAACATTCAATTTTGGCATAACAAGACGCCAACCAATCCATACCCATTATAACATCAAAATCTACCATTTCTAGTTCCACGAGATTTGCCATCGTGTCTCGACCACACACAAATACACACAATCTTTATAAACCCTTCTAGCAATAATAGATTCCCCAACCGGGGTAGACACTTCCAACGGCTTATCTAACAATTCGGGGGTTCTTTTGAACTTTCCAGCAACCAAAGGAGTAACATATGATAATGTTGAACCGGGATCAATTAGAGCATATACATCAAATGAAAATATGGACAACGTACCCGTAACCACATCTGGGAAAGCCTCTAGATTATGTCGATCCGCTAAAGCATAAGTGCGATTCTGAGTCCTGCTAGAACTGGCGACTCTTATTTCGTTTCTAGCGTGACCCACGGGTCGTGCGCCTCTACCAGAATAAGATACCGGTGACGATGATGCAACAGCTGATCCCGAAGGTCGTGCTACACCACCTGTGCCCCTTCGTGGGCATTCTCTCATCATATGCCCCGTCATACCGCACCAATAACAAACATTTGTTCCCATTCGACATGCGCCCATATGATGCCTTCCACATTTATTGCATGTCTCTCGAGGAGGTCTCAGTTGGATAATATTCCCTTGCCCATGATAACCCACTGATCGCGAACTATGACCCTTACTTCTTTTCCCAATTTGACTGCCTCTGAACCCCTGATGCTGTGGTGGAGCACTAGCCGCAGAATAAGAAAATAATGGCCTATGTGGTCTAGCAGAAAATTGAGGTCTAAAACCTCCCTGTGGCGCCATAAACTGCCCTGCAGATCTGGCCCTCTTAGAAGATCCGCTTTCAAATTCCTGTGTTCTTCTTCTTTGCCTCTGATCTTCCATTTTCTGTGCAAATGCTTGGATCCTAGCTATATCCATATCTTTATTCAGTGCAGCAATAGTACAATCCCTAACCAAATACGGATCCAATCCATTCACATACCGATGAACTCTGTCATCCATAGTAGCTATAACATTAGGAGCATATCTGGACAAGGAATTAAATCGAAGACTATACTCCCTCACACTTGTATTACCCTGCCAAAGATTTAAGAACTGATCCGCACGGGCCTGACGAGTCTCATATGGAAGATAATGATCAATAAATGCCTCTTTAAACTCTTTCCAAGTAGCTGGGGGTGCATCAATTCCCCTCAACCTTTTCCAGTCTTCATACCAATATATAGCCTCACCTTTGAATCTATACGCGGCTAACTCCACTGTCTCTCTACCCGATACATGCATCATCTCTAGGGCCCTTTGGATCTGATCAATAAAGTCCTGCGGATCTTCATTAAGATCAGATCCGGTAAATGTAGGCGGATCCATCTTAAGAAAATCTTGCGTCCGAAGACTAGCCGCCCTATCAGTACCGCTAGAACCCGCAACAGGAATGGTTTGCCCTTGGACTTGCCCAGCAACTATACGAGTCAAAAGTTGTACTGCATTTCTAAGATCTTGATCAACAACATTAATAGGTGGCTCTGGGGATATATTTCTCCTCCCCCTTATTTCTTCTGGACTGGGGGAAGTTTCTAATGCATGCTCAGCTGGAGCCTCACTTTGGTTAGTTGGTATAGTGGGTGACTTACTAGTCCCCTCTCCGGCAGCCATATCTACTTGCTTACCGGTATTCTTGCTTCTGGTAACCGGCATCATTACTATAATAAGAGAAACAAATTGATTCAGTGGTCAACTATGACTTCATATACAATATAAGCTCTATCGCACGATCTAAGACATGAAGAAAAGAAACAATTCCTAAATGTCCATAGCCTCCTGTTTATAGATGTGGTGCACAACACACCGATAAACAAGACTCTACGTAGACACGGCTTTGTAGACTCACTAGGACGAACCGCTCTGATACCACTTTTGTCACGCCCCAAAATCCCATCGGGCTGGACTGGCACCCGAAGCCGAGAAGGCCCGGGAGAACCCGTTCAAATACCTGTACTTTCACTTACATGTCACCAAAAATTTGGGCAGCACTTCGCTGCATATAAAAGGGTCTAATTACCTGTATCAGCACAACACGCACAAATATATATATATATATATATAAATAAAATACTTGGCCGTCGGGACCACCCCATATACGAATATAACATCACTATATAAACTTCCATGACTTTACCCTTCCTTATGTCTACAAAGCCTCTAGGATATACATGACATAACTAGGGTCGGAACAAACCCCCGCCCACACATGACTCCTGTACAATAACAAAATATAAGGAACAGACTCAGAAAGCTCCGAAGTAAACTGGAGCTCACCAACAGTAGCTGTATGACCTGGCTCCTACTGGTGCGGTGTATGAGCTGAGGTACCTGTGCCTGCAGCATGAAATGCAGGTCCCCCGTAAGGGACGTCAGTATGAAATATGTACTAAGTATGTAAAGCTGTAAATAATCATATGTGATATGGGGGATCAAGAAAATCAGACACAAGTGAATAAATCATAATAGAAGTGAACCACACTTCATAAACATTTTTAGGATCATGAACATTATCATTAATCTGAATTGGGTTCTTGAATTCAAACACATTTGTGGAACGGTATACATTCGTTCATTTCATTCTTTACAATTATTATTCGCCATTACCTCCTCCTCCCGAACCTCCAACCACCTAACAATAATCAATACTGTACCGTACTGTGACCATTAGGCTGCCCCCAGAACATATCAATTGGGATCGACCCTTGCTAGGCTTATGCCCCTGGGATACCACCCATAAACACATAAATAGGGATCGACCCATGCTAGGCTTATGCCCCTGGGATACCACCCACACGTATATCAAGTAACACATAAGAGATTTTTCCAATAACTTAGTTCAAAAGCTTTTGAGATTATTACATTAGTGTTCATGCCAATATAGTACCTTTGGAACAATGATACATCAATAGGAATCAAGTAATAGACCTTCTATACAATAACGATGTAATAAGGACTCATTGGTACATCAACAGTATGTTTCAGAATCATCAATATCACAACAATGAAATAGGAGCCTCTTGGTATATCAATGAAACATTTTGACACTTTATAGAATGGAAACAACTTCATTGGTAATGTAGAACAATACATATGTTTGGATAACCTCGGAATCTTACTTGATGGAACATTGGTGTTTTCATGCCAAAGAACATCGTTAGAGTATGCTTTACATACCTCGTTGTAGATTCGGATACTAATTCAATACAACTTCCCGCCTTTACAAATCACTTATCTACAATAAAATATTTGGCATCTAGTATTAGCAACCCAACACCACAATTCTCTTCCACAATTCCATACAACCAATATTTGCAAAGCATTCCAGAAACCAACTTGAACAATAGGTTTATGTGTATATATATATATATATAATCATCATTTCAATACCATATCATCAATACCACATCATCCCTTCACAATTCAACATAATCCAACCATGCACAAGAATGATCCAACATCATTTCCAATCGTCTTTCAACAACAATCAAATAACATACTTCTTATGCTCACATGCATATATATATATATATATATATATATATATATATATATATATATATATATATATATATATATACATATCCATATAAATAACACCAACATAATTTACATCCTTACCATATAATGGCCCTTCGGGTTTTGAAGTCCTGTTGGCACAAATAAGGGGTGCTTCTCGAAGCCCTTGAGACGCTGAACACAACTACGGAATCAATTTGGACTTTCCACGGTTGAATCATAAGATAATTAGAGTTGAAAATTAGGCTAGGGTTTGTTCTTTCCTATAATTGATGATGAATATGAGTTTTTGAACTCATATACATGTATATATACACATATTCCCGTCCATAATACCATAGAAAATGACCAAAGTGCCCTTAAAATTTTAATAATGTCAAATATGTCCTCCGGTGGACTGTTTTGACAAACTGAAGTAGATAGACCATAACTCTTTGCTCCGATATCGGATTTGGGTGAAATTGGTATCATTGTAAAGATAATTTAAAGGGCTTTCATTTCATATAAATTAGGCCACCCAGTTCTTCCTGTACAAGGAGTTATGATCATTTGAAGTTGACCCTAAAAATCTGTTTTGAGAGGCTAAGTAAAACGCGTATAACTCCTTACGAAGATGTTGGATTTGGATGAAACTAATTTCGTTAAAAATAAGACTCAAAGATCTTTCTTTTTATATATGGTAGCTCTCCCAGTTCATTATATTGAGGGAGTTATGATCGTTCAAAGTTGACCCAAAAACTGGCAGGCCTCAGTTTTTTCCTGCTAATTTACTGTTCACAAAAATCTGTTTTGAGAGGCTGAAGTAAAACAAATATAACTCCTTACTCAGATGTTCTATTTGGATGAAACCAATTGCATTAGAAAGAAGACTCAAAGATCTTTCTTTTGATATATGGTAGCTCGCCCAGTTCATTATATTGAGGGCGTTGTGACCGTTCAAAGTTGACCCAAAAACTGGCAGGCCTCAGTTTTTCTGCACATTTACTGTTCACATCCCGGCCACCGTTTTATAGTTTCGAACGTGCTCGCTTATATCCGAAACTTATCCGTTTTTGAAAATATTTATATCGTTGGAAAGCTTATTCAATAACCTTCGTATGGAAACATCGACGGGAAAATTTCGGTATAACTAAGGTCGATTCCTATACACATATAATCAAACTATACACTTGAAACCATCTCAAAAATCAATACTCATACTTAAACTCATATGTACCTAACTTAGGATCAATACATATACTCCAACACATATAACAATGGCTAATGCACGTAATTAAGTACGGGGTGTTACACCCTTGTAGAAATATAACGTGAGATTGTGTACAATAGATTCTTATAATGAGGTTCTTCCTCGAATCCTGCGCATAGTGAAAGCTTAGTGCACCGGACTATCCTTTAATTTGTATATATTGATATAGGGTTAAGACCTTTTACTAATACTATAAGATTGTTTAAAAGATAACAAGTTAACCAATCATAGAAAGTTTGATCAGCAATTTGAAGGATAAGAAACATGAATATATGGGCAAAACATAAATTCCGACAGTTTTGGAACTTAAGTACAGGAAATTTTAATATTTTACATGATTATTAAAAATCTTAATTTTGAGTCTGTCGAGATACATAATTAGCTATCGATACATACAATGAAGATACATTTTTTTTTATAAAAATATATAATTAATTTTTGATATATTTTTTTGATTTTAAGTCTATCGAGATACATAGTATATCCAATAAAGATACATTTTTTTCGTTGTAAAGATATGCAATTAGCTCCCCATATATTTTTTTTTTGATTTTGGGTCTATCGCGATATATATAGCTCCCGATACTTTTTTTTTCTTTTGTGTCTATTGAGATACATAATTAGCTCCTGATACACTTAATGAAGATACATAACTAGTTGATATTTTTACAATTACTTTGTATGAGTGAAGATTTATGTAAATATGATAAGTTAAGGTATATGTTTATGTTATTCGTCCTACATATATTGTAATAAGATTTTGAAATTTATGACATGAGTTTTGGACTTATACATAATACGTAATTATTACTGTGGAAGGCAAGAAACTCACCAAGTGATGAGATTGTCGTCAACCTTGTACATAGCTCGTTTTAATTAATGGATTCATAATTAATATATATACATATTTAACAAATTTTCTAATACAAATATATTAGCAAATTACTGATATACAGTACAAATATGACTAAAGCATATAGTACCCTTTTGAGGTATGATCAAATTTGCTATGACACAATTCAACTTCATAAGGTCCTATCCCCTTCGCCCCTTCCAACCAACTAAATTTTAGCGTATTTTTATCCTTCTTTTTAGCGGGCGAGACATATATTTTGTCATGAGCCTTTTTAGCTGATATGACACCTTTGACATGGATTTAACTTTATGTAATAAAGGTGTCACGTCAGCGCAAAAGGGTAACAAAAATACGCTAAAATTGAGTTCAAGTAAGTAATAGGACTAGTGACAGAGCAACCTTGGATCCAGGGGGTTCACCTGAACCCCCTTCGATAAAAAATTGTACTATTTCTATGTATATCTAGTAGATGTTGAACCCCTTTGACTAGTCCGTATGTTTACTTCTGAACTCTCTTACTGAAAATTCTAGATTCTCCACTGAATAAGACCCCTATAAAATTAGAATAATCTATTGTAGCAATTTTGATCATAGTTTAGAGAATTACTAATGCTTATCTCTACAAACATTCTTTATAAGTAAGTTTGTGTACATAAACAAATTTTGCATCAATAAACTACAATGTTGGGTGGGATAAAATAAAGGTGAAAGGATATAAATGTCATCTTACCTAAAATATTTTATTGACATAATCATTGATTTGACAATTCCAGTAGATAGCCATTTAAACTTTTCTGTTTTCTGCTACCATCCCCCCCCCCCCTTCCTTTTTAATCTTTTCCTTATTTATTATTTTACATTTTACATTCTCTTTATTCCTATTTTTTTATGTTTGTTTTTCACTTATTTTTTTTCTTTTTTCTTTTAATGTTGTTAATTGTTTTTGTTTTTTTTTTGAAAAAGGTCCACTCTATCTACCTATTTATTTTTCAGATGCAATCACGAAAATAAAAATATGAAATACAAGTTCACCCATAATTGTTCTATCTTTTTTCCTATGAGTTACAGTATAGCGGCACTTTGACTATATTTTTTTTCTGTTTGGACAATAAGAGTATAGAGTTTAATAAATTTTGTATATGCTTGCACAAATTTTCACAAAAATTTGTGCTGAAGTTACCAAATTCACGAATAACGAATTACTGTATATGCTTGCACAAATTTTCTCTTTAAAAGGAGTATTTATGTGGTATATATACTGTATCAATGTGGCATAAAAGTCTATCAATCTAGTATAAAAGTGTATCAATTTATATAAAAGTGTATGAATATGGTATAAAAGAGTATCAATTGGGTATAGGGACTACACGTACTTGCATAGAATTTCCTTTGTGTTTTTTAAAAAGTGTATCAATGTAATATAAAAGTGTATCAATGTGGTATAAAAGTGTATCAATTGAATATAGAGATTGCATGAGCCCAATTGGGCCAAATGGCTAAAAAGAAAAATTAATATAACCGACTGGCTACATCATGCCCACCTTTTCAAATGGGAACCATTTTTTTTTAAATGATCATATCATGTCCTTTTTCCTAATATAATTAGTATTGGTAAGAACGTTGAATTATTATGCATTGGTACAAGAAGTGGTTAGGAAATAATTAAGAGTCATTTCTTGAACAAGAAAATATACAGTGCAACAAAAATAATGTTACTATTTCAACTAATATAAATGAAGGTGGGAAATTGCAAATATAAGTAATCTAATGAAGAATTTAAAGAATTTTGAAATTTATAGTTTCTAACATGTCGTCTTGTTATAAGACTTTTGAAAATATACAACTATACGTACGGATACCAATAACGTCTGTATGCTTATAAAAACTTCTTATTAATAATGATAAAAAAGATGGAGAAAGTCAATTATTTTCAAATATAGAAATATGTTATTTAAAAAATAAAAAAAAAATATGAGTAATAAGAAACTACGATTGATTGTATTGATTAAGGTTTCTTCTCTATTTGTGATTGGTTAGGTAAAATTTGTACAACTAAAACTTGTGAATATATGTGATATTTAGTAACTAGTTATTCTTGTCCATATAATTATAGAAAGGATTGTGCAAAAAATCAAAGTACTGAGCATGTAGTCTCATATTGATTGTCATATTTTATTTTTTGTTCATATTATGTACTGTGAATTTTGATTAGCATTTTAATATGGGAGAAATTACAACTTTTAGTAATTTATTATATAATTTTTGAATATATAAATTTAAATATGAAATATTGAGTTGATCTAATTTAATTTAATTTTAAAATTAAGTTAACATTAACTTTTAAAAAAAGAAACGTGACAAATAATCTGAGACATAAAAAATGCATATATAGATGAATAGTTGGTGTTTGATAGCAGCCTAGCGGCTGATATAAAGTCTTCATAATTAATTCATTTTCATAGTTATTATAAACTGTTACGTTTTATAATGATTTAGAACTCTCAACAACTAACAATTAACAATGTAGTTTCTAAAAGGACATATGTAATCTGATCAGTTGTTTAGACGGATTCGATTTGAAATTTACAAATTCAAATTTATAGAAATGTAATTTTATTCGACCCAATATTAATTTTTACCCATTTTATCTTATCTTTACCCTCACCCCTACCCCATCTATCCCCTATTTAAGTGTGTACATCAGTCAGTTCGGTTTGATTTTATACATTATCGATTCGGTTTATTGATTTGTGATTTTTAAATATGCTAAACCAATAACCAAAATAATAAGATTTTTTTTTTTATCGATTTATCGATTTCTAGTGCTTAACAGCTTGGTTTTCAATTTAACCGATAAGAAAATACTCCTAAAATAAAATAGTAGTAGTAACTAACATGAAAGAAAAATTGAATCTTAGTTGCAACAAAAAATCCTACATAATGTGTTTTAATATACAAGAATCATCAAGTTTTGACTAAATATTGTTAGCAGAAATTAAAAGTTTGTATTATTAAAATAATAAGTTTCTTAATTTGTACTCCCTTCGTTCCAAATTATCCGTTCCGAATTGATAAGGTCTGGCGACTGAACAGAAATCTCGAGAGAGAGAGAGAGAGCGAAAAATCCGACGTTGTGGGCTGTTCTGGCGAAGAACGCCGGCGTCAGCAGCGCTATTTTTCCCAAAAAAAAACTGACTCCGAACTGTATATTTGTTTCTATTTCTCTTGAATTTCGGGTATCGTTGTTTTGGGATTCGTTTTTCTTCGTGGATTTTCGTTCAGATATGTTCGGGTTGGGTCTTTTAGAAACCGAGTTGGTCTTGTTCGTTGTTTGAGGTTCTTCATTTGAAGATTTCGAGTTTGAACTTTTTTATCACTAGTATCAATGAAAATCCGTTCTTGTGAGGTCCAATTTTCAGTTCTACTTGTTTTTATTATCTTAACGTGGTTGATGGTGTGAATAGTGGTGTGTTTTGAAGTATATTTGAGCTTGTATAATTATCGTGGCTTAATTGATTGCTTTTATATCAACATTAGTTATCATTGATTAAGGATGGAATTCGGAGAGGGATGAATCTTGAAAACGTGAATATGTATATATTTGATTTATTGTTGGTAGTTTGAATCGGAACAAGTATTGATGTTTGTCAAACCTGATAGTATCATGTTTTAGGCCGAAATAAATAGGCAAATCTTAAGTTGAGTAGGCAAATTGTAAGAATCAAAATTGTTGGGTGATTGAATGTTTGTTGAATGACTTTATCATACACTGTTGAAATTGTATTTATTTTGTTGGGGAATGCCTCGAGGAAATTGTATTTATTCACCGGAAAATGTTCCAAAGTACTTTGTATTTGGAAGACTTATCGTGATCAAGGCCCGAGGCATAGGCTAAAACATAGTATAGGATAGTTAGAATAATTTAGATTTTAACTTCTCCATTTTATTTCGATTTGTAATCAATTGGACTGGACTGGACTAGATTTTTGGTCTTGTTTGTTTGATTGTTTGTTTGTTGTGCGTTTTGTTTGGTTTATGCATGTTATAGTATCGCATTAGCTGATATACTTCAAGAGCGATCGTGGTCGAACCACAGGATCGACGGATGCCTGACACCTTTTCCTCGGTCATCAAAATTTGTTAATTAGAATCTCTATTTGCGGATCAGTTTGTAGAGTCAAATCATTTTGAAAAAAGATTTTCAAAGGTGACTTGGTAAATTCGATTTATGTCAAGTGCCGATTCTGAATTTAATTATAAAAATCCTTTTTGAAACAAAATTTTCATCTTTTGTCACTTAATAATAAAACTCTTTCAAACTTAAAATTTATTCTTTTTGGTAAAAAAGGGGTGTGAGAAAATTTATTTCTTTTTAAGTGCAAAATTTATTGCTTGTACTTATGTAATGAATTCTTCGAAATATATAAGGTATGAATCAAAGTAAATGCGTTCCGATGAACATATAACATATGGTATACATCCCCTGGCTTTGAATTTAATTTTGTCCCGGCTTGCTTGGTGGATAAAACTTTTTAACTCAGCAAGTTTTTCCTCATATGTCGAATTTTTAATTTTTGACCATAAAGATTTATTCACGAGCACGTAATGGTCAAAAATTTAAAACCACCAACTTCAAGATCATTCATGTAAATAAATAGCTTCTATTTTTAGATTGTGACCCAATAACAAGAATAGTATACAGGTTTTGGCCATAAAATAAATTTGGGCCATGCAGAGTTTGGATTCCTTTTGGAAAAAAAAGAAAAATAACATAAACATATATCTTTAACTTATTATATTTACAGAAATTTTCACCCTTACAAAGTAATAATAAAAATCTCAATTAATTATGTATCTTCGTTGGATGTTTCGGGAGTTAAGTATGTATCTTGACAGACCTAAAATCAAAAAAATGTATCGAAAACTAATTATGTATCTTTACAAACGAAAAAATATATCTTCGATGGATGTATAAGGTGCTAATTATGTATCTCGAGGAATTCAAAATTAGGATTTCATTAATTAGGTAAATATTGAATTTTTTTGTAATTCAACTTCAAATTATCGGGATTAATGTTATTTGAAAAAAAAAAAAAAACAGCTTTGGGTTTTATGAACATGGATCTTACATGACAATTGGGTTTGTAATGTATCCCCATGTTAAATTTCTCTCTGTTTTCATTCAATTCAGATTCAAAATTATTATTTGATACTAACAAATATATTATATTTCTAACAACATAAACTATTTTAATTTGTATTAAAATATTTGATATTCACATATAATACTTATAATTCATTTGTATTAAAATTGTTATAGTTATATATATTCGTCACATGCATTGAAATACTTCATTAATACGTATAATATATTAAATTCAAAATGTATTACACTTACTGTTTATCTTTTTCTCTTATTAATGATGTTAAAAACGTATTGCACCTGCATTTCAAACATTCAAATACTATTTAAATTACTTTATGTTTACTATATAAAAACTGTGTTAAAAATATATTACTATATAAGTGTTTAGCTATTTTTGGTTTAAAAAAAGTTATGCTATCAACTTTAAGAATAAATGTACTATAATTGGTAAATAAAACTATATATATATATATACTATTTATGTAAATTGACCTTACGTAAACGATTTGGTAATTTTTTTAAAAAAAAGAATTGATCACATTGAAAAATTACGCAACATCTTTGAAAGGTTAAGAAAACATCAACTGAAGATGTATCCGAAAAAACATGCATTGGGGATCTGGCGGAGCGTGGAGGCCTTAAATCACTAGGGCAATAGCCTGCTCTTTCTTTCAGATACGAGATGAGTAGTCGACAACGACTGTGCAAGTCCTATGTAAGATTGATATTCTTTTATTAGAGCCTTGGAGTGACTTGTAAAGTTGTATTCATGTGATCAGAAAGTCACGGATTCACGCCTTGGAAATAGCCTCTGACAGAAATACAAGGATTTAGTCATTGAGTTTCTATTTAGGCCAATTCAAGTCAATAAAATGATCGTGCTGTAAAGCAGGATAATCTAGTCCTCTCAATCATCTTTTCGCGCCCCGAATCAATCACACAAGCTTGATCTATTTAATTGAATACTCAAACACATTAAATGAGTCCTAGTTCTAATTGAATTGAGGTGTTTGGATGAAATTTCGTGAAGTAAAAAACGCGGGATGTCAAATCGATATAAATATGTCTTGGGATGTTTTTTTTTTTTTTTTTATGGCTCCTATAAGTAATAGTTGTGCTTGATTATACGAACTGAGGCATATTGTATATCAACGCTTCTATTTACACAGTTGTAGATATTGGGATTCTTAGAATACGCTTTAACGACCAATATCTACTTTTAAACAGGCATATTAAGAACTACTTTTGAAATATCTATTTTGTCTTATAATAGCTTCATAGCAAACAATATAGTTACTATTAAGATAGTGCTACTATACATACATATATATATATATATATAAATATGGAGAAAGACACCTCCATAATTTTGTATTACTTGTACATAACCAAAATTAAAGACAAAGGGGTACATATAAAAGTCAAAACATCTTACATTAAACAACAAACTATAGATTATAGGCAAAATCCATCGTCAGCCCCTTAAATACGCGCGATCTTTCACTTATGCACCTCAAGTGGACATTGATTCATTTTGGCACCTCAAGTGGCCTTAGAGTGTGCCACTTTGACACCTTTTGCCTTGTTGGAAAAGCGCATGTGGAACACTCCATAAAAGCACGTGGAAGCCTGTTTTTTGCTGATATGGCATATAAATGAACCCCTCCCCCCCCCCTCCCCCCCCCCCCCAAAAAAAAAAAAAACGGTAATATACCAATATTTCATCTTCTTCTTCATTCCCAAATCAAATCTTAACTCTAATTTATCACTCTTCTTGAAATTTTTTTTATAAAAAACTTCTTTCTTCTTCTTCTTCATTAATTTTTCAAAAGTTTGAACTTTTTCTTAGTTTATTCGAATTGAATTGAACAATGTCGAGCTTGTCATCCATAACTTTTTGCGAAAAAGATTATCACTATTGTAAATGTGGTAATGAAGCATTACGTGTAAAAATTCAAAGGTAATATTTTTTACTTCTTAACTTAATAAGTCGATTAATTATTGATTTTGTAATCATTTTTGTTAGTAATTTTGTAGAAATTGAACGGGTGTGATTACTTTGATTGGTATGAAGAACGACACTTTTCACAAGCAAATAGGGTGATTTGGGGTTTGTTGAAGAAAGTCAAGTCCTTTGAAGATAAAGAAAATCGAGCTAGAAGATATAATATTGTTGGTATCGTTGCTACTTGTTTGTTGTTGTGGGGAATATGGACATTGAAGCCAAATTGCTGAAGCTTGGCCTTGAAGTTTTGATGGCCTTGAAGTTATGATTGCCTTCAAGTGTAGAAGTTGCAAAATAACTTAAATTCCTTCTCGTTGTCATGAATTTTAAATGTATTTTTATGGTGAGTATTAAACCTTGTTAGGTTTCGTTTGTTGACGTAATGTTGGTCTTGTAAGAATGTTACATTTTGATGAAATGAAATGTTTATTTTGATTCTAAATATTGTCAATGATTTGATTCTAAATACTGTCAATGTTAGTCTTGTAAAATGAAGTATCCAAATAGAAAAGCAACAACACCAACAATGTTTTACTATATGCTCCATATTGAGCTAATATTAACACCAAGAACAACTAACTATACGTTTCTATTGAGCTGAAAATACCACCAACAACAACTTCATCTATACACTCCATATTGACCTGAACGCAACAACAACAACTTCACCAATACGCTCCAAATTGAGCTCAAAGAAACACTAACAACAAGTTCATAAATATGCTCCATATTAAGCTCAAAGAAACACCAACAATAAGTTAATAAATATGCTCCATATTTAACTTCAGTTAACACTAATTAATAATCCAAAAAACATGCTCCATATTGGATCTCACAATTTGTATCATACTACTTAAAGAATCTGAATTTACAGGTTTCAAAAACTAAAGAACTATAATGTTTACTTCAAAAACTAAATTGATTGTTTGGTACTGCACATTACACAATAGAATCACAACACACCATCAGACTAAAATGCTTCTTCTTAACAACCACTTCTTCTTTTTGTTGGCCATCTGCTGCAATTGATTAGTGGTGATAGCATCTTTGTTTTTCCATTTCAAGCCTCTAGGCTTATAATCCACATCAACCCCTATAGAACTTGCATCCTTGTAAGTTGTACCACTTTGTAGGATCCTTTGACTTGATGTCCCAGTCTATTTGTTGAAAAAAAAAGGATCAATAAATATTATATATATGCCCTTTATTTTTAAATAAATAATATGAGTTAACTTACATTCTGTATTTGGGTTTTCCTTACACTAGTGTAAATCCCAAATTCAGCATTCTTTGACCTTTTTGATCCACCTTCATCAACATCCTTTGAGATTCTAACTCTTTCTCTCTTCTGCCCAATAGTTACTCTACTTTTAGGAGGTAGTGGACTCATGATTTCTTTTGTAATAGAAATTCTTGTATCACCACAAAAGGTAGATTTTTTAGCTTCTTTCAATCTTCTAACCCTACTTGTATTACCACAAATTATAGTTGAAGATACAGATTGACTTGAGTTACATGATGATTTTTTTGAGGCTAAAGGTGTAGGTTGACTTGAGCTACATGTTGTTGATTTTTTTGAGGTTGAAGGTACAGGTTGGCTTGAGCATTTAGGTTGGCAGCTTCCTTGTGAACTTTGACCACTAAACTGAAATCCCTAGCTATGTGCTTGTGCATTGAGATCAGGAATCTATAAAATCATAGCACACCAGTTAATAAGTTATAAAATCAACATAAAAAATAAACTTCTAAAATCAAATAAAAGTGATTTTTTTATCTTGAAAAATCTTTTTTTATGACCTTGTTGATGACACTTGGAGCATGTTATTATCATACCTTTTTTGGATATCTTTTCAAATTTTTTTACTGGTTCTCCTTTGCCTTTCTTTCTATTTTTTGAAGGTCTGTCAGAGATTGTTTTTAGGTTCAGGGGGCTCAATCTTTGAATTGTTTATCTCAGGCCACATCTTCATATTGGAGATTGGTTGGATAAAGTGATTATAAGCCTTCATGAAGGTTTTCTTCTTATACTAATGTTCCACATAAGATTCAGGATCTTTTTCAATATGATACAAAACACAAATGACATGTTGGCAAGGAATGCCTTTCAACTGCCAAGTTCTATAACTACATGACCTATTAGTCAAGTTCACATTATGCCTATACTCCCCTTCTCTAACCTCAAATCCAACATCTGCATTCCAAAGCACCTTGAAAGCCCTAGCCCTGTCCTTATTCTCCTCCAAAATAAGTTTAGCCATAGGTGCAATATCACATATCCAAGTATTGACAAACTTAATCATAGCCACAGTTCTAGTCATGATTTTTCTCCTAATTTTCTCCAACATGATAATGATAGATTTATGTATAGGGACTAAGATCCATAAATTAAAGGTCTCACACGTGTTATTCTCAATAGCATCACTCTTACAATGCTCTTTAAAGAATGCCATAACCCATAACTCCCTAGGATAATGCAGAAAATCATCAATGATATCATTACCTTGCCTACCAAGTTGGTTCATGTAATCAAGTTCTTCTTTGAAATTCACTTCAAAATTTGCCTTTGAGCATTTTCAAAATTATTTTTTTCTCTCTTCTCCCTTCCACTCTTGACTATAGTTAGCCTAGATGTGTTTAGCACATCTTCTAATTTCAGTATTTGATAACAACTCGAAAACAATAACATGAAAACCCTACATACAAAAAATAGTTAAATTACTTGACAAAGAAATTCTATTTTTTTTAATTAATTGCCAGTTAAAGAAAATCAAATATTACCTTTTTCATATTATCCATCACAGTAAGACCTGCTCCAGTACCCAATTGCAGATCTTCTTTTAAGTAGTTGACAAAAAAACTTCAACTATGCTTGATTTTCTTGTCCACAACATCCTAGGCTATAGAAAACATCTGATTGTTTTCATTCTTTCCAACTGCAACTAGAAGTTCACCCTTATAAACACCCTTTAGGAAATATCCATCAAACCCTATAATTCTTCTACATCCTTCCATCCATCCCCTTTTCAATGCATCAATATAGATATAGAAATACACAAATAGAATTTTACCTGGGACAGTTTCATTGTCCATTCTCAGCCAAACAGAACTGTCAGGATTTGATCATCTCAGCAAAATTACATAATCTTACAAATTTCAAGTTTTAATCCCCCATGGCCTCTCTTAGGACCCATAAAAATTTGCCCTGTAATAAACTGTTCTACCCACATATAATCTCAATTTTTCTCTGCATAATTTCTGTATTTCTCAAATTTTTTAAAGATGGTTCTTTACTTATTTCATCCCTAAATCTATCAGCAACAAACTTAGTTGTACACATCTTATTCTTATTTGATGTTGTACACTTATGCACTGGATTATAATTCTTAATCAAAAAATAATCAGAGTTTCTGTCAAGTGCACCAAAACATAACCAGTTGTATTTTGTTTTGAATTTGCACTTATCCCTCACTCTATGAGCTTCATTATGTTTTAAGACAATCTGAACTCTATTTTCCATTACATATCTCCCCAAAGCTTTTCTAAATTTCTTAGGACCATTAAAAATCATACCAAGTTAAAAAACAACAACACCACAATCATCATCAAATCTGATTTTATTACTTTTTCTTCTTCTTGGAAAATCAACACCAACAACAGTATCCTGGTCTAACAAATTAGTGCTATCAATACTATCACAGTCTAAACTATTAATATACTCTTCATCATCTCCTAATCTACCCATATATCTATCCTTTTTATTCCCGCCAGTGTCTTTAAAATCTTTATCAATGCCAGCTTCACCAATTGGTATTTCTTCTCTTGATTTGGATTTTTTTTTGCTTCTATTTTTAGCCCTAAAGGCTCTCAACTCTTCATCAATGTTTGAATCATCCTTATCAGGGATATCATCACTATTCATATTTAATTCACTATTGGAAAGATCTGTTTCATCACTATTCAGATCTTCATTAAGACTTCTATTTTCATTCTCATCATTGCCTATATCAACTTCATCATTAGACTGTGACCCTACTAAAAGAGGCACAACATTTTCCACAACATCAATATCTTTATCAATGTCATAAAAAAAATATACACATCAAGCTCATCACCATCTTTTAACTCCTTCACAAACTTCATTAATTAACCATCGAAAGTGATTTGAACTAAACCCCCATCATCTATATGTTGACAATAGAACCCTTTAACTTTTGAGTACCCAAGATCTTTGGTATAGGAAAGAAATTCAACAAGTCTGAAATGGTCTTTATCAATGACAACAACAAAGATATCTACCTCACCTTTATAACTAAAATTAGGGTCGGATACAATTGTTCCCCCATGATGAAAACAAATCAAAATATAGCTCTCTATTTTTGTAACAAATCCCCAAAAATTCTGAACAAAAGGAAATACCCAGAACCCTTAACTTAAAACCAAAATAACCCTATATTATCAGTGAAATCTTCAAAATAAACCCTAAATCAGTGAAATTCTCGAAAAAACAACAGAAAAACCCCTACTTTATAATTGAAATCATAAAAAAAAAATTCTAAAATCATAAATTTAACTCAACACTATAATTCTGAACGGAAAATAGTCCAAATAGCAAGGAAAAATAAAAACTTAAAGAAAAATTTTAGTTCGACCTTCAATTTCTTCAACTATAAACTAGATTTCTTCAAATTCGTCACTGAAATGAATCAACAGTTTCATGCAAGCATTGTACCTGCAAAATACACCGTAAATAATTACAAATCACTAACATTAAAAGAAGAATCGAAGAAAAAATGAAAAAAAATCAACAAAACGTACAAACGGGAAAGGTTAGGGTTTCAATCGGATTTTGGAAATGGCAAATTGATTTGGGGATTTTTCATATTTCTCCCCTTTTAGTGGATTTGTATTATGTGGAAAGGAGTTATTATGTGGCATGTTTTAATTGGCGTGAAAATCCACGTGTATGGATTGAAATAGACGCTCCTGAGTTTTGTTTTAATTAGGCAAAAAGATGCCAAAGTGGCACACTTTAAGGCCACTTGAGGTGCCAAAATGAACCAATGTCCACTTGAGGTGCCTAAGTGAAAGATCGTGCGTACTTAAAGGGTATACCGATGAATTTTGCCTAGATTATATATCAATAATAATCCATATGTTTGTTTATTCTTGAATATGAATTTGGAAATTTAAAAAAAAAAATCTTTTTTTTCCCCATATGTCCGCGATAGAATTACCATTCACCTTGCTACAAACATCACGAATTTTCAACTAAACTCTACGAGATGGAGGCAAGTCTCCCATCTTCATCATGGCATCATTGAATTCGCGTAAGAAGAGACCAGAGTTACTATTATAGGTACGAACAACATCAGCAGTCACACTGGATCCCATCAGAACTTGGTCCGAAAAAAAAAGCCCTTGGTTTCGGATTAAATCATTGTAATAAAACTTGTCGAAAAATTCAGGAGTCATCAGATCCAATGGTACTAAATTCGTGTTGTTGTTAATAACAGGGCAACCACACCTTAGTGTTGGCTTCATGGCCGGATTAATGTTCCTGTCGTCAAATAATGTCACACATTGCATGAATCCTACTGTGTGGGCCCCGACTAACGTGACCATTTTGCGAGCGGATAGTCCCTTCGCGCTGAATTTCCTTAATTGGACATTGAGATCGTCGAATGGGGCTGGAAGTTGGGTTAATGCACCAGTGAAATTGCGGTCCTTGCATCTCTTCGGCCTAGTCTCACAGGGTACGATATCCCTCCTAACTGTTGATAAAATATAGTAACAAATCAGACTAACAAAATGAGCTTAAATCGAGTGATATAAATATATTCAAAAAGAATTTAGATAGCTAGAGGTGCACACAATGAACTTACAATGGGTCGAACTAAAATAAAATTAAATGAAACGACATAAATAGTGAAGATCTTACATTGAGAGGCAACTCCAATATGATAGGGTCAACTAAAATCAATGGTTTTTTTTTTTCAACATATGAACCTTTTAGCCACGGTCTAATAATCCCTTTTGAGCAAACTTACATTTAATATTTTGTTAGAACAAGAGTTATATTAAAAGAAAAACTTTTAAAGATAGCAACAGATCTAAGTGATGACCTAAAAAGAGGGACATTTGTGTAAATCAGTCAATTTCAATTTATTTGGGATCGAGTCGTAATTATAAACATTGATAATATACAGTTTTGATTGAACTAATTAATATAATGAAAATGATTGTTGTAATTAATTTTTATTAGTTGATTATATCTCCCCCCACCCCAAAAAGAAAAAAAAAAACTTTGAAGATATACTTCCTTCGTGTCATTTTAGTTAGTAATCTTACTAAAAATAAATATGTCATATTAATTGATTATTTACTAAATCAGGATATAATTAATTATCTTTTTCTATTTTATCCGTACAATTAATAGTATACATTAAATGTAAAAAAAAATATAATTCCAATATCCATTCCTATGCTCAATGAATATCATTAATATGAATAAAGAATAAAACTGTAAAATTTATCATTTACTTTAGAGATAAGCATCTAATACCCCCTTGAATTATATAAGAATAACACACAGATTTACGTGAAAATTCTTACAAAAAGAATCACGAGCAGCTGCAGGAGGTCTCACTATAATGGAGAGAGAATACAATGTGAAGAAAGCTGAATTTTCTAAATAATAAAAATAACCCACCATACATAATAAAATAATAAAATATAATTAAAACTTTTATCTCACCAAACATAAAAATTGTATATTAGATGAAGACACGTTTACAGATATGAAAAACTTATAAAGTTACATAATTATTTTTCATACAAAACTTCAAAAGATAATATTATTCAATTTATTCAAAGAATAGTCAAGAAATAACCTTCACCTGTAGCTTATTAAAGTAGATAGTTTTCCAAAATACATATATTTATTTTTCTCACAGAAATTTGAAAATGAGACGGCCTATTAGCTCAGTGATAAAGCACCTCAAATAATATATAATCACAAAATAACCTTCAGCAATAACTTATTAATATAGATAGTTTACCTCATGGAACATGAAACATAACATTATTTAACTTGCTCAAAATAAAATCGCGAACTAACCTTCATCAGTAACCTACACTAGGTTACATATTTATTTTTCTAATTAAACATGCATGAAAACACAACATTATTTGACTTGCTAAAAGGATAGGTAGGAAATATCCTTCACCAGTAACTTATTAAAGCATATAGTTTCTCGAGAAAATTGAAGGATAGGTGTCTTTTAAGTCTTGAATGAAGAATTGGTGACACTGACCAACAGATAGGGTCAAACATCATTAGAAAACTTGATTAAGTTAATTGTGGACTTGATTAATATTTTCAAAACTTTTTAATCTTTTCAAAAATACAAATCAACCCAACCCACACCCCTCTTCAATCCTAATCTACCACTCTCGCTCTCCAGCTTCTCCCAACCAACAGTTCTGCAAAATTTCTCCCTTCAACCTCCGGTGACAAATAGTCGGGCGAATTTCTTTTTGACTTTCAACCGTCAATCGATGTGAATACTTCTCTGGCAACAACAACTTCGAGTCCTTCATCCTCCCATTTCCTTTTTCACAGGTAAAATATTATGAAGAAACAAAGGAACTTGAGCCAACTACTCTTCTGGTATTGAAATGTGGACTGAATAAAACACTAATTTTTGGCATTTCTGCATTTCTTCTTCTCGTTGTCGTACAATTGATTCGAATTTGATGGTGATTTTTAGTCACAGTTGATGTTTTTAGTGTGTGTGTGTGTGTGTGTGTGATATGTTGTTGTTGCTGGGTTGATTTGTTGTTTATCTTGGTAGAAATGGTATTGCAACAGTTGAAACATCTGATGTAATAGATGAAACATATGATGCAACAGATGAAAATCTAATGCAACAGATTAAAAATCTGATGCAACTATGAAAATCTGATGCAACAAGTGAACAATCTTAGAGATCATTCATCTGTTGCGACAGACGACTCCTTTGTTTGGAAGAAATCTAAACAATATTGATCTAACATATAATTGATTAGTGATCTGTTTTTATTCTTTTCAATGGTTTACTCTTTATTTTAAAATCTGATGCAACAGATTAAAAATTTGATGCAACTATAAAAATTTGATGCAATAGGTGAACAATCTAACAGATCATTCATCTGTTGCGACAGGCGACTCTTTTGTTTGGAAGAAATCTAAACAATATTGATCCAACAGATAACTGATTAGTGATCTATTTTTATTCTTTCCAACAGTTTACTCTTCATTATACAACAAATTAGGACTATTTTTATTCTTTCAAACAATTTACAAATCTAGGTTGGTTATCTGTTGCAACAGATAACATACCTGGTGCAACATATTAGTGATCCGTTTTTATTCTTTCCAATGATTTACTCATTCATTGCAACAGGTTGGTTATATGTTGCAACAGATAAAATACCCGGTGCAACAGATTAGTAATCTATTTTTATTGTTTCCAACAGATTACTCATTTGTTGCAATAGATCAGTTATGTGTTGCATCAGATAAAATACCAGGTGCAATAGATAGTGCTATTTTTATAGTTCCCTCATATTACTCATCCATTGCAACAAGTCGGTTATATGTTGCAACAGATAACATACCTGGTGCAACAGATTAGTTGTCTATTTGAACTGTTATATTACTGTTATGCATTAATCAATTATAATCTATGTTATGTTCCTGTTAATTTAAGATATAATGGCTCCCAACATAAAAGAAATCGAATCAAGTTCAAGTAAAGGAACAAGCGCAACAACTTAGCTACATCCACCACTCTATGATCTTGCTTTACAAGCGTTATCTCAATCAAGAGTAGAAGATAATGAACACGGAGAGGAGGAATCTTTCAAAAGAGATGATACAAATGCTAATAGCCCTTCCGTTGAAGAGTTGGTAAAAACCTTCAGCGTTAATCGTTACCCTGTGAGAATGCAGTGCAATGGTGCCACAGATATAACGGGTGATTTCATGGTTAAGTCGGTTATGAGAAAATCTTTCGACGCCTTCAGAAAAATACTTCAAGAACGAAAATTGGATTATTATTTCAGGGAAAGTTGATTTGGGTAATATCTTGATTTGCCGGAGGACAACAATGCTCGTTTCCAGATGAAAATGGTATATGATCTTCTCAAGCGCAGGTTTATGTATGAAAACAAAGATAAGATGGATGAGGTGTGGATAAATTATTGTGGCATACCTATTTATTTTGGTTGGGAGGAGTTTGCCATAGTTACCGGACTAAAATTTTATCCTCCTTCTCCTTCTCAAGTTATACCTACTCTGACCCAAACAAAAGCACCCTACACATCCAAAAAAGGAAAAGGCAAGTTGAGTGATCGTGATGACCTGGTGTCCATTGTTGGTCCAATCTTCAAAATAAAAATCTGATTGAAGCGTTGAGAGGTAAAGGACTTTCAAAGAAGCAAAAGCAAACATTGAGCTTGGTTTGGTTTGTACATAATTGTCACGACCCGAACCGGGGCCCTGGCTATGACGAGTATCACGAACCATAAAGGCCCGAAATATCCCTATCTGTCTGGTAGTTATGCACATAATTCATATGATAAAAAAAAATGTGGAAGATAAACAATATTACGAAAATATGGTCAGGAATCATTCGAAAGCAATAATGGGGAATAATGTCCCACAATTTCAATATATCTCTATATCGTCTGTGAAATCTCTATTACATGACTGAAATAAATATCTATCTGAACACTGGGACAAGGCCCCCAGTAGACCCAAAACTAATAAGTGATAATTCCAAAATATAAAAGGCTCACCAAGTGACTCTGCGAATCTGTCTGAGGAAATCTACTGATTTTCTGAACCCCTAGACTGTGCCTCCGAACCTAGGAGGGAAGGGGGTCAATACAAAAGTACTGGTACTCAGAGATATCTAAACAAAACATAATATTCTTACAAAATATAGTTGAGAGCCATTATAAAGCAGTTTCATATAAAATCATTTGAAAACACATGGGCATAATGTAATTGGTTTCAACAACAATGCAATGCAGCTGAGCTAGGTGAAATACCCTACATATCGCATTACACAAACTGTCAAACCTCGGTTACTGCCGAGATTAGAGTATAAGTGAGGGAAAGACACACAAGATCACACAGCAGGGTGTCTCGACCCAATGGTAGTGCACAAGATCATAAAGCAGGGATCCTAACCATAGTCCCAATTTAGGAATGACATAAAGTCAATTACGCAAGATTACAAAGCATGGTACTAAGTTCCCATGTCAGAAAACACGATTTCCAGCGATAAGCCCTTACACTTAAATGCCTTCTTCGGGCATCCACCTATCTTATGTAAAATCAATGCATTCAAATTTCAGCTGATTCAATTACATATCATATTCTGCAGGGTATCATCATACCCGACTTGCAAGCCATCAATATCACATCATTCTTTTATTCAACCATTGTATTCAACATGTTTCAACACAAATAGCCCTCTCATTTTTAAGTTTAAATCATATCAATTCTCAAAATATTTTATGTCATGCTTTTCAAGATATTTTCAAACAATTTACATCATATGAACATTTAAAACAAATTCACATCAAGAGAGTGATTCCATATCATTCATGCTCTCAAGTTAACATCTTTTTGGAATACAAGCATATACATATATCATATATCAAATCACTTTGGAATTAGGCCTAAAGACCAAATCAATATCATAATGATGCTTGAAACATATTTATATTCATGATTTCAAAACCCCCATTTTTAAAACATGAATTTTCAAGCCCATGAGATTTTTGAGATAACCCCACGTACCTCTATATGCTAATATGATAGGTGCTTCTTGAAGCCTACGTTGCGGAGATTTCAAATCTTCAATTTATTTTGAAAACCCATGGTTGAATCTTGAACTACTTGGGTTTTTATTTTGAAATCCTAGAGAGAGTTCTTGAACAATTTTGATGAATGAAGGTGTATTTTGGGGTCTTTGAGAACTGAATTTCGTGTTTATGGCTAAATAAGGGTGGAAAAAGGACCATTTTGCCCCCAAAACGGAGTGTTTAATTCACTTGAAACCTTTACATAGGCGCCGCCTATGCTATCGCCTATGTTTTCCAGGGGCCATGTGCGATTGGTTAGGCAATGCATACTATTTTGAAAGGCCATAACTTCTTGCTCGGGTGCCGGATTTTAGCAAAATTGGTATCGTTGGAAAGCTAACTCGAAGACCTATAATTTGACATATAGTAGGATTTCTAATTCGATATATACAGAGATTTAAGTTTGATGGAATCTGACACAAATTACAACGTCTACTAAAACTTAATCGATCGAAATAGTTTCAACTCGCTCTTGAGTTGAAGGACCTCTATGGTCTAAATTCAAGCTTGAATGGATTGACATACTACGCAAATAATTAACATGCCATATTAGCAGAGGATTTATGGATTCGAGATTATCAACGCATCGGAATCATGGTCTATATTGTAGCGCAAAATGCGGGGCATTACATTATCTCCCTCTTGGGATCATTCGTCCCCGAATGATGGATAGAATGTCGAAGTCTTAAGGGTATGGGATAACGCGGACATGATATGTTCCCTAAGAAAGAATACACTGATCGAAAACATGACTATAAGATTGGAACTACTGATATTTTAAATGCTTATGCCGGACATACATATCCGAGACATGGAATACACAACTGAAGCGACTCATAGGCTGAATTCTCATAATGAATCATGCCTATATGATGCATGGATTTGTTACTGAGTTGTTCTCATTAATGTAGAACTGAATACACTGATAAGCTAAACTTTTTTATTAAATATGCATTTCTAATGCATGCATATCTGACTGAACTGACGTATGACGTATGACTGAATACGCAATGATAATTGGTGCAAAGCTTGTATTAAGAATCTATGCATGCAGCTGAATGGGGTATCTCCCCCTTGGTACCCTATGTCCCTCTATGAATGCTCAATTCACTAAGATACTCGAAAAACTGAGGTGATGCACAGGACACTTACGAATTGAATCATAACTGAACATCTGGAATCTGGATTTAATGCCTGATGCATGAACTGGGCTATACTCGTAATACTAGTATACTCTATCTTGGAATAGTAGCATGTCTGAGATTTCGAGTAGCATGAATAAGTGCAAAGACGAGAAAACAAGTCATTCGAATCTGACTGCTAAACTGACATATTAGCCATACAGACTGAATTATACTACACCCTCATACTTAACTGGAGTATCTCTTCAGCAGAATTCTCTAAAGAAATTCTAACGGTAATAGGGAGCCATGAATCATGGGTATGGATTATACAAGACATCCAACTGAGGAAATCACAACATTGACACTACTCTACAGTCTGGAATATAGACATATAACTCCTAAATTAGGATAGAATTTTCAAACCTTTGGCAATACAACTTCTTACTTTCAGGCTTAGCGCACTTCCCAAATATCGCTTAACTATATTATTCCCTATAAATATCATATTCATTCAACTCAGCTTAAAATTTTCATATGAGCATTGACAAATCTTTCTACTAATGTTGGAAATAACTTAATCCCTTCGTCGTGATCAAGCCTAACTCTAAGTCACAAAAAATACAACATGCCAGACCACGCTATTATTCTAAACCATATGATGCAATCTTCTATATCTCCTTTAAAGATCACATCCTAAGTATAACATGACTTACCATTTTAATGACTACTTTGAACTCTTAATATAAAGTCGCTAATGCATATTGCGACCTTCTACTACAATCCTAAAACGTCATTCAAGCCTAATTTATAACCACATGTTAACTCCAAGGCAATCACCCATAAATACATACTTTACATAGTTTCTAAACTATTATCAATATAACTCCCATGCGCTATCCTAAAAACATAAACACACCAACTTTTCCACTAACCATCACATGTATCAAAGACTTGGCCCCAAATCTTACTTCATACTTATGGCCTTATCTAAACAAGCATACTATAATCTTTCATCAACAAGAACATTTACATCATCACCACTATCATTGCATAGGAAGGGTCACTAAAAGGTTAAAACATAAGACCCTCAAGCGTGAAAAGATCTTTATATGGGACTGAGCACACTATAAAGAGTGAGTACATGCGTCATAAGTTGCATGACCTCAACTAGAGTTCATAACATAAGGAATGTGATTCCGAACACTTGAATGAACTAGAACTCATTATCTTGGAACTGGAAGAGTACGTGACTCTCTATCATATACCGGAATCATGAACTATGATCACGGAACTGAATCGTAAGGCATGAGTAAGCATCCGGATAACTAAAAAAAATACTGAGGTGGAAATGGGTTGAGATCCACCCTCACTTTCTGATATTCTAAATCATACTGCATCACTACTAAAATCTAAGAGCCTTACTTGGTCATTCTTTCTATCATCTCCCCCTCAGCTTCACATCATCATCTAGAGTTTGGGAGATCCTTTACCAGGTTCTAACTGAACTACACTTACTGCACTCTAAGGTCTTAAAAAAATAATAATGCATGCATATCATAGAACTTAATCCGAATGACTACCTTCTGGGATACATTAGTTTGCACACTTATTTCTATCGGTTCAACCTTTAAAACTCAAACTTAGATTCTAACACTTAACATGGATATCACCAAGCCTTTGATGAACCAAACCACTTTCGACATAGTGTACTAATATCGCGACTCCCAACTTATGCCTCATTAGTATGAGGATCACAATCATATAAAAGGCTCAACACTATCAATCAAAACTCTTTAACCTAACTATTTAGAACCCATATAACATCTACTAGTCTTTTCCCATCTAGCAACTCAACGGTACTACTAGCCACACGCAATATGTAATATCCTTAGAAAGAATGCCGCAACCTCATGTCACCTTAGCCATACTTCTACATCACACATAAAATATCATACATCACTATGAATCAAATAAACTTAATCTATTGCATGTACCGTTCAAGCCTATTATATCACTTCTATACAACTAGTATTCATTAACCAAGAAATCTTCACATCCACCATCATGGACATCAACTATTCAAACTTAATATCTAGTGCTATGCATGATTTACAACCCAACCTTACACAAAAATTTCACTTGGAAACTATAAATAGACATCACAAAACACTAGTGCACTAGAACTTCATAACCACAATAATCGATCATGATCTAACGATTTTCCTTATCATAATCCATTAGCATGTACTATTTCAGCACCTCAAGCCTACTAATTTAATCCCACAAAATATGCATCATCAAACTCTTGCCACTATTTACGATCACACCATTTAAATTCAAGCCTATAGTTTAGTATCAATAATCTACCACCAATGAAGAATGCAACATAATATAAATATACTAATCCATCAAATTGGTACATTCTACCCAAATATCTCAAAAATCTACTACATACCTTCTCACAAGTAGCACTAGTTTACAACTACCAATGAAAAGAGGGTCAAGGGGTTAAAGCCTCATAATAGACATGGTCAACCTTATCCTTATATTATAACCCCATACAATCGTATCTACTTATACTGCTTTCTCACATCACAATTACTTACCCAAGCATACATTTACACTACCTTCAAAGTCTACAACCATCATGAGTCTATACTTATAACCTACGGGCTAATCTGGCCATTTTCATACTTCAAGCAAGGACAATTCACCTCGCGTAATAACTCCTTCTCTATCTTCTACTAATAAACTAAAACACAAGGACGAATCATCTCTTTACCAGCCCAATCTCATGCAATGAGATTCAGCTATACATATATTAAACCTACACAAGAACAAAAAGTTGGACAACAAGTTTCTAGTGAATCGAAATAGGCCTCACACGGCTTCACTAGACTTTGATTTTGTATTTTGAACAAGAGAATGGGATGAATGACAAGTCAACTATGCTAGTGAATCGAAAGAGCCCTACACGACTTCACTAGACTTTATTTTTCAATAATACTTTGATGACAATATTTCATGAGATAGAGATTTAATACGCAATAGTCAATGAACTAAGAATACACATCTTACTATGTAGAAATAAAATCGGAGTCAAACACTTCCTCCATGGACTACCATACTGTCCACACATGCTGCTAGCTACCAAATTAATTTATCACTATAAAGGGGTAAATCATCCTCACTCTGACTTCTAACTTTGTGACTTCACATCACCAACTTCTTAGTCTAATTTCATTACCAATAGGTCATGACAATAACACTTTAACACACACTACTATTCGGGTGGAAATACAGTTCCAACATTCTGCTATACCTTATTACTTTTGAAGCGTGACACTGACAATAGAAGTTCTGAAAAGAACTGAATATACTTAATACTGCAGGCTGAAAAGCACGATTTCATCAAAATCAAGGTTCACACTAGAACCAACACACTCAGAAGCACTAACAGACTCTTCTCAAGTCCTTGCAAAAATTTTATATGATTCGATCAGAACGAACCATACCATTTACTCTAAACTTCTGTATTTGAATCGGCCCAAAGATGAGACATGTCTGAGTAAGGAAAGAATTGGGATGACTATTAATTTCGTATGGGCGACACCATACCATGAATTTGAGTATGAAAGAGGAACATTCTGACTCTATTACACGAACTAGAACATCAAGAAAGAGAGACATTCCTAAACGCCTAGTAGCCTCCTGCTTATAGGTGTGGCGCGCTACACACCCATAAATAAGACTCTACCCGACTCGATTTCGCAGACACCCTGGGACCATGAACCATGCTCTGATACCAAGTTTGTCATGACCCAAACCGAGGACCTAGCTGTGACGAGTATCCCAAACCATAAAGGCCCGAAATACCCCTATCTATCTAGTAGTCATGCACATAATTTATATGATAAAAACAAATACAGAAGATAAACAATATTATGAAAATATGGTCAGGAATCATTCGAAAGCAATAATGGGGAATAATGTCCCACAATTTCAATATATCTCTATATCGTCTGTGAAATCTCTATTACATGACTGAAATAAATATCTATCTGAACACTGGGACAAGGCCCCCAGTAGACCCAAAACTAATAAATGATAAATGAAACTGCCAGATATCGGGCCTTCCAAAATATAAAAGGCTCACCAAGTGACTCTGCGAATCTGTCTGAGAAAATCTACTGATTTTCTGAACTCCTAGACTGTGCCTCCGAACCTAGGAGGGAAGGGGGTCAATACAAAAGTACTGGTACTCAGAGATATCTAAACAAAACATAATATTCTTACAAGATATAGTTGAGATCCATTATAAAGCAGTTTCATATAAAATCATTTGAAAACACATGGGCGTAATGTAATTGGTTTCAACAACAATGCAATGCAACTGAGCTACGTGGAATACCCTACATATCATATTTACACCAACTTTCAAACCTCGGTTGCCGTTGATATTAGAGTATAAGTGAGGGGAAGACACACAAGATCACACAGCAGGGTATCTCGACCAAATGGTAGTGCACAAAATCATAAAGCAGGGCTCCTAACCATAGTCCCAATTTGGGAATGACATAAAGGCAGGTACGCAAGATCACAAAGCATGGTACGAAGTTCCCATGTAGGCAAATACAATTTCTAGCAATGAGCCTTTACACTCAAATGCCTTCTTTGGGCATCCACCTATCTCATGAAAAATTAATGCATTCAAATTTCATCTGATTGAATCACATATCATATTATTTAGGGTATCGTCATACCCGACTTCCAAGCCATCAATATCACATCATTCTTTCATTCAACCATTGTATTCAACATATTTCAACACAAATAGCCCTCTCATTTTCAAGTCAAAATCATATCAATTCTCAAAATATTTTATGTCATGCTTTTCAAGATGTTTTCAAGCAATTTACATCATATGAACATTTAAAACAAATTCACATCAAGAGAGGGATTCCATATCATTCATGCTCTCAAGTTAACATCTTTTTGAAATACATGCATATACATATATCATATATCAAATCACTTTGGAATTAGGCCTAAAGACCAAATCAATACCATAAAGATGCTTGAAACATGTTTATATTCATAATTTCAAAAACCCCATTTTTAAAATATGAATTCTTAAGCCCATGAGATTTTTGATATAACCCCACGACCTCTATATGCGAATATGATATGTGCTTCTTGAAGCCTACATTGCGGAGATTTTAAATCTTCAATTTATTTTGAAAACCCATGGTTGAATCTTAAACAACTTGGGTTTTTATTTTGAAACTCTAGAGAGAGTTCTTGAACAATTTAGATGAATGAAGGTGTATTTTGGGGTCTTTGGGAACTGACTTTTGTGTTTATGGCTAAATAAAGGTGGCAAAAGGACCATTTTGCTCTAAAAATAGAGTGTTTAATTCACTTGAAACCTTTACATAGGCGCCGCCTATGCTATCGTCTATGTTCACATAGGCGCCCCCTATGTTATCACCTATGTTTGCATAAGCGCCGCCTATGTTTTCCAGGGACCATGTGCGATTGGTTAGGCGACGCATACTACTTTGAAAGGTCATAACTTCTTGCTCAGGTGCCAAATTTTAGCAAAATTGGTATCATTGGAAAGCTAACTCGAAGACCTATCATTTGATATATAGTAAGCTCTCTAATTCTACATATATAGAGAGTTATGGTCAATAGAATCTAACACAAATTACAACATCCACTAAAACATAATCGATCGAAATAGTTTCAATTCGTCCTTGAGTTGAAGGACCTCTATGATCTAAATTCAAGCTTGAATAGATTCACATACTATGCAAATAATTAACATGCCATATTGGCATATGATTTATGGCTTTGGTATTGTCAACGGATCGTAATCATGGTCTATATTGTAGCCCAAAATGCGGGTTGTTACAATAATGTTCTTTGGGCAAGAAACGTTAACAACAATATAAGCCTTGGTTTAATATATCTCTCCAAGGATCTTGAGAAATTTAACAGCTATCCTTGGGGTTGTGAAAGCTTCAAAATGACTTTCAAATATTTGTTGACTACGTTAACGCTAAAAACAGTCAACTTATATAGTTTTCCATGGGTGTTCATGGTAAATATTTCTTTTATCATTATATGATTTATCATTTTTTTATTCAATAATCCTTTTAATTTATTGGGGTTATGTTATAGGATTGGGCATTTGAAGCCATTCCTTATTTGAGACAACAAGTGAACTACCATGAAGAAGTTTCCTGTCCAAGAATTCTGAGATGGTTGTCGGCCAAAACAGACAAAAATGCAAAACTTCTTAATCTTTTCAACCCCCGCACCAAGGAAGCAGTAATTCCAATTCTAATCAAGTTTTTGTTTTAATTAATGATTAAATGATTTCATTATCATTCTTAATATATGTACCAATTTATTTTAGATTGTCCATCCGTGGCTTATTCCGTCCAACCGAGAGTTGAAGATGCCATTTTTTCTTACTTTACTGTCTGTGTAAACTTTATCGGACCCTAAGGTCGTTGATAGAATAAAAATAGAATTTTTTGAAGTAACAAACATCATAATAAAAATAATTTTGGAGGGTGGGGCAAATGATGCTCCTCTTACAGTTTTTGAAACAAAAAGCCATTATGATTATGATCATAATGGTTGTACAGATTTTTCTACAAATTTGGCCACATCTAGCGAATGTTCTTCATGCAAATGTCAAGACTAAAAGGCGAAATACGACGGAGTGATTAATGCTATTAATGCACTAACAACTTCTGTAAAGGAATGACATTTAAGAGGGGTGTCATTCCATCAAAGAGGATTTCATATCCAGACACTCTACTAGAGATCAAGGCGGATAAGAGGAGAAGGAAAGAAACTTCCAAGGCATCATCAATCATAAAAAAAAGCAAGATTACAATGCCTCTGTCTTTGTCTTGCACCGATGTTCAGTGTGCAAAGGCCACAGAAGAGCAGCTTGGGCTGAAGAAAGTGAATGTACATCATCTGTTCCAATAAACAAATAAGCACATATCTTTTTCAACAGATGATACATCTGCTGAAAATTATCAAATAGATGTATAAATCTATTGCAACTGTTGTCTAACCTGTTGTATCAGATTCATTATCTTTTTCAACAGATGAGTCTTATGTTGCAATCGATGGGTCATCTGTTTAAAATTATCATACTGCTCTGATTTACCTGTTCAAATTTGTCCCAATAGATAATCCATCTGATGTAACATAAGAATCATCTGTTGCAACAGATGGAAAATCTGTTGTATATCTCTATTTTGCATTGACAATTCTGGCTTTCCAGGTGGATGTCATAACTACTGTCGAAGAGCATAATATGACAGTTGATAATCCATCAAATACTTCCAAAGATGAAGAAAAAATGGAGACTATCAGTTTAGGAGAACAGAAGAATTACCCATTTGAAGGGCTCAACATCTCGGATGAGGATCCAAAAAAACTAATACAGTTGATCAACGACTATTTAGAATGGATTGCCGATGAGCTGTTAAAGCATCATGCCGGCAGGTACATAAATCAATTTTATGGATATTGATTTATACAATTCTTGTTGTAAGAACCTGACATTAACACATATAAATCATCATGTAGAAAATAAAATGATGAGCGCTACAAAGTTAACGAATCGAGACTTGGTTTTGATATGTTTGACTTTGTTGTTGCATATTCCGGAATGAATAATTGGTTCTATTTGATGTCATAGCCCTAAACTTACTGGAATGATGAGGTTTAAAGGTCAAACATATTACTATTAATTAATACTTTATTTAATTGCATCTATGTATTGATTTCTTGGTTACGTAATCCAAAATATTTGATAATATGTGCTGCACATCGATGTCATTTTTTACTACCTTTGAAAGAAGGCCAAGTTGCAAACACAAGACTAATACAAATACACAACAGGCAATTGTTTGTACAAAATTTACATCAATAATGCCTATGATAGGTATTGTCAACAGCAGCCGGAAGTTTGTTGAAATGAGGAATGCTTAATCAACATCATTAAAGGTTTTAGCATTCCGACTGACTTTCCTTGGCATTTGGTTGATGAAGTGTACATCCCAATTAATTGTGGTGATGAATTCCATTGGGTGTTGGCTGTCGTCGTTCTAAAAGAGAGGTGCATCTGAGTTTATGACTTCATATCGTGAAGGAGACGTTTTGGGCCGTCGTTTGAGATACAAAAGCTGGCCAAAGTATTGCTTACTTACCTTGATATGAGTGACTTTTTGGATCAAAAGGGTCGTACTGATTGGTTGACGATTGAAGTATACCGGGATAAAATGGCTAATCCATTTGATGTACAATATGTTGACGGAATTGCTCAACAAATCATTGGTGTCTGTAAGTTTAAATGTCATGATTTAGTTTCATTTCACAAATTTCACAACGCTTGCATGAACTGCAAGATATGGATTATTTATTTTTTTATAACGCAGGGATTGCAGTCCTTTTGTTGCCGCCTATGTCGAGTATTTGAGCGATGGATTACAAGTACCAAATGATGGACATGATGCCGGATTACTCCGCAAAATATATGATGCTCTTTTATGGAAATATGGAGAAGCAAAAGTTCAAAGGTCATACGCAACCGACATTAAAGATCCACGATGACCAAAGCCGAATTCCATAGCACTGGATGAAGAACAACTTGTCCATATTGATTAGATCTTTATAGCTTGAGTCCTTCAATGTAATAACTTATCCTTCTTGGTTTAAATTGTTAATTTATTTGTAGAATAGATCGTTTGTACTCATAATGAATTTTTTACATTTCATTTATTTGTTGAGTTAGTTTATTTCATATAATTTCCAAAGGCTTCAATTTATTTTATTCTGTCTATGAATATAGTTAATTCTGAGTTTTGAACATGTTAATTGAAATGAAGTACTAGATTCAAATATCATAACAGATAATACATCTGCTGCAACAGACGACATACCTTATCAGATAGATTTAGACATATGTTGCAACATGAGATACAACACATAGGTCATCCTGCTGGAAATTATATAAAAGGTCTTCCTACTTTTTTTATTTGCTCCAATAGATTACCGATCAGTTGCAATAGATAAGTTATATATTGTGACAGATAGACGGAGAACATCTGCATAATGCAACAGATGACCAACCTATTCCAACAGATAATCAATCTTTCACAACAGGTACTATATCTATCACGACAGATATAAAATTTATTGCATTATAAAAATTCAACTTTGCCAGACATAAAAATTATTGCCCCTATATATATAGTGAATTGGCTTAAAATGAAAATTTGTTATCGTGTTCGTCCCTGTCTTTGTACATGTTCTTTTTTATACACGGGCTCCAACCATTTAGTTAGTACCCCATATGCCTAGACCCATTGCATCTTTCCCATAATGGTGTTGCACACATCGGTCATTTGTGTGCCGGTCAGCAAACACTCCATGTATGCAAGCAAGTACGGACTGCACCGATTGTATTTTTTAGAAGCTGGATGTTCTTATTTTGACCTTCAAAAACCCATGATTCCTTTACCAAGACTTTAGCTGGCAAATGATCCATCATCTTACTCTGCGTCAACAACTTGGGCAACAACTTCAAGAGTGGCTGCATGTGGGTTAAAAACGTCTTCTTGCTAAGCACAGGTAAGTTGCAGTCATAAACCTTAATCTTTCCCTCGTATAGTAGTATCTCAACAGTGATAAAATGGGCGATATCCACGTTCATGAATACAAAGATTCTATTTACCTTGGTCCAGCTCTTGCCGTATGGATATGGCCTCTTCTCTCTAACATATTTAATTGCTTCTTCATCCCATTGGAACGTAGAAACTAACTGATCAAATCCCAGATCACCGGAATCAGCTAGATTATAATAGTCAATGTATCTAACTTCGAAATTATTGTAGAAGTTGAGGTCCATTACCCTTTCATCAGCATCATAAGCATCTGGGTACGCTAATTGCCTGCCCCTCATGACGCAGAGAATTTCATCAACATACTGTGGTATAAGAAGATAATTTTTAAATAGGTTAGTAATTGTAAAGAATAAAAATACAGTGGAAAGAATTCGATGCATAGGGTTCTCTGAATCAGTTCATAGATTACCTAGCCAACACAACTTATGCAGCAAATGTATATTATGTTGCAACATAATACCAAGCTGTTGCAACAGATTACACATCTGCTGCATAGATTCTTCTTCATGGAGTAGATTGGAAAGGAAGGTTAACAAAAGTAAACTTACATTGTCCTCGTACCATACACACATATTTTTCATATTTGAGAAGTCGTTAGCGGCAAATGAATGCATGGTGTATTCTTTTTTAACCTCCATCTTGATGAATTCTTCTAGTTCCTTTTTCTTCTCCTTGCCAAGCACCGCAAATATGTCCACCTTCTTCGGCGGCTCCTGAACTTCAACAACTAATTGAGCGGGGGGAGTTGTATTTTTTGCTAATTTCAGAACGGAGAGAATTTGTCTAATTTTTATTCTCTTCCTCCTAACCTTCACTGTAGGAGTGCATGGCTCTCTCACCTCGTTAGATAGTATGACACCCCTCCTGGATTTCAACTCTTCGACGACTTTAGTAATAGCCTCTAGATTGTAAAGGAGTTTAACCTCTCTGTCCTTGTACACTTTGCATTTGCAATGAGAACATAAGGGTGAGGAGGGGTGAGAGGGACCACTGTAAGGGTGGGAGGACCGGTGTAAGGGTGAGAGGGAGGTCCTATACAAGGGGTGTTTTCAAACATATTTATTTTTTGCTGAGCACCAACATGCTCATAATCACGACTGGAAGCAGAAGCAGAAGTAGGTTGGATGACACTATCACAAATAACTCCATCAGCAACACCCTTAGAAGAAGAACCCAGATCTGTTGTAGTTTGAGTTAGGTCATGAAGACCTTCAACATTAGACTGGCCTTGCCTAACTTCTCTTCTTAAGGATGTTGATCCATCTAATTCCTTCTTTATTAACTCCACCATTGGGTCTTTTTTTATATCAACAAGACCCAGAGTAAGAAAAGAAGTCATCCTCAGCTTATCAATGGTAGGCACAATCCAAGGATGCACAACTTATAAAAAAATGATAAGAGGAATTTAAATCATATAATAATAACTTATAGTTAGTTGGGTTACATGGGGCTCGAGTTTTGTTAACACAACCAACTTATGCAACAGACGATCTAGCTACCGCAACAGCTCTGTATGTTGAAACAGATTGATAATATGTTGCATCAGAATACCCATCTGTTGCTTAATTTATGGTAGATGGGTAATCTGTTGAGTAGGGTTCAGAGAATAGAGTAACATATGGTTAATCTGTTGTAAAATATGGATCATCTGTTATAACAGATTACCCATCTGTTGCACCAATTGTAGTTGACGGGTAATCTTTTGCAACAGATGGAACATCTATAACAATATCTTTATTTGAGGCAAATTATTTTAGTTGAAAGAAGACGTACTGCATCATCCGGAGGGTTAAAGAGATCATCCTCGTTAATATTTTTTTGTTGCTCTCTACTGCATCCAACCACCTAAGGATCCTTGGATGAGAAACCTTATTCGGGTAATCCGTGAAATGCTTTTGGAGGGGAGGAATGACTTCACATGCCCAAGCCTAAAAATTGTAAATAGGAAGGAAGCAAAAAAAAAAAAGTCACAAGTATATTCAATATAAATTAATGAATGAGTAAAAATAGTGATCAATTTTACCATGAAAGCCCAAGGAAAGTCATAGAATGTGGTGTTCTTTGGCTTTAGCTCTTTCAGTAAATATTTGACAGTCAAGTAGTAGCTGTCGTAGCCCCAGGGATAATCGTTAAATTTCCCAAAATCATCAGCAAGCGCCAAAAAATCACGTTCTATGACTTTCTTGACGTCTCTTGCCAATAAAACGGAATGGACAAACCAAACTAAGCACAATTTCTTCGTGTAGTGCTTTGGTATGTCTTTATTCTTGAGATCCACTATCAAATCCTTTACTTTGTAGCTAAGTCCAACAATGCTCAACAACCCATATTTTTTGACCTTGCATTTGTTGGACCCTTTGTGGGGTGTTTTCTTGATGGTAGGTTCTTCTGGACGATCGCATCTCAAGCCCGTCATAATGGCAAACTCTTTCAATCCAAAACAAACCAGCATGCCACAGTAGTTGATCCAGACTTTATCCATCTTATTTTCTCCCTCCTTCAGACCTCTATCATCCCTTCTCATACATGATCCTACACTTGAGATGGCCATATACCATGATCATTGGGAAACAAAAAGGGCAGATCCCAGACAACTCAAGAAAGTGTGCAAAGCAGCTCTTCTTAAAAAGTCCATCTATGTTTTCCTCTTCATAATACTCCTAAGTTCGTCAAAACGTTTCCCCAACTGACATTTATGTACAAGATCACCAAATACTGCTTTAGGGTTATTCATCGGCATCGCAACTCGAAACTTGTCAATACTAATGATTTTGACAGAATTATGTTGGAATTTTGATATTATTTCACCCCCTATTAGTGAGGAAGAGTTATCACTTTCCTTGGCTTTATTTTGCCCTGACTGAGATTGTTCTGAAAGTTCCTCTGAATCTATCTGTATTCTAACCTTTTTTGTTTGGTGATCGGAAGTTGATCCACTTTCTTCACTTTCTATTTCTTTTCTTTTGGGAGACATCTTTTAACTACAAACAAAAGAAAAACAAAAAATACATTGCATTTGATGTCTGCATAATTTTTTTAAAAAAGGTGAGACAAATTTCAATAGATTATTCATACCACATAACCAAAAAAAATACTCCAACGGACAACTTATCAGTTGGAACAGATGGGCAACCCGAATCTGTTTGAAGAACTATTTAATATCTCCCCACAGATACTCCACCTGTTGCAATAGGTGGAGAAATTTCAATAAATTATTATATTCCGCATTACAAGAAAATACTCCAACGGATAACCCATCAGTTGGAACAGATAGGGAATTTGTTTGAAGACCTATTTAATATCACCCAACAGATCTTTCACCCATTGCAACAGATGGACCACCACCACCACAACGAATGCCACCAAGACCACCATCAATTCCACTAATACCAACACTAAGACCACCGACACCACCGTCAAAAAACACAAATACCAACACTACCAATAATAGCCACCAATAACACTACAAACACCATCCAATAATACCACGATAGTCAATAAAACACTGAGAGAAAAACTAGGGTTTTCTTGGGTGCTTCCTACTTTTTTAGCATCAAAATTCAAAATTGTTAACCCATTCTCGAAGATAATACAACTAAAAGTTTTTTTTTTAATGATTAACTAAAAAGCCCTATTTTTTAGAATAAAGAACAAATGTAGAACTTTTCTCGAACTTTGTTACATGTGAAGATAGAGAAAACAACGGATACAAGTGGGAATGAAGTCGAAAAAAAAAACTATATGTAGTTGTAAATGGAAAGAAAATCGACCTATTTTGAAGGGTTGAGCAATATGTTGAGTAGTTGTTGTTTGTATTATTTGTATTATTGAGAGGGAGAAGACACCCCGAGAGAGAGAGAGAGAGTGAAGACCGAGAACTTAAGATTTGAAATGAAAATGTTTTTGCGCAAATGGATGATTTGTATGGGTTGATTTGTAATTTTGAAAAAGAATGACAAGTTTTGAAATTGCTAATTTGGTCCGAATTGATCTTAATTAATTTTAAATTTTTTAAAAGATATAGTTTTTAAAACATTGAGTTGATGAGAACTCATTTCTACTCAGAGTGATTGATCTACGACTCGAGTCAGGATGAACGCAATACCACTGCCATGCAATTACAATGACTAGATTTCCCTGCAGCTCATTCATTCATCCCTAGTTCCACCTAAATCAATTGCTATGAAATCTGTTACAACAAACGACTAAGTTGTTGAAAATTTTCAAACAGGTACATATATGTTGCAACAGATGACATATTTGATTTAATTATCAAATAGATATTTGCATCTGTTGTGACAGATGACTGAGCTATTGAAAATTTTCAAAAAAATATTTATATTTGTTGTAACAGATGACATATCTGATTTTATTAATTATCAAATGAACATTTTCATCTGTTGTCACAGATGACTGAGCTTTTGGAATTTTTAAACAGATATTTATATTTGTTGTAACAGATGACTGAGCTGTTCGAATTTCTAAACAGAAATTTATATATGTTGCAACAGATGACATATCTGTTTGAAAATCTTTTTATCTCTTTTAATTTTAAAGCAAGAAACTTCTGATCCGAGTAGATAATATCAAGTAGTAGTACTTACTACTAAAGGCGGTAAAAAATGTTTCTTGGATATCTCAAAAGCGAGTTTATTGAGCAGTCTCATCTTGTCTTTTCAGTGTCAGTAGTCTTAGTCTTCCTCATTCCCCTCAAATTATTAATGAAATTAATGAGTATTAATTAATGAATATTGAAAACCACCATGTCTACGTACACAATACATCTATAGAAATTATCTCATCTCTTCCTTCAGCTGTAGTTTATTTTATTCAAATCTCATTTTTTTTCTCTCTCCTATTTATGGTCACAACTCTTTTTCTCTCTTTTCTCTTCGCTTCAAATAAAGATCTTTTCAGATCTAAACCCATCCATATCTTTTCTCTACTTAAATTTCTGTTTTGATCCTCTTTTTGATATTAAGGTATCGTTCATTATTGTCCTTTCATTCTCGTCTTCTTCTTTGCATGTTATTTACATCTATTTTTTATTTAATTACTATTTACCCATATCATATTTATTAAATTTTTTATAAAGAACATGTAAGTGTTGAATAAACAATCTGAGAATTTTTATTACAATATGAAAAAAAGTCATCTGTTGGGAGAAGTTTAAAAGCCTTGTTGGCAGTATCATTTTTTTTGTATGTATTTTGTTTGTTTCATTATTGTTGATGCAATTATTGATGTTGTTGGTGGGGTTGGATTTTTTGGAACTTGTGGTGTTGTTGGTGGTTCTGACACAAAGGATGTTGTTTTTTTGTTGTTGATGATGTTGTTGGAACAAATGTTATTTCTTTTTTGTTGATGTTTATGCTGTTGTTGATGTTGAAATAGATGGACAAACTGTTAGAACAAATAAATCCACCAGAAAGGCTGGTTTGATGTATTCCATCAGACTCCACATTGATAACGCTCAAACTACAGCTCTCGTAAGAGTGTAAGCGGTCGTTGTCAAATATAGAATCCAACTGGGTTGGGTGTCGAATCCCACAGGGAATACTTTGTCACTAAGTGTTGTAATTGTTAGCAGACTGTTGGTCGAAAATTCTACGGAAAGGGGGGATTGTTTTAAGGCGTGAAATAATGTTAACAAAATAAAGAAAGAAACGATTAATGTAGTAAGATTTAATTAACAGAGAAAAATAAGTTAGGGTTATGTCCACCTTATGAGTTCTACGTATCTATTAGCTATGAGTTATGCGGAATTCAGACATGCATGCACTTATAGAGATTCGTATTCTAATGGTAAATCCCAGTGTCTCTCGACCATCCAGGATTATTTCACTTTAACTCTCTCGAGCTTAAAGTGTATACTAACGGTACAAACTCTCCAAGAGGTTAATCCAGTTACGGCACTAAAGTGTAGATAGGGGTTGGTAGCCCTATTTCCTTGTCACACTCTCTTTTCCAGACATGTAACTTTTCTCTCGAACAAGTTAATGCTATACTGGCGTATTCTATATGTTTGCAACCACAAGAATTTAATTAAGATGAAGAGAGTAATGATATAAGTAGCATACGCATCAAGAATTCACAAACTCATAGTAATAGATAGTATATCAAAAGGCTTCCAACACCTAACAGAGAAGTTTAGCTACTAATGAGTGCAACAGAGATCACAACAGATGTAAACATCATACCACAACCTAGAATGATCTTGGAAATGGATGATGTTAACGTCAACTAGGGTTGGACGTTTTTGCTCCTTCCGTTGATCAAGTGTTTGCTGGCCTTTCTCTGTCTTGGACTTATAAATTCTATCACGTGAATTTTACTAAAAGTGACGTATGAAAAGAAAATAGAATGGTAGTAAAAATTGCTTGCTGAAAAATCCAGCAAATGGGATTTTTATAACATCCTAGACCTAGTCCTACTCGGTTACTGCATCCTTGTCATATTCCTACTAGGTTACTGCTGATCCCCAAGTCTTTAGAAATACTATTTTTGCCAGGGACAAGTTTTCCATGCATCACGTTCAGTCCACAAGATTCCAGAAGCTGCCTTCCCTCTTATGTGAAGTTTCCATTGCTACCGAAAGATCCACAAAGTGCTGAAATCTTCATCATTAATACCTGAAAACATGCTAATCACGTTGGTTAGCTCACTTATAGAAAAATGGACTAAAAGTGAAGGAATTATATATTTTGTCCTTAAAACTTAGCTAGAATATGGGTAAATTATAGTGCTTTAGGCGTGTAAATATGTCCAGCATCAACACCCCACACTTAAAGCTTTATTCGTCCTCGAACAAAATATTATGTCCATGCAAACATCTACTTAGGATTTCACAGTAACAGTACAAAATATTCATCAAGATAGGCACGGGAATCATTAACAAAGAGTAGGTTCCTTGATTGCTACTAGAAATAATTTAACCTCCAATATAGACTCGTGATGATGGTTAATTCGTATCCACAAGTTAAGGCACAAAGAATCATACAAAACTACCCAACAATCATCAACCATGTGTGTCTCACATAATATATCACCCATAATCACTCACAGTTTTACATTTTTTTTGAAACATGGGTATAAGATTCTCCTTACTCTCACTCTCACAAAGAATTCATATGTTACAACTGATGACCATAGGCTTTCCCTTAGTGTAATGCTCTACTAATATCAGAATGCAAAGCTTAGGATCAAATAGGTCTTTTACAGATTGTAATGTAGGCTAAGGGACAGGTAGGACTATTTTGGCCAGAAATAGTGACTATGTTCCCTAAGCGCTTTGATACATCACATTATGCCATTAACACTCTCTTTTAAGCAACCTCTCTACTTTCCTTTTATCTACCACCCTTTTTCACCTATTTTGTTATTCACTTTTAAACAGAATTAACTTTAACAAGAAGATAAGATGAAATTTAAAATTCAGAAATTGCCACCTTTGCGTAGTTTCCTTATTTTCAGTGCAGTTGTTGTTGGCGTAAGTTTTCTGGACTTGCTGAACATCATTTCTACCCTCGATGCTCGTGAGACTGCTTTGTTGGTCTTCTCCTATTTTCTACTTAGGTGATAATCCCGATCATACGTCTCCCTAGAAAAGTGTCCATCTTTATTGTTTTTCTTTCAAAGACACAACAGACGAAATTACATTACCGGATACACTTTCATATTTGCACTTGATTCAGATTTCACATCTATTAAGATAATTTCATCAGCCAGATTCATTAGAAGTTACTTTCTACCCTGTGTCTCTTCTTCAATTAACTCTCAGATGATATAGTCTTCCATCAACAATCCATTTTCCCTCGAAAACATTCTCCTACCGCACCTTTTGGCATATAATCATCAACCCGAGCGAGCAACCCAACCATATAAATTTTTGGCTAGGGAAATAACTATATTGATTTTTCATTTTTGTTTGATGCAGTGCGAGGTTTCGAGGGCCCTCTAAGGGTCTAATTCACACTTAAAGTTAAGTCCAATCATTGTTGGTTCTCTACAGTGACGACAAATATTGATCCCTTCTCAAAACTTGACACGCATAAACATGAGCACCAACCGTCAGTAATTCGTAACAGGGTATCTGCACCATCTTCATGAGGTCCTTGGCCTTATCAATTTTGAACCCATCAAACTTAACGGTACAATGACGGATCTTGTTTGAATGATCAATGCCTAATCGGTTAAAAACTGCATTCACAAAAATATTGTACTTTGTGTGTGTTATCCCGATAACCTTATCAGTAATACATACTTAACTCCCACACATATGATAGTGGATCCATCTGCACGCACCTTATTCTTCCTAGCCCATCTATGGCTTAAATTGAATAAACAGATGACTAGCTTGTTGCAACAGATGACGCATCTATTTATATTGTCAATCAATTGGAGACATTTGTTACAACAGTGATCAACCTATTGCAGAAATCAAATAGATATATACATCTGTTATAAAAAGAATGCCATTATGTTGTAAGTTATCTAACAGAAAGAATATATTTTGTAACAGATTACCCATCTGTTAGATATATCTTAAAGCAATTTTCTTTTCTTTCCGAGATACAATAATTTATAAACAGATTCTTTCTTACAAATATGGATGATCCAAATTCGTACAAGAATATTCATATTGAGTCTTTGCGTGAACTTCAAAGGCAGTTTGTTTGATGAACTCCAGAGAGATATTTGACTGACTTCGGAGCAAGGCTTCCGGATAAATGAAAGAAGTCTGATTGACAATAATAATAATAATAGTAATAATAATTAGGTAATATTTTTTATTTTAGAGATTATTTTCCTCCTTTTGTATATCAAATCTACCCAAGAGATTCAAAAATCTATGAACATCCATTTCAGTTTGTTGTCGACTTTGAATTTTCAATTCTTTTTTAGTATTTAATAATAATCATTCTGTTTATTCATTGTTCTCAACATGTCGACAGTTGGTGGTAGGAATTGAGCAACAATTTGTGTCAACAGTTAGAGGTTAATCTGCTACGACAGATCGATCATATGTTGCACTTGGCGGTTATTAATAAAAAAGGGATATTGTTGTTATTGAGAGGGTGAAAAGAAAGACATGACTCGGAGTTCCGATTATTCAATATGAAAAATATTTCGTAAATAAATAATAAGGAAATAAATAATAAACACAATTTATAACCACAAATTTAATAACTGATCGTGACTTTTAACCATTTTTATTTTTGAATTTGCTTTTTAAATTATTTATTATATAATAAAATGATTATTATTTTATTAAGGAATTTGAAAAGGTATTTTTTTTATTTATAAGATAAAAAAGTAAGCAAATTTGGATTAATGATATGATGATATAGTTATTTGTTTTTAGAAAAAGTAGATTATATGTTGCAACAATTAAATTATCTGATGCAACAGGTTCACTATGGTTGCAACAGATGATATATTTGTTGTCAGAGATGATTTATCTGATGCAACCTATATGAGTCACAACTCAATAAAAGCAGTTCTTGGAAAGAACTAATTAATAGTAATAATCTGAAAAGTCATGACTTATCACAATATTTCTTAATTTAATTAATTCATTACTTTTCAAATTAATAAAAAATATAATTAATAAATGGAGGTGAACAGTTAGATTATATGTTACAATAGATATGTTATCTGATGCAGCATATTTTATATTTGTTTCAACAGATAATATATCAGTTGTCACAGATGTGTTATCTGATGCAACACATATAGAATCTGTTGCCACAACTCAACAAAAACGGTTCTTCGAAAGACTAATTGATAATAATAATCTAAAAAATCATGACTTATATCACAATATTTATTTTTTTAATTTAATTAATATATGGAGGTGAATAGTCGCGCCTTTATGCCTCTCATTCAAATTCAATCCTCTATAAATAGGCCCGTCCTTACTCAATCGTTCATTCAAATACACACTCTATTTATTTATTGCATCTTGTCTTTCATATTACACTATAGAAGATAAGATTATGGCTGACCCAATGTGGGACGTTGCTTTTCTGCAAGACTCCATAAATAAACTTCAGAATCAAGTTTGTGATCTGCAACGAGAATTGGGAGGAGTTAGATCAAGAATGCTCCACGAGATATGCAGGCTAAGGAGGGCCTTGCTACTTCCGGTTGAAGATTGGCAGGCTGGCAATGATGATGTTGATAATAATAATAATAATTACACTATTATTTTTCTTTTAGTCTATTATATGTATTTTTATTTTTTTAATAAATAAATTATGTTTGATCTTTGACGTTTTAATTCATATTTAATTTTTATTCTATCTATTATCTTCTCAACAAACATTTCAACAATTCAACGTAAAAAGGAATAATTTAGAATTTAGTAGCAATAACAAGATTTATCTGTTGGGTTTGTGGCAGGAATTGATTTATCTTGTTTCAAACAGATTAATCATTTGTTGCAACAGATAATTAGTCTGGTGCAACAGATAAATATTCTGATGCAATAGATAATTAGTATGGTGCAACAGATAAACATCCTGATACAACAGATAATACGTCTGATGCAACAGATAATATGATGATGCAACAGATAAATAGTTTGATGCAACAGATTACTCATATGATGCACCAGATGATTGATCTGTTTAAATTATGGGCACTTGTGCTGGATTTATAATCGGGGTTCTATTCATTGTTGGAAAAACAGAAGTATACCCTGATGATAAATACGAATAAAAATCATAATTTTACTTACTAAAGTAACCTATGAAGTAATGTCAAAGTGGAAAGTAATGTAGTAAACTAAATTTGACCTAAGAAATTGGTCAGATCACAGTAGTAGCGTTGTACCAACAACAACAACAACAAATGGTCGACGAGAAGAAGATGAAGATGATAATGAAGTAGAAGATGATGATAATGAAGCAGAAGATGATGAATAAAGCAGCAGAAACAGAAACAATTAACTACAAAAATCGCTAAGAGAGAGAAAATAACAATGGATGAGAAGAGAGAGAAAGGTGCCTTTTTTTGCCTCCGTTTCCCATTATTTTAAGTATACATTGGGATCAAAGTGTAAATTTAAAAACTTGTGCGTTATTTTAAAACTTCCTCAACTTTCTTAATACATAATAAAGTAATTGTGACTTCCAACTAATAATTAAGACTTGTGTCACCTACACCTCATTTTAAAACTCTTTTATCACCTGTAACCCAAAGCCCCTAGTTTCTCAATATATGACAAATTTATAAGATTACATATATATTTTTCTTATACAAACATCAAAATAAAATCACTAAATAACCTTCATCAGTAACCTACACTAGGTTACATATTTATTTTCCAGTAAAAACATGCATGGAAACACAACATTATTTGACTTGCTAAAAGGATAGTACGAAATTACCTTCACCGGTAATCTATAGAATAGATGCATATAATTTTCTAATACATAGAGAACTTATAAGGTTACATTTTTTTTTTATATAAATATGAAAAAACACAACATTATTTGACTTGCTCGAAGGATAGTTCCATAATAACCTTCACCATTAACTTATTATTAGAGTAGATACATAATTTTCTAATACATAAAAAACTTATAAGATTACATATTAAATTTTCTTACATAAATATAAAAAACACAACATTATTTGTCTTGCTAAAAGGATAATTACGAAATATCCTTCACCAGTAACCTATTAGAGCAGATACATAATTTTCTAATACATAAAAAACTTATAAGATTACATATTTACTTTTCTTAAATAAACATGAAAAATACAACATTATTTGACTTGCTCGAAAGACAGTTTCAAAATAACCTTCATCGGTACATGTTACATTCCCAATGTCCAATACTTCCATCGTCACTAGTATATCTGTAAGCACAAGTTCGACATGCCCAACCATCACTACAATCATCATGTGAATTGCAATATTGATAACAAGTCGGTTCAAATTTATTAAGTGGAAGAAGTAATTTTACTTTCATCTTTGCAACATCAATTGATAAGTCTCTCAAAATCAATACTTTAGGACTCCAAGAGAGATTAACTACATGTAAATTAATTGTAATTATAATTAGAATAATTAATGCTATAATTTATTATTTCTTAACATATGTGTTCAGTTAGTAGTGAGACAAATATTATTGAATGAAAAAGATATTATAAAGATAAAAGAGTGGTAAAAGTATGGTGATATAGCTAATAGTAAGATTATTTTTATTATTTATTATTTTTTTATATGTACGTCAAGTTAATAGTGAATAAATATTATTAAATGAAGAAAATATTATAAAGATAGAAGAATGATAAAAGTAAATTTAGAACCTGAAATTGCAACAAAAACAAAGCAACGAAGAAAAAAACTTGCTTAAAGGAGGCCATTTTAATTGATTTTTGTTTAATATGAAAGAAGTGATGTTTCATTTACTTTCATGGAAGTATGTATTTATTGCATAGACCAGCTTTGGTATAAGGGCATTTTAGTTATTTTAGGTGTCGAACATCTGTAGTCACTGCAATTTACGTGTCCACCACACAGATTGCATGGTGCATGCAAGGGCATTATAGTCTTTTCATCTCCTTTGGCATTTTCTTTTCAATCCAGAAATATCCAGGTTTGTGATGATTAGACATCTCTTTTGTCATTTGTTCAAGAGTAAGGAATATTGGGAAAGTTGTTTTTAATTTTTTAATTTATATTTTGCTTGTATTTGGTGTGAGAGATTCGTTATGAATATGTAACGACTCAAATCATCATTTTATGTTAAAAGATTATTTCGAAGAAATACTTCGATCAAGAAAATTTTTGTATCGGACCATCTAGGAATTATTTTTGTGAAAAATTGCCATGAATCAAATTAATTTGAGTCGAATCCGCAAAATTGGGTCAGACCTGCTGATCCGTCGCTGCAGCGATGGGGAGATAGTAAGCTACCTGGGTATGTTTAAACCTTCTCTCCAGTTGAGACCTCTTATTTTGTTTGCCTCCTCTAAAAACATTTTAGATGATAACTATGCTTAGAACAGCAAGGTTTTAGAGGCAGAACTTGTTTACGAGGTAGGTTATTTTTAAATTGCAGTAGATTGGGGCTAGACTCATGTTTCATATTAGGAAATGCCTTACTTGCATGTGTTTTGAGTCAACACTAGAAGATAAGTAAGTAGAGTCGGGTTAATAAAGGAGGAAAAGAAGTAGGTCAATGGTGTTAGTAAGTAGATGTGGGAGTCGCGATTAGTATAGATAGCAATCGGTTGTTAACGAGCCTCAATGTTGGGGTATGAATGAGTAGTTAGATTTAGTATAAACTTGATTAATTATCTCTGTACTTATATGTAATCTATATGTTTGTGATCAACCTTCAGGCATCACTTGTGATTATTGATATGCCTGATTATTGAATTTGAGATTATACATTGGATGATATTGGGAGCAGATGTCACACTGACATTGTTATTGCCACACTGATATTATTATTGGATCAAGTATTACGTCGACATAGATATATTTATTGAGTTCGTCCCTTGTATATCATAGCTCTAAGATCTCTGCTAGCCCTAGTATGTGTGTACACTTTACATGCATGTAATCCTATTTAACTTGCTCTAACTTTCATAGTAATTTAGTAAAGTAAATAGTTTCCCTATATGAAAAATTTATAAGGTTACATATGTTTTTGTGAATTCAGAATCAAAATGAGTCAAAATATGAAAAAAGTGACACATATAAGTTATTTCTTTAATTTGTTGTCAAAATAGACTAAATAAAATATTTTATTACGTTTTATATTATTTTTTTGACGAATCTATAATGACAGCAAACTACAATAAAAATCGTAATAAAAAGTTACGTTGTTTAAATATTTTTATAAAACGTAATAAGAAGTTACGTATAACAGTCTCAACCTTCAACTCACAATCCTTAATTATTGAATGTTGAAATGGAAATTGATGGTTTTGTTATTACGATTTTTTGCACTGTAAAATATTTCTTTTATTCTATTTTGATAACAAATTAAAGAAATAGTTTATTTGTGTCACTTTATTCCTATCTTGACTCATTTTAAATTCGGATACTTTATTTTTCTTAGACAAACATAAATAATTTAATTTGCTCAAAAAATAAGTGCAAAATAACTAGTGAACCTATTAGAGTAGATAGTCTTCCTATATATGAAAACATTAACACACATGAAAACACAACATTATTTAACTTGCTTAAAAAATAATCACAAAATAATCTTCGTGAGTAACCTATTAAAGAGAATAGTTTCTCACTGAAAAACTTACAAGGTTACATATTTATTTTTCTTACACAAATATTGAATAACATTATTTAACTTGCTCAAAAGATAGTCAAAAATAAACCTTCATCAATAACCTATTAAAGCGAATAGTTTTTCAATAGCTGAAAAACTTATAAAGTTATATATTTATTTTTCTTACAACATTATATAACTTGCTCAAAAGATATATCACAAATAAACCTTCATCAATAACCATTACATCGAATAGTTTCCCAGTATCTGAGAAACTTATAAGGTTACATATTTATTTTTCTAACACAAACATGACAACACAACATTATTTAATTTGCTCAAAAGATAGTCACAAATAAACCTTCATCAGTAACCTATTAAAGCGAATAGTTTTTAATAGACTACATATATAATTATTAAATACATCTGGGTTATTCTGTAATTAGTTATTCTTCAGTTCTCTATATATACAGCTGTAACCCCTTCAATATCAATAAGATCAATTATTATTATTAAATTATATCATGGTATCAAAGCTAGGGTTTCTTCTTCCGCCCAAACCCTAATCTCTCCTCTTTTCCGACGTGTGTGCGCCGCCGCCACCGTCTACACCACGCCGCACGGCCTCCCTCCTCCGCCGTAGGTCGGCGCCATGGACAAGGTTGTTGATCCTCTGTCAAATTTACCGTCTGGAGTAAAATTACTGCTCAGGAATCTCCACAATCTCATCCCCGAAAAATTATTTGACAACAACTACCCGGCCTGGGCACTTAACGTCCGCACCGCCCTCGCAGCCAACTTGCTGCTCGGATGGATTGACGGTGCGGAGAAGCAGCCGCCCGAGACAGCCGAAGAGGACGGCGTCATGCTCCCAAATCCCGACTACCTTCCGTGGATGATCGTAGACACTCAGATCCGAGCCTGTCTTCTCGCCGTTATTAGCTCCTCTGTGCACAAACACGCCCGGGGTTTTCTCACATCGGCTTCACTTTGGGACGCACTAGCCACAAGGTACAACTCTGTGTCCACGGCTCATATTTTTCAGTTACGTGACAGATTGCATACTCTTCGGAAGGGAACGAAGACGATGACTCAATACCTTGATGATGTGGCCTCTATTCTGTCTGACCTAGATGCTGTGAACGAGATTATTCCTGAACGAGACGTGGTGAATGCCGTGATACGTGGTCTTCCGTCTGGCTATTCCTCTCTCAAATAGCATATTCGCCTCTCACCTGTCGAAATCACTCTGAATCAACTGTCTGGATGGCTTAATGCAGAAGAATTGAATCTAGACATGGAACACAAATTACTGCTCGGAGAAGCCAGTTCCACCCCTGGCGTCACGGCTCTTTACTCGGCTGGCAGCGGGGGCTCGGCCAGGGGTCGCGGTGACGATCGCCGTAACAAAGGGCGAGGCAGCGGCGGTGGTGACCGTCGGAACGCCGGGCAGCAAGGCAGAGGCGGGCCTCCACCGAGGGACGGCTTCCAGTCAGGCCGCGGACAGGGACGAGGAAACCAGCGGGGGCCCACACGAGATCTTCCGACGTGCCAAATTTGTGCTAAACGGGGCCATTCTGCGGCTAATTGTTGGTATCGTTATGATGACTCGCACAATGTAAATCGCCAGTCCGGCGGATCAAGGGCGATGCATGCGTCCACAAACGCTCAATCTGGCGATTGGTATCTAGACACAGGTGCTAACACCCATGTGACGTCGGATTATTCACAACTTCAAGCTCCTCATCCGTATCATGGATCAGAAACTATTACAATAGGCAATGGTCAATCCCTTCCCATCACAAACACCGGCTCTGGGTATGTCTATACCCCAAATGGTAAATTTCATCTCTCAACCCTTCACCACGTCCCTTCCCTCACATCCAATCTTTTATCTGTTTATCGCTTTACTAAAGAAAATAACTGCACCCTCATTTTTAATGACACCAATTTCCAGATAGTGGACAATACCACGAACCGGGTGCGGTACACGGGCCGCTGTGAGCATGGGCTATACACTCTTCCATCCAGGTCTCCGTCTGTTGTGAGTCAAGCCATTCTCTCGTCCACCTGGCATCGCCGGCTTGGGCACCCATCATCCGCCATCACCAAATCCATTTTATCTTCCTTAGGTTTTAATTTTTCAGGGAAATTACATTGCGAGTCCTGTTTAGTGTCTAAATCTTGTCGTTTACCTTTTTCACTGTCTGAACACAAGGCTACTGCGCCATTTCAATTAATTCATTCTGATGTTTGGGGTCCAACCTCAGTTCCTTCTGTTCAAGGTTTTCGTTATTATATCTGTTTTGTTGATGATTACAGTAAATTCACTTGGCTTTATCCTCTGAAATTTAAATCCGAAGCTTATACTGTTTTTGTCAACTTTGACCGAATGGTTCAAAATCAATTTAATGCCAAAATCAAAATTTTTCGAAGTGACAATGGCAAAGAATTTGTCAACAATGCATTTGGTGTTTTTCTTCAAAGTCTAGGGGCTCTTCATCACACTTCATGTCCATATACCCCTGAACAAAATGGCGTTGCTGAGCACAAACACCGTCACCTAATAGAAACAGTTGTTGCACTCCTCCATGATTCCACCTTACCTGTTTCCTTTTGGGTTGATGCCCTTGCTACTGCCAACTACCTCATAAATCGCATGCCCACTCACACTTTCTCCAACTCCACTCCATATGCCCGTCTCTACAATCATCCACCCGACTACATCCATCTCCGCCCGTTTGGGTGTCTGGTTTATCCCTGGTTGCGTCCACACACTCAACATAAACTTTAACCTCGGTTCACCCCTTGTGTCTTTCTAGGCTATCATCCCACTATCAAAGGTTACAAATGTTTCGATCCTGTATCTCAGAAAACATATGTTTCCCGTCATGTTCGTTTTGTGGAGGAACAATTTCCTTACACAAGTCTTTCCTCTACTCCATACTCCCCCAATCCACTTGGCATTGTGCCATTATTTCCGTCCTTTTCACACGCTCATGCTCCGGCTCACTCGGCACCTAACCCGGTACCCCACTACGCCACTACCCACTCGAACCAACCACCCACCCACCCGAACCCCCAAACCCCCCACCCGAACACCCAGCCGACTGCCACACAACCCACCACTTCCCTACATCATACTCCTAACACACATACAGCCACCCCATCCATCGCTGCACATCCCAGCTCCCACGACAGCCCCACCCAACCCCCGTCCACACATCATACAACTCCACCACCCCTTCCTAATCACCCTCCACTCAACACTCACCCTATGACAACCCGAGCCAAGGCCGGTACCTTCAAACCCAAAGTCTACCACACTCAAATACCCTTTGATGCACATCCCATAACTGAGCCTACTACCTACAACCAAGCCTCCAAAAATAGTTTCTGGTGCCAAGCTATGGATGAGGAATTTCAGGCTCTGAATGAACAACGTACATGGGATTTGGTACCTCTGCCTAGTAACAGAAAGTCTATTGGGTGCAAATGGGTGTTTCGCATCAAACGAAATTCAGATGGATCTCTTTCTCGCTATAAAGCACGTCTGGTTGCAAAAGGGTATCATCAGGAGTATGGTGTGGATTATAAGGAGACCTTCAGCCCTGTTGTTAAGCAACAGACTATTCGTCTGGTCTTGTCTCTTGCTCTTCACTATGATTGGCCGCTTCATCAGTTAGACGTCAGCAATGCCTTTCTTCATGGTCATCTTGAGGAAGACATCTATATGGTTCAGCCACTGGGATATGTTAATCCCAACCGTCCTCACTATGTTTGCAAGCTTCGCAAATCACTGTATGGCCTGAAACAGGCCCCACGTGCCTGGTACACACGCCTCTCTACTTTTCTGCAGGGTCTTGGTTTTCGCACCTACCATCATGACAACAGCCTCTTCACCCTTCACTGTTCTCGAGGGACAGTCATCATTCTTATCTATGTGGATGATATTGTTATTACAGGCAGCTCGTCATCACTCATCACTGAAATTACTAAGGCTATGCATCGTGACTTCAAACTTAAGGACCTCGGTCCTCTGGAGTTCTTTCTTGGCCTCGAACTCATCCGCAAATCGGGAACCATATTGATGCATCAGACAAAATATACCCTTGAACTTCTAAATCGAGCTGGAATGACAGACTGCAAACCCGCGGTCACTCCCATGGCAGTCCGCCAATCCCCAGGGCCGAATACTCCCTTTGCCGATCCTACACTATATCGGAGCCTCGTCGGTGGACTTCATTAGCTTGCTGTTACTCGTCCGGACATCCAATATGCAGTCAATCGAGTCTCCCAATCAATGCATGCTCCCACAGAACAACACTTTCAGGCCTTGAAACGCATTCTGCGCTATCTTAAAGGTACTCTTCAATGTGGAATTTTATTTCAAAAGGGCTCGTTTGATATATCTGTTTTTTCTGATTCGGATTGGGCTAACGACAAAGATGATCGAAAGTCCACTACTGGATATATTGTTATGATGGGACCGAATCTGATTTCCTGGTGCACCAAGAAGCAAACGCGAGTGTCCCGTTCCTCCACAGAAGCAGAATATCGTGCCATGGCTGCGGGTGTTGCTGAAGCCATGTGGTTACGATACCTTACAGATGCACTTGGCATTCCCCCGACGAAACCACAGATTTATTGTGACAATCAGTCCACTATTTGTGTTACCAAAAATCCAGTCCTTCATGATCGTATGAAACATGTTGGGTCCGACTGTCACTTTGTTCGCGATGAGGTACTTGCAGGAACGATGGCCACGCACTATGTCCCATCTACTGACCAGCTTGCTGATATTCTCACCAAGCCTTTTCCGTTACAGCCTTTTCAGTATCTCTGCTCCAAGCTGCCCCTCGTTGCCGCTGATCAGCTTGCGGGGGGATAATAGACTACATATATAATTATTAAATACATCTGGGTTATTCTGTAATTAGTTATTCTTCAGTTCTCTATATATACAGCTGTAACCCCTTCAATATCAATAAGATCAATTATTATTATTAAATTATATCAGTTTTTAGTATCTGAAAAACTTATAAAATTACATATTTATTTTTCTTACACAAACATGATAACACAACATTATTTAACTTGTTTAAAGGATGAATCCAAAATAATCATAAATACCATGATCAAACCCATATGGTTTAGAGTAAGAACAAGTTCTACAGAAAATTCCATCACTGCAATCGTTATGTGAATTGCATATTCGATAACAAGTAATACCGTTATCAAATGGAAGAATTAATTTTACTTTCATCTTCGCAACATCAATTGTTAAGTCTCGTAAAGCCATCACTTTAGGATCCCAAGAGATATTAACTACACATAAATTAATTATAATAATAATCAAATTAATTAATATACACAAATTATTACAAAGATAGAAGAGTGATCAGTAAATTTAGAACTTGAAATTGCAACAAAGAGAGCAATGAAGAGAAAAGCTTGCTTAACAGAAATCATCTTAACTTAATTAATTTGGCTCAAAGATAATAATTGAATAAGTGATTTTCTTTTTTGCTTCATGGAAGGTGATATTTATACCAACATTGTTATAAGGGCATTATAATAATTTGAAGTTTAAGATGTGAAATACATTCATCCAACCTTCAATTATAAATAAAACTTGTCCAAAAATAAATAAATAATGAAACCTCTTATTTCTTTGTTCAAATAATTAAAGTCCAAATAATTGCAAGTGCTTCCATTTTGATATAAGAAAGCTCCAAAATGGAAATGGGCCTGCTGGTATATGCATGGTGTGTATTATAGAAATAATTTCTTATTTTATAATTTTTGAATATATAATTAGCATCTGGATACATACTTTTGAAGTTGAGATACAGAATTTTAATTATTGAAATACATTCAATTTTTAAACTATTTGATCGAGAAAATACGTTAACTAGACGAAAAAAAAATACATAATTAATATTATGTATCCAAAAATTCATGAGTTTGTGAATGTATCCGATTGCTTTTTTTTTTAATTAAAAAAATAAATAATAATTTAGATAATTAATAGAAAGGATAGAAATTATATGTAATTTAATAATAATAAAAAATAAATTATGATGTTATGTAATTTTTTCTTATAGAAAACAGGTTAAAGCATCTCCATCATCAAATCTGGGCCCATCATATACATAGTCATGTGAACAATTTTATCGCGCTCCATTTGTTTGTACTTTTGTTTCAATTTATTTGAATATTCAATCTTCATAATTACTCAATTTTGTTATGTCTTTCAAAAGTCACTCAAATTTCTAATTTCTTTTGTATAATTTAAAAATATAATTTCCTCTGCTTATTTAAAGACATTGCAGCTGTAATTTTGAGAAAAAATATTTTAAACATTTATATTATTGAGTTCTCATATTTAATGTCAAATTACCACAAAGAAAAAGAAAAAAAAAAAAACAGAAACAAAGACCATTAGATTATGCAGTAGTTGGGCATATTGAGTCACCAAATTGTCAAACTTCAAAGTTCAAAATTCCATAGAATATAAAAAAAATATGTATATAATTTCTATAACTATCCCATTTGTTTCAATATCTTTTCTTATTTCTTTTATGTCAATCGACTGGTATAAACACATAGCAATATTTGAAATTAAATTTGGTTGGAAAATATTAAGTGGTAAGGGATTATAAAAATGTTTTAAAGTGGAGAGATATTTAGAAGTTTAAGAATGTTTGGTAAAAGAGTGCCCTGCCTTGAACTTTATCATTATCGGATGACGTTAAATTTTTATGGACAAGATGGGAGCCTTCATTCTCCTTGTTTCATTTGGAATTTTTTAATTTTTATATGCCTCTTCGAAATTCAATTGAATGGAAAAATTTGGTCTTTAAGCTCTGAACTCTATTAATAATAGACTTCTTAGTACCAAATATAGCACTCCCTTCATCCCATTTTATCCATCCCAACTTTTCTTTCCATGTTTTATCATTTGCATTAATTACATTTTTTTAAAATTAAAATGTAAACATTATTTAATAGAGGTACTTTGGTAAACTAGCTATGTTATTTATTATTTTTCTTAATTGTTGTGTCATCCCAATTTGGGACAAGTAAAATAAAACGGAGGAAGCATATAATTAGTGCAAGTATTGATAATAAATAAAATAAAGCATAAACTCGAAAGCAAGTGAAACTAATTTTCCTTTCATGATTTCTGCAACATCAATTAATTGGTATGTCTCTTAAAGACATCAATTTAGTACTCCAAGAGCTATTAACTACACATAACACAATACTTGTTCAGATTAAAAACTAATGAATAATGTACTCCTTTTTATTCTCTCCGTTTTATTTTATTCATTTCAAATTGGGATGACATAACTATTAAGAAAAACAATAAATAAAATGACTAGTTTATCATAGTACCCTTATTAAATGATGCTTACATTTTAATTTAAAGAAAAAGTAATTAATGCAAAGGGTAAAATATAAAAAAAAATTGTCTTGTCTTGATAAGTAAAAAGGACAAGTAAAATGGGACAATAAATTAGAAAATTTGAGAAGAGTAAAATGGGACGGAGGGAATAGTATTCATTGTATCCTGCTATTAAATATATTTCATGACTCAATGCATTTCCCAAGATGTTAAATCTATTATATTTAAAGAGCGATATAGTAAGATTATTCCTATTATTTGTTATCTATTACTCCCTCCGTCCCTTTTTACTCGTCTCAAATTTTCTAATTTATTGTCCCATTTTACTTGTCCTTTTTACTTATTAAGACAATTTTTTTTTCCAATATACTCTTACTGTAATTGATTACTCCTTATTATTAGTATTCTTGAAAAATGTTGCAAAGAGGAGTACAATTAAGAGTACAATATTAAAAATATAAATGGTGCTTTGGTATTAGTCATCCATCAATATTAGAATTAACAACAAGACACACTTAAAAGGGATAAAATGGTAAAGTTATATTATCAATTATTATTTTTTTAATAGTTGTGCCATCCCAATTTGGGATGGATAAAATGGGATGAAGGGAGTATATTTAAAGAATGATATAGTAAGATTATTCTTATTATTTGTTATTTCTTAACTTGTGGGTCAAGTTAATAATGAATAAATAATGAGATGAATAAAATAATACAAAGAGATAAGAGTGGTAGAAGTAAATTTAGAATCTGAAATTGCAACAAAGAGAGCAATGACGAAAAGTGTTGTTTCATTTACTTCATGAAAGTATGTATTTATAGTATAAACCAGCTTTGATATAAGGACATTTTAGTCATTTTAGGTGTCAAACATATGTATTCACTGTCATTTATGTGTCCATAGAGACTGCATGGTGTATGGAAGGGTATTATAGTCTTTTTCTCTCCTTTGGCATTTTATTTTCAATCTGGAAATTTTCAGGTTTGTGATACATCTCTGTCATTTGTTCAAGACTAAGGTATATTGGTAGAGTTGTTCTTAAATTTTTTATTTATAGTTATTATTTTGAATGTATTTTGGGTGAGAGGGTGGTTATGGATATGTAACGATTCAAATAGTTATCATGCTAATAAAAATCATTTCGGAAGTATATACTTCGATCAAGAAAAATATTCTTAAAAAAACTTAAAAACACAATATTATTTAACGTATTCAAAAGATAGTCACAAAATAACTTTTATCAGTAACCTATTAATAAAGAGAATAGTTTCTCGGTACTTGAAAAACTTATAATAAGGTTACATATTTATTTTTGGTATAATACATAAATATGACCATAAACTTGACATCAAAGTATAACTTTGACCTTAAACTTTGATAGTGCACAAATAGGACCTTTAACTATTCAAAAACTAAACAAATATGACCTCCGATTTCGCAACCCCCATGCATGAGTTTCACTCACGCCTATGTGGAAAACTCATTCAATCAAACAATGCCACGTCGTTAAAAGGGTTGACTTGAGGGAGATCATATTTGTGCAGTTTTGTATAGTTAAAGGTCATATTTGTGCACTGTCAAAGTTTTATTTTTTGTGTTAAAACAACGTCATTTTTATTATTATTAGGGAAAAGGCTCAAATATGCCATTGAACTATCAGAAATGACTCATTTATGCCATCAGTTAAAAGTTTGACTCATTCATGCCATCGCCGTTACAAAATCAGCTCATCCATGCCATTAATTTTTAATGATGGTTTTCAAAACAACTTTACCATGTGACCTTTTATTAAAGGTCCACTTCATTAATTAAAATAAGGAAAAATGCTCAAATATGCCATCAAACTATCATAAATGACTTATTTATGCTATTAGTTAAAAGTTCAGCTCATTCATGTCATCATCGTTATAAAATCAGCTCACCCATGTCATTACTTTTTAACGATGGATTTTCAAAAACAGTTTTGTCATGTCACCTTTTATTAGAGGTTCACGACATTAATTAAAATAAATCAATATTAATTTCAAAATATCTTAGACCCATTAAAAACAACCAACTCATTTAACATAACCCAACCCACACCCATTAAAATATTTTTTTTCCTACAACAACTATTTTTCTAATCAGAAAAAATAGTGATTAATGTATATCCTTTGGCTATTAATAATTAATTTAAATCATTATAAATGTTACGCTTAACAGAAACCTCAAAAATTCTATCCTACAGTAACTAATTAGTTTTAATTCCAATAACTCCAATATATACTCCGAAGTTGCAAGAAAATAAACCAATGAACAATTAGGGCAAGCAAGAAAAAGAAAGAGGCGTACCAATAGAACTTCTCCATTCTCCCATCACGATATTGAAAAAATCATTTCCAAATAACGACTTAAAAGAAGTCTGTTATCTCAATTATCCCGCTATGCATATGCAACAACTTCCCCATCACTAATTAGTGGAGCATACATTGTTGAAAAATCATTTCTAAATAACGGCTTAAAAAAAGTCTATTATTCCAATTATTTCGCCATGCATATGTGATAACTTCTCCCATCATTATGGTATAAATGCTAGAATAAATAATCCCAATACTAACTATTTCAGATATTTGAAATTAATATTGATTTTTTTAATTAATGATGTGGACTTCTAATAAAAGACCACGTGGCAAAGCTATTTTTAAAAATCCATCATTAAAAAGTAATAGCATGAGTGAGTTGATTTTATAATGGTGATGACATGAATCAGCTGAACTTTTAACTGATGACATAAATGAGCCATTTTTGATAGTTCAATGGCATATTATTTGAGCCTGTTTTCTTATTTTAATTAATAACGTGGAATTCCAATAAAAGGCCACGTGGAAAAGTTGTTTTTGAAAACCATCGTTAAAAAGTAATGGCGTGGATGAGCTAGTTTTGTAACGGCGATGGCACGAATGAGCTCAACTTTTAACTGATGGCATAAATGAGTCATTTCTGATAATTCAGTGACATATTTGAGATTTTTCCCTTATTATTATTATTATTATTATTATTTTATTTATTTCTATAACAATAACACCTAACCTTTTTTATTAAAAAAAACCACTAGCAGGGATCGAACGCATGCAATAGGCTAAAGGAAGCTCCCAAGAAGAGAAAATAACACCACTGGGCTATCTAAGTGTCTTGTTTCATGTGGTTCAACATTAATGTACGTATATAAATATAAATGTTTTACCTTGTATATACAACGTAATTTTTTTACCGAGGGGGTTCGGGTGAACCCCATGACAACCACGTAGGTACGCCCCTGCGTTAATTTAATAGCATTTTGATAACGTTAATTTAATACTAACATTTTAATAACGTTAATTTGATAATGTTAATTTAATATACTGCTACTACTATCCTTAATAATGTTAATTTGATAACATTTTATTAAAACTATAATTTTTTTTATTAGTGTAGTTTCATCTTTAATTTAATATTTAAATAAATTATATTTAGATATATTATATAACATAAATTCGCCCTTTGCTTTATAATATATATACATACCCGCGCGATTTTGTCGTATGAGGCTGACCCACCTAATTAATAAATCTTCAATATTGCTCTTTTTCCGTAATGACAAAAGAAATTGGAGGTCATTTTTATCTTTGGGCCGAAAATATTGAAAAAATAATAGTGAAAAGTCATTTAAAGGTCACATTTGTGCAGTTTTGAATAGTTAAAAGTCATATTTGTGCACTATCAAAGTTTAAGATCAAAGTTATAATTTGGTGTCATGTTTGGGTCATATTCATGTATTATGCCCTTAGATTATAAGCTGGACGCGACCAGTTTTGCGTGTTGAACACTCGTTTTACCACTTAGGATCGGAGGTCATTTTTGTACAGTTTTGAATAGTTAAAGGTCATATTTGTGCACTGTCAAAGTTTAAGGTCAAAGTTATAATTTAGTGTCAAGTTTAGAGTCATATTTATATATTATACCTTCATTTTTCTTACACAAACATTATTTAACTTGTTCAAAGTAGAGTTCCAACAGTGAACTTGTTAAGATGTTGAACTATACTGAACTTCACCACATGGAACATTCCCACCATACAATAGGAAAAATTGGGTCCCGACGGGCTGAACAAGTTCTACACACAGTACCATCACTACAATCGCTATCTAATGTATAATCTCGATAACAAGTTTGTCCGTCGTTAACAAGTGGAAGAAGTAATTTTCCCTTCATTCTTGCAACGTCAATTGGTAAATCTTTTAAAGCTATCACTTTAGGACACCAAAAGATATTAACTGCACATAAATTAATTGTAATAACAATTAGAATAATTAACATGCACAATTATTACAAAGAGAAGAGTATAAAAAAGTAAGTTTAGAACCTTAAATTGCAACAAAGAGAATCATGAAGAGAAAAGCTTGCTTTAAAGAAGCCATATCTTAGTTAATTTGATTCAAAATAATATATAAGAAGTGATGTTTCATTTGCTTCATGGAAGTAGGTATTTATAATATAGACCAACTTTGATATAAGGGCACTTTAGTCATTTTATATTTTTAGGTGCAAACATCTGTAGTATCACCCATTTATGGGTCTGCACATCGATTGCATGGTGCATGCAAGGGTATTATAGTCTTTTCGTCTCTTTGGCATTTTCTTTTCAGTTTGGTAGTATTCAAGTTTGTAGTTATGCATCTCTTTGTCATTTGTGAGTAAGGATTATTGGCAGTGTTGTGTTGAATTATTTTATTTTATATTGTGCTTGTGTTTTGTGTGAGAGCTGGTTATGAATCGAAGATATAGAAGTAGATATAAGAAGTATGGATACCTAATTTTGTCCTTCCAAAAGATTAATTTTTACCTTTTTTACTTTATCCTATTGTGTATCTTCAATCATGTAATTCTCCCTCCAAAAAATAATAAAAAATAACAAATCCTAACTAATTTTATTTTTATTCTAACAACCTATCCAATCAAAACAAGACACTTACCTGCCCTAGCTAACCACCCTCACCACCCCCTACTCCTACCCCTCACTTTTTCTTCAAATGGAAACCAATTGATATATAAAAAAAAGGGATCTATCTGGGGTCTTCGGGGGCCTGAATCTTCTTCACTGGAAATACTCTCCACTGAACATATATACACGGTCCTTCTCCAATTTTCCATCACCACTCTTAACATATACACTAACCTCTCTTCCCTGTGCCAAAATCAGACACATACCAAAACCTGATCATACGCACACACACGATAGAGTTCAAGGGAGATAGAGTTTTGGAGAGGAGATAAATGTTGAAATCGAGAGAGAAAGAAGGAAAAGAGAGAGGCACATACGGGGATATATAAAAAAGAATCCATTCACAATTCCACTAACCATGAGCACATATGAACAGGAAAACCATTGAAAGAGAAACTGCAACAAAATCTCACTATATACACACACTCACTCGACTGAATCTCTCACGAATTAACACACACACGGAGAGGGCACAAAAATCGCACACCACTGAGGAAGATGGAGTAGGTCGAGAGAGAGACTCACAAAGAGAGAGATCAGGAGTTCGAGAGAGAAGATTTTGACCGAAAATTAAGTTTTTCGGTCACTCGTCGCCAAGAACCAGAACTTGCTGATTGAATCAGCCTGAAACAAGCCTGTTCGGGTCGATTTCAGCTTATTTGGATCGACTCCAACAAAGTTCAGACTGAATCCAACGAGAATTAGGGGTGCGGATCTTGTTATTCCTCGATTTTGGGGAGAAATATAGCCGAAAAGTATTGGGTTTCTTGGAATCCGATCCCTGTTCCATCCTCTTACAGCCAAGCTCATCGGAGCTCCGATATCGTGGGTTTCTATAATTTTCTTTTTTTTGAAATTTTAGTCCTGGTACTCATTAGTCGACGCGGGTTTTATTTTTTGTGAGCTAGACTTTGATATTTGGTCTCGGTCGTTCATTGATTCTATTCTTATATCTATTTTGTTCAAATCAAAATTTGGTCATTGATTTGCTGGCTATTTCTAGACTGATCCAAAAAGTAGAATTTGGAGTTATTTGCATTCTTGGACTGTTTCCCGACTAATTCAGAGGATTGAGATCTTGTTTGGGTTCTTTGAGGTTCTTGGACGGGCTCCTATTTCTCTTATTTGAATTCTAAAGCTTCATTTGAGGTCCAATTCTCTCCTCTCTCCCTTTATTTTAATTTCGATATGATTATGGATGTGATTCGATGTATTGTGCTATTTTTTGGGATGATTGGATGTCGTTTGCTTTTGAATAATTGATATCAGTTGTAGGTGATGATAATATGGATGCGAGTTTGTATTGAAAAATGAATTTGGGGGTGGAATTGAGAAATCGATAAAAAAAAGTGAATTTAGATTAATTTTGATTTATCGTTGTTTTGTTTAATTCGGAATCAGTGTGAATATTGTTGAACGTGATAGAATCATAGGCCGAGCTGGGTAGACAAATGTAGGTTGGGGTAGGCAAATTTTGAAATCTTTTGTTTTGTTGAATGTTTGAAATTCGGTTGAATGTTTTGATTTTCTCGTACTAAAAATTGTACTCATTCGGCTGGGGAATGCCTCGAGGAATTTGTATCGATTTATCCGGGGAATGGGCCAAAGTATCTTGTACTCGAAGACGATGCACGGTCAAGGCCCGGAACGTCGGGTAGAGTTTGGTTTATGATTAGGTTAGGATTAGTTTAGAATAGAGTAAGTTTACATTTTCGCATTTTTATGTTTTGGGTCTGTATAATTGGACTGTACACTATATTTTGGGATTTGTATGTTTGGTTTGTTTGATTGATTTTTTTTATATGTTTTGTGTGGTTTATACCTCCGTAGTGTCAAATTAGCCGATACGTTCCACCAAGCGGCCGTGGTTGAACCACAGGATCGAGGGGTGCCTAACACCTTCCCTCAGTCAACAGGATTCCTTAGCCGGAATCTCTGTTCGCGGATCAGTTTTCTTAGAGTCAAATTATTTTGAGAAAGGATATCCAAACGTGACTTGACACACTCGATTTATGTCAAGTGACGAATCTGAATTTAATTATAAAATAAATCCTTTTCGAAACAAATCTTCATTTTTTTTGTCACTTAATAAATAAAAATCCTTTCAAACTTAAAATGAATCTTTTTTTTTTCAGTTAAAAAAGGGGTGTGACAGATAGCTTGTTTTGCATGATTTAGACTTTTGATTCTTTTCCTTTTATTGACACTCTTTTCTCTTTGGATTTTTCTGACTCTATTTGTCTTGACACTTTTCTTTTTTTTTTCTTTTTGGACATATTTTCTTTTTCTTCTCTTTTTTTTTGAACTTTTTCTGACTCTATTGTTTTGTTCGACACTTTTTTTTTTAGATTTACTAAGTCTATCTTGATTCCAAAAGAGGGGTATGAACGAAAATAGGACTAAAGCTCAAATGGGGTAAACAAAGGATGACACAATGTTTGGATAGCAGAATGAAATGTTTTCATTATATCAATCCTTGAAAATGCAAGTACATATTATGCAATATGAAATTGAGAGATGAAGATCCTTTGTGACATTTTTTAAGCAATAACTTTAACTGAGTCTGTGCATCACTACTATTGCATTTTGTTCAACATATCACTCCACTTTTGGTGTACATTCCTCACATTGAATGACTCATGCTTTCGTGGAGTTGATTTTTCTGTCCCTCGGGATCACACATCCGCTATTTGACCTAATTGAGCAATGTTTTTCAATTGATGTCCAAGTTATTTTTGTGATTCTCAAAATAATTTCCTTAATTTTTTAAAGAAGTCTTGAACTTGATCACCAAATGCCTCATCACTCTACCTATTTTCTCAAATGCTCTTTTTTTCCTAACTTTCTCTCTGATTCAATGGTCATGCTTAAATTGGATTTTAAGATCTGGTTGAAAATTCTGTTAGCATGTCATATCACTATAGTCAACATAAAATGTACTGTGAAAAGAAAACAAAGAAACACATATTTGAAATAAAAAAAAGGGGGGCACTCTATTTAATTAAAATGAAAGATAGAAAGGTTTGAGCATAACAACAAAATGGATAAAACAAGATAGATCTCAAACTACAACCCTAAAATAATTTAGAAAACATAAATAAAACAAAACAAACTACCGGATCTCTTCCTAAGAGGGAGAGGGGTAACTTCTCAATAACTTAGCCTGATATCTTAGCCACTGGTTTGCATATCAGCGTGACTAGAGCTTTCCTCATTGTCAATGTTCTATACCATAATTGATCTCTCTTGAATCATCTTTTCAATTTCTCTTTTCAAAGCATGACAATCTTCAATACTGTGACCCTTAACATTAGAATGATATGCACATATATTGGGATCAAAACTTCTTGAATGTAGGTCAGGAGTATACCCAAGGAGAGGAATGATCATGTTCCACTGTACCAATCTTTGAAATAAACTTGCATACGACTCTCTAATTGGTGTGAAGCTATCCCTCGATTTTTGCCTCATGTCATTGTTTGGCTTGGACCAAAAATCTGGCCTAGGAGGACTTTGGTATGTTTGTGGAGCTGAAAGATGACTCTGTGAAGTTGGTGTACACCATTGTAGGTTCGAAGGGGATTAAACATATGGTTTTGCATTGTATACTGGATATGGAGATGGGAGAATGGAGTATAATGGATTCTGAAGTGATTCTGTAGAACTTGGTCATGAACTTGGGCTTGAGCCTGAGAGTAGTGACAACGTGGTCTTCTTGACCGTGCCCGCTGTCCAACTACAATAGCGGATGCATCTTCCTCATTCTTTTTCCCTCTAGTTTCCCTTACTTGATTGCAATATTTTCCTAAATGCTTCACGAATTCCTCATATTCATTTTGCTTCTCAAGTTTTGACATATCAAGGATTGGAGGAAGGTTAACATTTGAAGACATACCCCATTCTTTGTATGAAACATCTTCTTTACCCGCAGGTCTTAGATAATATTTTATAAAATTTTCTAAACTCTTTATTTTTTCAACCATCTTCTCCGACTCTTCTGGCATACTAGACTTCTTGTTAAGAAATTTTGGTGGTCCAGTTACTTAAAAGTAGGCTCAGTAGTATAATAATGATCACCTAGAGTATTGAATATAGGTTCACTAGTAGCATGGGGACACACAACCATTAGGCGAGACAGTGTGGTAGTCCCAGTAGAGGATTGAGAAACAATATCACAGACGACATGTGGTGTTGTGAATGTAGCAGGCTTATGCTGAGGAGTTAGAGGAAAAGTGGTGAAAGTATGAGATTTTTTTAGCTTAGAATGAATTCTGAGTCATGTTGTGGTGCATCAACAACAGTAGAAAACTGACTTTGAGATTTTAGTGAAAAACTCGAGGTATTTGTAGGATCAAAAAGGGAAATGGAGGAGGAGGCAACCCATTGGCCCAAGCTCGATGCATTTGTATCATTTGTTGCCATAGCCTCCTAATCTCTTGCTTGAAACTCTCTTTTCCTGATTCTTTGTTTGATCCATGATGTCACTCTCTATATCTTTGTTGGACACAACTAACCCTTTGAATTTGGTGCGATGTGAAGGACTAGCCAGAATACCACAAACCAACTACCTTGAACGGACTCAACAAAAAACAACAAATGTGTTAGAGTTCAACACTTTTTCTAAACCTCTTTTTCCTTATTTTTTTGTTGAAAAGATCACCGAACCCAAGAAGGGCGCCTACGTATCCCACTCTTGAGAGAAGATAATCAGGTGTGCGTAGTTCGTGAAGTCTTGCCAAAATGACCAATTAAACTTTTTTTCTTTCTTTTTTTTGAAATTTTAAGAAGAAAAGAACATAACAAATTGTCAAAAAGAATTGACAAAAATCTTTTTGATTTTTTTTTGCTTAAACAACCTATACAAAATGAAACCTATGATTACCAAAGAAACTCTTTTTGGGTTTTCAATTTTGAATTTCATACGAAACTAAAACTTGAACCTATTAAAGGAAAATCTTTTAGTAGTTTTCTTTTGAAGATGCATATGACACCTACTCTAAATAAAGAGTGAAGAAAAATATTTTTGAATTTTTTAAATAAGATCCCCAAACCAATAATAGGATGCCTACGTGTCTCACTCCTAAGAGAGGAGAATCAGGGGTGCATAGTTCGTCCAGATTGGACAATTAAAAATTAAATAACCAACTTCACCCTGACTTAAGAGACACGACCAAAGACAGATGATGAAAAAGTCAATAAAATCTTTTTGGGTTTTTAAATTTTTTATATAAAAATGACACTAACAAATATGAAAGAAAAATCTTTTTGTTATTTCCGTTATATGAAACGTACAAAACTTTTTGATTTTTCTTTTGAATTTTTTCCTTTTTATTTTTTTTAAAAAGCTCCAATCTCTCTTTTTATTTTTTTGAAATTTTTGAATTATGAATGCCTGGTAAAGGAGCAAAATGAATTTTTTTTTTATCTTTTTGAGAAGATGAGTGCAAAAAATAAAAATCTTTTTGAATTTTTGAATTTTGAAAAACAAAAGTGATAAAGAACTCTAAAAACTATCACACTCTTCTTTTGACTCACTTTTTTTTTGTTAAACATTGACTTGTCTACACACTTTACTTCTAACACATGCTTTCCCCAAATCAATTCGTCAAATGACCACGTTACCCTCAAAGATGCAACATTTAGCACATAGGGATGCTTTATAGGGGATTCTATTACAAAGGAACAAGTGGGCCCTGCTAGGTATCAATATGATGCACATAAGCATGACATAAAGGCTGACCTACGTTGGGGTTTACTAACAAGGCTGTTCGGGGGAGCGTATGGTCGATAGTGGATGCGAGAGCTTTCCACCCACTCCATAACACCGACGGCTCTCCCTCCTAAAATAAGGGTGACTCAACTATAGTTTGTGTACAACACGTGTACTACAGACTTGTTGCAGAAAGAATGACTCGGGTTATGAACATGATACCAGATATAAAGCAGTAACACATAAAATAAAAACTGTAAACAAATAGCACGTAGGCACTCAACAATAGTAAACAATAACACAAAACAACACAAACAAAATGTCTATACACCTATAGTGCCAAGCTAAGCCGATACAACTCCAAAAATTAGCTCGAATCCTGAAAAGTCCCCAGCAGAGTCACCAGAGCTGTTGCACCCTCTTTTTAACCGAAAAAAAGATTCGTTTTAAGTTAGAAAGAGTTTTTATTTATTAAGTGACAAAAAAATGGAAGATTTGTTTTGAGAATAATTTATTTTATAATTAAATTCAGAGTCGCCACTTGACATAAATCAGGTGTGCCAAGTCACCTTTGAAAATCCTTTCTCAAAACAATTTGACTCTAAGAAAACTATTCCGCGAACAACGATTTCGGCTAAGGAATCCTGTTGACCGAGAGAAAGTTGTTAGAAACCCCTTGATCCCGTGGTTCAACCACGGTCGCTTGGTGGAACGTATCGGCTAATTTGACACTACGAAGGTATAAACCACATAAAGCATATAAAACAAATCAATCAAACAAACCAAACATACGAATCCCAAAATATAGTGTACAGTCCAATTATACAGACCCGAAACATAAAAAATATGGAAATGTAAACTTACTCTATTCTAAACTAATCCTAATCTAATCATAAACCAAACTCCACCCGACGTTCCGGGCCTTGACCATGCACCATCTTCGAGTACAAGATACTTCGAGGCATTCCCCAGATAAATCGATACAAATTCCTCAAGGCATTCCCTGGCCAAATGAGTACACTTTTTAATACGAGAAAATCAAAACATTCAACCGAATTTCAAACATTCAACAAAACAAAAGATTTCAAACTTTGCCTATCCCAACCTACATTTACCTACCCAGCTCAGCCTATGATTCTATCACGTTCAACAATATTCACGTTGATTCTGAATTAAACAAAACAATGATAAATCAAAATTAATCTAAATTTACCTTTTTTTTATCAATTTCTCAATTCTACCCCCAAATTCTTTTTTCAATACAAACCCACATTTATATTATCATTACCAACAACTGATATCAATTATTCAAAAAAAATCCAATCATCACCCAAATCATCCAAACAAACAACATAAGACATCGAATCACATCCATAATCATATCGAAATTAAAATAAAGGGAGAGAGAAGAGAATTTGACCTTAAATGAAGCTTTTGAATTCAAATAAGAGAAATAGGAGACCTTGCAAGAACCTCAAAGAACCCCAACAAGATCTCAATCCTCCGAATTAGCCGGGAAACAGCCCAAGAATGCAAATAACTCCAAATTCTAGTTTCCGGATCAGTCAAGAAACAACCAGCAAGTTAATGACCAAATTTTGATTAAAAAAAATTGATATAAGAATAGAATCAATGAACGACCAAGACAAAATACCGAAGTATATCTCACACAAAATAAAATCCGTGTGGACCAATGAGTACCAGGACTAGAATTTTATAAAAAGAAAATAATAGAAACCCATGATACTGGAGCTTCGGTAAGCTTGGCGGCAAGACGATGGAACAGGGATTGAATTCCATGAAACCCAGTACTTTCCAGCTATATTTCTCCCCAAAATCAAGGAAGAACAAGACCCGCACCCCCAATTCTCACTGGATTCAGTCTGAATTTTGTTGGAATCGACCCAAATAAGCTGGAATCGACCCAAACAGGCTTGTTTTAGGATGATTCAATCAACAAGTTTTGGTTCTTGGTGATGAGTGACTGGAAAACTTGATTTTTGGTCAAAATCTTCTCTCTCAAACTCCCGATCTCGATCTCTCTCTTTGTGAATCTTTCTCTCGACCTACTCTATCTTTCTCAGTGGTGTGCGATTTTTGTTCCCTCTCCGTGTGTGTGTTAATTCATGAGAGATTCAGTCGAGTGAGTGTGTATATGTTGAGATTTTGTTGATGTGTCTCTTTCAATAGTTTTCCTGTTCATATGTGCTCATGGACAGTGGAATTGTGAATGGATTCTTTTTTACATCTCCCTGTATGTGTCTCTCTCTTTTCCTTCTTGATCTCTTGATTTCAGCTTGTATCTCCTCTCCGAAAATCCATCTTACTCGAACTCTATCGTGTGTGTGTATGGTGAGGTTTTGGTGTGTGTCTAATTTTGGCATAGGGGAGATAGGTTGGTGTATATGTTGAGAGTGGTGATGGAAAATTGGAGAAGGACTGTGTATGTATGTTCAGTGGAGAGTATTTCGAGTGAAGAATATCCTGGCCCCCGAAGACCCCAAATGGATCCTTTTTTTTTAATATCAATTGGTTTTTATTTGAAGAAAAGGTGAGGGGTAGGGGTATGGGGTGGTGAGGGTGGTTAGCTAAGGTAGGTAAGTGTCTTGTTTTGATTGGATAGGTTGTTAGAATAGAAATAAAATTGATTAGGGTTTGTTATTTTTTGTCATTTTATGGAGGGATAATTACATGGTTGAGGGTACACAATAGGATAAGGTAAAAAGGTGAAAATTAATCTTTTGGAGGGACAAAATTAGGTGTCTACAAGAAGTATTTTAGAGAATTAATTCGATAAATATTATTATGCAAAAATGATTTAATGATAATAATTTAATTATTGTTAAATATGTTTTTTTATAGATAATTACTAGTGATAATTACTGCATTTTAGCATTCCTTGTAAAATGTCCTTAAAATCTATATTACATTAGATTTACCGACAATTAACTAATATTGATGAAAACTTTAGTATTCTTTATTAAAGTATCAATTTATTGCAGCTGAAAGTAGTTTTTGTTCTAGAATAAGGCCTTAAATAGAAGGTTGTAAAAAATATAAATTAAAGTAGAACGTTGGTAGATAGTGGTGCTTTATCTTGATGTCCGATTCGTCTATACAAGTACTAGTAGTATTGCTCTTATAGTTACGTGTCAGTAAAGAGTGTTTTAGCTCCTTTCCAAAAGTGAAACTGCTTAAATTCAGATTATTCAAACTCTAAATACAATATTACCTTAAACCTATAATGCACATTGAGTAGGAAGTAAAAAATTTAAAACCCCCCAAACTTGCCAACTCAGTAGATCAAGTCAAGAGTGCGTAAATTGAGGTGTAAATTTCAAGTGTTTGGACGATAGGACCTCCTTTGACCTTTTTATGAATAGTTGGTAAAGTGGGAAGTTACAAAACAATTTCTTATTGTAATATAAGGTAAGACTACATAGAATATAAATTTTGATGATCTATTTTCTTTTAATATCATGCTTAATAAATGCTTAATGCATTGAGTTGTCTTCCTTTTCTATTATGAAGAGCTAGTGGAAACTCAGGACCAACTTTTTGAATGAAATACTATTACGGAAAGTATAGGAGAGAGTATATGTGAATAAGACATTTTAAGCTCGAAATGGATGACTTGACTCTTGAAGCTTGAAACAGAGTGGTACGAGGTGAAAGTCTCATGTACTTCCATTACTTGACTTGACTCTTAATTCTTGAAGCTCGAAATGGTTGACTCGACTCTTGAAGCTCAAAATGGATGACTCGACTCTTAAAGCTCAAAATGAAGCCGCATGAGGCGGAAGTAACATGTACTTCCTTGACTTGACTCTTGATTTTTGAAGCTCGAAATAGAGTCGTATGAGGCAGAAGTCCCATGTACGTACTGTCGTGACTTTACTTGACTTGAGTCTTGAAGCCCAAAATGGATGACTTAAGAGTCTTCAAGCCCAAAACAGATGACTTACTCTTGGAGCTCGAAACGGAGCTGTATGAGGCAGCAGTCTCATGTCCTTTCATGACTTGACTTGACTCTTGAAGCTCGAAATGGATGACTTAATGAATCTTGAAGCTCGAAACAGATGACTTGAATCTTGGAGCTCGAAGCGGATAACTTGACTTTTGGAGCTCGAAATAGAGGATTTAAATTCTTGAAGCTCGAAATGGATGACTTGACTCTTAGAGCTCGAAAAGGATGACTTGACTTTTGGAGCTTGAAATAGAGGATTTAAACTCTTGAAGATCAAAATGGATGACTTGACTCTTGGAGCTTGAAACGGAGCCATAAGAGGTGGAAGTCTTACGTACTTCTATGACTTGACTTGACCCTTGAGTATTAAAGATCAAAACCAATGACTTGACTCTTGAAGCTCAAAATAAAGCCATATGAGGCTGAAGTCTTGTGACTTGACTTGAATCATGAAGCTCGCAACGGATGACTTGACTCATGAAGATAAAAATAGAGTTGTATGAGGTGAAAGACTCATGTATTTTAATGACTTGACTCTACTTTTGAGCGTTGAAGCTCGAAATAGATGACTCAACTCTTGAAGATCAAAACAGATGACTTGACTCTTATAAATCAAAACGGAGCCGTATAAGACGAGAGTCTCATGTACTTCCTTGACTTGACTTAGACTCTTGATGAGTCTTGGAGCTCGAAATAGATGACTTGACTCTTGAAGCTCGAAACAAAGTCGTATGATGAAGAAGTACTATGTACTTCCGTGACTTCACTTGACTCTTGAGTCTTAAAGCTCAAAACAGATGGCTTGACTCTTAAAGTTCAAAAAAACCCATATAAGGCAGAAGTCCCACGTACTTTTGTGACTTAACTTGACTTTGAGTCTCGAAGCTCAAAACTGATGAATTGTATTACAATTTATTTCAGTTATCTAGTTATCCATTAGTTATCTAATGGTAGTCGGTTACTATTATATTGCGCTATTGTACAATATAGTTGAGAGTTAGTTATATAATTGATGATGTGGAGCCGAGTGGTGAGCTGGCAATCATGTGCCATAAATCTGATGTAGTTGAGCTAAGACCTAAGAATCTTCTAGAAAATTTAGAAGGTATACTCTATACTCTAGTCTATAAATAGGACCTGCAGCAGTTAGTTGTAGGCAATGTAAACAGTTTCTCTAATAGTTGAATAATGAGAAAATATTCTTCTATGGATTCTTTGTTTTCATTATCTCTATAAACTTCACATGGTATTAGAGCCTTAGGTTGTAGATACTAAAAGATAGAGATTAGATCTCTGTTTAGCTGACTCTCTTAGAGTGCATTCATTGAATTTACAATGGCGCCAAAGATCTATTAGAGTGATCTCTTGTTCATTGGAGATTCAGATGTATCTGGAGCTACATTGATTCTAATCAAACTGATTGGATCAGAAAATTATAGAATATGGGGCAAATCTGTGAGGATCGCATTGCTGGGGAAGAGGAAGTTTGGTTTTATATTTGGTGCATATAACAAGAGTTTATATAGAGAAGAATTACATGAGCAATGGGAGACCTACAATGCTATAGTGTTGTCCTGGCTGGTGAGTTCAGTTAGTGAAGATTTATTAAGTGGAATTGTGTATGCAACAAGTGCATATAAAGTTTGGGAAGATATGAAGGAGAGGTTCAACAAGGTAAATCGTGTGAGAATGTATCAATTACATGGGGAGATTAATACCTTGTCAAAAGGTATTGATTCAGTTGCTTCTTATTTTACCAAGATGAAGAGTGTTTGGAATGAGTATGATGCAGTAATCCTTACGCCCTCATGTTAATATCCAAGGTCCAAAGATTATGCAGACCACCTATCTAAGATAAGGTTAATACAGTTTCTGGGAGGTCTAAATAATTCCTATGATCAAGTTAGGAGACAAATTCTATTGAAAGGAGTCACACTTACTCTAAACTAGGCTTATGCTATAATTGCAGAGGATGAAGCTCAACAATTAGCCTTACATTTTACTTTAAATGATAAGTCTAATCCACTTGCAATGCAGGTTAATAGAAACTCATAAGTCACTTATAGAAATCAAAACTATAGAGGCAAGAAGTATGACAATTGTCACTTGAATGGGAACACAAGAGAGAACTATTATAAGTTGATTGGGTATCCTGCTGATTGAAAGATGAAAAAAGAAAACAATTAAAAATACTGAAGGTTCAAGAGGTTTTATGTACCAGGGTTATGGTGGTGGACATAGTAATCAAAAATATAAGAAGCACAAGAGCCTGAGCAATAGTCATGGAAACCAGCATGTGAGTCAAGCTACTACTCAGTATTCATTAAGTAGTCTAAAGGAGTAAATCTCTAGTGGTGATGTAGGTTATATAGCTTCCACCAATCATGGACATCATAAGAAATTCAACAATACAGTAGCTAAGAGACAATTTTTCATAAAAGGAGAATATAAACAAATGTTGGAGCTTCTAAACAAGGATCATCAAGACATGAATCAGACTAACATGTCAGGTATAGCTACATGTCTATTTTCTCATGCTAAGCAACATTAATGGATAGTAGATTCTGGTGCAACTCATTATATTATAGCTAATAATGAAGTAGTTTACATAACAAATAAGACAACTCAAATAGGAGTGGATAAATTGAATCTTCCAAATGGATCAAAGGTGGATATAGCATATACAGAAGAGGCACTAATTTTCTAAGATGAGTCTGTAAAAGATGTGTTGTTTGTACCTAATTTCATACTGAACCTATCATCAGTTCCAAGGTCACTAGACAGATGTCATGTTTTGTGTCCTTTTTTCCTAACTTCTGTGTGTTTTAGGATCTCTACAATGGCAGGGTGAAAAGGATTGGTAGAGAAAAGTGAGATTTATACATCCTCAAAGGTCTCAATGGTATGCTTGAGAAGAAGATTAACAATGAGAGTCCAAACAAACTAGTAGTAGGTATCACTACACACAGCAGCAATATATGGCACAAAAGGCTTGGACATCCATCTATTCAAGTGTTGAGGTCACTAGATCTTTTAACTTATAATAAAGATGTTGAATTTTTGAATAAATGCAGTATCCGTCCATTAGCTAAGTGGACCAGGTTGTCATTCCTTATTAGTGAGACTAAGTCAAATGCATGTTTTGATGTTGTGCACATGGATTTGTTGGGACCTTATAAAACCTTAACTTTTGATAAAAAGTTCTATTTCTTGACTATTGTGGATGATTGTATGAGGTATACTTGGATTCATTTACTACAACTTAAATCAGAAACTATTGTGTCTCTTAAAAGTTTTATGGTAATGATTGAGGCTCAATTTGGAAGTGGTGTTAAAGTCATCAAAACTGGCAATGGTACTGAGTTTTTCTATACTCAGTGTAATGATTTGTTCCAGTCTTTAGGAATAATACATGAAAGCAGTTGTCCTTATTCGCCACAACAGAATGGTGTGGTGGAAAGAAAGCATAGAGAAATCCTAAACATAGGTAGAGCTATCAAATTTCAGTCGCACATGCCTATCAAGTACTAGGGCTTGGCTGTTAAGGAAGTTGTTTACCTAATGAACAGATTACCATTATCTTCTATTGATGGTAAAAGTCCATATGAGTTACTATTCTCTAAACCACCCTCCTTAGAACATCTAAGAGTAATAGGATGTTTGTATTATTCTTCAACATTGACTAAAGGTGACAAATTTACTGAAAGAGCACACCCAATAGCATTGATGGGTTATTCTACTGCTCAGAAGGGGTACTTATTATTGAACTTATTATCAGATAAATTGTTTGTTAGTAGAGATGTCATATTCCAAGAAGATTAATGGTAAAATTCCATATGAGGTACTGTTCTCTAAACCACCCTTCTTAGAACATCTAAGAGTAATAGGATATTTGTGCTATGCTTCAACATTTCCTAGAGGTGACAAGATTATTGAAAAAGCACAACCAACAACATTGGTGGGTTATTCTACAACTCAGAAGGGGTACTTATTATTAAACTTATTATCAGATAAATTGTCTGTTAGTAGAGATGTCACATTCCACGAAAATATCTTTCTATTTGTTAAAAGGGTAAGTCAACACATACACATGGAGCCATTAGTACCATGTACAGAGATCAGTGATGATCAAAGCTTAGTCAGTTCATCTGATCCTGGTGGTGATCACATTTTGAATGAAGAAGTATTGATTATGATGCACCCATAACTGGTCCATCAGTAGACATATCAGATGACACATAACTATATTTTGTTCATTTACATACAAAAAATACAGATTCTGAAACACATCTACCTAGAAAAACACCTAGAGTGTCTAAGGAGCCTATTTAGATTAAATATTATGCAGTTCTAGGCAAGAGAAAAGGCGCCAGATATCCTATATCCAATTTCCTGCCATACAAGAATACTACTCAAAATTATTAACCCTATGTGAATAGTTTTTCAAACTTAATAGAGCCTCAGTTCTTCAGTCAGGCTGCAACAGATGAAAAATGTGTCCAAGCTATGAAGCAGGAAATCCAGGCACTTGAAGATAAAATACTTCATAAATAGTTGACTTACCTCCTGGAAAGCATGCTATTGGCTTAAAATGGGTATACAAAATAAAATACAAAGCAAATGGTGATGTTGAAAGGTTCAAGGAAAGACTGGTAGCTAAGGTTTATAGTCAACAAGAAGGATTGGATTATCATGACACATTCTCTCCTATGGAAAAGATGGTGACTGCCCAATGTCTGATTGCTTTGGCTGTATCAAAAAGATGGACATTGTATTAATTGGATGTCTATAATACATTCTTACAAGGGGATTGAGATGAGGAAGTATATATAAAAATGCCTGAAGGTATTTAGCAAAAGGGTAATCACAAAGTTTGTAGATTGCTTAAGTCACTGTATAGACTTAAGAAAGCTTCCAAACAATGGAATATCAAACTTACCTCAGCATTGATAGGTACAGGTTTTACTCAAAGTTTTCATGAATACTCCTTGTTCACATTAAAAGGAGCAAAGGGAATGGTAGTGGTACTGGTTTTTGTAGATGATTTGTTAATCACAGGTGATAGTGAAGACATGATCATTGAAGCCAAGGAGATCTTGCACAGGAAATTTAAACTCAAGGATCTAGGGGAGCTCAAATTATTCCTTGGAATTGAAGTCTTAAAGTCAAAATAGGGTGTTATATTAAATCAAAGGAAGTATTTTCTTGAGTTAATATCAGAAGTTGGTCTGGCTGATGCAAAACAAGCTTCTACTCCTATGGAGTCCAATGCTAGACTTATATCAGTTGACTATGTAAGATAGTAGGAGTTACTGGTGATGTTATCTTTAAATATGCAACTGCTTATCAAAGGTTAGTTGGTAAGCTTATGAATGCTACCATAACTAGACCAGATAGCAATTATGTTGTTCAAACATTAAGTCAGTTCATGTAAAGACCAAAGAAATCTTATTTGGAGGCTGCATATATAGTGATAAGGTACCTAGAGGGTTCTGCAGGTTAAGGTGTCTGGTTGAAAGCTCAGGCTACTGCAAACTTGGTTTGTTAGTGTGACTCAGATTAGGCTGCATGCCTTGATATAAGACAGCCGAAGAACACAAGAAAACAAACACCAAAACAGTCTACTAGTTCAAGGAACTATGAACCTTTTTTGGTGACCCCTCTCTGATTCAAGAACACAACAAGAACACCATGTAATGAGGTGTTTAACACCTAATTTCCAGCAGCAAAACAAACTATATTATGAAAATAAAAATGAACAACAACAATGTTACAACCACAATAACCAAACAGATTGAACAACAACAACACAAACTACAAGATTCGGACAAGAAACAAAGATAGATAATTAGATAAGTGTTGATGTAGTCTTAACAACCCAAGAGAATATTCACTCTTGGAACTTTAACACTTCATACAAAAAACACCTAACTCTTACAATGACACAAGAAGAGCATCCACCTCTCAAAGCACCAAAGTCTCAAGCTTTGCAACACACAAGAGAATCCACCCTTATGCTATGCACTAATTTCAATTTTGAGAACTCTTTCTCACAAGAGTAGTGTCTTCAATATTAAGCATCAACTAATAAAATAAACCCTACAAGGTTCTATTTATACAACATTACAAATAATAGAGAAATGACAAAAGAGCCCTTTAGTGACTAGTCTTCAAAAATACTAAAAAGTGTCATGATCATGATAATATTTGCGTCATCCTCTCCATATTGAGAGGAATTTGACCACAAATACACGGCCTCACCTATTTTACAAAGGGACTTCAAAATGTCCTTCTTCCGTCCATACATCTTCTCCATACTCTTCATTTTGCACTTCGTCTTATTTTTGCTCTCCATCTTGCGTTTTGTCATTATTCTTAACAGATTCAATGCCCACCTCTTCTCTAAGATAGTACAATCTAGCCTCCTCAGGATGATATTTCATTGGTTTGGGCATTCACTAGCCTTGTTGCCCCACCCTTGACACTTGAAGCATTGAAATCCCTTGGGATTGGAAGTAGATTTCAATTTACCTTCATACCTTGGGGGATATTTTTGTAAACCCTTGGTGGCCTTGGGTTGGGTAGCCATGAATGAGTTCTCTTTGAGTTCCCTCTCAACCTCTAAAGCTGCATGGAATATGCCATCTACGGTGTCGAATTTATGATGCGTCATGTAAGTGGAGATGTCTTTGTTAACCCAACCTTGAAGTGCACAATGCTATAACTTACTTGCTGGCCTCAGTGGTCAAGCTTCCAAATCAATTGTTGAAATTCATTATAGTAAGCCATGACACTCTTGCTCCCTTGCCTCAAATTATACAATTTGGCAAGAAACTTATGCTTATAAGTCTCGGGCAAGTATCTTTTCCGCATAAGGTTCTTCAACTGAAACCAAGGAGGATGTTGTCCCCCAATCATCTAATTCCCAAACCCTTTAACATTCTCCCACCATGTATTAGCATACCCTTAGAAGTGAGCTATAGCATTACAACTTTTCTTTTCTTTGGTGAGATCATTAAGTTGGAATTTCTTGTCACAAGATGACTCCCATGCAAGGTAGGCTTCAAGATTACTCTCACCTTTGAAAATAGAAAGGCTCAGTTTGATGGAATTGAGACCTGCATCTCAGTTTAGATATCCATATCTCACCTCTCGTTATAACTACCCATGTATAACTCTTATTATTTCTTCCCGCAAGTAAACATCATCATACGGCCCATAACCACCATGTTGTTCTCCCCTACCATATCCCTTAACATGGATGGGTGTATTTGGGTTAAGTGGAGCTTGTAGTAGCGGGATTGGATTTGGATAGTGAGGTTTATGGTAAAGTAGAGTTTGGATGAGAGGGTTAGGGTTTGGTGGTGATATTTGGGTTCCAAGCCCTTTTTGTTGGACTTGGTGGAGTGGAGGATTATTTGTTCTATCTTGTTCTTGGCTTCGGGAGTAGAGATTGGTTGAATTTGTGGCAATTGGTGGATATAGCATTTGGTGCATGGTCCTGGGAGTATTAGTTGGGGAATTTTTTTGAGGTGTGGAAGGTCGACTTCTTTGGATTTCCACACGTTCTAATCTCCCACTTATTGATGCCAGATCTATATCTAATTTCTAAAAACCCAGATTCAAACTAGCCATATCTCGGGGTATAGTTTCAAGGTGAGCCAAAATGAGATTGATGGCATTATTATCCAATTTTTGAGCATTTGAAGCCTCGGGTTCCATTGTGGTTATACCAAAAATAACCCTTCAAGATACGGGCCAACAAGACACCCAATCAGTCCACAAAGCCACACACAATAATACAATACAGATCCTACAAAATAAAAAACACGTGAGTTCAAAACAACCGCCCACAATGAGATCCCACCTTCAGGTTTCTTCAAACTCAAGCTTAACAATGGTGCATGGCTCAAATAACCTCCAATGTTTCTCAAATTATAATACAATACTCCTATAGTGTTACAGAACACAAATGTAACACTAAAAACACAAGAAAAAACATAAAATCAAAAATAAAAAACGGGTTTAGTTTTTTTTGTTGAGGGGATTTTCGATTTTGACACTTCTTTTTTGTTGGGATTTTTAATTTCTAGACTCTAATGGTGTTAGGGAATAAGATATAACACTAGAAACACATAAAATACACAACAATCAAGTTTTTTGAAAGACCCAAAAAACATGAATAGTAACTTTTTTCTTATTCCTCCTTTTCACTTATTTTTTATTTTGAAGATAACAATCCCAAGAATGATTTTGTTGGAACAAAATCAAACCTTGTTTTGATACCAAATGATAAAATACAACCCAAGAACACAAGAAAACAAAAACCAAAACAGTCCACTAGTTCAAGGAACTATGGACCTCTTTTGGTGACCCATCTTGGATTCAACAACACAACAAGAACACCATGTAATGAGGTGTTTAACACCTAATTTCCAGAACCAAACCAAACTATATTATGACAATAAAATGAAGAACAACAATGTTACAACCACAATAATCAAATGGCTTGAACAACAACAACACAAACTATAAGATTTGGAAAAGAAACAAAGATAGATGTTTAGACAAGTGTTGATGTAGTCTTAACAACCCCAGAGCATATTCACTCTTGGGCCTTTAACACTTTATACAACAAAAACCTAACTCGTACGATGACACAAGAGAATCCACCCTTATGCTATGCCCTAATTTCAATTTTGAGAACTCTCTCTGACATGAGTAGTGTCTTCCATATCAAGAATAAAATAAGAAAATAAACCCTACAAGGATCTATTTATACAACATTACATATAATAGAGAAATTACAAAAGATCCCTTTAGTGATTAGTTTTCAAAAATACTCAAAAGTGTCATGATCATGATCATACTTGTGTCATCCTCTCCATATTGAGAGGAATTTGACCACAAATACACGGGCTCACCTCTTTTAGAAAGGCACTTCACAATGTCCTTCTTCCAGCCACACATCTTCTCCATACTCTTCATTTTGCACTTTGGCTTCTTTTTGCTCTCCATCTTGCGATTTTCCATCATTCTTAATCGATTCAATGCCCACCACTTCTCCAAGATAGTACAATCTACCCCCCTTTGGATTATATTCCGTCGGTTTTGGCACTCACTAGCATTGTGCCCCCACCCTTGACACTTGAATCAATGAAAACCCTTGGGATTGGAAATAGAGTTCAATTTACCTTCATACCTTGGGGGATGTTTTTGGAAACCCTTGGTGGGCTCGGGTTGGGTAGTCATGAATGATTTCTCTTTGAGTTCCTTCTCAACCTCTAAAGAATCGTGGAAGATGCCATCTACGGTGTTGAATTTGTAAAGTATCATGTATGTGGAGATGTCCTTGTTTAACCCTACCTTGATGCACACAATGTCATGACTTACTTGCACGCATCAGTGGTCAAGTTTCAATATCAATTGTTGAAATTCATCATATTAAGTCATGACACTCTTGCTTCCTTTCCTCAAACTATACAATTTGGCAAGAATCTCATGCCTATAAGTCACAGGCAATTATCGTTGCCGCATAAGGTTCTTCAACCAAAACCAAGGAGGAGGTTGTCAACCAAGCATCTCATTCCCAAATCATTTAATATACTCCCACCATGTATTAGCATACCCTTCGAAGTGAGCTATAGCATAACAACTTTTCTTTTCTTCGGTGAGATCATTAAGTTGGAAGATATTGTAATACGATGACTCCCATGCAAGGTAGGATTCATGATCACTTTCACCTTTGAAAATAAGAAGGCTCACTTTGATGGAATTGAGACCTACATCTCAGTTTGGATGGCCATATCTCACCTCTCGGTCTAACACCCCATGTCTACCCCTCATTCTTTCTTTCCTCAAGTAAACATCATCATACGACCCATAACCACCATGTTGTTCTCCCCTACCATAGCCCTCAACATGGATGGGTCTATTTGGTTTAAGTGGAGCTTGTAGTGGCGGGATTGGATTTATATAGTGAGGTCTTTGATCAAGTGGAGTTTGGATGAGAGGGTTCAGGTTTGGTGTTGGTATTTGGGTTCCAAACCCTTCTTATTGGACTTGGTTGAGTGGATGATGGTTTGTTCTATCTTGTTATTGGCTTCGAGAGTAGAGATTGGTTGGATTTGTGGCAATTGGTGGATATAACATTTGGTGCATGGTCCTAGGAGTATTAGTAGGGGAATTATTTTGAGGTGTGGAAGGTCGACTCCTTTGGATTTCAACACGTTCTAATCTCCCACTTATTGATGCCACATCCGTATTTAATTTCTCAATAACCACATTCAACCTAGCCACATCTCGGGACATAGTTTCAAGGCGAGCCAAAATGAGATTGATGGCATTATTATCCATTTTTTAAGCATTTGAAGCCTCGGGTTCCATTGTGGTTGTACCAAAAATAACCTTTCAAGTTACGGTCCAATAATACACCCAATCAGTCAACAACGCCACACACAACAATACAATACAAATCCTACAAAACAAAACACACGTGAATTCAAAACAACCTCCCACAATGAGATCTCACCTTCAGGTTTCTTCAAACTCAAGCTTAACAATGGTGGACGGCTCAAATAACCTCCAATTTTGCTCAAATTCTAACCCTATACTCCTATAGTGTTATAGAACACAAATCTACCACTAAAAATACAGGAAAAAACACAAAATCAAAAACTCAAAATTTGACCTAGGTTCAAAAACGGGTTTAAATTTTTCTTTTTAGATTTTCTATTTTGACACTTACTTTTTGTTGGGATTTTCAATTTCTAGACTCTAATAGTGATAGGGAACAAAGATCAAACACTAGAAACACACAAAACACATAAAAATCATGTTTTTTTGAAAGACCCTAAAAACGAGAACAATAATTTTTTTCTTTTTCTTCCTTTTCAATTTTTTTTTTTAATTTTCAAGATAACAATCCCAAGATTGATTTTGTTGAAATAAAATCAAACCTTTATTTGATAACAAATGATACAGTAGAACCCAAGAACACAAGAAAACAAACACCAAAATAGTCCACTAGTTCAAGGAACTAAGAACCTCTTTTGGTGACCTCTCTCGGATTCAAGAACACAACAAGAACAACATGTAATGATGTGTTTAACACCTAATTTCCAGAAGAAAACCAAACTATATTATGAAAATAAAAATGAAGAACAACAATGTTACAACCACAACAACCAAACATATTGAACAACAACAACACAAACTACTAGATTAGGACAAGAAACAAAGATAGATAGTTAGACAAGTGTTGATGTAGTCTTAACAACCTAATGGAATATTCACTCTTGGACCTTTAACACTTCATACAACAAAAACCTAACTCTTACAATGACACAAGAGGGGCATCCACCTCTCAAAGCACCAAAGTCTCAAGCTTTGCAACACACAAGAGAATCCACCCTTATGCTATGCCCTAATTTTAGTTTTGAGAACTCTCTCTCACAAGAGTAGTGTATTCAATATCAAGCATCAACTAATAAAATAAACCCTACAAGGTTTAATTTATACAACATTACAAATAATAGATAAATGACAAAAGAGCCCTTTAGTGACTAGTTGTAACACCCCATACTTAATTACGTGTATTAGCCATGGTTATATGTGTTGGAGTATATGTATTGATCCTAAGTTAGGTATATATGAGTTTAAGTATGAGTATTGATTATTTTGAGATGGTTTTAAGTGTATAGGTTGATCATATGTGTATGGGAATAGACTTTATTTATACTGGAATTTGCCCGTCGATGGTTCCATACGAAGTTTATTGAATAAGCTTTCCAACAATATAAATATTTCCAAAAACAGATAAGTTTCGGATATAATTGAGCACGTTCGAAACTATAAAACGGCGGCCGGGATAATTGTGAATAGTAAATGTGCAGGAAATTTAAACTACTGAGGCCTGCCAGTTTTTTGGGTTGATTTGAACGATCCTAACTCCCTTAATATAATGAACTGGGAGAGATACCACCTATCAAAATAAATATCTTTGAGTCTTCTTTCAAATGCAATTGGTTTCATCCAAATGCAACATCTGTGTAAGGAGTTGTACTCGTTTTACTTCAGCCACTCAAAATAAATTTTTAGGGTCAACTTCAAACGATCATAACTCCTTGTACAGGACGAACTAGGTGGCCTACCTTATATGAAATGAAAGCCCTTTGAATTATATATCCAACGATACCAATGTCACTCAAATACGATATCGGGGAAAATAGTTATGGCTGATTTACTTTTGCCTGTCAAAACAGTCCACCATGGACAGATTCGGATTTACTTAAATTTTTAAGGGCAATATGGTCATTTTCCTTCACCTCATGGACGAAAATTGGTCATTATATACATATAATTGGTCTCATATCCATCAATTACCATCAAATTATTGAAAATAAGAAACCCTAGCCTAATTTCAACTCCAATTATCTTGTGATTCAACCGTAGAAAATCCAAATTAATTCCGTAGTTGTGTTCACTGTCTCGAGGTCTTCGAGAAGCACCCCTTATTGGGGCCAATAGGACTTCAAAATCAAAAGGGCTATTTTATGGTAAGGATGTAAATTATGTTGGTGTTATTTATATGGATATGTATATATATGCATGTGAGCATAAGAAGTATGTTATTTGATTGTTGTTGAAAGATGATTGGGAAATGATGTTGGATTATGTTGAATTGTGAAAGGATTTGGTGTGATGATGTGGTATTGATGATGTGGTATTGAAATGATTATTATATATATATATATATATATATATACACACATAAACCTATTGTTCAAGTTGGTTTTTGGAATGTTTTGCAAATATTGGTTGTATGGAATTATGGAAGAGAATTGTGGTGTTGGGTTGCTAATACTAGATGCCAAATATTTCATTGTAGATAAGTGATTTGTTAAGGCGGGAAGTTGTGTTGAATTGGTATCCGAATCTACAACGAGGTATGTAAAGCATACTCTAACGATGTTCTTTGGCATGAAAACACCAATGTTCCATCAAGTAAGATTCCGAGGTTGTCCAAAAACATGTATTGTTCTACATTACCAACGAAGTTGTTTCCATTCTATAAAGTGTCAAAATGTTTCATTGATATACCAAAAGGATCCTATTTCATTGTTGTGATATTGATGATTCTGAAACACATTGTTGATGTACTAATGAGTCTTTATTACATCGTTATTGTATAGAAGGTCTATTACTTGATTTCTATTGATGTATCATTGTTCCAAAGGTACTATATTGGCATGAACACTAATGTAATAATCTCAAAAGCTTTTGAACTAAGTTATTGGAAAGATCTCTTATGTATGTTACTTGATATACGTGTGGGTGGTAGCTTAGGGGCTTAAGCCTAGCATGGGCCGATCCCGATACTTGATATGATTACAGTTGATATGTACTGGGGGCATCCTAATGGTCACAGTATGGTACAGTATTTATTATTGTTAGGTGGTTGGAAGTTCGAGAGGAGGAGGTAATGGCGAATGATAATTGTAAAGAATGAAATGAACGAATGTATACCGTTCCACAAATGTGTTTGAATTCAAGAACCCAATTCAGAATAATGATAATGTACATGATCCTAAAAGTGTTTATGAAGTGTGGTTCACTTCTATTATGATTTATTCACTTGCGTCTGATTTTCTTGATCCCCTATATCACATATGATTATTTACAGCTTTACATACTCAGTACATATTTCTTACTGACGTCCCTCATGGGGGACCTGCATTTCATGCTGCAGGCACAGGTGCTTCAGATCATTCACAGCATAGATAGGAGCCAGGTCGTACATCTATTGTTGGTGAGCTCCAGTTTGCTTCAGAGCTTTCCGAGTCGGTTCCTTATGTTTTGTTATTGTACAGGAGTCATGTGTGGGCGGGGGTTTGTCCCGACCCTAGTTATGTCATGTATATATCCTAGAGGCTTTGTAGACATAAGAAAGGGTAAAGTCACGGGAGTTTATATAGTAATGTTATATTTGTATATGTGCTATCCCCGACGGCCAAGTATTATATATATATATATATATATATATATATATATTTGTGCATGTTGTGCTGATACAAGAAATTAGACCCTTCTATATGTAACGAAGTCCTACCCAAATTTTTGGTGACATATAAGTAAAAGTACAGGTATTTGAATGGGTTCTCCCGGGCCTTCTCGGCTTCGGGTGCCAGTCAGGCCCGATGGGATTTTGGGGCGTGACACTAGTTTTCAAAAATACTCAAAAGTGTCATGATCATGATCATACTTGTATCATCCTCTCCATCTTGAGAGGAATTTGACCACAAATACATGGGCTCACCTCTTTTACAAAGGCACTTCACAATGTCCTTCTTTCCGCCACACAACTTCTCCATACTCTTCATTTTGCACTTTGGCTTCTTTTTGCTCTCCATCTTGCGATTTGTCATCATTCTTAACCGATTCAATGCCCACCTCTTCTCCAAGATAATACAATTGTCATACCCCAAATTCCATTAGAGCGGACTGGCACCCGTAGCCGAGGAGGCCCGGGAGAACCCGTTCATAACCTATACTTTCACATTTACATTACTTATAAAAATTATAAATTTGGGCAGCACTTCGTTGTAAATAGAAGAAAACAGTACCTGTATCAGCCCAGCAGACACGCATAAAAATATATATGAACAGTAATTGGCCATCAGAGCCATCACGTCTATCAACCAAACAATCCTATGGTTGTACAATAGGTCTACAAAAGCCTCTACATAGATACACAACTGAGTTGGGGTCGGGACAAACTCCCGCCAACAAAAGACTTTTATACAAATACCAAAAGTACATATAGAGACGACTTGGGATGCCCCGAAACAACTGGAGCTCACCACTAACAACAGAATGTCCTGGCTCTTACTGCGAAGGTGTACGACCTGAAGTACCTGTTCCTGCAGGCATGAATACAGGTCCCCCATGAGGGACGTCAGTACGGAAATATGTACTGAGTATGTAAGGCAGGGAGTATCAAGATGAGATACAAAAGATCAACAGAACCCAGATACCAGTGAATAAACAGTATGAGTAGACCACACTTAAAAGAACTGATGGGATACCTGCACATTACTTTCATATCATTACTTCCCGTAATCCTTATCAATACATAACATATGTCATACAATGGCCAACTGATCAGTGGTACTAATACAATACATCAGGGACCACCCCTGGAATAGCATATATACATAATCTTTATAATACAATGGCCAACTGATCAGTGGCACTAATACAATACATCATATCATCAATTTAAAATACAGACATTCCATTTCTTAATTCAATTAATCTTTGAGATTGGTTACTTTGTGGTCACACTTTATGAAACTTGAAACCATGATACCTCAATAGGAAAAACATGTAAATAGGTAATCAATATCATGAAAATGAAGTAGAGAATCATGGATACCTCATTTAACCATTTCGGAGTCAACAATAGTATATGGACATTTTTTTGACTAGCCGGACATCTTAAAAGTGAAAACAAGTTCAATCGGTAGTGTCAAAGATCATATGATGTTATTATGTGTCATGAGTCATAGGACAATGTTGGAAGCTTACTTGAGAGTTCCATGGGTCATTATTCATGCCAAATATTAGATAGAGTATGTCTTACATACCTTGATATAACCACTTCAATACAAGTGACTTCCCGTACTCTTCGAACACTTATCTACAATAAGTCATTTGTGGCAAACTAGTATTAGCAACCAAACCTTACCATTTAGGTATTAACTTCACCAAATAATGTCTAGGAAGTAATCCTTTAGCTCATCAATAAGAGTACTAAATACATCCTCTTATACTCTTATTACATTCACATATCATGCATTTTCATGAAATATCCCTCAACATCACTCTTAGCCTTTATTTCCCTTCTTAATCACCATCCAATACCAACATGATCACTAGGCAAAGATAACCACTAATATAATGATATATCACCACAATTTATCCTCCATAATCCAATACAACAACTTCCATAATTTACTACTAACAATTTATACACAACAATTCATAACTATGTTTCTAGTTATCTTCCAACATCAAGACAATACTCATAATCCTTCATCAATACTTATTCATGGATAAGAATCAAGAATAAACAATATTCATACCTTAACAATGAACTCTTGTATTTAGAATCCTCCTTACATAATCAAGGGGTGCTTCTCGAAGCTTTCGAGATGGTGAACACAACTACGGAACCAATTCGAATTTTCTACAGTTGAATCACAAAATATTTGAAGTTGAAATTAGGCTAGGGTTTCACCTTCTCTTAATAATTGGATGATATCTGATATATGAGGCTAAGTGCAGGTTTATAAAGACCAATTTTTGTCCAAGAGGTAATAGAAAATGACCATTTTGCCCTAAAGATTTAAATAAATCCCGAATCTGTCCCCAGTGGACAGTTTTGACAGGCTGAAGTAAATCGATCATAACTCTTTGCTCCGGTATCGTATTTGGGTGAAACCAATTGCATTGGAAATATAATTCAAAGGTATTTCATTTTAATATAGAGTATACCACCCAGTTCTTCCTTTAAAAGGAGTTATGGTCGTTTAAAGTTGACCCAAAAATCTGTCCCACAATTCTGTTTTTTTTTTTTTTGATAGGCTGTAGTAAAACGGGTATAGCTCCTTGCTTAGACATTGGATTTGGATGAAACCAATTTCATCAGAAAGAAGACTCTCGTAGTTTTTCGTCTATATATAGCAGCTCACACAGTTCTTTTTGTACAAGGAGTTATGATCGTCTAAAGTTGTATTGCCTAGCTGCAGTAATTTTCCTGCAGAATTACTGTTCACAGGTTTCCCGGCCACCGATTTGAAATTTCGAATGTGCTCTCTTATATGAAATACTCCTCTATTTTGGGCAAACTTTATATCGTTGGAAATCTTATTCCAATACCTACACATACAACTATTGACGGGATACTTCCGAACATCATACACTTAATTTAACCCATACGCAAGCCTTTAGGACTCCATATAATCGCGATAAGTGTATGAAAATATTTACGGGGTGTTACATTATCCCCCCCCTTAAGAACATTCGTCCTCGAATGTTAGCATAGTTACTCAATTAAGACATGTCCAAGCTTACAATTAACATATTCATCATCATAACATACTTGCATAAAAATAAACACTTGTTATTGTTCTTTTTCCGTCTCATGAACTTTCTCCTCATCGTTGAATAGGTAAGGGTACTTAATCTTCATCGCTTCCTCGGATTCCCATGTGATCTCCTCAACTTGTTGATTCCTCCAAAGTACTTTTACCGATGCTCTCTCTTTATTCCTTATCTTTTTAATTTGGTGATCAAGAATAGCAATAGGCATTTCTTCAAAAGTGAGATCTTCTGTAACTTGTACATCTTCCGTAGTAGTGGTGTGCGATGGATCTCCGATGTACTTGCGAAGCATCGAAACATGAAATACGGGATGAACTGCTGAGAGCTCTTGAGGTAACTCTAACTCATAAGCAACTTGTCCAAATCATTGAATGATCTTATACGGACCTATGTATCGTGGACTTAACTTTCCTTTCTTACCAAACCTTATCACTCCTTTCATTGGTGATACTTTCAAGAATACCCAATCGTCGATAAAAAACTCAAGTCCTCTTCTTCTAACATCCACATAAGATTTGTGTCGACTTTGAGCTATTGCAAGCCGTTGTTGGATCACTTTAACCTTCTCCATTGCTTGATAAACAAGATCCGTTCCAAACAAGACCGCATCACCTGCTTCAAACCATCCTATTGGCGATCTACACTTTCTTCCATACAATGCTTCATATGGTGCCATTTTTATACTTGAATGATAGCTATTATTGTAGGCAAACTCAATAAGAGGTAGGTGATCATCCCAGTTGCCTTTGAAATCTAATACACATGCTCGTAGCATATCTTCAAGTGTCTGGATGGTACGTTCCGCTGGTCCGTCCGTTTGAGGATGAAAAGCCATACTTAGATTTACTTGTGTCCCCAAACTCCTTTGAAAAGACTTCCAAAAATTCGCGGTAAATTGGGCTCCTCGATCGGATATAATGGAAATTGGAACTCCATGTAACCGAACGATCTCCTTAATATACAACTTCGCATACTCTTCAGCCGTATAAGTTGTCTTAACTGGTAAGAAGTGCGCAGATTTGGTAAGCCTATCAATGATCACCCATATGGAATCAAACTTCCGATATGTACTAGGCAAACCCGTGATGAAATCCATATTGATCTTGTCCCACTTCCAGACTGGAAGATCTATACATTGCATGTAACCACCGGGTTTCTGGTGTTCTACTTTGACTCTTTGACAATTCGGACATTCGGCTACAAATTCGGCAATATTCTTCTTCATGTCATTCCACCAATATATTACTTTCAAATCTTGATACATCTTAGTCGACCCTGGATGGATGGAATACCTTGAACAGTGTGCTTCTGTCATAATTCTCTTTCTTAGCTCAACTACATCAGGTACACATAAACAATTCTGACACTGAAGCACTCCTTCTCGCGTAAGCTCAAATGCCTTTATCGCGCCACTCTGCACATCCTCCTTAAGCTGCAATAAAATTGGATCTGCATACTGCTTCTCTTTCACTTCAGCTATCAATGAAGATTCCGCTACATTACATACAATAACCTCTTCATCTGGAGTTTCGAGAAGTCGAACTCCCAAATTAGCTAGTTGGTGAAGATCCTTAATCATCCCCTATTTTTCTATAGATGCCATTTTAGACTTACGACTCAGTGCATCCGCTACCACATTCGCTTTCCCTGGATGATACAAGATATCAACATCATAATCTTTCAACACTTCAAGCCATCTCCGCTGCCTCAAGTTTAGATCTTTCTGACTGAAGATATATTGCAGGCTCTTATGATCGGTATATATGTCAACATGAACCCCATATAAGTAGTGGCGCCATATCTTTAAAGCAAATACAACTGCAGCTAGCTCAAGATCATGCGTGGAATAATTCCTCTTATGTGGTCGCAACTGTCTAGAGCCATAGGCTATTACTCTACCATGTTGCATTAGTACGCATCCTAAGCCAATTCTCGAAGCATCACAGTACACTGCATACCTTTCTGTGCCTTCAGGAAGTACCAATATCGGTGTAGAAGTCAACTTGCTCTTCAGATCCTGGAAACTCTTTTCACAAGCATCATTCCATTGAAACTTGGAGGCTTTATGCGTCAACTTAGTCAAGGGTGCAGAAATAGAAGAAAAAACTTCAACAAACCTTCTATAATAACCTGCCAACCCGAGGAAACTACGAATCTCCGTAGGCGTCGTGGGTCTTGGCCAACTCGTCACAGCCTCAATCTTCTGAGTGTCAACTTTTATGCCTTCACTGGATAAAATATGGCCCAAAAATGCCACTGACTTGAGCCAAAACTCACATTTAGAAAACTTCGCATACAGCTTACGATCACGAAGAATCTGCAACGCCTGCCTTAAGTGATTAACATGGTCCTCTTCTGATCTAGAGTAGACCAGAATATCATCTATCAAAACTATCACAAACACATCTAGAAACGGATTAAAAAACCTATTCATCAGATCCATAAAAAATGTGGGTGCATTTGTCAGCCCGAATGACATAACCAGGAATTCATAATGACCATACCGTGTTCGAAAAGCTGTCTTGGGTATATCTTTATCCTTGACTCTCACTTGATGATAGCCTGATCTCAAGTCAATCTTGGAAAAACACTGGGCACCCTGCAACTGGTCAAATAAATCATCAATTCGGGGAAGAGGGTATTTATTCTTGATAGTCACCTTATTCAATTGTCGATAGTCAATACACATCCTCAGCGAACCATCTTTCTTACGCACAAACAATACTGGTGCTCCCCAAGGGGACATACTAGGCCTGATGAACCCCTTCTCTAGCAAGTCTTTTAGTTGCTCTTTCAATTCTCGCAACTCTGCTGGTGCCATTCTATAAGGAGGAATTGAGATTGGCTGTGTGTCTGGCAATAAATCAATATCAAACTCCACTTCTCGTTCAGGAGGTAAACCTGGTAGTTCTTCAGGAAATTCATTCACAACCCAAACGGTCTGAAAATTTGGCGGCTCTGCCTCTGTATCCCTTACTCTAACCAGATGGTATATGTACCCCTTGGAAATCATTTTTCTTGCCTTAAAGTGAGAAATAAATCCACCTCTCGGTGCGCCAACATTACCCTTCCATTCAAGGACTGCCTCATTTTGGAAATGGAAATATACCTTCTTAGAACAGCAATCTACTATAGCATAACAAGACGCTAACCAATCCATGCCCATAATAACATCAAAATCTACCATTTCTAACTCAACAAGATCAGCCATCGTATCACGACCACAAATATTCACAACACAATTTTGATAAACATTCCTAGCTTTAAGAGATTCCCCCACTGGTGTTGATACTTCAAATGGCTTGGCTAATAATTCGGGTGTTCTTTCGAACCTTCCTGCAACCAAAGGAGTAGCATACGATAATGTAGAACCAGGATCAATTAAGGCATACACATCAAATGCAAAGATGGACAACGTACCTGTAACCACGTCTGGAGAAGCCTCTAAATTCTGCCGATCTGCTAGGGCATACACACGGTTCTGAGCTCCGCTAGCACTAGTTTCTCCTCTATCACCTCTACCGTGACCCATAGGTTGTGCACCCCTACTCAAAGGAGGCACCGAAGATGACGCAACAGCTGATCCGGTAGGTCGTGTTATACCACCTGTGGTCCTGCGTGGGCAATCTCTAGCCATATGCCTCGGCTTACTGCACCAAAAGCAATTGTTCATCCCAAGCCGACATTCGCCAAAGTGAAATTTTCTACATATGGGGCACGGGTGTCGTGGAGGTCTCAATTGACTCATACTCTCTTGCCCTTGATACCCCACTGTTCGCGAACTCTGATTTTCACTGCTTTGCCCGAACTGATTACCTCTGAACCTTTAAAATTGTGGTGGAGCACTAATTGCAGGATAAGAAGATAACGGGCTAAGCAATCTATGAGAGAACGAAGGCCTAAAACCTCCCTGAGATGCCATAAACTACCCTATATCTCTGGCCCGCTTAGAATATCCTTTTTCTGATTCCTGGGTTCTTCTTCTTTGCCTCTGATCTTCCATCTTCTAAGCGAAAGCTTGTATCCTCGCTATATCCATGTCCTTGTTCAAAGAAGCAATGGTACAATCTCTAACCTAGTATGGTTCCAATCTATCCACATAGTGATGAACTCTGTCATCCATAGTAGCTACCACATTAGAAGCATATCGAGACAAGGAGTTAAATCGAAGACTATACTCCCTTACACTCATATTACCCTGACGAATATTTAAGAATTGATCTGCATGGGCCTGACGAGTCTCAAATGGAAGATAACGATCAATAAATGTATCTTTGAACTCTCCCCACGTAGTTGGAGGTGCATCAATACACCTAGATCGTTTCTAATCCTCGTACCACAATATAGCCTCTCCTTTCAGTCTATATGCTGCTAGCTCAACCATCTCTTTACCGAATATGTGCATAATATCTAGATCCCTTTGGGTTTGATTGACAAAGTCCTGCGGGTCTTCGTTAATATCTGATCCGATAAAAGTAGGAGGATCCAGTTTCAGAAAATCCTGTGTTCAAAGGCTGGCTGCTCTATCCGTACCACTAGAACCCGTGGTAGGAATAGCTTGCCCTTGAACTTGACCGACAACTATACGCGTCAGAAGTTGTACTGCAGCCCTCAAATCTCGATCAACAGCATTAATAGACAGCTCTTCCGGAGGAGAAGAAGCGCCTGATATATGCTCAGCTTGAGACTCACTTTGTTCAGCTTGTGCCGGTGGTGACTTACTAGTACCTTCTCCGGCCACTTCATCTACTCGCTTCCACTTATTCTTTCTCCTTGTAACTAGCATCGTCACTATAATAAATAAAAAAGAAACAATTGGATTAAGCGATTGATTATGACTTTATCTCTAATATGGGATCTATTGCACGATCTAAGAAATAGAGAGTGGAAGCAATCCCTAAATGTCCAATAGCCTCCTGTTTATAGATGTGGTGCACAACACACCGATAAACGAGATTCTACGTAGACACAGCTTTGTAAACTCACTAGGACGAACTTCTCTGATACCACTTTTGTCATACCCCAAATTCCATTGGAGCGGACTGGCACCCGTAGCCGAGGAGGCCCGGGAGAACCCGTTCATAACCTATACTTTTACATTTACATTACTTATGAAAATTAGAAATTTGGGCAGCACTTCCTTGTAAATAGAAGAAAACAGTACCTGTATCAGCCCAGCAGACACGCATAAAAATATATATGAACAGTAATTGGCCGTCAGAGCCATCACGTCTATCAACCAAACACTCCTATGGCTGTACAATATGTCTACAAAAGCCTCTACATAGATACACAACTGAGTTGGGGTCAGGACAAACTCCCACCCACAAAAGACTTTTATACAAATACCAAAAGTACATATAGAGACGACTTGGGATGCCCCGAAACAACTGGAGCTCACCACTAACAACAGAATGTCCTGGCTCTTACTGCGGAGGTGTACGACCTGAAGTACCTGTTCCTGCAGGCATGAATACAGGTCCCCCGTGAGGGACGTCAGTACGGAAATATGTACTGAGTATGTAAGGCAGTGAGTATCAAGATGAGAAACAAAAGATCAACAGAACCCAGATACCAGTGAATAAACAGTATGAGTAGACCACACTTAAAAGAACTGATGGGATACCTGCACATTACTTTCATATCATTACTTCCCGTAATCCTTATCAATACATAACATATGTCATACAATGGCCAACTGATCAGTGGTACTAATACAATACATCAGGGACCACCCCTGGAATAGCATATATACATAATCTTTATAATACAATGGCCAACTGATCAGTGGTACTAATACAATACATCATATCATCAATTTAAAATACAGACATTCCATTTCTTAATTCAATTAATCTTTGAGATTGGTTACTTTGTGGTCACACTTTATGAAACTTGAAACCATGATACCTCAATAGGAAAAACATGTAAATAGGTAATCAATATCATGAAAATGAAGTAGAGAATCATGGATACCTCATTAAACCATTTCGGAGTCAACAATAGTATATGGACATTTTTTTGACTAGCCGGACATCTTAAAAGTGAAAACAAGTTCAATCAGTAGTGTCGAAGATCATATGATGTTATTATGTGTCATGAGTCATAGGACAATGTTGGAAGCTTACTTGAGAGTTCCATGGGTCATTATTCATGCCAAAAATTAGATAGAGTATGTCTTACATACCTTGATATAACCACTTCAATACAAGTGACTTCCCGTACTCTTCGAACACTTATCTACAATAAGTCATTTGTGGCAAACTAGTATTAGCAACCAAACCTTACCATTCAGGTATTAACTTCACCAAATAATGTCTAGGAAGTAATCCTTTAGCTCATCAATAAGAGTACTACATACATCCTCTTATACTCTTATTACATTCACATATCATGCATTTTCTTGGAATATCCCTCAACATCACTCTTAGCCTTTATTTCCCTTCTTAATCACCATCCAATACCAACATGATCACTAGTCATACATAACCACTAATATAATGATATATCACCACAATTTATCCTCCATAATCCAATACAACAACTTCCATAATTTACTACTAACAATTTATACACAACAATTCATAACTATGTTTCTAGTTATCTTCCAACATCAAGACAATACTCATAATCCTTCATCAATACTTATTCATGGATAAGAATCAAGAATAAACAATATTCATACCTTAACAATGAACTCTTGTATTTAGAATCCTCCTTACATAATCAAGGGGTGCTTCTCGAAGCTTTCGAGATGGTGAACACAACTACGGAACCAATTCGAATTTTCTACAGTTGAATCACAAAATATTTGAAGTTGAAATTAGGCTAGGGTTTCACCTTCTCTTAATAATTGGATGATATCTGATATATGAGGCTAAGTACAGGTTTATAAAGACCAATTTTTGTCCAAGAGGTAATAGAAAATGACCATTTTGCCCTAAAGATTTAAATAAATCCCGAATCTGTCCCCAGTGGACAGTTTTGACAGGCTGAAGTAAATCGATCATAACTCTTTGCTCCGGTATCGTATTTGGGTGAAACCAATTGCATTGGAAATATAATTCAAAGGTATTTCATTTTAATATAGAGTATACCACCCAGTTCTTCCTTTAAAAGGAGTTATGGTCATTTAAAGTTGACCCAAAAATCTGTCCCACAATTCTATTTTTTTTTTTTTGATAGGCTGTAGTAAAACGGGTATAGCTCCTTACTTAGACATTGGATTTGGATGAAACCAATTTCATCAGAAAGAAGACTCTCGTAGTTTTTCGTCTATATATAGCAGCTCACACAGTTCTTTTTGTACAAGGAGTTATGATCGTCTAAAGTTGTATTGCCTAGCTGCAGTAATTTTCCTGCAGAATTACTGTTCACAGGCTTCCCGGCCACCGATTTGAAATTTCGAATGTGCTCGCTTATATGAAATACTCCTCTGTTTTGGGCAAACTTTATATCGTTGGAAAGCTTATTCCAATACCTACACATATAACTATTGACGGGATACTTCCGAACATCATACACTTAATTTAACCCATACGCAAGCCTTTAGGACTCCATATAATCACGATAAGTGTACGAAAAAATTTATGGGGTGTTACAACAATCTACCCCACCTTAGGATTATATTCCGTCGGTTTTGGAACTCACTAGCCTTGTGCCCCCAACCTTGACACTTGAAGCATTGAACCCCTTGGGATTGGAAGTAGAATTCAATTTACCTTCATACCTTGGGGGATGTTTTTGGAAACCCTTGGTGGCCTCGGGTTGTTTACCCATGAATGAGTTCTCTTTGTGTTCCCTCTCATCCTATAAAGCTGCGTGGAAGATGCCATCTACGGTGTCGAATTTGTGAAGCGCCATGCAAGTGGAGATGTCTTTGTTTAACCCAACCTTGAAGCACATAATGTCATGACTTACTTGCACGCATCAGTGGTCAAGTTTTAACATCAATTGTTGAAATTCATCGTATTAAGCCATGAAACTCTTTCTCCCTTGCCTCAAATTATACAATTTGGCAATAAGCTCATTCCTATAAGTCTCGGGCAAGTACCATTGTTGCATAAGGTTCTTCAACCAAAACCAAGGAGGAGGTTGTCCCCCAATCTTCTCATTCCCAAATGGTTTAACATACTCCCACCATGTATTAGCATACCCTTTGAAGTGAGCTATAACATTACAACTTTTTTTTTTCTTCGATGAGATCATTAAGTTAGAAGATCTTGTCACAGGATGACTTTCATGCAAGGTAGGCTTCAGGATCACTCTCACCTTTGAAAATGGGAAGGCTCACTTTGATAGAATTGAGACCTACATCTCAGTTTGGATGGTCATATCTCTCCTCTCGGTCTAACTTTCCATGTCTACCCCTCATTCTTTCATCCCTCAAGTAAACATCATCATACAGCCCATAACCACCATGTTGTTCTCCCCTACCATAGTCCTCAATATGGATGGGTCTATTTGGTTTAAGTGGATCTTGTAGTGGTGGGATTGGATTTGGATAGTGAGGTCTTTGGTCAAGTGAAGTTTGGATAAGAGGGTTCAGGTTTGTTGGTGGTATTTGGATTCCAAGCCCTTCTTATTGGACTTGGTGGAGTAGAGGATGGTTTGGTCTATCTTGTTATTGGCTTCGGGAGTAGAGATTGGTTAGACTTTTGGCAATTTATGGATATAGAATTTGGTGCATTGTCCCGGGAGTATTAGTAGGGGAATTATTTTCAGGTGTGGAAGGTAGACTCCTTTGGCTTTCCTCACGTTCTAATATCCCACTTATTGATGCCACATCCGTATCTAATTCTCAAGACCCACATTCAACTTAGCCACATCTCGTGACATAGTTTCAAGGTGAGACAAAATGAGATTGATGACATTATTATCAATTTTTTGAGTATTTGAAGCCTCGGGTTCCATTGTGGTTATACCAAAAATAACCCTTCAAGTTACGGTCAAATAAGACACCCAATCAGTCCACAACGTCAGACACAACAATACAATACAAGTCCTACAAAAAAAAACACACGTGAGTTCAAAACAACCTCCCACAATGAGATCCTACCATCAGGTTTCTTCAAACTCAAGCTTAGCAATGGTGGATGGCTCAAATAACCTCCAATTTAGCTCAAATTCTAACCCTATACTCCTATTGTGTTATAGAAATTTGACCTAGGGTCAAAAATGGGTTTAATTTTTTCTTTTGAGATTTTCGATTCTGACACTTCTTTTTGTTGGAATTTTCAATTTCTAGAATCTAATAGTGTTAGGGAACAAGTATCTAACACTAGAAACACACAAAACACATAAAAATCAAGTTTTTTGAAAAACCCAAAGAACGTGAACAGTAATTTTTTTCTTTTTCTTCCTTTTCACTTTTTTTTATTTTCAAGATAACAATCCCAAGATTGATTTTTTTGGAAAAAAAATAAAACCTTGATTTGATACCAAATTATACAAGACAACACAAGAAAACAAACACCAAAATAGTCCACTAGTTCAAGGAACTATGGACCTCTTTTGGTGATCCCTCTCCAATTCAAGAATACAACAAGAACACCATGTAATGAGGTGTTTAACACCTAATTTCCAGCAGCAAACCAAACTATATTACGACAATAAAAATGAAAAACAACAATGTTACAACCACAATAACCAAACGTCTTGAACAACAACAACACAAACTACAAGATTAGGACAAGAAACAAAGATAGATAGTTAGACAAGTGTTGATGTAGTCTTAACAACCCAAGAGCATATTCACTCTTGGACCTTTAACACTTCAAACAACCAACACCTAACTATTATAATGACACAAGAGAGGCATCCACCTCTCAAAGCACTAAAGTCTCAAGCTTTGCAACACACAAGAGAATCCACCCTTATGCTATGCCCTAATTTCAGTTTTGAGAACTCTCTCTCACAAGAGTAGTGTCTTCAATATCAAGAATCAACTAAGAAAATAAACCCTACAAGGTTCTATTTATACAACATTACAAATAATAGAGAAATGATAAAAGAGCCCTTTAGTGACTAGTCTTAAAAAATACTCAAAAGTGTCATGATCATGATCATACTTGTATCATGCCCCAACACAAGAATTTTAGTTACTTGTTATGTGGTGCATTTTTGTGGCTCACTTATATCCTGGAAGTCTAAAAAATAACACACACTCTCAAGGAGTTCAGCTGAAGTTGAATACAAGAGTATGGCTACTACTGTGGCAGAATTTACTTAGATAGAAGGTCTATTTGCAGAGTTGAATTTCCAGATTCACAAACCTATCATTTTGTTAGCTATACAACTTGCAGTAAATCCTATCTTTCATGAAAGAACCAAACACAATGAGACCCACTGTCATTTTTTTTGAAGCAAAATCAAAGATAGACTTGTTCAGCCCATACATGTTTCAACATAACATCAGGTAGCAGCTAACCTAACTAAGATTTTAGGACATGATCAACACTGTCACTTATTGAGCAAGCTTAGTGTGCTGAACATTTTGCACCCTTCAGCTTGAGGGAGAGTATTTCAAGCTATTTCAGTCAACTAGTTATCCATTAGTTGGTTAATGATAGTTAGTTACTGTTACATTGAGCTACTATATAATATAGTTGAGAGTTAGTTAGATAATTGATGATGTGGAGCCGAGTGGCGAGCTGGTAATCATGTTCCATAATTGTGATGTAGTTTATCTAAAACCTAAGAATCTTCTAAAAAATTCTAAAAGGTATACTCTATACTCTAGTCTATAAGTAAGACTTGCAGCAGTTAGCTGTAGACAATGTAAACAGTTTCTCTGATAGTTGAATAATGAGCAAATGTGCTGCTATGGCTTCTCTGTTTTAATTATCTCTGTAAACTTCAAAAATCGACTCTTGAAGCCAAAAACAGAGCCATATGATGTGGAAGTCCCATGTACTTCTGTGACTTAACTTGAGTCTTGAAGCTCGAAATGAATGACTTAGACTCTTGAAGCTCAAAACAGATGACCTGACTCTTGGAGCTTGAAACGGGGCCGTATGAGGCGGAAGTCTCACGTACTTCCGTGACTTGACTTGACTCTTGAGTCTTGAAACTCGAAACGGATGACTTGACTCTTGAAGATTAAAATAGAGTCGTATGAGACAGAAGTCCTGGACGACTTGACTCTTGAAGACCGAAATGGAGTCGTATGAGACAGAAGTCCCGTGACTTGACTCTTGAAGCTAGAAGCTATTGACTTGACTCTTGAATCTCTAAGTCTCATGACTTGACTCTTGAAGCTCGAAATGAATGACTTGACTCTTGAAGCTTGAAGAAATGACTTGACTCTTGAAGCTCAAAATGAAGTCGTATGAGGCTAAGTCTCATGTACGATTCAAAATGGAAGACTTGACTCTTGAAGATCGAAATGGAGATGTATGAGGTGGAAGTCTCGTGGCTTAACTTGACTCTTGAGGCTCGAAATGGATGTCTTGACTCTTGAAGCTCGAAGTGTGATTCAAAATACTCTTATAAAATGAATCATTGATTCAAATCCAATAATAGGTAGAACATATCGAATCTTCTCACGAGTTATTGATTCAAATCCAATAGTAGGTAAAATCGATCGAAACTTCGGCTATCAAGTATATTGATGGTAAAATTAAAATATATTGTTCGAACTCTTTAAAAATATTGTCACATATGTTATGTTATTTACGTTATAAATAAGGTTACATATTTATTTATTTTCTTACTCAATCATGCATGAAAACACAATATTATTTAATTTGCCCGAAAGATGGTCCCAGAATAACCTTCCTTCGTAAGTAACTTAGTACTAGTTTCTCAAGAGATAAAACTTTTAAGGTTTATTTATTTTTCTTTAACAGAAACTTTAGAGTACTAGTTTCCTAATATATGAAAAACTTATAAGGTCAACATTATTTAATTTGCTGAAAAGATAATTGCAGATTAACTTTCATTCGTAACCTATTAAAGCAAATAGTTTCCCAATATATGAAAAACTTAAAAGGTTACATATTTATTTTTATTGCACAAATATAAAAGCACAACATTATTTAACTTGATCGTAAGATAGTTCCAAAATAACATTCACCAGCAACAGTGCACTTGTTAAGATGTTGAAAAATCCTGAACTTCACCAAATGTGACAATCCAAATATCCTCCAAATGGATCAGGATTGTAAGAACAAGTTCTACACACCGTACCATCACTGCAATCGCTATGTGAACTGCAACTTCGACCACAAGTTATTTCGTAACCAAGTGGAAAAAGTAATTTTCCTTTCATCTTTGCAACATCAATTGATAAGTCTCTTAAAGCCACCACTTTAGGATTCCAAGAGAGATTAACTGCACATTAATGAAGTGTAATAACAATTAGAATATTTAATATACACAATTATTATATAGAGAGAAGAATAAGTTTAGAACCCGAAATTGCAACAAAGAAAGCAATGAAAAGAAAAGCTTGCTTAGAGGAAAGCATCTTCGATTAATTTTGTTCAAAGATAATATAGAAGAAGTGACGTTCTTTGCTTTACGGAGGTTGGTATATATATTATAGTCAAGCTTTGATATAAGGACATTTTAGTTATTTTCTATTTGTTGGTGCAAGCATCTGTTGTCTCACCGATTTACGTGTCCGCACACTGGATGCATGGTGCATGCAAGGGTATTATAGTCTTTCGCCTCCTTAGGCATTTTCTTTTGAATTTGGAAGTATTCAGGTTTGTAATTATATATACTTTCTTTTTCATTTGTTCATTAAGGATAAGGATTAGTGATTCACTTATGGCTGTCAAGTGGGCTGGGTCGGCCCAACTCGAAACTGACCCGTGTTATTTAACTGGATTGAGGGCTGGTTCGAATCCGGGTTGGGGTCTAAGTGGGCCGGGACGAGCCAGGCTCAACAGTAAAAAAAATCAAAAATCATCCTAACCCGGCCTACTTAATTCAATCCGGTCAAACCCATCTAAACACGGTCAAACCTGATTAAAAAACCGCAAAAATATAAAAAGAAAAACTCTTTTCCAATATACATTATATATACCCACCTATATACATTATAAATACGTTAAACAATATATATACACTATATATATAGTATATACTACAGAATTTAAAAAATATATACACATATACACAATTCCACTTAGATACGCACCATTCAAATATATATGTACTACTTTAAACTTTAAAGTTTAAATAAAATATACTATAATATATATATATATATATATATATATATATATAAATATATACACATTTATACATTAAATATACACGTCTATAGAAGATCTATTCACATATATACACTCTAATATATGTATATGTAATGCTTTAAATGAAATATACTATAATATATATACATTACAATATATATTTGTATAGTTATATACTAATTTATAAAACATATACACATGTATATGTTAAATATACACATCTATAGAAGATCTATTCACATATATACACTCTATTCTGTGTATATGTAATACTTTAAATCAAATATACTACAATATATATACATTACAATATATATTTGTATAGTTATATACTAATTTATAAAACATATACACATGTATACGTTAAATATACATGTCTATAGAAGATCTATTCGCATATATACACTCTATTCTATATATATGTAATACTTTAAATAAGATATACTACAATATATATATATACATTACAATATATATTTGTATAGTTATATACTAATTTATAAAACATATACACATGTATATGTTAAATATACACGTCTATAGAAGATCTATTCACATATATACACTCTATTCTATTTATATGTAATACTTTAAATGAGATATACTACAATATATATACATTACAATATATATTTGTATAGTTCTATACTAATTTATAAAATATATACACATATATACATTAAATATACATGTCTATAGAAGATCTATTCACATACATACACTCTATTCTATGTATATGTAATACTTTAAATAAAATATACTACAATATATATACATTACAATATATATTTGTATAGTTATATACTAATTTATAAAACATATACACATGTATACGTTAAATATACACATCTAGAGAAGATCTATTCACATATATACACTCTATTCTATGTATATGTAATACTTTAAATGAGATATACTACAATATATATATACATTACAATATATATTTGTATATTTATATACTAATTTATAAAACACATACACATGTATATGTTAAATATACACGTCTATAGAAGATCTATTCACATAAATACACTTGATTCTATGTATACGCACCATTCAATGTATATATACTACTACTTATAAAATATACTACATTATATATACATTACAATATATATAAATATACTTATATACTAATTTATAAAACATATACACATGTATACGTAAAATATACACTTCTATAGAAGATATATACACGTGTATACGCACCATTCAATGTATATACACTACTACTTATAAAATATACTACATTATATATACATTACAATATATATATATATATATATATATATATACATACTTATATACTAGTTTATAAAACATATACACATGTATACGTTAAATATACACTTCTATAGAAGATATATATGCACAAATATACAAAACATATGCTACTTAATATAATAAATTAATAATATATGGTAGTAAATTAATAATTTATTAGAAATAAGTTTTTAATTTAAAGTATAAAATTAGAAATTCAATTTAAAATTTTAAATCGTTAAATGAAAGAAAATAAAAAGCAAGGACTAAGGAGTGAATGAATTTGGGGAATTTTATTGATTTTAAAATGATCCAAAATTTATAATTTACATGAATGAAAAATCTATAAATTATGCATCATTTTTTTGAACTCATTCATGTTAATATTAATGGGAATTTGCATAGGATAGTCGAAGTCAACGGGGGACAAAACCATGCATTGGACTTGATTCTGCTGAGTTCTCCCGTGAAGTCATAATTTCTTCAAGTTTTAGTTCATCGCTCGGCTCTGGTTCCATTACTTGGTTTCTTATTTCCGCTCTAATTCAATCTCTGAGGCAAACTAGAACATTCATTGCATTGCTTCCCAATGAGTGTCGGTTGTCTCCAAGCTGTTGTCGTCCCTGACTAAAGGCGCTCTCTGATGCAACGGTTGACATTGGAACATTCAAGATATCTCTAGCTAATCTTGAAAGCACAGGATATTGTGTTTCATTACTCCTCCACCAATCCAACGTGTTGATCCATCGTCTGCGATCCTCTGGTGTCGTCCGAAGGTAATATTTCAGCTCTTCCCGATAAGTTGATGTGTAAGTTCTCTCATTAACACTATTCCAACAATTTAAATCATAAAACGAATCAGAAAAACCACTATGTGCCGGCCTTTTAGAAGATGATGGCTCCTCGGGAGGATGAAGAGCGACAGTTGGAGTGATATTTGTAGGTATGGCTAAATCAAATAAATCAGCATAGTGATTATATAATTTTTCTATGTAATCCTTTGCATCAGCCGTAGCCGTCCACAAATTAGGTTGTACTTGTTCAGAATCATGGTTAGTATTTATTTCTAAGTTAGTATAAATAAGAGTACTAAAGTGACACATATTATTGTATTTCATGCACGGATTTAGCGTAGCACCAACCAAGTAAATAGGGGGAATCGGGAAAAAATATGTTTTAAATTTCGTAAACATGGCGCCAACAACTTCTTTATAACCTTCTTTATTTTTATATTCTTTGAGCAAACCAGAAATATCGGCTATATATGTCAAAATATTACAAACAGTAGGATAATAAGCACCGAAAAATTCAACCATAGCTACATAAATTTTTTTTAAAAACTTAACAAGATTATTAATTACAACCCAATCAGAATTATGTAGCATGCAATCAGCAGAATCATCAAATGAACCGCAATGTTGATTAAAAGCTAGTGTAATAGGAATTCTATATTTATAACAAGTTTTTAAAAATTCATACGTAGAATTCCATCTAGTATCAATTTCCTCAGGCATCAAAATCGGTGTAAGTCCATTTTCTTGACATTTAACTTTAAATTCTCTAATTCTCGATCTACGATTATTCTCTTGAATAAAACCAACAGCAAGACGGATTTTTTCAATATAAAACTCAAAAAACTTAAGACCATCTTTTACAATTAAATTATATATATGAAATGCACACTTAATATGAAAAATTTCAGGCAAGGGCGGAGATAGCGTAGATTTTAATTTTTTTTATAGCAGTCTTGTTGTTAGAAGCATTATCAAAAGCAATACATAAAATTTTATTTTCAATACCATAATATCCGGCAATTTTAACAATAGAATCAACAATAAATTGTCCAGTATGTTTACGATCTTCATCATATAAAAAAGCAAGAATACGTTTTTGCATCACGAAATTACTATCCATCCAATGACAAGTAACGGTTAAATAATCATTTTTATTTACAGCACGACCAAGATCAGAAGTTAGGGACAATCTACATTGAATATTTTTTAACAATGTTGATAAATAAAAACAATATTGTGAATGAAATCTAAAATTATCAGACCGACAAGTAGTTCTAGGAATACCGTTAAACATAGGATTATAAATTGCTTGTATATAACGAATAAAGGCATCAGAAGAAGGAAAATTAAAAGGCAAACAACCCACAGCTACCATTTTAGCTATTTCTTCTCGGTCCCTCAATTTATTATACTTCTTCGCTACGTGACCGGTTGCTGGGTCCATTCTAGTTTGCGTTGACCCACCAACATCCCCACCACCTTTTGTAATATTTAACTCTCTTTGTTTGTTTCAAAAGAAAAAAAAACTCTCTTTTGTGATCTTCAGCTACATGCCTCATTAACGTACCCGTACCTCCTTGCTTGCCTCCACTTCTATGCTTATATATTTGTTGACAAATATTGCATTGCACCTCAATATCTGATATCGTTCAAAAAATTGCCATGCAATACTAGTTCTTTTACGAGGTTTTGGGGCACTGGGAGGATGGGAAGGGAGATTAACTGATTTAGATCTAACGTTAGCATCTCCTGTTGCGGGTGTCTCAGCAATATTTTTATTATCTTTATCTAAATTAACCGCATCTACTTCATTTTCTTCTTCTATACTGTAATTTTCCTGACCTTCTACATAATCCATATCGTGATCACCTACACCTATTTCTTCCTCAAAAGGTGTACCAAGCGGTACCGGAGGCGAAGGCACACGGGTATATCTACTACTTGAACTACCTCTACCGCTAGTAATTTGCTTTTTACTACCACTACCGCTTTCGGGACAAAATTTTTTAACATCTTTAGTAGCGAGGTTTCTTAATTTATCTATGATATAAATTAAATTAAACTAAAAATATTCAAAATACACAAATATAATAAAATTAAATATTAAACAATTAATACAATAAATAAAAATTAAACGTAAGAGATGGAACGACAATACCAAATTTTGAAAGTATCCGAAGATTGCGACTTTAGAAACTTCTGCTCGTACTTTGTAAACGAGAAATTTAAAAATTAAAGTGAACACTTTAGGAAATTAAATATATTGAATATTTGAGAATTTGAGATTTGAGATTTGAGAGAGAATGAGATTTGAGAGAGTGAAAAATGATTTGAAGTTGTAGGGTATTTATAGATTTTTTTTTTGGATTAAAATTTTTTTTAAAAAGTTTTTTTTTTTTTTAATAAATGGGCCCAAACTAGCCGTTTGGACCCAAAAACGGCTATATAGCCGTTGAGCCAACGGCTAGTTTGGCCCAAAATTCAGAATCTCATTTTTTAAAGAAAAAAAATTCCGGGCCGGTTAACCGGCGGGCCTGGACCGGGCTTGGTCCGGGCCGGGTTAGCCGGGCCCATTTTAAAAAATAACCAGCCCGGGACCCAAAATCCTAAAGCCCTAGGGCTTACCGGGACGGGTCGGGTCGGGTTGGGTCGGCCCGTCCCACTTGACACCCATAGATTCACTCTCTCTCTATATATATATATGCACTAGTTATTTACAATTCAGTATTCACAAAGTATTAATCTATTTAAGGCAACAAAGGCATAATATAAAACTCGGGTACTATCGTATTGAAAAACTTGAAGCATTTAGTAGTTTCAAACAATTAGCATTCAGTTTTTTTTCGAACTAACATTCAGTTCAAGTTTGAAGAATTTTGTAAATTAAAATGTATTGCGTAGAATTTTAGCGGTAACAATGTTTTCATTTTTTTATGTTAGTTGTTACTATTTCTATTTTATGAGTATTTTCTTATTGGTTAAACTGAAAATCGAACTGTTACGGACCAAAAATCGATAAACCTAAACTGATAAGAAAATATCTTATTTTTTGGTTATTAGTTTTACATATTTAAAATCGAAAATCGATAAATCGAACCAATAACACATAAAATCGAATCAAGCCGATCGATGCACACCCCTAGTGGGGCTCCTCTTTTCTCTTTTGTTGTGTGTCTGTTTTTCCTTTTGAGTGAATGTGCGCGCCTTTTTTCTCTATTTTCGTATCTGTGTATTATGTGGGGCCCCATGTGAATGAGTGTGTATATTATTGATGGATTTTGGAAAACATGAGGTGACGTGTGTAGGTATGTGGGTGGAATGTGGATTGTGAGGGTGAGGTATGTGTTAATATTATGTGGCATAGTGAGGTGTCAGAAGTGTCATGAATTTGGTTATTTTTTTTAGAAAAAAATTATCAACTAAAAAAAAGGTGTAGGGTAAGGTGAATTAAATGAGTAAAATATTTTTGAAGAGGGATAAAATTACATGTCTACACCTACATGCGAATTGTCAATTATTCATATGTTGAACCAAGAGAAATCCCTCTAAGAAGTTATACCAGTTAACAAGGTTATGAGTACATTCATAATATAAACTCGATCTATACGAAATTAGACCCATCTGAGAATTATTTACAACTTATTTCCCCTGAGAACCTGATTCTCTTTTTCCTTCTTAGATTGATCTGATGTGAATATCTGGTTCTTCATCTGATCTCAGAGTAAGTTTGTGAAGTTATCAAAACAAAACATAGTACAGTAGTAACCATTCATAATCAATTTTTTTCCTTTTTGATGGTGTCAAACACATAAAATACGGTTACTTTTTGAGAATAAGATTTACACAAAAATATTTTCACATACTCGACTTCATGAACCAATTTCATTTCTCTATTACAATACTTTCAAACACTAGTTGACCATATACTCATACATCTCAGATATTAGGTCCCAATTTATTATTCATCAGAACTACTTGTACATTAATTTTTACCTTTTTGATAGCGAAAAACTATTTTCCATGTCTGCCAAGTCCCTCTATATCACCACCATCTTTATTATCAATTCTCCATATCACCACCATCTCCAAATTACAATATTTTAATTTTTTTCTGATGTCTTTATGAGTTTGCTAGTCATAAAAATCAAGAATAAATTTATCAATCATCAAAATAATAAATATAAAATTAATAGTAGGTGAAACAGATTAAAACTCCTGATAAATTATTGATTCAAATCTAATAATAGGTAAGATCAATCGAAAATCTGCTTGGACCAAATTCATAATAGCAAAATATTATTACTGCAGAAGCACCGAACATGCATTGGCCTTTATAACTTTTCTTTGCCAATTTCCCGCCATCATGTAAAATATTTTGTTTAAACTCTTTAAAAATATTTTCAGATACATTACCATATTTACGCTATAAATAAAGTTATATATTTATTTTTCTTACACAAATATATATAAAAACACAACATTAGTTAATTTGCTCGAAGAATAGTCCAAAAATAACCTTCATCGTAACTTATTAAAGTATCAATTTCTCAATATATGAAAAACTTATAAGGTTGAATATTTATTTTTCTTAGACAAACTTAAAAATAAAATATTATTTAACTTACTCAAAAGTAAGTTATTAGAGTACTAATTTCTCAATATATGAAAAACTTACAAGGTTGAATATTTATTTTTCTAAAAAAAACTTAAAAATACAACATTGTTTAACTTAATTAAAAGATAGTCACAAAATAACTTTCATCAGTAACCTATTAAAGCAAATAATTTCTCAATATCTGAAAAACTTATAAGGTTACATATTTATTTTTGTTACACGAAATATTATTTAACTTGTTCAAATGATAGTTTCAAAATAACCTTCATCGATAACAGTGCACTTGTTAAGATGTGGAACGGTCCTGAACTTCACCACATGGAACAATCCGAATACATATATTTTCCTAATATGCTATATTGTTTTGAGCAAGTTGTACACGTACAACCATCACTGCAATCGCTATCTGAATTGCAAGTTCGATAATAAGTCACATCGTTACCAAGTGGAAGAAGTAATTTTCCTTTTATCTCTGCAACATCAATTGTTTAGTCTTTTAAAGCCATCACTTTTGGACCCCAACAGATGTTAACTGCACATTTATTAAGTGTAATAACAATTAGAACAACTAATATACACAATTATTACAAAGAGAGAAGAGCAGTAAAAGTAAGTTTAAAACCTGAAATTACAATAAACAGAGCAATGAAGAGAAAAGCTTGTTTAGAGGAAATCATCCTTTGATTAATTTTGCTCATCAAAGATAATATAGAAGAAGTGATGTTTTCTTTGCTTTATGGAAGTTGATATTTATATTATAGTCAAGCTTTGATATAAGGATATTTTAATCATTTTTAATTTGTAGGTGCAAACATCTGTAGTCTCACCAATTTACGTGTTTGCACTACATTAATTGCATGGTGTATGCAAGGGTATTATAGTCGTTCATCTCCTTTGGCATTTTCTTTTCAATTTGGAAGTATTCAGGTTATGGCTGTCTAACGGGCCGGGCCGGGTCAACCTAGAATCGGCCCATCCAGTGGGCTCTGGGCCGGTTACGGGCCGGGCCGGGCCGCACAGTAAAAAAAATTAAAACCCACCCGAAACCGGCCACTTAATCCAATTCGGTCAAACCCACTAAAACTCGGTCAAACCCGGTCAAACTCGGTTAAAAACCGGTCAAATCCGTTTAAACAATAAATAAAAAATCAAATATACACTATATACACTCCAATATATACTATATACACTCCAATATACAATATATATTTGAAAAAAAATATATAAAGTATAAACAACTACACATATATACGTACCATTCAATATATAATTATATATGACTATACGTACTACTTTAAATAAAACATATGTTATAATAGTATAATATATATATATACACTACAATATATATATACACACTAATTTATAAAGCATATACACATGTATATACTAAATATATACTACTTTAGAAGATATATACACATATATATGCACCATTCAATATATATGTACTACTTTAAATAAAATATATATACATGTATACGTTAAACATACACGTCTATAGAAGATCCATTCACACGTCTACATAGATCCATTCACATACTCTATTCTATGTATATGTAATACTTTAAATGAAATATACTACATCATATATACATTACAATATGTATAGATATACTTATATACTAACTTATAAAACATATACACATGTATACATTAAATATACATTTCTATAGAAGATATATACACGTGTATACGCACCATTCAATGTATATATACTACTACTTATAAAATATACTACATTATATATACATTACAATATGTATAGATATACTTATATACTAATTTATAAAACATATACACATGTATACGTTAAATATACACTTCTATAGAAGATATATATGCACAAATATACAAAACATATGCTACTTAATATAATAAATTAATAATATTTGGTAGTAAATTAATAATATATTAGAAGTAAGTTTTTAATTTAAAGTATAAAATTAGAAATTCAATTTAACATTTTAAATCGTTAAATGAAAAAAAATAAAAAGCAAGGACTAAGGAGTGAATGAATTTGGGGAATTTTATTGATTGCAAAATGATCCAAAATTTATAATTTACATGAATGAAAAATCTATAAATTATGCATCATTTTTTTGAACTCATTCATGTTAATATTAATGGGAACTTGCATTGGATAGTCGAAGTCAACGTGGGCAAAACCATGCATTGGACTTGATTCTGCTGAGTTCTCCCGTGAAGTCATAATTTCTTCAAGTTTGAGGTCGTCGCTCGGCTCCGGTTCCATTCCTTGGTTTCTTATTTCTGCTCTAATCCAATCTCTGAGGCAAACTAAAACATTCATTGCGTTGCTTTCCAATGAGTGTCGGTTGTCTCCAAGCTGCTATCGTCCCTGACTGAAGGCGCTCTCTGATGCAACGGTTGACATTGGAACATTCAAGATATCTCTGGCTAATCTTGAAAATACAGGATATTGTGATTCATTATTCCTCCACCAATCCAGCATGTTGATCCGTCGTCTGCGATCCTCTGGTGCCGTCCGCAGATAATATTTCAGCTCTTCCCGATAAGTTGATGTGTAAGCTCTCTCATCCACACTGTTCCAACAAGTTAAATCATAAAACGAATCAGGAAAACCACTATGTGCCGGCCTTTTAGAAGATGATGGCTCCTCGGGAGGATGAGGAGTGATAGTTGGACTGATAGTTGTAGGTACGGCTGAATCGAATAAATCAGTATAGTGATTATATAATTTTTCTATATAATCCTTTGCATCAGCCGTAACCGTCCACAAATCAGGCTGTACTTGTTCAGACTCATGGTTAGATTTATTTCTAAGTTAGCATAAATAAGAGTACTAAAGTGACACATATTATTGTATTTCATGCACAGATTTAGCATAGCACCAACCAAGTAAATAGGGGGAATCGGGAAAAAATATTTTTTAAATTTCATAAACATGGCGCCAACAACTTCTTTATAACCTTCTTTATTTTTTTATTGTTGGAGCAAACCAGAAATATCGGCTATATATGCCAAAATATTACAAACAGTAGGATTGTAAGCACCGAAAAATTTAATCGTAGCTACATAAAATTTTTCTAAAAACTTAACAAGATCATTAATTATAACCCAATCAGAATTATGTAGCATGCAATCAGTAGAATCAGCAAATGAACCACAATGTTGGTTAAAAGCTAGTGTAATAGGAATTCTATATTTATAACAAGTTTTTAAAAATTCATACGTAGAATTCCATCTAGTATCAACTTCCTCAGACATCAAAATCGGTGTAAGTCCATTTTCTTGACATTTAACTTTAAATTCTTTAATTCTCGATCTACGATTATTTCCTTGAATAAAACCAATGGCAAGACGAATTTTTTCAATATAAAGCTCAAAAAAGTCAAGACTATCTTTTACAATTAAATTATATATATGACATGCACACTTAATATGAAAAATTTCAGGCAAGGGCGGAGATAGCGTAGATTTTATTTTTGTTATAGCAGTCTTGTTGTTAGAAGCATTATCAAAAGCAATACATAAAATTTTATTTTCTATACCATAATATCCGACAATTTTAATAATAGAATCAGCAATAAATTGTGCAGTATGTTTACGATCTTCATCATATAAAAAAGCAAGAATACGTTTTTGCATCACAAAATTACTATCCATCCAATGACAAGTAACGGTTAAATAATCATTTTTATTTACAGCACGACCAAGATCAGAAGTTAGGGACAATCTACATTGAATATTTTTTATGAATGTTGATAAATAAAAACAATATTGTGAATGGAGTCTAAAAATATCAGACCGTCAAGTAGTTCTAGGAATACCATTAAACATAGGATTATAAATTGCTTGTATATAACGAATAAAAGCATTAGAAGAAGGAAAACTAAAAGGAAAACAACCCACAACTACCATTTTAGCTATTTCTTCTTTGTCCCTCAATTTATTATACTTTTTCGCTACTTGACCTGTTGTTGCGTCCATTCTAGTTTGCGTTGACCCACCAACATCCCCACCACCTTTTGCAATATTTAACTCTCTTTTGTGATCTTCAGCTATATGTCTCATTAACGTACTCGTACCCCCTTGCTTACCTCCACTTCTATGCTTATATATTTGTTGACAAATATTGCACTGCACCTCAATATCTGATATACGTTCAAAAAATTGCCATGTAATACTAGTTCTTTTACGAGGTTTTGGGGCACTGGGAGGACGGTAAGAGAGATTAACTGATTCAGATCTAACTTTATCATCTCCTACTGCGGGTGTTTCAGCAATATTTTCATCATCTTCGTCTAAATTAACTGCATCTACTTCATTTTCTTCTTCTATACCGTAATTTTACTGAGCTTCTACATAATCCATATCGTGAGCACCTACACCTATTTCTTCCTCAAAAGGTGTATCAAGCGGTACCGGAGGCGAAGTCACACGGCTATATCTATTACTTGAACTACCTCTACCGCTAATAATTCGCTTTTTACTACCACTACCGCTTCCGGGACAAAATTTTTTAACACCTTTAGCAGCGAGGTTTTTTAATTTATCCATAATATAAATTAAATTAAACTAAAAATATTCAAAATACACAAATATAATAAAATTAAATATTAAACAATTAATACAATAAATAAAAATTAAACGTAAGAGATGGAACGACAATACCAAATTTTGGAAGTATCCGAAGATTGCGACTTTAGAAACTTCCGCTCGTACTTTGTAAACAAAAAATTAAAAAATTAAAGTGAACACTTTAAGAAATTAAATATATTGAATATTTGAGAATTGAGAATTGAGATATGAGAGAGAATGAGATTTGAGAGAGTGAAAAATTGTGTGAAAAATGATTTGAAGTTGTAGGGTATTTATAGATTTATTTTGGGGATTAAAAAATATATATATATATATTTTTTAATTAAATGGGCCCAAACTAGCCGTTTGGACCCAAAAACGGTAATATAGCTGTTGGGCCAACGACTAGTTTGGCCCAAAAAAAATAAAAATTTCTTTTTTTTTGTGTCGTGCCGTGCCGGGCCGGTTAACCGGCGGGCCTGGACCGGGCTTGGTCCGGGCTGGGTTAACCAGACCCATTTTAAAAAAAGAACCGACCCGGGATCCGGAACCCTAAAGCCCTAGGGCTTATCGAGCCGGGTCAAACCGGGCCGGTTTAGCTAGTTGACCCGGCCCGTTTGACACCCCTAATTCAGGTTTGTAGTTATATATACATCTCTTTGTCATTTGTTCATTAAGGATAAGGATTAGTGTAGTAGTAGTGTTGTATTGAGTTTTTTTTTTTTATATTTTGCTTGCGTTTTGTGTGAGAGGTTCGCTATAGATTGATTTAAGAAATATTATAGAAAATTGATTAGATAAGATGTTATTATATCAAAAATGATCTTTAATGATAATTAATTAAAAATAATGATTGAATTGTTGATGAATATATTTTTCAGAGGCAGTAACAAGCACTATGTTTTAGCACTATTTATAAATGCTTCTAAAGTCGTATAGGGTGAAGAAAAAGTTTATTTATTCAATTTATGTAATTGCAGTTCATAGAATTACTTTAAAACTACAATCTAAATTTCTATTATTACATAAAATCCCAAATCTCAAAAATAACTACAAAAAGCCCCTTTTTACAATTTCTCTCAATATCCTAATACCTATGCTTAATGCTCCCACAGAAAGTGTCTCAAATCAAGAACCTCAATCATTCAAATTCACATTTTGAATTTGCAAAAGGGGTGGCAAAGAACTTCAACTTCTCTATCGCAAAATCCTAATTTACAAACTTCTGATCAAAATCCTTCTCCGGATTCTTTTCCACTCCTCATTCCCATACATATCATAGTTATGTATGAGAATCTATTAGACCTATTGAATTGCGTTATTTCAACTTATATACATAGCCCACTTATGTATATGGAAAAATGTTAGTAATTATTGTTCATCTGTATCTATCAGTATTGAATTTTTTTTGTTTTTTAAATTTTGTTGCATATTGAACTAATATTGATTTGCAATATAATTATTATAGGAGATGAAATACACAAGAATGCCTCAACAGTATTGAAATGTTCATTTTCTTGAGATTTTTTATTTTTGAAGAAATAGAGCTTGAGAAAATAGCAAAATTTTGTTCGAAAATACAAAATTTGATGTTGTTGGATCTACTATCTTGATTTGCTGTTTCAAAATTTGAAATTCAAAGTTATTGATTTTAAGGAATTTATTAATCATACATTAAGGTACAATTTTGAATAATTATTAGACTTGTTTTTTTTTTAAAATATCGTTAAGGAAGTTAATTCTGATACATAAGATACTTATGTATATCAACGTTCAATTATGTATATGAATAACTAAAATTTGGGAGAGAGAAGATTTATTGAAAAAATCAGAAAAGAGAGTAATTAAGAAGCAAACTTGTAAAATTTATGTTACTTGCCCTTTAATTTATTCACAATTATCTTGTTTTGAGAAAAAAATCTATACAATCATTATTTTTTCTCAAATTCATTGAATCATGTCATCAGTTGATGAAGACTCTCGTATGATATAATAAAATATTATTGTCATTTTCAAATAGTGTTAACTTAGTTTTCAATTAATTTCTTATTTAGTCAAATATTAGTCTAGTTTACATAACATACACCAAATGATTGATCGATTATTAACAACTGATGTAGTTAAGCAATATATGATACACTTTAAGTAGTAATCTAGTTTATATATATCATGTGGCCGATTATTGATAAATGTAGTTGAGCATAAATCATATTTATCGATAATAGATACAAGTTGATTCATGATATTTTTATTCATAATTCATTAGATTTGTGCAAACTGAGGTTTAGATTTGAAATTGAACGAGTAAAAAATCTTATAATTTCTTATTATTTTAGACAAAAGTCAAGAAACGACAAATCCGACAAAATGAAACAGAAAAAAGTTTTTTTTTTTTTTTGTTGAACTTTACAGATAAGTGAATTTTATAGTTGGCTGATGTCTAAACAGCGAGTGTGGTGTATACAATGCTTGTGATATATAGTTGATTGATGCCTAAACTATGAGTGTGGTGTATACAATGCTTGTGATATATAGTTGATTGATGCCTAAACTATGAGTGTGGTGTATAATTGGCCATCTGATCGATGAGTATAAAGTTTCAGTACAATGAATAAAAGCACCAAACTAAATTTATTATCAATAACCACATGGACTATTGGATTAGAGCTAAGATTGAGGATGATGAAAATGATCTCGTGTATGATTAAAGTTATTATCGATGATAAAATCATTAATACAGTAACTAATGAGGTTAGAATATATGTCGAAGAAGTGAGAGTTTAAACAATAATGAAGAAAAAATTAAAAGCTTATTGATAGGGAAGGCTAATGCAGTGAAGATCATACCAGTTATGGAATAATTTTTGATGAGAATAAAAAAAATTTGTCCCAAAAATATGTTGGGTTCTATGTGTGTGTTTTGAATGGAAAATGGAGGAAATTAAGTGGAAGAGAAAATTGAGTTTACATCAAAATGGAAAGTGTGCTCAAAATAGAAAAGCTTACTAAAATTCTCCCACATTGGTGGGAGAAAGAAGCTTTACAGTGTTTATATTGTGAAACACATTTTCATACGTTAAGTAAGGCAAGAAATAAGAGATGCCTTTGGCAAATAATTGATGAGATCTATATTTTGGACGAGAAAAAAACGCAATAGTAATCCTCCATTTATGCATGCATGCAGATTTCTAAACAGTGTTTCGAACTGATGCACTATTTTTGAACTGATGCTTCGAAATGATGCACCGTTTTGTGAACTGGTATACCTATTCGGAAAAGGACATGGTCTTTAGATGAACTGACATGAATTTCCAGAAAAGACACATCATTTAAGTGAATCACTGCCACCTTTTCGAAGAGGCATATGATAGGCTATATAAACCTGCTTTGATCCACAGGTTTGAGATACGAAATTTTCAGAATACAAAAACTCTTCTTCTCTTAAAAATATTCTGTATGATCATTCAAACTGTTGAGTGCGTTCGTGGAATCCAATAATTTGAGGTACCACTATAATTGGATTGAACACATTTTATCATGGGAGGAAAATTCCATAACCTCGGGTACAGTGAGGGGAATTATTCCTTAAGGACACTCCATGAACTCGGGGGACTTGGTCTAAAATTTCTGTTTCATCTATTTTTCTGATATCTAACACACTTCTTGGATAGATTAGTAATAATTTTGTGTTGAAGGTGTTAAAGAACTTCAAAACTGTTCTTGTTCATACATGAACTTGTTATTGTATTCATACAGATTCTAGTACCAATAGAAGAAAAATAACAATCTTAAGGAATAACCTCAGAATCTATATTACTTGTTTTTGGAGATTAAAACTTTAAGCTTTCTACTCCATTTGAATTTAACTAGTGATTAGAAGACATAAAATCTTCATCACAAGTTTAAAATTCACTCGATTGACAATTGGAAGTCATAAAAACTTCATTGTTAACTAGAAACAAGAAGAAGAATTTAAAGTTGCTTAACTTTATAAGTAGTATTCTGAAAATACTAAATATTATTGTCTTGTGGTGACAGGAAAAATGACTAACGAAAGTCAAATGCAAGATGCGGCTATGACTATGGGGGCAACTAGTATTGCCTCAACAAGTCGAGCAAATGCTCCGCAACCAATGACACCTGCGGAGAAGCACGAAAAATTAATGGGCATTAACTTTAAGAGATGGCTGCTGAAGATGTTCTTCTACCTCACAACACTATGCCTTCAAAAGTTCCCTAGTGAGGATGATTCTGAGGTGCTTGAGGGAACCTCGGACAAAGAGCATTTCATGATTGTAGAAGCTTGGAAGCACTCGGACTTCCTTTGCAGGAATTATATATTGAGTGGTCTCCAAGACGACCTCTACAATGAGTAAGTTATACATTATTATCTTGTAAGATTTGTCTCCTTGAAAAATACTCGGACTTCCTTGGAAGTAGTCCATCGAATTTTGTTATTTATATGAGTAAGTTATACATAATTATCTTGTAAGGCTTGGCTCCTTGAAAAATATTATCAAGTAGTTAATATGTTTTGTATATTCATGTTTTATAATTCATAATTCGAACTAATATCAATTTAACTTACTGTACATAGTAAAATATCTTAATGTTGGGCCCGTGTTGACACGGGTCATGCTCCTCTAGTCTGTATAGAAGAAGACCAGAAGTTGTCATATTCATCTTATAATTTTTTGTTCTTCGATATTCGTTACTGTTTGTTGTGTCTTATATAATTACTAGTTGGCTACGACCGTGCTACGCACGGTCCAATATTGATCATTAAAAAATTTACGTTATATATAATTTTATCATTTAATTAAACCTTCATTTATTTGGTTAATAAATTTCTAGTTAGACATATATTATTATATTTAGATTAATGAAATTTGTACAAGAATATTTTAAATTGTTAATATGACACCCATATAATTACGAGAGTCAATCATTTTTTTTTTACTTTTCACATAGTAATTATGAAATATATAATAAAATAATTTAAGTTAATTAACTCTTGTAATTTAGAATACCTTTTATGTAATTTTCAAATAAAACATAATACTCTTTTTGTCCAAACTTTTGTGGCATTAATAATCAATTATGTTTTAAAAATAATTTAAGTTTTTAATTAATGAGATTTATAATAACTTTTTTTCTATTCCAATTTAAGTGACATTGATATAATTTCGAGAGTCAATCAAATATTTTACATTCTTGAAATTTTTTAAGTTTTTAATTATTGTAATTAATATTTTTTTTTTACTTATTTTCTGCTATATATAACATATTAATTATTTTTTAGATATTTTATGTTATTAAATGTTGTAATTTATTATGTAGTTTTCTTGAATTTATAACAGATTAATTGTTTTTTTAGATATTATAAATTATTAACTATTATAATTTATAATACTTTTTATGTAATTTTCAAATAATATATGTTACTCTCCTTGCTCAAACTTTTGTGGCATTGATAGTCAATTATGTTTTTTAAATAATTTATTTTTTTAATTATTGTGATTTATAATATTTTTTTCTATTCTAATTTAATTAGCACAATATTTAGATGACCATAATAATTAATTAGGGATGATATAGTATAAACATGGCTTAAATGACTTGTAATAACTAATTAGAAGTAATATAGCAAAATTACTATAAAAATATTTGTTAAAATAATTAAGTAAACTTCATTTAAGACGTCAAGTTAATTTAATATTAAATATTATCAATTTTTTAATACTTAGATGACTTATAATAATTAATTAGGGATGATATCGCAAAATTATCGTTGAAGTAGTGTCTCTTTTATTTTATTTGTTAAATATAATTAATATTTTTAATACATAAATTTCATATAATTATTAATTAGAAATGATATAGCACGTCAAATAACGGCAAGCAGCAGAAATGTCCACGGTGTGGTGTGTGCTTCACCTGCCACACCGTGACTTATTATATAGGAGAAAATTTGATCACTATATTATTTTGCTATAGTACTTTGTTTTCATTACAATCTGTTGTTCAATTTCTTATACATTTGTTATTTTTTTTTTTTGCTTTGAATTGGTTGTTTTTCTTGAGTCGAAGATATATGAAACAGTAGCTTTTCCTCTAAAATAGAAATACAATCTGCATATACTTTATATACTTTTCAAATTCTATTTATAAAATTATATTGAATATGTACCAACCTCAATTTCACACCAAAACTCTAATATATATATATATATATATATATATATATATATATATATATATATATTATACTTTCAAATCTGAATACAAATAAGAATTCGAGCGACAAAGTAACAATGGACAAACACTAATGAAAAATCTACGAGTAACAGAGGAAGAAGATAACTCGAAGGATATGAGATAATACACCATTGAAGGTGAGGTGAGAGAATATAGACTAAGCCAAAGTTTCAACATAATTTGCATAATCTCTTCAGTAGGTAACTGCTCCAATTTAAGGCATTTGCCTAACTCGTATCCCAAAAGAAATCCATTCTTTTGTTGGGCTATAACTTCACCTTAGGCCCAAGTCCAAAGTTCATGACCGATTTCATAACAATATCTCCATCCTCAATAAGAACCTTATCCTCAAGGTTCAAGACAAGGAATCCAATAAAAAGTAAGATAAATTGTGACCAAAGTTTGATGGTGCATAGTTGGATTTGATGTTCACCAGGTAGCAAAATGCAATAACCATACGACTCCTCGGTTCCTACTATAGTAAAACCATATAAGTGATGCTGATTTGGAAATCTTTTCGATCCAAATGCTGCAATCTTCGTACAACACAATTGATATATAAAACCAGCTTGCAATTCCCTTGAATAATTGTCGGAACCATTAAGTAGAGTGTTAAACTTCTTCATGATAGTGACTGCCTTTTCCAACCTATATTTCTGTGACCAAGAGGAACAAAAAATCGCCTTGAGAAATTCATTGACATGCATAAGTAGAGGAGCATATGCTAAAAGCATAACATGAATGAATTTAGGAATTAATGATTTATCATTGTCAAAAATAAGAATACCCCTCTGAGAAGTTGCTGTACATTGTCTAAGGCCTTTCTCCATTTTTCATAACTTGTAGTTCTTTGCATTGTGCCAAAAAACTTCTTCGATGAACCTCCACTCAAGCTTTTAACGCCTCTTGGCCGCAAACCTCTAGGAGCATCCATGTGGGTGTCATTTGACCAAAGCAATGATTCTCTTAACATTTTCAACATAGTGAACCAGTAAAGGAATACCCTGTAAGTCAGAGGTTAGCAGATGATACACCGCAAATATAGGTGTAGACACCTAATTTTGTCCCTCCCAAGTCCAATTTTATTCATTTTAGCTCACCTTACCACACACCCTCATCCATGTGATTATACCCCACAAAAATACAAAAATAATAACCAATTCTTAACCAAACCATAACAAATTTTATCCAATTCTAACTACCCTACCCCACCCTCTTTATCCTTACCCGTGTACACCCTTCCCTTAGGCTTTCTTTTCTTTTCAGGCGAATGAATACACAAAAAGGGGGCCCATGGAAATTGCTTTTGGGCTTTTGGGATACAAAAATGGAAAAGGAAGGGATTCACTATTTCCATTTTAATAATACACACAGTAGCACATAGGGAATTTTTCATCTATTATTCACAACAAAAACATCATAAAGGGGACCCGCAGGGCAAGACCCATCTTCTTCTCCACAATTTCATAGATCAAATATATCACTCACAAAAATAAAACAGAGAGAGATCACCATTACACAACCTCCATTTTTCATTCAACAGACTCACTCATTTTATAGGCACAAATTCTCACCGATGCACCACTCATCACGACCATGGATTGAATTCTCAACACACAGCTATAGAAATAGATGGTAAGGAGGAGGAGAGAAGGGATTCAATCAGAAAAAATTAGTTCTCCTTCACAACCCGCACACACAAACACACCGAATCACGCACACACTCCTCATGATACACTGATTCATACGCATAATTGGAGATGAACGAAAGAGGAGTGATGAGGGTTGAGGGAGAAACATAAATTTGGCATTTGTGTTACTGTTCCGGCGACAGTCTCACCAAAAAAGCTTTGTTACTACATCGTTCAAGCTTTGTATTTGTGTCAATCGAGTCCGTCGAGCTCCGGTGCAGCTAAATCATAAACCAAAACACGATTCTATCATCTCGAGTGCACTGTCCGGTCAATTTCGAACGGAAAATAGTCCTTTATATCGATCCTTATTATCTGTCCAATATGGGGGTTCCGTCTGTCGTCGAATTGTTTAGGTTTAGGCATATTTTTACTCTTGGGCGTTGAGATTGAAATTTCTTTGTTGGGATTTTTGTTCGGAGGTTTGTTATTTTCATTCAAAATTATTGATTCGGGGGGTATATTGAGTGGTGTTGCTGCTTTCAAATTTGTTCGGAATGGGATTTTCAATATCGAGCTGGTGTTGATCATTTTGAGGCTTTTGGTTGAGGATTTCAAACTTCAGCTTTCATTGATTCATTATTATCAGTGAAAAATCTACTCTTTTGAGGTTCATTTCTCCCCTCTCTCTTCCTTTATTTTAATTTCGATGCGATTGTGGATGTGATTCAATCTCTCTGTCCTATTAGTTTGGATTGATTTGGGTGATGTTTGATGTTGTTTGGTTTTGAATAATTGATCTCAATGGCATAAAGGTAATGATAATATGAATTTGGGTTTGTATCAAAAAAGTAATTTGGGATGGGAATTGAAAGATTGGTAAAATAATTTTGGTTTAATTTTGATTTATTGATTATGTTAATTTCGTTGAACTTGATAGTATCATGTCTTAGGTTGGGCATCGATAGGCAAATTCTAAGTTTTGGGGCAGGAAACTCATAGGATTCTAAACATCGAATGTGTAATTATTTGTGTTGACTGATTTTCTTCATTTTTATCGCATTTCATTAAATGTATTTATTTAGTCAGAGAATGCCCCGAATCTCATTTGTATTTATTCACCGGGGAGTGCCCTGACGCATTATGTTGGCGAAGATGTTCGTGATCAAGACCCAGGGCACCGGGTGGAGCATAGTTTAGGATTAGTGTAGGTTTACATTTTAGTTCCTTCTATTTTGGGTTTGTAATAATTGGACTGAACATCAACTTTTGGATTTTCGTTTGTTTGGTTCGGTTGTTTTATGTGTTTTGTGGTTTATACATTCATAATGTCATACTAGCCGATATGTTCCACCAAACGACCGTGGTCGAACTACTGGATCGTGGGGTGCCTAACACCTTCCCCTCGGTCAACAGAATTTCTTAGCTGAAATCTCTATTTGTAAATTAGTTTTAAAAGAGTTAAACCGTTTTAAAAAGGATTTTTCAAAAGGTGACTTGGCACACCGAATTTATGCCAAGTGGCCACTCTAAGTTTTGAATATAAAAAGGTCCTTTTCGAAACAATTATCTTCATTGTCACTGTAATAATAAAAACCCTTTTGAACATAAAATCAATCTTTCTGGAGTTAAAAAAAGGTGTGTGACAGCTCTGGCGATTCTGCTGGGGATTTTTCCGAATTCGAGCTTATTTTGGAGTTGCATCGGCTTAGTTTGGCACTATAGGTGTATAGACATTTTGTTTGTGTTTTTTTATGTTATTGTTTATCATTGTTGAGTGCCTACGTGCTCTTTGTTTACTTTTTTTTACTTTATGTGTTACCGCTTTGTATCTGGCATTATGTGCATAACCCAAGTCTTTCTTTCTGCAACAAGTCCGTAGTACATGTGTGTACACGACCTATAGTTGAGTCACCTTTATTTTAGAAGGAGGATCCATTGGGTTGTATGGAGTAGGTGGACAGGTAAAGCAATCCACTATTGACCAACACTCCCCCGAACAGCCTTGTTAGTGGACCCCAGAGTAGGTCGGCCTTTAGGTCATGCTTATCTGCATCATATTGAGACCTAGTGGGATCCACGTGGCCCTTTGTAGGAGACTCACCTCTAAAGCATCCTTACGTGCTAAATGTTGCATCTTTGAGGGTAACGTGGTCATTTGATAGACTGATTTGGGGAAAGCATGTGTTAGAAGTAAAGGGCGTAGGCAATATTTGTTGAAAAAAATAGAAGAACAAGTGAGTCAAAAAGAAAAAAAATAGTTTCGTAGTTTTTAGAGTTTTTATGGCTTTTTTTTTTCACAATTCAAAAATTCAATTTTTTTTTTTACCTTTCGCGCTCATTTTCTCAAAAACATCAAAAAGATTTTTCTTTGTCTCGTTTAATATGCATTCATAATTTGAAAACTTAAAAAAAAAAAAAATTATTCATAGGAGTTTTTATAAAAGAAAAATGCAAAAAAAGATGTTAGAAATTCATGACATTTCGTATAACGAAAATACCAAAAATATTTTTCTTTCATAGTTTTTGATGTCATTTTTGTATGAGGTGTCAAATTAAAAATCCAAAAAGATTTTATTTTCATCGTGCAGTCGTGTCTCTTAAGTCAAGATTTTGTTTGTTCTATAATCCTTAATTGGCCAATCTGGATGAACTACGCACCCCTGATTCTCCTCTTTCGGGATGTGAGATACGTAGGCAACCTATTGTGGGTTCGGGGATCTTATTTCAAAAATCCAAAAATATTTCTCTTCACTCTTCATTTAGAGTAGGTGTTTATGCATCAATAAAAGAAAACTACAATAAGATTTTTCCTTTAATAGGTTCAAGTTTCATTTTGGTATAATGGAAAATTGAACCCCCCCCTCCCCCCCCCCCCAAAAAAAGAAGAGTTTCTTTGGTAATCATAGGTTTCATTTTGTATAGAGCTGAAAAAAAAATTCAAAAAGATTTTCATCTATTCTTTTGATAATTTGTCATTTTTGTTTTCTTCTTAAAATTACAAGAAAAAAAAAAGAAAAAGAGTTTAATTGGCCATTTTGGCATGACTTCACGAACCACACACACTTGATTCTCTTCTCTTGAGAGTGAGATACGTAGGCGCCCTTATTGGGTTCGGTGATCTTTTCAAAAAAGAAAAAGAAGGAAAAAGAGGTTTAAAAAATATTGAACTCTACTTCCTCGGTTACCTCTTGTTCAGTTAGTTTAAGGTGGTTGATTTGTGGCATCCCGGTCCTCCACATCACACCAAATTCAAGGAAGAGTTAGTTGTGTCCAAACAAGGATATAGAGAGTGAAATCACGGATCAAACAAAGAGACACGAAAATGAGAGTTTGAAGCAAGAGATTAGGAGACTAAAGCAAAAAATGACAGAAATGCTCCGAGCTTCGGCCAGTGGATTGCCTCCTCCTCCCTTTTCCGCTATTGATCCTACAAATACCTCGAGTTTTCCCCCAAAATTGGAGAGTCAGTTTCCTACTATTGTTGATGAACCGCAATATGACTCAGAATTCATTCTAAGCCCCAAGCATCTCAATACTTCCACCACTTTTCCTCTAGCTCCATAGTATAAGCCTGTAACATTCACAACGCCACATATCGTTAGTGATCTTGTTGCTCAATCCTCTATTGAGACTTCTACATTGGCTAGCTGCCCAACGGTTGTGCTTCCCCATGTTGCTAGTAAACCTTTGCTCAATACTCTTGGTGATCATTGTTATACAACTGATCCTGCTTTTAAGTTAACTAGACCACAAAAATTTCTTAACAAGAAGTCCAGTGTGCCAGAAGAATCGGTGAAAATGGTTGGAAAAAAATAAAGTGTGCAGAAAATGCTATGAAAAATTCTCTAGGACCTGCGGGTAAAGGAGATGTTTCATACAAACACCGGGGCATGCCTTCAAGTGCTAACCTTCCTCTAATCTTTGAGATGTCGAAATTTGAGGAGCAAAATGGGCATAAGGAATCTGTGAAATATTTGGGACAATATTGCAATCAATTAAGGGAACCTGGAGGGAAGAAGAATGAGAAAGATGCAAATGCCAATGTAGTTGGAGAACGGGCACATCCAAGAAGACGACGTCATCGTTGCCGTCAGTCTCAAGACCAAGTACATACCCAAGCTCTCTATAATCACTCTTCCATTATACTCTGTTTCCCCATCTCCATATCTAGTATATTACGCACAATCATATGTTCAACTCCCTCCTTACCCATAATGGAGCGCCCTAACTCCTCAAAGTCATATTCTAATTCCACAAGCATACCAAATCCCTTTTAGGTCCGATGTTCGACCCAAGTTAAATAATGAAATGAGGCAAAAATTGAGGGATAGTTTCACACCAATTGGAGAGTCGTATGCCAGTTTATTTCTGATATTGGCACAGTGAGGCATGATCACTCCTCTCCTTGGGTATACTCCTGACCCGAATTCAAAAAGTTTTGATCCTAATGTATGATGTGCATATCATTCTGATGTTCAGGGTCACAGTATTAAAGATTATTGTGCTTTGAAAAGAGAAATTGAAAAGATGATTCAAGATAAATCAATTATGGTGCAGAACATTAACAGTGAAGAAAGCTCTAGTCATGATGATATGCAAACCAGTGGCTAGGATGTCATGCTAAGCAATTGAGAAGTCACCCCTCCCTACTAGGAAGAGGTCTAGTAGTTTTCTTTGTTTTATTTTCTGTTATCCGAATTATTTCAAGATTGTAGTTCGGGATCTATCAAATAGTGGATGTGTGATCCTATATCAAGAGGAACAGAAAGAAAATCATCTCTACGAAAGCATGAATCATTTGATGTGAGGGATGTACAATAAAAGTGGAGTTGTATGTTTGACAAGTGAAATGGTACACATTCCCAATTAAAGTTAGTATTGCTAAAGTGTCACACATGATTTTCATCTCCCACTTTCATATTACATGTTATGTACTTGCATTTTTAAGGATTGATATAATGAAGGCATTTCATTCTGCTATCCATATATGGTGTCATCCTTTGCTTACCCCATTCGAGCTTTAGTTTTATTTTATTTCACATACCTCTTTTGGAATCAAGATAAAATTAGAAAATATCAAGAGAAAAGTGTCAAGAAAAATAGATTCAGAAAATTTTCAAAGGTAAAAAAGTCAATAAAAAGAAAAAAAGAGAAGAAACCAGAATCGAGCAAAAGAACAAGCTGCCAGAACTACGCGTGACCTAATTCTCCTCTTTTAGGGGTGAGATACGTAGGTTTTCCTACTCTGGGCTCGGTCTAACCAAATAAATAATTAAGAATTGTCCTGTCAAAAGAAACTGGGGAATGAGTTAATCCTCATTGTTTGAGTCGATTACAAAAGTTGTAAGTCGTAACCCACTTCAAGTGTCGTTTGGGCCTCATGCCATCCTTTGTTTCTAACCCTATCCAAAATCCAAGTTGCAACCAAAGAAAGACCTTCAGATCAATCTTTGAGGATGTTAAGGCTAAGCATGCAAGGGATATGATGATGTATTTGGGAACTACTTGTCTTCCTCAGCATAAGGAATCAAGAGAGAAATAAAAATGAGAGTCTTATTGGTGAAAACCCTCACGGGTATCGTAAGACGATGGTAAGTTGAGAGAGATAAAAATGAGAGAGTCTTATCAGTAAAAATCACCACGGACACCGTAAGATTATTTTGAGTTGGGAAAAATAATAATAAGAGAGTCTCATTGTTGAAAAACTCTTACAGGCACCATAAGGCAATGAAGAGATAAGGAAAAGAAAATGAGAGAAGTTCGATGGCCAAAACCCTTTAAGGTGCCACTAATCGAATGAGTTCTTAAAACCAATTGACCCGAGGAAGCAACTTATTTTCAAGGCCATTAACTCAACAAAATTTTTTGAGAGTTTTGGATGGAAAGATCAGACAGCTTAATCCGAAATGCATGACATAATCATTAGAGTTGACTATCATTTTTAGATAATTTTTCATTTCTTTAAATGGGGACATTCATTGTCTCTACTTTCTTCTCTTTATATTTATTTTATTTTTCTTGAGCCAGTTATCCCAAATAAAAATTATTGTCATTTTCCTCTTGTCTTTGAGTCAAATCTATGTCAAAATAAGTGAGAAAAGATTTCAAAACTAGATACCAGCTTTTTCAATTGCAGGAAGCGAGTTAAAAGGCAATCACATGAAAGGGATATGATTATGAACTGAAATAAGGCATGCAAAAGTTTTGTCAACAGACGAGTCTTAGAATTCATGAAAATATCAAGGTTAAAAGGTCTATCTGAGAAGCATGGCAAAGAAGAAATACTGTGTTAACTTCAGAGTCACTCTTAATAATCTAAGTTTGGGTCAATGACGCGACAAAGCAGGGGCAAGTGCTAGCAATCTGAAACAAAATGTAGGTAATAAACACTGGAGCAGGTGTCGGGACAACCAAGTACTGTAGGCTACCACTAAGTTTTTAACTGACAAATTTTCTTTATTGAAATAGGGGCAAATTCGCTTCACTTAATTCATCTACCATTGTAAAAATACATCGATGGAATTTTACTTTCCGTTTAGGACCCTCCTGGATAATGGGATTTTACTTTCTGTTCAGGACCCTCCTGGAAATGAAAATTTACTTTATGTTCAGGACCCCCTAGAAAATGGAAATTTATTTTATGTTCAGGAACCCTCCTGGAAAATAGAAATTTACTTTATTTTTAGGACCCTCTTGAAAAATGAGATTTTTCTTTATGTTCAGGACTCTCCTGGAAAATGGGATTTTACTTTCTGTTCAGGACCGTCTTGCAAAATGGAAATTTAATTTATGTTCAGGATCATCTTGCAAAAATAGAATTTTACTTTCTTTTCAGGACCCTCCTGAAAAATGGGATTTTACTTTCTGTTCATGACCTCCTGAAAAAATTGAATTTTACTATCCGTTCAGGACCCTCCTGGAAAATGGGATTTTACTTTTTGTTCAGGACCCTCCTAAAAAATGAGATTTTACTTTCTGTTCAAGACCCTCCTGAAAAATGGGACGTTACTTTCTATTCAGGACCCTCCTGAAAAATGAGACTTTACTTTCTGTTCAGGACCCTCCTAAAAAATTGGACTTTACTTTATGTTCAGGTCCAGCCTAAAAAAAATGAGATTTTACTTTCTGTTCAGGACCCTTCTAAAAAATGATACTTTACTTTCTGTTCAGGACCCTCCTGAAATATAGGACTTTACTTTCTGTTCAGGACCCTCCTGAAAAATGGGACTTAGCATTACGTTCGGGAGTCCAACTGAAAAATGGGATTTTACTTTCTGTTTAGGACCCTTCTAAGAATTGGGACTTTACTTTCTGTTCAGGACCATCCTGAAAAATAGGACTTTACTTTATGTTTAGGAGCCCGACTGAAAAATGGGATTTTACTTTCTGTTTATCAACCTCCTAAAAAATGAGACTTTACTTTTTTTTCAGGACCCTCTTAAAAAATGAGATTTTTCTTTCTGCTCAGGACCTTCCTGAAAATTGGGATTTTACTTTCTGCTCAGGACCCTCCTAAAAAATGGGATTGTTCTTTCTGTTCAGGACCCTCCTGAAATATGGGACTTCTATTTCTGTTCAGGACCCTCTTGAAAAATGGAATTTTACTTTTGTTTTGGACCCTCCTAAAAAATGAAATTTTACTTTTTGTTCAGGACCGTCCTGGAAAATGGGACTTAACTTTCTGTTTAGGACCCTCCTAAAAAATAAGACTTTACTTTATGTTCAGGAGCCCTCCTGAAAAATTGGATTTTTCCATTTTGTTCAGGACCCTCCTGAAAAATGGGACTTTACTTTCTGTTCAAGAGCCTCCTGAAAAATGAAATTTTACTTTCTGTTCAGGACCCTCCTGAAAATGGAATTTTACTTTTTTCTTAGGACCCTCTAGAAAAATGGGATTGTTCTTTCTGTTCAGGACCCTCCTAAAAAATGAGACTTTAATTTTTGTTCAGGACCATCCTGAAAAATGTGACTTTAGTTTCTATTTAGGACCCTCTTGAAAAATGGGATTTTACTTTCTGTTCAGGACACTCCTGAAAAATGGAATTTTACTTTATGCTCAGGACCCTCCTGAAAAATGAGATTTTACTTTTGGTTCAGGACCCTCCTGAAAAATAGGAATTTACTTTATGTTCAGGACCCTCCTGGAAAATAGAGATTTACTTTTTGTTTAAGAGCCCGCCTGAAGAACAAGGTGATACAATTACATGTCAGGAGCCCACCTGTTGAACAGGGTGATAAAATGGTAAGTCGGGAGCCCGTCTGAAGAACAAGCTGATGAAATTGATAGTCAGGAGCCTGCCTGAAGAACAGGGTGATGGAATTGCAAGTCAGGAGCCCGCCTGAAGAACAAGGGCGAATAAATTGAAAGTCAAAGCATCAAAGTGAAGAATTTGAAAGCCAAGCAACAAAGTGAAGGAATTGAGAGTCAACATATTGAAAAATAGCAAGTCAGGAGCCCTCTTAAAGAATAGAGTGATTAAATTGAAAGCCAAGTAACAAGTTGAGGAAATGGCAATTCAGGAGCCCGCCAGAAGAATAGCGTGATGAAACTCAATTCAAGAGTCTAAAATATGCCGCATAGATAGGAATTTTGTAATTTCATTTATCTTTTGACTTGTATTTATTGTTTTTGATGTAATGACAGATTCACTGAGCGGAACCTTGACAGAACCTCGCTCGACTCTCCTAGTCGGTATAGTCCCTCTTTTTTGAGTCCTTGGGGATACTTGTGATTTGATTCGCTCATAACTAGGGATGAGTATGATGTCCAAAGTCAAGACTTGGTTTTCCTCCTTCTTTCTATTTAATTCTTTTTGAATAATGATTGGGACAAAATTTTGTCTCGTTGTCTACTTCTTTGTCTAAAAATACTTCATGTTTACATTCAAAGGGGGCATGCTGTAGACACCTAATTTTGTCCCTTACAAGACCAATTTTATTCATTCTAGCTCACCTTACCATGCACCCTCATTCATGTGATTATATCCCCAAAACATACAAAAATAATAACTAATTCTCAACCAAACCATAACAAATTTTATCCAATTCTAACTACCCTATCCCACCCTCTTTATCCTTAACCATGTACACCCCTCCCTTAGGCTTTCTTTTCTTTTCAAGTGAATGAATACACAAAAAGGGGGCCCACAAAAATTGCTTTTGGGCTTATGGGATATAAAAATAGAAAAAGAAGTGATTCACCGTTTCCATTTTAATAATACACACAGTAGCACATAGGGAATCTTTCATCTATTATTCACAACAAAAATATCACAAAGGGGGCCCACAGGGCAAGACCCATCTTCTTCTCCACAATTCCAAAGACCAAATACATCACTCACAAAAACAAAACAGAGATAGATCACCATTACACAACCTCCATTTTTAATTTAAGATACTCACTTATTTTATAGGCACAAACGCTCACCCATACACCACTTATCATGGTCATGGATTGAATTCTCATACACATCTATAGAAATACATGCTAAGGAGGAGGGGAGAAGGGATACGATCAGAAAAAACTGGTTCTCCTTCACAACCCTCACACATAGACACACCGAATTATGCATACACTCCTCATGATACATGATTCATACGCATAATTGGAGATGGATGAAAGAGGAGTGATGAGGGTTGAGGGAGAAACATAAATTAGGCATTTGTGTTACTGTTTCGAAGATGGTCTCACCGAAAAAGCTTTGTTAGTGCATCGTTCATGGTTTATATTTGTCTCTATCGAGTTCGTCGAGCTCCGGTGCGGATAACTCATAAACCAAACAATGATTCTATCATCTCGAGTGCACTGTCTGGTCAATTTCAATTGGAAAACAGTCCTTTATATCGATCCTTATTATCCATTCAATATGGTGGTTCCGTCTGTCCTCGAATTGTTTAGGTTTAGGCTTATTTTTACTCTTGGGTGTTGAGCTTGGAATTTCTTTGTTGGAATTTCTGTTTGGAGGTTTCTATTTTTGTTCAAAATTATCGATTCGGGGGGTATATTGAGTGGTGTTACTGCTTTCAAATTTGTTCGTAATGAGATTTTCAATATCGAGCTGGTGTTGATCGTTTTAAGGATTTTGATTGAGGATTTTGGATTTCATCATTCATCAATTCATTTTTATCAGTGAAAAATCTACTCTTTTGAGGTTCAATTCTCCCCTCTCTCTTCCTTTATTTTAATTTTGATGCGATTGTGGATGTGATTCGATCTCTCTGTCCTATTAGTTTGGATTGATTTGGGTGATGTTTGATGTTGTTTGGTTTTGAATAATTGATCTCAATGGCATAAAGGTGATGATAATATGAATTTGGGTTTGTTTCAAAAAAGTAATTTGGGATGGGAATTGAAAGATTTGTAAAATAATTTTTGTTTAATTTTGATTTATTGATTATGTTAATTTTGTTGAACTTGATATTATCATATCTTAGGTTGGGCATCGATAGGAAAATTCAAAGTTTTGGGGCAGGAAACTCATAGGATTCTAATCATCAAATGTGTAATTATTTGTGTTGACTGAGTTTCTTCATTTTTATCGCATTTCATTAAATATATTTATTTAGCCGGGGAATGCTTCGAATCTCATTTGTATTTATTCACCGGGAAATTACCCGACACATTATGTTGGCTGAAGATGTTCGTGATCAAGACCCAGGGCACCAGGTGGAGCGTAGTTTAGGATTTGTGTAGGTTTACATTTCAGTTCCTTCTATTTTGGTCTTGTAATAATTGGACTGAACATTAACTTTTGGATTTTTGTTTGTTTAGTTCGGTTGTTTTATGTGTTTTGTGGTTTATACATTCATAATGTCATACTATCTGATATGCTCCACCAAACGACCATGGTCGAACTACGGGATCGAGGGGTGCCTAACATCTTTCCCTTAGTCATCAGAATTCCTTAGCTGAAATCTCTGTTCGTAATCAGTTTTAAGAGAGTTAAATCGTTTTAAAAAAGATTTTTCAAAAGGTAACTTGGCACACTGAATTTATGCCAAGTGGTGACTCTGAGTTTTGAATATAAAAGGTTCTTTTCGAAACAATTATCTTCATTGTCACTTTAATAATAAAAACTCTTTTGGACATAAAATCAATCTTTTTGGAGTTAAAAAAGGGGTGTGACAGCTTTGGCGACTCTGCTGGAGATTTTTCAGAATTCGAGCTTATTTTGGAGTTGCATCGGCTTAGTTTGACACTATAGGTGTATAAACATTTTGTTTCTGTTGTTTTGTGTTATTTTTTATCATTGTTGAGTGCCTACGTGCTCTTTGTTTACAATTTTTACTTTATGTGTTACCTCTTTATATCTGGCATCATGTGCATAACCCGAGTCTTTCTTTCTGCAACAAGTCCGTAGTACATGTGTGTACACAACCTATAGTTGAGTCACCCTTATTTTAGAAGGAGGAGCCGTTGGGTTGTATGGAGTAGGTGGACAGCTAAAGCAATCCACTATTGACCAACGCTCCTTCGAACACCTATAGTTTGGCACTATAGGTGTATAGACATTTTGTTTATGTTGTTCTGTGTTATTGTTTATCATTGTTGAGTGCTTACGTGCTCTTTGTTTACAATTTTTACTTTATGTGTTATCGCTTTATATCTGGCATCATATGCATAACCCGAGTCTTTCTTTCTGCAACAAGTTCATAGTACATGTGTGTACACGACCTATAGTTGAGTCACCCTTATTTTAGAAGGAGGAACCATTGGGTTGTATGGAGTAGGTAAACGACTTAAGCAATCCACTATTGACCAACGCTCCCCCGAACAACCTTGTTAGTGGACCCCAGCATAGGTCGGCCTTTAAATCATGCTTATCTGCATCATATTGAGACCTAGCAGGATCCACGTGGCCCTTTGTAGGAGACTCACCTCTAAAGCATCCTTACGTGCTAAATATTGCATCTTTGAGGGTAACCTGGTCATTTGACGGACTGATTTTGGGAAAGCATCTGTTAGAAGTAAAGGGTGTAGGCAAGAATTGTTGAAAAAAATAGAAGAACAAGTGAGTCGAAAAGAAAAAAAAAAGTTTCGTAGTTTTTAGAGTTTTTATGGTTTTTGTTTTTCACAATTCAAAAATTCATTTTTTTTAACCTTTCGCACCCATTTTCTCAAAAACATCAAAAAGATTTTCCTTTGTTTCGTTTAACATGCATTCACAATTTGAAAACTTAAAAAAAAAAAATTCATTCATAGGAGTTTTTATAAAAGAAAAATGCAAAAAAAGATGTTAGAAATTCATGACATTTCGTATAACGAAAATACCAAAAATATTTTTCTTTCATAGTTGTTGATGTCATTTTTGTATGAAGTGTCAAATTAAAAATCCAAAAAGATTTTATTTTCATTGTGCAGTCGTGTCTCTTAAGTCAAGATTTTGTTTGTTCTATAATCCTTAATTGGCCAATCTGGATGAACTACGAACCCCTGATTCTCCTCTTTCGGGATGTGAGATACGTAGGCAACCTATTGTGTGTTAGGGGATCTTATTTCAAAAATTCAAAAATATTTTTCTTCACTCTTCATTTAGAGTAGGTGTTTATGCATCAATAAAAGAAAACTACAAAAAGATTTTTCCTTTAATAGGTTCAAGTTTAATTTTGGTATGAATGCAAAATTGAACCCCCCACCCCCCACCCCCACCCCCACCCCCCAAAAAAGAAGAGTTTCTTTGGTAATCATAGGTTTCATTTTGTATAGCTATTAAAGTAGAAAAATTCTAAAAGATTTTCATCTATTATTTTGACAATTTGTCATTTTTGTTTTCTTCTTAAAATTTCAAGAAAAAAAAAGAGTTTAGTTGGCCATTTTGGCAAGACTTCACGAACTACACACACCTGATTCTCCTCTCTTGGGAGTGAGATAAGTAGGCGCCCTTATTGGGTTCGACTATTTTTCAAAAAGAAAAAGATGGAAAAAGAGGTTTAAAAAATATTGAACTCTAATCCCTCTGTTACCTCTTGTTTAGTTAGTTTAAGCTGGTTAATTTGTGGCATCCTGGTCCTCCACATCACACCAAATTCAAGGAAGAGTTAGTTGTGTCCAAACAAGGATATACAGAGTGAAATCACGGATCAAACAAATAGTCACGAAAATGAGAGTTTGAAGCAAGAGATTAGGAGACTAAGGCAACAAATGACAGAAATGCACTGAGCTTGGGCCAGTGGATTGCCTCCTCCTCCCTTTTCCGCTACTGATCCCACAAATACCTTGAGTTTTCCCCCAAAATTGGAGAGTCAGTTTCCTACTATTGTTGATGTCCCGCAACATGACTCAGAATTTATTCAAAGCCCAAAGCATCTCAATACTTCCACCACTTTTCCTCTAAATCCTCAGTATAAGCCTACTACATTCAGAACGCCACATATCGTTCGTGATCTTGTTGCTCAATCCTCTGTTGAAACTTCTACATTAGCTAGCCACCCAACGGTTGTGCTTTCCCATGCTTCTTGTAAACCTTTATTCAATACTCTTGGTGATCATTGTTATACTCATGATCCTGCTTTTAAGTTAACTAGACCACAAAAATTTCTTAACAAGAAGTCCAGTGTGCCAGAAGAGTCGGTAAAAATGGTTGGAAAAAATAAAGTATGCAGAAAATGCTATGAAAAATTCTCTAGGACCTGCGGGTAAAGAAGATGTTTCATACAAACACTGGGGCATGCCTTCAAGTGCTAACCTTCCTCTAATCTTTGAGATGTCAAAATTTGAGGAGTAAAATGGGCATGAGGAATCCGTGAAACATTTGGGACAATATTGCAATCAATTAAGGGAACCTGGAGGGAAGAAGAATGAGAAAGATGCAAATGCCAATGTAGTTGGAGAACAGGATCATCCAAGAAGACGACGTCATCGTTGCCGTCAGTCTCTAGCCCAAGTTCATACCCAAGCTCTCCATAATCACTCCCAAAATTCATTATACTCTGTTTCCCCATCTCCATATCTAGTATATTACGCACAATCATATGTTCAACTCCCTCCTTACCCACAATGGCGCGCACTAACTCCTCAAAGTCATCCTCTAATTCCAAAAGCATACCAAAGCCCTTTTAGGTCCGATGTTCGATCCAAGTTAAATAATGAAATGAGGCAGAAACTGAGGGATAGTTTCACACCAATTGGAGAGTCGTATGCCAGTTTATTTCTGATATTGGCACAACGAGGCATGATCACTCCTCTCCTTGGGTATACTTCTGACCCGCATTCAAGAAGTTTTGATCCTAATGTACGATGTGCACATCATTCTGATGTTCAGGGTCACAGTATTAAAGATTATTGTGCTTTGAAAAGAGAAATTGAAAAGATGATTCAAGATAAATCAATTATGGTGCAGAACATTAACAGTGAAGAAAGCTCTAGTCATGATGATATGCAAACCAGTGGCTAGGATGTCAGGCTAAGCAATTGAGAAGTCACCCCTCCCTACTAGGAAGAGGTCTAGTAGTTTGCTTTGTTTTATTTTTTGTTATCTGAATTATTTCAGGGTTGTAGTTCGAGATCTATCTTGTTTTGTTCCTTTGTCGTTATGTTCAAACCCTTGTATTTTTCAATTTTATTAAATGAAGTGTCCCATTTTTCTTTGTGTTTTAAATATGTGTTGTTTGTTTATTTTCTTTACATAGTACATTTTATGTTGACTCTAGTGACATGACATACTAGTGAAACTTACAGCCAGATCTTAAAATCCAGTTTAAGCATGAACATTGAATCAGAGAGTTAAAGTTAGGAAAAGAGAGCATTTGAGAAAATAGGTAAAGTGCTGAGACATTTGGCGACAAGTTGAAGCCTTCTTTGAAAATTAAGGCAATTATTTTGAGAATCACAAGAATAATTTGTTCATCAATTGAAATACATGTCTCAATTAGGTCAAATAGTGGTTGCGTGATCCTATATCAAGAGGAACAGAAAGAAAATCAGCTCTACGAAAGCATGAATCATTTGATGTGAGGGATGTACAATAAAAGTGGAGTTGTATGTTTTACAAGTGAAATGGCACACATGCCCAATTAAAGTTAGTATTGCTAAAATGTTACACATGATTTTCATCTCCCACTTTCATATTGCATGTTATGTACTTGCATTTTTAAGGATTGATATGACGAAGGTATTTCATTTTGCTATCCAGATATGGTGTCATCCCTTGCTTACCCCATTTAAACTTTAGTTTTATTTTATGTCACATACCTCTTTTGGAATCAAGATAAAATTAGCAATGCTCAAGAGAAAAGTGTCAAAAAAATAGAGTCAGAAAAGTTTCAAAGATAAAAAAGTCAATAAAAAGAAAAAAAAAAGAGAAGAAACTAGAATCGAGCAAAAGAACAAGCTGCCAGAACTACGCATGACCTGATTCTCCTCTTTTAGGGGTAAGATACGTAGGCTTCCCTACTTCGGGCTCGGTCCAACTAAATAAATAATTAAGAATTGCCCAGTTAAAAAAATTGGTGAATGGGTTAATCCTCATTGTTTGAGTCGATTACAAAAGTTGTAAGTCGTAACCCACTTTAAGTGTCGTTTGGGCCTCATGCCATCCTTTGTTTCTAACCCTATCCAAAATCCAAGTTGCAACCAAAGAAAGACCTTCAGATCAATCTTTGAGGATGTTAAGGCTAATCATGCAAGGGATATGATGATGTATTTGGGAACTACTTGTCTTCGTTAGTATAAGGAATCAAGAAAGAAATAAAAATGAGAGTCTTATTGGTGAAAACCCTCACGGGTGGTATGTTGAGAGAGATAAAAATGAGAGAGTCTTATCGGTGAAAATCCCCACGGACACCGTAAGACGATTTTGAGTTGGGAAAAATAATAATAAGAGAGTATCATTGGTGAAAAACTCTTACAGACACCATAAGACAATGGAGAGTTGAGGAAAAAAAACTGAGAGAAGTTTGATGGAGAAAACCCTTTAAGGTGCCACTAATCGGATGAGTTCTTAAAACCAATTGACCCAAGGAAGCAACTTAGTTTCAAGGCCATTAACTCAACAAAAAATTGTGAGAGTTTTGGATGGAAAGATCAGACAGCTTAATCCGGAATGCATGGCATAATCATTAGAGTTGACTACCATTTTTAGATAATTTTTCATTTTTTTAAAAGGGGACATTCATTGTCTTTACTTTCTTCTCTTTATATTTATTTTATTTTTCTTGAGTCAGTTATCCCAAATAAAAATTATTGTCATTTTCCTCTTGTCTTTGAGTCAAATCCATGTCAAAATAAGTGAGAAAAGATTTCAAAACTAGCTACCAGCTTTTACAATTGCAGAAAGCGAGATAAAAGGCCAGCACATGAAAGGGATATGATTGTGAACTGGATTAAGGCATGCAAAAGTTTTGTCAACAGACGAGTCTAAGAATTCATGAAAATATCAAGTTTAAAGGGTCTATCTGAGAAGCATGGGAAAGAAGAAATACTGTGTTTACTTCAGAGTCACTCTTAATAATCTGAGTTTGGGTCAATGACGCGACAATGCAGGGGCAAGTGCTAGCAATCTGAAACAAAATGTAGGGAATGAACATTGGAGTAGGTGTTGGGACAGCCAAGTACTGCAGGCTACCACTAAGTTTTTAACTAACAAATTTTCTTTATTGAAATAGGGGCAAATTCGCTTCACTTAATTCATCTACCATTGTAAAAATACATCAATGGAATTTTACTTTCCGTTCAGGACCCTCTTGGATAATGGGAATTTACTTTATGTTCAGGACCCCTTAGAAAATGGAAATTTACTTTATGTTCAAAACCCTCCTGGAAAATAGAATTTTACTTTATTTTCAGGACCCTCCTGAAAAATAAGATTTTTCTTTATGTTCAGGACCCTCCTGAAAAATGGGATTTTAATTTCTGTTCAGGACCCTCTTGCAAAATAGAAATTTTCTTTATGTTCAGGATCATCTTGCAAAAATAGAATTTACGTTCTGTTCAGCACCCTCTTGAAAAATGGGATTTTACTTTCTGTTCAGCACCATCCTGGAAAATGGAATTTTACTTTCTGTTCCGGACCCTCCTGGAAAATGGGATTTTACTTTTTGTTCAGGACCCTCCTGAAAAGTGGGATTTTTCTTTCTGTTCAGGACTGTTCAGGACCCTCCTGAAAAATGAGACTTTACTTTCTATTCAGGACCCTTTTGAAAAATGGGATTTTACTTTCTACTTTGGAACCTCCTGAAAAATTGGATTTTACATTCTGCTCAGGACCCTCCTGAAAAATGGGATTGTTCTTTCTGTTCAGGACCCTCCTGAAAAATAGGACTTTTGTTTCTGTTCAGGACCCTCCTGAAAAATGGAATTTTACTTTTAGTTCAGGACCCTCCTGAAAAATGAAAGTTTACTTTCAGTTCAGGACCCTCCTAAAAAATGGGACTTAATTTTCTGTTTAGGACCCTCCCAAAAATGAGACTTTATTTTATGTTTAGGAGCCCGCCTGTAAAAAGGGATTTTACCTTTTTTTCAGGACCCTCCTGAAAAATGGGACTTTACTTTCTATTCAGGAACCTCCTAAAAAATGGAATTTTGCTTTCTGTTTAGGACCCTCCTGAAAAATGGAATTTTACTTTCTGCTCAAGACCCTCCTGAAAAATGGGTTTATCTTTCTGATTAGGACCCTTCTAAAAAATGAGACTTTAATTTCTGTTCAGGACCCTCCTGAAAAATGAGACTTTAGTTTCTATTCAAGACCCTCCTGAAAAATGGGATTTTACTTTCTGTTTAGGACCCTCCTGAAAAATGAGATTTTACTTTATGCTCAGGACCCTCCTGAAAAATGGAATTTTACTTTCGGTTTAGGACCCTCCTGGAAAAAGGGAACTTACTTTATATTTAGGACCCTCCTAGAAAATGGGGATTTACTTAATGTTTAGGAGCCCGCCTGAAGAACAAGATGATAAAATTACAAGTCAGGAGCCCGCCTGTTGAACAGGGTGATAAAATGGTAAATCGGGAGCCCGTCTGAAGAACAAGCTGATGAAATTGAAAGTCAGGAGCCTGCCTGAAGAACAGGGTGATGGAATTGCAAGTCAGGAGCCCGCCTGAAGAACAAGGGCGAATAAATGGAAAGTCAAAGCATCAAAGTGAAGAATTTGAAAGCCAAGCAACAAAGTGAAGGAATTGAGAGTCAACAGATTGAAAAATAGCAAGTCAGGAGCCCGCTTAAAGAATAGGGTGATGAAATTGTAAGCCAAGTAACAAGTTGAGGAAATGGCAATTCAGGAGCCCACCTTAAGAATAGGGTGATGAAACTCAATTCAAGAGTCCAAAATATGCCGCATAGAGAGGACTTTTGTAATTTCATTTATCTTTTAACTTATATTTATTGTTTTAGATGTAATGATTGATTCGCTGAGCGGAACCTTGACAGAACCTCACTTGACTCTCCTACTCGGTATAGTCCCTCTTCTTTGAGTCCTTGGGGATACCTGTGATTTGATTCGCTAATAACTAGGGATGAGTATGATGTCCAAAGTCAAGACTTGGTTTCCCTCCTTGTTTCTATTTAATTCTTTTTGAATAATGATTGGGACAAAATTTTGTCTCGTTGTCTACTTCTTTGTCTAAAAATACTTCATGTTTACATTCAAAGGGGGCATGCTGTAGACACCTAATTTTGTCCCTTACAAGACCAATTTTATTCATTCTAGCTCACCTTACCATACACCCTCATTTATGTGATTATACCCCACAAAAGTACAAAAATAATAACTAATTCTCAACCAAACCATAACAAATTTTATCCAATTCTAACTACCATACCCCACCCTCTTTATCCTTACCCATGTACACCCCTCCCTTAGGCTTTCTTTTCTTTTCAAGCGAGTGAATACACAAAAAAGGGGCCCACGAAAATTGCTTTTGGGCTTATGGGATATAAAAATAGAAAAGGAAGGGATTCACCATTTCCATTTTAATAATACACACAGTAGAACATAGGGAATCTTCCATCTATTATTCACAACAAAAATATCACAAAGGGGGCCCACAGGGAAAGACCCATCATCTTCTCCACAATTCCATAGACCAAATACATCACTCACAAAAACAAAACAGAGAGTGATCACCATTACACAACCTCCATTTTTCATTTAAGAGACTCACTTATTTTATAGGCACAAACGCTCACCGATACACCACTCATCATGACCATGAATTGAATTCTCATACACACAGCTATAGAAATACATGCTAAGGAGGAGGGGAGAAGGAATTCGATCGAAAAAAACTGGTTCTCCTTCATAACCCGCACATACAGATACACCGAATCATGCACACACTCCTTATGATACACTGATTCATACGCATAATTGGAGATGGACGAAAGAGGAGTGATGAGGGTTGAGGGAGAAACATAAATTCGGCATTTATGTTACTGTTCCGGCGATGGTCTCACCGAAAAAGCTTTGTTAGTGCATCATTCATGGTTTTTATTTGTCTCTATCGAGTCCGTCGAGCTCCGATGCAGCTAACTCATAAACCAAAACACGGTTATATCATCTAGAGTGCACTGTCCGATCAATTTCGAAAGGAAAATAGTCATTTGTATCGATCCTTATTATCCGTTCAATATGGGGTTTCCATCTGTCATCAAATTTTTTAGGTTTAGGATTATTTTTACTCTTGGGTGTTGAGATTGGAATTTCTTTGTTGGGATTTCTGTTCGGAGGTTTGTTATTTTCGTTCAAAATTATCGATTCGGGGGTATATTGAGTGGTGTTGCTGCTTTCAAATTTGTTTGGAATGGGATTTGCAATATCGAGATGGTGTTGATCATTTTGAGGATTTTGGTTGAGGATTTTGGACTTCATCTTTCATCGATTCATTATTATCAGTGAAAAATCTATTCTTTTGAGGTCCGATTCTCCCCTCTCTCTTCCTTTATTTTAATTTCGATGTGATTGTGGATGTGATTCGATCTCTCTGTCCTATTAGTTTGGAATGATTTGTGTGATGTTTGATGTTGTTTGGTTTTGAATAATTGATCTCAATGGCATAAATGCGATGATAATATGAATTTGGGTTTGTATCAAAAAAGTAATTTGGGAGGGGAATTGAAAGATTGGAAAAATGATTTTGGTTTAATTTTGATTTATTGATTATGTTAACTTCAACGAACTTGATAGTATCATGTCTTAGGTTGGGCATCGATAGGCAAATTCTAAGTTTTGGGACAGGCAACTCATATGATTCTAATCATTGAATGTGTAATTATTTATGTTAAGTGATTTTCTTTATTTTTATCGCATCTCATTAAATGTATTTATTTAGCCGGAGAATGCCCCGAAGCTTATTTGTATTTATTCACCGGGAATACCTGAAGCATTATGTTGGTGAAAGATATTCGTGATCAAGACCCAGGGCACCGGGTGGAGCGTAGTTTAGGATTAGTGTAGGTTTACATTTCAGTTCCTTCTATTTTGGGTTTGTAATAATTGGACTGAACATTAACTTTTAGATTTTCGTTTGTTTTGTTCGGTTGTTTTATGTGTTTTGTGGTTTATACATTTATAATGTCATACTAGCCGATATGCTTCACTAAGCGACCATGATCGAACCACGGGATTGAGGTGTGCCTAACACCTTCTCCTCGGTCAACAGAATTTCTTAGCCGAAATCTCTGTTCGTAAACCAGTTTTAAAAGAGTCAAACCGTTTTAAAAAGAATTTTCCAAAATGTGACTTGGCACACCGGATTTATGCCAAGTGGTGACTCTGAGTTTTGAATATAAAAGGTCCTTTTCGAAACAATTATCTTCATTGTCACTTTATTAATAAAAACTCTTTGAACATAAAATCAATCTTTTTGGAGTTAAAAAAGGGGAGTGACAATAGGAACCTGTTGTTTTTCCTAAATTAGCTTGACTGCTCTTCTTTTCTATATGTTTAAAAACTACCTTCAAATTCTATTCACAGTGATTGTAGAAGGAAAGAGAAGTTACAACATGCTCTCCACTGAGTTCAAGAGAACAAACAAAAGTCAATAGAAAATGAGCTCTTTAAATCCAAGGCCTAAGCGTGTGCTCTGAAAATACCATTAACCGAATGAACTACAATAGGGACTCTTATTGGAAATAATTACTCTCAACAACAATGCTATCAATGAGACAACTCTTCATCACATCATCTAGTAGCATGAGATGAGTTGTTAGTCCATTATCTGTGGCCTAAGTTCTTTGTCAAAATATAACAGTTGGCAAAATACACCTATCACACCAGATGATTTCCTTGATGGATCCAACGAGGAAATATGAGATACTGACACAATAGATTTCATTGGGAAAACAGAGCCAATCAGATCAGTTAACACATCATTAAAACTGTAAGACAATGCAATGTTTGCATCAACACAAAATCTATTTATTCGTGTTTTCCAAATGTCATCTTTCATCACGTTTTCAAAATCAATATAGATTGGATCCATTAAATGAAAAAAAACATCACAAACATATCAGAATCAAGAAAAGGACCGGGACCAAAAATAAGATACGATGAAGTTCGCCTTGATATACGAACTACACCAAACATAGCAAACAAGAGCCCATCATCGTTGTTGACCAAAATATGTTGCATCTATTCTGAGTATCGTGCAAAAAATGTCTTGAACACCACCTTTATTTTCTCCTCACTATCAAGCTCTCTCGATTTAGACAACAAGATATCACGAAGATTATGCCCCTATCCAGTGTCAATCCTATTGTAAGAATTACACAAGGTTGGCATAATTAACTTATCATGATACAAATCACTCAAAGCAACACAATACACAGAATTTCTTATAACTCTAAGTAATATAGTAAGTAAATTAGAGCAAGGATCAAATGGTAACTCTAATCCAACTAATAACAGTTCAAGAATCTCCTGAAACCTTCCTGAGCCAAGTTGGTTCAAATGGACAACTGAATTATCCAGTAAAATTGCTCCATTAAAGTACTGCACAACTAGATGGTTCTAGACCAAACAATAGAGCATAACATAGAAAGAACCAATATTCCAGCCCACTTCATCCTTAGACAAGTAGCTAAGGAAGATATTTAATATACCAACAGTTGGATAAGTAGTTTGGTCAAACACACTAGCTATATAGTCTATCCTCCATATGTTGACAACTTTTGTTTCCAAATTTAGTGGAATTCCTACATATCTACGACGTATACCAAATTGCCGAAGCCCACACTTGAACGAAATAGGTGGAGAAATAGGTTTACCGGGATCAACGGGAAGGTGTATAGATATATGATCATACATCAAGATACTAACAAAATTTAAGAGAGCACTTCTTTCCCATAGAGATTCAAACATTTCATATTCAACCAAAGAGTACTCATCAGGTCCATAATAAAAATTAGCAAATACCTGCCTCACATAAGTGTTGGAGTTCTCTTTATCGTGGTATATTGTGACATTGCCTTTTTCATTGTCAATCATCAAATAAAGTTCACAAGTTCCAATGTTAAAACTTAATTTCCCACCCTATTCAATATCTCACTCTTTTGTTGAAAATCTAACCATATTCCCGAAGTCATCATCCGTAAGGGATAACTTTGGAAATATATGCTCAACTCTTTGAGACAAAGGATCAAACACTTGGTCCTCATGTTTTACGGAAAAGCCCTTTACTGACTCGTCAATCTCCGTAACTAGATCTGCAGAGACAGGAGAATATTTGACAGGTTTAGACAAGTCGAAATCCTCCTCATCTTTTCAAGACGATTTCACACCGAAAAGCCCAATATTTGTAGTGACTAGCTGGAAGCGAGACGATAGTGCCCGATGCACATTGTCAAGTTTGCTGAGCATAAAAAAGTAACTCTCATTGAACTTCTGCAGTAAATGAAGGGCAATGTCAACATGGTTATGCATCATGTTAGAACCATTTTGAAAATGAATTCTCAATTTCTCAGTGAAATACTTCCTACAAAAAAATACCAGGTTAGATACAACCATTGGAACCAATCATAAGAAGTACCATCGAGATAGAAGGGACAAAAGGTAGCCAGTCCTTCTCGGGGAAGACGGGGTTGGCAAAATACTGCTCGGCACGATGAATCCACCGTTTTGGGTTAATGTCGCTAAACTTATCAAGGACCATCACTGCAATAGGAGTACGATCGATGAAAGCACCAATGTAAAAACCTCAATTTCACACCACAACTCTGATATATATATATATATATATATATATATATATATATATATATATATATATTATACTTCCAAATCTGAATACAAATAAGAATTCGAGCAACAAAGTAACAATGGACAAATACTAATGAAAAATCTTTGAGTAACAGAGGAAAAAGGTAACTAGAAGGAGATGAGATTATAGACCATTGAATAGGAGATGGGAGAATATAGAATAAGCCAAAGCTTCAACATAATTTGCATAATATCTTCAGTAGGTAACTGCTCCCATTTAAGGTGTTTGCCTACCCCGGATCCCAAAGGAAATCCATTCTTTTGTTGGGTTGTAACTTCACCTGTGGCCCAAGTCTAAATCCCATGACCGAGTTCATAACAGAATATATTATTGTTATGATTTTGTGTCAACGTACTGATTTGTGCCTCTTGATCTTGCGCTGCAAATAGGGGAAAGAATTTTAATCAACACATAAATATCACTACATTTTCAATATTAAAATAAATATCTATTGAACGAAAAAAAGTCCAAAGTATAAGAGTAAGATCAAAGCTTTGATCATTCAAACTTTATTCACTTTTATTTTATTCTATGTATAACTAGTAAAGTAATTTGCACTTTGTGTGGTTATATATAACAACGTTAATATGTAAGTACTTTGCAAATAAAGTACTTTGTGAATTTACTTGAGATAAAATAATAATTTTTTTTATGTATATACATACATTTGAATTATATTATATTTTATTTCATTTATTTATTTGATAATGATTGAGCCGGGGGTCTATCGAAAATAACCTCTCTACTTCTTCAGAGGTAGCGGAATAGACTGCGTACATCTTTGATACAAGATCTACAAGGAGAACACAAACAACACCAAAATCAGTCCACAAGTTGAAAGAAACGCGGACCCTTTTGATGATCACTCTCAGATTCAACAAAATCACAATGTATTGTGGTGTTTAACACATAAAAATAGCCCTCAACAAACTATGTTAACATCATCAAGATAAAGAACAACAGACGGGTTACAAGAGAAACAATACACCACACGACTACAAGATTACAACAAAGGAAATGATAGAGAGTGTGACATACACTACTACAAAGACTAAGAACCTAAGCGTATTCAAGAACAAAGACCCTTGATAAAGATATTAGAAACACCTACACTAAGCGGTGGACAGAAGAGAGGACCTCAATCCGTCTAGCACCCAACGATCCAAGCAAACAAACAACAAAAGTGATTCCACACCTAAGTTGTTTCCTAGTTTCAGCTAAGTCTCTATGGAAGAGAGAACTTGTGTTTTTCAAATGTGTTATACAATATTCAATATCAAAAAACTAAGTAACGTAACCCTAAAATGTTTCTTATATAGTGTATTACAAATAGAAGGCAAAAAGTCCAAAATGCCCCTTAGAGATTAGGTGCCCCTCTAGTGTGAATTAGTGGCTGTTTTGATATGTTTTAAGCCCTTATTCCACTTCTCTTGCACACACACATGGACGAATTCAATACACATCCTCATAAGTTCATCTACGTGATCGCACTTGTATCAATCTTACCCTCCCCAAACCCCACTCTTGTGGGAATACACTGGGTATGTTGTTGTTGTTGTTGATAATGATAGTGTCTTGACAAATTTGCACGCATCTCGACTAATTTCGCGTGATACCTGCCATTTTCCCACCAATGTAGATATCAGGTAAATTCGTCCACCAAAACCAGAATAAATATGAAGAAATTACCTATTTTCGTCTTGGTCGAAAATTAAATGAAGAAGGGAACCCATAATCAAGTTGGTTGTTTGGCTCAAATGGTCCTTTTCCATTCATTTTCACTAACATAAATATCAATCCTTTTAGAAGTAATTACACTCTCCAACTTTTAAATTACTTTACTCTCTCTCCCACTTTTTTTATTACTTTACTCTCTCTCCCTATTAATATACATAACATAGCCGACATATACACAACATTCTGTGTATATGTTGGGATTTTTGTAATATATTTAGGGAGTTGAGAATTTTTGTAATATTGAAAACATAAGTTATGTATTTGTGTAATTTTTAGTTTTTTTTGCTTTAAGTAAAATCCTTTTCTCAATTTCTTATTAATTTTTTCTTTTTTAGGTTCTAAAAATAAACTTTTCTTTTTTGTTTTTAACATGTACTTATTTTTTGTGTTTGTTATACTGTTATCGATCCTAAGTTGGGATCTATCAGAAACAGACTATCTACCTCACCTGAGGTAGTGGTATGGTCTGTGTACACTCTACCCTCTCTAGACCCCACGATGTGTGAATACAGTGGATATGTTATTGTTGTAGTAAAATCCTTTTCTCTTTTCAGTTCTACAATGCAAAATCTCACCTTTTTTTTCTTAGGTTAAAACTTGGATTGGTTCTTCTACCAACTTCTAGCGATAAGTTAGTTGTTCGATTTTGTTGCATATTAATTTATTTTATTGAAAATCATATTAATTTATTTTATTGAAAATACACAAGTTTAAATTATAAGAATTGAATGATAAAAAAATGATCAATAAAGAATAAATTTGTAATGTTGTTGATAAAGACAAATGTCGAAAAAAGAAATAACTGATATATAATTATAATTAGGACGAGAAAGTGTGACAAAAATAATAAAATATAGTTAAAACTTTTATCTCCCTAATATATAAATTTTATATTGGATGATGACACGTATTATAAGGTTACATATTTATTTTGCATACAAAAATTAGAAAAAACAACATTATTTAATTTGTTCGAAGAATAATCAAGAAATGAAGGACATTATTTAATTTGTTCGAAGAATAATCAAGAAATAACCTTCACCAGTAACTTAAAAGAGTAGGTAGTTTAATATTATTCCCAATATATGAAAGGTTACATATATTTATTTTTCTCTCACAAACTTAGAAATACGGCGAGCTATTAGCCAGTGGTAAACCCAGGATTTAAGGATTGTAGGTGATTAAAAAATTTAAAAGTTGAAAAAAATAAAAAAATCACCTCAACAAGGTTCGAACACGGGATGTTCCTTTAGTGGAGAAGCTTAAGATCAACTTAAATACCAGTGCACCAAACCAACTTTTGTTTTAGTGGGTGCATTTTTATGTTTTATACTTAATTTCGTATATTTTTTTTATGTAATTATACCTATTTCGTGTCAAGTTTATTGAATATCGGAGCACCCCAAAATTATATGTAGGTCCGCCTCTGCTATTAACTCAGTGATAAAGCGCCACAAATGAATATTCCAATGTGTTCATTAACATCTGATCCAGATCATCCTAGAGGACCAAGACACATTAACATGACCTACTCCCCTTGCTCAAGATTGTTTAATTTGTTCAAATAATATATAGTAACAAAATAACCTTCACCAATAACTTATATTAATAGAAGTAGTTTACCACATGGAACATGAAATATAACATTATTTAACTTGTTCAAAATAAAATGACGAAAATAACCTTCATCAGTAACCTACTAGGTTAGATATTTATTTCTCTAATAAAAACATGCATGGAACAACAATATTATTTGACTTGATAAAAGGATAGTTATGAAACATCCTTCACTAGTAACCTATTAGAGTAAATTGGTAGTTTTCTAATACACAAACAACTTATAAGGTTACATATTTATGTTTTTTTACATAAATATGAAGACACATATTATTTGATTTGCTCGAAGGCTAGTTTCAAAATAACCTTCATCAGTAACAATAGTTGATGAACTTCACCACATAGAACAATCACAATATCCATCGTCACTAGTATAAGTGAAAGCACAAGTTTTACATAAAATTCCATCACTGCAATCACTATGTGAATTGCAACTTCGATAACAAGTCATTTTGATAGCAATTGGAAGAAGTGATTTTACTTTTATCTCTGCAACATCAGTTGGTAAGTCTCTCAAAGCCATCACTTTAGAACCCGCAAGAGAGATTAACTGCACATAAATTAATTGTAATAATAATTAGAATAATTAATATACACAAATGTGTGTTTTTTTATGTCGAACAATACTTGTCTACTATTATAAAAACAGATGTTCAAAAATACTTATTCAGTTTAAAAATTAATAGATAATTATATAGTAAGATTATTTCTATTATTTATTGTTTCTTAACATGTGTGTCAAGTCAATAATGGGCAAATATTATTGGACTAATGAAATTTTACAAAGATAAAAAGAGTGGTAAAAGTAAGTTTAAAATCTGCAATTGTCTACTATTATAAAAACAAATGTCCAACAATATTTATTCAGTTTAACATATCGATGAATAATTATATATTAAGATTATTTTTATTATTTATTATTTCTTAACACATATATCAAGTCAATAATAGACAAATATTATAAGATAAATAAAAAATAGAAAAATGATAAGAGTAAATTTAGAACCCGAAATTGCAACAAAGAGGACAATGAAGAGAAAACCTTGCTTAAAGGAAGTCATTTTGTTTGATTTTGTTTTAATATGAAACAAGTGATGTTTCATTTAATTCATGGAAGTAGGTATTTATAGTATAGACAAGCTTTGTTACAAGTGTAGACACCTAATTTCGTCCCTCCGCAATATTATTTTTACTCATTTTTACCTTATCCTACCGTGTACCCTCAATCATGTAATTATTCCTCCATAAAATGACAAAAAAATAACAAACTTCCTAACAAATTTTTATCTTGTTTTATTTTATCCTAACAACCTATCCAATCAAAATAAACCACATCACACCCTACTCCTACCCCCACCTTACTACCCTATACCCTACCCCTATCCCACCCCTTTTAAGGACATTTTTCCTTTCCATTTTTTATCAGAAGTGCACTCACTGAAAGAAAAGAAGAGATAACAATATAGAAACCCATCAACATCATCTTCTCCACCATATACCATCACAGCAAGACTCCAATACACACAGTAACAGCCATACTCACAACAACAAACCCAGTGTATTCACACACTCAAACACCAAACATACAGTGGTACAAAAAGAGAATCAGTAACGAAGGAAGAGGGAAGATGGGGATTTAGACGTAAGAGAATAGAGAGTCGATTGGAGAGAGGTTGAACATAATTTTACTGGGTGCTGAGTTTTGTTTAGCGATTTGTTCGCCGGAATCGTCCATCCATTGCCGGACTCAGTCACCGACCAGACCCATTCCCAAGAGCTCTTCCACCGCTCTAAAAACTGATCAAACCCACACCATATCGATTCAAATAGCCGACCCATTTTTTCTCAATTTTTGCCCTCGCTGAGCTTACCGGAGCTCCGGTGCAGTGAAAGCAATGACCTACAGTCTCGAAAATCCTACAACTCCGATCGATCGAGTTTGATGGATTTTCGGTGATGCGACAATAGTAACTCAGCTTTGTATTCAATCGAACCTTCATTGAAAAGCGTGCACAGGTTGGTCGATTGTCGTGGTTTTGTTGTGATTTTTGGTAAAAATAGAAACTCCGTCGAGTCAGTTCTAAAAACCTGCTGAAAAATGCCTAAAATCGGCGACTGAGCCTCCAAAACTATTGTATTTCTCGGGGACTATTTCGGGGTTGATCGGTTTCTTTCTTGGGGTTTGATCGAGTTGGAGTTGGTCTATTGTTGAGGTTCGAATAGAAGGTTTCAGATGCGGAGAACCCGAATTTAATTGGAATAATACGTTGATTTCGAAATCTTCTTCTAAGGTTCAATTTTTCAACTCCTTCTTTTCATTTTACTCGATTTGATGTTGTGATTTACGTGTTTCGCGATGATTGATAATATAGTTTGATCGCATATTTGAACATCTATGATTGTCATGGCTTTGTTTGGATGTTTCTATATTGATGTTGATTGTTTGATCGAAAAATGAGATTTGAGGGGGCGGGAATTGAAAACATTGATAAAAGTGAACATTAGTTTATGTTGATTCATTGATAGTCGCTTGATTCGGGATAAGCATCGACTTGGTTAAATTAGATAGTCTCGTGTGATAGGTCGATTCGGATAGACAACTGTAGACTCGGGTAGGCAAATTTAGAAATTGTATTTGGTTGAATGTGCGTGAGAATGTTTCTTTCTAATTTATTGTATTATATTCAAGTGTATTCATTTGGCCGGGGAATACCCCGAGGTTTCATGTATTTATTTATCGGGGAATGCCCGATATATTATGTCTTTGAAGGAAGTTCGTGATCAAGACCCGAGGCATCGGGTAAAGCATTGGAGCATAGTTCAGGTCTAGTTTAGATAGGTTTTATATTTTTTTTGCATTTTTCTATTTCGGACTGTATGATTGGACTGGACACTATATTTTGGATTTGTTTTGTTTCATGTGTTTGACGGATTGTTTTATGTGTTTTTATGTGGTTTATACATTTGTAATGTCAAAATTAGCCGATATACTCCACCGAGCGATTGTGGTCGAACCACGGGATCGGGGGTGCCTAACACCTTCCCCTCGGTCAATAGAATTCCTTAGCCGGAATCTTTGTTCGCGGATCAGTTTTATGGAGTCAAAACCGTTTTTGAAAAAGAATATCCACAGGTGACTTGGCACACCTGATTTATGCCAAGTGGCGACTGTAAGTTTTGAATAAAATGAATACTTTTCGAAACAAATTTTCATCTTTTGTCACTTTAATAATAAAAATCCTTTCAAAATCATAAAAAACTATTTTGGATGTTGAAAAAGGGGTGTGACAATAAGGGCATTTTAGTTATTTTAGGTGCCAAACATCTGTTTTCACTTATCTCTGTGTCATTTGTTTTTTAAGATTATACTGTTAGATTTTTTTAAAAAGATATTTTATTTATATTTTGCTTGTATTTTATGTGAGAGACTGATTATTTATTGTTTCTTGACATGTGTGTCAAGTTAATAGTTGACAATAAAGTAACTCAATGCATATCTCAAGATATTAAATTTATTATATTCAAAGAGTGATATAATAAGATTGTTTTTATTATTTATTATTTTTTAACATGTATATCAAGTTAATAGTAAATAAATATTATTAAAGGGAGAAAATATTATAAAGATAAAAAAAAGATAAGAATAAGTTTAGAACTTGAAATTGCAACAAAAAAGACAATGAAGAGAAAACCTTGCTTGGAAGCCATTTTAATTGATTTTCGTTTAATATGAAAGAAATGATGTTTTATTTACTTCATGGAAGTAGGTATTTATAGCATAGACCAGCTTTGATATAAGAGCATTTTAGTCATTTTAGGCGCCAAAGATTTCTGGAATTTTTGACTCAAATAAGTTATTTTATGAAGCAATTGACCAAAATAACAGTCTTTATAAAAAATTTACGAAACTAATATATACGTAGTTGTCAGTAACGTTTTACCCTATTATTTTACTAAAAATATATAGGATCAAAAGTAACGGAGTAAAAACTTAACGGACCATAAAATGTTACTAGTAGTAACGTTTTATGGATAATTAGTGACTGTCATTCTTTTTTTTTAAAAAAAAGCAAATAAAAATGAGACTTAAAGTATTTTCAAGTGTAGCCGTTTCCCTAATTTTGAAAGAAATCCCCAATTCTCTTCTCTCCCTCTCGTGTCTGTCTCTCATATATCGTCTCTCGTCTATCGTCTATGGCTTCTTGCTTTATTTTTTTTAGCAATTTCAATTATCTGTGGTTGATTCAATTGACAGTCCAATCTCTTTCATCGAAGTAATTAATCATTCGTGTTTCAGATTGCGAAAACCTAGCCTCATGTTTTGGTATGAATATACTCTCTGTTCTCTTTGCCTCAACTTGGCTCTCTATTTTAAACTTTATATTTCTCGAATTTTATTCAACTATGCTTAAAATTATAAACAATTATTTGTAGACAAAGAGATGGGATATTTTTTAAAGGAGAAAGAATTATCTGTAGACTTTGTTAGAGAATAATTTTTCCTTTATGGCTGGTTAATTTGTTTATTATAGTGAAAATATTTACTTATGTATAGGTACCTTTTTTATGACTGGTAGTAGTTCATACAAGTTGGATCCTGGGACACTTGAATCATCTGTATTAACTGAACAACTCACTCATAGGTCACGGAATATATGGGATGGAAGTGTTGATATGGTTCTTAATACGAGAAAGAGTGATAGAGGTTTTTGGAAGCTCGTAGAAAAATATCCTATTCATCCACGAGTTTTAGAGGTGATTAGATTACCTGGATTGTATGGTGTTTATAAATGTAATTGGCCTGCTATCGACCGTACTTTGATCACTTCATTAGTTGAGCGGTGGCGTCCTGAAACACATACTTTCCACTTTAGAATAGGTGAAGTAACTATCACCTTGCAAGATGTCGAGGTGTTGTATGGATTACCCATGAATGGTGCTCCGATACTTGGTACTGAGACGACGAGAACTATTAGAGATTGGCAAAACATTTGTCAAAGATTATTAGGTTTTTTTTCCATCTCTTCAGAACATTAAAAATAGTTTCCTCAAGGTCTCCACGCTTAAAGCACACCTTCTAAGTGAGCCACAATTATCAGACATGGCAACCTAAGAAATAATAAATCAGAAGGCTAGGTGTTACATGTTTTGGATGATTGCGGGTATGATGATGGCAGATACATCTGGTGCTTATTTGAAGCTTATATACCTGCCTATGCTCGAGGATGTCAATGCAATTGGGTCTTATAGTTGGGATAGTGCAACTTTAGCGTACTTGTATCGCTTTCTTTGTAAAGCCTCACAAAGTACCCAAAATGAGATAGCTGGATTTCTACCACTACTTCAGGTATATCTAATAATTCTAATGATTGTACAAATATATTGATATTTATTATATATATATATATATATATATATATATATATATATATATATATATATATATATATATATATCAGGTTTGAGCATGGGAGAAGATCACTGTCCTTAGGCCACAGATAGTAGTAAAAAGAGGTACAAGAAATATTTTTCCTACTGGTTTGCCTAGGGGTCCATATGCTACTAGATGGTTTGCACACTTTAGTTGGACTAACACTTTTAAGCATGTGCTGAAAGTTTATAGGGATGCACTTGACTCTATGATAGAAGATCAGGTAGATTGTGTATAATTTTTTTCTTTGATTTTATGTCGATTGTAAATATAACTCATTTGCTTTTGTTTATCTGGGAATCATATACTGATGAATTAATTGAGAGTCTTCCTGACTATTGTCATGCTTGACGAGGCATGTGGTGTGATAGAGTTCCAATCTTCTGTTGGAATGTGGTAGAGGTTCACTTTCCTGATAGAGTAATGAGACAATTTGGATTGCAACAGGTGATTCCAACTCCATTTCTGTTTGATTCCACCCACTTTAGTTATGATCGTCGGGGAAGGCCAAATACAAACTGGGAGTTAGAACATGCACAATGGTTATTTTTTTGGAACGAGCGAGAACAATTTATCTGTAATGCACCAGTCAATCATGGGCCACTTCGGTATGACGAACCCTACCTTATTTGGTTCAGACGTATTACTCTTCTTCTCATTGGTAATCCTAATCCCCATCCTCAATGCCAACAAGGTTATGTGCCTAATTCAACTGCATATGAAATAATGGTAAGTAGAACTTTACTTGTCTTATTTTTATTTATCTAATATTTGTTAATAATAATCATAGCCTATATGTTAATAATAATCATAACCTCAAGAGTAGGAACTTATCTTTTTTTTAAAAAAAATCTTTTTGATGCTTTTACAGTTAAATGTTTTTACTTTAATTCACAAGCACGTCATATTCATTCGATGGTTGATAAAGCTAAATCACTTGGAGATACGCCGTCGTATGAGGACTTATACATGTTTAGAAAGATGGTGCGGGATCAAAGTTCTGATTGTTTGAGATATGTCCATGAGGCCGACAGGATTCAAGTATCAGCCGATTATAGAAGAGATGGGGTACAAACTGATCAGTTACGTCCCCCTATTCGTAGGCGAGGAAAAGGCGGTGTTTCTGGAAGAGGAGAACGTGCTATTGCAAGAGACCAAGTGCTTGATGATATGAATAAAATGGATGAAGCAATGCCAAATTCCCAAATAGGTTCAGAAGATGATCAAGCAACAACTAATCATGATTTTGGTTCCACTTCAATGGGTTACACTCAGGAATTCACTCAGTCAGCAGGTATGACATATCAACATATAGAGATTGTGTCATATATGACTCTACAGACTCCACAAATATCAAGGTATCAAAGTCTTTCAGCACTTGATAATATATTTGGTGGTTATCCACCTCAACATTTTGAGAGTGCTCCAAACTTTACCTCATTGCCTGTGACAATGTGTATTGATATCCCGGATGCCACTAATAATTTGGAGAAGTTGAACACTGAGATGGAAGATAATGAGTTGGATGATACCAACAATGAAGGGAATGGTAATGATCCGGAGGATGCAAATACAGGTTGTGAGACGACTATTCAGCATGATGAACTATCAAAGAAATAAAAGCGTAAAATTATTTCTAAGCTTTGTGGGACTGGTATTTTTTCGTGATTATGTTCTATTTTTTCAAATTAACTGCACCTTTTTAGTTGAATAGTTGAAAATCTACCTTTGCTTGACAGGGAGTCACTATACTTACCAGCACGCCGAAAAGAAAAATGCAAAATAGAAGAAAAGCAAAACAAAAGAACGCAAAGAGTAATGGAGTTATGTTGGACTCTTCCTTCTTCCATCCCTCTATGTCTAGTCTAGTCATCACTTCTGTGGTAATACTTGTTCTGTCTGTTTTCAACTACATTTGCTTGAATTTATCCTGTGAGGTTCATGTTTTTCATTCCAACTGCATGTGCTTGAATTTATCCATGTGATTTTATATGGTCATTCCCAAAGAGAATAATATTGATGACAAATTATCTGAGAATCGAATCTATGTCTATCATTTTACTATCAATCATCTGTTAGGAAAGAGGTCCTTAACCTCATCAAAAAATGGAAGGGGCCAAAAAATAATATTTTTCTTTTGTTTTACATGCTGTCAGAGGGCCAACAAATCTTGTTTTCCAATTTGTGTCGCCCTTCTATTGTTGGCAGGTATGCGATGGAGCTCAAAGTTGGGTAAAAAACTTATAGGTAATTGTTTGGTATTTTATCTTTTTTGACGATTGAATATGTTTAGCAAGCACTACGGATGGAAGTTCATTCGTATTTGATATTTCTTAAAAATGAATGGAAGTACATTATCAACTGTTCTAATATGTAGGAATCAATGCTCTTGCTTCTTTCCCTTCTCAATTCATCATCTATTAAGAATTTTCTTCGTTCGTTCTTAGAGGAGAGAGGAGAAATCTTCAGATTCTTCAGTGGATGACACTTTGTGCCCAATCTTGAAATTGAAATTGAAGAACTGACAATCTTATACTTATGTAGGCATATTGTATATATAGTGGCGTGGGTTGTACATAGGTGTAACTTTATAGATTGTAGACAATTTGTTATGCTTATGTAGGCATTTGAAGTTTATGAGTTCTTGGTTGCCTTAAGTTTATATATAACAATATTTGGGTAATGACTAAGTTCACTATCAAATATATGTAGATATGTAGAAAAGTTCTTAATATACATATAAAATCTAGATTCACGTGAATTTATAGGTTATATGTTGTCCGAATTCATAGGTTATATGTAGTTCACTCCAAAATTTATATGTTGCACTAAGTTTCTCTTGCATATCAATTTGCAAACGTATCATGTTTTAATTTAGAACCCACAATTGGATGTCAAAATGAGTACATAGATAATAGTGTAAAAGTTAAACTGCCTTAATTATGTAAAGCTTATGTAAATACAATTAATAAACTTTACTATCACCTAACATCAATGGTAGAATTTGAAAACTTTAACAGTTGGGTATGGTAACTTTTATTGAGTTTTCTTTCTAATTTATAATTGTCATTCAGTTGGTTATGGTATTAACAATCCTTTATCGTGTTCGCGGTGCTACTTTCGAACAGTCTTCAGTTGGCATCTCAATTTGAATTTAATTTCTATTTTCACATTTCTTAGCTTTAATTCCATGTAAGATTATCAAAGTTACTAGTGCCGCACACAAAAAAAGTCCATGTGAACTTACCAGAAGAAAATAAATTCCATTTAACTCGGTAATGTGGTCAGTGCTTTGCCGGCTTGTGGATAAAAGCTCTTTGAAGTGGACTCCTGGGAGAAACTGTAACGTCCCGAAAATGAAATTTCGAGATGCCACACGGTGCTTAGGGTCACAAGTGACCCCAAGCTAACCCTTTTCATCGGTATAACTCAAAAGAAACTGATTAAAACATAATTCTGAGAGAATGAAGCTGAAAATGTCTCAATATGCTCAATGATTCAATTTCATCATAAAGAAGCTTTAAGCTTATCATAAATCTCAAAATCATTCCAAAATACCATTTCAGCATATATCGCGAAATCATTCAAACTAAAAATATGAAATTTACAATTATAGATATCAAGACATCTCATGTCTCAAATATATATTCAATAATTCAAATCGTCATTGGGAAGCATAAAGCTTGACACATATCTCAAAATATTTTTCCAAAATACTATCTCGACATACGTCCCAAAATCATTTAAAATACCACCTCGAGGTAAAAGTGTGTAATTCGCAATGATAATTATTAAATCAATTCATGAAAACATTGAGATAATCATATAAATCAAAGTTTATTCATTCAATCATTGGTGGACTATTTTGATAGGTTGTAGTAGATCGACCATAACGTTTTGCTTCGATAGCCAAATTGGATGAAACTAATTTCATTAGAAAGAGGACTCTTAGAGCTTTCCGTTGATATATAGTAGCTCACCTAGATCATTATGTACAAGGAGTTATAGTCATTTGAAGTTGACTCAAAAATTCACTTTTGATAGGCTGAACTAGATTGACTATAACTTTTTTCTCCGATAGTCAAATTGGATGAAACCAATTTCATTAGAAAAAGGACTCGCAGAGATTTCCGTTGATATATAGTATATCACCCATATCATTATTTACAAGGATTTATGATCGTTTGAAGTTGACCCTGAAATTCGCCTGGCTACAGTAATTTTAATTTCCTGCACGTTTTACTGTTCACAGTTTGATCGGAATTGTCGTAGTTCGATCAGAATGGTCGTAACTCATAGCCCGAGTGTTTGTTTTCAATGATCTACATATCGTTGTAAATATTATTCGATACTCTACGCAATGGTAGGTCAACGTCTTAGAAATACTACACAGAAAATTTATGGATCGCTCTAAAGCATAGAACTTGATACGTTTCTCACGAAATCTTTACGAAGAAAATTTTCTAGGGTATTACAGAAACTATGTTTAATATTGAGCTTGGTATGAATCTTATGTTGCCGAAAGTTATAGGATATTTTAGCAAATCTTGAACAGTTCCTCTTGAGTTGATTCTTTGGTATGGTTGTTACAACCATTAAGGGATTATCTGGTTGTGATTGGTATAACTTCATATGGTCTGATTATAGTTAAGAGGATCGAGAACAGTATGGCATGGATAAGAGGGATTGTGTAGTATCAAGTATACCTCTTGAGCTGGAAAGTTTATGCTTTAATGTTTTTGTATAAGTGCATAGAAAAAGGTTAATTTACTAACTTTTGTTTAATCTTTTGGTGTTTCCCTGAAGTATTATGTATTTCCTCCTGAAACCGTATAAGTCAGTTAACTTGGTAAAAGGTCAATGGCAGAATAACAAATTAAGAAAAATAATCCAGCTGTTGTGAAGATTAGCCCATGGACGTTAGCACGATTGAATTCAGAGGATGTTTTAAAAGCTGCAGCTGAAAATTCTCCATCCTGTAGCAGTAAGGAATTGCATTGGTTTCACTGTAAACTAAAGAGTGTCCTTTTTTATTATGGAATTTCATAGAAGACTATATAACTTATGGAATTTCAAGGATTGAGTTGTTGACGTGCCTTAAAATATTCTAGCCTACAATATTCTAGCTATTTTTCTTGGGTACGTTTGGTTGCTAAGGAAGCAGAAGGAAAGTGTTAGAAAGTTATTTGATTTGTCTTTAGGTGCATTTGTAAGCAGGAAAAACACATAGTACAAAGCAACGTACAATTGCTACTAGAAATTGTATTGACCAGCTATGAATCATGATACTACTACTAAAAACCGAAGCATAGCTACAAATGCTTGCTGGAATGAAGTTCTTTTATAAGATGAAACATAATACTCACAGATGACATCTGAAAGATAGAAAAGGGTTGCAAACTCTATCGAAAATCATTTCACATAAAACACCAACAACTCTTATGTCTTAAGTACTAATGCTACAAATGCTAGCTGGAATGTTGGTACAAGATTTCTACTCAATTAATTCATGAAATAATTATTAGACTTAGAAATAATCCACAAAACAGAATTCATTAGACTTAAAACGGTTAGAAATTTTAAGAGTACCCACTTAAGTTTGATTATGAGTTGGACATCGGCGCCTATCATGTCCAGTCTATTTACACAACCCGCAAGCTCGCCCATATACTGCAGGACCACGATCCATCTCATTAGGTACACTAGTTGTCCTTTGTCGATTAGGACGACGATAGAATTCATTACTTCTCATTATAAAACTTGGAGATGGCCAATATGCCTCGTGCCCAACCGGTGAGAATCACCTGGAATATGTAGCAACATAATTCTCTATTGTGAAATGCTCTCTAATAAAATTTCTAGCTAGCCCTCCCATTCTTTCAGTAACCTTCATGACGTGAACACGGAAAGTGCAAATTAGCCCATTTTCCACAATCACATTTTTTATGATTTAGTGAAACACGATGAGGATTACCACCAGTACCATCAACTTGGATATATCTAACCTCATATGTACCAGTGGATATATTCCAATCAAAAACAAAGTGTCTTTTTGAACTTTCGTAGTTCTTTTTCCATTTTACTTTGAACCTACTTGTCCATAATTCCTTTTGCTCTACAAGTTGGTGCGTTGTTTGAGATCTACGGGTATACCATTCAACTATTTGTTCCAATGAAAGTCTCACCATGGCAATGACAGGCAATCCTCGAGCTTTCTTTAGAAGACCGTTGAAAGACTGAAAGATTTGTTGTCAACACTCCCCATCATTTTCCATCATCATGGCTAATCATCCATTTGTCCAATGGAAATTGAATGAGATATTCATATGCTTCATCATTTTCTTCCCTGATTTCCCACATCAAAGCTTCAAACTTCCTTACTTGATGAGCCGATGCATCATTCCACATCAGATCACTGAGATTCCTGTTTGGAAAATAAGATTGAAAGTTACTCTTAAGATGTCTTACGCAAAATCGATGAAAGGCCCGAGGCTCCTGGAATTGCCACAACTCTAATAAACTAGCTAAGATTCCTTTTGCCCTATCAGAGATAATACATAAATCTTATCTATCCTTTATTACATGTGCGCTTAGTTTTCTAAAAAAACTATTTCCATGCCTCTTTTGATTCCCTGTCAACAATAGCAAATGCTAAAGAAAGAATGTTATCATTTCCATCAATTCCAACAACAATTAATAATTTTATCTCATATTTACCATACAAATGGGTTCCATCTACTGAAATAACTAGACGACAAGTTCGGAATCCATCAATGCATGGCTTGAAAGCCCAAAATACAAATTTAAATGTTTTTACCTCTAACGAACTCATTGACTTTTCGTGTTTCCATTCTACAATTGTTCCATGGTTAAAGTGTTGAAAATCTACAAAAAACTTAGGAAGCTCACTAAATGATTTCTGAAAATCACCATACACCAATTTAAATGCTCGTTGACGTCCAAGCCATGCTTTCCTATATGTTACTTGATGACCAAATATCTCATGAACCTTAGAAATGACATCTACTACCAACAATTTAAGATTTTTATGTATTTGATTTAGAGACAAAGATGCAATTAAATTGATATCTAGGTTAGAGTGATCTATAGTAAGCCCTTCAGTCTCACATCTATGATTATCAAAATACTTTCCTATCTTCCAAAGGCTACCTCCAACCTTTCGGCCTCGAAGAAACCATCGACAACCTAATTATTCGTGAAACCTGCATCTGACAATCCATAGTTTCTTGCTTGATGTTACAACTGTGAATTCTTTATTTTTGCGCAAATACCAAATTGTCACAGCCTGTTTCAATCTATCTTTGCTGCTAAAACACATTCCATTTTTTAAATCTTTTTTGCCATCGTCAGACCAAATAGAACAACAATTCATCTCAGATTCACGGGTAGAGAAAAAAATATCTTCTTCATTCTCTAATGTTGTAAAGTAGGGTATATCATGATTTTACACTTCAGACACACTTTGACCAAATTGATTATGAAGATTTACACCGATATCATTTTGAGGTAAATCTTCACTATCATTGGTATCTTCATCAGATTCACTTTCTAAGGTTTCACTTTATCTATCATCTTCTGAAGGTTCATTTTCCTCCAAACTTTCATCATAAATTTGAGCATGTGCATCATTACACAAATCAAAGTTATCCTCATCTTCTCTGCGAAAAAAAAAAATAATGAATTAGTGAAGTAGTGATGCATAAGATTTCTTATAGTTTCAAAAAAAGTAAAGATCACCCACCTGATCTCATATTGTCTGTGGCCACTTTCAATGTGTCCTTGAATACTTAATCCTTCATCATATGATTGATACTCATGTTCGTTAGGGCTTGCATCAAGTGATTGATGGATACTAGGAGTTGCAGTATATGCAAAATGAGGATGACTGAGCATGGCAAATCCATAATTTTGAGCTAATAAATTCATATGATAACCATGTCGACCATTCATTTGAAATAGATTATCATGATTTGTTGGTCTAGTCTTTACATACATATCCAAAAGATTTATATCAATTTTATTCGAAAATTTTTTAGGAATGATAAGAAATTGTAGCAAAGACTGGTCATTCTCTATTTTAAATTCAATAAACCTTGTAATGTTACCTTGAAATGAGCATGGATATTTTCCACAAATATCCATTTGAATATTTTCACCGTTTGTCCTCATTTTTTTCATGCAACATTGCAACTAGTTCAACGTAGCTAGTTGAAATAGACACGCTAACAATCATTTTAGCACCTTCGCTGTATCTAAATTCGCTCATTTCAGAAATTATTTCACCACCCCTGTACAAAGCAACCATCACATTTTCTTCAAAATTAGCCATTTTTCTGCTATACACAAAAATAAGATATGTATTATAATTATTAAAACATTAAAATAATTTTAATGCATTACAAAATATTGGCTAGCCATACCTATTAAAACTTTGTAAATGTCGTTTCTAGAATAAAGCACATACGCAAAAGCTTTGGTTAGAATTGTAAAAATGTGTTTGAACATTCTATACATACCGTCACTTATATAATCTGTTGTCCTAAAACTTTGCAGGTCTGTGATTTGATTCGCTAGAAACGTTACTCGCAGTAATGTTTTTAACTAAAAATGTGACTAGTGATTACGATTTCAAGGCAAAATTTCGATAAAAAAAGTTGTTGGTTTGATTTGATAGAATCGTTATTCGGAGTAATGTTTTACAGGTAAAACGTTATTGGTGATAACGCATTTAATGTCAGATTTGTACAGAGATTCTTGGGTGGCAGAGCTACAGAGAAACGTTACTGGCGGTAACATCTTATGTCTAAAACGTTACCGAGAGTAACGTTTTATGTTAAAACGTTACTGTGAGTAACGTTTTATATTCTAACGTCTAATGCCAATTCCGTTTGAGCCATTAACCTTTTTAAAACATAAAACGTTATTGGGAACAACATTTATACTAGTTTTGAAAGATTTTCAAAAAATAAATTACTTTGGTGAATTGATTCAAAAAATGACTTATTTCGGTCCAAGTTTCACATTTTTGTAATCACTGGTATTTACGTGTCCACCACACAGATTGCATGGTGCATGCAAGGGCATTATAGTCTTTTCATCTCCTTTGGCATTTTCTTTTCAATCTGGAAGTATTTAGATTTGTGATGATACATCTCTTTTGTCATTTGTTCAAAGAGTAAGGGATATTGGTAAAATAAAGTTGTTTTTAAATTTTTGAAAAAAATATTTGTAATTTGCTTAAATTGCGTATATTGAATTTTGAGGGAGTTCTACGACCCCTTTAGATTTTTGTTTTCGTATTTAAATGAAATATATCTATTTACTTGGATCACTTATTCAGTCATCCAAAGGGTGGTGATTCACGCACAACCTTTTAACAAATAATTATTGCTCTTAAGTATATTTTAACTCTTAATTATATAATCATGAGATATTATCATGGTGGAGTTTTGAATAGTAAAAGTCGAAATTAAGAAGAGTAATTATTTATTGAAAGATCACGTGTAACTCATCATCCTTTAGGTGACTGAATAAATGGGCCAAGTGGGCAGACATAAATCATTTAAATACAGAAAAAAAAGTTTAGGGGGTTATAAGATCCCACAAAGTTCTGTATGTGCAACTGCAAATTTAGGCAAAGTACAAATATCTTTTGAAGTACTATCCCCAATTTTTTATTTATATTTTTCATGTATTTTGTGCGAGAGGTTGGTTATGGATATGCAACGACTCAAATCTTTATTATGCTAAGAAGTTATTTCGATCAAGAAAATTTTCGTTTCGAACCATTTAGGATTTATTTTCGTGGGGAAAAGCCATGGACCAAATTAATTTGGGCCGAATCCGCAAAATTGGTTCAGGCCTGCTGACCAGAGGCGAACCCAAGATTTGAAGTATGTGGGTGCACCAGTGTTGTCAAAGGCGCGCATAAGCCTCGAAGCAAGACTCAAAATGTGTTGAGCGCTCGCCTTTCTTAATGTGCAGCTTAGGCTCTAATTTCTAATACATACTTTTCCTTGTCAATGAGGCCTTTTGAAGAGACGAACGTTAAGCAATTGATATTTCACTTTATCAAAAAAATTTAATTTGTTTGTTCATATATTTTTCATTCATACATATATTATTAGTCTTGGACTAGACATATATTTATATTTTTCCTCCTTTTATGCCTTTTGTTTTTGTTAAATCTCACCCTTTATTTGTACTTTGTGCTTAAACACAATAGACCATGAAGCTTTTTTACGCTTATTGTTTTTGATGATATTGTGGTGCACCAATATTATATTAAGATGTTAGAAAAACTTTCAGTGTCGATTAAGGAATATTATCATATTTAATTGGTCGCCAAAGGCATGAACAATAATGCAAAAATAATTAGATAGAATGAATATGACTTCCAAAATAATAACTTTACTTTCTTATAACATGAAGTTTACTTTTAACAATTTTTAATAATCAGTTGCGATAGGTCAATGGTAAAGGGGAGTTCACCTTAAGAACTCGTCATGGGTTCGAATCCCCGTTTCATCAATTTTTCTTATAAATTTGGTAATAAGCAATCTGAAGAATTGAAAATAAAAATGAAAATGTTGTGCGATTAACGAGAATCAACCCCTGGTTGCATGGATGGAAGCGTTGGCTACAACCAGTGCACCAAGGTACACTTCCTATTAGCTATGGGCACACTATTATCTATATTCTAATTTCTCAAGGTATATGCACATATATGTATACAATTGTTTTTGACGTTAACGGGTGCACGTGCACCCCGCTGATACACTTGGGTCCACCTCTACTGCTGACCCATCACCGTAGCGATGGGGAGACAATAAGCTACCTGGGTTTGTTTAAACCCTCACTCCAGTTGAGACCTCTTATTTCGTTTGCCTCCTCCAGAAACTTTTCAAATGATAACTGTGCTTAGAACAACAAGGTTTTAGAGGCAAAACTTATTTACGAGGTAGGTTATGTTTAAATTGTAGTAGATTGGGGCTCGACTCATGTATTATGATAGGAAATGCCATGTTTAGATCTATGGGGGTGAAGTTTGGATGATTTTAATAACAAACTGAACTTAAGATAATGAATCGATGAATTTAGCGATGCATGTTGATACAAGAACAATAAGGGAAACATTAAACAACTACAAAACAGTCCGCAAATCTTAACGATCCGAGGATCTTTTTGGATACCACTCTCAGATTCACTACCAACAACAAGAATACAATACATAATAGTGTATTTGACACCAAAACAGTCACCTCAAACTAATAGTATCAACCAAATATGATGAACACGAAGAACAACAATAATGTGAGAAACAACAACTACAAACGACTCATAATACAAGATACAGACGTTTACAAGATTGCAAGAATAGAAAGATAGATAGATAGACAAATTGAAGATGTAATCTTAAGAACCCAAAAACATATTCCACTCTTGGACCCTTAACACTACACACTACAATCACCTATCTCTTAAGTGACACAAGATTGGATTCCACCTCTCTAGCATCAACGTTTTCAAGCAATCAACAACAAAGAGAATCCACCCTATTGTTGTCTCCTAGTTTCGGTTTTTCCTCATCAAGAAAAGAGAGGACATGGTGTTTTTCAAGTGTTTCTCCCTTCAACATCCATAATAATCTGAGTAAACAAAATCCTACATTATTCTTTATATAGCTATTATAAAATATAAGTTAAATGACCAAAAGGGCCTTCAAAGAATGGGCAGCCCGTCAAGTGTAAGTTATAGGCTGATTTTGGTGTGTTTTGGGCCTCTTCTATACTTCAATTGCACACACCAAGTCTGGACCAATGCCCACCTTTATAAATCCATATCCGTGATTATTTTTGTATCATCCTCTCCATCTTAAGAGAAATTTGCCCACAAATTCATGGCTTCATCTCGTTCAATTGGCCACTTCAAAAGAAACCACCCAAAAAAGTATGAAAAACATAACGAGCTCGAGAGCTCAATAATAACAAGGGACGTATCAAAACGACCTAAAAATAGTCCACAAGAAATGCACATAAACAGTCCACAAACTAACCAAACTCGAGAGCATAATTACAACAAGTCTCGGATCCAATATCTTCATTTTGACCCTCAGGTTCCTCTCCCTCTTGAGATTAGCCTTCAATCTCATCCGACTCAAGTCTCCCTCTATCATATAAGAATCGTCGTAGACTCTATATCCTTCATGTCTCTCTCTGCCATGTTCCACTTCTTAGATGTGTCAGTTTTGGGAAAGGGAAGTTTCGGTTGAGAGGCTCGATTTTATAACGTGGAGCTTCGATTATGGAGCTTGGATAGGAGGAAATTGGCTTTCAAGTCCTCCTTGTTGGACTTGATCAACTTGCAAGGGAAGTGTTTTATCTTTTTCTCGATTTTGAGGGATATTTAAATTTTGGCTTGTGGCATTATGTGGTGGTCTTAGAGGATTGGTCATTGAAAGTAAATTCGGGAGTAAAAGAACGAGAGTTCCTTTGACTCTCCATTTGACCCAACCTCTTACTCATAGTTAGTACATCTGAGTCAATTTTTTTAAGACCAGCATTTGCCCTAGCAAGTTCTCGAGACAAAGCATCAAGGAGGGCCAAAATAGTTTCCATTATGGCCAAGAAATTTCCTACGAAACAACAAACAAGTTAGTTGTACAAGAATGGTCCTCACACTAGCTCCCTCCCTATTGTTTTGTCTCTCAGATTTTTTTCTCACTTTGATCTCACAAGTGTCGTATACTTGCTTGTACTCCATGAGGAATTGAGAGGTGGACCAAGTATTACAACGACTCAAAAGAATAAGACACACAAAGGAATGTATACATGAAGGATAGTTTCAAAACTAACTTACCATCTAGTACTAGCTTGTAAGTTAGTAATAGAATCAACAACCAAAACTAAAGAAACAACACAATGAAACTAAAAGATCAAAATTTGAGCCAAAATTATTGCATGAATACTGTATATGGTGACGTGGCAGTTCACTAGTAGTTCGGTTCTTGACAAATTTTAATTTCACAATTTGGACTTTGGTGGAAGTTGTTCAATGGAGGGAAATATAAACTAGTCTTTTGAGCTCCTTTTTCAATTCAAATTTCAAGATTTTTAAGTCTTTGACTAGACTTGTACTCCTCCTTCAAACATGGACCCTTGTTTTATGGAAAGTGGTTGAGATATGATGTCAAGTCTTTTGGTGGTTCTTTTAAGACTTAATAAGTACTACACCTTGTCTTTCACCTTTTTAAGATCTAAGGTTCACTTGAATATTAACAAGGTGAAGAATATAGTGAAAAACTTCAAGAACACACAACAATCTCCAAAAACAACAATAATTCCACAACAAGCTCAACAACAATATCACCAACAACACCAATGATTTTAATGTTGTATTTTGGTTTTAACAACGGATTTAGGTTGTGATGAGCAACAAGAACTCAACAACAACCTTTCAAGATCTTAAACAATACTAACCAACGTTCAACCAAGAACCAAGACACAACAAAGGTTACCACACGGTCAAGAACAATCAACAAGAAGTCACAACCCAACCTTGTTCACAACAACACTTCAATAAGTTCAAGATCAAGTTTTAGATCTAGGCACTTTGAGTGTTGGTGAGAAAGAAACCAACACTTGAAACACTCTAAACATACAAAAGACTACCAACTCTAGACAACACAAATCGGTCAAGAAACAACAACCAGAAGTTCAACTTCTCGACCAAAAACATGATCTTCAAGAACACTGTTTTTTTTGAATTTTCTAACAAGCAAGCCCAAAATTGATCTTATAGGAACAAGATCAAATATGACTCTGATACCAAATGATTCAAGAACAAAAAGGAAAACACGAAATATGATGTATTTGACACCAAAACAGCCACCTCAAACTAATATTATCAAACAAATATGATGAACACAAAGAACAACATCAATGTGAAAAACAACAACTACAAATGACTCACAATACAAGATGCAAACGTTTACAAGATTGCAAGAATAGAAAGATAGATAGATAGACAAATTGAAGATGTAATCTTAAGAACCCAAGAATATATTTCACTCTTGGACCCTTAACACTACACACTATAATCACCTATCTCTTACATGACACAAGATCGGATTCCACCTCTCTAGCATCAACGTTTCCAAGCAATCAACAACAAATAGAATTCACACTATTGTTGTCTCCTAGTTTCAGTTTTGCCTTATCAAGAGAAGAGAGGACTTTGTGTTTTTCAAGTGTTTCTCCCTTCAATATCCATAATAATCTGAGTAAATAAAATCCTACATTGTTCTTTATATAGCTATTACAAGATATAAGTTAAAATGACCAAAAAGGCCTTTAAAGAGTGGTTAGCCCATCAAGTGTAAGTTATGGGTTGATTTTGGTGTGTTTTGGGCCTCTTCTGCACTTCAATTGCACACACCAAGTCTCGGGACCAACGTGCACCCTTATAAGTCCATTTTGAGTTATCAAACTGTGCTAGCTCTTTGGTCACTAGGAGGTTACGATGTTCGTACCAACTAGGGGTAGATCGATAGGTGGGGGTTGCACGAGTTCATTAAAAGGGGTAGATAAGGGATAGACTTAATGGGTGAACTTATTGAATAAACATGGAATTCCCTTACTTGCATGTGTTTTGAGTCAACACTGGAGGGTAAGTAAGTAGAGTTGGATTAATAAAGGAGGAAAAGAAGTAGGTCAATGGTGTTAGTAAGTAGATGTGAGAGTCGCGATTAGTATAGATAGGGATCGGTTGTTAACGACCCCCATTAAGCCTTTCAAACGGGTCAGGCTGACCCGGCCCGACCTGATCTACTAAGCAAACCTGGCTCGGTATGACCCGGCCTGGTCAGCCCACGGGCTGTAGGATACGGGGTCCCAAGCTGAGTTATTTTTTGTTTTGGGCCCGATTAACCGGGCTCGGACCAAAACTGGCCCAAACCCGTCGGTTAACCAGCCCGGCCAGGTTAAGTTTTTTTTCCTTTTAAATTGAATTTAATTAAAAACTTAGTTTTAATATAATATTAATTTACTATCAATTATTATTAATTTATGTATGTGTATATATATATCTTCTATAGACGTATAAATTTAACGTATACATGTGTATATGTTTTATAAATTAATATATAACTATATGTATAATTATATATTGTTGTATATATATTGTAGTATATGTTTTATTTAAAGTAGTACATAAATATTGAATGGTACGTATATATGTGTCTATATTTTTGATAGACGTATATATTTAACGTATACATGTGTATATATTTTATAAATTAATATATAACTATATATATATAGTGTGTGTATAGTTTATATATATTGTAGTATATTTTATTTAAAGTAGTACATATATTGAATGGTACGTATATGTGTGTATATATCTTCTAAAGGAGTATATATTTAATGAATACATGTGTATATGTTTTGTAAATTAGTATATAAATATATATATATATATATATATATATATATATATATATATATATATATATAGTGTGTATATATATTGTAGTGTATATATATATATCGTAGTATTTTTTATTTAAAGTAGTACATGTATATTGAATGGTACGTATATATGTGTCTATATCTTCTATAGATGTATATATTTAACGTATACATGTGTATATGTTTTATAAATTTGTATATAACTATATATAGAGTGTGTGTGTGTGTGTATATATTGTAGTGTATATATATTGTAGTATGTTTTATTTAAAGTAGTAAATATATATTGAGTGGTACATATATATGTGTATATAACCTCTAAAGTAGTAAATATTTAATGTATACATGTGTATATGTTTTATAAATTAGTATATAACTCTCTCTCTCTCTCTCTCTATATATATATATATATTTATATATATATATATATATATATATATTTATTTATATATTTATATTGTAGTATATGTTTTGTTTAAAGTAGTACATATATATATTGAATGGTGCGTATATATATATGTATATATCTTCTATAGACGTATATATTTAATGTATACATGTGTGTATGATTTATAAATTAGTATATAACTATGTATATATAGTGTAGTATATATATATGGTAGTATATTTTATTTAAATTAGTACATATATATTGAATGGTGCGTATATATGAGTATATACCTTCTATAGACGTATATATTTAACGTATACATGTGTATATGTTTTATAAATTAGTATATAACTATATATATATATATATATATATATATATATATATATTATAGTATATATATATATATATATTGTAGTACATGTTTTATTTAAAGTAGTACATATATATGTGTATCTATCTTCTATAGACGTATACATGTGCATATGTTTTATAAATTAGTATATAACTATGTATATATATTGTAGTATATATATATATATATATATATATATATATATATATATATATATATGGTAGTATATTTTATTCAAAGTAGTACATATATATTGAATGGTGTGTATATATGTGTATATACCTTCTATAGACGTATATATTTAACGTATACATGTGTCTATATTTTAAAAATTAGTATATAACTATATATATATTGTAGTATATGTTTTATTTAAACTAGTACATATATATTGAATGGTTTGTATATATGTGTATATATCTTCAATAGATGTATATATTTAATGTATACATGTGTATATGTTTTATAAATTAGTATATAACTATATATATATATATATATATTTAAAATAGTATGTATATATTGAATGGTGCGTATATATGTGTATATATGTCACGAGCCAAATGGCCATGAGTGGCACCCATACTAATCTTTATGTGGAAGAAACATCTAAACCGAACCATTACCCAATCACTTAGTCACTATTCAGATGATATTATTATAAAATCAATATAATAACCATAATCTAAGACTAATCATTATTAATGCGGAAGTCTAATAAACTACTTACGAAAATCCCCAAGACCCGAAAGTCATCGTACAAGAACTACTAGCAAAGATCATGTCTAAAGAGATATCCCAAAATAAAGTAAATAAAGAATGTTTCATTGTCCGAAAGATGGACAAGAACAAATAAGATGACCCATGACAGCCTGGAGACGGAGTGCTCACCCTTGGATCAAGATCTTCTATCAAACTCTAGAGGTGAGATCATGTATGAGCCTCTAGAACAATTGCTGCAGTCAACAAAAGAAGAGTACAAGATAGTATCAGTACAAACCACTATGTACTGGTAGGTATCATACGTCAACTCAACTCAATAACATACACACAACATAAATCAAATAACAAGTTGACAAGCATCATCACATAACAAATTCTTAATGAATCAATAATACAACAATAACAGGTCAAACAGTGCTCACAGACAAGCCACATAACCACCAAGAGTATCAACTATACTATAAACATCCACAAAATCAACACAAATATATACACAAATGCTATGGCACTTATTTTTGTCCAAATAGTCATGACCTGCAGAGAACAGTCTATGTTCATGTACCGTAACGGCGTGGTACCCGATCCAACATAAATATAAACGTACCGACGTGGTACCCGATCCAACATAAATATAAACGTACCGATGTGGTACCCAATCCAGCATAAATATAAACGTATCGGCGTGGTACCCGATCCAATATAAATATAAACGTACCGGTGTGGTACCCGATCCAACATAAATATAAATGTACCGGTGTGGTACCCGATCCAACATAAATATAAACGTACCAGCGTGGTACCCGATCCAACATAAATATAAACAAGTATTATCAATATCAATTTATACAACCTCACAGCATACAACACAATGTACCAAATTTACAAGTACACTTAAAGTCATAAGACAATTCCATCAAGTCAATTTTCAATAAATATTTTTACACGAATCAACAATCCAAACATCAATAATTTCAAGCATGTTCGAATACCAATCCACAAGTATCCAATTTAGGAGCATAAACACAATTAAGTTGAATCTAAACTCCAATTAAACCGTAACCTACCTCAATTGAAGAACTTGGATGCAAGGTACTTTGCAAGGACTTTGCCCTTCTGTAAAGCTTTTGAATGATTTAAATTTGTTCAAGTATATAATTCGCATAAGTATACAAATCCAATAACCCATCTTGTAAATTTTTATTTCAAGAACTATAGGTCTAAAACCTAATTTTTTTTTTTTTTTTTTTGAAATCATGACTACTGATTCTCGAGTTTCTAAAGAAACCATGAAACAGTGCAGGAATTTTACAAAGAAACCATGAAACAATGCACTTTTAACTTTCACCACTTCTTTATAATTGATAATGATACTATTATTATTATTATTATTATTATTATTATTATTATTATTATTATATGCAATCACACTTGTAATCATTAGCAAATAATTAGTTATACTACATTACCAATTTCAATCTAGATTTTAAAGAAAGAAAAACTCACTTTCATTAATAACACTAACGACACAGTGGTTCACCTGAATTCGTTCTTCTCTCGAAGCTGCAGTCACTTCCATTTTTTTCTTCCAGTTTCATCCAAAAGGGTTAAACCTTATTAACTGAAAATCACATAATATTTGATAGTAAAAAAATTATGGTTTTGACTCACTATTTTTACTAAATTAATTATTTAAAATACTTAACTTTTAATACATCTTTAAATTTATTTGGAGGCCCATAAAAATAAACTAAATATGTAAATTGACTAAAAAGTACATTCCGACCCCATTGGAAATACTATGACACTAATCCGAGGTCATCTCAATCAAAGGTTGAAAAATATTGGATTTAACTTTCTCAAACTCAATAACCCAACCAATGACTTAAATCACTTTCGTAAACTTCAAAAATTGATACTACTCATTCCGTGAGTCATAATTCACGTACATAAACTATGGGGAGAGCTAAAATAGAGAAGACGGGAAAATTTCACCAAACGATCGGGAGGGTCATTACAATATATCTTCCATAGACGCATATATTTAATGTATACATGTGTATATGTTTTATAAATTAGTATATAACTATATAACTATATAACTTTATATATATATTGTAGTATATGTTTTATTTAAAGTAGTACATATATCTTGAATGGTGTGTATATATGTGTATATATCTTCTATAAATGTATATATTTAACGTATACATGTGTATATGCTTTTTAAATTAGTATATATATATATATATATATATATATATATTGTAGTATATGTTTTATTTAAAGTAGTACGTATAGTCGTATATATTGAATGTTACGTATATATTTGTAATTGCGTATATGTGTATATATTTTTTAAATTCTAATGTAGTATATACTATATATACAGTGTATATATATTTTTAACGTATTTAAAATGTATATAGGTGGGTATATCTAGTGTATATTGGAAAAAAACTTTTTTTTTTTGTTTTTGACCGGATTTAGGAGGGTCAGACCGAGTTGGGCTATGTGGGCCGGTTCAGGGTTGTTTTTTAAAAAAATACTATTGGACTCGGACCCGACCCGAATCCATACCGTCCCATAACCCGACAAAATTTCACGGGCCGGTTCCAGGTTGACACGGCCCGGCCCACTTAACACCCTTAGCCTCAATGTTGGGGTATGAATGAGTAGTTAGATTTAGTATAAACTTGATTAATTAACTTTATACTTATATGTAAGTGTTATAAAAGTATTTACATTATAGTGAATGTCTATTAAGATCTACTTTGATATCAATTAGGATTTGAAGTATCTGTCTTTTACACAGACTAGGAGTAAATTTCTCCTATAAATAGAGGGATTTTGTTCATTGTATTTATAATCTTATGATCTCTCATCCCTCAAGAGAAGAAATACGAATCACTCTCTCTATTCTCTCAACTCTTCTTCTTGTTCTTTATTATTTTATAATACGTTATCAGCACGAGACTCTGACAAACAAGGTGAGATTATAAATTCGAAGGATTTCAAGGTTAGTAATTCTTTATGTTATCTTTCTTTTGCTACTATTAATATAATTATTATTCTATTTGAGGAAAAATAATTGGTTTGAAACCATTTATATTTTGAATTTATTCCTAAAAAATAATATTATCAAAAAGGATGATAATATGTTGGGTTCAAGTCCCATCGATTCATGCCTAAGATACCTTTATATGGATAAGATGTTGAGTTTGAATCTCAATAGACCATATTGATGATATTATGATGGCTAAGGTAAAATAATGGGTGTTTAATGAAAAGTCATGAAATTCGACCCATTGAATATGCTCCATTCCATGAAGTGAATGTAGTAGCAATATATGACAAGTCTAAAATATGACAACTTACTTCATTCTTGAGGTGTATTTGGTAGCAGTGCATAATATGTCTGAAAGAAGACAAGTGATTAAATGCACGAATATACGCGTGGAGGGACAATATGATAATGATCATCAAAAGTGACGATATTTTCACACTCTTATATGATTATAAGATATACTAGAGAAGAATTCTCTACATCATATATATGCCCTGATTTGCTTCTGAAGTAGCAAAATCTTGAAAGAGGTTATAAGCTATTATAATTTGATAGGCTTAAGGCACAATTATATTCAACTCCTGGGGAATGAGAAACTTATTAATGCAAACGTGCACTTGATTGTGATTGTATCATAACTCACCTCTGAAAGAGGTTGAATAATTTTGAAATCTACTTCTGAAGTAGAAAATCTGAAATTTATTCATATAATAGTAAATCTGAAATTTACTAAAGTAAAAACACATATCATGGTAAACTTGGAGTTTACTAGATTAAAAGTTCATAAGTTGACATGAACGATTGTGATATCCCGAAGATGTGCATACTGAGTATTGAACATATATTGAAGAATTAAAAAACTCTTCATGAACTTTAATGTTGCTTGTTCTCATGATAAGTTGGTTGGACCAACTAATTTTGGGATTGGATCCCTCAAAATCTGAAAAAATAAAAATAAAAGGTGAATAAGGGTCCGTTCACCTATCATGTGATATGTTGAAAAGATGCATCAATAAGATGATCACATGTACATTCATGGTCAACCTACATTTGACATTCATAAAGTTACTTGTTCAATATAAATTGAGCATTCCAGATTGTGCAATCAAGAAAGTTATCTTGATGATGATGGTTTGACATTGAATGCCTTTGATAAATAGCTAAACCATCGCTAATGAGAACAAAGTTTCATGTGTTGGTCTGAAATATGATATGTTGCATACAATAACACTTGTATGCATTAGACCAATAAATTATGATTATTTCTTTTCTCTTAATTGGTTCAAGGTCAGGAACCAATTATTTCATCTAATAATTTTGATGTGCGGTATACGATTAATGAATATACCATAATGCACAAAGATGGATTCCTCAAAGAAGTAGAGGATGTATGTTAGTTTTCCTAATATAAGGGGGGATTATAAAAGCTATTAAATATGTTAGGAATTATCAACAAATCCTCATCCAAAAAATAATTCAAGTCAAATGTCGAAATCATCTCATATTAAGCGCAAGTTCTCTTATTTTGTGTTCTTAAAAGACAGAGTCTATGCATGCGTGAAGCGTGGTAGACTAATCGGTTCCAAATGAAATAGTCCTTAAATAATAAGGAGCAAATAATATTAATAAGAAGTCAATGAACTCTTGAAGAGCCTACGACATAACACTTCATGAAACTTTATGTAAGGTTCATGTTCCTGAAAATAATGAAGTGATGAGACCTCAAAATATTATGTCTTATTGTGAACCAATACAAAATGATATATCATCAATATATTTGACACAATATTGGCACAATATTGTGAAAGATTACAAGGATCTAAATTCTACGTTTATTTAAGCATGCTGGCGTAGAAACATTTATCAAGTGACATGAAAGGATGCATCTTGGTAAGTATAAAATTTATTTGATTTGCAGTCCAAATATTTGAAGATGTTACACATGAAATGTTGAATTGTCACTTAACAAAATTTATGTGAAAAACTTTTAAGGATTCAAAATGCTTGAAGCATATAAAAGTTTCTGGGAAACTTATTTATAATCCTTATATTGTATTAGCTAATAGCTTGAAAATCATTGGAACTCTTGGAGAGTTTTCAAAGCAATAGATTATTTGCTGAAATTCGAAATATATCGAATTGGATTGGTTATGAAGTACCATATCTTAGTGCAATTGATGCACGCATGTACCTTGCAAATACTACAAGGCCTATAGCCTTTTCGGTTAATATGTTAGCAAGGTATATTTATACTCCTACTAGGAGACATCAAAATGGGATAAGATACATGAGCTTATTTTAATCTAAAGATTGCAGTCCCGATCTTACTGGTCATGATGATGTTGGGTACTCATCTAACCCGCATAAATCTCGGTCTCAAACATGTAATGTGTTCACATATGGGGATACTGTTATATCTTGGAGATATATAAAGTAGTCTACCATATCCATCTCATTGAACCATGCGAGATTATAGTTATTCATGAAGCAAACCGACAATGTGTATGGTTGAGGTCCACAATACACCGCATAAAGCTCGGTCTCAAATAGGCTATGTGTTCATATGTGGTGGTACTGTCATATCTTGGAGATATACAAAGTAGTCTATCGTAGCCACTTTATCGAATCATGCTGAGATACTAGCTATTCATGAATCAAGCCGAGAATGTGTATGGTTGAGGTCCATGATACATCTTATTCGAGAAAAATATGGTGTGAAATATGACAATCTACCCACAATTTTATGCAGAGATAATCATCATACATAGCACATCTTAAGGGAGGATTCATAAATGGAGATAGAACAAAGCACATTTTGCCAAAGCTGTTCTACATACATGAGCTGCAAAAGAATGATGATATTAACATGCAACAGATTCGTTCAACTGAAAATGTGATTGACTTATTCACGAAATCTTCTCCAATTGCAACTTTCAAGAAGATACTGCACAAGATCGGGATGTAAAGTTCAAGGATGTTCTCATTAGGGGGAGCAAATACGCGTTGCACTTTTTTTCCTTTCAAGGTTTTGTCCCACCGAGTATTCCTTGTAAGCTTTTTAATGAGGCAACCTATATGCGTATTGTTAGAGATGTCTACTCTTTTTCCTTCATTAGATTTTTTTTCCACTGGATTTTTTTCTAGTAAGGTTTTAATGAGTCACATTATCTATCTAGACATTCAAGGGGGAGTGTTATAAATGTATTTACATTATAGTGAATGTCTATCAAGATCTATCAAGATCTACTTTGATATCTATTAGGATTTGAAGCATCCATCTTTTACGCAGACTAGTAGTAAATTTTCCCTATAAATAGAGGGTTTTTGTTCATTGTATTTACAATCTTATGACCTCTCATCCCTCAAGAGAAGAAATAAGAATCACTCTCTCTATTCTCTCTACTCTTCTTCTTGTTCTTCATTGTTTTATAACAGTAAGCTATATGTTTGTGATCAACCTTGAGGCATACATCGGATGATATTGGGAGCAGATGTCACACCGACATTGTTATTGCCACACTGATATTATTATTAGATCAAGTATCACGTCGACATAGATATATTTATTGAGTTCGTCCCTTGTAGATCATAGCTCAGGATCTCTGCTAGCCCTAGTATGTGTGTACACTTTACATGCATGTAATTTAATCATATTTAACTTGCTCAAACGATAGTCACAAAATAAGTTTCATCAGTAACCTAGTAAAGTAAATAGTTTCCCTATATGAAAAACTTATAAGGTTACATATTTTTTTTTTGTGAATTCAGAATCAAAATGAGTCAAGATATGAACAAAGTGACACAAATAAGTCACTTCTTTAATTTGTTATCAAAATATACTAAATGAAATATTTTATTACGTTTTATATTACTTTTTTGACGAATCTATAACGACTGCAAACAACCAGAAAAATTGTAATAAAAAGTTACGTTGTTTAAATATTTTTATAAAACGTAATAAGAAGTTACCTATAACTGTCTCAACCTTCAACTCCGAATCCTTGATTATTGAATGTACTGTGTATGAACTAATTATTGATGTTAAAATGGAAACTGAAGGGTTTATCTGTTTTGCTTAAAGTTTAAGAATAAATTTTCTATTGAAACTTGTGGTCTAAAATAAGCTATACATATTTCTGTGGCTATAAATCTTGTCATTCAAGTAAAATGAAAAGTTCAAAGCAAATTGTTACTAAATCCAAAAAGGTGTCATTTTTTTGGGACTGACTAAAAATGAAAAAGTGTCGCATAAATTGAAATTGTTATTCAGTTGTTGGTTTTAACATTTCAAATTTGGAATAGGTTTGTATTCGAAGAATTTGGGTTGTTGAAGAAGAAGATGTGTGGTCGTTCTTTTCATTGACAAGGATTTATCAAAGGTTTTAGCTACGAATTAGTCAAAAACGTAATAAAATATTTCGTTTAATCTATTTTGATAACAAATTAAAGGAGTGATTTATGTCACTTTATTCATAGCTTGACTCATTTTGATTTCAAATTATTTATTTGTCATAGACAAACATGAATAATTTAATTTGCTCAAAAAATAATTGCAAAATAACCTTCACTAGCAATCTATTAGAGTAGATAGTTCCGAATAAATGGAAAACTTTAACACACATGGAAACACAACATTGTTTATCTTACTTCAAAGATAGTCACAAAATAATTAACCTACATTAGTAACCTATTAAAGCAAATTATTTTCCAATAACTGAAAAACATATAAGGTTACATATTTATTTTTCTTACACAAACATGAAAAGTACACAACATTATTTAACTTGCTCAAAAGTTATATCACAAATAAGCCTTCATCAGTAATCTATTAAAGCGAATAGTTTTTCAATATCTGAAAAACTTATAAGGTTACATATTTATTTTTCTTACAACATTATTTAACTTGCTCAAAAGATATATCACAAAAAACCTTCATCAATAACCTTAAATCAAATAGTTTTCCTCTATCTGAGAAACTTATAAGGTTACATATTTATTTTTCTAACACAAACATGAAAACATAACATTATTTAACTTGCTCAAAAAATATATCACAAATAAGCCTTCATCAGTAACCTATTAAAGTGAATAGTATTTCAATATCTGAAAAACTTATAAGGTTACATATTTATTTTTCGCACACAAATATGACAACACAATATTATTTAACTTGTTTCAAGGATGAATCCAAAATAACCATCACCGGTAACAATCCTGAACTTCACCACATGGAACAATCATAAATACCATGATCAAACCCATATGGTTTAGAGTAAGAACAAGTTCTACAGAAAATTTCATCACTGCAATCACTATGTGAATTGCATCTTCGATAAAAAGTAATATCGTTATCAAATGGAAGATGTAATTTTACTTTCATCTCTGCAACATCAATTGGTAACTGTCGTAAAACCATCACTTTAGGATCCTGATAGATATTAACAGCACAAAAATTAATTATAATAATGTCAGATTAATTAATATACACAAATTATTACAAAGATAGAAGAGTGATAAAAGTAAGTTTAGAACATGAGGTTGCAACAAAGAGAACTTGAGGTTGCAACAAAGAGAACAATGAAAAGAAAAACTTGGTTAGTGGAAACCATTTTAACTTAATTAATTTGGCTCAAAGATAATAATAATTAAATAAGTGATGTTTTCTTTGCTTAATGAAAGGTGATATTTATACCAACATTGATATAAGGGCATTATAGTCATTTAAAGTTTAAGGTGTAAATGGGCCTCCTGGTATATGCATGGTGTATTATAGAAACTAAAAATTACACAAATACACAACTTATATTTTCAATCTTTCAAAAAATCCCAATTTTCTAAACATATTACAAAAATTCCAACATATACACAGAATGCTATGTATATGTCAGCTATGTTAATAGGGAGAGAGTAAAATAATTTAAAAAGTTGGAGAGAGTGTAATTACTTCCAAAAGAGTTGGTATTTATGTTTGTAGGCAATCCAATTTTATTAAATTTAAATCCGTACAAAATTCAAATTATATTAAATTCAAAATATATTAGTCCTAAATAAATATTGTGGATTAATATAATTAGATTAATTATTTAAGTCCAAACATATATGGATTTAATTAAAGTCCAATTTTTATTGGGCTAGCCCATTAATTTGGGCTATAAATAATGAGCCCACTTTGTTAAGCCTAAGAATATTATCACATTCTAGAGGCCCAAATAAGCGCCACGTGTCAAATAACGTGGCATGCCAAGTCAAGTGAAGCAGCCAATAGGACCGTGCCATCTGTCAAACTGATGCAGCAGACCCATGAAATAAAAACCCATAAAATGTGCCACATCACTTAAATCTGATTAGTCAAAAGAAGTCCATATTCATCATGACTCTTTCTTTCCTACAACTATATATAGGGGTCTCATAATTCAGAAGAGAGACCCCAGAACTCTAACAAGTAGCAAGAGAAAGCTCCTGGATCAAATGCCGCAATTTCTCTAAAAAGCTCAAGAATTCAAATCAAGTTCATCGAAGTTCAAGATCAAGACCGCAATATTCAAGAACAAGATCAAAAGCTCTTGAATTCAAGCACAAGTCAAGATAAGATCAAGTCCCTCAAGTCCATCAAATCAAATTCAAATTCAAGACTAAGCTTTAAGCCCTTGAATTTATATACGAAAAGGAGAATCAGAGGATTCATAGAGATTGTAACACTCACTTATTGAAATAAATAAAATCGATTGTTGCAATATTTTCTTGTCTCGAATTATTTATTTTTTGGTCTCAAAAATTTTATTGTCCAATAAATTATGTCACGCCTAGTGGGACAATTTCTACCCCTCATCTCAGTTTTTTATACTTCAAAGGTTAAGAACAATGAAATGACTTCCAAGAAGGTCAATTCTCAATCAACTGCTTCCAAGGCTGTAGATTCAAAGTTCTCTGCTAAACAAGAAAGCATCCTTGGTGTTACTTTCGGAAGCCTAGGAGCTGTCACAAGAAGCAAGGCAGGCTTGCTAGGATAACAAACACATCTAGTGTCGTTCGCTCCAGCTCCAGTTTTTGGATCTTCAACCCCAAAAGGAACGAATTTCAATGCAAGTGCTTCAGAAGGAGGAAGCAGTGTGGCCGAATCGCTGAAAAAGACTCTAGCTGTACTTGAGAATTTCGGTTCTAAATACTCTGGAGCCAAGAGTGATGGTCGTTCAACAAATGCGTCTTCTCCAATTACAACACATAGGCTAAGTACTTCAATCAACTTATGTGATAATCCATGTTACTCTCCAACATCTACGGTGATCATGCAATTAATGGTAACGAATGCCTCGTTTGTGGAGGAGCATCTTGCGAATCTAACAAAGGTAATTGAAGGCCTGACCAACTATGTTCAGAATCAAGAGGCTAAGATTAATAAGATAGTGGATAGGGTGGAAGTCTTGATAGACGGAGAATCTAGCCATGCACCGGGAAAAGCTCCAGAGGTTCATGAGATAGAAAATCTTGTGAAACAAACACCATCGACTAAAGAGGTGCAAGTTTCTGCTGAGGGAATGATCCTGATTGGGCAATTCAGGGAATTTATTTAAGGGAACCTCAAAGACAAGTATAATTTTGTCACCAAGTCTTCCCTTGCATAGGCCAAGCCTTACACTGCAAGATAGATAGCGTCAAAATTCCTGCTGGCTATCAACCCCCCAAATTTCAACAATTTGAGGGCAAAGGTAACCCAAAACAACATGTCGCATACTGTGTCGAGTCATGTAATAATGATGTAACTTACAGTGACTATCTTGTCAAACAGTTTGTTCATTCTCTAAAGGGAAATGCCTTTGATTAGTATACAGATCTCGAGCCTAACTCCATCGATAGTTGGGAGAAATTGGAACATGAGTTCCTGAATCGCTTTTATAGCACAAGGCGTACAATGAGCATGTTAGAGCTCACAAATACTCGGCAAAGAAAGGATGAACCAGTCATTGACTTGATCAATCGATGGAGACATGCTAGCCTAAACTATAAAGATAGGCTCAGTGAAGCTTCTGCGAAAGAGATATGTATCAAAGGAATGCACTGGGGGCTTCTCTACATCTTGCAAGGCGTTAAGCCAAAATCCTTTAAAGATTTAGCTACTCATGCTCATGGCATGATGTTGAGCATGTCTTCTGCTGGAAAGGAAGAAACGCCTATCAATGACCCTCAAAGGGGAAAGGATAAGAAAAAATCCAACAAATGGGGTAAGTTTGTCCCTAAAATGATAACAAAGAATCCATGAATGTTGATGTGTCTCCTGTGAAAGTCACCGCAAAGGTGATCAAGAAGCAAAGTGTAAAGACGACTTCTGGAGCGCGTCCAAATCAGAAAATATTAAAGGAGATGCAAGAAATGGAATATCCCTTCCTCGATTCTGATGTTGCTGAGATTTTTAATGAACTCCTTCAGCATAAGCTCATCGAACTCCTAGAGATGAAGCATCCCAATGAAGCTGGAAGGACCAATAACCTTAATTATTGCAAATATCATAGGCTCTTAAGTCACCCTATGGATAAATGCTTTGTCTTTAAAGATAAAGTTATGCAACTGGCAAAAGAGAAGAAAATCTTCTTCGACGATGAGACAGCCAGTTCTTATCAAATTTCTATCACTTTTAGCTCGCTCAACCTGGTTAAAATTTGTGTCAAGGAGCATAATGGGGAGATATTAGAGCCTGACAGGTCTTCAGTTGATGAAGACAATGATAAAGGTTGGACTATAGTGGCTAGACACAAATGCAAGAAGATAAGTTTGCAAAAGGAGACGTACGAGCAACCAACTAGAAAGAAAGTGGTGAAGAAACTAAGGAAACAAAAGTTGGTTGCACTTCCAAAAAAGACAAGGGTGACAAAGCTTCACCATCAGAAACCTCGGCGTCCGATAACTTTAGAGGAATTCTTACCGAGTTTGTTCTGCAATAAGACTACCCAAGTCAACCTTGAAGCATCTTGTTTTAATACCACCAAAGAGGGGACAAAGGGTGAGAATCTACCCATGGAAGTTCCTTTATCTTCCAAAAGGTTGGCTGAAACTCTTGGCAAAGAGGCACATGTGTGTGATAGAAAAATCACATTCACAAATAACGATTTTCTGCTTGGTGAAACCCCACATAATCGTCCCTTATACATGGTGGGTCAAATTCTAGCAAACAATATCAATAAAATCTTGATAGATGAAGGATCTGTAGTCAATATCCTGCCTATCTATACGATTAGCGAACTGGACGAAAGTCATATAATGATCCAAGGATTCAACCAAGGGAGCCAAAGGGCCATGGGATGTATCAAACTGGGGATTAGTATGGATGATTTCCAATCAAACCTATTGATGCATGTGATCGATGCCAAAACTTCATACAATATATTGTTTGGTAGGCCTTGGGTGCACGGGAACAAAATTATCTCGTCCTATTACTATCAATACTTGAAGTATCTCAAAAATGGAGTGGAAAAGATGATAGTCACTGATGAAAAGCCATTCACTGAGGCTGAGTTACATTTTACCGATGCAAAATTCTATTTAAAGAATTATATTGTAGATGAGAAAAGGATTGAAGATGTCACCAAGACCAAGTATGACGATCTTGCATCTAAGAAGGCCATGGTGACTATTTAAAAATTCATCAACAGGAGGCCTTTCTTCACTTTAAATAAAGAAAGTGTCGCTCCTACAAAGAAAAAGGTAGCTCCTGTTCTTTGCTACGTGCCAAAGGTAAAGAAAGAGGAAGATCACTCACCTGATGCCCAAGATAATGCACTAAAGGGGCTAACTTTACCTGTCAAGAAGATTGACGCAATAAATCCATCCTCAAGGCCATTTGGGGAATCTGTGCCTCAAAATTTTCCACTAGATATGGCACTCCCTATGAAGCATACAAAAGAGGGCTTTGATCCAAATGCATACAAACTATTTGTAAAGGGTGGATACAATCCTAATGATCCATCAAGGTTGGGAAAACTTCCATCGGAGGGTAACACCAGGCAAACACGTGAAGGACTAGGATACACGCAACCATATCCAATTCGCATCTCCATAAGAAGGGCAGTTAGTAATTACATCACTGTGGAAGAAGAATCCACTGCTGCTAACAAAAGACCCTCCGTATTAGATCGACTTGGAGAATCAACCGCAAAAACTTCTGTGTTCGAAAGGTGGGATCCTATAAATAAGAAGAAAAACAACAAATGTCAATGAAGTCATCAAATCACGATGCTGCACTCTTCATTTAAAATCCAGAAGGATTTTCAAAGTTTGATTCCTTCTAGAATGAAGCGACAGATGGAACTGGTAGTTTCATGCAATGAGGTGTTAAAATCAAAGACGCATATTATGGTTTATACTAAGCAACGGAAAGAAGATTAAGAGAGTGTTGGATCTTCATATCATGTTACGACCCAAAACGAGAAAGATATCTTATCTCAAATAAAGATTGATGAAGAGATAGAAGATTCCTTCTAGTGTTATCATATATCCGTCAATGAAGATGATCCTCAAGAGGAGGAAGATGATGGAGATGCTCCATCGTAACTTGAATAAAGAGTAAAGGCCACAATAGATTCATTGAAGGAAGTTAATCTTGGAACCGATGAAGAACTAATTCCAACTTACTTGAGTGCATTTCTAAAAGTTGAGGAGAAAATTGCTTATATGGACATACTCAAAGAATATATGGATGTCTTTGCTTGGAGATATAAGGAAATGCCTAGCTTAGATCCAAAAGTAGTGGTCCATCAATTAGCGGTCAAGAATGGTGCTCGTCCTGTTAAGCAAGCGCAAAGACGCTTTAGGCCAGAGTTGGTTCTATTAATTGAAAATGAAGTTAACAAACTCATTGAAGCTAGATTTATTCGCATATCCCACGTGGATTTCAATTATTGTTCTAGTAAGAAAGAAGAATGGCCAAATTCAAGTTTGTGTCGACTTTTGAGACCTCAACAACGCCTGCCCTAAGGATTACTTTCCAATTCCCATAACAGAGTTGATGAGCCACCACTGGTTATGAGGCAATGTCCTTTATGGATGGTTCATCCGGCTATAATCAAATCCGCATAGCACCAAAGGATGAAGAACTCACTGCATTTCGTACGCCCAAAGGTATTTATTGCTATAAGGTGATTCCTTTTGGTTTGAAGAACGCTGACACCACTTATCAAAGGGCTATTCAGAACATCTTTGATGGCCTTCTCCATAAAAATGTTGAATTCTATGTAGATGATCTAGTGGTGAAGTCAAGAAAGAGATGTGAACAATTAAAAGACCTAAGAATGGTATTTGAGTTGCTTTGAAGATATCTACTTAGGATAAATCCTTTGAAGTGTGCCTTTGGAGATCTTTGGGAAAATTTCTTGGCTTCATTGTGCGACACTGAGGAATTAAAATTGATCAAGATAAGGTTGATACAATTTTGAAGATGCCCGAGCCTCGAGATATTCTTGAGTTAAAAAGCCATCAAGGAAGGCTAGCATATTTAAGGAGGTTCATCTCAAACCTAGCCAGAAAATGTCAACCATTTAGTCGTCTCATGAAGAAGGAAACTCCCTTAAAATGGGACCAAGCTTGTAGTAATGCCTTTGAGAGTATCAAATCATACTTAATGAAGCCACCAGTTCTTACGGCACCCATACCTGGGAAACTATTGATACTTTACATTGCGGCATAAGAAAGGTCTGTTGGAGCACTACTGGCTTAGGAAAATAGTGAAGGTAAGGAAAACTCTCTTTACTATTTGAGAAGAATGATGATGTCGAATGAGCTAAAGTTTCTCCAATTGAAAAGTTATGTTTAGCATTAGCCTTCTCGATTCAAAAGATGAAGCACTACTTTTAGGCTCATATTGTTCGGCTTATCTCGAGGGCAAATCCCATCAAGTTTGTAACATTGAAACCAGTCCTTAAAGAACGACTTTCAAGATGGTACCTTCAATTTCAATAGTTTGAGATTATGTATGTTTCCCAAAAGTCTATAAAGGGACAAGTATTGGCTGACTTTTAGGCAGACCGCCCGATAACTGATGATTGGAAACTGAGCGATGAACTTTCTGATGAAGATACAATGGTTATTGAAGCTACACCCCTATGGAAGATGACTTTGATGGTATCGCACATCGAGATGGAGATGGTGTCGGGGTGGTGTTCGTCACTCCACAAGAAAAGGTTATCACATACTCTTTTACCCTAATAAATCATTACTCTAATAATGTTGTTGAATATCAAGCTTTAATACTTGGACTTGAGATGGCTGTTGACATGAAACAACTGCAATTACGAGTCTTTGGTGACTCCTAATTGGTGATCAAGAAGTTTTTGGGAAGCTATGAAGTTAGAAAACCTGAGCTACGACCATATCATAATTATGCACAAAAGTTGATGGGGTGGCTTGGAAGAGTAACCCTCCAACATGTTCCAAGGAGAGAAAATAAGTAAGTTGATGCCCTAGCTGCTCTGGCCTCAACCCTGACTCTTCCAAATCAGACCCAAGTTATTGTCCTCCAAGAATAGGTAGTACCACCGTCAGATGAGGATGTGGAAAAAAAAGTTGAATACCTCGTTGTCGTGTTTGAAGCTGTAAAAGAAGATTGGCGACAACATATCATTGATTACTTATGTTATGGGATAATTCCAAAAACTCCAAGGAGAAAGACTGACATTAATCATCGTTCACCTCACTTTCTTTACTGCAAAGACACACTGTATAGAAGATTATTTGAAGGAGTACTCTTACGGTGTTTGGGAGAGGAAGAAGTAATTCAAGCTTTGCAAGAAGTGCACTTGGGAGTTTGTAGATCACATCAGTCTGGACCGAAGCTCCATTTTCATATTAAAAGGATGGGATATTATTAGCCAACGTTGGTGAAAGATTGCTTGGACTATTCTAGAAGATGAAAAGCTTGCCAATTCCATGCAAATTTCATACATCAACCTCCAGAGGTACTACATCCAACTGTAGCATCTTGGCCATTCAATTATTGGGGAATAGATGTTGTTGGTCCACTACCAAAGTCTTCTGGTGGACACTTATCCATCTTGGCTACGACATATTACTTCTCAAAATGGGCCGAAGCTGTTGCTCTTAAGGAAGTAAAGAAAGAAAATATTGTGAACTTCATCAGAGTGAATATCGCCTACCGCTTTGGAATCCCTCAATATATAATAACTGACAATAGCAAGTCGTTTGATAACAAACTGATGAATAAGATTTGTGATCTCTTTGGCTTCAAGCAGTGCAAGTCTTCTATGTACCATGCTGCCGCCAACGGTCTAGATGAAGCCTTAAATAAAACTTTATGCAACTTATTGAAGAAAGTCATCTGCAAATCCAAATGAGACTGGCATAAAAGAATAGAAGAATCTTTATGGGCGTATAGGACAACTTACCGTACACCAACACAAGAAACTCCATACTCACTTGCTTTTGGAGTTGAAGCATTCCTGCCACTTGAGCGTCAAATACCTTCTTTGAGACTGACTATTCAAGAAGGGCTCGCCGATGAAGAAAATGCTAAGTTGCGTCTTGCAGAGTTAGAAGATATTGATGAGAAGAGGCTGGAGGCTCAACAAAATCTTGAATGCTATCAAGCCCAGATATCTCGTTCTTTCAACAAAAAGGTTCGCTTGAGGTGTTTTCAAGTTAAAGATCAAGTCCTTGCAGTAAGAAGGCCTATTATCACTTCTCATAAGTCTGAGGGCAAATTCACCTCAAAGTGGGATGGACCATATGTTGTACAAGAGGCATATTCAAATGGTGCTTACAAGTTTTTTGATGTAGATGGCGTGAGTGTTGGCCCCATCAATGCCAAGTTCTTAAAGAAGTACTATCCTTGAAGGAAGATAGCACTCCTTAAGGCAGGAGTATAAACTGCATGTACACTCCTTAAGGCACGAGTATAAACTGCGTGTACACTCCTTAAGGCACGAGTATAAACTGCATGTATACTCCTTAAGGCACGAGTATAAACTATATGTCTACTCCTGGCCTGCAAGAGTATAAACTATGAACGGCTCAAAAAAATTATCAAATAAATGTCCGCTAGGTTGAAAACCTCGAAAGAGGCGTCCTAGGCAAAACTTAGGACACAATAAAAAATATATATATTTAAAGAAAAACACTTACCCAGAACTACGTTGTGACTTGATCCTCTTAATTGAGGTACGTAGGCACTTGGAATTTCATTCTGAGTTCAGTTGCATGAGTGTCAAAACAAAACATGTTCCTGCAGTATCTACCATATAGATACCAAGTATGAGAACATTCTAATTCAATTTTGGACTCACTCCACGTATTGGTGGCTCAATGGGGGCATACTCTAATGAAATATGAGCTTCATTTACATAAGATGAAGTCTCTAAAATCCCTAAATTTGGAAGTTGAACCACTCAAAATGCCAAATTTGGGAGTAAAAGTTGACAAGATTTCCAAGTCTTCAAATCAAGGCCTCTAACAGGTTTATCCTTAAAAGGATATCAAAATTTCCATGCCTTGAGGTGGACAAAATTTTTCCCTTTGCTCCTTAAATTGGCCTCTAACGGGTTTATCCTTAAAAGGATATCAAAATTTTCATGCCTTAAGGTGGACAAAATTTATCCCTTTGCACCTTAAGTTGGCCTCTAACGGATTTATCCTTAAAGGATATCAAAATTTCTATGCCTTAAGGTGGACAAAATTTGTCCCTTTGCACATTAAGTTGGCCTCTCACGGGTTTATCCTTAAAGGATATCAAAATTTTCATGCCTTAAAGGTGGACAAAATTTGTCCCTTTGCACCTTAAGCTGGCCTCTCACAGATTTATCCTTAAAAGGATATTGTAATTTTCATGCCTTAAGGTGGACAAGATTTGTCCCTTTGCACCTTAAGTTGAACATTGAAAAGGGTCCATACTTAAAGAAAATCACTGCACCTTCTTCAAGTAAAATTGGTCGGACTTGAGGTGACGGTGGCGAAGTTAAACTCTCGCACCTTACGCCGATGTCTACCATCTTCAAGTAAAATTGGTCAGACTTAAGGTGACGGAGGCGAAGTTAAACTCTCTCACCTTAAAATTGGTCAGACGTAAGGTGACGGAGGCGAAGTTAAACTCTCTCACCTTAAGCCGATGTCCACCATTTTCAAGTAAAATTGGTCGGACTTAAGGTGAAGGAGGCGAAGTTAAACTCTCGCACCTTAAGTCGTGTCCACCATCTTCAAGTAAAATTGGTTGGACTTAAGGTGACGGGGGCGAAGTTAAACTCTCGCACCTTAAGCTGATGTCCACCGTCTTCAATTAAAATTGGTCGGACTTAAGGTGACGAAGGCAATGTTAAACTCTCGCAACCTAAGCCGATTGTTTCATATTGCTATCTGTTTCAATTCTCAAAAAAAAAAAGAGAAGAAACAATAAAGAAAGCAAAAACACAAATAGAAAGGCGGTTACCTATAAAAGCTTGTGATCTTAAAAGATGTATATCACCAACTTGGTTTGAGACAAAATGCCTTGATGAGAATAAAGCCCTCAAAATCTGGTTTGAGGCAATAAAAACACCCTTTGATGAGAATAAAGCCCTCAAAATCTGGTTTGAGGCAATAAAAACGCCCTTTGATGGTGATGGTCCCACATCAAGAAATAAATTATTTGGTGAGGCAATGCAAATTTGGAATCCTCTGTCGGACAACATATAAGATGGACTTCAAAAAAATATCTAGAACAATAAAAAAAGTGTTAAAATTCAAATTTTTGATATGTTATACATGCATGTTTCCGGCATCTATAGGATCAAGAGGATTATAATTTTGGTACTCTCACATTGAGATATAGTTTTTTTGGTGATGTCGCGTAAATCTGAAATTGTTGTTGCATCAAAACTCATTGTTGATTTTGGGATAACACCTGAAAACATCTCAATCGTACTAAATTATGAATTTTGGATATGTTATATATCTTTGTGTCTAGTTTCATAAGAATTAAGTGGCTTGTGATTTCATCCTTCCTACTTCAAGATATGAAAGTTTTAGTAAAGACGCGCAAATCTGAAATTTTCAGCAGGATAAAATTCAGGGCTAACTTCAACAAAATTATCAAGAATTATATTGAAGGAATTTGAATTTTAATTTTGGATATGTTATATATCTCGAAGTTTAGTTTCTGGAATATCAAACGGTTCATGATTCTGATATTCCTACAATTAGATAAGAATTTTCTACCATTAACATGCTATGCTGAAAAAAGTGACGAAAATAAGAGAAAAGTAGAAGGAAAAGAAATTACCTCAATATTGTTGATGGCTTGAAAACCCCAAAATTGATATTGAAAAAGTGGAGAAACTGCCTCCTTTTATAGAGTTGCATGATGGATGTTTTCTTCTCCAATATAAATTCATATTGGAATAATTTTCATCTCCAAATTCAAATTGGAGATTGTTTCCTTCTCCAATATAAATTCAGATTAGAATAATTTCCATATCCAAATTCAAATTGGAGATTGTTTCCTTCTCCAATATAAATTCAGATTGAAATAATTTCCATCTTTAAATTCAAATTGGAGATTGTTTTCTTTTCCCATACAAATTCAAATTGGGGGGTATTTCCTTCTCCCATACAAATTCAAATTGGAGGTTAATTTCCTTCTTCCATACAAATTCAAATCGGAGGTTGTTTTCTTCTTCCATACAAAGTCAAATTGGAGGTTGTTTCCTTCTCCAATCTAAGTTCAAATCGAAAGATTTTTATTCCTAATTAAGTAAGGCGATAAAAAAAAAATCTTCCAAAATTTGTTTGAAATTGAATATCATGCCTCACCAATGGGTCTTAAGTGTAGAGATTCATGGAAAAAATGAGAGAGTTTTGAGAGGCAATATCAATATGGTTCGGCTTTAAATTTTTGAATGTGGTATTCATAGGTATGAGGATCGTTGAAACACGAAAGAAACATGCTTAAATAATCATACTTCAAGGCTAGTCTCCAAAATATTAAATGTCTCGACAAGTCTTGAAGTAGGGGGCATTTGTGGGCAATGCAATTTTATTAAATTTAAATTCGTACAAAATTTGGATTATATTAAATTCAAAATATATTAGTCCTAAATAAATATTGTGGATTAATATAATTAGATTAATTATTTAAGTCCAAACATATATGGGTTTAATTAAAGTCCAATTTTTATTGGGCTATAAATAATGAGCCCACTTTGCTAAGCCTAAGAATATTATCACATTCTAGAGGCCCAAATAAGCGCCACGTGTCAAATGACGTGGCATGCCAACTCAAGTGAACTATTTGATCGAGAGTAATACATTAACTAGACCAAAGGAAAATACATAATTAATATTATGTATCCAAAAATTCATGAGTTGTTAGGTGTATTCAAATGTTTTTAAAAAAAAAAAAAAAAAATTTAGGCAATCAATAGAAAGGATAGGAATTTTATGTAGTTAAATAATAAAAAAAAAATAGGTTGTGGTGATGAAGTATCTCTATCATCAAACCTGGGCCCATCATATAGATAGTCATGTGAGCAATTTTATCGCACTCCATTTGTTTGTACTTTTGTTTCAATTTGTTTGAATATTCGATCTTCATAATTACTCAATTTTGTTTTGTCTTTCAAAAGTCACTCAATTTTTTAATTAATCTTATAAAATTCAAAAATATAATTTCCTCTACTTATTTAAAGACATTGCAGCTGTAAATTTTAGAAAAAATATTTTAAACATTTAAATTATCAAGTTCTCATATTTAATGTGAATCTGTAACAAAGAAAGAGTAAAAAAAAAAAAAAAACAGAAACAAAGATCATTAGGTTATGAAGTAGTTGGGCATGTGGAGTCACCAAATTGTCAAACTTCGAAGTTCAAAATTCCATAGAATATAAAAAAAATATGTATATAATTTTTATAACTATCCCATTTGTTTCAATATTTCTTTTTCTTATTTTTTGCTTAGAACAATCGACTGGTCTGAACACATAACACAATAGTTCAGATTAAAAAATCAATAAATAATTTATTCCTTTCTCGCCATTTTACCCTTCTATTAAATACTTTTCATGACTCAATACATTTCCCAAAATGTTAAATCTATTACATTCAAAGAACCATATAGTAAGATTATTTTTATTATTTATTATTTTTTTAACATGTGTGTCAAGTTAACAATGAATAAATACTGTTGGACGAATAAAATTGTAACACCCCGTACTTAATTACGTGCATTAGCCATTGTTATATGTGTTGGAGTATATGTATTGATCCTAAGTTAGGTATATATGAGTATTGATTATTTTGAGATAGTTTCAAGTGTATAGTTTGATTATATGTGTATAGGAATCGACCTTATTTATACCGGAATTTGCCCGTCGATGTTTCCATACGAAGGTTATTGAATAAGCTTTCCGACGATATAAAGATTTTCAAAAACGGATAAGTTTCGGATATAAGCGAGCACGTTCGAAACAATAAAACGGTGGCCGGGATGTGAACAGTAAAATTGCAGGAAAATTTCCATTTTTTGGGTCAACTTTGAACGATCATAACTCCCTCAATATAATGAACTGGGCGAGCTACCACATATCAAAAGAAAGATCTTTGAGTATTCTTTCTAATGAAATTGGTTTCATCCAAATCCAACATCTGAGTAAGGACTTATAATCATTCTATTTCAGCCTCTCAAAACAGATTTTTGTGAACAGTAAATTAGCAGGAAAATACTGCGGCCTGCCAGTTTTTTGGTTCAACTTTGAACGATCATAACTCCCTCAATATAATGAACTGGGCGAGCTACCACATATCAAAAGAAAGATCTTTGAGTATTCTTTCTAATGAAATTGGTGTCATCCAAATCCAACATCTGAGTAAGGAGTTATACTCATTCTATTTCAGCCTCTCAAAACAGATTTTTGTGAACAGTAAATTAGCAGGAAAATACTGAGGCCTGCCAGTTTTTTGGGTCAACTTTGAACGATCATAACTCCCTCAATATAATGAACTGGGAGATCTACCATATATCAAAAGAAATATCTTTGAGTCTTCTTTCCAATGCAATTGGTTTCATCCAAATGCAACATCTGCGTAAGGAGTTATACGCGTTTTACTTCAGCCTCTCAAAACAGATTTTTAGGGTCAACTTCAAACAATCATAACTCCTTGTACAGGACGAACTGGGTGGTCTAATTTATATGAAATGAAAGACCTTTGAATTATCTTTCCAATGATACCAATTTCACCCAAATACGATATCGGAGCAAAGAGTTGTGGTCTATTTACTTCAGCTTGTCAAAACAGTCCACCGGAGGACATATTTGACATTATTTAAATTTTTTTGGGCACAACGGTCATTTTCTATTACCTTTGGACGAAAACTTGTCTTAAAAACCTGCAATTAGCTTCAATTTTATCAGATTTTACCCAAGTTTTTGGAAAGGTGAAAAACCCTAGCTAATTTCAACATCAAATATCTTGTGATTCAACCGTGGAAGGTCCAAATTGATTCCGTAGTTGTGTTCATCATCTCAAGGGCTTCGAGAAGCACCCTTTATTTGTCCCAACAGGACTTCAAAAACCAAAGGGCCATTCTATGGTAAGGATGTAAATTATGTTGGTGTTATTTATATGGATATGTATATGTATATATATATATATATGCATGTGAGCATAAGAAGTATGTTATTGATTGTTGTTGAAAGATGGTTGGAAATGATGTTGGATAATTCTTGTGCATGGTTGGATTATGTTGAATTGTGAAGGGATGATGTGGTATTGATGATGTGGTATTGAAATGATGATTATATATATATATATATATATATACACACACATAAACCTATTGTTCAAGTTGGTTTTTGGAATGCTTTGCAAATATTGATTGTATGGAATTATGGAAGAGAATTGTGGTGTTGGATTGCTAATACTAGATGCCAAATATTTCATTGTAGATAAGTGATTTGTAAAGGCGGGAAGTTGTGTTGAATTGGTATCCGAATCTACAACGAGGTATGTAAAGCATACTCTAACGATGTTCTTTGGCATGAAAACACCAATGTTCCATAAAGTAAGATTCCGATGGTTATCCAAACACATGTATTGTTCTACATTACCAATGAAGTTGTTTCCATTCTATAAAGTGTCAAAATGCTTCATTGATATACCAAAAGGCTCCTATTTCATTGTTGTGATATTGATGATTCTGAAACATATTGTTGATGTACCAATGAGTCCTTATTACATCGTTATTGTATAGAAGGTCTATTACTTGATTCCTATTGATGTATCATTGTTCCAAAGGTACTATATTGGCATGAGCACTAATGTAATAATCTCAAAAGCTTTTGAACTAAGTTATTGGAAAAATTTCTTATGTGTTACTTGATATACGTGTGGGTGGTATCCCAGGGGCATAAGCCTAGCATGGGTCGATCCCAATTGATATGTACTGGGGCAGCCTAATGGTCACAGTACGGTACAGTATTGATTATTGTTAGGTGGTTGGAGGTTCGGGAGGAGGAGGTAATGGCGAATAATAATTGTAAAGAATGAAATGAACGAATGTATACCGTTCCACAAATGTGTTTGTATTCAAGAACCCAATTCAGATTAATAATAATGTACATGATCCTAAAAGTGTTTATGAAGTGTGGTTCACTTCTATTATGATTTATTCACATGTGTACGATTTTCTTGATCCCCCATATCACATATGATTATTTACAGCTTTACATACTCAGTACATATTTCGTACTGACGTCCCTCACGGGGGACCTGCATTTCATGCTGCAGGATCAGGTACTTTAGCTCATTCACAGCATAGATAGGAGCCAGGTCATACAGCTACTGTTGGTGAGCTCCAGTTTACTTCGGAGCTTTCCGAGTCGGTTCCTTATATTTTGTTATTGTACAGGAGTCATGTGTGGGCGGGGGTTTGTCCCGACCCTAGTTATGTCATGTATATCCTAGAGGCTTTGTAGACATAAAGAAGGGTTAAGTCATGGAAGTTTATATAGTGATGTTATATTCGTATATGGGGTGGCCCCGACGGCCAAGTATTATATATATGTATATATATTTGTGCGTGTTGTGCTGATACAGGTAATTAGACCCTTTTATATGCAGCGAAGTGCTGCCCAAATTTTTGGTGACATGTAAGTGAAAGTACAGGTATTTGAACGGGTTCTCCCGGGCCTTCTCGGCTTCGGGTGCCAGTCCGGCCCGATGGGATTTGGGCCGTGACAAAAATATTACAAAAAGATAAGAGTGGTAGAAGTAAATTTAGAATCTGAAATTTCAACAAAAATAGCAATGAAGAACAAAGGGAGCAATGAAAGAGAAGTGATGTTTCATTTACTTCATGGAAGTATGTATTTATAGCATAGACTAGCTTGGTATAAGGGCATTTTAGTCATTTTAGGCATCAAACTAAACCTGTCAACTGGATTGGGTTGGTCCGTTTCATCCCGATAGCCCGACCTGGTTTGACCTTGCCCGATGGGCCTCTGGGCTACTGGGCTGTCGGTCTCGGGATGGACCATCTACGTTGACAGGCCCGGTGGACCAATCCAGTTCCAAACCGAACCAAGACCGGCCCAACCCAGGTGAATTTCTTTTTTTTAATTATTGTTGACTTGGACTTTGGTGCCAATTGGCCCATTTTCTAATTATTTAAAAAAAATTAATTCAATTTTTTTTCTATAAATACCCTACAATTTCAAATCATTTTTCACACATTCTCATTCTCTCAATCTCTCTCAAATATTCTAATTATTTCTTAAAGTGCTCAATTTTACTTTTTAATTGTACAATTACAAATATCAAGTGGAAGTTTTCTAAAGTCGCAACTTTCGAATACTTCCAAAATTTGATATTGTTGTTCCATTTCTTACTTTTAATTTTTAATTAGTGTATTAATTGTTGAATATTTATTTTTATTATTTTTGTGTATTTTGAATATTTTTAATTTAATTTATAACATGGATAAAATAAAAAGCCTCAGTAAAAGTGTCAAAAAATCTTATTCCAAAAATGATAGTGGTGGTAAAAAATGAATTGGTGGTGATTTTGGTAGAGGTAGTTCAAGTAATAGATATACATGTGTGCCTTCGGTACCGGTTAGTTAACCTTTTGAGGAAAAAATAGGTGTATTTGTTCAAGATATGGATTATGTAGAAGCTCGGAAAAACTATGGCATAGAAGAAGAAAATGAAGTAGATGTTGTTAATTTAGATATAGATGATGAAAATATTGGTGAAACACCCGTAGTAGGAAATGCTAAAGTTAGATCTGAATCGGTTAATCTTCCTCCTCGTCGTCCTCCCCATGCCCCTGCAAAAACTCATAGAAGAACTAGTATTGCATGAAATATTTTTTCAGAAGTAGAGGGAGAAACTAAGGTGAAATGCAATATTTGTGAACTTCGATACAAGCATAAAATCAAAGGTAATAAAGGGGGGTATGGGTTCCTTGATGAGACATTTAAGAAAAAGGCATGCAAGATAGTTAAGTATTGCACATGGTGATGAGGCTGTTGGTGGGCCGACACAAACTATATTGAACCCAACAAAAGGTCAATTTAATTAAGAATTATAATAAAATGAAGGACTGGAAAGAAATAGCGAAAATGATAGCAGTGGATTGTTTGTCTTTCACTTTTGCTTCTTCGGATGCGGATTTTTTTTTTTATATTCAAGCAATTTATAATTCCATGTTTGCCAGTATTTCTAGAAGTACTTGTCGGACTGATATTTTTAGATTCCACGTGCAATATATTTATTATATATCTGCGTTATTAAAAATATTCCATGTAGAATTGCTCTAACTTCTAATCTTGGTCATGCTGTTAACAAAAATGATTATTTAACAAGTACTTGTCACTGAATAGATAGTAATTTTGTTATGTAAAGACATATTCTGACATTTTTGTATGATGAAGATCGTACACACACTGGAAGATTTATTTCTGAATCTATTTGTAAAATTGCAAAATATTATGGTATTGAAAGAAAAGTTTTATGTCTAACTTTTGATAATGCATTTAACAACAAGGCTACTGTTGAGTTGTTAAAAGTTGATCTTTCTCCCCCATTACCCAAAATATTTCATGTTAAGTGTAATTATCATATATATAATTTAATCGTCAGAGATGATCTTGAATTTTTTGAGCTTTATATTGAAAAGGTCTGACTTGCTGTTGGCTTTATTCAAGGAAATAATTGAAAAGTTAGAGTGAGAGAATTTAAAATCAAATGTGAATAAAAGGGACTTAGACCGATATTTATGCTTGAAGGATGTGATACTAGATGGAATGTTACTTATACTTATTTAAAAACTTGTCATGCTTATAAAGTTCCCATTACAATGACTTTTAATCTATATTATGGTTCTTTTTCTGAGTGTATGATAAATGATTCTGATTGGGTTGCAATTTTTTAAAAAAAATTATATAGCTACAGTTGAATTCTATGGTGCTTATTATCTTGCTGTTTGTAATATTTTAGCTTATTTCGTCGACATTTTTTGTTTGCTTAACGAATAGAAGGATAAAAAAGGTTACAAAGAAGATATTACTGCTATGATTGCTAAATTTAAAAAATATTTTTTTCCGCCTCTCCTAATTTATTTGATTGATGCTATAATAAATCTATGTATGAAATATAATACTACGGCCGAATTTAATTCTATTATTTATAATGCTTTAGAGATACAGCCTGAAGAAAAACCTTTATTGTTTACGGCTGTGAGTGATGCGAACAGTTACATGGAAGCATTATATAACCAATATGCCGATTTACTTAGCTTGATGAAGTCGTATCGACAAATATCACTTCAATTGTTGCTTCTCAAGCTCCTGAGGAGCCATTATCTTCTAAAAAGTAACCAAATAGTAGTTATCCTAATTACTTTTTTGATGTAAATATTTGGGACAGGGTGCAGCCTTCAACACACAGAACAACTTCTTGGAAAGAGCTTAAGTATATTCTTCAACAGCTGATAAAGGATCGTAGAACAAGGATCTGCGTTCTGAATTGATGGAAGAATAATGAAAGACAATATCCGGTGCTTTCAAAATTAGCTAGAGATATATTGAATGTTTCAATATCAACCGTTGCATCGGAGAGCGCTTTTAGTTAGGGACGACAACAACTTGGAGACAACTGAAACTCATTGGGAAGCAATGTGATGAATGTTCTAGTTTTCCTTAGAGATTGAATTAGAGTGGAACGAAGAAATCAAGGAACGGAGGAGGAGCCAAAAAACGAACAGAATCTTAAAGAAATTATGACTTCAAGAGAGAACTCAACACAATCAAATCTAATGCATGGTTTAGCCTTTGCCCCCAATGATTTTGACTTTCCTATGACAGTTTCCATTAATATTAACTTGCATTAATTGAAAAAAATGATGCAAAATTTATAGATTTTTCATTCATGTAAATTATAAACTTTGAATCATTTTACAATCAATAAAACACAACATTCATTCACTCCTTACTTATTTTTTTTTATTTAAATTAAATTTCTAGTTTGAATTAAATAATTTTAATATATTAGTATCAAACTTTACACTAAGTAATAAACATAACAAACATTTATACATATAATGAAAAATAAAAATAATATTAGTAAAAATTACTCAGACAACTAGTATTGACAAATAAAAATACTATAAGTTTATCTTTTAAGTGTTGTATGTAAAATTGTATAATTTTTAATATGTGTTCAAAACTTCAAGTGTTATATATTAAGTAGTACACATTGTAATCTTGTATGTATATATGTGTATATCTTCTAAAGTACTATAACATATAATGTATATATCTTTCAACTTTCAAGTGATATTTTAAGTAGTATATATTCTACATATATGTGTATATATTTTCTACACAATCTAAAGTAGTATATATTTAACGTATACATGCGTATATATATATGTATATAGTGTATATATGTTGTATGTATATTATTTGAAGTGATATTTTAAGTAGTACATATTCTATATATATGTGTATATATTTTTTAAAGACTAAACTAGTATATATTTAATGTATACATGTGTATATGTTTCTAAAGTAGTATAATATGTAATGTATATATGTTATATGTGTATATATTTTCTATATACTCTAGAGTAGTATATATTTAACGTATACATATGTATATTTTTTCTAAAGTTGCATATATAAAGTATATATATGTTGTATGTATATTGTTACAAGTAGTATTTTAAGTAGTATATATATATATTATATTGTACGTACATATGTGTATATATTTTCTATAGACTCTAAACTAGTATATATTTAACGTATACATGTGTATATGTTTTCTAAAGTTGTATATATAAAGTGTATATATGTTATATATATGTATATTGAATATAAGTAGTATATATATTATATTGTACGTATATATGTATATATATTTTCTATAAACTCTAAACTAGTATATATTTAATGTATACATGTCTATATATTTTCAAAAATAGTATGTATTTAGTGTATATATGTTTTATGTATATTTTTTCAAGTACTATTTTAAGCAGTATATATATATATTATATTATACATATATATGTTTATATATATTTTCTATAGACTCTAAACTAGTATATATTTCACATGTACATGTGTATATGTAGTCTAAAGTAGTATGTATTTAGTGTATATATGTTGTATGTCTATTATTTCAAGTAGTATTTTAATTAGTGTGTGTGTGTATATATATATATATATATATTATATTGTACGTATATATGTGTATATATTTTTTATATACTCTAAATTAGTGTGTATTTAACGTATAAATATGTATATATTTTCTAAAGTAGTATGTATTTAGTGTATATATGTTGTATATATATTATTTCAAGTAGTATTTTAAGTAGTATATATATTATATTGTACGTATATGTGTGTATATATTTTCTATAAACTCTAAACTAGTATATATTTAATGCATACATGTGTATATATTTTCTAAAGTAGTATGTATTTAGTGTATATATGTTGAATGTATATTATTTTAAGTTATATATATTATATTGTACGTATACATGTGTATATATTTTCTATAGACTCTAAACTAGTATATATTTAACGTATAGATATGTATATGTTGTCTAAAGTAGTATGTATTTAGTGTATATATGTTGTATGTATATTATTTCAAGTAGTATATATATATATATATATATATATATATATATATATATATATATATATATATATATATATATATATATATATATATATATATATATATATATATATATATATCTGTATTCACTGTCATTTACGTGTCCACCTCACAAAGTGCATGGTGCATGTAAGGGTATTATAGTCCTTTCATCTCTTTTGGCATTTTATTTTCAATCTGGAAGTTTTCATGTTTGTAATTATACATCTCTTTGTCATTTGTTCTAGACCAAGGAATATTGGTAGAGTTGTTTTAAAGTTTTTTATTTATAGTTATTATTTTGCTGTATTTTTGGTGAGAGGTTGGTTATGGATGTGAAACGATTCAAATCGTCATCATGCTAAAAAATTATTTCGGAAAACTACTCTGAACAGAAAAATTTTTCTTACACAAACATTATTTAACTTGCTCAAAAGATAGTCACAAAATAACTTCCATCAGTAACCTATTAAAGAGAATTGTTTCTCAGTATCTGAAAAACTTATAAGGCTACATATTTATTTTTCTTACGCAAACATTATTTAAGTTCCAAAATAACCTTCACCAGTAACACTGAACTTGTTAAGATGTTGAACAATCTTAAACTTCAAAACATGGAACAATCCCACCAGTCAGGAAGAAATCCCATTATGTCCGAATGTTGAGAACAAGTTCTACAGTAAGTTCCATCACTGCAATCGCTATCTGAAGTGCAATCTCGATAACAAGTAATATCGTTAACAAATGAAAGAGGTAATTTTCTCTTCATCTTTGCAACATTAATTGATAAGTCTCTTAACGCCATCACTTTAGGACCCCAACACAGATTAACTGCACATAAATTAATTGTAATAATAATTAGAATAATTAATATACACAATTATTACAAAGAGAAAAGAGTAGTATAAGTAAGTTTTAGAACCTGAAATTGCAATAAAGAAGGCAATGAAGAGAAAAGCTTGCTTAAGTGAGACCATTTTACTTGATTTTGTTTAATATGGAAGAAGTGATGTTTCATTCACTTCATGGAAGTAGGTATTTATAGTATAAACAAGCTTTGATAGAAGGGCATTGTAGTCATTTTCAGTTTGTACGTGCAAACATCTGTTGTCTCACCGATTTACGTGTCTGCACACTGATTGCATGGTGCATGCAAGGATATTATTGTCTTTTAGTCTTCTTTGGCATTTTTGTTCCAAGGGGGTTAATTACACATCACTTTGTCATTTGTGAGTAATGATTATTGGTAGTGTTGTATTGAATTTTTTTAACTTTTATTTTGCTTGTATTTTGTGTGAGAGATAAGCTATAGATTGTTTCTGAAAATAATAGAGGTAGATTTAAGAGGTATTATAGAGAATTTATTAGATAAAGTATTACCATATCAAAAACAAAATTTATCGGTAATTAATTAATGGTAATAGATTAATTGTCGTTAAATATATTTTTATAAAGGTAATTGCTAGTTATTATTACTACATTTTAACACTTTTTGTAAATGTTCCTAAAGTCTATAGTGCTATTGGATCTAATGACAGTTAATTAATACCACTAGATTTAGTACTGTAGATTTGAAATTGAACGAGTAAAAAATCTTACAAATATAGAATGTTGGGATAGGGGTAAGGAAAATGAAACATGATCTTTTAAAGAATTAATTAGTCCTCAATTGTGTAACTCGTTTCTGACCTAAAGGCACCCATAGGCTATATGGGTCCGGCTCGTTCTGTCGGAAGAGTCCCAGTCCATGTTAGCCGCATTGGCCGTAGAATAAGTTAAAGTCACCAAGACAATAACCTCTCAATAAAATAACTATGTACTACTACACGAAGCAAGCACACAGTAGTCATCCATATTTCAGGACAAGACCCTCCAACGTCGGCAAACGTGATTTTCGGTGTTGGTCCCCCGCTCCCTCCCTTCGGGACTACACTTTTTCAGTGAGCTACACAATTTTCTTTAGCTCAAATTAAAATAGTTTACACATACTATTAACGAATAACTGTGGAGTCTTTTATTAAGGCATTTTCGAATTGGTATCATCATACCAATAGCCTTTTAAGTTATTCCAATTATCCCAAACCATAACCATTTAACTAATTTGACTCAAAATTCTGTTTAAAATTCAAAATCATAGCCCCCAAGGGCATTTCAAAACCTCTTTACTTTTTTACCATTTGATGTAATGCAATATTTCAAAAGATAAGTTAAATTATGAAAAAGTCTTATTCAAAGTCAAAATTTTAATGTGGGTTGAGGTTCATGTCATTATCATGCCAAAAATTCATCAACTTTGGGAAACCCAAATTATCAAATTCCACCATCACCATGAAACACAAACACTACAAAAAAAACTATGTTTAACGACATGCACTTTTTGTCTCTACCATATGAAATTCTGTCGCTAAATAGAAATAATGACGAATCTGCTTCTGTCGCTATATTGCTCGTTGCTAGCCTCATAGCGGTGAAATATTTATTTCTGTCGCAAAATTTGTGATAACTTAGCGACAAATAATTTCGATTGTTGTTGTTATCGACGGATTAGTCCGTTGCTATTCCCAAAATTCATTTTCATCGTAGTTAAATTTATGACTGAATATTTTGTTGCTGATCTGTTACAATATGGTTTGGCCGACTGAGTAGCGATCAAATTTATCCATCGCTAAAGTTTTTCAGTAGCAACGGAAAAAGTTAGTCAATAATTATTTGTCGTAATACCAACCGTCTTTAGCAACTAAATTTTTTCGTCCCTAAAGTTTTTCAGCAGCAACGACAAATATTAATCGCTAAATTTTTGCGCTAATAATTTTGTAGGAAAATAATTGAAACACGTAAATTATAGAATAATTAAAATAACCAACATTCATATAGCTAGCAAAATACACTATAATTGTGTCTAAAAATCCACAATTTCAAATATTTTGTCAAACATAAACTAATTTCAAACCAACAACTATCAAAATTAGTATATATTACTACGTACATAAATGTTTGGTACTTTCACACAAAATAGTCTATCAAAAATTAATGCAACGATCAAGGACTACAAATACTATACAGCTAGGAATCAACGTCGTCATCATCATCATCATTAGTAGGAGGAGGATCAAGCACGACCCCTTCTTGTACCCTAATACCACCAACAAGCGCAATAACTATCGGAAGAAAATGAGTAGTAAGTGCCGAAATCAATTGCTTCACAAACTCCTTCAAATTTATTATCGGTAAAGAAATCGAAGGTGGTACTAATGATGAGGAGGCATCGCAGGCACAAAGTTTTTTTCCATAGTAACTGCCAGCTTCAGACCCAAGACCAAATAATCTTTTCTTCTTTCCTCCTTCCGCAGCTTCATAATATGTTTTCAATTGATCAATTTTAGATTCACATTGTAATTTTTCCCATACAATTTCTTCATACTTTTCCTGTAACAAGTGGAGTTATTAATATAGACTCAAGTTCATGTCAAAACAAAAGAAAAATAAGAGAAGAGTATCATATCATTAGATATAAATTATGGACTTATATGTAGAAGTCGGGAACGCTCAACAACAAAAGATTTTCCATCATGATTATGTGTATGGATGTGCAAATGTAACTCACTTGGAGTTGGATCTCGACCTATTTTAAGAGCCTATGCAGAATTTCAGGTTTAGAATTAGACCAACGTACATAGCATCAAACCAAAAGAATATATACATACCAAGTTTCTTTGCCCCATTCATGAAACAATCACCAAGTTTATTTGCCCCATTCTAAGAAAGAAAATATCACCAAACTTCTTGACATAGCAGCAAAGCAAAGAGAAAATTGAAAGAGAAACTTGCAGGATACATATATAGCAGCAAAACAAAAAACGAAGAAGAGAAACTAGCCCAGGTGCTAGCAGGAAACTCAATGTGCATAGCTGTTTCTTATGTTTTCTATGCACCTGGAAACATCATTTGTTTCCATTCTATCTTGGGAATTCATAACCCACTTTATATCTATCTTGAAACATCATTACACCCCAAAACACAAAAAAGAAATCATATTTAAACCTCTTCTGATTATGAGACAGCAGTAGCATACTAATCATAAACAAGGACATAAAATAGAACACATATTATGGAACACATAAACAGCAACAACAGTAGCATACATACTAACCGACTCTCAAAGTCGGAACACATAAACAGCCGCAGCAGTAGCATACATACTAACCAACTCTCAAACTCATGGAACACATAAACAGCAGTAGCAACATACATACTAACCAACTCTCAAACTCATGGAACACATAAACAGCAGCAACAGTAACATATATACTAACCAACTCTCAAACTCTAAGAAATCATCCAAAATGGAACCCATATTCAAATAAGGCAGCAACAGCAGTAGAATGACAGTAGCATATTCAAACATAGCTAGCATCCCAAACATAGCTAGTACTAGCCAAAAGAGCATAACAACAACCCAAATAATAACCAAATAGTGTACGATAATCAAAACACAATAAACAACATACTATGACAGATATCCTAAAAATAGAAAAAAAAAAGTAACTTCATTCAGAACTTGTCAAGTATTGAGAATCATAAGAAAATAACTTGTAATAACACAACACTAACCCCTCCCCCCCAAGAAATAAATCTCTTTTAGTATAACCAAACACCCTTTATCTGCATGATCATCTACCAACCATCAAACACAAATTCAAGAACATAACAACAAATATTAAGATTGCTCTTTTTTTCCCCTCAAAGTTGTGAACTTTGAAATATGTAAGAAATTCAGAAAGTCATAAAACCTATAAAGCAAATCACAAATTACAGCAACCCCAAATCAACCATTTCAACAAAAATCAATCAAGATCCACTTACATACATTCAAATTAAATCATTGGATAGCAACAAGATTAGTTGCTCAGATATTAATGTTATCCTCATCATAACCAAGAAGCTACACTAACTTATCCTACATTTTTCAATGTCATACAAGAAGTGCAGCCCATAAAGGTAAGAATTCACACAAAGTACCAGCCATATCATTCACACAAAATACCAGCCATATCATTCAAATGAAATCAGTGGACATCAACTTAGACACAACCATAGCAGCAACCATGACAAGTCTAGAAAAAAGTATCAAATGAAATCAGTGGACAAAAATAAGATTAGTTTCTCAGATATTAATGTTATTCTCATCATAACCAAGAAACTACACTAATTTATCCTACATTTTTCAATGTCATACAAGAAGTGCAGCCCATAAAGGCAAGAATTCACACCAAGTACCAGCCATATCATTCAAATGAAATCAGTGGACAACAACAAAGACACAACCATAGCATCAGCCATGACAAGTCTAGCAAAAAGTACTAGCCATATCATTCAAACGAAATCAGTGGATAGCAACAATATTAGTTTCTCAAATTCACACATAATCAACAATAAACAATACTTAGAAGCTTCTTTTGGTGCTCTCCAGCTGTGATAAATTTACCTGTGTATGTACCAGTAGCTACTTCACGCCCACCACAATGGTTCTTTGAATTTATTTCTGACTTCTTAATATAGTCATCACTTTCCCAAAGTTTCATCCATTTTTTTCACACATGGTCATTTACAAATTCTGATTGAACTGTAGCTCTATATTTTTTGATATTAGAAATAAAATTCTTGTAGCATAATGCAGTCATCTTCAACCATTATTGCTTTACCACTTCTTCACAAACGGAAATATCCCAATAGAAATTCTTCTGAGATATAGTTTAAAGTAAAATAATTAAGTGTTAGCTGCAAACTCAAATAATTGCTATCGATTATTATTTTAAAAAACACACCTTGAACTCTCTAAAATAACCATCTTTGACATCTTTCGAGACACCTTTCCAGTTGATCCCATTGGGATCAACTTCACTTTTGAAAGACAATGTAATGGAATTGGAGCATTTTGAAGAAGGTTCCAACCTGTACAACATCAAATCCAACACTAATAACACTACAACATTTGTGTACAAAAACAGTAATCACAAAAGCTATTTGGACATTGATTATCAACTAATAATCACCAATAGGCAGCAAAACCATTGACGAAAAATAAATAGTAAGTACTAACCCAGAAGAAGTCGGAAAAATAAAGGTCCGGCCATTGCTAAAACTGGAATCAGCTGAACCAGATACATTTCTTAGACTAGATATTCCCTCAGTTGTTGTATTGTTTTGAGAATTCATATTCTGACCTGTTAGGCTGCTTTGATTAGGTGAAATAGGAGATGTCTCAAGAATGACTGTGGTATTTCTTTCTCCCAACGTCTGAACCGATGGAATACTTGTAACGCCCTAAAATTAGGTCTCGAGATGTCACATGGTTCTTAGGGTTACACGTGACACCAAGCTAACCCTTCTACTAGCATAACTCATAAGCAACTGAATAAAAAATATAAATCTACACAAATTTATGGAAAAATAATTCTTTTCTAAAACTGATAGATACAAAACTGAATTTTATAAGATTATAATTCTGCCTTTACAACCAAAACTAAAACTGAATACATCAACTTCTACTGACAGTCTATAAAGCCTCTACTAGTACTTAATTAAGGTAGTCGGGTCATGTCTCCCGACTACCCGCACTCAATACGACTGAATAAGGAAAATACAACATTATTAATAAAAAGGACTCATCACCTGCTGACTGGATGCCATGAACTGACTGGATCTAAGGTGCGTGCTATACCTTATACCTATATTTTGAGAAAATGTAGCCCACATAAGGGTGTGTGTGTGGGCCAGTACTATGGAAATATACCGAGCATATAGGGGTGCAATGCATATATATAAAATAATAACTTAATATCATCACAGTTTATGAAATTATGATGCTGATATGAAAGACTCACTTAGCTTGAAATAGATAATCAAAATCATAAGTAAATGATACATGTAACTAAAACACATGAGTCATTTCAATAAGTTCTCAATTCACTTCTTCCTTGGTTTCAAACATATAGAGTAATCAAGTTTCAAAACAATTCGCTTTAGAACATAACATCTCAATCTTTGGAAAACAATAACTTTCTCAAAACCAATCCTTCAAGACATATACATTCCTCTTAGATAGAATGGTACACACACACATTGGGAGTCTCTCATAACCGACATAAACCATGTGAGCTATATGGAGTCCAATGTTCTACCCACGTTGAGGAGAGTCTCCCTATTCCTTGCCATTGGATTAGGACCTTAAAATATTAATTCAAACACTAGTGATCATTACGAAAATCAGCCTCAATTTCGTGTCCTATGGGGGCACGTAGTTCTAGGGAAGTACCAAACCCGCTATACCTCCCGCTCGGTGCTAAAGACTACTCCCGGACTTAGCTCAGATCTTTTCAAAAGAAAATCCACCATAAAACAGTTCAACAATTCACAACGGGAGCCATCATGCTACCCCTTTCATAATGAATCAATAAAAGTGGATTTATTTTCTCATCTCGGGTTCAAAATCAACCCCTTTTTACGACTGAAAGGTCAAAGATTCTTTATCTTTTCAAATCATTCAAAATCAAGGTGTTTATAATGCATGTTTTCTCAATAACAATTATATCAAATAGAGTTCAAAACCCATGTCTCAATATCACATTAAAACTTATCAAGATTCAAGCTTTACATCATAAACACATAAAAAAAATTTCAAATCTGGAAATTTCAGCTTTAAGCACAAAATATCATTGTTCTCATATAATTCCACTTCTAAAATATCGAAAATATCATAATCTCATGAGAATCAATATAGGATGTAAATTCATGCTTCAAATTCATAATAAAACACATAAAATCTATATCTTCATAAAAGAAAAACATTTTTGGGCACAAGAACGAAAGGGTGTCCTTGTTGAAAACCCCACATACGTTGAAGTTGAAGCTTTGGATTGAGACTCTATTCGTGAAAATAATAGGTGCTTCTTGTAAGCCTCGAAATGGAGAATTCAAATCTTAAAGAATTATTGAACAAATACGGTTAAATCTTGAGATATTTTGATCTTTAGGTTGAAACCCTTAAGAGTGTTCTTGACCAATTTTTGATGGAAGTAAAAGGATTTTGGATAATTGGGGTTAAATCCCGTGTTATAGACATATATAGGGGTGATTTTTGGCACTTGAAAGTGAGTTATGCGGTGCACAACCTATGGAAGACCTTAAGGTATGCGTCGCACACCTTATGGAAGACTTGTAAGTGTGCCTCGCACTCCCAATCGTACACCCTTACTGCCTCTCACGAAAATCGGCATAACTTTTTGCTCGGGTATTGGATTAAGGCGAAATTGGTATTGTTGGAAAGATAATTCAATCATCTACAATTTGATAGGTATTGGGATGAAAATTTCCATGTATATTAAGAGTTATACACGTTTGAAGTTGACTTGTGTAGAATTAAATGTCAAACTTTGGACTAATCAATTGATCTTAGCTCAACTTTGTTCTAGGTCATTGCTATGAACATTTATCACCTCTAAACTACTCCATAGACTAGGATAATGATCATGAAACATGTATTCACATGAGAATAACTTTGATTAGAGATTAGACGCGTAGGAAGGACGGTTAGAATTCTAGCACAAGAATATGGGGTATTACATTATCTCCCCCTTGGGAACATTCATCCTCGAATGTGGATAATTAACATGACGCATAGAGGAATATTTGTCTTTAAGCTATCATGTGCAATAGATAGAAACTGATTCACTAGATCTCAAGAATAATGAGCTACTGAACTGATCTGCAAGTGCATGAATTCTCATCCGAATAACTATAAGGCTAAGATAGAAACGAGAGTGTCAATTTATGAGTAAGCATTACTTTGCGCTAGATCTGATATCATGAGAAAATATGATAGGTTTATGGCATGAAAACTTGGGGTATTACAACATCCCCCTCTTAGGATCGTTCTTCCTCGAATGATAATAATTTGGTGAAAATACTAGGAAGAGACTATGACAATACACAGGATTCTTACTAACTGAATCATGACTTAATATCTAAAACTGAAACTGATGCATGAACTGAGCTGAATCATTCAAACTTCTATCATAAAACTGAATTTTGAGCTGACTCTACATTACCTGTTTCAAGGAACTGATACATGTTAAGAGTCGAGGATTCACTTGAAGTGTTCATGATCCATTAATACATAGAGAACTGAGAAGTGATAACTTATGCAAGTGTGAATCATGAGACAACAAGACTTAGATCATATGAGGGGTATTACAATATCTGGGCTAAAACACTTGAAAAATTAAGATTATGCGTTGAACACTTATGAAATAAGTTATGATTAAAAGGCCAAATCTTAAACATGATGCTTGGATTGAACGAAATTATCTTATGGAATAGGAATACTCATGAAACTTTAGATAGTAATACTAGATGAGAAGTTGGAACTCTATAAGAGCTATCGGCTTGCTTGTTAACTAGAGTGCAGGCTATATGGACCGGATCATACTGACTGCCCATATTCAAATGGAATATTTTATTAGCATTTTTCTATGAAATTCTATTAACATTACGGAGCAATAGATTTGGGCTTGATCTGAACAAAACATCTTACTAAGGAATCAAAACGTTGATATAAATCCATAACATGGAATAAAAATATATAACTCATAAACTAGGATAGGATTGCTAGGCCACAGGAAACGCATCTTCTTACTTTCAAGCTTATCATCACTTCTCAAATGCTCTCTCAACTATACTATTCCCCTTAAATACCATACTCATTTGATTCAACTTATAATTCTCACGTGGGCACTGATAAATCTTTCTGCAAGGTCTAAAGTAAACTAAGTCCTCTCGCCAAGGTCAAGACTAACTCAAAAATCATAAGATACAACATGCCACTCCACAATATGAGTCTAAACCACACGATTCAATATTCTATATCTTCTTAGAGCTCACACCCTAAGCATAACATGCCTTACCACTTCAATCACTAATTTAAAACTCTTGATATGATTCACTAGCGCATATTGCATTCATTCTTTTACACTCAACATGACATTCAAGACTATCATTAAAATCACATATAAATTTAAGGCAAATGCCCCTAAAGGCATACTCCGCATATCTCTAAACCTTTAACAATAACAATTTTCTTGCACTATTCTTAGAAACATACACATAATCTCTAACTAACCTTAACATGTATCAAAGACTTGGCCTCAATCTTACTTCACACTTTAGCCTTAGATAGAAAAGCATAAATACTTAATGAGGGTCATAAACTCTCTCACATCTAAACCATTGCTTATCCACTATCATCGCTACTATCTTAACATACGAAGAGGTCACCGAAGGGTTAAGACATAAGAACCTGAAGCACGAAAACTACAATACATAATATTAACACTTATCTTAGGCCTGAGGAATAAAATATCAAAGGCATGGATTCATTAAAGAAATCTAAGATGAGGACATGCGTGATATAATGCAAACTTCACTAGTATCATGAGTTTAAAAACTGGACATACTCTGAAAAATGAGTTCATACTTATCATGAGCTATTCAACATAAGACTGGAGTTCAGAGAGTCATGAAAGATAACTCGAATCACAAAGTTAAGCTATTACATGCTTGCTAGAAGCTGAGAATGGGCTTGAGCATGCATGATGGGTATAAGCATAGGCATGTGGCATGGATTTATCACGTAAGTGATGGATTTGGTGTTGTAATGACTGAAATCCAAGGAATACTATAGAGTAAGAAGGTATTACTATCTTATCATAACTCATTATTGACATGTCCCACAATCTAATTCTCAAAACTTGGTTTGGATCTTCAGTAACCATCTCCTTCTTAGATCAAAGCTGGCATTCTAAGCATAATGGTCTACTTCATATCCTCGAGATTAAGCCATAATTTCATCATTCTAATATCTACACATAAATTCTAAACTCACAAGAATAAACTAATTTCGAACTTACCGACTTCATTCTTGAACACCTCTATATCATACTTAATTACGAACGCATGATCTTACACTCTTACATACACTGTTCAAGACTACTAGATCACCTCTATATAACTAGCATCAACAACCAAACTATCAACTATTCAAACTTAATGTATAGAGCTAAACATGATTTACAACCCAATCTCACACACAATTCTCCCTTCAAAACTATAGAATACATCAATAAGAAAAACTAGTACACAATGACAATAGATCATAATCATATGGCCTATCTTATTCATAATCCGTTAACACATCCTTCTTTTTCCCATCATTACTATTTACCCATATTCACACCTAAATTACTTCCATAGCTCTATAAATTTCAACTAAACTTCCTCTTCCAATCTCAGAAAACCCTAAATTAACAATACTCAACCACTAAGTACTTCTATCAAAACCTATACTTTCCTAGCACAACAAATTCCATCAATAACTCTTTTCTTACCTCAAGAGAAAAACAATCTACCTTAACTAAAATCTCCTTCTCTAATTTTCACTGAACTAACAAACAAGGATATATCACTTCATTACTAACTCAATCTTATGAAAAAAGAAGATTCGGCTATACATACACTCAATAAATTACCCTTACCACCTTTCTTGTCACTATACCTCTAAACCCAAACTTTCAACAAACACAAGAACAACAAGATAAACAACAAGTTGCTAGTGAATCAAAATAGGCCTCACACGGCTTCACTAGACATTGGTTTTTTGTTTTGAACAAGAAAATTAGATGAATAAAAAAGCAACTATGCTAGTGAATCAAAATAGGCCCCACACGGCTTCACTAGACTTTGATTTTTTCACAACCACAATGGTAACAAAATTACATAATACAAGGGATAGAAACTTGACACACAATATTCAATGATCTAAGAATACACCTTACTCTGTCTTAATTGAATAACTCATAAGAACAAGGGCATAACTTTAAATTTGAGGGACTTATAACACACTAGAAGGCTCCTCTCAATTCGCTTTGTAACTTCTGAAACTTTTGCTAGAAAATATAAGAGCATTATCTGGAGAGGAACTGGAACTTGTTGATTATGCAATCGCAAGAATACTACATAGATAGGCAAGTATAGATTTACATTATGGATTTTGGGGAGGAATCGACAAACACATCTGACTTGGGTTTAGTGCACGATTTTTACAAATATGATAAAGAAATTCAATCTTCGGAACTCAAAAGCACTGACGGGATACTTTTTATCCCTCTTACAATCCCATAACTATCTATGGAGACTTAAGCTTAAATGTTTCTGATACCTTGAGAATGAGGCAGAGTTGGC